>JAXCHO010000021.1:3182500-5642500 GCA_036630365.1 Acanthiza pusilla
ATTCCATTCAGCAGAAACTGCAGGGCCACACATGCACCCAGAGGCACTGCCTGTCCAAAACTGTTTGCAGATGGGCTGCCAACCTGCACAATTAATTTCTTCTCGCTCATTTCATGAGACTATCTAATGCTTCCATGCCATCTAGCACAGAAAGCACCTCCTTCTGTACATACTGATCCAAGAACTGCAGTAATCTCTGTGGAAACAAATCTCAGACCTTCCTAGCTCTCTCTCCTACTATGTAACAAGATAAATTTGCACTTATCATTACACCCAGCCAAGTTCCAGCAAACAATTTGAGTTTCTAGTCCACAGAAGGACAATGGGGAATCTGGGAGAAATGCAAAAAACTTCACATTAATGGTAAAGATCAAAGTCTTTCCCACAACTGACTTCTAAGCATAATTTTTTCTTTCATCTCTAGCTTTCTCCGGGATGAGGGAAGATTTATGCCTGGCAGTTTCACAGAATTAAGTTTAATAAGGATGCCAGGTGGCAACTGTCAAAGACAGATTCAATTGCTCTTTCTGCTGCTTGGGAATGGGTTTGCTCTTCTTGCGGCACTTCGAGAGATTAAACATGACATTATTTCCTAGGACTTCGTTTTAAACTACCCAAACTGTAAGTAAGTTAATAGCTCTGCAACTACTTCCTCACATAGTTTACACTTAGAAGTCTGTAGTTATATACACATACACGTATCACAACACATCCCCATGTCCACAAACATTTCACAGGAGAATATATACACTATTTTTAGGAACAAGGGACATTTAGCATCCTCCCTAAATTCAGTGTGAACCAGTTTCAGCTGTGAGCTGATACCTTTCTGCTGTTTCCTTTATACAGGTTCCAGAATGAACAATGTCTGCTTTGTCTCTCTCCTGTCAGCTGTTCTTTCTTGTTTATTTGTTCTACTTTTTCACCTGTGGAAAAATCCAAAGTGTTTTGAAATTTTTATTTAAAAAAAAAAGGAATCTAACATATAGCACAGCACTCTGTGCCAAGGGAGGCAGCCACAGATGTGTAGCTCTGGAATGATTCTGCGAGAAGAAATCAAACCCACCCTCCTTCTCTGGCCAGAGCCAAGCGTGTTCAGATCTTGCCAGGCAAAAGTTCATCTAACCTCCTATGCAAGAACTAACATGCTTTATTACTTAATCTTTCTAAATAAGACACTGGGGGAAGTAAATAAAATGAGTTTTCTAATCTGAGTAAGCTTTCCTAGCCAAATTAACATGGATTGCTTAAAATGGAAAAAGTTGACCATTGCCCTCCTTGTACCAGGACATGCATCATATTCCCATAACCTCCCCTTTCTTCTTCCTAGGTAACCAAAATAATTGTTCCAGTTTTTCCTTAAAAGTAGTTTTTCTCAATTTTCTGCTTCTTTCATAAATCGCAATGCTTGAGAATAAAGATAGTAAATTCTGTGACCTCATTTACCATGAACAGAATATTAGAACAATTTGTGCTTAAGCTTAAAAAACTGCAAGCATCAAATGTTACTGAATATTATTAAGTACTTGCAACTCCAAGAAAAGCAGGGCTGCCTTTGGTTGCCTTTATCTTGATCACGAAAGTAACTGTGGGTCTCACCTGTAAAAAGCCTTCTGTAAGCACTGAGGTAGGAGTTGGAAACAAGTAGGTTTCATTTCTAACCTAGATACAATTTGAAGGCAATAAAAGAACATCAGGGCTGCAACAAAAGGATCAGATGTTGAGTTTATGAAACTGAGCCGAGAATAACCACAAATCAAGACAGAGACAGTGACTACAAAGGAGTGATAGGAGTATCTGCTGGCACTGTTACATCGCGCTGCTGACATGCTCAAGGAGAGGCTTTCTCCTCCCCCTTCAGTCTGACAGCATGAGCTATTGCTAAGTAAATGCCAGCCACAGCCTCCAAGGACTAACAAGGAAGTCTGCAGAAGCAAAACAACCATATGCGATATTTGAACTGGTTCAGACTGGTTCAGAGTTTGCTCCACTAACTCAGAGTGCTTTCTCAGATGAGCTTTCTGTGTGGGCTGTAATAAAAGGCCAGAGGCCTCGGGAGGGTAATCTGGGCCCTATTGTTTACTGAGGAGAAGCACCAGTTACACTTCTCCAGCATTAAGAGATTAGCACCAAATACTCTCAGCAATCACTGACTTAAGAAACTTCACACACTGAGTTCTCTCTAACTGCACCAATTCTTTGTCCTTTTTGCCCAGTACCTTTCCACAGTTTTCTCAGCAGTTTTGAAGGGCCCAAGTGCTGACAGACATCTGTGTTCACACTGGCCCACTGTGGTAGTTGTGAATGTTCCCATGGATCATCCCTCAGCTCTTTTCCCTGGCTGCAGCACTCTGATCTCAGTATCTGGATCACAGACTGCTTTACCTGCTATCCAAAGGTATATCCAAAGGGTGGGTGTGTCTCGTAGCAGGATACCATAAAACCATAGCAATATTGTTAGGAATTGGGTACAGCTGTCTAAAGATGTTTCAGTGTCCAGTTGCACTGGTTTTTGTTGGGTTTTTTGTTTGTTTGATTGTTTGGTTTTTTGCCACAGATGCAGGCTGTTACTGACAAAAAGCAGAGCACACATTTCTAAGGGTGGAGGAAGGGAAGCTATTTTGAAAGATACTGTGATCTACTCAGAGAACACGTAAGTCTGAGCCAAGAACAGGAGCCTTACTCTAAATTCTTTAACTGATCTTTGCCTAACCTTAGGCAAGCTTCTGCCTTGGTTTCCCATGTTAATATTACTTACGTCACAGAGGCAGAAATGATTATATATCTGCAAAGCACTTGGAAAGCTTCAGACATGCAATTCCTACCTTATGAAAGGTAGGGAAGGATTCCTGAAGACAGATATGCATGAGATGTTCTCAAGTTCTACATGTGTAGTGCTGACTCAGATTTAAGTACAAATAAGCATTAATGCAGGAATTAAAATAGGATAATGTGTTGTTTCATTGTTTTTTAAGGTATAAAAGTACTTTTGTAACTTTTTTCTTTCTCAAACCACTGTTGTGCCCATCTGTACCTGGCAAAGCTAAGCAGTATGATAAACCAATTCATTCTTATTAGACAATGCCTATCTAAAAATAATTGTTTATCTGCACATGAGAAATGTGAAAAGGCAGCATCAAAACATCTGGAGATTTCAGTAAAAAGGAATAAAGATTTCTGTTCTAGTATCTGTTCAAATTAACTTTCAGTGAATTGAATGGGATTATTAAATATCCTTCCACCAATCTTTTACTCACCATGGAAGCCAATTTCAGAGTCAAAGAGAAGAGAAAGCGCAAAACTCTGCTGTTTAAACTTCAATAATAATGGAATGTTACCACAGTAATAGATTTCATCGTGGAAAACATGAGGTTAGAGTTGCACTTAAATATGCAAAACTCCTACTCTAAATAGCACAACCACTCATGTGACCTCTATCCCAAGCCATTAGAAAGGCTCTAAGATTATAAACTTGAACACATAAAAAACCCAAACATGTATATTCTCATCTCTCTAGGGCTTTGGGACTAGGACTGGAGTCATCAACATAAGAGCAGAAGCAGAGACTCACTTTGTAATGGGTCTCTCTAATTCAACATGTGAGCAGAGAAGCAGAGACCAAACCTTACAGTGGAGGTACTACTCTTTCCTCATAAAGCGCAGGATTCATGGACATTTACAATGCAGAGCTCGCACCTCTGGATTTTATTTCGTAGCTGACCTGAAAACAGATAAGAGCATTGGCACACAGGTACTGTGAAAGACCTCTCTCCACAGGTGTCTGCCTGAAGGCTCTGGGAGGAGTTGGTTATTTTGGGAATCTGCCCTTTCTTTCCTGTATAGAAAGGCAAGTCTCTATTTTCTCTGGGTCATACACATGCCATAAGCATTCAGAGATAGCCTTTTTCATGACTGACATAGGCACGTGGACTTTTTAACATCTATTTACAAAAGCAAAAACTCTGTTCCTTTAAGTATGTTTACAGAACATACAAGGCAAACCTTTGTTGTTATTTTGGTCTTAAGTTTGCCATTCTTTTAGAAAGTTAAGGCCCCAGCTGGTAACACCATGAGGAGGTAAACAGCCAGGAAGGAACAAGGCTTAGTACAGTTTCACCTAATCTTTGCATTTATTTCTTTAGAATATAAGGGTGTGGAGTTAAAACACTGTGTGTTTGACCAATGCCCCAGCACCTGAGGTAGGCAAGCCAGAAGCAAAAATCTGCTTATATGACCTCAGATTTATTTCACAGCCATTCAATGAGGACAATACCGAATTTCACAGATACTTGTTACTCCACCCACTTATGCTAAAACAAGAAATCTCATCGCACAGTGACAGAGAAGGGATTTCCTAGCAGAAATAAGGCCATCCTGATACACAGGGTTGCAACCTGCCCACCACACTATGAATTCTCACATAGAGTTGTGGAGATGTGCAAAGGCAGAACTGTCTCTGAAAAGGGGAAGATTTCGAGATATGAGAAGTCCAGGCAATCTCTCTGTGCACTCAAGGTCTCTACTCTCCGTCTCCAGGAAATGAACGCATGCAGCCTGCAGAGTTTAATTCTCTTTTGGTTTATTACTATTTAAAAATCAGGTTTTGTATCCCCTTCTACAGAGGCTTCACCTTCCAACAGAACATACAAAAAATACACACAATAGAAAAAAAAAGATAGGTAGGTAAGTTGCTTTATACAAACAGGTCCCTAAGAACCCAAAAAGGCTAAAACAGGCTCGGTTTCAATAGAAGCAGGCCCATAAATAGGCAAGAGACTTCATTCAAGTAGGGAAAGAGTCATCCATCCTCACCTAAGATCCTTTCTTGCTCACACTGAAGACAGTGGGAGGATTCCCAACAACTTCAGTAGAAGCAGGATTGGGATTCATCAGAGCCAATGGCAAACTTTTCTTCTCCTTCCCTTCCAAGGCACTGTCTCTTCCATATGGTGTGCAGCCAGGGAAAAATGCCAATTTTCCTGGCTCATCCCACACTCATGTTTCAGTTGTTCACTCTACAGGACATCTAAGAACAGCCTTTTATTTTCTCTCTTACTCTGGTATTTGCACTAATTGCAGCAAACTTTCAGATTACAACAGTACCAAAGAAAAATTCTGAGCTCAAGAGCAAGGCTTGGTTGATTCCTTAAGAGCCAGCAGTCAGTCTGACAACTTTGGAGAGGGCATGTAAAATTTGCCTGGAGAAGGCACCATTTTGTAGACACAGCAGCCAAAAATGTATTAGCAAGCATGAGATTGATTTATTATAAAATCACTTACCCAAGGTCACTATGTGACTGCAGGATGCTCAAGAGCATTTATGGCTGCCAGTGGCTGCATGAAGTGACTCCATGGTCCACATGGAACACAGGAGCTGGGAAGGAGTCACTGGAACATCAGTAAGACTCCAGTTACCTCCTTCCTTCAGCACAACTCAGCTCAGAGCACTTCCAGGTCTCCAAAATTGCAGTACAAGTATGGAGGCCACCCAGGAAAAGCTTCATTCACATAAACCCTGAGAGCAGATCAATAGTGCCAGGCAGTCTTTAAATAAATTTAAATATCACACCTTTCAGGAAAAATATGGCCAAATGTTTGTTTAACTTTGCATTACACCTGAAGTCAGTGAGGCCAAACATTTGTGACCGAGTTCAGGAGCACAATTGTGCAGCACAATTTGGCATGTCAATTAAATATTGGCACATTCTTACCCAGGGGTTATCATCATCTCATTTTACAGACAGGAACACAACACAGGAAGAGGCTAGAGAAGACACAGGGTGTTAATTCTTGGCAAACAGGCCATCACTGCCTGCCACCACGGAGTGCACAGCTGTGGTTTCTCACTGACGTGCCATCACCATTCCAATCATCACCACAACCCCTCACAGCCAGGGCTCCTGCTCCTGGCTCTGCATCACTCTGCAATGATGTCACATCACTATTTTTAAGTGGTGCTTTTTCTTTTCTTTTTAGCCAAATAGCTCCCTGCTTTGTTTTATAGCCAACAGAGTTATTTGCAGAGCTGCACACATCCGAGTAGGTCCCACACTGCAGAGGGAGGTGTGGAGGGTGAGGGTGAGGGGAGCAGGCAGGTGACACTGTGCCAGGGCTGGTGCTGACTGTAGCAGTACCTGTGGCTGCAGCCCAGGAGCACTGCCTGCCTCCCTCCCTCCAGGTCCCAGGCTCAGTGCTCTGGAACATGTTGCCTTCTCACAGGGACAGGGAGCTGCAGCAGATCAGGCTGGAAGCCAAATCTGTTCCCAAGGGCTCATTCACAACAGCTAAAGGATCTTGTTTTGAAAAGGATGTTCAGGATAACAAAACATGGCTCTTTCAGGAGACACTGGAATGTTCCAGAATCTGTTTTCCTTTTTAAGTTTGCCTAGTGGTTTTTTTTCCCTCTTTGCTCATTTGTTTTGTCTCTCAGGGTGGAACTGAGAGCATAAGCTCAGAGATTCACTCTGAGCTTATGTTCTGTTCAAATAAAACTCAGGTATTGTGCCCAAGAAAAAGGTGAATGATACTAAGCTGGCTTAATTTACATTTGGCTATTGACAATGCTGCTAAGGTATAATCATAATGCTGAATAAGCCAGCACGTTCCACGCTGTTGTTTGGCACTTGCTCTGGGAGTTTCTGCCACTGACAATTGAAAATATCTTACTATTTTTGTGGGTGGTAAAGAATAGCTTTTCCTGTTTCATTACTTAGAATTTTGGTGGCTGTTTTTTACTTTGTCCATTTATCTCTCATGAAACCCAAGGAGAGGTCTTGCTCTCCATTCATTCTTCCAACACTGAAGTCTAGAGTTCCTTTGAAGTTTACTTTGGCATCTACTTCCTCAAGCAAGCACCTTAAAAAAAATTAAAGCTGAAAGTGGTACCCCACTCCCGACTCAAGACGTAAGTTTAGATACTGAATTCTAGGAACAAAGATTTAGTGAAAAAACAAGACACTAAAGTTACAACAGAGCCTACAAAATCTAGGTTAGCTTTCATACTAGCAATTCAATTAGTTGAGTTAGATAGACATTCAGTTACACAGCTCTTCTATTCAAGTCATTCCTTACTGCTGACAGCAGTTGAGGGAGGAACAATAATTTCAGGGAATACATGGGAAATAACAAATATTCCCTAAGTCACTGGCACTCAAATAGGTCTAAAATTGTGACTGGGCATTTACAATTATTCGAAAGATTGGTAGGAAGACCAACTCCACACCATCTTAATAGTTCTAGGCTTTAAAAAACAAAAAAAAATTCATCCCCCCCAACATATAATACTTTGCCCTACTACAATTAAGGCACTGGATTGAGAGAAGGAAAAATCTGTGTTCAATTTCTGGTTCTGCTATCAATTTCCCACATCATCATGGGCAAATCACTTAGGACTGAGAGCTCACATGCACACTCCCATGTGTCAGGTGAGCCACACTGTTTGCATACATTTAAGATATAACAAATGCAAGGTCACATCAGCAATTTGACTCAGTATGGAATAAATTCACATTAAACAGCTTTACCTTGCATTTGCTGTGGATTAACATTTATAAATTCAGGCAGCAAAAGAAGCCTGAGAAGTCTGTGCCTCCACATTTAACACAACACTTAAGCATGCATGCAAGTGGTTTTTAGTCCTTTATCTTTCACTTATTCTAAGCATCTATTACTTTCTTGTCTGTCTTCAATATTTAGATTATGAATGACTGAAGATGCTTTCATCATACCTAATACACAAGGCTCTGAGCCTCAGATGAGAGGTTATGGGACTCCTATAATACAAATGCTACAACTCTGATTATATAAATCTGCATGAACTGAAGTTTCCTTCTTGACATGTACACCAAACTCAAACACTGGCTTGCAGGCCCTCCAAAGGAGAAGGCAAGGAAAGGAGGGTGTCCCAAAATCAGAACTATCATCTATACACTTATATGCCAATTAAAAACAAAATATAACAGCAACGAGCTGCAGCTCAGGGCATGTTACATACTCCCCTCAGAACTCTGAACTTGTGAGGCTGAGTTTTGTGTTTGGATCTGTTTCATGGTCTATGAGAAACAGGCATTTCCCAAAGTACAGAGTAAGAAAGAATATGCATGTAGATTATATTACTGTCCAGAATGGAACAGTATGCCCCCAAAGAAGCAAAAAGTGCTGAAAACACACCACAGCTAAAGATCTGCCCAACTTCCTGCTGGCACTAGCCTGCACCAGCCCCCTGTGTTGGTACAAATCTCTCCCATTTACACTAGGATGATCTAGAATGTCATTTCAGGATTGTTAACCTCCTGCCTAATTGTCTCCATGTCCACTAGACTGAGAAGTAAGTAGTTTTCATTCAATGTATTCATGACAACTTAGTAAGCATTTTCTTTGACAAGCAGAATGCACAGTTAGTGTTTTAGAAGGCTTCATTTTTAGTTCAAGGCTTTTGTTTTACCAGGTCAAATTCTGTAGCATTCAAAATAAATTTCTGATAGATATAGCCAAAATTCAACCCAGTCATAACATTAAAGTCAGGAGAGCTAAATGTAGGATGAAAATATCCTACTCTCTGGACTTGGTTTTTGGAGTTGAATTCTATGACTAGTGCACCTTCTTTGAGTGCATATAGTAACATTGGGGACACAAAACTCTATCTTTCAACATACAGCCTCAGTTCATCAGAAATTTCCCTTGTGGATTGATTATGAGCTATTAGTGAATCAGTGACTGCAGCTGCATTTGCTAATCCCAACAAATTGTTATGCTGACTGGAATGCCTGCTCTCTCCTGATTTGCTTGGCATCTTACAAGGTTGTCTCAGCACAAGATTTGTAAGGTGGTTTAAAATGTTTTGTCACTTTTTAAAGATGTTCTGTTTTTACCTGTCCACTAATCTTACCCGTACAACAAGAGCAATTCCATGAAGCTTTAGTGGTGGGGTTTGATTTTTTCACTGGCTTTTCCTTTTAAATGAGGCTCATACCTATTCCAGGATTCTGGGAGGAGATGACTGGAGAAGAACATGTCCTTCAGTCTCCCAACACAGATTAATAGCAAAACATCAAGTCCACTGCAACATGCTCTCAATTTAGAAAGTGCTGGTGCTATAAAGAGAAAGCCATTGATTATTCATCCCTGATTTTTAATAGTCGAGAGCAAGTACAAAAAGTAGCTTCTTACAAGAGGGAATCTGGGTCTTCTAACTCTGTAGAATTTAGAATGTAATTCCAAAATCCACAGAGTCGCAAAGGGCTCTCTAATTCAAACATAAAACCAAAATATGAATGTGTTTTATATCAGTTAAGCTTCAGCTGCAGGGTTTGGATTAGGAGCACCTGGGCAATGCAGACTGTGGTACAACAACAGTTTGTGGCTCTGTGCACATTTACACAGACAGATCTCCTGCAGCAAAGGAGAACCTGGTCTAAGGGGGTCTGTCCTGCTCCAGCACTGTATTAATGATGGAGACAGATATTGTTTTATGGGATGCACATTTGGTGCAGAACTTGGGCTCTTCAGAGTTTTAGAAATATTCACTACACAAAGCAGTTTACCAAATCACTGCTTAAACTTCTGCTCAATAACCCTCTCAACAATTGTGATGTAGAGAATATTCTTCACAGATATGAAATTAAGGAATAAATTCAGGAAACTGTTCTATGTGACCTTGAGCATCAACAGCAGAACCATAATTAAAACTCAGAGTATTCCTAACTCCTAACCCTGTGTTAAACAACATTTATACCTGGGTTTGGTACATAAAACCTTGACTAGTTACATGGAAGGAAAGAGAGGGTCAAGAAAGGACATTATTTCTGCACAAGTGGTACTTTCAGATTAAATGGAATCTCCAGCAGCCTAGAGCCCAGCTTCTTTGCATTTTGCAATCAATTATTTTTCAAAGTTATGTTGTTTGCAATTCCCACCTCTTATACTAGAAACCCTTCTCATTTGGAAAAGAAAGGAGTAACAGTGGCTTTTGCAAACCTGACTAGAGACAGATCAGGAGAGCACAACTGTGGCCAAAAAGCCCAGCTCACCGAGAATACAGCATGGTGCAGAGTGGGATTCATGCATTATTTACTGGCTCTCATTTGCACACCTTTTGGACAGGTGGCTAAATTGCTCAAAAACCAGACAAAACGAGGGGATGCAAAGTAACATACTAACTTCTTTAATAGAGACCAATCCAATTAAACCAAAATCACTCTGTGAACCCCTGGGTTTATTCACACTAAACAAGTCAGTGGTACATAGCGTTAACCCGATAGCTGATCGTGGTCATCCCCTAGGTCCCCACATGAAAAATGAGCACCAGTCAACCAGACTGTAATGGTATTTTTCCTTCCTTTTTTTTTTTTCTTTTTTTTTTCCTCCTTTTTTTTTTTCTTTTTCTTTTTTTCATAAAAACTATTTCTTTCATAGACTTAAAACAACCAACTAGCCAAGTTATTAATTATGGTACATCTAAAAAAGAAATTAATACTAACCCTAATGTGACTGCTGCTTTACGAGTGCTCTGTGTATCGCCTTAGACTGGCTTTTCAGTAGCAATTCACTACAACAGGTCCTAAAATAATAATAATAATAAAGAATTAAAAACCTGACAGCAAGTTTAATGGTCAAAAGTAATAAAAACAACCTGTTCTGAAAGGTGATTTTTCTCAGCAGTTCAGTCCTGCTGCAGCACTCACAGCCTCACAAAGGCAGAAGGGGTTCAAATTCTCTCACCTTCTTTAAATTTTTCTGTTTTTAAAAGGACAACTGCATCGTAACCTGCTAGGAACCATGGGGCATTTTACTTAACATTATATTCAATAATGGGTCTGTTTTTAAAACTTACTGTTTTTCTGGGGGAGTGTAGGGAGGGCAAGGGAATAGAGAGAGAACAAAATCAAAGCTCCCTGTAGCTGCAGCTCCCCAGGTGCCTCGGTCACTAGGACTGTCTCATTCTCAGACCAGTGCTGGCAACTTTCGATTATTCTAGAAGAAGATGAAGAAAACACCAGCAGCAGCCTCTAAAGCTCCATTTGTTTGGGGTCATGTCTCCTATTCAAGGCCACCATCTTCTGTAATTTATCAGCTAAAGAAGCATTTTCTCCCTCTCCCCAGTGAAGGTTTAGAGGTGGGGTAGGGCATGAGACAAAGAGGGAAGCTAAAATGAATAAAAAATTCTTAGCTATAGAACCAAATTTCATTATTTCCTCTTTCATTCACAGGATCTCATCATTATAGCTAGACTGCTGCTTTGCTTTGTTAAGATCAAACTGATCTCATTTCCCCTCTGGCCCCATTGGTTGCTGGTCGACCTCTGGATCCACTAGGGATGATGCAAATGCTGACTGGACGATCTGAAACCCAAACGACTCCAGAAGAGACATGTTCTGTTGGGGTGAGAAGGGGGATCCTAGAGCAGGACCCAGGTCCCCCAATGGGCCACCGAGGGCCCTGACGTGAACTTTCTGTATGTGTTTGTTCAGATAAGACTTTGATCTGAAAAAGCTGCCGCATTCGGGGCACGGGTACTTCTTCTCTCCTTCCGTCTCCATTTTGTTTTTGCTGACCGCCAGGTCACACGAGAAGGACCCATTGGTGCTCTGTTTCTCAGGAGTCTTGAGGTCACTGGTGTCAGAGAGGTCTCCATATGAATCAGAACTCTCAATCGGGTCCGAATGTGAACATTTCTGGCCTTCTACGGGAAAAAGAAAAAAGAGAAGTTTTCAGAATCTTTGCTCCCAAAGCAAGGTATTTAACATGCATTAAAATAAATTATATTGGTTATCACCTGATCACATTATTGTCTGTTACAAAAGAATGATGCACACTTAATATCCAATCCCTCATTCTAAAGCCCTTGAGCACAGGTCCCCGTTCCAAACCAGCAGGCTGCTGTCAGAGCAACAGCTCGGGTTTCATTAGGGATTTGTCACGATACTGAATGCAACCATAATGGGTGTCTGGTTCATATAACACTTCTTGAATCCCAAGGATGTCTCATAATATTTACACCTCAGACACTACAAAAGGATGGACTTAATGATGAGTTTATAATGGTGCAATTCATTTGCACGCTCCTGAAATACTGTTGATACTTTGGTGGAGAGCCTAGAAACTTTATAAAGTACAACAGGCTGCAGCAAGATGTGAAGAAACCTGGAAATACTCAGCAAAACAGCAGTGAGCTACTGCAATTCCATTTAGTCTCAAGGAGCTCTTTTTTACAAGTGCAACACTGTTAGAAGTTAACTTCACAACCTAAAATTGTTTTGTCTTTAAATACTGTAGTGCGAAACAGCAGCGAGGTTAGGGATGTTATTTAAGTTATCTGGATGTATGTCCTGGCAAAGCCATTGGTATGTTTGGAGTCTTCCCCATTCTCCTCTGGCATTATGCCAAGAAAGTTTGTCCACACTTTTTTTCTCAGTGCATGTGAATGAGCCTGAGAAACCCAGACGTGCTCACTATATGAGTCTCTGAATACCAATAGGCTGTACCTACTATTAACTCTAAGAGACCAAAGAACCACTTGGCACAACCCAAAAGACAGATTTGCTCTGGACTCAGCATTACAAACCAAACAGGATATGCATGAAATCAATACACCACTGAGCTGGAATAAATCTCTTGTTAAGTCAGCACACCACCCAAAACTAAAAGGCTTCTGTAGTAACTCTATCAAGACTTCAACAGAAAAAATTACACCACTCTAGCCTTCTGCTGGCACAGACTTTGTTTAACCCAGCCTGCTGTGGTCTCCTGGGCAAGAAGAAAACCAGAATAACCATGATTCTGAAGAATTTTCTGATGTTTCACCTTCACCAGGAATACTGACAGCTCAAACCAAGAAGCAAAAAACTATTCTAAACAGGTAAACATGCTGGTTTACTTATTCAGAAGTTAAATACTCTTTAGCTACGCTTACAATAACATCTTTTTATTTTTCCCACACCCCGAAGGTAAATGAATGTTAAAAACAACAAAAAAGCACCAGTACTATTATCACCCTTTACCTCTCCTCCACAACAACTGCATTTAGAAGTGTTAGTTTAGCTACAGACAGCTGGCTGCATGTACAGTACAGCTCCTCATCAAAACCAGAAACAGGGTTTGACTGACGCGAGATTCAAGTGGAGTGGGACTAAGGAACTCGCCCTCAGGCAGAATTCAGATGCTGACTACTCCAAGGAAGAGGGTCAAGATGAACTAACACGACTTTTTCAATCTTCAAAATCAAAGAAGCTGCCAAAAATTCACCTACTCTTATGTGTCCATCTCCTTCCCCTAGACTCATTAAATCGGCTACCCAATGACAGGTATTACATCCTATGTGATGCTATGGAATTCCTCTGCATCTCCCTAAGCTTCTCTCCAGTATTTTCCCTGTCCTTCCTCCCTCCCGTTTCTCGTGCCCAGCCCAACACCCCACAACACAAAGCTCTGCACAGAGCAGCAAGGTGCAGAGCAGCGAGTCTCTTGCCTTTGATGCCATAGGTCCTGACGCAGTGGAACGCTGCTCCCCCATTCGGGATGGACTCCTGGTGCCTGGAGACCTGGGGAAGGGGAACACCGTGGTGGGTTTTAACATGGACCTTTAAGTAGGAGGCAGAGGAGAAACCTAAACAAGATAAAAGGAGATGAGATCCTGCCACCAGCAAAGACACACATCTGCCTTCCCTGTTCCTTTAATCTTTCTCTTGCTCCTGCTCCCTATTGCAAAGCTGCTGTTCCACCAGTTCCCTCTGACATGCTCAGGTAGGATTCCTGTCATCATCAGGCAGTAATCAATGCACACTTTTCATGAGACTGTGTTTGCTTTTTGTTAGTCACAAGGAAAGAACAGCCTCCTTGAGAAACAAATCCTGTGTAAGCAAACCTAGTAGGTGACATGAAACTTTCTGGGAAAAAAGGCAGAAGAGACATCATACAAAAAGGCACCCATGTCTCTTCACTATTTTTGTGCTGTTTTATTTTAATTAAAAATGCTTTTGTCATCTGATAATACTTTAGAAGATTGTTCCAATGAGTATATTTTATGCTGTTAAGATTTGAAGGAATGCTACTTGGTATTGCCCCTTGTTGGTTTTTAGTGCGCTTTCCCCTTAGGTTTCTAGCGTTTAGAGTGACTTCTAGAAGACAGAAAACTAAAATTATTGACTTTTTAAGGTATACAGTTTTGTTCTATAGTAATTTTTCAAAAACATTTCCTGCAGTCAGCTCATCCTGAGTTTTAAAAAACATACTAGAACTCATACTTTGTCTACAGTTAATAAAATATTAAAAATAAATTTCAATATTTTTATTAGCTCTGACCTGTAAGCACCAAACACTGAAAATAAAAACATATATATCAAACAATTGAACCAGGTTTTTTTACATTTGTGCATGTGCTTTTTAAAATGTTTTTTTACATCTCAGAAATATGTCCTTTTCCTTTAATGCAATAAATTATCTCACATATACTTTGGAATGGTTTTAAATTCAACCTTAATAAGATTTGCAATTACTACTAGTACATTTGGACCATATACAAGGCACAAGGAGGACAGAGTTTTAAAGATGTCCTACAGACGTAAAGCTACCAACAACTAGCTTAATTTTCTGTTTTATGTTGAACAGAATATTATGGCACTTTCATGTTAGAAACATTTTCCACTGACAACTAAGAACACAACACAAGGTTCAGCATCACAGACCCAGAGTTACAGGTTCCCTTTCTGGAGAAAAAACCCAAGCCCTAGATTTTTCTAAACCAATATAGCATTTACAACACAAGTCCTTGCAAGAGAACTTTCATAACAATACTTCACTTAAAATATGAATAGACATTCTACCATAAAGCCATTTTTGTAGTGGTATAACTGTATTTACATTTGATGATATATAACAATCTATTAGGAAGGATGCAAACCAAATACTGCACACCTCTCTGGGGTGGATTTTCTGACTGCAGCTGTTAGTTTCAGGTGCTGAATTTAATAATGAATATGGCTTTACACTAGATTTTGCTGTGCCTAGTACACAGAATATCCCTCTACCCAGACTTTTATCCAGGGGTTATTAAGAATTACATATACAGGACCTGCAAAGCAAGACAGAACTCCCCAGCAACCTGCTGAAGGGAAAAAGGGCAGGTTGCTGAGAATGAACAAGAGGTAGTTACTGTGGACCCCTGAGTTGAAGATTAAAGTAAAGTAGATACATGACAACTGAAGAAACCAAGAACATACAACTCTCAAAATACAATAGAGCAGAACAGCCAAGGCCAAGTCATCCAGGGAATTAATGTAAGGATATTATCCTCCGAAATAATACAAGACCTACCCTCAGACATGAAATGTCGCATTGAAAATCTCACCAGGCAAAACGAGAATATATTCTTACAAATATCAAAAATTCACTGTAGATGAGAAAGAACCAGTCTTTGACTGGTAGAGAAAAGGGCACAATGTACAGATATAATGGTGACACTTCCACCTATGAGGAACTTTCCTTCTTTCACACATGTGGCTAATAACCACATGCCTGCTGAGATCAACTTCTTTGATGCTGCAACGCATTAAAATCTCACTGCCAACCATTAAAAAAGGACTACATGCAGGGATTCAGTGTTTTTCTATACTACAACCGACACAGGAAAATCCGAACTTGTAATCTCTGCTACACAATATTTTTTCTGAACTCTGCAGTTCTATTTGTAGAGTACATTGTTTTATATAATGAAAACTGCTGCAAAGTGTGTTAGCTCCCCTTTATGCACTTGGCAGATGAACATGTGAGTCATCAACTTCCATCAAAACCATAAGAATGCCAACTGCTTCATGGGAAACTGTTTAAAGGGAAACTTTTTTGGGGTTGTTTTCATACTAATTTTTTCCTGAAGAACTTAGCACTGGCCTTTTTATCTCTACCAAACTTTAATTACGAATGACTGTCCTAGGAAGATGGGGGTTCATAAGACAGTAATTCTTCACTCTTAAAAGTCTCCCTCAGAGCAAAGTCAGACTAATCCAGAGGATAAAGAGGCCATGTTTTTCAGAAAAGGAATATATTCACTGCTTTACTTATACACATCTCCCTACTTTGCAGAGCAGATTATTTCTTCATACCAGAAGAACCAATATTAAAAACATGTATAGAGAGGAAATGATCCCTATCCCTTAATATCTTAGATAACATCTATAAGAGATACACTATAGAAATAATTGCAGGATGCTCCTTGTTCAGAAGTTGTAATTTGGATTTAGCTGGAACATAAGGAGAACGTGCCTTGCTTTAATGGACTCTGTCCACCATGGAATGTACAAGAACTCAGTGGGAAAAACAAATTCTATCTCATTTGTGATTTGAATATTTAGCCTTTTCCTAACTAATTTAATTTCTGTGAAACAAACAATGTGTGCTTGAAACACAAACCCAAACTTCTGAGTTGCACGTGTTATTATTAAGTACCAGCTCTAGACCTGCCAAAGTCATTAATCTCTTGAATTCCTTGAAAAAGCCCACACAAGCAAATAACGTTCCTAAGGATGGTAATGGAAGATTGTGTAACAACATAACAGAGCATGTCTTTTTTATTTAAACTGATTAAAGAGAATTTGTCTTAAAAAGTGAGGCTTGAGGATTAGTTTTTTTAAGCACATTTTAGACAATTAAAAAAAGAAACAAAACAAAATACCAAACTAAAAAAAGAAAAACAAACAAACAAACCAAACCAAAACTCAAAATCCCAGGGAGAGAAAAAACAACACAAAACCCCTCAGAATCACTTCACTGTTTCCCTGATTTAACAAGATTTAATTGCTTCCATGATTATTCTAAACATAAAGACCCCGAGTAAGAAAATAACCTGGAAAAAATGTCAAATCACAGCTGGTAGGTTTTTGAAATTTTACTGTCATGTTGTAAAAGAAATAAGTATGACCAACAAATGAGTACACACGTGACATGGCAAACCACTGCCTACTGCTTTCTGTCAGGTACTGAGTTCCATCCCCATCTCCTAAATCCACTAAACCTTTAAAACAACATGAGACACTTGATTTAGTTCCATAGAAAAGCCTTCAGTCCAATGGGATAAACTGAGGGAGTCTAAGCTCTGTCATTAACACTGCGAATGTTCAGCTGTTTAAGAGTCACCTTTTCATCCACTTTTTTTTCAGGTGGGCCAACATCGAAAATTCTCTCTACAAGCAGCTTGTGCTTGTAGAGCATTCTTGCTTGACAATTGCTATACCCAGGACCAGCGAAGTTTCAATTAAAAAACACATCAGCACATTAGCCAAGGGAAGAATAAACAAAATCCCACAGCACAAGCACCGCAGCCACGGCACAGCTGTGCTCGGGTTACTCAGTATAGCTTCTGACTGTACCAATGCCTATGAAATAGATGTTTCTAATCCAGAAATTTTCCATTAGACTTCATTTTGCCAGGCTCTACAATTTAAAAAGTAACTATTTAAAACAATGAACATCACACGTTGATTCTAGAGCATTTGGGATTAAAAATCGTGCTGTCATTGATCATAAATATATAATCAAAATTTACAGCATAAAATGATGAGTTTACAACACAGCTGTTTGACAAATCCAGTCTGTAGCTTCCCCCTCCTATGAATTTTAACACTTCCTATGAAATTTAACTTTATTCACCAGATTAATTACATTTTCTAAGTCCTGATGTAAACTGAAATTCACAGCAGACAATTCTGACAACTCCCATTAAATACACAAGCTGTAAGAAGAAAGTAGTTGCTTGAAGTTTGCTGTACAACAGGTTCCCTGTCCTTCTACAGAGAAGTGTATATTTTACTTAAATTTCCACTGTACATTTAGACTTGTAAAATGTGAATAAACCACTTAGTCATTTTATTGTTTGAATGCCGGGTCCGTCTTTGTCACACTGATTCCATTTCCAAAGAGCTGCAGTGACATCCAGTGGTAGTTAACTTGAAAGTCAACCTTACAAATAGTGGAAGCAAGACAATTCCTCCCAACCCATCTGAGTTTCTGTTTGGCACCATACTGAACAGAAGGAGAGCAGGACAGCACCTGGATCTCGAATACTATCTTCCATGGATAGCTTAAGCAGTTTCTGAGAAGCCAGGCCTTTGGCTGGAAAGGAGGGCAAACTTCATTTCACACCATCTACCTGGAGCTTCAAAACCTGAAGATTTTCAACCCAGATGCTTTTTCCATTTACACTGATACTATCACTTGCAGGACCTTACAGAGTGTTCAACTAGTGGAAATACCTCCCTTGCAATTGAATGTCTCATTACTCATCCACTCCAAAAGCTCCCTATACAGTCTGCACATTAAACACAGAAGGAGCTTTATTCTCTAAAAAGATTTCAGCTCTCTTACTAGAAAAGAGAACATGTCAGGAGAAAAGACTCATCAGAAAAAACAAGACCCCAAAACACAGCAGCAACCTCTTCTAAGACCTACTAGCTACACACGCCTGTATGAGCCAATAAGGCATTTTGAAGTTGTGTATTAATCACTCAAAAAAAAGACATCAGTAAGTCAAAATAACTTTTCCAGCTTGCCTTACATCCCACAAAGCCTAAATTTCCAGCTCTCTCCAACTGAAGAGTACCACAAACAGATGGAAAAGCTTCTCAAGCTCTTAGTCACATGGTTTAATTTTACATAGTGCTGCAAGGAGCAGCAGGGAGTTGGACTCAGCAATCTTTATGGGTCCCCTCCAACTGTGAAAAGCTGTATTTGTACAAATAAAGGTAAAGCACATTTCTAGTGCTCTTTATAAATTATGTTTCAGAAAGGTACATTAATACAAAGCAATTTCTTGTGTTAAGAGGGAAAAGCAGCTTGACTCTATTGCACCAGGAGGTTAAGTAAGAGTTAGTAATATAATGTAGATTTATGTTCAGTGTGTAATTTTCAAGTTGAGGTGTATTTCAAAGATTCGTCTTCCAAACTCACCAGAAGGACTCAAGTCTAATCAGGTACAGAAAAAAAAAGATGTATGTTCAACAGCAGCAAGGCAACTTATTGTAGTTATTGTATAGGGATCTGGCTATTTAACAAATAAAATTTACTTCAGATTTAAAGTGAGTTTCTTTGGGAACTATCAGCCATGTGAAAAGGCCAGACCTATATTCCATCAGTTTCATGGTTAAGTATTCAGTACGAAAAGCAGAGTACGTACATATACAGGGTATAACCTCCTCCTGCTGCAGAGAGTCACGCAGCCTTACAGCTCCCCTCGAGCGCTGTCCCATCCCACTGGAATAAAAAAATAGTTTCTTCATTACCTCGGTTACAGATAGTGCAGAAATTGCTTGGTCCTTCACTATGCTTCTTCAAGTGATCTGCCATATATGCTGCTCGCAAGTACTTCCCACACACCTGGCATGGAACTTTGTCTTCATGACATGCCAGGTGTGAGCGCAGCCGGTCACGAGTGGCAAAGGAAGCATTACAAGTCTGCAGGTATAACGAGAACCATGTGACTCATCAACTCTGCTAACAGCACTGATATTGTTGAATTATTCAGTATTCTTTAGAATAAATACCTTAGATCCTGTGCAAACACAAAAATTACATGATGCACAAGCCATTTTCCCCCAAATAAAAAATTCAGAACACCAACACATTGCACAAGATGTAATATTACTACTCAAAAAAATTAAGGCAGCAAGAGAACAATTCTAACATACTACAGACAGTAAAACTTAAATCAAGATAGACTTGTAAGGCTTTAACTCCTTTCTGAGGATGAAGATACTAAAATTTTAAGTAATATTTAACAAAAGAAATAGCACAAACCACTTCATTCCATTTACAGTAAGTTCTGCCATTTCACTGAGCTATTACAATCACTTTAGACCACTCAAAATGTCCTCTCTGTCATCTTCCTAAATTCTATTCTTTGATGAGATAAATCTAACTTCAGTATACAGAATTCTTTTGGAGTGTGAAGACATACAAAGGATCAGAGAATTATCTGGGATGACAATATGATGAGAGACAGTAGAAGAGTCATCCTGGTATCCACAGTAGCAGTGCAGACAAACCGTAGAAGTGAAGCCTCAGAACTGAGCAGGTATCAAAACAACTGCTTGACACTGTAATCTGTTTTAACTTACCCCTGGTCAAGGTATCATATTCCACTTATTACCACAAAAAAAGCTCGATTTGGCATAAGATAATATTGATTCTATTTGCCCACTTTCCAGCTGAAATCCATATGATGAGCGAAGGCTCGCTCCCATTTTTATAATCCCAGCAACGGGCAGGCAGGCAGGCTATGCCCACATCCTGCTGCAATGGCCTGCCAGTTCTGAAAGGCTTGCTCTGTCTCTAATGTGTGAAGGGAAATAAATCACCAGCATTATGCTGCACAAGATACTAGAGTTATAGTCTAAACCATTTCACAAGTGCAAGAGGAAAAACAAAAGCAAACACACATCAGAATGACCAGACCAAGCGGGAGCAATGACGTTCAAGAGTGTACAGTGTTTTGTTTATATCGATTTTATATAAAACAACAGTTTAAAGAGATATAACCAGAACCCCCAAAGAAACAATATAAGGTTGTTCAGTGTCTTGGGAACTGGATATTGTCTGTGTTTTTACGTATCAGTGTGGAATTAAACCACTGTTTCAATAGACATAAGACTTGTTAAAGTAACAATCTTAGTAAAATTCCAAAATTATAATTCAAGTGAGTGAAACTGATAATACAGAAGAGGATAACATATAATTATATAAAAATCATTTAATCAGGAGCTTAATCCAAAAAACACTGAAGGCAGCTGAAAAGCACCTATCAATTTCAACAGGCTTTACACTCATTCAATCCTGTGAGATGCTTAAGTGTGGAAAACTCCCATGGAGCCGAGGCTGCTTTGCAGCAAGCACAAGACTTAACACCTCAGAGGATCAGGACTTAATGAAATTAAAAAGGCAACAGTAAAGTTATCTGGATTTCTGTGATATTCACAGTTTAACTAGGCCCACCAGACAAAGATTCATAAATTGCAAGTACTGAAGATTAAGAGGCAAATTCTTGAACATGAAAGATTTCTTCCATTTGAAATCTCAGTACACAGCGCTGAGCAAAACAGGTGCAGCTTTCACTTACTAAAATGTTCTTAGAGGTAAGCACTCTCTTAAGGCATGATTGCAGCACTGATACAAATCAATCTGTTGGATATCAACTAAAGATATATAACTAGACAATCAAGAATGACAGACAAGAGATCCATCATCAGTAACTCTAAAGCTATGGAGCCGCAGGAAGGTCCATACCCAAGCATTGGGAGTGCGTTAGCTGATGAAGCAGACCACAGACAAATCACATAAATACAGCGATGCCAGAAGTAAAACCGTATCTATCCCCCAGTGAACTTAGCAAGTTGAAAGGTTAGGGAAAAGCAATATAATAATTTATGTGTTTGATTTCTCACTCTTGCTGCTGAGCTGTGCAAAGCTCACCTTTGGATAAACTATATAGTAAATATATCTGCAACGAAGCTTAAAAAAATAATTAAGTCCAGTGGAGAAAGCAAGAACCAGTTTAGCTGAATCATAACAATGGGAGACAGGACTAGGGTTAAAGAAAACCCCAAAGTTAATATTCAAATAGTTAATATTTATAAAAGGTATAGAGAAAAAAAAAAGTTTTATTTTATGAAAGATGTGAAGTGCTAAATGAGTGCTAAGTATTTATCATTAATTGTTAATCATAGAAGAAAACTCTCCAGTGCTTTCCTATCAAACATTGCACAGGTATATAAATAGATCAAAAAGAATATATAAAGTTTAAAAAACATTGTTTAAGAAATACCTCTTGAAGTTTCAACTTTTCTATGGATGTGGATGTCTCTGAGCTTATTCCATGGTGGCTGCCATTTTCCTGCTAATAGGCAGGAAGTAAGAGAAATTAGGACAGGAAGAAACTCATTCTGCATTGAAATCAATGGGATATGCACTGGACTTGGGATGCCAATTAAGTTGTGCTTTAATTTAACCTGTATTTTCCTTATTTATTTAATTTGCCAGAAGAACAACCTGTCTTGTCTCTGAGAAGGAGCAAACTTCTGTTTTCTCCTCTTGTTCTTTCATGTCCACAGATTTTCAGATCACTGCTCCCAAACTTCAGCCTAACTTGCATACATTGACACGCAAAAGCCAAGAGCTTCACCCTGTCCTGAGGAGTCAGCACACTGAGCTACCCCATTCTGGGTATAAAACTGACTTACCCCTTCTTCTATATCAGAACTTAACTGTCAGATTGGGGGAAAAAAAAATTCACCAGTGCAACAATCCAACGGAAAAGACCCAGAGTGCCATTTGCCTGGACACCAAAGCAACTTCTTGGATCTGACGTCTCAGCTGTCTTGGTTCTGTGGAGACTTTCCCTAATCAGAGTCTAATTAAATGGTAATGAAAAAGCTGGAGTCAAGGCTTTGGCATCAGGTGCTAGAGGTGCTGGAACTCAGAATCCTTGTGAACCATCTGTGAAGCGCAGCCATTATTCCAAGGGGATGAGTGCAGGATTACAAACTGAGCACTGAAAACTACAGCTGTTGAAGGGATATTCAGCTTAAAATTGTCCTGCTTCTCACACTGTCATTTATTCTGAAGTTGGGCTGATATCTTCCCACTTTTGTTTTGGTACTCCAAAGTGTACTGTGATGCCACACCAACAAAACATTGGATATCACCAGTTTGCAGAGATACATAAGAGCTCAGGTAAATGGCCAGGGGATTTTGCTTAAATCATAACGGAGCACAAATTTTAAAAATGCTATTACAGTAGAGGATCCTGGAATGCTCTTCTGTTTACTGACAGAGTAATTCTCTTTTCCAGTAAACATAAACAAAGCATGACAGTAACAGGAATTTCCAACAGGAACTGAACAGATTCAAAAAGGATGCTCAGTGCTGTTCAGGCTGCCCTCATGGGGAGCTAATTTGCCAAACAAAATCAGTGGAAAAAGGGAATGGAAAATGGGCAAACGACATGCCAATACAAAGCTATTTTCCTTCTTAGTGGCCAGATCCTGTGTTAGATACATATCATGGAACAGACATGTAACTGGTTATGAGATAATCACAGGGAGAAGTTATCAATTTATACATCAGCTTCCATATTTGAAACAAGTTTTCAGAGATTGCTTGCCTTCTGTGGTTTCTACAATGTATAACAGGTCTGTGCATATTTAAGAAGACTTTCTAAATCTGATATTACAAAGCATTTTCTGCAAAGACACACAACAGGTCATTAACAAAATTTCTGCGCCTTAGGATTAATGAAAAATTAACTTTGCAGGGCTAAGCAGTCAAAAATCAAGAACAAACCAAACCTGAAGAACAATCTCAGCTCTGCCCTGATGATTGTAACCTATAGCCTGTACCTTTTAACTGAAATGAACAGTGCATACATTATGGACAACACACGATAATAAAGACTGTTCATGGAAACTGCTATCACAAAATACATGAGTGCAAGGAAACGGAGTTGAGCTTGGCTGTGCCATCTTATCTCCCATGTTTCTTTACTTTTGAGCTCTTCGTATATCCTCTAATTCACACAGAGTTGATATTTAGTATTTTTAAATCAATGTTAAACTACAAAAAAACTATCGGTCATCAGCTGGCAAAGGACAATTCATAACTCTTGGTGTTATCTGAGACCATGTTCATTCTGTAATGATATCAACTAGCAAAAGACTGATGAGTGTCTGTTCATGTTGGGATGTAAACATTCATCATCAGTTCATCCACAGACCTCTTGCTGTCCCCACATTGTGAATTCTTTTTATGAGTCGAATTTTCCCATTTGTATAAATCTGTAACCCATAAATCATCTTAAGAAGCTTGAGCCAATCTAAGGCCTTATATAGGACATACAGTAAAATCAATCTGACAGCTCTGTGGCCTGGCTTTCCAATGTGCTGGGCTTTCACAGATCATATGGATAGCAACAGAAACCTTTAGATGGCTCCAGCTGCCTGGAAAACTGTTCTCAGGATTATTAAAATTGCAAAATGTTTCGAAACTCTCACAATTTGAAGGAACTATAGAAGGTGCGTCAAAACATATGCAAAAATGCAGATCAGGAGGCAGCAGTCATGTAGGATTGACTAGATTAATAAAATGTGGTTAAATATTTTAGAAGAAAAAATCCGCTAACCTTCACTGTCTTCAAAAAAGAAGAAAATAATCTTGCTCCAGCTTCTTTAAATAAATATCAAATATTTCTTCAGAAGCCAAGCATGGAGACTTTTAGCCCAACAACTGTTTTAGAAGTTTGCCCAACATCTCTGTGATGGCAATATGTGATGGTGGAAGCTGATTCTCAACTTTGGTTTTAATTGATACTTCCAGGCACCTTTTAAATCTTTCTGTAAATGAATTACAAAATATCTTCTTTCATTTGATCTTTCAAACCCTGTTAACTGTAAAAAACTATATACAACATTATGACACTGTACAACAAAGGATATGATGATGTCCTTGTTTATGTTTCCCCTGAGATTAAAAAAGCTTCCAATTTTGCTCAGTGCAATGTCCTGAAGGGTATGCGATTAAAAAAATAGTACCTTGGCAAGCTCTGATAATTACAATTTACTAATTTTTAATTGAAATTATTCTAAAAAAATGAAGTCAGCATTGGAGCCTCCTGATGGCAACAACTGCAATTAAAACATTGACTCCAAGCCCAGGTGGCTGGGTAAGAGATCCAGGGTGAGACTGGGACAGAGCAGTAGGGAAGAACACCTGGTAGAAGGGGGGGAGGCAGGAGGACCAAAGCTGGAGCTGAGGTGAGGGGGACGGGAGGGATGTAAAGCAGATGTCACTGTGGAACACTGTTCTTTACAAACATTTATCCCAATTCACATATACACGGTATTTCTACTGGTACTTCAAAACTGTTACACATGTAAACGCAATGCCAAAGATTACCCACATCAGTCTAAACCCCTCTGGCTCCTACCTGACACTTGTGAGGTCTCTCTGAGGTATGCACCTGTTTGATGTGTCCATTCAAGTGGTCTGGCCTTAAAGGAAAATACACATAAGCACACTTAAAACAAATACTAAAAGCAAAGCTACAATTTTAACTTAAAAAAAAAAAAAAGAAAAAAAAAAAGGAAAACAAAAAGGGGGAACAAAAGAAAAAAAAAATCCCAGTGCTGTATCTATTACAAATGTAGTGATATTTAACTTTCTAAGAACCAGATCGCCAACAACTGGGACTCTACCTTGTTATGTACCTCTCCAACTTGCTAAAAAGACAGCATTTTCTCAGGAAGAAATCATGACTGAATGATCAGAGGAAACAGGAAATACAAGTTACAATTTTCAGGCCTGCATGTCCCCTTCCAAAATCCTATTTAGACCTTGACAATCAGGACACTTTGATTCACAGTTGCTGAATTGAAAATCAGACCCTTTTGGTTTATGTCCCAAACACAGATGTAAAAAGCCAACTTTAAGCACGTCTGTGCAAAAAGACTCTCTAAACTCTGTTGCTGTGATACATTTTTCACCTGCAAGATGAAAAAATACTCCTAACTCACAACTTGGTGGGGAGATTGCATTAATACAAATAAAGTGCTCTGAACGTTCCAACTAGAAGGTGCAATGGAAGAGCAAATTATTACTGCAAAAAGTTAGATCATTCTTCGCAACCAGCAAAGCCTACTTTGAAGAAGAAGAAAGGACTGAAGAGCTGCAGATTGTCCTGGTGGGAGTTTCTCCTAGTGGGAAGAAAGCTTTTCATTGTATGAGACCAAAACTGCTTGGAAACAAGTTCCCCACCCTCTCCTCCCCCAACTTCCCAGCTGCACCAATGAGAGGGCGCGGGATGGAATTCACGCACTGCAGACAGAAAATAGGCTGAACTTTGCAGTGAGGCTCTTAAACCCGATGCTCCAGCGCTGGGCTGAAGCGGTGGAACCGGACAGACTGGTTGGGGTCCTGCTGGGTACCTCAAGCCCAGCAGCCTCACGTGCTGCGCTACTGAATAAAGGAAAGGACACTAAAATTAGACATCATGCTTCCAACTCCCTTTGGCTGCTCCTAAGACTGAATACTGAAACTTAAGAGTCTCTAATTTTCATTCATACCTTGGTTTTACAGATACGTAATCGGTTCTGTTGTTTACTTTTGTAACAGTATTCCTGCCTGTTCACATTAACTTACTGGGAAGAATGAGAACTCAACATGTATTTCTCTTTCCCTCAATGACAAAACCCTTTCATACCGTGATAGCAGAAATCTTTAAGTGTCAATAAAAACGGTAAAAATTGGTACACGATCCCAGGTAGAGCTAAAATAAGAAAAATACTTCCACTTCTAGCCACAGATGAGATTTTAATTTTCTGACCTTCCATCACTGAATCTGCAGTCCTTATGAAGATACATCCCTAATTATTGCCCATTTTAAAAAAGGGGGAGATGAGGCTATGTTTCCATCATTTATTTCAATAACAGAAAGTTCCTCTATCAAAATGAGAGCAGGGGCACAATTTCACAATATACATAGCCTGGTGGCCTTTTGATTTTTCAGATCTCGATTCCTTCCCTCACGTTAGAACAAATCAACTGCTGTAGAAAACTGACTGCTGGTAGAGAAATGGCAGAGTGTATGCATCCCCCTCCCCCCCCACTACTTCTACACTCGAAGCGAGCGGCAAACTTCCAAAAAAGTTTCAAATTCATTAACTCAGACTATAAGATACCACTAACACAACTACATGTACCAAACTACTCATTAAATTAGCTCCCACAAACAGCGACAACAAAAAATCAGCAACATTAAATGCACAGATCTTACGTATGTTGCAGGGCAGAAACAGGATCCCCTTCAGAAGGATGTAAACCCAAAGGACACAAAGATCATGTATTAAAAGATACTTGATGCTGCAGCCTTTGAAATCTCACCTCTTCCTTCACATTTGGGTGATAAAAAACATTACGAACTAAGAGAAATGAAGGGAAGTTAAGAAAAAGAAAATTTAAAATGGATACGAGAAAAATAATCTTGAGATGTATAATTTTGCACTTCAACAGCACCTTCAAACTACCTACACATCAGTGATCTCAAGACACGTCTGTGAGGCAGGTAATTATTTCAATACCCATTTCACAGAAGAGTCATTTGAGGGAGAGACTAACTGATTTGCCCAAGGACACGCATACACCAACTCCGGGACAAAGCTGGGAATGTTAGCCAGAAGCCAGCTGACTCCCAGTTCTATGTCTTAATTACTTTTAAACCCTTCCAAGAGACTGCAGAATAGCATCCCAGAGGAAATGATGGAAGTTTATTTCTTGAGACATTTTAAAGTGGAACAGTCAAACTATCCTACGTACATTCCCAAGGGATTGAAAAGTCAACTTCCTAGGTCTCCGTTTGTGTCAATGGTCCATACAAGCACTTCCTTACCTGGAAAAGCCTTTTCCACAGCTCTGGCAGATGTAGGGCTTTCCCACAGAGCCATCATGAGATCGTACATGATAGGACATCCTGTCTTTTCGCTTGAATCGCAAACCACACACTGGACAAGAATAAGGCTTTTCGCCAGAGTGTGACAGCTTGTGCCGATTCAGGTGGTACACGTCCCGAAAAATCTTGCCACAGATCTCACAGGCCACCTGTTTCCTCGTCCTGCTTCTTTTTCGGGGTGCATCGGGGTCATCCTGACCAGGAACACCATTTTCACCCAGTCGTGGGGGTGGGATGTCTATGTAGCCCAGCTGTAAGCTTGTCACCCCATGTTGAGCCTCGTGCTGACGAAGACGATTAGCATCCGTGAATACTTTCCCACAGAGACCACAAGGCAGGATACCAGCCTCTCGCAGGCCCCCTGGGGTACCAAACATCATGGAGTCCAAGAGATTGGCTTTACGGGGACGCCCTCTGCCCCTCTTGGTGCTTAAAGCGGGGGCACTAGCAGCAACATTCTGGAAAGGTGAAGCCAGCAGTGGCGGGGACAGAGGTCCTGCCACCATAGGCAGGCGGTCCACACCCTGCAGGACAGGCAGGGAGGACTGCGCAGCGGTGAGCGCAGCCCGCGTGGCTTCGTCTTCAGGCATGCCGGCAATGCCATTGCCATTGGGTGCTAAAGTGGCACCGTTGGTCATGTCAAGAGGGAAGCCAAGGTCAGCAGCCCCTGGCCGGAACAGCATAATGTCAGGGCGTGCAGGGGGCACGAGGAGCTGCACGTTGGACTGCTTGATGACCTCCTGGCAGATGTCAATCACAGAGCGCATCAGCAGGAACTTGGCGGCCGTCATGAGCTCCGGGAAGCTCTCCAGCCGCACCACGATGCGCGACGTATAGGCGAAGTCCAGGATGTCTCCGAACACCTTGGAGCTGATGGTGTGCATCTCCAGCTCCCGCCCGCCCCCGGGGGCGCCGCCGGCTGCAGCCGCAGCCCCGCCGGCCGCCGCCGCTGCCTCCGCCGCGCTGCCCTCCGCGCCGCCGCCGCCGCCTGCCCCGTCGCCCAGCTGAGCGCTGAACACCGACTCGAAGTACTCGCTGCAAGCGGCCAGCACGGCGCGATGCGCTGGGAAGCTCTCGTCGCCCACGCGTAGGAGCACGTCGCAGAAGCGGCCGCCGTTCTTGCGCTGCTGGTTGAGGCTGTGCAGCACGTCGGCGCTGTGCCGGCTCACCTGGTACGTGTAGCAGCCCGACGAGGGGCCGCAGGCGGCGGCCTCGCTCACCCGCTCCATGGGGGCTGCGCCGCCCCGCCGGCGCCCGCAGGGGGCGCGCGCGCTCTCGGGCCGCCCGGCGGCGCGCGCCGCCTCCTCCTGCTCGTTCCCCGCCCCTGCCCGGGCCGGCGGCGGCGCGCGCGCGGCGCTCCCTGCACGGCGCGAGGGGCTCGCGCGGCGCGGGGGGGGCGAGACAAAAGGCTCGGGCGGCCGAGGCGCGCGCGCGGCCGCGCGAGCCCCGCCCGGGCCCGGCCGCCACGAGGCGCTGCGGCCGCGGGGCCGCCGCGGGAAGGGGTGTGCGCGGCGCGGCGGCAGCAGCCGGGAGGGACGGGGGTCCGGCGGCGGCTCCGGGCTGCCGGCTCCGTCCGTCCCTGTGTGTTTGGAGCGGAGGAAAGATGGCAGCGGCTGCACTTCCTCTTGCACTTTCACCCCTGGGGGGAGGAGAAGGAGGGGGCGATACCACCCCCCCTACAAAAATCCAGCGGGGGCCCCCCGGCTGCTGCTCCCCGACCAAGCGCCGCCGCCGCCGGCCCCGGTCCGGGCCCCGCCCGCTTCGACGCACCCTCACCACCGGCGCCGCAAACTTTCCTCTCTTCTTTGGACGAGAAGACCCCCACCCTATTCACAGAGACCCCCCCTCCAGCCACTCGGGCTCCCCCCCTGCCCCCCCGCTTCCTGCCCCCCTCCCTCCCCGCATCCGCCAATGCAAGAGCAGCCAGAGCCAGCAGGCCGGCCCCCACCCCGCCCGCCCGCGGGGGCTGGGGGCTGCAGTCTCCCCCTTCCCCAGCACCGATCCTCCAATGCCGAGCCGGCAGCGAGGCCCCCGCCCGCGGCACACGGGGATGGTGGGGCTGCGCTCGCCCCCTCCCCCAAATATCCGGGCTGCAGCTCGCCCCCCATGCCCCCCTCCCGCTGGAGAGAGGAGGAGGGGCCGGCGGGGGGGGCTGCAGGCAACCTCCCCCCCTCCCCAGGCGCGAATCGTCCAATGCAAACCCTCCCGGAGCTGCAGAGGCGCAGAGCGGCCCCCACCTCCGCGGCTCGCCTGAGGAGAGCCGATCCCAGAGGGGCCAGGGGCTGCAGAGCAGACCGGCCTCCCCCCGGTCTTTCATTGCATTTCTCACCCCCACCCCCCGTACCACGATCAACTCTCAGCCTCGCTAGAAGAGCGAGGCGCCGGCATTGTGGGGGAGGGAAGGGGTACAGCGGGAATTCTTCCAATGTGAGAATGCCCTCCCCTGGGGAGCAGTTGGGAGGAACGGTACCCGCGGGCCGGGGGCTGCGGGAGGCACGGGCACTTCACAGCCCCGAGTGCGTCCATGTTGGGAAAACTGCTGCCCCGCGGAGCCCCTCCCGCGCGCCCGGGGTTCCCACGGCGCCCGGCGCGCCCCACGCCCCAGCGCGCCGAGGCCCCCTCTCTCTCAAGTTACCCTTCCCCGGGCCCAGGTTAACCACTCCAAAATGTACCGCCGAATTCACTGCGCGGGGTTGCCTGGACTGTCCTAGTGCTGAATTTTCCCTGTGTGCTCGAGGTCTCTCAATGAAGAGCTGCTATTTCAACATGATCATCATCATTACTCATTTGCAGCTTAAATCTGCTTTCTGTCTCAGAGAAGAATTTTTCTCTACTTTTGAAGAAGTATCTCCCACACACACATCACACACACATATTCCTCAAACAGAGTTCTTTGTTTTGTTGAAGACAACACTTGGAAAAAAGTGTTCAAGGACACTTTTTTGCATTTGTAACATCAAGCCTAATTAAGAATGCTTGGACCACCTATTCACGATCTAATATCGTCACTTAAACTATTCTGTGGAAAATAGTGAACTTGGCACATGTGAGGGCATCACAAACTACAGAGCCTTCCAAAAGCTCAAACCCAGCACTTGAATTAAATAGTGGTGGAACTGAAAAAGCATTCTGGGTACTGATGTGCAAATGAGCGCACCAAGCTTCCAACTTCCAAAATATTACATTAACACTTAAGGCCACACAGTGCCCTCAGTGTGTACACCAGATTTCTCCTGCTTTTGATAGGAGCTGTTTGTCTCTACTGCAGTCAGAATATTACCAGTAACTTTTTATATCTGCACTATATGTGCGCACACCCTGATATGAACATATACTTTGAGAAAGTCGAGGTGGAGTGGTAGCAATGCTGACAAACCCAGCTTAAATACACCCTATTATATAGATAACACAGTGCTCGTATTCTCGTAAGTCTGCGTGCCACAGACACACGAGTTGTACTTGGTACAGTGAGGAAAATGATTATGTTTAACTCCCTAGCCACGCTGCAAGCACACACACACACACAGAGGCAGTTAAAGAATCTGGAATTTGCTTATCTTTCCTAGTGGCTTTGGACAGTTGTGTGCTGTTCCCCCAGTGGTTTATTAATTTGCTTTCTTTTAGCCCCCAGCCTCCTGACATGGTTCCTGCTTCCTATTTCAGTTCCCTCCTCGCCTGTTCTTTGTCTCTCCTCTAGGCAGGGGGAGGGGGGTCCTGCCTCTCTCACAGCACTTTCCTCAGAACTTTCTCCAGTTGCCACGGAATGTTCTGGTTTCAGCTTCCAGCACTCCTGTTTAAAAGGCACCGTCCAACACACCCTGCCTGCTTCTTTAGGTAAAAGCTGAAAAAACCCCAAAGCATGGCTGTTTCTTGGCAAGTGACCCACTCACACTTGCCACAAGGATGCCAGATCAGCACACTGGGAGCTCACACTCCGAGTAGCTGCTGGATGCTCGCTCAAGATGATTGCTAGCACCTTATACTCCCAGGTAATCACAAGGACACTGACACAGCCGTTTGCCTTGCCTCCTCAGCACTCTACCATGGCAGTGCCTGCAGCTTTCCTGTTGGTGCTTACAGTCTTTCTACACTGCCTTCCCGCACCCTACAACTCCACCAACACATTTAAAAGACTGCTGCTTAGAACATTTTCTGGTCCCAAACTTATGTTGTCTCCGGAATATGAGACTATCAAAATAGGCACTCAACTGGCATTTGTTATAACATAGCCAATTTTCTTCTGAAAATGAACAGTTTGTGCCATACTGAGCCAAAATTTGGCTCTTCTCTATGAACAGACCCGTAAGGTGAAGTTCCCTAAATTTAATGTGATGACTAAATGGCATTTCTCCATACACAGATGTGTAAGCAGACAGGAATGATTACCTTTGAACTCACCATCACAACTAGCTAGTTACTATTTGAAGACAAAGTTCCAGATGATGTCAAAGAAAGTTTTAAATTTAAATTTTAAAACTTGCATTTTCTGTATCCAGTATTTCCTTCCCTTTTCAGATGATTCCTAATCCATTTTCTTTGACATCTTCTGCACTGGGATGTGCTGAACAACTTTTGAATCCATCTATTTTAAATAAAGGCATTTTCCTCAGCTACTTTATTCAGCTTCTCACTATTTCCTGTCTCACTTCTGCTCAAGGGAATTCCTGAAGAGTCCCTAAATGTTTTGCAATTGCCTGGTGCCTGCTGAAGCACTTTGATTGGTATTTCAAAAGTATTAATAATCCTCCTTTGCACTGAACATGTGTGTACCATTTGGGACTGCACAGTGTACATTGCTCGCTTCACTGCAGATCAATTGCTACTGGCCTTACTCAGAAGTGCTGACCTTAAATTGGTGTGCAAATATAAGAGGTAACAAAAGACTGTAACAGTCGAATCTATTCAAACATATTTGGGTATATGTTAATTAGAGTTGAGTCATACCTATTTGTTCAACACTCTCAACTCATGAATCTGTGTAGGTCTTGAGGCTACTGAAATTTTTCAGAATAGTCCCATTATTATACTCTTTAAGAAGGTTAGTCACTATTTCACATGGATTATAATATTAGCAGAGACATTTGTGCATAGCACTTGTGCCAGCTAATCAGTCATATGAACCATTTCCTTTCTATGTGCGTTCCACAGAAATACGCGACACTGCGCGGTTCATGGCACACTTGCAATTTCAGTGAGTAGCTGTCAGTTTTTCTGAGCTTTCATTGGTATTTTAATTAACTGCTACTGATATAAAAAGCAATTAATTCAGCATTCATTACTTATTAGGTTGATTATTACTTAAATTTAGTGTTTAAAGCTTGCTCAGTTTTTTATTGGGAATCATCCCAAGAGAATGCCAACCCTAGCAGCAAGGATTCTCAGACTTGGAGACAGCACAGTTTCCTCTGTAACCCAGACGTGGGTTTAGTGATTTGTCAGCTTTCTCCTCTAGAAGCAGATGAAAACTCTTTAAAAATACCCAGCACTCTCACAAAACCGACAGCAATAGGATGGTATATGATGCTGTGAAAGTACATAAGAAACACTTATGTTAAAAAGAGAAAACAGCACTGTTTTTTTTCCTCTTTTTGATCAACTCTCCTCACTGCACTCATGTGCTGTGTAGTCTGTGTGTTGCATGGCAGACCACGACAAAGTCTGGGGAGCTGATACTAAACTACACAACTTTTAGTTGTTATACTAATTTTACAGTCTTGGAAGCCAACCTTTGATACTTAATCTCCCTTTTGTTCCCCTCATTTCTTCAGTCTTCGCAGTTTGACTTATTCTAGACCACCTGGAACCAAAGCAACCTGACCCATTCAAAACAAGACTGCCACATTTGGGAGCTGAGCAACATGGGAATACAACCTAGGATTCCATCTCATTGACTCCCAATGAATTAGGCATCCATTCCTAGCTAAGCAAACCTGACAGACAACTTTTTCTTGTAAAACATACATTACAATGCAATCCTAAATATGCAATGCAAGTAACAAAGGTTTGGTATTTAGAGATTAATAGCTAAACTACTGTGCTGGCCCCAGGAAAACTCCTCCCTAGATAACAAGTAAACTGGCCTAAAAAAGAGTTAATCCTAGAAGACAACTAGGAATAGCTATATCTGTACATTTTAGAACATCCAAAAGAGACACAACTTTCTGTCTACTGCCTCAAGAGTTAATTAAGATGTGAATTGCATCAACTCTCAGAGTCACTTCACCTCAGGCAATCAGTATTATACTTCCATTGAAGATCCAATACTATGGATATAAAAAAATCTTACCTTTTGATAGAGGGTTTTCAAAATCTCTTTCCTCCAAATAGGCATGAAGCTGGCCCTTAGTCAACTCATTATAGCTCATTATAGTTTTGTCTCCTCTTCAGCATGAGGAGTTCTTCCCTGAAATACAATAATAGGGTTAATTAGCAGCCAGTTCTCAAATCAAATTACAATTCATAGGGTTACAATTCATTTGCAAAACTGTAAAAACTTAAAAAAAACCCAAACAAGCAATACCCACAGAAAAATCACCTTAAAATGAACAAATTCTCTATATGCCTTAACTTGCAGTTAACCTTTTTTTCATGAGGAAACTCTGGCAGGTCGGTTACAGCCCCATACCCACAATTCTTAAAATTGTAAGTACTCAAGGCACTGTTATCATTTGATACAGATTATTTTTCACTGGGCTGGTGATAATTTCTGAGAGGATATGAAATTTCAAGACCCTTGTTTCACCCGAAATCATGATTTAATTTCCTCCCTGTCACCTCCTTCCCACTTTCTGAAATTCTGCAGAAATCCCACCACTAATCTGGAAATGCAGTCCCCAGCAAGCCCACAAACACACGCAGCATCAGCTGGTTGCCAGTATAGTCTGCAGCTTCTGGCATGAGGTGAATTACCAAAACCACAAGTGTTGTACTACCAGAGTGGCTCTTAAGCTAAAATGACCTTCTCAGTGCACTGTGAATAAGCTTGATATCCACAAGTATTTGAGTTATTTATTAGAATATAAATGGGGGGGAGAAGCCCCCAAACCTAACTAGGTGAGCATGCACTGCTTATTTTTAACAAGGTCCTTTGTGTGATTTTAATGAAGCATACACAAGTTATCACAATTAATTTCATACTCACAGTATTTACCATGTATTTTACAATGATAATTTTTACATAGTAATCCAAAAGACTTGCAAGCCTCTTCTCAAATATACTTCGTTTGCATCTCACCATCTCATGTAAGTAAAACTCTTACTCAAGCTAAAATACTAGTTGTTTTAGAAAGAATTTCAGAATTTGACCCATAATGAAGTAGTTTATTTAAAATTGGCAGTTTGACATAAAACCCACTAAATGCATTAGCTCCTCAGCTCTCCTATTGAAGGGAGCTGCAGTTATCATACTTGCAAGGCAATGCTATGGAAACATGAAAGTTTTAATCATTCTGTGGCAACTGCACATTCGTGTTGTGCAAAAAGAAAACTGAGGGACAAGTAAAGGAAATCACTTGCTCAAAATCAGTGTCAGCAGGACTGGAGTGTGTAGAATATGAATTTCTGAAACCTATTTTTCTACAGCCCTCCATCTTTCAGACCTTGCTAAAGATGTATGTGCCATTTCTGTCACATTCCTGTCACTGTGGCTTGGTGAAACAAACACTCTTGTTTTTTCCCAATCACCGATTCCATACTGTGTCATGTTCCTTAACTGTTTGATGAGACAGCCTTTATGTCAGATGCAGTCTTTGTCCACTTGCTGAATACCCTTTAGTATATTGCTTTTCTTATCTTACTAAGAATATTAGCAGAAAAGTGCTGAAGTTATATACTTCCAGTTTTTCACTTAGTCATTCATATGACTACTTAATAATTGGTGGAGTTTTACTCCAGATCTGAACATCTATTCAGTGTCATCTGACTCCGTAGGCAGTTGGTCCCTGGGGAGACTGACTGTTGTGCAAGTTACAGCCTTTGGAAGTATTCCCCCTGTTGCACTTCATCTCGATTTCCTAAATGGAATTAGTGCAATTTAGAACACACACATATACATTTTAATAAAAAAGATGCCAATTCACATACTCCATCTTCCATCAGTGCCCACTATAAAGCTCTATTAACCTTTTCAGAAGATCTCAGTCTCTTGCATCTCCTTTCATTTTCTCTCTAGTTCTACTGGGGGCTTTTTCCTCTCCTGACATTATATCCAATTTTCTATTAATATGTTCCTTGATTTTTCCCTTCTCTGACTGACTTATTTTTTCTCTTTCTCTAATAAGGTTTTATAATTTTCACTCTATTTTCTAGTTTTTACTTCAGTCCTCAGAGGACATAATTTATCTATTCCCAGTCACACACCCTTCAGTCATTTTTCCAGCTGTTGCACCTTATTTCCCATGGGCAGAACCACCCTCTTTTCCAAGCACCACATCACATAAAACATATTTATATTAAAAAATTCACAGCAGTCCTCAAAATAAATAAAAGTAACATTACTCACAACCTGGAAACAATCTCTATTGAACAAACCTTTCTGAAACTTAAAAATGGTGCTGTTATAAACTAATCTAAACTACTTTAAGTATCCTAACCAATTAGAAAGTGTTAATTTGGCTACCAAAAATCAGACTAATTATCTTTATTAATGAAACTCTTTCTCCCTTCAGGTAATTAAGGACAAAACACTGAAAGAAGCTTTTAGGTGCCTAAATTCCTTATAGCCTTTACTTGAGTAACTTTCTGAGAAAAAAAGAATTTAAGAGCTTACTGAGCAGCTGTATGTTAAGAGCACTACAGAAACCTAAACCAGGAAAACAAAAACCAGGCAGTAACTAATTTCAAACCATACATTTTATTGACATCTTTGTTTATTCAGCCCACACTTTGAAAAATAATTTTAAGGTAGACTCAGTAGATGAGATTTGGGTGAGTTTGTAAGAACAACTAATATTGTTGCTAGCAACAAGTTCTGAAGTAAACCATGATTTACTGCAGAAAAGAGGAGTGGTCTTAAACCCTGAGTGAGCATTCAGAATTTGTATTTTTCCTCAATGTTTTTCCTTTTACTAAAAAGGACCACAAATGTGGACTGATTGTAGGGCTGAATTCAGTTGAGGCATAAACAAGTCCAACTCCATCTGAAGTAAGTAGGAAAAAATTTATACCAGGGTCAAATCTCTGTCCCATGTTGGAAAAGGATATTGTTCACAAGGAATAATTAGAAAACCATGAACAAACATACAGTGGTAGGTTGCATTTATATTTACCCTAGCTTAGCTGAACTAACATTACCAGGAATAGTAATCCCATTTTATTTGAGATTCTATTTTAGTAAGCTCTGTATAAGCTTATATTAATGACAGTTCCTACTATAAAGAATTTATGACAATAAAGGCTGCTTTTTTGATTAAGATGAGACAAGAAGGGAAATGCAGAGGCAGAAAGAGACTACAAATAGCACTGTGGTTCCCATTGCACTCCTTTTTTTTCTCTTCACTAAGTTAAAGAAGATTTAATGATTCCATAACAATTCTATTATGAAAAGTGCTGTTAGTTAAATTTTGTCAGTTGTAACTTACTCAGAATTCAGTCTGAAGATGTGACAGGTGTGTTTTTAAGTGCTCACACTGTGGGCCCAGGAGAGTGTACTTTTGGGTTTTTTTAGAAAAAGTTAAGTTTTACATTTAGGTACATAATATAAAACCAGACTTTGCAATGAATATGGAGAAAAAGGTTTCTATAAATGTTCCAATTCAGACAAAATATGACACGGAACCAAACTTGGAAACCAAAATCCTGAACAATGATTAAATTTTATTTCCTTGTCATAAGAAATACTTTTAATTTGAAATTCCGTTGTTTGGCTTCTTGTGAAACAGCCACAAGCTGGAAATACTTGACATTTTAAAGTTTGAAGGGGCCATTAAAAAAATCCTTTCTCTATTTAATTAGCCTGCATTCAGTGGAGAGTTACAGATGTCCCTGGGTGGGGCAAAGTGGTACGACCAGGGCTCGGCTGAAAGGAGCCGTGAGAAAGCTCCATCATGAAGTCCCGGTTTGACAAAGCACCAGCTCGGGAAGGCTCCGCCGCGGGCAGTGCGGCAGCGCCGCCCGGTCCAGCAGCCTTGCGGAACACGGAGTGCCACAAATACACACCTGGCGAAGAGCGGAGCCCGTGCGGGAAGGACCGCGGCGAGGCTGGTCCGGTTTAGCCCTGGAGAAGGGCACACGCCACCTCCCCTCGCGGGCAGCGAGACCGCCGGCTCCTCACACACCTGCGGGGCCGCTGCCTCAGCGCACAGCTCCGCTCGCACCGTTCTCTCATAGCTGAGCACGCATCGCCTCACGCCGGCTTCTCTCGGCGCCGCAGCCCGGCTGCCCCTCACGGCCGAGCGCCTCCGCCTCGCCAACACCGTCCGCGGGCCCCGTCAGGGCTCTCGCTCAGCCGGCTCGTGCCGGCTCCGACAGCCCGGCAGCCGCGCTCTGCCTCACACACGCGGGTCCCACACAGATCACACGAACACGGGGCGCAAACACATGGATCACACACACACACACGGATCTCTAACATACATGGATCTCACAGACTCATGGATCTCAGTGACACACGGATCCCCCCCCACACACTGATCTCTCACACACATGGACCTCACACGCACCCGGGATCTCTCACCGATACGGATCTCTCACACATATGGACCTCACACACAGAGATCCCTCACAGACACACGGATCTGTCTCTCACACACAGATCCCTCAATACACACATGGATCTCCCAGGCACACGGATCTCTCACACATACGGACCTCACACACAGAGATCCCTCACAGACACACGGATCTGTCTCTCACACACAGATCCCTCAATACACACATGGATCTCCCAGGCACACGGATCTCTCACACACATGGATCTCACACACACGCGGATCTCACACACGCATCTCTCCCTCACACTCGCCCCTCAGCGTTGCCCGCTCTTTCTGTGAGGCGGCTCGCGCTCTGCGCACGGTCCAGGGGGCGCTGCGTCGCCTCCCCTCAGGGCAGCGCGCGAAGCCGGCGGCGCGCGCCGCGGGCCCTTTCCCGCCCGTGGCCGGGGCGCGTTCCCGCTGCCTCTCGCGAGAGGCCGCCACGCGCGTGCGCGGCGTAGGTCGGTGCGCGAGGAGCGGCGGCGCTGAGGGGCGGCCGGGCGGGCCGGGCCCGACGCCACCATGAGCGGCACCCTGGCCAAGATCGCGGAGATTGAGGCGGAGGTACCGCACTGCCACCCTCGGCCTTGTGCGGGGCGGGCCGGGCACGGAGCGCCGAACGGGGCGGACGCGGGGCTCAGGGAGGGGGAGGGCCGCGGGGCCGCACGGTGAGGGGGTGGCGGGGGGCCCTGTCCCCAGGCGTCGCGCAGGGGCCGAGGGCGGTAGAGCCCTCCCGGTGTGAGCCCTCGGTTCCGTGCCCTTGCAGATGGCCCGGACGCAGAAGAACAAGGCCACCGCCCACCACCTGGGGCTGCTGAAGGCCCGTCTGGCCAAGCTGCGCCGGGAGCTCATCACGCCCAAGGGAGGCGGCGGCGGCGGCCCTGGGGAAGGTGCGTTGTCTGTGGAGGAGCTGTCGAAGTGTGGGAGGTGTGATGGAAGTCGATCTAACGGGGGGAAGGTGGCTCTTGTCCGCTCAAATTGTGTCAGATTATCTGCTAAATAGTCATAGAATCACAGAAGGATTTGGGTTGGAAGGGACCTTAAAGATAATTTCGTTCTACCCCCCTGACATAGCAGGGACATCTTTCACTAAGTCAGGTTGCTCGGAGCCCCATCCAGCCTGGCCTTGAACATTTGCAGGGATGGGGCAGCCACAGCTTCGATGGGTCCTTGCTTCCTCTTGTCCTACCCGGTACAGGACCTCTAACCATGATTTGTGGCCCTTCCTAAGGCTGTGGGGTAGAGCCCTTCCTGAAGTGTAGAGGAAAGTGCTTCTGTATTTTGGCTCATATAATCTTGTATTTGCAGAAGTCTTAAGCTTTTTACATAAAGAAGCACCTTGCAGCAGCGACCTGTTTGTATATATACAGGTGTGAATTGCCTAAGCTGCAGTGCTTAAAGGGAATGCTCCACTTACACTCAAGTCAAATACAGTCCACTGTGAAGCTTTGCAGGCAAGACTTTATTAGACAGGTACATGCTATGGAGTGTTAGAAGGATAAAGTGGTGCAAGGCAATAAAGATTGCGCAGTGTGTTTCTCTCTCTTATCCTTCCTCTAGGAAAGCTTACTTGGCTTTTGCTCAGGCAATGTTAAAAATAATAGTGAGTCTGCTGTCCAGAACATTAAAAAATAGAAAATGTCAATCATTAGACAAATATTTCTGCTCCTTATTTGCAGGTTTTGATGTTGCAAAGACAGGTGATGCCCGAATTGGGTTTGTGGGCTTTCCATCAGTGGGGAAATCTACTCTTCTAAGTAATCTTGCTGGTGTGTACTCTGAAGTGGCAGCCTATGAATTCACTACATTGACTACTGTGCCTGGAGTCATTAGGTACAAAGGAGCAAAGATCCAGGTGAGGTCCTGTGTCTGTGAGGATAAGATGGGCTATATAGGTGCAGTGCTGTTAGGGTTGAGTGGTCTGGCCTGACATTAGCAGGTTAGAAGTGATGTGTAGAGGTGCTTGAGAATACCTTGTAAATGTTTGCATGAGGTACTGTTTTTTCCCTGCTTTTCACTTTGCTCTGGGAAGAAGTTCCTGTGGTAGTTCTAATATTCCCTATGAGACAATCTGTTCCACTGTACTGATAGGGCACATGGGATGACAATATATAGCAATCAAATGGGAAACAATCCTGTCATACTCTGTTCAGATTTGCAGTAGAGTCAGCTGGTTTAGAAGGGTAAAAGTAGGATTGATTGAATGAAGAATATTTTTCTCATGTGATACTTTCCTTCCTGTGAACAAATAGCTGCTTGATCTGCCAGGAATTATTGAAGGTGCCAAAGATGGTAAAGGCAGAGGACGGCAGGTCATTGCAGGTGAGTATATTAGAGCTGGAGACAGCAGCCTATCACTGGTTCCTTTACCACAGCACAGGAGAGTGAAGGGTTGAATCACGGTTTCTGATGTCTTAAAAAAGCTGGGTTGTTTGCTGGACTTGAGCTGCCTGCTGAGAAGCAGTAGCTGCTTTCATATTGTTGTGTTTTCAGTTTTGGCTTTGTGCACTTGCTGGGTTTGTGCTCTGCAATGACCCTTCAGTGAAAGTACATTACCAGTTTTGCAGGCAGATGTGATCCCATCCTAAACAAGGCTGCTGTTTTCATTTCCTCACCCAGTTAATTGTCCTCAGTCAGGACAAAAAGGAAATCAGGAAGATTTTTTCCAGCCTCTGTCATTCTTACAAGATGTGAAGATCTGTCTGTCAGTGATGCTTGGCCAGAACAATAAATTTCAGTCCTACACTGGGATTTAAAAATAACCAGTGTGCTGGCCTTCAGGGGTTTCATAGTCATCATTCATCAGTCCACTGAGCCATATTGTGGTTGTTTTGTCTCAGGTTGTGTGAGCATGCTTTTTGAGAGATGACTTCCTGTTTCTGATTTAGTTGCTCGAACCTGTAATCTCATTCTGATTGTTCTGGACGTGCTGAAGCCCCTTGGTCACAAGAAAATCATTGAGAATGAACTGGAGGGATTTGGAATTCGTCTGAATAGTAAGCCCCCCAATATTGGCTTTAAAAAAAAGGATAAAGGAGGCATTAACCTTACAGCCACAGTAAGTTGGAAGTTTTCTTTAACCAAAATTAAAACCCAATTTGCTTGAAGAAAGAGGCATTTATAGTTGATGGTATGCCTGGGACCATGCTGTGCTTCAGGAGCTGAACTGCTGTAGTGTGCTGCAGTCAGTAACTTTCCTTAGAGGCCATGCACACCTCTCCTGGATCCTGACCACTTCCTTGCCCCCAAAACAGAGCCTCGGTTGCTTCACACAAATAACAACTTTGAGATCCAAAGGAGAATTTGCAAAAACTGCCTTTCACTTGGTAGCTACAGTGTTCTTCTGGAGAAGATTGGTCAGAATTGCAGAGCTTACAGCTTGTTTACCTGAATCTTTAAAAGCATAGAAATAGCCAGAGATACCAAAAATCAGCTCTAAGTACCTAAAGTGTAGTTATCTGGATACTGAACTGGTAGATACGTGGGTTTGTGTTGCATCTAGTCCCAAAGTGACAGGAAACACTACTTCTGAAATGTCTGATTGCAGCTCTCAGTGGGGCATTCATATAAATCGAGCTGTTGGGATTTAAATCTGTTTTCCCCTCAGACCAGCTATGGTGAAATCAGAGTCAGATCCAATAACTTAAAATGCAGTTATTCTTTCTAGTAATGCATATGCAGTGGTTGCTAGGTGACAGCACTGTAAATTGTAATACTTTATTTGGCTGTTAGCTCTTCCATTCCTTACCACTGTGTCTGTCTATGTTCAGTGTCCTCAGAGTGAGCTGGATACTGAGACAGTCAAGAGCATCTTAGCAGAGTATAAAATTCACAATGCTGATGTCACGCTGCGCAGCGACGCCACTGCCGATGACCTGATTGACGTTGTTGAAGGAAACAGGTACTGTTGGGACCCTGCCTTTGGCATACCTGCAGTTTGTGTTACAAAGAAAAGAATTGTCTCTTTGGTTTGCTTCCCACAGAAGCTGAGCCAGCAATGTGGCAACAACATGTGGCTTTTTAAAAACGTTTTCTCTTTCCAGTGTGCTGCTGCCAGTTTAACAATTTCTTTCTCTTTGCAGGGTTTACATCCCGTGCATTTATGTCCTAAATAAAATTGACCAAATTTCCATTGAAGAACTAGATATTATTTACAAAGTACCCCACTGTGTACCAATATCTGCTCATCATCGCTGGAACTTTGATGATTTGCTTGAGAAAATCTGGGACTACTTGAAACTAGTCCGAATGTGAGTCAAAATTGCTGCCTTCCTTGGAGTTAAGTGTAAGGCTGAGACTGAAGAAGGTCTTAGGAATGGATGAGGAATATTTTATAATGCTTTTCTGCTAACTGGTGTTTGCTTTGTAACCCAGAAATTGTGCTCTTCTTAGCTGTTATGTGATAGCCACAAGTGCTGTTTTGAACGTGTAGGGGAATTAACTGAGAACCCTCTGAAACCAAGACCAAAGCACATGTTAAAAAATTCCTGAAACCATGTAACTCCAGTTAAACTTAGTGGGAACATTGTTATTGCAGATGTAGCCATCTTTTCATTCTGTCATAGATGCAGCTCTCTTTAACAGAATTTAGTTCTTCATGTCGAATTTCAGATATTTTACTTTAAGTTATTCCAGGTTTAACTCATAATTCTTAAGCATTTTTGGAATCAATTCATGAATGAATCTGCTAATACTTATAATACAGTAATTGTTATCTTTTAAATTTCTATCTGTCCTCTTTTGATAATATAAAATCTATTAAGAAAAGGGATTTAGTGTCTCTAGGTATCTTGTGCTATAGACTTTATCAGGTGCTTTTTCTAATATATATTGAGGTTTTCACAGAAAAGAAAATGGCAAGTTAACACCATAACACTAAAGATGTCCTTTTCCAACAATGATTCCCATTTGGCTTTTTTTTTCAAGCACCTTCAGAAAGCTCACAAATGAGAAAACTCACAAGGGAGAACCTGCTGCAGCCACTGTCTGCCCACACCTATTTTCAGCTTAGGGCCACCAAATGTTTTGCAGTGTATCCATTGTCACCACTGAAATAGTGGAACTTGGGACATGCACTGGGGGTGACACTGCAGATCATTGATGAAATGTCATCATGGATTTGAAAAGGAACGTTTTGGTATTGATTGATGGTTCTATCTGTGTTACAGCTACACCAAGCCTAAAGGGCAGCTCCCAGACTACACCTCTCCGGTGGTACTACCTTACTGCAAGACCACAGTGGAGGACTTTTGCATGAAGATCCACAAAAATCTCATAAAAGACTTTAAATAGTAAGTATTATTGTAAAAGAATACATAGAATAGAAAATAACCTGCTTTCAGGTGTATTATTTCATCCTCTTCTAAACTAGAAGGGAATAACAAGACTTTTTTATGTCGAATTGACTAGAGCTGCCTATGATAATTAACACTTCAGTTGCTGTATTTGCTGTTCTCATGTTCTTTCCTGCATAAATTTCCTCAGTGGAGAGGAAATTATTTTGCTATTTAAAAGTAGTACTAGAGACAGCATTGCAAGCCATTGTCCCATGCACTTGGGTACTTCGGACAACTTCATGCTTTGTTTTGATCTGCTTGTAACTCTGAATCACATAGACCACTCAGCCAGGTACTTGTAGGAGAATAAAAATAGCTCTGAAGCATTGCTTTCTGGATTAGCTTTGTGACAGAAATAGCTGCTGTTCTGCTTGCATATCATACTTCTATGCCATTTAAATTTGATTTTTCTTCTTTCAGTGCACTGGTCTGGGGTTCATCTGTTAAACACAACCCTCAAAAAGTTGGTAAAGACCATACCCTTGAAGATGAGGATGTTATTCAGATTGTGAAGAAATAAAGTTATTCTTACATGGTTTTTTGCTGTGCCTGAAATTTGTCATTAATTGTAAGTGACAAACCCCCAATTTTGATTTAAAAATGGCTTTTATTGTCATACCTTGCCGCATCGTAAAACTGACATTTCTGGCCAACTTATACTGCAGTGTCGTGTTCCAGCAGAACTTACAGATGGAAAAACTCTGGTTAAGTGACTTTCAGAAGGGCAAAATCTTACAAGCAGCTTTCTGCTGCGTGTACGTGTCCTTCCAAATTAGAAAAAAGTTCACACAACAGGAATTATTTTGTTCTAAGTTAGAACAAAACATGAAAAGCAGAGGCTGGAGAACCATATCTTATGAAACAATGCCAGAGGATAGTGTTCCAGCTGCCTTTATCTGAAAGTGTTCTTGCTGGAATACTCTAAGGCTATTAATAGTCCTGGCAGCTGCGGAAAAGCTGGTCAGGTCTGCTCAGAAGCAGTTGCTTTTTCAGTTGTTAAGACTAGTGGAGGTGAGCTAGCTGCTTGTGTCTGTGTGACTGAAGGCTTTTAAGTTTTCTTAAAAGAATTTCCTGCCTAGATAGAAAAGTCAAGTAAGGTGCCCAAGAGAAACACGTTGCTCTTGGCACGGTTCTGTTGCTTAATAAAGATGAATAAAGAAGCTTTTAGCTCATGTCAAGAGAGCTATCAAATGCATCAGCCTCTAGCATTTGCTCTCCTACAATAAGGAAGCAGGGGTGTTTAATTATAGGGGTGTTTATTTAAATGCATCAAAAACGCTCCCCCTCATGTTATTAATACATTCAAGAAGAAATAAAGTGATTAGAGACACCCACTCAAGCACTAAATCCTTAGAACAGTGGTTGCTATTCAGCCTGGTAAGGAAACATGCAAGCCTTAATTCTACTCCAAGCATTTTCACCAGTACTTTTTCTAGGCCCCTGCATACGTGATCTGAACTGCTGTAGGTGTGCTGGCTCTATCAGCCTGAGTGGAAGGGGCAGAAGATGAGGCTGTTACTCAGAGTAGCAGTGACACCCATTCACGCTTTGTTTAGAGCTGGTTAGTCTTACAAGTTCTGATACACCCAACCTCATTCCTCACACTTAACCATGACATTTAAATGCAGCAATTCCAGCCTGGGGCTTCAGTGAGGCCAGTTACCCTTACCGAAGCAGACTATTCCTCCCCCCCAACCTATAGACTAATTGAAGGTTTCTGCAGATCAACTCAAACCCTCCAGCTTACCCACAAGAACAATGCTAAAAATTAATCAATATTCTGACATAATTTAGTACAAGAGCAGTTGATACAGACAGCTGGTAGAATCAACTTTATTTACAGAATGTTACTGGGAAAGTGTCAAGTTAAAAAAGTATGAAAACAATCTTACAAGGACAAGCTGGTGATTGCATGTTTTACAGGGATTGTTTTGGTAACAACCACTAGAAGTATGGGTGACCTCCAACAGCTTCCACACTGGAGATGTCAGCTTGCTATTTCCATACAAAACTGTCTCTGCTGGACTGAAACAAACCCACCACAGCACACTGGCAAGGGTTACAATACAGACAAGTGATTTTTTTTTTTTTCCTGCTGCTGGTTTTGCTTTCAGTGAGACCTAAGAAAGAGCAAGTCTGTGAGAATTCTGGTTTTACTTTCACCTCTTAAAAGAGCACAATGGCCTAAGCTAGGTAGAGGACATGACAGCAGTACTAGACTCAACACAAGTGAAGGAGTGAAGTGAGGAACCATGCAGAAGGATGGAAGAGAACATTTAACTGTTCAGGGAAGTGAAACAGGCTTAAAAGGAACATAGTACTTTAAAACCAAATATACACAGTAAGATCACAAAACTACCCCATCCTCCCCCTTTCAAGCCACAGAACAAGACTCCAAAGGCAAGTTGCACAGTAATCGCATCACTGGATGCACGCTAGATTGAGGACAGTTCTTGGGACTCCCTTCTATCAACAGCACTGAAGGCAGTACAGAATATTCCACAGCTGTGACTGAGGAGTTGAAGGGTGAGGATTCAAAGGCTCCATTTTGATGACCTTTAGTAACTGGCTTGAAAGATTAAAACAAGGGAAATACTGCAGCTAAACAAGGACCAGCACCAGCCCTCTTGAAAGAGCAACAACCAGTAGGTACATACAGACTGAAGATCTGGCTTTATCATGACTGCACCAGGTCCCATCCTCAAGGCTGTTCGGAGACTAAACAATTCTCATTTGGTGGCAAGAGTCACACACAGGAATCAGACCTTTGTTACATAGACAGCAAGATGTGGGCTTTTACTTTGACACTTTAGCTACACTGAGTGCACAGTACGTGACAGAAAAATGTGAGAGGGAGACCTAGAGGAGATGAGCAGCAAGAAAAGGCAAAGCAACTTCATCCTGTTCACTCACACTTAGGATATGCAACTTTAATCTTAAAGAAAGTCCCACACGTACAATGGAGAAAGGTCCAAACCATAGGCACAACTAAAGCTCAACTGTTATCAGCTACTCTTATGTACAGCTGTATAGATTCAAAAAGGCTATTCTAGGTGTGTATGTACAAAAGATTGTTTATACACAAGTCTGTACAGAAGGGTCTATACATGTAGTTTTCTGCAGAAGGAATCCATAGCTGCTACCTCTACACTAGAGAATATCAGCATTTCATTCACATATCTTACAAAAACAAACAAAAAAAAAATAGACACTTCCAGGATTAAACTGGCTTTGTCGTGCATCTAAATTTCTTCAGGCTTCACTATCCAAGCCATAATGGATCCTTTAGTCTTGATGCAGACATGAGACCAGGACAGGTGCCATGTGCTTTAGTCTCTCAAAAAGAAATTTTGCACAGAGTGCTAAAAATAAAAGCCCCAAAAAAACCAAACAGAGGTGAAGTCCTGACTATGGACATTTTCATCCAGTCCAAAGAATCACAGTGTTCCACCCAGTGGTCACTGTTCACTGCCGGTATTCCAGTTCATCTACACTGATGACTTTGGATGGCATGGATGGAAGAGGCTGCTGCAAGACATCTGAACCAAACCATTTTGCAAGGCCAATGGGAGAGCCACTTCTCTGGCTTGGGCGATGGTCAAGCTGTGTGTGCCCGTGAGATAATCCAGTCCGAGGCAGCACATTTTGAGGGGTTGTTTGTGCACCAGCAGGTGATCCCTGTGCTCCAGAGCCTGTGAAATGTAAAGCTATTAGAGGTGGAGTAATAGCCAGCACAGAGTTGCCCTCGAGCTATCACCTGATAAGGCATGTAGCTGAATGTGGCTTTTATTCATTCTATGAGCCCCAGGAAGTCCAGGTACCACGTGTTTATTTTCATTAGTACTCCCACAAACGGCCTGACAGTGCCAGTTCCGGACATGGTATCACACAGGTCTGAACGGGAAGGACCAGGATCAAATAGCATTTCCCTGGAGAAGGCGGGTGGCCTGTGGCCCAGGAAGGCTGAAAGCCTGCACACATGCTGCAAGAGTCAGATCTGTCAGTAGCAACACATGTTCTGAAACCAAACGCTTCACTAGGACTTCGTTCTGGCGTAACAGCCTGCAGTGGCCCAAACCACCTGAGACCCACACAAGGTTAGTGATGATGAATAACTGAATTAAAGTAGCTTCCTGCTAGCACAGTGTACTCAAACCCCCAGCAAGCACAGTACCTGGAGCAGACTCATCAGCCTTCTAGAACTCACACTCGTGGTGTCTATTTTAGCCTACCTGATCGTTGTAGCTGCTGCTGCATCACGGCGAGCTGCAAAGGTGTCCCCGAGCGTGGATTTAAGATGTGATGGCTTGCTGTTGGTAGGGGATAAAAAGGTTGGCCAAGGATGGGAGCAGATATTCCCTGCAAGTGAGACAGGTCCACTCCAGGAGGAAGCATACCTGTTGAACATGAGCAAGAAAACCTCTTACCTGATAAGCACAAGGAACTTAAAGCAAAACAAAACATATGTATTTAGATGGGTTGGAATTTACTGTCTGATTTTAAAAGTAAGTTCTGATTTAATAAGCATTACCAGTAGTATCAGTTTGTGTTGCTCCTAACACAAAGTCAGTCTTAAAAAGAACATGCATTAACTCAACAGGAAAAAAAGTATGGATTACCTGCTTGCAGCAGAGGAAGATGCTGCGGATGGACCCCCTGTGCCATCATTCTCTGGACCAATCCTGGGTGCAGTTGATGAGCAGGTCGTACAAGTGGTACATGGGGAACAAGGGGTACTTGATGAACAGGACGAAGGAAAGGGCCTCCTGGTACTGGGGAGGCCATTGTAGGAGTCTTCCTACCAGCTGATTTGGGCCTGTAGTCTTGCTCTTTGGTGCAACGATTTGCTTGGGTAAGAGGTGTGGAACATGCAGAGCGTTGCAGTGCAGGTAGTTTGGTACCTAAGGTGGGCAAAGTTCCTTGATCTGCATTCTCCACAGAACTAGACAGTAGGTTATCTGTAGCTAGAATTGAATACAGCTATTACAGTCCACAGCTAGAGATTTCACCTAATGAAAATTAAAGCTTAATGACTGGATGTGATAAATTCCAGAACTAGCTGAACTGTAGTTGTATATATTTAAATAGTAAGCATCTTTTTTCTGGATGCTTCTGGCCAAATTATTTCAAAAGAGTAAAGAGAAGAAATATGTTCCACAGAAATCCCTTGACAGGAAGCTTAAATTAGACCAGAATCAGCAGTAACTCTACTTTTAATTTATACTTTTCCTTTTTCTTAGGAATTTTGAACTGGCAGCATGGATGAGTTAGTGCCAAAAGTGATAAGAGGTACAAGGGATCCTCCTTGGGCAAGATTATAATTCTGAGTTGTGCCAGAAATCTAGCCCAAGGTGATTTTTCAGTTTAGCTGTGTTTGGGGGGGCCTTCTATGTCTGGCATCTGCTTAGCAAGATTTGGAACATTAAAGCACCTCCAGAAGCTACTTCAACAAACCATCCAGATGAGTTAGACAAGGCTTAAAATACCTTGCCATCAACTACTACCAGTGGAGGTGTTCCAGTTGGACTGCTACCACGAACTGCAAGCTACCTCTGCAGTTACCTGCACTGAAGCACAATGTCATGGCCATTGACCACGTCAGTCTGACTGGATCAGGCAACTGGTGTAGAGCATTTCCTTTTAATAGCCTCTTACATCAGTTTGGGTGACAAAATGCTTCCCTGATGTGCTACATTTAAGAGCTTAATGGGTCTCAGCTTTGACTGTTGAGTTGTCTCAAGAGAACTCTAAGTTTTCAGTTACTGGTGTAGTGAGCTATGGAAGCATTATTGTGCCTGTTCATCAAGAAAAGCTGCAAAGTTATGGTCCAGGCCTCTTAGTGTTGCTCAGAAATTGATAGGGAAAAAGGGATTAAGCCCCAGCACTACTGGAAGTGTATCCCCTCCATAGCTCTAGCCCCTCCTCTCATAGGCTCCCTTACTTCTACACCCTCATCTCTACAAATCAGGAATGTCTACAGGTAGCCTGGGTATATTACATGCTGAGACAATCTGAGTCTATTCCACATCCCTTTTGCTTGTGGTATTTTAAAGCCATTACAATACCTTCATTTGGTCTCTGATTTTCATCTTTAACATCACTGATTTTCATTTTCCCAGAAACTGGATCCTCTTTGCTTTTCTCCTTGCTCTCATACATCTTGCGAATCACGGAGGTAGGTGTGAAGGAAGGAGACAGCTGCAGAGAACACAGTAAGAAGCAATGCCTCACCCAGTGCTCATTAACCAGGCCACACTATCTCAGTTGTGGGTGGACACCAATTCTAGCACATCCTTTCAGTTTAAAGCTCTTTTGAATCAGCTGCTGTGTGTCCATGATTCTAATTCACCTACTTTCATGGCTTTATTCTACAGTTTAAGCATTTCTCTTTAGCTTTGTCAAAAGTCCAATATCAAAATCAGCAGCTGTTCTCAAAGTTAAATGTACAGGCTTAAAACAAAATAGCTGAGCTGTAGTGTAAATTACTGCTGTTTCCTCTTTGCTATTGGTTCAGAGGAGCAGCTCCACAGGAATTCCTTAAGCATCTAATGGCTTTCATCACTTATCATCTGAAAACTTAAGCATCAAATTATGATGGCTTGAGTTTCCATAATCACTTTCATTTGGTTTCAGAAGATGAGGTCAAGGTAACATGACAGTGGTCAGAAAAGGCTCTTTTCCAAGGTGAAGATATTCAGTTAAGCATGAAGTGAAACTCCTCCTTGTATCATGTGGCCACTGATACAACATGAATATGATTAACTCGATGGCCTCCCTTTCTCCCATTGATTACCACTGCTATAATCTGGTTACTGCAACCACTTTTACAGTTCTCCCTACAACCACTGTACATCAGGTACTGACCATGCTCGTAATGGATGCTGCAGGGGCTGGAGAAGATGCATTCCCTCTGTGTCCTGGTGCAGGGGATTTAGTCACTCGCTGCTGCCTGTTAAGGGACAGGGAGTCAGAAAAGGCTCTACTCCTGGCACAGAATCAAAGACAGCATTGCTAAGAACCAATGCAATCCTGAGTTATTAGTGCTAGTATGTAATGAAAGACTACATTCACATGAAAAATCAGTTAACAGTGTACCCCATAAATTCTGCAGTCAGGTGCCTACCTGTTTCTGTAGCCATCTCTGCTTTTGTCCATTTGTGGTTTACCAAAGCCATGCTGATAGAAGTTTGCAGCATGTATGGCCAAGTCATGTGGAAGTGCCAGTCCCTCTAATGCAGCTTGCTGTATCTCCAGGGGACTCATCTGAGGTAGAGTTGCATAAAAAACACAAGTCAAAGCTTGTATTTGGGTTTTTTTTAAGATACTGAAGACTGACTGCTATAGCTATTAATGTCTTCACCACCAGCTCCCCACCAAGAGCCTCTGTCTTATTAACAGGCAACAGAAGTTTCAAAAAATCTTGTACTTGAGGTACTCTAAGATGGGCCAAATTGCAATGAGGTTCTGAGACTGTACTAAATTAGACTTTGCATCCTCACACTCAGAGTAAACTTCAAGAAGCACAAATATCTGGATGCAACAGTGAAGTGTTTCCACAAGACAGTTCTAGACCACAGAACATAAAGAGATGCACATACATTAAGCAAAAAAAGCATGTCATCTAACCTGTGCAGCAACTGGGCTCATGGGCTTCCTTACACCTGGAAATGGATCACCAAGCAATTGCTGAGAACCTTGTCCAAAACCTAAAGAACATTTAACAGTTATATTTACAAGTGCTAACAGTTTCCTTCAATACATGGACTATATATCCCAAAGTAAAATAATTCTATATGAATTAATTAAGCATTCCTTGTGAAGACTCTCAGCTCACCCCTTAAATCCACACTGAGCTAAATCTCTTCCTTGTCACAGAGCTGAAGAGCTACAAAGGATACTGCTGGTAGTGTTTTGTAATACAAATGGCAAAGTAGTCCTTGAAAGTTGTTCTTACACAGTAGCTGAGCACATTATTCCACAGCAGAACTCACTGTGAGGTCTGGCTGATGAATTTAACATTAGACACTAGTAAATGAAAGGGAACTTTGCACTCAAAAGGCAGACACTACCCTAGTTGCCCACCAAGTGCCAGGAAGTTTTTACAGTTCTGTAAATATTTTTAATTTAAAACTCAAGTAATAAAAAGCCACTTTGCACCCAGTCTCACCAATGGGTGAAGATATTCTATGGCGCAGGTAATCGGCAGAAGCTGCTCGTGTTGGGAACACAGGTGGAATGGGGGGAGATGGGGCTCTCTGTGTCAGCAACGAGGCTGCAGGTTCCAAACCACCCATCAGGCCACTTAAGACATTCGATGAAGCAGGTCTGGTAATGGGTGGACCAAGAAGTTCCTAAGAATTAGTAAAAAAACAATATTCAGAACATGACTAATTTACACAAACAAGCTCATTTTACTACACTACAGGCTACCCTATCTATAGCAAGTTAGGGACAAGGGGGACTTGTGCAACCAGATACACCAATCCTGGTTTGCCCAGAATTAGGCACTCATTTTCAAGTTGTAATTACAGGAAGTAGCATAACAACACAAATTTTTAGGTAAACTGATTTAGTGGCTGGCTCTATCTTCACTATAGTATCAATATCTGACTACTGATCCCATAATTGCCTTAAATGTCTTATTTTCAAATAATTTTTGTTTTCCCATTGGGGATATGCTTTTAAGTACCTCCCTCCCCCCAGTAAGAATACCTGCAGAATATTCTTTGACAGAGGCTGACCCGACATCTCTGGAGGGGACATTAAGTGGCTTTCAAGGCTCTGCTAAGAAAGTGAAAACATTGTAAATTCAACATAGATACAACCAAACTCATTAAGAGACTATATCCACATTTCTCTCAGTGACAGAAATAATTTCACCTGTTCTGTTAGAACAGTAGTTTATGCATCAGCCAAATAAAATTCCAGCAAAGTTGTTGGCTAAGCTGGCTTACAGATCTTCCCTAGGTAAGAAAATGCCCTGTGCTAGATTACATACAGGTAATTTGCTGTGCCTCATTTAAGTTTGGGTCAAATATATGAATTTATATAATTGTGTAAACCGGAGATGGAACATTCAGCCATTGGTTAACTCAAAATATGCACAAACTGAAAAGCGTTTATATATTAAAAAATTATTTAAGATATTCTTCTGTGCATCGAAATCACACATTAATGCATAGAGACAGTCAGAAGCAAAAGTCTTCATTTAAGTCTGAAATCAATCTGCACATTCTTCACAGGGCAAATTTACATTCTTCACTATCTTTTAGTGAAGTGGGATGAGTCTAAAAGTCCTTGGGCATAGTTTGGCAGGAAAAACGCATTCTCTAGACTCACTCAGTTGTTTGAAGTATTTTATGGTGCCAAAGTATTTACTGACAGCTTCTGGGTCAAGCATACTGTTTCAGCACTTAGTGATGGGATGAAATTTCATTCTATAATCTTACTGTCTAAACCTCACTATCATCGGTTGCTTAATATTAATCTTCCAGCTAACAAGTATTCACTTCAGTTTCATCTTAGTACAAATGATGTTATAAGCCAAGTGTAAAATAACAGATTGTTCACTGACACTCCTCTATTAAAACAAAAGTCACTAAAAACATCTGGGCTCCAGGTAAGGGTTGGCTGCTACCCCCTGTTAACACAGATCACAAGTGCCAGTGGCTGCCACTTACATTGACTTTGGGCTGTGAAGGCAGAGTCCCGCTTGCCTTCATGCTGCTGACGAGTTTGTTAAACGCAGTCATATCTCCATCCTTCTTCATCTGTCTGGAGCCAGTGACATTCAAGGCTTCTTCCATTTGCTCAGCCATAAAGGGAGTGGCAATTTTCCCCTCCTGATCCACTTTCAGGCCTTTTAGCCCAGCTTCAACTTCTTCCACTGAAAGTACAACTCCTGAATGTGCTGAGAAATACAGTAGGAATACTGGTAAACCACAGTTCTGTTCTCATGTGAGCTAATAATTCTTGTGCAGGTGTTAAACAGAAGTTGTTTGAAAACTAGGAACAGCCAAAAACTTATTTTTTTTTATTTTGATACTAGCTGTCAAACCATGACTGACCTGTGTTTAGACTGACATTCTAATACATCCAAATTCAGAGAATTGACATGCACAACTACTGCAATGTAAGACTCCACAAGAAGCTATTTACATTTCAGCTACTAAATTCTCACTATCTTTCATTTATCCTGCAAGACATATTACTACATTGTACAACTTTGCCTGCATTTAACAGAATATTCATGTGACAACTGAGTTGGTTCTTTTTCAATTAAGCAAGTTTCATTTATCTTATACTCCAGGAGACCAGATGGCTTTACAGCCACAGTGCAAGCCATATCAAATTGTCTGAAGCTATCATAAGTAGAAAGAATACATACCTGGGAAATCTAGATACTTTAGAGAGTCAGTTACACACTTAAGCTTGGTGTGTATAAAGTTTGAAGTAGAATTTTTGCTCAGAAATTAAAGCCTCTACAGAAAGATTTCACTGGCATAACCAGCATAAGGTATAGTGTTCTTTGCAGTACTTTTCCTGTATGTGTGTGTGTGTGTATATATATATATATAAACACCTATTGGTGCCTGACATCCAAGCTAAACATGCTTTATGGACCAGCTAACAAACAGCACAAGGTATGACACCTTAAAAGAAAAGGAAGAAGAGACAGAAGCATGCCATGGGTTGCAGATGCTGGCCCAAAGAAATAAGATTTAACTGGAAATCTGGGCAAGAAGGTGGAAAAAAGAAACAATGATGCAGACATGCAGTATGCAACATGAATAAATATGATGTTGGTGGAGAGGAATTGACTCCACAACACTTGAAGAGCTGTACAGCATTTTATGGGAATACAGAGCCCCACATCAGGTGCTTTTGAGTGAATGGAAGCTTCCCCACAGATTTTTGTTCCTTCATCCTTGGATTGTGAGGATCAAAGTTGAAAAAGCTTTTAGTAGGAAAGTCAGACTAAGCAGAACAGAAATAGAACTACAAGTCTTTTCTAAGTCAAATTAAGAAAGTTCTCCACATGTTAGCCAACACTCCCTACTCCCAGACTGGATGCTTAAGAATATTTGCAGTGCTTAGATGCTTTCCTTCCTAGCTGCTTCACACTGATCAGAGGGGCAGCACATTTTCTTCAGTCCAGTTTACACGGCAATACATGCTGCTTGCCAAAGAGAAACCAATTCGGAATTAGACCTCAAGATTTCACAGAACACATGCATTTTGTACACTCCATGCATGGGCCCAGACATGCAAATCCTTAACCTGGAGGCACCCTCGAAAAAAAAATAAAATCCCATCCTCAAGCCACTGTTCAACTTCTTAGATTCGGACACTTAATGGATCAATGCGATCCATTATAGACACTTTCAAGGATGACTTACACTGTCAGTTTTTGATAAAGCCAGAGTTTAAATGCCACAGTTTCAGAGCTGACATTACCAGTCTCCAGTATGAAAAAAACTTATGCAAAAGCCATACACAAAGCTGGAAACTCAGATCAAGACTTGCATCATCTTATAAATGTTTCTGGCCAGTAAAGCAGTCTGATAAAGTCCTGATGTCATCCTGTGATTCGGATGAAAAGAGTCAGTGATGATATTGACACAATTGAGAGCTGTTGAATACTGAGTTTTCAGTACTGTAAGTAAATCTATAACACTGCCTACTCCTGGATTTAGCAGTTGAGCTTTCCAGAACACCAAGCCTCTTGCTGGGAGATACTGCATCACAAGAACTTGACAATAGCTGAAGAGGCACTTACTGCTCTCTCTAAGCTTTTCCTTGTTGGCTGAAAGACTTGAGAGAAGAGGTTTTAAGTCCACTTTGGCTTTCTGTAGCATTTCTAGGATGTCCACTTTGTTTTCAGAGTGGTCTTCCAATGGAATGGGAGCAAAGTAGTTTCCAGAGTTCTGGCCAGGGGAGAGAATGGCTTGCTCTAGACCTGAAACAGCAAAACCAGGAGCACTGCGACATCAGTTCACCAACCCAATGGCTCAAGATGAACATACACTGGCAACCAACTTCAACATGTCACTGGAAAGTTATGCCTCACACCCCTTGCCCAAGATCAGCTGGAAAGTCATCAGGAAGCACTAACAAGAACATTTATAAAAAAAAGAACTTACAGCTGCTCACTCTAAGAGCTTCCAAAGGAATGTCAAGTGCTTAAACTGTGGGAGAATTCACTGTCCTAAAGCCTTATCTGCCATGTTCTTGTTGAATGAGTAAGAAAGAATGTGGAAGGAGGCTACCTGACCCTGCATTGTCCTGCAGCCTTACCTGCTAGCCTCTCCAGTTCCTCATGAGGCGTAGACCTCAAGCTGCTTGACCGGCTTCCAGAACGACTGGGATTGGAAAACCACCTGCTGAACCTGCTGGCAGACACTGAGCCTTCCCCCAGCACATCCTCTATCATCTAAGGGAGGGAAAAAAAGAAAAATCTTAACATAAGCAAGATCAGCAACATTTTTGAGAAGCTTCACTGTGTAAGCAAGATTCTTCTGCTACAGACAACTAGATGCTGCTCCCAGAGCTCCAAAGCTTTGATCTGCTCTTTTCCTGTAGTCAGTTAGCATAACCCAGTGTACATCTCTTATTGACACCAAATATTTACTCACAGTAAAACTGTAACTGAAACAGCACAATCAGAGCACCCAAAGACCATTAACTACACCATTTTAAAGTGGAAGTGCTAAAAGAACCCCAAGTATTTAAAAACCAGTGCATTATAAAAATACAACTGAAACTAAAGCTTCTCCTATCCTGCAAGACAGCACCGAGCTAATGCCTGGCTCAATAAGCACAGATGCAGTTTCACCAGGCAGCATGTTTTCTTTTAGACAAAAGGAAGAGCAGCTTCTTCCTCTCAGAGAAGTTGTTTTTTCTGAAACAAGGAGCACTCAACACAATTTACAATAGCAAAAAGAAGAAGCATTGCTCCATCTGGTTTTGTTGTTTAAATCTAACTTATTAGAAGAATTAAGACAAGAAATGTACAAACCTACGGTAACACTTGTCACGCACATATCACCAGTAAAAAAAACATTTTTACTTTTATGACAAGTTATAACATCTGCCAATCTGCTACACCAGCAAGTACTTTCACTTGGAAATTTCCTGCTTTCGAAAGCAGTCATCACCTTGCAGGTATGTTGAAAATCAGATTATCAAGTCTAAAGACATAATTTACAGCTTCTATAGGGAGAATGAACTCTCCTCTATGTATTTGTCAAATTACTGCCACCGTATGATGAATTTTTTCTAATGCAAACAGCTTGTCCACATTAAAGATTAGGTCAGAAGTCCATTTTTATTAAACCTCACCGTTTTTAAACCATGTCAGGTCTGCTTCTTTGCAGTCAGAACACACTTTTTGACTTTTGAATTAGTAGGCTGTGTTTATCCAACACAGGAGTAATAGTTCTAAAAAAACTAATTAACCTCTTAAAGGTTTAAGTAAAAAAGATTCAAACCCTTTCAGACATAGATTCTTTCAGTCACATTACCAGTAGTGTCTCCAAGTTCACTGCCCACCAGGAAGTCTGCACAAAAGATCTCTTTGCTGCAATTTGTACAGTGAATCTTCTCTGAACATATCTTTAATGATTCCAAAGAAGATCGATTCAGAATGGCAATTTTGAGCCTTCAAGTGGTGATCAAAGAAAGGAAAAACAGTCAGCTAGTTTGCCTCAAACACTTACTCTGGAGATGCAGCCAGTACCAGGGATAACACGTTGGCAGAAACATCCAAACACTCCAAAACTAAAGCTCTGCAAAGTCATCTTAAACTTACACACTTCATAAAGGAACCTTCACAAAGCAAGAAGTTTTAGCTTTCACAGAATGCAGCTGCAGCAAAAATGCTTCTTCATGAATATACCCGGTCTTAAAAAACCAGAAAACTCACTGAAGCCAGGCCAGGAACACTTTTATCCAAGTTAAAGAACTCATTGAAGTCAAACTCTCCTGGAGCTGGTTCTTGTAAGACAGCTTCTCTAGGAACTTCTTGATCAGCTGGAGTTTCATTGGCAAGGACAGTTTGCACTTCATCCTCTTCTGCCACTCCACCATTGCATTCTATGCCTTAAAAAGAAAATCAAGTGATTGCTGAATCACTGAACTTGACTGTTTCCTGTGGGAGCAGTGCCTGACAGCCAATGCACTTGCCCAGGGATTAGAAGCGCAAGCCCAAAGGAACCCAGCCCCCAACTGATACCCCATCAGTGACACTGTGCTGGCTGCTGCAGGGGAAACAGCACCCACTACAACTCCTGGCACAGAGCTTCTAGGCTGTAAAGGATATCTAGCTCAAAAAAGATCTGCCATTAAACTGTGCACAAACTGCATCCTGATCAGCCTGGGCTGCTATGCCACACCAAGCACATACAGCTGTTGCAGAAAGTCAACAGCTGCTGCTGTTTTTCCATCAAGAATCCTCTGGCAGCTCCTGCCTTCTGGACATGGATTCTCAACAATCAACATATGACAACTCTTGCTCCTCCTCCTCCATCAGGAGCAAGGCAGTTCTCTCTTTAAAGACTTCTCAACAAGCTTGCACAGGCACTGCAAAAAAGCTGTGACACAACTACAGACTCCTGTGCTTGGAACTGCACTACAGGTCAGTTAAACATCAGGTGTAGCTGTGTATCCACTTATGTTTAATGCTAGAAATTCTGCAGGGGAACAAGAGTCATCTTCTCTTGCCATACTGCAACTTTTCTTTTTAAAGCTGTATTACTGGCCACTGTATGCCCCAATCAGTGCTCCTAATGTTAGTATTACCATAAAGAAAAAAAAACATTTCAAGTACCTCAATGCATTAGACTAAGTTAAACCAAGCCTTTAGCACCCAGCAGAATACAGAAATGAACAAGACCTTTTGAATAAACTATCAACTCCTGATATCATTCAACATCCATACAAGGTTTTTTTCCCAGCCTCTCAATCCTGCCTTTCTTTGGAAAAAAAGGAGTAATGTATCACCTAATTGATCATTCAGACTGAAATACCTTTATAGGCTTTACATCTTGTGCTTCAGGATGACCAAAAGCTATACAAGTTTAAGGTAAAGGTTGGTAAACTGTGTTTTTATTTACTCTTGTCTGGATCTGTAACAATCACCTCTATACCCAGGAATGTGCCCCACTAGCAGACAAACAGAGTTTTTGTGAAATTTGCCCTTACCTTCTTTCAGTGAGGCTGTGCGTCGCCTTGTACGTTTTCTCCCTTTGTGATCTTCCTCCAAAATTTTATCATCAAAGCCTGTGAGCTCAATGGTTTCAGACTGACTTGTAGGACCAGCAGAGAACCACTCAGGTTCCTCTTCAGTGTAGGAGTCATTCCTTCTTCGCTCCCCAAAGACACGTTTGCTGTCACCAAATTCTCTCTGAATTAGGATATTAAAAACATTAATATTAATAAAATGCTGCTTCATAAGATTCTTCCCCAACTTCCAAAGCAAGTGACCACATTTTCACACCAATTCTGGGGGATCTTTAAAGGTTTATACACCCTCCCTGCACACTCAGTAAGCTTCTAAATTTTAAGCTTCACAGCTGAATTTCTGCTTCATTGCACCAAAAGCTATTGATCTGCAAGTGCTTCTATAAACTCAGTTTGGTAGCCTGAGAGTTAGTGTTTCCTCTTTAAAAAAAAAAAAAAAGCATGAAAGCATGGAAAGCTTTCATTTGCTGAGGTTAAAGACAGTGCTTGCTGACAACTGACAGGCCAAGAACTACAAATTAACTATTAGACTTTTGAATATCTTGCTAGAAGAAGTCTGCCCCAGGCAGGGTTTGTAAGATAAACAGTATTACATGCATCCCCTGCAGAGCCCTCTGAATGAATGTAACCAAGTTCTGAAGCACCAAGTGCTCACCCTTCACACCCTAAGAATACATGGCCTGCTTGCACAGAACACTGAACTGCTGCACGCAGCTCGCCTGCCCCTGGGTGCTTTTTGTGCCAAGTGTCCAAACGCCCTAATTTAAGACGAAACCAGGAAAAAAAGGAACAAACCCTGAAGCGTTTATCTTTGTAGTCCCTGTCCCGATCCCTGTCTCTTGCATCTCTGGAATCACCACCCCGATGGTCTTTGTCAAAGTTCCGAGAGGAGATGATTCTGCCACTGCCAATCCTGCGGCCGCCGATCACACGGACACCATCGTTGTCCTTTTCCAGGGGGCTCCCTGCCCGGCGGGAGCTGACGGATGCAGTTACGTGACAGCCACCTCCAAAGCTTCGCCTCTGGGGACTTAGGACTACATCCAAGTCATCTTCTTTCACTCGCTCTCTTGGATCTGCAAGTCAAAGATCACACAAAAAGCGTTACGTTTAATGTATTACTAAAGACAAGTGAGTTGTCTGTATAGCAGCCTTCTGTTCCACAGCCTTGCTGCTGTCCCAGGGCTTTTGATGGAAAATGCTCACGATTTATTCCTATTACGCTAATCTAGCTGAGACCATAGGAAGTGCAGACAAAAAATTTACAGCTGGGTATTAAGGAACCACTGCCATCTCCTAGGAAGTACCTGCTTTCCCACTATAGACCATCTAAGTACTCAGCTTTGAGTTGCAGGGAAATTGTCCCAGCACTTGCATTATTATATATATATATTCACTACTCCATGGCAAGAACAGGAGAATATAACTGACTGCTGCCAAGTTTGTTCTTAGATAACAGTCAACAGAAAACCAACTATAGTCTAGTTGTAACAACCAAGATTCCTTTAACACTTACCCTATGCAGTCAAACAATTCTCAGAGACTCTGTTTAGTCTCCTTTGTGTTATCCCAACAGAGAGGTTTTGCCAACAGCCCAGGTTCAGTTTTGAGCAATAAGCTGTAGAACACTCACCTACTATCCTACGCATAAGAGAAGTCCGATCTGAATCCAAATCTTTTTTAAAGCTTTCCACTGGTGAAGTTCTTCCTGAAGTTGGATATAAAGATGCATGCCACTTCTCTGGATCCCAGACACCATCACTAGGAAAATAAAATTACGGAATTGTTTGCTACCTTGTAGTCTAATAAATACTTCATAGGGCTGCTGCTGGAAACCTAGAAATCACTGGTTAACAACCTGTACAAGTGAAACATCTTTCATACCCAGCTTCTAAATCTACCTTACTATGGTTTAGTACCTCACATGTGGTGTTTGGATCCCTCCTGCAACAGTAAGGAAATATACTACCCAGTATCAGATTTTTAAAAAAATAGTTATTGGTGAAGCTTGCCTGCTACACTGAAAAACAGTTCAAGTAGATCATATGGTGGTGTTCTTAAACATTCAGGTAATTTCACCTCCATTTCACACTTACCTGTACAATAAATAAATCTGAATAGTAAAGAAACAGCTGCTTAATAAGCTTACAAACACAAGCCAAGAACACTCACCTTCATTTTTAAATGAGGTACAGTGTTAACATGGGAGAGTAATCCACTAAGCAAGGCAGCTTGTTACAGCCTGAGCCAGTCTGTGCTACACAGTCATCTATGTTCTTGATACTTTCCCTGCCAGTCTGTAAGACTTGTGTGAAATTATAAGATCCAGCAGAAAATAATCTTTGTTCAAAGAACAAAATCCTTGGCCAGACCATTGAGCCTTTCCTAGTAGATTAGCACTTCTGAAAACTGAACTCTGTAGCAGTCTGAACTTTGTAGCACGTATATCTCCCATTAACATAAGAGCACTTCTTAGCTAAGAGTTTTTTGCAATTTAAACTTTTATTTTGAAAGAAATGTACCCAGCCTTTGTATAATCAAGAAAATACCTGTCATATTTTTCAGAAAGACAGGAAGGTCTTTTCTTAGAGTAGGGACGCTCTTTGATATCCAGCAGTTCCTCCTAGAAAAAATTTTAAAAAATCAAGACATGAGTTTTGTATTGCACCCAGACAAGATTTAAGTGACTCAAACCATCTACTCCAGACTGCCTGTTCAATTAAGTGATTTAATTTGACAGCCAGGTTTCCCAATATGTTGTTTCATATCCTGTGAAATACTGCACTGAAAGTTTATGTTTCAGTTGCTCTACGAGTGGCCACTGACCAAACACTTATTTGAAACACTAAACCTTACTAGGCCAGGTTCAGTCCTCATGAACACTCCAAGGCTGTTCGCACCATAAATGTTTATGTATTCACTTCCCTGGACAGTTCAGCTTATAAGCAACACAGACATCACAGACACTGGAGCTGGTGAATTCTCAAGAAGGAATCAAAATTGTTAATGCTATATAAAGTTCAGCAGGTAAGAAACAGGATTAGCACAATTCCAGTTGCTAGTGTAGATCTGGAAATTCCAGACAAGCTTGCCATTTCTGACCATCACCAACTCCAAGATATCACAATGTATTCTACAATTCCCCATTCCACTCAACACCAAATCAATGCTGAATGATTACTTGTTTTCCCACTTTCTACCAGCTTTCAACAGCCCATAGTTTACCACTGCACACCCTGAGCAGTCAGTCATTTGACTGGCACCCAGTGCAGTCTCACTGCAGTTTGCTACATTAAAAAAGCATTATTACCATCACTAACTCTGCTGCAGTCAAAATGCACATTTCTAGCTAGACTTTCTCATTCTCCCTAGATCACCTTTCTTCAACCTGCCTCACCCCCAATGGTACTGAATTGATCCAGAACTGTGCAGAAATCAGTGGGCACCTGGAAGGATGAAGAAATCCTGACAGCAGACACCACACATCAGCCAAACTGAAAGAAATCTCTTAACCTTTTTCCCTCAAGAATACAATGCCCTTCAGAATTTCTACATCCTTTTCCCCGTGTGATTAAAATCAGTTCATTAGCTATGCGAGTTTGACACTTTTTTCAGATGGCAGTTTGGTAGCTGGACAAAGCCTTAACATGCCCCCCACCCAAGCATCACCCTGTACGAGTCCTTAGCAAAAAGAGCTCCATTAAAGGGAGGAACACTGGCCTCCCTGCCCACAGCTTCCCAAAATAAACCTCAATCTGTGAGCAACATCAGTGCTGTAATACTATCAGAGCCTGATGCAGACGCTACAAGTATTAACAGCCCTGTCCATCACCAGATTGCGAATGGGTTGTTTTGCTGGCCACAAGAGGGAGTCCACAGGCTCTCAATCACATCCTATCACAATCCTTCCATTCAAGTGAGGAAAATTTGAATTGTTTCTTGCCTTTCACTCATTAACTGTGCACCCTTGGAGCAACAGCTTCCCAAGAACCAGAAAAGACAGAGCTTAAACTATACAGCTCTCCTGTAACACGGGAGACGAATACTGGCACTTTCAGAGTGTGTTTTTTTGTTTAATTCACACACTAGTACTTTTAAGCAGGCTGGGGGGAAATGTGCTTAGCTGTTACCGAACAGTTTTAATCAAACAGCTTAGAACTACTCACAGTACGAGCCACATGTTTTCCTAGTGGCAGTAAGTGAATACACATCATTAAAGGAAATCATTCCCCTTTCCAAATCAGCAGCACATACTCCAAAACAGAGCTCCCTCAATCCCTAATTAGTAGGAAACTGGAACACATGAAAATGCCCTACAATGTTAATTACCTGCGCACCTTAAACCAGCTATATTTAAGCTGTTACATGTGAAGAAACCATATGATGCAAGATATTTTAACACAGACCGATTTCTGTATTTCTTGATTTAAGCTCCTTGAAAACCAACTGATAAACAAGACTAGGCACCTTCTGGCACTAGCTCTGCAACTTTATCCTGATCAGAAACTATAGGTACTGAATTAACAAAACTGAAGCTATATATGCATTGGTTTCAGCATACAGCCACCACCAGCACGGGCTGAACACTGCCCCCAAAAGCAGAGCAGAAATTTAAGCTACATTCAGTTACTACAAAAGAAGAGTTAGGCAAGACTGAATGAGAATAGATAGCACCTTTTCATCAGGGGAAATCTAAAAACCCCTCCTCTCCTTCACTTAGCAGTTAACTGACTAACAAGGTCTGTACAACAGTATACCTTGCATCCTCAAAGGTTAAGGGCAAATCTTTTCTAAGAAGTTAGAGAGATTTAGAAAGTTGTACTATTCCCATGAAGTTTTGCCAATTCTGAAGCGCATAGTTTATTGTTGATGTCTACTTAAAATAAGCCAGAGCTCTGCTATCTCAACAGAACAGAGCCACGGTGATAATTTTTTTCTTTTAAAAAACAACCTACTAAAAAGCCAACAGCTCAGAATTCCTCAAGTAAGATAACACAGTCAGCAACAGTAAACTGTCTCACCCTGTTCCACACTTCAGGCCATTTGCTGCAAAGTATCTTAACAGCTTTCCACAAAGCAATGACCACCTGTTCCCACAGCTTGCAGCCATGGGAAAATCAGCCACCACTACAGACTCTTTCCAAAAGCATTTTTTACCAGTGGTACCAAAAACCCAAACAAGATTTGAACCCTAAACTGCACAGCACATCAAACCCACTTTGTACAAGAACAATCTTTATTTGCAAGTTATTTGGCTATTCTCCTTCCACTCATTTATATATTTAGGCATCACAGTTAAACAAAAGCACCTGTATTAACATCTTAACACTAAGCATTGGTTGGAGTCACAACTGTTTAAGCTTCCAGCAGTCAAATATAAGTAATTACAAGGTTACAAAAGGCATCCAGTAAACATACTAAAGGTCCTGATAAGATCTCTCATGCTATACCTTCCTAGGAAATGGCATCTACTGTAAGGAAACATTTTGGTCAGCTTCTTAAAAGAACACTGCTGAAAGCAGAACTAGAACTACGAAGTCTAAGTGCTTGAGAAAGCTGGTAGAACAGCATACTTCAGTCTCTACCATAATCTCTCAGCACGTGCTGTGGGGTGCTCAGATATTAAAATAAGGTGGTGAGAATCAAAAGTATATCGAGGACAAGATTGCACAACTGCATCACATTTAACAAGCTGCTCATTTTTCACCACCCTGCAAATCCTAATCCAGGCAAAGGCTTTTCAGCTTTCACCTCGCTGCTTCCCTCTCACAGGAGCTTCCACCTCCCACTCTACTCCTGCGACCATTAGTTCCACGCACAACTCAGAGAGGAAAGGAGAGTGAGCTAACCTTTGTGTAACGATGTGGGTATTTGGTTGTAATTCTGTTCAGTTCCAGGAAAGCATCGCCATTTTCAGTTTCTGTTGCACCTCCTCTTTTATCCATGGTTACTTCAAAGCCTTTGACCACGGAGCTAATTAAAACAAAACCAACCCGTCAGATTTCAAGACATACTTTTCTAGAGGGTGCATCTTCCTTCCAGCCTGAGTCAGTTTAGCACTTGGGCACAGCAGGAAAGAGCCGCGTTCCCCACCAGTGCCTGTCCCCTTCCCAGCCCCGCTCCTTCTCCCGGCCCAGCCAGGCGGCTCTCCCATGAAGGGTCCGAGCAGCTCCCGCAGCCCGGCCGGCCCTGCCCCGCGCGCCAGCGGCTTTAGCACAAGAAATATCCGTCTGCGGTCCCGGCCGGGCCGCGGGGCCGCCAGGACTCGCACCCCCACCCACCCAGCGGGGCCCTGAGGGGTCGGGCGCTGCTCGCCCCGTGGCGCGGGGGCAGCGCGGCCCAGGCGCCGTCCCGAGGCGCCGGAGCCGCGGGGGGAAAGAGCGGCAGTGGGGCAGGTGACTCAGCGATCCCCACCCGGCCGCACTCACCGGCGGGTATCCCGCGCCGCTCCGCTCCGCTCCGCTCAAGGCCTCACCGCCGCCCGCGGCGTTTCCTGCTCCGGTCGCCGGCCCCGCTTCGCCCCCGCCCGCCCCCACTGAGGGGCCGCGCGCGCCCCGGGCCGGCGCCGCCGCCGCCACCACCGCCCCCCCTCCAGCCCCGGCCGCCCCGCGCGCCGCCGCCGCTCCCGCTCCGCCCGGCGCCGCCTCCGCTCAGCCGCCGTAGCCGGGGCCTCGCGCCGCCCGCCCCGCACCCATTTAACGTCCCGCGCGCAGGCGCGTCGGGCGCGCGCGCCGGGGGCTCCCCCGCCTGGCGCCTGACCGGCAATAGGCGGCGGGAAGCGGTGACGGCGGAGGGGTCGTGTTTCCGCCGCGTGTCTCCGCCGCCAGCCGCCCGCGGAACCGGCGTCTCCCCTTGCGAGCGGTGCGGTGGGTGAGGAGAGGCGCGGGGCGCAGCGAGGGCCTGCAGGCAGTCTGGGCGGGCAGCCCTGCGGGGGAGGCGGCTGCCGGCGGGATGCGGTGCGCGCCGTGTGTGGGGCGGCGGCGGGATCGGCCCGTCCCTGTCCCCGGGACTGTCCCTGTGTCTCCGTCCCCGTCTCGCCTCAGGGGAGGCGCGGGCTGAGAGAAGGGCGGGAAGCAGCGGGGCCAGCGCGGCCCCTCAGCGGTGAAGGCGGGCTAACAGCGCGCTCGGCGGGCGCTCTCCCTCACCCCGCGCGTTCGCGGCGGGCTCGGGGGGCGTCCCGCCGTGTGCGGCCCGGCCCCCGCGGCTGAAAGGGGTGCTCTGGCCGAGCCTACACCGCTGCCCAGCCCAGGAGTGTAAGCGCAGGGTCCCGCTGTTGTCAACCATACCGATCCCCTGTCAGCTTGAAGTCTGGCATTCCCGTGGGACAGCAGGACCTAGGCTGGTGCAGTGAGCGGAGCAGCTTATTCGGAGGCACCGGACAAATCTTAGTTTTTGCTAATAAGGAGCAGACATTGTTTTCAACACCAGTTTAAGGAATTTACTGAGCGAGGTTGCCTGCTCCATTTACCCACAGCTCTGTTGCCAGCACTTGCATCCATTCTGCCACAGGAACCTAGCAGGGCCCCGGGGTTTCCAAACACCTTGGGCAGAGAGCTGTGTGTAGGAACAACGAATTTCGTGTAGGATCTGGTGGATAAACTGTTCTCTTCCCTGATCTCTAATGAAGTTGAATACCAGCATTAAAAACTGGTTACCTGTGGAACGAGAGAAATAAACAAGAAATAAACATTTCTCACTTTTTTTTTGTGACAGAGTGCTGCATTATTAATGAGACAGCACTGTAACTATTGCCAAGTCTCTTGAAGCCAACAAGTACTTTCCAAACAAATACACAGGGAGACTCCATAGCAACCAGTGGGCCACCAGCCTCTGGCTGAGTGGTTATTATGAGGTGCTGTAGGCTTTAATAAGGTCTGAACGATGCTGTATTTCACTGTCGCCTTCGTACACATCGCTGTTGTGAGCTGAAGCACAGGTTTTTTTGGCTCCCAGAGGCACTTACATTTGCCATAGGTGCCGGTTACTGGATGCTCACAGCAGAAAGGTCCAGTGGCGCAAAAGCGGCAGAACACTTTTTCCCCAAGTGCAGCAGCAACGGCGTGCCAAGGCCCGCTCAGCCTCCTTCCCTGCGCGGGCTTGCTCCGTGCCCGTGCTCGGTAAATCCCGCTCGCACCGGGCCCGTTCTCGGGGCTCGCCTCAGCGCTCCGCCCGCCCGCCGCACGGGGGCGCCTGTGCCGGGGCTGGGCGGGGCCGGCGCCGCCGTGAGGGCGGGAGGGGGCGGGAAGTGCCCGCCCCTCATGGCAGGGCCGCCTCAGGCGGCGCTGGGCTTTCCCTCGGGTTCATTCCCGTTTGCGGTCGGTTTCCCTGGTGCTGGCCGTCTCGTGTGCCGGTGCCGCCTCCGCCGGTCCTCGGATCTGTGGCGCCCTCAGCGGGGCGGGGGCGGCAGGGCCCGGGTGAGGGGCGGGAGCCGCTGCCGTGGTCCCTCACGGCGGGGTTGTGGAGCAGTGTCGTGTGGGTCTCCAGTGTTTGGCCATAAGCACAAAAAGCGTTCAGGGTACAGTTATCTGCTGAAAGGAATTTCATGCAGAAAAACTGCAGAAAATTTTTGTAGTTTCTTTCGTAGTTTGTTTGGTTTGGTTTCGGGTTTTTTGTTGGGTTTTTTTTGTGTCACACCCTAAGCAATGCTTATAGAAAAACCCACTTTGGATCTCACAAAGAGATGCCTGGCTGTAACTCCACATGTTTTCACAGAGTCAAACACTTCCTGAGACTCGCTGGAGCTAGGTGGAACTCTGTTTCCTTAATTTCTAAATGCATTATGCTGTTCGAGTGTAGGTTGTCTGAGTGGAAGTCACATCATTTTTATGATACAGACTGCATTTAGCACAGATCCACGTGATAGATTCATCACAAGTAACGGGCACCAATTTATGCTTTGTCCAAAGTTAATAGACAACATTGCAGAGCAGAGAGCGCATTTGTACTGCAGGCTTGGAACTACAGTGAAATGGAGAAATTCAGGAGCAGGTAAGCACTAATAAGAAGCTACCATGTTGAAGGCATCAGCTGTAATTTATTTTATTTATGACATTTTAAGCTTTCCATGGGACAGAAGGGCTTACTGGTCTCTATAGAACTTTGTTAACCAGGAAATTTTCCTCTTTAAAGTGAAATAAAAAACAACAAACACCCCACCCCAAACCAGTCATGAAACACAACTTTATGTGGGTTTACATTATCATAACATTTAAATATAAAACTGGTGTTCTTGAGCCTGAGATACTAGACTGCAACATAAGATATTTGAACACAGTTGTTGGCCCAACCACAGATTTACTCTGTGTTGTTAGTTCTCTTATTCTTCCCATACTTTCATTTTCTAACTTAGGGAGATATTATCCTTCTTTGACTTATTTTTTCATGGTCACTTGCCATAAATTTTGAAGGGCATAGGCCTTATATACAGGTCTTTTTTTAACTCTTTGCAGCCTGCTGGAACAAGGCAAAAGACTCTATTTCCTCCCAGTGACTTGTTGTTAATAGTGGTTATTCAGCTGAACTTCTGAAACTTGCATTGTTCCAATTACTTTGTGAAAACAACATTTTTTTATGGCTGCAGCCATGTTTTCCCTAGCTCAATTCAGGAGACTATTAGGGTGAGATTTCAGATTATCCTCTTCTGTTGCCTCTTCTGGAATTCAAGAATGTGTTTGTGGTTCTAAGGTGCAAATTTTCTGGGTGGCGGCAGCGTTTGTTTTGGGAAAGAAGCTTCAATGGAACTGGTTCAGCAAGTTTTATCTGCATAGGGTTTTTTTATCATTGTTTTCAGAAATGTACTGAGAAAAAATAGTTAGAATTCATAAAAACACATTTGCTATTTTTTAGATTAGAACTACGTGTGAAAGTAAACTGTGTGATGGAAATATGTGTCTAATTTTTTAAATGATGACTGTGTAAAAACAGGAAGAGATTTTTAGGGTTTTTTTAAAGGAGAAACAGTTAAAATATGAGCAAAACTATTTCCACAAAATATTTCTCCTTTCCTTTTAAGTTCAAAGTCCCTGATGATGCATGAAATCCAGCAACCACCTGAGCATCAAGTTCATGCAACTGGGCAATCTGTTGCTCCCCAATCTGCAACACATGAATTTCAGGACGGAGGTCATGACAAGCCAGGCCAAGTTGGGTATACCTGGATTCAAAGAAGAATGTTTAAAAAATTCCAAACCAGGTGATAAGTACAAATCATATTTTTCACTGAATGGAGCAGGGGATCAGACCTAAAAATGTCTGGGTTTAATAGTACCAGTGCAGGTTAAAGCAGAAGTTTTAGTTCACGGACACGGCAGACAGTTCTGGAGATGCCTTGTAGTAACTTGAAGGCAAGGCTTGACAGTCAGATTTCACATCTTTTTTATTTTCAAAGGCAAATTTTAAAATGGCTGTTTAACAATATTCTTTGATACACTGCCATGTGTAATGATTTCTTCTGCCCACCTCTAGTGGGTTTTTTTGCTTCTTTTGTTTGTTGAAAGAAACTTGGTAAAGGTGGGATGTAATTGTTCAGAGATTAAAAGCCTGTAATTTGTTCAGCCGCTGGAGCTGATGGAGCAGCTCAGACCTGCTGAAAGAGGGAGGCCCCTCTTCCTGGCTGTGTGCTTTAACTAATTACTTTGTGAAGCCTTTGGTGCTTATTGGGGCCCTCCGTGTGCCAATTAACTCTGCAATCCATTGGGAAAAAAGGGGGAAGGGTGATAGTGTCACAGTAATGCATTAGTGAGCTGAGCTGGTGTTGGGAGAAACTTGTGGAGATGGGGAACTGCCCTGGGGAGGTGGGAAGGAAGATCTGTTGGTTTCAGGCAGGGCCGCACTTTAGATTGGCTCAAGTATTCTGGGCTCAGCTGGTTGACTTGAGGGAAACAGTGATGTTACCACATTGAAGTCTCAGAAAGGGACCCCAGTTAGCCAGCAGCCTGCTCAGTAGTATCACTGGGTGTAAGTGGGCTGCTTGGAAGGCATTTGGCTACCCAGCATTCCTAAGTATGTCCCAGTTCAAGTTTTGTAATGATGCTTGGGCCTCTATTTATGCTTTATGAATTGCTCTGTTACAGGTACTAATTTCAGGGTCTAAATATTTTGTATATGCATTGACCTCTGAAAATCAGACCCTTACTTTTATTATTGAAACTAGAATAACATTTCCTATTTTCATGGCTGTCTGGGAATTTGTAGAGGAGGAGTACAAAGGCAACTAACCTTTCGTTATATTTTAGGTATCTGGCAAGGAAATTCTTCTATCTGTGGGCAAAAATGACATTTGGACAGGTTCTCCCTTCCAAAGCCAGGTAGATAAAATTACAGAACTGATGGGTGGGTTTCTTTTTTTTATTTATTTTTTTTTTAATTAAATGGCTTAGTAGTAAACCATTGATCTAAGAGAATACTGGCTGCCAAGAAAATGTTTGGATGTATTTGGAGATCACTTGAAGGTTTTCTTTGGGTACCCTTCTTGCTCTTGCTTTTTTTGTTTGGTTTTAGTAATCACAGTTAAACTTTACTAACCAAATTCGTAGGAATTGTGGTGTTTTGATGAACAGTATGTGCATATAAATCATGGGATATGATTAAAGCAGATGATATCTGCTTTAGATTTAACTATTTTCGAAAGTAATGATAACAGAGATTTCACAGAATATTCTGAGTTGGAAGGGACCCTCAAGGATCATTGAGTCCAATCCTTAATACGAAGTTCAGTTAATATTGTGTTTGCACTGTTGTTCTCAATGTATATCTGTATACGTTTGGTAGCTGTCTGACTTGGAAATACCTGTGGCAGATAATTCCTTTTTGCTGTTAGTGTTCTGAGAGCTAGTGAAACCTCACCCTTTGATACTCTTTCTTGTTTTGCATTAATTTGCATGTTCATTCTTGCTTGACCACACCCTTGGGAACTGAAGCAGTTCCCAGTGTGAAGACTTGCCTTTGGAATAAGATCAGGTCCTTAGTCATTCAGTTTCATTTTTCTGTATCAAATATATTCTGTTTCTGCCTTAGTTGGTAAACAGAAGTTGTCCTGTGAACCTCACCGTTCCTGCTGTTCCATCTACTGAATTGGCAATACTTTGGCTGTCTATAAATTCAGGACAATGATTAATTTTTTTTTAGGGGAAATAGATTTTGTAAAGACCAGCAAGGAGCATAAGCAAGAATGAATTGCCTTTCTAGATTTAAAAGTCCCCAGTTCTCCATGACTTTAATTTGCAATATGTGTTAATGCATATGCAATACTATTAATGCATCCATTAAAAAAAAAAAAAACCACCATACAGCTCATTTCTTCTTTTTTTTTCCTTTTCTGCATGAATGCTTGGAATGACTTAGCAGCTTGGCTTGGGGTAGGTGGCTGTGAATTGCAACTTGTGAGAGGATTGATGTGTTTCACTGAGAGACCTCTAGGTATTCTGGGCCTAAGTCTGGTGTTATTACATGATGGAAACATCAAAGCATTATAAAATCTGATGTAGCTTTTGTATTTATTTATAGATGTAAAATATTTTGTGTTAAAATAGCAAAGAACAAAACTAGCAAGGAAAATACATGTATTGTTATCAACTGTTCTGGTTGTTAGGAGTAAAATACAGAACTGAGGATAAAAGATGTGAATAGGTCTAAAGCCAACTGGCACTCTGATGTTTGGCAGGTTAACATCTGTCTTTTGTTTCTTGTCTTTATGTGAAGTATTTACAGTCAGTAAAATGATTGCTTCTTGCAATACTTCACAGGGTCTTGGAATAAAGTGTCAGTATGATAGTGGTTTTAAATGCAATTAGATGTTGTTAGGCTAATCAGGCAAGCCTGGAGAAGAGATGGTGTAATCTTCATTAAAACTGATTTGTGGTCACTCTGGAAACCTGTATGATATTTCCCCTGTCCAAATCTTTCAACTGTTTAGATTCTTTTATGATCAGAAGATTCTTCAAAAAACTTTTGGAGAGTGGAAGGAGCAGTGGACAGTTTGCAGAGAAAGGAAGCTCAGCCTCAGAGCAGACAACCATTACAGGTTTGTGAAATGACTTCCCATTGGGGTGTGTATGAGAAATTTTCCATAGGTTCTGAAGGAGTTTTTAATACCAGTACGCTAGTTACATCCACGGTACCTGTAGGCCAAGAGCAGTATCTTCATTGCTTATTTTCATATTTCACCAAATGGCACTTCTTCCGTTTTTCAGGCATTTACTTCTTAATTTGGTATTCAAGGCTTGGAGAGCCTATGCATGGCAGCAGCAGGGAAAGAGGAACAAGTATTATGTTGCAGAATCTCATGGTAAGTGAAGTGATGGTAACTATCAGTATTTGGGGACATACTGAGATGGGAGTTTCCAGGGGAAATATTTACCAGAATCTGTGTCCCCTGTGCCTGTTTGCACCCTGAGCTCCCCCGCCCCACGGCAGTGCAGTGCTTGCAGAGCAGATGGCAGGAGAGTTCTGTTAGAGGGGTGTAGCTATATAGTTATTTAGGGATGCCATTGAATAACCTTAAGGGCCTCTCCATCTGCTCTGGATTGCACTGTTTGTTTTTGAGAGGGTGGTTTGGGTTTTTTGTTTGATTTTTTTTTTTGCTTAATCTCACAATGTCTTTTCAAATAGATGATTTTGATAGAATATGTTGGAATCCTTTATCAACTGTTGCTATAGACATTAGACAATGATTCTCTGTAGCTTTAACTGCACTTATTTTATCTGTATTGGCTGTTCCTTTCCGCTTGTGTCTTGTAATTGAAAGAAGCCCAAACTTTTGAAGTGTCCTTTGTCTTATTGTATCAGTTCTTTGCTCTGCAAGGGATTTGACCTGGAGCTGTCTGTACTGGTAGCAGCCTTCTTGGGTTCAGGGAATATGTTTTGCTCAAGGGAGGTTGACCCTTGTTTAAAGATGATACTGTGGTTTTGTTCTGTGCTGATTTGCAGAATAAGTTAACTGGTCTCTTTGCACGAGTGTAGCCTCACAATATCCTAGAGATTGGCACCTTTGGACACAAGCTGACAGGCTATCCAGACTTCATTTCTTACTGAGTGAGGCCAGAGTATTTACAGCAGAAGTTGTGTATTACTTAGTCAAAAATAGAAAAAGGTGACCTGTTTCAAGGTAGGTTAATACTTGATTCACAAGGAAATCTTTTTAGAAAAAAAGTTCAGGGGGTTTTATGTGTGTGAAGTGGCATAGAATCAATGAATTTTTTCTAATAACTTTGCTTCAATAGTGTCAGTTCTGACAAGCGAGCCTGCTGTGAGGAGAAAGTGCAGTGCACTGCATAAAGCGGTAAACTGGAATTTGTGACACCACTTCTGTTTTTAGCTGCATGACCAGCCTGCTAAATAAACTTGTCTTGTTTCTGGTTGATTTCTCTGCTTGTAGTAGAGAATAACTCTTGAAAAGCAGCTGATGAACCTGATGAACTTTTTTTTTAGAAACAAACCAAAGAAAATCCTGTAATTCTTACCCAGTACGGCTGTTACGCTGAATATTGTTCTACAGTTATCTCCCCTGTAAGCACCGAAGACAAAGCGATGTCATTGTCCGATAATTCACGCTGTTCTGATCATGTGGCATGGACTGTGCTGTCAGCGATTCTGAGACTTTTCACTGTGACATCCTCGGCCAGGGGGAGGGTCGCTGTCATTTCAGGGTTTCCCACAAGATGTCCCTGCAGGTTGAGGGGACAGGAGTTGGGAGCGATCTGTGATGGAGTAGTTAAAATGTGCCGGATTCCTGTGTGAACTTAAGATGCTGCTTTTTTTTGTTGTGCACAGCAAAGAAGCAAACTATGCTCAGGACCTGGCAGAGCTGGCTGGTTTATGTTGATGTTCAAAGGACAAAACATGAGATGCAGTCTGTGGCACTGGCATTCAGGGAAAGAAGCTGTTTGTGGTAAGGATGGAATACAAACAGGCAGAGAGGCACTGACCATAAGGCCATGGCTTTTATATTTGTTGTGTTACCTTTTCCTACAGTAACTTTGATTTTTTTAAGAATTCTTTTGCTTTCTGGGATGTGTGAGTTCTCCTGGCACACTCATAGACTGTGAATTTAAGAGACCTCATATAGCAGCCTGCCAATACCTAATGGGAGCCTACAGGAAGGCTGTAGTACAGGACAGTGACTTTTGCAAAGGCATGCAGTGAGAGGACAAGGGAGAATGGCTTTAAGCTGAAAGAGGGTAGGTTTAGATTGACTATTAGGAAGAAATTCTTTACTATGAGGGTGGCAAGGCACTGGAACAGGTTGCCCAGAGATGTTGATGCCCCATCCCTGGAAGTTCCCTGTGGCCTTATCGCTGGAAGTGTTCAAGGTCAGGTTGGACAGGGCTTGGAGCAACCTGGGATAGTGGAAGGTGTCTCTGCCTGTTGCAGGGGATTGGAACAAGATGATGTTTAAGGTCCCTTCCAACCCAAACCATTCTGTTGTTCTTTGAAAAGATTGTTTTTCATACCTTTTACCTGTGAGAGGAAAGTGATTTCTTGCACCATATTATGGCATCTGTGTTTGAACATGTCTGTAACATTGTTTTGGCAGCATTTCGTGGGCAGTGTGGAGAAGACAACACTACCAGAAATGCACTGGACATAAAATGAATATTTTGGCTCTGCAACATTGGGCCCAGAGCCTGCAATTTCGAGTAAGTCTCAGAGCTTCAGCTGCTGCCATTTCTACTATTTGAGATGCACACATGTGAAAATATTGCAGAGGAATAAAAATTAGGCCTGCACTCATTTACTTTGCAAATTGCAGTACTTATGATGGAGTAGCATATCAGGACATGGGGAAATGGAATGAAGCTGTGTCAGGGCAAGTTCAGATTGGACATTAAGAAAAGGATCTTAACTGAGGGGGTAGTCAGTCCCTGGAACAGACTCCCCAGGGAAGTGGTCACAGAACTAAATCTGTCAGATTTCAAAGTGCGTCAAGTCCAACTTCATGCTTCTTGCAGGACTACTTAAAACTAAATCATATGGCTAAGAGTGTTGCCCAGATGGTTCATCTTAGCCGAAGTGAAAACAGCATGGGTTTCATTCTTCCTTTCTCTCTTTCTTTCACTGAAACTGTGGCTTTTTGTCCATTTCATTCAAAAGAAGGGATGGTATTTAATTTGACCTGCGCTGTAAGATGTAATACCACCTGTTTAGGGCTAGTATTCTACTGAGAAAAGAAACTTGTAACTTGGGAAGTCTTCCAGTATCTCATGATGTGATTCCTTTTTATATGAAGATACTCTGAAAGAAAGCCTGTTGTAAAAAAAAGTATTATTTTGGTCTTTTAATGGGAAAAAGTGTGAAAGTATTAAGAAAGTAAAGAAGAAGTTTGATTTTGACACTTTATCTTCAACTTTTCCTATGCTGACATTCCTTTGGCGGTTTTGGGTTTTGTTGGGTTTTTTCCCCTCTTATGGGGCGGGAACCTCATTGCTCATGGCTTTCAGAACTTAAATGGAATTTCCTATTGCCTGCATGTTCTTCCTCTCCTTCTCTTTGTTCTATTTCCCTAATCTTATATAGTTTTCCCCCTTACTGCCCTTGCTCCTCAATTGTTCCTTTAGGCTTGGTTGCAGTGGCGAGAGCTGTATTTATACACCCAGAATGAGAAGCAGAAGGAGACCAGGGCAGTAACCTACCATCAGCACTGCGAATTGAGGAGATGCATGGAAGCATGGCTGGGATTCTTGAACCTCCACAGAGTAAAGAAACACCAGAATGGTGAGTGAAAGTGGTGAGTTAGGACAAAACAGGGCTCAGCCCCTTTGCTTAGGGCACGGTGATGTTTTTTTTTTCTGTTCTAGGAGACACTGTGATGTCTCTGCCCAGGCCTGGCTAGCTCTGCTCATATGCTGAACTGTCAGGAAGATCAACTGCTTTCCATGTGATTTAAAAGGAAACGCTTTAGAATTCCCTTGATGAAAACTTGCATATTGTCTATTATATTTTGACTGAGATATCTGTTAGAAGGATGTATTCAAGACTTTGATCAGTTAGTCTGTGGATTTTCTTGATAATCAATCAGAACACAACTCCTGTAGGATGGTGCAGATTATTACACCAGGTCTTTTCCTTCCCTTGAAATCACTGGAATGAATTCAGATATTTGTACGAATTGCCTTTTGGTTTGTGGCAAAGAATCTAGCTTGGATATCTAGGAACTAGTAATAGGAGTATGCTGAAATGTAAGCAAGCTTGAGTATGTTGAACAAGCAATACAGTGTCTTAACTTCCCTTTCTTAAGGCAGTACACTAGGTTACTGCTTTAAAACTGCCTTTGTAATGAATAGGAAGAATATGATCTGTAGCTCAGTGTTAATGTGAATTCTTGTCACCATTTTTCAGCATTAGAGCTCATGCCACTTCTGAACCAAAGGCTCAGGTGCCATGACCTCCTCTGATACGAATGAGCCTAGGACAGAACAAGCCATGAGTGATTTGTGTTCGTCTTCTAGAGCTGGCCCAAGAGTTTCACCGAAGCAGGACGCTCCAGAGGTGCTTCTCCAATTGGCGGCTGTCATGGGAGTGCAGGAGAAGAATGCATGCTCACCAAAGGGACCTGGAAAAACAAGCCGCAAGGATTGCCCTATGGAGAGTCTTTGTGCACTGGAAGCATTGTATCCAATCTGTGTTTAGTCCCTAACTTGTCTAACACAGACAAGTTAGGAGCATTCCCACAGGGGAAGGATCCAGTTAATAAGCAGGCAGGTTGTGCAGTAGCATGAGTGACAACAAACATGTAGCCATTAGATAGGTCTATGTAATGCCATACTAATAATTCATTAAACTGTTGTAATTACAACAATGTAATGTTAGCAGCTAAGAGCCTACAGAAGATAATTTATGGTTGTTACTTAAGTGTGAATCAGAAACCTATTGGGATAAGCCAGCAAAATCTAAAAGTTTGATTGTAGTCAAAACTTCTGCAGATAACAGTGCTGGAAATTCAGACATTGAAGCAAATTTAAAAGGAGATGTAGTGCCCCTCTGTGGGAGAAGGTTGTACGTATATTGGGATAGATGTTTCTGTGTAAAAGATACTTTAACTCAGTGGCAGATGTTGTGCTGTGTGTGGAAGAGGCTCAGCAGTGTGAGCTGGCTGAAAAGCACTACAAGTATCGTCTGTTGGTAAGAGCACTGTTGTGTGGCAGGTGGAAGGAGCTGTGGAGCGTCCTTGTAATACTGACAGTGGTGTGTGGGTGTTAAGTGGGAGATGCACCAGGTTTCTGAATTTCAGCTATTCTGGAGTCCACCAGTTGAATCCAAATGCGGAAACTGCTGCTCTTCAGAATGGTTACTCTTCCAATTGGGAAACTGGCAAGGTAGCAAGTTAATCTTGAGGGTTACTCAAGATTAACAGGGCTACTGTTCAGGGCAAGGGCTGCTTGCTCCCTGGCTATTCCACTGTGAGATTGCATTTTCCCCTTGATTTCTTTTTTCTTATGCTGTTTTACTACAAGAATAATTTTTTCTTTTTGCAGTAATGTGTGCACACTGTTTTTCATATGAGACCAAAGATAGCTTACTGCATATGCAAGTTGTTGAGTGTTTTGGAGCTTTTGGATTTTTTTTTTGAATTTTAAGATAAAATACATCCTTGAAGGCAGTCTGAAAGGTGGGCAGAGGCAAGCCCCCAGCTTTTTTTGAACTGAATTATTTTCAAGGTTGGATCAGTACTGGTCATCAAAAGAATACCAATAAACCAGTTTGGATCATGAAGTGAAAACATTAGTGATCATAAGAGCTCTTTCAAAGGAGGATGCTCTTGTAATGCTATTTACCGTATTCTGCCCGCCATCAAGGGATTCCACGACTGTAGACCAGTTCTAAATTACCTGATTTGGCTTACAAATTAAAGTTGTGCTTATTTTTTGTTACAGAAGCTTGGCTTTAAGGGCCTTTGGCAGAATGTTCTGGACACTCGTCTTCAGCGAATGAGAACAAATCTGTCATCCTGTCAGCATCGAGTCACAGTGAGTCTGACTTTAGTTCTTGTGTTAGTTTGTCTTGAGCTGTCCTATTGACTTCCACTGTCACCTACAGAGTACTTTTTTATTACAGCAGTGGCTCTGTTCTTAAATACTAATAGCCACAGAAAATCTCTTGTATGAGTCAACTACCATTCTTGGATATGTTATTTTATTTTTTTGTTTCCCTGTATTTATGGTGGATTTTTTCTTTTACCAGAAGAACTTGTAGGAGATTGTAAAAGTTTGGTATATGAAGCAGTGCAGGAGTCAACCATTGCAGTATGCAGTTTCAGTAGGACTTTAACAATTTCTTTCTTTGCATTCTTCTCCTCACTTGATATCTATGGGGGAGTTTTGTGTCTTGTTTTATTTCAGGTGCTGCAGAAGTTCTGGAACCGTTGGAAGTCCCGTTTGGAAGAGAAGGAGGAAGAACAGCATCAGGCCTTAACATCAGTGGCTTGTGCCCGTTATAGGTCTGCAGAGAAATACTAATACAAACTTGTACAAATGTGAGATTTGTGGGCCTTTGGTTGTCTTGTAAAGTATGGTAATACCTTTGGGGGCATGATTATCTTGATGCCAATTGCTCTGATATTTTCTGTGAGTAATGAACAATTTACAACCCCTGCTTCTCTGTTGAATGTAAGAGGGAGATTGCTTAAGCCTAGCTCTGAGGCTCGTTTAGTCATTTGACATTCATAAAATCAATATGTTTTCTGGAGGAATTCTCTCCTGTGCTGACGTTCTCCCTCTTTGCTTTCCAGGAGGGTGTTGATGAGACAGGCATTTGACACGTGGCTGCTGAAGGCCTGCAAGCTGCAAGAATATCGAATGGGAGAGAAGAGGGTAAATGCAACTCTTGTACCTAGCCTTACTTAGGAAATAGAGGGGATGATTTTGTAGTCACTGTCTGTGAACATGAGCTAGTATGAGATGGACTTGGGTGTTGTAAATTCCCTTTTCCCTGGTGAGAGATCAAGTCATGGGAAACAGATTACAACCAATATTTACAGATCACCTTTTTTAATTTAAGAAGTTTGTTAATAGTAGAACCAACCTGTTATTATTGGAGGATAGCCATTCACATAGTTCATCCACTTATTCCCCCACCCTGTAAATATATGTGTGCTCTCCCTCTCTCACACTGTTTCATAGTTACTTTGTTGAAACAATTGAAGTAATAAAGGGCCAATCCCAGCCTATTTAAGAAGTGCAGGTTTATACTGACAAATTAGCTGCTTCTAGGTAGGTGTCCATAACGTTCCTTACAGGGCCCTTCATTTTCTAAGGGGTGTGTGTATATATTTTATATATGGATATGTATATAGTCCTGGAGTCTTTATATGTAGCAGCCACTGTGGCCTTTTATGTGATCTCTTACACATCTCCAAGTTGACTGTAGTGCATGTGAGTGTCCTTGTGCAGATATGGCTCACCCTTGGTGCTGTGGGATTATCAGTTCCTGTAAAATCAACAGGGCTGGTTTCTGAAACTTATCACTTCTTAGGAGTCCTTCACGTGCTATTTATCAGCTTGTGTTTCTCCTCTCTTTGTCCTGCTGTTTTCTGGTAACAGCTCCTCCGTCCACACACGCACACAGGTACCTGCAGAGCACATTACATAACCTCACAGCAAAGGGGCTTTGGAGCTGTGTCCATTGCTGTTCGGCCTGAGAAAAACAAGCATTGGACAGTTCTGTGCATGTCGTCTATAAGGAGTTGGTTTTTGTTGTTTTTAGCTGGCCTGTGTTGTGAATTCATTGCCACCTTCTGTCCATTTTAGGCTGTCCTTCATTTTGAAAGGCAACTCTTGCACCGTTTCTGGTGCTCATGGCACAGAAGAACAGCTGCACGTTTGGAAGAGCGGGAGGGCTTGATTTGTGCAGAAGATTACTACAGTAACCAGCAGCTGCTAAAGGCCTTCTCTCTGTGGAAGCAAAAGACTCAGGAGAGAGAAACAGAGTAAGATTTTTTTTCAAACAGAGTATGATTTGGATTGGCCCTGTGGTAGCCTACTTGGGACAAACAGCATTTAATTCACAATTGCTCACTCCTTTTTTGTGCTTTGGAGTCTACTGGGTTGCCTTTCAGTAAATAAATTACTGAATATAGAAAATATGGACTCAAGTCTGTGCTAGAAGTGTTCAATACCATGGATTGCATTGTAGGAAAAATAATTATTTTTCTTATAGGAGGATCAAGGAGACACAAGCCTTAAGATTTCACTGTTCAAAGTGTCTGCAGCAGACTTGGAACAAGTGGAGGGAGGTGAGAGAGCTAACAGATGGGGAAGAGTGTGAATTCTTTATGTTATGTTTGAATTGTTTGTACCCATATGGCCAGAAGTTAAATAGTTTATTTTAAACACTAGTCATTCCTAAGCTCTCCTCCCTTTTCAGGTGGATAAAACCAGTTCAGTGTGGGTGGAACAGGAACTGTGTAGGGAGGGAGAGGGAGTTATTTTTGTTCATGTATTTAGATACAGTGGGAATGGGAATATAGTTTAGATGCACCTGGGAATGTAACCAGAGTTAGTGTGATGAAATTGTCCCTACCCAGTACTGGGTGTGTCCTTCTCAAAACTTGTTGGAAGTTTGCAGCCAGGCCTTTGTGTATGGCCTGTGTTTGGTTGTAGCAAACGCTGTCACAGAGTGCTTTTATGCTGGGCCTTTTCCTTACCATATGAGGTACCAAATGTGCCTTGCAGCATGTCTTGAGAATCTATGGGAAATTTTATAGTTGGAGCTGCTGTGTTGGTGCAGACCTTTTAGCCTGAGTGGATTGCATCAGTCTTGAAGGGGATTCCTACAAAGGGCAGGAGAAAGAAGCACCTCAGCTATGTCTTTAGGGGAAATAGAGGGTAGCACCAGTTTGTGTGGAAATCTGTTACAGCAAGATGATGGACTGATGTTCCTCCAGAGACTGGGAATGGTCCTTTTCCCTCTTCTCTCTGCCCTTGCCTGTTTTCCCTCCTTCATATGTATGTATCTCTTGGGTTTTTTCCACTTCTTCCTTATAGTATGTGGGACGTCAGCGTGAGAAATGGAGGAAGCTGGTGCAAGCAGATCTGCACTATCGACACATCTTGCTGGGCAAGACCTTGGCAGCTTGGAAGGTAGGATGGAACAGTCTTTCCTTTGAGGTTCTTGTCTGCATGTGCTGCAGTATTTCAGTGGGAGCTGAAGAGCTGCCACAGTGCTTCGCTCCATGCAGAAACACACCATGTGTGCAAAGTAGAATGGAGGCTCTTGTATGTAGGGCTGTGTAAGCTCTTGCATTGCTTTTCAAGGCAGAAGAACCAAGGTAATCTTGTGGCTTTAGTGAATGGTCTATCATACCTAACATTAACTGTTACATTAACTGCTTGTGACAGAAAAGCAGCATTTGATTTCAGTGGCTGTCTAAGTATTTTTTCCCTCTGTACTCTACTGCTACTCTCATGAGCTGCTACTAAGAGTTTGTAGATGTTTCCTCTCCTCACGGGTGTTAACAGTTGAGGTAAATGTACCTCTCAATGTGATTTTTTTTTCCAGATTTACCAACAAAACATGCAGTGCATTCTGTATCAAGTAGCTGAAAAGGAGAAACAGCACTCTCAACTGCTACTGCGGTGAGCCTTTTCCTGGGCAGTGTGAGAGAATTGACTGCACTGCAGTCAAATTAATTATTTTCTTTCACTGCCACCTTTGTAACTTCTTGAATGTTTGGTGCTAGGAGTTGCCTCTACCATGCATTGCTGTTTCTTTGCATGCAGATCATCTAGTTAAAAGAAACCTCTTCCTGTTTGCTATCTGTTTTGCTTGAACATTTTTTAAATCTCGCTTTAGTCCTGTGAGAGTCATCAGACAGCAAACTGCATCATTCCCTGTCTGTTATGGTATTAAAGCAGCCTAGAGGATGTGGAGGCTCTCTTGCCTTACAGTGAGGAGAGTGATTAAAGACATTATCACATTGCATCGATTGTAGTTACTTTAGTTTTAATTACCTTATTTGTTTTAATGCTATACAATTTGAGTCATTTGCAGAGCCTGACTGGCTCAGCTGAAGCTGCTGGATTTCAGTGTTTTGTTTTGCACTGCCTTCTCTGCAGCAGAGACCTGAAGGGGTAGGAGTTGATTTGCACGACTAAGTTTATAGATGCAGCTGGTTTTGGTTCCCTTTTGAGTAGGAAGGTGCCAAATGAACAAGTGAGAATCATTCTTAATGGGTTTGTTTGTTTTTAAATTTTGTGTGTATTTTTGCCTTCAGACAGGTGATGTGCACGTGGAGAGAAAATGCCCTTGCTCTTATACATGAATCTAAGGCAACTACTTGGGCAGATGAGCACTACAGGAGAGCAATCCTGTCAAAGGTAAGGTCTGTACAGCAGGTGCCAAGGTCTCAGTACAGGTGCTGGTTGAGACAGGGGTCACGTAAAGCAAATAGAAGGACCAAAAACTTAATCAAAGAGCCACTATTAAGAAAGTTCTGAAAAGTAGGAGTCTCATTTTGTTTTTACAGGTGTTTCTGAAATTTGTTTGAGTGAGCTCATGTCTTTTCCTCTCCCTTCTCCTCATTTCTTAGGAGGAAGGGAAAACCTTCCTATTACTATGCTATGATAATAGCATAGTAGTATTGGTGAGGTGAGGCAGGGAGGGGATAGGTGGAAAAGAAGAATGCCTTGAAAAATGCCAAGGGGACCTTCTGAAATACTTCTGTATTTCTGTAGGAAATTCTTACTGTCTTGCTGAACCTTTTGTGTAAAATGAGGTGGAAATGGTTATGTTACCAGCAATGGGGGGAGTTCATTGTGTCCCCTTGCATTACAGTGCCAGTCTGTGTCCCACTTCCCGTTTGCATTGCATCTATAGGTGTTGCTGCAGTGGAGAGGCACTGCCAGACTACAAGCGTGTCACCGCCAGCTGAAGGTGACAGCTGTGATGGAGGCCAGAAAACATTTGGATGTAGGTGAGCTGGTGTAGATGTTGAACTCTCAGAAGACCTCACTGTCTGTGTATGAGCCATGGGCAGTCTGTTGTGTCATCTGTACAGATGAAGTGACTGGATGGTCTGTTGGCTTACAAGCCCCACAGAATGGAGTGTGAATGGGGACTCCAGTGGTCTGCTGAATACTGCTTGAGTTACTTTTGCTTCTCTGTTTGTTCCTTGTACTATATAAGGGATGGTAACACTTCCTTCCTCAAATGGATTTTCCATTACTAATTTTGAGAACCTCAGACATCTGTTTTGAGGGCAGTGCATGTAGTCTTACCAATTACTGCTTCAATCTTTCTCTAGTAATTCATACTGAAAGGCCCTCAAACTCTGTAAGCATTTTCATGGTACATGGTACATTCTTACATGACAACTCTGAAGCACAGAGGGCAAATTATTTCCTAAAGGTTGTAAAGAATGTCAGTGGCAGCAGAGAAGGCTTGCAAGTCACAGCTCCCTGTCTGTTACATGGATTGTTTTCAGAATTCTTCTATACTGAATACTGTCAATGCTGAGTGTTGTCCAAGTTAAGTATTGCTGAAACAGCCTGGAAGAGTAGCTGATCACTGGATACTCTGAGATTAATAGTCTCTTTTTGTACATGGGTTAATTTATCTTCCCCTAACAGTGCATTTACAGACCCTGTTTCTTCACTGGAAGGAATTAACAAGGGAGTCTCTGATGCTGAGGGCTCAGCACCACAAGGCAGTGCAGCACCACCAGCAGCACCTGCTCCAGAAGTACCTGGTGAAATGGAAAAATTATCATCAGCAGTGCCTTGAGAAAATGGTGAGAAGGATTGGCAAACTCCCCAGCCTGTGGGAAATTACGGGTGTGGAGGAACAGGCTATGTTCCCTGGTGAAGGGAACGGCAGTCTTGGCTGAGGAGGAGGATGACAGCTTGGTGTACTGAGGAGGAAGGAACATGGCTGTGTCTTGCCTGAAGAAACTGATAGAAGTAGCAGACTTAACAAGACAACTTGAGCTTGCCAGGGTGGGACCATGTACTGTGAATTAAATCCTTGCTGAGCCTGTAGATATCTGCAAATGGCATTACACTGTCGGGCACTTGGGTATTGAGGGTGGCCTCAGCAAAGCAGAGGGAGGGTGATAAAGGCTGTTTGGTAGCTGTTCTGTTCTAATATAATTTGGCTCAGATAAATGGGGTTTGTCTGCAAGTGACTCACTCTTTTGGTTGCCTTGCAGCTGCTGCAGAGAAGGGGAGATGACCTAATGACTCGTAGACTATGCTCTGCTTTCTTCTCTTGCTGGAAAACTCGGGTAAGGAATTTTCCCCTGGGTAGATACCTAGCTCCTTGCTAATCCTGATTGCTTCTCCTTCATGCTCCATTTATACAAGGACAAAAATGAACTTTATTTAAACGTTTTCAGGTTTTTTTTGGTTCAGCTAGCACAAGGGACACTTTGCTATAGACTGGGTGAACTGAGTAGGTTTTCTGCCTGGCTCTACCAGGACTTCCTCTTAGGTTGATGCTTTGGCTGGTGTTCCTGTTGGGGAGTATGTGAACTCCTAACCTGGTTGCTGTGCATTTTTTCCCCTTCATAGCTGTTGCAGCAGCAATGGGAAAAGCGGAAGACAGTGCAGGCATTGTGGCACTGGTCCCTTTCAGTGCAGAGAAAGGTAAGGGGGTGTGCAGGGCAGGGGTAGGCCAGTGCATTTGCAGATGTGCAGATCATGTGCAGCTATGACTGCGGTCAGCAGAGTGCACACTGAATGTCTCTTTCCTCTTCGGGGTGCTTTATGTTATTTTGAGATGATGGAAAACCCCCTAAAATTTCTTAGCTGATTAAAAAATGCACACATTTTTCCACATCCTGCCCTTGCTGTCTTAAATCCCTGTTGCTTTGTCCTGTGGCAGAGTCCTGCTGTTGCTGTAGCTCTGCCTATTCCTCTGCAGTGGAAAAGAGCATTGCTGTCTGCAGGGGGAGTCCCTAGCCTGGAACCTGTCTGTATAATACTTGCAGCTGTCATTATTCCTATTGTAGGTATTTGATGCTTGGCTCAGGTTTGCCAAGGGACAACAGCAGAAGAAAGATGGCATTGAAAAAGTCTCAGTTCACCACACAACTCCACTGAGAGAAGGCGTAACCCCTGCCTTGAGAAACACTGCTGGCATCAGCAGAGAGAGCTCCACACCCAGCATCCAGCACCAGCTAGAGGTGAAAGAGTGATTGCTAAGATATATATCCAGAACTGGGCTGCTCTGGTCTCTACTCTGTGTGTGGGGCATGTGTTTGTATGCATGTATGTATCTTGGAGCTCTGCATCCCAGCTGTCATTCAGCTGCTGCATACACTTCTGTCTGTGGTTCAAAGCATTTAATTCAGCTGAGACTAGAGTGCTTCAGACTCATTGGGAGCCTTCCTTAATGAAACTATTTCAAAACTGGCCAATCTGTGCCATAGACAATATTTCTGGATGAAACCTTTGCATGTGGGTCAGGTCTCTAAATTGTGTGCTAGAATGAAGCATTAGAGACTGCATCTGCTCCTGTCTTAGCTGTAGCACTGCTTATACCTTCATATGTGGGCTTGTGTCACTTCTGCCTTTGAGTATCAACCCAACCCTGTGCGGGAAAAGGATGCCTGTATTGATTGCTCTCTTCCTGCTTCTGGGCAGCATTCCCGGGGCTTTTCCAGGTTTTCAAGATACCAGTTGCTCCATTTGCTAGTGTGCAGCTTGCCTTGGTGCAGAAGTACCCAGTTAATTCTCCTCACCCAAATGTTACAGTGGACCTGTTGGTTTAGCTTAAGGAGCTCGTATGGCTGTGAGGTCATCAGAAATCTCAGTTCCTTCTGTGGTGTCCGTCTCCCTGGGTGATGTGGTGCTTCCTGTTCTCAGCCATTAGATGCTCTGCTATTCTTTGTGTTGGCAGGCAGCCTACAACCTTCATTGGTCATTGTGCTGTTGTGCCATGCTGTGGAAACAGAAGGCTCTCTCCCAGAAATTAAATAAGCCTTTTTTTTTTTTTTCCACCTCTGAAGAAGCAAGTGACATTTAAAAGGCCTGATGATAGTCCTGAGACAAGAGGACATTCATCAGAGGAAGAGCGATGGCCTTCAAAATGCAGATATCTACCACTTCACCCTGCTGATGGGGGCTCAGTTCTCAGTGGCCTGTGAGTGCAAATTTCCAGTCCCTCCTCTGTTTCTCTGGCATATATGTAACTTTGCATATATGTAATCTATCTACTTGTGTCTCATTTTTGTGTTTCCAAGTTTTCTCTTTGATGACTTAGTTCTGTGCATTCTCCTTAACTCCGACTCTGCGTCGTGGCTGGTGGTACAGAGTTAGACAAGAGCTGCTGAGTAATGCAAACATCAGCCCACACATAATGGAGGAATTTGTGGCTGTACTTGCCAGTGACAGGTAGAACCAGCTCAGCTATAGACCTGCCATTTTGTGTTTCTCAAGGTACACATTTCTGAATTTGTGGAGCATTGGCCATTCATAATGGGAAGTTAGACAGAGGAACATTTGAAAGATATCTTTGATGGGACTTCAGCCATCAGGAGAGCTTATGGCTAAAGCTCTTGCTCTTTTCACTGAAGTAATCTCATGAAATGATAAACATCAAGATCCTGGTGTACAGAAGCTGAACTTTCTTCTTACTCCTTTCTTTTCCCTGGGGAAGCTGTTCCTTAAAAACTTCCTATTGATCATGGGGCAGTTGCAAGGAAGAATCATCCATGAAGCTTCTCAATGCAGGACAGGAACCCTAGAGAGAAATGAAATGGTAACATCACATTGCTTTAAGCAAGTACATGCTGACAAAGGAAGAGTTTCTCCTCTGTTTAGTTGTGTTGCTTCCACCACTCCTTACGTTGGCACAGTCATTCACATGGTGAACCAGATTCTCACATTAATAACAGGTTGAAATTTAATCTTTAAGAATCATTATAGCATACAAGGAGAATGTTGCAGAGCAGGGATGAATGATGGAACAGGACTGTTTCTCTAGCTGCAATGCCAGCTTATGCCAATTTAAAACAATAAATTTGCGGCATTCTTTGTTCTGTTTTTCTTTTCAGAAATGCTATTCGACAAGCCAAATTACCACCACGGAAGCCTAACTTCCCTCTGGAATCTGTAGAAAGCAAGGAACTGCTGGGACCTCCTTTTACTAGGTAGAAAATCTAATTTTAAAAGTAAAGAGGGCAACTTACAGTGGGCATAGTAAAGCAGCTAATTGGAGAGCTGTATGCAAGGGAATGACAAGATTCTCCCCTTTTTTTGCACTGATGGCAGAGGACAAGACCAACAGGTTGCAATGTGTGTAGTGACCTCATCCTTCTTCCTGTACAGGTCAGAGGTGCCCTTTCAGCAGTCATCTGGGAATAAATGTTCTGCACAGACTGGGACCTTAATGCTGACAGCTCACATGGAAGAAAGCACCTCTAAAAGTCTATCTCAGATGGGCAATTCTGCTCATCCCTCTTGTTCCTCTCCCACCTGTGCTGCTCTTCCCTCTCTCCCCCTGTGGGCACAAGCTGTGGACCATGTTGGGCAGGGGCCAGAGCTGTGGTCTCCTGCGTCTTTCATGCCCCGGAAGAAACCTGGCTCAGAAAAGGTGAGTGTATTGCTGAAGGAACAATTAGTGTGTGTACTGGGCTGCAGTCAACTCGTGGCTTATTGCTGTGTTTTCCTGTGGCTCTTCTGAACTGCCCACTTGGATGTTGAACTCTTTGTTCCATGCAGAATGGGAGGTGTTAATCTTGGTGAAATACCTCCATGCTAGAAAGCAAAGAGCCCACCTTTTAAGCTCTGCTGCTTCTGTGGGATTTTATGAGAGGGGCTCAGTGCCTACAGGAGTTGTCTGAGTGGGAGTAGGACATAGTAGGTCAGGTACATCCTACTTCTAGGGCTTATTTAAGAAAACCCTTTGAGCAAAATCCCAATATCATTCTGACCTTGTAGAGAGGAGGTTACCTTGTGAATGGTCATAAAGGAGCCAATTCCCAAGACTCTCAACAGAACTCTGTGGAGAAGAAGTTGCGACCAAATTTGCAGCCACATTTGCTGTCACCTGAAGACTTGATGGGAAAAGGGAGTCACCAGACTGCAGGTAGGTCCTCAGATCTAAACTGCAGCAGTTGCTCATCATCCTCTCTAATCTATGTGAGACTGCAAGTCATTTCCACAAAATGTATGGGAGATACGGCAGACTTGTATGCCAGCATCTGGAGGTAAAGGATATCAGTGTTCCTTTCTGGGATGGTAAATGCAGCTGTATGGATTCTCCTGAGTCTGGGGGCTAAAGCCCTGCTTTAGGGATTGAAGGATGAGAACTGCTTGAAGTCAGCTTCCTTCAGCAAAAATGTTCTCAGGTGCTGGGGTGTTCATATGTACAGCAGAACTTGCTTGAGGAGGGAAGAGTTCGCCCAGTAAGGCCGAGATTTCCTTGTCCTTACAGATAGTCTAAGCACCTCTCGTGTTTTTAATGACATCAGACCATGAAATTTGTGTTCTGCAGGACTAGACTGTACTTAATTACTTCTAGACTAGATGTAAAAGACTAAATCCTGAGCAGGCCAAAATAGTTTTGGTAATACTAAACCATCCATCAGAGTATTTCTTACCTTTTGTATGTTCAAACTGAGCCTTCAGAGCTTGTAAGGCTATCAGGACTTCTGCCCTCTCACTGTACCTGATCCTTTAGGGTGAACAGGTACGTGTCACAGGGTAACAAAACATGTGAAAAGGACTTGGAAGGGTTCAATTTTTCCTGTCATTAAAAGTATTTCGCTTTTCTTTGATAAGACGAAACAGTGGATGTCTGTTCTACCTCTGTATCTTCCCTTCAGCTGAAGGGGAAGAAAGGGAGCACAGTTACAGAGAAGAAATGGTGTTGCAGAGAAAGGTGGAAGCTGAACTCCAACACATCCAGCAGCAGATGCAGTACTACTACAGCAGGAAGCAGGAGCTCAAGTATGTTGCAGTGCCCCTTCAGCCAGCCTTTCTTCATGTTGTCAGCTCAGTGTTGCACTTTTTCTGTGTATCTGAAAATAATGTCTGTTCACAGTAAAACTGTGAATGAAACAGAAAAGTTCCAGAGATTTTTATATTCTTCTTTTGAGTTCACTCCAGGTGAAAGAGTACGTGCATAACTACAGTAGTCAGCCAAGTGGTTTAATTATACCTTTGGCAGCTCTTGGATAAGCATGGCAGAGGTATCACTGGGTGTGACCTGAAGCCTTTTTTTATGTTTTACCTTTTTAAAAAGATTTTAACCATTCACTGGTTTGAGACAAAAAATGGGTCTTATTGCAAGTATCGATTGCAAGTCTTAAGTTGTCTTAGAGTGTTGAGCTCTTAATTGGGATAAGAATCCTTCTAATCCATTTTATCAGGTGCTGTCAGCAGCAGGCACAGATTCTGCAGCAGTGGCTGGCAATGAACATGCAACCAGGAGCCCAAGATGGTGTGCAAGGAGTTCAAGAAGAATTGGGTCAGGTGTGTACACAGCATTCAAATTGAAGCTACTGAAGTGATTATTACTATGCCATGCACTTAGCCTGAAGGCTGATGGTAGCTGTGAGGAATTGTGTAGTAAGCTGTTAGTAAAATGCCAAGAGAAGGGAAATTTGTAATCAGAAGTGGGCAGAACAGGCTCTGTGGATGCATCTTCTGTTTGTTCAGAAATGTAACTCCTCCTCCAGTAGAACTTTCTGAGGCTATTTCCAAGCTATAGATCAGGCTTTCATAGACTCAATTTCAAATTTTTTTTGCAATTTTTCAATTTCCCTGTGTGCAGACTGCACCTGCACTGCTGTCAGGCCCCAGGTTCACACAGCCAGGTGTGGGTACTGGTACCTCTGAGTCCAGCTGAACTGTGCTGAGCTGTTCCTGAGCGACACAATCTGTCACTTACTGGCTCTCAAGTAGGATAATACAAAAGCTGCTGGAGCAGCTCTTGCTGTCATAAAGACTAAATGCTGTCTCACTGTACAAACTTACTATGCTCATGCCCTTCCCTTTCAGTTGCAGGTGAGGATCAACACTCTCACCAAAGCACAGCTAGCAGAGAGACATCATGTGCAGGCCCTGCTTGCCCGCCTGCAAGATATCCAGCGTGCCCTGGATCTGTAATGCATCTGAACCAACTTCCCAGCTCAGGGGTAGGACTCTTTGCCCCTTTCATAGCAGGTGATGATGGAAGAGATATATCCATTTGCTTAGCTATGTATGGCATTTATGTTTGATAAATTAAAGTATTTTTGCTTTTTTTAATCGTTACTCTAGCTGATCAAAACCAAACTGGAACTACATCTACCTCATGCTGCACTTGCAATGCTTAGTTTAGGTTACCTGTCATGCCAGAAAGATAAGCAACACAGATAAGACTCTTTATTTCAAAATGTTTGCAATTAAATGAGTTCATGTCAGTAAGTCATACACTTTGACATACAAAAATACCGTGCTACTGATACAGTTGAATTAAATGGCTTCTCCATGCAGGAGAAATTCACAGCATTATCAGTACCCTCGAGGAACTTTGTTTTCACTCCCGGGGTGCATTGCTGGCCCCTGCATCACAAGCAATGTTGGTTTATTAGCTCGCTCTGCACAGTATTAAAACCATCACAAAAACAGCCACTTGCATGCTGAATCCTCTCTTCCTTCTGAGATTTCTAATAAAGCAAACATCAAGCAACCCATCCTCCATCACTAGGCTAATAGTTACCTTCAGATACTAGGGATGATGCTGCTGAGTAGGAAGAAATTAAAGCTTAAACTTCCTTTGGCTCTGTCTGGATGTCATAGGCCCCATTGGAAAAGAGTGAAAAGATTCAGTTGTCTTTTTCTCTCATCCACTGGAACGAATACACTTTCTATTGCTAACATGACATTGAAGTTTAATCCAAAAGGTCACCATATCTTTATCTTCTTGGGGTTGATATTTGCCTTACTCTTTTCTCACTCTCAAAGGTTTAAAGAAACTTTTATCTGTTACTATACTGCTGCAGGAGTAAACTTGCTAATGCCAAGAAGTTTAACAAGATAGGTGGCTGAGAGCCACTTCAAGCTTTCAAACTCCTCCCTGTGTAAAGTGAGGAAACACTGACTCCTGGAGCCAAATGAATTTTCTCCTGCTTGTCACCCAAAGAGCCACCCTCATCTGACTCACGGCTGGCCTACATCACTTAGAGGCAGTTTTTCATCCCTTCCTTCCTGATGACAAGCTAAGCATACAGGACTTGGCAAACTGGACATTTGTACAACAAAATAATATTCTGTTTTCTGCAGTGCGTACAAAGAAGGGTTTCTGTGGGAGATCAGAGCTGGTCAAAGCCTGTCATCTCCTTGAAGTAGCAGAAAAATAGCTCAAGCAAGAAAGTAGTACAAGAAATCTTTCAGAAAGCAGAAAGGCAGGTTTCATAAGCGTGTCCACTCCAACAAGCTCTGGACAGCAAAATCAGTTCTAAATGTTTAAGTGCTGGGACTTGAAACAGTTTATTCTCAAAAAGCAATCGATACATGGCTTTGAAACTCAATTCCTCTTTACTTTGGCAGTGGTTTTTGTCAGTGCCACATGCAATAGATCCAAGGTGTTAGATTTTAACTCTTCTTGATGTGAAGTCACAAAGAGGCTCTAAAATTTTACAGTGGATGAAGCTTCAGCACAAAGCTTTCAGCCCCCAGCACATTCCTAGCAATAAGTATGAAGGCAGAAGTCAGAGCCAGTGGGGGGTGTTTTTCATATTTTGAATGAGATTAAATTGGTGCCAGTCAAGGGAGGGACAGATTGGCACCTGGGAAGCAACAGGGGATTTCTTCAAAGAGCCATAATATTTTAACCACAGTCAGTGCATAGGGCATTTCACTCTGTGCAATAAAAATTGGTCCTGAAGTAACTGAAGCTGTTTGTTAACAGTGGAACTAATTCTTCAATAATTTAGTGACAAAGTAACAATTAAGATACATAGCAGAAAGTAAAAACATATTTTAGTTGCTATCACATCACCCAAGAAAAACATGCCCTGTGTCTTCTAACTCCGTAATCCAAGAGATGAAGTAACTGCCTCTCATAAAGACAAAGACTTTAAGGCCTGGAATAGCAAAATAAAACCATGGATTAGGAAGAGGACACAGAGCTTTGTCTGTCTTTAAAAAAAAGAAGAAAAAGCGCAAGATGACAAGTTCTGTTGTCTGGAATGCAGACACTGTTTTCAGGTTTAAAATACAGTGCAAAGTCCATTTTTAAAGTGGCAACATCAGACAAAAGAACTGAAGTTGTCTAACAGTAGAAAACTCAGGATGAGTGTCAGTCATTTTACTGACTGACTGTTGTACATTTTGTTTTGTTTGGGCTGTGAAGCCACACCAGCCAATTTCACTGTTTGGCCCTCTGTCAATTCAGAGGCTGCCTCTATTTAAAAATTTCAGCAGAGTTTCTTAGAATAAAATAAATATGAGAACATATTCTTTACTCAAGGTCTGAAAAACAGATACTGAAGATATAAGGTACAAGGTCTGACTCAGCCTGTCAGTGTCCCTTTAAATTCAGGTAATCTCTACCTCCACCCTCTCCCATTGCACCTGCCTAGGAAGGCTTAAAAGGGACTTACAAGCTCTAAGAACATAATTATCCTGTGGCACATTCAGGGGAGAACATGAAAGACTACAGGCACAGGGTGGGACAGAAACCACCATGGGCAACATCTTTAAAGGCAGCTGTACCCAATACATCCATGATCATTCAATTCAGTTTCTACATTCAGCAGCAGGTAAATGTAGACCAAATACTTTCAAGTTTAACGCAGCAGTGACATCTTTTCTCTTCACCCAGGTCCTGCTGAGTGATACAAACTTGGTAAGTGAAACACTCAGTGGTGTGAAAAGAGTCCCTTTGTATAGAAAATCTTCTTGCTGACAGTTTCTATAGAGAGCCCAGTGCTTCTCCAAAGCGGATTTTCTGTCCAGCTTTGAGGTTGAATTTGAAGTCCTTGGGTGCCTCAAAGATCAGTACAATCGTAGAGCCTAAGTTAAATTCCCCTAAATGTTCCCCTTTCCTCATGGGGATTCCCTCCTTGTTGTTGTTGGATATGAAGCTGAAGTCATTGTAGGAACCCTTAGAGTAACTTGGACTGTTCGTGTGCAAGTCCTGTACAGAGAAGGAAGAAGAGAAGGATTTATTGGAGGATTCCAGTGCTCTGTATTCATCACCACAACTGTGGACTATACATAATCAGGCATTTTCCGTGCAGGAACTCACAGTTCAAAAGTGCAATAGAAAGATTAAAAAAATAGTCTGTATTGGAGACAACACAGTTTAGATTAGTCTTAGTTCAAAGGTGCAATAAAAATATTTAAAAAATAGTTTGTATTGGAGACAACACTGTTTAGATTAGTCTTAGAATATCAGTACTGTGAAACACCCTAATTTCAGGGTAGTAAGATTTTTTTTTTTTATTTTATTTTTTTATTTTGTTATGCTGCACCAACCTCAATCATCAAAACCAGAAAGGTGCCTGCTATGATCCTGCTCACCTGGTCAAAGTAGATGCGGATGGAGCCCACGTTTGTTGCTCCTACAGCTGTTAATGAGAAAAAGCCATGTTTCCAGTCACCTGTAAGGACAACCCGTTCATTGTGGCAGAACAGTTCCTTGATCCAGCGGGCAACTCCAGGATTCACAGACATCAGAGAGCCTGAAGAAGTGAGAAAATGTTCAGGTTAGGTTGTCTGGTTTGTAGCAATATTGTAATGCCACTCAAATGGTGTTTTCAGTATGACTGGACCTGATCCAGTAAACAACTCTCATTTGTAGGAAGAGAGGCAAGTGCCAGGCAGAGCGAGTGAAAGAGAAGGCTGTGGTGAAAACAAAGGGGTCACAGAAGGATGTGTGTGGCAGGTCAATCTCTCTTTCATGGTGTTTGAAACCAAATCCAAACACGCAGGTTTTTGCTAGATCCCAAGAAGTAAAATAGCAAGAAGCAAAACATCTTGTCCCAGCTCCAGTACTGTAACCGTTCAGTTGCATTTTCTTTGCCAAGCACAAGCAGAGATCATACTTAAGGCTACTGTTTGGTGTGATCTGCAGAACTATCTATATTTCACATGCAAACCGAATAAACAGTGTTTGGGAACAAATCAGCTCAGCATGCATCAATGGGTACTCCAAGGAACTGAAATTACTTGAATGCAGTATTACTGTTTTCACCATTATGCATGCTTTGCTCTGGTAAACTACACTGCTGTAAAACTCATTACTTTGTGACAAATGACTTTTCTACCATTATCTGTCATGTTACTGTACAACTTCTGCACTGGCCCATGGCAGTCCTTCCCTCCACAGCTGCTCTGCAGTTGTTTTCTAGGAACAGAAACCAACCTGGGAAATGCCGTCGGTGTGACACTGTCCAGTCTGTGGGTGAGTGGAAGCAGTGATAATCCCCTGGTGCAAGGTAGATTACACAGTGGTAGAGCTCATTCCCCTCCTTTGTGACCAGTTGTTGCTGAAAAGAATTACCAGGTGGGGCTGCAGAGAAAGCAGGGAAAGGAAGAGGTTAAAGATATTCCTCCTGCAGTTATCTACCACAGCCAGGTACTCTATGTTAGAGTCAGTGCAATAGCAGAGGATTAAAGCAGCCCATGTGAATTGGTGAGACTACAAAAACACGTATTTCATCCAGGAATCCACTATTTCCAAGTGTTCCTTCCCTTTGCAACACAATTAGATAATGGATTGTTTCAATCATTGTGAAAATGTCTTTCTTTTGGAGTTTGCCCTTCCCTAAGCAAAACAGAAACTGAAATCCAGTACAACAGAATTCTCATTAAAGCTGCCCTTTAAGAAGAGAATTTGTGAAGAGCCCTCCTCTAAGTTATTAGAGGGGTACTGCTTGAGCATAAATCTTGTTAAGGAGTAATTTATACAGTCTTTGGGGCCCAGTGCTTGGGCCCATTCCAGTGTGACTGGAGTCACAGGAGTGCTGCAGCCATGGTATGGCAACAGATCAAGTGCAGGAACCAAGCAATTCAGTTCAGATAATCAGAATGAGCCAGGCATGACTGTATAAAGCCACAGGTGAGAAAGAGAAGAACTAGAGCAGTGACATGGTTATCCCCAAATAGAATGAACCAAAAATCAGACTTGCTTTTGTTCCTGACAATGCAAGAAAATGTTTGTTTTTTTTCATTTCTCTTAGTCTCATCATTTTTGAGAACATGGAAAGGGCAGAGCAGAATAAATGCAGAACTGACACAGAACTCACCCTGACTAAAATGCATTTCCTCTGTGGAGATGCGAGGTCCCAAGAAAGATTCCAGAGAATAAGTAACCCCTTTTACTTGCTCCACTTCACAATTTTTTACCTGTCCAAAATTAAGGATCTTTCCATCAGAGGGACTAATCTACAGCAAAGAGAAAAAATTGAAACAGAAGTTCATTAACTCCTCATGAAGCAGTGTCATTTCTGTGGGGGCTGAGGGAAGCTGGCAGCTCTGGGTAAAGCTGTCCCTTCCTTTCACTCACCACACTGTGCACACAGCACACTGGCCGTGCTTGTGGTTTCAGCTTCCTGCGGAAAAACTCGCTGAGGTTCCTGTAGTGATGCAGATCCTCCACAGCTGCCTCCTTCATGTTCACCCCAAAGGTCCAGATGTACAGGCTGTACACAGGCTTCCGCAGCCACGTGGGCAGCTCCACCTGGTTCAGGCGACCCCAGGCTCGTGAGAGCAGCCGAGTTGGGACTGACTTGTACAGGGCAACCTGAAGAAGAATTGCAGCAGGTCAGGGAGTTCTCCTCATTGATGGCTTTCTTACTTCTCCTCATAAGACAGGAAGGATCAAACTGTTCCTGTGAACCCCTCCCTTGAATTCATGGGTTACATCACACACAAAGTAGCCTTTAAGGCAGCAAAAAATTAACACTGCACTTATCCTCATTCCTTCCATTCTGGTGAGAGTATATAAGGGACAGGATGAAACTTAATATAACTATACTGAAGCCAGAATTTCCACTCCTCTGTAGGCTGAAGCTCCACACTGAAGTTACTGGAAATTGCCCAATGTGAGGCTTACAGAAAAAAGGAGATATTGCACGTATTCTAGTAGAATGCTGATCAGAGAGGTTTAACATTACCAACATACAAATTTTTGTGAATAACCAAATGAAAATTGACTGAAAAATAACTTCTCAGTGTTGGATGACACTCCTCAGATGCACCTACTACTAAGGGTGTTTCCCACACCCAGTACTGTGTGTTGTACTGCTGTAATGATACAAGTACCATCAAAGAAATGTACCCACGAGGATGCAGCTACACCACTATAAACTTACACCAGCCTTTCTCCTTTTCTCACAACAACGGGAGTTTCTAATTTCCAGAATATAAAGTGCCTTTATTTCTGTAGAAATACACCTTTGGACTTGCACCAAAGCCCAAGTTTTAGCAAGGAAAACAAATGAAACAAGTTGGCAAGAGATATCTGCTGTTGATGTAAGTGGACAGATGACAACATTTTTCTGTTGATAATTCCAGCAGACAACTCTTCTGGGGTTTGTGGTACTGCCTGTCAGCCAGGAAACTCATATGATTATGATGTAACTGGGGGGAGCAGGAGAATATGGACCAAGGGAACTGAACACTCTGAAACCAGTTTTGCAAAAGAAGTGGTGATCTGCTGACTGGTGCTGACTGTTTTTGAACAGTACAGCTCAGCTACATTCAACTCGCAGCTAAAACTTGGTGTTTTTTAGTGAGAGTCATCATTTGTTCTCAATATTAACCATATCATTCATAACTTAGTCTTGCAAAACACTGCCATAAGCACAAACAAAAGCACACAGTGGCTCCATCGTATCAAATACAGCAAATTAAGATTTCACTTACAAATCGCCATCCTGTGTACATACAGGGATATTTCAGAAAGGAAGTACCAACCTAATCGTACTTCAGATAAAATCTTCTAAATGAACAGTACCTTAGGTTATATAAGCTGAAGTACTGAAGGAAAAAATGTGTTGCCATTTTGTCATGCCCTATACTGTATTAATTTCTAAAACAACTGCTGTTTTCCGCCATCACAGAAAATGTACATACAATTATAAAATCACAGAAATTGTCACAAGTGGTATTTCCTAGTAGCCCTTTCTCTTCAAGGGAGCCTGATTTTCAAGTTGATGAGATCAAACAGAACAGATGTTCAGTGAAATAGGCTTAAGAATGGCAATTTTGTTCCTGTTTTCAATCAAAATACTTACTTGCTTGTTGGATTCTGAAATTGCATGATTTGTGGGGAGAATCACTATGTGCAAGGCATCCCCTACACTGCTCTCAACAGTATCAGAGCAAAGATTTGCATATTATTTAGACATGCTGGACTACAAATGCTCAATGAACTTGAGGAACAAACCCTCTCTGTGCAAAAATAACAAAAAGCAAGAGACCATTTTAACATGACCATGAAAAGGAAACTGCCAAGAGGTTTGGTCTTCCTTGTCCTAGCCTTGATACTGTGAGGTGACTGAATTCCTTCAGAAGTTTCTGTTGACTTTCCCTGATAGAGGATAAAGTAATTCTCTGCTCCTGAAGAAATCATTTCTCTGTGAAGCAATTAGTCAACACAACCACAAAAAGTAAAAACTAAACAGAAGCATGAACTGCACCTCTGTTTTCACACCAGTGATCACCAGGCTGTCCTGCATGAAGGAACTCTCCCCCCAGCTGCTGCCAGCTCCTCCAGGACACACAGCTCCCAGAAATGGCGCGCGAGAGACCTGCTCACACTTACCCTGCTCATAGGCCTCCATCCCACTCTGGTCAAGGGTTTAAGAGCACCGAAAGGCAGAAGGTAATAGAGAATAGTCAGAGGCCAAGAACGGAGTTTCAGAGCAGGCCTAGACATACAGCTCAGCTGGCCCAACCTTCGCCTCAGGGCCAGCTGGGGGAATTGCAACCTGAAAGATTACATACACAACATCAGAGGGTCAGGCATCTTCCCACAGCTGGGGTGAGTTATTTGTGCTAAATGTTACTTCATCATTGATAGTACAAGTCTTTACTCCTTTCTTTTGATTATTCTTCCCCTTCCCAAAATAGAACAACAGTTTATCTAAAAACCAAACGTCCTCTGTCCAAATAATGGTGTTCACCCTCACAGGTCACATTTATGAATGACACCCTCAAAAATTAAAGGTAAGGCCAGTTGCACTGAGTACCCTGGTTCTGAAAAGGGAATATGTGGACAAAGCCAATATTTCTACTACTGCAAGACAATCTAGTCTCCATAGCCCAATAATCAAATCCTCTGCCTCATAACCAGCTGCATCTCTGATTTTTTTGTTACATGGATGTCCTGACTGAGAGAGATCTCATTTTTCAAAAAGGGCCATGGGGAAAACTTGACCTTCTAACTCTCAGAGAGAAATGCTACTCAGCTTCTTAGCAGAGGACAGACATCAAGGGCCTCAGTTCAGACCCTTGCAGGAGGTCTGGGTGCAAAATCCTTCAGGTCCCCATTTATTCTTTGGCTTCTACTCCTTAAAAAAACACTGGAATTTCGAAGGTCCCATTATCAAATGGAAATCTGCCTACCTGAGGGCAAACTGTTCAAATGACTGACTGAACTCCTGGCTAGGAGACTGTTCCCCTGCAACCAGGACACAGCGATGTGCGCACACAAACTCAAGTGGCACAGTCTGACTGCTCCCAACAGCTTGCTCTCTCAAGGGATTCTGTGACATGAAGGAGGAACTACAAAATACTGCATATGTCTTTCCAAGATGGAAAGAAGCTGAGAGTTTAAGAGGAAATTTTCTTGCCAACTCATTATTTTCAAAACTTGGATCAGAATTAAAGTATCAGACAGGTACAATTGTCACTTCAGGATGCAAGATGGTGCTTTTGGCTCAGAGATTTTTTTCTGCAGTGAACAAAACTTCTTTCTCCTGAAGAATTAATAAATAAACAGAGAATGATCTGTGCACCATAATGCAACAGGGAAAAAGAACCCTGAGAAGAAGTGCTGTCTCAGCAGAGTTAAAAGCTGGCTTCTCAGCTGGAGGTGGGACTGACTCGACATGGGAATAGAAAGGGACACTTCACAATTTCCCTCCCATCCCTACCACCCAGCAGCCTGCAAGGGCTGGTGGGCCAGGAGCCGGGCTGGGTCCCGTTCTCCCCCTCCTGCTGCTCTCCCCCCCTTCACTGCAGTTGCTCCTGGACCAATCCCTGCAGAGCTGCATCGCTCTGGAGCCCTCGGGCTTCTCACTGCCTTGGCCTGGTTTCAGAGCAGCCCCTCAACTAATTTTTCCATCCTCCTAGTCATAGAGAGTAGAAGGGAAAGGAGTGAAAGCCTCCCCATTCCCCTTGTCATGGAACAGCATGCCCTTCTCTGCCAATGCAATGCGTAAGGAGCTTTATAGTAATTAGGCCAAACAAAAGCTTTGCAGATGGCTCCCTCTCCTTCTGCCCAGAAACCCTCCCAGCCTCCCTCCCGCTTCAGTCACCATTCCTGCAAGGCAGAAAATACTGAACAGTACCTGAAACGAGTTCTCCTACTTGGTGTCCCACCGGCAGAGCCAGCCGGGCCTGGACTCTCCAGCTGTGGGTGCTGGTCCCCGGCACAGCTGCTGCTGCCGCCGTTCCCTGAACGCAGCCTCCGGACATGAATTTTAACTTTGCGGAGGTTGTAGCAAGAGGGTGGAGGGTTAGATAAAGCTTTGTAGCATCTCACCATTTCCCTGTGTGGAGCTCTGGTCCCTGCAGGGTGTTTGACTGACACATCGTCAGGGTGACGGCTGTTGAAAGGCTCAGTCTTTTTTCCTCTACCTCTCCTTTGCTTGCTCCGGCACAGGAGAGAGGACACGGCGTCACAGTTCCTAAATCCCCCGCTGGTTTGTCTCTGGATTCCCTCTCTGTTTCCCACTTGAATCTCTGCTACGAGGGTTGCAGCTATTGCAAACAAACAGGCATTGTGTCACATTTCAACATCCCTCTACAAAGCCGACTCTGCACACGATAAAAATGAGCTGTCCATATGAGCAGTCCTTGTTGCTTGCTAGTCCGGGTGGCCATTGAAACCTAACTCCCCAAAAAACACCCTGCAGTCTGTCCCAGGCTGCTGGGCAGCGATGCACTAGTGAGAGGAGCAGCCAGCTGGCCTTGCACACCTCATCCCAGCGCCAGCCTGAATGCGAGGCTGGGAGGAGGAGTAGGGCGGAGAGGAGGAGGAGATAACTCCCAGCTTCAATTCTGCAGTGCATCAGCTGCCACTAAAAGAGTTCGGGACTGCTGGGCACCAAAAATCCTTTCCTGCTCTTAGTGTCCAGCTTGGAAAGAAGAAAATAGAAAGGAAAGGCACATCTTTCTATTTTACAGCCCTGGCCAGACACAAACATCCATCTCCTGAAGTCTCCTTCCATCTCAAAACACTCACTTAGGGAGACAGGTAACGGGCATTCTTCTACAAATAACCAGATACATACAAAATAAGCCAGTTTTAGGGCCAGCTTGAGAATTTGGTATAAAAGAAGTGTTATCTGTCTATTATGTGGCTTTCAGTACTGTCACAGTTTTTGTGTCCAGTAGAAGTAAAATACAAAACAGGAATAAAGGAAGCTGTTTTGGTTTTTAAAGACCAAAGGATGCAGTGTTTCCATCTGAGCATTCCAAATGTATGTAGAGAAATTTCCCTCTTTAACCTACAGAACACAGCTCAAACATAGATTTTCTGCATCTCCTGTGACTGGATTTGGATTGTTAAGGGAACCCTGGTTCAAAAAGTGGAAGTCAGATAGCTATGCTCACCTCAAGATTAAAACAAATACTCAGAACAATTTCAGGGCTGATTCTCTAGTGGCTCCGTTTCACTTCTGCTTTCTGTTAAATCTGGATTGAAAACAAACAAAAAAACCTCTCCTTGTTTCCAAAGCCGCCTAAGCACCATGAAAACTGTGTGCCTAAGAGAGTAGATCAAAAAGAGCACTGCTGCTCTGATTGAGGGAAAAGGTTGTATTGTAATAGGGATAAGGCAGGAGTGGGAGGACCAGCACAAAAAGCTACAATTAACTAGCTAATGGCATCCCAGTCAGGCCTCAAAAAGAAAACATTCAAGAAGTAATTGTGTATTTTGATTGGCCTTCAAATATTACAGATACTCCCTAGAAACACCTCAGGAGATCCTGCATTAGAGTATTTTTTTCAGGAAGGAAACTTCTATATGGTGCTCTCTGTGTCAGGAATTTCCAAGACCTCTGTGCATGTTGTTTAAGCTGAATTTTAACAACCAGCTAATTGAAAGAAGCCTAATTTAGGATCAACTGAAAGCACTCAAAACATGCTCCTTCCTCCTCCCTGAGCCTTGCGCCAACTCTTTTTGTTTTCCTATTTAAATATCATTTAGTCTTTCTCTGGCTGGCACAAGAAACTCCTACACAACAAAAATGAAGCCATCTGTATAGTAAATGCTGAAAAGCAGTTAGCCAAAATCCTATCAAAAGTCAAAAAAAAGCAACAAGGAGCACAGGGGAGATGCTTCTCGATTCATGGAGAACATTAGAAATTACCACCAGTAAATACTTAATTTTAAACAGCAACAAGCCAAATCGACAACATTGTTTCAACAGACATTTCATCAGGCCAAGACAAAATTATTTCTCCCACTGAACAGGTGTATTCACAGACCTGTGGGGAGTGAGTTCGTTTGGGACTCGTGGAGCCGGGCGGGAACCCTGCTCCCCATCCCATCTCCTCCTGTGCAACCTTCACCCTTGCACGACTTTGCAGAGAGACAACTGAGCAAATACAAGTCTTATCTACGTTTGCTTCAGTGCTCTTCCCTTCAGGATAAGGGAGATAACCCACAAGCTCTTCCAGTAAAATTCAATTTTATCCCTCAAAACACTTTTAAGGAATTATTATATTCTGGACTGAGAAGCTTGCTTCTATAAAAGCATGGAACCAGCTAAATAGCTGTCCTGCTCCCTAAAAACCCCAGACACTGAAATGTTCTACGGCCTGATGTAGTGGGTAGTACCACCCTTCAGTCCAAAACGAATAAATATGGGGCAAGCAAGATTCCTCTCTGGGAAGGAAAAAATACTGGTGTTAAAAACTTTTTTCCTCCACTTCTTAAAGAAAACTGAGCTCAGCCAAGCAAAAAGTTTCTCTTAAGTTCTGTTCTACTGCCCTCATTACATTCACCAGGATGCCAATACCTGAGTGCTGCTTAGATGCTGACATACCTGGCAAGTTGCCATTCCCACTGTGGCTGCCCTAGAAGCAATGTACGGTTCCTACAGTGTAAGAAGGCTGAAATGAAAAATCCACCCTGAGTTTACCTGCTTTCCATGGGGAAAGGAACAAGAACTGCTCATCAAACAGCTCATTACAGAGGAACTCATATAATGGCATCTCAACAGCTGGAGGACCTCTTGGGATGCAGGCAGTGCCCAAAGCCTCTGTCATCATCACCTTAGACAAAAATCTTAAAATTCTTGGTTTGTAGGGGTTGGATGCCAATATCAAAGTCCCCCACCTGTCTGAACTCATCCAGAATCCATGCTGGACAAATAAAGCAGCAGTTACCAGCAGGTATCAAACCACAGAGAATTATCTCATAGAGAACTGCTAATCGGCCAGCTATGCAACACCCTTCTGCCCTGCCAGCTCAAATAAGCGTCAAATCCAGTGACCTCACTTAATTACTTGTCAAGTAGTTAACTACTCAAGTTCTTCTCTCAAGTTTTAAAAAGAAAGACTAATATGCAACTGAACTTCAAACCTGCAGCCTTGGTTTTAAACCATAAGCATGAGTCATTAGGCTTGGAATGTGCTGGTCAGTGCTCAAAGCCCTCTGGTCACACTTTCTACATTTGGTAACAAAACTACTGTTTAAAAAATGCTCCGAATGTATTCAAGTGCCAGCAAAAACATGGTTTTTCAATCAGAGGAGACGTACTCGGGGACCGTTTGTTGAAGGTCCCGTTACTTTCCCAGCAGTAACTGTTGAGTATCAGACACGTCACCGCTGCTCCCACCCAGCCTTCTCCGCAGGCAGCCCAGCAGGAGGAACGCTGGATGCTCCACACCCAGGCAGGAGCTCCTCAGCTCCGAGAGCACAACAGAACTGCGCCCATGCTGCTGGGAAACCTGAGCGCACGCTGAGCGTCTGCCAAGGCCACGGGATTGCTGGGCAGCGCCTTCGCTCCCGGCTCCACCGGTAGGAGTTGGCCAGCGGGACCGCTTTCCGCGGATTTACCGCGCTGGCTCATGAAGCGTACCACGCTCGGCTGCATCCACCCTTACTGTCTGAAATTCGTTACTTCCCATTTGAAAAATTCCATGCATTTTCTGTTAGTGTATTATGAAAAAACTTTTTATTCTTTTCCCCTAACTTTACAATGCTGTTTCATTTGTTTTCTATAAATACAGCATGGGGAAAAAGCAATATTTTAGGATAGCCACAGACGACTGGATTATTTTTGAAATTGAAATCTGAATTCTGTGCAAAAAGCCTGTTATACCGTCTCAAAGATCTCTTCTGTGAAGCAAGGAGATAAAGCTTTATTTACTTTACAAAGTGACGTGAAATTTGATGGCACCCTTTTAATACCTTGTAGTAATAATTTCCAATTAATGGTTTAAAACAACACTCCCCAGTACCAGCCTCTACTATTCCCCCATTATTTTAGCTTAAGATACCGGAAAAGCAAACTCTCAGCTCCATAAAGGACCTCTAAAGGAAGCATCAGCCGCGTTACATCCTCCCCACAGAGCAGCACCCGGCGGAAGCTGCGCAAAGGCTCGGGCGGCTGCTCACCCCCCTGGCCACCCCGCGGGACTCCGCACTGCGATAAGGCTGGTCCAAGAGACTCATTCTGCTTGAATCTGCTCACGGATTACTCATGAGAGAGTCGACTTTGGAACATCACCTGTTAATTTCCCGCACGCCGGAGTGAATCACCCCTTGGCCGCCAGCCCTCGCACATCTGCCCTGCCGTCCGGCAGCCCTTACCTGATGCCCCGGGAAGTCTCCTTCGTCCCGGCTTTTCGCCTTCAATCGCCGAAATACGACACCGACCCTTCCTTTCAAAGCAGTTTTCAGACACGTGAACAAAGTTCAGCGGACCGCGAACCCCCTCATGGCGCCGCAGCCATCCCGCCCCCGGGGCCCCTTCTCCGGCCGGGCCGGGCCGGGGAGCGGCTGGCGGCCACACCCGCTCTCCCCGGCAGGTCCCCACCTACCTCCCCACGGCGGCACCCGGGCCCCGGCCCCGCTCCTGCTCGCTCGCCGCCGGCCCGTGCTCGCCTTAAGGAAGCGGCGCGGGGCTGGTGGCCCTGCCCCGCCTCGCCTCCAGCCACTGGCGCTGCACGGCGGCTCCTTCCTCAGGGCCCCGGCCCCTTCGGAGGAGGGGCCAGGGCAGCACAAACGAGAAGGAAGGGAGACCGGGGGGCACCACAACACGGCGGCTGCGATGTCTCGCCCGGCGGCGGCCCGCGGGAGAAAGGGCTGCCCTGGGAGGGTTGGGCGCTCCTGGGGATCAGCGCTCAGCTTCCCAAAGAGCCGCTGGCCCGGACAATGGGAAAACAGACTTGTCGGGGAACAAGGCACGGGTGCGGATGCTGTGCATCGCACAGCTTCCCGGAGACAGCTTCCCACCGCGTGTCCTGGTGCGGTAACACAATCCCACACAGGCGCTGGCAGCCAAAGCAGGAAAGCTGCAGTCTCATAAACTGCTTCCGAAACGCGCAGATAAATTGCTCCATGATCCCAGAAAGATGCTCAGGAAGTTGCACGAGATAGACCAGACTCATCTAGTCAATTCCCACCGGTCAGATTTTAAAATAAAACGAAAAACCACAAACCCAAACTGATTTTACTTGGTTCAGTTTTCCAGGAGAACCGAGTGTCAGAAAAACATCTACACCATCGTACCCTTTACACAGTTTGATGCTGCTGAAATGTCACTGCTTTTAACATTTTCTGGCCATCTTTGTTGTGTACTTGGGACCACTTTATAATGATATTTTTAATAATTGCATATTATTATGCTCCAATAAAACTCTAAACCCATCAAAACCTGGGAGCAAGCATGAGGAACGAGAGATTAACCAACTGGAGACTACATTTCACTCTTCTGAAGCTGGAGTACAAAAAAAAACCTTTATATTCTTCCATTATTAGCTCTTTCCTGAACTTGATACACACCTCTTATCACAATACTAAATGTTTCCTCTGGGCCAAGAAAAGCACCTTCTGTATTGTACTGCCAAAAGAGCTCCAGTATCTCCTGTTACATAAATACGAGCACTTTCTGACATCAGTTGGAAGGGCTATGTTGTTCTTACTTCGGAGAATCCAGATCCTAAATGTACGCTCAAGCACTTCCCTGATGAATTAGGCTGTTTTCAAAAACTGGCCCGTGACAATAAGCTGCTTTAGTTAAACACTGCAGCTCACTTGCAGAGACGTTTAGTGTGCTTTTCCTGGCACACATCACTCCAACAAACACTGCTTTTTCCTTACACAGAACAAACTACGGGAGCAAAGGACAAGTTCCTCTCTCCCAAAATTGTTGTTCATTCTGTTCCTCCAAACTCCCCCCTCTGGCCAAGGTTTCCCTTGTACTTCTTTGATCCTGTATCAACAGTGCCCCAGTGCCCAGGTAACAAAAAGCAAAATGCCTCTAGTTAGCATATGAATGGCATGCCATGCATACAGATCCCAGCCAGGAAATGCTCTGTGACAGCAAGGATTTGGAACAATAAGCTTCCATGCATCTGATAAACATCTACCTGTCTCCCTCCAAGCTCTCTGCTTTACCTCATCTAATTAAATGAAAGCTGATCCCCACTGGTATTCACAGTAAGGAGACACTAAGGCGTTAATCAGCTCAAGCTATTAGCGACAGAATGTCTCTAAGAAAATTACAGAAAGAAAAGGTCTGTGCTAAAGAAACAATAGTTCTGTCTTTCCCTGTGGAGAAACTTAAGGGACACTTGACTTAAACCAGATTAATTCCTCCCCCCCTTCTTTTGTTAAGCTCAAGCAAAACAAAACCACACAGAAGTGTACTGACTCTGTAATTCAGTCAAAAAGGACGCACACCTCAGTGAGGATCCCAGTACGCACCTCTGCTACAGGGAGAGCTTCCCTGCCTGCTCAACAGGGTGAGGATTACCCATTTAATATCTGTCTTCTGTTCAGAAGCAGGGGGATCTGCCTTACACACAGAGTTGGCAGGTAGGAGATGGTCCACATTCCCATAGGAACATGAGGCTGGTACTGTGGAATCAGCACTTCAGAGCAGCAGGCTCGGCAGTGAGGGCATGAGCACCAGTTTCTTGTTCTGTGTTACTCTTTCAAAGCCCATTCAATCACACTTGGTCTCTCTCTGCCTATGCAAAGGCTTATTCTGCCCTAAAAACAAGACAATACCACCCTTCCAAACTCCTAAGTGTGCGTCCAGTGATGCAAAAACCACAATAATGGAAAATGATAGGTCAGCAAAAAAACCCACTCCACTTTACAACAAAAAGGAACAATGCAGCTCTTATTTTTCTTGAATCTTTCATTGTTTGGAATTTTTCCTGCGCTGTCTGAACAGTTTCTCTTTTTCCTCATACTGAGGTTCCTTTCCCTCCTGCAGAAGTATTCAACAGAACTTAAACACATCAGGAAGGACTAGGACATCTTGTTAGTGTCTCCTACCAGGATCTGCTGCATTTGGGGCCCTGCTTATCAGTTTGAAATTCTTTGTGTGTTTCCCCACTGTAAAAACCAGCTGCTTCATCAAAAGCATTACTCTTAGCTTCACCAAATAATAACAAACCAGCATATCAGTATAATGAAAGAATGCAAATTCAGTAAGAGGATTACCCAATTTCATACCAAAAAGTATGAACAATAACAAAAGAATATTTGTCTTCAAGTATCAAAAATGAATTGACATTGCCTTGTTAAAGAAATACTCCATGAACACTTACCTTTTTTTTTTTTTTTTTAAATCAGAACCCATTTGAAACAAACTTCAGCAGGAAAAGAATATACAGAAGACAGATTTACAGACAGATTCCTCAGGAGCTATCATAGGCTAAGCTGTTAGCATCTGGACTGTCTGGATCATATCTGATTTGGGTCACTAGTGAAAATGAATTTAGGGATTTCAGCCTAGTCCCCCACAGGCATGTGGCTGAATCACTCACACAAGCAGTGTGCTCAGGAATGCAAAGAAACCAGGATGCCAAAGGTCACACTGAAGCATCTCCTACACAACCTTACAATGCTAGAATTTTTAACTCCTTGCTTTCAGAAGTAACACTGAAGCAGGCACTCACCTGGCTGTTTGGAAGAACACCACATACACTCTAAACTGTCCAACATGGAGTTGGATAATATACTTAATACTTCAAAGGCTGTAATACAGCAGTTATAGGAAGTCATTAAGTATTTCTTACTTCAATGCTGCAGTGGGTATTTGACCTATGAATCTGATACACACACACTGCTCCACAATAATTTCTCAACTCCTTGGAATCCAAAAGGAAAAGGCAAAAATCCCTCAGGATCAACAGGGACTACAGACCTAAGTGTTAGGTCTGTAATCTTTCACATTACGTGAAAAAAAGGTCTTGCTGTATATTCACACAGGAAGCAGGTAGATTTTTATTAACCAGGTATTAGTTCCATCTCAGCTTTCTTGTGAAGCACTGTATGGTGTCAGCCACACTAAAAGATGGAGGAGTTGCTGGCAGCTCCTAATGTATCATGACATCAGCCAAAATGAGTTACTGAAGTGGCAGAAACTTTAGTTCCATGAGTTGTCAAGAACATGTTGTCAGTAGAGATAAATTAAAGATTCCTCTGTCGAAATGGAGGCAAAGGAGCTTTGCATCAAACATGGCAGAAGTAAAATTGCCCCAAGTTTCTTACCTCCCATTCACTTGCAAGCTTCACAGGCACCTCTATGCCCCTCTTCTCCAGCTGTTCCAACTTGTAATCCTCATATTTTCTGTATCCTGCATATCCTCCGCCTGTAGCTACCAGAACATGGAAGGGCCGCAGGCGGAAGACTTGCCCCACCGGAGCAGTGTGAAGCTTCTTCCTATCTGTAACAGAACAAATCCCAGACTTCAGGAAAGAGAACAGCTACACAGTGAAGGAAAAACAATTCTGTGCAGTGAGTGATGTGAGCTCGGGTGATGAAAACGTGGTTAGAAAAGAAATCTGACACAGAAGATATGTACAGATGCTCCTGAGTACTCCAGTTATTGCAGTTTATCAAGTTACTGAAACTCAGCTGACCAACACTAACTGGTCATCTCTGGTTTTACCCTCATCCCCCTCCCTGGCGCCCCACAGGCTTCCAACATTCTTCTCCCCAAAAGACATATATAAACTGTGTTCCCTGAAAGCCCCATGGAGAAATACATAACATTAGTGTCTGATAGTGCTATCCTACTTTCTAACTGTGAGAATGTTGGTACTATGTGGAACAATCAATTGCTAGGGAACAATCTGTATTGCTGTGAAGCTTCATGCTTCTCAGTCATTAAAGCTTTCACTACAGTTAGGGAATCCCCAGACTGTACAGTTAACTGGAAGAAGGAAGGAAATTCTGACCTGCTTTAGTGTAGGTTTGGTAAACAGGAAAACAGGCACATTTCTGCTGTAATACGAGTCACCTCATGAAAAGAGAGACATGTAGAATTACATCTTTTTAACTGAGTAACTACCAAGCTCCTCCTGCATAACTCCAGCCTTGCAGTCCCTGTGAAATACAAGGACACGGCATGGTCACTAAGCAACAGACCAAGCATGGGGCAGGCCCAGCTCTGGGAGTATTTCCCTTCCAAAGTCTTCACAAAAAACAAATCTGTCCAGGGCTAAGTCAGTATTAGACTGTGCTGCTCCTGTCTGTCTTCCAGTCAGAAGTTCTCAGCAATGAGTACAAATCACTACCTGACAGAAAATGCCCATAGGAACCAATTCTTAATGCTGATTGCCGTCATTTCCACAACAATCATTAACTTGGATGTGCCAAAATCAAACCCAAAGGACTTTATCTTGCTCCATCAAAGTCAGGCTTCTTAGGGTTTGACTATGAAAGGATGCATTAGCAACCAAAAGAATTCAGTCAACACCAACTCTATTTCTAGGCACACATAGAGACAAAGCACAATTGTTTTGCAGTCTGGAGAGCTTTAGTTCTAAGGAATTGAATTGATTAGAAGCATTCAGCCATGATGCTGCAAAAACATGCCCAATAAAAGTAATTCTTGTCCACATTTTATCAAAATAATACTTTTTTATAATTTCTTTTCTACACTTGTGATTTTAAATGTTGCTTAAATTATATATCCTAAATGCATCATAAAACCGGCATTGTTCCTACTTTAAATAAAAAGTATTTTCTTTTCTGGAGGAAAAAACAAACTATAAACAAACAAGGCAGCAACTGCAGTTACAGTTAAGATTCTAAAAACTATTCTTTAGGAAAGAACAATCCTCAGTAAAGGAGAGGGATCATTTAGAACAGCTGAATGTTTAAAAAGACAGACTTGAGTTTACCAAGACTTTACAACCTTTCAACTTTGCATCACTGTTTCAACAGAAACGTCTGTACACAGACCAATGATACTCTTTAGCCCTAAAGCCTTTAACTCCCTTCCACCACATTTTTGGTTCTAAGTTAGCAAAGCTGCTCAGCTATTTCAGCAGAGTTTCACAAATTCCCAAACCAAAACCCCGCAGCAGGAACAGCTCTTTCTGGTTTGGATCCAGGGAGAGGCAGTTTCTGCTTCAAGAGCCTCTACTGATTATACCCATGTGAACGTTTCTCTTCCTGTAATAGTGACCAAACCATGTGGTGTTCCACAAGCCACAGCACACACAATTTAACTTGTTGATAAATGAAGAGTTGACTTTTCCCCATCTCCAGCATCAATAAAACAGCACTTCTGGTGCTGACCAGACTAACTGGTCTCTAAAACATGATCACTGCGAAGGCATCCAACACGCCACTGTTAAGCTTTTTAGCCCTGATGAAATAAAATTCCACACCTTTTAGACACAAATGGAATTCACACAAGGTTACAAATTCTAAGACAAGAACACTAGTTACTGATTCTGGCAACACATCCAGGTTTAGGCAGCTGGCACTACTTAGATTTCAGCTGAACATCGTGTTCTCTAATGATGCTACTGCTGCTCGCCGGAAAGCAGCATGAGAATATGTGGAAAGCTCATACCTTGGCACAAGAGCCACTAGAAACAAGTCCAGGACAAGATGAAAAGGGTGCAGGACTGTTAATGCACTAATAACATTTTTAGATACTACCCTAAATCTGATGCCCTCACAGATAAAGTCAACCTGTTCCAGAATGCTTTTAAACACTGAGTATATTCAGCAAATGAGATTAAAAGGTTATAACAGTTTCCTTCTCTGGAACAGATGAGAAAGACATATCCCCTCAGAAACACTGGAAAATGCAGGAGGAGAAAGCAAACTGCATAATGGCAGGAGTGCTCTACTTTGTGCACTCAGATGCAGTAATAGAAATGCTGGTTCATTATTCTGACCAAATTAAGAATTTCTTCTAGGACATGACACAAACACTTAGAGGAGGCCATCATAAGGGGTAGAGATAAAACTAAAGAAGAGTGATCTTTCCTTTCTAATGACATCAAGTACAAGTCATCTAGATTTAAATCCGAATCAGAATCCGAAATATCAATTAGAATTAGAAAATGACAGGCTAAAAAGTTGACTTGTTCAAAACTCAAAGCTGATTTTGACTAAAATGACCTTTTCTTCCATGTGATCAACAACTTTGCATTATGTGTCTTAGCTTCCAAGATTTTTTTTTGTAATGGCTTTGATTTATAGACAACAAAGAGCTGTTGTTTCTATTCATCTGTGTAAGCATATTTTCCAATAATGAAATAACCATATATGATATGCCAGACAAAGTGTTTAAACAGGCAACTTAACCCAAAGAAACGGTTATAGAAAATGGGACCAACAGCTCAGCTGGGAAGGACACAAAAATTGAAGACTGTATTAGTTGTGATGTATATACTACAAGTTTACAAACAAATATTCCTTAAAAACAAACAATAATATTTGATCTTCACAGCATTATCCAGCCACAGAAACTCCAAGTACCATTTTAACCAAGTCTTAAATATTTCATGTAAACCTACTCTGATTTTCTCATCTATTAAAATTACAAGTACAGATTGAAATATAAGAGGATATTTATACCTTTTCTTTCTTAAAGGGCTCTTAAACTGCTGAAATCTGAATTCCTCAGACTTTTCAAGCTGCATAGCTGACAAGAGCTGCACTACAAAGCAGGTAATACAGCTGAATATTCTAAATATGCATTAAGTTTGATATTGCCCTTCTCAGTCATTCACTTCAGTAGGTGTGGAAAGTACACAAACTGTTGCTCATCAGGTTCATTTAAGTGGTTTTCTTAAAATATAAAAACACTGTACTAACATGAATCTCTGTGGTAAATTACATTGCGTTTCAAAAAAAGTAATTTTTGATCAGCAGACTCCTGAGAAAACAAACTAATGTGCAGAAATTAATTGAGAAAAATAAACCTATGGCTAATGGGTTTTCATTTGCTCTACAGGAATCATCTTCACTAGAAAAAAACTCAGATGTTTTGAAAAGTTTGAAAGCAACAATCAGTAACAGCTCATAATGAATCTTATAGAAAAGGTAAGTATACCTCTTTTACTATGTGGAAAACATATCACCGAAGTAATGAAACATAATTTGTAAGCCTGTATCTATGGAAATGCCATGAACTGGTCTTTGATGCTGACTCCCATTCCTGCTTTCATTTCCAGAAATTTATCTTCCCCAATATGAGACCACAATTTGCCTAACTTTGAGTAATCCTGAATTTAAGACCACTGGCAGATACAAACCATCACTTACCACTGAAAAATGTCCTGGAAGGAGGCTGCTTCCACAGGACTCCAGCTCTAATGCACAGGTTCTTCTGTACCAGCAAGTTACAGCTGCACAGCAAACTGCAAATAAAACAAACAATAAGTGGCTGCTTAAGTACCATTTTTAAATAATGCGAATGTCAGCAGTTCAGTGTAGTGACAATCTAATATTTAGCAGCTGAATAACAGAGGGAAAAGTCTCCAAATTATCATAAAATTTCCACTGTGCCTAGTCCCTTGTGGCCTACTTTTTTCGAAAAAAAGTTGAAAAACCTGACAATCCAACTGTTCCTGCAGATATTTATTTAAAGATGCATCTTTATCTTTTCTTTTTCTTAACAAATACTGACATGTTCCTCTTAGGCTTAATTCTGTTACAACAGTGATACTTTCTGGGGCATTGTAGATGCTGATCTTGCCAATAGCCCTTTACAGGCAACAATTTATGTTGTAAGCATGTACTGTCTTGGCCTGTTTGAAATTCTAAAATGCAAATGGAGTGGTAAATTTTATAATGATTGTTTAGTGCTTGGGATTATTCTACTGGGGTGCTACAACTGTGTCATTTAAGAACCTCCTACAACAGCAACTATCTAAAGAGACACTTAAGATTTGGTTCATGTAGCTTTTACCTTATCATCCTGGTGGGAAGGAGGAGGATTGCATAGAAAAGTTTTAGATTCTATGAAGAATGGCATTTATTAGACCAAGTGGTGTAACTGAAAAAGTAAAAAGGCTGCCAGGCACAACAGCTCTTCTTTAGAATTTACCTTACCACTCTGTTCACTGGTGAACTGCAGTGAGAGTGGTTCTGCCCCTCTGAAAATACATAAAATAGACTTGGAACTGACCAAGAAAGAGAAAAAGTTCAACCGGGACTTTTCATGTATTTAATATATAATATTTAATTCCACGTTTGTAATAAATCTGACAAGAAGACATCCAGTTGTACAAAAACTGTTCCAAGTCTGGAAATAAGCATGTTTAAACAAGAATTTGACTATGGTTTGGCAACATTCTGCTGTCAGACAGAATCACAGCGAGGAGATCTGTGATTCTCACCCCAACAGGCTCAGGCCCTCAGGAAGAACCAGATCTTTGTGCAACCTGCTCATTCCCGGGAGGCAGTGCCTCAGCTGGGATGTCTTCATCTGCCCTCTGGCCTTTCATCTGCTCCTGATCAGATACACGCCGAGGACAATTACTGCAGTAACTTACAAGCTATTGCATCAATTGGGGCCATTCAATCCTAGGAAGTGATTATTAAGAATTTAAAGACTTAATTTCAGGTCTCTACTGAGTTACATGTAGATATGATCCCTTTATTTCAAAGAAGAATCTACAAGTAGCAGATTTCTCGTCTAGAAGTCACATCATTATACCAGCACTCACTTGCTAACTATGCTTTAACATTAGCCAAGGACCAACAGCTATAGTTTTCATTTATCCCCATAGCAACAGTGCCAGAATATCTCGCTCTGCCCTTCAGCTTCACAGTCTCTATTAAAATCCCTGTATTAACCCAAATGTGACAGGACAGACCCTCCCCAACCCCCAGATTCCTGTAACCAGGTGCTAAACATGCCACACTGCTGCATCATCTCCCAGGATATTATTTCCTTGGCAAGGCAGAAAAAGCATTCCCACTGCTGCAGAACCTGTTATGTTTTACAGAGCAACATGTTGTAATTTGTCCTGAACAACGAGGTCACCTGATGCTCTTGGGTCATACACCAGACCTACACTAATTTGTGGACTTACGAGGCCTGTTTTACAACACATTAAAACACTTAGAATAAAAGGCACTTGCTCATCAGTAAGCTGAGAGCCTGTCGGCTACTTCTAAGGGAGTCAAAAAATTAAGAGCTAATCGAGTTAGTGTCAGACATAAATTTACCGTAAGAGTTCTCAAACCCTAAAAAGTAATGGAAAAGAATTATTAAAACTTGGCTGCAGCCTAAAGCAATAGTATTTGAGACATTTATTAGCTTTCCTACATAACAGCCTATTAAAAAATGCACAGGCCGAACAGAACGAGTTGTGTTGGCTTCACAGGAGCATCCAGGAACTGCCGGGCACACGGGGACTTGGTACTTCCTCAGAGAGAAAAGCACAGTGTAAGGACACAACACCTAACCCTAAGCTCTTACCAAAATTGCTTCTGGTGTCCAACACTGGAAAATCAATCTCCACCTTACTCTGAAATCCGTCTAAAAATAGGTAAAGATGACAAGACTAAGCAGTCTCACCGTCCCCTGGCAGCCTGACCTTGATGGGTACAAATGCATGTGGGAATACTGATCTCCTCCCTCTCCCACCCGAGCGGAGGCTGATGGAGAAGGAACTGGCAAGGAATTCCATGTTAACTTCAGCCCTTCTGTGTCTTCAGCCATCTCTGGACGAGGAATAACACTCCACTGCCAGCACTGAGGCCGGAGGTAACAGCATGCTCTGTGCACAGTGTTTTCTCCAGGTTTTGAGAGAGAAGGGGGAATAAGGGGACTGTGTGCTCTGTCTGAGAATACAGAACCGTGGCCTAGAAACAGTATTCTTTAATCTGTTTTATTGCTATGAAAAGCACAACCTCTAAGAGGATATATCCTGTAAAGGAATGTCGGTGCCCGGCCAGGTGCTTCTCCTGACAGCCATCCTCCCCGGGACTGCATAACCCGAGGGGCTGGAGCTGCCCCTCATCTACTCAGTACTTACACACTGACAGCTAGAGACTGCAAAACCGACCTAAAACTATACAAGGCCACACGCTTCTCGTTCTTAAAATACGTAAACCCCTTATCTTCCTTTCCAGCTTGGAGAAGAAGGGCAAGGCTCCTGGCACATGCCAAGGGCAGGGCCAAGGCTGCAGAGACAACCGCACTCAGCTTGGTCGGGAAACGTCAGCGAACGAGGGGGGAGAGAAGAGGCGGCTGCGGCCCCCGGCCCGGCTCCTCCTCCCCCGCGGGATGCCGGCTGTCAGACAGGGCTGCCGGGGCCGGACAGTGACAGTGACAGTGACAATGACAGTGACAGCCCCAGACCGCCGTGCCCGTACCTGCTCCGCGCCGCGGCCGCCGCCATCTTCCCACGCCGCCGCCGCCGCCGCGTCCTCTGCCGCGTCCCGCGCGCGGGGGCGGGAACAGCGCGGGGGGCGGGGCCAGGGGCGGGGCCGCCGTTCGTGAGGGGACAGGGCGTGGGGGGGTCGTGTGGTATTACCTGGAATTCCCTGAGGGAATGCGGGGTGTGCGGAGGGGGTCAGTCCTGAGGGGAGACCCGGAATGGGGACACGGGTGTGAGGCTGTTCTTCCAAGGGGGGGTTTGATCTCTGGGGAGGGCTGTTCTCTGGGCGCGAGGGGAAAAGGGGCCGTCGCTGAGGCGATGTAGAGTGGGGACAGGGCTGGCCTAGAGGGGGCGGGATGTGGGGACATTTCCCGGGAGATGTAGTGTGGAAACAGGGTGGTGGTCCCTGAGGGGACCTGATGTGGGGACATTTCCCGAAGGATGTAGTGTGGGGACAGGGTGGTGGTCCCTGAGGATTTGTGCTGTGGGGATGAAGCTGCTCCACAAAGGGGCTATGGGCTGTGCCCACAGGGAGGTATGCTTAGAGACGGGGGCTGCTGCTGGGCAGTTCAGGATGAGGCAGGTGGGGTTCAGCTGCTTGGAAGCACTATGGACGGACAGGTAAGTAATTTACTGCTCCCAGGTGTGGGAGCACCAGGAATATCAGGGCAGGGATTTTAGGGAGAGGATACACAACACGGGACAAACACAAGTGAGATGTCTAGCAGGGTAGTGCAGTATCATCTGTGCCTCCTCTGGTGTCCCTTTCCTGAATGTTGCCTGGATGCCTGCAGCCCAGAGTGAATTTTATACAGATTATTTGGTTTTCCACTCTCTGAGACACATCCCTAGTTGCATAAATGCTATGCATAAATGCTGGGAAGTAGCTAATTACCTTTCTCTGATGGTGGCAGAGGGGTAGTTTCACAGGGTGAATCAGTAGGAAAAGAATTCCAGAGTCCTGCCAGTGTGTTTCCGCATCCTCAGTACTTTAGGATATGGTCCTCAGGCAAACTGATTAATTTAAATTTGTTATTTATATTTGTTTATTTTTCTTACCAGGCCTAAATGAAGTCTACAGTACCTTCATGTCATTCTGCTTTTTTTCACATCATCATAGGCAGTAGTATCTGTATAAGTATCTTAGACATGAACAGGAAAGCCTTTTATTATTAAATATGTAAAGTTTGAGGGGGAAATCCAAATACAGCCCTCATGAAACAGTAATATTATTAGGTGACTGAATGGTTTGATTTACACATCCTGTACACATTAGTGGGATTGGCAGGAAGTAAAACCTCAAAGAAGGTGGGATTTGATGGTGTTAGGTGCTTTGGTACAAGCCTTGCAAGACCTATTAACTTTGATGTGTAAGTGCACCCCGCTGGTGGGCCTGACAGACAAGTTTCCCCAGAATTGAGTCAGAAGTGATTCAGAGGTTAAGGTGTAGTTAAATGTAATATACCTGTTTATAGTGTAAAATAATTGTCACAGGCTAAGCTGATTAATGATCTGTTCTGATCTAATCTTTCTCCTAGGAATTAAATATGTGGACATGTAACCATTTTAAAATTACTTTTATCATGTGTCTTGTTCTTACATTTGTTAGGGTTTTTTAACATCTGGAAAGATTATATAGACTGCCCTCACTGAAAGATAAAACCCTAAGTGTACCGAGCTGTGCTATGCCTGTGCAGGTGAGCCAAGTCAAAGAAGGGATTTTTTTGTTTAAAATTACTCAGTAGATAAACCATTATCAGGTGAAGAAAAATAAGGTAAGAAGGACCCTTCAATATTCTGTAGAGAGATATGGTCAGTAGTTTGGACAAGTCGCTTAGCTTTCGATACCTTTTTTGTAAGTTAGATGTAAGCCTTACCCATCTCCCAAAGGCATTTAGATGCCTTTTGAAACAGCAGAAGTACTATTTATTTTTAAAGCAATGGCTTACATTTCTTCCTATGTCTGATCAAAACAATGCAGAAAATTCATGGATATTTTCCATCTGTGGGTACGACAGGGACACTGTCTCTCTTTCTTTTGCATAGAAGGATATACCATCCTCTGACAGTTTGTTTGTTTTCTTAAATCTTGGTTTATCCTTGTTGATGTCTAAATCCCCCTTGTTATCTTCCAGAAGCTTTGGTCATCACTGTGGAATTCCTGGCATGAAAAGGCAGAGCGTCAGGGTAGAGGGAAGATCCTTGCTGAACTGCTGTAATGATGAAGACAGTGTTTTTAATTGTCCTAATAATCTCTTTGCTGGCTTCAGGTAAGGCTGATACAGAGGGAGAGAGAAAGGTTACCTCTGGGTGGGTGATATTCGAACTAATACGTGCTTTGGTTTTGTTTTCCTCCGCGCAAAGAAAGAAGTTGCAGATAGAGCTGTGCCTGTGTTTTTTGTTTGATCATTGGCAGATGGTGACCCTGTTAGTTTTGAAGCAGCTTGATACATAACTTCCTTAGTAATTCAGTGAGGGTTTGCTTCCTTTGAGTAGCTGAGGTCTGCGTACTCATTAACAGGACAAAATGAATCAGTGGACCTCAAGCTGCTCCCCTTTAAAACCACAACGGGTTCCTCTTGGAGTTGTGCTGAATTAACGTCAAAACAAGTGGAGAACTAATGCCTGATGCTATGCTCAAGGAAGTAAAAATGTCAATGATTTAATCGTAAACACTACTATTCCAGGCAATATTTTCTTTTAGTATTAATAGTTCTTCAGAGAGTCAAATGCTTAAACATCTGGAAATGACAATATTATAGCTCTTGTGGTGCTTTCTGTGCATTCAGTCCTGCTTTTCATTACATGGCTTAAGATTCTCTTGAGTTACATAACTGAATGCTATTTTGTATACAACAATCACTTTTTTCCCCCCTTAAATGTCTAATACCTTCTTGGTATAAGATGATATATTGGCATATGATGATATATTTCAGAGTAGAATGCATTTCAGAGATGGATGGAATAACTGGATCCGAGAGCAAGAGAGGAAATTTTGTTGATGTGTCTGGGTTCCTTTAACATGTAACTTTATGGTTGGTTTAAACCAACCAAACCTCCAAGTCTTTCTGAAAAAAGTTGACCTTCACCTCCACTCTTAATTGCATCTTCTTGGTGTGTGAAAGCAGCAGAGGAAACAGCAGACCAAAGGTTAAAAGAATGCCCTGTATTGATAACTATGAATGGTGGTAAAACTGATAAACTCTGGGGAATGCATGTTTACATCAAAATTAGAAGGTCTATGCTCTGATAAAGTCACATCCCAGCTGTTAGGAGTAAAACTACACTCTGATAACAGGAAGATGGCTACCCTACATTGTAAGTGCCATTCCTTCTCTTGCTATTCCAAGAGGAAAACAGATCATAGCCATAAACACATCCTTACCTTTGGTTCCTCCTCATTTTGGGTGGCAGCCTTGCCTAGAATTCGCTAAGGTTGAAGCAAGGAAGAGTCTAAAGCAAGAGATCTTGCCATAAGGATCGTTGATTCTTGAAATATCTGCCTAAAACTATTTGGTTGTTTCCAGTCAAGAGGAAGCAAAGAGTGAGTAAAGATTCAGCAGCAGATGTTGTCCTCATGTTGGGCAAAAGTGACCTTTATTGGATGTGGGCACATCTTTTTTTGGGTGCCTGTAAGTGTGTGGGTACGTGGGTGTGAGTGGGCACAATCAAGCTGCTGGGAAGTTAAATGAAATAGAATAACTTCTCTCTTCCATAAGGTGTTAAACTGAGGGGTTTTTTTAATGAAATCCTACAAATTTGACTTCTTTTTTGATCCTACAGGGAAGAAATTCCGATGGTGCACCCTTTCTGACCTGGAACAGAGGAAGTGTGCTGAGCTCTCCAAAGCACTTACGGCTGTGCTGCCCCTCACTACTGCCAGTTCCTTTACTAGGATTTCTTGCATCAGAGCCCACAATACATATGACTGCATTGATAAAATCAGGGTGAGTTCACAGAGATTTTTAAAACTGATTTTGTGTCCAAATTCTCTTTTGGAAAAATAACTGGTAAGCAGAATCTATGGGAGAATAAAATGATACTGAAATAATAGAACTGCTCATAAAGTACACAGTCACTTCAGAGGCAAGAATTAAATCCCATGTACTATTTTACCCCAGCTAATGTCCTTGCAATCTCCCAGAAATAAGAAAGATGCTTGGAAATAAATAGACAAAACCAAACTACTAAATTAAAATTTGTTCAGGCAGAAACTGTGGTCTTGAACCTTCTGTTTGTTTCCTTGTGAACACACTTGTTTGGAGGGTTTTGCTGTTGTTTTAAAGGCTAATAAAGCAGATGCTGCCTCCTTGGATGCTGGAGATGTTTACTCTGCTGTAAAGCTGTACGGTTTGGCAGTGGTGGCAAAGGAAATCTATGATCAAGGTAGGCTGGTAAAGCTAAAGAATAAACTGTACTTCTGATTTGGCTAAGAAATTACTATAGATTTCTTGAAAAGAAAAGTTAATATGTTTTTTTAACTTTATAGGAATATGGCGGTGGTTAACACTTGTTTCTAAAATACTTAATGATGATGAATAAAATACCAGTGGTGCTTTGTACCCGGTAGCCTTTCTGCTTGTGGTACTGACACTGTGGTACAAACTTGCACTGTTTGTTTGACAAGGTGCCATGAAACCAGTATATGGCTAAGTTCCTGGCACGAGTACCTATATTTAATAAGCCTAAGATAATCTCTTCTTTAGCCACATTTGCAGAAGTAGTTCAACTCCTCTTTACAAAGGAAGCTGCAGAATTGAGATTTATATTATTTTTGTTCTGTTACATGTTTTGTGCTATTGCAGGAAATTGTGTGTTTGCTGTGGCCGTTGCCAGACGGGGAACTTTGGATATCCAGAGTCTACGAGGTGTGCGCAGCTGCCACAATGGAGCCAGGTGGACATCAGGCTGGAATATTCCACTTGGCTTTCTCCTTGCAAGAAATGATCTTTCCTGGGATGAGGCGCAACCTCTGAGCCAAGGTGGGTGATATGAGCCAAAGGGCTACCTCTGGCCACAGCAAAAGTAACTGAAATGCCAGCAGATGTAGGATGAACTAGTTATGGCCATGGTATGTTTGGCCCCTTTCCCTTTTTTGATGTTTTTTTCCCATTTGACTTTTTCTTTCTTTTGTTTTGGTTTCTTCCTCCTACACCTGCAGCAATCAGTGAGTATTTCAATGCAAGCTGCATCCCTGGAATTGGTGTTGCTGCTCCCCGATTGTGTGCTCTCTGCCAAGGACAAAAATCCTATGTCAGAGACAGGAACTACTTCTGTGAAACAAGCAGTAATGAACCCTTTTATGACTCTGAGGGAGCCTTCAGGTGAGCTCTGGGACACTATGGCTGAATTCGCCTTTGAGGGAAAAAGAACTCGTAAGGGAGGAAAGACAAGTGACATATTAATAGGATGACATTTGTCTTCCTGCAGGTGCTTGAAGGATGGAGTGGCAGATGTTGCCTTTTTAGATCATCTAAGAATTATGAGTGCCACAGGTAATCTTGAAAACTCAGATTTCTCTTAATTCCTGCCTGTGCTCTTTCCTGCATTAGAGTTTGGGGCATTTGCCTGTATTTTTGTTATTTCCAGGGAAAATTCAGTCCCTGCAAGCAGTTCAGGGGTATTTTGTGGCTCTCCACACAAGTCAGAAAGAAACAGAACAAGAAAGTGTAAGTGAGCAATGATTCCTCATATGAGCTTCTTAGAATGGGAACAGACTGGTGATTTCATTAGTCTCTGACACAGCTGTCAGTTTTTGCTTTGCCTGAGTTACAAGATTCCTTTTAAAATTCGGTGTATTGAGCTGCATAACTGTGAAGTTCCTGTATACCTGCCTCATATTTTTCAATTCAGTTGAGCTCTGTACCAAAGGAGGTTAGCAGTAGTATTTACAGGTAGGTGTTTTAAAATAAACATATTTACAGGGGTACAGCTTAAAGAGTATTTTGGAGCAGCTCTGGCTGAGGTCCCTCTTTGTTAAGAGAAGTACTTATCAAAGACAACTTTCCCAAGTGTGCTTGGTACACTGTGCTGCATGCATAACCTTCAGCAGCCTCCCCTTATATTTCATCTCTGTGCCTGCTGCCAAGTCGTGGCTCACTTCACAGATTGACAAGTGTCTTCTTGTTTCAGAGTCAGAACAACAGGAATATGAACTCTTGTGTCCTGATGGGTCCACAGCGGAGCTGACTGAATACAGCACCTGTAACCTGGGCAAGGGGCCTGGCCGTGGCATTGTCACCCGCAACAACTTCCAGAAGATCACCAACAAATTTCTTAGCATGATCCAAGTGAGTGAATACTGTAAGCTGTACATCTCCAGACACAGGTTTTTCTTCCATCTTTGCATCACAATTATCACCCAATTTGCCTCTTTCATTGAGAAATTTATAGTTAGTGTGAATAAAGTGCTAGAAATTGTTTGTTCTGGGGAAGGATTTTGCATTGGCTTGTGCAAGGTTTTCCTTTTTTCTTAAGTGCTCTTCTGTAGGAGGCTGAGAATAAATAAGTAAGAAGGGGAAGATGCCATAACATGCAAAGTGGAAAATGGCTAATGGTATTCATCCTGCCCTGGAACATGAATCAGTTATTATGTAGCTGAGGGAGACTCAGAGATTCAGGCAGGGCTCACCTTTCTTCATTACTTTTTCTCAACTTGTAAGTAGTATCTGTTTTCTTGACCACTGATATGAAGGGATGGAAGGCTGAGGCTGCCTGTTGCTGGAAGAATGAGCAGATTTATTGCAATTAAAAGTGTTGTTCTTGTCCTAGCGCCTCTTTGGGTGGAAAGGAAAGGAAAGAGCCAGATTTGAACTCTTCAGTTCAGCACCCTTTGGGGGAAAGAACCTGCTGTTCCAAGATGCCACTCAGCACCTGCAGCTTCTCAAGGAGCAGTTGGAGATTGCCTATGTCCTTGGTCTGGATTATGTAGCTCTCCTTAAGGGACTAGGCCATGAAGGTGAGAACGCTTCCAGAGGACTGTAACTAAGGAAAGGGAAGAAGAAGTTCTCCTTCCATGTTATTCTTTCCTGCTAAGCACAAAAGCACAGAGCTAAACATCCCCCTAACAAATAACAGATTGGTGTGCATGATCTCACTGTGCTCTTTCCTTCCATTTCAGGGAGCTCTTTGGACAACAGCATTGTGCGCTGGTGCTGCATCAGTGATGCTGAGCTTCGCAAATGTGAGGAGTGGGCACTGAGCATCAAATCCGACCCATTAGTCTGTGTCCAAGCAACTTCCATGACCAAATGCATCGAAATGATCAAGGTAGGAGACTTCCTTTGGTCAAGGTACAGGACTGCACAGGGTGTACATGTCCTTGTCTGAGCTGAAGAGAGGAAAACCAGCTTGAGGAATAAGTGGGAATGGGAGAGAACTTATGCAAGGGAATTTCCAGTCAGTGGAGAAGTCCAGCTGCTTGGATACACGATTCATGCCAATCCTGGTTTTGTTATTCTCTCTAATGCTGCTGGCAGAGTAGTGAGGCTGATGCTGTCACCCTGGATGCAACACACGTCTACATTGCAGGGAGGTGTGGACTGGTGCCTGTGGCTGCAGAATGCTATGGTGAGTTCTCATGTGATCTTATCAAGAAGAGAGGGAATCAAAAAAGTACCATTAAGAATATAGTTAAATTTACACAATTCGTGATGTTGTGTGATGGAAGCAGGAGTCAGTATAAAATGTCCAAATACTCTTCATAGCTCTCCCACTAACTGGCTCTAGCATTTGGTCTGTTTATTACATCCGTTCTGTTAAAGGGACAAAGATGCTGACGTGGCTGAAGAGGATCACAAGGGTTTTGAAGGAGTGCTGCCATGTAAAACAAATGCCAGTAGTTGCATGATCCTTAATGTTTATCTCTCCTTCCAGGGGGAGATTGTGCCCCAGCAGCTGAGACCATGGAGAAAACAGGGAAACTATTTCATCTTAAGCACAAAGGTAACAGGAACTTTGAGAGGGCATAAGGTCTAGATTTTCCTGGGGCTGCTCTAGGGTTTATGTAGTAATGTATTTGCATGTTTGTTTAGAATAGGATTTTCTGTGCAAGGACAAGAGCTTTGTGGCTAAGCAAAGAATGCAGATCCTGTACTGTAACTGAAGATATTGTGACAAGATGAGGGAGGGAAGCAGGGGGCTGTACCTGTCTGGAATACTTAAGTGCCTTGGTATAGCTGGTTGTTGTATTGTTTTACAGCACTACCACCCATTTATGCTGTTGCTGTGGCTAAAAAAAGTACCAAACAGATTCACATCCATAACCTTAGGGGAAGGCGATCCTGCCACAGTCACCTGTACAGTCCTGGAGGATGGTTACTTCTGTCCAGACACACAGTGGGAGCTCAGAACGATACTGAGAACTGTGATATTGACTCTGGTAAGGGCTGCTCTGGGTTATTTGTTAACTAGACCATGAAAATCTGAAGCTCTAAATTTGGGAGTAAAATCAAGATGGGGCCATGAGGATCTGACCAGCAACTGATGACTGTGGTCTCAGGGGGTGTTGAAGCAGCTTTTCCTCACATCTGACTATGTGTCACACTTCTATTTAGCCCTCTCCTTGGTGGCTCTCAGGGTGGAATCCCACTCCTGTCTTGTCCCATATATGAGGAGGCTTTGGAATGCCTTGCCTTAATCTCACCTCAGTTTTCTTTACTCAGCTTATCAGAATTACTTTTGGAAGGGCTGCATGCCAGGAGCAGATGGAAACCTGTGCAAGGTATGCATTGGAGACAGCGAGGTAGAAGGAACTCGAGTGTCCAGCAGATGTGCTGCAAGTCACAACGAACGTTACTATGGCAATATGGGAGCACTCAGGTGAGCTTCTCGTGAGAGTCAGAAACGCAGAGCAATAGCCAGAATTGGCTTATTATTTTGCTGATTTCTTTTTGGAAAAGTTTTTTTTTTTCCCTATTTGTTAAGAATCTGGCTGTGAAAACTTTTGCTAGTGTGTGTTTTGTTTTGGTTGCAGTTGCTATGGGATGTTCAGCTGACTGATGATTTAAAATGGTCATGAAACCATTTCCAGAGCAAGGCAATGCTTCCAAACATGTAAGGCTTAGAGCATTGGTGCTGACTCATTAAAGGGATGGGATTAAAGATAGTTAGAAGATCAGAGAGCAGAGGTGATGTGGTAAGAAGCAGTGTAGCATACAGGAGATGATTAGAGTGGAGATACAAAAAAAAAATAGTTGAAGACAGAGAAGGCTATTAATAGTGAAAGCACTCCTAAAAAATATATATAATGCGTTTAGTTGAACTCCATTCTCTTTCCTGCCTAGGCATGGGTGAAGGTGCACATTGTGCCACAGCTTTTACTTGGGAGCTGCTGTAAGGGCTGAAAAGGGTGATTTTAGCCAATCTCTATATTGAAATCGCTAACCTGTTCCATGTAACAGCCAAGTGATTACAGATGGGAGGGATACTTCCAGCTGCTCCTGGCTTAGCTTCAGATGACTGTCCAAATGTCAGTCATCATGCAGTGCTGTTTTTGATCACTTCTTGTTTTTTTTCTTGTACTAGGTGCCTAGTTGGCAATCCCAGTGGAAGAAGCTTTGGAGATGTAGCTTTCCTGGAACACTATAACCTGCTCCAGAATATAGAGGGTGAGATGCAGATACTCTCTTTTCCTTTGAGAATGTTCATTAATGTCAGTTACTTCCCACAAAGTGACCATGACTCGTGAGGATCAATCTTTACAGGTTGAAACTAGGTCCATGAAGTTGTGGTGATTGTAAATGGGAAATTGCAAGAAGTTTTCTCCATGTAAGTGTTCCAGTAAAGCTCAACATTCAGATACTGTATGAGAGGAAAGCAGAATCACTGAATGTGAAGATGTGTGTTGGGGTAATCATCCTTGGAGACTAAATTTTTGGAAAGCTTAAAGCTTTAAAAGGCAAACCAAAATAAGATTTTCATAGCATCAAGGAGAAAAGGCACCCCATTCAAGCACTCTGAAATTCTATTTTAGGCAATTTCAGTAACAGAAGAGACTTTTCTATGAGAAGAGCCTCTCTAAACTCAAATGAAGGTATAAGGGCCTGGAAACCCACAGGAATTCATGCCACAGTGAGCAGTTTGTTTGGGGGAGCAAAGGCCATGCAGGCTGAATGGCTTTGTTTTCAGAAAGGGGTCTGGTTGCAGATGCAGATGAGACATAATATGCTGTTCATATACCTTGATATTATCCTAGTTTTAGTTGATAGGTGCAGCTTAAGTCCACTGACCTCAGTGAAATCACTACCCTGGTCCTTATGCATTCCTAAGAAATGACCACATAGCACACTGTGTTTGTTTTGAGCACACTGACTAAACTTCTTCTTCTCAAGTTTTAACATTTTATATGAGATTCATCCTCTCTTCTGCTTTAATTTTTCAAAGGGATTTCCTTTCACTTCAATTTCTTTTCAGATCTGGATAGCTCTGGTTGGGCAAAAGGTTATACCCCTCTTGACTTCGAACTCTTGTGTCCGGATGGAACGCGTGCTGCAGTCACAGAGTGGGCAGGCTGTAACCTCGGCCCCATTCCCCCCAGCACTGTCATGACCCGACCAGTCACTGTCACTAAAATCTCTGACTTTCTACTGAAATCCCAGGTATGACAGGTAACAGGGAAAAAGCTTGGCATGTTACCATTTGTTATGTGCAACTACTGAAAATACATTCAAGATTAAAAGCTTTATATACTACATACATCAAGTGTCTTCAGATCTAATACTAAGAATTAAAATTGTGCATAGGAGGTTGAGAAAATAATCATTCAGATTCTCTAAAGGGGTATTTTGGCACCAGTTCTCATTCCACAGAGGCCATACTTTTGCTGAGAAGTAAGGCACTGCAAAACTGCATCTTTTTGTACAAGTAAGGACAGTGCTAGGTAGAAATGGAATGTTTTTTCTGCTAGATCTTGCTAGAAAATTGAGGGTCATCAGCTTAACCTTGCTATTAATGATCCAAGCTGTGAAACTTTTATTTCTTTTCTGTTCAGGAATCTCTGGGAAGCAAATTGGATTCTGAATTCCAGCTCTTTCAGTCGTGGAAATATGGTGAAAGTGATCTGCTTTTCAAAGATGCTACTCAGCACCTTGTTCATGCAAGTCACCTGAGCTATCAGGAAATCCTTGGAGTGTCTTTCGTTCAGCTGGCAGAATCAGTGTTTAATTGCACACCTGCAGGTAAAGTCAAGCAGCTAATTCTGAGTTAGAGAGAAATGCAGCAGGCAGCCTTCTGTGCACAGCTGTGTTCCTTTTGTTTAGACTGCAGGGAGAAGTGTGTTGTACCTAATCCTGTTAGTAACAAATTTCTAAGGAGTTCTGTGTTAGAGTTCTGTGAGACTAAGTTATTAACTGCAATTCAGAAGGGGAATTTGACCTCTATTCTGTTGTTTTAATGAATAGTATCTGAAGAATTTGCTACTTTTAAAGCTTTTACAGCATCTTTAATTGTATACTTTCTTACTGCTTTGTAGGCATCTTGGACTTCTGCAAACAGGATATCTGTGCATCCTCATCCAACTGACAGCTAATACAGAGGCTTTGCAGGGCACATACAACACCATCGTTGCTGAAAACAAGGAAAATGTGCAAGTCCAACCTATCAAAAGCAATCAGCAAGGAAACAGTCATCTCTAGAAATGTATGCTGAATACCTTCTTGTCTTTTATTTCAGCAGATTTTATGTTTATGATAATGTAATACTACTCCTATGTCACCCCTTTCTTTTTTGGAGCATGGCAGCATGGGGAACAGCACAACCAACAGCACAGAACTAGGATCAGCATTCTTGTGGGAAAGAGCAGGGCCAGTACCATGGACTAAAATACAGATTGTCATGAGTGGCACAGGTTAGTTGGTAGCATTTTGCCTTGCTTATCTTATATACAGTTTCCATGCAAAAACCCCCAATTAACTGACATTTTGGTAGTTGCAGCATTGTCTTCCTATATGTGTGATTTTGGTTGCAGCCAGACAGTCCCTGCTGAATGCACATATGTATTTCTTTTTAGCCAAGGATTTTTACTAGTAAATCAAAACATTCTTCCCTCACAAATAATTGTATTAAGACATTTAATAGCCAGCAGAATGGGATGCTTGCAGCCTTAAGGTGAAGAAAAGCAATGGCTACTCATTCTTGTCATGACTTCCAACCATTACTTTATACTACTTTGACACTTTGAGTTTAGGATTCTATGAAATATCAAAATATTATCTGTCAATTAAACAGCGTTAAGCAGAAACTGCCTGAACGTGATATGAAGCCTTTTAAACAGAAATCATCTGTTCATAATCTGTATCATGTATTGTCCCAGTATGGCAACAGAGCCAAATCCTCATACACTGTTTCAGCCAGTGAGCTGTAGCCCTGAAGGAGCAGGGGAACGGCAGGATGCTTGTTTAGGCCTCTCAGGTGTTCCTGCCTTGCTTTCCTGGAGCTTTCATGCCATCTGCGGGGCCCGTGTGACACTGCACTTGGGAGAAGGGAGTTCTGTGAACACAGTGAAGAAATGCATCTGGCAGCTTAGCTTTGCCAAGAGCAGCATGCAGCTGATCAGTGATAAATTAAAAATCTGGGTTATACAAAAGATTTTATGGGTTGGGAGGGCAGAGATGTTGTTTTCTGACACAGACATGCTTTGCTGATGATCCTGTGCTCCAGCTTTGACTCACAAACATCAGTGTGATGCCTTCCACAGCCTGCGGTATATGAACCACTGGCCAGCTTCAGCCTTGAATCTCAGCTCTGAGCCGAGCAGCAACTGTCTGTGCTCTCTGGCTCCTACTGCTCTGCTATCTGAAGAGATGGATGCTGCCTCAAACAGTATGAATAGTAGCTGAGATCATGCTTAAAATCCCCCAGGTCAGGATGAAGGAACACTTGCACTGCTGCTCTGTGCCGCAATAACAGCACGCCCTGTTATTAACAGTGCTTACCTCATTGGAGATTTGACCCTTCCTCCATGTATGAAAGACATATTGTCATGCATATTTACCCATACAAGCCTAAAGGCCTTAAAAACTGAAAGGTTTTCAGAAAAATTTATTTCCATAAATTAAAAACACACACAAAAGAAACAGTAAAATTTTAGATTCACACAATATTGAACAGAAACAAAATGCCAAGAGCATGATGGAGGCTAATGGCACAAGTGTACAAATTCTCATTGAGCTATTTGTTAACTTGATAGCATCATACAGACTTTTAATCCACAGTTACCATCCATATTCTAGAAGAGCACCTGGAACATAATATACCAAAGGCCCACCTGAAATAAAATACAATGAATGAGAACTGCTTGCAGGAAATCATATCCAGCAAACATCAGAACTCACATGTACGCAGCCACAAGCCAAGCAGGCAAATGCTGTACCATACATTAAGGAGCCTTAGCTCCTCTACTCATAGCATGATGAAAATAACAATTTTTTCATCCTTTTTTTTTTTTTGAAAGTGATCTCTCGATCTCCGACAATCAGCAAATTTAGCAAAGACCTGCCTGGCTCTGCTTAACTTACTAGTAAGAGACAGGACATGGCAAAAGCTTTGCAATCCTTCTCAAGCTGTTCTAGTCATCAGTCTGTGAAGTACAATGTCTTTCCATGTGCTACAAAAAAACCCCTCATTGGAGTGGGTTCACTTAATGAAAAGGCAAATGCACATACCCTTCTGCTCTGGCTACATCCTTCTGGAATGTACACAAGACCCCAAAAGATGAATCCTCTACACCTTTTTCTTTCAATTATCTGTGACAGAAGCAGCTCAGAATGGCAAATGTCCAGCTTTTGCACAGTTGTCACTCCCAGTGTACAAGCAGCAGCCACAAGGAACATGGCTGTTCCATGAGTGCTGTAAACACGAACAGAGGTGGGAAAGGAAAAAAAAAGTGCACAAGCAGAACTGACACCTGTATGCTAGAGGGGTGAAGAAATGCTTGGTCACCACTAGCTTACATCATCATACAAACACTAAACCAAAAGAAATGCTGTTTATTGGGGTTTCCACAAACTAAGGTCTGGGACAAGCTAGGCAACTGCAACATCATTTTGTAACTCCTCCAGTAACTGTAAACAAAAGAGAATTGAGTGTTTTCTTTGCTCTGCTCTCTCTGCTGTAGCTTGTAGAAAACAAGCTGAGAAATGTTATTTCAATGCAATGAGAAACAAGAGAGAGCAGGGAAGAAGATAAAAAACCCCCACCCAAACCAAAACAAACAAACAAAACCCAACATAACCCAAAGGAAAAAACTCAACACATTCCAGGTTTTGAAGCACATTAGAGGTCTGAACTTTTCCTGGACCCAAGTTTCTTCCCTCCCCACCCATATTTTTATTTCCGTGAAAGCCCCAGTATGGTTACAGCTTAATTGTGTCATAGCACTGGAAGCTTCCCATATTAATAGAAGGTGAATGAATGCTCTGTAACAATCCCATTCTATAGCATAAATCCATAAAAATATATCTCTCACTCTTGCTACTGCTTCCAACTAGTCAATAATTGGGCTAATAAACCAGTATAGGAAAACTTTCAAACATTTTTTTAGGAGGCAGTTGACCTTTGTTTTTTAGGGATTTCTTTTTACAAAAATAAAGAGGATCAATTAGAAGGTTCTACAGCAGCCCAATAGGTTAACCAGAAAAATACTATGTCAATATGTTCAATGTTTGCTTTGTTATTTTACTCTCAAACTCCAAACACTACTACTCTAAGTGTGCACTCCTCTCTTTTCTTCAGTATTCCTGATTAATTAACCTTCAAAACAAGAATGTAAACTTCTAGAAATCCCAGCACATAAGCTGGGAGCAAAACAAACCCAGATTAGATTTCTTTCAAAACTCAGGCACACACAGTGTAATAATCCTCTTCCATTTCTCTACTTTCAAAGCTCTGAAATTCAACAGATTGCTTGTTAACTTTTAGTTTTCTGTTTGGTCAGTAACAGAAGTGGTAGAGCAACAGAAGATAATGATGGCATTTTCAGTCCGGCATTTATTGGGACTTTATAAAAAATACCCACCCACTAGATAATTGCTCAATTTGAAGGTAAATAGAAGCTCTATTATATGGGTAGGTAAATAAGAAAGTGCAAGTTCAAGTGACAAGTGAAAGAAGGAACAGACTAATTAAATTTGAGCATCCCAGCAATGACAGCTTTGCCTGAATAACTTCTCTAGGCACTAAGGGACAGAAATTACCTGAACTGCAGCCAGCATTGGAATTATGCTTCAAGTAAATTTAACAGAAGTTACGCCAGAAGGGAGCTCTCTTCCTTTCAAAGGTAGAGCTGAGAAATTGCCCAGTGCTGCATCAGATAATTACATATGGCCTTACATAATGAAAACAATGTCCACATACTTGGAGGCTCTTTGTACAACACTGGCTATTATGTACAACAGTGCTGTACAGAGAAGATCTAATTATGAGCTACAGGAATTGTAAATCTACAATGGTAAAAAACCCCTTCTTGTTGACATTAAAATCAAGTTAGTATGAATGGAATTAAAATAACTTTAAAACAAGTCTCAAAGATTTTGCTGGTGTTCTCTGCATGCAGCAGCTCAGCTCAGTTAAATAAAAATCTCTGCTTATGTATCCTGCAGCTTAACATCCTCATGGACCAATTATCTTTTCCTCTGGAGAAGAGCTTGGCATCAGCCAAGTAAGTAAAAAAATCTGCTATTTGGGAAGAAATAGTACTGGGCACCATTTTTCCTTAAAACATTACCTTTTTTGAGCTGAATCACGTTAAAAGAAACATATACAAAGTGCAAGTTATTTAAGGTCTAGTTATGTGGGACTTCTGCTGCCTGGAGCCAGGAAGGGCTAAGAAACTTAGAAGGAACCTTCTAAGTTAACAGAAGGAAGAAACAATTGAACACAAACCTAGACAGCTACTTTTAATTATTAAAAGGTTAGTGGTATATCAAGAATGTGTTTGCTAGAGTTTTTCTAAATCAAACACCATATCTCTTTTGTCAGCTTGTTAAAAATAGCCATTACAGTAACAACAGCAGACTCAAATGTGCAAATGATCTGGAGTACAGAGTTCTAGCATCACTGAAGGTGCACTACTTCCTCCCTTACACTCCTACTCTACCCCCAAAAGGTATTTAAACATAATTAATTAAATATAAGCAGTAATTTCCAGAGGTTGAGGAAGGAAGGGTAAATTTCATGTGGCTGTGTTACACTCAAACAGGGACTTAATAGAATCCCTCCAATAGCATTTAAAAAAATAAAAAATAAAATAGCACCTTAATGAGGGTCACAGCCAAAAACTGATTATCAGATGTTAGAACTGACTGGTTGAGTAATGTATGAAGAAGTCAGTAGATTTCTCCCAGGAGGAAAATACTAAAGAAGCTGACTGGACCATTTCCAGCTAAGTGGCTCCCTCAGACACTGGAGGCCTGCTCCTGCTCAACCTCCTCTGCAAAAAAGGCTTCAAGGTCCATTAGCTTCTGACTCAGAAGAACATCTAACTCTGCACTCTGCAGTGCAGCTCTTTTTGCTCGGGTGACACTACCCACTGCTTTGATTTTGCCTCGTGTCTTCCTTTTCCGGGGAAGAGTGAAGTCCTGAAACTCTAGAATCCGCTTTCTCTTTTGCTGGCTAACAGAGATCAAGTGTCCATTTTTCTCCTTGGGCTCCTCAAAGATTGTTTCCAAGCTCCTGGTAAAAGCAAGAATAGAACTCATGAACACTTTAGCAGCAGGCACCTTACACTGACAGGGAGACTGGGGGATTTCATAACCCAGGTAAACACTTCTAACTTGAACATTTTACAGCCCCTCCACACCTCTTGTAATATTATCTACAGCTTACACCTCCTACAATGCACATTACTGCCAGCTAAGTTGTTATTGCTGCAGTCATTTGGGTAGAATCTCTTTGTGTTTCAGTTCAAAAGCACAATTATAGAAATTTGATTTTACAGAATAAATAGGTTTGAACATTTGATGACAGGCAGTTATTGTTAGTATTTTAAAGAACATGTAATTCCATTTGAATTTTGAAAAATAAGTACTGTACTTTCATGGAGACTGGAATGAATGGATAGATGAAAAAAGATACAAATCCGTATTAACCGGTTGCAAATTCTTAGTTCATATTCTATTTCACTTTTTTCCATCCAAACAGTAAAAGATACTAGTTTGAAATTAACTTTCTCTAACAGTTTAAACTAGAACAATTTTAAGAATATATTTCCCTCTTAGCTTTCATACACCTTTCATCTCCTCTCTCCCCTTCCCCCCCCCCCCCAATTAATTTACATTTATCTTAAGTTTTCTTATTAGGAAGCAGGACCAACCTGGCTGGAGGAGGGGACTTATAGTTCTTGTTTGTGTAAATTTCTTCTAAACTAAATTCCTTCTTCTTAAGCCTGAAAAAGTAATGACAAATCCATCAGGAAAGAAGAATGTCAAAACAACCTCTCCTCACAGCAAGCAGATTTACGAGGTTTGCGTTCTATGCCTAAATGCTAACTAATTATGCTTGAACTAATTGGGGACATAGGGGAATGAAAAATGAGCTCATTAAGTACACTATTTCATACAGTGTTTTTATAAGGTCTGGGTCAAGACTTGCCCTTTCTGCAGAGGTCAATCTTCCTTCTAGCATTCTATGATGCTTTGAACTAATGACGCTCAAAAGAAGGGGAAATCCCCTTCACTTTTTTGTGAAAGCTAAGAAAAGTCTGACACTTTAACAGATTAATACTTCATCTCTTGAGACTGACTTTAGTTATTGACAATTAGCACGCTGATCTCTGAAGAAATGCATTCCTTTGTCAAAGGTGGTACCTGTGTTTGACAGAAGTCATACTAGAAGGATGACTGATATGACCGGTGTGACTAGAAGTCACTCTAGATGACTGATTGGAAAACTTTATCAATATCTGGCACGGTGATTACCCACATTTTCACTGACCTAATGCTTCCCTAAGACCACATACCCCAAGCAAAGAAAGAAATGTGAAGAACTCCAACATAATTTGCATCAATAGAACTTCCTAATAGATCACTTCATCTCATTGTGCACTCCAGAATGACTGATTTTCACTTTATGTTAATCAGTAAAAACTTCTTTCTGCTTTAGAAAAATTATTCCATTGCAGCTTCCTTTTTCACATTTTGCCTAAACTCCAGTCAGTAGTTTTGATCCAGTTGATAAAGCTGTGTCAGTCATTTCTCACACAGGAAGTAAACATCAGCTGTCACTTAACTGGGGCTGTAGTGGTGGTAAGAGAAGCATTTATTGAAATGATTATACTCGTACACTATCAGTCCATTTCAGAGATACTGCTCACCTTTTTGGTTTGGGTAGTCCCATTGGAGTGAGGTTAGGGTCTGGCTTAGGAACAGTTTTCCTGATTCGGATCTGTGAGACTTTCTTTGGCCTCTTTTCTGGCTCAGTCTTAAGAAAGCAAGAAGGAAATGAAAAGTTAAAATGAAGGAAATTAAAACCACACTAGTCAACAAAATTCCATTTTATGCTGAGTATATATTATCTATAGAATAAACATTCCTCTCTGGTTTGCCACCTTCTTTCTGCTTGAATCAAAGCAAGCAGCAGCACAGATTAGGACCTGCAGCCTGTTTTCTCACCTTTAACAGTTACTGGATGATACTCAGCAGCAGCAGCTTCAGCTTCTGGAGAACCAAGAGTTAGAGATCAAAAATGTAAAATGAACTCACTTTTTTCAGTTCTGCATCATCTTGGGGTCTCAGACAGGCTGGAACAGAAGCATCTGGTTGATCAAGGATCTGGAGCTCAGATGCTGAAAGCCTGGGGGAAGATGGCAATGACTCTGGAAGTGCGTGAGCCTTTGGTAACGGAAGGGGGAATGAAGCTTCCAGACTGTAACAGAGGAAGAGGGGAACATGTGTAGATTAATACACAACTGACAGTGCAACAGCATTCCATGCTCTCAGGAGATGTTCCTAAATTGCAATATGGGCACAATGAGCCAATACAGTTCACAGAAATTGCCAGGTAATTGAACTCTGGTACACACCCACACAGCCAAGAACTGCTGCAGCCCACATTGACACTGACACCAACTAAACTGCCAGAGTATTTGAACATGTCATTCTAAACCCGCTCTTCCTTTCATACAGCTAAACAGTTTACAGCTCTATTTATCAACTACTGATAGAAAGGGATTAGTCCTCCTTTTCTGCCAGCAAATTTATTTAATTATTAATAATAATATCTATAATAACTATTAATCATACTTTTTATTTCCAGATAAACTTAAAATACAGCTTTCATATCTGCCAACCCAACACTGAAAAATAATGTAAGGAAGTTTCACCATCTAATGTCCAGTTGCTCAGGCAGAAAGGACACATCCAAGTAAGGAATCAAACTTCTATCCAAGTAAGCAATAAAACTTCTATAGTTTCACACATTAATTTCGTAAGAAGTGGCACAACATGGTTGAAAGTAATAGAACTGTTCTGTGCAATGATCTATGTGGTATTTGCATTAATGCCTCTCCACTCCATTACATCATTCACTCATCTTACTTCATCCACTTCTTAATCAGAAAGCTGTTGATTCCCCTACTCAGTATAAATATCAACGTCCAAGAGACTCACCGTATCTCATGGCCTGCAGTCTGTAGTGCTCCCATACTCTGTACAGGTAAGTGTGGCAACATGGCATTGCTGGGTCAAAAGAGGAATGAAAAAACAAAACAAAACAAGACAGACAGAAATTAGGTCTATGCTATAAAAAGATGAGGGAAAAATTATTAGTATAAACTGGACTGTAAGACAAGATGCTCATATCAGGAATGGGAATGGAAGACTAAAATGATACAAAAGAAAGCCACATCTGCCATTTAGGCCACTAAATTTAATTGTTAGGGAAACTGTCCTACTTTCATTTAAAAATGGTAGTAATGAGAAAAGGAAATAAAGGTACAGAAAGAGAGTGAGACAGTAATATTGAAAGCTATAATTATTTCTATGTAATTATTAACATCTGAAAGTTGTAATTCTTTCTCTGAAAGTCTGTATTCCTTATTTAAAACCCACAGTTTTTAAAATTAAAGTAACCAAAAACCTTGAAGGATTTGGCTACTAAAGGAAAAAGTTCATAATGGCAACAGTAACAGGTGAAAGGAAGTACTTCTGTAAGATTAACTCCCTGTTGTGTCTAACCCCCACAGCCTGCAATACTCTTAATTGATGGGAATAACCAAAGGCATTTCCATAAGGGCTGGTAATTACCAGAATTCTATGGCATAAAAGTCAGCACAGCAGCTCTAAGTCCTTTGATATTAAGCTCCACTTTTGTGCCCATACTATAAAGAGCAGAAAACCACTTGGGACAGCTTTTATTACATTAAACAGCAAATCTTGTACTTGCTGTTCTCTCAAATCAACAGCGAAATGCACTTCACTGTTCTAAAGCAAAGATGTTACAGCCAGACTGGAATTCCACAAAGGAAATGAAAACCAGCCATGCTGAAAGCACAGGGAAGTCCAACTATACATAAAGAGGTCAGAAAGAGCCATTTCTTTTGTTAATCACTTATATCAGAACTGTAACGTTTTGTTTCTCTCAGCATTCCTCTCACTATTCCAGCGTTACTGGAACTTGTATCAATAGCACAGCAGAGCCCTCTGTGCTACAGACAGACTTTACTGTTTTATGCAATAATAATACAAAATTACAAGGACACAAAAAAATGGCTTGAGAAATTTTTAATTCAAATAAGCATTAATTAGAAAATAGATGTCACTGACAGAATGCTTTTATTATTAACAGTGGCAGTGACAGAAGATTGTTTTTAGGTAGGAGAACCACTTTAGTTCCTTGTTCTCCTGGTTATTAAGAACACTAATTGCAAATGACATAATTTAAAGAGAAAAATCTTTTCCAGATGAAAATTACCTGCAGGGAACTTCTTGATTTTTCTGATTTTTATCTATCTTAAAACAGCCAAAGATTTCTCTCATAATGGGAACTGAAAATGCTTTTATACTGCACCAAACATATCTCTTATATTTAGTTACCAAACATCTGAGTGGGGCAGATTTACATCTGCCTCATACACATAGTTGTAAGGGATTTTAGAGAAAAAAATCAGAGTTTCAGAGTATTTTAACTCTGGGTTATTTTCCACTTGAAGTGAAAAGGTTTGATTTGAATACTTTCCCTCAAGAAGATTTGAATACTTTCCCAAAAGATCACTCACAGCAAAGCATGCAGTTTTCCAATTACGCTTTACGTCAGGAATGAAATCCTCTTACACATTAGCTAATTGGATATGCTGTCCCAAGCTGCTGAGGAGCCTGCAGACTTAAGCATGGGGGAAAACCCAAAAGCTCTGACCTTCCAGTCCAAGGATAATATGCCTCAGAAACAGAAAACACTAAATACATGTCATACACACCATTAAGTTTTAAAAAGGTGTTTGTTTTGTTTTTAACAATGTGTTACTTTTAAGTTTAGTGCTCAAACTGTACTTCACTGGTATGGTCACTTCCAGAGTATGGAATGAAAATGGAAGCAAGTCTCATAGAATGTGCTGCAAGTTGTCTCTATGCCATTATTCAGCTTAATTCTTTCAGTGCAGACAACTCCAGCATGGAGCAGTGCTTTCATAAATTTACTCACACCTTCGGCAGACATTCGAATTTAGTATACTAACAAGTGATAAACTTTGAGGTATGTTACCCATTTATACAAAACAAAGTGCAGCATTAGTTATCTGGCAAGATTTTTGACAAATCTATGACACAAGCCAAATCCAACACTTCTCTACAGACTGCTGTACTGATCAAAACAATTAATAAAATGGACTTTGCTACAGTGCTCACGAGCTCTGTCCGGGAATTGCAAGGCGATAAAATCAGGGACTGAACTGCCCTGTATTAGTGAGGGATAAAGGGCAAAATCTTTGCTCAAGGGCATGCAAAAATGCTGTAACAGCGCTAGGAACTTCATTCTGTTTATTAGTAAAATGATCTTTAACGCTGATAGCAAAGTAAAATTAAATATGCGAAGTAGATTTCAGTCCTGTTCCCACTCATAACAAGACTGACACACACAGAAAAAATCATTACCAACGTTAACTGGAGCTACATTTGCTTGTGCCAACATCACATATGAAAAGCCATAGCATGCATAAAGAGATTTCAATTAACATAGAATGGTCATGGAATACAATTAAAAATGTAACTGAATGCCACCCCCACCCTTTACGATTCTTCCTAACCTGATATTGAGCATTTTACAGTGGTTCCAAGGGGTACTTGTGGCTCAGACCTCTGAAAAAAACTTTCCTACCTCAGAAATCCAGTTCCTCTGCAGTCACTCTGAATAGACCTAATGAAGTAGCTCACCTTTTGCATTATATACTCTGATGCATGGTGTGTATATTTTGCAAGGGAGAAGAAAGTAGAGTTAGCCATTCTGCCAAAACAGGATAGTATTAAAGAAGTGAAGGCAAATATATTTAAATTCAGCTAACAGACTGTTCTGTAAGAAAGGATCTTCCACGTTGAGCCATTCCTGGAGCAGAATATGTAGATCTGGAACAGGGGAAACTGACCCTCCAATGCAAGCTGCAATCACCCTCTCCCTCCCAAAAAGGAGTAAGTATTTACCCTGTACATATTTAATCTCAGAAAGAAGTTGATGGGTTTTACCTGTTCTCGATGCCCACACTTGGCTGCCACTTGCAGTGATTGGAATGGAGAGGAGTGATTTCGGAAGGACGGGCAGAAGGACCATGCTGACTCCATATGGAGAGTGCCCTGCCCAGTGAGTATGGCAATGAGGAGACGAGGTCATCGGATACACACCTTGGATACCTGTCCCCTTTCAAACCCTGTGAGAACTGGGATATAAATAGTCTCTGGATGGTAGGAATATGACTGGTTAAGTTTCTTCTTCTTGTCCAAATCCTGTAACATCCAGGGGAAGAAAGTGCTAACACTGTGTGAAGGCCAAGCGTGGAACAACCTCCTCTTCTTCCAGCTACAGTGTTTTTTCCAGGGTCAGGATGAACAGCAACAGTCCTTGGGTTTGTTGTGGAGTGAGAGGAATGAAGCTCATTATTTAGACTGGAATCTTCCTTGAAAGCTGTTGTATCTGAACAGCTCTGAGACAGGAGAAAAGACAAAGTCAATTTTGATGCTGGTGCTGACATTTCTCTGAAAACTGGTCTGTGATGTACAGAGTGCTGGGTTGTAATCCCTCTGAGGTTTGTCACAGGACTGGAGTCCAATTTTATGTGAAAAGAAATTGGGAAAACTGGGGTGTCCAAGAAAGGGGTTGGAGGCTTGTGGCTTAAGTCTGAAGAAAGTATTTTGGTAGTTTCTACAGGATAAAGTGCCAAAGGCTGAAAGCTGAACATCTTGGTGCACCAACTGTCAGCCCAGCGTGAGTGTATGTTCCTGTTAATGCAAGAAAAGGCTTCCAAGAGATTTTTAGATCTACATTGGCTGTACCTGTCACCCACTGGAAGCATTTCAGAAGAATATGGCAGAGGTTCTAAGTTACGGCTCCTTTTGGCAGGGGCCAGGAGCTTGCTGGCCATTGCAGACAACTTGCTCAACAATGCTGGTTCTTTGGTACATTTTCTAAATTTCAAGCTGTTCAACAAACTGCACCTCTTGGCCCTCTGCCTTGGCATATGCACAAATCTCATGGCTGTTTCCTTTTCCACTGGTGGTGGTTTACATGGAAAGTACAAAGATTCCAGAAGTGTGTTTTCCTGTTTAGGGAATATTTCTCGGGGAATCTCAGAGAAAGGTGAACTTTTAACTTTTTTGATTTTTCTTATGGTTTTTAGCTGACACAACGTAGGAGCTTTTTTGCATGTCCTTCCAGGTTGTATCTTTAATGGAAGAGGTCCTCTTAGTTTATTTTTAGTTCCTCTTAGTTTATTTGTAGTTCCAAAGGCACCAGCAATCCCATCATACCCTAAATTAAGGTTCAGGTTTTCCATTTCTGAATCCTGAGTCTTCAAAAACTGTGAACTAACAAAATCTGTGGTAATCTTTGGCCTTTTAACTTCTTGTAAAGTGCTACATAGTTTACTTTCACTGCCTCTGACAACAAAAATCTCCTCTGAAGGGCCTCCAAACTTCATATTTCTAGATGCCATCAACTCAGCTGAAGAGCTGCCTAAGAGTTCAGAACTGTGCAACATGCTTGGTTGCAGCACGGTTTTTGCTTTCTCCTGATGTTCTAACTTCTGTTCTTGTTGTGCCTTGTCCAACTGATGTACTTCCATCTTTCCATACTTTTGTTTAAGTAGTTGACGTTCCTCTATTTGATCAAGTCTCTCTGAACCTAAACCCTCATTTTCATTGCAAACTGCATGAGTTGGTACCCTGTCCTGGCCTTCTGTTACCTCCTTCACATTATCTTTGCTCCATGCATTTACTTTGTAAGACACACACGTTTCACTGCAAACCACACAGTTTGGGGATGGCTCTTTGCAGCTGTCTGATAGTGTGCTCAGAGGTGGAGAAAACATGGGCGTTGTATCATACTGCAGTTCTGGGGCAGCCTCGGTGTCAGATACAGCTCCAGCCTGACAATCATACACAGTTTCTGGAAGTACACTGGTACCTGCTAAGTTTGGGAGGTTTGTATAATTTTTTCTTTCTTTTGAAATATTATTTAGTTTGGATCTTGGGATTTCTTCCAAAATTTCTTCCAAAAGGTTTCCATTATTCCCAGTCCCGAGGGGGACTTTTTTGCTACCAGACTCTTTAGTATCTTCCAACAAGGCCCGTGGACAATCTTTGGCCAACCTTCTTCTAGGGGCTACCTCTTTTCCTATCTTCTCTTCTACACAGGTCTTCTTAAACTTCTCTTCACAGGGAGGACTCTTTGGTGAGCTCACATCCATGTCTTTCACAGTTGGTGTGCAAAGCCCCTCACCTTTCAGACTTTCTTTGCTGTGGGCACAAACTCCTGAGCTTCCTACACCATTCAGAGAGCCAGCTGCTGATTCATTCCCTGAAGATGGAACCTCAATATTGCTGGATTTTCTCTTAACAGAAATTGTTACAGAAAGAATTTTTGTCATTGAAGTACCCTGGCTAAATTTTTTGTCTGAAGATGAAATATCTCTTTGTGTATTCTCAGGTGACACACACAGCTTTTCTTTCTCAGGCAGAGAGATGCCAAAGTTCAGAGCTGACATTGTTTCTGAATCCACCTGAGTCTTACTAAAAGTTTCTTGGATGTCAAACTTTTCAGAATGGGATGCACAAATACCCCTTTGAGCATCAGTTTCTTTACCAGGCTCAAAAGTTAACTGTGGGCAAGAGTTATTTAAGATAGGATTTATACTCAGACTTTCTCTGTTTTCTGTATGTAAAAGCACATTTATATTTTCTGGCTTATCTGTGTTCTTACACTTCTCTCCACCAGCAGGACTCTTTGGTGAGCTCGGATCCATGTCTTTCACAGTTGGTGTGCAAAGCCCCTCACCTTTCAGACTTTCTTTGCTGAGGGCACTAACTCTTGAGCTTCCTGCACCATTCAGAGAGCCAGCTGCTGATTCATTCCCTGAAGATGGAACCTCAATACTGCTGGATTTTCTCTTAACAGAAATTGTTACAGAAAGAATTTTTGTCATTGAAGTATCTTGGCTAAAAACTTCAGTTGAAGATGAATCACGATTCTCTCTTTGTGTATTCTCAGGTGACATACACAGCTTTTCTTCCTCAGGCAGAGAGATGTGCGAGTTCAGAGCTGACAGAGTTTCTGAATCTGCCTGAGTCTCAACAGAAGATTCTTGGATGTCAAACTTTCCAAAATGAGATGGACCAATGCCCCTCTGAGCATCAGTTTCTTTACCAGGCTCAAAAGTTAACTGTGAGCAAGAGTTATTTAAGATATGATTTATACTCAGACTTTCTCTGTTTTCTGTATCTGAAAGCATATTTGTGTTTTCTGGCTTGTATGAAAGATTCCCATGAATTGATGAACTGGGTAAAAATTGGGCACTAATTGTATTTTCCCGGTTCTTCACCAACCACTTCTTCTTTGCTGGCAAAGATTGCTGCATTTTGTTTCCTGCAAACACCAGCTCTGCTTTCTCTTTTTCATATTTGATAAAATGAGCATGCTGTGAGCAATGTGATTTGTCATCAGAAAAGCTTTCTTCAAGAGTTCCTTTATCATCTCTTTCACATCTGTTCTCATGTTCTTGTAGTCTGATTGTCTTCTCTTCAATTACATCACTGATGGAGCCCACGTATCCTGAAGAGTCTTCATTTTTCACACCAATTAAAGAATCCAAACCCACTGTATTCTCTTGTAAAGCTCCTTCAAACCTGGCTTCTTTTGCATATTTATGGTCTAACAAAGGCAGGTCACCACATGTTTTTAGCAGAATCTCTTCACTGTCATTAGAGTCAGTTTCGTCTCTTTCCACAGAACCACCCATGGTTTGTAAGTCAGTGTTTGGTTGGTTGGTTAAACTTTCTAAATGCTGCTCACTGCCCAGCACTGGGCCTTCAAACTCACTCTGACGTGCATGACACCAACTTTCCACTGGACAAAGGGTCTCTTCTGTTTGGCCAGCATGCGTTGGAATGTTCACATTGTCAGGTGCTGGGCATGGACCACAGGTCGAAGTGCTACACTCTGAGAGATCAGCTGTGAGCCATGGTACTTCCTCCTGCTCACATGTGCCGAGTTCTCTCTTCCATGGGCCAAACACAGAGTTGTAAAATCCAAAATTATTAGCACAGGTGTTTTCGTTCAAATATCTGACTAACAGCTGTTCACTAGTCTTATTTCTTTGATTGCTTTCAGGAGCATTTGGAGAATCCACAGTTCTTGTTTTATCAAATTCATCTGTCTGGGGAGCCCATGTGCTGATGTGTTCTTTTGCCTCCTCTCTGTCACAAACAATTTCCCTATCCGTTCCTTTACAAAGATTAAATTGTTCCACAACCTCCACATTCTTACTTGAAATTTCATCTCTTGCCAAGGTAGCAGTAGATTTCTCTGCAGTATATGCTGAGCAAAACATGGCTTTTTCTCTGGCAATGTCCTTATTCCCGTGCAGAGCTATACCTCTGTTGCCCCAGTTATCTTTACAAGGAAGAGATCCATATGCCAAAGAGATGTGTGGTTCTGGAAAGATGAGTGCCTCTTTAGTATTATATCCTGATGAAGACTCTCCTTCCAAATTATAATTTTCTTCAATCTTACAAGCTTTAACATCCAAAGAATTACTGTACAGGAAAACTTCATCCACACGTGTACTCCCTGATAAAATACAGGGAGTACTGGCAGCTGTATGGTGTTTTTTTAGACTCTGATTATTACAATTCCATGTGTCACAAAGTTTGTTTTCTAAACCAGCTACCACTCTCTCCATATTTCCTGCAGAAGATTTTATGTTCATTTGGGATACTCTGCTTGCCATATTAGGGTTATCAAAAGTCCTGGAACTTACTGAACACTTGAATTTGTCTTTAGGAAGCAAAACTTCAGTAACTTGTTCCACTGTTGTTCCAGAAGCTCCAACTGATTCTTTTCCAGACAGATTATCCCAAGCCTTGTCCCTGTATGAAACTTCATTAGCAGTACGAGGAAGACACTCATAATGAGGTTCTCTTGATTTTTGTAAAACAGGAGGTAGAGTTACATTTAGTGTATAAAACAAATTTGTTTCATTCCCAGTGGATAAGCTGTCACTACTACCAGCTTCTGCAGCTCCAAATAAACCACCAGCCAGCTCTTCTGATGTTGTACTGCTCTCAGATTCCTTTTCAAGCAGTTGTGCCTTGGGTGAGTCTTTTTGCAGCTTGGTACGTAGATCAAGACAGCTGTGGTTACTGTGAGGAGGAATTTTATTGGCAGTACTATAAAATATGTCTCTCTGCCCAGTTTCGTGGGAAGCAATGTTACTCGTTTCCACCCACAAACGATTTTCTTTTATATCATCCCTGCACGGGTCACTGACAAAGAATTGCCACTGGTCCTTTTTTAACTTGTCACCTTCTGATGGGACTATTTTAAATTTTTCTTTTGAGAACTCCTCAGGAGATGAAGCAACAGGACTAAAAACCGAAGAATGACAATGCTCAGAATTAGTAACCTTTTGAGCTTCAGGCCAGCTACAAATTTCAGTATTATCTCCCACAACCATTTCTCTCCAGACTTCAGCAGCCTCTTCAAGTTCAGAGCTGTATGATTTACCTATTGCAGCACTTAATTCCCTCAGATCAGTTCTTGCACTAGATAATCCTTCATTCCTTACCACTGAGATCTGTTCTAGTGGTACAGATGTGGAGGTTTGGTCTTCTACAAACCCAGTTCCATGATCATAAAGAGTGTGATGTTCGATGTTTTGGGGAAGGTACTTCTGGGGGGTTTCATTGATAATTCCATGAACTGCAGAATTGCTTTCTAGTGGCATATTTCCAAAGTCCAGATAACAGTTGCTTCTCAGAACCGGACATAAAACTTCCAAACTTTGTGTGGAGAGTGTTCTACAGCCTTCTACTGAGAACAACCCATGAGGTTCATTTTGTTTAGGTACAGGACCCTTAAAGAAGTCATGAGCATAGTTTTCTTCATCCTGCTGGTAAGTCTGGCAATTAGCAAATGACGTACTGAATTCATTAACAGGATTTCGTCTGGGTAACTTTTCTTCTCTAATCTCCAAAACAGATACACCATTCCCCCCTGTTCTCAATGGCATGGCAGTATGGGCTTTTGACCCACTATAGTCACTTGTTTCTTGTGGATGATCTGTGGCTGCTCCAATGTCCATGGCTTTTAAAGGCTCTAAAAAATCTAAGATGCTGGTTTTTGAAACCCCAGCTCTGGCCATGACTGTATCTAAGTCTGGGCATTGATTGCTCTCAGGTGGAAGACCTTTACTCACTCTGTCATTCCTGTATCCTGCTTTACTAAATATCCTAGTCCCATCAGCCTTCATACCTTGTACGTCTTCAGTGGGCTTTGGCAGAGTTTCAGCTGTCACCTGAACATTTGCTTGGTTTTCTTCTGCATAAGAAAAAAATAAAGCAAATCAGAACCATATACTAAATTTAGAAGGCATTCAGCTTACTAAGAAATTTTTGGTGTTGTACACTACACTGTGTGCTGTGTTGGTTACCAAAATGTTCTTAAAAGTGAGAATTGATGCTATCAATTTTATTACAAGTCTTCAGAAGAAAAAACAAACTACTCCACCACAAAGCTAAGGCAACAAACACAATCCTTTTCAATACAGACATTCCCATGAGCAGCAGACGTTACAAGACCTGTGTATTTCAGATTCCTCTAGTATTAAGCTAGGTGAATACAGGTCCTGTAACTTAACACATAGGATGCCATGGCCAACATTATAATGCTTATTTGTAACATCAAAACCCAACACAGGTGGGGACTTGATCTGCTCCAGCCTAGAAATATGGCTGTGCATTGAGTGGTCATTTCCATTTCTTCTTCCTTGAAGACACGTCTGTCAGTAACTCATCCATAGAAAAACAAGGCATATCTCATCTGCCCAAGCAATTTGGATTATTCATAAACTACTTCTGTAAAATCACACAGAAGGTATTAATTAAAAAAATTAGTTACTGCAGATTATCTTCATACTCCAAACTTTATAGGGAATGTATTTGCTCAGACTTCTGCAGATCTTTTCCCTATTTTCTAGTAAGGACCAAGACTAGACGGCATTCGTCAGCTAAGTACAAGTTTAGGGAAAGAAAGCAGGAAGGGAGAAAGAAAATAATTACAAGATGCAGGAAACGTGGCCAAAGTACTTGGAGCTAGAAGATTATGGAGGATCATAATGAAATGAATAATTAGTTTAGCTGTCCTCTTCCTTTGGATTCTGCACTTTTAATTTTATTTTTTAGAACACTCAAAAATGAATGAGTAATACTTTTCCATACATTTGCTATTACTGCTCCCATACAATCCTGCTTTGAAACAAAAGGAAATGCAAAACATCTGCTATTAACAACCTCTTCTGCTTTGGAGTAAATAAGTATTTGAAACAAACAACTAAAAAAAGGTCTTCAGACAAGTACACACACTGCCAGGAGAAAGTAAAGCATTTAGTTTTGATATTGTTATAGCTCTGCAAGGAAATAGTTTCTACCATAAAACAAAATAAATGAGCCATCCCACAATCACTTATCCATTTTAAATCAACAATAAGTAACTGGGAGAGAAGCAGGGGTTGGATAGGGATGTACAGCTAAAATAACTACCTGTGTTCCTCAGAGATCCTACAATTTCAGTGCAACAGGTTCTTGAAGACTTTGCCTCTTGCTGGTTTAAATAAGGGTCCTCCTGAAACAAAACAGAAATATCAGTGGAGACGGGTGGATTTTCTGAACTGTCTCTTGTCTCAGGGACTGCATCTGCTGTGAGCAGGGACTGCATCTGCTCAGCTGGGTTAGTTCAGAATAAGAAAAATAACTAAGAGACCTCCGGACACATCAGCCTCGGCCAGAGGCAGTCTTGCATTGCAAGGGCTTCACACAAGTACTTGTCATCCTTTCTTATCCTTTCAACCACCACCATCTCACAATGAAACAAGGATGAATTTCCAAAAGATCTGTATTTAGCAGTAATGAAGTCTTGTGATGTGACAGCTAAAATATAAGCAAATAGCTTAAAATGCAAACTGTCAAAAATTTGAATGAGAAGAGTAATCCAGTCTCCAAGTCTAGTTCACACGCCCAAACCACTATCACTAGACTTCTGGCAAGATGTGTGCATTTTCTATCTTTATTAGAACTTGCCTTCTACCACTCCTTCCCTTGGCTCAAAACCACAAACCCAGGAACAGATGACTTAGGTCTGCCAGCAAAAACACCAAACCATGAACCCATAACCAAACTACCTGCATTTATTAATATGTGAAAATCCATCTTGGAAAACTGAATGACTATCAAAAATTCAGTAATTTTTATTCCACAAACTTTCAGATAACTCAGACATCAAAATACAGAATCAAACACAAATTATTTTAGCATTATACAACACCCAATAATTAATGTAAAACACTTGCCTGTGCACCTCCTTCTGTTACATATCTGCCTTACACCATTCCAACAGCATTTAAGAAAGAGAAAACCTCGATATTTTAAAATACTGCTGGTCTACTGAGCTATAGTCTAATTTTTCACTGGACCCACAATAATCCAGATACTAACACACCCCTGGATGTGTCCAAGGTCAGGCTGGATGGGGCTCTGGAACCTGGTGTAGTGGAAGGTGTCCCTGCCCATGGCAGGGGGTTGGAACAAGATGATCTTCAAGATCCTCTTCTAACCCAAACCATTCTGTGATTCTATACCAGAAGACACAAAAAAACCCCAGGAAACCCATGGCCAAACCCATTGCCTAGTGACTCTAACCCTAAATTCAAAATACCACACAGGGATTCATTTCTGCATTGACTTACTTGTTCCGACCAACTTTCTCCTGGAGTTAAAGCACAACATTCAGCATGATGGTCCTCAACACCTCGTGCCTCTTCAACTTCTTTCCGGTATCCGTCACTAAAACAGTACGGGTTCCTAAAGTGTCTTTTTCTCTTTTTTTCATCCTCTTCAAGGTCTCCAGCCTGTAGTAATTCTTCAGGAAAGGATTCTGCTGGCCCATGAGAAATCATCTCAAGCATATCACCCAAATCCTGTGTCTTCTGGCCAAAGTTTCCTATTCCAGAAGTCCATGAACTGTCCCTGTGTACTAGCACGGGCATGGGCCCATCGGATTGTGCTTCTAGTCCAAGGCTGGTCCCTGGTACTGCCATGAGCTCCGTGGAGATGCTCTCCGGCAGTCCAGTGTACAACTCTTCTATCACAGCAGACACCGAAGAATCAAAGAGAGATTCCATCCCAGATGAGAGCATCAGGGCTGTTGAATATCAGTTGTCCTGAGCTTTTCAGTTTATCCTAAAAATAAACGCAATGTTAAATCAATATATATAGGATTAATCATAAAAAATCCTGAGGTGGAAGAGATCTGCAAGGATCACCAAAGTCCAACTCCTGGACTAGATTAGAAAGAAATGCTTAATTCCTCATGATTCAAGTATATATGCTTAAGAAAGATACTTCCAAACATGCCTTTAAGAAAGGAGCTGAGAAACATTTGAGTATCTAAGGAAATGCTTCATGAATGAAAGAGTAGAGACAAACGGATATTTCCAAGCCTTATTTTGACATTCAAACATCTCCCTGCAGATTTAACCTCAACTTCTGAAAAGTCTGAGAAGAGATTATAAAGCAAATTACTGGGGCTTGTACATCCTACTGCTTCACTAACCTAAAGCATCGTTTGATTTCCTGGAAATTTCATGAGTTTCTAATCTTTGGAAAAAAGCTCCAACTTTTCTTCACGGTCTCTGCCTCAAACGAACACTTTCTAAGCCATCAGCCACCAGCCTGTGCCTCTCAGCTTCTGTCATGTGAGCACCTGACACGCTGTACAGAGAGAGGACGCCTTGTGCCAGCTCACAGCCCCGGTCCCCGGATCCTCTTCAGCCCAAACCGAACCCCCGGTGCGCGGCAGCTGCTTTGTGAGCACGGCAGAGGAGCTCCGGCTGACCTGACACTGCTCCTGCCGGCATCGCGAAAAGCCCGACGTGAAAACACCGCCCTCAAATCGCTTCGGAAGGCTCAGACAGGAACGGGCTAAGCCAGGCCTTTAGAGGAGCATCAGTGACTCAGTTTACCGAAACACACGCTGATCAGCCGAGCTTTGATCTCCGCTCCTTAAGCAAGAGCAGCCTGTGCAGAAACAGGTGAAACTCGCGCCAGCCTCCGGGGAACAAGTGAGGCCACTCGTCCCTAGGAGACCATCACCTTCCCGGGATGCTGCCCGAGCCCAGCCGCAGCCACGACCGGGGCCACCCTTTGTTCCAAGCGCCGCAGCAGCGCCGACGGACTCGGCCCCGAGCCCCGCTCCTCCGCGGCAGCAGCCCCCGCACCGGCTCCCCCGAGAGTCCGCACCCGCCCTGCGGCAGCGCACCGGAGACCGCCGCTCTCGGTAACTGTACAACCGCCCGTGTCCCCCCGCCGCCGGCAGGGCGCGGGCTCGGCCCCGCACAGCCCCCGCCCCGCCGCGCCCCGGATGCGCTGGGCTGGGCAAGGCCCCCGCCGGCCACTCGGCCCCCACTCCAATTCCCAGCCGCCGGCGGCGGGCGAAAGAGGCGGGCCCGCGCCGGGACGGGCCCGCGCCCAGCCCCGCGCCCTGCCCCGCACCCGCTCCCGTTACCTGAGCGGCGGCGGCCGCCGGCCCCGCTGCTGCGCGCCCGCCCCGCCCTGCGCGCATCATTTCCGCATCCGGGGCTGCAGCGCGCACGGACCCGGCAGCCGTTGCTGTGGCCCCACCCCCGGCGGTGCACGCCCCGCCCCGTATGGCCCCGCCCCCGTATGACCCCGCCCCGTATGGCCCCGCCCCCTCACGGCGCGGGGCCCTCTCAGACCCCGCCCCCTGTGGTGGGCGTGTCCCGGCCCGCTCCTTCCCACGGTGGCGGGGCGGCTGTCACGTGGCTCGCGGCCCCGGACGCGGAAGTGCCGCGCGGTACCCGCGGGAGCGGTGGGATACGCACCGGCAGGTCAGGGCCCTGCGCTCGGCGCTCCGCGGGCAGGGGCGCGGCTGCGCTCTGCCGCGGCACGGCTGGCCCCGGCCGCGCTGCCCGGGGGCTGGCTCGGCCGCGGCGGCCGTGAGGGGCGCGGAGCGCTGAGGAGTCGGAGCTCCCTCCGCGCCCGGACTGCGCCGTTCCCCTCGCTGTCCTTCCCTCGGGGCTCTGGCGAGGGCCGCCGCGCTGCTCGCTCTGCGCTACTGTTCCCCGTGCTGGTAAGGACCCTGGCACGGCCCCCTGTGCCAGACCACACCTCTGCCGCTCCTCCGGCCAGGAACTCGGGTGGTCTCGCTGGGCTTCTTTTGCCTTTATAAGCGAGCAGCGAGTGGACGCAGCGGTTCCAGAGCTGGTTTATGACTGTATGCGCGGGAGCAGACTGTAACTGCTCGGAGTTACAAAACTCTGTTTGCCCTCCGCTCCGGCCCTGCTCCATGTGGCGTCCCCAGTGCGGGTCTGCCGGCTCGCAGAACCATGGGGCGCTTCCTTCCAGACCCGCGTCAATTCCAAGTTACAGAGTTTATTTTAACTAAATTATGGATGTATGGGGTTTTTTTTCCCACCATGTCTTTGTAGCTCCGTAATTGACTTTCTGCCAAGCACATCTGCAAGCTCAACCCTTTAATCTATTTGAAAGGCACACTTTTAGGTTCCTCTTTCCTTGTGCCTGTACTTGTAGCTGCCCCGCACTCCCCTCTGCTGGGCGCAGCTCTGCCGCGCTGTGGTGAAATCGACCGGGACAACATGCTGTGTTCACGCCCAGGACGTACAGAATCATTTTGTATTGACAAGACATCTGTGTTTGCTTTCATTTCCATGTTAGGTATACAAGATGCCTTCAACCGTCTTGGTTCGAAACGGCTGAGAAGAACTGGAGCTCAAGATGAGAACCAACAAGGTGTACAAACTCGTCATACATAAGAAGGGGTTTGGAGGCAGTGGTCAGTATCCTGGTTCATAACTGTGAGACCAGCACTCACCTAATTGAAAGCAATTGTTTTGTTGATTTTTTTTTTTTTTACAAGAGTGAAAATGGAACTTTGATGTAACAAGCAGCATTGCCAGGCAGGGTTTAGAAAGCATTTTATAATAGTAGGATACAGCAAAATAAAGGAACATTTATTGGAAGAGAGCAAGATTGCATCTAAAAATAAAATTGCTTTATTTTCCTTCCTCCCCTTTTGTTGTAACACTTTTCTCTTTACCTTGTGTTTCTGTCACCCTAATAAGTGACATTCATGTCAGTGGCTTATGACTGCATGTAGATGTGTTTCTGTGCAGTAATAATAGTACCACTGATTTGATTGCTCCCCACTTCTAGACTTACAGCATGGTGATAAATCTTGGTGAGGTTCTATATTTGTCTACTTTCCCGCTGGTGTTTGTTATATGAAAAATATCAAAGGTGATTCTGGTTGCCTAAATAAGGCACAGTCTTTTGCTGAACACTTCTTTTGTGAAAGTTCTGTTACTTGAACTGTTTTGTCCCTGCAAGAGTGGCCAGGCTGCAGTGGCTGGGTAGGGGCCCTGTCATGTGGTGAATGGAAAGCATTTTGCTGCTGTGTTCATCTTGGTTTGGTATGTTTATGAATAGTGAGCTGTTGTATGCAGACATGCAGGTGTCTGTGTTTGGTATATATGCGTTCACTGCCCTCATTCATTTATGTCTTGTAGATGATGAACTGGTGGTGAATCCTAAAGTATTTCTGCAAATCAAGCTGGGAGATGTTGTGGAAATTGCACATCCCAATGATGAATACAGGTGAATTCTCCTTGCTGATGTCAGTCAGGTGTGGCTGGAGCACTGAAAGGGTCTGTTCATGTGTAGTGGCTTCCAGAGTGAGAGGCTCTTAGAGCCGATTCAACCTAGCTTCAGGATGCTGCCATGATTTTTTTCTGCCTAAAGAGAAGTAAAGCAGTTAACTTTAGCAAGAGCTCTTCCTTAAAGTTTTTGGGACTCTGTGTTTGGTGTTAGTTTGCTGATCTTCCACAGGCCAAGTAGCACCTCAGTATAGAATCTACAATGTCTGTATCCTCTTCCTAGATCTGCTGTTACCTAAGGATTATTCTTCCATCCTACAGTATATCCTAGGCAAAATTAAAGTTTTGTGGCCTTCTTGTATGAATCTGTACATCCTGCAGCCCATATTTGAAAAGCAACAGTACATTTGTATGAGGCTCTGAGAAGTCCTTGTGTGACTTAATTTCCCATTTGTAGTATCATCTTTACCTCAAGAATACCTTTTAATTATAAAGAGTGTAAGGAACAAGACAGGGTGACAGGTGGAGAGGGTGGTGTATGAAGCCTTCTAGAAAATATTAGTATTTCTTGTTAGCTCATCCTATAGTCCATGTTACTAAATAGTTTTGGGTGTATGATTTACCAGAGAGACTGTTGATATCTCACCTTGCCTACTCTTTTCTCTTTTTCTCTTTTCCATGTTAGTCCCCTGCTTCTACAAGTGAAGTCACTTAAGGAAGATCTGCAGAAAGGTAAAACTCTAGACTTATGAACTGTAAAATTATGGGAAAGGTTATGTGACTAGGCTGTACCTGTGATTGGCTAATGTGTGTATTTTAATTTTGTAAGAAAATCAGTGCTTTATCTGTTTAGCTAAGGAAGGATTATAATTTTAACAGAAAATGAACAACCAATTCTAAATCTGCTTTTGTTTGAGTAATGTGAGGTGTGGTTTAAACAAACTTGTCTTTTTAGCCTGAAATGTGTGTTTCATGACAGTCTCACTGTGTTGATTTTGTACCTGTAAACCACTTAAAACCTTTTGGGGACGTTCACTTCTCTGCTGTCCTTTCTCATTCTTGTGGCAGAAACAATAAGTGTCGATCAGACAGTTGCCCAAGTGTTCCGCCTGCGCCCGTACCAGGATGTCCACGTCAATGTTGTTGACCCAAAGGTGTGTGGTTTTGCCCCTATTTTCCATCTGTTCCATCACTTGACTCAAATCAGAGCCCTGTGACTTTCCATCAACAGTACTATTGGGGGAAAAGGGCATTTATTTTTTTCCTGAAAGATATTTAGTCTTCTTCCCTAAGAAAATGAGCCTTAGACGTTTTAATTATTAGTTGGTTTGTTATATGTCTCTTCTCTCCCTACCATCCCTGCTCTCTTTTTGAGCTCTTTGATCCTCCTTCAATATGGCTTGGTAAAAATGTAGACATTTCACATACCTTTACATTTCAGAAATTCATTATAACCAGGCAAAGAGAAACAGAAAGTGGCCTAGTCAAAAGAAGAGCCATGGCCTGGATTTGCATTATTTGATACCATGGAGCCTCTTACAGAGAGGCATTTCCTGTTAATGTCCCAGCTATTAAAAGAGCTGCAATCAGAAATTACATTTTGCACAAGAGAAAAATCTGCAGGAAATAAGACTTCTTTAATGTCATGAACAATGACATGAACAATTTGTTTTATTTGAGCTTCCAATTTGCCCTGGGACTCATAGTACAGATTTAGTCCTTGGGCTTTTTCTGGTCACATTGTGCAATGTTTTGCATCTCGCAGTAGTTAAGGTACATGCACAACTTTGGTATTTATTTGTATAGGCTTCCCTTTTATCTTGCAATTTTAGGGATATTGACTTGCTTTTGAATGGCCTTTTCTGTAACATTGGGTTATTAAATGAACAGATTGGTGGGCCGTACTTAAAAGCAGCCAGTAAAATCTAAGCACTGTTTTCCATGCATTTCACAGGAGGTGACCTTGGACTTGGTGGAGCTGACGTTTAAAGATCAGTATATTGGGCGTGGGGATATGTGGCGACTGAAGAAGAGTTTGGTAAGGCTCCTGCTGCCCTTGTGCAGGGTGCAGGTGATGTACCTTTTATTTTGCATCCTGTGAAGGAAAATAAGTGCTTTACAAAATGCAGAAAACCAAAGACAGTGTCAGCAGCTCCTGAGGATCTTGTGCTGAGCGGCACATCAGAGATGGAGAAATGGATGTCAATGTGCTGTAGAAAAACAAATCCCATCATTTCCTACTCCAGTGCTATAATGTTGATTACTGCCTTGGGCATTGAAAATGCTGTTGAGAGTTTTTTTCTTATGTTCTGAATTTTAATGATTTACTGCATTGGGAAGGAATTGAATCCAAATGTTTTTCAAGTAGAAGTATGCTGAAGTGTCCCCTCCCTGAGAGTACCACTTAATAAGCAGCTATTAGAATATTTTCTGCCTGCATCTTTGAAGTACAGTCTTGGGCTTCTCTAAGTGCAGTGAATTAGGCAAATTATTCCAATTAAGGTTTATATGTGTTAAAAGTGATTTTCTGTTGTCTGTTGCAGAGGTTCTGTAGGCTAAGCTTTTAGTAGTAACTACACTGAATGGATTTTGTGACTTCTGCCATAAAAATCATATGTTTGAGTGCCAGTGGTTTTTTTTTGGACATTGTTCTGCTCACTCTGAGCCTGCTCTTTTTCTAACACATGTAACTCTTCTTTCCTAGGTCAGCACATGTGCCTATGTCACCCAAAAAGTTGAATTTGCAGGTATCAGGTCAGTGCCTCCACTGACGGTTTACTGTTACTTATTGCTATAGTTTAATGAGTTCTGAATATCCAACTGGAGATTCTTCTCTGAAAAATCCTTCATGTTTCATTGTTCTCTCACTCATCTCTGGATTGCTGTCTGTGGCATGGGGTGGGGGAAGGCTCCTATCTGATTTCGGGTAAAAGGAACTAATGGTAGGAGAGCCAGCTACACTCGTGGCCTCTGATGATGGCCAAATAATTTTCATTTTATCTCTTAGAATATTTTCCCCTGCTTCCCATGCTGTATTCATAGTTCAGAGGGGTTTACTTCGGTTGCTGTTGGGGTTACACAGGGACAAGGAAATGTGCAGATGCAGAGGGAGATGGCTGTTTGACATCTTTTGGGTTAAAGATCAGGTTTTAACCAAAAAAGTCATCCTTGAGTGCAGATTCTGGTACATCCCCTACTTGCTCAAATATTGATTCTCTTGTTTGTATTCATATTCATATATTCTGCACTTCTTTTCTTCCAGGGCCCAGGCAGGTGAACTGTGGGTAAAGAGTGAGAAAGTCACTTGTGGATACATCAGTGAGGACACCCGGGTAAGAGTTCAGGAAGAAAGCAATTTTTCCCTTTCTTTCCTGGCCAAGTTTCTTGTAATTCCATCTTGACTGCAGATTTGTATGGATCATTGGAATTGGCCGTGTTGTAAGATGAAGAATGACAATAAGTTCAGGACAATGAATCATTATTAAACTTCAGCTATGCTATGCTGGCAGTACAAGGAATTGCTCGGGGTGTTGAAATGCCAGCTTGTTAGAGGGGAAATACCCTGTGATGCAAGGGACACAGTCATATAAGTTGCTGTGTAGTTAACCTCTTCATTTGGCCATTTTAGTGATTGTACTTTGTTTTAAAGAAGGTCTTTCATTCCATTGCAGGTGGTCTTCCGCTCCACTTCTGCCATGGTTTATATTTTTATCCAGATGAGCTGTGAAATGTGGGATTTTGATATTTATGGTATGTAGGTAACTGACCTGCCTGTGAATGTGGACGGTAGCAGCTATCCTTTCTGCCCCTACTAGAAAGCTGCCCCTGTGTTTATTTCTGCCAATATTAGAAAACTAAAATATCTTGCGTTTGGCCTAAGCAGTGCTCCAAGGTGTGCCGTGGTGCTGCCTTAGATCCTTACTTGGCAGTGCCACCATTTCTGTCCCTATGCCATCATTTTCCTGTCCCTGCTGTAGATCCCTGGGTACCATTATCTCAGTGATGAAATCACCATGAGCATTGGAAAAGTTTCCTATGGATATGAACATGTTTGGTGATGAGGGAAGGTGCAAATCTGTGAGTTCTGAAGCCAGAAATGTATGGAAGTCCTGTGCAAAGAGGACCTCGATGTTTTAGATTTCTCTTGCCATTGGCTTACTAAGGAAGTAAGACTTGCCTTAGCCCAGGTAGAAATTGGTAACTTCAGCTGGAAGTATTACAACTTTAGGCATTAAGAATGAGTCACTTCTCTGTGTCATCCTATTCTTCTGGCTTAATTCTTTAGCAAACCTCTTGCCACTTCCTCTGACCATGTGTTTAGGCATATGGAACTGGGCAACTGTTCAAAACAGAGCAGGGGATCAGTTGTGCATTCTATGCCTAAAAGACAGTACAGATGCTTTCCCAGCATGCTGCAAATGTGTTGGACAAATGAATTTAAAGGTCAGATCCTTCTGACAGTAAGAGTCATGTTTACATCATCTGAAAAAGTGATGCTCTTTAATATTTCTATAATCTCATTTTAGTGCTATTGGCCTTTATTATGCACACAGCTGCTCTAATTTTAATAAAAATAATTGTCCTAGAATCTTAGGGTTAGATATGCCCTATAATTAAAGAAACTATTGTTATCTGATGCTTGAGAGATTTTTGTTTTGCAGGGGATCTATACTTTGAAAAAGCTGTGAATGGTTTCCTTGCTGACCTCTTCACAAAATGGAAGGTAAATAGTTGATTGAGTTCAGTTTTAATTTTTTATTTCTCTGGAATTGTTAGTGGCATCTCTCTAAACAGTAACAAACTATAATATCAAATTACTGTAGGTATAAACAAATTGAATCAACTTTGTTTTTCAAGCAAAAGTCTTGGCTGCTATAGAGAGGAACTTCTTTAGAGATGAGTGGAGGGTGCTCCAGGTAAATGTGATCTAGTCAAACAGCGCAGAATGTGTAGGACTCTGTCCATTTTTTTATTTCAGAGGGACAGATGCAGCACTAATGCAGATCCATTAATACAACAGTCTAGTTTTTGTTAGTCACCTTTGTTTGTAGGTGTGAGGGAAAGGAGGGTGTTACTATATATGTATATACACAGTTTTCTACTGAATGTGACTTTTAGGGTTTTCTTTTTATATTTGTTCTTCCTGGACAGGAGAAGAATTGCAGCCATGAAGTGACAGTGGTTCTATTTTCAAGAACATTTTATGAAGCAAAATCTATAGGTATGCAAATTCTGTATTTTCATGTTTCCATTTTTAAACCTATCTCCTTTCTTGAAAGCTGGTCACAGGCTGACAGGGACTTTTTCCCTTTTTTAAAATTGCCATGTTCAAAGTATTCTCTCTCAAGCACAGTAGGTACACAGCCATTGTTACGAAAGTATTGCAGTGAAAACCTTACAGAGAAGAATATATTGCAAATTTTCCTCATCATACTCGTATTGGTTTAAAAGCAGTTTTTATATTGTTTAGGAGGTCTGATATTTCTCCAGGTATTTTGGTTTTTTGTTTGGTTGGGGGTTTTTTGGGTTTTTTTGTTTGTTTGTTTATTTATTTTTAATGGAAATAACAGCTTCTTGCTGGAAAAGATGAGTCATTTCTATACAAGACCATGGGATAAGATGTGCTTTTCCTTCCATTACAGATGAGTTTCCTGAAACACATCGTGCCTCAATTCGGCAGGATCATGAGGGAAGATTTTATGAAGACTTTTACAAGTATGTTTTCCTCCCAATTGTTTTCACCTCTTGTCCCACAGTGTATGTGCAACCCAATGCACCCTTTTGTGCATTTCTTTATAGTTTGTTCATCCTTTCTCACTTCCTCTCATAGCTTCTTTCATGGGCCTCATTAGGTTGTGTTCTTTCTAGAGTTGTAGTTCAGAATGAGAGGCGGGAAGAGTGGACCTCACTGCTTGTGACCATTAAAAAGCTTTTCATCCAGTATCCTGTGTTGGTACGGCTCGAGCAAGCAGGTACAAGAATCCTCCTTCCCCTGCTTTTGTCCTTTGCTCTCTGGTGTTTTTCTACTTAGTGCTCTCCTGGCTGGGAAATTTGCAGCTTAATAACTTCAATTTTGCCTGTAATTTTTGACCTAATAGTGTTCAGTGTAAATGTATTTTTCTGTGTTTTTTTAATTATATAAAGCTAGTCTATATAGGAGTGATTTTTTAATTTTTTTTTTCTTTCTGAACACTTTTCCAGAGGGCTTTCCTCCAGGTTACAATTCCACCTCAGCACAAGGGAACTACCTGGAGGCTATAAATCTTTCCTTCAATGGTAAGTTGTGAGCAATGGGTAAAAATATACAGGGGAAGAACAATTGAAGCAACTCCCAATAAATGGGTGTGAACTTCTGTTGCCTTAAAACTATGAAGAGGAGGGAAATATTAGGTGATCACCTGCCTCGCTCTGAAAATAAACATCCAGTGTGTTTTTAAAGTATCCCTGAATTCTCTCTGGCAGTGTTTGACAAGCACTACATCAACCGCAACTTCGACCGCACCGGGCAGATGTCAGTGGTGATCACCCCTGGGGTGGGGGTCTTTGAGGTGGATCGGCTCCTCATGATCCTGACCAAGCAGCGGATGATTGACAATGGTAAATGACTGTGCCTTCAGTCTCTCTGAAGGCCAACACAGATTTGGAAAAGATAGGGCTGTGAAAATGTACTGAGAAGTCTGTAACTGATGTGCTCCTGGAAGAGGGGTTACAGCTACAGGACTTGTGTCTGCACTTCATATTGAAATGGGCAGGTCTTCAGAGTACTTACAGGCATTTAATTTCTTTTGTTTGGGATACAGGAATTCTTCTGTCCATGCAGACCTTTCCCTTAAAGGATAATCTTGCATGACTTGCATTAGTTTAGGAAAAACAGTTCTTTTATCCGTGTAGGTACTGTTGGTTTCTAACCATAGCATGGGACTGTTAACTGCCATTTTCAGTGTTACTGCATCTTAAAATCTGATGTGAATACACATTGGGTTTTCAATTCAAATTGATAATCTATTTTGTCTTAGCATATCAGTCCTGCTTGATCAATAGCTGAACTCTGCTGTTGTCTGTTTACAGGGATAGGAGTGGATTTGGTATGCATGGGAGAGCAACCCCTGCATGCTGTACCACTCTTTAAGGTAAGGCTGCTTTTCCCTTCTCTTTGTTCCTACTACAAATGTTACTCTTTCTGTGACTGGTTGGATACAATTAGTTACTCTGCTTCTGAATTTCTCTTGCAGCTCCATAATCGCTGTGGCCCTGGTGACTCACGTATGGGTGATGACTACAATATCCCACACTGGATAAATCATAGGTAGGTGAATTCTATCAGCCTTTGCTAAACAGTTCTGCTTTGCTTTTCTCTTCATAATCTCTTGAATTCTCTTTCTTCCTTCACTGTTTATTTCCTCTGCTTTCCTTGTGAAGCAAAGGAAATATTTCCTTACTCTTGCAGAACTTGGGGCATTAACACAACATATCAGAAATGACAAGGTTTTCAAACAGCTGGTGTGAGTCACTACAGCTGTGTGAATTAGAGTTGTATAAATGGCACGGTTCACTCTCTATAGAAAGAGAGTAAACTGGGCAGTGCAGGTGTTAAGCATATTAAGAACTGTCTAGACTGAGGCTATCAGAGCCTGGTCTTTACACAAGGAGTAGCTTCTCTCAACCATCCCTCAGTGTTTTCCATATGTTGCTTTGTGCAGAGAAAGGTATCCTATTTTCTCTATCCAATACCTGGCTCAGGGTCCTGCTTCATGTACTGTGTAGCAAACCAGCTGTGTTGAGTTCTTAGAACACCTTAAAGCCACCCTGTTTTTCCTTTCAGTTTCTACACATCCAAAAGCCAACTCCTGTGTAACAGCTTCACTCCACGGATCAAGTTGGCAGGAAGGAAGGTAGGGTATCTTTCTGATTTATCCTTTCTTACTAGCTTGTCAGGTACCTCTTCTCAGGCAAGCATCAGAGTCTTTCTAGCAAGTATTCCCTCCACTGAAGCTTAAGTTTCTGTTTTAAAAGGCTGTGAAAGCAAAGCTGCAAGGTTTGTTGTAGAGATTGTTAATGAGGGACTAGTTCGTAGGTCTTTCCTTTTTAGGATAAATCTGGGTGAGAAAGATGTTTTGGCCACTATAAAAATTAGAGTTTCATTCTGTAACAAAGAACTCTATGGAGAGGAAGAATGATGTTGAGCATTATGTTTTTCGCATAGGTGTGTGACTGAGTGTCAGTATTTAATATTTCTGAAGTGGTCTGGCTGCCTCGCTGAGTCAGCAGGATAAACTTTGCTTGATGACACTGGGGGTGTGTTCTTAGAACATGCTGATTGTTTCTCTTCCTCTCTTTTCTTGCTCTCTTTTTTTTTTTTTTTTTTTTTTTTTCCCCTCTCCGGTCTCTTCACACTTCCTTTGTTGGACCCTCCAGCCACTGACAGAGAAAGCAAAAAATAATCGAGATGCCTGTAAGTAATTCTGTTCTGGAATGATCTGTCCCACTGACTCCCAACTAACAAACAGCTGCAGTAAAACAGTGACATTTCACCACAAGGAACGGACAATTGTTACAGAAAACCATCAAACCCATATTTGAGTATTTCCCGTATTTGTTACTCAGGATGTTAATGTGCATGTGCCACTTGCTTTCCTGGCAATTATTAATTTTATGTTTGGGATATATGGGAGAAAGCCATTATGGCCTGAGCAAGCCTGATTCAGAGGCCCTGACTTTGATAACTGAGCTGCTCCAGCCGCTCTGCTTCTGACACTCTCAGATTTCTTTTGGAGTAGATACTTTCCTTAGGGGTGAGATGTGGATACTCTGACCCGAAGACCTTGAACATTCTTGAAAGAGGTTCCAGTGCTGTATGATTTTTTTTTCAGCATTAGGAGCTCCAAAGGATGCTGAGAATGCCTTGCCCATCCAGGTAGATTACGATGGCTATGATGCCCAGGTGTTCCGACTGCCAGGCCCATCCAGAGCCCAGCGCTGTACCACTTTCAGGTGAGAGGCTTGTGAGTGCCCTGGCTCTAGAGTAGCCATGTTATGGTGTGCTTGATACATAAAATACTTCAAGAAATACAAGGAGACTTAATCTCCACATGCTTACAGTTGAACATGACTTGGGCCTGTTCAAGCCCCTTGATAACCCAAGGATTAATCTCTCTTTCCTATCCCTGGGGATCCCTTTCAGCAGGTCTGTGAGGGAGAGGGAGAGTCGCACGAGGAAGAGCTCCAGCTCGTATGACGTCTCGTGCAGCCCCTCTCTGCAGAGCCGCACGCTGCCCCCGGAAGAGGTGAGAAGCCAGGCTTCTGATGACAGCTCTCTGGGCAAGATCTCCAACATCCTGATGATCCCACGGCCTCACCTGCACCAGTGTGAAGTCAGCAGCTCCTTGGGCTATACCAGCACCAGAGGTCAGCCTGGGGCAGATGGGAAGGGACCTTTGGTGGAGAGAGGAGGTGGAAGTTTATGTTGGTGGCTGCCAGGCCAGCACAGTGGAGATGGGGCTTGCATTGGCACTCATGGTACAGCTTTTCCATAGCTCCAGCCGGGTGTGCATTGTCCCTTTGTTATCCTTGTCCAATTCCATTGCTTTTTTTAATGGCTTGTCCTAAATAGAAGTGTCCTGACACTGATTTGCTCTTTTCCCTTGCCTATTGCCTTCTTTAGTACTTGACTATTCTCCTGTGCCTGCTTGCAAATGTGGACGTACACAAGGAACTTGTATTATCCAGGTCACCTATAATCTGTCGAATGAGAACTGGCCTGAGTAGTGAGCCCTGGGGGACCCTGCTTATAACATCTCTCTGTGGGGATTTATTGTCATTAAGACTCACTTTCTGGATCCTTCCTTTTGCCAATGTACTGTTGAGCTGTCTCAGTGTGTTAGCAGTGCTGGCACTTCCCTTTTCTTCCTTTCCAGTTTAATTTTGATCTCAGGCAGTGTGCAGTATCTTCCACAAACCTGGCTCGTTTCTAGGCAAATTGTATTCCTCCTGCAACTGCTTCATCTTCTATAAAATTCTATCCCTGAAGACTCTTTAGGGTTTTTTCATGTCATGCTGTATGACACTGATACCATATTTATCCTGTCACAAGAATCACAGTTACTGGTGTGGAACTGTTCTCACACAGTGTACTTGACATTACTCTATCTTTCATGTTTTCCCCTGCTGTCAGCTAATACAACATTTTTCTTTCTTTGGTATTTCTGTTACTCCTTTAGTTTGAAGGATAGTCTTGTGACCCAGCTGAAGGTGTTCAACAGGATGGGGATGTGTGTGGAATAGGACTGGCAGGAAGGGAAGTGTCAAAGAAACCGAGGTTTTTCACATGTTGTAGGTGACAGTATAGAATGGTAAATAAGACTCTTCCTTCTTTTTGAGATTTCCACTTGTTGGGCAGAGTAATTCCTACTTACCCATCTAGTATATTTTTCTCTCCTTTGTCTAAGTAACAGTACTTCTGTTCTACACTGAATAGTGACAGCTAACTGGCATCTTGTGGAGATCATGTCCCATGTCTTCTGGGTGTAATCCCTGATTTCAGTGCTCAGATCTGAATGTTACAGAAAAGGCAGGTGTACAAGGCTCAGCTGTAGCTTCTGCCCATCTTTGGTACTCATCCTGAAGTTTCTGTTATGTCAGTCTTCTGATTTCTCAGGAATTCTCAAAGCTCTAAGTAGTTCTTCATAATTGACTTAGCAAATGGTTTCTTTATGGCTTCATTTTGTAGAAGTTTACAGTTTACAGCAATGCTGTAATGGCAGATAGAATAATGCATTTTCTTCTCTGGGTACTTGTTTATTTTGTAACTTTCAGGCTGGATAGGAATTGCTTTCAGCTTCTCTGCCTGTCTACTTCTTAGGTCTCCTCGTTTCCACTTCCCCTGGGCAATCTTTATATCCCTGAGCAGTTAATTCTCTTGTGCTTGGCTCCTGGGCGATCTCACGCTGACTTTGTTGTGTTTTCTAGATTTCCTTGAGAACATGCTGGAGTCTCAGCAGCGTGACTCCAGTGCTCCGGGGAGGTTCCATGTGGGCAGTGCCGAGTCCATGCTGCACATCCGCCCGGGGGGATACACACCGCAGCGAGCGCTCATCAACCCCTTCGCCCCCTCCCGCATGCCCATGAAGCTGACGTCCAACCGCCGGCGCTGGATGCACACCTTCCCCGTGGGTGAGGTGCCTCACAGCTCTTGAGGCTGCTGTCACTTTGTCCTTGTCCAAGATCAGCCCAGCAGGAGAGCCAGTGAGAAGTCTCTGTTCTCACTGAAGTGCTCTGCACTGTCCCAGAGGCTGAAATGAGTATATAGGCCTGGTTTAATGCCTTGTAAGTAGGCCCGACAAAATGTTTTTAAAAATATTCCGCTTCACTTGCTTCAGAGGAGGTGGCAGAGGTTCAAGGCTTTGAAGATTTTGTAAAAATGCTTTCTTAATGTCCACTAGCTCTCATTGTCTTTGCCGTTTGCAAAAGAAGGGTACAAACAACTGAGGAATCAGTGCAGATGTGGTGATCAATGATCCAATTGTAACTGTGTAGGTCCTTCAGGAGAAGCTATCCAGATCCATCATCAAACCCGGCAGAATATGGCCGAAATGCAGGGCAGTGGGCAGCAGGATTTGACACATTCCTCTGCCGAGCTGCTGGAGCTGGCTTACCATGAGGCAACTGGCAGGTGAGCAATTTGCTCCATCTTGAATGTTGGGTTTATAGACCATGAAATCAGATCTGTAAATAACCAGCTAAGCTTTATTTCTCTCCTGGGGGACATGAGTAGCTGGTTCTTCGCTGTCCTGCAAAGGCAGTACTTTGGTTATTGCTGGAAGCAAAGAACAAACAGTATGGACAGCTGTGGAATGCTGTTACAGCCTTCTCTGTGCTGCCCTCGTGCTGTTCCATCTCTGCCAGTGTCAGTGAGGGAAGAGCTCGGCTCCAGCCTGGGCTTTGCTGAGGCAGTGGTGCCAGGGGCTTGTTTGATTTGCTAAAAGCAGGGAATGGCATGAGTGAGGAAGGTTGTACAATGCAGGCTGGTTTGTTTCTCTGCAGACACGTCAGCTCTCGGCATCCAGGGGACAGTGGCTCTTTCCTGAGCTTCGGCGGGGCAGAGGAGTATGGGAACGGTTTGGGGGCCAGCCCTGGTGCAGGTAATGGGGCAGGGGTGGGGCTGGGAGAGCTGCTGGCCTTGGCAGCACTGTCAGGGATCAGGGCAGGACTTGTGGCACATGGGTGGACAGGCACTGCAAAGCAGGAAGAATCAGGAATGGGAAAACAGTGCTCTGTTAGTGCTCTTGCTTGGACTTCGTGGTGCATGGTAGTTCTTTGGGTTGCTTTGTTTGGTTTTGTTTAATGTGTTGCTACTTCTCTAGGTGTGTCTTACGAGGTTTACTGTAGAGAGATGCTCATTGTTTCCTTATAATAAGCTCTCAGGCAGTTACCGAGTTCCATAATAACAAAGCACTGATGTCCAGACACAAAAGTGACTGAACATGCACTGGTGCAGTTCCTGATCTGGATGGCAGATGGCAGGAGGAGCTGGTGAAAGGTGAATGCTACTTAGAGCCAGCTCCTCCACCAGTTACAGGCATCATCCAGCAGCAGATATCCATCCTTTCTCTTACAGGGGCACAGCTACAATGTTAATACCATTTTCCTGAGTAAATCTACCTAAGCTAGTTTTAAAAAATTACTCCTAAATGTTTGGAGGCTTCCTGAGATTTGTATTTTGATAAATGGCTTTGAAGGCAGCAGTTTTTCTTGCCTCCCTAGCAGCTTGTTTTCTCTCATGTGCCACACCAGCTGTTAATATAACTTATGGAGTCTACTTTTCAAGATGTTTCACCATTTTGGGGAGGAGGGTTTTGCTTGGGTTTTAGCTACTGAACACTTCTAGTGAGATGTTCAAATTTGATCCAAGATGTATTTGTTCCTCATTAATTGACTTAGCGTTTTTTTTCTGCTCTGCAGAAACCTGAGATTTTCCATGCAGAGAAATTCTGTATCTTAAAAGATCATCATGCTTTTGATTTGTTTTTATTTAAAATTCAAGAGAAGTGCATAATTGCTTAAAATAAAACACATATGTCTTTCTTGTAGGGATGAACCTCAAAACTCAGAACAAGGATTCCTTGGAAGATGCTGTCTCTAACTCTCCAGATCCAAGTAAGCAGGAGAAAGGTTTGAAAGAGAGTTTGCATAGGTGGGAAGATGGGGAGGGAAAGAGCATGTACATATATAGAGGCATCAGGAGGTGGTAGGCAAGAAACTGAGGAGCCTCCTTGGCTTTTGGCAGTGGTTTATTTTGGCCTGCAGTAATTTGCAGGATCGCCCTGTACTGCCTCACCATGATTGCAGTTCTGGAGCTCTTGAGAACATGTGAAGCTGTTTGTTGTGTTACATCTGAAATTCTTTCCTTACCAGACACTATTATGCAAAAAGCTAAAGCTGCTGAACTCGTATCTACCTCTCAGTGTGAAAACTTTGTTTGGTACCAGCTTGTTGAAGTAGAATTGGTACAGTCAGTTTCTGAATTTGGTACCATTTACTGAGAAATATCTGCCTTCACCTCCTAGAGAAACAAGTGTGTCACTGCTTAAGAAAGCATTTTCTTTATAGCAATCTGTCCTGTATTACTTCTTGTGCAGTGTTCCTGCCATTGGTGTTAACACTTTGATAGTAAAATAAATTTCTGTCTGTAGGATCTCTGACAAGAAGTTAAGAATCAGTAAGGTGATACAGATTGTTTGAATTGGGTCAGAATGTAGTGCAGTGGTGAGCTGATGATTTGATATAATACAGTTAGCTTTTCCTTTTTAATGTCTAGTTTTACATCTCTGTAATCTCAAAACTGCAACATAACTCTACGAAAGGGTGTGGGAAAAGATTGCTTTCCAAGTTACTATTTTTCTGGTCTTCCCACCCCTCTGGATATATCTTCTGTTTTTGTAACTGTGGAAATACTCCCTTTTCTGCTGTTGTACTATTCCAGAAAGAGGCTGGTCTGTCATTCTTTCTCTCCTCCTCTCCAGCTCCTTCTGCAGTTGTCTAGGATGCAAAACTGGTCTGATTTTCTTGTTCAGACGTGGAATGTTGATCTGTTTATTAATAATCAGTAACTGCACCTGACTTGCTGTAATTTTGTAAGAGCAGTGGCTATGTCAGCTCTAGCTTTCAATCAAGAGAAAATGAGATGTATTAACTTTGAATGCCTTTTGCATGATGGGATTGAATCAGCATGTGCACTGCATTGTTTAACAAACTCTGTCTCTTTCTCTCCCTCCCTTCTTCCCATCCTATTTTCTTTTTCCCTTCCCATTCCACACCCCTTTTTGTCCCTGTTGACTTTATGCCAACTCTTTTTTGTCTCATTCTTTCTAACTCCCCTCTTCACGCACTTCTTTCATCCCTGTCTGCACCCTGTTTTTCCATGGGTGACCACATATGCCCCCCCTGTGTGCCCCCCATGACACAACGAGGCAGTTCTGACGCTGTCTGCTCCCCCCGTAGTGCCAGGCTTCTGTTGTACAGTTGGAGTGGACTGGAAATCCCTCACTACTCCGGCCTGTCTGCCTCTCACCACGGATTACTTCCCTGACCGCCAGAGCCTGCAGAACGATTACACGGAGGGTTGCTATGACCTGCTCCCAGAGGCTGACATTGACAGGTTTGGCCAGCACCTTCTCTGTACAGTCCTGTGCTTGAGGAGCAGGTGATGGAAGAGGATCACTGCAATCTGTACAAATGAATGATGGATTGCTAACAGGGCAGCGGAATACTTACGTTTTTCTTTTTCCAATGAAAGCTTTGCACCTTTTCTGATGTTCCTCTCTGACAGTATGGTGTGTTCTATAGATTTTATATTAGAAATTGTTCTTGTAAAAAATTTTACGTCTCTTTTCTGTTGTGTTTCAGTCAAAATATTCTACCTCAAGCCATCATTTCTGTTAATTTATTTTCTAGCAAGTGTTTTGGAAAATGGTAAATGAGCAAATGCATGTGGATGCACAGTGTTTAAGATGCTTATCCTCACTCTCAGGGATATTTAGTTTAAAGAATCTTGTTGAAAAACAGTGTTAGTAGGATAAATAGAACTTCTCTGCTTGTTTTGGAGGTCTCTGGTAACTATTTAATATGGTTAGTTTGATTTTTTTTTTTTTTTTTTAAAAACTGAAGCAGTCTCATTATCTTAAACATTTTTCAGGCTTTCCGTAACTTGTAAGACCTCAAAAGACATGCTCATGTTGCTGCTTTATGGGGACAAAACAAAAATATTAGTCAGGGTGATTGAAATACAGAGGTAGCAACAGGATTAATGAAGAAACACCTGAAAGAAATGTCAAATCTCCCTTTGCAATAGGAAGGCAAAGTTCAGAACAGGAGCTATAATAAGATGCCACAGTGACGTGTCCTCTAATCCCTCTCTGCTCTCCACTTCCCACTGTGGGAGAGGCTGGAGCATTGCTGCCCACTGGCATCCTGAGCTCTGCTGAACATGTACAAATTGCACTGAGGCTGCCTGAAAAGTGCTGGAAAAGTCATCTTTTGAGAATTTATTGCAAGTTTCACAACTGTTGTAGGCATATTTGCTACTAGTTGCCAAACTGCTTTGAAAGGCAGCAGTAAAAACTGCCAGACAGTTAATCACCCTGTCTCCAAAGGTACCCATTTTCCCTCCTGCTCCCAGAGGCAGGTGTTCCCAGGCAGAGGGCTTCAGGGCTCGGAGCAGAGCTAAGAATAGGTGTGTGGTCTGTTTCCTTATTCTAGTCTGCTTAACCTTTGTGTCCAGGAGGGATGAGGAAGGAGTGCAGATGACAGCCCAGCAGGTGTTTGAGGAGTTTATTTGTCAGCGTCTCATGCAAGGCTATCAAATTATTGTGCAATCCAAACCACAGAAACCAGCCCCAACCGTGCCACCCCCGCTCAGCAGCAGTCCCCTCTACAGTCGAGGTGAGTGACCTGGGCTTGACAAGTCAGGCTTTTGTCTTTTCCTTTTGCCAGTCCCAGTAACCTCGAATAAGGCACATCCACCAATTGCTCAGCACTTCAATGGTGGCTGTTCTCTGGTGGTTCTGTCTAGGGAAGTTCTAAATGGGTGGTGTATGAATCCCAAATGCTCTTCTTTGGTTATGATACCAGCAGATCTTAACTGTAAGACTCTTTGTGCAGCTGTTCCCTAAAAATGTGGCCTAAAAGATGGATTTTAGCTTTTCCTGAGTTCAGAAGCCCAGTTCTGGACTCCAGTTCAGTAGTCTCTTTCTGTAGGCACAGTTTGTTGAAAAAGTTCTGACTATCACAGTAAGCTGAAAGGGTTTTTTGCTTTTTACAACTAGGACTTGTGTCAAGAAATCGACCTGAGGAAGAGGATCAGTACTGGCTGAGTATGGGCCGTACTTTCCACAAAGTCACCTTGAAAGACAAAATAATTACTGTGACTCGGTACTTGCCAAAGTGAGTATCTCTCTGGTTGAGCAGTTTGCTGTCAGTGTTCAGATGACCATTCTTTTCCAGCTCTCTGTGCTTGCTTGAAAGAACATACTGATAATCTTTCTTTTTAGGAGAAGAAAGAGAAGCACCAGTATCAATAATACTGAGATTAATGTTTGTGTTTGATCTTTTAGGTACCCATATGAATCTGCTCAAATAAATTACACCTACAGCTTGTGCCCCTCACACTCTGACTCTGAATTTGTCTCTTGCTGGGTAGAATTTTCCCATGAGAGACTAGAAGAGTACAAGTGGAATTACTTGGATCAGTATATCTGCTCTGCTGGCTCAGAGGATTTCAGGTGAGAGCTCCTTTTCCATCCAGACTGTTCTGTGTCCTAATTGCCTCTTTTCCTTTTTGACCTAAAATTTCATCACCAAGCTCAACCCACAAATGCTCAGTACTCCAGGGAGAGTATCTGGCCTGCTTTCACTGTCAGCTCCCAGCAGCTGTTGCCTTGTAGGAGCCTTGCTCTGTGTTGCTGGTGCATTGTTTGACCTTTGGTACAGACTCTTGATCGCAAAATTCAGCATGAACTTTTTTTCCTCTGCTACAAATGCAAAGAAGTAAGATGGCATTTTGTATCACACAGATGTTTTTCTTGCCTTCTTACTGATTTCTGGATTTGACTCAAAACGTCCATTTATTTTGAAACTGTTGGAGGTTTGCTTGAGTACTGGGCTTGACTGCAATCTTACTCCTAAGCTGTGGAGCAAGTGCTCACCAGAAATGTGGAATATCTCCACTAGTATCAATAGCTTTTTTGATATCTTCTCTCCACACAACCAGTCTTTATCATCTTTTCTTTTCAGGTCTCAGTCAAAATACCTCCTACGCTAATGTGCACCTTGAAAATTCCTTTTTGTCTGCTTATTTTTAGAGAAAAAGCCTTTGGGGCCTATCTTTTGCAGGAAAGAAAGCATGTCTCTGTGTTACAATTACTCTGAGGATAGCCTTGTTCCCAGTGATATTCAAATTGCTGACCATTCCTTTGCACATGTGCTCGTTCTGACTCAGGGGCAGCAGTGAGGTGGTTGCTGCACTCACTGAAATGTGCAGTAGGTCGATTTGTGTTTTGATTCTGGAAAACCCTTCCCGGGATACTGCTGAACTCTCTTACGCATTCTTGCAGCCTTATTGAGTCGCTGAAGTTCTGGAGGACGCGGTTCCTGCTCCTGCCCGCCTGCATCAGCGCCACCAAGCGCATCATGGAGGGGGAGGTGCACTGCGATGTGTATGGGGACAAGCCCCGCTCCGACGAGGAGGAGTGGCAGCTCCTCGACGGCTTCATCCGCTTCGTGGAGGGTCTGAACCGCATCCGCCGCCGCCACCGCTCCGATCGAATGATCCGGGTGAGTGCCCCGCCCTCGGCTGGGCCAAGAGCTGAGGCTGAGTGTGACCTGAGCTACTCCTGAAGTGTTAGCAGGGGGACCTGAGGCCATCCCAGGCAGGCTGGGACATGTGTGCCTGTGTCCGTGGTAATCCATCCCTAAAGGACAGTGCTGAGCCATGTGCTGGATCAGGTTTCAAATAGTGGGGCTTGTTAACACCTGTGAGGATATTTACCTGGGATGGGTGTCCCATGCTGCTGTGACTGTATCCAGGCTCAGGGGCAAGCCAGGCTCTTCTGCACAGAAGAGCCATATTTTAGCCTGGCAATACTCTGTTTTATACCTTGGCCAGTTTTTCTTACCACAGGCCTGAAGCCTCTTCTTTGCAGGTGTGCTCTGCTTTGTGCTGGAGGTGGGCTTAGCCTGCGTACACCACAGTGCCTTGTGATGCAGACACTTGGTCCAAACGGATCTGTGAGGTAGTTAAGCTGGTCACTTTTGGGTTGACTTGGTTCTGTGCTGCAGATTCAAGAAAAGGATTGGGAAAAGAGAGTCATATGAGTGAATTTTTTGGTAAACAATAGTTTCAAGAGGCTGATGAGAAACTGGTTAGTGCATATTGAATTATCTTCCCATTCACACACTAAGTGGGGTAATTTATTTCAGAGCAATTTCACCTTTTCCAGAATAACAAACATTTTATTTTGAGAATAGCATCCACACAAGACACTAGGCTATAATGGTTTGACTCGCTTTTTAAAGTGTTTTTAATAAAGCCCTGCTGACATGAGGTGCTGTGTTCTTGATTAATAGTTAAGCCTAGCTTGACTAAGTCTGTGCTTCTATTTTTTTTTTTTTGTTGTTAGAAAGGGTCTGCCATGAAAGGCTTGCAGATTTCTGGGCCAATTCCCACTCACTCTCTGGAGCAGTCTGGGCCTCCCATTGGGAAAAAAGGAACGTCAGCACTCTCAGCTCTTCTGCAGATGGAAGCCAGTCAGAAGTGAGTCTCAACAGGCTGTGTGAAGAGCCCAGAGCATCCTTCCTCCATATTGCGCCTGGACTGGCTAATGTTAAATACATAAGAGATGAATATTTTTAATGCTAAGTTGGTATTACACATGCATAATAGAACTGAGTTCAAGGGTCTGTGTTGTTTGGGTGGGGTTAAAAGTACTTACCAAATGTTGGATTAACTTTGTGCCTCAGTGTGTGGGAATGCAAATACCTGAAAATAGGGCAGCACCCCTCTGCAACAGTTGCCTTTGAGGGGAAGCTGACACAAAATCTGTTTGAATAAGCTCTGGATTGCTTCACTTTATTTTAGGACCCTGGGGGAGCAGCAAGCAGCAATGCTTTCTGGGAAGAGCTCTGGGCAGCCTTCGGAGAGTGGGAACATTGCTATCACACCCACCTATATGGACAGCCCACGGAAGGTAAAGACTGCCTGGTCTTTCTTTAGCTGCTATTTCTACACAAGAATTCCTCAAATAATCAAAGATTATTTCTCTGAGCACTTGGCTACATTATACCACATGTTACTCTCTAATCCAGTAAGGGCTGGTCCTGTACTGGCCTTTGTGTGCAAGGGCATGGGAATTCAATTCTGTAACCGTGACAGTGATATGGAATCCTGGGGATGCCATCTCAGTGTTTTGCTGATTTAAGTGCTGTTTGCTAATTAGTCCATTTCCTTTGCTGGTAGCACATTTCATTTCAATCAGGGCTTGACTGTTAGCTGTAGCAGTACAGTGCTCTCTGCATCTCTGTGCAGTCTGTCTTGGAGAGCAAAATCAACCTCTGGATCATGACTATGTGAGCACTGAGTGGAATTTTAACAGCAGGAGATTGAGTCTCTTGCCTCTGTTTAGAGGAGGGGATTTGTTCCTGAGAAGTGATTGGGATGTCATTTCTTCACTGGCTGGACTCCAGGCTGGAGAAAATGATCTTCCTGGAACTCTCTTCAGACAGTAAAGGCTGTGCTGTCCATCAACCTTTCTGTTAAGTATTCTTTGAGAGCCAGGAGAGCAGGAACTCCACCTCCAAGTCCAACCAGAAATATTCGATTATTTTTCTATATTCTGGCATGAAGGTCTTTTAACAGAAGTAACAAGGAACTGAATAAAGATAAGAGTTAAATGTGACCTGTCTTTGGGTTCAACAGTTGAAATAGCTCTCATATTCAACACTCTCGACCCCTTCTTTCTGCATTTTTCTCTTAGCATCTAATGTTTCTACATCCACTAGAATATTGATAGTTGAAGTGATAGAGTAACTGTGATCATCTTGGTAATAGACACTTGTAGAATTAGTGTTTGGAGAACACAGAGGAGAGTCTGGAGCAGAATGTGCTGGACCTGGGAAAAGTAGGTGCTCAAACTGTCTTGAGGCATGTTTGCAAATTTCCACATCCTCATTCAGGCTTTGCATTCTCCTCTTCTACCATTTTGAAAAATCAGCTTTTCTCTTTAAATACAGAAATCTTAAATGTCTCTTTCCACCAGTAAAGCTGGTGAAAATTCCACGTAGGACGCAGGAGAGAAGAATGTTGTGTCCAGTTGTTCTGTGTGGCTGGGGGGGAAAAGGCAAAATGGACTTCCTTAGCAAGGGCACAGGTGTGTGCTGGCACCAAATTAGCAGACTTTGTGCTACCAAAAAATGCCATCTTGAGTAATGTTAAAAGTAACGTTCGAAAGCCTCTCTGGAAGGCTGACTGGAGACTCCGGAAGAGTGTGTTGTCAATTGAAGGACTTTCATGCTCCAGCAGTAAACACTCCTGTAAATATTTACACACAGGGACTGGGAGATAAGCAATTGGAATCTTCTAATTGATGGCTCATGCCTGTTGGAAAGATGCCAGTGGACAGGCAGCGTTGTGCTCACTGGGGAACAGCAGCGTGTGCCTCATGTCACAGCCCCTGTAGGGCTCCCCAGCACAGGGAGATCTGGCTTTCCACACACTCACAGCCAGAGAACTGACAAATTGTCACAGCTGTGAGCTCTGTCAGCAGCCAGGGGAGCAAGTGCTTTCCTAAGGTGCTCTTCAGTGCTGGAGTTAAAAACTGAGCCACTGGCTTCACTTTACTCAGGTTCAGAGTAGAGCTGGCAAGTCAGTTCAGCCAGTTACTGGGCGACACACTGTGGTTTTAACCCAGTGAGTTCGCTTGATCCATGATCTGTTTGGGAAGTCCTTGCCCTTAAGAATCCAGGGTGCTTGGCTCTGCTTCTGCACTGTGTAAATTGCCAGTCGTGTAACCTTGGCATTGATTCTTTCCAGAAAATGTTTTGTACGTACATACCAAGGTAAGCATCATCTTAACTGCAGGCTAGACAAAAATATTTTGCCAAGAGAACAGAATAAAGAATTGCAAATAGGGAGTGAAAATCTAGATGAGTTCCACTGCATTGTCTTATGTGATAAGAGAATCTTGACACATCTTTGAATAGCAGCTGGGGATAATTCACCCAGGGTTTGCAAGTAGGCAGAAACATAGCACAGGCAGTATCTGTTTAATTTTGCATGAAGTATTAAACACAGTGTTGGAAGGATCTTTGTGATGAGGTTTTCTTCCCTTTCCTTTGCACCATGCCAGACCTGCATTTAAGAGGAAGAGTGTGCTTCCTGAAAAGAGCGTCTCTGCCTCTCCCTCTTTATCATTTGAATGTCTAACAGATTAGAAAAAACTCTGACTTTCTTTGGATATTTGTCATTATACCTGTGGTTTCTGTATTTCAGTATTTTTGTATTTAGGATGGAAGCCCCCATACTTCAGAGCTCAAGACTTTCTCCTGTGAAGTATGGAGGGAAGGCTGTAATTTCAATTGGCTTCTGATCAATGTGGGTTTAAAAATTTTAGGAAAGCATCTGTGCCAAGGAAGAGCAATGTCTTGTTACAGAGAGAGAAAGTAAGGATATGTGTCAGTAACTCCTGATGCTGTGCATTCTGCTGCATCTGACCTTCTGGGTCTGGGATTTGCATTCTCCTCATACTTTCTCTCTGTGGTCATTTGATACTTGCACAACCTTGTATTTGCTTTTCTTCAACTCCTTGTTCCTGTTGCTGTTGCCATTAATGGGCCTACTTCCTCTGGTGCCTTCAGGATGGGGCCTTCTTTATGGATTTTGTTCGCAGCCCACGCACAGCTTCAACCTTCTACTCACAGGTTAGTTTTGAATGGGTTGTTGTCATCTCTGGCTTTTGGACTGAGGTGATGGACAGCATTTGTGTCCTGAGCTTGCCACTCTGGGAACCTGTGCTGTTTCCAGATCCTCTCACTGAGAGTGAGATGTGCGGCATTAGCAGGACAAAGTGGCAGAAGCAACCATTTTTTCCCACCATTTGTTTGTGCTGTGTTTTGGATGTTCATGTGCCCTGTCTCACTATCCTTTGCAGTACTGTCTTGTCAACTACTAAAGCTGCTCTTTTTGTTTCTCAGTAAGTGCTTGTTTTCCATCTTCCCTCACTGAACAAAATGGCAACAGCTCACTCGTCTGGTTCTTGGCTAAATTTCTTCTGTGGTGTTTGATTGACAGGTGACTCTGGAGATGTCCTAGTCAAATTGTGTCCTTGGATTCCTAAATAACTGAGGGCTGAAAATATTGGTATCATCTTGGTGTAAAAGAGTCTTTGTCCACTTAACACCAGTTAGGAATTAGCAGTAACACAGAGTGCCCATAAAAATGCTGCTGATTGAAGTGAGCCCCGAGGAGGGAGAGTGGCTTTTGCTGGCTATGGGCACTGTAGAGTTGGCCTTGGAACATCTGCTGGTTTTGGCTGCCCAAAAAGGGACATCTGCCGTTAGAGATTTTTGGGATATGAGAAATGGCATAAATAAAGGACTCTTGGCTGTCAGACCTAAGTCAAGCTACCAGCTTTGTGATTTTTAGCTGTGTATATGCTGTGGATTCATCACGGCAGAGCAGCCCCCATATTTACACCAGCTTGAGTTAGAGTTACTCTGCCGTTCGTGTTCTCTCCCCCACCTCTCCAGCTTTTATATAATGTGCCTTTACTAAACCATACGTGTTAATGACAGATGGCAATTACAGCCTGTACTTTGCTGAATCCTTCAGTATTCATGCTCTTTCTGAAATGATTTTATGGTAATTTTGTGAACTATTCAGTCTACCATTGGAATAGTGCGAGTGTTCCTGCGGGAGGAAAGTGTTCCTGTTGTCTTGGCGACATCGGTGTGGGTGGGTGCCAACCAGCCTTCTCATACTGCCCTGAGAAAGGAGGGAAGATGAGCTGATTTTTTTGAGCATTATGAAACTTGAATTTGTGTGATACATTTACATATTTTTGAGAGTTAGACTTGAAACTATTTTTGCTAAATGCTTACTACCTTGTCATAGTGATTAAGTGTCCTGTTCTGTCCATTACATGCTTCTAATCATAGTTATTTGCTTGGGTTGAAAATGTCAGGTTTGGACTGGGGTTGCTGGTTTGCCAGTAGTTCTCTCAACCCAGTTGTTTCTGGATTGGTGATCCTCATCTTTATTTGGGTCTGAATTTGTTGTTTGTCAGGAGCTCTGTAGTGATGACAAAATAAGACTGTATTTATCCCTTCTGCATATGCTTGTGCTTCCTTTGAATATTGCTTGTTGTTGACTAACTTGTGCTGAGGCATAGATGATGGGGGGGGGACAATGGGAAATGGCTTACATAATGAATTTCATAGATATGCTGCTGTGTTTACTCATCACAGGTCTCTATTGATCAATCAGTCCCCGCAACCTCTGATGGCAGCGCGTTGATGACCACGGGGCAGGGCCCTGACAGGGGCAGCACCCAGGCCCTGGGAAGCACCCAGAATGTTGCAGACCTGGGATACACCACCGCTGGTGCTGCAGAGGGCAGGTAGGAAAGGCACAGCAGTGCTGTACTGCGGAGCTGTTCAGTTACAGCTCCTTTCTGGTGTCAGGGAATGGGCACTTAAACAGGAGCCTGAGAACAGGCTGTGCTGTGCCTGTCAGCACGAGCAGGCACTTGTCACAAGACCTTACTGCAGCATTTCCACGTGCACAGAGAGTGGTAGTAAAATAAGCCTTGCAACCCAGTTTTCCAGAATTAAATGAACACAAGGCCTGATTTCTCCACCCACAAGAAGAGCTTCATTCTTCAAGAAATGAAGAAATTCCATTTCTGAAATCTGCTAGTAGGAAACGAAGCTTTGAATTGACATCTTGTGTCTGTTTTGGCAAGCGGGGAGGGGGCCTGCAGGACTCATTGGATCGAGTTGGTTGATGAAATCTGAGAGGTTCTAACCTGGAAGTGAGACACTGGGGAGGAAGCAATGTTGAAAATAAACTTTATTAGCACCTGTTTCCTGTGGTTGTATATTACAGTAAAAAAAAAATTAGCCAACTTCAAAATGTTTGCTCTCAATCGCTCCTGAGTACAGCTGTATGTGGCATAGCATGCATTGGTTCCATATAGCAATGTCCTGGTGAGCTCTCGGGGGAAATACATGTTTGATGCTTTTAGTTGTCCTTCTTGAGATGAAAAAGGAAATAAATGTGGCAAAGTCATTGTTGAGAAGAGAGAGCAATTCTCTTAAATGTACATATTTGAACAAATATGTCAGCTTCCTTGATTTTTGAATGTGCTTCTGTTTACTGCTCAGCTCTCAGCAGTGTTCAACAAGTGCTCTGACTTCCTCCTCCACTTTGGTAGAGATTCTTGAAGCCATGAAACACCCCACGTAAGTTTTTAATATAACTGTGCTTAACATCTGAATGAGATGTTTTGTGAGAGGACATGAGAAGTGATGTACTTAGAGGAGAGCCCCATGTCAGCTGTTGAAGAGTTTTGAGCTTCCTTTTGTTATTCAGTTCCAGACTCTCTAATAAGGAATGTTATAGAAATTGAGGTACAAGCAAAGACTTCAATTATTAGAACCCCAGAATCTTGTCAAATCAAAAATTCCCAATAAGTCACTAAAGTGCTGTCAATGTCAGCTCTTCACCTTGGTACCAAAAGCCAACGATACATCACTCCAGGGGCATTGTGCATTTCTTGTCCTGTATTTTGTCCTCCTCTTTCTTTTTCTTTCCCCCAGCAGTGATTTTTGTCTTTGTTACTTAGAAGAGCTCTCAGTCAGTCTGTGTTAACACGTGTGACTTGCTGTGCTTCAGCACAGGGATCCAGCTGCTCTCCGAACAGAAGGGCCTCTCCCCGTACTGTTTCATCAGTGCAGAGGTTGTGCACTGGCTGGTGAACAACGTGGAAGGGGTGCAGACACAGGCCATGGCCATTGACATAATGCAGGTAAGGAAATTATCCAGGGACATATGGAGGGCCAGAAATGCCTCAGTCTGTGAAGAAAGTAAAATTCTAGAGGAAAGCATAGCAATAATTTCTGTTACTTATTAAAATCTGCTTATGGATGAGTACTGAAAGCAGTGCTCAACAGAATATGAGGTAATGATGATATTTTTTTGATTCCTTATCACAAAACAGCAACATACTCTTCAGTAGTAATATGTATTTTTTTCTACTTCTATGGTGATGGTTCTGTTTATAACCTCCAGTCAGCAGGTACTTACCAGGTACTCTGCATTGTGTTGGAATTGAGGCACTAGGCTGTGATTTGGGTTTCCTTTCTGATAATTAAGTTAATAAAGTTGTAATAAAACCAGCATATGACCTTTCTCTTATGGATGCTGAAGCAGACACACTTTATGCAGGAACACTGCTTGTATTCACCAAGGGATTTTTCTGTATTGAACTGTGTCAGGGGCAGAAGGTTGGAAATGTTCTGGAGTTCATTCTTCTGCTGAGATCCCATATCAATTAACAGGGAACTTAGAATGTTTCCAAGCTCTTATCTTCTATAAATCCATCTATAAAACCAGAGCAGGGTGAGGGAGGAAGACATCTGTGGAAAGGTCAAATACAATTTCTTGGGGAGATAAGGAATTGCTGCATTTACTGAATATGAAGAGATAACTTTGCTGGTATTTTTGTTAGGCACATATCTATACAAAAAGATGTTAAGAGAAAGAAAATTATTTCCTAATGTTCTTTAGCAACCTTTTTATGTAACAGCAAGAGTGATTTATTTTTATCATGTTTGCTCTGTTCTCTCTTTTCTTGTTCAGAAAATGTTAGAAGAGCAGCTTATTGTCCATGCATCTGGAGAAGCTTTACGAACCTTTATTTATGGCTTTTATTTTTACAAGATTGTTGTGGACAAAGAACCAGACCGAGGTCAGCATTGTTAGCACAAGACTTTCCTCACTATCCCTTTTCATAATCACTAGGCTGTTCTTGATTCTTAGGGGTGTTGCAGCAGGAGTGCATTTTGGGAGCAGCTGATCTCAAGAGAGTCAGAGAAATTCAGCTTTTTTAGTAAAAAAAAAAAAAAAAATTGCAGAAAACATGAAGTACTTTTTTTTTTCCTGCCTCTTTTTCATCTAGAACTACTTTTCCCTCTCAGACTCGAGTAGTTGTTTCTAACTGGAATTGCCTTCCCCTTGCAGTGGGGCTGCAGCAGCCTGCCATGTGGCACACGGCTGCCATGGATGACTTCTCCGCCTTCCAGAGGAAGTGGTTTGAGGTGGCCTTTGTGGCAGAAGAGCTCCTGCACTCGGAGATCCCAGCGTTCTTCCTGCCCTGGCTGCCCAGCCGCCCAGCCTCCTATGCAAGTAGGCACAGTTCCTTTAGCCGCAGTTTCGGAGGACGGAGCCAGGCAGCTGCACTATTAGGTAGATGCACAGCACAGGTGACAGCTGGGGAAGTTCAAGGGGATGCTTTGAAAGGGGAAGAGCAGCCAGCCAAGGGTATGATCTCACGTGGACCAGCAACAAAGCTGCAAATTTCATGCTGGCCTTACATGTGTCTTGCATGTGGACTCGTTCTCTTATGCTGGAGGTGTGTTTCACTGGCTGAGCAGGTAACTTTTACTTCAGAGAACTGGGATACAGTAAAAAAGTATTTCTTAAAATACTCCTTTTTCCTGAATTCCTAGAATTTGGGGAGGAAGATACTTTGTCTCCTTGCAGATCCAGAGAGACTCCTCACAACCTGTAAGGAGTAAGGAGGGATAAGTTTTGAGAACAGCAGAGCAACCCAACTGTTGAAATTACATGTCTAATTGCTTCCTAGGGGCGAAAGCCACAGTGAGATCCAGATGTGTTAGAAGTTTTCTGTGATGTGCTAGAGGCTTTTTAGCTAATCTGAACCAGACTCCTTATATTAATAAGCCTGCGAAGCCCAGCTGCAGATGATCCCTGTGGTATGGAAGCAGTAGGAAGATCTTGCTGCTGGGCAGGATACCATTAGTATCTAATGTTCTCTAATGTGTGGAGAATAACTCTGGCTGCCTCTAACAGCCCGTGAAACACACTGGCTGCGTGACTGACCCTGTTGCTTTGTCAGCTTTTTGTTGCGTATCCGGGCCAGCCTGAGTCACTTGCTTTTGTTCCTCTTTCCTTGTTTAAGAGAAAAATCATTGCTATGGAACTGCAACTTCAGGTTTACTTAGATGCATCTGTTAAAGGTCTAGCAATTAAGGATAAAAGGAAAAATTTTGCTCTTCTCCTGTTGTGTATATTTGACCTTCTGAAGAGAAGTGCCTTACTGCTGGTGTAGTATCTCTTAAACCTGAAGTCACAGTAATCCCTGTGTATTTCTGAAAGCCTTGTTTGAAGAGGAACAGCATCAGAAATGGGAAAGCATTAAGGATAGTAAGTCTGAACTAATGGTTAATTCCCTGAAGCCAACATATGCAGGTTATTTTCCCTGTCACACGATAAATCTGTTGCCTTGGCTAGTATCCAACCTCATTAGCTCAGTGGCTGGCCAGAGCTGAAGCCTGAACGTAGGCTGGCGTGAAAGTATTGTGGAGGCTGGAGGCACTTGGGCCAGATCCTGATCGTGGTTTGATCTCTTACTCACTGTTTAGCCTGAGAAAACCAGTTCAGGTTCGTCTGTCTGTGCTCTTTTGTGAGATGAGAAGACTGAGACTCAACCAGCCTGCACTTGTGGGGATGAGCAGAGGGAGGAGTGTGCCTCAGTGTCCCCTCAGCTTTCCTTTAACACCAGCCAGGAAAAGAGTGTATTCCTGCAGCATGTGGTGTATTACACACCTGTGTAGCTCTCCTCTTTCTTTTCAGTTGGGATTATGTCCATTTTACTATTTGACTAATTTGCAGTCCTTGAATGAGTGATAAATGCCTTCAGATTGTTCTCATGCAGTCTGTTTTTTCCAGGAATTACAGTTTTTTGTAGAAAAGTTGAGTGTGGAAGTTTTTTCTTGCAAAGGAACTGGTTTAAACTATGTTTCTGTGCTGTCCCTCTTCTAAACAGTATTCAAAAAAAAATCTTCTGCAGTTCATCTGAGGCAAAGAGCTTTACTAAACCCAGATGACCCCTGGTCCACGTGACTTCATTTGTTCCTCTCTTGGTCTTGATTTGGTTGTGTTTTTTATTTCTTCCCCTCCCCACCTTCCCTAAATGTCAGGCTGTGATATAAAATTGCATGCAAGCATTGGGAGCTCTGGAACAAGCTCCATGTATCTCTCAAATCTTCATCCCTCCCAATTCCCCAATCACTTGCCCAGTGACTATCCCCTTTCCCTTCCCAGTGGAAGTCTGACCTGTGATACATCTAATCTTGTCCCTTTGATTTATAGCAATGCATGCACTAGCAGTTGTAGTCATGTATGTAATGAGTCTGTGACTGGAGAATAACCTGCCTGCTCCTCTCCGATTTGCTAAATAAATCATTAGTCAAATACTCAATAGTACAAGACAATTGGGAAGCAGGTGAGTCCTCTTAAAGTCTGACCTATGGAAGCCAGAGTTTATTCTCTTAAAACAAGTTGGTTTTAAACAGAAGCTTCTGAATTCAGACACCTGAACATTTCTGTTTAATGTATTTTTTATTAACTCATCTGATTGGACTGTGTTCCTCTGGCTTTGCCTGTGAGCTATAGCTGCAGACAAGGCAGAAAGAGACACTTCAGCCCTAACAGGGAGTCTGCACTCCCTGGGAAAAGGAACAGTCTAAGGGAGCAGGGAGCTCATTCTTCCCAGTTTGGGCACACTGGGTTGTGGTGTTATCACTGACCCCTTGGCTAATGACCAACACCTACCTGACTGAGCTACTTTGGCTTCACAGCTTCCAGGATGTTGTTTTCCAACACACTTTGTTACAAATTTGGCACCATAACCTCCTGACCACAAGCATTGTTTTCACAATATCCCAAAGGAGCCAGAAAAGAAACTCTGAAGGTGTCAGTCTGTCTGACAGTGCCAGATCAACTCAGAAATTGCAGATGATACATTTGCCAAAGACAAAAATGAGTCTTATTTATGATACAAAACTGGGTGATGTTCTTTCATTTTCATTGTGGTTTTATTTTTTTCCTGTTCTGCGCTGCAGTAATAGCAACATAAAGGGTTTCCTTATAACCTTTAAAATGCCTCCAGCTAACTTGCAGTAGAAGTGAAGGTGGGAACTTTCCATCTACCTTGAGGAAGGATTTCAACAATTTTTTTTAAAACACCATCAAGCCATCAAATTATAAGATAATTTAAAAGCTGATCCTATAAAGGAGTGCACATCTTTTAATTAAGAAAGAAATAACAACACCCATCCCTCATGCGTGCAATAATAAAAAGGGCAAAAGTTTTCCAATAGCAGCTTCGCAGCCCATTGTTTTGTGTCAATTTTTACCATTACAGAAATGTTAAATTATATATTTGTCTAAAGAAAAGTTGAAAGTGATGGTATGTTTCATAGCAGGACTTTGGTCTCCAGGTCAGGAGATCTGGGTTCTGTCCCCAGCGTTGCAGTCCTCTGTGTGACACCAGGCAGATCACTTCCACTGCTCTGCTTTCCTTCCTCTCTTGCCTGGTTCCTGAGGTTTTCTGTCGCCAGGATGCTGGGCTGTGGGGCACAAAGGGAGCTGCATCTTGGGCACTATCCCAGCACTTACTGCAAAGCACTAGGAGGTATTGCAGTGGTCAGAATGCTGCTGCATCCCTTGGCTGACTCTTCATGCTTTTACCAAAAGTGTTGGATGTGCACTTTTAACAATGTGGTAATGTGGGATATTGATATGAGATTAAAGAAACGAGAAGTTTAACTTCTAATCTCCTTTAGCTGTGGAAAGTCCTGGAATGCTCCTGCCCTGTGTAGCAGCACCCTGTCGTGATTTCTGGTGGAGACATACAGAAATATTTGGAATGAAGCTGGTGTTGTCTAGCCATGCTTAATTGTGGCACCAGTGTCCTGTTGATTAACTGCTGGACTCTTGGTTCTCTCTATTGCAGCTGAAATGTCTTTTGACTGCTTGGGGAGGTGATTCTGTAGCACATACCCCTGACACAAGAAATACTTCAGGATTTCTGTCTTTGGTGATCTGGATGAGCGGCATTTTGGGACTATTCTGCTAGCCTGCAAATATCTGGGGAGGATTGGGAGGACAAATTAATTTCAAATTGCTTATCTTGGTTCTTCTGTTCTCTTCATCCTGTCCCCCACCTTCTCTTTAATGGCCCTTGTAAACACCCCTGTCCCTTGGCTGCGCAGCTGCCACAGTGCCCGAGCAGCGCACGGTGACGCTGGACGTGGATGTGAACAACCGCACAGACCGGCTGGAGTGGTGCAGTTGTTATTACCATGGCAATTTCTCCCTGAATGCTGCCTTTGAAATCAAGTTACACTGGATGGCAGTGACTGCAGCTGTTCTTTTTGAGATGGTGAGATTCTGGTGTTCTGGACAGCCACAGAAATGCCTGTCTGGCTCCTGTATCCCTTAGACAGCTGGGGACATTGTATTGGGAAGTATTAGGAAGAGAGACAGTGGCTTGGATCTGCCCTTATTTCCATAAGTAGTTTTCCTGGTGGTTGTTAGCATTGCTGCATCTGGTCAGCATTTATCACACCATCTATAGTCATTCTGTCTGCAGGAGAGTGTTCTGCTTTTAGTGGGTTTTATGCACAGTATGCAGAGATCAGCACAGGTCAAGGTGATAAATTTAAGTCCCCCTTAGGCAAATTTTAAGCCCTGAGCCGGTCTTTGGAAAAAAATCTGTTTCACATTGCATTCCTTCTATCCCCAAACCTTAAAACTTTAAATCTCAGTGGAATTGCTTTCATAACAAGGCTTTTCCAGGCAGTGTGTTCTTCCTGTCCAGCAATGTTTTAGCTTTTTTTCAACTTGTTGAAGACACTTTGAATTGAAAACATATCACTTCTTAATTTTTAGATTTAATTTTTGGATTTAATTTTTAGATTTTTTTTTTCCCTAATGTAGCTTCAGTAAAACTCAAATTATTTAACACCAGGTTTTACCCCACCCAGCCAGACAGCATTAGGTAGTTGGTTTTGCTTTTATTTAAAATCAATAGCAATGTTCCAGTAAAGCAGAAGTGTTTAGCCACTGGTGATAAGTAGGCTGAATCAGTTCCTGAAAATGTCCTATTTTAAAGTGCTTTCTGATTGATGGGGCACTTGAGAAAAAGGAAGGCCTGATGTCTTGTGCTTGTACTGCTTTGCTTGCAAGGACATTGGTGTGCTTGCCATGCAGAGCAAGCTGAGCCTGTGGAGAATTGAGCATGTCTGATCTATTCTTGGGGAATGAGTTGCTCTTATGCACAGAAGTCCCCTTCCTCAGTTGGCATATGTGCTATGATTCATTGTTTGAATTTCTTCTCAGGTTCAGGGTTGGCATCGGAAAGCCACCTCCTGTGGGTTCTTGCTGGTCCCAGTCCTGGAAGGGCCCTTTGCCCTGCCCAGTTACTTGTATGGGGACCCACTTCGAGCTCAGTTGTTCATCCCACTCAACGTGAGCTGCTTGCTGAAGGAGGGCAGTGAGCATCTGTTTGATGGTAAGAAATTCACTTTCTTTTACCCCTCAGGATGTTTTGTGGAAACAGGTCACTACTGGCATGTAGCTGAACAAAGACCCTCATTTCCCAGCCGGCTTGAGGTGGCTGGAGGAGCTGTTTTCACAGGTCAGCAGCCCCCTCAGGAAGGAGGTGCTGAGGAAGCTGTGCTGGCAGGCTGATCGTGCAAGGGGTGAAGTGGGCAGCAGGAAGCACCAACACACAGGAAAGGGGGTGTGCCCAGTGATGCTTCACCTTGCGCACCTTACAGAGCCCATACTGAGTAGCTGTTGTGTTTGACAGACTCTTGTGTCTGTTCTGCTGGTAGACCCACAGCTGCTCTGCATTTGTATCCTGCATTTGTTTATTCTCCCCCTCCCTGAGATTGAGTTTTCACCACTGCCATCCTTTTTTGTTGTTGCCATGGTTACTTTAATGATTACAGTGTTTGCACATGAGCTTAAGCTCTAGAAACTGCAATCTCCTTTTCTGCAATGTGACCTCGCCCTTTCCAGTGAGCTGTTGTGGTAAATCTCAGGTGGAAGCCCAAAGATCAGAGAACTCTCTCCCCATGCAGAGAAGGAAAAAATTGCATCATGAGAAGGGACAATTAGCAAAAGGCTTTGTTTTAAAATTGTAAATATGGTATTTTTATTAACCCTTGACTCAGTGTCCTGGTGTAACTACAAAATGAATGTTACAAATCCATATGCTGCGAGGTCACCATAGCCCCACTGACTGAATTAAGTATTTTCAGAGCATCCTTGTGATACACAGCAACCCACCCTTCTTCCTTGCCCTCTTCCACACCCCCCTTTATGTTCTTCTCCTTCATCTCAGGAGACACAAATAATAAATTCAGGGATTAGTCTGCTACTGGAGTGTACAAGACACATCTCTAAGAGACAGCTGACAGGAAAAAAATGTGACTAAAAGAAATGGTTAGGGAAAAAAAAAAAGTGCACAGAGGCCTCCTGAGGAAAACTGAAGTCTTGAAAAGCAAGGAAATAAAGTAGCTTTACTGGATAATTGTTACCTTTCTCTTTGTTTCAGGCTTTGAGCCAGAAACATACTGGGACCGAATGCATCTGCTCCAGGAAGCAATAGCACACAGGTATGTCTGCAGTGGAGAGGAGTGACCAAGCAGTTCCTGTCTCCCAGGATGATGTGGGATGAGGGCCTGTGCTGAACAGTCACCCCTGAGTCACTTGGGTTCTGTGCTGTCTGCCTCTCTGAAGTCTGCTCACAGCTTGTTAGACTAAAATGCAGCCTCCATGCCTGGAGGGCGTTCTGTGGGTGCAGGGGGCAGCTATGTAGTGTTTCAGCTGTCACTCCTTAGGAACCATACTCTCCTCCTAGGGAGGGCCTTGCCTTTGGAAAGTGCCTGTTATTCTAAGTTAGAAGCAGATACAGTGTAAAAGGATTCTTCTGAGAAGGGACAGTTGTTTCCTTCTTGTGTATTTACCAGGGTCTTTCACACTGTGTCTGGCAGGGGCAAAGAATATTTGGAGAAGCTCAGCTTTCTTCATCCTTTTTCCTTTTGCCTTCAGGCCATAAGAAAGGGATAGTAGAAGGATTTCCTCTGGTGCCCCTGCTTTTGGCTGAGGAATCCTACCTGAAGTGGCTCTTCTTATCTTTTTGTTTTCTTTTCTTTTTAAATTCCCCTTGTCTCTATTTCTTCAGATTTGGATTTGTACAAGATAAATATTCAGCCTCTGCATTCAACTTCCCAGCAGAGAACAAGCCCCAGTATATCCATGTCACAGGTGAGCAATGTCTGAGAGTCACTGTGGCAAGGAGGTGGTTATTGCAAACAAGAGAACCATTTTACATGTGGTTTGTGTTTCATGTCAGTGATGTTGGCGCTGTTCTGTCCCCAGCCAGATGACAAGTAGGTGTGTCAGACAACACAAACCAGAAAACTGGAGGGGGCAGTATGAAAAGCACGAAGTGCTGCTGCTCATAAATGATGTTGGTTTCAAATTTGGCTTTTCAGTGGCTCTGAAACTTTTCTTTCCAGAAGATGGGGAAATTAACAAAAATAAGATAAAGCTTATTCCAAGGTCAATGTAAATAAATGTGTACTCAGAAGTCGGGAAAGGTGTCAGGACAAGTCAGTGTTCTGTTCTCATGCTTAAGGTCATTTGTAGATGCATCTCTGCCCTTACACACTGTGTGGGAGGTAGATCAAGCATTTAGGATCCACTTGCTGAGACATGAAAACAATGGCAGGAGGAGAGAGTTTGGAAAATTGCAGAAGAGAATGGAAATTTGTGGGAAGTTAGCAAGATGGATCAGAGCCTACATCTTTGCTTCATTCTGTGCTTGTAAGAGAAAGGCAGATGAAGTGAACTCCGTCCCAGTGTTGTAACATGCAGGAAGAAGTAGCACCTAAGAGTGAAAGGGGAAAAGTGTATCCCATTTTCTCTTCTCAAAAGCAATTAAATGAAACTCAAGCCTGTATCCTTTTCAGAATTTAATGAGTCAGCTACCAGTTGCAGGGACTTAGGTCTGCCTCAGACTAAAGTGCATCTGCTTCCTGCAGGGACGGTGTTTCTGCAGCTGCCGTACTCCAAGCGGAAGTTTTCCAGTGGGCAGCAGCGACGCCGGCGCAACTCCACCAGCTCCACCAACCAGAACATGTTCTGTGAAGAGCGCATTGGCTACAACTGGGCCTACAACACCATGCTGACCAAAACCTGGCGCTCCAGCGCCACTGGCGATGAGAAGTTCGCAGACCGACTGCTCAAAGACTTCACAGACTTTTGCTGGAACAAAGACAGCCGGCTCGTTATGTTCTGGACTGATTGTCTGGACAAGATGCATGCTAGTGCCCCATGAATAGGGCTATATCTCTTAGGGAGACAGCTAGAAGCTTTACCTTGTGGCAAGGAAGTAGAAGTGAAGAGTCTCTCTGTTGGATGCCTATTGAGGCTCCAAGAGAACCTGAGCAATATTGCTGTTGATATTCAACAGAATTTGATTAAGTGCTTGCAAAAAAAAGAATTTGAGCTCTTGGCTTGCCAGTATCTATCACCTGACCTCAGCTTGGTTTCAAGTAGCTACAGCTCTTGGTTGCCAAAACTTCAGTTAGAGCAGAGGTAAAGGAGGGAGAGTGCAAATGGTTTTCAAGGGCAGTTGGATTCAGCACAGTGTGATGGTATCAGCTTCCCGTCATTGGAAATGATCAGTGCCTGGCATCTGATGTGCCTGGCAGCAGCCTGCCCCTTCCCCTTCCAAGGTGTACCTGATTGTGTGAATATGTAAAATAGGATGTGAGAGATGCTTGTTAAATTTTCATACATGTAAATAAGTAAAATGCAGAAAATGAAGTGACCTAATGTTTTATTGTAACTCCACAGAGAGCAATACAGAATTGGTGAGTAAAAGAGAACAATTGCCAAAAGAAAATACTGCTTCCCTATGTTCAGCTCAAAGTTCAGTGCTGGGGCTTTGTCTTTTAAGCATCCAGGACTCTGTGTCTTCACCTCTGGATCTATAACAGTGTCACACAGCAAGAGCCGGAAACCAGTTACAGTCTTGCAATACCAGCACCAAAGCCTAAGGAGAAATGAAGGGCCATTGAACACAAGTTGCTGTTGAGTATTATGGGTAGGTTTTTACAATGTGTCTGCATGCAGTGAGAGGAAGATGCCTGCACTCAAGTATGCAGACCTTGTCATTGCAGGGCCTTGGAACGAGCTGTTGTTAAGTGCAGATTTAGGGCGGGTCACAAACGGCACCGAGCAGTGCTGTGGGGGGGGTTGGTGGCTCCTGCTGTGAGATGGTTCCTTATTGCCACATGGCCTCGAGAAAATGCAGTCAGGGGAGGATTGACACCTTTGCTGTGGTGTTCAGGTCTGATCCAAGGCAAATCCTAGCTGCTTCAGTTTTTTATCCCCTAAACTGAGTCAGGTTGACTCATCTGTTTTTAGACAGCACCCACCTACAAAAGGTGGGTTTGAGTCGCATGCCTCTTCACTCAGTTCCTCTAAGTATGTCAAAATTATCAGTGCGTGTCTGATCCCCATTAGCAACTTAAAAATACTCTCTACTATGGAAGGAGCTTGCTGCCATGTATTCTACACCGTTCTCCACCCGTTCTGCGCTCTGGCCGCAGCTGTGCCCGTGGCGGGGGCTCGGTCGAAGCTGCGGTGGGGCGGAGGTGCAGTGCGGGGGCAGCTCAGCCGCCCCGCCTGGGCGGGGGCTGGGGCGCGACGGCGGCCGCGGCCGTGACCCCGCCAGGAAGTGCACGGTGACCCCACAGTGACCCCGCAGTGCCCTTGGCGCCGGGAAGCGCTCGCACCCTGCACGAGGCTACGGACGGAGGTGAGGGCAGGGACCGGGACCGGGACCGGGAGCGGCTGCAGGGGAGGAAGGGGCCGGGGCTGCCGCGTGTCCCTTGGCAGCTATTTAGCAGCTTTTCCCCGCTGTGCCCGGCGGGGCCGGAGCTGGCCCGAGGGTGAGCTGCCCTCGCGGTGAGCAGCCCCGGCGCCCTTTTGTCAGGAAAACGGGGCGGCAAAACGACGACGACGCTTTTACATTTTATGGTAACTGTGGTCTGTGCCGGCCTGCCACGTACCATTTTGGAGAAAACCAAATTAACTCCACCTGAATGTCTCTGGTAGTTGAGTCTTAATGTTTTGTTAGTTTTAATTTGTAAGCAGTGGATGTAAAGCCTAGAGTTAGTCTCTGAGTTTTGGGGAAAGTTTAACGTGTCTTTCTGAGCTCGGTTTTCTCAACTGCAAACCTGGTGTGTCTTTAGCTTCTCAGGGCTACTTTAGGCCTAGTTTTATTTTAAGCATTTTGAGGTCCTTAGGTGGCTTTTAACAGCACAGTGAATTTCTTTCCTTTTTTTAAAAAAGAAGCATACCATAGAAGCTAAAAATAGGAGATAATAGTTTTTATCTAACCACAACTTCGTGCATTGCATAGAAAAAGCTTCCAGCAGGACATGATGATGAAGCAGTTCATGGCCATGTTAAACAAGAATGAAAATGAGCATCCCCCACCCCCCCAGCTGTTGGATCTAGCAGGACAGCTTTGCCAGGAGCTCCAGAGCTTGTCTCCCAGTCTGAAGGAGCTGGTTGACGCTGTGATGGGATGCAAGAACAAGAGCTATTTTCTTACTAACATCCATGTTGTCCGGGCTTGTGTGTCCGTTCATATCCATAATGGGCAACATGATGCAGCCTGCAGACTCCTGGAGGTAGGCATGTGTTCTTTGGTTCTTCATGGAAACAAAAGTCATGTTAGAAAAGCAGTAGTTAGAACTGTTAGTGCAGAGGTACCCAAACTGCAGCACATGGAGCATTTCCAGCTGGCACAGGGCAGTGGAAGGTGATACTAGTGCGTTGTTGACCTGAAACACAGGATAAAGCCTTTGCTACAGGCAGGCAGTGTTAATAAACCAAGGAGAAGAAGGTAACTGGGCGATTATGGGGTTGATTGTAGCAGGATTTTTATTCTCTAGTGTGGTGGCTCTTGGCGTTTTTAGGGCTCAGGACATAAAAGTCTTGGGAAGTCAAAGATTAGAGGGCTTGGCAGGGTGGGAATCTATGAGGAAGGCTGGGTGGTGCCACTCAAGGTGAGGGATTTTGGCCTCTAGATCTGGTAATGTAGACCTTTTCACCAGCGGAAAAGAAGGAACTGGGCAACTCCCTGTGTACATTAGAGAAGATACAGTGAGCCATATGCTTAGATAATGCTACCAGCTCTGTCAAACCAGTAGGAATCTCTGAGTAAGTTTCTGTTGAGGCTTTTCTCCCTTATAGGCAGTCTGACTGACTCTCTGGAAAGGTTTGGTTACACATAGTTTTGTTTTAGTATTGCAAGGCAGAAGAGAAGGAAGAACTGGTGGAGCTTTGGCATGAGATTCACTACCGGAGGGTTATGGAGAAACACCAGACAGATTCTCTGACATCACTGCAGAAATTCCGTAGCAGGAAGAGGTATTGCATTGTGGGGAAACCAAGACTTTTTTCTCTGCTGAAGTTTGCAGATGCAGGGACTACAGATGCAGAGGCTGGTTTTACACCTCATGATGTTGCTTCATGGAGCTTGGTTTTTCTTGGTGTTTTGACCATTTGTGGCAATGTGAGAAAATTCCCATGAATGTGAATTATTCTTTTGGGGTCCTTTTTAATCCTATTTCTCCTGTGTACAGGAATCCTCCGCCTATTTCCCTTTGTCCTGAAGGTTTGAAGAATCGAAACTATTCAGAAGAAGTACGCCAGCACCTGGTCAGGTTTGCTACAGAAGTAACAGCAAATCCAAACAAGAAGCAGCGGGTAGGGATGTGCTACTTCCAATCAAATCTCCTTGTCATAGGAAAGCAGGACTCTGCTATCAGGAGTCTATAACTAGTTTGATTTCTAAATTAAACTGGTTTAATTCTACATACTTGTTTTCAGAAAGCTCATTGGGGCTGCAATTCCTCATATTTTATCTTTTCCTAGAGGTTTCTTTAAAAAATCATCAAGTAATTTCTCTTGCTGTGGACAGAAAGTTGAGGGACAGTAAATTCCTCACTGTGTTTCTAACAGTTCTAATTTTTTAGTGATTGAGCATAGGCAGCCAAACAGTCATCACTCAGAAGAGTTCTCTTACAATGATAAATAGTTCTGACTTGACTGAGTAATAGCCTGTATAAAATTGCACTTTGTTCACCAGAACATATTTTGTGCTGACTTTTCAAATGCTAGTAATTTAATGTGGTAACACAATAGGCTGTGTTGGTGTATGCATGGATCTACTTTCTTTGGACAGGGAGAGATTTGTAAAGAAAAAGATGTGGGAATTAAATCAGTAATCATTTTTGATCCCTGCCTTGCCAGGTGAAGGCTTCAGACTTTAAAGTCTGCCTCTGTGAAGCTGTAATTCTGTGGGATGAGCGTGCTTTGGTGAGGGCATTATCTGGTGAGCAGTGTAGAGTAGCAGTGGTTTCCTTTAGCAAAGAAATTGTCTGGTGGTGCAGGGTAGAATGTGTGTTTTCTGTCAACTCTGAGCTTATAAACTGGTCTCAATTGCATCCATACAGACCTATCAGAGACCTAGTGAGTAAATGTCTCTGGGTTTGGAAGCTCTTTTGCTGGACTGCTCTGGGAACTGAAGGGAAAAGCCTAATTATTTGGATGTGGTTTATTCTTTTCCTCTTGATCTCTCCTTGTGCCTGGGATTGCAGGAGGGATTGGCTCGAGACATGAACCTGCAGCCAACTCAGGTCTATAATTGGTTTGCAAATTATCGACGACGTCAAAAATCCCGTGTCCTTCATATGGAAAAACTCAAAAATTCATGTCCTAAGAGGGCTTTGACTTGCCACACAAGTGAGCTGCAGGATAAAGGACCCAACGCTCCACAAACTGCAGGTTTGTCTCTTCCTAATGGGTTCAGGATGTGGTCCAGATTTAAAATCAATTTTAAATTCCCTCAGGAAGCGAAGAATATTGCTTCTTCAGAACAGCATCATGTGCTGATGGATCAAGTGAATGTTGGAGGACTCTGCTTCAGTGGAGTGCCTCATTGTTTGGCTCCAGGCTGTCACTCCAGAGGAGCAGACACAGCTAAGGTCTGTGCAAGGACAAGTGCAAAGAGATGCTCGGCTTGAAAGGGACACCAAGTCAAAGTAAATACATGGGAGGCAGCAGGTTTTAGCTCTCAGATTCTCGGATCAGGGCAGTACTCCAGGAAAAAACAGTATTTCCATGTCCTTCCACAGAGACTTAACCAAACTTCAGTCACAAGGAACAGGGGGGTCTTGCTACATGTGGCAGATTAGACTTGTTTTGTTGGCTTGTGGAGTAACCATTAGTGTTGTTTCACCTGCCTGGCCTGCACCTTTCAGATGGATCTCATGTGGGCATCAGCCCTGAGCAAGCCTTCATGCCATGTGAGCCAGGATGGGAGCAGTCCACTGCAGATCTGTATAAACCTCCTGAAGGATCCTATTTAGCGATGCTGGAATCCAGGTGATGTATGAAAATGTCTTTACAGTTACAGTTTGGGAGATGAAGCAACTTTTAAACATATTCGTGGAGCTGACTTCCGTGTTGGTCCCAGGGGACATCATGTAGGAGTGTTGCCACCATTGATGGAAATGTTCCATGTCCAGTCAGAGCAGCTTCTCTTCCAACTGTGGAGGGCAGGATCCAAAGGTTTAGCTGGGATAAACCTCTTGGCAAGGCAATATGTCTGGCTAATTCCTTTTCTCCATCATTGCAGCCATATGCACAGCACTGAGCTGTATGAAGTGGGAACAAGCATGGCTTGGTTCAACCCTCACAGCACTGAACAACCTGCACCTTTTGGCACTGGGGCTCTGATGGAACCAGGAACCTACTTTGGCTCTCCTGTGCTGCCGCCTGGAGAAGCCATGAGCAGTGCTACTGTCACTCTCCAGCAGGAGAGCTTTGTGCTGCACTCTTATGAGTCCCTTCGCTTCTCGGATGATTGCCTGCCCATGTGGCAGGCCTCTTACAGCACCAGAAGAGTCTCTACCTCCGTGTGGACCTCAGATATAGAAGGTTAGTAAAACTGCACCCAGATTGTTGACCTTAAGAGTTTCCAAGCTTCTCTTCCCATTGTTGTAAACACTCTTGCTCACTTAAGTGTCCTGATGACTGGGAGCTTTTGTTGAGCTTTGGAGTTCTGCTTCCATGGTAGTTCAGTGAGAAAATCTGTTGATTTAAGGTGTCAAAACAGATATTCTTACCTACTCTTTTGCTTAAACTGTAACCTGTTCTTCAGAACAGGCTTGATAGGATGCATAAGTAATGCATAAGTAATGTCCACCTGCTTTTGCTGTAGGTCTGTAGAGCAGAAAGTGCTGTGACTGCCATTCACCCAGGCTCTGGTGAATGTGGAGCAAGGAGAGAAGGAATAGCTGGGTCAGAGGTTGGGGCCATGTTATCTGTGTCTGTACTTGTGTTTAATAGGAGCATTTATTTCAGCAGGTATCAGAGCTCCCTTGAGCACAGTCCCTCAAGGTGGCTGTGTTGAAGCCAGTTCAGGAAGAATCATTCAGCAGTCAGTTTTAGAGTCTGAAAGCTTCATCCTTAGTGAAGGACAGCTAGGGACCCTGGAACCTATTCCCCACAGGTAAAGGGAGGGGAAGCACAGGGCTGCTAAAAGGCAGGAATAACAATGATGCTGTGGGTGCAGCCACATCTTGGTACCCTGTTGAAGAGAGTTGCAGGAATAGTGATGCACCTCATTCCCAGGGACTGATGTTCCTTGTGTCCATCCGACTTTGCAGGTATTTATATCCGTGCATGGGTAATGTTGTTGAAGTGCATATGTGTGTGTGGCACAAAGGAGATCTGGAACCAGCCTAATCAGAAAAGATATGACCCTCTATTTTTTAGGCAGGTTCAACTTCTAAACTATTTGCTTGGTTTTGGCAGAAAAGCATAACCTATACTGATCCAGTGAGAGCTGGTTCTGTGGGCTGGGTTGGTAGGGCCTGCACTTAATCCTAAAATAGTTTTTGTAGCTTCACAACCCCATGACAAGATTATTCCACAGTGCAAGATTTCCAAATTGGAAGTCAGAAAGACAGGCACTGTTCTGTCTTTCTGTTTGCCACCTGTAACAAATGTTTCAGACTTCGGATTTTCTCTGTGAATTGAGATAAATTCAGAGAATGCAAAACAACAAGAATTCATGCCATTTTCCATATGTTATACAACTTCCGTAACGTTACATAAAAATAAACACTGCCAAACAGACGTTATGAGCTTACTTTAATTTACTGATCTTTAACAAGAGAGAGCAGGAGCAGCAGCCCCATTTCATAACTCATCTGCTTGACACTGACCAGCGTTTGTGCCAGCATGGCACTGTCAGTGTGTCAAAAAGGCAGGCAGAAGAAGCTTTATTCCCACTTCATAAATGAGGGAGCAGAGGCACAGAAGTCTTTGGTCAAACAAGGGGAGGCAGTGATTCACTGGGGTGAAGATCGGTGAGGCTTTGGCCCCAGTTCCCTGCTAAAAGCATTTCTGCCTTTTGCCCCTGTTTCCCACTTGGCCTGGTGCCTTGTTCACATTCATGTCAGACTCCTTGCTCTGAATTGCTGGGGAGAACCCAGCTCGGGCATTGTAAACCTCAGTCTGTGTTTTAGGATTTGCAGTTTTGAACAGTGGCTAAAGATCATGAAGATCAGCAAGGTTTGCTGACAATATTTTGGCTGGATTTAAATTGCATGTTCTGACTCTGGAGTGAGCTCATGTTTATTTTTAAAATATGTTCTGCCAGTAGAAGAAATCTATGGTGAATGTCTCCTTGCTGGGTATGTCAGTGTGCCAGGAATCCACATACCCTTTATCATATTCCTGTGAGGGGCAGGACTTGCAGCTTTGTTGGCACCTTTTGGTGAGGATACAGTTATTTGAACTCTATTCGTAAAACCCCTTTTAGTGGCTTGGTCCAGCTCCCCCAAAACCTTGAACTCCTCAAAATACCATGAATGCTATGGAACACCAATCTTTTTCAGAAGTGAGTGATGCTTAGGCTGCGATTTCAGCAATTTCATTTAGCAGTTCCCTCTAAGGGAGCCAGGAGACCTCATGTGGGTAGTCTTGGGTAAGATCAGTGCTCAGTGAGGATCATCTGTGTTATAAGGCAGAGCCCTCTCACAGAGTCAGTGGTTAGAGAGGAGTGCTGTTACCAAAGCCCTCTTGAACAGCCATGTTGCAATGAGCATCACTCCTCTGGGGACTTGTGGGCAACAGCCTAAATGGTAAAGCAAATGAGTGTTGCTGTTCTGGAAGGACAGGGCAGTGAAGTTATCACAGCTTTACAGGCAAGACTTACACAAAGAAAAGGAAATTATTTAGCCAGGATCACCTGTCTGGAGTGGACTCAGCATTAAGCTCTCCTTGCTTCTTGAGTGCTGGGATAGAGCTACAAGTCAGCCAACGGACCCTTAATCTTCTTGTCTGATTTTTAAAGATGCTCACCTGGGAAGGATGTGGCCTGAAAGCTTATTAGAACAATTCCTGTTGATTTCTTTCACGGGCTTTTTACAGCCGGTCCTACGCACTTGGGCTGTCTCCAAACCTCTTCTGATCCACAGGGCTGTGAGGTGGGAGTGAGAGAGGGAACCAGGCTGGAAGCTGACTGTCTCCATCTGCTTCTGCTGCTGGGAGGAGGGTTTGATCCAGCAAGCGGACTGCAAGTCCCTGTGGGACACCAAACAGATGCTCCCCTTTACAGATAGTGGTGGTGTATCCTCTTCACTCTGCAAGCTGGGACAGGTGGAATGTAGCCCAGCTAATGGTTCTTACAGAGTGGAAATCTTGTGCCTCCCATTTCAGAAAGAAAAGCACACCGAGCTCTGTGGAGCAAGGCATTCTGCATTTATGAGCCAGCATATTGATTTAGAAAATGTGAGTGCTGAGATGTTCATGGCAGCTTACAGCTTCTGCCTGCGTTTTTGGGATTCCAGCTCAGAGTGCTGAGAATCCTCCTGCTGTTAGGCTCTCCCTTCTGGATGACCCAGCATCCTGACACTGGCAGGCAACAAGTCTCAAACCCACAAACAGAGGCTACTTTTTGGCACGTTACATAACTGAATCGCAGAACTCGTTGCTAAGGGCACTGTGCATGTCGGCGTAAGTGGGCTGTGCAAAAGCATGAGACAAATTCTTGAGGGGGTGGGAGAGGGAGTTGAGTCCATTTGTCATTGGGAAATGTGACTGTCTGAATGAAGCCTCCGGCAGAGGAGTCCCAAGCCTGGTTACTGGAACGGGGGGAGCATTCCAAGGAAGGGCAACTTGACACTTGCCCCATTGCTTCTGTGTTTTTCCTCTACTCTGCTAGTGAGTACCTCTTGTCTGGGCCTATATGGACTCTCGTACCTTGGGCTGTTCCTGGTGGTGGTATGGGCAGTGTTGTTGGATCAGAGAGACTTTTGGGTTGGTGAGGATGGGAGAGAACATCCCATTCTCGAGTACCCAGTGTCTGCTACTTGACCCAGTCCCCGCAGACTGATCTCTGTCAAGAGGCTGGCAGAGCCCCCAGCGGAGGGCTCTGGATGGGGAAGCCATGTCCCCAGATTTGACTGGTGCCCTTGGAAAGCTGTAACAAAGCATAGCCAATGTTGTGTCTATGTCTAAAGCCACATGTTTTGACTCGTAAGATCTCTGCTTTTAAAATGTGTTCCAGGAGATAGAGATTTTGGTAGACACCTCCTTGTTTAAGGGGAGTGTTCTGGGGCAAAATGAAAGTTGCAAATTGAGATGTGATTCCCTGTATACTGCTCCTGGTCAGGGCTGTCTTCCTGCTGCAGAACCTGTATTTTCAGGCCGTAACAAATTGGAGAAATGGCGCAGGTGTGTAGACAACCTAACAAAACTCTATCAAATGGACAGTCTTGCCAGCAGCCCCTCTTGTCCTGCTGCAAAACTTTTCAGTAAGTGGCAAGTAGAGCACAAATACAAATGCACTTGTATATCATTTTTTTTTTCCTAGTTCCTCTCAGACTGTGTTTGGCAATCCTCAGTGCCCACCTGTTCCTGCACTCTGCATGGAAGAAAGCCAGGCCTTGGGACAAAGCCAGGTAAGAGAACAAACCTAATGTTCAGAGAAAGGAGCTCAGCCCTATACACACAATCCTCCTGCAGGTCTCTCAGAGGAGATGTGAAATCTCATGTCATATTTGGTATGAAACGTGTTTGATCTAAGCATAGCTTTTGGAGTCCAGTTCAGAGCAAGCTGGACATTCCCTGGGTGACATCCAGCAGACACTAGAAGGAAAGGTGGTTTTGTTGGTTTGGTTTTTTTTTTTTTTTTCCATTTGAATTGCTAATCAGACCCTAATTTTACAGAATGTGTCATTGAAATGGTGGCCAAAGGAACCTGTGCAAATCCAAAAGTGTAATTTAAATTTTCAGCAATGGAAGGTAATTGTAGAACAATTACACGAAGATGGCTGCTTGAGGTCCTCCCCTCTGAGGGATTTTGCAGGATTTGACTCTGCTCTCTCAGACCTTTTAGAATGTTTAATGTAATTTTCATTTCCAAGTCTGTGTTGTTGTGGAGGAAAAGGGATTTTGCACTGTTCTGATGTGGCTGATAGCAGTATACAGAGCAGTGTGATTATTGGACAGGATCAAGAAGCTACTTCCACGCTGTGGGTGCAGTCTGTGTGCCTCTGATAGGGACTTTCAGGCAGTAGAAAATACAGGTTAGAAACCTTGTGCTTTCAAGGGGATGGGAGCACATCCCTGAATTAAATGTTACCTAAAAATAGGACCCAAGAAAGCCCCTAAGCTGTACATTGAGGTATTTTTTGACTTCACATGTGTTGGTCTAACAGTCACTCAGCATCCATTGCTGTTTCCCTTGCAGTGTGAGCTGCTGGGGAAAACCTTTTCAAAAGAGATTATGAAAAGCAGGAGCCCATATCTGCTGGCCTCATTATGAGAAGTGGCTGCAGCTCTGAGGGCAGTAACAGAACCTCTTTTGAGCCTCTGAAAGCATCAATATAAAGATCTGTATCTTGGAAAGTGGCCTTTTTACCAGCTATAATGTAAGCCAGAGGAAAAGGAAAGCTTTGGGCATTAATAATGAATGAGCCTTTTCTAAGATTCCTGGAGCAGGCAGTCTCTAGCTAGTTTTCATCTTGCTGTTCTGCATTCTTGCACTGATTGTGCAGTGGTGAAGAAACATGACACTCAAGGCACTGTGGGCTGGGGAGCAAGATTCTGAGTGATGCTTGTAGATGCCAAAGGGGACATCTTCAAATCTTTGTACTAATTACTCAGTTCAGGAATTCAGAAAAGCAATTTTTGCATATTTTAATGTGTGGTCTAGGAAAAGGAAGAGCTTGAATGTGTAAATGATTTTTCAGCATTCTACAGAGTTCCTGGGCACTTTGCTTCTTGTTGAATCAACTTGCTCTGGGCTTGTGGCAGGAATATGCAGATATTCGGTTCCTATGGCTGAACCACAGGAGGTGTGTCCCATCAGAACCAAAATGAGAGTAAAACAAAAGTGACCAACCAAACAAAAAGATAATTCATTTTGGAGATATTTTTTTCTCACCCTGACCAGATCTCCCTTGTTCAGGAGATCACTCCCTTATTTCATTCTGATCTTACCTTCTGTCAGTTACTGGCTTTTATAGGAGCCAATGCCTTGGGCAAAGGGAAGGGATTTGCTCTGCTCTGGATTATTAGGACTTGGATTGTGCACTGATCGTGCTTGTCACTTCTATACACACTGATGGATTACTCTACCTGAACTTACAGAGGAACAAGGCATTTGTCCCTTCGTGCACACAGCCCTGACCAGGGACATTCCCTCCCATCGCACATCTTGTGGTGCTGTCTGCCCAAAGGAGTTCTTCCACCATAAGCAACTGTGTTAAAAATCATAGATAGTGAGGTTTTGGTGTGTTCCTGTGTCTTTCAGATCCTGGAGGATCCAGCTCTTCGCTCACTAACCAAGGAGACGCTCCAGGCAGTGTGCCTGCTCTTTGAATTTGCTGCCAATGCACGGATGTGACCTGCCTGCAGATACACTCCATGTGTCTGTGCTTCCCCAGGAAACACCCCATTGCTTCCTTTTTTCTTTTAATGAAAGAGGAGTATGACATGGAAATGAAAAGAGTGAGGGAGAAGGATGGAGGTTTTTTCATATGGTTACAAAGTTTGGTTTAGTTACAGTTTTATTAAAAATGTTGCAAAGGTTAGAAGAAAGCAAAGATGCACTGTGGACTGTAGGTTTTTATTGGAGCAGTGTGAAGATGCACTGTAGATGTTAAAATTATCAAGCCGCTGGTTTTGTGGCAATAACATAGATTTACCCATAGCACTGGTCAGATCTGGATCCTTGGTGGCATCATGAAGGTAAATGAAGCCCCTGTGCTCAAAGGAGTGAAATTTGCTTACATTGCCTTACAGTGGGTATTGGATAATTTTTTCTCAGGCTTGGAAAATAAGGTCTCAGCTAAGAGCTGGTAAAATACTGCTGTTTCTTATCCTTGCATTCCTGTTGTACTGCAGGCTGTAACTTCTGGAGTGTTCTGTACTCTGTAGTGCCGCAGGTGACACAAACTGGAGCACAACAGCATTTTCAGTGCTAGGGCATGCCATTGTTTTCGTGTTCAATACAAGAAGTAGCAAGGCAGGCCCTTCATGCAGGTTTAAAACTAATCCTGCAAGTTATAGGGTGGTTTTGGAGTATTTTTCTGAAGTGTTACTGTTTTTAAAAATCTGTGTTGCAAAAGGTCCTCTTTGTTGTTGTGGTTCTCTTTGCCAAGCCTCCATGCTAGAGAGGCAGTGAGAAGATGCCTCCCTTACCTTTTGTTACAAAGTTTTCAAATAAATGTTTTCAATTACTGTTTCTCCAGGGTTGGTTTTTTTTCAAGGTAAGCGTGTAAAGTGATAATTTTCACACGGCAATTATGTATTAAAACGCAGGACCAGCTGCCCTGGGCGCACTTGTGGGTGTTTAGAGCCTGATGCCTCCTTTATTTTGGTGGATCTCACTAGGAATGCCCCTTTCTTGTTTGTGTTTGGAACAGCGGTGCTTGGAAGGGTCACACACGGTATCGTTCACTGCCGTCAACAGCGGGGCCGTGGGTGACTGCGAGCCGCTGTGCAGGGAGCGGAGGTGCCGCGCTTTGCGGCCGGCACGGACTCCGTGAGGGGCGAGCCCGCCCGGCCCTCACAGCCCCGGCGCCTCCCGCCCGCTCTGCTCCGCGCGGGGCCGTTCCCGCCGCCCGCTGCCGCTTCCCCATTGGCCCGCGGGCCGCCCGCCGCCTCCTCGCCATTGGTCCGCGGCCGCTAGCAACAGCGACAGATATATCCTGCCGCGCCCTGATTGGCTGCCGCCTCCTGCCGAGCCATAGCAACAGCGGGGCGCGCGCGGCGCCTCAGGGGGCGCGCGGGGCGGGGGGGCTGAGGCTGAGGGAGCGGCGGGACCCCCGAGGGACAGGGAACACACAGGGTCCGCCGCCACGGCCGCGCCTCGTGAAAACCCACTCTCTAGGCGCTGTCACCGTTGTTTCTGCGGCCTGCGGTGGAACGGAGACGGGACACGGTCAGGAGCCAGCCAGGGACGCGGCTCCATGCAGAGGCAGCAGTCCCATAGCAAAATTCCCACTGGATCTTGCTGGGCTGCTGTCTGAGATCCCAAATAAGGTACTTTAGTTTTCACCCCTGCTGATATGACATGTCACTACAATGACTATGATTTAGCCAGTCACTGGTACGTGATACATGTGGATGAATGCCAGGGAGGTTACAGTTCCCTGCTGCTGAAAATGTATTGGAGTAAAGAGGAATTACGTTTCTCTTACAATGAGATGTATTTTCAGTTCCTTTCAAATACTTAGTTCTGTTTCCTGTCGGGGAGATAAGATTAGCATAACATTGCCTGTATAGAAATTTTAGGTACCTGTCATTCTAAATAGGTTCTTTTCCAAGAAATCACCCATGCTAGGGAGTGCAGGTATTTTGGCTTTGCATATAAATGACCTTTGTTCTACCACCTCAACAACACCAGTGTCCTAAGGCCTTGTAAGTTTTTCAAATAGTTCAAGAACACGGCTGTTTTCAGTTTTTAGTTAAAAAGAAGAGGCTCAATTCAGGAAAATTCCTCAGGAGTCCTAGAACAACAAGTCTCTTTTCCAAACTTAAGTCTTAAAAAGGATTTTCAGCTAAAGCAGAATTAAAGCCTTTTCTCTTACACTTAATGAATTTAATTTCTGAATTTGGTACAGTTGTTCTCTGGAGGACAACTGAATTTTCTAGGTCATTTCCCAGGTGAAATAACGTATTACTTTTCTATAAGTTTATGTTAGATAATTCAAAGCTTGATATGTGAAATCAAGCAAATTAAAAGTATTTCTCCTTAAGAGATGTAAATTCAAGGAATTAAAGTACAATTATTCTGGCCCACTATTGCCCCATGTCACCTGGATATTGAACCTGCACAAAACACTTTTGAGGAGCTGATTGCATTTGGACAGGAATTTGCAAGTGGTGCCTACAGATGATCTCACAGGACTTGGCTATGCTGAGTTACAGGTGGCTGAACAGAATTCAGGGTGGGCTGCTGCTTCCCCATCCATGAGCCAGAATAGACAGGGTGCCTGGCCATGTAGTAGAGGAAGAGAACAAGTGAATCTCTGCTGGATGCCAGTGGTGGTTTTGGCCTTCTGTGCCTGTGCTGCTGGCTGGAGTTAGTCTTTCAAGGAGAGCCTAGTGGAGCTCTTTCCACTGTATTCACATGGGGTAGCATTTTGTTTAATGTGTGTCTTACCTCGCTCTGGTTTCCTAGGTGTGATTTGCGTCCCCATCATGTTCTGCTTTCCCTATCCTACCATCTGTAGCAAGCTCTGGATGTGTTTATGTTGTTCTTCCTTGGAGCTGTACTTGGAAGCAAGCTGAGCACGTGGCTGACCTGCCCTTAGCTGAATGTGCTGTACCTGCTGTTGTCATTCCTCCTCCTCCACATGGCATGGCCTAGCAAAGGCATGCCCTAGATAGAAAAAACCCAAAGTTATTTTTATCCTAAAATGCATATAAGGGCCCAAAGAACAGTGCCTTTATGGGTTGATTGGTCACAGAAAGGGGATGGAAATCTAGAAGCACTTTCAGAAGTTATTTTACTTGGCTCTCCCTGAGGTGAGAGGGTCACTTTCCCAATAGGAAGCATCCATGTTTTCCAGCACTACTGCTAGAGGCAGGTTTACTCTTGGCAGTTCAGCAGACAGCCCTCGGCCTGGCAAGGTCAGAGGCTGAGGGTGGTTCTACCCTGAAAGTGTGGTATGGAAATGGCTGTGTAGAGGTCCTGCATAGCAGCTACCCTAAAAACTTCCCTGACCTAATCTTCGACATTGCTAGAGGGGATCGAGGACATGAGCAGCAGCTTTTCCTGCTTGCAGTCCCATTGGCAGTTCCACTTGCTGTCACAGTCACTGGTGCATCCAGCACCCACTCAGGACAAATGCTGGGAGATCCAGCTTCAAGGCTAGTATTTTCAGGCAGTCTCTTGTTCTGGATGCCTGGCTCACCTTGCTTGGGGCCTCATTTTCAGAGGAAATGAGCACTTTACACAGTGACTCAAGTCAGGCACCCAGAATAAGAGGCCACTTTTGAAAATGTTGGCAAAACCATTTTGTTTTATCTCTGCACTTCATTAGTCTTATCCCCAAAGTCTTTCATGTTATGTTCCAAAGTGAAAGGTCATTGTTTCAGATCAATCATTTTCAGTGGGATTTAATCCAGTTCTAAGTCAAACAAATCCACTTTGGTAAAGGTTGAAGAGCAGTAAAAATTCATTTGTTAAGAGAGATCTGGTCTTATTTTTTAAATGTGACTGTTGATGCTGAGTCCTTAATTGTGTATGCTCAGCATGAGGTGTCTTCGGAGAGGTTCCAGAAATAATGAGCATCTAAATTCTGATCTTATCTGTAGGCTGCAAGTGCTCAGGACTTCTGGAAAAACCCTGGGATTTAGTAGGATTGAGTTATTTTGTATTCATATTGGTTTTTTACTTCCAGTATTTTCTTGACACAGGTTGTTTCTTTTTCCTCTTACCTGTAGAGCCTCTTTTCAAAATGGTGCTCTGGTGGCAGCTTGTTGATAAGCAGGCTTGTTCATGTTTTCCTTTTGAAGCTTGTGAATTCTACTTTCCCTTCATTACATAAAGAGTAAAACTGCATTCTTCTGTCTGGGCAGGACTAGTGAACACCGTGGTCTGAAGTAGCTCATGAGGAGTTAAAGCTGCTTTCAATTAGCTACTGTGTTCTCGCCACTTAAAGGAACCCCCACAGCTGAGCGTGCTCGACAGCCTCCTGTGCATATCCCTGAATCATTCTGGCAAGGAAAAACTGCCGTAATCTTTTATTCAGACATAGTGTTGTTCCCTCACTGGACTCTGAAATGAGCAGGTACTTGAAGATAGCACATTTTGCCAGAGAGTTCTGAGGGTTTATCAGCTTGTGTCTGCACAGGATTTTGAACATGCAAAAGGCTACTGTGTGTGAATGCTGAATGGTATTAAATACACTGCAGTGATCCCAAATAGGCTTCAGGGTACAGACCTACCCTTTCCCACAAGGGAGCAAGAGCTTTGCAGGTTTTGTACAAATCTCTACCCTTCTGTTTTAAGTTCTTCTGATGCTGGTGAAGAGATCCACAATGTACTTCACCACAAGACATGGCATGAGCCCTGTTGCTGCTGCTGAGCAGCACTCAGGCAGTGTCATCTTTCTTCATTCTAGGATTTACCCTTGAGTTAGGAGGGAGGTTCTGTGCGAGTGATTCAAGATTAATATGAAATTGAAATATGACAAAGAGTAGAATATTTTCACACACACTGTGACAGCCTAGAGGCTTGTTAAATGGTGGTGTATGGTTTGGCTAGAAATATGTCACTAAAATTACAGTCCTTTGTGGTCTGGGAAAGAATCATCACACTACAGCTACACCCACTGCTATCTCATGCTCTGATCTTGTCGTGGGTTACAACACCTATCCTCCTGATCCACACTTATCTCACTTTACTGGGGGAATGTGCTGCTAGAATTCTAACAATAAAAATTACAGATAGTCCTAAGCCTGTGGAAGAATCAACTGGCCCTTACAGGGGGTGTCATGCCCCATGTAAGGGCCAGTCACAAGTATTTCCAAGATCAGATGCTAACAAACTCCATCTCTGTTTCTCTTCCACAGTTGTCTCTCCTTCATTTGCTGTGATGTGGAAGCTGGTTAACCTCCCCCACCAGTGGGTGGTTTCTCTGTTCTCTCTCTGTTTTTCAGTATCTTGTCCCCAAGACTTCCATAATTTAGCAGTTCCCTAAATAAAACATTTCCTTGCTGCAGAAAGGAGAGGGAAGACCATTTGCTCCAGGGATCAGGAGGATGTTAGTGGCAGGGACTTTGTAGCAGCCCTGCTATGGTTCCATGAGTCTTGGAAGGAGTGCTGCAAAACGTGAGTGCTCCCTCAGTGCTTCCAAGACAACAAAAGGGGAGGCTTTCTGCTGCGGGGAAAGCCTGGGAATGGCACACAGCAGTTTCCTTGCGGTGTTTCCTTCACCAGTGTCCCTGCAGTAGAACATCAGCACTGAGGAGACACCCTCTGAGACTGCTGTGGTGTCCCCAGTGCCCCTGTGTGAGTGAGCAGTGAACTGGAATGGCATTTCAGCAGGAAGCTATTTATGGAACATGGGTGCTGTCCAATAATCAGATATGCTTGTGGAGCAGAGCCACTGCCTTAGGTCACACTGCAATTTTCAGTGCCATAAATTTCTCCATCTACAAATTCTTGCTGGGTGTGGTCACTTTGTAAGCAATTCTCAGTCCTGCCTCATGAGAGCAGTGTTCCTGAGCTTTGACGGGAATCACCGAGCGATGCGTGGCATCTGAGCTCACCAGGGGAACCACAGTCAAGCACTGTTTGCACCCCATTCATTCAGCACTCTCATAAAAGGCATGCTGATTTTTCCATTTCCTTTCCATTCTTGTTTTAAGACACTGTAACTCATAAAAATTGTAGTTGATTATAAAACTTATTGCGTGAGCTCTAACTTCTGTTTATTTGTACATCTGTAGATCGGTGGAGCCCCTGTTGTGGATGAAGATCCAGAGCACCAGGCAGTGTATGCACAGGAGAATATAGGTACTCTGCCCCAGACCGGGGACGTGAAAGGCAATCTCTTCACTTTCTTTAGCTTACAGTCAGACTGTGGAAATGCTGCACACAAGGTTGCCTTATTTTAGCACTTTTCCTTGCAACTGTTGAATTTAGACGTGTATCTGATTTTAGAGCAGTGAGGTTACACATGACCTCATGGATTCAAGGTTAAGAATATTTGAGATGCTTTAGACTGTGAAATAGCTGTTATACAGAAGCCTCAATTAAGGACACCAAAGCATTTAATGAGAATGTTTTGTGCGTGTGTAGATATATCCACATATATTTGGCAGATTAATGCAGATTGGTTCAGTGGGTGAATAACTCATTTTAAAAATACTTTGTAATCCGTTTCCCTGGGGAGTCTGAAGCTGCTGTACAAGACTAGAAAGTTTCTGGTAAACCCTACATATTTTCAGAGCTGTTGGAATGCTTTGCAAACTGACTAATCTCTGCTGAGAAATCATTACAACTGCAAAGGTTCGCAACCGAAGTGTGCTGGGCATGGAGGATTAGCCCATCTCTCACTATTCTTGCCTAAGGGTCAGATATATCAAAATCTATATTTTTACATGGAATCATATATTTTCAAAATCACATCCCTGTTGTCCACAGCAAAAAATTTATTCTTAGGTAAAATCAATACAGGTTTTACAATAATGATGATAATGAATTAAACTGATACTTGGGATCCATTCTGTTGAGGGTTTAGATGTCACTGCCTTCTCTTAGAAACAATGAAAACAAAATCCCAGTAGGAAAAAGCCCCATTTGGCTTGCTGGGATGCATGCACAGTGGTATGTGCTTCACACACTACTGCAAAGGGCTGTTTCCAGAATGTTCTGGCAATCAGTTTATAACTTGCTGGGTGCAATTTTTATCTTTCATACCTTATTACATATAACTATCATTTATTCTTATTTGTCATATTTATTCATGTCCTTTAAAAATACAGCAATATTCATCTAATACCTTTTAAAGCTGCAGCATTTATTTTAAATGGTATTAGGGCATAATGCACAACAGCCAGCAGCATTAGAGTTAAGGCTAAAAACTTTTGTCTGACACAAGGGACTGGATTTATTTATTTGAAGCAGTGCAATAGTACTGAGGGTAGTGGGAGAGCATCAGGATGAGTGAAAGGAGCCTTGTCCCTGCTTCCAGGGTGTGCTAATGGACTTTCTTTCCTTGTCTTTGGGGGTGATGACAGATGTGAACTTCAATTGCTACAGGTGCTGAACTGCCTGCTGGTGAGCAAATCTTTCACTCAGCTGTACAGCAGCTCCCCATACCTACAGCAGGGATGTTTAAATGCTGGCCAGGGTTGAATAGGAAAAGTTAATCCATGATTTTATTGTAAGAGATGAGTAGTGTGGTTCGCAGTGTTTCTGTGGACACCAGCAGCAGCTTGTCGTTTGTGCAAGGTTCTTACTTGGAGCGGATTTTTATGTAAGGCTGGTACTCTGTCAATTTATGAAAGAGGAGCTTGACTATTGCACATTAAAATACGTAGTAAAATTGAATTTAGCTGCATCTCTTAGGCAAGGTAGTAGAATTGGTCCGTGGTACCACCCCCACAACTCGGGCTGTTTCAAGGCAGCTGGGACGGGAGATACACTTACTTCCCCGAAAGAGGCACAGCCGTGCCACTACGCTAGACAACGCCGGCAGGCTGCGGCCGCACAAAGCAGCCATGGCGCTGGGCAGGGTCGCACACGTGAACGCGGAGCGTGGTCACACCGAGCACGGGTCACACAGCTGTGGCCCGCCATTGCCTCTGCCGAGGCCAGGCAGGGCGGGGCGGGTGGGGCGGTGGCGGTGTCCAAGCCCGTGTCGTGTCGCGCCCTGCCCCGTCCCGTCCCGTCCCGTCCCGTCCCGTCCCGTCCCGTCCCGTCCCGTCCCGCAGTGCCCGCGCCCCCCTCCCACCTCCACCTTTGCAGCAGGAAAATGCAGCACGCTCAGCGCGCACGCGCGTCCCTCGGCCGGCGCCCCGCGATGGCTATTTATAGCAAGTGACGTCACCTAGAAATACAGCGCGGGGGAGCGGCGCCCCCTCCCCTCCCCTGCAGCACCGCGGCTCCGCCCCCTCGTTGCCTTCCCGGCGCGCAGGCGCGGGCGGCGGCAGCAGCGCGAGGCTCCGAGCCGCACACGCCGCGGTCGGTCCGGGAGCGCGGCCGGCGGGCGAGGGAGCGGCGGCCAGCGCAGCACAGCCCGGCACAGCAGAGCCCGGCGCAGCCCGGCGGGCGGCTCCGCATACGGTCCCCGCTCCCACCACCCGTGCGCGTTCAGCTGCACATCCCCGCCCGCCTTCCGCTCTCTCTGAGGGGCGCGCAGAGCCCAGCCCGGCAGCCACCACGGAAGCGGCCATGGGGGACCGAGAGCAGCTGCTGCAGCGAGCCCGCCTGGCCGAGCAGGCGGAGAGATACGATGACATGGCCTCGGCCATGAAGTCGGTGAGTGGGGCTAGTAGCGTGGCGGCCGTGGGGCGTACTCGGTGAGGAGTGTGTAGCGGGGTAGTGGCGGGGGAGGGAGGGAAAGGAAGTGCGGGCTGGTCCGAGGCGGGGTTGGGTCCGGGGAGGATGCGAGCCGCCGGGTCCCACCCGTCGCGGTAAAGAAAGGAGGGCGGGAGCAGGAGCCAGACCATCCCGCCGGGACACTTCGCCGGCGTGTGGGGCGGTGCCCGGTACTACCTGCCTTTGGCAGAGATGAGACAAAGAGTAGCCGGCCCAAACCGGACCTAACTCCCCCTTTTAAAATCTGTTTCCTTCCCTCCTCATTCCCTCCGTTCCCTCCTAAGGGCTGTCTTGCAGCCCTCCCGCTCCTCGGCTGTCCCTGCCCCGGGGGTGTGGCTGTCCCCATGCCCTCCTCTCCGTCTCCCCACCGCGCCAATCGGGCTCGCGGGGCGGCCATTTGAATGCCGCCCGCCTCTCTTCGCGGCGGGAACTCTACATTCCTTCTCTGACCCTGCTAGAGACAGGGCCCATCCTTGCCCACCTCCCTTCCACCTCGATGGGGTGGTGGCTTTGACCTTGGGGTGTGTCTCCCCTTGTGGGCACACGCGAGCGTTTGGGGGCGCTGGTCCGGTGGGATGGGCACTGCGGCGGGGGCTGTTTGGGGACACGGCAAGAGGACCCCCTTCTTTTTCTAGACGTTTCTTTTGCCTCGCCGTAAAAGACACGAACAGAGGCCTCACTCACTAATATCAGTGACTCAAAGATAGTAGCTGCATCCGGGTGTGAAAGCTACCCCGTGTTCCAGGAGCATTTCCTGAGCTTTAACGTTGCCTTTTTGCCTCTTCTTTGTAGGTTAACAATTTCTCAGTGCATTCCATACCCTGTTGAATACTGACACGTGTTTAAACAATGTTACATTTGCAACTCTGCTCCTTTCAGAACCAAGCAATGAAAATTATTTGTACTGACCTGCCTGTACTGATACATAATAAAATTGCAGAATGATCTAACTTATTATGTCTAGTCCCTTTTTTGAAAGCAAAGTATTCACACGATCCAAATGTTATGGGTAATGTTAATGCCACTGGATGCTTAGCAGTGTCTTTGCTGCATCAGATTACAATTGGTTTGTTCTTGCTGATCTGTCCTCTGTGAACACCAAAGGCTTCAAGAGGAACTGTTTCCCTTGAGAGTGCCGCTGTTTAAAGGCACGAGATGATTTTAGTTTGGAAGAGCAGCTTCAAATGGAGTCCACATTTTTGTTGTAAGAATGTGTATGCCACTTCCCTTAAATGAGGGCAGTAAAAATACACTTATTTTGCTGCTCTTGTTCACTTTTGCTGTTATGTTGTAATAAATATTATGATGGTCCAGTTTGAAAGCAGAGATACTTTTGAGTATCTCAATATCCGAGACACAAGACTTTAAGTCATATTTTAATTGTATCTCTAGAGTTCTTGATACATATAATGTAATAGTAACAGCTCTGTTTATCATGTCTTTCAACTGGTAATTTTAAAAGATGAAATGGAGAAACCACTAAAATCTGCTGCTCTGGAAGACTGTTTCTAGCTGTGGTTAGTAGAAAGCTTTATATTTTTCCAAGTACTGCCGACTTGCAGTGTGTGTGTGATGCTCTGGGCACATGGGGGACCATGAGAACACAGTTGCTGTGCTTCAGGAAGTATGTAAATAAAGTACTTACACCTAGTGTGTATGTCCAGTTGTCTTTAAACTGTTCTAATTACTATGCAAATTCGCATTCACCTGAAGCCATGGTGTTCTCATCTGTAATGCCACTTCTGCTCGCAAATAAGGTGTGTGATGATGAGCTTCTGTAATTGGGAGCTCGTAACGCTTTGTGAGTGAGTGGAGTCTTGAAACTTATACATACCTTTGAAATACAAAAAGCATTCTGAATGTGAAAGGTAACAGTTCCCTTATTTTGATCTGTCCATACACTGTTGCATGTCTATAATGTAGCATCTGTTGGTTACTTGGCTTTCACAGGTGTTCACTCCAACATGGCAACTTCTAGAATGCTCCTTAGTATTTGAAATAGAGTATAAGTTTCTATTAAATGCTCTGAGGGCTGTCTGTCCTCACACATTAAATTCATTAGTCTGGTTTCTATTTGTTCCAAAATTATGGACTGCGTAACTTTATATCAGGCAGGTTTTAATAATTAAACCTGAATTTATACTGGCTCAGGTATAGACATTTTTGCAGCAGCTTGCTCAGAACTGGGTCTAGCTGTGAGTGATGTGCTCTGGGTGACAAAACAAGTATAATCACAGTCAACTGACCTGGGTCAGGTTGTGGATCTGCTCTCAGCTGCAGAACATCCACTTTGGAGTGTTTTCCATGTGAAAGGATCTCAGCTTGGTATATGGCCTATGTGGGATCACACACGGAAGTAATCTCTGAGCTGATGGAGTAGTGCCATGCTCATGAGCATGTGGAGTTAGGAATTCCAGGGTTACAAGCAGGATTCCTTTTATGTGCTCCCATTTTTTGTCACTAAACTGCAAAACAACTATTAATATCTTTACTAGAGAAGATGATTTAGGTGAGTTGTAGTGGAGATTGTTGAGGGCAATATTGATTGGAAGCTATGATGAAGATTCAGAAGATGTCATCAGAGTTGATTCCTGTGTGCTTCAGCCTCTGTAGGTTGCCTCTAATTCTATTAGGACACACAGATTGGTATCTTTTGGGAGTTCAGGCTCCCGAACGGTGGAAAAAGACATTTTGGAGATAAAACTAATTGACTTAATGTATTTTAAGAACAAAACATAAATTTGAAAGTAATCTCTCTCTTACTCTAAGAGTTATAATTCATGTAAAGTATTTTTTTAGATCTGGAAATAAGCACATTTGTTAGATGGTTCACTGCCTACACCAGCAGTCTCAGAATAGTGTAAATATTTGTGACTTGATTGTTTGTAGTATGTAAGTATTTGGTTGAGAACACTCCAGTGCTTGTCAAGCAGTGTAAATGTGCATATTTTAAAAGAAGTAGTTAATGATTTTAGCAATGTCTGAGCAAGAACAAGTTTACTTTCACACCAAAGTACGTATCCTTAGAATTCCAGTTACTACTTTTAAAGCAATATGCTTAAAGTAGGGGAGTTACATTTTTTATCCTAATTCCTTTGAGTTTGATTTCATGTGCATAAATTTGAAAAAGTAGAACAATTTCAAGTGACCATGAGTCTGATAGCCTAAATTAACTCAAGTGAAATAGGCCTAAATAACCAGTATTAGAAGTATTAACCTTCTGTCTCAGCTTTTAGAAGTAGCAGCTCATAGCTTCATTCCTGATTTGCTGTCCTATTTGTATGCAGTTCCTTTCATGTCCTATCCCTGGAATTTGTCTGCAGCTACCAGTTAGCAGAAATCAGGGTAACTTTTGTATTATGCTGTGTAATTAGTCACTACGTGTCTGAAAGATACTATGAAACACTAATTCCATTTGTACTATGCAGAGCTTAACAACTGCAGCACTTCCATCTCTGCTGTCAAACGGAAGCAAGCGCAGGGGAAAGTAATGCAAGGATTGCACCAGCTTCCAGTGTTAGTGCTGTGTTCCAGATTCATAAAACCGGTATTCTAGGTACATTTAAATTCATCACTAAGTGTGTAGTCTGTATAATTATAGCAGACTTCCTAAAAAACCCAGGCCTTCCTCTGTGAATACTTCTCCATTACACAAGACTGACGCGCTTTTATTCAGTGAACGTTCTTGGCAATGGCTTCGAAATAATCCTTCTATTACATCAGAATGGTGGGGATGTCACTCTTTTAAGTCTTGATTGCAGAACAGTTTTAAACTTTCAGTGTTACAAAATTATTCCTGTCTAGAAGGAATTTTGGGATGTAGAAGAAATTTTGAATCTTGCACTTCATAAGGAAAGTATTGACGGAAGTTTGCACACTCTTCTCTAAGGCAAGCCCTTTACATTTGCTCTTTGTCTGTATTTTCAGGTAACTGAGCTGAATGAGCCCCTCTCAAATGAGGATAGGAACCTGCTGTCTGTAGCCTACAAGAATGTAGTTGGAGCTAGACGGTCCTCCTGGCGCGTCATCAGCAGCATAGAGCAGAAGACTATGGCAGATGGGAATGAGAAGAAGCTGGAGAAGGTTAAAGCCTATAGGGAGAAGATAGAAAAGGAGCTCGAGACAGTCTGCAATGATGTTTTGGCTCTCCTAGATAAATACTTGATCAAGAACTGCAATGACTTCCAGTATGAGAGCAAGGTCTTTTACCTGAAAATGAAGGGGGATTACTACCGCTATTTGGCAGAAGTTGCTGCTGGAGAGAAGAAGAACAGTGTCGTGGAAGCCTCAGAAGCTGCCTATAAAGAGGCTTTTGAAATCAGCAAAGAGCACATGCAGCCCACTCACCCCATTAGGCTTGGGCTGGCACTCAATTTCTCAGTGTTCTACTATGAAATCCAGAATGCCCCTGAGCAGGCCTGCCTTTTAGCCAAACAAGCCTTTGATGATGCCATAGCAGAGCTGGACACACTAAATGAGGATTCCTACAAGGACTCCACTCTCATCATGCAGTTACTTCGAGATAACCTCACTCTCTGGACGAGCGATCAGCAGGATGAAGAAGCAGGAGAGGGCAATAATTAAAAAGCTTTCCTCTGATCCCTCTTTCATCCACTTGGCCATCCCCATCATCACCAATATTTCCTTGCCACAGTCACACTAAATATCTAGTGCTAAGCATATCTGTATTGTACAGCTGTTCAGATCTGCTGTCCACTTTATCAAGAAGCAGTTTCAGATGAGTCTTCATGGGCATTGATGGATTGATTGGTTTATTGGCCCTATTTATCTTAGTTGCACTTGAGCAGTGCAGGAGGAGGCATTTTTAGTTTGCCTGTTGATTGGAAAATATGGGAAAGAATAATGGAAAGTGATTGAGGATAACTAGATTCGTTAAAATCTTTCTGTTTGAAATGAGCTGACAGTTCTGTTAAGCAGTACATTTTGTGCATGCAGAGTAAATTAGCCACCCCAAATTTTTTTCAGTCAATGAGAACAGTTGAGCTGATGTGAAATGACAACTCTGTTCATCAGTTTACAATAAACTGTTTGAAATGTGAGGTTTCAGTAGCAATTTGGTTTTTTGCCTCTAACTTATGTGCACAGTTTCTTTAAATGCAGCGCATCTACCTAAGAGTTTTGATACTTGTAACCTTTTGCAGTTGTTTTGAAGAATCATGAATTTATTTTTTGTAAACTCTTTGGCTGTTTAGTTGTCTGTGTATTCTGACAACTCTATGTCAATATTTGCCCATGTTAAGATGGATGACTGGGAAGCCAGACTTCTAAATTAAATGTTTTGGAACTAAGTGAATAAAATAAAATGCTGCTTCAGGGATGTTATCTCTACATGAGCTGTCCTGTCTTTTGTTCAGCACAGAGAGAGAGTCACCTAATACATCACCGCTGGGTTAAAATGTATTTCATCATAAGTTGAATAAGAAGCTGACACATGCTAAACAAGCACACAAACACAACATAGTGTGCCAAAAGAAGAAAAAAACAAACCCACAAAATCCAAAAGTATCCACAGTGGGGGTCGCCTCTCTTAAAGTGGAGTTTCCAAAGGTGATATATTTAGTTGCTTGCTCAGGAAAGCAGTTGTAATGCAATTCTCAGGAACAGAAAAGTTGTAAAGCACATAACTTACCATATCAATGCAGAGATTTGTGTTTGCTTCTGTCCACTGTGACTTCTAAGCTCTTTCTCTGAAGTGCTGATCACCAAAACAGTTTGATACATGAATATCCTAGTAGCTATTTCGTATTTACTTGTTTCAAACAGATGTAATATTTATTCCTAAAGACTGCCTTTCTCTATTTAGCTGACTTTAGTCCACAAACATAACATTTATTTTTGTTTTCTCCCAACAGTTAGTGTACATGTACATTTGTTGGTGCTGTACGTACTTCTGTAACGGTATGTCCCAGAAGCAGGAAAAGTTAGCTGTATCCAGACTGCCACTGGCACCTGAGCTAGCTCAAAGGCCATGTAAGTTCTCATTTATCAGAATTGTTATTCTTTAATTTGTGCAATAATTATTACTGATCACAATTACCCACAACCACTGCTCATACTTTTTAAAAGCAGTACACTGGCTGTTTTTAGGTATCTGGAGTTTTAGAATTTTAAATTGTAGATTTATGTGCTTTTGTATATTCTGTCATCTTAGAGATAGTTCTAGCTTTATTATATCAGTAAAATTGGCAATGATTGAAAGAGTAATGCAACATCTGAAAAAGATTAAAATACAGGTGCTCACCTACCTACCTGCCCCTGTGGAACCAAGGTAAAACTTGGTCATAAGATTGCCTTTTTACCTTGAAACACTATGGATGGTTAATAATGAAAAATATTGGCAATTGGTAGGTTTATTTTTCTGTTGATAGAAGTACCTGCCTTTTTGTTACCTTTTTTATTATTCTTTTTCTTAATTCAAAAGCCATGGAGTCCTTTCTCATTTTAGTTACTATCTTGTGCAGACCCATTATCACAAATCTATGACATTATGTAGTTTGCAAGTGAGTCAGCAGCCCTGCCATCTCTGGACTGGGCAGCTGAAGGTTGGTTGTTGCCCTGGTGCATGAGATGCAATGTGGAGACCAAAGCAATTCTGCAGAATGATGCAGTGTAGCAGTGAATTAGATTTCCAGTAGGAGAGCAGATATTTCTCCCATGTTTTCCAGCTGTCAGTGAACAAGCCAATGACAGAGAGAACATGTTTTTGTGGGTGTGTTTTGGTAGCTGGCAGAGAGCGTTCTATGGAGCAAGAAAAAATGCTCCAGCACAATCCATATTCTTGTTTCCACTTCAGCAGCTTCTTAATTTCCTGGGCCCTGGGATTGCTAAATGCTTTTTTGTAATCCTTATTGTAGCAATGATCTGCAGAAGGCAAAGCTGATGAACAACACATGTTGTTTATTCCAATATTCTTCAGTGGACCACAGGATTCAGGTATTTTGGAACTGGTATTTCTCATAAGTGACTCCCAAGTCATGTCTCCTGTCTCTCACTCTCTAAAATAAATAAAACCCTAGGCTATGCCAGATTTATTGTTTGAAAACACCAGATGTATTCAACAAAAGTATTTAGGTGAAGTTTACAACATTTTTTTAAAGCAGGAGTAATTCCAATGGAAAGGCACAAAACTGAGTGACTTTCCCCCCATGCCCCCAGGGGGTCTTCTCCATGTGTCCTTGAAGGCACAAAAGGATGTTTGCTGATCTTGACATGGTGAGGGTTTTCTAAGGGCCCATCTGAGCATTACTCTGGCCCAGAACCATACTTTCCATGTCTCTCACAGGCAATCTTTGTTGAAGGCTTAAGTCACTCTGAGGGTGTTGATATAATATTAACAAGGTCTGTGCATATCCTTGAATTTTAGCAGCCTGACAGCTGCCAGCAGTCAAGCAGCATTTTCTGTAATGCTCTAGGGGCTTGAAAGCTATGGGGTAGTCCACCCTTCAATTAATTGTGTGGTCTTTATAGGGACAGAGATACTTTCAGTCTATGTCCTAATCTGCTCAAATATGTTCAAATTTTATAGAAATGGTTGTGTTCATCTCTCAGTACAAACACAACCACACCCTATTGAACCCAGTGGCACAAAATGTGCCAATGCTATGGGACATGAAACTGTACTGGGAGGGTGTTGTTCAACATAAGCAACAGCACTGAGAATGTGGAGGCTCTAGGGAAGCAGAGACCTTAAGAAGAGTGGTGAGACTGGATGTCCATGGATAGCACATATCGCAGCACCACCGTTCCTCTGGTAAGTAACCATTTACTAACTACTTTGCTATCACTATGGGTTTGAAAATAGCTTTTCCATGTTGCCTTTCCCTTGCCTGTAACTTCTGGCTGTGATTTTCCACCCTTAATACCTGCACTTGTGATCTACACCTGTAAATAGCATAGACTGACTTCCAGAGCCGAATCTATTTCCAAAGGAGCACAAGGGTATTCCCTAATCCACTCCCAGGGCCTCTTCCAGCAGCTGCAATAGGCTGCTTTATAATAATCTAGAAAAAAGCTACAGAAGTACACTTTAGGTTGAGGGAAATGAAAAGCCTGGCTGTATTTTAAGTCATGTAAGAGAATCACTTAACGATAATGGAAGTTAGAAGGATGAAAACTGATATCATTATACATTGTAAAATATTTTCTGTGAGCATGGGACTAACTGGAGATCCTTCAACAAACCAGTTTGAATTTAAGGACAGAGAGAAAACAGGAAAAATATTCCAGTGGAATCCTTTGGGTTTTTAAAAATTCTATCTACACCACATATTTGAATTAATTTAACATAATTAATCAGGAAAATTGGCTAAAACACTTCAACAACATGAAAAGTCTGCTTGGATAGGTCTTAGATTCATTGAGGCAGCTCCTTGAAATCAGTGGCAGATTTTGAAGAATGTGAAGTTGATTATACACATAATTGATAGAGGATGTTTAGATCTTGTTCTGAACAAGCCTAAAGTACTTGAAGTTCCACAGATGCAGATGGTTTAGTGCCTGAGCCTTAATGATTTCTGAGATAAATGAAGATGTGTTCTGAACACTGAAGTCAGGCCAGGTAGGTTTTTAATTGGTGTTAGAAATGGAACCATCTGTTAGAAATAAGTGTTTATTAAAACGCTTTCCTATGTGCCAATCATGATCTAATATTGCATAACTATAAATGTAGAAATACACTTTTTATGTATATACTTCAAGTATACACATTTCTTTTTTCCTGAATTTTCAGTGTTACTTGTTGTCTTATTTTTTAGTCTAAATTATTTTAACTAATTATTATGAACCAACTTGGTCTGTCCCAACTCAAACATTATAACCAGATGAATTATTTTCATTCGGTAGGGTTTTCATAAACTCCACAGTGCACCAAGGCAAAGCACTGTGAGTACTCCAGCAGTGAATATACATTTTTATGGAGGCAATCATTAAGAAATCACTTATGTACAGTAATGTGCTTAAGTTAGTATGAGCTATTTTCATGTAATTTGATGATGTGATCCATTCCACTTTAGGGTTCAATCTAATGGTAGTTGATCTCTTCCATCTCTGAAGAATTATGTGGTTTAACAACATGTCTAAGAGAAGAAACAGATCAAAACACACCGTCCATGTGACTTTCAGTGATGTTTTGCCAGTTATTAAATATAGTCATTATTTATAAATTATAATAAACATAAGTGGTATTAAAAATATAAGCCAATTATATTTACAGTAATTGTATATAAAATCGATGGCATTTGCAGAACTGCCTCCTTGCTTGAACATCTGAGGAATGACCTTTATTCGGGGGTTTCTCCAGCAGAGGCTACTGAAAGCGCAGGGATGGCAGTAAAGCATTGGTTCCTTTCCCAAGCATGTCAGGCACACACTGGAAGGAGGCAGGAGCTGTAGAGGGTTGGCAGGAGACACGTTTTGCTAGCAGGCTTTGTGACTGTTGTGCCCTCGCAGCACAAAAAGCATCTGACTCTTGCAGAGGGCAGAGAAGTAGATGGATGACAGTGATTGAGTGGTTTCCCTGCTGAGTAAAATGGATCATGTTCTCTCTCTTCAAAGAGAAACTTGTATTTGCCCCACATTTACTTTGCTTTGACCCTCAGAAAAAGCCAGATCCCAGGTGGTGATTTGTGTTTGAAGTACAACCCAATTACTCCGGTGACACACCTGCCCAGGGTGTGGGGCTTTGCAGCCCTGCCCAGAGGGATGCAAGGTGTGGGCGCCTTGCTGGGGCAGCCTGGCCACCATCTGTAGTGGCTTCCTGTCCCCATGGCAGCCAGAGCCCTCCTGGGGCAATCATCCCTGTTCCTGTCACTGCACCCCAGACCCAGAGCAGGGAGCAGAAGGCCGGGCCTGCATTTGGCAGCAAATGGCCCAGGTCTCTCCAAGTGTTTGTTGCCTGGCCATCCATGGGGTGAGTGAGATTCCAGCATGTCCTTAAAGGGCTGGAGTCTCCTCTGTTCTCTTGTGCCACCTCAAGCTTTTTAAGGACTGCTATTTGCCTCTTCTGAAACACATCCTATTAAGCCTCTCTGAGCTGTAAAATGGCATGGAAGGATTGGGAAGTTAAGACTTTTGCTGTCATCAGTATCATCAGAGCCCAACATTGCTAAGAGATGAACGTGCTTTGGTACCACTGCTGAGTCATTCTATGGGTTTCCACAGCTGATACTTCCTCACTGCAAGATTGGCCATGAGCCTAGGCTAAAAGGGGACAGAATTAACTATTATTTTTAGGTTAGTAAAGCACAGCTTTAGCTGATCTTATTAGCCCAATGTTAGTTGTGTTTAAAACAATTGCTTAAATTTTTACTAAACACATTATGTGCGTATGTACGTTGTTAATTCTACCATAAAGATTATACTGAATCCTTGGATTAGGAACTAATTGCAAACCACTAATGTGCTGGATCTCTGGGTAAGGTATAATGAATTATTCATGCTGTTATCTCTGTGCAATCACAGTAATATCTTGGTGCTAATTAGCAGGTGGATAGGCTGACACAAAGTCAGGAATACCCAGGAAGTATTTTATTCAACCGGTATTCTGATTCCTGATGATAAATATATTTTCTGACCTTATAATTTATTTATTACTCAATAGAAACAAGTCTTATTTTTCTTTCTGTTATTTCAATGTTTTGGGTTTTTTTTAAATAAATTTTTTAGGGCTAACTAGGCTGAGAGCTGAAGCTTTTAACAGCTTTTGGGACAGTTGTCTGCAAAGTTTTACTATTATGACCCATGACAATACTTTGTGTGTATGGGTGAGCTGCATATTACCATTTCTTCTATTATGTGTGATGTTTATTTTCTTGTATCAATCAGAGCAGAATTTGTCATATTCAATTAATCTAGAACTTGTATGTGCACTTGTAAAGCATGGCATTTACTGTGGTAATGAATTAGATATTTGTGCATATTAGTCTTTCTTACTTAAGGCAGAACAGGTTATAATAGATTTTTTTTTTGCTTGGCCAGTAGTCATTACTCTATTTTTTCTTCTTTCTCCCTTTTAAGTCAATTCTCAGCATTTCATTTTGTTTTACTTAAGGATGGATATAGTTGTTCATCAAAGGGATTTATCAGAAATCCAGCTGAAGGACATTACCTTGTATTTTGCCACAGTTTCTTAAAAGCTCCTATTTTTTGGCATAAGACTGCAGCCTGAAGCATAGCTTAATGCAGATGTTTCGGTCTCGCAGGTCATCCTGAAAAAAACCCAACCCACAAACCAAAACAGTCCTCACCACCTATTTCCCACTTGTTTTCTTCTCTAGCAGTCATTTTACTTCATTTTGTGATGACCCTGCCCAGATTTCCTTCCACTCCCCCTGCAGAAATACATTCTGATAACTACATGAAGATATGACTGGTTGGTGAGACCTGTTGGTTGTCTGATTTTTGTGTGATGTGCAGTCAGCTGCTCCATGAGTATCTTTTGAGTTAGGAGGAAGTGTATGAGGACTGAAGAATAACTTGGGGGCACCGCTGCTGGCCTTCTTTATGTCTGTCTCTGGTGTTTGTGTTTCTGCTCATCAACAGGGTGAGATATTTATTCTCCCTTTCCTCTTCTCCTCCTCCCCTTTTCCTGTTTCTCTCCCTCGGACACCACATCCTTCCTAGTGCTGCTTATCTCTGAGATTTTTCTTCTCTCTCTCAGTTCTCACTCTGCTGTGTGTGATTAAGCACCTGGAACATTTCCAACCTGATGACTGCAGGGTTTTGCAATGAGACCCCTTGGAGATTTACTGAGTGGGCTGCTCTGAAGGAGCCAGACTTTATGAGCCCTAATGCCTGCCTTTGTAGAGATTTGGAAAGTGCTTGGCATATTAAATGCATTGTTGCTATCTGAGTAACAGCAACAATCTGCATGAGGTCTTGAGGCACAAAAATGTTTCCTTGTGACAAACTGTACAAAGTCCTTCATAGAGAAATCTGCTCTTTCCCTTTGTGCTGAATTGTACAGACAGCTGAGCTGATGGACACTGCTGCCAGTGACTTGGGAGAGTCTGTGGGTTAATCTGAGACAAATATCTCATCTACAGCCATGCTCAAATTAGACAGATTTCTAAACTTCACATTGTTTGAAGTTTGGGTCTGAATAGACCAGCTGAGGTTCATCTTCAGCTGTAAAAAACTTTTAGTAGAAGATGTCACAGCTGCATCCCTACACTGCTGAGCTGCAAAGTTACCATTGCAGTCCCTACCTCTGATTCTACGTTAACTCCTGAAAAGAGTGGTGGAGGGCAATTATTGTGCTGATTAAACTGTATTAAGGTTTTGCTTCAGAGAGACTATGTGAAGATGCCTTGCTGGATGCTGGATAGAAAAATACTGAGTGGTAGTCCTGGAAGTTTCCTCAAGAATATTGCCCTAGGCTTTTAGCCTGCAGGCTGTCCTCAGAAGGCTTTGTTGTTACTTTATCTTGCACTCAAGGCTGTGTACACGGATAGAACACTGTGTATCAATAATGCTGGCATTGCTTTGCCAGGAAGCTTTTCCCAGGGGTTTTATAGCCATTTAACATAAAGCTGGTAGTAACATTGTCTGCTGGCTGAGACTGCCCAGAACTGAAACAGGATTGAATCCAGAAAGGGTATTTATGTTCAGTAAACTAGAGAGTATAACAGAATTGGAAGAAGATCTAGAAAATTCAAAAGAAGGGACACTCTTCCATCTTGATGTGGTTCTGAAGAAGCTTTCAGTAAAAGGAAAATACATCTGTTAGCTGGCCAGGTTCTTATTATTGTGACTTCAAGTACAAAGAACAGAAGGAAGAGGGCAAAGGAATCTTCTCCTCAAGCCCTGTACAGGTGTGGCAGCAGCACCTGGTTATTGGCATTGCTGTGACAGAGCCCTGGGTAATCAGTCAGAGAATGGAAATATATTAGAAAATGTACCTTGTATTAGATAAAGTACCTATATATTCTATGTAGTGTGATTTCCCTCAGTGTCTCTGGAGATTTCTGACAGCTTCTTCTGGACTGTCAAAATTCCCTCCAGTAAATCAGTGTTTGATGTGTGCCTAAACTTCCTGTGACCATGCATGCTTTACTTCAGCATCTCTGTCCTAAATAACGTATTAGAGATTATAGAATTAAGGTTTCTTAAAAACAAATCGTTGTTCAAATTACTTTAAATTTCTCTTTTTTTGTTGTCTTCTGTGTGTCCTTCAATCTGTCCATCCATTCCATTCCCTTGCATCTATCCTTCTTATAAAATTCATGTTTTTACCTCAATTATCTTTTATCCTGCTCTTCCCTGAGCCCTCTTTTGTCCTTTCTGACCTATCTTCCCACTTAAAATACTTTCTTCCTGGCCTCATGGAGCATTGCCATGGTGACCACATGACATCACTGCACTGGGAACAGTTGCCTAGGAAACCATATGATGTCATTGCACTGGAGGCAGTTGCCATGGTTACTGAGCTGGCTGAGGTAACTGGGAAAAAGGGTTTGTCATCTGATGGGTGCCAGGAAATGTTCCCATTAACGGGAATAAAGAAGAGACTTTTCTTTTTATTTTTATGTTCCAGGGAGGGCTGCCTGTGACTCGAAGACCCCATTGCTTTATGTCCTGTAACATTCTCCGGCTGGGCTCTTTCCATTGGTCTCTGGGATCTTGCCCACCTGTTTCTACTGTTGAATGTTACTGTGAACATCAAGCCACAAGAAAATGGAGAAAAGCTGTGTTGTCCTGTGGTTCTGCCTAAGATGGGATTGCAGTTTTTATTGCTCTTTGATTTTTTCTGTTTGTAAATAGCCCAGCCCAGTATTTATCCCAGCAGACATCAGAGGTGCAGTAACAGTGAATGTCATAGCCTGAGCTTGCTGCATCTGCACCAGCCTCTGTGTGTGTCTGTAATTTGTTTCCACTTCTCTGCCTTTCCCAATTTCTATTTCATCACTGCTGACATGTACCTGTCTTGTTTTAATAATTCCAGGAGTTCCTAGAAATGTTTTATGTGAAAGGTGAAGCAGAAGTTAAATAAAAAGTAGGAGGTAGCTGTTAGCGATCAGAAAGGTATGCAAGAACAAGTTTAGTGAGTGTGTGTGATTGATGTAAGGATGGCATGTAAACAGTGGTTAGCACTGTTTGTGATGTGCTGATCTGTACCTCTGGCAGCATTTGTGTATGTACGTAAGCACACGTGTAATTATAGATAAATAAATAACTTCATATGAAAATAGCTTTTTCAGACTTTCTGCAGCTTGAGTGAATTACGTATCTAGGGCATATTAGTCAAATTATGCATGTGTAAGTGGGACTGTCTCAACTAAAGTCTGTGCTCTGTATCCCTGCAGACGCTCTGAGTTCACTAGAAATTAGTTACAAACTTCCCATTGAAGTTCATGGAATGAGCCCTTCTTTCTTTGGGCCCACTGTGTGCAATCATCTTCAAGCTGAAAATCAAAATCCTTACAATTACTGTGGAGCTGCAAACAGGAATGCAGTCAAAGAAACTGTGGAGAGTGCTGGTGGCAGGCCAGATAACTGAGGAGTTTTGGATTGCTAGAATGGGGGTAGCTTCCCAGTTCTGGCAGAACTAGGAGGAAAATCCAGAAGAGGGAATGTAACTTCATTGGGCAGGGAACAGAATTTCCACTTAGGTATGGGGGGAAGCAAAGGGAGAGAGGTTGGGGTTTTTTGATGTTTGTAGTAGTAAAAGCCTTTTATTAGAATTCATTTTGGATTTCTCTCCTTATGTTTTACAAATACTGTTTGATTGACCATTTATTTGTTCAGCATACTGAACAAAGCAATCTCAGGCTTTGTGCCAGAGTAACTGTAAAAGAAAGTTGTGCTTCGTCCCTGAAATAATTTAATTTCATTCTGATCAGATGGCAAGGAACAAAAGAGGCTTGTAGATGTGGAAAGCAGGAGCCAGTCAGTGCTCGGGTGTTCCCAACAATCAGGTGAGATGTGAATAATCACTGGCCTGTGCTTCAGACCTGTATATAAATTCTTAAATTCTAGTTTGACAACCGTGTTTAGTTAATCAACATGCAATGCAGGGGTCTGCAAATCAGGCTGTTCTGTTCATGGTGAGCCAAGGGACTTGCATCACTGTAAAATGTGTCAGTAATCATGGCCTTTCCTGGGCTTTAATGGACTAGAAGAGCCTTGCAGTTACTAGTCTGGGATGCTGCTGTATCCGTAGTTGAAGGGATATTTGATCCTACTATTAATGGCCACTTGTGTTACTTTTCCTGTTTACTGAGCTTCAGAATGACCTGTGAACTTGGGTTTGTTTTATTTCAGTACTCTACTTGGCAATTTGAAGTTATTGTATTTAAGTACATTTTAAACATTTATGTTTGGATGACATTTATAGGTAAAATATGAGAGAGAAAGCAAGAAACTAGACTGTGTTTGTTTAACTGTCAGGGAGGTGTGGGAAAAGGTTGGTAGAGCTTAAGGGGTTTTGGTAAATTTTACCTGAAATCCACATGTTTACGATTCATATTCCAGCTTTCCCTGCCTCTGGACTTTCACCAATATCAGGCTTCTGTAAATATTTAAATAATAGTTGTATGCTGTGCTATAGCAATACTGGGGATCTCAAGTGGTACAGAATTATGGATTTGTTTTCCACCAGTGTGACCCCTTTGGGGTTTGTTCTGTGAGTAGCAGTGGAGGTGGTTTGTGGTGTGGCAGCACAGACAGTCCTGTGAGAGCTCAGCTTTTGCTGACTAATGCCTCCATCTGCTGGAGAAATTTGTTTGCACAGTATTTGTTCTGTACCACACTCAGAGATACAAAATCTTGTTAATTAAACCCCAAAGATTTAGTGCTCATTAGTTACTACAGCAAAAACAATTCCTCTGGGATATTAAGAAGCTAACACAAAACACTTAGGTGCTTTATAGCTTTGCATCTGAACGATGTAGCTCTCTGCCTACCTGGAATCAGTACTCTTATGTTTTATTCTGAAGTATAATAATTTACACAGTAGCAATGGAAGTTAAAGTACAGATTCTACAAACCTCTTCCTGGTGGGTGATTTTGTGACTTGTTACTCAAACTGGTGCTTTCAGCAAGAGACTGCAGAGGCTGTAGGGCTGCCCCTTTATGCTCCATGGCCAAGCAGGACGGGGCATACATCCATTGGGACAGGATGTATTTTAGTGCTGGGACTAGAATGTTCACTCAGAATTATTTACCCTGCCACAGTACCTCAGGATATGCTCCTGAAGCATATTTTTGAATTTTGGAATTAACCTATTTGGCAATAAACTTAAGAATTTTGAAAAAACTTGTGTCTGGAGACACTGAAGCTCAGTTAACAGAGTAATTCCCAGCCCACCTTTCTCTCCTTAATGAGTTATTTTCTCATTCGTTCCTGCAAATCCGTTGATTTGTTGAAAGAACAGCATGAGGTGGTTACTCTATCCTTGTATTATTTTTTTATTCTGATTACGTTGTGTAGGAAAACTGTGCAAATAAAAAACCCCACCCCGAACCATAAAATTTATAGAGATGAAATAGGGTTTGTTCTGTTACTGTTGTTTACAACAGTGTTGTTAAAAGTAATAACATCAGAACACCTTTGGACTTGATACAATGACATTACAAATAAATACATCATTCTTGTGTTAGATAAATTGTAAATTTAGATATAAAATATAGAAAATTGATAAAATTTTATGTAAGATTAAATGTACTAGTTAAGGATCATTTTAGAAGAATTCATACAAACGATATAGGTTCATGTATGCTGTAATCCTATATGAAGATTACATACTGAGATATGTTTATTTATATTTATATTTATTTAAATATATGAATTCAATAAACAATAAAAAGGACAATAAAACCAGAGCACCTTGCCCCTGCCTACCTGCAATCTATGCAAATCTGTTCCCTTTGTGATCATTATTTCACTTGATAAGTGTCTTCCATTGTACACATGAAAGTTTGACGTGGCCTTCAGCAGCCAACCCCATGGAACTCATCAGCTTCATCTCCTTGGAATCCCTGGGCTCCACAGGGCAGGTGGCATTGGCTGTTGGACTTCGCTGTGCAGCAGCCACACCAAGTGCCCTTTGCTTTAAGGCAGGGAGCTGGAACCATGCTCAAACACCAAACACAGGGGTGGATTTTAGGGGCTCAAAGTTTTTAAAATGACCAGACTGCTAGGAAATATCGACTTTAGATTTGCATTTGTTGTTCTTCTACTGCTAAGGAAAAATAGGTCAAGCTATCTTTCACTGATGACACTCTATGTTTTGTAAGTAAATTGATCCCATATGTGGGTGGGTTTGTGCTTTTTTGAAAATAAACAGCTCAGTACTTATAGGTGGTGTTATCCTGCTCTGGGTGTTGAGAATGTGGGAAATGAATTTGTGAATGGTAGGAACACTACACTCTATGTCCAAAATCCGTAATTTACGTGGACAAATAGCTACAGTTTACCTTAGCAGCCATCACAAACTATCTTTGAGTAGGATTAATTGAGCTGGATATGCAGTTCAAAAGATCATGTGGAGCCCAGAGGCAAAACTTTAGGCAGTTACTGTTTTCCTTGTGTTGCTACTTCATTTGCCTGAGCAGCAATACCTGAAGCTGCCATTGGTAGTAATTTAATAAAGACGATTTTCTTGGATTTAAAAAAAACCCCAGGCTGTCAGTCCATCAGGTTATATATGCAAATAAAGGCAAAAGAAGTGCTTTTCCCTGAGTGCCCATGCAGGAGCACATTCCCTCGCTGATGTGTGCTTTCATCCTCAGAGTGTTTTGGCTCTCAGTATCTTTATGGCTCACATACCTTAGCAGGCTGCAGCTCACACCTGCAAGTCTCTGCAGTGGGGGCTTCAATTTCTTTTTACTACCTGGGAACTGAGATGAAGCTACTTACTCTCCTTGTTAATGGATGCATTTGCTCTTGCTGCTTCAGACTGTTTTCTCAAGAAGTTATTAATAATTTAGTATTTAGCCAATTGTCAATTTTTAATTTTCATTAGGAATCTACTTAAAGTGGCCTTAATTGCTTCTTGTATGATGTCGTAACTTTGGACAGTGCCATATCCCAGGGAAATGATGTCCTTCGTGTAGGATTGTAAAGACAGAGGTGTTTGGACATTGTGTTGATAGACATGATTCAAATCATAAATTGGCAAAAAATTTCAGAACCATCTCCCTAGCAGATGAAGAGCAAGAATGCAAAATTGTTGCACCTCACTTGTCAGTGATCAGATTCACAAGAACTGATGACAAATTTTTCATTGGATAAAGTAATAGGCAGAAAATGTTTTCCACTGAAAAAGGTATTTATATCACATTAAGCACAGTAATGCTCCTTAACTTTGGAGGTAATATTGTTTATTTTAAAGGAAGAAAAGTGTCTGTGTGTGTACGGGAGGAGAGGGAGGGTGAGTATTGATTTGAGCAGTTGAGTCATGGAAATCAATTTACTTTTCAGTTCCTGGAGAACGGCATTGCAGATGGTGGTTCGTGACTGCCTCATCCTTTGTGTCATTGATGGGGCAGAGAGCAATTCTGTTCTGAAGCAGAAAGTTGCTATGCTTCAGATGTTTTGTTAAACTGGGAATAATGATTTCTTTCCAATGGCTGAATGTTGTCAGCAACATTCACAGGTGACATGGTGGCTGAGGTTCCTGTTTGCAAGCTTTATAGAAGTTGCCTTCTCCATGCATTTGTGATTATGGAATATCCTGAACCCACAAGGATCATTGATTCAAAGTCCTGGCCCTGCACAGGACACCCCAAGAATCCCACCATGTGCCTGAGCATGTTCTCCAAATGCTCCTTGAGCTCTGGCACCATTGGTGCAGGCTGGGGATGCTTTGTTGTATGGTATTGAGGTTGGTTTTCAATATCATTCTATTACATCTTGTGAAACAGCAAACTGAGGCAGTTTTAACATTCTTGGTGTTCAGTGATGCTCAGCCTGGTGCAGGAGCAGTTGGGGAGTCCCAATTACACTGATCAAGCCCAATGTGATGGGAGAGAAACGAGGCAGGGCTCTCTGCTTTCATAAACTTACCTGATGTAACATTTTTGCTGCCTTTTCTTCTCTGTGCCACCTATGTTGGTTCAGTGCACACCTTATCTATTAATATCAATTCTCTTCAGTCTGATTTGCAAGATGTCTTTCATACTAATTGTTCCATTGTATATTTTTCCTCCCTATCTATTAGATCTTGTTTCCACATGTTTAATAGTCCTTTCATTGTGTTTCTTGGTTCAGATGGAATAATAGAACACTTTTTCCGTGTTTGGAATTTTCTTTCTAAATTTCTGATTGCTTTAATACATAAGCCAAACAGACAAGTGCTGTCCTCTTATTTTGGTCCTGATGCCAATAGATGTTAGCCTCCCTTGACTCTGAGCACTGCATGGATTACTGGTTAGTAAATGTTTTAAGGTGCTTACAGATCACATGGCTGTACTCTTTACTACTTGCATCAGCTACTAAGTGAATGAGAGTCTAAGAATATAAATGAGTTAATTACCTGGCACTTTGTGTTAGAGGCTCAGGGTTCCACTCCCTTTTACCTTTGCTGTTTTCATAGTGTTAGGAAGGTTGGAGCCAGCCAAGATTTATGTGGTGTTGAGTATGTTATTTGTTTCCATGGACATGATATAAAAAAAAAAGTCTTCATCTCCCCTCGCCAAACCTTTCCAGACTTGTACATGGAGCTTTTATATTTGTTGTGAAACAGAAATTTAGAGGTGCTGAAGAGTGGCACTGTAATAGTCTCTGCTGACTTCAGCCATAGGAGTTAGCTGTGCCTGTGCACATTCATCACAAGTCTGTTTTTCCATCAGTACAGTTTGTGTAGTTCAGGATTTCTTTTCTGTGGATGTGGGATACCCTCTTGCGGATCACAAAGCATGCTGAAGTTCTGTAAAAGACTGCAGCATATTTCCTGTAACAAGTTGTTCCATAAAACACATGAAATACAATAGGCAACTTGTTTTATCTCCAGGATTTCTTCAGGATAAATTACAGTGCAGTCTTACTGAATAAATTTAAGTCCTGGAATATCATCTCGCTTTTTAAAAAATTTTATTGTCGAATATTTAAGTGGATAACCAGGGAGTTTATGAAATTTACTGATGTAAAATAAGTGAAGATGGTCTTTGCATGAATAAGGACTTAGATACTAAAAGCAGGAAACTGTAGTTGGAGCAATTTTTTAAAGACTGGGGAAGGCTGTTGCTCCTCTGCCAGTGTAGTCCTTGCTTTGTCAAAGGGTAGATCCACTCTTCTGAATTGATAATGTTTTAGAAACCTTATCAGCAGGGATCTCTGGCATGGTCCTGTACACAGCTCATGTACAAACCTTATTAAAAGGACATGATGTGTTTGTTGCCAAGGAAACATAAGCCATTAAGCCCTAGGAATATAATTCATAAAAACAAAATTTTAGCTATTAACATCTACTTTCTCCATTAGTGCCATGAAACCTCCATGAAACAGCCTTGCAGTCTCCAGCTAATGGGTATGACATAACTGGGAATGAGGAGTGGAACGAGGGTTTGCAATTCACTGAGCTCCAAGTACGGCTGGAGGAAGGAGAGTTAGCAGCACTGGGTATGTTTTCATCTCTTGTGCTCATAATCCACTGAGCACCTGTTTATCCCACTCCTGTTACTGTACAATATCAATCACATTAAAGGCAAGTCTTTGCTAAGCAGGTAAAGATCAGGCCTGCATTTTCCGACAGATCTGTTTGGAATATGAAAATGAAAAATTAGGAGTGGGGAAGGAAACAGTGAAGTATTTTCTATCAGTTTCAGGTTTAATATCTTAGTAATTTTAATTTTTACTTCTCTGGATTTAATATGTGTATTCTATTATAACTAGATAACTCACAATGAGTTTAACACAAAATGTGGTTACAGATAACATTTTTAAACTTTTTTTTTTGTTTTGGTCATTCTCAATTTGTTCTTAAAATCTAGAAGCTGTATTCTTCCTCAGCATCATTCTCTTTTTAGGAACGAAATTGGATTAATGAAATTTTTTTCCATATTAATACTGCAAAGCACCTAGAAACTTCTTGTGAAGAATCCACTGTGAATCCACTGGCACTCTGTGTCAGAATTCCACTGTACTTGTATTCTAGGAAATATTTCTAGCAAAAAAATTAGGAGGAAAGTGAGTGTGGCTCAATTTTTGACTGGTCTAAACTGGTAGTGGCCACTCCCTAGTGCTGGCCAGGGCCACAGACAGTCAGGATCCCAAGCCTGGCCTGAGTTATTGTTGACACCTTGCGGTCACACGTGTTCAGCTTTGGGATCCAGAAGCCAAAAGGAAGTCAGGGTCATTACTGCACTTTATTCTGAGCCATTCCATCAATTTTGAATCATCATTTCTGTATTTGAGGGCAGAATTAACACTGCTGTCTGAAAACAAGTGCTGAAAGTACTGTAATGGGGTAAGGCTAATGAATCACTGGGATATGTAGCCTCAGGCTCCAAGTCATCCATCAACAATTTAGTGTAATAAACCAGTTACAATCAGTTGATGGAGTCCATTGCCAGCTTTGCTCAGACTTTATTTGGGCACCTCTCCTGCAGCTCTGGAGAGATATGTGCAAGAACCGAACAAATGGTGATTAGGAGCTCCCAGACTTTGCCCCCACAGCCCTGGTGTGGCTTCAGTCAGCTCAGATGCAGTTTCTGCTCAGATTAGTCACAATGAAGTGAAGTACATTTTGCTTTATCCAAGGTTTTATGGGACTTTGCCTGATAACAGCCTCAAGGATTTGGCAGTGAGTGATTAGTAAAAAATGAGTATATGACACTATTGACTTTTTCAGTGGCATAATTGTGAGAATTTGCATCAAAACTCCATCTTGTGAGCCTGTGACAGTAGACCTGAGTGCAGAGATGAGCTTGTCAAACAGCCTTGTGCAGCAGGGTGGACTTAAAGAAAAGGAAACGTGTCAGAGATCTCCAGATAACATGATTTAATTTGAAGTGGGCCTCCAGAGACCATGAAGGGCAGGGCTACCTTCAAAGTTAGATCAATTGCTCAGGGCCTTGTCCAATCAGATTTTGAAAATCTCCAGGAACAGAGATTTCTGTCCTTCTAGGCAACCTATTTCAGGACTTGAGCACGTACACTGAATCTTTTCCCTTCTATATCCATTATCTATATATATCTATATATCTGTCTATATATCCATATCTATATCTATTGTGATTTCTCCTGCCACAATCTGTGGCCTTTGCTTCTTGTCCTTGCACTGTTACCCCTGAGGAGAGTCTCTGTCTTAGCTATAATTGCCCTTTCAGTGTTTGATTAGGACAATTGGATTCCACTCCCAAATCTTCTCTTCTTGAGGCTGAACACACTCAGACCCTCAGCCTCTCCTCATATGCCATGTGGTGCAGGCACTTCACCATTTCAGTGACCCTTCCCTGTGCTCTCTCCAGTTTGTCAGGATTGCTTTGGTGACGAAAAGCCCAAAGTGGGACACAGTGTCCAAGGTGCTGCCTCACGAGTACGAGGCAGCAGCTGCCCTGCCCTGCCTGTACCTGTGCTCTGCCAGTGCAGCTCTGGGTGCCCTCAGCCCTCACAGAGACATTGCCATTGCAGTGTTTGTGCTGGCTGTTAGCACAATGTGCAAAAGGATGTCCTTAAATGATCTGTGTCCTCATACCTGTGTGTTTTCCCCTGCAAAGCAAGAAATCAGGACAATTGTATAATGCAGAAGTTTGTGGAGAAGTTTGTTCTTTGATATTAGCTTTTTCCAGGTTCAGTGTCAGGAAAAACACAAGCTACTGGAGGACACTTGAGCTTCATGAGTGCCAGGATACTGTCCCATTTTTGGTCTCCCACTCAAACACAATGTGCCAGTCTGTGGCAAAAAGCATCCTGAGACTGGGAGAGACAGCAGTTCTGCCATCAGTGGGAACTCCAATGCTTATTTGGCAAAGCAGCGACCAGCATGAGGCAGGCACTAAGCAGTGGGAAGGAAAGCCTTGAAACCTGGGCCTGCATTGCACTATTTTCAAACCTTTTGGGACTTACAACCTGCCACAAGAATCTGGCAGGTGACCCCAGCCGTGTGGGAATTTCTTGGCCCCTTGTTATGGATGCACAGGTATTAGTAGCAGGCTTCCTTTGTGCAGCTGTAGGGAGTTACCTTTACTGCTGTTACCTCTGACAGTGAAGGTGTCCCCTCCTGCCCCCAAAACGTTGAACAAGTTTGTCTTGATGGATGTTATTTAGCAGTGATTTGCTCATAAGGGTCACCTTGGCTCTGACATGGTCTGAGGCCTTGTGTTGGATTCACTGAAGCATCTGATCATGATGAAAAGTCTTACCTGGTAAAATGAGTCTCCTTTGTCTTGCTGCCAGTTGTTCTGGACTCTGAAGGAATCATTAACAAGTAGTAAAATAGTAGCCACTCAGAATCAGTTTGGTGTCCTGTGACTGTACAAGAACGATTACTATTCTCTACCCCTTGTGATCTCCTTGGAAAAAGTACAATTTAAATGCTGTTTCAGTCAAGTGAGGTAATTTCTAATGAATGAACATGTAAAAGTCGCTTTTTATGTGTTTCCTAATTTGGATACTCAGCTTTCTTATAGAAACTCCTATTACTGATAGGTAGGGAATCTCTTAGAATTTTTCAAAGCGGCAATATAGTGTTAAAATGAATGTTTCAGGATGTGGAAAGAATTCCAGCAAGTTACAGATATACAGGTTTTCAGCAAACACAAGCTATTTCTCTGACAACTGAAAGGGCCTCGTTGATATAGTCACCAAATTTTTATTTTTTTTTAAATAAATGTGTGATTTGCTTGCTCTCTAAAGTATTCAAATCAAATTTTATCTGTGAGCACAAATGGAAGCTCAGTCTCTTAACTGTCCCTCTGGGCTACACCTGGAGTGTTCTGGAATGTGCATATCCCATTTTATCTGTGATCTTTGCATGATGTTCCCTAAACATTTACCCTTCTTTTGCATGAGCTTAAAGGAGGACCACCAACATCTGAGGAGTTGGAAGAGATTTTTGCTCTTCTGGGACTAATCTGTGAGAGTAGATTGTGAGCTTGTATTCCAGTGTGATGTATTCCATCTGTCTGGATGGTGTTGGAAGCCACATTCTTACCTGGAGTGACTTCAGTACTCCCCCTGATATGCACACGTGAGTCTTACAGTCCTCAACACAGTTTCCAGTAAGCGATGTCCTGATGATATGAAACTTCTTAACTGATGCTGAAAAATATGTTCCAAATTTTACACACCCTCCCTAAACACAGTGTACTACACTGCGCAACTGCATCTGAATCACCCTGGCTCCACACCTGCCAGGTTGTGAAAGTACAAGGCTTTTCAGAGCCCTCCGCCTTCTCCCTCTGTGAGCAGGTACAGAGAGCCTGTCATCAGTGCTAATCCTCCTGCCAGCTACCACCCCATCACATTCACAGGCTGCAGTGGGAGCTAGGCTGGCAAGAGCTTTGCTCTGATAGATCCGCTGATGGATTTTACTGCTGTGCTAATGTATGGGGAAAAGCTCAGGAATCATTACTGCAGGTACAAGCAGCAGAGCAGGTGCAGCTGCTGGACAAGCTGGATGTAGTTATGACCTGTTCTGTGGATCCATCACAGATCCTGCTGGGCCCTGAGCTTCCTGGCAACTATACAGGCTGTCAAAAGCTAGCCAAGCCCACAGGAGCTTTTCCTTTCAGCACTATTACTTGAAAAATAGGTGAAGTTGTTATGTCCTGCTGCTAAAACTGTTCTTTATTAGGCTTTTATTGATTCACCACTCCTAATTGCTAATAGTACCCTTCTCTGGCTTTAAAGGAGTTAACTGGCGGTGTTGAATCTCCATAGAACCAAGATGACAACTTTTATGGGGGTTTTTTTGGAGGGGATGGGGAGGAAGGGAAAAGCATTCCAGGGATTTCTCTCTGTTCCTTTAGTATTGGTATAATTATCCTATATGTGGATGTGTCATTGTTTCCATTCAACACTGTTGAGCTGAATAATTTGGTATGTGGTAATAAATGTGATTCTAGGCTGTAGCTACAGATTGTGCCATGGATTGGATGAATGAAAAATATTACTGTAATGACTGGTTTGGGTAAAAATGATAGTTTTGTATCAAATCTTGGAGCAAGAGCCTGACACCACTGAAGAGAAAGAAAAAAGGCTCCAATGCTGAATTTTTAGCTGCTTTATGGAAATCCTGGGTTGGCAGAAATGCACAAAGCTGCTCCAGGAGGTTTTCTCCCTGAAGAACATTTCTTGTGATGGAGAACATCCATAACTGAGTCCCACTCTCACCCCCTGTGTTCCTCGGGTTCTGTAGCGGTTTGGGGAATTCCTGCTCGTCCAGTCAGTCAGGCTCTCTGCGGGTTTAATTCACAGATAAAGGAAAGATAGGGCTTTTGAAGCCAGCATATTCCTAACTATTTTCCTCCTTGTGCCTGAGCATGCATTCTTAGGCGTAATGAGCCTGTGTGCTCCTGTAACAAAGGGCAGGTGGTGATAACTTTGGGAATGCTGATGGTCCTTGACTGCTGCCTCTGCCTTGAGCACTGCTTCAAATGAGCAGCGCTCTGGGCACAGTTGGGAACGTGATGTCTGAAGCATCAGCGACCTGCCTGCAGCAGGGCTTTGGCTGTGCCACGGCTGGGGGAGCTGATTTGTCCTAGCAGGAGCTATAGACAGTGAAGAGTTTCCTTCCTGTAAGGAGACTATTATATTTAATTAGCAGTTTGTCTGCCTCGTGTAGCTCCTTACATCACAGTGTGAGGAAATAGATCTCCCAGCACCTGCAAAGAACGAGCGGGGGTTTTGATGTGCTGCTGTCAGCAAACACTCGGCTAAAAATGTAAGCAATGAGCTTGTGCCTCAGTCAAAATCCCGGAAACATCCACACCCTCCAGTGGGTCATCTCTCATCGTGTCCTGATGTTCTGATACACGTGGAGAAATCCTCACCTCGATGCATACACAGACTGAAATAACATAGATCTAATGGGTGAAACGATTCATCTCAGATCCATGAACTATAAATCCTTCTAGAAATGTTCTTCTTTCTATAAAATAGCACTTATAGTCTATCCAAAGACTGCATCACACTGATTTTGAGGGAAATACCTCTGCAGAAATGTATCTGGTAATTTATTGATATTTTTTGTTTTCAGATAATGTCAGTATATTTTTCACGCTCTTCATTATTTCCATTTCTCTCCTTTCTTTTTCCAACAGTAATATGTGTGTGGTCTGTTTTGTTGTTGGTTAGAGTTTTTTTGTTAGCTCGTTAGCTTTTCCTTCCCTCTAGTAGGGATTTGTTTGCAGGCAAATCTCTTCACTTTTATCCTGACCAGAGATTCCTTAAAGAATATTTCCCCTGGGTTCTCTCTAACAATGTTTTCTGTTGTCTCTCATTTTCAAGAAGCTTCATATGTATTTTGTATTCAGATTTTGTATTTTGTATTCAGTATTATTCAGATTTTGTCCCCATTTAATTTTACAACCAAACACTTTACAAATATTTTTAACTGAAGAGCCCCTGGGACCCTGTGGAGCAAATTGGACATTTATATTAGACTGTAACATTAGTAGATTATGATCTTTTCCGCCCTTCACTTAGATTTCTGTAATAAAATTAACCTGTCAGATACAATAAATAATAATATATTTGTTGCTGCCTATTGCTGTAGGGCAATCAAAACATATCCACAAAGGCTGAGGCTGTCTGTTGTTCAAGAGTAATAACATGGGCTTTGAGAAAATAGAGTAGGGCAACCAAGGTTTTCATTGGGTCACCTGAAAAAGTGAATTGTGTCAGCAGAAGGGCCATCAGCAGCTCAGCTCCTGTTCATTTCTCTCCTGTATTTTATGCAGTGGAGATATTGTTTTCCCTAAAGCGTTTCTGAAACATGAGTGGCAAAAATATTTGTGAGAGTTGTGATGCTGATTATGCAGCTCCTCTGCATAATTCCTTCTATTATTTAGTTTTAGCTGTAGTAGAAGTGGCAGGTCAGCATGTATCCATCTCTAAAAATTATTTTTCTGGACACATTGCTTCAGGGGAAAGGGGAAATCCCAAGAAGGATTAGCAAGCCTCTAATATTTACAAAATAGAATGGATTAGATCATGAGGATAATGAATAATGTTTTATTTAGTCTATTATTCATGAGATAATAATAATGCTTCTGTTTTAATGAGAATGCTACTCAACTGAGAAGTTGCTTGTGGGAAAGAATCCGCCCTGCTATCAGGTGGCTACATCTGGTGACAGCCTGCATTGGCTTTGGGGAGTAATTTTGAATCTGTGATTCAACTTTATTAGTCCCCGTGGAAGTTTCAAACCCATCTCTTGCCATTGGTCCTTCCCTATTAACCTCCTGAATTATAAGAGTTAAAAAACCACTGATAATGTAATTAAACAGTTGCTGAAGAAGTGAATATATTTTATTGCTTCATTTCTGTTGGTCTGTCTGCATATAGACCTATTTTTATGTCCTCTGATATTTCTCCTCTGTAGAGATACTAATCAGAAAATTACACTTGAAAGCGTTCATTTTTGTTATCTCCTTTGTCTCTTGATTAATACGTGGTTTTGTTCATGTTTCTTAATCTGATCCTCTCTGTGAATAAGAATAGGATGACCTTGCTTTCTTTCTGATAACCTTTTAGGAAAGCTCCTGTTTTCCTACTGATTTTTTTCTTCTATCTACATCATACCTACTGACTGGACTTTGGATCTTTTTTCCTTTTAGTAATTCCTCTTCTATTGATTCCACATTTTCGTTTCCCACATTTTTGTCATCTTTCTGTGACTAATTTTTCTATTTAGAACCAGGTTTTCCTCACTTAATCAAGACTGCAGAAAGAGAAAAAGGACTTTTGGCATCAAACAAAAAGGTGAAAAGCAATCCTCTCACTGCCTTCCTGTATTATTGGAACTGTTTTAGGAAAGCTGTGCTGAGAGCCTTTGAATTTATACTTTGTCCACTTGCAAACATGAACTCTTTTCCAAGTTCATACTGCATAACTAGGAAACCATCAAAGGAGGGTAGAGAGTTTACTAACACACTATCTGGCCTTCTGCAAGCAAAGTAACTGCAAAGTTTTGTCTGTTTTTGTCCCTTATTAATTGTACAAAGGATACTGTATAAATTAACATTTCTGAAGAGCACACCCAAAAAAATCTGCTTGCTTTATCAAGAAATGTGGAGGAATGCCAGGGAAAAGATTAGAGGTGTTCCTCTGTGGGAGGTACTTTGCATGCTGATGCATCTTTCTCTTTGTTTGTAGTTTGTTTGTTTTACTGTTGCTTTAGCATTTGTCATCCTCAGGAGGAAGACTTGCACAGGGGTTTGTAAGAGACTTGGCTAAGTGGCAGTAACTCTCAAATTTTCTGTGTTACAGTTCCATTTTCTAATGAGAGCACAGCAATTGCAGCTTCTACAGAGTCCATGAGCTGCCCTGTGGCTCACCAGACAGCTGTGGCTGGACAGTTGGGAATGCAGATCCTTGACATTGTTCTCTTTGGTCTCCATCAGCAGCCTGGGGTGGCAATTTGCCCTCTCCTCCATTTTCTGTTTTGTCTATCAGGTATGAACAGACATATTCATGATAAGCTAAATGTCATCAAGCTCTGTCCAGAGGAGAGCAGTCATTACAGACATGGATCAGAGGCACTGTGTTATGTTACTTAAACTAACTGGTTTTCTCACTCCTATTAAAATCTCTTATTTCAATAAATTGGCCTGGCTTACAGGCAAGAGTAGAGAAATACCCTCAGTGTATAAAATTATTTGTTAATTTGTCTAGTGTTGGAACCCTAAACCTGTTTGAAGAGACCCTCTAGGATGATGAAAGACCCACTGAAGCACAGTGCTAGCTGAGTGTGAGGAAAAGAAGTTGCTGTTGTGTTCAATGTGATGTTCACTCATCACATCAGGAGCTTTCCTCATGCTTATCTTTGAAAGCTTTAACACAAAGAAAGATTCAGCCTTAATTCCAATCTGAAAACTTGTCTAACCTTTCAGAGACCTTTTGTATGCACTGAATTCATGCAGTGAATCATTGGGTACACCAACAACCTACAGTGCTTCCAGGTTCTCTTTGGGCTGCAGATATGAGGATGTGGAGATGAGATATTCAGAGCCTTGACAAAACTGCCTCCCCTTCTGACAGTCTTGCAGATGATGTTGGTTTCTGTTTGGTTTCTATTCATGGCCTGCAGAAATAAAAAAGCAATTAAGTTTGTTTCCAATGTACAAAGACAGGAATTGTGTGGTTATTATTGTTTGGACATTGATTCTCTATTAGTGTTTCACACCTTGGAATCTGGTTGGTGTGGCCACACCAGACTGTGGTAGTACTGTGGTAGTACTGCACACACTAGACTCTAGTAGAGGCTGTAGTACTTCTTAGCCTCTGAGCTCTCTTCTGCAGAGGCCTGGATGAGAACACAAGGCACATTAGAGTAGATCAGTTCCTCACTAATGTTTTGGTTTTTATTGCTTGCTTCTGTAGACTGACAGAGAAATGGAATTAATGAAAACCAAACTTCTTGTTAGTTGCAAGGACCCGGAGGAACATGCCTCAATCTGTGTAAAGAAGTGCCATCTACAGCCTATCTTAGGCAAACTGTTTCCTGATAATTAAGGTTAGTAAATAAGTCTTTTATTTTCCACCGAAATACACAGCAGGGAAGGTCAGAACTAATGGGAATTTTGGATGCTCAGCAGCTTCCAGGGTTAATTTTTTCTCTGTTGGATTTAAGCTAACATTTCACAGTCATGTAGAACAAACTGAACAATGTGTTTTGGGAGAGATGCCTAAACTATCAGAGGACAGCACTATTTTGTAAGAGTATAGGTGCTCAAACAATAGAGAGATTTTAATTTTAGTCTTATAAGTAATCCCACTGTATTACAGCTTCTTTGCTGCTTTTTATTAGCCACAATTACCACAGGGTAGTTTACCTAGGAAAAACTCGTTGCCAGTGGACAAAGCACCAGACCTTGATTTCATCTCTGAGGAAATAACACCTGCAGGATCAGTCAGACCTGCTGTGCTTCCTATGTTCTGGACTGCTTGTTCTGCTCAGTGTAACTTCAGGGTCACATTTTACACCCAAAAGGTTGTAAATGAATAATGATTCCTTGGTATCAGGCAGGGAATAGGACCCAGGTATCCTCAGAGCCCAGAAATGTGCCTGGCACCTCTATCTATTGTTGTAAACATCCTGGATTTCTCTGACCTCTTCTAGCTCAAACAGAGGATCACGGGCATCATTTGGGGAAGGTTCCTCACTCAGAGCTGTGAGGATCTGTCTAACAGCAGTGTGTTCCACATCTTTGTGACCAGGTGCTTTGCTTAGCTTAATTCTGAAGTCAGAGGAGCAAATAAAGGGAGAGCAGCCCCAAGCTCTGATGAACTTTGAACTTACTCAAATGTGAAGCTGATTAGCTACAATAGAGAGAGCCAACACCATGGTCTAAACAGCCTGAAATTCAGCCCAGCAAGCTCCCAGAGCCAGGTCTTGTGTTCACATGCATCTTTACCTGTATCCATGTGAGAGATTGACACAGATAAAATTTGTCTCCTTCCCAAAAACACAGGGCTGTTTCTCCATTGAGTAATGCTGCTGAGTTGAGAGATGACAGAGAGGGTGTCCCAGATCCTGGACCCCGGGTTTTCCCCAGGTGTCAGGTCACTCCTCACAGATAATTACTTACCATCATCATCATCATCTAAAAGAACTGCATCTTCCTTGACTAGATTTACAGGTACAACCACTTAAAAAAAAAAAAAAAGTATTCACCCACAGTGAGGTAAATATGCAGGTTTATTGCAGCCAAGCCACTCCTTTCCGTGTCATTCCTTCTCAGACATCTGCTCGTGGATGTTAAAACCCCAAGCACCTTTGGCAGGGACACTGAACTCTGAAACCTGCAGCACCTGTAACAGAGGAGCACTATTTGGGAAGGAGTTGTTGTCCCAGGCAAAGCAGCAGTTCCAACTTGTGTCCCATGGGAGACAAATGAATCTGAAGTTATATATTATATAAGACATAGGGGATGACAGCAGTTTATCATTAACCTGAAGTCTGCAAGAAGCACATAAGGAGAGAAAGAAGAAAGCCAGAGAAGCAGCCAGAATGGAAACCATCATAAGGATCAACAATCCTGCGGACATCTCTGTTATTGTCATCTATTTTTTGATAGTTCTGGCAGTGGGACTATGGGTACGTTGAGGTTTTATTTTGTTTTACTTAATGAGCAGGTGGATTATAGAGTCTTGGCAAAATGGCTCAGTAAGTGAGAATGCGTAATTGTACAAAGATTTGGATGCTTAATTGAGATAGTTAACAAGTGCATGGTGGGCAAAACTTACTGTAGAGGGGATGGTGCCCCAGGGAGGCATCCGCTGAGGAGGCTGAATGGAGCTAGAGGGAAAGGTGGAGTAATGAGGCTTGTGTGGGACCGAGCTGAGAGATGTGATCAGTAAAGGTCAGCCAGGGCCCCTGTTAGAAACAGGCTGGACCTGAGAGGTGGGATTTGGCCACGGAGCACTGGGGCTCTAGGGACAATTGGTGGTGTGAGGTGATGCCATAGGAAATAGTGGGGAGGGGGAGTTGCAGGGGTGGGGAGGGAGGGGACACCGTGTGTGGCGGCGGTGGTGTGGCGGTGCCGGGATCGTCAGGGTGACAGGGACGGGCGGCAGATCCGGCCCGGCCGAGGCTGTGGGTGCCGTCTGAGGGCAGCATTGCCGGGGCTGTGTCGGCTCCAGAGCGCAGAGCCACAGGAACTGCGGGGCAGGAGCAGCCCCGGGCCGCCAGCGGCGGCAGTGCCTCTGTGCTCGGGGCCGAGCGCCGCGCTGCCAGGGGAGCCCGGAGCCAGGGGACACAGGCAGCTCCCGGAGCCAGGGGACACAGCGCCGGGAGCCAGGGGACACAGGCAGCTCCGGAGCCGGGGGACACAGGCAGCCCCCGGAGCCAGGTGACACAGGCAGCTCCCGGAGCCAGGGGACACCGCGCCGGGAGCCAGGGGACACAGGCAGCTCCCGGAGCCAGGGGACACAGGCAGCTCCGGAGCCAGGGGACACAGGCAGCTCCCGAGCCAGGGGACACAGGCAGCTCCCGGAGCCAGGGGACACAGGCAGCCCCCGGAGCCAGGGGACACAGGCAGCCCCCGGAGCCAGGGGACACAGGCAGCTCCGGAGCCAGGGGACACAGGCAGCTCCCGAGCCAGGGGACACAGGCAGCTCCGGAGCCAGGGGACACAGCGCCGGGAGCCAGGGGACACAGGCAGCTCCGGAGCCAGGGGACACAGGCAGCTCCGGAGCCAGGGGACACAGGCAGCTCCCGAGCCAGGGGACACAGGCAGCTCCGGAGCAGCGCTGTGACCCCAGAGCTGAGGTGTTTGGGGAACATGGGCTGATGCGCTGAGCTGCGATGCTGTGAACAGCGGAATGTCACTGAATTCGGGTTTCCCGGGGGCAAGATCTCCTGGTCACGAGCCCCTGACCATTAAAAAGGGGAGAGGAGGTATTGCCTCTCAGGAATCCTCTGCTTTCCGGGATAGTCCCAGGAATATTTCATGGTGCAGAAAAATCAGCTGCAGAACAAAACACGCTTTCTAACAGCGATGTTCTGAAGAGCAAAAAAATTTAGGGTTTGTACAAAGTGGACACAACCTTTTCTTTGTCTCTTCAGCATGGGAGTAGAGACCTAAAACATAGCAAAAAATCTGAAGCCCCCGTCCACCAGAACACCTTGTTTTCTGGCAGGAGGTAGTTGGGTCTTTGCCATGAAAGTCTGGCTGTTGCTGTAGTTGAACTTTATATTAAAGATCTCTGACAATAAAGGAACGATCCGTGGCTTCTCTGGCCATTGTGTGCTGAGTTAATTCCTGGAACCGTTTCTTTCCAGCCATGATGACATCGTTATTGGACAAACACTTATTCAGTTGCTGTGTGGAGTTAAATGTAAATCTATCATATTTACTTCCTTTCTTCTGCTTCAGAAGAAAATACATGGCTAATTTTCCCAGGTCTTCTTTCTTTATTTACCTGTTCAAAGTCCATCAGAGAAGACAATGGGAATCCAGTAAATAATGGTTCAGGGTCATTAACAAAAATTGGAGGAAGCTTCCCTCTAAAGCCCATCCCTCGGCAAAGACAAAATGAAATGGAAATTTTCGCTGGCTGCTTCTTTTGGAACTTCAGAGGGAATCAGGCACAATACTGATACCACAACAAGAAAACAGATACCTGTAGGGGCAGGATGGTATTGAGTAGAAAAGCTGCATACTTTCTGTTAATAAACTTGCACCTTATAGTCTTTTTTGATGCTTGAAATCAAAGGCTTTTCACCCTAATAAAAAATTAATGTGAGCTTTTATTTGAGTGGTAATTTTTCTTGGTTAAATTTAATTTTGTTTTAGTGTTTCACACTATAATGAAAGGTGAAGCAATGAAGCTTGAATGGTTAATGTAGACCGAGATAAAGGAATCATTGCTCAGTTGTATTATTTTCTTCATCATAAGGTTGTTCTTTTTAGCCACTCTATTTATTTCATTCACTTTACCCTGCTTGTATATTTTATTATCCCTTCATTTAGCTGTTTGTTCTCAGCCTGTGTATAGCTTTGCCTAGTACACTTAAAATATTTATATTCTATAAATTAAAACCTTCTCTCTTCCTTCCTTTTTTCCAGGCTATGTACTCAACCAACCGAGGCACAGTCGGTGGGTTTTTCCTGGCAGGACGCAGCATGGTTTGGTGGCCGGTGAGTGCTGTGTTGTGTGTGTGTATAAAACACAGGAGGTGCATCTGCACCCCTGGCACTGCCCAGTCCTCAGATGTCAAGGTCTCCATGATCCTGCTGAGGCTGCGATGGCTTTATTGTGCAGATGCAAATCTAACTCTTTCTCTAGCCACGGTGTCACAGGGCAAACTGCACAAACAAAGCCACTGGATGGGTAGGGAGAAGTGCTGGGGGAATTGTGTGTTCAGCTCTGTCTTGAGTATGTGATCAGCTTGTTTGAACATAAATACATTGGTAATGTCAGTACAAATCCAGTGCTTTGCCCTTCATCCCACATTAAAACTTTTAAATATTTTAAATCTGTTCTTTTCATTGCACTCAAAGAAGCTGGCTCATTTTGAGGTTTCCACAGACAGGAATTATTTTGCTGAAATTTCCCCCTTTATTGCTATATTGTTTCTACTTTTGGTAGCAAGTTCTGGTCTGTACAAGGAGAAAATCCTGAAAATGTTCTGATATGTTATTGGTAAAATATATTTTAAATGCATTTGGAGAGTATCTGTGGCTTATTGTTTGTCTTCTGAGGAACTGTATTATCTTCCAGAGGTAGAGAACAGGAGTCATAGACACAAAATGTTCCTAGTCATACATCAGGCCTTTGGCAGAAATTATATTAGAAACAGTTTTGTATTTGTTCCAGACCATACAGGCTCTTTAAGATGAAAAGCAGAAAACTTAGACAAACCTGCATTTTCTGTATTATTCCTGTTGTACATTATTCCATTTGTTTGAATGGAATCCTCAACATTCCTGCTCTTGCATTCAGTCTCCGAAAATGCTTTTGCACTTCACTGGGGTTTGTGAGTCAAGACTCCACACACACTGATTCAGTTACAGGACTGGAAGGGTGAGAGTAAATATTGGTTCCCTAAAGATTAAGGAACTTTCTTGCAGCAGCTGCAGAAGTACCTACACACTGTTCAGTCTAGTGCTTCAGAGAGCTGCTCTCTGCCTTTGGAAGGCATTGGGACAGCCTCCTTAAGGACATGAAAGGATTAAGGCCAATGACAGTAAAAGGGTTCCCCATCTGATGCACTTAATCTAAGAAAATTCAGGTTCCATTGGAAGATTGAGGAAAGAGAAAGTTTCCAAGTTATTTTAAGATAAAACCCATAATTCTAGAACAAGAGGAAAAAACCCCAGATTACTGTGCTTAACTGTCACTTTAATCAGCGAGCTGGTTCTAACCTTGTGCAATTCTGTCTGCCTGTCAGTGGGAATATGAATATCCTTTTGTGCAGATGTAAATGGAGGTGGAGGCAGCAAGGCAGCAAAGAGTCACCACAGAAAACTTCTGTCTTAGGCACTGAGAACTCCTAATAATTCCCCTGAGACTCGGGGGAGAGGATCTGACAGCGAGTCCTCTGCCAACACAAACCCAACAGACTCAGCAAGCTCCCAGGGGGAAGCCAGCAGGGATCACCCCACAGTTCCTGCCAGGATCACCTCTCTCCTTCCCAAACTCTGGGAGCTCAGCCTGGACAAAGTGCTAGCCCTCAGTGAAGTCCTGGATCTCCCCTTCAATTCTTCCCTTTGGAATGCCAGGAGTGGCTTTCCATGCCATAAAAATAAACCCTTCTTGCTATTCTTCCTGGTATCACGCAAAATAAACAAAGAACAAGCACTCCAAAACCACAAACTAAATACCGTGTCAGCAGCATCACCCTGGAAAGTTTGCCTTGGATAAAAAGAGACTCCAAAACACCAATTCCCACAGCTTAGCAGGTAGATGGGACGTCCACCACACAGGGCAAACTGGGCTGAAATGACGAGGAAACCAATGAAAGTATAGAAAGTTTAGTCAGAGATGTGATCTCAGTTCTGCAACAGCTAAAGCTGTGTGCGATGTTTTACTTTTGTGCTTTGACTTCTCTTTTGTGCCAAGTCAGGGCTAAGCTGGAATAGATCTGGGTAGCCCCAGCGCATTTCCACAGGCAGGGTGGGGGCAGTTGTTTTGCAAGTGGACTCTTGTTTGTCAGATTTCTCCCCTGCCATTTCAGGATAATGACCCTTGTCATGTAATTACTTGCTGGAACAGAGAAAAATGAAGAAAAAAAATCCTTCCACAAACTTGCTATAAACTTAATTCCCCTAAATGAATGGTATTTTTCAGTGGTTGTCTGTGTTCTGTGCTCTGCAGGGCACCCACAAGTGGCTTTTCTGACCCCACAGGGAAAGAAGCTCGTTAGCAGTGTGTTAGGATCCCTCCCTGACAAGCTGGGCAAGGGACTCTGTTCATTTAAACCATGTAATAGCTGTGGTTTGGCAGACTAGAGGAGACCCTGGTAATGAAGGGCTAGAGGTGATTCCAGCTTCTATTATGGATTTTGGGTGTTTGTCAGTCACTGGCCAGCTGTGATTGTGATTCAGTTTCTCAGTGTATAAAGTAGGACCAAGACACATCCTGGGCCCAATCTGTCCTGCTTTGGCTCTGATTGCTCTGCTCCAGCAGAATCCAAGAACGTTGTTTAGTATTTTGCAGAACCAAGCACAGAGATAATTTTCTGGCTGTTCTTCTGAGGTGAGAGGCCACTTCCTTGTTAGTTCCCTGGAATGACTGCCCTTGTGAAGTGGATGAGCCAACTCAGTCGTTCCAATGGTTAATTAGAGATAAAGGTATATAAGCACATTCTCACAGATCACCAGCAATCGAAATCTGTTATTAGTTAATCATAATGGTATGAAATGCTGTGCCCTTTCCACAGTCTTTTTACAGAAACTGAGAGAAGAATCTTCAAGGAACTGATTTTGATCTCTCGGGCTTTGAGGGAAATATCTTCAGGAAAGACTCATATGGCTCTTTAAATCCTCGTAATCAGCTCTGCTTTGTCCAAAAAGACACAGAGAAGTTCAAGGCAAGTGACAGCTCTGTAGCAATGGGCCTTGCCAACTTCAGCTTCCTTTGCCAGATGAAGGAGTTGGGTTCAGCCAAATACTTCCTGCCATTGTAGGGTATGAAGTGTCTGTTCCTGCAGAACAGTCAGCTTTGGTAGCAGTGACTCTCACAGGATTAATAGCCTTTCAAGCACAATTTAAAAACCCAAACCCTCACTTTTGAAGCTTTCCTGCTTTTGAATTTTCTTCTTCAGGTTCTGTAGTTTTGCAGACAGAGCTGTCTGCACAAAATTATGGGTTATCTTCTGTACCTCAGTTCCTGAGGCATGAATGGTAATAGGACAAAGAGTATCTGCTGAGCATCTGAAGGCCAGCTATGTTCAAAAGATTTATTGAGCAGTAGGTAGGAAGGATGAGGGTCAAGGGCACTCCGAACAGAAATGTAACTGAGCTCGTTTGTTGTCACGTACGTTTAGATCTTTGTGAGACAGATAAGAATTAGGGGGAAAAATCCCCAATAGATTCTTGCTTCATCTGTGCACAGCTTATCTTTGTGGCTGTCAGAACTGACCACTGGCATGATATCTCTGATCTTTGCAGCCAGTTAAGTTTTACATAGGCTCAGAATTTTCCCCACTTGCTGAATCTGACACTGCTATGAGGAACCAGGAGCAACAATTCTGCTGTGAATAAGATTTGCATTTCCTTTTCTTGGGTAAAGTAGAATGAGAATTTACCTTATTTTGTCAAGTTCAATTAAAAAAAAAAAAGTTAAATCAATAGTTTTCATGGTAAAAAGAATAATAAAGTATTGAAAGCAAAGCTCTGGTAGAAAAGTTCAGTGAAAACAATTTCTACAGAATCTGTCAGAATTTCCAGCTGGCTGGGTGATGCTGTTTCTGTCTCAGATCAGCCTCCTTTGCCCATGCTGTTCCAGCAGCCATCGGGTTTGTTGGATCACAGACATTTTGATGAGTGTTGTGTATCCATCCCTCCTGCTTACTGAATTGGGAATTGTGTAGATGTGGTTTAGGTGGGTAGTAATGCAATTCATAGAATTTTCAGATTAATTGGGAAAGCAGAATAAAGCCCCACACTTCTTTCTTCGGGCCTCAGGGCCTTGGAAGTGTGACAGTAATATTGCATTGTAATGATTTTTCCAAAGTGGCTAAGGGGGATCCCAAAAACTCAGGTAGGAAAAATTATGCCTTTGCATTGGAGTAAACTCACATGTTGCAGGGAAGAGCTGTGAGTTAAAGAAAAGCATGAACAGTCTCAAAGAGTAGTTCTCAATCCAGGGAATGAGAAAGGTGTCAGGGATGAGGGATTTGAGCAGCAGCTTCTGCAGGTGACCCGCGAGAACCCTCCAGGCACGGGTGAGGACCCTGCGGCGTGAGAGGAGCCCCTGCTGCTCTCTGGAATGGGGCCAAGGCTGTGCTGGGGAACCACTGGGAAAAGGGTTTGATACTGAGCTAATGCCTTTCAGCAGGAGGGTGGGCATGGGGCACAGGGGCTGTGCTGGCAGGTCCTGGCAGGGAGAGGAGCCCCAGGCTGTGATTCTGCACACTGTCACTGGCCCTCAGTGCATCCCATCCATTGGGAATGGCGGGGCCGGGATGTCGGTGCATCCTCCAGTTAATGAAAAGAGCAAGGTGAAACAGTTAATGAATAACAGGAAAAACCACAGTGATCATCATCTGTTTCAGCAGCACTTCTGCTGAACAGAGTGCTCTTGTTAAGACCTGACCTCTTAAAATATTTTAAAAGAGTTAATGTTCCACGTTTGCCTCAGGTTAGCTCAGGTTTTTCGTCCTCTTTCCCTCTTAGCAGCTTTGTCCCTTTCAACCAACTTTCTTCTTTACTTTTCCTCCTGGGTCTGTCTTTCAAATCAATTCACTCACACATTCACTGTGAACAGTTAACACTTCCAGGAGATCGTTTCCCTCTGCCATTCCCGGTTTCAGCCCAGAGGTCTTTAGATGTACAGCAGCACCTACCAATGGCAAATCAAGAATTCCAGTAATCAGCCTTTCCAGTACAAAAATACCACAGCAGGAAGTTCTCCAGCAAGACACCTTGGGCCCAGAGCCCACCTGCCTTCTTCCCTCAATCTTAAAATGTGGCAGATGGGAAATTTCTCTGTCCTCTCTGGCACCAGCAGCTAATGGGGTGTGAGGGTATTTGGTCAGCACTCCTCTTGCTCTGACTGTGCTGCAGTTTTAAGGTAATCTGCATTTTCCTGGCTGGGAAGCCATGTTCTCCCTTCCTATGTATATATAACTGAAATCCATTTTTTAAATTGCATCCATTATTGGTATGTGTTGACCTTAGAGTTCTGCTGCACTGATGTTCCCTAATTCAGAGAAAAAAATGTAGGAAGTGAAGGTGGGATCTGCATTCACATTGTTTTGTCCTGGTGCTGGTGCTAAATATGTTGGTAATTTTGCATTGGTTTGGTCTGGTTTTGTATTTTTCTACAATTGTATTTTGGGTAAGTTGGGGAAACAGCATCATCAGTGTGTCCTACAGTATGTCCTGGGGTGTCCTTGTGCCTGTCAGCTCTCAAAGTCCTCCAGTAGCTGCCTTTGTTACTTGGATCTGCCTTTAAGCTTTTGAAACAGGAGAGGGAACACATTAAATAAAATCAGAGATTAATGTGGTTAATATTTTCTGGTGATTGCATTTTTAGTAACCTAGATTTAAGTTTAATTATTTATCTCCAAGAAAAGCACTGGATAACAGCGCTAATGTTTGGTATAAGTGGCATTTTTTTCTTCACTATCATTTCTGGGAAAACTGTTGCTGTCACAAAGAGGTTAGAAGAAACAGAGGTCTCTTGTTTGCCAATGTTTGTTGCAACACTTATAATTTCTGTAGAGATATGTCATATGACAAACTGGTTACACTTTGTAGGGCACAACTGACTTCAGAAACGTGTAAAAAAAACCAAAACCCCAAATCCAAAACTGAGTGAACTTAGAGACATAAATTTGCTGTCACAGCAAAAGAACAGTTTGTCTGCAAAAAGATTTGAAGAAGCCAGGAGATCAAACTGAGGAAAGAGAAAAAAAGTAAGCCTGTAAAAGAAAGAGTGGAACCCTCTGAATTTTATTTGTATGTTGCAAATAAAAAATGGGGAAGGATAATCTATCTGTTATCAGAGATCAGGACTGTGAGCTGAAGAGCTGAAGGTTGCTATTTCTGGCTATGGCATAGCTCTATGGAATAGATCTGCTCCTCAGGTGTAGATTTCTATGATGAAATCCTTCATCCTCCTTAAACTCAGGTAATTGTCCCTGTGCTCCCAGAAAAATTGACTGAATTTTTGCTGCTCCTCAAATCAGTTGCACTCGATGATCCTTGTGGGTCCCTCCAACTCAGGATATTCCATAATTCCAATGAGAGCATTAGAAGCTGGTCAGCAGAGGTCCTCTTGCCTGCTTTCTGTGTGGTTTTCTTTTTAACCCTGTTTCCTTTTTTAAGGCTCTTTGTAGCTTTCAGAGGACATAAGAAAAAATAGAAATGAATATAAAAGTGTTCACTTGCATCTTTTCATCTTGGAGCTGCTCCAGCTTCCATGTCCTCTGCCCACGGTACTCAATCCAGCCTCTCCTTCATGCTCGACTTCTCACCCTGCATCCTTCAGTACCTGACCCAGTAAATTATCACTGGGCATTTCTGCTGCCTTTAATGTGTTCATTTGGAGGAAATGAAGCTCATTCCTTTTCATCTTTTCTATTGTCTAAGGTACTTGATTAAGAATTACATCTTTGTGAATGGTGCCTGCCTGTCTGTGAACCAACAGGAACCTTTCATTTTTTAATTTCTCCCTGTTCACCAATTCCCATGTTCTCCCCACTGTTCTGTTTGTATGATCAGTGCAATATTTGGGGTTCTTAGAGATCCAGCACTTCTTAAATACAACTCCTTGATTTGCTATTGTTTGTAGCTTCTAGATGCACTTTTTCAGCAGATATTTTTGCCATGCAGCTTTCAGAATTTAATTCAGTAGTGAAATACCTTTTGGCTAAAAGTGAACCAAGTCCAGCTTTCACTAATGACACGTTTGGATCCACAGGCTGTGCTATGTGGAGCAGGGAGTGCAGGTTTGACAAGTGGGGATGCCCTTGTGATTTCCTCCTTGAACCAGGCAGATCACAGTCTTCTTTCCTGACTGTCTGGACACCATCCCAGTGTCAGTCTGGCAAGTTTTGCAAATATTTTTAAATCTATAGTGGTGTAATATATTTTTTGACTCAACTGGAAGAGATTTTATTCAACATGCTATTCTTCCTCACTGCTGTAGATGATGGCTGGAGTCTCTGGTTTCAGTGGGAACAATAAGTGGGAGTCCTGAAAGTTGTCAAGGAAGTTGGTTTGCAGTCATTCTCATCATCACCACCACCCCCACAGATAGGCATAAGTCCAATGTGCCAAATGAAGGTGATTTTTTTTAAATGACCATGAATATAAGAGCCAATTTTTGTTTTTTCTCTTTGCAGATTGGTGCTTCTCTGTTTGCCAGCAACATTGGCAGCGGGCACTTTGTGGGAATAGCAGGAACAGCAGCAGCTGGAGGAATTGCCATCGGAGGATATGAATGGAATGTAAGTGACATATATGTCAGTGAATGAACTTGTGACGTGGGTTATCTGCAGAGCTTAATCAAAATAACATTGCATAATAATTTAGGACTGTCAAAGCTTGTGCTTGGCAACTCTCGTTTTCAGCACAGACCCATAAGAGCCAATGTAACCTATTATTGAACCTCTCCTCCTTTGACATTGTCCAAGCCACTGGAAAAAGATGACACTTTTCTGTTGAGGCTTTTTAGAGAGCATTTGAACCAAATAAATTGGTGGATTCTCTTCTCTATGCCTATCTTTTGATTACTTTCAAAGTATTTATGAAGAACACTTTCAGGCTGCAGGATGTTGGGAAGAATTTATCAGATTTGTAATCCATGGTAATTTTTGCAGCATTTTGCTATGTAGGAAATGTTGAAGGGGCTTTGATTTCTTCACAGGCTGTAAGGAATTTTGAGCATCCCTCACAAGCACCTGCATTCCAAAAATCTTTTCCTCTTTACCTTTTCCTTCCTGTAATTATGTATGTGTTTTGCTTATGGTTCCAGTACAGGGCAGACATAGCCAAGCTGACTTTAAATGAACTTCCTGGAGTAGCAGGAGTAGTGTAAACTGTAGCAGCACAGAGACTCACATGAACTACTTCAGTCCATTTCCTTGTATTCTCAGGCCCTGTGGGTGTGATAACAATGTCCTTGTTCTGCCTAATTCACCTTTGCAGAAGGGATTAGACCAGGACACAAAGGCTTTCATGAGCCTCCACAGGTCGATACTTCCCTCAAATTGACTTCTGAGCAATGAAAGAATCATCCCACCCTGAGGGATTTGGCTTGTGTTCCTTAGCAAGTAAATGGCTGTTGCAAACAGTCAAGTACTGGTTTTTGATATAAACATTTAAGAAGGACAAAGCCTAAAATGAACTGTATGAGATGTTCACTATTTATCGGTCAGCTCCCTCTTTTTGCTTATATCAGGCCTGTGACAGACCTGATTCTGCTTCTTTTTCCAGCAAAACAAAGCACACCAAAACAGAACACAAATCTCTAGGGCCCATACCCTTCTTCAAATATCTCTAACATTTTATCTCCTGTGAGATTCATGGTGGGCCAATATCAATACACAGTGTACATTGATACAATTGACACTCCTCCCCCCACACCCCTGCAATACCCAGGTTTTTGTGGTTTCACTGGTCTCTAGCTGCTGTTGGGTCTGATAAATGGTCTTTGGGAGCAGTGTTTGGAGAGAGGAGGCTAATTCAGCTGATCTTGTTTTGGCTGCAGGCTCTGATATTTGTGGTGATTCTAGGATGGCTCTTTGTACCCATCTACGTCAAAGCTGGGGTAAGTCAAACCACTACATTGCACTTGTCTCTGCTGCTCATGTTTGCAGATCAGGGCTGGAATATTGCAAAGTCATTATGAATGCTATGAGATCTGAGTGTGCCAGAACAGCACTGTGTTATATCTGTGTACTTGAAAAAGAAGGATTCTCTGTTCTAAGAGCCGAGCTGAGAAGTACTTGGTGCTCTCTCCTTGTTCCTTGATTCCTGGAGGTGCTTTTCCTTTAGACTGCATTTGCAGCTCCCCTAATTTTGTGCTCCACTCTCACAGTATCTGAGTACCAAAAATCTTCATCTAATTTGATTTGTACCTGTTCCCCATTATCTAAAACCTTCTCCACCCCCACAGGTGGTGACAATGCCAGAGTATCTGAGGAAACGTTTTGGTGGGAAACGGATCCAGGTCTACCTGTCAGTCCTGTCCCTGATCCTGTATATCTTCACAAAGATCTCAGTAAGTGAAACTTGTACAGCATTTATTCCATCGTACATGGATCTATAGAAAAGAAACTCCCTTTTACAATATTGCTTACACAATTGGTCTGCTGTTTCAGGTTTGGTGCCCTTGGTTGAATCAACAACTGTAAAAGTATGATTTTGTGTTTTCTTTATTCTGTCCAGTGACACTCTGTATCCAGATCTGTGCTGCAATCCTAGGTTTTTTCTTCCTGGCAATATTTTTTTTTTAAAGTTTTAGTGTTTACTTCTACTTTTGCCCTCCTCTAGAAAATATCAAAGTGGAGGCAAACTTGTATTGTGTTATCTTAGGGATCTGTGTAACCTGGGCAGGAATTTTTGTCCCTAGATTTCATATTTATCTGTTTTAGTTTCCTCTGGTGAATATGCCATCAGTAATACAGATGAGGGAAAAGGACAAGAGGGCTATGGATAAAAAACTAATAACAGGAATTGGAAAATGAGAGCGGGGAAACGGAAATGAGGGAAATTGTAATAGCTGAGGTGAAAGGAGGGAAGAGGAGAGATTCCTTTAATGGGCAAGTGATTGGTGTAAACTTTAAGGTGCTATGAAGTTAATGTTTATTAAGTAAATGGATGTGTTTCTGTGAAGTAGTAAAGGGAGCTGGTATTTTCCATATATCTTGAAACTACCAAACTTCTAAAGAAGTCCACAGTTCAGGCATACCTCAGTCTGTTGTTTTGCAGAAGTTGTCATGGCAGATTACTCTTTGCCCTCTGAATGGGAGCTGAGTGATAATAGTGCAATTTAAGCTAAAAGATTGGCCTTTTGCTCTCATTCTCACATCATGATAACTGACCCTTAGAAAGGTTATAAATTAAACAGGTTGGTGGCGTGAGCTGGCCTCAGAGCTGGATTTCTGCATATTTCAGAAGGATTAGACAGTTTGCTGCAGTTGTGTTCAACTCCCATACTCAGAACTCCCAGGTACGACACAGAGTTCTGGAAGTTCCAGCAGCAGAGGAACTCCTCCAGTCAGTGACTCACAGTCCTTTTCAGCAGCACATGTTTGTAGTGAACCTTTCAAGGTGCTATGTAGGCTCTGAATTTACTATCTAGCTTTGATTTCTAGTCTGTATCAGTTTGTAGGGAGCCTTTCAAGGTGCTATGTAGGCTCTGAATTTACTATCTAGCTTTGATTTCTAGTCTGTATCAGTTTGTAGGGAGCCTTTCAAGGTGCTATATAGGTTCTGAGTTTACTATCTAGCTTTGATTTCTAGTCTGTGTCATTCCTAAAGGTCTGGTTATGGGATTTACACCGTTTCAGTTGGAGTGTCCTGTTTCCAGGAAAGACAGGTTCTGCATTTGAGCTTCATGTGTGGTCATGGGGCTGAAACACTCTCCATAGTCACAGGGTCCAGGCAGCAGCAGATGACCTGGGCCCCACTCCCCCATTGGCCCATCCCAGCTTCCCATCAACCCGTTTATTCCAGGTATTTGTGGGGAAGTGCAATGGAGTTGAGTCTCTGTGCTGTGCAGGGAAAAAATATGGTACACAATTTCCTCTAAGCATTTCTTCTGTTTCCCCCACCTGCCCCGAGCAGTTCTGGCAGTGCCTGTGCCTGCACAAGTGAGGTTCCTGTAGTGTACAAACTGCTGCCTCATGTCACTGTATTTGGATGGGCAGGATCTGCCCAGGACTGATTTACTTGCTATATCTGATTCAGATTGGGCAGAGCAGACAGTCTGGAGGTTTCAGGCGCTGCCAGAGGCTCTCAGAGTAGGTTTTGCTGTGCCATGCTGTGCAACACCATGTCCAAAAGGTGCCCAGAGGAAGCAGCCCTGGAGCAGGGAGGGAAGGGCTGTTCCCTGCTGGGCTGTGGTAACTGTGCTGTGGGGAGAGGCACAAGCACAGGAAGGTGGCACAGGCCTCCCTTCCCACAGACACGTTGTGCATCCAAACACATCCACGTCTACACAATCCATTGTGTTTTACTTCCCGGAGTGCTGCCTTGGCAAACACTCCCCTGTGATCTCTGGGGCTCTTTGAGATTTGATAGAGAAGGATGGGTTTCTGCCCCACCCTGAATGGGAGGTCACACCCACCATTGTGACTGGCAGTGATTCTCACTGCCCCTTATCCTTGCAGAAAAGTGGCATCTCTTGCTTCTGGCATGGTTATTTCATGTGCTGCTTCCTTGATGAGCTGAAATATTATATATTGTACTTAATAATATAATTGTAACAGTGCTTTCTAGTGAACATATCACACATCAGGTCCTGCTGTGCCCTTTCTGACACAGTGCCAGAAACACCACAGTGTGAGGATCAGATTTCCTTTGCACACCTCTACAATGTCCTTACTATTTCTCCTTCTCTGCACGTTTTCTGTGGCTTTTGTTGATTTCTTACCTTGCTTTGTGGCTAATCAGCCACCTGACAGACAAGGACATGCTGTAAGGGTTCATCCTTGGGATCAGGACACACGTGATCTTTGAGCCCAAAGGGTTCCTGTCATACAGGGGCCTCACCTGTACCTGCTCCCTAAGTGTGCAGCACATTGTGAGTAGTGCCCATAGCGGATTTCAGAGGCTTGTTAGCCACTTGTGTTGATGATATCGGTCCTTATGGCAAAGGAAATAGTCTGGTAAAAATAAAATGTTGATGGATAGTAGTAGACTAAGTTATGACATGACAAAAGGGAATTAAAGTCTGAATGTATTTGAAGAAATCAGAAATCAGAAACCATAAACTGGAACCTCTGAATCTGTTTCAGTATTTTCTTTCTATTCATTGTGCATAATTTAGTAGGAAATGTGTGGGCAAAGACTTGCCAGGGGGAAGAGGAAGAGATCCCCTCCTTCTTGGACTGCAGGGACTGGACAGTGTAGGGTTAAAGAGTAGGTGCCCCTGCCCCTGCCCTGACTCCCACAGGCTTCATGCAGCTGGCACGTGTCTGGCCAGTCGTTCCTGCGTGAACCAAGCTATTGCAGAGATAGCTTATAACATAAAAGAAAGAGTCACGCTAATAAGAGATTAGATAAAGATTAAGTAGTGTCTATAAAAGAGTATAAATGAAGAAATAAGGAAATATTGGAAGCAATAATCTAACTGGGAAGGAGGAGAAGTGAATCTGGAAGATAACTCAGCAATTTGAAGAAGCTGATACGTTGCTCAGGATGATCAATAATTAACTAACATTTCTTTCTGGGAATGATTTTAGGGCCATTCATATTTCATGATATGTAGGCTAAACTAAAGCCAAAAACAATAAAAGAAAGGTCTGGGACATAGACTGATTAGTGGTGTGAAAAGATATGAAAAAAATTACCTCCCAGAGATGTGGCAAAGGATATGGTCTGGCAGCCACTGGGGTAAGAGCTAAAGGTCCTGATTCCCAGTTCCAAACTAAAGCCTGTAAGAAATCTGCTCCAGAGGCAGAGTTTTGGGAGTGGGACCCTCCGTTGTGACTCACAGAAGTTGCTGTCTGCATGCCAGGGCTGTGGGGCCACAGAGGTCCAGCCTCTTCCTCGTTCTTTAGCATGAAGCAGGGTGAGGTCCTGCCCTGCAGTCTCCGTTTCAGTGTCTCTGGAATGAAGAGGGTTTTCTCTCTGGCATCTCCCAGGCTGCAAAACTCCCTCTGGGGGTGTGATCCCCGGCCCCTGCAGGGGTGGTGTGGGAGGCTTTAGCTCAGGGCTCAGGCAGAGCTGTGTCTTTGCTTCAGCCTGTGAACCCCACGGGACTTGCTGTTAGCTGAGGATGGGAGTCGCTGTGCAGAGCCCTCGGACAGGCAGTGTGCAACGTGAAGGGAGGGTGGGCTGCAGAGAGGCCCACGAGCAGGATGCTCAGGAGCAAACCCTAATGAAAGCATAATTTACAATAATGCATCACAAGTGCACTGGGGCAGATTATTCTGATTGTAAACTTGTATAAATAACATTGATGCAAATTATCTCTAAATCAGGAACTGATTTAATGTGATTAACATCCCAGTGTTACTCTGAAACCTGAACAATTCCTTTCTTATGCAAGAGCTAAAGGTCTCCTCTGTTAGCCAACTGCTGTCAATTCTTCTGACAGGAACTTAAAAATAGAAACAATATAAGATGTTTGCCTTTAATGCAAATGCATAGTTTGTCCCGAACCAGCAAGACGAGCTACACCACATGTGAGCAGTAAAGGGAAGAGACCTGTGGAGTAGCACTGAAGGAGGAGAACTGCACCGTGTCTTGGAGGTGTCACGCAGTCCAGCCCTGCACACAGCAGCCAATGGAACTCACACTCAGTTTTGAGCAGTTTGTTTTGAATCTGTCTCTCAGCACCTAAGCACATAGCAGTGAGGTGACTGTCTAGCAAAAACAATCCTGTTGAAAAAGGCCTGGAAATTCTCGGAGAAGTGTTACACCTCTGGCACTCCAGAGAACTCCACAGCTCTGAGGGGTCACTGGCAGGTGCACAGAAATGGCTTCTATTTTCTTTCTGATTTGTGTGTGCACTGCTACAAGGGGCAGAGTTGAGTATTTCAGTGCCCTCATCATGGAAGTGTAGCACATCATCATGAACCTAAACATTGTTGAACCTGTCATTTTTTCTTTTCTAGGCTGACATATTCTCTGGAGCTGTATTTATACAGCTGGCCATAGGGCTGAATCTTTATGTGGCCATAATTATCCTGCTTTCTATTACTGCTCTTTACACCATCACAGGTGAGTTTGCAGAGCAGTCTGATGAATCAAAGAAGTTGGGGGAGCCAGAAGAAAGAGGGGAGGTGGAGAAAAAGGGAGAAATGAAAAACTGAAAGGGGGGTTATTTACAATGCTCTTTGAATGACAGAGGTAGTGAGAAAAGGGGGAAAAAATAAAGGTTTTCCACCGAGATATTTGCCCAGAGCTAACTTATTTTTCCTGACTTTTCTCTGTCATCAGGTGGCCTTGCAGCTGTGATTTACACAGACACCTTACAAACACTCATCATGGTGGTGGGATCCTTTATTCTCATGGGATTTGGTAAGAAATCAGATGAATTAAACTGGAATGTTCAGCCACAAATCCTGCAGTGGCTATGGGAATGAATCCTGCAGTGTGAAACTGTTACCTTAACCAGGAGGTTTCAGATCATATACCTATTTATCAAGGAACAGGCATGTTGCCAAAAGCCAGGCACATTGCCAAAGCCCTTTAGTCACTGAGTCACTCTGTCTCCTAAGCACAAGTGAATGTGTAAGGTAATAAACAGCATCCCATGACAGGATTTTTATGTCCACATTAAGGAGGTTTTTCTCCCTATGCTCTCAAGCTCCATTTGAGATTTCAGTAATAAATCCTTTATTGCTACATTTATTTTCTATTTTTCAGCATTTGCTGAAGTGGGAGGTTATGAGGCTTTCATGCAGAAGTACATGGAAGCGATTCCATCCAACATCTCCTATGGAAATACTGTGGTGGATCCCGAGTGCTACACTCCCCGCAAGGATTCCTTTCACATCTTCCGAGATGCTGTCACCGGAGACCTGCCGTGGCCAGGCCTTGTCTTTGGCCTGAGCATCATTGCCATGTGGTACTGGTGCACGGACCAGGTAATGTGGAAGCCAAATGCCTTGGAAAGGCCAAACACAGAACTCTGTGGCCCAGTGTGATCTTCCCCTGTAATGCAAAGCAGGCCCACAGAACTGGCTGTTGTTTCAAGACTTGTCAGTGACTTTTCAGTCCCTGGTTTCTGGATGCATCTCACATGTAAGAAAATGGGACAAATGCTCTTTCAAATCTTCCTGCACACCTGTACCCAGCAGATCCTGTGTCTGCCTCCTTTCTTGTTTTTTGTGTGTGACCATGTGTGAAAACACAGAGAGGTTGTGCTGTGAACATTTACTTAGGAAACCACTCAACAAATGATCCTTGTTAGACTGGGACTAGATACCATTCCCCTTTCAGTAAGACAAGTTTCCTGTATGTGCAGCTTTCATCTTTGCCTGCACACTCTAGGGAGGATGTGCTTTATATGTCTGGTCTTTCAGCCTGGAGACTCTTCCCCAGTCATCCTTCCTTCTCTCTAAAACCTACTGTCCAGTTTCCCCAAGAGATCACACTGACAAGTTATACCTGCCATGTCTCACTGACAGGTTATTGTTCAAAGATGTCTCTCTGGCAAGAACATGTCCCACGTGAAGGCTGGCTGTATCATGTGTGGCTACCTCAAACTCTTGCCCATGTTTATCATAGTGATGCCTGGAATGATCAGCCGGATTTTGTACCCAGGTATGAAATGGATACAGAAATGCAAAGTTCTTCTTGCTGCCTGCCTTTCATTGCCAATCTCTCTGTCCCTTCCAAAATACCTGTTAGATTGTCATCTTCTCATCCAAATAGTCCAGGCACCTGTGTGCACAAAAGCTAACTACACTGTAAGAAGCCACAGGTGTTCCTGTTTTCCCTGATCCCAGATATCTGCTAATGTTATTGCTGTCTGTTTTAGGGGAAAGAAATTCCACAGTGTCCCTCCCCAGCTGTCTGTCTGTTACAGCCCCACTCTGACTGAGTGAGTGGGAAATGCTGTCCAGGATGGACACTCTGCTGGCAATCGGAGGGACAGGGCCATCAGTCACAGACTGCAGGGTTTGGGCCATGGATAGTCCTAAGGGCAGTGTGGGGAAATGCCACTCTCCCATCTCTCTGACCAGCAGAGAGCGTGTTTGTGTTTGGCAGAGGAGAGAGGCTCAGGCTGCAGGGAGTGGGCTCTGTGTTCCTCTGCTTGTTTTTCTACTTGCTCTCCTTGTTATTCAGCCCTGCTCTGACAAATGAGTGCTGATTTTCTTTTGACCTGCAGCACTTTTCAGTATTCTTTTAGAGAGGAAAGGAAGGATAGAAGCTTAGAATCACCTTCCTCCCTGCCAGCTAACCAAGGATGAAATCAAACATATCAGTCTGGTGGTTCAAGACAGAGACACATTCTAGAAGCTCTACTACTTTGGGAGCAATCTGTTGTTTATATGACCTTGTCTCAGTGTCCCATTATCCTCTCCTCAGATGTGGTGGCTTGTGTTGTGCCTGAAGTCTGTCAGCGCTACTGTGGCACCGCAGTGGGCTGTACAAATATTGCTTATCCAAAAATGGTAGTGGAGCTTATGCCAAATGGTAAGACACTGTCTGTATTTGTTGTTTCTTTCTTTTGGGAAAGCTGAAGCTGCCAGACTGTAAAAACAAGTGACAGAGTCCAAGACCCATATTTAGTTCCAAAATTCTTGCTAAAATTATGTACTATTAACCGAAGGGGTTGTCTGCATTAGCTGTAGGTGCAGAATAGCTCCACACTGGCAGTGTCAGCTCTCAGCTGGCAAATACTGGGTGCTGAAATGGTAAATGAACTCCCTTTTTGCGAAGGTAAAAAATAACCTGCTTGGCCAATGATTTATAAAAGACTCTCTGCCAGGATCTCTGAATGGGAGGCCTATTCCTGTTCTCCTGCCAACCCCATGGGGGTGGGTGCTGGCTCATAAAAAAAAAGGCAGGTTGTGATATTATACAGACCATGGCACTTCCCTGATAGCTTTGGTACTAACTGCTGTTCATAGTAAAATCCTGCAGTACTTCCCCATGCTCTGTGACCAGAACACACCACCTGGAAAAGTGACTTATTCTGCTTTTCAGACAGTAAAAGAAACTTGTTTTTGGCAAACACCTGGTTCACAAATATACTACAAGGAAGTGAGCACTCTCCTGCAAGTAAGAGGACTTACTTTGATAACTGTTGGGAAAAGTTTGCTTATTATTGTTTTCTTTTTATTCCAGCATTTTATCAGCCAGCATTCACTAAAGAAGTACCTATGTGCTAAAAGCTCAGGAGTTTCCCTGACACTGCTGTAAATAGCTTTTCCCAAGCTCTGCTTGCATGGCACAGGAATGTCAGGCAGGATTTTATCTCAGGCACATAAATCTGCCAGACACACTCAGAGCTGGCCGACTGGAAGGGGTTGGACAAGCACCTGGTGCCAGGTACTGAGGCTCTCATCCCAGTTTCCCTGTCTTTGTGTTTCAGGTCTGCGGGGTCTGATGCTGTCAGTGATGTTGGCCTCCCTTATGAGCTCCCTGACTTCCATTTTTAACAGTGCCAGTACTTTGTTCACCATGGACATTTACACCAAAATTCGGAGCCGGCCATCTGAGAAGGAGCTGATGCTGGCTGGCAGGTGAGTGCAGCCAAGCTTCCCCTCTGCACAGAGCCCGAGCACTCCATGGTCACAGGCTGCCTCCTCCCAAAATCCCATCGCGGGCTGGAGCCTGCCGGCAGAGCTGCAGTGGCCTCCTGTGGCAGGAGCTGCTGTCCTGCCCCACGCACTCCTCTTGGGAAAGCACACCGTGCTCCCGAAGGAATCCACAAGCCACTTATTCTCACTGCTTCCCGCTGCAATTCAAAGGGAAATCTTTTAAATTACCTTCCTGGGCTTCGTGCTGCACCAGTCAGCAGCAGGAATGAACTAGTTCTAGTTGATCTGCTATTGATTTGTCTCTGGACATAACAACCACAGGAAAAAGTGATTTTCTATGTTTTGATTGCATATTTAACTGTGTGCTGATGGAAGTTTGACGTACACGATACCCAACTTGGATTTCTTTTGTTTGTTCAGTGCTAATTGGCCATTATAATTGATTTCACTAGTTGAAATACAAAATGGACATGTAAATTATTGATTAATTGCTGGTTTTTCTCTTTCTGATAGATCATAGATACTTCTAAGCAGATGGCTAATTGAATATCTGGCTATGTTTACAGGGCATTTATGTTACTTTTAATTGGCATCAGCATTGCCTGGGTTCCCGTGGTGCAGTCAGCTCAGAGTGGGCAGCTCTTTGATTATATTCAGTCAGTTACCAGCTACCTGGGACCTCCCATTGCTGCTGTTTTCCTGCTTGGTGTCTTCTGTAAGCGTGTCAATGAGCAGGTAAGTGCAAATTAGGAAACAGGTATGCTGCATGTTCCTTTAGGAATTGGGAGAACTGTTTTTTGGGGTTTTTTTGTTTATGAGCAACTGCTTCCTGTTTATTTTAATCCCAGTATAGCCCAGGGATTCTATGTCTCCATATCCCAGAGTCTGAGGTTTCAGAGATGAATTTGAAGAAGTTCTTTCATAGTCTGATAGATAAACAGTCATCTAGGAATTCACAGATATCTCTGAAACTTAGGTTATCTATCACTTTGCCAAGAAGTGTGTCAAATGGATAATCTATGAACACATATTTGAAAGTTATTGTTTAGGATATTGGTCACCAAGCTGCTTTACCAAACATGTTACCTCTTACCTATCCTGTCCAGTTTGAACATTCCCAGGGGTAGAGACTCTACAGTCTCTCTAGGCAACCTGTTCCAATGGTCAAGCATCTTTACAGTAAAACAACAAAAAAAAAGATGTTTAAACAGACTTTCCCACATTTCAGATTGTGCCCAGACATACCTGTGCATCTGTTGTACTTGGGGCTGGAGTATTGTACACCAGGCAGCAAAACACCCACCAACAGTACTGAGAATGAGCAATTACTCTCAGGGCCATTAGCAGGTACATGAGGCATACATTTCAAACAGGATGACACAACATTCTGGCTAGTTCCATCGGGCCAGAGCTGTCAGGGATTTAGCCCTCAGAGGTACAAAGGTGTGAGAGGAGCCCCTGGGATGTGCAATCCATGGCTGAAGCCTGTCCTGTAGAAGGAAAGAGCTGTGTGGAGGCAGATGGACTGTGAGAAATGGGCTGGACGAGGAGTCCTGCGGTGTGCCTGACATCTCAGAGCTGGTCATTGCCCCTTTCAGTTGTACTCATACACTGAGCTGTAAATAAGGTCACTGAAAGCATCTGGGCTAAAACCCACGTGCCAAAGCCATTGTAACACATAACTCCATCCATGTTTCCTCCAGCAACTGCGTGAGAGCTCAGAGTTTATTTCCATGCCTGAAATTACTCATTTTGATCCCTTCTTGTCCCACCCTTGTCTGCAGGGTGCCTTCTGGGGCCTGATTGTGGGGCTGCTGGCTGGACTGAGCAGGATGATTGCAGAGTTTGCCTATGGAACTGGCAGCTGTGTCGCCCCTTCCAACTGCCCCTTCATCATCTGTGGCATTCACTACCTTTACTTTGCCATGATCCTCTTTGGGGTTTCTGCCATCGTCATCCTGGCAGTCTCCTTCATGACCAAGCCCATTCCTGATGTGCATGTGAGTATTATTGCAATCCTGCTCCTCAAGAAATGGAACACAAAGAAATCACAATTTTTAAACCCTGGTACTTGGTGTGTTACCTCTCAACATTTCAGCTACCCCCAGCATAAAGCTCTTGTAAGAGAGCAAAGGAAATAGTCTTCATTTACCTGTCAGAGATCTTGAGAGACTCCTAATAGCCTTAGACATACCAGACCTTTGGGGTGCCCTGGTCTTACAGCTGGCTCAGGTGCTGGCCAGGCTGGTTGGTCTCTGTGCAGTCAGACCATGGATCAGTTAAACTCCTTTTGTTCTGTGGCAGCTTTACCGCTTGTGCTGGTCCTTGCGGAATAGCAAAGAAGAACGGATTGATCTCGATGCAGATGAGGAGCAGGACCAAGCTGATGAAAAAGATGACGAATCAGGTAACCGTTGAATACCTACAGATTCTGTCATATATTTGAGTATCCCTATCTCATTCCTGAAGGAACATCAACATGCTTGATATTCACCCCCCCCAACAACAAACCCTCAGCCCCCACAAATTTAAATGGCTCATGTGCTGCCTCTACCAATCTGTCAAGCTCAGTGTAAATCAGAAGTGAAGTGGATTTGCAGGGAGAAAATCTTGTTCTCTTGGTAGCTGGGTGGCAGCTCTAGGACTAAACCAATGACAGTGCTCTGGGTCAGAGGCGCCGTTCCTCAGAACTGCGTGTGACTCCAGCACTTGGAGGGAATTCACCTGGAAACAGTGGGTTGTGGTCAGGATTGAAGGCACCATGAAAGCAGAGTGCAAACCTACCTGCTCTCTTTACTGGGGTTCCGGCTCTACTCCCAAGTTCCTTTTCATCCGTATCCTCAAATTCACTTGTCTTTCAATTAAGAGTGTAGAAAGTATTGAAAAAACGGAGTTTAAGCTTTGCAGCATAGTCTACTTCTCCAATACCAGGCCAAGTCTCTGGGCTGCAAAAGGCCCATCTGTCTTCTGCAGATGTAGAAAATCCCTCTTTTCCCAGGTGAGCTGTGGAAACACAACACTAACTTGATTCCTGTACTGTTTTGTACTAAAATGTTTCCACTGAACTATGACCATAAATCAGGATGGGAATGTCCTCAGTCCCAGAGATGAAGGGTATGCCATGATTACTTACCTTTCCTGACCAGAGTGTTACTCCTTCCAGTGAACGAGGCAAATCAGGAGGACCCAGGGTGCTGTAGGAAAGCCTACAACTGGTTCTGTGGCTTGGATCAACAGAAAGGCCCCAAACTGAGCAAGGAGGAAGAGGAAGCACTGAAGAAGAAACTGACGGACACAAGCGAAGTGCCACTGTGGAGAAACGTTGTGAATGTCAATGGCATCATCCTCTTGACTGTGGCTGTGTTTTGCCATGCCTACTTTGCATAACCCCCGGTCACAGTCCTGAAATTGTACCGCATTGCCAAACAGAAACCATGGCTGTAGATTTACAGAATTAGATACACATTGTATTTTCATCATCTACATTTGTAAAACATCAGGGTGATTTACTCGCTGATTTTGTGATCATAATTTCAACAATCTAAAGATGAAGGCCACTGGGATTTCAAGAGAGAGAATTCCTATTTAGACATTGAACCAATCCAGGGCTAACTGAGGTTCAGAATTTCCATCCAATGTTCTCTCTACTCATGATACATTTCATATTTTAGGTTCAGAACAAGGCTGTGTGAGCCATATTCCATACCAGGTTTTGTGAACCATCTTTTAGGGTTGATAATACTATTTTGATTTTCAATCCTTCTTCTGATCATTCATTTTTCCTTTTCCTTTGGCTATGATAATTTGATTGCAAAAACCCCACAGCCACTGAGGGACTGCATTACAAACTCAAATGAAAACATTGCCTCTGTCCCTCCAAACATGGGGTATCTTAAGTAAAGGATTTATGTATCTATCAGTGTACTTGACACTATGCATAACTTTCCATTCTCACTTCCCCCCTTTTTGTTTCTCTATTGTCAGTGGAACACTGACCTTTAAACTGATCACATTTTGAAATTGGGGAACACCTGTCTTGATGATCCTGAAAAGAATTTTGCTTACAGTAGATTCTCCGTTTAAGGTTAACTTCCAAAGGTCCTCCTCTCTTGATATTTTAATATGTACCTATACTTGAATGTGAAGCTTTTTATACAAAATACATATATTATATATACACAGGCAATACATTATATATATGCAGTATATATATTATATATATTTAAAATATATATTTATGTGTGTGTGTGTATATATATTTATTTCTTACTGATCAATTCCCACCCTGGTGTGTCAAGGACCTCTTTACTGTGGGGTTGGAGTTAATGTTCTGCCTCTCTCTATGGACTGTGCCACAAACCAATCCATGCCCATGGAAGCAGCCACAGCATTGCAATGCTGGGCTGCATTTTGCAAATGCCTTGGAGGGCTCTGTGCTGCTTTTCTGCAAAGCTATAAATCTTTTCTCTGAATATTTCATTGAGAAATAGGATTCCTGCTGCATGGCAGCATGAGTTAGCGGTTCAGGAAGGAGAATAGTCACAGCTGTGGGATATCAGCTAAACCAGGCTGATTGTCTCCACTTGATAAGTTTGGTACCAGCTGGGGACACAGGAAAAGACAGATTTAACACTTCAAAGCAAACAGCAATAGATCTTCTTTTCAGCTCCTTCAGCTTCCTGGGGAACCAAGTGTAGAAAGAAGGCGCTGGTTGCTTAGTCAGGCAGCAGCACAATTCCCTGTTCCTTGTTGCACACGTTTGTGGGACACTGCACTGTCCCAAGGCATTCCGGATGGTTCTGCTGCAGGATGCTCCGGGCATCAAATGCAGTTCTGCATTTGCATCATGCTCTGGCACAAATGCAGCTGAAGGGGAGGGCAGTGCAGCCCCTGCATGTGCCACACCACCCTGCTCTGCCTCCTGGGCTTTGCCCACCCTGCTCTGCCTCCTGGGCTTTCATCACTCTCCTTCATAATCTTTGCTTCATTTGGATCTATCCCCAAATGCTCTGGATTCCAGCAGAATTGCTGCTCTTCAGCAGAATTGCTCCTCTTCAGCATAATCCCTGCAGGGTCCTTTGCACATCCCAGATCAACTCGATCCTTCAGAAATACCAGTGCAAACCCTTTTCTCCTTACACTTAATGCAGTGATAGAGTATTTTAAAGACCATGGAATTAATTGTATTTAATGAACTATGAAGCTTGTATGTATTAAAGTATTTGTATATTTTGAAGTATTTGGTGTCTACAAAGTGATGGGATTTTTATGTAATATGATGGAAGACAGAGAAACTTCATTTGGTGTCTAGGTTTTGGCTCTGGGTAATAGTAATGGAAGAAAAACAAACAAGGAAGACGTCACTGAGGATTGCCCAGATCCCTCTTTGTCATACTTTGCTACAAAAATACAGTGAAATTATAAAGCTATTTGGATAAAGACAACACAGGTGATTTCCTGGCAGTCTGAGCAGCCTTTGAATGACCTCCTGGTTAATCAGGCATCGTCGCTTGATTTTGCTCCTCAGAGCTACAGTTTTGAAAATCTAACCCACATGTCCTCAGCAACCTGACTTCATTGTGGTCTGAAAGTGGATGTTGTGGAGGGAAGAGCTTAAATGTTTACATAAATTTTGACAGCTGCTGTTGACTCTATTTTTTGTTGAATTTCAAAGAAAAAATGCCTGATATTGTGAACAGCTGATAACAATGTAATGTTTAGCTAACATTAAGTGCCAGCTCAGGTTGGTAGCAGTTGCATTCAAGGACAGTTTCATGATTTTTAAGGAAGACAATGACTTTTCTTTAGTTGTCAGGAGAGCTCTGTCCATGAGCTGTTGTTGGGGACACTCAGATAAAAGCTGTAGCTCACACTGTCCTGGGCGTTCTCATGCTTTAGAGATGGGAACTGTGAGCACACACCTGCTCCCCATCTTTGACTGTACATTTGAAATACTTCTGCTTAGTGGTGAGACTCCAAATAAACCTCTGGCTCACAGCACAAAGTACCTGCATGGCACGTACAGCATAACACAGCTCTTTCAGGGGATCTTGAGACATCCCAGCTTATCCTGTCAGGTAAGATACAGGGTTAAAGCTTATTTTAATGGATTTTAGTTAGATATACAGAATTATTTTAAGTAAAATAAAATATGAACTTAATAGCACTGTCAGCCAATTGTGACACTGCTCTGTAAAGAACACACACCAAACAAAATCTTCCATTTAAGAATTACTACATAGTTCTTAGGGAAAATCCTGAAAAAGGGTAATCACTGTTCATTTATGTTTCAATTTTTCTGTATCACGCACAAAGCATACCCAACTGTCTCATAAATGTTTAGCATTAATGATGATGAGAACACTCTGTTCTTAGAACTCAGAATTTAGGTTTGTTCGTATTTTGTTATTGAAAAAGCTCATGCACTGAAACGCTGGGGGAGGAAAGGTCTGTGGAATAAATGTGCAGTCCATGGTTTGGTTTAAGCAGACTGCCTGCCCATGGTGAATGAGGACATGGCACAAGGCTGAGCTCCTCAGGTGCAGCTGATCACAGTGATTGGAGCTCCATCAGCAGCTGCCATTGCCAGGGCCTCAGCTCCTGCTCCCCAGCCTTCCTGAACTGCAGCAACTTCAGAAACCAGTGCCTGAGGTTATTGTCTTCATTACTCATAAAATAGGGGGCTTTTTGTGCCTCCTGAAGAACATTCTATCTTGTCAGCTACCACGGGCAGCTGTGAGACAGAATAACTCCCCTCGAGATCCTGCACTCACCCTCTCCTCACCTGGCAGAGTTCAGGCCAGAGCAGCTGTGCCTGCCTGGATCAGAACCTCCTCTACTTTTCTTAAGGTACCTGGAAGAGCCTCAACATGAGGTAAGTGTGAGTTTGTTGTCACTTTTGTCACTCTGTGTGCTGATTTTGTTTACAGAATTGGAGCCTATAACTTTAAAAATGTAGCTTATATGCAAAGTATCCTAAAACAAATTCTTAAAATGGATTTCATTCAAATTGCAAATTTTGTCTTGCTAAAAATAGGTCCTGTGCTTTGAGCATATTAGCTTTGTGTGTAGCTGTCTCTGCCCTTCTGGTTTAATGCAATTAGCCAAATCTGACTTTCCGAGGCTGTTTTGTCCTTAGACAAATCTCTCACCATGTGATTTTTAAAATTTTTTTATTTTTTTAAATAGAAAACTTAGTGGTGGGAAGCAAATATACTCCCTGCTTTAGAACACGAAGAGATGGAATTAAAAGCTGCCATTTTCCAGAGCAGGACAGAATGGTTTCCAACCCTTGGCCTTCTGAAATAGTTTGGGGACAGGGGAAATGAGTGTGTAGTTGCAAGAACAAAGAGCCATAACATTCTTAACCTTCTGGAAACTGATAGAAAAACTCCAGTATGAGCTCTGCCTCGGTGGGACACCAGGCTCTCCCGGGAGATCTTGTTTTCCAGGGATGCAGCTGTCTTGTCTTCTGGTGCTGCTGAAGACTGTTGGGCACTGGTTTGAAAACTCAGTCTGTGTAGAGTGTAACTGCATTAATTCCAGTATTGACCCATGCCCACATTAATTACATGTGGGCCTTAATAACTGTTGGCTTCAAGCTAAAAAGGCAAATTGCTTTCATTGATGTTAAGAATCTGTATCGGTGCTAAAACCATTGGAGCATAGAGCGTTGGGGAGTGCACAGTGCTAAAACCAGAGGTGTGCTGTACACACAGCATTTCCTTTGGAACAGTGAGCTTCATTAGAGTGTGTGAGGTGCCACATCCTGAGATGTTAATTTGAGTATTTATAATGTGTATGAAGCCATTCAAAAAGATCTTCAGCGTTTTTGTGACTAAGTCTGTGGCAGATTTATTGTGGAGTATTCTTGACTGACAGCTAACTCAGTCCAGGGGAAGTGTTTAGCAGCTGTTTCCTTGATCCAGCCAATTGTTTTACTGACATCTCCAGTGCTAATAAATTCCCAGCCTCACAACTGAGGGACTCTTGTCTCTCATCCCAAAGCAGGGAATTAACCCTCAGCAGAGCATGTGACTTTTGATTATTATAGCTGCAAACTTTTTGTCAATAATGGAGCTTTGTAAGTAGAAAAGCCCACCTAACAGTGGTTTGTGGCTGTTGTGTATGCAGATTCTAAATTCTGGCATTTGCATGGGCAGCACGTGGTCAATACAGCCCAAGGGAATTCCTGTCATGATTGGAGTGTGATGGTTCATGTTGTCAGGTGTAACAGTGCCAAAGAATTGCTGAAACAAAAGTTGACATGTGGGAGTGTCCATATCTCAGAGTTCACCTGAGGCTTTGTTCCATTTCTGTACTCTCCGTGCAAGATGAGAATACCGATCCATGCAGAGGCTTTTCTGGGACAGTTTATAAACTGTCTTTAAAGCACTGACCAGGCAGATACTTGGAATGCAGTACTTAAGGTCCAAGTCAGCTGAATTTCTTCTACTCAGAGCAGTTCAGTGTGGATGATCTTATTTCTACATCTGACCAAGCTAATTATTTTGGGAACTCATTGAGGGAAAATCCCTGAATTATTGCGGAAGGCTGTGACAAGGTTGGAACTGGGCTAAAATGATGATTGTTACCAGATTTTCCTGCAGCAGTTCTGTAAGAGCAGCTGATCCTACACTGTGCTGCTCTAGTCCTTTAGCATGTTATTAAAGCTGCCTGGCTTCTCTTATTGAGTTGGATGCACTCTGGCACCAATATGTATTACGTATGAGTGCCTTATGTGTTTAAAAGGCAGAGTTCTTCCAAGATCCTGCCCAGAGGGAATGAATCCAACTGACTCAATACTTCTAAATCACATCTTTATAGGAGAGGAAATTCACCCTTTGGTTACGTTATGGAAGAGAAACATTTTAACAGTAATCACTCCTACAGGAAGAGTTTATACTGTGTGTAAGGGTAATGCAGTTTGCAGTGGAACCATGGGTTTGAATGGAAAAGCAGCCCTGACAAATAACCCCTTTTACAGACCTGATGCAGCTTCTTTGTAGCTACAATTCCAGATATAAAACTCCCACGTGAGAGTGAAACCCAAGTGAAAACGAATTGGACTTGCTGTGAAGCTGCGTCAGCTGCTCTGTCACATCTTCCTTGGTGGCTGCGAATGGCCAGGCTTGTCCTGTTCATTCGTGTTCTTTCTTTGCTCAGGCCTCCTGCTGATGTCTCTTAAATTACACTCTTGTAGCTGCAGACAGAAATTTGCAACGTGTCTGTAGTGACCAATCTTGAACTCACAGTGAGTAAAATGCTACTGAACTTCCCACCACTTCCACTGCCCTTCAGCTCAAACAGCAGGGTGCTTTTGTTCCATATTATAAGCGATTCCAGGCGGGGCCAGACCCTTCTCCCACTGGAGGCATTGGGATCTGGCCCCAACACAGCTTTATCAAAGGCTACCCTAGTAAAGGCTTTCTGGCTTTGCTCTTAATCCCACGTTCAACAAATGGTTGCAGCAAGATTCATGTAAATTCCTCTTGTTAGATGAATTTGTCAGTACAGACAAGACTGCTGGAGGGGTTAATGATGAACCTTTCTAATATAATTAATCATTAATGTTTAATAGGCTGAGGTTTCAAAAAAAAAGAAAGAAAAGGAGAGAATGTTATGAAGTAAACAAAAAGGGTTGGTGTCTTGTATCAGAGAAAAATCTTGGTGACTTAGGAAATAACACCTTGTGGAGAACTCCAGACTTCCTAACTTCTCTAGTATTCTGCTTATGACCTGCAATAAAGACGTGAAACTGTTGGCAAACAACTTTTCAGGAGGAACTGATCCAGAGTCAGTGAGGGAGAGAGTTTTTGGTGTTGAAGGTCTCATACAATCATGTGCCTTTTACAGGCAGACAACAACAGAGGGCAATAGATCTCTAGGAAAGATCCCGGCTGGAGAAGGGTTTCCATTCGATGACGGCGATGGCGACTTCGGCAGCTCTTTGCACGGCCTCGCTGGGATCGTTCAGGCACAGCTGAAAGGTGTCCCTGTGACCCAGCAGTGTCTCGCGGCCCTCTGGCAGCTCAGCCAGCAGGGTGAGGGTTTTGACTGCGTTCAGACGGGCTTTGCTGGTTTCCTCAGCAACCAGCTTCAGTAAAGGTGGAATGGCTTCAGCACTCATGGCCGAGGATCTCCCTGTAGGGAAAGAAACGAGCTTTGAAATGTGTTATGACATCTAATGAACATCCTTTTGGACTGATACTTTCCACTCCCTGCCCAACTCCAGCTCTGAACAGCTCTGGGGGTGCAGTGCCCAGAGGCAGGACATGCTCTTCTTTTGGAGACCAAGGCTGGCTCCCAGCTGTTTATTTTTAAGGAAAAAGATCTTTCATAGTTAACCTTATCTGCCTTGCACATTAGTATTTAATTTCCAACAAATTGTCTAAGAATATGTAAGAGGCACGAAATGATAGAATAAATTATTTTTGTAGGGAGGGAGGGAGGGGAGTGGGGTGTGTTAGATGCCCTTAAGAACATCCTCCAGTCTTTCGTCTTTAAAGACACTTCAAACACCGAGATCCACTCCTGAGCTGTCTTTGGAAGCCCGAGGAAGGTTTGCAGAGGAGGACTGGAACACAACTGCTGTTATTAAGAATCTTTTATGTCTAATTACTCATTCATCACACTGGAAATTTAGCAGTTAGTATTTTCAGTGTCATGCAAGTTACTTGGGAGAGCTACAGACCTTATTAATATTCATTGCTCTCCCAGCTGTGAGAGAGGAGCTGCCTCTAATCCCAGAACGCTTCCAGAAAGCAGCGCTCCTCTGCTGAGCGCTGGTGATTCAGCGTAGCTACAGGTACCTGGATCTCTGTGTGCTCTGGACTTGAATGGAAAATGTTCCCCCTCTGGAGCAGCCCTCTGGAGGGAAATGGTGCAGGTGAGGTAGATAAATAACTTCTTGACCTACTTCAGGGGAATGAAATGTGAAATATCCTGTCCCCCCCAGGCACTATAAGGAAGCAGCAATAGTTGCTCAACACAGTTATAAAGAAAAATCCCAATCTTAGAATTTCTTGATGAGCATTAACACCGTCAGAAACTGAGGACGGGGGGGGGGAGGGGGGGGCCAAATGTTTTGTTACTGAGTTGCCCAAGAACTGGATTTCCAGGAGGTGTCCCAACAGAAGTGCCTCTGTCTCTCACCCTGAGGTGTCACATTAGCAAACATCAGTGCTCCTGTTGCGCTGACTTGAACTTCGGGATGTGGGTCGCTCAGCAGGCTCACCAGCACAGGAATCACCCCTTCTTCACACACTGCAATTTTCCCCTCTGCATGAGAGCTGCGTGGAAAAGATGGTTAAGCTGCTTCCTTGAGCCGTGCCTGCTGCCCGTGCAGCCCCTGGGCCTGTGCCCGTGCCTGGCACCCGCAGTGCCCCTCGGTGCCACCAGCGCTGTCCCACCCCCGCTGCGCTGCCGCTGCAGGGACTGCTCCTGCTGGGAGGCAGAGGCTGCTGCTGAGGCACCCGAGGGCACGGCTGTGCCTGGTGCCTGCTGAACCCACGTGCTGATACAGTCCTGAGGATACCACACGGAGCCGGGGGGATGAGCTCCACAATATCTTAGGTTATTTTTAGATGATATCTATATTTTTTAAAAAGCTTTCTATGGTACACTGGACGCTGATGGGCAGCTGCATGTAAGAGGATGTAGGATGAAGGGTGTTGCTGCTCCTAATTGCAGTGGAGTTATAAACCTGGCTGGTGAAGCCTCTAGAGATTTTTAAAACCTGTTAACTCAGGGGGCTGAAATGAATTCTTCTCCCAGGTCACTTTTCTTTCTTTCTTTCCAGCCTCTCTAATGAGGAGAGTATTTGATGTGGCCCAGCTACTGCAAGGACCTAGAATGTAGCTGATGTCCACATTTCAGTTGCATTTTGCTTTCTATCTATGACTCATGTTAATTACACTCTCTTTTCCTCTAAGATCTCACTTTATTATAGGACACAAGGAAATGTTTTGCGCCAGTTGATATGTAAACTACATCATCTGCAGACCTTTTTAAACTAGACATCTGTTGAACACTTTTATTATATTTTCTGATTGCAGGACAGTGGACTTAAGTTGTTCCTTTTATCCATTCTCTGATACAAAAATTTAATATAAAGATTGCTTTTTCTGATCCATCAGTGACGTATGTGGCAGCCTGTGTCAGAAAACTATTTCTGTCTTCAATCACAGTGAAAGTTTCCCAGGAGCTTTCATTTGCTGAGAGAGAGCAGTTTTCCAAAAACATAAGGGAGCTTCTCCCTACCTCCAAAGTGGTCAGAATCCTCTTTCTACAAGATTTTTCATGCAATAATTTTTTCCTAGCAATGCTATACCAGGAAAAAAATCCTGATTCCACTGCCAATACTGAAAGCAAACAGAAGGAGAAGGAATGACTGATCAGCATCTGCTTTCTTCTGTGATTTATAGCAGTCAGGAATTTTCCAAGTTCCATGTGTCCCATTTTTTTACCCATGTGTGCATTCAGGCTGACAGTGCTTTACGTGTGAAATGTGGCATCTTCAGTGTGTAGTGGAGCACAGCTGTAAATGAATGGCATTTATTTACTCCTGGAATTAGTACTTTCTTGGGTTTAAGCATTAGAGTGGTGTCTTTACCTGATTTCTAAGAGGACCCAGGCTGCTTTGCTCCTGATGGCTGTGGATGGGTGTAAGAGCTTTTCCTTCAGGACAGTAACAGCACCAGCTGCCAGGGCTTCAGACACCTCCACACGGAGACAGTTGGCGAGTGTGTCAAGGATTAGCTCCTGGATCTCGTCCAGCTCCGTTTTCAGCTTCAGGACGAGTGGGCGAATCAAACCAGCCTGCAGGACACCGCCAGCCCCTGAGAGGAGACAGGGAAGGGACATGGGCCAGGGGCTGAGTGCAGTTACTATTGCTGCCTGCACTTGGAATGTCTTCAGAGGATCAAAATACATGTGGGAACTCATTTCCTTACACAGAATTGGGATGGAGAGATGGAAACTACTCCAACACTGCCCTGTTTATAAATGTCATCTTTGCATTGCTTCCTCAGGAAGCTTCCCCAACACTCCTGTAAAGAAATCAAGACCAGGTAATAACCAGCGTGACAATTACTCTGATGTTCCCATTTTCTCCCACTATGATATTTATCCCAAAATTATCCTTGCAAAGAAAATACAGGAAATGTACATACGTTATAAAGTCACCTTCTATCCAGCCTTTCTAACTGTTCTTAACATGAACAGATGCTAAGAGAGGTAGAGATGTGAGCATTTGGAGCTCATTCTTTGATTTCCCACTGTGGTTTCTGGGGGGAGGAAGTCAAGATTTTGGGAACTGTCAGCTTCCTCACACATTTCTTTGTAGTAGTTATGTCATGGCAAAAATTTAAATTCTGAACTTTCCAGCAGTCAGTGCTCTTGCGCTGGCTCCTAAAATATAACATCAAAGGCAGAGAGATCATCATTTGCCCTGCGAGTGATGTCTTTGCTATGAGCAAGAGTCTGATTTCTACCATTTCTTACCCTTTACTAAGTCAACACTGCAACAGCAATGCCAGGGGAAAGCAGAACGTACTGTCCACGAGTAACTATGTGAAAACAAAATTCTCCAGCTGTCTTGTTGCTAAGACTGATTCTTTGGTTGCTAAGAGAAATGTGGCTCCTTTCAAAGTGATTCATATATGGTTAGATAAGGAAGTTTTGTGGATAAGAATCATCAAGGTATTTTCAAATGGATCTCCACCATAGAGGCAAGTGGGAAAGAGATTTCAATGACCCTTTGTAGTGCATAGAAATCCCTCAACTTGACAACTGGGTGAAAAACATGATTCTAATCTAGAGATTATTCTGTTGTACATATTTCTGAGGTTTTGTTAGCACTGAATAACTTCTTATGTTACTGACTTATTAGGACATTACAATGCCAAAACAAAGAAATGCCTTGGGGGTGTTACAATTACAGCTTTACTGTCTCTACTACATTTGGAGGTCAGTTTCTGTGAGAATTCAAATAAATAAGGGAAACCAGTTCCAGACAATTCACTTTGAAGGCTAACAGCATTTTACACACAAGGATTTCTCTTTGTACCAAAGGCAAAGCAGGAAAGGAAAGTGAAATAATGTTCTTCAAAGTTGTGGCTCTGTGTGTCACTGCATGGGGGAGTTGGAGTTTCACAGTGAAAAAAAAACCCAACCAACCCTATATTGTTCCCTGGAGGAACAAAAGAAATTTGTCAGAGCAACTTCAGCCCATTCATACCATCCCTGCAGAAGAAGGATGTGACAAAGGACACCTGCACTATAGCTCTGGCAAAGGACTCTGTTGGAAGGACACTGAGAAGCAGGCCCAGCTCCTCCATCACCAGCATCAACCCTCCTGCCAAGTATTGCTGGGGTTTGGACTGTAGGTTACAGGTACAGAAATGTTTTGGCAGGTTAGACAACAGTAGGAATATGTCTGGGTATTCTCCACGCCTTATGGAACACCAGGCACTAGGGAAGCCACTAGTGAACTGCTCCCAAGGTAGCAGGTTAAAGCAGTCTCAGATGACTGTAAATCACATCCAGAATTCCTCTAGCCACACTTCCCAATAGTCTTTTGAAATGGCCTGTGAAAGACAAGGTGTTTCAAAGGCAACTTTTTAAACTCCGCCCAAAGCTTTTCATGGAAAGAAACACCATGGCCTGAGTGCATGAAATTGGGATCCCCAGACTGCTCACAGTCACCATGTGCACTTCTAAATTCTGGGTTGCTGTGGAAATCAGTATAAAATCCCAATTTGGGAGGTACAGTTTCAGAGGAAGAGTAGTGAATTGGAAGTGACAGACTTCAGGTCACACTGCCTGTCACAAGCACCTGTGTGTAGCTTTAACTCAACGGATCCCAGTGCTCCTTGGGACAGTGGCACACCACAAGCAGTGCTCCAAAAGCAAACCCTCATTGCACAGAGCAGACACACTCCGGCTTGAGCCCAGAGAAACCACTGCTTGATTTAACTTAACTTTCCATCTGTCTGTAACAACTGCTGCAGTAGCATTCCCCCTACCTTCCTCGTGCTGGGAAATTTACTTTGTTCTTTCCTATTTTTTGTATTTGCTTTCAAATACTTAATAGACTTTTTTTTAACCAGTCATGTTAATTTTAATTTTTACTTTCCTGCAATTCCCTCCTTTTCAGAACTTCCTTACTACGTTCTCTCAATTCTCTTGATCACTTTATCATCATACAGCCAGGAAATACTATCAGCATTCAGGTTTCACTTCTTTGTGTCTGTGTGTTTCAATTTTCTTTAATATATTCCCCCAATACATTCACCCAGCCAGAGCTGCTTTCACCAGCCCTTGGCTTTATTCCTTGTAGTTAATGTTTATTGACTTTCTTTGCCTCAGTCATCCCTCATTCATTGCATTTGCACTTCATGTCTTCTTTTGGGGCGGCCTTTACTGTTGCACTGCAGTCCTGGGTGTGAAACACAGCAAAGCCACTTTGTGTCTGTGTCCATAAGCTGCTGAGATAGCGTACAGTGCTGTCCAGAACAGCTTTGATTTTGTGCAGCATTTATTCTGGGCTACTGGTGCTTATTTTGTCTGAACACTTGGGATGCTCTAATTTTTTAAAAATTCATGATGTTTTACCGGGCCAGGTCTTTGTAACAGGAGCTTTCTTGTCCACTGTTTTTGTCAAGCTGTCTGAGCTGAAACACTGTCGTGCTACTAGAGGGAGCTTCCCAGATATAAATATAGAAACGAAGATGAATTGTTTGACCTTGTCAAAAGTCTCAATGTGGTGAAGAGAAAGAGGGTGGAGAGGAAAGGCCATCAACAACAACAAAAAGAGACTACCTAACACTGAGATTGAAATTTCCACGTGGAAATTCGTCATGGTTTTCCCAGGGGAACCACAGGGTGAAAGGTCTAGGGAGGGAAAAGGGAGGAGGCAAAATCAGAGGCAAGTTGTTTAGGAGTCACTTGTAAATTAGAGCAGCCTCAGATCCTTGGATCTTAGTGGGCAATAGGAGGGGAAGGTAAGCTGGGGCTTCGAGTAGCTCTATACTGAAAAATACAGTGGCAACCTCAGGATATTGACTTTTTCATTAAAACACTGCCCTTTCAAAGGGGATTTGTGTATTGCAGAGAGTGTTCTAGATATCCTGGGCCCAGTGAAGTAGTTGGGAAAATGTTTTCAAAATGCAAATAGTTGCATTTGCAGCTGCACAGTTAACGTCATTATTGATCTGTTTTTCTGAGAACTTGTAATCTTCCCTTGGGCTGCTTTTTATCTGAGTACTCATCTCTTCCTTCTCATAACCCTCTGGCCACTCTCATCCTCCCTTTCCTGATTTTTTATCAAATAGGCCCAAAGAGGAGTTGCCATTTATTCTGTTCTCTCAGTATGGCTGCAGGGCATGTAAACAAGTTAAATTTTGGAGAAGACAAAGGAGTCATTTATAGTACATAACAGTGGTGTTTTGTTTTGGTTTTCAATTACATAAATCAATTAAATCACATTACAAATCCTTTTCCTTAAAAATGCCAGTTTTCAACTCAAAATGTTTGTTTTGGTCTGAAGCGTGTGCCTCTTGCATTGCCGCAAAGTGATGATTGGTGTAACAGAACATAGAAAAATAATAAGAAACCCAGGTTCTATAGAATATGAATCTTTGTGGGCACCTTGGATGTCTCCCTGCAATGGTCACACAACCATTTGAAATGCTCAGTGAAGGCATTTGTGCTTAGGAAGGGGCGCAATAGGAAGGGAAAGTGCTGCCTGGCATCAGAGGCAGCTGTGACAGCCCTGGTGGGAGCTCACTGACAGAGGAGCCAAATGATCCTGACAGAACTCCCAGACCAGCAGCTCTCTTGCTCATCCTGCAATAGTTTATCACCATTTTAGAAGGAATAAAGGGCTTATTAACCTTGTGAGTGCCACCATGTATCACAGACATTGGCAAACAGTGCTCAGGTGATGTTTCCTTTGCGACAGGAGTGATCTTTTGAGTGACAAGATGAGTGCAGGAGATGCTGCCCCTGCACACCTTCCTTAATGACTCCTTGCTCACTACTGTTTAAATGGAAAAAAATAATTTATTCTGGGAAGATCTCTGAGTCACCTGTCACAAGAGCACAGTTTGAGAACCTTGTAGTAGCTAATTTAATGTTAAGATTCAGCATTTTGATTCTCAGTGCTTCCAGCATTATGGCTGTGTCAGGGAGTAGATTAAATATAACACTATAAATACTATAAAACTGGGCTGAACTTTCTGGTGAGTTTGGAGCAGGAGGCAGACCCCATTAAATGAACTACATCTCACCTGCCTATACCCCATCAGCTTTACCAAGCCTTCACCTGAAGAGGAGAACTCTGTGACATCTTGAAAATCAGAATGTTTTCCTCTTCTTTGCAAGAATAGTTCTCTGTCTTCCATGACAATTGAACAGGAACAAACAGTAGTGTCCCAAAGGATGCCTATGCCTAGAGACAGAGGGTGTCTCTTATCTGAAAGGACTGAGGGGTGGGAAGTCTGTGTTTATATTAACTGAAGAGCTACTGGGATATTAAGAGAACTGAGGAAAACACTGTGGAGATTGGATCAGACTAGAAATAGTAAACAATTCTGTATCAAACCATTTCAAATGTGAGCATTGGCTGGATGCATTTATCTTATGAGAGCCCTAGGGATTTATCAGGTATAAAATCACAACCTCAACAGTAGTGTCTGTCAGATCCTCATTAAAAATACAAAAGCTTTATAAAACTTTATAAGCTTTATAAAAGCATTATATGATCTGCTTTTGAAGCCACTGAGAAATTTTCCAATACTCAGGATTATGGGATGCTGTCTGAATGGAAGACATGACAGAAATTAAGGTTACAAAAATATTAAAAAGTCAGCAGTACCCTGCAGGAACCCTGCAGCTGCCTCTGGGAATGCTTTAAAAACCCAAAATGTTTCCCACATTAACCAGGAACAGGAAAGATTGGTCTGGTAAACAAGAGGCTCCTAATCCTCAATAAAGAATGAAAGAGATTCCTGCATATCTTGTTTTTGTCTTTAGAAACTTTGCTTTAGAGTGTGTGCAATTGTAATATCAAAGCACCACTGAAAAAATTAACATAGAAACCGTGTCTGATATATCTGCATTAGCTTATTTAGAAATCCAAGAAACAGATTATTTTTAAAAAATTGTCATTTTGGTAGTAATTAAGACTGCCTGTGATAACCTGCTTGAAAGGAGTGAGTTTAACTATTTAAATCATTCATGGCCTCTGAAAAGAGGAATAATATCTAAAGAATTTTAAAAATTCTATCTACAGAATGTATTTTATCCCAACATCTAAAAAAACCCTGGGGATGAATTAGACAGAATAGACTTGTGTTTCACATAGAAACAGTTTCCAAAATGAGAAATAAACCCTGGCTTCTGTTTTTTTACAAGAATTATCTCCAGTCCAAGATCAAGACAAGTCCCCTCATTCTGACTGATGGCAGTGCCAGGTTCTTCAGTGTGAAATCCCCCAAAACACGATGGTGGAAATAAGGAAAGATGCTCTTTGCTGTACTAGTGCATAATCCAGGAGCTGTGGATTGCTGGCCATTCGTATGGACTCTGAAGGTGGTCTCCAATATGAAAGTAATTTTTGCTTTTTTAACTAAAACTGTATTGACTCATTATCATATACAAGAAAGCAAAAAATCAAAATGAAGGTGAAATAATTTTTTTTCCTAGCTCTAATTGTTGATAGTCTGCCTGTACATTGCAGGATAAGCTGTGTTATCTTCTGCAGGGGTTTTATTTAACCCTTCTAAACTCCAGCTGCTTGCACCTCCCTTCTATGCAAATTTCTTGAAGTTTTCTAAATTTGTAACTTCATATCTAGACACCTTCATGGTCATCCTATGTACCTAAATGTGTGAATGCATGTGCACACACACAGCATGCATTTCACTGATCTTCTATGCATATTGATCACACAAATTGGGAAATTGCTTGGATTTTATTTCTCTGACAAAGTATCTTTATAATGAGAACACTTTTTAAAAATCATAAAAACCAAAGAAAAAGATTTGTAAAAAAAATTCACCCAGAGGGGTTTTTTTCTTATTCTTTTAGATGAAGAAGGAAATGTCATCCTGAAATTTATTAATTTCCTCTACAGGGAAGCCTTTGCCAAAATACACGAAGGAAGGAAAACAATCTGACATAGGCACGACTCATGCCTAAGTCCTCAGATCAATAACTGTAGAGAAAATTAAAGCCTTAAGATAGCTACTCCCAAAAAGCTGAGCCTCAACCACTGAGGCTACCCCATTTCAGGTTTGCCAAGTGAAAATTTGTCCTTTTTTCTGCTGATCTGTAATGGACATGTGTAGTTCTGAGATGAGACTAAGAGGGACCAGCGCAGCCTTTAGCCATGAGACTCTTGAATTTCAGCTTCCACGAGTACCCATTGTGACACACAGCATTAACAGAAGGCAGAGAATTTACTGTGCCTGACAGAGAAAATATTCAGAAGAGAACCTGGACTGGCGTGTTCACAAACACTGACTTAAATCTTGGACTTTGTACTTTATACCAAGCATGTACATCAAGTGTTAACAGTTCCTGTAGCAAGTTTCAGTCACAGAAAAATTGATCCTGGAAGGTGAACATGACATTATCAGCTTGACAAATGTTCATATGATTATTACTTACATTGTAGCAATTTTTAGAGATGCCTGTGGAGAAAGGTCTGCCTTGTCACAGAGGTTTGTGAAGATGTGTGAGAGCTCATTTCCTACTGAGATGGTTGGCTGGGGTGAAAGGAGAGGATGGGAAGGAGGGAGGCAAATACTTGTTTAAAGTAAGTCATTTGAACAGCTAAGAAACCATTCAGAGCCATTTTATAATGTTTTACCCTAATAAAAAGAGTTTTAAACTTTTAAGACCAATTGTCTTACAAGCCCCTAATGTGACAGAAATACACAGTTGCAAGTTTTCAGAGCTTCTGTTGAGAAAATAGTTTGAAAGGAAAATAAATCTTTCCTCTTTTGGGGCAGAGGGCCAAGCAATTAAAGCAACATGAATGAAGTTCAAGAAACAGTTTTCTCAACTCTCTTAAATTTCTTTACCTGGAAACGATACCTGTGCAACTGGAATTCTGCATTACAAAATGGCATTACATAGTCAACTCGCCATTATAACATCTTGGTTATCTGTAAGGCTCACCTTCTGTAACTACTGAATTAACCCCACACGTACTCAGGCATTAAAAACCACTTTTTTCAGTTTTGTTCCTTAGAAGAAAGTGTCATTAAGACAGTGAAGGTATTCTCTGAACTTCCATAGTACAACTGAGTGGCAATCCATCAGAAACAGAGGTATATGAATGAGAAAGTTTCCTACAGAAATTTGATTATACTACTGTCAAACATTAAAAATGAGAGGCTTAAAGCAACCAAATATCTAGAATTAATTATGTGCCAGATTCTGAAGAATTTTGTCCTGAAAATTAACATCAACTTGCTTTGAAGATATGAATAATTGCAGAGACTGAAAACTGAACAGACTGAAAGACTGCAAACAGTGGCAGAAGACAACAGGGGGAAATTAATGGGAACATGAATTCAGTCTCATTGTGTAAGCACTTCTTTTTTTCATTTTCTCCATTGTTAGAAGGGTAGGAGATTTAATTTATTTTTTGCTAGTTTAAAAAATGACCTGATAGAAATTTCAAATTGCAGTGTTGACAAATACACTGCTTATATTTGTTGGTCAGGCATGCTGGCAAAGCCGCAATAAGGCAATTTTATCCTACAGTTCACACTGCTTCCGCTGGTGCCAAGATGAGTACAATTGACTGGTGAGAACTGATAAAACCTCCTGGAAAAGAAGAATACAGTACTACAGGTGGGTGAAATCCTTTTCTGCTTCAGATGCTCTGGCTTGGCAATTTTGTTTGAAATGAGAGTAGAAGAAACTCATCTTGATTAGAGCCACAGGCCCAGATGGCTGCACGGCGTGAGTGCTGCTGTGTGGAGAAGGCAGCCTGAGCCTCCCCTCTCCACTCAGACCTGCTGCTCTGCACATTCCACATTTTCCATGGGAAGCCATGTTCCTAAGGAAAACTGCTTTCTGCTACGCAATGAAAATTGCATTCTGTTCCGACTGAGGTTCTGCAGTAGAGATTTCCAGTGTTTTTTAGCCTACATTTGGTTTCAAGCAGTGAAAAATTCCAAAATCTTAATTGAATACAAGCCTGCCAAGGAGTGGGCTGCTTTGAGGATGATTTGTTTTTTGAAGTACCTCATCAGTAAATGTTGGGCACAACAGCAAAATGAACCTGTTACTTAACCTGGACTAAATATTAGGTCTAGCTTCTGTAAACATGCCAGATTAAGCACAGGCACCTCAACAGTACTGCTTATGTGCTTATCTATAAGAACATTATATACCGAGGATTCAAAATACTGTTAAACAGAGAATACACTTTATATCTGCTTTGTACTTCATAAATGGGTTGGTAGAGAGATGGGAAACTCCTAGAGTTTATGTAGATGCAAAACTACCTGTGGGCCTGATGTGGAATAAGTGGACAATTGTCTAAACCAAACACTTAGCCCTGATTGCAATATTCCAAATTTTTACAGAACTGGACTGGCATCTAAAGTCCTCATAGTAAAGCTACCTGGATGTCCCCAGCTCTTCTTCCACAGCTTCCCACAATTGCCTTTGTGTCCTCAAGCAAAACTGTCAGTCTTTTTCTTTTTTGTTAACTGCCAAATAATTTCTGTTAATCGGACACAAGGAGGTTATAGAAAAGACAAATAACAGTGCCTGATGAAATTGGAGTTATATCTAGTGGTTCTTAGATGAAGTAGAATTATCATGCTTAAAGGATACGAGAAAACGTTAACTCCAATTAAACAATTTTTTCTAAGTATCTATTAAGATAAATATAGTCCTTTTGAGGTTCCAATTTGATACTTCTTCAGTTGGTAAGAACACCAGTGGCAAAACTAACTATATCTGAAATCAATACATTTCTTTTTGTTTGTTGGTTATTACACAAATTTAAAAAAAAAAAAAAATTAAATGCCTACCTGTATCCTCACATTGGAGAGTCCTACTTTCAAGCTACTCTTCAGTGAATATTAATAATTTTTGCAAAGTGGAAAACCCCTGACCAGGAAGACTGCAGGATGTAGGAGGTTACCCTAAGAACAGCCAGCGACCTGTTGCTCAGACCACTTTAACAGATCTGAAGCTGGTGCCATTTGGTTTAAAGGCTTTAGTTTCAAAAAATTCCTGGAACTCTTTAATTGCATCTCCTGAGTGTAATTCCCAAAGATCTCTGTATTTTGATCCCAAGTGATTTTTTCTGTTCAACCTTCACAGATCCTTTGCTGTATACTTTATTAAGTGATCCCCACTTTGAGTTTGAGGGATTTCGTTTCGTTTTTTTCCCCCTTCCTTTGCCCTTAATCATGAGAAATGAGCAAAGAATATCCATCACAAAGCTTGTGATAAGCAAGGTCTGTGTGTAAAGTTACCTGCACTGGAAAGCCAATGTATCTTCCAGGGCTCCAGGAGAGCAGCTCTCCTCCAGCTGCTGGATTTAATGTTTCTTTTTCTAAACTTGGCTTCAGTGGCAACTGCTGATTCAGCAGCTGAAAAAGTGACTGAGCTGCAAACACAATAGGTACATAATAGGAGTGTGAAGGAAGGTATGCAAAGCATTCAGTACTTGTAGGGTTTGGTCATTCTTATCTTTTTAAAGGAGTCCTTTTTTTGTGATATTAGATGTAATGTATTGTCTGGGTTCACATTCTCAAATGTCTCTCCTGATTTGCTTTCATAGGAAGAGTAAACTGTTGATATTAGAAAAACCCTCAGTTACCTGAAGGGTGAGAGAAGAAGATAAAAGGGTGAAATCCTGGTAAAAAGTGAATGTTCATCCTAAGTGATAAAGCCAAATGAGGTCAGGCTGATACCACCTGATAGAAGGTGCATTCATGATTTTTTCCCCACCATCTCACAGTCACTGATACAAAGCAACAATATATCAGATAGATATAAATATCAGATCACAATCATCTGTACATGATGCTATTTTAAACTCTTCCACGTGAGAAAAATGGTTAAAAATAAAAATACAGCCTTTTTATTCTCCTTTAAATGTTCTGTTCAGTTCTTCATGCTGAGAGAATCACAGACCTGTCTATAAATATCTAACCCAGATCTACAATTGCTGGTTAAAAAGAGGGTGTTTGGTAGAAGATTGAATGGAATACAAAATGTCTTTTATTATATTTTTATTACAGACCAGATGTGGCCTCTCAATTTACCCTCTATCATTTGGAGATGTACATTCACCAAGAACATTGCATGTGTGCGTATAAATATTTTGATGTTGTCATGGTATAATAAAGGGTAATTGATTAGAAGAATCCCTATGGGATTTTCCACTTAAGAGCACATTTCTGTTTTAGCACTATTGTCTTCAAAATATACATGTATGAATGCATCTGTTTTGATTGATCCTACACAGAAAGCAGCGGTAAACAGGCAAGGAATTTTGGTTGATGGGTAACACTGGCAAGTTGAGTGAAACTCGTGCAGCCAACGGGCCCAGGAAGCTGCACCTTGGATGCTGCACCTCAACAGGTAAATGCTGCTCCCTTCACATTCAAGCCTGCTGTGCTAGGGGGAAAATGGTGAGTTTCCTCATATGGAAAAGGAAACTGAAATCCAGTCAGATTAGCACAGGTCCCTAAAATTACTCTTTATATTTCCACACAAACTATTCACTTTCCATAGTTATTTCTGTGTTTTCAGTCTATCTGTATACAAAGCACAACATTCAGAGTCCTGAGCTAGCTGGATTTCTGTGTTGTTTGACTTTGGCATTTAATCACCTGTCTATGCTATTTGGAGACATATTTCTCTTTAAATTCCTGTGGGAGCTTAGCTACATGTAATGCAATCAATACATGCTGAAAGGCCCTAATTGAGAATTTCTGGATGCAGGACAAGGTAAGACTGAAGAAAACTTAGACTTATCTGCATTTTTCGGTTAAGTTGTTTTTTAACTCTGCCATTAATCAACTGCAAGCTCCCATACGGTGATGTTGAAATAATAGCCCCTAAACTTCTCAGACCCGTCCCATTACTCAGGTGCTGCATGTTTGTAATTCCTTCGCCGCCAACATTTGATCTACAGCCTGGTGCCTCCCACAAAGCTGAAGGGAAGGTGCTTAGTTATAGCAATGGAAAATGCCTAAAAGTGCTCTCTTTGTAGACAGCGTGCAAACGATGATCTTCCTACCCAGGGTGATGGTGCTTGGTGCTATTATTTCTGCCACAGTTGGTTAGTGTGTGGAAGATGCCTTTTCTCACATATCAAGTGCTATACTAAAGATACATGTAATGTGACAGTTTCTATAGTAACTACTTGTTCTTTATGGAATTGCAGATTAAACCTGTACACCTTGTTATTGTTCTTTTATCCTGTTATCTAGACTACTCAGTTACCAGAGATACATTTTTTTATTCTATTCCCTTGCCAACATAGCTATATCAGGGATTTATGCACTTGCAAGTAAAGACTATATATGAAAAACAAAACACTTAAAAGTTTTAAATTGACCACTGTCTGATCTTATAAATGCACAGAAATGTCTGTACATGTACATTGAAAGCTAAAATTTCAAAATAAGACTGTAGATATATTTTCATTAAAGCAGGCCCAATTTATGATTTTAATATTACTATTTTGCTGGGAGAATAATGAAACATAACATTTCTTTTCTAAATGCTAGGAGTTTACTAGAACAAATTTGCCAGTCTAGATGTACTGGCAAACTCTTCTAATGTGAACAGTATCTAGGATTCCTTATTATAGGAAAATTTCTTCTACATGGTATACTGATTTTTTGGAAGTATTTAATTATTATAATTCCTCAATGCTACAGCTCTGCTGATAATATCAGTACTGGAAGTGATATCATTTACAGGAATCAGATGCTTTCTGCTTTGTATTATGTTAGGTTTATTGTGGGAAAAAATGCCTGCATCCCGTCTGTGTGTGTGAGTCTCTGTTGCTATCTCCAGCAGAAGTGTATCAGTAACAAATCAAGCTTATAAAATTGGCAGTGTAGGGAGAAATCAGCTATTTGATCAGGGCTGCAGATTCAACAATGCAACTAGTATTGTAGCCAAAAGGAAAAAGACACTAGGAAAAACGTAAAATCTAAATTGGGTAAATCCATTAATGAGATAAAAAGAAAATTATACTCATCGTTAATTTAAAAAAAGCTGTAGTAAATTACACATACACAAATGCAAAAGGCAGAAAGGGAAAAGCAGAAAAAAATATGCCCAGTACTGAGAGCAATTGAGTGATGGCAGAAGTGGAAAGCAAACAGTAGATAAATTCCCTGTAACTAAAGAAACTGTTTTTTCTCCCTTTACCCTTGACCGCATCCTTCCAACACGTATGTGACTCGTTCCCCCCAGAACACGCATCGTGAAATCAATGCTAAAAGTCCGCTGCTGCCGGAGCCGGGCAGTGCCGTGCTGCAGCGAACATGGGCCCGCGGAGCGGCCCCGGGTGCGGATGCAGTTGTGCAGAGGCAGAGCCCGCGGCACGTCTGTACCCGCGCATTATGTAACGCGCGAGTGCAGCGGAGCGTACGAGACGGGGAACGAGCAACAAACCCCTCGCCAACACCCAGCTCCTTGTGCGCCGCGGCGGGGCGGGGGCTGCGGGGGCTGCGGGCCCGGCCGCCCCCCGGGCGGGAGCCGGAGCGGAGCCGGAGCGGAGCGGAGCGGAGCCGCCCGCCGGCCGCGCCGCCGCCCCGCCCGCGGTACCCCCGCCGTTGGCGTGGAAACGGGCTGGCGGCTCCGGCTCCTCCTCCAGCGCCAGCCCCGCGCTCCCCCTGCCCGGCTCCCCGGCGAGAGCGCCGAGCACCTCCCTGTCTCCCGTGGGGGGCCGCCGGACAAGCGTTCCCACTGCCGCCTTGAGAACAGCCCGGGTTTTTACGGTTGTGTTTTCTAGGGAGAAGATGGGAAAGGGCAGGTTCCTGCTCCTGCTGGGGCTGTGGGGCTAGTCCCTGCAGTCGTGGTGTGTCTGCTCGGCAAATCACAGATGCTGATGTGAAAAAGGGCCAAAGCAGAAGAGAGGCGTCAGTGGATGCGAGCGTTTGTACTGATGGATTGAGGAGGTGGAGGCTGCCTGCCTGGTGCTGGAGAGGTGAGTTCAATATTCCGCATTTCCTTCTCTCTTAAATCAGTTTAGTGATGAACATTTCCAAAATAAAAAGGTACTTCTAAAGCAAGATGAAAAAGATGTCATTTTGAAACAATAAGCTATGCTTCCGTGAGATAAAAGATATGAGTGTCACTGTGAGGTAGGAACATTTCACTGTGTGTAGACAAAAAATAGTAAGGGAAGACAAGCTGCTGATACAGTGAAAATGACCTTCTCAAGGGATACTGGCCTTCTATTAGCTGCTGCTTCAGCTTGGGCCCTTTTTCTAAAAATTAAGTGGTCTCCTTTTCCTAGCCTGGATTGTAACCCCTTAACAGCCAATACCTGAGCCTTAATGAGAACCGTTGCGTTCTCTTAATGATTCAGAAAGATAATCCATTAGATTCTGCCTGTTGGGAGAAGAACCTCCACGCTATGTAGCACCTCCTCCCAGAGAAATGCAGCCTGGATAACATTCGATCAGAAAAGGCTCCTGCTGCCGAATTTCTGTAATAAATCCTCCTGGTAACAGTCACATCTGCTCATTGGAAGGATGTGTGGCTCTGCAGAGCCTGGATGCGCTCCTTCTCTGTGTGTGCCCATGCATGTGAAGGAATGAGGAGGGTTTATATTAATCTGCACCTGTGGACGGCTCCCATCTGCAGTTGTGAACCACAAGTTTTTTGGTATCTTTGCATTTGCATTTTGGGTGAGTGATTCATACACAAAACCCCCAAGCCTTCAATGTTAGCTGAGAGAGCTGCAGACAAATATATGTCAGTTTAATTTCTGCTGATAGAAGTGATCTGATCTGCTTTTGGCTGTTTCACTGTAGATGCTGTTTAACGTGTGTTCTTGCAGTATTTATTCTGCAAGACACTGACCCATCTCTACAACATTTTCCTGTGAAGATCTGAGAAAAAAATCACTAGTTTTCCCTCCAGCATTTCTTCCTATTTGTTTATATCCATTTTCTGATACCCTCACATCCCCAATATGATTTTTGTTTGGGCTCTGTATTTCGCGCCATTGTGGGTCACACCCTTTGGGTGGCCATCAACATTTAATCTATAAAGGTTGCAACAGCAGCTCAGGTGCTGTGAATGCCTACTTGTGGATCACAAAGGAGCAAAAAATGAGTGTGTATTTTGGACTTGGGGGAAATGTTTTCTGACTTTATGGACAGAGACGTTTGAAGTCTGAGCTGATGGCTTAGGCGCTGCTATAGGCAGAAATACTCACTTTTCTTCAACAGGCACAGATTTGACAGCTGAACAGACACAGCTCTGCAGAACAGAGAGTGTTTTGCCATTAACTAGGCTGTCTCCATCAAATCATTTGTTTGGAAGCTATCATGCAAAAAACACAGATCCCTGCCCTTGGATAAAGGACATTATCACAGGAGAGGCCTATGTGTATAGAAGGATGAAGATCCAGTCTTCAAGCAGCCAGTGACAGGTGTAAGCAAAAGAAAACCTCTTCGTTATAAGGCATGTTTAGGAGAAAAACTCATGCTATTTTTCATTACCAAAGCACTGACTTGCATTTTTAGAGAAGAATCCCCTTCTGTGTGCATATATATACTTACAAGAAAAAAAAGCTGATTAATTCTGTGTAAGCCATGGAAATTTCATTCTGACAATGGACTTCACAGAAATTGATAAACTCTGTGTGCTCCATAAAGATTGCTACACATCTGTCTGAGATTATGTGCTTGTCACTTCACAGGCCACTGGTGAGCAGAGTTGAATAAGTCTTCTGGAGGTACTACCTTGAATTTTGTAAGCCTCCAGTAGAGTTTCATGTTGCAGTTGCAGGCCTTGGTTTTGCATTTAGTGATGATAATCTAAAAATAACTAGCCAGGTAGCTCTGAAGGACTGAAGTGGAAGTGCTCTGGTTGTCTCAGTTCTGATTACACACTAATGGAACAAAGTATGTTAAATTTTAAGAAACATAGACAGAAACGAAACCAGAAATTTGTCTCTTCTTAAGGAATTTACCTGCTAAGTGGTGGGGAAGGGGATAAGGATAACAGAAAATTCAGTAGGCAATAAAAGCTCAAATCCTTAAATGGTGAAGTCAGCTCTTCCTCTCCAGCTTAAGCAGATAAGGATTGTGACAGCAGATAGAGCCTTGGTTGATACACAGGGGTGAGGCAATATAAGGGACCGATGTCTTTTTCTCCCTCTCCCTCCATGAATTAGAGAAAAATACTCTCAGTTCCTTTGGCTTAAATCACAGAAATCACACTTATTTCAGAAGAGATTCTTCAGATTCATGTAACTGAAAATGAGAGATGAATCTGACCATTTCTGTTAAAGTTCTGGTCCTGCTTTCACAGGAGTCATTGGAAGTTTTGTCACTCATTTCAGTGGGAGAGAGCCAGGCCAGCACATAGGGTTTCACTGAGCAGGTTCTCCCTCGCCTTTAGGAACAACAATGTTGAAGAGTTTTGTAGCTGGTTTCCGTGAGGTCACAGGCTCAATGACAAATTCAGTAGCTCCCTACTTGCATCACAAGCTGTAATTCATAAATTATCAGTGATTTGAACCATGCTCTTTTTATTGAGAAAACTGGAGTGTTATTCCCATGTTAAGGTTGATGGTACCCACCTTCAGCAGTAACAGTTTCTACACAAGCAATTAACTATTTTCTTTTATGTATGAGAAATTCTATTCATAGGCACTTAAAAATCAAATATTAGCCTACATGGATAAAATCATATTTATACTTGGAGAGAATAATTGTCCTATTTTTAAAAAAAAAAAGAAGGCTAAGTTTTGTTTTTTGTGATCCCCAAAGTATTCATATTAAATCCACATCCATTACTAGTTACAACAGATTCCCTTCACTCTACTTGAGAGGATAATATGACTTATATTTTGTATATTACAATCAAAGTTCACATTTTTATTAAACTTTCCAGAATTCAAGAGTGGTGATTAAGAAGTCCAAATTTCAACTATTATATTGACGAAGGAATAATCGCAAAAGGGAAAGACTATACTGTTCCAAAGCAACCAAAATCGATTCTCTTCGCAAAGTCCCATGGCAATTTAAGGTATGTGGAATAGATAAGATGACAGAGAAGGGCTAAATTCAGCTTGATTTATTCTGTCATTAAATCAGGAGTTGGTACATGTTAGCAAGTTGAGTTGTTTAGCTTTATTCAAGTGTAATCAAGGACAGAATTTAACCCTTGACATGAAAGCTACAGAGAAAATACTCCTCTCTCAACTGTTGCTTTTCCCTAACGCTGAAGTGGAGTTGGATGGAAGGAACAGACTGGTGACGGGGGCCATCATTTCCATGTTACCCAGCCTTCAAACATCTGTTTCTATTAAATACATTTAAACTAACACCTAACAAAACCCATGGCAAAAATTCAGAAGGCTATGGCTTTCCATGTGTTATTTTACTTCTTCAGTTCACAGCATTTTTTGTGGTTCAGGAGAAGCTCGACTCTCCTCAGAATCCCATTTTATTATTTAGTATTGGACATCCACGTATCATTAGGGAACACAGTTTCATCCGACAAATTCTGTCTGCCTTTTGTTTTCTCTTTAAGCCACTTACACCAGAGAGTTGTTCCTTCTCTGGATTCCTAAGTCATCACATCAAAAGACAAATGTGATAACACTTCCACATAATTTCACATTGTAGAAATAACCTGTTGAATTACCAGTGAACATCTTGGCCAATAGAAAGACATAGAGGCAAATCTCAACATTCTAATGTTTTTTTTTTGCTCACACACATCAAGAATAATCACCAGAAAGTAAATAATAATTTCTTAGGAACTACAATAGGTTAAAATGTTATTTTTACAGTGGACTTATTAACTAGTAATTGCCTGGACTTGGCAGTTGGAAGGAATTATTCTCATCACTTTCAGATGCCTGTAACATGGCCATGTACATATGGAGTAGCTGTTAAGGCTTCCCTTTTAGCTGGTGGAGAGAAAAAGAGACTTCTCCATTCGAGTTAACCAGACTGGTTTCTGACCACCATGCTAGTGTGAGATGGAGCTGACCTCTGGAAATGACAGCTCCTCTCTGCTGCCTCCGAGGGAAGCACAGAGTGAGTAGCTCTGAGGTAGCCACCTACATGCAGATGCTAAATCTGTACAGATGGATCCCACTCTTACTGTCTATAATGTAATGTTTAACCAAGCTTTACTAGTTAATTATGAAGATATTTTCATGGTTCACCATAAATATTTGTAAGTCATAATACAGTTGCTATTCCCTACCTACCAGCCCTGCTTCCTTGATAGTAACCAGGCTGCTGCTGGCTTCTTCCTCAGAGTGTCTGAACAATGGTACTGCTCATGGCACTGGAAAGGCTTCACTAAAACAGCACCAGTAATCCACACCTTCTAGCAGTTTTTCCTGGTGATCCAGGCAGTATTCTAGCATACATTCCCAGTGTGTTTCTACTCTTGTTTTCTGTGCCTGCTTTCTATATTTTCAAACCTTACCCAGCCAGTGTGGAATAAGCACCTTTATCTTCATAAACTGCACAAACGCAAATACAATTAGGCAGCATAGCAAGTGTTGATGTACAAATACAGTTGACACAGTTGTGTTGTGGAAGGAAACAACACAATTGAGCTGAATTGATTACAATTCAGTGTCATGGCACAGCAACAAAAGCCCAGCTGGGTGTTTAGCTCTGAGAGGGCTTGCTGTTCAGAGGGGGTATGCACCTGGTTATTATACTTCTTCCTTTAAAGGAGAAATGTATGGATGATTCAAATGATACTCACCTACCACCAAAGGGAACATCTTTCTGAAGATAACACAATTTGAGTGATTAGGTTGGATTTTTCAAGTAAAGAGTTTCATCTCTGAATATTACCAGCTCAAGTTATATAACCCAAATATTGGAATGTATTAACAAAATATTATTTCTTTTGGATATATATCTTTTGGATATATCTATTTATACATAAATATGATTTTTCTTTCAATTTGGATATCTCATGAGGAAAGAAAGACCAGGATATTGGCTGTTGCCCCTCTCTAGTGTTTGTTACAGGAGAGGATTTAAACAAATACTACAGGAAATATTTTTTGTATCATTTTAAGCACTCAATTCAGTAAATTAATCCATATGATGCTAACCAAATCCATTACAAATGAAAATTTTCCAGAATTACCACTGTTGCTCTGGAGCATCTCTCTGTACTGCCAGCAAGTTGATTGTTGCAACGGGGCCTTGGCAGGAAGACTTTCTCTCAAGATGCCTTTCTGTGCCTGACCTTTGAAATTTGGCAGAGTTCAGGGTACCACAGCAGAAGCCATTTTGTAATGGGAAGATATTAATATATTCTTACAATTGCTAAGAACCTATTGAGCTTCCATGGTGTATTGCTCAGTAATGGTAGAATCTCACCTCAATCAGTCATTACAGAGACATGTTTTTAATCTCTTTTTTAATCCATCTATGTCCATGAACAGAAACTCACCTTAATTTGTAATTCAGTGACATTTATGTAGGTATTTAAAATTCTAAGGCTAGCCTACTTCAAATTTGAGCAATTGTTCTATTATCATATTGTTTCTGTTCCCTGACTAGATGTGCAATAAGTCCCCTGATTATGTTTCATGCTGTGAATGTTCCCAAAAGCAAATCTGAACTTTGCCTCATGGCTGTGATTACACAGGTGTGTCAAGTTTGCTTTCTGCATTGTGCGCTCACAAAAAGAAATGGAATACTGAAGACTTTACGTATTTTTTTTAAGTTACAGGAACAAATTTTTGGCTACTAGTTTCAAGGGATCAACAATTGCTTTAAACGTGGCAAGACTTGAGGCTGATGTGCAGTTCAGTGTTATATCAGCACCATATTATTTGGTCTCACAGGTCAAGTAAATATACAATGGTCTAAACAAATTAAAGTATCGGGTATCAGTATCAAGAAGAGGTAGGAACCAGTGACTTTTAACACTGCAGATTACAATTCTCCCTTTTTCCAGAGAGGCCTGATTGTACCCTGCAGTCCTGAATGGTGCAAATTCTATATAAGAGAAGTTAAAACATCAATAAAGTAATAACCTACCATATAGACAAAGAACTGAATTATTGGATCTCTTACAGTCTCGTTCTCTGTCAGTGCAAGAGGGTTATAAACTAAAATTAAATGTTTACAGAGGATATTACCCTGGTCTGTGACAAGAAAAACCTCTCTCTTTGCTGTATCCATGGCATAGCAACTCTACCCTTTTCCCACTTCTGCAGTCAAGGAAACCAAGAACAGCCACTGATATTGTGGCCTCTTGGGATCATACCTGGAAACTGTTCTAACCCATGCTGTGATTTAGGCAGCCCCAACCTTGCTCTACAATAATGACTGGATCATGAAAAATAATTTCTCCCTCAGATCTAACTAGAAGTGCTGGAGTTTCTCTGTATTTTTGATTGCTTTATCTTGCTTTTCTAGTTATGTCTTCTGATACTGGAAAGCAAGGAACCCCAAGCAGAAAATAGTGGAATATCCTAATTTGGAAATAATTTAGGCAGAATTGCTCTGAAAGAAATGGGTAATGCCTATTATAGCAAAAGGATGCTTTAAAGGGAAAGTTGGGCATACAGGGATATGGAACTCTGGGAGTACCTCTCAATATTGTAGACTTAATTATCAAGTGATGGGAGAACTTCCCAGTGAGCAGCACAATTACAGTCTCTAGGTATTTTCCTTTAGTGTCTTATTTGTGGTGTTGCATGTCTCCAATGACAGGAGTCTGTAACTAATCAAAGCTTATCTATACAACTTTAACTTTGGATTTTGGATACTTTATGTTTTCATGATTAATCTGTCAAGAATTATTCATAGATCTCACTGAAAGTTTACACAAACAAGTCAATTCAAGAAAATAGTAAAGTGCTTATTTTAAAAGAGACCAGATGGAATACTGTCAATCCATGCAGCACTGTTCTTACTCAGCTGTGAGATATGAAGTGCAAATGGAATTTCTTAGACATGGGATTTATGATCTGTCTTTATGTTGCAAAGATTTCTAATTGATAGAGGTACGTTGAGTACATCAATCTCATTGTTTACTTGGTGTCTGCATCTTTTTGTAAGAATCATCAATTAGAGATTCCATATTTTCTAAGATGTAATTTAAGGATATCTTTTTTTCAAACTTACCTAGTTGCAAAATACATTAAAAATGCTGCTTTTCACTACAGATTTTAAGTGATCAACAAGATCACTTGGTGGTGATCAACAGACTATAAGCAGTAGAAGGTCAAGATTAAAAGATGGTAGAAAATAATACAGGTATGCAAAAGGTCTAGGACTTGGCTTTTCCTTTTAACTTATGCAAAAGCCTTTAGAAATGTCACCCTTAGCAATGAACTCCTTCCTGCAATCAACACAAAAATTGGGAAGAGACAATTCAAATTATTTTTGTGCAGAGCTGTCATTTACACTATTTAACAGTAGACATGAGAATCTGAAATACAAATCAAAATTGTACCTCATTCTTAAGAACTGGGAAAAAAAAATTCTCAGAATAGCCAAGGAGACACAATCAGTATAATGATGACAATATATTGACTGGTTCAGTGCCACTCCTGTGTCTTTAACAGAGCAAAACTACTTAAAACTTTCAGTGGAGGTTTCCCTATTGCACTGAGCCTTCAGCTGGCAAAGAGGTGACACAAACTGGGATTTATTTCTCTTGAGCTCTTTGGTGCAAAATATACTTGGGATGAGCAGACTGCCATAGGTGTGTGTCAGTGGCATTGCATCCTAATGGGATTGCTGTGAGCTGGAAGAGATTGAACCCAAGATGGAATTGCTGTAAGATGGGTTGGGCTGAAAGCTAAGTCAGCTGTGAGCTCTGTACATATTGCTTGCTTTTGTGCCTTTGGCAGAGGTAGGCAGACATCTTATCAGGCATTTTCCTGGAGTTGAGAGGTAAGAAATTTTATGTGCCTTGTTTTCTGGAATGCCTGTAGCTTTTTGGGTTGATAGTAGATTATGAGTTGTTCTACTACTAGTAAGATGCATCCTGGTGGGAATTTTTCAGCCTTGCAACAACAAAGATGCAAAAGTTGTTTGAAAGTCAGACATGGCTTTAAAAGGCAGCAGCCCGTGTCATCTTTTCATAGTTACAATATTGATTCCAAAACCTCAATTTAACAGTCTTGAGGTATGCTGCAAATGAACCAAAACATAACAAAAGCTGTGCTTTTAAGCACAATTATCCTGGTAGTTATCAATTAAGGAACAGTGTGATACCTAACCAGTGGTACCTAAGATCACTGAAAATGCAGACCCCACACCTCACCCCAGCCAGCCAAGTAATCTGAGTGCCCTCAGAGGTGTCCTTGTAGTCCTTTAAAGAAGTTTTCAAGATGAATTATTTTCTGTTGTACATTGTGGATATTTCCCTCCCACCCTCTCCCCTCGGTAAATCTGCTTTGTGAGTTTAGGGTGGATTTGGAATCCCTACAGCTGCAATAGCTTTTGCACCCAATATGCCTTGCTGAAGGCTGGATGTGCTCTGGGTAACCTCCACCATATGTATTATTTCTTGTCCCAGATCCGTGCCTGTTTCCCATAGCCATTTTTACAACAGTGTCAACAGTAGATTTTTAGTGAGCGAAAAGAAATAAAATGGTGAGTCATCAGCTTTTTTCCCTGCATATCTCATCTGTGTGAAATGCAGAATGCTAACTAGAATAGTTAGGAATCAGCGATAAAATTCCAGCTTTTTGTGCTGTCTTAATAGTAGGATAGAGTGTTACCAGAAGTATTTTTTCCTGGTAATATGAGAAATGAATAACTAAGGATCCATTGCTGAATAATGAATAAACTAAAGGCTCGATTAGCACCTTTCAGCTTTAAGATAATTTTAGTGCTGCAGCTACTTGAGTCAAGAAGAGATGTCATGAGAGGAAAATGAACAGAAAAGCAACTACCTGAGATCCTGGTGTTAAACCTGTTCTGTGAAGGTGTTGTACATTTGGCTGGTTAGTGAAGCTCCCCCTTAAGCTGATAGGACAGCCTCATGCAGAACAAAGCCTGCAAAATTTGGGGGGCTTCCTATTAACGGTAACAGTAGATCATGTGTGTAGTATCATAAATCAACCTATCAGTTCACAATATATGATTCAAGAGCCAGCTTCAAACAAAATTAATGAAACTATAAGGGTCACGAAATGGTGAGCTGACCACGATGCACCTTAAAGAGGAGGAGACAATATCAGTTGAGGCGTGATACAAAAGGGAAACTTTTCTGACCTCAGCAAAGGAGAACTTGCACAATAGGAGAGATGGATTATTTAGAGACAGAATTAAAGGACTAAAGGATAAAAATATAGACATTTTGTCTGCATGGCTAGGAAGTTTGAAGGACTATAGAGAATAAAAAAGTCGTAGTTGGGGGAAAATATCTGAATGATGAGAATGCCCTTACATCCAACATAACTTGAACAGGAGCAGTCATTACCCTCCTCCCCTTCTCTCTTCACACACATACACATGTACACACACGGAAGTACTGGCAGCATTAATGAACACCAAAAAATCATCAGTATATGTAACAACATTTGAAGCAACAGCTGCTAATACTACAAGTAGCAGTACAGTTACCAAAGAAAAATAACATAACATCAAGAAAAATTATTGCTTTTTAGTTTATCTTGAATAACAAAAATAAATCCATCTGTCATTTATATGTTCCAGGTTTTGGGGGAAATAACTATTTACAAACTCGCTTGAGGCCGAAAAATAACAACTTTTCCCAGCTAAATCTAAATCATGGTACTCCTATGTTAAACTAAATACCCAGATTTAAAATTTATGCAAGCTTTCTCACAAGATGGACTTATATTTAGTATCTTATTTTCTTACCTATCCATTTAAAAAGTAATTAATATTAACCAATATACAATACCTACTGCTTGGTATTTGTTTTATAGACAAAAATCTATTCTTGGAATGATATGAAAGCAATCCACAGTTACTGAAAGAATCGGTATAGCCCTATGAACACATGAATCCATCCTACCAAGTCGTGTCATAGTATGACTCCAGACGTATGTGCTCAAACTGGCTTCTATTAGCAAACATATACAGTGAATACCAGCAGAAGCCAGGCTGGGAACGCACGCAGAGAGGCAAGAAATTAATGCAGAAATACAAAGATACTGATCATGCTTCAGCATCTCCTAGTAATAGAGTAATGCTGAGATCATATAAAAGTGGGGAGCTGAAAGTTAAACTATTTTTGTATCTATTCTTACAAAAGTTCTCAGCGTAGATATTCCGATACACGGAGAGTATGAATCATGCACCAAATACTAAATTTTCATCAGTAAAACAGTTGACATTGCTGGCACTTTGGTATCCTGCTTGCAGTGTTTTTAAATACATTGTGTTTATTTTCATCCTGTTCAAAACCAAATACTGGCTCATTTCAAAACCTACTGAAGTCAACAAAGCCACTGCTTTTTATGGTAGGTGAATCACAGCCACAGCACTTTACAGGGTTTGGGATGTTTTCACTCTTATTTTTCCCTTAATAAATACTGTCACTGTTTCTGATGAGGAAGAACTATGAATACGCTCACCCCAAAGTGTCACTTATCATAGGGTGCCATTTCACCACAATTACCTAAGTTCCTGTAGCTCATTTTGCATTCTCACTTAGTGCCACATAGAAATATTCTTCATCTCAGTAGAAAAAACAAGGTTGAATAAGAGGGAAAACCTAACATTACCTAAAGAATTTAAACTCTTTAGAGCACAAGTGGTGAAAAACACACAGAGACTATTGCTAGAGATGTTTGCACCACTGCCTTAGTTTCACTCTCTGGATAAATCAGGCTTTTAGCCTCTTCAAATCTGCGACCTCTTGGTCTTATCGGACCTTTTTAAAAGTCCAATAAGAAGGAATTTTACTTCTCGGGTGTTCTCTAATGTTCAGTGTACGTTCAACACAAGCTGCTTATAATCAATCGCGAGTTAGGAGGCAGCAGGGAGTGACTCGGATCCCTGTGCCTTGTGGTGGTGGGTGTGTAACTGCAGCAACTGCAGCTGGGGTGTGAGGAGGGTGCGATCACCCTTCCAGAGGGAGGCAATTGAAAGAGACTGAAACGAAATCCTAGTAGCTGCTAAACCTCAAAAGGATGTTAGTTAGGTTCTTTCTGGCAGCAGCAATTAGTGGGTGGTGGGGTTTTGTGTTGGTGTTTTGTTTTGGTTTTTTTTCAGGGGGAGGTGTCAGTGAAGAAAAATTGGGAGTTAAATGAGTTGATGCATCAGATACGAAGGTCTTTGTGCTTCACTGTGAGTGAAAAAGAACTTAGTTTCTATAGGTCTGTACAAAACTTTATCTAGATGGCAAAATGAGGTACAAGTCTTAGCTTGGCTTTTGAAACCAGGAGCTTATTAGCCATTGTACCATGTTGTACTTCAGTGTTTCTCACTGCAGAGTTCTATTCTGTGAAGTGAAGGATATCTGTGTTTTGGATTTTGCACACAGCAATTTCATAGCAAAACCAGAACATGGGTAACTTCCTTCATATTCATCTTAAAAAAAAAGGTCCTTTGAATTAGAGAGTAACTCCAACAAGGGCTCAGCTGTCTGAGATGTACCTGCAGAAGCTCCTGCAGGCAGCAGGATTGTACGACTGTCAAAGCTTCTGAATTTCAAAAGAGAAGCAGAATGAGACCAGGCGTAGGCTGCAGCTGTAATCTGTGCATGGTAGCATCCAAGTCCTCTCCCATGAGTCACACTTCTGAGAACATCGTGGATTCTCTTTAGCCTCTTGGGATTTTTTTCTTTTCTTTTCTTTTTTTTTTTTTTTTTTTTGCCCTGGACTGCAGTCTAATACTTGTTCCACTCCTCATCTCCCTTCTGTGGATAAAATCATGTTTAATTTGAGTTGTTAAGATGAAATTTAGAAAATCCACAGTTCTGATACAGATTCCTTCTGACATAGTTCATATGGTTAATTTTATATGTGGCCTAAGGCTGGAAAATACTCTCTACCCTACCTACCAAATAAATCCCTGATGATAGCCCTGCCTTTTATGCTGATATTGACACTCTTTCTTCCTTTCTTTATTATATTAGCAACAGCAATTTAATCCATGATTCTGTCTTGTGAGGTTGATAAGCTGACAAAACTGCTGAAGTTTTCTTGTCCTTCCCTAAATCAGACCATCATGAGAACTACTGGCTTTATTCTTTCACTGTCCTGCTTTCCCGTCCTACTCTTTTCCATTTTGATCAGCTCTTTGATGCTCTTCCTGCACCATGTTGCTCTTTCCTCTCATGCTTTCATTGAGCTGCTGCCTCTGAACTCCCTTATGATTCACGTGAATCTTCTATATTCCATTTTTGACTTTTTCTTATGTTGGTAACTTACTGCTCCTGCATAGTCATTCAACCTATGTCTGTTTTTCTGTTTTTTTCATTCACCAAGGTTCTCTTGATTTGTTCTCTGTGAAACATTACTCATTCTCAGTTGCTTAGTTCCCAGCTTTAACTATCACATTGCCAGTCCTTTTCTCCCATGCTCTCACCAGCCTTTCCATTAATTCAGTGCTCATTACTTCTATTGAAACTGTTCCTGTATTTTGCTCTTCTCCTTCCAAAACCTTTTGCTCTGCCTCTCCCTGCAAGGTCTATTCTTGCCAACTTTCCAGTCCTGATTCACTCCCAACAATGTCCTTCCTCTAGCAAAACCATGCTCGTGGAAGTCTGGTGACCTAGGCAAATTCTTCCACCATGAACACCCTGGATTTATTCTCTCCTTTCTTTTCCCTCCTAGTGTAATTAAATTCCGTATGTGCAGACCCATCTTTACAGCTTCTGAGTCAATCCTTTCCCTCTAGTCTTTTTTTTTTCTCCTGTGTGCAGATTTCTGCTGATCTTGTGCCAGTATGATATAGTAAGATGCGCCCATCTGCTCTTCTCACCTCATCTTTCTTTCCTCTATTGCTATCTCTTCTCTCTTCTTTTCATGGATACAGGAATTTCTCCCTTCCTCTATTGATATACCATTCAGTTAACCCTAGAAATCTTACCCAGCTCCTGTGACTTTACTCTCTCATTCCTTCTTGCCTTAATCTTTGCCTTTCCTTCAGTTTTTTCTCTTAAAACCCCAAAGCAGAACAATTGTGATATATTTCTGTCTCCAAGAGGCTTTCTGATGCATCACCACAGATAAAACTCATCTGTTGTTTCCATGATTCCCATTTACTGGAGCATCTTCTCCTTGCCTCTTGCTTGGCCTTGAGCTTCAGTCTTTGAATCTTCATTGGCTGCTTTTCTCTATTGCATTAAACAAACCTCCTGTCTTCAGGACACTGTTATCTGTACCCAGACTCTCATGTTCTCACTTCAGAGATTCTGATTAGCTCATGCCTATCACTGGAACAGCTAAAAGAAGCATGGGTTTGCTTTATTATGTCGTTTGCTTTATTTTATCACCATCGATGCACAGGGAGAGAAACTTCTTTTTACAGGGCTATATTGTTCTTCTGTTACAAATCCCTCTTAAAATTTCTTTGGCTATAACCACCAAAATGTCCTTATCTTTCATAAGGTATTGTGTGCAGTAAGGTTGAAAGAGTGATAGGAAGTTTGCCATTATATTAATGAGCAAACCTAATGTTTACTAGTAGGTTTTGGGTTTTTTTTTTTCTTTTTTAAAAAATGCAGTAAAATAATGTCCTTAGCCCTGCAACATTCATGAAACAGCAATCCTGTGGTGGTGAGTCTTAGCTCTTGAATCACCCACATAAGAGTTATGGTCCCACCAATGACAAAAGCCAAAGAGCAGCTCTAATGAAGACATAACCTATACTGCTGTCATCACCCGAGGTGCTTACAAAACACTGGGTGGGTTTTCATTTTGTTTGTTGTTTCATTGCACACTTTTAAATGAGTCTGATGTCTGTATGTCCCTAAAGCAGATGCTGTGTATGTTGTTTCTTCTCGCCCTTGTCTAGCAGCCAGGATTTCCTGCACACCCACTGTTAGACCCACTGTAATATTCTTGTTCTTGTCATGCTTTTTATGCCAGTCTAAAGGTCACCTCTAAACCGGCTGCTGTGGCAGACTCCGGCCTTAGCCAAACTGCTGTGAAGCACAGGCAGCTCCCCATGCAGTCACTGACACTGCTCTGGGTTTTTGGCCATGCAGCTCAGAATAGAACTGTGTATCTGGCTCTATTCAAGGGTCAGTCACTGTTATGTTCCGGTTGTGCTGGTGCTTCTTCTCACTGTTTCACAGTAGTTTGATGATGTTGCTAAAAGAGGTTGTAATTTAAATGCCTACCAAGTATTTTAGGTATTAATGCTTCACAGGATTTACGTTTCCAGCTTCCTGCAGTAAGTGAGGTGTGCACAGTTAAAAGAAAAATAACTATTAGGCTCTTGTTGAATGCTTGATTTATAAGAATGGGATGTTTTCACTATAGGTTCTTACATTTCCCTAAATGTTGGATGAAGCCTGTATGTTAAATTTTGGCTGGGTGATACACTTAGCTAGTGGATATTCCTAATTCCTAGTTTGTGTTGTGGTACTGTTAAAGTATGCAGATATTTTTCTAAACAATAGACAAAGATGCTTAAGCTAATGAATATAATATCTCACTGCAGCAAATCTGTTCTACCCTATGTCAGGTACACTCGATTACACAGTAATAGGTCTATGCCTACATGTAAAAACAGCAAGTCATTTTCTCTGTGTTCTCCATTATTTCCTTGTAAAACTTCCTTCTGCTATGTGTCACAGAATGGTATCCCTAGGTGGAAATTCTATTAGCTGAGCTCAGATTTTATGCCGCAAATCTGAGTATTTCAATAAAATCACAGTGAGACTCAGTAGATGAGGACCTAATGGGACCTACCAACTGTCCTTGTGGCAAGTGTGCTGGAAGCAGCTGTCTGTGGGGCTGGTAACAGTCAGTGCTGGTGACACTAAGGAGCTCATGGTACAGCTCAAGAGAAGACTGCTTAGTAGAACACTTGACTTCTTCCTCAGTAAATACCTTGGGCATGTCCTGATATATCATACTCCCTTGTGTCTTCTTCTCTTTCATTAATAGTATAAGAAATGATTGAAAGTTAAAACGTGCAGAAATAAGGTTTTGTTAAAGTACAGGAATTCTCAGTGGATGTGTATAATCATTAGAAACTGATTACAGTAGCTTGGCTTACACTTTTAAGTCTTAGATGTGCTCTGTGCCACTTCCTGCTAGATTTGCTTGCGTACACTTCTACATGGGTGTAAAAGCTTTTTACTGTGTGTGAGTGGGCTGGTGATCATGAAGCTAAATTATCAGACTGCTGGTACCACTTGCATTTGAGGGATAACACAGCCTTGTGCCCACAATTCCAGCCGAAATTCCTGCTGCCAGCAGCAAACTGTATGCACAGTCTGTGCACTGTGATAGTCACAGCCGCTGGTTTTGTTCTCAGCTTAGGAGTCACTGCCTTTCTACAAGATCGTGGGGGAAACATCTTTCAGGGCAGGTTCTGTAACTGCGTTCTATGATGACGTGTCAAGAGCTAATGAATCCAGAGACAATACTTGCACCTTTCCTCATGGAGGTGTTTACAATTGAATTCTGGTGGTATGTCATTCTCCTTCCTTCCCTCCTCTCCCTCTGCTGCCGTAACTTGGGAACATATTGGGCAAAGGGATAAGTGTTTATGATTACACACACACGGATCAGTTTGCACAAGCCAGAAGTGATGGACGGGGCAAAGAGCAAGCCTAGATACGAAACCAACGATAACGGCTGCTTTTATCGGCTGCAAACGGGTGGTCAGAAGAACATGGTAGTACTGAACAGCTGCTCAGGTTCAACACTTCTATAGAGTAACCAGTGCAGAATTTTGTTCAGAATTTTGTATCCTTCCCACTCTAGAAACTGATAGTGTTACTGTTTTGATAATGGAAATAGATCTCTGTTAGGTCAGTTAGGCATGTTAATCTTATCTTGCGGGAAAAGCTACTGATTCTAGTCATGACAAAATAGGCCATCTATAGCATCAGACTTAAAAAAACCCATATTTTCTTAATATTTTGAGAAGCTTCAATTGTCAGGAGAAGGCAGATGTGTTATTTTAGACACACATATACAGTATAATCTGGTCATTCAAATAATAAGATTTTTTAAAACAAATTTTAGACAAGTGTGCACAGTGAAAGGAAGCAATAGGGCTTTCAACTAGAGTATCTGAAAATACTCTTATCTAATTAGAAACTTACAGCCATAAAACACTTATTGTTTAATATGAAATCTGATTTTAAAAACCCAACAAATTATAGACTGCTGTATTTTCTGAGTGTATTCCAAGAAAAAGCAAACCCGGCGAGATGAAGTTCATCTATATGTAGCCAGGGCAGTAAACTGTAGTAATGTAATAGTTTGTGAAGTTTCCTGAATTTTAAAAAGTATTGACTGTAAACACGAGAGATGCTTTTCACTGCATGTGGGAAAACTTAAATAAATCAAACTTTCTTACTGTAGTGCCTATTTGAAAATAGTATTTGCTACTCTGCTTTATAAAGTGATAATATAATCACCTCATTGTGTTACTACTTGAAATAGTGATATCCAAATATCATTGTAATGTATGCAATAGGAATGACTAAAAGTTAAAAAAAAAAGAAGAAATTCAAGAGTGTAAAACTAATGCATATTTACATACTCCTGGTCTTTACTACAGTAAGGAGATCCTACTTTATCCTTTTTTTTGTGTTAAGCATATTAATGAATGGCAAACAAAACAGTTGATATGTCAGCCACTGTGCAATATGAATGATGCATTGGAATGTGTTGTGGAAATATGCAATAGGAAATACTCTACAGAATGTATGAACTGAATGAAAAGAAAATAATATTCTTGAGAGTCTTTCTACCAAATCATTTGTTGTGTTTTGAGGCAACATGAAATTTAAAAAAGATCTGCTTGTCTTATATGGTCACAAAATCTCCAGATTTATCCTAAGTACTGACACCTTTTGGAAGGAATATGTGCCCTCTTGCTGTTTGTTGCTAGCAAACCTCTTTTGGTCAGGATGGAACTACAATAAAGAGAGGGAGTCTCATATGTGTTTCTTGCAAAATTCTTCACCTGTAATCACAGAGATACATAGAAAATGTCATAAAGAATTCAACAGGTGGTTTTATCAATGACTTGAAAATGAGGCCTCTGATGATGAGGATTTAAAGGAAAACCAATTTGAAATGTCCTGAACATGTCAGAATAAGTGTGATTAATGGAAGCAACTCTGGATTAATGGAAGCAATTTTTATGTAAGTAAAACAAGAATCTGGCCTGATATCTAATATTGGAATTTCATTCTCCCTGTGCGTGGCTGGAAAGTTATTGATTAAGAAACAACTTCCTCAACTCTAACTTTTCATTTTCTATTGGACTGTTGGAAAAAGTGCATTATTTGAAGAAAGTATAACTCCTCACTTGGGAGGGTTTTCCTTTCCACATCTTCAGAGTAAGTAAAGTTGTGCTAATTACCATTCTATTAATGTGTACACTATTCTTTTAATTTTCTGCTGATTAATCTGCTCTTCATGTGCTAATGTCCTTCTGTCATCCAAAGAGAAGTAAGATAAAAATAGCTGATATTAAGACCCTGTTGTAGAATTTTTGACAAGGTAAGATCATGGTGCATTTGGGGCAAAGGATTCGGATGTCTTTACATTTAAGATACCCAAAATGCTTAAACTGCCAGCCTGTTCAAGCACTGTGGTCCCTACAGGCAAAGACAACAGATAAGCACTTCAAATTGTTATGCAGAGGTGACTCTCTGTACTGACTGGATAGTTTAGAACAACTCAGAGTAAGATTGTCATGATTAGTTAGAAAGTTAAGAACATGAGGTTGCAAGCAGTTGGAGTTGTAGTTATTTTCTCACAAAATCTTCAAGTTCTGGCTTGGAACATTCTGGCTCTCTCCTGGTAGTGTGGAATCATTCTCTTTAACATGTATTTCAATTTATTGTCACATCTACATTTAAATATTGGTAAGTTCAAGCAGGAAAACTTCTAAAGGCTTTTAGGACAAGTTTGGAAATAGTATTTGGGAGACTTAGTTTTATTAAAATGTAGTAGGAAGTTTTCTTTAGTAGACTCTGATATTTTTCGTAGGGCTGCCTCTGAGGGGATCTCAGTGACAAGTACTATAGTTTGCAAATAAACTCTCTGAGGACCCTCTAGGCATAAGTAACCAGGCAGCAGGAGAGGTGCCAAGGTGGGCTGGGGCAGCACTCAGTGAGGAAGCCGTGACATCTGTGATTGTGCTGCCCACTGTGCTCAGAGCTTAGTGAGAGCAGCAAGCCCTTCCTAGAAGAGAGGCAAATGATCACCAATCAGCTGTTAGTAATGTGTTTTCCCTCTGCGAGAGTAACTGCTTCCTGCTGTTGCCTTCTGCAGAGTTCCAACTAGTAGGCTTAAACTCTAATTTGGGAAGAATAATTGCTCTAACAGTCACTGAAAAGCACTCTGCCCTTGCTTGGGATGGTGTTTCCTGTGCTTCTTGTATGAAAAATTCACCTTGTAGTCACTTTTACTGTATCTCAGAATTTCCTGTATTGAAAATGAAAAAGAGGAGGCTCAATAACACTTAGCTTGCCTATGGAAAGAAGCTGACAAAGGTTGTTGTAGTAGTGCATCTCTCTATTGATTAAGCAAGATGCAGGCATTGTGTTTAACAGTACTGCTCTCCAAGGGGAAACAAGAAATGTTACAAAGAGCAGTAACTCTTCCTTTCTCAAAATCATGATGCAAGGTTAATCAGCTTCTTTTGCTTTTTAATTTAGTTATTTGAATGCTCAATGCAAATAGATAAGATGAAAGAAAACTCATGACAACATCTGCCTGAGTACAAGATATTGATATAAATAGAGAGACTGGGAAAAGTAGTTGTGAATCTTTCATTTTCTACTTCAGAAAAACCACTCGGAACGGGACTGTGCAGGAAAAGCACTGCCATAAGCTCTTGCTGAGGGAGAAATTGGGGCACAGCTCAGCACTGTTTGTTTTCATGTAGGTTTAGATAATAAAACACGGAAGGCTGAAAGGGAGATTTGATTTACTATTGTTCAGAAACAACATTTTTTTAGCTTGTGAGCTTCAGCTATCCCTATGCTTTTACTATAATTTTAGATATTTGCTTCTCTTTACATATTTTTCCATCTGTATTTTCCATTTGGAATAATAAAAGGTTTAGAAGTCTAGAAGAGGAGGAAAAAGTGAGTGACTTGCTGCAAGGAAACGGAGTCTCATTCATTTTTTTTTCCCATTGTTTGGCAGGTGGAAAGCACAGATTTACAGAGCTGAACTGGATCAGCTGAAGAAGTGGGGGAAGAGAAACAAAACAAGTACAGTACCAGTGAAAAGAGCTTCAGCTTTATCTCGCAGCATCACCACAGCAACCAGAGAATACGATCAGAAGAAAGGGCTAGAGCAGAGACGGCAGAAGTGTGGCTCCTTACCTTTGGACACAAGGCAGCAAAATAATTATGCAGAGCAGAAAAGGATATTTGATGGTTCTAGACAAACTGTGGCAAGGGGAAGTGTCCCGTCACTAACAGGAATGTGCTACAGTTTATGCACTGGAAAGGGGAGTGCCATGAGATCTACTGAAGAGACTATTTCTGTGGTTGCATATCTACATGTGTTTGCACCCCTGCTGGGGCTCAATTAAGTGGCTGTAGGCATTGGGGACCATCAGGTATTGGATAGTGACCTTTTTTCCATTCAGGGTGTACCTGGCACGAGAACTGAAAGACACCACAGATCTTTTTGAGAGACGCCACCAGAGTGAGACAATCCGCACCCTTTCCCTTCCGTAACTGCCTGCTGTACCATGGGATGTCGGCAAAGCTCTGAGGAGAAAGAGGCAGCGCGGCGGTCCCGTAGGATTGACCGCCACCTGCGCTCTGAAAGTCAGCGACAACGAAGAGAGATAAAACTCCTCCTCCTGGGCACCAGCAATTCTGGGAAGAGTACTATCGTAAAGCAGATGAAAATCATTCACAGTGGTGGCTTTAACTTGGAGGCCTGTAAGGAATACAAACCTCTGATTATCTATAATGCAATTGACTCTCTCACACGTATCATTCGGGCTCTGGCCACCCTTAAAATAGAATTTCACAATCCTGACAGAGCATACGATGCAGTGCAGCTCTTTGCTCTGACAGGCCCAGCTGAGAGCAAAGGTGAGATTACCCCGGAGCTGCTGGGGGTGATGAAGAGGCTGTGGGCAGACCCCGGCGTGCAGGAGTGTTTTTGCCGCTCCAACGAGTACCACCTGGAGGATAATGCTGCGTACTACCTGAACGACCTGGAGCGGATCGCAGCTCTGGACTACATCCCCACAGTGGAAGATATTCTGCGGTCTCGGGACATGACCACAGGGATTGTAGAAAATAAGTTCACCTTCAAAGAGCTGACTTTCAAAATGGTGGATGTGGGTGGACAGAGATCTGAACGCAAAAAGTGGATCCACTGTTTCGAGGGGGTTACAGCAATAATTTTCTGTGTGGAGCTGAGTGGGTATGACTTGAAGCTATATGAAGATAACCAAACAGTAAGTGCATCTTCTGCTCCTTGTTCTCATTCCTTCTGCTCCTTTCTTTCACCAGCACTTGGCCTTTTATCTCCCCCTCCTTCCTTCCCTCCCAAGGTGGTAATCCCTGGGTGAGTTCCCCGCCCTTTATATCCTTCCCCTCACCCTCAGTCTTTAGCAAAACCCAGAAACTATGGTACCTTTATTTGGATAGTTTTCCCCACTGGACAGAGTTGGTTACTTAATGTTACTTTTGGGAAATGGAGGTGCTCTTCACATGACAGGCAATGTTTTTTTTTTGTGCCTTTGAGCTAAATGTTTACATGGTTAACTGTTACTTCACACACCACTTAAAAAGGTAGGCAGCAGTGACATCCTGGTATACAGGGATGGTGGGTTCTGATTATAGCTGAGTCGTGAAGTCTGCTGAGGGTGAGAGAAGCACTGCCACTAATTCTTTCTCATCATTTTCAGACATATTAGGAAAGGTATTCTACATCTAGACCCTGACTAGGAGTTACTTAATTTCTTGCAATTCTTTAGATTTTTTCTGCCTTGCTGTTCAGGTTTAAAAATCAAAAAGAACTATCTGAAAGGGAAAAAAATCAACATACTCTGAAAAATCCTTATGGACATTGGTCCACACAGGACCAACATTAGTACCTACATTGGTACATTACTGGAACTGCAACAATGAGACTGCCACTCATGAGAAAAGCCCTACAAATAATAGAGTTGCAGAGTGTAAAATGCTTTCTGGTGTAGTATCTGTGCTGAAGAGAACTGCTAAATAAAACTAGTCTACTGCCAAGCATAACTTCCTGCTTGAGAGAGCATGTAAGAATCTGGCTGATTTATAAACTGTGAAAGTTGAGCAAATGATCTGTATGAATACGATAACTTCTGTGATCCTGTTGACAGAAGTGGAGAAATGCTATGCATGAACTCTGTCTTTATTGAAGATGCGTTAAAGTAATGATTGACAGATATGGTAAAAAATGAGGGGAAAACAAGATCTGCACACTGTGGGTTCTGATTATAGCTGAGTCGTGAAGTCTGCTGAGGGTGAGATTGTTGTAGTGACACCAGTGTGCAGAAGGGAGAACAAAAATAATGCTCGAACTATCAGCTGCCTGGACAACTTTTCCTATGTGTGTAATTTTAAGTGATAAAGTAAGTTAAATTTATCCTGCTTGAAAACAAATAACAGAAAGGGAAGGCTGAATTTTGCAGGGGCTTTTGTCTTTCTCCTGCTATGTTTTATTCTGGCTAACATCACTTCCAGCAATGAAATCACCTGAGCTGACACTCTGTAGACCTGGACAATCCAGTATTTTTACTTGTCTGTTTAGCAAATGGGATATTTAGCTGTTTACTAAAGAGAAAAAGAAATGAATAATTAGAGTTAACTTTTTCCTCTACCTTGTGTGCTTTCCTCTGCCACCCTGTAACAATATTTTTCCTGCTTATCTAGGGTTATCTGCAAATGTGCTCTGTGTCTGGTTCCATTTCTACAATGTCTTAGGAGGTTTTTTCCCCTACCTAGTGGAATAAATATAGCTTTATCTTTGCAGGCACCATAGTTAGTTAGAATGACTCAACCACGTAACAGCTGCCTCTTCTTTTGACACAGTTGCAAAATTGATTTGTAAAATGCCTTTGGATCACAACTGATTTCTGTATGATTATTATTTCTGACCAGCACTCTGAGAAGGTTGCTTAAAGTTTTTATATCCCATGCTGATTTCTTCTCTACTATAAAAAATAAATTACTTCTCTTATTTTTCATGGTCCTTGGCAGCTGATTGACCCATTGATGTCATCTCTGGCCTTTGCTAATGTTAAATTATCAAGTAATTTTTTTTTGCCTTCTTACATGTTGCATCCTGCACTTGGAAGGCATTACCCATTAATATCTAAATGTCTCATCTTTATTTAAATTTATCCTTAAATTAATGTGTGCTAGAGAATGTTAAATAATTTGTATTCTCAAAAGTTAGTGCTGCTGCCTGTCACGATGAAAATGATTCTTTCAGTTTCTTTGGGGTGTCCCCATCTGCCCAGCTCTGTGCACTGAGTGTGTTTCAGACCTGCTGTCCATTCCCATGGAGGATTTTCTTCCTCAGCCTGTAGCTGCAACAGGGTTTGAGACTTAGAAACACTTCAAAGATGCAGGAATAAAGCACATCATGAAATGAGTTAAACGTGTGTGCCTGAGAATTCCTGAGGTCAGTAGTCACAAGAGATTCACATGATGCAGGAGATACCAAGCAAAGGTTGTGCAGGTCTAAAAATGACACTAGTTCAGTAATTTTATAAATATGGATGTTAGAGGAAAACTGCTTGCAGGTAACAAGTAATTTTTATTCCCTTTATTACAGCCACTGCAGATGAATATAAAAATTAAATTTTGGGCTTTTTGAGGATTTTTTTTAGTATCTTGTTAAAAGGAAGATGTGGATGAAAAAGGCAAAAGGCTGCAGCAAATAGTTCAGGCTGGAGTAGGCCTCATGTACCACTAATTGCTGGGGTCATAATGGAACCTCTCAATTATCTAACAATAACTGAGAAGCTTTCTGTCATATGTTAATTGTATGACTTTTGAATTGAAATCCTGTTTCCAACAGGAATTTTTTTATCAAGTAAACAACATTGGTAACATTTTTTTCTTCTTCTCTTTTTTTCCTGAGGCCAAATACTTAAGGGGCTTATTTGCCTTTCCTGATACTTCAGCTTTTTAAGTAATACAGTGTATTAAAAATCCTTTCTGGCATGCAGTTCTTTTCCTGCAATGCTAATAGCAACAGTCAGAACAGAGGGGAAATTGTGATCCATGTATCCATAGCCCTTATAGCACCTGTTATTATCAGTGGTAAAACATCATGTCAGAAAACATTTTTCTGACAAACTAAATCATTTGGGAATCCTAGAAAAAGATTGACCTAAACTGTTCCATTTTTTATGAAGCTTTTCCATTTCAAGATGTTTCATAGTGAAGTTTGTGTGGGAGCAAAGCCTAGATGACTTCAGCATTCATGTGTGTATTCTTTCAGCACTGCAAATGAAATTCTAGCCTTTTTTCACTTAAGAAAGAAATATACACAGTCCCTTACCAAAGTTTAACTTTATATAGTAATGCATCACAATTCCGGCCTGAAGATTTGCATCCAAGCATGTATCTTCTAAAACATGTAAACAGCAGTAAAATAATGAACATACATAACAGGAAATTATTGATCAACTGCCAATTTAAAAATCTATTTTTTATTAGATATTCTTTCAAGTCTGAAGATGTGTTTTTGGTTACGTTCTTCACTGTAATTGTATGTTTCTTATATGGATATTCTCCTATAGTACACATGGGACATCAATTTGTCATATTTTGGATTTGTTGCCATACCCTGAACTTTACATTCGATGTAATTTCAGATACTAACAGTAACTTTATAGGCAAATAATTCTGTCTGTATGTTCACGAAATTATTTCCCCTAATTGGAAAAAAAAAAGTAATAAATGTGATAATGCATCACACTATGGAATTCAAAAAATAGACTCATTCTAATGCCATTGTATGATTACAGGAAGATGTCAGCATCAGATTGTAAAAGCCTCCGAAGCTTTGCTGTGAGGCTTATCTATTTCATGTCAATTGACTAATCCCTAAGACAAACCCATATTTAAACCTACAGATAAATAAGTATTTTTGTCACTGTAGAGCAGTAGGCTTAATTAGAAGAAATTCAGGGGGACAACAACAGGAAGACTTTTACCTGTTTTGGAAAACCATGGCATGGAAGTAATGGACCTACTGGGATGTATTTGTCTACTCTGGTACCCAGTGTTGGTTGTCAGACTTACGTCTGAATTAGAGGACTGAATTTCCCGGTGTATTTAGGGAACAGCAGGCGATGGCTCAAATCCCCCTATGACAAATGCCTGAGAGATGATGTAACTCTCTGTTTTCTGTCTCTGTGACTGGCTGTATTCAAAGCTACTAGACTAGGTAAGGTGTTTCACTCTGATTTTTAAATTAATTCCAAGCATTATAGCACTGAGGTAAATAAAACATTGAGGCATCAGAAGTGGCAGAATGCTCCTAAATATCCTATGGGCTTCAGGCTCAGAACAGTTCTTAGGTGGAAAGATATAGGTACTGACAGACTAGAATAGAAATTAAGTTAAAATCTCAGTTATCCAGTAACACTACCATTCTTCAAACTCTGAAAGAAGGAAAAACCCCCACAAAAAACCCAGCTGAATTGCAGTAATGCCTATCAATCTAGAGGCAGTAAAGCTTGCTCTGGAACTGCAGGGTTAAACCAGCCACCAGCATAGTACACATGAACACAAGGCACCTGTCAAGCCCTGGGAGAATTGTAATGAGTCAGAAAGCCACTGACACTGAAAGGCAGAGGAGTTGATCATATACACTGGATAATATCAATTGGATAAAGAATCCGTTTGCCAAGGAAAGGAACTGAATGTCTCTGCCTCTCAATGGGGTTGGAAAGCCACAAACATCCTCTCAAACATATTGTCATAGAAAAGATAGAAGTGAAATTAGAGAACTGCAAGGCAATGGCAGGAGTTAGAAGGGGAATACACCAGAGCAATACAAGGTTCTTTGACAGCATATTGTCATCTTTATGTGCAACTCTTTAGATGACTGTATTGCATTCATTTACTTAAAAGCAAATTCTAAATTTGTCCTTGAAGAATCCCTTGAACAGTAGGGAATGCCACATAATTTTAGAGGCATATGTGATAAGCCTGGCCTAGCCTTATGGAAAATATGCTTCTTGGACATGTAGAGGTTTAATCTTCAGAAGTTAATTAGATTCTCTGAAATTTAATGCATATGAAGTAGAGTGGCGTAGCTCAGGCAATCAGTTTTACTTCTGTGTGATGAAAATATGTAGCTCCTTATGTGAACTTTACAATAAACTGAGCAACTTTTAAAAGCCATATGAGAAACACTGATGATATCGATGTAGCTTGGAAATTCACCTGACTGTATTGTAAGTGGTCAACATCCCATTGAAGTCCAATGCCATGAAAAGAATAATGTGGCTTGAGTTTAGAAACTTAGACTCCATCCAGTGGGTAGAGAAGTGTCGATATCATCTCTCATAATTCTGTTTGTTGTCTACTTAACTATCACAGTGAATAGGAATGTGTCAACACAAAAAACCAACCAACCAACCAAAAACCAAAAAACTCAAAACCAAACCAACTAAGCAACCAAAAAAAACCCCCCAAAACCAACCAACCAAAAAACCACAAAAAACCCCACCAAAACCAAAACCAAGAAACAAAACAAAAAAACCAACCAGGAAAATTCCATCCTGGTCTGGAAAAACAGCTACTTTGGGTTATTTTTGTAACTGTATAAGCTGTAACAACTCTCTGTGGTATGCCAACCCTGGAGAGAATAGTGGAGTCCAATTAGCCTTAAAAACAAGCAGAAATGCTGGAACAAAGGAGGATCCTTGCTGTTAATACAGCTTCAGAGTGAGTTTTGGCAGTGGTGGATTTTCAGAACTTTCTTCCATTATTACAAGTCAGTATTTTAGGTTGCAGGTCAAATCCACTACCTTGTCAGGTCAGCATTGTCCATAGACAGATCCCTGAGTGTTCTTGCTCTCGGAGGGGTACAGGACTTACCATGTTCTCTTTTTAAAACTTACTATTAAGTCTGTCTACTGCCTTTATACTTTATCCTTACAGGGTAATCATACTGATAACGTTTTATACTAATCAATGCAATGCTGTCAAAACCACTTGGTGGTAATGCTCTCAGCATGCTCTGGCTGAGTTGAACAGCACTGGTAAAAGGAGCCATTCTAGGACCTGACAGAAACTTTCCAACTTGAAAAAATACAGGTATTTGTTACAGGTTGCTGGAGAAGTGGTCAGTTTTATTTAAGCTATAAAGTTTTGCAAACAAAAATACTTGACCACCGCACCCTACCTAGAAATACTCTCATGGGGCAGTTTGACGCGGCAGTTAATTTAGACTAGAGCCTTTTCACATACAACTTTCTTTGTTCTTTTTTTTTGCACTGAAAATATTTGTGGATGCAAAACTCTTATTCTAACTTGAAAATCATTTTGCTTGTTTGTAAGGATCATTAGTGACCACTCTTTGTCAATTCTGCAAAATCCCTGAATTGAATCACTTATATGAATTTTAAAAAACCTCAGTGACTTGGCACATAGCTAAAATTAATGCTAATTCTGCTATATTGTTGTCTTAATCCTGGCCTGTGTTTATAGCATGTTTTAATGTAGTGTTATCTGTGACTGTAGTTACTCTTTCTGTCATTAACTAAGATACTAAATAAGCTTGGGCATTAAACAGATCCTATACACTTGCAGAGATTTGGTAACTCGTGCTTGGTGCTGCAGTTTTACTGATTTCAACCTTTTTTTATTTTTTTATTGTGTGCTGCCAAGACTGAATACGTATGCCTGTATCTTGGGAAAGATTTTTGAGCATCAAAATGCATTTTTTGAAAGCTATTAATACGCTCAGTTAAACTTTTAACTTGTCAACCAATGACAGTGTCCCCTGATTATACTTCAAAATTAGCAGACAATGAATAACTCCCCTACTCCAATTAATTCAGCTCTCTAACTCCTGTCACTTATTTTTTAGATATTGAAGCTTGATACTGTCCTTTCTTTCCATTATTGAACTGATTGAAACAACTTGCTTTCAAAATACACAGTCTACATATTCTCTGTTTACCTTTTCTTATTATTTACTGATTATATTTTACTTTACAAATAAGAACAAACTCCCACTCATTTATCATCAGTAGAAATAAACTATTGATAATAGTTTAAGACAGTTTAGCATAAAATGAGAAGCAAGAATCCTTCAGTCTATCAGTTATGTGACTAAACTAATTTTACAGAACGCCATGATGGAATGTCAGCCGTGCTGCACTTCCTCCAGGACAGCAGAGCCCCTCCAGTTTAGCATCCTTATGTTCTCTCCCTCTGCAGTTGCCCTGGCAACACGGCGGTGGGGTGGCACAGCAGCTGGCAATGGGCTTCAGCCGTGTCCTGCCAAAGCTCCCAGTGCTTCCAGCACCCTGAGCTTTCCACTGCAACTCTGACACAGCAATGAGCTTCTTTCCATTAACATTTCCCCCGATCTGTTGGGACTCCACTGCTGTAAATGTTTATGCAGTAGCGCCCTGATGGTACTGACTAGGGATGTCATTGGACATGTCAGAGTGCACTCATTTTTATAAAGCCTGTACTAGGTGTAGTCTGAGAGCACAGATTCTCCTGGCAGTGCCACAGAGAGGGATGGCCAACAGGAGCTTGCATAGTGCCTTGGCTGTTCTTCAGAGATCAAATGAAAGCAGGAATTAGAAATAGATAAATAACCCCCAACAACACACATATGAAAAAGGGAAAATAATCCAACTGAATCAGAAATGTGAGAGGTTAAAAAAGAGGCTAAAGATATGTTAAAAAAATAGAATGAAAGGTTGGCAAGAGTAAATGCTTTGTGGCTGTGCCTAAAATGTCCTGGAGGCAGTGTTCTGCAGAGCATCTGGCTGTCATTGCTATCCAGCAATCCAGACTGAGGCTTACAGCATTTAAAAAGGTTTTAAAAGGTTAATTAGTTTTGTAGAGCTAAAAAGATTGTGAAGTACCTGCTTAGTGTATAAATACCTGAAGGAGCAAAAAATGCTCAATATTTAAAGAAATACATAATCTAACAAAGTAAGAACAAATGGCTGGAAGTTAGGCCAGATAAATACCAACTTGAAATAGCAGAGGTTTTTAATTTTTTTTTTTTTTTAGGCAGGAGGCTGAACCAGCTTTTCTGGAAGCTAAGGCTGATCCAGGTGGCAGCAAAGACATGAAGGTGATTGGTGTGTTAGTAACCATGGAAAAGTCAGAGAATGGTCATGTGTAGGAATTAATGCTCATTGCCCCCTCAGAAGGTGGTGGGCTCAGTAGCTCAGCTGAGGCACATCTACACCACCACCCACAGTATGGGCAACAAGCCGGGGAGCTGGAAGGCACTGCACAGCAGGAAAACTGACAGAGCTGCCAGCACAGGAACATGGTGGGAGCACTGGCACAACTGGAGTGCTACCCTGGCTGGGCAGGAACTCTTCAGAAGGAATAGGAGAGGTGGTAGGTGATGTGCAGCTTGGAGGCTGCCTTGGTACAGCAGGCACAGAATGATGGAGTTTTCAACTCTCTGAGAGTTAGGAGGGAGGTCAGCAGAACTTACCCCTTGGACTGTCCTGTTTAGGAGCCTGTTGACAAAGTCCCCTGAGGGGAAAGTCCTGAAGGGCAAAGGAGTCCAGGAAAGCTGGACATTTTTCAAGAAGGAAATTTTAAAGGCACAGGAGGAGGGCTGGCTGTCCCCATGTGCCAAAAGATGAGCTAGTGGGGAAGAACCTGCCTGGCAAAACTGTCTGCTCCTGGCTTGGATGGGTGTAGTAGTTCAATAAACAGTCTGTAAAATATACAACTAAATCATGAAAATCCTTATATTTGCTTCATCATACATGTAGCTTAATAGTTGAAATAGTTTTTTTACTGGAGAAGAAGTACCAGGAAATTGTAGAGAATTCTAGCAAATTATATTGTAGATGCTGATTTCATTTTATTGACAGTAGTTTTCAAACAAGAAAGTGAATGAAAATATTATTGCCACTGACTTTAATATGAGCAAAACCAGGCTCCAGATTTTAATTCTTTGTACTTTGCTTTCCTGTTTAATACTTCTGTATTTCTGTGCTCTTCACATTCATTATATGCTGTGAGGAAATTGCTAATTTTTATTAGTATGAATTTTCTTTATTAATACTGCACATTCTCAATTGTTTCCTTTATTGGTAAATAGATCCTGGATGATATCTTGCTTTCTGACTCATAAAGCTGACTCTCCTATTTAGAAATCAGTTTTATATGCAATCTGTTGTATTGCTCAATGTATAGGTACAATATAAATAGGGAAGCTCTTGTGCAAGCTAAAAGGGAGAAGACTTCTAGGACAGTGGTTGAAGCTGAAGCAGGGAGTAAGGTAAATTGAAGGAGAATTTGGACTGTCGCAAAATTCCAGAAGAAACACTATAAACACATTTACAATGCAAGATTGCTGCACTTTGAAAGCAGAGAACACAGCTTCCCAGAGAAGTGCACTGAAACAAGCCCATGAATTCCCAGCCTTTGAGAATGTTTCAGTCTAGCCAGTGGTAAAAACTGAGCATCACGTGCCACTTTTTCTAACTTCTATTTACCACTAATCATGCCTTTTTCGAGGGGAGAGGTTCAAGATAGATTTCACATGCCCTTGGCAATTCTGAGTTCACTCATTCAACAAGAGACCAAGTGAATAGAAACACCAGCAAGTTTCTATTATGGTGTCAAATCCTTACAATAGGGAAATGTAAATAATTAGTATGTCAAAAGGTATTTAACAATGTATCAAAGGGCTGGAGCTTCTATTTGGAATCAGAAAAATAGATTTCCTAGAATATAAATGTTTATTTATAGTACTAGAATAATTTCAGTAGTGCTCAAGACTCAAATCTCTATAATGAGTAAATAACCAAAATAATGTCTGAGTAAGATTCATGAATAAAAATATAGATAAGTCCATGTATTTCCTGCTTCCAATTAGATTTTTCTAAGATTAAAAGAATGTTGAGGTTTTATAGATATTTTAAAACCTTAAATGTATTCAGAGTTCAAACATATGAGAGTCCTTTTGAAGGCGTTAAACTTTAATTTTGTATTAAATATTCTGTTTGCAGTAAGTGAAAGGAATTAGAAGTCTTATACAGGTAAGACTTTAAAATTTAATTCAATAGTTTGGAGTTGTGAAATATTTTTTTCAGTTACCAAAAATAATTCTGTAAGTTAAATCATCTTTTGTTCCCTTATAAAGGTTTCAACTTCCAATAGCAAAATCTTAGCAGCATTTTATTTTGCATTGTTCTGGGAAATCTTGCGTTTCATTCCTGCTTTCTCTGCAGGTCAGATTTGTCCTGCCTATTCCTCCCGCTGTGAGGAATATATTCTGGGCTGTTCTCCCCAGAATGCATTTGCTCACACACATGATCATTTACAGACAAGAACCCTAAATTTGACTGCCTGCTTCAGCAATACAGCATCTGTCATTTAAACCATCTCTTTATCCCTTTTTATGAATATTTTAATGCCAAGAATATAAGTACACTTTGCTGCTATTTCCATGGAAACCTGAAGAGGGACTTGAAATGAATGCAATGGAAAACAGAACTTGGAGGAGAAGGCATCTCGGGTTCTCTCTCTGTGTTTAGGACAGGTTCAGGAGTCACTGGACCAGAATTATTCTCTGGTATAACTGAGTACAAAATTAATTCTAGTAGTTCTGGCCTAATGTTTAACCACTAAGTTGAAAATAGGGAAGCAGTACTCAATCCAAAACACAGCCTTTTCCCTTTTAATGGATTGAATAGAAAATCATTCTACACTTCCTTAAGAAATCCAAGAAATGGACAAGTGATAAGCAGCCTTGCAAATAAATGAAATCCCTTCCAGCCTGCAAAAGCTGCTAACTTGGTTAGTTTTTCTCCTTGTTTCCTCTGGTATAAGTAATTCTCAGAATGTCTCTTGATTCAATCCTAGATCCATTGATTAAGAGTCCTCCAAGCAGACAGCAGTTATTTTACAGCAGTTTATTCAACACTAAAAGTTGATTTGTTGCAAAAGACATCAGGCAGGCTGCCAAGGCTACTGCATTGTCACTCACATGGAGTAAACATTTAAAAAAAAAAGTTAGTATGACTTGTAGTTCTGTAATAAGAAAAAAGATCAAATGCTCAAACAGGTTGCTTTTTCTTCTTCCCTGTTACTCTATTCTGTTATCTAACCTGTCATTATCAGCACTTCCTATGATTCCCCTTGTGATCCCATAAGAACCAATTCAAGCCACATGGTAATGTTTTTGAAATAAGCCAATAATGCTGTTTCTATCATCTCCTGAGAGCAGGAGAGTCCCATGAGACACTTCCTTGTGTAACTCAATTAGTCTCAGCACATCTGACACCCCTCTTGATCTCACTTATCAATTCCAGTTGCAATTACTAGATGGCAAGTTAAAACAAACAATGTGATATACTTAGACGTATGGAACCCCACAGTTTAAGGAAAAAAAAAATCCAATCTACCTGAAATTCATACACACAATGAATAATAAAATTTGGTGATGGATGTACAAAAGGTACAGCCCTATCTTCTAGTACTGCAAATTCTAGGATTACTGTAAAGTACTACAAGAGCTTTTCTCCAGTGTGGGAGAGAAGGAATTTTGGAATAATGCAGTAGGATCTAGTAGCCACAGCCAGGATTCTTTATCAGATGCTCAATACTACACACACTTAAATACAGCAAAATGACTGACTCTTACTGTACCAGATTAGACATGAGAAAGTTGAGGACAGAAGACAATAATTCTACCCTTCTGCAAATGGTAAAATGTATGGTTTTTTTTAAAAAATTATTCATTTTCAGGGAAAAAAAGAATTCAACTTTTATTAAAAAAAGAAATACAATTTAAGAATTTTGTAATTTTAACAAGATCTCCTTAGTATTTGGCACAGCCCTTGTCTCAGAGATGCTCAGGTTTATTCCTAATTCCATTGCAGGTTTGAATTATTTTAAACTGTGCAAATTTCTGTGCTAGTATGAATGGTATGAATGATTATTATGGAGATCTGATGAGCCTCTAATGGCTAATAATACAAAATTATATAATTTTGTTTCTCATCTGGAATGTAAAAGTCAGAGGAGGAAACAGCACTGGAAGAGTGAGAAGGTTGCGAGTAAGTTTAGATTGTGAAGCATTGTGGGTTGAGGATGAGGTGGAGAGGTGTCCAAGTGCTTGGGTGAAATCAAATTATCAAGAGTTAGTAAATGGGACAATGTTGTAACCTTATTTTTACTGTCTTGGTTTTGTGTATTTTGATTCAGATCTTATATTGATGATGGTTTTCTCCATAGGTTTTATGCTTATTTCAATGAATGCAATGATTTTTCTATGATTAATGGGGGCTCATGTGATAAATAAGACTGTCAGCTGCAGGAACATTGCCATCATCTCTTGCAGAGGGAGGAAAATGTGAAATGAACAGAGCATAGGATTACAGGAAAACAGAAAGTTAATATGGCTAAAGCAGTGGAATGCTACTGAAAAATTGTACTAGAACCTGGCATAGGTCCAAGTTCCTTTTTAGTTCCAAATGTGTTTATAAAATTAAAATTTTCTTAGGTAATCCCACATTCTTCCTTACTTTTCTCAAAGGGACCTAACTGAGATTCTGTGATTCGATTTGTAGTAAGTCTGATTATTCAGAGCTACACCAGGTATCAGTGACAGCTTGAAAAGCCTATTAAACTTTGTTAAATAAATTAATATATGTGCTGAAAACTTATGTTCTAGAAAATTAGATTGGGTGTCTAGAATTACTGGGTTCCTTCTAACTATAATTTCTCATTGTATAGATTGTTTCATTCCCTATTTATAAGTTCCTTTCAACAGCACCTCTTGATCTGACAACATGCTGTGGAAACAAATGTAGTCAATGAAATATTCAGATACAATAATTATAAGCTTGAGAAGAAACCAGTAATTCTGGGGTTTTTGAGCTGCTCATAAATAGCAAGCCTATAGCAAAGCACGAGTCAATAAATTGAGTTGTGACTCTAAAGACAAATACTGACTAGCATGTGACATTGTCCATCTTGCGAGCTGAATGAGACAGATTTCAGTGAAGAAAAAAATGTGTTCCTGTAACCTGAGACCACAATGTCGGGTTGTTTGGGGTTTTTTTAAAAACAATCTTGATCAACCAAAATTATTTTTATTTCTTTGTCTGCAGCTCAACAGATTAGAATTTCCATCTCAAATAAGGGAGAAGCATTTTTTTTCAGCATACATCACCATTTCTTTCGTTCTTCTCCAATTGCTCTAAAATAACTTCATAGAAATTCTCTCTGGAAACTGATTTGATCTAAATTCTTCCAGTAATGTTGCTTAAAACCAGAAGAATTTTTTTGAAAGTGAAGACAAGATTCTCCATGATGCTAAACATGCTGGTTTTGCACTCTTAGTACTTTTCTCAGTTTAGGCAAAAAAGGCCAAGATCAGACCCAGATTTAGACCCTCTACTTGAGGCTGCTTTGTAGTTTTCCCTTCAGCTTTTTTCCTCTTGCCTTTTCATTCTTGACTCTGAACACCAACCTTTGTGCCCCTCAGCCTTTGTGCTTCTTCCAGGTTAGTAGGAGGTAACCTCAGAACCACACAATGGGAAGAACTTTGTAAGAATTACAGACAAGGGGGCCAAAAATAACCACTTGCTCCTGCTACCTTAATCTTGCAGCATGGACAGGCTACAAAGGGAATGCAGATGTTGTTGCCACAAGAGCTCTTGCTGTGCTAAACTCTGTAAGCATCCTACCTAAAATACCTTCAAAGGTGCAATAAAACAAGAAGCCACTGCAAGAATTTCAGCTGCTTAGGCTGTGAGGGCAAAATGCATCCTTCTCCAGATGTCCCACAGTCTGAGAAACAGTCTCACGGTTTGTGGGAATTTTTTTTCCCTACAGTGAATTTCTCAATATAAAGGGCCATTTACCTTTTCTGGTGTGTAACAGGCTGCTTTCATTGTTCAGATACTACTGAAGAATGAAACGAACAGCCAACTTTTTCTGGTGAAAACTGGTTCAGCATCAATGTGGGCCAGCTTCCTTCCTTCCTTCCTTCCTTCCTTCCTTCCTTCCTTCCTTCCTTCCTTCCTTCCTTCCTTCCTTCCTTCCTTCCTTCCTTCCTTCCTTCCTTCCTTCCTTCCTTCCTTCCTTCCTCCCTTCCTCCCTTCCTCCCTTCCTCCCTTCCTCCCTCCCTCCCTCCCTCCCCCCCTCCCCACCCCTCCCCTCCCCTCCCCTCCCCTCCCCTCCCCTCCCCTCCCCTCCCCTCCCCTCCCCTCCCCTCCCCTCCCCTCCCCTCCCCTCCCCTCCCCTCCCCTCCCCTCCCCTCCCCTCCGCTCCCCTCCCCTCCCCTCCCCTCCCCTCCCCTCCCCTCCCCTTCCTTTTTTCTATGTCTAAGAGAAAATGTAGTTATCTTGCTGTCATTCAAACACTCCAGCACTGGACAATGCAGATTACTAGTGGTCAGTACTTCCAGTGCCAAGAGCCTTTGCCTGTCCTTCAGTGAGAAACACTCACTGCTTCAAATGATGATGAAGTGTGTGAAACAATCTTTGTCTAAACTGGGCAAGACTAATGGGAAAGGCAGAATTGTCTGAGAACTGAAGCAATTTTACATGGGTTACGTAAAGGAGAAGTTTTCACCAAGAGGGAAATAAACAAGTGATTTCTCCCCAAGGATGAGTTGTTCTGACAGCCAAAACACACAAACCAGCTGGACTAGGTCACAGCCAGTACCTGCAGCCCTCTGTGTCTGACTGTGGGCAACAATGGACATTTAGCAAAGAATAGGGGAACAGATCAAGCATACACTGATATTTCCTGCAATTTACCCTCCCAGGTAACTGAACAGCAGATTGCATCAACATCTTTCTGTTTAAGTGCCCTTTTAATTTGATTGCTTCTTGAACCCAATTACACTTTCCTGACTTTCACTATTATCATTATGATTCTCTAATGTCTCACGACAGAGTTTTATATTTAATTATGCACTGTATGGAAGGAATACTTGTCTGCTGTCAGATAAATTAATTTGATGTTTCTTACTTCTTGTATTGTAAGAACTTGCACAACTGTTTTGTGATTTCCAAACTGACTAGCAGCTCTTTCTGCTCTTTATGCCTTCAAATAAGCAGCAAAACTATACTAAATGAATCTTTGAATAGGGCAAATTAAGGTTGGTGTTTCTTCTACTGGTAAGGAGTTTTATACATCAAACCAGTCTCCTTTTACATCTTTTTTTGCCAAATCTTGTGGTTTTCATGAAAACCAAATTATATTTAAGAAGTAGGTTAATGTTCCTTTTTTAAATATAGGTGCTATATTTACATAGCTGCTTCTGATTATCCTGAGCTCCTTCCTGTTTTGTTTATGATGTCAGGATTTCCTGCAGTGCTTTCAGGCCAGCGTAACAAATTGTTTGGGTGATGGGATAATGAGTTTGTCTGCTTGTTGAAACAGTTAAGCTGCTAAGCGACTTAAGAACACTTCTTTGTGAATTCACAGTGAGACTTACCCTTCTATGTCACCCCTTCTGACAGTTTAGAAATCCCAACATTTTCCAGGAAAACTTTGGGATCCTAGGATTGGGAAGAAAACAATTTTATCTAGACAAATCCCTTTTGCTTACCCCGTCCCTTCTGGGAGATGCCAAGGCTAGGAACAGGTATATTCAGGACAACCCAGGTAGAGTGTTTATCCCAGTTTAATTCTGCCTCAGTGGAGTTCTTAATTTCTTTGAGAGATATTGGATTAAGTCTATTTAATTCTCTCGAACAGATAGTTTTTCCTTTTTGATTTTTAGATGAAAGAAATTTTAAAAAACTCATTAAATTATCATAACTTTTTCCATTTAGATCCACAGCCAGCTGAGCCTATACATTCTTGTAGGAGTCTTCTTCCTTTGAACAAAAGATGAATCATGCATTAGCTTTGTATGTCTCTCTCATCCAGCACTCAATCAGGACTGCCTGACTGCTACATAGGAAGGACACTTCAACTAGCACTCAATGCAGTCTTTTTTCACAAGAAAAGAGTGTCTCTTTGTGTTTATCCAAGCTATCTCTTGCTTTCTGTATTTTTGTTTGTGAAATTCTTCTGCTTTCCCTCTGCCTTTATTCAAGCATGGTTTGAATTCCTGAATTGCTTTGACTATGACTGTCCTGGGCAATGGTATTTCCTTCATTTATTTTGTAGACTGTTCTTATTTCAGAATGGATTCAATTTTTTTTGTCTAGTAACCTTAAGGAAAAAACATCCAACTGATTCAATTACCTTTTTACCCCACCACCCCTTCTTCAAATACCTAAGCTTCATCTGCTTTCTTCAGAAGGTCTTAAGTCATGGATCTCTAAAGAAGATATTTGAAACAGAGAGTTTCATGCCATTTTGTGAAATAGCTCATAACTACCAGCATATGCTAAATGTCAGCCACTATTGCAGGGAAAGCCTCTACAGGAAAATAGCAACTGGTTCAACTGGTTCTTCCAAGATTTACTGACATTTAAAGGTTTTCTAACTTTTCTGGAAAGCAAATATTACTATTTCTGCATAAATTTTATTCATTACTGTTTATGGCTTAGGGAAGATAAATTTTATTTAGTTTAGTTAAGGTTTTGAAATCCCCAAGTACCTACCAGTTTTAAAATGATGATGATGAATGAGAAATAATGACTGAAAGATGACGTTCTTAAGCATTTAATACAGATGACAGTTAATTCCCTTACTTGTGATAGTTTCTCTCTTCATAATTTTTCATTTTTTATTTCAAAGCTCTCCCACCTGTGACTAGAAAGCTTTAATGTGAAAGCTGTAAGGAGATACTACATTACAATCTGGCTCCATTTACCAGCTCTGTTTTTTAAATTAGTTTCTATCTTGATAACTGGGCCTTCGCTTTTGAAAACTCTTACTTGCTCAGAACACTTTCCTGCTAAGCACACCTCTGCTGTTCCAGAGGATGACCAGGGATGTTTGTGTGTCTGCAAAGTAGTGGAAGCACAGAAGCAGCCATCTGTTCCTTAGCATGTTCTTTCCCTTAAGCAACCAATTCCTTGTTCTTATGCTCAGAGAAGAATTTGCAATTAGCCCCCAACAAGGCCATCTGGATAAGGTGTTGGCATTATCTTGCTTATATCCCAGCTTGTGTATAATTATAAAATTACAGCAGCACATTTTTTTCTGATCACCTGGCTGTATACCCCCTTCAGGATTTCAGAACTGGAAAAGACAGTGCAGAGAAGAATCCCTATCATTATTTTACTATAAGTTTTATTACACCTTTGGGAGTCATACAACAATTTATTCTATTTTCATTATAATAAGCCATAACCCTCTCGAGTTCACTTTCCCTATGATATGTAAAGTAGTTTTTCACTATTGTCAAAACCAGAACTGAGCCTGTTATGCTGGGAGTATATGAGTGGCTATATAATGTATTTTTAGTGTCAGCCTTGACCTTAGAACTGTGGATATATCACTTCTTAAGATATGGCAAGAAATCATCTGGGATGAGGAGACAGAGCACCCTGGGGAGAAGGATTCAGGGGTGCTGGTGGCTGAGAGCTGGACCTGCCCCAGCTGTGTGCGCCAGGAGCAAGAAACCCCCTGTGTGCTGGGCTGAGCCCCCAGCGTGGGCAACAGGAGAGGGGGGACTGGGCCCCTCTGCCCCACTCAGGTGAGACCCCTCCTGTAGAGCTGCAGCCAGCCCTGGGGTCCCAGCACAGGAAGAACATAGAATTGTTGGTGTAATATCGCTTGCATCATTGTTGGAAATGATCCTTGATTAGCTTATTTGCATTTTAATTAAAAGAACTTGTATTCAGTTTAGTTAAGGATTTTATGACTTTCAGATATTGAGCCAATATTATAATACTATATTGAAGAAGAAATTTCTAAGGTGTCAAGATCAGCAATTTACTAATTTTTTCTTTACATCACACAAGAGATCACCAAGTTTACAATAATTTAAAACTGTCTGTCCTCTTGTATGTATTCATAACATTTCACAATTTATGGAAGGGTTTTAACTCTCTGCTTTTGTCTGTGGATTACAGATTCCAGTGGAGGATTTGGTAGTAGAGGGACAGTGTTATGATTCACTACAAAATACAGTAATAAGCACAAGCCTCTTAAAATGCAATATTCTGCTGGCATGATTGTTTTGAGAGTTGGCCAAAAACCTATATTAGCTCTAAAAGATTTTTTTTCAAACTATTAGTAGCAAAGCATATTGACTGAGATAAAAATTTCTTGGTTTTATTATCAGCTACAAAATCAGAAAAGGAAAGCCTGAGTATCTGGGAACAGATCTGTAATGTTTTTAGGGGATTATCTGTTGTGTCAGTATTTGCATTGTGAAAATAAAAAATAAATGCTTAAACATATATTTAAAGCTATGTTTTTACACCCATAAATCTGTCCATGTATAAAGTAGGCTGGAGTGTCAGATGACCCCACCTTACAATGGAAGAAGTAAACAAACAGCCCCCACTAGCAGAACTGTCTAACTGAGCTTGTATTTCAGAGTGCCCTAAGAGGCTCATGAGTCAGCTTTGCCCCTGGCTGCTGAGGCAGTGCCAGCCTGCCTGGTGCACCCTGTGCTCCCGGGCCTTCAGAAACGACCAGCAATTGCCACCAGCCTGTGGCTTTCATCTGTAAACACTGTAAACATGGAGCTAAATCAATGTCTTCATGAAACTCAGAGAACTGACCATGCAATTCTGACCAAGTCAATCCTTAGCAAATGCAAAGGCGTAATAACACAAACTGAGGAAAGTAGAAGAGGTGATTTGAAAAGCTTATGTAAACCAGTCTGCTCCTACTTCAGCAACTATGCATTTTTAAAGGGTAATTTTTTCACTATACTGTTTCAGTGTAACAACGACCAAAACTATTGCAGATTTCCTTTGAAATAATAACAGTACAATATATTTTCATTCCAAAATAAAACAAAACAAAGAGTAAATTTTAAATAAACAGTATTTTCATATTACTTTTTGTGTAATAAACAGTGAATGATTATTCTCTCTTCATCTCATTAGTTGACTCTAATGAAGTCAAGGGAGATATACTAAACACAACTGGTACAAATTTCAGGGGAATTAGACCCAAAATACTTTATTTCTATTAAAAGCCAAAGTCATCCTCTCACCTCCACTGTTTGCTCCTTCCAAACTGGAGAAAAGGCCAGAATACTTCACAGTCAAACAACAACAAAAATGCCCAGACTCTGATTATTTTCATCCCCTCTGAACACAAGCCAGACAAATGGAACACGCACATATTTGCAAATAGACTTGTAAACAAAATATAACCTTGGTGTTTGATATCCCAAATCCCTTCTGTTCGTTTACCCTGGATCACTGCCATGACTCGTGATGTAAGCATAACATTTTCAGAAACCTAAACATGCTGGAAAACATTGACCTTGCCAAAAATACCTGATTAAGATATTTTCTGTATCTACTTTTGACAATACTTGAGTGATATTTCTTTTAATAATCTAGAATATTTTCTGTTCAAAACACTACATCTGTTGACACCTATTTATAGGTGTAAAGCAAGCAAAAAATAGCCTCCCAAGAGCCTGGTACCATGGACAGCTCCAGCTGCATCAGTGTAAGTGTCACAGCGGCAGCAACACTTCAGGAACATTCAGCACGGCCGCTGATTTCGAACGCACCTCTTTGCTTTCAGTCTATAGCAGCATTGGATTTTAATTTCCAAACATGATTGTGGTGGTCATGCTCACTTGTTCATAAATGGAGTTTACCTACTCAGGGCAGCAGACAGAGTTGTGAGTTTCCACAGTTATGCTGAAACACTCTTGCTAACACTATTGCTTCCTCTCCCACAGAGTCGAATGGCAGAAAGTTTGCGTCTGTTTGATTCCATCTGCAACAACAACTGGTTTATCAACACTTCCCTCATCCTTTTTTTGAATAAGAAAGATCTGCTGGCAGAAAAAATCCGCCGCATCCCCTTAACAGTCTGCTTTCCTGAATACAAAGGCCAAAACACTTACGAGGAGGCAGCAGTCTACATCCAACGCCAGTTTGAGGACTTGAATCGCAACAAGGAGACCAAGGAGATCTACTCACACTTCACCTGTGCCACTGATACCAGTAACATACAATTTGTGTTTGATGCAGTGACAGATGTCATCATTCAGAACAATCTCAAATACATTGGCCTCTGCTAAGAATCCTTGGGCTTAATCTGTTTTTCCTGGAGTGATAAAAAGGGGCTAACCTCTTCCACTTCTAGTGGGAATAAAAAATGGGGCAATGCTTAAAAGCCCAAAGAGAGAAAAGGGGAAATCTGATATATGAACACAGTTCCTCTTATAGCCCCCTTAACTTGCTTACATTATTTTCCACAAATATATGTTCTGGAGAGTGAGAGACTCCTCTCCAAGAAAACCACACATGCCCAGTGAAAAGAAAAATCCGACTCAAAAACCCCAAACAAAAACAAAAAAAAGAGATTGAGGCCTAACTCTGTGGAGATGTTTAACCACAGTCACTGCACTTTTATTCCATTTGTTTCATTCCATTTCCTACAGTGGGAGTGTTATCATGTTCTGTGTAAGAAATGACTCTTCATCCAGTTGTCCTAAAATTTTATTGACATAAAAATATTAATCTGGTGAGTGACAGATGAACTCGTTTACAGGGTGTGGAGCAGAATGCTTGTGTTGGGGAGAAAAGCTAGGTCAAACCAGAAGCTACAGAATGGGAGAGTTTAAGCAAAATACTACTTAAATTTGTAGAGAATGGGCATGAGCCCACAATATCTGTACCCACAGTCAAGAGTATGTTCACATCCATCATGTATGCACATGCACATGACTCTCAGCATATACTATGTACACACTTCTGCTTTACTTTACTGTTTCTCATGGACACCTTGCCTATTAAAGGAATTGGTGCACAACTGTTTTGTGATTTCCAAACTGACTAGCAGCTCTTTCTGCTCTTTATGGCTTCAAATATGCAGCAAAACTACATGAAATGAATCTTTGAATAGGCCAAATTAAGGTCGGTGTTTCTTCTATTGATAAGGAGTTTTATACATCAAAACAGTCTTCTTTTACATCTTTTTTTGCCAAATCTTGTGGTGTTTCATGAAAACCAAATTTAAGAAGTAGGTTAGTGTTCCTTTTTTAATACAGATTAAAAAAATAAATCACAAAGCAATTTTTTAAATTATTGTTGTAGTGTCTGGATTGCTGAATGTGAAAGTTGCCAACGGACAATTCTGTTCCACTGCTCCAAATACCTTCTGGGTATTGTAATATTGTAACAGATTTCCCAAGAAGCAGGAGCTATGGAGATTGTGTAGTATATAGCCTCCAAAGTCTTTTTTTGTTGGTTTTTAATTTTTTTTTTAATGTGATGTGTTATTAGAAGGTTAAAGATGAGCGATATGAACAATAACTAAATGTCTTGATATTTCAATTTAATAATTTAAATTATTTACAGTTTAGTGAAGTTAAGGAAACTGAAGAGATGCAATCCTCAGCTCCAGGTTTCATCTCATAAAGAAACACTACTGGATGCAGTAACATTCCGGCAAAAGTTTGAATGCATAAGAAGCTCTGTGGGACTGTACTGGAAAATCTCATATGGATCATATAGACCTAAGTCTTTGGTCAGTTGGTTCTTTCCCCTGCCATAGACAAGACTTATTAAAGACTTCAGTGTAAAGTTGGTGTGTAAATATATGTTTGATAACTGTAAAGCACATACGTACACAGAGACACAGACACACATGCACACTGGAAAATCACCTTCTACTTTTGTTCCCCTTATGTACTATGATTAGTGCAAGAAATCTCAGCCAAGGGCTCTAAGAAAATTAAAACAAAATGGTTAATAACATCAACATTTAAATTGTCACCTTAAAAAATAAATAATTCAAATGATACTGAATGTGTCTATAGTGTGTTCATTAAGAAGTGTTACGACAGTTCCTTAATTGGATAATGTTTGTGAAGTTTTCTTCTAATCTGTCTAATTTTGAATAAGGTATTTTACCCCTGACTGAAGACATGGGGTCCCTTAAGCATTCCCTGACAACTGTTGCACCTGAAGAGTAGAGGCAAAAGAGCCAATGAGGCTGTGCCTTCAAGGTATAAAAAGTCTGTGATGGTACACAGGGAGGATTTAGGTCTCACTGGTAGCGAGAAGATACTGCTGCCTGCTTGTGGTATTTGCACTCAGGCTGCTTGGCTTGGTCAGTTTACTAAAAGCTATATACAGTAATTGCTAATACAGGTTTGTCTAAACTTTGTTTACTATTAAATTGCTATAATTTACCTGGGAAATGGGGCAGTATTTCTAGACTAATTTGCTTTTTACATGTAATATCCAATTATTAGCCAGATGAATTGTGGAAAAGGTAGAAAGTGAGTCAGGGCTCCCTTTTCCAGTGAATGGTCTATTAGATGTTGTGCCTCCCTCACCTTTTCCTTTCATGGGGCGGTGGCCTTTTCAGATTAGTGGAAGAAGTGACAAGAAAATACCAGCATTCAATACAGCATAGCTCTGAGGTAAGAAAGCTGGATAAAACCAAAAGTGTAGTCAATTACCAGGAGGGTAACAGACACTTTACATCAAAACGGAAATTTTTATTCAACTAAGAAGGTCCTTCTAACAGAAGTATTAGAGAAACGTAGTAGAGAACCTAGGATATTTTAACAAAGGCCCAAGGGGATTTCCAAAGGAAAGCGCCAGTTCCATTCCTCATTGAGAGAAGGCTATCTTGGGAAGGAGAAAAGAAAGTGAAGCACCACCTGTGCTCCTACTGGACTTAAAAGCATAGGCATGGGGAGGAACAAAGAAGTAAATAATTAAGTTTAAATAATCAAGTCACATAATCATATTACCTGAATAGCAATTTTTGCTATTAACTCTCTAATAATTTAATTCTTGTGATGTTTTTGACCTTAGTATTCTGAGCAAGTCATAGTTACTCTGTTTTCTATCTGAAGACTTCAAGACCTTTAAATAAATTCTGTTTTATACAGAGTTTTCTGTATTAAAAATTCTGATTGTATAAGAAAACTGAGGTATAGGAAAGTTAAAACTAAAAAGTCTGTTGGCTGAAGACAGGTGCTGAAATTAAATCCCTTGACTCTTAGTCATCCACCTGGATAAATCATGCAATTAAATTTGCATCTATTTTCTCAGTTCTCAGGTTTATCAGTGATGCAGTGCACTGCCACCTGAAAGAGCTGCATTAATACAGCTGGGATTTCACTTCACCTGGGCAACAATGACATTCACAGAAGAGATGCCCCATCTGCTGCAGTAAGAATGCCATCTGTCCTTTCAGCATTTGCACTCCATACAGCAAAACAAGTTTTGAAGGGAAAAAGGTATCCTTAAAGAGTCCTTATCCACACATTCAATTGGTTAAGATTATTCAAGGGTGAAGTAGTGGAGACATGGAGAGTCAGCAACGTAGGAGAAATATTATCTCTCGTGCTCTTCCCAAATAGAGGCTCAGGCAAGCTTAAAAATCCCACTGCCCCATCCATTCCACCTCAATCTTTGCGTAAAAGAAGTAAGCACCCATAAATTACAGGATAGGTAATGGGTAAAAATTATTAAACCTTTCCAGTGTTAACCATATCATAATGAAAGATATTTTTTTCCTAGAACTATTTTTGTAGTTGCTATTGCTCGGGTCATTTATTATTGCATAACACCCTTTTACAAACACTGTATTGCGTATGTCAACTAATTGTTTTTTCCAAAGAGAGAAAGTTTTGCTATTAATTTCTTTATTATTTCTTATTTTCTCCTCCTGCTGGTTCTTTTCCTTCTTCTATCCTCTACAGAACACATACATCTATCTATTTTTGTCTGTCTTCGGCCCATTAATTCTTTTCACTAAGTTTCTTCTGGAAATGTTAGTCCCCAGTGCTCTCCCAGACTTTGGATTTTCCCACCTTTTGGTTTTTAACTGTCCCACTGTTTCTGGAAGATACTGGTATACCTCCTTAAATTTAGAAATAAAAAATACTCTGTAAGTGGATTTGCTTAAAATAACCACGTTTTCCTAAATTACTCCTGGAGAAAGACCAGGTGGCCTGGCACAGAGCTAGCTGGAGTCACTGACCACTTCCCTGTTAAAACAGCTATGCTTCATGCCAAAGGCATGTACAGCTTCTGTTCCTTTTTGTTGAGCACAGAACACATTGCTTTATTGGCCCTGCAAATTACCTCAGCTCTAGAGAAGAGCAGAAATGGAGCTGTGGAGTGGTGCATTAGTTGCTGACCTCCTCCAGCTGATCCAGGGTACATCCTATCTCATTATCTGGATGTGAGGTGTAGAAGTGAATGCAAAAAGGAAGATAGACAGTTTCTTGGCTAGCTGAAAAAGGCTGAATTACCAAGCAGAGACTATTTCTGTATCTGTAATATGTCAAATGAACTATGTTGGGCCTTGTGGCTCTTACTACCTATTGGAAAATATTTGTGGTTATCCCTGATAATTCCCCAAAATTGTCTCATAGCAGAAAGTTTTAGCACTTGTTTTTCTTTTAAGTAGCCATCTGTGTGTGAATCCATTCTACAGTGACACAATTCTGCTCAAGGATTTATATTCCAACCCTTAAATACAGGCATGCATATTTATATATATATATACACGTTATATTTTTATCTTAATAAACAGAATACATGACTCAAAAAAACACCTTTTCCAAGAGTAATTACTCAGAGTTGCTGTAACAGACTTTTTAAAAAATCTTGTTTTCTATGCTGATGTTCACAAAGTTGTTTAGCCCAACATATTGATATCCTTCATATGAATGGAAGTATTTAGGATTTTAAAAAGGATTACATGCATGTAAAAATACATCTTTAGATATTTTAGAATTCATGTACATTTAGCAAGGCTTTAAACATTCATTTAATTCTTTTTAAGCATCAGATATGAAACTGAATTTCTCAGACAATATATTTTGCTATGAATTTAAACAGTTTGGTTTTTTAATTGATAATTTCTATCTACTGAAATTTCAAAATTATAATTCTGATCAACTGGAAGAGAAGTTTAAGACTAATGTTCAAATTAGAACAGTTATGAAGTTAGTGCACTATGATGAACAGCTGATACACACCTTGAACAGAAGGGACAAAGTAAGTTTTTATGCAAGATTCTGAAATACAAATTCCAGCATGCAGCCCACAGAACCCGTATCTTGAAGAGGTAGCCTTAAGTTGCATAAGACTTAAGTAAGTGGACTAAGGAAAACTAAGATAAGCAAAAACAGGCAAGGTACTGTTTTAAAATATGAGTTTCAAGGGAAACAGAATAAATTAAATCTGGAGCATAGGTGAATTTACCTGATTTCCTCTCTGTGTTGTCTACTTGAAAACTGCTTAAAGCCTCCTACCTTCAGGTAATTTTGCCATCATGTAAAAAATCTGATGGGTGTTCTTCCGACAGATATCCACTGGATCATTCAGGAGTCCACTGAGGGCAGAAACGATTCCACTTCGTATTAGGCCTTGCCTAAAAACAACAGTGGAGGACAGATTTAACACAACATAATAAAACATAATATATAATGTATATACAATAATGTATCATAATATACATAATGTATACATTTCAGATATTTAATCTTAACTACTCTTATTTATGCTGCATCTCTCTGAGAAAACTTAGGAATTCAGTTCTTATTTCTCACTGAAGCATCACTTCCCACACCATTCAGTAAACTCTGGAATTGCGCCTACCTGCCAATACTATGCGCAGTCATTAGAGAGAGAACTTCTGTTGTTTTTTGCCGGACAGTTTGGTCATGATGTCCCAGCAAAGTCTTCAGGTTATCCAAGAATCCTATGAGACATGAGATTTCATTTTAACATTTCTTACCTTCAGCATTAATTTGAAATAGAAGTATTCATAATTTATCTCACAAGTTGAAGTGCATCAGAATTTTCCTGAGAGTGAAATTCTCATTGTCATATCTCAAGTAAGGAAGAAATGTTCAAATTTCAAGGCCTACTGCCAAAAATGTCATGCTACAAACAAGTTCCTGACTCCTCATCAAGTTAAATCCTAATCCTGCAAATATAAAGTGACATAACTCTAAAAATAAGTCAGTAGAGCTATTGATGTTTTTAGAAATGCATGTTTTGGCAGGATTGACACCTAATTTTTTTTTGGAACAGAAATAAATGCGGTGAACCATTAATGATTGTGTGTATGCACATATGGCACTGACCACAGCAAAAAAAATCAACCCACAACCCCAAAGAAACAACAATCTCACATTGCTTTGGCAATCAAACTGCTCATCAAACACCAACTTCATAAATTTTGAACATTTTTATTCTCTTTTATGAGAGGAAAAAAATACAAAGGAAGTTAATGGAGAAAAAACCAGTGGCAAACAAGGATTTTTTTCAGTGTTATATAACAAACTATGTAGATACACAACAGACTGCTAAAAGTTGCAAAAATAAGCCTGAAGTTGGGGTTTTTTCCCCCCCAAAATCAAAACTCAGGATTCTTCCAGGCTTTTGAAAATAGTGGTGGCCAGAGGTAGCCCTGATGAGTATGATAAATTTGGTTATATTCTCTTCTTTTTTAATTTCTCTTCAAGTTCCAGGCCAGGGGGTGATGATGGTGATGGGGTTCTAACTTTGGACTAATTAAGCTTTTTTTAATTAGCCTATGTTAAGAATTAGCTAAAATCAGAATAAAGACTGGGGACATGGTTAAGTGGTGAACATGGCAGGGCAGAGTTAACAGTTGAACTGGATTATCTTAGAGGTCTTTCCTAACCTTAACAATCCTATGATTCTATGGAAAGAAAGATTCTGCACCACTTTCATGTTTAGGGGTTGAAAAAAGCAAGCCATTGATAAATCCTGAAGTGATGGTAAGTCTTAAAATAACTGTCATGTATGTGGTATTATAATATTCTTTACCTTTCTAAGGTAAAACAAACAGAAAATTTTTCCTGGGCCTTTTGTGCCACCAAAGATATTGTAAGGAAAATGTAATGGCAGAAAGTAAAGAGGGGCTCCCCCCTCAGCCTGCCCCATTTCGTCAGAGCTTGTGAGAACACATCACTTACCTACTGCTATTGCCTGGTAGACTTTTTCTGGATCATGGACCAGATCGCAGAGTGCCATCAGTGCTCGCTGCTGTGTCAGCAGCTCGGGAGACTGCAACTCCTCATTCAGTTTAGGAAGCGCCCTCCTCCCAAATGCCAGAGGAGCTTTTGTGGGATCTATATCAGGGGGGAGGTAGGCTGAGATACGAGGTTGTGCCATCCCAGATCTTCCTAAAAATAGTCAAAAATGCCTGTACTTGGTGACCGGACAGATAAAGGCACCTACTGACTTTAAAAAGTGCTCGGTGTCCCTAAGGAGCTCTTTAGCCCACACACACTGTCAGGGAGCTGTGAAAGAGGCTGGAACGGTGCATGGTCATCAGCACTAATGTCTGTTCATCTGCTGAATTGTCTTATCTGGTTTAATTCCCTACTGAACACTGTAAAGAAAAGAGAAAGAGAGAGAGAGAGCTTAAAATTGCGAGGAGGGATGTTAAAATCGATGGAGGGAATGCTTTTTAAAGGGTTAAACTGAAGTACCCCAATGCCCAAAATCGGCGGGGGGCTCAAAATAATGCAATTAAAGCTAAGGAAAACAAAATGCCTTTTTTTTTTTTCCCCTAGAAAGCCAGATTTAAAGGGATCTGGTTAAAACCTGCCCTCAGAATTCGGTAACGCTTGATAGAATACGTGAGGGCTGCTCCCCGCCCCCCTCCCGCGCCCTCCCCTCAGCACGGAAACCGGCTCAGCCGACTGAACACTACGACCTCCAACACTGAAAACTGCTAACAACAAAAGCAAAAAGTTAAAACAGCCTCTAAACAACTCCACTTCTCCCTCCAAAGCAAAGGAAACAGACTAAACAATCGAAGGCGCCGTGTGCCATTACCAAGCCCCCGGCTCCCGGCCCTCAGCGCCGGCCGGCCCTCAGCGCGCGCGTGCCCCGGTTGCCACAGCGCCCGCGCTTTGCGTACGCGCCGCTTCGTGGATAGCGGCGAGCGCAGCCGAGCCGCGGTCCGGCCCGCGTCAGCAGCGAGAGCAGCGAGAGCAGCGCGCCTGGCGGTGCCGCCGTGAGGGAGGCACGTCAGCGGCGCGGCTGGGAGCTGGGAGCGCGGCGCGAGGCGCGCGCGGGCTGAGGCGCGGCCGCTGAGGGGGCGCGTGAGGGGACGGGGGCGCCGCCGCGGGGTCCCGCCTTGGCGAGTGTTGTACCTCGGTTCTCTGCTAAAATGTGGAGTCTGTCTCCTCGCCCCCTGTTTTCGAAGTGATTTCAGTTGAACAAAATTGAGGAAAATTCAGAGTGAACAAAATGGTGGTCGAGTTGAGGGCAGAAATACGGCAAGCGAGTGCCTTGGGGTACAAGGGTAGAAGGGAGCGCAGTAGTTTTGGACTCGGCTTTCTTTCTTGATCTCCAGAATGTCACTATTCTCCACTATTGGTAAGGGTTTCCATTATTACCTAGTTTCACATAACTGTTTAGAGGAAGGTACACGGGAAGAACGGATCATTGCGATGTTGTGGCACAGTTTAAGGCTGTTCTGGGTTGTCAGATGTGATTTGGCATCAGGAAAAAACTCTGAACAGCTTGTGGTATAAAAGGATAGTGCAGATAGTGAAGTCGTTGAGATGTTTTTCATTATGTCTGAGTAACAATTATAATAATCAAAGTTCTTAAACAGGATTTTACAAATCCAAAGTAATTCTGATCAGCCGGATTAAAATGCATCACAGGAATAGGTTCTGGTTTGTTGATCTTCAAAATCCATAAAAGAAAAATTACTACTTTAAAAAGTATTTTCTGGAAAGGATTTATTTTCCTGCAACATTTTAGAGCAGATTATTTAAAGCAGAGGTGATTTCTCTGAATTAGACTTCCACTAACTACGTACTTGCAAAAGTTTACCTGATTTCCATAGGAAGAACGTGAACTTTTCTCAGGGTAGAAGGATCAGGACAAAATCAGAGATTGGCCCTCAGTGTTAACTCTGCTTTTGGTGTGAGTTGTTCTGTCTTGTCCTTCTCTGTAGCTTGGAATACTGATTTTATTCGTGGTCATGACGTTAACTTCTTTTATGTATGCCTTCTGAATGCCTTCCTCACATCCTTTATCTACCCACAGAAGCTGCTGGTGCTACTGTTCTTGCAATGTTGAGATAAGGAGTGTTGTGATGCCATGGAGACACTATGTTCCCAGCCCTCCCTGGTGACTCCCCTTACAGCTCTGTAAGAAGAGAAAATATGGATCATTCTCAGTATTTTTACCAGCTTTTTATTTCTTAAGCTTTTTTTTTTTTTTTTTTTTTTTTTTTTTTTTTCCTGTAATGGTGTGCGTTATTTGTTGATTTGGTACGTTTGGATATACTTATGTGTGTATGAGATTTAGATTAAATACACTGGGTATGAGTGAAGATGGCCTCTCAATTTTGAAATATTTCTGTGTGGTTGCCTTGGTCCCTCCTGTACTTTGCATTTGCCGAGGTTGTTGAACTGGGGCTTTTTGTAGCTTCGTTTGAGAAAGAGCTCTGGGAGATGAGCAATGAGTCAGTCTATGTACACATGACAGGTGTTTAGGATGCTTAGGAGGTGTTGAACTAGAACTAGGAGAACATGCAGAAAGCAGGTTAGTTTTTGAAACTCTTACCAACTCGTGGAGTTTTTGTTTCCAGAATTGTGCTAATAGTTCTGACGTTAAGATGTTAATATTGTCGTAAAATCATTCAAGCTTGCCAAAAGGGGAGGAGCACACCATAACAGAGGTCTAGATCTCTTGAGTTTTATGCAGTCACAGGTAGCATAGAGCTATCCATATGGGAATAGATACATACTGTAATGTCACCTCCTTTGGTGGACAACCCATCAGGTACAAATCTGGATTCTTTGGGGGGAAGTGGCTCTTTTGGTGTGGTTGAGATCATATTCATGTCTGAAGTGATTTAAAAACAACTGCCCATGGAAGAAAATAAAACATTAGTTCTAAGTAGTCGACTAGCAATTCTGTTAAGAATTATTCTTAGTGTGTGCTTGTAAAAGACAGCTGTAGGGTTTTTTTATTTTGTACTTGCTCACTGTTTAAAATTACTTTTCTGTATTGATGTGCCCTTTAACCTTTTTAGTCTGCTGCAGAAGCGGGAGAGGCTTGTTTCCTGGTTCAAAGCCTGTCCCAGCTTTATCAAAATGTGACTGTTAGAATGGGAGAGCTTTGTTTTCTCCTGAAAGTTGGAAATTTAAATCCTAATAAAATACATAGCTATATCTGTTAGCATACTAAATGCTGTCTATATTAATGAGTTGATTGACAATACTTAGGTAATGCAAAAGAGCTGTGTGGTTTCTTATTCCTTGTCTTTGGTGTTTTGTACATTAGAAAGCAAGATTATTAATGACTAGAAAGACATTTATATAATTCAGAGTGGCTCATTAGTGACATGCGCATCCTGACTTTAAAGCTGAGATGAAGTCAAGTTGAAATGCTGAAAAAATCCCTTGGGAGTTTCTTTATAATTGCTGCTATGCTTAATATTAGCACTGTAACAGTTCTCCATTCGTTCCTCATCTGCTAGGTTAATCCTGCTCTTTGTATCCATATATACAACGATCTTTGAAGAAAAAGGAACTGTTTCCTTCTACAGGACTGGGGACTCCTGGGTTTATTGAGGAGCAGTTTCTGATCAAAGAAATCTGTATGACCACTAAAACGAGTTTGTTTTTTCAAAACTAGGGCCCTAGGTATAGTTAAATTACTCCAACTCCGCCTTCCCGGTCTGTGGAAGAAGGGGAGGAAGGGAATTGTTGCAAGCCTGTTGCTATGGCCACGTAGCAGGGGCTGAGCTGTTTGTGCGGCTGGAATCCTGCTGCATCAGCTGCTGCTCGGTGAGTCCTTCCTTACACTTTGCTACAAGATGGAAATGCTCTCATTAGAAACGTTCTTTTGAATGCCAGTTAGAAATTGGTACCCTAATAAGGGTCTCCTCCCCCAGCAACCCACGAGGTTTCATTACATAACCAAATTGATGTCTCAGGTGAGACATCTAAATGAATTTGTGATTTTCATGTGAACATTATTATTCTTTTTCCATGTCAGACGGCTTTCACTCTCACTGAGCTGATCTTGGATGAAAGTTTGATGTTGTGCCAAGAAATGTGGCAGCTTTGTCTTTCCTCCTTTCTTCTGACCACATGAAATCTGGGATCCCCTAACATTAATTAATGTGCTTAGTGCAGAGGCATTTGAAAGAATGATGAGCAAGGTTTCTAAATTAAACACTGCAAAATCCTTTGAGGGCTACACTGCAAGCACTTAGGTTGAATTAAGTGAACACTTCTCTGTCCTCCCATGGAATTAGAGTTGGTGCCTTGTAGTTTCAGAAGGCCACTGTTTGCTACTCCAGCTACGCACACTGAAGTGGTCCCTTTTGCATGAGAGACAGGTTTTGTTACATGCAAAATGAGTTGAAGAACCACTAGTTGTACTGAAAAGAAAAAAAAAAAAGATGACATGTCTGAAAGAACTTGGTTAGTTTTTGTTTTATCATGTTGTCCTTGTATTGAGGTAATTCCTGAATACTGTCTTTCTCTTTGCATATTTTCAGTCTTGTAGAATTTAACTGAATTTGGAGGATGAAGTCCAGCCTAATGCATTTGGTTCCCCCAGTGAGTAGGGAAAGAATAATCTCCCAGTTTCCCAAGGTAAGCATTTTTTGTCCCTCTGGTTACTGCATGTAGCCCCTGCCACACAGATCTATCTTTCCATTGTGTTAAAGGTATTTTAATTTAATTTAATGTACACTTGTTGTCTTCTGTTAAAATTACAAATTATTTAAGATTCTTTCAAAGTTTAGTGTGACCTTGTATTCCCGTTCAATGCTGATGTCTTTAATAATAATCCTCATTCTTCTTTCTAACTTTTACAAAAAGTGACTCTTGTCACAGAAGTGTTATCTCGTAATATTTAATCTTGTTTTTTTAGCAAAACAGTAATAATTACATGCTTAAAGAGCTCCAGCACTGAGGGAAAAGAGGAACCATAGCTGACATTAAATATGCAAAAAAAAATCTAATTAGGAGGCTTTGGTTGAAGAATTAGAGGCAATTTTAATTTTCTGTTTGTATAAGAACCTTAGTCATAGAGTAGATCAAATGTAGTAGGCACTATGGAAACACAGACAAAAGACCTTTGATGTCCCCAAAGACTTTTGTGTTTGAAGTATAATAGAAGAGTTAAGGACAGGGAAGGACAAGGAATCACCACTTGGTTTTTTTCAGTTGTTCAAAAGATCCTTTTAAGGGAATTAACTTTTTTTCCATTCTCGATCTCAGCTACGTATTTTCCTCATTTTAAACTAATTCCTAGTTAAAGGACTAGTAATAAAAACAGCGCTTCACACTTAGAAAAGATTGAAAAAACTTCATAGTAAAAATTACTTGCTGGTGGAGTGCTCCCATCTGTGTTTGTCTTGTGTTTCTTAGATTATTGGGATAATTGAAGGACTTATTGTTGTACAGAATGATGAGCTAATGGATTTGGCTGTGGGTGCTTAGGCGGTGCTGGGACTGGCACTCAGAAAGGTGCACAAAGGATGGTGTTGTCCCAAGGAGTTTTCACAAACCTTATAACCCAGTCTAACCCTTTTCTTATGCCAGGGTAACTCTGTGCTTGACAAGCCCTTTGAATAATCACGTTATCTGTTTTTCCTTGTCGGTTTGACTTCTTGCCAAGTAGCCATCACCTAGTTTGTCCCAGCAGCTGTTCTCTCTTTTCAGTGGTACACACCTGAGGCCTGTCTGCAGTTTAAAGAGCACTTCCATGCACAGGTCAGGACTGCTTGTCAGGAGAGTGCTGGAACAGCTGGGTAAGTTTGTAATAACCCAGCTATGCAAGGAAGAAAGTATTTTAAGGTCTTTATAGCCCGCTTTCTTCATTGGCTGTTTTTCTCTCATTCCTCGTGTTCTTCAGGATGTTTCAAGGCAGCTTGGTCCATGTGCGGGGCAGTTCTCTGACCTGTTTCACAGTAAATGAATCAAGTGCCTCTTCTTCTGCTGGCATAGGTAGCTTTGAAAAGATGGTGTAGTGGTTTAGCAACAAAAAGGTTTTTAGCACCTTTTAAGTAAACACTTCGTTCAAAAGATCTAACAGATCAGCCTTACTGTGTCCTCTGTAGGTGTTCCAAAGGAGAAGTTAATAAAGGCTTTGGAGGGATATAAACACAGCCGTTTAAAGTTTCTTGAAACATCTAAGAATCTAGTTTTAGTCTTTTTGAAGTATACATGCTGAGATGTTCTCTTAAATGGCTCCTTAAGGCTGGAACAAAATTCTGGTAAATACATAGCATTGAAAAATCCAAATAAGCTGCTTTATGCCCTACGAATAATCTTGAAGTTGTTTTTCCCCTGACTTTATCTCTGCCCCAGAACTGTTACTATTACTGATTTAATCTCTAAAGCAAGGCAAGAAAGCTAAACTCCGTTAGAAATCATCACTATTCAGTTAAAATAAATAGCTGTACATTTTAGTGATAAATGCTTCTGGTTTCAGTGTGAGGATCTTCCATAAAGTGGAGCTCCTATGAATACTGACAATTAGCTCACTATTCTTCCAGCTCTAGAGTTGCTGACATGAGACTTGTCATGATATCCATCTTTAAACGCAACTTTTTATTCATTTCACTAGGGAGTCTTGCTAAAAAAAACTTTTAAAGCCAAAATATGTCACCCTGAGAGACATCAGTGACTTTATTCCTTCTTTAGAAACACAGTCACTATCTTAGTTTCATGGAAATTTGTTACAAGTGTCTGGACAATTTTCATAGCAAGACATACTTTATTGAATAGAGGTATTTTTTCCTTCTGTTACCAGGATGTATTTGTTTGGGATTTTTTTGTTTGTTTGTTTTTTGTTTTTTTCCAGAGTAAACCAACTCTCCAGGTAATTTATTCTGGTAACAGAGTATAACTAAAAGGCTGTATGTTTTGTCTTTGTGAATAGAATTAAACCACTTTTCTGTCACTGCTTTCTAGATATGATTATTATGTGGTCATTTAAGTAATTTTTTGGTGGAATGGGGGTAGGAAGAGCAGCCAGAGTGTTTTGTACAGTACTTGAAAGCCTGAGAGGAATAACCATTACCTTCCTTTTCCATTATCCCAAGTAATAAAATATTTCTTTGTCATTTGGAATGCTAGTCTGATAAATTCAGTAGCTAATGGCCATATTTGATACTCTCTTGATAGTCCATCATTGTGTTGAATGGTCCAATCTAGGCGTTTTTGTTCCCCAGTATGAATTAATGGAACACACACCTCTAAACCATCACTTACTTTTTTTTGTTTTCCCTTAAGGTTGTTCATTTTATTCAGTATTTTCTCAGTAACAGTTACCAGGAGCACAGGAGCATAAGAGTCTGTGGCCACCCAGTTAATGTTGACTGGCACATAAAACCTTTTTTTTCTGTTTTTTCCTTCCGAATATTAGTCATGCAACTTACCAATCAAAATTTCAATTATTTAGAATAGATAACTTGGAATCAGCATCATATGCAAGTTGATGTAACCAGAAATAGTATTCAATAGAAGATTAATTCCTCTGTTTAAAAGCCATTTCTTGGTAGAAAAGAACATAAAACCTCTTAAGCCATTTTTGTAGCATGTGCACAGGAGATGTCAGTCCAAGTTTAGGTCAACAAATAGACTTAAATTCACTTATCCACCTGTATCTCCTAAAAGAGACACTATTTTGATTTTAAGAATGCAGGTTGAGTCACCTAAAGCCCATCTGCTGTATCCTGAGGGAGGACCTAGGGCAAAGAGGATTATTTGCATGGAGCCGGGTTCAGATTAATATTATTTCAGATAGTCAGAAAATGTATTGGCTCTAAGCCTGTGGGTTGTTTTTCCCAGAGGCACATTCTGCAGTGGGTTATTTTATTATCAACTATTTCTTGTTTCTGCACTTAGGACTTCATTGGTACTATTAAAGTCAGTGAGAAACTTGGGATAAATTGGAATGCAAAGGATGCAGATACTCCATGGTCTTATGTGTAAACTACCAAATGTACATACTTGTAGTCAAAGCAATTTTAATGGAATAAAATTTATGTCCCACTGAATTAAAATGAAGGGGAAAAAAAGAGAGTAAGAAATGGACTGTTTCTGCCCCCAGAAGGGTTTGGTTTTTTTGGTGGCTTGCTTTCTTCCAATTTAAGACTGATCGTGCAGCATAGTGGCACTTAGGTAAACTGAAGTCACAGCTACATGTGCTCATCACTTGCAATTTAAAGATCTAGATCACAATTTTTAGAGAAAGACTGTTGAAATTACTAGTAAAACCATGTAACATTTTCAAATATTTATAACAGGCTGAAAATATCCAAAGTCGTTGTGGTAGGAGACCTGTATGTTGGGAAAACCAGTCTTATCAACAGGTACAGTATATCTCAGCTGATGTTTTGATTCTGCTGTTTCTCAAGTAAGTGTTATACCATTTCTATTTCTGGCTTTAGAGCAGTACTTCATGGTTCTGGTTTGAACCTGAACCAGTACTTCGTGGTTTTGTTATTAAATGAAGACAAAATGAAGTCAGGCTTGATACATCAACACAGAAGGTTGTGCTCTAGCACTTCAATCAGTGTATGTTGTATTCTGAAGTATTTTTATCCAGTCAAATATGATACAGTGTTTTCTTAAGGAATCCGGTCTAAAGGCTAAACAATGGGGAAAAAATTCCAGTGTCTGAGTCTTGGTTTCATTTGGGTCATTATTTACAACCCAAAATATATTCCCTTCTAACTAAAACTGTAAAATACTATACCTCTCTTAAGAGCCCAAAGATATTTTATTCTGAGTCTTGTACTGTCCTGAGAGCTTACTAGATATATGTGCTTTCTAGTTTGTTAAACAGTATCTCCTTTTCTTTTAATTAGTCTTGATGTTTTTAGATCTGCTTCTACATTATGTAGCCAATCCACAGTTAGTTTATTCTTTTATTCATAATTTACCCTAGACAGTGTTAGTTTTGCAGTTATTTGTAGTTGTGTCTTACTAATATTTCATCTGTTTTTTTATTCAATTGCAGATTTTGTAAAGATAATTTTGACCGAGACTACAAGGCAACAATTGGAGTAGATTTTGAAATTGAACGTTTTGAGATAATTGGAATGCCATATAACCTCCAGATGTGAGTTGAAAGAGCATGGTTAAGCATTGCACAGAGTACAGTCTCAGCAGAGCTTGAATTGCTGCAGGCTGTAGTGTAATAAAGGTTTTCAAAATATAATAAAATCGCATGAAGAATAATCTGATCTGAAGAAAAGATTCTGTCTCTGCACTTACAGTTTTAGTAAAAATTGTACTCTTAGATTTCTCATCCCTAAAAAGCATTACAAGTTTGTCAATTGAAATTCATCTTGGATGTCTTGCACTATTTCAGTAGAGTTCTGCCTTTTTTACTCAATGTTCATGAAAGAGAAGTGGAAACTTTTGCCACAGCCATTGTCCAGTGCTAGTGCAACCCCAGTCAGTGATTTGGGTTTGGTAGGCACAATGAGCACTGAACTTGGCTTTACTGGGAGTTTTATTCCTGCAGTCACTGAAATTATTGTTAAGGTGTCTAGTAATTTCAACATCTCTTAATTAGGGACTAACTAATTATCCCCAAATCATAGAAAAGCTGGAGTGTTTTTATTAGAATGTGAACTTAGTATCTTTGATTTTCAACTTCGTTTGTCTGACTAGTGGGAATCCTGCCCTTCTTTCAACTGCTCTGGGTCTGTGGAATGGTGTTCCTCTGTGTTTGTGGTGGCCAGCAACATGATTCTGCAGAGGGCATTATTGAATCATCTGTAGTGTGACCTAGAGCAGAACTAAGATGCTTTGCATGAGCTATTTTAGTGCATGAATCTTAAAAACCTTTTTACCTAGGAACACTTTTTTTTCTGCTGAGGTCGCTGGTGTAAATAGATGGCCCCTGGTATTTATTGGAAAATACTTAAAAATCCATTTCCCACTGATTTCACTGTGATTGTGTTTGGGAAATTCTGCCAGGCACTATCCTTTTGGAAGCTGAGTACCTCTAAAAATCTAGACTCATGCATCAGTATTTTGCAAACTGAAGCAATAAGGTCAGGTTGCATTATCTTCAGAAGCTGGGTAGAACATTTCCATATGATAAGCACTAGTGCCCCCTCTTGCTGAGAGATTTCCATGCAAGATATATTTGCAAGCATCTGTGACTGGCAATACAAGGCTACCACAAAACCCAAACCTCTGTAGTGCTGGCACTAGCTGAGAGCACTGCATATCATGTTCATTAATAAGAAGAACATCCTTGATTTTATTTAATGGTGTCATTAGTACCTGGTAGACTGAGCTGTAGGTCTCTGATTTGTAGGAACAGATATCTTATCTAGCAGCTGCAAGATTCTAACATGACTTAGCTAGTATTAGCAGAGAAAATTTACAAAATTAGATTGCCCTAGAAATACATGCACATTACATAGATGAAAGAAAAAAATGTTTTAAGAAAAGGATATTACCATGCAGAATACAAATATTTGAATTTTCTCCAAAATCATCAGTATTTCAAAAAAGAAAGGTAAAATTAGAGTTTGCATGTCTTCATTGAATAATAGAGCTTTACTGTATTTCTCTCAGTAGTTAATGAATAACATGTTCCAGATGGTGACACTTCTCTGGTATCACATTCTTCTCTGCCTTGTACCAGTCTGCTGCTTCATTAGCATGTTTACTCAGGTTACCCTGGGTTTCATTAACCTGAAATTTCTTTTTTTCCCCCCATTGCACAGATGGGACACAGCAGGTCAGGAAAAGTTCAAGTGCATTGCATCTGCTTACTACCGAGGAGCAGAGGGTGAGAACAATATTAATTTGATCCTGCCTGTGTCAGGAGGTTGTATTTTATACAGCAAGATGTATCCATATATGCTCCTTGGGAAGGTGACTATAAGACAGTGTGGTGGAATGGATCGTCTCCATTATTGTAGGGAAGAAGGGATGAAGAAATTAATGAATTGTCACGTCTGCAAGCTCTGAGTGTTCTGATGATGCAGTGATAAAAATTGGCACTTGTGTCTAAGAGGAAAAGAATTTGTGGTTGGGTGAGATTAAAGCTGGAGTTAGAAGTGAGTATTTCTGGCTTTCCCTTTGGTAAGCGACAATCCTGTGGGAATTAGTGGTCCCAAAATGAAAGGGTTAAGAGCCCTATAGAGTACAGATAAAAGGTTGAAGACTAAGGACTTGTGTGTTACTGGGTGCTAGAAAAGGAAAAGGAGTGAGCAAATGGATAGTCTTCCACCTCCTCTGTGTTAAATCTATTCTTATACCTTATATGTAAACATCCCCTCTGTTTAACAAGATGGGTTGGAGCAACTTCTGATACACTTGCTAATTTAATTACTTATTTTCTGTTCTTGTCTTTTATTGCAGTTATTATAACAGTGTTTGATCTGGCTGATATCCAAACTTTGGATCACACCAAGTAAGTTTCCACATTTTGGCTTATCTTTTAAAGGTTTTACAGCAGGTTTAATTGCCTTGCATATGTAGGTGTTAAGAACTTGCTGGATCATGAGTGTATTTTCTACTGAGCTAAGAAATGAAAAATGACAGTCACTAGTTTGGATTACATAGGGTGGGATTCTTCTGAAGAAAATGCAGGGCATAAATTTGAACTACTTACACTTGACTTCCTTGAAATTCAGTGCACAGAGAGAGAGAGAGTTCAGTAGAAGCTTGATCCTTCCAAAGCTGGACATGGAGGAAGGGATGAAGTGCACCCCAAAAGCATTCTTTTTTTTACTTCATTTGCTATAAATAGAATAACAGAAGAGAATCTAATGTAAATTATGAAATTGATGAGATGCATCTCATGCTTAATGTCTCAAGAGCCTCTCATTTTTTAGGTGCAGTGGTATTCCAAAATTTTATTTCTCTGGTTTCTGTGGTTCTGATGGGAGGTAGACTGTTAAAGAGGAGGGAAAATAAAAAACTCAAAGTATATGTAGATACAGCTAAACTTACTAGTTCAGATCCTTGTGCTGATTTGGTTACATACTAATAGCTGTGAGTAAACTCATTCTGCTTTTAGTGCAGACTGTGAAACCCTACATGGATCTGTGATCCACACTGTTGTCACAGCTCAGAGCATATGTATTTCTAACGTGCTGTTGTGACTGTAATGCAGGTACAGACTTCTTTACAACCTGTACTCTGTCTTATTTGAATGTGTACTATGGTGCTTAGCTCATTTACATAGGACTTTGTAAAATAATATATATATTAGTGTCTCTGCTTGGCTGAAAGTAATTGAAGCCTGTGAACCTGATTTCCCACACACGCACACACTCCCTTCCCTCCTTGACTTGTGTTGGATGACTCAAGAGAAACTTGATTGCCAGAGTAACAGGAATATAAAAGCTCATGAGACAAGAATCATACAGCCTTCATAGGGAGCTGTTTTATAATGCTGAATAGATTATTTCACTCTTTATTCCCATTCGTATCTAACCTGCTATGTGGTTCATACCTTTTCATTTGCTTCTTGTTTTCTTATTCCTTATCTTGCACCAAACTTTGCCCCCTGCCTTACACTGAGAAATATCCTCTCTGGGCGCTAAAATGATTGTTGAATTTGCACTCTGCCATGGGTGTGATTTTACCTTAGTGGAAGACATGTATTCAAAGGAGTTGAAAGAGCTACTGCTCTCTCTGTCTAGAACAAAAGGCTTTTGATACTCTCACGTAAGTTCTTCCTCTCACTTTTCTTGTGACCCTATTATCTGTCACCTTCTCCTACACTCCTCATTCCCTCTGACTGATTCTGTCATTTCTCTTTTGTATTTCAGACAGTGGCTAGAAGATGCATTGAGGGAGAATGAGCCAGATTCCAGCTTCATCTTTCTAGTTGGAACAAAAAAAGATTTGGTGGTGAGTAAATTGAATGCAGATAAGGAAATCAGATTTTCCTTAGTTCCTCAAGTGATTTCCCTTACAAGTCATGCACAATGTCATTGAGATAAAGACATTGAGCAAAAAACTTCACAGGATTTAAAGACAAGTAACTGGGCTGCTGACTTGATAGCTCCTTACCAGGGTGTGTGCTAGGTAGAGGGTTACTTGTTAACTGTTGCTTTGTTTCAGTGCTGTGGGAGCTGAGAGGAGACTTCCATTTAAAACAGGTGCTAAATACTCGAATGTCCTTGCAGTCATGTCTGATTGCCCAAGTCTAGGCAAGGTCAGAAAGGCCACTGAGAAAACTGGAAGCATCACAGTGTAGGTGCTTTGGCAGTACCTCTGTGCTGTTACCAGCCCAGACATGCTTTTTATGTTCAAATTGTTCCGTGCTGTTTGTGCAGTCAGATGCTGTGTGCCAAAGGACAGAGCTGGATGCCATCCGTTTTGCCAAGGAGATGCAGGCAGAATATTGGTCGGTTTCAGCCAAAACAGGTAAATTCCTGCAAAGGATGTAAAAATAGCAGAACCTCCAGGGCTGATGTTGAAGTGAGAGGAACTTACTGTCCCCCTGTCGCCAGGTTTTTTTGGGTTGTTCTTGCATTTTGTTGCTGTTAGAAACTTCAGGCTTATTAATGGCTGATTTTATTTGAGCATTTCTATGTGTGCTTTCACTGTCGTGTTTGCAGAAAGAAGTAATCAAACTGCTTTGCAGTATCTGAGCATGTTTAATTCATAGACAGTTACATAAATACACATGTGCACTACTACTCAACGTTTGCTATGGAAAAAGATTATACCACAAACTGAATTCTCTCCTTTGCTGGCTAAAAATAAAGGTGCAGCACGGGGTACAGTATTCCAGAGTAAGAAAATTAGAAATTCTTTCTGCAGTGATCAGAATGGAAGACAGATTGTTGGAGAGGCCTGTTCGGCCCCAGTATTGAGCAGTTCACAGATGTGTTTGTTATGCTTGATCATCTGTTGATGTGCCTTTATAAAAACACATAATTTCTGTCTTGTTTCCTAGGGGAAAATGTCAAAGAATTCTTTTCCAGAGTTGCTGCCTTGGCCTTTGAACAGTCCATGATAAAGGAGCTGGAGAACACTCCTGGGCACAGGGCCCAGATTGGGGCAGGAAATCTCATCAGTATGTGGAGTTTTGCTGTTTTTGTGCATTTTCCTTGTTTATAGTCCAAAGGATTGGGGAGGTTTTTCCTTTAAATTAAGCCAGTTTCAAACACCTGCAAGTATATTCATGTCATTGTCTGCCCTGGTTTTAGACTACAGGAGTGACTGGCCTGCATCCAGCTTTTGTTACCCCTAGTATCAGATGGTATAATTCCTTGTAAATTGATTTTATAACTTTTTTGTTTCCACAGAACTGGAGAAGAACATTATGGAAATTCCAGAAGACAATGCTCAAGTCAGCCTGAGTTGCTGCTGACTGTCAGCTGTTTCTGCAAGTGCCACACTTCTCTGCAACAATGCTCTCAAACCAGAAATAGAGAACTTTAATTTTAGAAATGAGGGAGGAAAAACTAATCCCAACTTTCTTGCTGAGAGTTCCTTTGCTGCTGCAGGCTCACCGTGCTGGGTGGTACAATTGTTACATAAAGCTTTCTCTGTGTAGTTGAAACATAGCATCCTTGTCTTAATGCAAGAAGACACTGCCAGTGCCATGTGCTCACCTGTCTGCCAGAAAGTCTTGTAGTCAAAACTGATGTCATTCTGGTGTGTTAGTCTTTGATAATTCTCTAAAAGTCTTAGCTAGGGGAGTGGCACTCTCCTGGGAGCAGGAAACAAGTGGCAGTTCAGGATAAAGGGTGCTATCCATCTGGTTTTGCCTTTTAAAATCATAGTGTAAAATAACTCTGATTCGCTTTTATGCATTCCAAGTATTTTAAAACTATTTGAAAATAAATCTCTTTAAGTATCAGGTCTGGAAGTACACAAATGCAGACTGCATAGTTTCCACTGTGGTTTCTCCATCCAGGAAAAATCTGTGTTACTTTTCATTTTCCACTTGAGAATCGGAGCCCAGTATTAAATATTTCCAAGCCTAGAAGAAGTCCAGGTAGGAACTTGGTTGTTTTAACCCAGCTGTCTAATATTTTGGAAATGTTGCCAGATAAGAATTCTTTTCTTCTCCATTCTCTTGAATAAGAAAGAATGGTCACACAAGTGCATAATATGGAACATGTATTATTTCCCTCTAATTTTTCCAATAGCTCTCTGAATGCTAATATTCAGTTGTGAGTATCTAGCTTAGAATTCCATGTTTGTAAGATTCATATCCAACATTTCAGGCTATGCTGGCATTAAAAAAGTATATATACAATGCTCTAAATTTCATACTGCATTTATTTTAAATGGAGAGAAAGAAGAAATCCTGTGAATAGTTACAAGGTACAGTTTATCAAGATACTCATTCAATCATTGCAGAAACAATAGTATCTGGAAAACTAATTATAACAGGACCTTTCAAATTTGAGCTGCTGAGAAGTAAAGACGTGTTAATAAAGAAATGCATCCATCCAAAAATATTCTGGATTCTCTGCTGTTTTTCCTGCTTTAATAAAAAATGGGAAAAAGTGGAGAAAAGATAGCTTAAACATCCTTTTTATTACTTTTTTCTTATGATGTAAGTGCTGAATAGAGATCTAGGAACTCTGTGTATTTTTTTATCAGATGATCTTCACTTTGGCTATTGTGCTGCCTGTTGGCAAAGACACAAGTGCAGCATTTAGTGGAAAAAATGAATCTGTGAGGGTATGTAAGGAGCTCGTTATCCAAATGTGTAATATTTTGTCCTTATGATGTTGTATGAGTTTGTTCAATTCCCAAGTCTGTTTCACAGGGATGATGAATTTACACTCTCCTTGTAGCATGTGCTGAGCTGGGTGGGCAGTGTGGCCATGGCCTTTGTGTTTCTTGAGTCTGAAGGAGAGTAGAGGAGACAGTTCACTCTCCTGCAGCAAGTCATGTTAGCTGGACTTCAGTGCTGACATGAGAGATAGTGTTTACAGTGCAAAATGACTCAGGAACAAATCTAAGAAAAGATCAGCGTTTGTTTCTTCCCCCCCCCCCAGCCCCCCCCCCCCCGAAATATATCTCCTAAGGCTTTCTTTTGTTGCTGAGGTCAATTATTGTACAAAATCACTGAGATGCAATCTCTTCAACAGCACGATCATGTTGCCTGGAAAATCAACTGGGACAGTTTTTTCCTAGGGATTCAGTACACTGCATGATGTTATTATTGTTTTGTTTCATCTGAAGCTCCAAATACTTCACATACAAATGCAATACTCTGTCAGTCATCAGCTATCACGGGACAATGGCCTGAGTCCAACTATTATATGATGGATGCTTTGAGACTGGGGTTCTTGGTTTTGGTTGTTTTGTTTTGTTGGGTTTTTTTGGTTGGGTTTTGTTTTTTGGGGTTTGTTTGTTTGTGTTTGTGTTGTTTGGGTTTTTTTGCTTGGTTGGTTGGTTTTAAGGGTGTTTTTATCAATAATTCATCATCTAAAATGAATCTTGGATCATGTTGCAACTGATGAGTTGCTTAGGAAAGCATAAAGGAAACTAACTATAGAAAATAAACATAAATTTGTAAGTTCTAATGTTTTATCAATGTATGCTAATCCATTCTATCAGTAACTTAATTGACTTTGAGGAAGCCTTAATATTTTGGAAAACAGTGTTGAAAAAGCTGTGTTTACTCTAACCATTGGTGGGCTAAACCACAATTTCTACACCAGTTGAAATCCCCACAGTGATCATGGCAACAGTCACAGTTTCAGCTTCCTTGTGGAATTTGCAGGTGAGAAATTGAAGAAGTGAAATTTTGAGTCAGTCTGCAGCAGAGGTAAAGAGCAGTTGTAATAATCCATTTCCCAAAAGAAGTACTAATGTGCTGTTTCTTTTCTTTATTAAGTAAAATGTAATGTGTTAATGGGCCCTGTTTATATAGGGATGCATTTGTGCTGAGCTGATTAATCAGAAATCATGTTTTATTTCTCATTTTTAAAGTTCAGATAATGTCCTACAGTTTCTGGTTTGGTTTGGTTTTTTTCCTTTGTCCTTACAAAACCCCTGGTTCTTCCGCATGGGATGACGCTGAAGAACAGTTCCCAAGTGACAGCTCGAGAGCTTTACTCAGAGCCAAGCGGCTCCTCTTCCCACAAGAGGGAGCCCGGCGGTCACTGCAGGATCAGATCGTGCCCGCTCGGAAGGGCTTTGCGATCTCTCGCAGGCCAGCAGAGGGGACGTGCTGGCCCGAGTTTAGCTCCTCATCTCAGGATTCCCAGTCTCAAATCACAGGTACGTGTCTGCCACCGGAGTCTTCAGGAAGTTTTGTATCCTATTAAAATAGTACTCTGTGGAAAGCAAGTATCAGCAAAAATTCAGACAACACTTCAATCCCCAGAGGAGTTTCTGGAGTTGTGCTACCTCAGTAGATAAAGAGGGTGTAGTTGTTTGACAGTATTATTCACTAAGAGTTAAGTGTGCATACAGAAATCCCTCATCAGAATCCTTGCTCCCTCTGGAAAGGACACAAATGTCAGAAAAGTGGACCCAAATAGAAAACACTAGAAATAAACAGTCAGAATCATGAGACTTCAGTAAAAGTTCTGTATGAATTCAGAACATATCCCGGTGGTGTAACATACCTGCCATTGTTTATAACCATACCAGTACAGTCTTATTGTTCCTGGAATTACAATGCATGTCAGAATTTTGTTGGTGAAACTAGTACTAAGCAAACAAACAAAATCAATGGGGGAAAGGCAATTTAATATATTTCTGTGTCAGACTGAGATTTCTTGAAAGATTTATGGAGTTATTTATTAGACGTATAGATTTTATTACAATTTAGGTCATAATCTGTTTTTCATATAGGTCAGCCAATGCTTGTTATGTGTTAAAAGCTGAGGAAACAAGTGCAGGAAAGAGGTTAAAGCCAGGAAACAAAACCCAAGAGGGATGAACTGTGCAAAACTGAATACATGATCAGCCATTTGTGAGATATCTGAAAATACCCCCAAATATTTTGATTTTCATATAAAAAAGCATGAAGAGAAAAGCTGTTTAATGGATTTTGAAACCATACATATCTCAAAGGTAAGAGTGCTGCTCCTGTGGAGTTGTGCTTTTCATTCTTATGGGATTTTATTAGTTCTTATCAGGGCTATATCCCACTCTCTTTTCTAGCAACATATGCCAGAAAATATATGCTTCACCACAGATGTGAAAGAAGCAGGTTTGTGGGGGATATGAGGTGTATGTATTACTTTTTTTCCAGAGGTTGAATTAATACACAAAAAGGACACAGGGCTTAAGCAAGGTAATGCACTGTGATTTCAGAAGGAGTAATACCCAGCAGCTAGAATTCTGTTTAAATCATTTGCTTCACCCAGAGCTGAGGCGTGGGAATGAATTATTTGGGCTAAGATAATATATAGGGCAAAAATGAGACTAGAAAAAACAAAGCAGCCTTTATTGTCAGTATCAGAGTTATTTTGGAGTACCAGTTGCCCATCTCAGAAACCCAGCTTGTCATTTATTGGCAAAGAAGGTAGGATTGAGGGAATGATGAGCCTGCTGCTAACCAGCACTTACAGGGGTGGGGGAAAACGTGACCTTTGAAGGTGAGCTGTATCAGTGCCGGGGGGAGAGCCTTGCTGTGAACACAAGAGAGAGCACAGAGACGTGCTGGTGTTTATACATAATAGATGAGGGCATGGCTGTATGGACGGGAATGGATACCTCCCTATGCACACAGTGCTGTGTGCATGGCATGTTCTCACCCAGGATTAGCTATGGTGATATCTGTATGGTGTGATGATGCCCAGGCCCGTGGCTGCCAAGTGCGAGCGGGCGGGACCGCTCACGACTTTGCCTTTGTCTCCCGCTCAGCCGTGGGGAAAGCGCTGGGCCCCCCAGCCCTGTGGAGTCCCCCGGCCCGGGCGGCCCGGCTGCCCCTTTAAGAGGCCCCAGCGCCGTGTCAGTGCCTGCGCCGGGTCCTTCCCTCCCCTCCCCTTCCGCAGCGCCGCCGGAGCCGGGCCGCGATGGGCCGCCGCGGGCAGCGGGCGCCGCGCCGCCGGGGGGGCTCCCGCGGGGCCGCGGGGCGCTCGGGCACCGCCGGGTAGCGGCGAGCTCGGCCGGGACGCGCCGCCGCATCGCCGCCCCGCGCGGGGAGCGTCTGCGCCCCGAGCGCGGCACAATAGCCGGGAGGAGGAGACAGGGAAAGGGGCAGGGGGAGAGGAGGAGAGAGAAAGAGAAAGCACAACACGGGGGCTGGCGAGGGAGCGCGGAGCGGAGGGCTCCGGAGCGTGGCCGCGCTGAGGACCGTGCCCAGGACGGCGGCGACAGGAGGTGGGTGGGGGGCGATATTTACCTTCCCTCCCCCGCCCCGAGCCCGCTCCTTTGTCCACGCGCTTTGAAGTGCTCGGGGATCGCCGGGGTGGGAGCATTGTTGTTCGCCAGCAAACGATCAGTCATGCCGGGGACAGAGTAGCGAGTGTACGCGGGGCTGGGGCCGGCAAGAGCAGAAGGAGACGGGGAGGAGAGCGGATTTCGAGAGAGGATTGCTGCCTGCCTCCCAGTGCCCTGCATGGACCGCGAAGGAGACGCGCTGAGTTGACCCTGCCCGAGCTGTTTCTGCTTCTCCATGTGAGATCCGGTTGGTTTTTTCTTTCCACCTCTCTCTCTCCAGCCTCCTTCTCGTATTCTCCACTTACTCCCGTATGCAAAATGGTGGACCCTGTGGGGTTTGTAGAGGCTTGGAAAGCTCAATTTGCAGACTCTGAGCCTCCTAAAATGGAGCTGAAATCTGTGGGAGACATTGAGCAGGAACTGGAGATGTGCAAAGCATCTATCCGGAGACTGGAGATGGAGGTTAACAAGGAGAGGTTCCGCATGATTTACCTGCAGACTCTTCTGGCAAAGGAGAAAAAAAGCTATGATAGACAGAGATGGGGTTTTAAACGTGTTTCTCAGTTGCCTGAAGGGGGTGCAGAGCAGCAGATCCAGGACCTGCATCACCAGTCTGCTGACCAAGACGAATATGAGAAAAGCAAGTCACACCATGGGGAGGAAAAGTTCAAACCCAGGATACCCTCTATGCGGAAGCTGTCTACCCAGAGTGATGGATCAGACCTGTCACCTTTGGACAGCCCCCACCATGGAGAAGGAGAGCAGGACAGGTGTAAGTACTATGGTGAAGAGAAACTGAAGAGAGTTGTAGAAGATACGGAGAATCGCTGTGATACAGATGGCTCTCCTTCAAAGCACAGATCAGCTTCCACTCGCAGGCTAGTGGGATCTGCTGAGAAGGAGGGATCATTTGATCCTAAGGAGAGAGGGAACAGCACCAGTGTGGCAGCCCTAAGGTCCAATTTTGAGAGAATGAAAAAGGTTAATTCGCATTCTTCTGGAGATAACAAGGACGTTGTTGAAAAGCCCTTTTATGTGAACATGGAGTATCACCATGAGAAGGGTCTAGTAAAGGTCAACGATAAAGATGTTTCTGATAAAATAAGCTCCCTTGGTAGCCAAGCCATGCAAATGGAGCGCAAAAAGTCTTTGCACTCCCTCCCTTCTAACATGGTACCCAGCTTCAGTGAGTTCCAGAGGCCTGCCTACAGGGGAAGGTCCTCGGAGAGCAGCTTTGGCTATGATGGAGAATATGAGGATGCTGAACTGAACCCCAAGTTTCTTAAAGATAACCTGATTAATGCTAATGGCAGCAACCGCTCACCTTGGCAGCCCATGGACTTTCAGCCGTACCAGAGTATCTATGTTGGTGGAATGATGGGGGAAGGAGAAGGAAAAGGACCTATTCTGCGAAATCAGGGCCCAACTGACCAGGAAAAACATCTCACGTGGCCCAGGAGATCTTATTCCCCCAGGAGTTTTGAAGATATTGGAGGAGGATATACTCCTGATTGTAGCTCTAATGAGAACCTTACCTCCAGTGAGGAAGACTTCTCCTCAGGACAGTCCAGCCATGTCTCCCCCAGCCCCACCACGTACCGCATGTATCGGGATAAAAGCCGTTCCCCCTCCCAGAACTCGCAGCAGTCCTTTGACAGCAGCAGCCCACCAACCCCCCAGTCTCAAAAACGGCACCGGCAGCAGCAGGTCATCGTGTCTGAGGCTACAATTGTGGGTGTACGAAAAACGGGACAGATCTGGCCAAGCGATGGAGATTTGCCCTCTGGGAGGTGTCACCAGGACAGCTGTTTCCATGGGGATACAGGTGTGTACCAGCTTTTTGCTTAGTGTTTTAACTGTATAGAGCAGGGAATGGCATTGTGGAAATGAATGGGAGAGCCTGGGTGAATCACTGTGAGGGGTAACTGTTTCATGTGAGAAGTCTGTGTTTAATTTGTAGTTCTGCTGTTTTAGGAAGATCCTGCAGAAGTATATGTCAGAGTGCTTTTTAGGAATTCAGTCTGGATTCCCAGAAGGGTTGATTCAGGCCTCTCTTGATAGGATCAATGGAGTCTAATGTTAATAAGTCCTTAAAAGTTTCAGTGTGAACACTGAAGTAAAAAGGGGCCAGAACTTCACCAGGTATTCACCATCTGTGGTGAATTTACCACCAGATCATTCCCTCCCTCTTGTTCATGCATTATAGAGTAGGTAAACTCTACCTCAGAGGTGGTAGTGTGCCAACAAGCTACAACCTGAGGGTTTTGCCAGAGCTTTACCGATAATGATGCTGCTCCCACAATCTTGTTTTTTCCTGTCTGTATTAATTGCAGTGCTAGTTTCTTGTTCTGTCTCCTGTCAGCCTTCAATTAAAGCTGATTGGAGGTGATGATTGTGCAACGCTGTTCTTGGAGCTTTCTGCTATCTCTGAGTGAAGGAAGAACTTGGAATATCAGGAAGCCCTAAGGGAAAGATGTTGACTAAATTTCAGCAGAATAAAACTTTTCATTTGGGGAAGAATGGGCAATGTTTGAACCCGTTCTTAATGTAAGTCATTCAGGCATGCAGGTGTGTCTGTGGAATCACAGTGAATTTATAGGTGGAAGAGGCAATAAAGAATTATGTTAATTCAGATGGATTTTTTGAATATAGGTGGATGTCTGAATCTGTTTAGCAAGGCAAGGCATGTAATGTAAATGGTATCATGTGGTAACACCCGTATTCTCCTATGCAGCAAATGAAAATCAAATCCAGGAATGAAAAAAAAAGAATGTTTGTTTTGACAGACTTCTCTAATTACAAATCTGTGAGCTCTCTCATTGGTTTTCTTTGTCTCTGAATCTCTCATTTTAATAAGGGGTTAACATGTTATTTGCTAATGGGACCAAATTCCTGTAGTAGTGGGTGAATTGAGGGGCCTGTCAGAGATGTCACTTTCTCAGGCTGTGTGAATTTGCTCTATTACTTCTCAGAAGAGTAATTTTGCTGGAAGGAGATGCCTTGTTTTACTTTCCTTGCTGCTTGTTTTTGTCAGCAATACTTTTGGGAGCAGCAATGGAGGGAGAACTCTTCTGTGCCCTGCTGCCATCCTCTTACCCCATTGTATTATTGGAAGGCTGGACAGTTGTAGTGGGTGCTCAGGGTGTACGAAGCTCTACACCTCCTCACAGTGACTTCTCCTTTATCAGACTGGATGTACATCGCTGTTCTCTCTCCGGGACTGCTGTATTCTTCCTGGGTTTTAGGGGAGAGGCTGAGTCTTGTGCTCATTTGAACTGAGCTCAGCCATCTGTCTCTGCTCTTGTTTACTGATGCTCTTTAGATGACTGGGAAGCCTCCTGGCAATTTCAGTTTTTGCAGAAGGAAACAAAGGGGTAAAAATAACAAAGGTTGATAAAGCTTGAGGATAAATTCAACTTTCAAAAGGGCAATAGATAATTTTTATTTTAAATAATTTAGCAGGGATGCAGTGATTAAAAAAAAAAGGCAGGTGAAAAATCAGAACACTGTTAATTCCTAGATGTGCTGGAAAGCTTTGTGTCTTGTTCCTAAGGATGACCACACATTGCAGGCAAGGACAGAATGTAACTGATCCACCTTCTGCTTTCCTCAGCATAGGGGGTGACATGGCAAGCTTAGCAGGAACTTTCACCAGATGGCTAATCAGTACTGTCTTGCACATTAGCTGGTGGCAACTTTTTACTTAACCAAAAAGGCTTATGCCTTCAGGAGGACTGTGTTTCTGATTAATTCCTACTGAGCATCATTTTATATGAATTTGCTTTCTTTCCTGATTAGGATGAATTTTGATCTGAAACCAATTGGCAGAACATCTTTTTTCATAAAACAAACAAAAGGCATGAGAGAGCACTGTGTGATTAGCTGGCTGGCTCCCATTCCCCACTACCCTGCTCTGCTGCGGACTGCTCTCCATGACCACGTGATACCAAAGCCATTCACAGATCTAGACAGATTTTCCAGCGCCTGTGGTTCAGTCACTGCTTCTGCCAGGCTTCCCTAAAGTTTTGCTTGAAGAGAGTACAAATTTGAATCACAGTAGGTTCTGGCCAGCCTTCATGTTAATTAGCATCAAGTGGGGTTTGTTCAATAGTATTTGACTTCCCCGTGTATTCAGATTGTTGTGTGTTTTCTGGCTTTGCCTTTGATGACTCTTCCCATAATAATGCTGAGTGTGCTGTGGACAGGTGCAGTGTGAAATTTCCATCTGGATCTGTCCCAGTGCACCTTGAGCTTGGCCAGCAGACACGTGCTGTTCTGTCCAAATTATTTCATGAGTTCACAGTTAAGTGATGTTTTCCGGATTTTGTATTACAAAAAAGGATGTAACTCTGAAGTCAGTGGGGTCTGAGCCAAAATTTGAATCTGGGTTTTTGGAGATGGATTGTCAAAAACCTTGAAGCAGACCAAGGTGTAGTAGGCTTTCATTTTTTTCCAAGGAGCAGCATGAGGGCTTCAGGGTTGAGATTTGGTAATAGCTGTACTTTCTATTAAATGTACTTAATGGAGCCTGGGCAAAGATATTTATATTAGGATTAATTATGTATCACTGATTTCCTGGAGTGGGAATAGAAAAAAAAATCACATCTTAACTTTGCATTAAGCTTGAATATCTTTACTATGATTGTGAAGGAAGAACAAGATTTTTAAAATTCTGCCTTCTCTTGAACATTAGTTGCAGAAATAGCCATGAGAAAAACCACTCATTGTGCATTTCTGCTTATGGTCAAGGGAAAAGTGGCACAGTGCTGTTATGGAGTGATGACACCTCCCAATGGCCTCAGCTGGGACAGATTTTTAACTAACAGCACTTTGTTAATGAAGGAGCACACTGGAGCTGTTGCTTGGCTTTAGAGCTTGCTGCATAAAATCAATGCGTGCTCTCTCAGCTCAGTGTGTGAAATGATTTTATCTGTCTGCATAATAACATGGAAACTATCTGGAGTCCATGTAAATAATGTTTACCTGCACAGCTGCTTCCCTCAAGGTGCCCCAGGAGTAACTTCTTTTCACGTGAGAAGACTTGGTGGTGGTCTGAGAGAGCCGTGCCAGGCACTTTCTCCAGACAGCCACCAACTACCACAGGGCTCAATATGAGGTCAGTTTGGGGATATGTGTCATTTAATTCCATTGGAGTGAAGTTTTACTTATTTTAGCCTCTACTAAATGTGGGAGTTCTGAATGTCCCTTTCCGGAGAGCATGGAACATTCTCTATATTTTTAGTGAGCTTAATGTAGAGAGGGGAAAGAGCAGTGAAATTTATGGATGAGAAGTGCAAAGCTCACAATTCCTGTTATGTCAGCAGAAGGCCATTTTAAAACTCCTACTTACCTAGAACTGTAGGTTCTTCACTTTTTGTGTGCCTTAAATGCCTGACCAGATAGGCAAATATCTGAATTTCCTGCTTTTAAGGCAAGCCTTGACACTACCTATTTGTAAAGCCCCAGAAAGCACGTCATGTGTCATCATGGAGGGACCTTGTTCTGTACTGGTTTCTGCAAGGGTTTGCTTCCTGAGTTATTTGCATCTTCTGAGATCTCAGACAATTTTCTTAATTCTGTACTTCTTCCACCTGCTATTGTATTCTGGGAATTTTAGTTTCAAGATGTAGTTTGAGAAGTGCTTTGCAGGATTTTGCAGACTCCTGAGGCAACATGACAGTCCTGTCGCTGTTGTTCAGAAGCACAACTTTCTTTTGAGCAGCTGAGGCAAACTTCATTCCACTGTGTAGAGAGTCTTCCTTCTGAGGAGCTGAAATGTAGGAACTTTTATGATGTACAGATTGCCTGTTAATTTTAAGGACTGCTGGCCACAGGTCCTGCTTTCCGTCTGTGACTTACATTGGATCGATAATGCAGTTAAAATTTTCTCTGACACTTGTTTAGTACACTTTCCTATTACTTTTTAACTATGTTTTAATTCTTTCCTGTGATGATCAGTGATTTCCTAGGAGCACTGATGCCAAGATGCTGTTTAAATACAACCCCCCACCCTGCCTTGCTTTTCAGTGATTTAGTGGCTTTTGAGATTATCAGGATGCTTGCACTACCACTGCCCTCTTAGTCTGGGGGAGTGAAGAGCTCCCTCTCTTTCTCTTCCAGATTTCTCTTTCCCTCCAGCAGAGTTTAATGGAATCTATGGAGCTGCTTTATGTCCCCGGTGACTATAGTGGACTCTGAAGTGTTTGTTTTGTTCCTTCTTCCACAAAGAGCTGCTAATGTTTACCTCAGGCCTGCCAGAAGTAATAGCATGGAGATAGATTTTATTTTTTCTTTTCTTAGGTTCACCCTAGATCAGGTACTTCTGCAGTCACAAAGTACCTGCCTTTGAAATGGGAGTGTAAGCCAACCCACAGAGTAGTTGTTTGGTACTGGGGAGCCCTGGAGACTGCTGGTGTCACCTCATCTGCCTGTGTGAAGCTCATTTTCATGGTCCATGACAGAGAGATCAAAGCAGGACTGACTTTCTCATGGAGTAAGCAGACAGAGAGCTATGAATTCTGCAAGTAGTGGGTCAGGAAGCTGCTTGTCCTCCCTGCACAGTTCCCAACAGTTCCAAAGTGGTCTCTCTGACAGTAGGGATGAGCTCACTTTGTGCAGCTGCCCCTGCTGCAGAGGGGCTTGGGCATATTGGGTGCAGCCAGTGGCCTGTGGCTGGGCAGGTGAAATGTATTGCCAGTGCAAGCTTAAAGTTTGGGAGTTGGTGTCGGAGCTCAACTAGGACCAAGTAGCCCCAGAGCCAGAGGGATATCCGTGTGGCATCCATACTGTGATGAGCACAGAATGGAATGCTCTGCTGTGTACTAAAGCAATTGGACCCAGGTGATTCCAGCATGGTGGTTTCACAGGGCCAGGGGCTAGAGCCGTAAAGCTTTGCAGTGACTTACGAAGTGATTTACTTGTGGTAGGTGATGGACTTTCAAGCAGTGAATTGTATTGGTGAATGAAGTGCCTTGGTCTCCTGTGTTTTCTCTTCTCTAGCAAAGCTGTTGCATGAGCATGGTTTTAACCTTGAAGTCTTGTAGTGTTTAGTGTAAATATCCATGATCCCATGTACTGGCTTCCAGGGTGCAAAACTGGAACATTATATTCTTGGTTCTTGTAATTATACTATCTCAAGCTAATGCTGAGAAAGGGAAAGCTAGGAGCTTGCTAATTTGTGGAACTAATTGCTCTACCATCTTTCCTAAGTGCTTCCAATTGTCTAATACCTCTGGTTTGGATATTTGGATAAAATACTAAGTACAGTCACTCCTTCATTGACAGCTTGCTTGTCACTGCCACCAGAAAGTTTCACTGAGACCTGAGCAAAAGTAGTAAAAAAAAGTTGACTGGAATGGCAAGGAGGCATCCTGAGTAACAGATTTGGGAGGAAAGAAAAAGAAGGTTTAATTAGAAAATTTGCTAAACCTTCAAGTGTGGGTTAGGAAATGCTTATTTTTGACTACTGGGCAGCACACTAGAGCTAGTGATACTGACTGTTAAAAGAAGTGTTGTGGGCAGGGAGTGTGATTTGTAATCCAAATTTGGCTTTGCAGGCTATCTGAAAGATGGGCCAACAAAGGAGGCCTAAGCCTGTGAAGGTTTGGGTCCCAGAACAGACCTGGAAACAGTTCTTCTTCTGGTGCTAGCATGTTTAGCAATTTGGCCTCTAATGCCCTCCCTTGCTCCCCAGCCTCTCAGGGGTAAACAGTTATCATGCAGAGGCAAGGGGGACCTGTGTTTCAGCTTCAAGGAATTTTGGAGGTCAGTCCATAAAGGTTAATGAGGTGAGACTTGGCAAGCTGTTTGAGAATTGCTCCATTTCAATTACCATAGGGAAGCATATTGCTGGTCATGAAAATCAGAGTGTTGATTGGAGGCACAGCTTATCTGGAGCTTGCTTTTCCCCAGAGAAACCAAGACCAGCAGTTTGGTTTTTTTTTTTCTCTGTCCCTTCTTTGATTTGTTCTGCTCAGTCAGATAAGGATGGAAAGAATAATAAGGGCCTGATCCTGTTCTTCCCCTGGTGAAATATCATTGGCTTTAGTAATCTTTTGCTGGCACATGTAGGAAAAGAAATGGTGTTCTGGTCTGGGTTGAACGGCAGATAGGTGGAGGGGTAGACTGCAAGGGACTAGAGAAATGCTGGCATGGATTAGTTTGGGTGAGCTGCATGTGAATGAGGTACTTCCAAAACAGCAATTGGAGTGTCTTGGGTTACAAAGCAGGTTTTGGCCTGCTCACTGATGACAAAGTGGATTGCTTTCCTGATCGTATCTTTAAATTACAAGTGATGTGAAAGTAACCATAAACTAAGTAAATCCTTGAGTGTTCGTCTGTCGTACTGCTGAGTTTTATAATCCGTTTTTAAATCCATAACTTCTCTAAACTTTTTTCAGATTGTTCTGTATTTGTTTTAAACAGTAAAACTGTCCTGTGCAGGACAGCGTGGTGTATTTCTGTCACAAAATCTGGTTGCAGTTTGCCAATCTGTCTGTTACTAAAATAACAAAGCCTGTCTCCCTTTTGTCTTCTTCCTAGCTGCCTGAATGGTATCTCCCAGACCCTTTCTTAACCAGGTTATGGCTCATGTAGTAATCAGATTATTGCAAATGTAATTGGAGCCTCTGCTTTAGAGAAAGCTCTGCCCAAATGTGGGAGCTGGAGTCAAGTTAGTTGCTCGTGGCTACATGGATACATGAGGAGTATGTGTGTAAGAATCCATAAGGACTGCCCTCTAGGAAGAGTGGATTGCTAAAGTTCAGTATGTTTGTTTATACTAGTGAATTGTGCCTGTTGGTATTACCTTTTGCATAGTTATCTTTTGTTATTTTGTTACTTGCAGTCATTTCACCAATCTATATTACTGCTGGGTGGGGTTTGTAAAAATTACTATTGATTTTGTTTTGTGGGGGATAAGGATTCTTTTCAAGGAGAGTAGATCCACCTCAGCCTTCCTTCTTTTAAAAATAATGTGTTTTTAAAAGCCCTCAAAACCACCGCATCCTCTTTGGGAGCTTCTGCATAAATTCTGAAGTATCCAAAAGCCCCAGATTACTTGCAGATTGGTCTGTGACAACAGCACAGTAGCAACTATGGCAGGCTGCTGTGGATCACACAGTATTATCTGGAATCTAAGCAGGCAGCCCTTGCAGGAGGAGTTACTTAGTAAGTGAGTTACTTGTGCACTTGGACTCCAGCTCCTCTCCTTGATGTGTGGAGAAGTGCACTGTGCAGCCTTGGCTCACTGTGTGTGTTTAGTTCTGAAGAACTCCAGAATATTCTAGGCTCTGCACTGAAATGCAGCTACCTCTCTGATGGGGTATTTACCAGCTCTTCTGTTATCAGCAATTCCGTACTCCCTTGGCTGCAGAGCTGGGGAAGGAGTGCCCATTTTGAACCCACAAGATGGGCGAGGCTGGAGCAGACTGTTGTTAGGACAGTTTAAAAAAACCCAACACATGAAAAACCACCAAAACCCAACAAAACCCTCAGTTGCCTACAGTCAGTTCTGTGTATTCTTTTGCAATGGGCCAGCAGCTTCCTAGAGTAATCTGTTCTGAAGGAAAACACTTTGTTTGCTGGAGCATCAGGCTCCAAACATATCTGTGCTGCTGAAAAGCATCATTGGTCTGTTGTCCCTAGGGAGGTGTCCCATCCAAACACAGCTCTGGTTTGCTGCAGTGCAGTTACATCACAGGGTATGACTGCCTGGGGACACAGCCCCTGACTGGGCTCAGGGCCTCCAGAAGAGGTTAGATTGTGGTGCTTACGGTGAACCAAGGCACAGAACACTTGTTTATGTGACTGTTAGTCCAGCTGCCTCAGTTCATAATTCACTGCCTCATCTTTAGTTCTGCTTCCTGCTAACCTAGAGCTGCCCCAGACATTTTTTTAATAGTGGTCTGAGGTGACATTACCGCACAAAGTTTCAGAAAATAATATGCTCAGAACAGTTGATCACTGTTGGAAGACTTGTGTGTGTTTTCCCCTGTCCTTGCCTGTCACCTCTTGTATAAACTGTCCCCTTGGTTTGAATCCTTTTAGGTAGAACAGGTATAGGAGTTCCCTTCCCTGGGTGGGACACTTTTGCTTTACGCTCTCCTGAGGTGGTCATCGGACCACTCAGTCTGACAGATGAAATCACTGGCATCATTCTGAGAAAACACAATAATGCCTCAACTGCCTGAGGAAATCGTGGTATTTGGATGAATAAATTTGTCTTTGCCATCTGTATCAATTACTTACTTGAATTTCTGGATTAGCCAGCAGAGAATGTCCAGTTGCAAAATGCTATTATGGTTCTTCTACCTAAGCCTAATTGTGGCAGATATCAAACCCAGTGCTTAGCTGGGATTAAAAGTGTCTTGTGTAGGTGATGGGCATCCTACACTACATCAGTGGCTGCAGTGAGGAGCAGCACATCTTACAGTCCATGCCTTGTTTTACTTTTCTTGGTTTTCTTCATTATAAGGCTGATGAGTGAAATCTGAATTGCAAGGAGGAAAAAGAATCTGACAAGCTGTCAGATGAAAATACACTCTTTAGCCTGGGGATATACACCACTTGTCTAGTCCTAGTATTGATCATCTGTGGCTCCTGATGTGGGGTAAATAGCTATTGGGAAGAGAATGTTTTAGTCAAATCCAGAGTATTGTCTCAAAGGCTTCCTAAGGTGGAACAAGTGAGATCTTGCTCGCATATACAAGATCCTCAGAGGCCTTCAAGAGCTGCTTCTGACTCTGACAGAAAGCTGGTGCACTTAATATGAGCAATACATTGGGCTTAACAGTCCCCTGAATAATTCTTTGGGTGAATCTTTTGTTCAGTCTTTTCTCCATTAGCATCTTTCCTAAGGAATTTACCCATAGGAATGAAGTGTCCTGGATTGCAGCTCCTTTGGGTTCTCCATGGTCTGCTGTTGCCCTCTTCCCCTTGAAACCTGTGACTGCAATGGGCCCAAAGGCAGATGCTGCTGTAACAGGACTTGTGATGAGCATGTGTCTGATCAGGTGAGGTGGCTGGTGTGTGACAGAGAGGATTGTGTTTAGTCCTCGAGTGTATCCAGAAGAGCCAGTGTGTGCTCACCTCAGCAGGGAACCTGGAAACCATTTGCTGTCTTACACTTACACAACACCTCAGTTTTCTTCTGGCAGAAGGGCTTTTGGCAGACCTGACTGATGGTCCCCATGCTGTTTTCTGATGATAGGGATCAGGAAAATTCCCTGGTTTTCCTTTGGTGTTTCAGGTGGTGTATTGAACTACAGGCCTGACTGCCTTCTTGAATTGATCTGTACTGCACGACAGGGATGAGAGGCTGATTGCAATTTTGAGATTGGTTACATGGTCTGGTGCTCTTGCCATTCAAATGAGGGCTGGGTTCTGCTTCATGTGAGAGCAGAAGGTCTCTCATATCTTATGAATTTATATGAGGGCACAGTGAAGACAATTATTTTCCAGTTTCCTGTATTCTTAAGTGATGTTTGAATGCACAGCACAGAGAATGCAGACCTGTCACTGCACCCGTTTAGGCTTTGGAGAGGCACTTCATGTTTGACTTGCTGACTTTCTTGAAGGTCCTCCTAAGCACAGCTGAGCAGTTCCACAAACCCATAAGCCTTTTCTCTTGCAGTTGTTGAGAAACCACACTGTTTTGTGTATTTACATAGGATTTACGCATCACTTTGACCCTTCCTAATCCAAATTGATTTTGCAACTTCTGTAGGCACTGAGTAAAATATGCAGTCACAGTGCTGAAGTCAACTTGCTATTACCAGTTTTTCTGTATTGTTAAAAGGGTCAGTGTTCTCAATAGGAAAAAATATCAGGGAAGAAAGTATGTATTTGGAATACATAGCAAGGAAGGAGCAAGAGAGCTTAAAGGATTTTAGTTGGTTGGTTGGTTGCTTTTTTTCCCCCTTGGATTATTGTTTTTGTTTTATTTAATAGTTGAGCACACCAGTGGCTACTCTTGAGACCTCTGACAGGATCTTGAGAAAGACTTGATCGAGGTCTTGCTAGTGCCAGGGAATTTCTAGTGACTGTTTTGCTGTGAGTGAAGCTCCACAGCACTAGCTGTTTGTTTCTGTATAACTACCTGAACCAGAATTTCCCAAGATACTTTGATTTTGAAGTCTGGGCTTGATCTCTGACTTCAAAAGAGCTGATAGGGTCTTCACAGGCTTAGGTTATAAATGTTTTAAAACTGATATGCATGCAGGTTATGCTGTTTCAGTAGCAATACTGCTGTGGCTGAGAGCTGGCTCAGAGCTCTATGCTGGGGAGGCAGTTCAAAACTGTAATTTTGTTTTGAAGTTTCTTGTGCCTCTTGGAGAACTGTGTTAGCTGTCCATATGCATCTGCCATGCCTCCTGGATAGGTGCTATGGAAACACTAATGCAATTTGGAAAGCATATTTTCTTTATTTAATAATTCTTTTAGCCACACTGCATCTGCCATTTTGAGAGGAAAATGGCCTGACAAAGTGATAAAATGGTGTTTACATCAAAACATCAGGTATGTACTTTCCAGTTTGGCGAGTCCTCTGAGCTAGGACTCTCTCAAAATGAGTTTTGGTTAGGTAGGGGCTTTTTAGTATGCATGGAGAGAAAAATACATCTATTCTGTATCTAGAGTGTCTGAGACAGCAGCAGAAGGTTCCTTCCTTTCAGCCATTGTCTGCAGGCAGCTGAGGTTGTGTCACTCACTGCTGTGCTGTTGGAATGGGACTGACCTGTCGTGTGTGTGCTCAGCAAACGTGCCCTAGTCCTGTCCTTGACTACCCCAAATTCATTCGGGCTTGAGCACTGACCTATACATAATTTGTTGTGGTCTCTGCTCAAACTGAAATACATACAACTGTGATCTAAGCTCTGCTTTGTTATGTGCTTATAGGCAAAAATAGTAAAATTTCTCCAGCAGATAAAGGGTTACACGTGTTCCTACAGTTTGTGCCTGTCCTCCATTCCAGTACTGGTTTGAAATCTCAGTATCTCCACTTAAAGCAAGGAAGGAGGCTTGATTATCTGTTATGTAAATGTGCTCTGAATATATGTGTGCACAAGAAAAATCTGAGGGGGAAGATTTTTTAACTTGAATATTTTATTCTGTATATAGGTGTTTCAGACTGATTTCAATGTATGTGCAAATATGCACTGATGCAAACGTACAAGCAAATTTAGAGAGTTCTACCTAAAGTTTGTAAGGAACTTTTCCTTGTAATTAGACCAACATCTGGTTAAGGAAACATTCTGATGCTAAAACTGGTTTTCCCATTAATAGGCACTTGCCATGTAGGGCTGATGCACATTGAAACAGGCTTGTTTAATAGTATTTAATAGTTGGTTGCTTTGTGGTTGTGTTTTTTAGTTTGTAAGGAAACGAGTCATTTGCAAGTTTTTTTCCAAACACATGTAAAGAATGAAAAGGGAATTTAAAAAGCAAAACAGCCTTAGGTTTATGGCAAGCTTTTATCTTAATATATTGATTTGCATAAATAAATTTTCAAGTGTTTTAATGAGGAAACATGCAGCTCAGTCTTTTGAGTTGTTGAAACTCAGGGGTTTAGCTGAATTTTGGTGAGCTCTAGTGTCCTGGAACCCAATTCGGTGCATTTCTCCTGGATCACTCTTATTTCAGTTAGTAAATGGATTAGCTTCCTCTATAGGTATGTGTTTAGAAATTAGTTTATATCCATATTCAACTTTTAAAGGAAAATTCTGTCAAAAAGAAAAAACACAGTGAAAAAATCTGAGTTCTGTTGCTGGAGGGCGTGCCCTTTCACTGATTTCTAAAATTCATATGCTTGCTTCCACTATTTCATTTTTTCTCCTTAATTCTTTGTTCATATTAACTCATTCAGTTTCCTCTCTAAGTAATTAAGTCCAGAATCTGGGTTATGTTTACCTGTGGCTGTGGTTGCTGTTTATGTGTTAATTTCTGGGCTTTCTACTTCTTCCTTTTTTTGGTTTATTTGCTTAAAATTTGAAGCAAGGACTGTCTTCTCTTAAAATTAATTTCTGGGCTTTCTACTTCTTCCTTTTTTTGGTTTATTTGCTTAAAATTTGAAGCAAGGGCTGCCTTGTCTTACAACATGGGTCTGTGTATGTCTTCCAGTGTTTTCGTATTATGCCCCTTGAGGCTAAGTCTTGATTTAAATTGTCTCTGGTGCTAAAGCCTCATGCTGTGACCTGCTGCCCTGTCAGGCGTGCCAGCGACTGCTCATTTCTACGTTCATGCTGAGAACTGGATCAGGGAATTTCTGTGGCATTTTGGGAGGTTTTGTTTGGTTTTTTCTGGGCCAAAATCAGTCAAACAAAAATCACAGAACTCTCCCAACCAAAGCACAAAACCCCTCTAACCACGGATGCTATCCCTCCTCCCACAAATGTTGCTGTGGAGCAGTAAGTGATGGGGTGGTGTTGGGGAGCAGAGTATAATGCCATGAAAGACAATATACAGTTAGAGCCCCAATCCTCTGGGACTCTTAATTCAAATAACAATGGAACGTTAATGCTGAGAAGTCTTGTTTAACTTCAGCGATTTCACTTGTGATTATCCAGCTGCTCTGGGGCTTCACCAAGAGGTTTGGGGTACCCTTTGAGCTAAGTACCTCTTCCCCAGGCAGATACTTTGTTTCTGCTGCTGGGGGAGTGTGAATGAGGAAAAGCTGCCTATGGGCCTGCAGATATTTGAAATTGCTTTGTAGAATAAATCCAAGTGGAACGCTAGGGCTGGAAATGGGGAAAGGTGTATTTACAGTCAGTATTTTCAAGACAGACCAGTCAACATCCTGGTCTGGATGACTGACTCCCCTTCCAGTTGCCTATGTAAATACTTTGTGGTTTTAATTATTGCATCAGCAAATACATTGACTGCTTATGACCAGGAGAAAATGGAAAAGAAGATACAGTTATTCATTTTCACTAAGACTTAAAAAGGTGTCCAGCTTCTTCCAAAAGGTTTTTAAGGTCATAAATCATCTGTAAGGAAGACAGGATGGATGCCAGGTCAGCACAGCTTTTAGAGGTGAGTGGACCTCCTTCAGTAACTTGTGTTTGCTTTCTCAGAGTGTGTGTTTGAGTGTTCATGAGCTAAGATTTCATGTCATTTTTCATTATGTAATTACTGTAATGAGACATCTGTACAATTATATCTAATAACTATGTGAATATTTTCCCTGATGAGTGTTTTTGGGAAAGATGAGTTTTAGAGGTTATTCATAGGCCTTTTTACACTTGTTTGCTTTGAAATATAAAATGTCATGTCCTGGCCTAATAGTACAACTAAGATTTCTGTCAGATAGTGTGATTTGCTTGAAAAGCTCAGTCTTGAACAAGGAGAGGGCAAGAGTCATTAGGAGAAAACACAAGTAGCTTTACAGCATTAGAACATCTTTACAGTTTCTCTCTTCAGTTTTATTTTGAATGCTTACGTGACTCCCAGATAAGACTTCTATTTTTACCTGTGACTGCTGGCTCTGCAGAGATTTATGAACTCTTCTGACTTAACTCTGCTGAATTCCTGCCTGTGCAGCAGCCAGGTGCTACATTTCTGGCTCCCAGCTTCTTTTGCTTTTTCTGTTCCTGTTCAGTCCACAAACATGGAAAAAAAATGCCCCACCCTGCTGACTCATTGAGCCCAGAGCACTCCCTATATTCCTGAAATAGGATTACTATCTGAGGCAGTTTGAGCAACTCAGCAGAGCTGGGTCTGGTTCTCTTCTGTGGAACCTTTTAAAATAGCTGGGTCCTTATACTGGGCTGTGTGCTCTGCCTCAGCCCCGAGGTGATTTCCTTAGCCTGTATTCGTTTAAAGGGCTTTTGCAACAAATGCAACTGTTGTAGAAATCAACTAGTATGTAGAATAATCCTTTTAACAGGTTTATTCTGATACTCTGTTGGGTATTTAAGTGGATTTGACTGCATCGTTTAATATGTCCTTGAAGATGGCTCCAAATGAAACCTGTCAGAGTGTGTCCTATCTCTGTGTGCATACCGAGTGTGCCTGGGAGATGTCAGCCAGTGCCCTAGGCAGTGGGGAGGGGTTGGTTGCTATGTGTAGGGGAAATCCAGGAGTAGCAAACCACTTCTGCAGTTTAACACTGTGCTGTCTACAGCTCAGTCTCTCAGACAGTACTGAGAAAGTCTCCTTGCTCTGCCAGGACTCAGCACTCTGTTACAAAGGCAAACTCATGTTCTTTTTTCTGTTCTTCCCTTCTCCGCCCTGCACAGCCTGCAGGTGTCCAGTGGCTCACCCCAGGGGCAGCTGTACTACTCTGTATATCCCTTTAGCTTGATTTACTTTGGGATCAAAGGACTGTGTGAAGGCAAATATCAATTATTAATTCTCGGTTTTAAAAATACACAAAGTGACACACTTTTTCCCTTTGATTGAAGTAAACAGCAGTCTGCTTTCTGTCAGCAATAGTGTGCAGCCCTGTTGTGATGTCTCAAGTTTTGAGTTCTTGCAAACAAGTGCATCCTGCAAAGGGCCGTATTTGGCAGTGAAATAGTCAGCAAAATGCCTGGAAAAGAACATTACAACCTTGAGCACAGCCCTTTGGAATGTAGCAGGTTCCTGATAAGGCAAAAATTGGGTGGGTGAATGTTTTTCAGAGAAGGAGGCCTGGGGAAAGGAATAGTGTTAAGGATGTTGGGAGTCCTGTGCTTGGAAAATCCTGGGTTTTGTTTTAAGTATATTGAAATACAGTTTTAATACTATGAAAGCCTGTGTGAAACTTGTGAGTTGGGTTAGTTGTTTAAAGGATAACTTGTCATTTTATGATACAATGTGCTGTCTTGGAGGTTGTCTTAAAAATGCACGTGAGGATCCTATGTCTTACTAGGGAATAGGGAGGAGAAAACTCAGTCTAAGATTTTCCGCACAGAAGAGGAAGGATACACACTGTTACAACTGGATTTTTCTTTCTATATGTTCTCTTGCACTTTTGCAATGATATGGGCTTATTTGCTCTTGGGATCTGCAGGTGTTTCAGAAATTCCCTGTCCTTCCAGGGAAACGGAGGCTTTTTTTTGTCCAAGATCAGCTACAGATGATAGGTCTGGGATCTTGACCCTGAACTTTAGTTTTTAGTTCTAGAACTTACTACATACATCTCATCCATGAACTGAGGTGGTAACATCAGTGCTAAATAAGCTTTATCCTTGCTCATGTCTGGCTGTGCTGCCTAGATAAGTTTGGTTTAACATTTCTTTTCACTGTTTCTGGTAGAGCCCTGCAGTGGAGAGGGCCTAAAGGGAAAAGTTAGTTAAATCTACTCCTTTTTGTTGGCGTCTGCTGCAGTATTTGGTTGATACTGATGACCATATCTTCTTGTATGTAACCAACCAGACAGCTATTTTTTAATTACTGATGCATGTAAATGAACTGAAGCTGCAAAGTAGGTTTGTGTCTCATTACCAGACTCCTTCCTGGGAAGCTCTTCTGTTTTTGTTTTTCTCTCCCAACATTTCTATGGCTCTTGGTACAGTTGCAGGGTCTGACTTCTGTTCACTTACTGCAGTGCAAGAAATACTTCTTTTGACCATAACCGTTGTTAATTGAATGAAACTTTGCAATACAGAGATTTTGTGGCACGAGAATATTTCAGAGAAGTCCAGTCTATTCTCCCACTGAGTTTGCTTAAGAAATCAACCAAGCCTTTAGCTGGCAACGATAAAGGAGACAGGAATTGAAAAAATTCTATTTTTCCTGTGCTACAGGACTGACTGCTAGACTAACCGGCTTTTCTTATTTGCCCTTCTCCAAAGGTAGATCTGAATGTTGGGGTTTTTTTTGTGTTGATGTTTGGTTTGGGGGTTTTGTTTGTTTGATTTGGATTTTTTGTTTGTTTGTTGAGTTTTTTATTTGTTTGTTTGTTCATTTGTGCTTTAACTGCTTAGAAAGGTGCATTTACAGTAATTTGTGTTTCAGATTGACTTACTAACCAGTAAGTTCCTGCCAGAACAGTACTCCCCTAAATTTTAAAGCCTTCCAGGTAGGTCTCATTAACATTTTGCAAGATCAGTGAGAGAAGCTGGCGTACTCAGCCAAGAATGCAACTGTCTTGTGATCTCTGGTATATTACCAAGCCTAGAAACTTTCAGTATCTTCCTTGCAGCAGTTTTGCCCAGGTTTTCACTGTGTGATTGCCTGTTCATACCCTTTGTACCTATTACTTTTTCCAAAGCTCATCTATTGTGTGCTCTGCTTCTTCTACCTCATAAGGAGAACTTTAAAATATGAAATTGCTGATGGTCTGAATCTGTAGCTCCCTAAACCAGTTCCTGTGGTGAGTCTCTACAGCAGTATCAAGAAATAAGGTGGCACTGTTTAAAGGAAAATGAAATACCCAGCCCTGAGGGAATGTGTGGTTTGAGACAAGCAGTCCCTGCACAGCTCTCTGGGCTCTTGAGAACAGCCCTGCTGGGCTAAGCTCTCCTGCATGTGCACCACGTGCTACCCAGCGTGGCCTTTTATCAGCAAAGTGCACTCTGATGCACAGGCATTGCTGCCATGCACAGTGGCACACTTTGCTAGAGACCTTAGCTGGTGTTGGTAGGATATCTGCCTTTCCTAAAGCAGTGAAAGGGACAGCTTGCTTTATGCATTGGGAAATTGCTTTTCTCTTCAGTGTTATTGTCCCTTCTACCAGCTATGCAGTCTGACCTGTCTGATATTGAGCTTAGGATCTCCTGATGCTTTCTTACGATTTTAGTTGCTTTTTTCTTCACTGCTTAAGTATGTTCATTTTTGCAGTCCTGTGAAGTGAAGATTACTTCTGCCCAGGAGCAGAAATGTGTCTTCTCCAGAAATGGCTGTGGCCACCTTGGATGCTGATTTCTCTCCTTATTGATGGTTTTTGTTTGTGGTGTTTTTCTCCCATCTCAGTGCCCTTTACCATTCTAGTCTCCCTGGTCTGTACGTGCATGATTCATTTTCATATGTAATTAGTTTCCTCTTTGGTGTTGATTTGTCTATCCTGAGCCTAATTAAACCTTAATTGCTCTCTGATACCTGTGTAAGGATTCGTTCTGTGTATGATTTGCTGCTGCACAAACCATCACTCCCTCATTAGACTAGCTTAGCCATACCCTGAGCTGGCTTAAAACCAAATTTTATTTCAGAGTCTGTGTTCCTGTCTCAACGCTTTGCCTTTTATCTTTCCTTTCCCTCCATCCCTTGGCCATAATCTGCTTCTAGTGCAATGCACTGTCACCTTTGGGGCAGCCCCGCAGTGTGACTGGGAGGGAGGAGGGTGGGAAGGTTGCAATTACAGCAGCAGCCTTGGGGAACCATAGAATCATGTGAATAGGAGCATGTGAACTCTTGGAGGGGGCTAATGGACTTGGCAGAGATGCTTCTGCTAAAACAGTTATTCTTTATCCTTCAGAGAGAGCACGTGTGTTTGAGTATCAGGTGATGGATGGGAGTAAGGCTGTAGTAAAGAATGTATGAACAGAGAGCAAAGGGCTTTGGGATATCTGAAAAGGTGTTAAACCAGTCAAACTGCCCTTTATATACTCAAAGCCAGTTGTTCTGTTACCCTTAGCCTTTGATAGCTTTGTATTTATTGTCCTCAGGGGTCACCATACTTTTCCTACAAGTTGCAGAAGAGCTGTGCTGAGGAGCAGTAGAGTTGAAGGAACTGGACTGCGTCTGGGTTCCTTACTAGAACCTTCAGCAGGGTTTGTGAGACTGCTGCCAGGGCATTTGTAAGCAGAGGCATAAGGAAAGGGCAGTAGTTCTATGGATTGCATCCTTCTAAATTGTTGCCAGACCCTTTGTTTGTTTTGTTTTGTTTTGTTTTGTTTTTGCTCTGACTACATTTCCCTGAAAATTGCACATCCAGTACTGAGGTGGTAGGGAGACAATGGCTGCAAATCAATAGTGTAACAAAAAAGAGTGTCTGAGTTCTATTGCTCTGCTTTTGTCTCTAAAAATTGTTGTGGCACCATTTATAGCTCCAAGATACAGTCAGGGGTTTTCCAGAACAAGCTGTTCGTGATCCAAAATGGACCAGCCAGAGGGAGGGTAAGTAGCTCTCACAAACCAGGATGAATAGGTTGCTTATCTGATCCCTCATGAAATGTCCAATCTGTCAAAGCTGTCAGAATCTGGCTATATGCTGGAGGAGAAACCATATTTACATAATGTCTTGGAGGGTGTGCCAGAGAGAGGTGAGGCTGAGGGGGGAAGAGGTGACATTTAATCCCTTGCTTGCTGAACCCTAAAGGTTTGCTTTGTGTTGGTCTGGTCCCCTGCACTTCCCTCCTACTTGAATGGCTGTGTTGAATGACAAATGGAGGCAAAGCAGTGAAAACAGGAAACATAATCCCTTAAAAATAACTGGTGGGAAAGGAGGAAAGAAACTGTAAATAAAGGAACCCCTGCTTTCATGGGGCAGCTCCACAAAGCAGCCAAGTGGCTCATCAACAAGAAGGAGCTGATATTCTCTGAGGTCATCAGAGAGTCTTTTTGAACTCCTGGAAGGGTGAGGAAAACCGAAAAGCAGTGGAGCTGTGATCTGCCTTGTATTGTTTTTGTTGTTTGTTTTGGTTTTGTTTCTTTTTTAAAAGAAAGTCTTGACTACAGTGTGAGGCTTGGATGGGATGTGATTTATATTCAGACATGGTTGTGGGCTGCAGAGACCCTCAGTTTTCTCTGTCTGTGAGAGGCAAGCCTTACCTCTGTGCTGTCACTTAGTCGCTCAGAGCAGGAGGGGTGGAGGAGAGCTGACTGCAGCTCTTGTATCTGCATAGGGAGGGACCATTTAGAGCACTGAGGGGCTGCTCAGCAGGACCCGTTTTGCCTCAGACTGGTTTTCTCACTTGCCTGTCTCTGGACCCTTGTTTCTGCTCTGTAAAAGGGGGTGGGAGTGTCACAGTTTTATTGCACACCAGCAGAGTTGCTGTTTGGGGGGTGGACAGAAAGAGTTATGCTGGGCACAACAGAAACCTCTCTGTCTGTGGAGCATTTTAGGAGGCATCACATTGCTGGTTGGCAAGGTTGAAGGCTCAGAATTTCCACTATACTTTATTAAAGATTCCAGATGGAGACATCCTACCAGTTCAGGTGGTTTATCTTAAAATGCTTTTCATGCCATAGCTTTGGGTAGGTGTTGGATGGAGTGCCTTCAGTCAAAAATGCTTGAGGTTGTTTGAAAGTGAAGAAAGCAGAAAGGAGAATCTCTAGACAGCTCTTATACCCTCTGTGACTAGCATGTGCTGAGTAGCTCATGGAGAAGCTACTTAACCTGAACTGGTAAACAAGGTTCTCCTAGAGCCCAGCCCAGCCTTCCCAGCTCCTGTCTCCTGATCATCTTGCTGGGGATGGTATAAGGCAATTTGCCTTCTGGCTGTGCTGATTCCTGTGCTACCAGGAAGCCTGAAGGGAGTGGGATCCCTTTGATATGTCATAGGACAGTGGAATTAAGTGGGGCTTTGGGGGGTTTGCCTGATTTTTTTTTTTTTGTTGTTGTTACTTTACGTCTTTGCACATCTGTCATCTTTTTGTGGAAGATGAAGATGATGATTTTCTTTGTAAATTGTTTTGAATGTCAGTTACTGCAAAGGGAGACCAAATCCATGCCAGAACTGCCTGCAGATGTGTGTGAAATGCACCCTGTGGCAACTCCTTTCATTAGGAACAGCCAATGGCACTGCCAAGTCTGGCTGTGTTCACATGTTCTAGTTAACTTTGGTTTGGATGCCATTCCTGAAGCAAGCTGGGCACAGCTTTCCTTTCTTTTCCCTAAATCTGTAAGGATGAGGGAGCTCCAGCAGCTCTGTAATATCTCATCTGTAATAGCTAGAGAGAGAAAATAAGTTACATGGCTCAGTACTTCGAGCCTTTTGTTTCCAAGTGAAGCCCATGTTAATGGCAAAAGTGGTTCCAGGGACTGCAGGGTGAAGGCTGGTGGCCATAGTTGCATGGAATGTGGCAGCAACTTGGATGCTGCAGAGTCTGGGCTGGATAAAGGGATACAAGAAAGGTAGGTAAAAAGTTGAATGACTCACCTGTTTATTTCTTGTTTTCTTAGGACTTCTGTCAGTGGGGTGTGGATCTATAGTAGTGTTAATTTCACTGTAATTAAGTCAGTGTTAGAGAAATTTGCCTGTGCATATTTTTAGGTAGTTTCAGCCACTACCTGTATATTTGTGTATGTTTAAAGAGTCTGTGAAATACTGTTTCTGGGGCTCTTGCACTCCAGCCTCTAATGCAGCTATGCTTCCATTCTTTACTTCCTCCGAGTGCTGCTGCTTATGCATTTGCCTCATCTAACCCCTGTTAATCCAAGAATTTGGTGCTCAAATTTCTGCAGCCTGGCCTACCCCTTCAGTTTGCAAGAGTACATGCAGAAAACAGCTGGCGGACCAGCTGTGACAGCTTTAAAAACCAGAAGGTGCTGTCAGAGCTGAGCTGATGTTCATTACCTGAGCTGTGGAGTGAAACTCCCTACTTAGCTTGAAAATTGCAGGATGGGCCTGAGAGGAATGTGATAAGTATCTACATTTGAGTATCACTGCTTACCTGAGTTTAGAGGAATAGCAATTCTTTAGCTGGAGGAACACTGAGGACCAAAGGAAGGCACAGAAGAATTTTTAAAAGGGAACACACATTTCATGTGTTGCCGCTGACTGTGGGAAATGTTATCGAGGCATATTTCATTGATTCTCCCATTGTTCCTCCTATAGTTACTCTGCCAGTTTTGCTTTTTATCTTGTTTTATGGTCTGAACTTGTAGGACTTGGCTCCAGGGAAAGTTGTAGCTTTTCCTGCTGCTTAGATTCCCTTGCTGTGGCCACCACTCTCTGAACATGCTGCGCTGGGTTCCAGCTGGGTTCTTCTGAGAGCTGTCACCTGTTCATCTGCTGCTCCCCTTCTGTGGCTTTTTCATTTGCCACTTGTTGTGACCCAGCTGTTGCCTGTGGTATGGGAGCTGTCACACACCCTGGGGTGGCATCTGGTGGTGGCTCTGGGACAGGATTGAGGCCCTCCAGCTGCATGCCAGTGCTCAGGGCCTCTTGGGTTTGTTCTAGTCCTTTGTCACCTGGATCTTCCTGAGGCCTGCCTGGTGGAAGCTCTGGGTGACTAAGATGCTTTGTCAGACAGGCTTCTCTCCTTTTCCCAGAAAGGCTGCAGGCAGGTGAGGTTGTACTGTGCTTCACATTTTCTGTTTTAAATTCTCCAGCCTTAGGTGGACTTTGAATTTCCCCAGCAGAATTTGAATTTCCTCAGAATAAATAACTGCAAGCTGAAAGGAAGGAGAGGATGTCAGTACATGGCATCTGTGTGCTTGCTCTGTTGCCCCGTTTTCTTGAGTCTTCTTTTTGCCCTGCTTGCTGATGCTCTCCCCTGGGTATGATGGGGAGAGCACCCTGCTCCCAGCCCCCACAGCTCTCCCTGCAGCTGCCAGGGGAGGGAGGCACAAAAGCTGTCTGTCTGCTGGCTTGGGGGACAGCTGATGGCTCAGCAGTGCTTTAGAAACTTGTGCTCTGCTACAGGTGCTGGGCGGGGGATGAACACTGCTGCTGTTTCCTCGGGGACCGGTGGGAATTTCTGAGTTTTTATCTGCTGCAGTGGGGAATGACAGAAAGGGATCCTCCACAAACGTGCTCTGAAGGATCTTCGGTCCTTGCCTGCCCAGTGTAGCAAGATGGGATTTCCTCTGCCAGCTACACAGATCAGTTTGTTAAAGAACTGTGGGTTGATTTTGGAACACAAGTGCATTGGTCAAGATTGCTGTGCACGTCTGAACCACAAGGGTTATTTCTCTCTCAAGGGGAGGAATTCGGAGTCTGGTTTGCATTTTGAAAGTTCTGTGCATTGTGTCGGTGGTACCCTGTCACTTGTAAATATTCATCACCTTCAAAGAGATTAGTGAGGGTAATTCTGAGCCTTTCATAAGAAACTTACCTAGAAATCCATGTATTTGTTCAGCTCTGATTAACAGCCATTTGGATCAGTTTGGAATCTGTTGGAAATTAAAGCGTACAGGCAGACTTTGTTTATATAGGAAAGGTGGAGGATGGTGAGAAGTAGAGAGGAGTATGGAAGACAATACTATTTTTGATTGTGATAGGGATACAAAGAAGTCCTTTGTGTAAAGGCTGGGCTGAAGGAGTATTCATCTTTGGTAACAACCTTTTTCTCTGTAGTTGTTGTGTTTAGGTACTGCTGAGAGTGTGCCATCTCCAGGTACAAAGGAGTGACTTAAGGACAGTGTAAAATGTGACAGAGAATTTTTCTGCCTGTGTTTTAAATAGAAAACTGTTGCCTTATTACATGAATATAGGTGGATTTAAAAAGCTTGAGAAAATTGTTGCTTGGATAGACAGTCATTGAAAGCTCTGAAGATGAAACAAAACTGAAATTGTTGTTTCTTGTGTTTGTTTTCACTGATAAACTTTGTTCATCTTCTGGCAAGAAATGAATCCTCAACAGGAACAGAATGTCTGGCTCTCCTGAGGTGCAGTCAATTCTGTAACTTTTGCACTGCTGAAGCCAATGACACTCAAAATGACACTTAGTATATGTTGCCACAGTTTCTGCTTTTAATTTAGTCTTGTTTCCATCTCCCTGGCAAAACATGAGCTGGTTCTTGCATTGGCTTGTTTCTTTCTTTCAGGGTAGTGGTAACCGCACCCAGAGTTCAAGTCCCAGCACACTTTACATTCCTAATAATTTAACTGCTGAAATACTGGTCAGAAAGTGCTAATAAATTTGTTTGGAGGAGTGTGTTTTTTCTGCAAGAGTTTGAAGTATCTGGGAATGTACTGTAACCTTAAAAATCTAAATGTGTCACGTACACCTATGAAATCGTGATAAAGAAGGTTCTTCAAAGCTCTGCCTGGCACATTTGAAGCATTGTCTGAGTGGAACTCTGTGATTTAGAAAAGCCTTGTAGTTCCAGCTCTGAAATCCTGCTCAGTGTCTCATGTTGATTTGTCCATGTGGACATAACAGAAATCCTTCCTCAAAAGAAGTTGATCTACCAAATATGATGTCATAGATTGAAGTGTGATTCCAGAATGTCTTAATGCAAAATTGTTACAACTGAATCAGTATGTTCCCTTTGGATGATGTTTGATTAGAGATACACTGTTCGTGGGAATCTGTGTCTTCTTTTGGCTGCAAAGCTGGACATAAGAATGAAAATTAATGGAACAGCTTCATGGCAAATCTGTATCTCTTGGTTTACTTTTTTGCATAATTTCTTTGCCAGTCTGTCATAATCAAGGTCAGATTTTATACTGAAGCTGAAAACTGGTATAAGACAGGGGTAATTTATTAAATGAATCGTTACTGAGGCTTTCAGAGTCATGATTTATCTCTGAGCAGGAGGCCAGACTCCTTGTGCTGGTACAGCAGAGTGATGTTCCCGCAGTGCCATCCAACTGGACTGGCAAGCTGTGTCCTCTTCTGCCAGGAGATGCTCCTTCCTGCCTTTTGGTCTCCCCACCTCTCTGGGGATGCAGTTTTGCTGTGATTAGAACTGAGGCTGCAGAAATACCTACATAATTTCTTAATTCCACATGTCAGAGAAGCTGCATATAAAGCATGTAATGTTGCCTCTTTTTTTCCTGTAGTGATGTGTCATTTGTGACTGTGCGTGGGCCTGGCATCAGGCAGGTTCTTCCTTGGAACTGGCATCCATTCTTTCTGTGCTGCCTCTGGGGTAGCTGTTTTCAGAGCCATCTCTCTGCTGCATTCCTGCTCTCTTGGTGTCTGCTTTACCAGACCCATGGCTTGCTCATTGTCCCTTCCTTTGATGTCCTTGCTGTCACTGTAAGGTGATACAGAGGGAAAGCAGTTTTTATCACTGCAGTAATCCTCCGACAGCTGGTTCTGCTGGTGGCGAAAAATGACTTCATACTCTCCAGGAGGCTAATGTCTTCAGAATTTGTTGAATAACTGTGTTATGACTGCAGCCGTAATAAGCTATAATTGCAGATAAATGCATGTACAAGTTGGTGGCTGACACCATTTTTGTGCATGCATAATGTCCTTATCTGTGTTCTTTTGGATTGCTGTTGCAGTCTGGTCTCACTTGCTCTACTGTGGTAATGTTGAGAGGCTTCTTCCCTAGGAAATCTGGTTTTCTAATGTTCTGACAGCAAGACAGATCCACTCCTTCACGTGTGCTGTAAAAGATGTGGTTCTGATGTTTGCTGTGCATGCATTATCAAATGCTTTAAAAGTCTTGTGGAGTGTGTTAATGGTTTTTGTGGGATTTTTTGGTATTGCAATGTGCAGAATATTTTATGGTTCAGCAGTAAGGCCTTTTCTCCTCATATTTGTGTGGTGCATAAAGTGTGAGTTCATTTGAAACTCTTGTGTCAGAAAATACACAGTCTCATTCATTGACATGCCAGGTTTTGACATCCAGTATTGTCTGTATGCATATAATGTAAAATTGTTTGTTTAGTCAGCATAAGAGCTCTGACCCTGGATGTCTTTGACACTGCATAACTTTCTTCTGCTTGCTAAGTGTGCAAGCCTCGAGTGGAGTGGTGTGGTCACCTGAAGCCTCATGGCTCTGCCACAACTACCCCTGAGAGGTGACTGTTAACCTTTCTCAGGGCAGAGGCTGATGCAGAGCTTCTCCTCCAGAGTCAGTGTAAGGAGGCAATGGCTGCTGCAGAGCTCTGTGCAGGCCCTCATTTCCCTAAATATTTAATTGCATGGTGTAGGTTGCCCATTGATGTGTGTGTAGCGTGGTCTCCGTTATCTGTGTGTGCTGCACAGTGTGCTGCTGGTACAGCCCCGGAGCACACTGTGGGACTTGTCAGATCTAAGCCCCTTTTCAATGACTTGCCCCAGTCATTGCCCCAGGGTTGCTCCTTTTCCTCACCGAAGGGTGCTTTCCTGCTTGTTTTAATTATGAGTGTTTCTTCTTTCTATTTTAAATAAAATGCTTTATCTTTTTTTTTCTAAATTGACAGGCAGTCTTGTAGCACACTGTTAGGGGCCACTGATTAAACTAAATATTTGGATTTGCTTATCTAAGTGCCTTTTTTTTTTTTACAGAAACATTTTAAAGAATTGCAATAGGTCAAGTGATCGGCAAATCTTAGCTGTGCCTGCTTGTACATACTGTGAGAGCATTTTGCTTTGTGTGTTTGTGTTTGTTGTTCAAATTTGGATTATTTTGCAAATTACTTTCATGTCTCTTAAGCAGCACGTGCTTCAAAGCACTGGGATATTTGACTTTTTAGTGTTTCTTCTGACAAAATGTTCTAAGATATATTCCCACTAGTTTCAGTAAAAAGAACTTTCTCAAATGAATTACAAGAATTTTTTCTCGTAAAAATTTCTTTCATATTTCTTGGTCCTTGTCCACAGGTATCTGAAACTTTTCACTGGGGAGAAAAACCAGTCTCTGAGGGAGAGACCAGACCTGTAAATTTTTAAGCCCAGAGTGGTAAATATTTCAGTGCATTATGTGTAGGGATCACCCTGGGAGTTCAGTTTAGAACTGTCTCTGAAATGTAGACTATCTACTGAAGCTCAGGGCTGACAAGCATCCACATAGGATTTGAGTTAACAGAAACCAGCTTGGAAGTGGAAGCCTAGAGAAAATCTGCTTAGAGTACTCAGCAGCATTTTGGTGAACAGAGCACATTATTCAAGCGCAGAAACATTGTCTCAGCTGTTTGACTAAGAGTTTCCAAATGTTTGATAGTACAGGCTTGTTTTCCTGCGTCTCATTTCTGAGACCTTATTTCATGGTAAGTCTAAAGATGGAACTCCAGATTTGTAATGGCAATTGCCATGCTGATAGCTGTCTTCAGGAATGTGACAACAACTAGAAAACATTGGAGAATGCAACACATGAGCATAAATGAGAAACACAGTTGTTGAAATGGGTTTAGGAATTCACTTAATCTGCTTCTGTATTTCTCCAAATGCTGTCTGTCTTCTTCTGTTCCAGGGGACAAACTTTATCTATAAAGATGGGCAGGGTGACATGGGAGTTAAAAGTGCATCTGTTCCTTTATAGCTTGAGGTGGTAAGAAATCCAGGCTTTATGGTGCCATGAGGTTTGGAGTACATTTTCTTTGCTTGTGGGCAGCAGCATGTTCAGTTAAGGTGCACCAAGTAAGTTTTCACACACCCTCCTTGAATCATACCATTGTATTTTGGGACAAAATAAAAGGCAGGACTTCGGAATTTCCTGGCATTTGTTGAAGTACTGGAACTGCAATATATTTTTAAATGCCCCCCACCTCTTCTTTTTTGCTCAGTCATCCCTTTGATACTCTTCTAGTGATGGTACCTGTGCCTCTCTGCAAAAGATATGAGATGGCAAAGCTTCCTCATCTGTGAGACTGTGGTCTTCAAATTCCTTTGTGTTAAAGGGAGTTAATGTGGCTAAAGGCAGGCTTGAAAAGCTTTGCCAGTACGTGTTGCTCTCCAAAGAATGGTTATGCACATCAGCTATTTGCCCTCAGTTTTTCTAGGGAGGAGAACTAGTTTTCTTTCCTGCGGAATTATACTATTTGGTTACTTCCTGAGCCTAAAATAATGTACCCTGTTGCTTAAACCTTGTTAGCAAGCTTTGACTTGAAGAAGCATTTGCTGCTTCTACTCCTCAACCTGTCAGGTTTTCAGATTATCCTTGCTTGTGTTCTGCTAGTAAAGCCAGGTGGAAAATAATAAAGCCCCTCCGCTTATCTGTGGTCAGCACTGACTGAAAGGGAGAGCTTATCTCTCCTCCCCATGTGTCCTAGAGGAAGCCAGGCTGAAGCAATGAATCCCCATTCCTAACAACAGGAAAACCCAGAATTTGACTTAAAGGGCATGATTGATTGGAGAAAGCAAACAAACAAACAAACAAAAAGACAGCAAGCAATTGGGATTGGTGTCAAGTGTCTGGAGCTGTATTTTGTGGTTTGCTGAGGTGTGGCAGTGCCCAGCTGCCTTCCCACTGCAAATACAGAGCTCCCAGAGCAGTGCTGCTTGGGCTGCAGCAGCAGTCTGGTTCCGTGTGCTGGAGGTCAGAGCAGCATCCCACAGATTTATTGTTATTTGTTTTTTGAAGGTTCATTCTGGAGAAGCACGCATAGCAGGTTCCAGCTCAAGGAAGAGCAGAGGCTCCAGGTGTGAGCAGGGGGATGGTGTGGCATGTGTACAGGATCTGGCTCAGTCTTCGCTAACCTTCCTTACGTGTCAATACTGCGACAGCAGATGTGATGCTGTATTCCAGGGCATGATTTCAGGAGAGCTGCACGATGTGTGGGAGGAATGCCCTTATACAATGACCTTCCTACCTGTAAGCTCTCGAAATAATAATGCATAAGTGTTCAAGGAGATGTCAAGTCAATTACTGTGTAAGCTTGTCTGAAGACCAGCTGCTGGGACTGGCATCCGTCAAGTCACAGCCCAGGGGGGTGCAGAGGGATAAAAACTGTAAACATTGTGAATTTGAGACTGAGGCAGATTTTTCTCCATGCTCTTACAGAAGCTTTGACTAAAGGATCAATAGTAGAAAAGGTAAAAGAGGAGTAAAGAACTCATACAGAGCACCCAGAAGAGCTTGATTGCAAAATAGTGCCTTGTGGCTTAGTGGTGAGGGGGATATACTCAAGATTTTGGGGGTCTTGGATTTATGTAATTCTGAGGTTCTTCTATTGCCTATGGCAGTGTGTGTTGCTTGTTTCTATAGTAACTTAAAGCTGTCTAGTTTTCCTTGTCTCAAAAAGCTGTTTCTGAGTGATACTTTGGAATTTCCCTTCTTTGCAATTGAATAATTCAGCCCTTAATTGTATAGATTATCCTAATTCACTTACTAAACCCTCCCTGCTATGAAAAGTGCAAGCGAGTAGCATAGGACGAATTAGTTACCTGTAGTAAGTGACTTTGCCCAAAAACCTGCAAATATGTTTTTCTCTAACTTTTACTTTACAATTCTGAGTATAGGTAGATATCATCTCAGTTTAAAAATGGAGAAAGTCAAGGCATTGCTGGATGCTAATTTGGCACTTCCTAGAGTCGAACTCTTCATGTGCAGAACAAAAGACCCTGATCTCAGCTGTTGTCTTTCTGTAACATGTTCTGATAGTAATGAATAAAATAGTAAATTCAGCACATCTATAAATTTCAGAAAGTTAAAAAACAGTGGAAAAACCTGGGGTGTTGGATGAGCAGCCACATTTCTAAAACACCATGGCTTTTCTCTATTACATGACAAGAATTGCTGTCCCAGGTGGTTAGACACAAAGGGATTTGGATACAGCAGGATTTTGTGCCATGTATTGTCTTAGTAACCATGGTGCCATGCTGTCAAACCTTGCAGAAGAGTTTCCTAGACACTTTTCCAGTGATTGCTGTGAATCACTGACTTTTTTTTTTCTTTCTTTTTTTTTCTTTTTTTTTTTTTTCCCCAGTCAGGCTTTGTGCATCTGCAAGATCCAGGGAAGTACAAGTTCATGGTGCCAGTCTCATGAATAATGAACTGCCCAGCTGATACTGGAAGTAGGGATATTTTTTGCCAGTTTCCAGAGCAGTCTGATTGTACTCAGAGAGCTGTAATGTTATAAGCAATTTCATTTAAATTACTGGAATACTCCTGATTTCCAGCAGTCCTGGAGGCGTGGAAAGTGCTTTCTGCCTTGGATTTCCTGCATGCCAGGACTTCTTTTCTCCAGCTGTCAGTCTCAGAGAATCCACCTTCTCTTTGCCATCCGGTCTCTTTGGATTGAATTTTCTGTTTGTCACCAGCTCTTCTAGTCTTCTATGTTTCCTCAGCTGAAATTTTTGTTCCTAGCCTTGTAGAGAGAAGTGTATCTAAATTAGGCTTTAGTCCTCCTGATTTGGAGCTCTAGCTCAGCACAAAGCTGTTTCCCTGTAAATTAGTTTTATCCTTTGTGGTGGAATTTTGATACAATTTTGGTCTTACCAGAATCATTCATTCATCACTGCCAGGAGAGGCACTAACTCACATCTATTACACAGCTAACATTAAATGTGCTTGCCATGTAAGGGAAAAAAAGGTTTCAATTCCTTTAATGGGGTAAAAATCTCTAGCCAGGAATTGCTGACCCTTTGGATGGAATACTGAGGGAACATTCAGAAATTACTGGGATTTGTTTACTTGTGCAGCAGAAAGTTGTTTGATGTGTTTCCGTTTGAAGCAACTGCTTTTGAACTTCTATTTCAAGCTTTTGCTTCAGTCTTTTCTTCCATTTCTTCTGGGCAGTACTGCAGGATGTCTGTTTCTTGCGAGGAGTGACATCCCCAGAAATGGCACTTCTTTTTCCATGTGCAAGCTCTTTTCATCACTGACTGAGAGCCTTGCTCTGTAGGACCACGCTCTGGGCTCTGCTGTTTAAAGGATGCAAGAGGTTTTGCCATTGGCTGCCATTGGGTGTAATACTCCTGGTGTCTGGCATGAGAACAGAGGGAAGCTAGCACTGGGAACAGGGAAGTAGCTTTGACTAGATGTGTTGTTACCATTTGAAGAAACTAAGCAGAAGGTGCTTGTCCAAGGTGGTTTCCTCCTTCCCTTTTATCAAACTCAATAGCCATGGACAGTGGGGAGGGAGAGATTTAAATTACCCAACAAATAGATAGGGAGTAACTCCTGACATCAAAGCTTCTATTCATGTCTTGTCCTCCTCCTTGCTTCCCCTAAATAATATGTATTTTATACACAGCTTTTGGGCCTATTAATTGAGCTGGTTTTGGTAGGTTCAAAATGGGAATGTGGTGTTTTGAGGCTGGGCACTAAACCACAGAGCTGAGCTCACTGAGTGGTGCCTGAAGCTTTGTGGTCTCAGCCTCCCTTTCCTTGCAGGCCTCCAGATGAGGAGGGCTGTGTGCACGACCCACACTGGCATTGTTAGGATTTCTGTAATGTAAGGACAGCATTCACTAGGAAAAGCAGATTATTAACAGAATTTGAAGGAGGTTGGATCTTCACTGAAAGTGTCCTCTTCCAAGTTTCTTACCAAAACGCATAGGGCAACCTGCTGTGCTGCTAGCCAGGTTTCCTGACCTCTGTGCAGCAATAGGGTGTGGCATTCTTCTCAGCATTGTGGCATTTTTGTAAAAGAGGGATAGTGAAACAGGAATGTTAACATCCAAAATCTTTTCCAGCCTTGATTTTTTGGCAGACCTAAGCAAAAGAAGTCTGAGCTTCTTGGAAGGCAAGAAAAAGCTTTACAGTCTGTTCAGAGAGAAGCAATGAGGAAAGGCAAACTTGTTCTCTCTAGAGGGCAGATTAGAGAGAAAATACTGTTACTGGGAGAGAGGGACATTTTAATTGTGGACTGTTCATGTGCCTGAAAGGGGAATTTGAATTTGAATAAGAAGTTGTACATCCAGAGAGAAGCTCGTTTTGCAATATGGTCATTCCAAGTTTTAGCTGAGAAGTGGATTTTAAATGCTGTCTTTTGAAGGTGCAAGCCTCCTCAGTGCCAGCTAGTGCCCATCTCTCCACCTTCCCAGCTAGAGGATGGAAGTGCCTGTGCTTCCATTCACAGTGTGTCTGCTGAGTGTTCACCACACCTCGGGAGGAATAGCACTGATCACTCACGTGCCTGTGACACTGTGCTTGGGATGCCAAGACCTGCTGATCTGTGGTAAGCACGGGTTCCACCTGTGCCATTTGCCTGCCCTGGAGTGTGGGCTGGGGCCTGAACTGCTGTGTTTAAGAGCTGCTCTGGGGTTAAGCCCCGTTTGGTGCACTGTTGGTAGCTGGAGAGTTAATTCTGCCGTTTGACAAGGCCCCTGCTGCAGTAAGTGCATTGCCCTGATTCTCACAGGGGTTCATCCCTAGCGGGCTGGGTTGTTGTGGTTGTGTTACCTCGTGTCTGTGCCATCCCTCCTGCTAGGACAAGGGCCAGCCTCATATAAAGAGCCCCCTCTGAGAGTGGCTGATAGCCAGTAATCCCTTTAGAAAAGTCTGTGTGCTGTGAGACTGTTGTGCTGCAGATCCCACTGTTACTAAATTTTACATTTCACCGTTGGCTTTTTGCCAGGTCCCATGGGGACCTTGGTTTCCAAGAAGCAGTTGCAGAAAAGGAATAGTGGCTGCTCTTTGCTAGGGACCTAGCAGGCAGTGCTCATCCTTCCCTGGGAGGAGAGGGAGGCAGCTGTGGAAGGAGGGATCACATGTTAGACTCAAATCCTTGTAACCAAGTCACAGCAGCAGCAGAGATACTTCGTGGTACTCAATTAAAATGGTCCCTTGTGTGAGCACCTCACGTCCTGAGACTCTCACTGCCTTTGCTCCTGTGACCCTTTGTACCTCTTTGAGGCAGAGCAGTGTGGGCATGGCTTCAGGGTAACTTCAGGTTTAGTCCAAGACTAAATCTCCAGTCTTGGGAAGAAGGACTTGGCAGTTGAAGGTCCTGCAGTGAGTGGTAGAACAGGGATAGTGACTAAGGAGCCAAGTCCTTTGCTTAACATCCAGTTTATGTCATGTCCAGGCCATTGTAGTGCCACCTTTTGGTAGGGGTCAGCTCTACTTTTGGTTTGCTTCTTCTTGTTCCCCTCCCATTTGTCAACATCAGATGCTGATCATAGGTGCTGAACAAGCTGTCTGGTAACAGAGTGTGGGTCCTTGTGCTCCTGCTGAAGAGGGGCATACAAACAAAGGCAAGAGATCCCATCTGCTGAGGATTGAGTGCTTTAACCTTTGAGACATAGCTGGTGGGCACAAGGGTACACTGGCTTTACCTGGGAAGTCCTCACCTTGCTCGCTGAGTTCAGCCTTCAGCTTCATGAAAACTTTGTGTTTAGCTTAAGTAATACACATGGATCAGCAGTGCAGGTGGTTATGAAACTTTACACTTTTTTCTGGGCTGTTACACTCAGGAGTAATATGCAAATGAAGTGAGTTGTGCTTGTTTTGTTTCTCTTCTCCTCATTACCATCTGTTATAAACAAACCCTTGAACAAAAATGAGGTTATTCCATCGTCTTTGATCCCTACCAGGCTGCTGTTAGAAGACAGCTTTCCCTCTATAAACTATTGAGGTCCAGCCCATTTTTATTTTAGGATAGAAGAGACATAGAGGCTTTTTTCACTTCCTGCAGCTCCTGCTGTGTGTAGCCACTTGTGGTCCCCGAGCCCTGGGCTGCCGATGTGAAACTAACAACTTAAACGGTTGTGATTATTAACAGGAAGAAAGGGCCTGAGGATATTTGTCATCTCTTTTGTGTGAACTGTGTTTCTTCCATTACAACTTCATGTCATTCTCTGTGGCATCTTTAACACCTGCTGTTTTTATAGTCCACACTTACTTGATTGAAAGCTTCTTGGCCAAGGATTTAGGCTAAAATTTGCTCAAATAGCTCGAGTCTAAGTCTTATTTTCATCCTTACTTGGGCTTGTGAGGTACCAGTGTGGTCCCAGAAATTCCCCATTTTAACTTACCTTCCCAGGATCCTTCTTTTTTATTTTTAAAGTTTTTGTTTTTAGAATGAGAAGTTAATATTTGGGACAGAAAAGGAGCTTCTTGAAGGTGGTGATTGTTGTTTTGTGGTAGTGATGTCCTGAACAGGGTTTCCATTGCCACATACAGTTTTTATAATAAAATATGTGCCCACTGTGCTGGGTGGGTGCATTTTATGAGCTATATAAAATCTGGACTGGGGCAAGCCCCACTCTGAGGAAGTAAAACAAATCCCAGGTTAAGGTTTATTTTTTTGAGGACTGCCTGTCAAACCCTGTTCTTGGGGCAGGATCAAACTTTGCACCTTATGTGAGTGGATGCTGTGGTTGAAATAATTGCCTGGCTAGTCCCATATAGCAACTTAGATGTAGTGTTTCTGTCTTTCTGCTACAGTAATATTGACAGGAACCTTGTCGTAGCCCATTAATTCTTCAATATTTCGAACCTATCAAAGCTGTGAGTCTGTCAGACAGTGTAGTTGTTGTTTAAAATTGCTGCTGAAAATTAAAGGAAGCATTAATGCAGGAAATGTAGCAGCGTGCAGAGGTTTTGTAGAAAACAGTTACTGTGCTGTTGAACAGTATCTGCTCTGTGCAGCTTGCAGTCTGAAACGTCACAACTTCTATTTCAGGGCTGTGGCAAATTGCTTGAAGCTTTTTAAGGCTGGACCAAGCATCAACACAACACGTCTTCCAAGTTTCTGTAAAAGTCCCAGTAAAGCAGTATCTAAATATAGTGCTGATGTACAAGTGTTCCTTTATTTTTCCCCTCTTGTGTTTTACTTGCTTCTGGTTGTATGTGTATTCCATTTAAAGATGGTTAGGTTTTTCTCTGAAGTTTTCACTCAAAATATTTGACTGTCTGCAAACACGATATGAAAGGCAAGAGATGAAAATAAATAAATAAATTTCCTATAAAAGGAATGAAAATACGAAGCAGCTGTGGTGCGTGGAGGAGTGCAGCCATCCTTCTGGGTGTGTGCTCCCTTACTGGCACAAAGATTAGCTGTACATACAATTTACTCAGTTCAGAGCAAGTGTCTGGGCCTGGCTAAACTTTTTCCCTTTCCAAATGGTCCAGTCAAGTCACAAACCATGGCCTGGATCCTCTCCCTCTGACAGGGGGAGCATAACTGTGAGGATTTCTTCTGTTGACAAGGGATTGATCCCCTTCCCAGTAAGCAGTTTATCCCATTTAAGAGTTTTGTTTGCTTCCGGACATGCCTCTGGACTATGTAAGGAGTTTAGGTTGACATAATTTCTAAATCAGTTCTTTGGGGGTAGGTGGGGTTAAAGTAGCTTCCACTGCATTACAAATTGCTGTGACTTCCTTTATTCCCAGCTCTGTAAACTTGAATTGAATGAGGCCAAAGAATCATTTAGATCTATATTCTTTCTAAGGTGCCTGGTTAAGGTGCCAAGACTGTATGTGTACTTCTAGTGCATTTGGGCACTAAGTTCTGTTACCTCTTGCCTGACATAAAGGGTTTGTGGAAGCTCCGTGTTTTGAAGATTTTGGGTCTTGTCTCAGATATTTGGAGTTTTTCTCTTCGTAGTTACAGTTGGCCCTCCTGAGAGCTTCTCTTTGTGTGTCTGGGTTTGTAGAACCATTGTCCTCTCAAAATACAGATTTCGGTGTCAGTTCATGCAGAACATGTCATAGGCAGGGTTTCCACAGCCACTGGTCCGGTGCCAGTGCCAGGCACCCAGGCCAGCTCAGTGCTCAGTGCAGCACTCAGCCAAGGCCAAGGGCTGGGGCTCAGGGGTCCCTGGCACAAGGGGAGCTGGTTCCCATCACCAGCTGCCCACTGGGAGCTGCTGGGCAGTGATGTGGGTGCTTTGGGGTTTGATAACTCCTGAAAACAGCCCCTGTTCCTGCTACTCCCACGTACTTTCCTTTCTAATGCTTTGTTCTCTGGCAAAATGTTGCTTGTAAAGGGGGGAGGGAGGAGATCCCAGGCTATTATCTGCTAAGTAGGTCGTAATTCTGGTAAATAATTGATTTTTTTTTTCAGGGTTGAAATCAGAAGCAGGCCTTAAGTGCCAGTGTCAGACCACTGTGATTATCACTCCTTCTGGAATTTCAGTGCTTCAGCTTGAAGGATAGTTGTCTGGCTCTTTTGGGAGGGGCGTGCCACTGGAAATAAAAGGAGAAAGTAATTCCAAAACCACACGGAGAAAGCATTTCTTTTGCTGCTCTATTGGTTTTAAAGTTTTCTTACTTTAAACTAGCTCCTATGGGAATTCTCTGCTTCTGGCTTCTGTTGTGCTCTGGAATAGCTGCTGAGACTCTTCACCTGTTTTTGTTAAGCAATGGAATTTGGCAATGAAAGTGTTAACAGCAGCAGGCATCATCATTGGCTGTGTCTGCTCTGTATGTGACTGTCCATGCTGTACTGCTTAATCTTTTAAAATCTTATCCTGCTGTGCAGACTGCTCAGTAGGAGTCTGCTGTGGATTGCTTGGGTTCAGCCTGTGTTTCGGCAGACCAAATCCTGCTCCCAGATAGCTGGGACAACTGATCAGTCTTCTGCTGTGGGGTGTACATGTATATATATGTGTGTGTGTTTATGTACAGGTAGTTGGTGTATATATTTTGTGTCCAGAGTGTTTCCTTAACCAGCTTTTTTCACCTCAAGGGAAAGAGGTCTTGTGCAGGGATGTGGGGTGTGGGGACACACTCCCCTGAAACTCTCTTTCTTTTGTGACTTGCCTGGGGCTGAGTCCTCACTGTGGGCAGTCTTAGCTCCATCATCTGCAGTACAGCCATAGTGCAGAGGCTGCTCTGGGGCCTGCAGCGGACAGAGCTGTGTTCACAGGTAAGTCCTTCTCCTGCTTTGCCCTCGCCTGCCCCAGCTGAGCTGAATTGCAGCTTCTGGGTGCCCTTGAAGAATGTGTGTGGATGTGTGGCAGTCACAGCTGTCTGTTTAGGCAGCCAGGCTCTCATCCTGCCTGGCTCTGTGTGTCTCTGCATATCCACAGCTCCCCTCGAAATACTGGGGAGCTGCAAGAGCTCAGTTCTTGGCCTTGGTGCAGACTTACTGAGTGAAACTGCTTTGTGACTTGCTGGGCATGAGAGCACTCACAGTCTGCTTTGGGAGCTGCTGTCTGAGCAGGAGCTCTGCTTTGTGTGTACAGGTCTGGGTACAGAACAAAGCTCTTGGGGGACACACCATCATCTACACAGGTTGTTTTGTCCTAGTTGGGACTGATGTGGTCCTGTTTTCCTTTGGCTGGAATCCATTGGCATTTTAGTGCTTCCCCTTGGCATGGCTTCAAAATCGCTTGTTGGCTCATTCATGCTGTGGGATGGCAGGGCTTAACCAAGTGGTGCTGTAGCACATCTGTGCTACCAAAATAAGCTCCCTCTTATCCCATGTTTTAATAAAATCTGAACAGCAATGATCAGTCAATGATGCTGAAGTGTAAACCAGCATTGTTGGTGTCTGATGAAGTACACCATGAGCTCAGACTGAGAGGTCTTTCCTCTCGTGCTTTTCAGCTTGTCGAAGAACTCTGGCACCACTGTGCTGCTTGTTCTTGAATCATGTTTTTCTTAATTTATTCTTCAAAATAATTAGAGGAAGACTTACACTTCTAAAAGCTGGTTCTTCAGAGAAGGACACATTGTGTGAAAGGGGTGGTGTGGTTTGTCAGCTGAGAACTTATTAACCCAGAGCAAACCTTGACATGTGACACCTTCATCTAAAACTAGTAGTTTCAAGGGGAAAGAGATGGGAGGTAGATGGTGTTTATTAATGCTGGTAGGAAGCTGTGTTCTACTTTCAGCATCTTTAAAAAAAGTTCCTGTAACTACCTTGCCATGATTATGAATGACACAAAAGTGTTTTTTATTCTCCAGCCAGATGACAGGAAGACACTTAGCTTGGGCAGCAGATGTGTTCAGAAAGGGTTGTCAGTGGTGTAGGCAGAACCATCTGCCTAGCAAGGCATTTAGCTCGGGTTGCTTTTTCTAGGCCAAGATAGTAAATCAATAGCTTATTTTTCACAGTGTTACAAGTAAGATGTCAATGGGTAGATTTACAGTGTAAACAGGAAAAGGGCAGCTACCTTTATTGGCTTCTCAGTGTCCCAGCTGCACTGGTGAGAAAACAAAACAATATTGCAAAAAAATAAAGCCAAAGCAACTCATCCTGAAAGAGGTTGAAGATGTAGAAACAGAAGAGTATTCTTATCAGACATTTTACTGTTTTTTTAAGTAGATTTTAATACCCCCCACTGTCTAGGGCTGACCCTCCCTTCCCTTCTCACAGAACTGTCAGTTTAGTTAAACTCTTGTTTGAACAGGCCCTTTCCTCTCCACATGCCAGGACTGTTGGTCTGCTCTAGTTAAATACAGGAAAAGGTATGTGTAAATGGGGAGGGGTTTTGGGAGGTCACAGGGTGCAAATTGCTCCATTTTGTTTCAATTAATTTTATAATGTACTTCTCTGGAGATTCCTGTTGCCAAATGTTGTTTGAAGTGACTGCAAAACCCTAAGACAACTGTGAAGTGCAAAATAGTAAATAGTATGCTGATCATGGTTGGAATTTTTTTCCATTCACCTGGCAGATGTCACAGCCACACAGGGTATGAGAGAAGCAGCCCTCCCAATGCAGTCAGTACATGCAGTTTCCACTTGAGCTTTGTTACTGGGTTGGTTTTTTTAGAGCTGAAATGAAGGCTGTAGTTTGAGCACAGCAGTGGAGCTGACCTGAACAGTCACATTTGCTGCATCCCACCTCTGTGCTGTTATGCTGCTGCATTGTGTGGAGAGGATCAGTGAAATGGAATAGGAACTGCTCTGGGTTATAAAATAACACTCTTTCCAGTTATTTTTAGCTTAGCTAACTCCTACTGCAGTTTGCCATGCTCCCTGCAAACGTGATTTAGGGGACAGTGGGGGGGACATGGACAGGAACCTACAAACAGCGGGGAAGCTGCTTGAATCCTAAAACTTCAGCCCTCATAATGCAGGCCGCGCTTTTGTTGGGAAATAGTTTGGCTTCCAGGTTCTTCTCCTTACAGCTGTGCATGGTTCCTGGTTGTTTACTTGTTTGGTTTTGCTCTTGGTTTTATTACCTGATTTTTCTTCGGAACTTTTTCCCTGTTTCAGTCAGTTTGCACCTCTGATCTAGTCAGTGCTAAAGCTCCCGGTACTTCTGAATGTACCTGCCTGTCCATGTATTTTTGTGCTGAAAAGTCTTTACCTGTGAACAACTAGGCTTAAGATTTGCTTTCTGCCTGTTAGACATGCAGTAAATGAGGACAGCTAAACTTGGTGCACAGTCCTGAGTAAGGAGTGGAAAAGAAAACTGCAAAGGTGTTCCAGTTGCTTTGGGGTTTCCTTTGCCAAGGACATCCAGTGGCCTGACTGCCAACATGAACTGAACATGGAAACCTTCCCAACTTGCCTGAGAAAACATAGAACAGGAGAGAAATCTGAAGACATAGACCCTGGAAAGAAAGAGATTCAATTTCTGCTCTCTCTAAGGCCGGAACCTGCAGTATTCATCCATGTTATGGGGTGTAATGTTGTGCTATTACTGCTCAGTGGTAAGCAGTTAGGAGAAACAGTGAAAAAAGAAGAGAGGTAACAGGAGTGTCACTGCTTTGGGCCCTGGCCTGCCCCGTGAGTGTGCTCACTCTCTTCCTTGAACGCGTGGTACCTGTGCAATTCAGGCTTGACCAAATTTCTGTTTTTACCTGTTGGCAAGATATTTGCAGCCAGTCATGCCAGAAACACCTCTCATTCGTGTATGTGTGTGTTTGCTGTTTAGGGCCCTAAGTGGGGCAATTAAACCTTGTAAGTGCCTGGGAGGATGTGCAGCAGCCAGTGGGACATGGGCACTGTCAGCTGTCACAGAGCCATGCTCTGGTCTTGCCTTCTGCAGCGACAGTGGGTGTGACTTTGTCTCCTAATGTTAGTCACACCCCACTGCTTGTAGTATATCCTAAAATTTACAAATGGCTGTGGAGACACCCTGTATTTGAAAGGCCACATCTTCTGAACGTGTAACCTGTTCTGCTGCTAATCACAGCTATTGTTATCGGTTGGACTCCCCTGTCTGGTTTGTGGTGTGCCATGGTTGTGCTTCCCTCCCAGTATTTCAGTTTGACTGAGACTGCCACGAGTGTCAGATGGCATGGAGAGATGGAGTTTACACCTCTGCTGCTCTTGCCTTGCTGACTGCTGTGCCATGCACGGTGTGCAGGCCTGGCTGGGTGAGGTGTGTGTGAGTCCTCAGCCTGCAGCGCTCCGGGGCTGCTGACTGGAGTTGTTGGGAGAAAAAAATGAACAGCAGGGAAGTTGTGCTGGCAGAAGGGAGATCCTCGGAATTTGCATGCTACAGGGCAGTCTGGTCTGGACTCTGCTGGATTATCAGGTTAGCCTCCTGAATTTCTCTAATGACTCTCAGTAGCTGTGCTGAGCAGCTCTTTCTGTCCTGTGGGAAGATGCCTTAGGTTTCCCTGAGGTGGAGAATGGCTTCAGCAGTCCCAGCTTTCGCATTATGGCTGGATCATGGAACCTCTTCTGCAGGGGCATTAGATCTGTGTGGATGTTTAATCTGTCCCCACAGATACACCATTGAGAGCAAATGCAATGTGTCTCCGTAACAGAGTGCTACAGACAGATCAGACCTGTCCTCTAGTCTCTGCATGAACTCTTCATGGAATATATGGGCAGATTAAAGAACTCTGATCTTCTTTTTTAGATGTTTAATGATCTGGGTTTGACACACCTAAAAGATTAAAAGTGGACTGCAGTTAATTCATCTCCTAAAGACTTAAGGGCGCTGTCTGCTATGGGGATAAAGCTCATCTGTGGTAGAGACAGAAGTTTCTTGAAGGCTGGTTAACATCCATGGCCTGGGATCCCCCAGGGGGGAGGGAGGGTAGAGAGAGCCACCAGCTGTCTTGCTGCTTCCATATGCAAGGTACATTGCTTTCTCCTCCTTCCATCTCAAAAATAAGGTGGAGTTCTCAGTCCATACATGCACATGTACACTTGGCTCCTACTTGAGGGCCTTTCCCTCCCTCAGACACCGAAGCATTGTGTAAAATTTACGTGTGACCGTCTTGTTTCTTTAGCCACTCCACACGACTGAGAGATTACTTACTGGAATGGGAGAGCAGAGGATGCAAACCTGAAATGGATATTGGTGACTGTGGGAAAATCTGCTCAAGTTTTGGATTCACAAACTCCTTTTTTGTATACTGCATAAGCTGCAGTTGTCATTCTAGTGTCCAGCAATGTGTTTAGAAACCTCCCTTCCTGGGGTGCTGTTTCCCTGTTGTTCCATTCCCTAGAGAGGGTTTCATGACTCCTGCTGAAGGGGCAGTGCAGGCTGAGCGAAACTGCTTGTTTAACTCTGGGTTTGAGCTGCTGGCTGTTTCTGGGGGTGAGCTGTGTCACGTGTTTCACTGCAGTTCTGTGTCTGCAGCCCATGCTCAGTCAGCTTGTTCAGCAGTGTGAGGGATCATCCTCTGGACATTTTCTATGGCAAATGATGGAGTGCCTGGTAGGAGTCTGTCAGCACTGACAGTCGGCTTCACTTCATGTGCCTAAAGGAGGAATGCAATCTGAGGCCATAGGCAGGCTGGGAGCTAGCTTGTGATGCTTTTTGTCTTTGTTTTCATCTCATACTGAAGAATGAGTTTACAAATTAATGGGACTTTTTGTTGCCAAATGAGTTAGTTTTGTGCTTGAGTGGGAGCTTCAGGGTTCGCTAAGCATCCTTACATGTAGGTGTACTGTCTTTACATAGAGAAGATACAGAAAGGATCAAGAAAATAGTTTGGTTTTGGACCTGTTTAGGATCCTAGTGGAACCTTCTCTTCATCCATCTGAGAAAAATAAAGTTGTAGGGGTTGGACACAACAAATATATCTGTTCTTTTTCTTTTCATATTTGAGCTTTGTGGCCTGGGGAACAGGCTCCTGGTACAGGTAAACACCATAATTATCATTTGTGAATCTCAGTTTTGTGTGAAATTGTGCATATTGAGTGTACTGTTTCCTGCATTTAGAGATGATGATTCAGGATATGTCAAGGAAATAAGCAAGATGTGTTGCTTTCCACAGCTTAGTTATTATATCTTTTAAAGAATGGTTCTGTATTCCCCGGACAACTGCATTCACAGCCCATCCACACTGATGTACTTCTACATGTGCTCAGCACTAGGACTGAATCCCTGATCCTTCTCCAAGCAGCCTGGCCAGCACTATGAAATAAAATTGCATGTTTTTGTATTGTTTATCACCAAGGAAGCAGTGATATGTAAAAGCTGGAGCTAAGGTTGGAAGGCACATTAGTAACTGAAAGGTTACAAAGAAAAAACAGGAGCAGTATTGCATTCCAGTAACTTATCCCTAAAGCAACCATGTTGAAATCCCACAAACTGACTAAGCTTCAGCCTAAAGGAAAATGAAGCAGTGTTTTGCTAATATGTACTTCAGTTGCAGTAGAAGCTTTTAACTGTACCCACCCTGATCTACTGTGCGTGTATCCTTCCAGTCTGGATTTCTGAGCCATGAACTAGATCAGAGAGCTGATCCAGCTTAGAAGGGAAGCGTCAAAGATATTTTTCTTTGAGCTGGCTGAGTTCTTTATCTGGACCACAGGCATCTGTGGGATTGCAGAACTAAGGGGATAAGAGGGGAAAGGGCCATGAAGTGGTTTATGGCTTGGTGGGGGAAACCTAAAACCCCTATTGCTGCCAAGACAATGCATTGTCAAACTATGGCCTCACACATTCCCTGGCATAGAAACACAAGGGTGCAAACTACCTTGGCTCTGTACTGCTCTGCAGCTGTGGGGATGTTTTTGGAGTGAGTGTAGATATTACAAACTTGTGCTAGCCTTGGTACTATTCACAAAGAAGCCACAGTGATGTGGGACTTTGGCAGGATGTAAAGCTCCCTTCCCCCTCCAGGATTCTAGGTATTTACTTAGGCAGGCAGGTCTGAGCTGCTGTGGCTTCACTGCTCTTTTAGCAGGATTAGCTGGAGCACAGCTCGCTTGGAATCTTCTCTGTGTGCTGCTGTTAAGCCTCTCAAGCAGCTATGGATGTTGTGCTGCTGTGAAAGTATGACACGTGCATTTGAACCATTGTGTGGCTATGGATTAGACTAAGATAATCTTTCTTTTTACTTAGAAGTTAATTTCTTTTACCCTTCGTGCTTTCAGGTTAGGTGTGTGATTTCGTATTTCCAATGAATGAATGTGGCGCCCAGCAGGAGGGTGTAGGCAACAGGACAAGGGAGCAGTGTTGCTGTGCTCTCTCTGAGTGCCAGTGGATTTATAACTGTAAATTTGTTAGATTCTTCCTTACCCCCCAGCCAGGTGAATTTTGAAGCAGTGAGGGAGGGAAGCAGTGTACTAGAGGGGAGGCACAAGATCACAGAGAACAGGAATATTATGTTTGAAAAAAATAAAAGAAAATGAAAATGGAGCAGAGATGAGAAAGATGAGAGGATGGAAGCAGAAACCGAGGAGGGAAATGCTGGAACAGACTCGTGTAAGCTGAAGCAAAGCAAGGCCAGGCTGTTGCTGCCAGAACCAAAGGAGGAAGTAAATGCTTGAGAGGTTTTTTGCAGAATGTGTGAATTGATGATGAACCTTTGTAGCCCCAGGCAGTTCACTGCCCATTGTGCGGCTGCAGGAGAGTGGTACTGTAAGAGAATGTCAGAGGGCTAGGGGTAGAAATATTTCCTCTGGTGTGCTGAGAGGGCTCACTGCTGTAAGTCACAGCTGCCACTCTTCTCCATGGCTTGAGATCTCTGTCCAGCCACCCAAAGAGGAGGAGAAAGGGATGTGCCTGGTGGTGAGATGAGAAGCAGGACACACGTGGAGTCGTGTCCTTGGTGCCTCTCTGGTGCTCTCTCAGCACACCATGTTGGAGCCCACTGTCCTTGTTTGCCTGCCCTTTTCTTGCCAGCAGTTGTCTGTTGTTGCTGTGGTTCATCTTTCTCTGGCCTTGATGGCTCAGTTACTGATAGTGAGACTGGCTGGCCCTAAAATGAGAATAAGAACCCTCTTAATGCTCACCCTAACAGAGACACTGGCTGAGAAACCAAGTGCTCTTGCTTGAGCCCATCTGCTGTCTCCACTTGCCATCGACACTTCAGCACCTAGAGCAGCTGGAAGTGTCAGAGCAGGTGAGCTGCTGGCTCTGATCTCTTTGCTCTTGTCCCTTTGCTCCCAGGTGGGGGCTGAACAGCCTGCGAGCATTGTGCTGGGCTGAGGAGATCTGAATAACCCAGTTTCCCTGGCAACAGCGGCTCTTTAATCACACTGCTACAAGGCTACCTCTGTTCCTGGTGTTAGGGCTTGGGTACTGTATCTGGCTGTGGCAGTACTTCGCTTCTCTTGGAGAAAATGGCAGAATAAAAGCAGGAAGGTCTTTCTGCCTTTGAGATAATTAAAATCTCCATAGGTGGATTTCAGTGCTGTATGCAGCAATAATAGAAGAGGGATTATAACTACTTCTAAGCTTTTTAATGTGTGAAGAATCCCCGGAGGATACAGAAATAAAGTTTTAAATTGTGTGTGGAGCTTTATGAACAGATCTCATAGCAGTCTGTGACACTGATAGATTCGTTCCTTGTTGAGATGTCTTATTTTCTTTTTTATGGGTAGGGAGACAAAGTGATTCAAAGGTAGACTGAATCTTGTTGCAAAGCTAGGAATAAATACCCTTCTGAGCTGATCCTCTGCCTGTCATTTCCTTCAGTTTAAGGTAAAGGTATTCCTGTGCAATGGGAGACAGAACACGTTATGGAAGGTAGAAGTGTGAAGCTGTTTTTTTAGCTGGAGAAAGTGAGGAAAGTGGAAATACTGTGATTCACTGCAAGCCTTTCTGCTAATGTATTTTAGTCTGCATTTACTCCCCCACTAACAAAAGTGGAGCAACCTATACATTTCGAAAGCGAAGCACTGGTAGCGAAAAAAATATTCCTGCCTTAATTTCCGCACAGCGACTTGGTCTTGTTACTGCATGAGTGTGGGAGAAATTGGTTTGGATAAGAACAGTTTGAAGAAACTTCTGCAGGAGAAAGGAGCTCTTCCTTGAGTAGGCATGAGGCCAGCAGAAGTGCCCAGTACTGATGTTCCTCCTTGGATAATGCCAGTGCCCAATTGTCAGTAATATAGCACAGGTTTCTTAGGTTAGGAAGTTCTTTTTTTTCAGCAGCTCCCATTCAAGCCACTGTTTAGCAAATCAACTTACAGGGTGTCTTCTAAATGGCTGTGGACTCTGGAAACCTCTACATCTAGCCCAAAGTTCCTTCCAGGGAACATGTACCACCTTCCCCATGTTCCTGTGTCTTTTGTTCCCACAATCTAACAAGTCTTTTGAGGAGCTCTGAGAGCTTGAGCGCAAGGTAATAAATAACTCAAGCAGATGGGTGACACAAAACTCACTGAGTTTGTTAAAATAATATTGCCACAGTCCTTCAGCAGCCCAAAGGCCTCGTATCAGGCTGTTACTTAGCTGGGTGGCATTTGGTACAAGCTGAGACAGAGGCTCACATTTACAGTGACTTTATTGTTGGGTTTTCAGTATATTGTTTGTATAAATTCCCCAGACCAGTTCTCCCTCCTGAAAAAGCCACATAGATCAAGTTTTATTCTGTTCCACATAAAGTTCACATCTTTTACTGAAATGAGTCATGCTTCAACTGAGTTTGCTGTGAGGGAGGAAAGTGGGCTTTAAAATGTTACTCCTCCACCCTGCCTGAGTGACGTATAACAGGATTATTAGTATGCTTGGCAGCAGCTGCTTATTATTTTCACAGAACCTGGATATTTGTGAAAACAAGTAAGAAATTGGTTTAACTTGTGTTCAAGTGTAACTGTTTTTTTCCTTTTTGATGATTTGTCTTCTGTAAGGCTCACTGGCTACTGCAAAGACAGATCTAGCTTATCTCCTCAGGGTTATTTTTCACTTTGGGGAGAATGGTGGCATTCTGTGACTTGTAGCTGAAAGAGGAAGAGCAACTCTACCATTTCGTGGTCAGTGGCCTGTTCATGGCTGCTGCTGTCACACATAGACCACCTCTGGGCATTGACAGGTGAAAGTGCTTCAGAGGCCCATGGAACTCATGGTGTGGTGTCACTGTGCAGACACCAAATTTGGGTCCTCTGTGTATATTTCTTTGTGCAGAGAGGTGAGAAGCCTTTTCGCTTATGGCAGAAGATGCTGCTCAGTGTGTCCTTGTTACAGATTTTTGCAGGAGCAGTCTCGGTATGCAGCAACTAAAGATGCCATAACCAGTTTTACTACTCATTTTTCCTGCAGAAGTTCATTGATGTCTCATGCAATAATGGTTAATTTGACTCTTCATACCACTGTCCTTTTCTGCTTGTGTTTTGGATGTGTTGTTTTAAGGTTTTTTGGGGGAGGGGAGACGGGATGTATAGAAAAGAACAGTGTGGTGGTTTGTTTTATTTGTTTAAGGGGTTAAGCTCAAAATAGGAGAAGGGGCAGCCAACAGAAGAGGACCTTTTAGGATTTTATTTTTGGCAGTGAGTTGGTTCACTTGACACACAGGACCTTTCTTTCCTAGTCCTCTTCTTGCTGAGAGAGGAGAGAGTTACAGTTCTCTCCTGAGCTATGTATTGCCTATCTTTCTTAAACTGGCAGGGGCAACATCTGCTCTTGTTCGACAGAAAATCCAGGGTCTCTTACCCATTACGTTCCTAAACCTAGACTGGTAACTTTTATGGAGCAGGCAAAAGGATTCATTTTGATGCTAACACTTTTGAAGGAAAATGTGAGGCAAAGAGCTGTAATGAAATGACCACTAATGCTAGAAAGGACTTTACCTTTTAATGCTTATAATGAGTGAAATGAACTCCTGGTGACAACATGAATTTAATTATATTTACTCCTCTACTTGATCAGTATTTAACCATCACTGACTGTGGGTTGGCTGATAACTAAGCACAGCAGCTGGGAGGCTGTGCCTGTGCTGCCCAGCCTGTGCCCTGCCCAGCTGCCCACGAGCAGAGCCTTGGTTGTGTTTTGCAGATGCCCCGTTCGGGGGGACCCCGCCCGGCTACGCGTACGATGCTGACCGCGCCGAGGAGCAGCGGCGGCACCATGACATGATGCCCTACATCGACGACTCGCCGTCCTCCTCACCCCACCTCAGCTCCAAGAGCCGTGGCAGCCGGGACACCCTGTCCTCAGGCTCTCTGGAATCCACAAAATCAGTGAGTCCTTCCCTGCCTTTTCAGAGTCAGCGAAGCCTTGGGGGTTTGCAAGGGGTGGATGGCTGAAGCCTTGGGGGTTTGCAAGGGGTGGATGGCTTTAACAGGGGACAGACGGGACTGCCAGTGCTCTGGGGCATGTGGCCCTTCAGCCTACCTTGCTTTGCTTTTGCTTCAGGTTCAACAGCATGGAATTTAAGGAAAATTGCTATTTTTGTTTTTACAATACTCTTGGGTAGTGGGTTTTCTGTATGCCTTGGTAAAGAACTATTTAATCTGCTGTCTTCACAGTCCAAAACGTCTTTGTTTCAACATGGATTAATCTCTTTGACGTTTGACCTTTTATTTCTTTTTATCCCTTTGCAATAGATTGCAGAGCACTTGAATCCCAAGTTGCTGTTGCCCTGAATATCTTTGTCATTTTCAAACTTTTGGTTTCACCAAGTCATTCATAAAAATGCTTAATAGCACAAAGCCAACTGTCACTTCCTTCCTCCTGTATTTCCAAGAAAGTGTGCCAAGCAACCTGGAATTCCCACATTGTAAATAACACTTTGAAATCTCTCATCTAAGTGTATTAACTTATGTGTTGCCTTTTTATTGTTCTTTCCTGTTAATTAAAATGTCATGAAAGATAATTATGGATATTTTAGAGATATCAGTGTACATGTAAATCAACACCATCACCATTATCAGACAGTTTTATTTATCTTGCATCAAAAGTAAAGAGTCTGAGAAGTTCCACAAACCATCAGTGCTTAGTGTTCATTATACACATCCTTCTACTCTTTATTGGTTACTACTGGATCTCTGCTTACTTTTTCCAGGACGTCTTCTAAGTTAAGAATCCCTCCTGATACAGTGTTTTTTCTCATTTATAAAATCCATTGTCAGGATCTCTTAAAGCATTATCAAGTACATATGTTGTTGATGTTTGCTTAATTTTGTTTGACTGTAGAGGGTGGAATCTAGTTAGCTGCTTATGCTTTAGTCTGTTAACTGGGAGATGCTTTTTAATCTTTCAAGATAAGAATTCTTGTGATGTGTAAGAGGCTTTTGAATGAAGAAATTATCATTAGTAAATTTTAAAAGCTCCAAAACCATTCTAATATTGGCTTGAGATTTCCAGGTTATGTTTCTCAGGATGAAGGAAAAACACTGTGACTGCACATGGCTGAGAGTTATCTTCAAAGAACCAGCTATGATAGTGCCTGTGAGTGGAGGCCTGGAAGAGACACTGCCTAATATTTAATCTTGTTCTTTATTTGTGTGAATATTGCCTCATAAGCATTTAACAGTAGTTAAATTTAAAAGTTACTTCGATAATGCTTTGAGGCTGCTTCTTCAAAAATAATTTTTAACATAAATCATTGCTTTCTTTTTGCTGGTTTTCCTTATGGCTTCCCAAAAGTAAGAGGTGTCTTGATACAGATTAGACTTTTAATCATGAACTTCAACTGCTTTAGTTGATCCTGTCTGTAATCAGTCCACAGATGACAATTCCTGGACAGTCCATGACAAGGACGAAAGACTAATTTTTACCTAGGTATTTCCCAAGCAGTTAAACTTTCAGTCATCATGAGCTGTTAGATGGCTTTTGCTGTAGTTATGTTTTCAGCTATAGTGGAAAAGACATCAGTAACAAAATTAAGTGTCAAACACACTGTGCTGAGCCAAACACATGTAAAATGTGTTGGATCCGAAATACCAGGATGTATGTCTCATCTATTTTCTTTTGCACTAAACTTGATTAGCAGCAAACATGTTTTGTTTACATGTGTTTGCTTTTGTAGTTGTCTTCTTGCCCTTTTATGTTTTCATTAGGTGCCTGCAGTTACTTCTGCAAATCTTAGATTATTTTTATGACCAGAGTCTGGAAGTCAAGTTAACTGTATGTAACAGCACAGTGCATGCACTACATACACCATGACAAAATATTAAGGTTGTAAAGTCATTCAGAAGTTAAGAAGTCTTGAATTTTTATGATAACTTTGGCTTACTCAGTCATCCCATTTTTCTTGTGGACTCCTGCACTGTGCCGTGGATATAGTGAATGATATTCACCAGATTCAGTATTTCATCTCTAGAGCTGTGCTCACCCTCTTTACAGGACGCTGCAAACTCTGGTCTGGGGACAAAAGTATTCATTTCCATTAACTCCAAATACAGCTGGAATGCTACACAGGTCTTAATTATCCTTGCAGTGTTCCTGTGAGATAAGAGGATGGTGAGTTCACTAACCACAGGTAATCAAGGCAGACAGGTTATAGGAGAAGCATCTGCTAATTTTGGGTGCTTAACCCTCGCCTTTGGGTGAGATAGGTAATGTTCTGCAAAACCAGGTTCTGACTTTTAACACAGCTTTCTCCACATTAAAGTAAAATTCCTTTCATTTCACTTGCAACCACGAGTTAACAGCATTCCAGTCAGGCACCCAGAAAATGGAAAATGTTGCAAACAATGGTATTTTTGATTTATTTTTTATAAATATCAATCTAAGTAATTCACTTAGCATCATGCCGACATAGCAGCGTTTTGGTGTGATGTTTGTCTGCCTTATCTGTGAGACCAGCCTCCCTCTTGGGGATTGCATTGTTGCTGTCTGAGTATTGAGGGCATTTTGCTTTGACTTATTTTATGGGCTTGCTCTGGGCTTTGTATTTTTCTGCCAGGTGTTTGACTGAGTTCTTCCCTCTCCCTAGAGCAGCTATAGCCTTTGGTTGGGTAGCACATCAGGGTTCACCTGCTCTGTCCAGCCACCACAGAGAATGAGGAAGTGTGCCAAAAGCAATGTCTCCTGCTAGAAGAAGATGAAGGGAAACCTCCTGGACTACTTGTGGAGAGGCTTCCTGTTGTTCCCTCAGTGTGTAGGGCGACCAGTTCTGTGTGCCAAGAGCTGAGGGCCGCAGTTGGCTGCCAGAGGTTTGTGGTGTTTACACTTTGGGATCTGGGCAGTGTTTTCCAATCCCTCCTACCACCTGTGTGATATAGGCAGATGAGGAGATGCTGCCTGTTCTGCCTCCAGACTGTGCCACTTCAGCCACCTCTTGTGTATTCCCATTCCTCCTGTTCACTGGCCACTGCACAAGCTGTTGCTGTCTGAGGAGGAGGACAAGGCTGCACCAGCATTAGTTTTGTCTGTGACCCAGAGAGGAACAAGCAACGCAGGCATTTGTAGTGTGGCTCTCAGCAGCCCTTGACTTGTTCCTTTTGTGCTAAGGAGGCCTTAACAAATGTTTACATGGAGCAAGTTGGGTCAGACCCTTTCTTCTGGCTCTTCCAGAGTCTCGGGCTGGGATGCTCCTGCCATAAAACCAGTGCTTTTGCCAAACCTTGCTCTGAAGCAAGCCCACAGGGAAAGGAAAAAGGAGAAATAGGCTCCACTAATGCTTAAGTTGTTTGTTTATTTAACTCGAGAAGTGATTTAATTTTCCCAAACCTTCCTTTCTGTAACAGTTGAACTGTTGTGATTGAACTTTTCAGAAATTCTGGAAACTGCTCTTGGAAAATGTCAGCCTGAATGTTTGCCAAATAAGACAGTGTTGGTAGCTTCAGAAGGTGTCAGACTGTTGGTAAAAAATAGTGATAATTCACTCCCAGAAAGTATGTGTCTGCCTTTCCCATACAGTGAGGGTGAAGAGTGGTGAAAATACCTGAATAAAGTTAGAGGACAGAGGGAGAGCTTACTACAGTATTCTTAGGCCACAGGAAGGTGTTGGGACAGCTGGAAAGTCAGTGACTGACACCCTTCAGTAGAGAAGGAGTTTTGGAGTGGGGAGGTTGCAGCCTGGAGGCTAAAGAAGGCTGGGAGAGGGGAGAAGCTTCACTCACCATGATGCTACTGCTGCTACTCATGTGAGGAGAGACTGCAGCCCTGGGGAGAGCAGGAATAAGGAAGCAGTTTCAGGACAGCAGAGTCAGGCTCAGAGATATGTGTGGAGCTCTGGAAGTGGGTGCAGGGCAGGCAGTGGAAAGGCAAAGCTCATTCCACCGCCCCAGGAAATGAGGGGAGTCCCTTCTCAGGAATTTAGAAGATGAGTTTTTGACAAAATAGATCTCTCCGATTCTTGCATATGGTGAACCAAGGGAGGCAGGAGTGCTAAAGCTGAGCAGCTACCTCCTACTGTCTGTTCTGTTTGGAGGAGAAATCGGCTGGTTCTTTCAGACTTCCAGGTAGAATTTCTCTTTCCTTTTCTGCTGTGCACCCATGGCTGGTGCAGCACTGGCAGCCATTGCCTTTCCTCAGATCAGATCCTTTTGTTCCTGCTGTCTGCCAGCTCAGGAAGAGCAGGGCTGTGGCAGAGCAGGTTGTGGATTTTGCTCCTAGCTTGGTCCCAAGGGGATCCAGAGAAGCTGACCTCTGAAGCTACTGCAATAAATGGGATTACTGCACTTCTTGGTGCTGCTCTTGCTAGTTTGTCCTTCCCTCTCTAGCATTTCCAAATCATTCTCCTTTCTTCCTCTCAGTATTTGAATTGGTTTGTTTTGTTTTACTGTCACTTTCCCCTCACCACCCCCAACAGATGCAGTTTTTCCTTTTTATTCTCCAATTCTTTGCTCCTTAAGGGCTTTGCCTGGATGTACAGCCCTTCCTGAGGAGAGCTGGCACACCAGTACTGATGTTATAAATAATGTTGGCTCCTCTCCCTGCTCCTTCCCCTCCCCACATGGAGCACGATTGGCTTGATTACAGAATTTGCCCTGTTTAGTATCACCAAGACAATGAGACACCTCCAGCAGAAGCTTTCAAATATATTTACACTTCAAAAATTGAACTGAATGTTTTTTCTCCTTTGTCAGCTTCTCTATGAGATTGCGAGCTGTCCTTACGGGAAACCTCGCCTTTGAACACATTCATTGCATGCTCTATGAACACCCTGTACTAAAGGAAGAGTTAAAGTGCCTTTTATACGCCCACTTTGAATCCCTAATTCTCTTCACAGAGCTGTGCCAGCAGCAACCTTTTTGCAAAATCTTACGTGTTGTGGTTTCTAGGTTCTTAATCTGTGCTCTTCTAATATTTGCAAGAAAACAATTATTGCTGTTAATTTAAACAAGAACCAGAAAGCCCTGAGTTCTTTAAACAGAGTGAGGAAGAGCTGAATCTGTCTAAACCTTGGAGCTGGTGAATGTCAGCCTTGCAGTAATTGAAGACAACATGTGATGCCAACCTGGTTAGTAAACTAAAGCACTTAGGCTGACAAGCTGTAAACACATTCAACCCAGCCATGGCTCAGGGCCAGCGTGTGTGCTCTGATATCTCCATAGCTTCCAACCCCTCTCACTGGCCTTGGTTCAGGTTGCAAGATTGCACTTCTGACTGTGACTCAATCTTTTGGTTTTTAAGTCTTTGGAATAGCAAAAAGCACCACCCAGTTGAGAAGCGGAGAACACCAGGGTCTTACAGGTGTGAGATACTTGTAGCCTGCTTTCCATCTTCCTTCTTGTTTTGGGGGTTTTTACATGTAGTTCATGAGGAGCGGGAGCAAAGCAGTGATTTTTTACTTGCTTGTTCAGATCTGGCTGGGTGCTGGGTCCTCACAGCTCCCATGGCAGAGAGACAGGAATGCTCTGGCTGCTGCCCTGGTAGAGTCCTGAAAGATTTATTCTGAAACATGTGGGTAGAGAGGTAGCCCAAAGATGGAAGGGCAGTGGAGAAAGGCTAGACATGGATGCTGGCATCAGAGAGGCGGGGACAGTCAGAGCATGAAATACTAGTCAGACTTGTACAAGTGGAAAACAGGCTAACCAAGCAGGGTAGGAAGCATGGGGTGGACTGCTGACCACCTGGCACTCCCTGCTGAGTGGTTGGAGTTTGCCAATACAGGCTGCTCCCACTTCCTGCTGGGAACATCCCATCTGCACTTTGGTAATAGGTGTATTTTCCCCATCTACTGTGGTCTGGTAGATGTGGTAGCAGCTCCTCCACTTGCCACAAGCAGCTCAAAGATTTTAGACTGCTGCCTTCTTGCCAGGGTAGGGGAAAGGAGTCCTCAGCCTTGGCAGGTCTCCCTGTACTGGTGGGGACCATGATACCGATGCCCAGGATGTTCCCCCTTAACTGTCCTTCTGGCCGGAGTGCAGGGACGGAGGGGCAGCCAGGCTCTTGTAGTCACAATGTTGCTCTTTGTTTCCCTTCTGTGTCAGATCTGGGCAAAGCAGAAATGCCCTTGGCACTGGGTGCATCACATCTTGGCTGCTGCGAGGGCCGGGTGGGAGGACAGTCCCACAATCTCTGTCTGCTCACTGCTGTCCTGTTCTGGGTGAGCAGGTGAGCCTGTTCCCAGGTCTGTAAGTGAAGACTGTTGTAATACCAAATAATAAACTTACTCCTCTTCCTCCTGATTGTGGCACCAAGTGAATTTCTGAATCTTGGAGTACATTTCATAGCAAGTATGACTTAAAAAGCACCCTGAGGCTGAAGGAGCACAGGGGCTGTTTCCCAGATGTTCATGGTGCTCCGTGCAGCCCCAGCTGCCATTGTGAGCAAAGGCCTCCCTCAGCAGGAGCTCTTGTCAGGACACAGCTCCCGGGAGGGAGCAGGGGCAGCAGCACAATGCACACAGCAGCGCCCTGGTGCTGCATTGATCCCTGCCACAGCAGGAGCAGGGGATCAGCTTTTCACATAGGAGGAAGCTGTATGTAAATCTGAGGTATTGCACTGGAGATCTTGTAATGTGCCCTGTGGTTGTTGGATAAACTCCCCTGAGGATTTCTTCTGCAATTCCTGTACAGAGCATAAAGCAGCCAGGCCCTGCCCTGTGTCCTGGCTGGCTGTGGCCAAGGCTGGACTTTTACAAGCATCACACTTGGAAAAATGCTTCTATTAAAAAAGGCTTAGGACAAAACTGGACTTTGCACACTGCCCTTGTGCTAATGGCCAGGAAGGAAGGCCTGCAGTGTGTCCGGGGAGATGTTTGTCTCTGAAAGCACATCTCTTTTAACAGGAGGAAATTAACATTCCGGCAGAAAATGTGTCTCCGTCAGCTGACGGTGCCCAGCGAGAACTGGCTTGTAAATTAAAGCTTTTAGTTGTGAAGAGGAAAACTGTTCTCAGTGCTATAAGGAATACTGTTGTGCCACTGTCGTGATGGGGAAGTTTCAGTCATTTAAATAACTTGTCATTGTGTGCTGCTTTTTACAGATGTTACAAACATACCCAGCTGGTTTTTAAATCCTCACCTCCTCCAAGAGAACCTGGTAAAGATAATTATAGTGCTGTGTCAATATTGACCAGTTACCTCATCCCCAGCAGTGGGCACTTTGGAGCACTGTTAGTTTTTCTCAATGCTTCTTTGTGTAGCTGCACTTTTTCTTTTGTAAGTGCTGTAAGAAATCTTAGGAAACCAAACGCAATTGTGTTTTTCTTGCACCAGGGCTGCCACATCCCTTCCTCTTTGGATGAAGGCAATCTTTGTTAAACATCTTGGGCTGCCTGTCTTCATTACGTGTGTGTACCATGCCTTATAAAATGGTCCATGAGCTGGACATCCAGGCACTCCCGGGACAGAAACCATAAGAAATGGTCATAGCCTTGTTGAACATTTCTGTGACAGTCACATGGGTGCTCTGTAGAAGCACAGTCTGGTGCAGTGCTCATTTTACCATGTAGTTTGTCATTGGTATTTTTCTGAAATCTTCTGAACACTGACTGCTGAATTACAAATTTCTGCCTTCTTTGAGATGCCCTTTCAAGATTTTAAAAGGCACTGTGGTTCTTTCTGAACGTTACCAAAGGGTGAGATGCAAAGAGAAGTTCTTCTTTCCATGTAGTACCTAACGTGTGTGTAAATCTTACTCATTTCCTTAGAACAGCTTCTGTCTGCCACTTTTATTTAAGAGGTGGTGGTGGTATTTGACACTTAACAAAATTTTTATGAAGTAGTTGCTGTAAGTCTTTAAGGCTAGAATACAGCTTGTGAAATTTAATGAAACTGTTCAAAAATCAGGATGGTTATTGATGAGACAGAATCCAGAAATATCTGGGAGCGTGAGGATCTGTTTCTTTCTTTGTGTTGTGCGTAGGCTCAAAGTCACACTCAGGATGTGATAGTTCCTGCAAGCTGAACCTATAGCCCAGGTACCTAATCTACACATCTGCAGAGGACCCTAAATGAAGTGGAGCTTTTTTGGGGGCAGCTGTATGTTCAGTCACTAGAGTGGAGTGTACTGCTCTGTTTCCTGATCCTCCCACTGTGAAATCAAAAGCTGAAGATTCCTCTGGATATTAAGAGTAGGATGGAGCCCCAAAAAACCTACCTAAATCCCTTGAAAAGTATGTACCCTTTCAGAGCCAACTTCCGACTCTAAGAATAGAGACATTTAACAACGTAAAAAGGTTGCAAGAATTGTAAAATGCTATTTCTGTGAATGACAGAAATAAAAATAACTGGAATAAGACTGTAAAAGGGGGATGTTTCTCATTATTTGTAACCTTCATTGCTTGACCAAAGTTTTCTAGAGTTTTTGGACACACTCAGTTTCACTTTATCAGGTTAAATGCTTTTTCAGGTAACAGTTTCAAGAGGAAGGATAATTGAAATTCAACAGAAGGGATTACTGCTTCTCTTAACACTTCATGCCAGTCTTCCCCATTAGCCCATGAGCGTATTTATGTGGAGTTTTTTTCCTCCCTCTCTTTCTTTGGTTGTTTTGCTTAAGAACTTCATGGAATCCCAATAAGAAAATCAGCATGTGCATTCCAAGCCATGCTGATTCTTCCATGCTCTCGCTAAAAATAGACACTGTAAGAGCTGGCACTGAAAAATAATTTGGGGACTAGTAGGGAGTGGGAGGAAGAACAGCCCTGTGGAGCCAGGTCAGGCTGTGGCCATGGTGTGTCCGTGCACAGCTGGGGAGGTGCAGGGGAGTGATCCTGTCTGCTCACAGAAACACAGCTTGGGAGAGCTCCTGTGGGAGGAGGGAGGGCATTGCACAGAGCAAGGACCCTAAGATTTGTTTAGGAGGATGAATTCTGAATTTCTAAGTTCTGTGTTTTGAATTTTATGAAGAGATCTGGGCCCGTAATTGAGGCACCACAGTTGGATGATTAAAGCTAACACCTGTAAATAATCTAAGTGGCATCAGTTGCCGGTAAGTAAAAATTTCTTTAATGTTTTATGTTTGCATAGTTCTAGAAACAAGATGCTAAGCACAGATGGATTTTTTGTTTGGTTTTTAGTCTGAAAGTAAACAAAAAAACACAAGTATGCGCTGGTCAACTGAATGGTCTTTTACTCTCCATCCTCATTCTTGGGTTTTTTTCTTACTCTGCCTGCAACCCCCGTCTTTATTTTTTTTTAAATTTTTTTTTCCTCTTTAACAAATTCTTTGTAGAGTGAGCCAGACCTGGAGAAAGGCCTGGAGATGAGAAAATGGGTCCTGTCAGGAATATTAGCCAGTGAGGAGACCTACCTGAGCCACCTGGAGGCTCTGCTGCTGGTAAGTGCTGGGGACAGATGCCAGTTCAAACACTGGTACTTGAATTTTCACTGATGCTTCCATCCAGTGTTTCCCTGAGCTTCACATACCATGGGTTACAAGTTGCTGGGTGCAAAAGGCACCTGTCACTCCTCTTCTCCAGTAGAGAGAGAGGCTTAAGGGAGGGACTGGATATGGCACAGTTAGGGAGTTGTTAGTGTTGCAGTATCCAGAAGCTCTGTCTTTAAGTATCCTGTACTAATTATTACATGTTGCTGTACAGTTGGACAGAGATTAAAGAAATGGAGTGCAAGGGGATTTGAATTGCAGCATTAATACCCAGGGAAAATCCACCTACTGGGGTGGCTGATCCCCACGAGAGAACTTGTTCATGTCTAGCTTTCAGGAGTTGTGTGAATGCAAATATCACTTACTAATAGGATGAAAAATAACTCTGTGGAGGGATGTGTTGCAGTGTGGCAAAGGTGAACGTTCATGGTTTGCATGATAACGATTTCCTTCTTTCCTCATTTCAGCCGATGAAGCCTTTGAAAGCTGCTGCCACCACCTCGCAGCCCGTGCTGACCAGTCAGCAGATCGAGACAATATTCTTCAAAGTGCCTGAGCTCTATGAGATCCACAAAGAATTCTATGATGGGCTCTTTCCCCGAGTGCAGCAGTGGAGTCACCAGCAACGTGTTGGGGACCTCTTCCAAAAGCTGGTGAGTCAGCTGCCATCACCAAAGGGTCTGGTACCCCTAGTCCCTCTCACAGGAGCTGGAGTTTCCCTTTGGTGACTGCACAGACCAAAGGGATCAAAGTCTGTGGCTGGAATAGATGTGAGGTTTCTCACCTTCTCAGTTCACCTCTGCCGTGGAGGCCCTACAGCAAAAGTGGCTCTTTCATTGTCTTTAATTAAAGACTGCAGCAAGCTGTGGTGGTCAAATAAATACAGTGTCACATAAAAGTTGAATCTCCAGGGTTTCTGCAGTGTCCTCAAAGCATTTCCTGTAGAGGAAGATGGGAGAGGGGCAGTATTACAAGTGAGCTTTTTAACATGGACAGTGAGTGTTCCTCATTACTGTTGAACTCCCTCACACATCCTTCCTTCTTTCTCTGGTGCTTTGCTCTACCTTGTGCTGATTTATGCTCATCACCTTTGGCTTTGCTTTTCTGCCACCATCCTGGCCTTCTGTTCCCCTTGCTGTTATGCTGATGCAGTCAACCTGCAGCTGAGAATCCTCCAAGCAACCTCAACAAAATCCTCTGAGTGCAGAGCAGGACAAAGACATATACAGCATATTCCTGAGGCTGAATTAAAATTGCTGAGTTTCTGAGCCAGATGACAAATTGTTTGCATTCTAGGAGGTTTTTTTGGCCCCTTTAGCCTCTCCCCTAGCATGTGCAGAGAGCAGAGGATTAAAGGAGCTGTTTTTTCCTTTTTAGAAAAGAAAAGAAGCTCTGCATTCCTGAGGTGCCTCTGATTCTCAGGGTAGGAGTGACATTCCAGTGAGGGGTTTATTGGCTGGGGCGTGTGCTTTACCAGGGTCGATCAATTGTTAGCAGCTGTGCAGCCCAGCATCAGCCCCATCCCCTATGGAGCAGGGGGAGCTGGCCTGGAAGATGATGTTTTCTGTACATGCCAGCAGCTCAAGATGAAAATACAGGAATCTGCTTTTCACTGCCAGCATGTTTTAGCCAGGAGGGGTCAAGTTGGTGCCTTGGTGAATAGTTCATGGTATGCAATTTGAGCAGCTGGTTTGAGAGGACAAAGCCAGCTGCTGCTGGGTGCTGGAGCAGACACAGAAGGCTGCTGGAAGTGGCAGCCTCACAAGCTGCACTGGACGTGTGGTGCAGCAATGGCACTAATTGGAGAAGACTTGAACGTGGTTTTGACAGGGCTGCCCAGCAACCCTCTGCTCACTGTACAGCTACTTCAGGCTTTTGTTTCACACCAATTCTTGCTGCTGGCTGATCTCTGGTGCAGGAGTTCAGCCCTTCCAGCATTCTGCTCTTATGTTCCCCTGATTTTTCTGCATTTGTGACAGAATTGTTGATTTTGTTGGATTAGCACTGGAAACAAAGGAACAAATTGCCTTAGTGCAGGAGGCTTTGAGATGGCACAGCAGTTTCAGTTTCGGGTGGTTTGGTACAGCATCGGTGGGAATTGCAAACTCTTCGCTGGATGAGATAAAGCTAATAATTCTTGGCAGACACTGGGAAGCAGCTAGATGAGAGAGACAGCAAGAACATCAGGCATTATAAGGCTTCTCTACTGGATGTACATCAGATCTTTTGGAGCAGACTGTTTACTCGTGGTCATGTCATGCAGTCTGATGATAAACACTGAAATACTTGTTATTATCCTGATGTCCCTGGGGACATTAATTTTCTGTACTCTCACGCAAAAACCAGCACAATAGATTGAAGTTACAGATAGTGGGTGCTAAGAGTTTTAGAATTTCATGTGTTCTGGCACAAAGTGCAATCTATTTGCAACATCAAATTGACTGTTATTACACCTTTTCCTGCTGAGGAAAAGAAAAGATGCCAGGCATGTGGGAGTGAAATACGCTTCTCATTTTTGGGGAATATATTGTACATATTTTTTTATAGCTAGAAAGGAAACTCTTTAGAGCTGTTTTTAGAAATGAAGAAATATTTAGCAAACATCCTCACTGATAGGCTTCAGAAACAGAACAACAATTATCCGAAAGCCAGCTATTTCTACCAAGTCTTGTTTAATTTTCAGTGTGTTCTTTTTAATTGAAAACCAGAAAAATTAAACCAGCATGAAAATGATGTGTGAGCATTATTGCTTTGATTGGAAGATGAGTTTTTAATGAAAAAGATGTCTTAGTGGTGGCACGTTCAGAGGAGGAAAATAAAAGCTTAGAAAGACTGATCAGGAGTAGCAGGAAATGAAAGAAGCACATGGGAATGGAGAAACTCTGAAGCTCTGCCTTGTTAGCTGGAATCTTCCAAATCTGAATGTAATAAGCCCTGCAAATGGTCAGTAATTCTGACAGCAGCATCTTCATGGGATTTGCCCAGTGGCAAATACAGATTTCATTCTCTCCATGCTGCTGGGGTCATCTCTGGTATATGTGAGCACAGCTTTCTTCAGCTTTAGTCATAACTGTGTCATTTTGTATGAGAGTTGAGTTTGGTTTCTTGTCTTTCAGTAAAATGTGAGCTAGGAAATCACTCACTGTTTCTCAAACTCTGCCAGCTAAGTTTGTGCAGGTATGTTGTCCTGAGAGTGCCTTTTTCTCTCCCTTCACCAGAGGATGGGGAGCACAATGGTTATGAGCAGGAGAGGAAGGAGCCCTGGCTGTGGGGAAGTTCCCAGCTCTGCCTCTTGCACACCTCGGGCAGAATGGTCAGGGAAGGTGCAGAAGTGATGAAGTGAGTGCAGCCCTCCTGGCAATGTCTCCTCACTGCACCCTTGGCTGCTGCCCGGCCCTTGCAGGCTCAGGCTGCCGAGGTGTTCCCAGCCCAGCCTGGCAGCTCTGCACTCCAGACAAGCTTGGAGGCTACCCAGGGATTCCCCAGGCTCGATCTTGTGTTCTCTGGCATGAATATGGCTGCAGTTCCTAAGTCAGCAAATGGAATCAGTGCTAAGACTCTGTGATAACAATGACTTATTACTGCACTCTGAGGCCTGTTTCATCCTCTTCTGGACCAATTCCATATTCCTTCTGCTGAAAAAACAGCCATTTTCTGTCACCTAGTGCCCCAGTCGCTGCCATCCAAACAGATTGTGCTCTGGATCTCTCTTCTGTATTTTCAGCACTCTGCTGCCCTTATAGTAATGTTCACTGATGCAGATATGGGTAATATCTGGGTTTGATTTAGTATATCCATCATGCAAAAGCCAACAAGTAGCTTACTGGGGTCACATTTGTGCTGTTGGGCTGAATCGTTCCTCTCTGATTCATGTGTTGTGGCAAAAAGCCAGCAGCTCCAGTTACATCAATGAGCTGCAATATTAATAGATACTAATCTGGCAGTTCAGAAGGGAAAAATAGATGTCAGTAATAAGGATGTGTCATTCTCGTAGGCTTTCACATCCTTCACAAGTAAACGTGTTCAGCACAGGGTGGAACTGGGTGCATGGGGGCACCAGTGCTGGTTAGGCCAAATTGAGAGGTCAGAGAGGTCATTGTGGGCCTGCTCACATTCCCTGCAGTTCTCTGGTGTGAAGGAACATGGCCTGCTCATTAGGTACCAAGGCTGGCCATCCCAAGCTGCCTTCTTCCCCAGCATTTATTCGATTTTGTTTTGCTTCCTGCAGGCCAGCCAGCTGGGAGTGTACCGGGCCTTTGTGGATAACTATGAAGTTGCTATGGAGACAGCAGAGAAATGCTGCCAAGCCAATGCTCAGTTTGCTGAAATCTCTGAGGTAATGTCACGGTGTTCAGACACACGAGTGTCTGGGTCTGACTAATTCCCTGCCATGTCATTCCTGTCTATTCTCCAAGTACCTCTGCAGCCCTGACTTCTGGAGGAGTTATGAGCTCCCACAGACTCCCTGCTTCAACTCCTGTTCTTACACTGATTTGTACCTTGGGCTGGGCACAGACACAGCCTTTGTGTGCTGTCCCCACCCAGGGAATCTGGTAAGAGCTGGCATTGCATTGAACTTCAGCTCTGTGCTATCTTCATGCATTTCTAGAAGGGAAAGCTGTACGTGAGTTTCTGAAATGTTTCTCTTGCTAATGACGATTCTGGCTGTGGTGTAAAAGCAATCCTTAATGGCTTGCACTGTGGCTGTCAGTGGAATTGCAGGCGTCACTGGCGTGGAGTGGAGAGGCAAATGTGTCAGTCATAAATCTATAATATTATTCTTTGGTCTGCTCTTGTTTGCTCCCTGACAGATGAATACCTGGATCAAAGCATTTTGAATACTTTTTCAGCTTTCCAGACCACCAGCTTTCCCTGCTGTGCAGGGTCTCATTGACTCTTTCTAATGCAATGATTGTTTCTTGAAGAACTCAGTTGCCAAGTAAACATGAATTTCATATGTGTCTCCTTAAAAACAACCAGATAAATAATCAGGGCTGGATAATAGAAAGGGCATTAAATGCTCTGAGAAAACTCCTGAGAACATTCTGTATCTGATGTCCCTTGATACTTTTATGATAAAGAGTTAAAATATGATCCCTCAGTTTTGCTGTCTCTGAAGAACAATTCTGAAATCATGCCAGTATCTATTGTATTTGGAATGACAGTGATGGTACTTTTGCCTTTGTGTCCTGGTGAGGATTTTGGAACTGAGCACATGAATGCATGTCATGGCCCACGGCAAAGAGCAGAGTCACAGACAGTGTTCCTTTGCTGCTGTGAAAGAACTGACTTGTCCAAGGTCGTCCAGCTCTGAGTACAGGAATAAGAAGTATAACCTGGGGGTACTGAATCCAAATCCTGTACTTTATTTGTTGGTGCTGGGACAGTGACTCTGTCCTTACGGACGTCTTTCTTCTGCAGGTGATTAAAAAACTCCCCCATCCCTGTTGCTGTAGGTGGTTCCCTGCTTTGCTGCATTGCTATTGACAGGTGCTCCTAAGAACATTGTTTAATATTTGAGATGTGTGGGTGCCTGTGACATGGCAGTGGTGGATTTACCAAGAAGTAAAGCACATTTTTCCATCATTGACTTGAACTGTGATAGGGCTGTCCTCCTTTCACTCTTAGGCCCTCCCCTGGAGGAGCAGATAGTCTGTTGTGTTCCCATGTGATATTTCAAGGTGATTGACCATCTGCTACGTGGGTTTTCTTTTTCTTTTAGAATCTAAAGGCCAGAAGCACAAAGGAATCTAAAGATCAGACGACGAAAAATTCCTTGGAAAGTGAGTGATCCATGCAGAGGAGACTGGTCTGTCAGGACTGTGTGGAGGCTGTTGCCAAACTTCCACTCTCCCTCTTTCTTTTTGAATGGTGGAAGGCTGTGGAGTCTGCTGGCTCTACCTGGGGAGTCAGTTCCCTTTTGCTAAGTAGCAGAGCTCGTGCAGAGTAGGCTGCATGCATGGGGAAGTGCCTCCTGGTTTCAAACCTCATCAGTGCCTTTGGGCAAAGCCAGCCCAACCACAGGGCTGCTGTGAAATTAGCAGAACATCTGCTCCCCAGTGATAGCACAAACACAAGCCCAGCAGTGATGGTTTTGTGGGGGCATTTAGAGAATCTGGTCAGGATGAGGTTCTGTGGTGCTCGTGTCTATGCACGAGTAGAAGACAACCCATGTTAGAAGCAGCTTCCATACTCAATCTTCCTTATATTCCTGCTGCTTCTTTTTCACAGCTCTGTTGTACAAGCCAGTGGATCGAGTGACTCGCAGCACACTTGTCTTGCATGTAAGTATCTGAAGGGTAGTTTTCAGACTTTAGACCCCTTTTCTATTTTCTTTGACTTTCACATTTTCTATGGAGCTGCAGGACTGCAAAAATAAATCTGTTGTGCTGCGTAAGAGCCTCTTCCCTTTACACTGAGGAGATGGAGTCCATAGGTAGGATGCTGCTGTCTCTTCAGTGGCGTCACCAAGAAGTGCCGAGTATTATTATCGTCTAGAGATAAAGCCTTGCTCTAATCTGTATGAAGAAGCTGGAGCATCTTGTCCTACAGCTCTAATTAGGGGCCCTCGAGCCCTTCTGCTCTCCAGTGCTGCTCATGGCTGTGTTCTCTGTGTTCCTGCTGTCAGGATTTGCTCAAGCACACTCCAGTGAGCCACCCTGACCATCCACTGCTGCAGGATGCTCTGCGGATCTCGCAGAACTTCCTCTCCAGCATCAACGAGGAGATCACTCCTCGCCGGCAATCCATGACTGTAAAGAAAGGGGAGGTGAGTCTTCCTGCTCTCGTTATTTTCTCAGTTTCTAAATACTGGTTATGTCTTTTCTCTAGAGCTGACTAGGAAGTTATGCTGTTAATCTCTTTGTTGCTAAGATACAGTTTATGCAGTGTCCTTGTTCTCCAAAGGATGTGGTACAGCTCCCTCTGTTTTCTGTTCAGAAAACACTTTGGAAACTGAGAGAAGAAGTATGATTCAAGTTTTGTCATTACCATTGTTATAATCATTTGTCATATATAATTTCTATAATGTACATTGCTATGCGGTAAATGGATTTGTGTTTTACCTGCAAACTGAAACCAAATGGGAAGTGTGGGAGGAGAAGAAGGTGAGGAAACATCAGAAGTCATGAAAGATTAGGAAAAGCTGTTTTTCAGAATCTTTATTTTCACCATGAAATTAATTGTCTGCATCCTTATTTCTAAAGGAGAGTGTTGTAAATGTGACTGGAAAGCAAAACAAATGGAACGGGTTGGGAAAGCCAGGGAGGTGATTGACTCCTAAGAGTGTAATATAACACTTCTCAGCTCTGTTAGGAGCTGGAGTGCACCCAGAAAGGTCCAAGATGTGCAGATCCTTCACCTGCATGCAGTGTTGTGCAAGGATGCCACAGGGCTACTCTGTGGTGGAGTCCTGCGTTCCTCAGTGGCTTGGTTTGGCTGCCTCATAATGCCATTAGAAAGGGGTTCAGTCCCTCCTGATGAAGAAAGACCAGGACAGGCAGAAGTGTTGAGAGAGAGAAGGATGTAGGAGATTGGACAAAGAGAGGTGCAGCTCAGTTAGCAATGTGTAAGAGGAATTGTGGCAGCTTTCCAGACATGGGCTGATCAACAGTGACCCAAATTATCCTGTACAAAAACATCTCTTACAAAGCCCAGAAGACTGTTAAGATACCATGAACCTTCGTGATTTATTCCCCAATTCTGACAGCTAAACATACTTTCTTTTCGCTGTTAAACTGATTTTCAGCTGACAAAAGATTTGCTGGAAGCTGCAGTACTGGGAATTTGGTGCACTTTGTCCTGCAAGTCTTGCTCATTGTCTCATTTTGTCAACTGAGGACGTTTGCAGCTGAGAAAAGAAGAGGAGGGGCTGAGCAATTGGAGGCTGAGGTACAAGCTCAGACATCAGACATCAGTCAGCAGTGCCTCGGTGATGGTGGATGGCCTCGTTAAAGTGGCTGCTGATTGAGTCATAGCAGAAAGCCAGGCTAGAATGCCCCTTGCAGGGGAGGGAGCATTTTGTGTTCTCTGCTTGTCTGTCAGCATCTCAATGAGGGATGCAGGCTTTGAAAAGTGTCATGCAGAATCCTAATGAGGTGCCAGAGCCCAGGCAGAGGGGCAGGCTCAGGAGGATGATGCTGGTGGTCGCTTTTTGGAGCGAGGTATTTGTCAGATCTTAGAAAGCAGGAAGGGGAGGCGCGGCAGGATGGGGCTCAGCAGGCCTGGTCACACTCGCACGGTCCTGCAGTGACGGCAGGTATGATGTGGGGAGGGAGCAAGAGGACATCCCAGAGGAGAGGGCTGTGGCTGTGCTGGTGGGACTGGGAACCCTTGGTGGCCTCCCTGAGTGCACACAGCTTTTACTGAGGCCAGGGAAGAAAAGGACTTGCCTTCCACTCTGGGAATCTGACCGTGAATATTTTCTTTAGTCATTTGGCACCCATATTCCACTTTTATCAAAGCAGTAGTACCCCGGTTGAACCCCTCTGTGTTCTGAGAGTAGGTATGTTCACTCTCCATGTAGTAATCCAGAGACACAAATCTGCTCCCAGCTACTCTGTGTGGGTTAGTGATGGCTGTTCCTTCCTACAAGCTGCTCAGCTTGGGGTCATAGCTGGGTTTTGTTTATGCCTGTAAATCTTTCCTTTTCTACTTATCCTTTCCTCCCACTCGCCTTGCTGGTGCTTCCCCCGGGGTGACAGGACAGTGTGTGGATTGCATCTCCTAATTGACTGCTCTCAATGCATAATGCATTTTTTATTTTAATGAATCACCAGCTTGCTTTGATGGCTTTTTTCATTATTTGTCTTCCTCCCATTGAAATTTCCTTGGTGGAAAGGAATGAGGGTAAAACAGCCTTTTCCCCTCATGTATTGCTTAGGTGCTGATCTCAGTTATCTTTTTTTCCCAGTCCTTGCCTTTTATGTGGAATATTTTTTCCCTTTGAGTGTGTTGTGGGGAGGAATCAAATCTCCTTTGCCAGCCTCTTGCTCCAGCTCTTTTTTTCAGGATTGCTTTGAACTGGGGAAAGCAGCCAGTTGTTAATCTCCCTAGTGACAGGCTGCTAAGGAGGGGAGTGCAGGTCAGGAGAGAGTACAGGCTCATCAGCACAGCGTTCTCTTCTGCAGAGGTGATTCCCTGCTTTGGGAGCAGTGACTCAGCCTGCCCTGCCTGCTGGCTCCCTGCGTGGTGCCAGGTGCCTATCCTGCTCTCCAGTCCCCTGGTTCTGCTGGGCTCCAGAGGCTTTTTTCTAATCTAGACCTGTGCATAGGAGCTGGAGGTTTCTGTCATGTGGTTTAATTTGCTGGGCTGGATGAGTATTTTAGGGGGTGCAAAGAGATGGGAACAAAGGGAGTAAAATCCCTCATCAGAGGGACAGAAGAGCTGCAGCAGGGAAGGCAATATTGGTGGATGGAGCCTATGAAGAGAGAGTGTGGTCCTTGCTGACTGTAGCAGACTTGTCTGCTGAGGGCCACGGTACAGAGGACCCAGGAGAGCCCCAGCCCCAGCCAGGCAACATGGGGGAGCCAGGGGGGCTTCTCTGGCCTTTTGGGTCTGTTTCCATTCAGCTTGATACACTACATTCTCCCATTCTCATTGCTCTCTTCTTTTCTTACCATATTTTTACTTTTCTAGTTTAACCTTTTTGTACTGTTTTTTAATGGATTACCTACAGGTATCCCCTTTGTTAACCCTCTAAATAACCAAGCAAATGCATGGAGGGGAAGGGGTCTTAGTAGCCCTGTACTTTGTGACTTGGAATGTGAGTGGTGGGGAGTCACCCACCCCTTGGGACCATGGAACAGGCATCTTCCTTGTCACTGCTGATTCTTCTGCACCACTATTGTCTTGGTTTAAACAGGGAATGAGGTTAAGGTTCTACTGTGGACGGTGCCTTGGGGAAGAAGGAAAACAAATGCTTTGGGATGAAGGATGTGCCACTGTTATGTGCAGGAGGGCAGTACTGACCTTCTCTAGTCTTATTAACAGAGCAGCTCCAGGTACTGCATGATGGGTTTTTTTCAGCTAAGTGCAGATGCAAATGACTGTAGTGCTTGTGTGTTTCCCTGCCAGAAGTAAAGGCTGGTGTTTCCAGCTAATTCAGTCCGTTTGTGCAAAGCAGGAATTAAGGAAACTGCAAAAAATTGCAGAGTTCACTTGGGAGGTGGTGGTTCCTTTCTTGACTGCTGCTCTTCTCACGCTCTTTGCAGAGTGTTGTTTCAGGGCAGTTCTGATCAGCCTGAGTGTGGTGGCTGCCCCTCTGCCTTGCCCTGGCCATGCACTCCTACCCTCTCTGAAGTGTTAATGCTGATGTTTGTGTGATCCCACAGTGGCATGGAGGAATGGAACCTAGAGTTTTGGGTTTTTGCTGGCTGAGTGGCTTTGTGTCTGGTCTCATCAGCACCAGTCCAGACACAAGGCAGCTGACAGGCAGCTTTTTCTAGGGTCAGGCCCAGTAGATCACATCACAGATCAGCTTGTGCTATGGTACACCTTTGCCCTTGCCCTGGAGAGAAGAGGCTGCTTGGCAAGCTGCTCTACTGTTTCTAAATGTGGTTTTAAACTGCAGTCGAGGGTATCATTGCCTTAGGCTTCTGTTTGACTGCGTAAAGACCAAGTGTGCTAGAGAAGGGAAAGGACAAAGGACATGTGCAAGGGAGCAGAAGTGCAAACTGAAGCTGTGCACAGCGTGGGGCCTGGTGCCTACTGCTCCTGGAGGCTTTGGGCAGATGTTGGCAATAGAGCACTCAGAAATTGTCTTGGCTCTTCACACTCTGTCTTACAGCTGGAGCCAGAGAGCTCCTGGTGACAGGAGCTTTGGGAAGAAGAAAGAGCCTATTAAAATGCTCAAAGAGCAGACAGTTTAACTCCCTAGGCAGAACATCCCTTTTTTTTTTTGTTTTTGCAGTGCTGGTCTTGCAACACACGCACACACACGAGGAATCATTTTCTTCCTACGCTCTGCAGAAAGCCAAACCACCTCTTCCTCACTGACATGTGCCAATACCCATCTCCTGGTTTCCCCTCCTCCCTCTGCCTCACACATGTCCCAGCTCTTGCCGGGACTCTCACCCACGCACACTGCAGGCCTCTGCTGTCACCACATCGGATGAGCTCTTTCCTCAGCACACAAATGGGGAGATGGCCTTTTGTACAGCTGTGGGTCTGGTTGAGTAGGTTTTTCAATTCGACTTTTGTAATGTGCCTCAGACAAGCTGGCCACACTTCCTGGAGTTAATCAGTCTGTGACAGCAGCAGGATTTCTCATATGCAAACAGCACAAAAACACCGTAGGATGAATAGATGAGCACACAGGTAGTCGTGAGCTTGGTAGCAGAGGAGGGGAAGATGCTCAGTGACAGAGGTAAGAGGAGGAGGAGGAGGACAGCAATAGGCAATCCAAAGAGGATAACCAAGCACTGGAAAAGGTACAGGGAGAGCTCTTTTGTTCAGGGCACTGAGGTGGGTGGGAGAAGAAGCACATGAAAACATGCAAAGAAAAGCAGGGCCTGGAAAAGAGACTTGGAACTTATATTGCACCAGTACAGGAGCTTTGCAAGAGCCACTGAAGGTATCAGCACAGGCCTTGTGTGAGAGATTAAAGATGATCCTAATTCACTCTATTATGATACAAAATTGGGACTTTTCTCCCACACTTCCTGGAACATCTTTCTGATGAAAGGCTGAGCTCATATGCTGGGCACCTGACAGTCTTGGGGGCTGTCTGTGAAAGAGAGGGAGTCACTCTGCCATTCTCCTGCCGCTGCCTCCCTGTCACCCTAATCTTATGTTCTCTTGGATGTTTATTTGGTGTTTCTATACTCTGTGTCATTTCAGGGTATTTTAGGAAACCTTCAGCACCTGTGATAACCTTAACAGAGTAACACTGGGAGCAAGGTAGAGAGGTAGTTTCCCACATGTGAACTGTTGTATGTCATGTACAGAAGGATCACCCAGCCAAAAGACCTTGTGTTTCAGGAGACCCTGTTTAACAGGAGGCCACCAAAGGAATAGCTGTTGGTGGCCCTGGGTGAGAGGAGTTGACCAAAGTGTTGATTCCAACACTGCAGAGCTGAGGTGGCACAGCTTCTGAGTGGCACAAGCCCTGAGTGAGGGAGCTGCTGGCTCCCCCAGGCTGGGAGAGGATGGGCTGACTCACGTCAGGAGGTCCAGGAAGGTGCCCTTTGCTCCCACACTGTGGGGTTTGGCAGGGATCTGGTAAGCCATTGGGAAATCCTTTTATTGTTTCCCTCTGACCTGCTGAACCTCCCAGCAAGATGACTCATTTGCAGCAGAGGATGTGCCCCTTTGCTGGAAGTGCCCCTCCTCAGCCCCACGGATGCTGAGCAGCCTGGGGCATGCCTGTTGTGCCCAGCCCTAATGAAAGTCCTCTTTTCCAAGAAAAGCTGGTAGTGAGGAGAGATTTCCTGACTTGATCTGCAGTTGTTTTCTCCTGTACTCTGCTCCCCAGATGCTTGGTTGCTCTTGTGGCAGCTCACCCTGCTGCTTGCTGGAGGGAGTCCTCCCCAACTAGCTCCCGTGAGCAAGAAGATACGAAGAATGAAAGGTCTGGGATGCTCAGTGCTTCCCTCTGACTGACTGGAATATATACCTTTCACCTCTTTCCTTCTGTTCCAGCCAAACTTAGGAAGTACAGGCTTGTCCTCTCCCACCCAGCTCTCTTTGTGGGGCTTTTTGCTGCCTCAGGGTTCCGCTGTATCTATGTCAGTCAGAGGATTTGGTTCCCAGGAGTGCTAACCCAAATAAACTCAGGGTGACCCAGTGCCACCTGAGCCCCAGGTGGGAACTGTGAAGATTGTTGAGTCATTTGGCATGGGATGGCTGAGCTTTCTGCTCTGGATCTGGGGAGATGTGCTCCTCAGCAGGGGGCTGGGCTGAGGCCCTGGCTAGTCTCACACACTGCCAGTGCCTGGCAGAGATGGTCAGGTCAGGACTGTGCCATGTCCCTGCCAGGCAGGGAAAGGACAGTGCTACATCCTGCTGGGTAGCAGAGATGAGTAAGCTGTGAGAACATCTTTACACCTACGAACAATGAGCAGAGGTTGAGCTGGCAGCAAGCAGCTATTCTCATTGCCCCAGAGGAGCTGAGCTGATTTGCAGTGTAATTAATATGCATCAGATCTAGAAACCTGAGATCAGGGTTTTGGCTTGCTCAGAAAATGTCTTTCCCTGCTTATTATTGCTCCCAAATGAAATTCTTTGCAGGAGTGGAGCGTGTTCTTGCTACTGACAACATACCTCCTCCTCCTGTTTGTTTATTTGTTTTCAAAGCTCAGTGTTTCTAGTTTCCTACCTGGGGTTTGCTCTCCAGGCAGGAGGGAAAGGCGTGCTCAAGTGCCCATCAGCAGCAAAGGCATTAGTGCAGGCAGGAGTTCTCTCCAAAACCACCGAGGAGAAGCCAGGAGGATCACACCCACCTAAAAATAAACACTAACATATGTACAGGCCTTTCTGAGCTGAATCACTGCTGGATGCCAGATCTCCCCAGAGTCCTGCCCAGAGATGGTGCAACTGTCTGCCAGGGAGCAGCCTTGCTTCCTGCAGCTATGGGAAAGGTGCAGCTTTTGCTGCTCTGCTCACAGATTTCCAGGGCCTTTGTGTCATGGAAGGCAGCACCAGGATGAGCTGCTGACACTGCTCCATGTGCTTTCACAGGTAGCTGTGGTGCCTGTGCAGCTGCAGACAGGAAAATGCAGGCTCCTAATCCCTGTCAGGAAGTGTAGGGTGCTGTGGAACCGACTGTGGAAAGAAGATTTATGTCTGCAAGGGCATTTCTTTGCCATGTGTTCCTTGCCATGATGCCTGCTGGGCTCAGGACTGATGTGGTTTGTTTTCATTTTGGAGAGCCAAGATGGGAGAAATGGTAGGCGGAAGGAGAGGCAGCGCTGGGGTTTGCACTCCCACACCCTCAGCAGGGAGTGCGTTCAGGGCTTGTTAAGTCATGCAGCAAACAGAACCCAGGGGCATCACCTGAGAAAACTGAGGCATCACTTCTGGTGTGGGTGTCCTGCCCTTGCCTGGGGGAGCTGCTCTCGTGGTGCTGCCCCATGGAGACCCTTCTGTGGGTGTGTTTCCAGTGGGGGTGTCATGGCCATGGGGCAGGCCAGCAGGGACCCAGGGCGAGTCCTGAGCTTGGGGCTGGGCAAGGCTGGCAGTGAGGCAGCTGGGGAGCTGCTGGTTAGCCCTGGACAGGGTTAGCAGAACCCTCCTGTCTCCAGCCACAGCACTGTCTGGGCAGATGTGGGATGTGTGGCATGTCACCTAGGGTGTCAGAGGAGCATCCTCTTAGCTGGAACAAAAAAGGAAGTACAGGTCAGGGAAGAGTTCCTTAGCATACCTGAGCACGTGTGGGGAAGCCAATGGTTCCTGCTTGTACTGCCTGTGAAATGAGGCAGCACTGACAGTTACACATATTGGTGGAAATAAAACTTGCCCAGAATTGACTGCCCTGACTTTTGTTTGAAAATCAGTGGGAGGTATGTGTTCCAGGTGTGCACCTGAGTCCTGCTGATCCTGATGGCAGAGTGGAGGACCTGAGCACAGAACAGGGCATGAAACTCCTGATGTGGTCAGTGCAGCAAGCACACAGCCACCTGTCTAAGTGCCAACATTCCAGCCTTTTGGCCTTGTAATTATGGGGTCCCCCCATAAGGGAATTAGGAAAGCAGTGCTTCTGCCTAGCAATGTGTGCCCCTTCTTTAGGAGGCTGTAAAACTCCCTGGAACTAGAAGCAGGATTAAAGGTGTTAGGACTGTGCAGCTTCTTTGCATCTTCTAGATTTGGGGAATCTCTATATGATATATAAAGAAGATTTCAATAGGCATGTGGTGGGGGTGCATCCAGATGCTCCTATTAAAAAGCACAGGCTAATAAGTGACTCCTGAGAAGTTTGCCAGATACACATGTTCAGGAATTATCCCTTAACAGCACTTGTAATGAAGCAGCAATTGCGTTCAGATGTCGATGTTGACAAAGTCGTGCTGCGAATGGGAGAGGAGGGGGTCGAGGAGGGTTTACTCTCCGTGCTGGGGTGGCTGAAGCTGATGCAGAGGCTGGGAAGTGACTCAGAGAAGTGACTGTGGGAGAAGCGGTGTGTGCTGCTCTCTGCTGGCTCGGGAGGGGACGAGCCGCTGGCAGGGGTTCAGGGGCTGTGGTACGAAGGAGCTGGGCAGTGACTCGCAACAAATTACACTTGAGCTCAGGAGCAGGTGATAGAGAGAAGCCTGAAGCCTGACCCAGCACTAAATAGGGGGGAAGATGCATGGCCCTTTCTGCCTCTGGGAGAGAGGGCTGCAGCAGGGAGCAGCGTTGACAGCAAGGACTATTTAATAGGCTTTTTTATTTTTCTGAATTAGACAAGTTCACTGAATTTGCTCTGGTAGGAGTCATGTCTAAGGACTGTGTTGTCCTAGTGTCCAATTTGGAACTTGTATTGCACTGAAACATTTTTCCTGTTTTGTTTCCCAGCACCGACAGCTGCTGAAGGACAGTTTCATGGTGGAGCTGGTGGAGGGGGCTCGCAAGCTACGTCATGTCTTTCTTTTTACTGATCTCTTCCTGTGTGCCAAGCTCAAGAAACAGATTGGAGGGTGAGGATTTAATTTTGGACTTTGTGCTTTGCCCCTCAGCTGCAACAGAATCCTGGGTTTAGCCAGCAGTTTTAGTTGCAGGTGGATACCCCAGACCTGGGTAACCATAATCCACAAGATGTAGTTAGACAAGGAATGATCAGCAAGGCAGGAATATTTACTGTATGAGATCCTAAGTCCTGGCCCCTAAGGAAAGGTTAATTCCTCCCATCTCTGCCCTGAGCCTACGTAGGAAAGTGGGATATGCTGTATCTGCTGGTACTCTGGACAAACGTAATTAATTTTTCTACTTCCTCTTTCTTTTAATAGGGGACATTCTTCACTTTCTTTTATGACTAAGGTTGTTAATTTTGGCTTTGCAGCTACAGCCTGTTACCAGTTTTACAGAAAAATGGCAAAGATGCAGTAAATAGACTATGTGTCCACCCCAAAGTGCAGCTATAAAAACAGTTTTGTTGACCGATTTCACAAATAAGGGGGGAGGAACCATTGCCAATATACTTGCCTCAAATGGGGCTACTCTTCATTTGGTAAACGTTCTTCTTAGGGAGACCTCTCATCTTCTTGCCCTCCTCAAGCAAAAAGTTATACCTGCCCTTTCCAAAGCTCATGCTTATGAGGAACGAACCTTCAAAGGCGTGGGACATTCCCAAGAGTGGATGTTCCTGACAGTAGAGGTGAAGAGGGAATAAATTACATAAAATATTAAAAAAGTGAGCTGCTTATGCTGGTGAAATCCCTGGAGAATGGCAGCTATGAGTTGTAGTTTCCCTCCCCTGGTTGGATTACACGGAGGTTTCTATCCATTGGCTCATCTGCCCCACTGGGCCCCAGCTCAGGCAGGAGAGACCCAGGTTCAGATCCCTGGGGGTCACCAGGTGACACCACTTGTGGCACCACTTTAGAACTTTGCCTCACCAGAAGCTTCAAAGAGAGAGCGCACAGGACTGAAAGGGTCTGCAGGAGATGGATGTGGTTTCCCAGGATGAAAAGAAGCAGACAGCAAAATGAGTTGCCTTGTTATGTGCCGTACCAGCTACTGGCCCTGCTAGGCTGTCTTGCTGGAAAGCAGCCTTTTGCCAGACTTTTTCCATGTGGGAATCACAGTAAAGTTGAGCCCATATCTTATACATTATAGCAGGGAAGGACTTGTGGGAAAGAAGAGTAGGTGTTGCCAAACATCAGTAATAGTAAAAGGGTTGGACCTTCTGCCTTTCAGAAAAAGCCAACAATATGACTGCAAATGGTACATCCCCCTCACTGACCTCAGTTTCCAAATGGTGGATGAGTCTGAGGCAGTGCCCAATATCCCACTGGTACCTGATGAGGAGCTGGATGCTATGAAGATCAAGATATCCCAGATCAAGAATGACATCCAGCGGGAAAAGGTAAAGGGGTTGAGCACTCGGTGGCAGAGCAGACATGGTGTAGGCGCTGAGATGAGGTGCTGGTGGCAGCAGCTCTCCCAGGCTGCACAGTGTGGAGTCAGGCTACGACAGACTGTTCAGCATTGCCTTGTGATAGCCAGCTCATCCCAGTGCACAGCTTTAATGATGCTGTCCTGTGAGGAAGCAGAGACAAGGTGGCCCTGTAGTTGTACCCAGCAGCTCCTCTACTCAGCGAAACCATCTATGAGCATCCGTGTGGAGGGCAGGGATCTTATGCTGCAGATGTGAAAAGGACTGGGAGTGTTATTTGCCAATTTCAGGCTGTTTAATTATTATCCTACCAGTGATTTTGGTCAGGAGCCATGTGCTCGTGAATTTTAGCAGGCTCAGTTATACCTTTTAAGCTTTTTCCTGCTTCACTGATGTCAAAACACCAGCAAATATATGGAAAACAGTAATTATTCTGACTGGACAGTCTGACATAGACATAGTGTCTCTGTCCCAGGCTTCTCTTTCCTTGCAAGACATGTTTTCTGAGAATTGTTAGATCCCAAACCTTCCTGGAGCCTAAAAGAGTCATGAGTTTGAACACTGGTGGTATGTAGAGCAGGATATGAATAACATTGATCATGCCGTGAGAAGATTATTCCCCACACTTCCAAAGAACACACTTTTGCCTCTCAGCCCTGGCTGGCTTTCAAAGAGGGCTTCCTGGAAAAAGTAAGTTATTAGGAAGAACACTCTGCGGAAGCCTTTTACTCACCAGTTGCAGGTGTCTAAGATACATGCTTTGGTGCATCAGTGCTAAACAATGCATATGGCTACGTTTGGGACTGGATTTTATCCAGGAAAGAACGTATTTTTAGTGGACTTCTGATGAAAATGGATCAGTGGGTGGTGAGTGGGAGAGTTCCGGGCAGCTTCTAGAGGAGTTCTTTATAGTCTGCTTAGTTAAGGGTGCTGGGAGTGCTATGGCTGCCCATTGACATGATGCTGCTGCAGCCTCTGGAGCAGAAAATACAGGGTCACAGCTGGGACAGTGGCCACTCACTTCTGCATTTCACCTGGGGCAGCTGGGGTTGGGGGACAGAGCCAAGTCCAAGTGTAGAGCTACTGCAGGGGACAGCTTTCTGAGCAGCTGGGAGCCCCGTGGATCCTGTCAACAGCATTTCTTCTGCTCTGGGGCCATTTACCTACTCACAGGGTAGAGACTGGATTTCAAAATTCAGAGTTAGTGTTAATGGGGGCGGATTTGGAGAATAACACTTGTCCTTTGTCTCCCTCTCTCCCACACCCTTCAGCGGGCCAATAAAGGCAGCAAGGTCATTGAGAGGTTAAAAAAGAAGCTCTCGGAGCAGGAATCCCTCCTACTGCTGATGTCTCCCAACATGGCCTTCCGGGTACACAACCGCAACGGCAAGGTGAGAGCACTCCCTGTCACCCTCAGTGTCCAGAGGTCGGGGGCTCGTGTGTGTGACTGCACATACTCCTGCACAGGGGGGGCTTTGTGGCCTCAACTTCGTGTCCTCACAGCACATTTGAGAAATAACTATAGAAATGAATCCCCTGTCTCAGCACCAGTCCTGGTAGAGCAATAGGAGCTGTCCTTCACCCGAGATCCAACTCTGCAGCAGCTGCCTTCTAGACTGCCCTGTGGCTGCAAGGCTTGGCACACTCAGGGCAGTGTCCTCAGGGCTGCAGCTGGCTCTGCCAGGGTCATCCTCTGCCAGGGGTGTTCCCTGCTCTGGCAGTGCTGTAACCTCTCACCATGGCCTTTCTATGCACATGGCAAAGGAGTCTCACAAGATTGTGTTACTGCTCAGCGAAAATTCATGAGCTGGTCACTGCTTCCTGACTGTCACTGCTTCATCAGTGTCTAGGCCTGTGCTGGAGGCTTTTGGCATTCCTGGTGCAGCTGTTGTGAGCAATAGCACAAGCTGCCATGGGAGCTGATGTAGGGCCACAGCTGCCCTTGGCAGGGTGGGGCTCTGTGAGCTCTGACTGTCTGTTCTGGTACCGTGGGCACATTGCCAGAGCCGTGCCCGCCCTGACAGAGCTGTGGTGCAGGACAAATGGCAGGAGTGCCAGCAGGACAGTGTATCCAGCAATTTGCACTGGAGGAGGGTTGGAACATGCAGGCCCAGCCCTCAGTGGTGCATCAGACTAATGCATACCCTATTTTCTTCTGTGTTGCTGGGTAGAGTTACACATTCCTCATTTCATCAGACTATGAAAGGGCGGAGTGGAGGGAGAACATCCGGGAGCAGCAGAAGAAATGTGAGTATCCCTCAGCTGTCATTGGTGCAAATACTGTGGTCTTAAGAGAGCAGGGGTCCAGAGGATGGGGTGTGAGACAGGCTTCCCTGCCAGAACAGAGATCTGCATTGAAATCCACAGCACAATATGGATGTCTCCTGTCTGAGGCTGTTTGGGGACTTTTGCCTGCAGCAACATGTGGGCAATGTGTAGGGAGAGCACTTAGTAAGTAAATGTGTGTAGAGATTCTCCCATTTACCCTAGAGATCAGAGCACCGCGCAATTCCAGGGAGTGGGAAGAGCCACAGCCCTTTACTTGGTGCCACTCAAAAGAAACTTAGTTACTTTTTTGGCATGGTGCTTTTGGCTTTGCAAGGAGCTAAGAACCCTTCTACTTCCTGTGAACCATCCCCAGACTTTTTACTTGGAAGAGTAAGTAAGTATGCCCCCAGTAGAGCTGGGCTGCAGCAGCAGTACTGCCCTAAGTGCTGAGCAGTCCAGGGAGCGCTATTCCATGTGTGCCCAGGATGAGGGTAATGCATCAAGGCTCTCCTTGCAATTTTAACTCCTCCCCTTTCCATCTCCTTGGCAGGCTATAAAAGCTTCTCTCTCACATCGGTGGAGCTCCAGATGCTGACAAACTCCTGTGTGAAGCTTCAGACAGTCCACAACATTCCCCTCACTATTAATAAGGAAGGTACGACCTTTGGGTTTTGCTTTCACATGGTGCAGCTGCAGTGAAGCTCTCCCCCTGCCCGATTTTGTGTTGTTGCCTAGAACTGTTCTTACTGTTCCCTTTTGCTACAGATTGCAGGTATCCTTCAGTATATTGACTATTAAATGGTCCTTGCATGCAGCTGTTGTACAAGGTATTGAAGTACCTGTTGGAGTCCTAGCCTGGGACAGCTTTGAGCTATGTCTGGGAATCCTTTGGAACAACACTAGATGGCCAAAATTGTGTCAGAGGCCATCCTAAATTACTGCTTAATCTGCTAGTGTAGACTTAGCCTCTATAATTTATTTTCAGTCTTTGAATTTCTTCCATGCTGTCTTGCTGATGCTAGAACTATCACTGTAAAAGCCCCCCAGTGCCAGAAGGCATTACAGGAGCCAGCTGCAGAGACCCTGGAACAGTCTCCTGTCTTGCTGAAGTGGCTGTTACGTGCTCCTGCCATCTTTGGGGACAGTTCACCCTATGCTCATTAACCTGTGTAATGTCACTCTCATCCCTCTTTCACTCTTGGCTCTACTGTGAACGTAATGAAATTCCTTTTGTCTTTTGTACAGATGACGAATCCCCAGGTCTCTATGGATTCCTGAATGTCATTGTCCACTCTGCCACAGGATTCAAGCAAAGCTCAAGTGAGTTGCAATTCTGTGACACACAAGGGATACTGATAAGGGTTAGATAAGCCCTGGGACAGCTGGGCATGGATTGCAGCACCTGTGATGATGGTGAGGAGGAGAGGTGTTTTGGGGAATTGGAAGTTCCTATTCTTAACTTCCAGGAAGATCACCATTAAGGATCAAACACACAGCACTTATTTTCAGGCCTAGTCTGTTTGAGTTTTAAGCAGTGTTTGCAGATTGCCCAGCTGTTCCAGAAACAAGTCATCCTTGAATTCTTTCAGCTCTATTTTATTTTACAATGAAAGAATAGAAAGCGTTCTCTGACATCCAGAATTTTTGTTGTGATGAAAGAGGTGTTAAAATTCAGGGGAAGGATTTGACAGAAGGATCAAAAAAGGTGGCAGAGCTTCTTAAGGACAGCTGGGCTGATCAAAGTGATGAGATTTGTATGAGATGGTGTTACTGGTACTAATACAAAGATGATAGAATTGAAGACACCCTGAAAGTGATTAATGCAGGTTAGGAGATTCTAGATATTCTAGAGATTCTAGATTTTTTAAAAAAGTTTTTGTCCATGTCTCCCCTCCTCAGATTTGTACTGCACGTTAGAGGTGGATTCTTTTGGGTATTTTGTGAACAAGGCCAAAACTAGAGTTTACAGAGACACCACGGAGCCCAACTGGAATGAGGTAAGTTTGATTTTTCTTGATGTGTCTTGTTCCATGTGCCAAACATCAACCCATGATGGACAGAAGACCTGCCAATGGAAGAGCTTGCTGCATGCTCAGCACTTGTGCTGCATGTGGTGCTTCTCAGAAAGCACTTGTGTGCCAGGTTCATTTGACTGTCAGAGCTTGCAGAAGGTTTTCTCTTGGATTAGCTGTAGTTAAACAATTTAATACAAGTGAGTGTTGTCCATTATTTCATCTTTTAAACAGATGAATGCTTGATTATTTTTTTAAAGACACAAGTAAAAATATGTTGAAGGAGATGGTTTTGTTTACTTGTTGAGAGGGGGAAGAATTAGCTGTAGACATTTTGCCTGTTTACAGCCAACTCAGACCTGCTGGTGAGCAAATTTTTTACAAGTAAGGTCAGCGAATTTGTTTCTCTGAATAATGCTTTGCTGAGACCTGTGAAACCTAAGGAGTGAACCACCTTAGTCTCCAATTTGACCACCTTATAAATACAAAATACAGTTTCAGCTTATTTCTAGACTGATTCCAGTAGGGAGGAGGTTTTGGCCAGTCCTTAAGTGCTCTTCTGATGAGTATTAAGGAGACTGTATTGATTATTCTGAGACTGGTGTCCTGTTGTGATGCAGCCATTGCTCTTTCCTTTCCTGGTGCCCTGCAGGAGTTCGAGATTGAGCTGGAGGGCTCGCAGACACTGCGCATTCTGTGCTATGAGAAGTGCTACAACAAAACCAAACTCACCAAAGAGGATGGAGAGAGCACAGATCGCATAATGGGGAAAGGACAGATCCAGGTAAGGCTGTGCTGAACTCATTCCTGATACCCTTACTGCGGAATATCACAGGATTTTTGAATCCTGGAGTTCACTGCAGAGGTGTTTTTATGCCTTCTGATTGTCTCAGCACTGAATATTTTCCTCCAGATAGGGAGGTACACAGTGTGGTTCACAGGCAGGAAGTCAGTAGCTTGCTTTCTGCCCTATGCCTGCTTCAGCACCCTTATGGAATAGCTGCTTGTTTTGATCTCTCATTTGCCGATTAACTTCAAAACTTCCAGAGCAGTGTGTAGGAACTGCACTGCCCCTAGGCCTTGGGCACTGTTGAGGATGCTCCATTTGTGACAGAAGGATGCAAGAATATTCTCTCCCCTCTGTAAGTCATGTGCAGAAAGGCTGCTTTGTGTATGTGCTGGAAGTTGATGGATGTGTTAGCCAGGCCCTGGGACAGGCTGATTGTCCTGGTGACTGCCATGTCCAGAGTGTGGTGTCCATGACAGCAGGCAGCATCCATTTTCTACTGCTGAGAATTGGCCTGGGACACTTTGTGTGGCAGATTTGTAATACAGTAGGGGAGGGGAGGTGATGATTGCAAAGGGCTGCTGCTCTTGGGGGGCTGCTGTGTGATAGAGCCGGATGTTGGAGCAATGAGGCCATCTGTGGAGGACAACATGGGGAACAGATGTCCCCATCTTGTTCCAGTTTGTCTGCAACTTTCTGGCGACAACTTGAGGAAGGTGTTCAAATGCTTGCTCTGAGGATCCGTTCTTTGTGTTGGACTGGCTGTTGAACAGAACAGAGACCCTGCCCAGATACATTTTCCTTTCTGGCATTTTTAAAGATCTCACCAGTTCCCCTCCATTTGCGTCTGGCTGTCCCTCTTCCTGGGGATGACAGCTTTCCCTGGCACTGGAGCAATGGTCATGCAGGCCAAGACCATTTGTGGGATTGCAGAAGCAGTTTGGGGTGAGGGTGGCCTGTGGAATCACACCCCACCTTTGCTCTGTCAGGTTTCATTTGCCTAAATGACTTTGACCAGGCCTCTTCTTTCCATCTCTCCTGTTTTCTGGGAGAGCTTTTGTCTGAAATGCATGGTGGCATTTGGAAGGGAACTCGTGTGCAGAGCAATAAATGCCAGCACAGGCCATCCCCTGTGTGTGTGTCTCTGCTGACCAGAAATCCCCACGTCCCTTCTGCTAACAAAGGCTGTTTTCCATGGAGCTGAGCAACTACAAAAGAACGAGTCTTCAGCCCAGAAATGCCCTGGAGATTTGTGTGCTCATAACAGAGAACCTAGAAATCACTGACCCACTAAATTCTACAAATATTTTACATAGAATGATTTTAAAAAACAAATAAAATCTTTTAAATTTTTAGCATTTTTTTCCCTCACAGGAATGGGTATTTTTATGCACGGTAATTGTATATTCTGTAAACATATTTTATACTTAAGTTAGTGAGTAAAAATACTTTTTGATGACAATTAAATATTAATTGCATCTTGATTGTTTTGGAGAAACCTAATTAGTGGGAAGGTTAAAAAAAGGAAAAAAATCAATTAAAATGTTTTAATTAATGTGCAAAAGTTGCATTTTAGAGAGTTGCAAGAGAACTTCTGCATGTGCCATAAAAGGCACATGCAGAAATTCTCTTGCTTTCTGTAAATCCCCTTTGCAGTTTATAAAGAAACTTGATGAACTGCCAGAATAACCTCTTAATTCTCAGTGATTTCTGTCCCATTACAAATTTTAAACACTATTGAATCAAAGAGAAGTTGTATGACAGTTTGGTAATATTTTGGATTGATAAAAATTATTACAGGTTTTGATTTTGGTTTAGTTCTATTTTTGAAGTAAACACCATTTCTCTATTCAGAACCCATAATAATGCAACAATAAAATCCAATTACAGCCTGTGGCTGAAGTTGACTGTATTCTCCCACGTGCTTTTATATAAAATTTTGTTTACCTTAGAGTTGGTAGTTTATCCTGAGCTTTCTGGTTTATTGTTGTTGCACTGTCATTATTCAGCCCAAGTCTGTCTGTGTAAAGGCAAGGTCTTTGAAGTTGGGTGAGGGCTTTTTTTTCATAAATTCCTTTTACTTAAAAACTTTGGAAACATGAAGAATTGCGCCTGCATCCTCCTGTTGATAAAAACAGAAATTTCTCTGTTGGCTAAATTGCAGTTTATTGTTAAGCCATGTATTATTGTAAATATGCCACTTCCCGCTGCTGGGAATTCTGACTCACCAAATTCTGAGCCTCAGTGATGAAGACAATCAAGGAGATGAGGACTGTTTTGGCTGTGAAAATGTTTGTTAAATCTCTCTGTTACATTACGGCAGTGGAGGAAGGAAGGCTGGAAATTGGTCCATGTAGTCACAAGTTTCCAGGAATGGGCAGCAATTTTAATAGCTCCCATTGCTCATATTTTCTTTTCCTATGGAATGTTTTATTTGTCTGTATTTATAGCCACATGCAAGAGCTGCTTCGTTCCTGCAAGTTTTATCTCTGAAACCAACATATCAGGTTTTAATGTGGGAGAACCTCCTGTAAATGTAGAAGTGAAGCCCTCACCAGGTCTGGGCACAGCTGTGCTGGGTGCACAGTGTTGAACTAACTGGCACACATGTCTGGGGGCTTCTGGTGCACCTTAGGTATGAGAAATACCATTCCTGGGGGACTGTGAAACTGAAATTATTGGGGGATTTGGAGGAGGAAGGAATGGACATCCCCTCATAGGAAGAAATGTGAGGCATAGTTCAGCTGTAGGCATAAGCTATTCTCATTGTGGGCACCCTGGGCTTTTCTTTCTGTTGTTACCTTGCTCTCCATCTTTGGCACTTGGGCTGGCCCTTTAGCTCTTTGAATTTTACACTTCACGTGGCAGACACTTGCCCATGTTTGGAGTGTAACAGCCTTTTGCTTGGCTTTGAGACTGTACCTAAGTGGGCACATTTGTCAGCATGACTGGCCTCTGCCTGGGGAACTGCGTGAGTGAGGTGATACTTCACCCTGTGATCCAGCTCCTCCCATTGGTGCCTCCTAGAAATGCTCTTTCCTTTGTTGTTTTCTTTTTCTGCATGATCAGCTTAAGCAAAATATTTCCTTCTCCCTCACAGCAGTGCTGGAAAATCAGGGAGGATGTGACCTTAGATCATTCATTCTGTGGAGCAGCACCATTCTCTGTTGCCTTGTAAAACAATCACTCTTATCTTAATTATCTGGGATGTCTCATAGCAGTGCCCATGGCTATTTCAGGCACTAAGTTGTTTTCCATGTAAACCAGATTGTCCCATGCTGTACCTCCCAAGTGTCAACTCGGAAGCCTTTTACTCACTCAAGCTCGTTTAAGCAGTTTGCTGAAGCAGAACATTGTCCCAGCCATGAAAATCGGGGGGAAATGAAGAAGGCAATGGGTCATGGCTAAAGGGTGATGGTGGGGAAGATTAACCTGTCAGTAGGGAGCTGTGAGAAGAATGAGGTTATGGCAGGACTGGGAGTTTCCAGCAGCAGTGAGACTCTGACAACATGTATGTCACATCAGTTACAATTCAAAATTGATGGAGTGTAAAGTTGCCAGAGGGATTTAATAAAGGGAAGAAGTAATGTGAAGAATATATAAAACACACTAACCTTAATGTTCCTCAGTCCTTGCTCTTTCATTTCCACTGAGGCTTCTTTGTTTTACCCTTGTTCTGCATATTTTCTTTTCTCTCTGGGGAAAAAGAAATCATGATCAAGCTCTCTGTGACAGTTTCCTAGGGCAGAGCACAGACACCCTTCCTAGTGCCTAGCTTGCGTTTGCCAGACCAGCATCCCCAGTTTGCCTTTTTCCAGGTTCTCACCACTCTGCTGTGCACTCTCAGCCTTACCTGACTGCTGTACCCTGTCTGAATTCGGTGCTGAGCTGCTAAAAGGGCCAGAGACCTGCACTCAGAACCCCCTGTGGTGCTGAGCTGCTTTGTTCTATTGTGTTTTGGGCAGGATACAGAGAGGTATTGGCTTGAATCGTTAGTGAATTTGGGGCTGTAGCTTGCCACTGCAAATACCAAAGAACAGCAGCAGCAAACAGAGTGGTTGTTTTGTATTTTCCTGTTCAGCAAGAGCTTTTGGAGGAGTCTGTGCAAACAAGCCCATGCAATACAGTCTGTGAGGGTTTTAGCAGGTCTGTCCTATTTGCACAGGGCTTGGAAACAACACAATGGCTCTGTTTCAGTGGAGCTGGGGCAGGTCACTCAAACCAAGCAACTGTTTGGAGGAACTGTGTAGAGGAGCAGTAAATTGCACTGCCAAATGCTGAGGCAGCCATTGCTCAGTGCCTCCCCTGCTTGAGCTGGCACAGCCTGTTCAGGGCTGCCTCCCTTTGCCATGTTGGCCATGGATTGCATTCTTCTGCTTGGTGTTCCTTCTTTCAGGTCATTGCTCTCCAAATCAGGCCACAAGACAGCATGGCCCCATTTGTCCTCTGTGCTGGAGCATCGCTCTTGCTAACTCTTTGTCCTCAGTGTGCTCTGTCCCTGCCTGCTCCAGCTACTTTTGCAGCCCTCTGTTGCTCTTGCTGGCCTCAGCTGGGACCAGGACTGAAGCTTGGTCGAAATCCCAATGACAGTTCTTGGTTTCCTGTTGACTGTTACATCCTACTGTGACTTACCAGACTGTTAGACCTGATCTTCTTGTCTCACTCAGTGTTGCTGAAAGCTTCTTCAAGCTTTGCTCTTTTAATAGCTTCCATCATTTTAATTTGTTATTTAAAAAGCACCTTGGAGGGGATTTTTCTTTTGCTGTTGTTATTGGCAGTGATTTATTCAGGGCTGGCTGGGTCAGCCAGCCCTGGTGCCTGTTTCCCCTGGCTGTCCCCATTCAGTACAAGGCATTCTCCAGCAGGAGTTGAACAGCAGGAGGGAGTGCAGGGGTCCTGCCAGCTTTGTAGTAGAGTTCAGAGTCAAGGGGGCAAGAGGCAGCAGCAGGTACATGGAAGTTTACTCAAAGTCCTGGCTCAACCCCAGCAGTTACCCAGCAAGGAAAAGTCTCTGTGAGCTCTCAGCTCCAGCAAGGAAAAGCCTCTGTAAGTTCTCAGTTCCCACTCTGCTTCTGCTTGTCCTTTGCAGCAGCCATGTGAAAGTCACTAGTGAGACAGAGCAGGATGGTGTTTGGCTCATACTTTTTAACAGCTATTTATTTGCTTTTGTGCAGTGGTGGGAATTCACTGGTCATTACTGAGACATAACCAGTAATACCTGCTAGCTTAAATAAACTGTAACTGGATTCTGCCTGGCATTTCCTTTAAAGTTTTTGGCAAATATTCAAACCCTCTTTCCCCTTTAGTCTTAAGCTTTCTCTCCCTGCTATAAATAATACACTCAGTGACTCCATTCTAAAAGCATATGGAAAACTGGTTCCCAGCAAGAGGATTGGCTGTGACTGTGTCCGTCAGCAGGGCCATTTTGGCAGCTTAACCAGGTGACTTTAGAGCTGAAGATCAAGCTGTCAGGAATACTAAGCATGGTTGCTCCTCATAGGAAACCAGACACTTCAGAAATGGTTTCCTCTTGATTCTGGGAAAGAATGCAGTTATTGAAGGAAACAGAACTTCCAGCACGGAAGTTCAGGGTAGAACAGCCTAGGAGCTGGCCAGCTCGTAGGGCCCTTGGCCAGCCCCACACGCGGGGGCGGATCTGCTCTGCCAGAGTTAAAAGCAAACCCCCTTGGCGAGTCCTGTGTTCAGGGTCGCTGAGGCACTGAAGCCAAGCACTGCTGCCCATTGGCCTCCTGGACCTTTGCACAGTCCCAAAATGTGGGAGCTGCTGGTTGCTGACTATTCCTTACAAGGGGTCTTCAGGAATTTCTGCCGGAGTTGCACCTACAGGAGCCGGTCCAATTCAACAGGGAAGCATGTGTGTGCTGGCAGCATCCCACTGTGGGCTCACGTCCGTAACAGAGTGCGCAGGGATAAGGTTGGCATCATTTGCTGGTTCTGTTGCTGCCTGGGGTCTCTGCAGTGGGAGGAAGCATGGAGGAACTTTCCTCTCTGCTGCTTGTCTTTCTTTGGGGAGTGGGAAGGGCACGGGGGCATTGTCTCTGTAGCTGTCAGCAGCACTGAGCTGCTCTGTTGATGATCTGAGTGTGACCATGACCGCATCTAAGCTCTCTCAGAATTTCCTGCAGCTGCCATTGTTCCAGCATTTCCCTCCCCTGCCACAGCTCTCTGGCCCTGCACAGGGCTCTGTGAGAGGGGGGAGCTGTGCTTCAAAGCAGCTCTCATTATGACTGTCTGTTTGCTGACAGCAGCAAACTCAAAACAGAGTTTGCTGCAGTTGCCTCCTCCTGGTGTTACTGTGCCTCCGTGTTCAGGAGCCAAGTGTTACAGAGCTGTCTCAGGAGGCACTGAATTCTCGCTCTGGCTGGTTCCGATTGCTGATCAAGCCCCCAAGTAGACAGCTCTTCCTCCCTCTTGCCAGTCTCCCTGGGCTGAGTGCCACTCCTGCGGCGTTCGGATGTATTTGGGCTCTCCCAGGCAGTACTGGAATTGCTGGGTGACGTTTTGCACTTGAGTCAGCTGTTCTCCAGCCTCACAACTGTCCACTCAAGAGATCAAGCAAAGCTGAAAATGGGAGGTCGGATTCTTGCGATAGCAGGGCCAGGTGTTCTTCCTACCTCTGTGCTCAAATAGAAATGAAAAAGAATAAGCTGGTTGAAGGAGGACAACTTTCCATGATTGCTCAGCTGATTCAAACATAGATTGTGCTCCCTGAGGTTGCCTTTGTTGTTGAGCAGACACTGCTCACATGTTGCTGGATTTTCCATGTATATGAACCTTTACCAGCCCTGTTTAGAGAACCACACAATATCCAAAACCCGATTTCCCTGAAACCAGGGAAACCTTGGGGTGTGGATTTTCCTATGGAAAAGAAATAACAAGGTAAAAGTGATCATGCTCTGCTCACTTGCAGAAGCCTTCCAGGCTAGCTGGTTTCTCTGAAGTCTGTTCCTAGCTCATGGGTAACTTCTCTTTTCCAGCTGGACCCGCAGGCACTGCAGGACAAAGATTGGCAGCGCACAGTCATCTCAATGAATGGGGTAAGTGTGGCAAACAGAAATTAGCTCTGCTTCTGTGCCTCCAATAGGCTTTATTTCTTAGCTCTTCATTGCAACATGAAAAAAAAAAAAAAGAAAAGAAATTGTTTAAAAAGTAACAGCTGTTCTCTTTGGTTCAGGTGGAAGTGAAGCTGTCGGTGAAGTTCACCAGTCGGGAGTTCAGCCTGAAGAGGATGCCGTCCCGCAAGCAGACGGGCGTGTTTGGGGTCAAGATCGCTATTGTCACCAAGTGAGCTGATAGGTCATATTTCTCCCTCTTGTGTTTTAGGAAGACAACTGGCCGTGGGGTGCACCTGCCTGTGTCCCCCCTGAGGGGTTTGGCAGTCCAGCCTGCTCCACTAGTGTAATAGTGTAGATGTGGCTGCAGACAGGACATGCTTTACAATCTCTGAGTTTCATTTTTTGCAGAGATAAAAAACAGTGTGCACACAGGCTGTTTACTGACAGTAAACTATCACTCCTCTGAATTCCGGAAATCCCCCTTGCCCTTGCCTTCTCTGTAGTTAGCTGACATGGTCACAAATTTCCAGAGCCACTGAACAGTGATGTTTCCTTTCCATAATCAAAAATGTTCAAAGTCTTTGGATCCCATTGTATTATTTTAACCCATGACCTTTTGTCATGAATCATTTGCCAGCAGAAACCTGTTTGTTCTGTTGTATGGTTTGGGAAGTGTGGGATTTCCTCCCCACAGAATTGTGTCAATTTGAAGGCAACAGAATTTCTATGTATCCAAGGACTGTTTGGGAATCCTCAGATTACTTGGGCAGAGTCGCAGGCTCTAGGGGCACTTAGACCTAACCAGGAGCTCAGTTGGTCAGGGAAGCTGCAGAACAGCCAAGGCCAGGCTGAGACAGTGAGAAAACCCCCTCCAGTTTTGAAAGGAGTTTTTCAGCTCAGTCCTGACTGACTGCTCAGACTTCTAACACCCCATTTTCTAGAAGAGGTTTGCACAGGGAAATGTTGGGGTGCTTTTAGCTGTCCTGGCTGGCTGGGGAACAGGCACTGAGGGCTGGGCTGAGCTGAGCTCTTCTGTCTGCCTTTGTTCAGGAGAGAGAGGTCAAAGGTGCCGTATATCGTGCGGCAGTGCGTGGAGGAGATCGAGCGGCGTGGGATGGAGGAGGTGGGGATCTACCGCGTCTCTGGGGTTGCAACCGACATCCAGGCTTTGAAAGCTGCCTTTGATGTCAGTAAGTATTTGTGTCTCATGTTTTCCTTTGCTCTCTGAGAACCTGCCTGAGCTCCCTGTCAGGTGGCTGTGCTATTTTTAATCTTATGTTGCCCAAGAAGCATTAAGAAGTAGAGACTCTCACTCAAGGAAAATAATTTTAACAACTGCTGTCAGTAATAAAAGTTGAAATGCATATAAATACAGTCAGTGGGGCTTGTCCAGGTTAGGCTGGGGTCGCTGGCACAGCCCAGCGAACTCTGGGAGGGTGAAGTTCCCTGGCTTGATGTAAAGCAATGAAGTGTTTGCAGTCATTTGTGCAGCGTTTCTCAGTTGGAAGGTTGCTCATTTAATCTGGAGAAATGTAAACAGGAAAACTCTCAGCTATTTGGGCAGAGACAAAAGATAAACAGACCCAAAGCAAGGAAAAGAAGGAATGCAAGGCCAGCAGTTCCTTTACCCTGCCTCTGCTCTCCCCTCTTTCAGATAACAAGGATGTGTCGGTGATGATGAGCGAGATGGACGTTAATGCCATTGCAGGCACCCTCAAACTGTACTTCCGGGAGCTGCCGGAACCTCTCTTTACAGACGAGCTGTACCCCAACTTTGCTGAAGGCATCGGTAGGTGCAGCACAAGGAACCCTTGACAACAGAAACTCTTCCATTATGCTCTTAAAGCAACATAAAACCTGTATTTATAGTGTTGGACAGAAGCCTGGAACAAACTGTGAGGGGAGTGGAATGGAGCTCAGAATGGAGCGTTGGAATGACATCGCCTTCCCACATGGCAGAATATGGGTGATTGCCATGCTCTTCTGCAAGCTGCAAAGCCCAGGTTTCTGAAGGATAGGCTCAGGACAGGCCAGCCTGCCTGCTGGGACTGTGCACACTGACTGCACAGGCAGGCTTCAGGGAAGCCCCTTTGGAGGGGAGGGGTATATGTACCTCATCCTGGTGCAGGGAAAAACATCAGTATTGAAAGTCTCAAAGCGCTTGGACTGCTTGAGAGAAAAGGATTCTGAATGCTGAATTCTGTTTGTGAAATAAAGGAACGAGATGCTGTGGGATATTGATGTGCAACTCTGACCTTCCAGCCTATGATGATGTAATCACAGTCCTTTTGGGACCATCCCTATTGGCTGGTTTGGGACATAGCTCAGTCTGTTAGATTCCCACTCGCTGCCTGTGGTGATGTTTTGTTCTCTGTCTCGTAGCACTTTCAGATCCTGTTGCAAAGGAGAGCTGTATGTTGAATCTGTTGCTATCACTTCCAGAACCCAACCTTGTGACATTCCTTTTCCTTCTGGACCATTTAAAAAGGTAATATGTGGTTACTTGAGACATTCATTTAATGTGTAAAGCATCCCTATTTAGAAAAGTGAAGCCTTCTCTTTAAATTCCTGCTGAATCACAGAAATGAAGAAGTATTTGCTGATCTGCTGTGAATGCTCATCAGATAACTATTGTCTCATACTCACTTAGTGAGGCAGTAAATCCTGAATTCCATTCCCACTCATACTGCAAAAGGATTAGAACTGGAGGAAAAAAATAACAAAAGAGTCAGGGTTTATCTATTGCAAATGCAAATTCATGCTGCAGTGTCACTGAAACTGCACCTGCATCTGGATACAAATATCAGGAAAGGATTTTTATAAACTGTGAAGCTTTAGCCACATTTAAGGTCTAGAGAGCCCTGTCTCAGAAGGTGTCTGAAATCCAGTATGATCTATTTTTAAAATTCCAGCACTTTGGAATTTGCACACAGTAACTGCAGTTGTCAGTTCCTTTTTTAGTCAAGTCTTTCTGATTTTGTCTGTGTCTTTGCAATATGGTTGTAACTGTGAAAAAGTATTTCCATGCATTTGATATTAATGCAATAAGCTGCCTTAATGCTTGCCCAATGTGTTGATTTGCATAAGTATGTTGTACCTACCAGAGACTGTCCCTGGAGACATGAAAGATCATTTTGTGATTGAGACTCTGGATTAAAATCTAGGAAATCTGACCTTTACTTGTGCTTCTGCTGCAGACTTTTCTGCCCTTAGGCAAATTTTTAAACTTTGTGCCTCAGTTTCTGATTTGTAAAACTCAGATATTTATAAAGGTCTGCCCTGTGCATTGTTTGTTCTCCCAGGGTCGCTGAGAGGGAAAGTGTGAACAAGATGTCCCTGCATAATCTTGCCACTGTCTTTGGACCAACCCTGCTCAGACCTTCGGAGAAGGACAGTAAAATCCCTGCTAACCCAACCCAGCCCATCACAATGACTGACAGCTGGTCACTAGAAGTCATGTCCCAGGTAAAATCCTGAATGTGCCATTGTATCTTGTGAAGACACTTTCTGAGGAAGCGCAGTCCTGTGGCAGGCCTGGCTCAGCCATCCCACTGGGTTATCATAGCAGGTTTTTTGATAAACATAAAACAACTTTTGCCCTCACACAGACATTTTAGAGTGTTTGTAGAACTGTGCTCCTTCAGGCATGTCAGTTTGTGTCTGTATGGATACAGCTTTTCATGAAGGCATGTCCATGTGTGTGCAGCCTGTGTGTGTTTGTGCATGGGAAGAGTTTTTGGGAAGCTGTGTCCCAGCACCATGCTGCTGGCCTGGGATAAAAGAATTAGTAGTGTTTCCACAATGCTCCTCAGCACTTAAACCACCTTCACTGATGCACAGCAAAATTCTTTGGCCACTGCTGCCTTTGAAGGCAATGCAGAGGATTGGAGCATAGAGCCTGCGTCACCAGATCGGGCTGGTTTGTACATCCTGCATTAAATAATGGCAAATTCTAGATCTAATTTTTTTCAGTGCTGGAACACCAGCACCATTATTCTACCTGGAAGCTGGAAAGAGTGTGTCTGAAGCACTGCAGGTTTTACTATTTCTGCTGCTGTTGTAAGTGTATTAAATACACAGCTGCTAGATGTTCCCAGAGAGAGCTGTATCACCAGCTCTCACATAGCCAGCATGAGAATGAGTTTTTACAGAGCTTTAGTATTACCTTGTCCTTTCTCTTTCCAGGTTCAAGTTCTTCTGTACTTCCTGCAGCTAGAGACTATCCCTACCCCAGACAGCAAGAGGCAAAGCATTCTCTTTTCCACAGAGGTGTAGGTGTCTGCGGTACCAACGGCACACAAACTGCTTTTGGTGTAACTCTGTCACCCCTGGGAAAAGGATGACTGGTGTTTCCTTGGACTGGCCTGGTCCTGTGCTGGGGAATTCCAGCCCTCAGTGCTTCTGCTGTTTGTTAACCAGAGACAAGCTGGAGAGAACGGAGAAAAACCTCTCTTTCTGCTGGTAGGACCAGAACTCACCGGAGATGGAGATGTGTGGAATCTCCACTAGAAGGAGCAATAGACACTTGGACAAATGCACCACGGAGTGTGGCAATTATTCTTGTTGGGAATGTGACAGAAGGTATTCCTCATTTTATGGATTTAATTTATCATAAAGAAACTTCAAGATTTCTACTGGACCACTTGATAGGACACCCCTTTTTGGGTGAGGGGGTGTTAAAGGATATATCACAACTGTGTCTTTAATAACTGCTGTTTTTCAAGTACTGTTCTAGGCCACAAAAATAGCATTGCTTTGCAAGAGGAAGGAGAAGAGCAGGGTCTGGGATCTAAAATTCTCTCCACAGAAATTCAAGTCTTGATTTGAATACGGTTCTAAAGAAATCCAACAGTTTTATGTACAGCTAGAACTGTTGTCTGGTTGGGCGCTGGGGGTTTTTTTTGTTTGTATGTTTTTTTGGCTCACCCACCCCTTCCCATCCAAATGTTTGTACATCCCAGGGAAGGAGATGTCCTGCTCTTGCCTATGTTGCACTTCTGATGGGTTTTGTTGGGTTGAGACAGACTCAATGAAATGACACTATAAATAAGTACAGCAAATGAAAGAGAGGCAAGGGAGGATAACAGTCAGTCATTCTGTTGTTTGTTTGCATATAAAAGCAGGGGCAATATTATCCAGGAAGGACCTCTAAATTCCTTAGACCCCACCAAACTTAATGAAAATTAATTGAGAAGATTATTAATTCCCAACACTCCAAAGAAAATACGTTATCTCTGCAAAAGTAATTGAAGAATTTGTGGATTTAAAAAAAAAATCAATGGTTCTCAGTTTGGCTGGCTGCTTACTCCAGACTTTTAATAGAACATCCTTTTTTTTGATACTTGAATTTTTGGAGGCTTTGTACATTGTTTCTACAAGAGTCTTTTTCTGATAGATACAAACACTCTGAAAAATGTCAGAATGTACTTTATGGACAATCTAGCAAGTAGCATGCATTGTGGATTCTCCAGAAATTTCAACTCTGTTTTAAATAAAAGCAGTGGAGACATTTCTGTGGAACTCCATCCAGCAGTACAAAAGGTCTGGCCAAACACCGATTTTGTATTTCCTTCCCTAAATCAGTTGAAGCTACAGGGGTGGAAAGGGCAGCAGTATTTGTCCAGGGAATTGGAAGTGTAGAATCTAATTGCTGGTACCCAGAGCCCAGCATTCTGGCTCTGAAGCAGTTGTGCCAAACATCCTGAGGGGTGGGAGCAAGGCCATTTTCCTGAGCTATTGCAGCCCCTGCTACTCCTACCCAGCTATGCAGCATCCATTTAGTGGCATCTGTCCATCATTGTCCTGGTGAGAAGAAAAATACAGCTGGAAGACAAGGGAAGGAATCAGCACAAAAAGGGGAGGGAGGGACAGATTTTGAAAGATTGGTAGGGTGAGGTTGTCAACATCATTTGCAGGGTAATATGACACAGAAAGTGACCCCTCTTGTGCTGAATTGCACATTTTCTGATGGGTGATCTGCAAACTCTCGATTCAAAAAAAAGGCAAAGGAGTGTTTCAAGCAAATAGAAAAAAATTGAAGGGAAATGATTTTGTAGTCACTGTAAATCTGACTGCTGCAGAATATTAGAAATTATTGTACTGTGAAGTTGCGAAATCAGAAAGGAACAAATATAAATTTCAATTTTGTGAGTATATCAATATTTTGCATGCTTTGTAAGGATTCTTATAGGAATTTAATATTGCTTAGTATCCCTCCCTCCTTAGGTCTGGGAGCAAACCTCTTTGTAATGTAATGTACAACTAGAAATTCCTTCTCTCTTGTATGTATTTCCATGACATTCCAACTTCTGAACCTGCAAAACAGAAAAAATGTCTATAGTAGGAGGTGCTTTTGGGGGGAGGGAGGGAATGAAGGCAAGGAAACTTGAAGGCTTAAGATTTTGATTTTTTAAATTTTTATGTTCATTTTTTGCCTGTTTGAAGGTAAAAATTAGTCACAATCCTGAAACACGTTGACTTGAGCCATGTCATGCAGAGCAGTAAAGCACTCTCTGGGTTTGTTTCTCTGTGTTTGTTCTCCCTTTTCCCTGGCAGCTCTACAGCAATCCTTGTACTGAGACTGCACTCCTGCCTGCTCCCACTCCGGGGGGATGGACCTGAGGCAGGAGCACTGCTGATGACTTCATGGGAAAGGGAAAAACCCAAGCTACACCTGGTGCTGGGTGATAGCCTTTTCCTTTGGTGTTTGGAATCTGTGGCTGCTCCTCGCAGTGTTGAAACTGGAAAGCAATACCATAATGACTGTGCCAATTTACTTTTGCCCAACTTTTTTATTTTTATTTATATAGGAAGTTAATTTTAATATTAAATTACTGATCTATAGTATGTAACCATAAGAAAATTGCTTTTGCTTTGGTTACTGTGACAGGTTGTTGCTGTCAGTCTCTCATTACAATGCTCAGTTCTAATGTAATGTTATCTAACATGCAGGCATGTGGATCAGGGAAAAAAGTTAATTTAACTTAACCCGTTAATTATTTCTGTTAAGTATGAATATGTTTTCCCCAAAGCTGGTAATTTTGGGCTGGAAAAGATAGTGGATCGTATTGCTGATGATGAAATTGTGGACTGATTTGAAATATGAGAATTGATTTCTTGATTTTCCTTTAATTTTGCAATCAAGTTTTTTCCAATAGTCTTATGTTTTCAGAAATTAACTATTTCCAAAAGGCTTTTAGGGGTTTTTTTTCCCAGGGATATTGGTTAGGGTGTTTTGTTTGTTCTGAGGTTTTTTTGTGTTTTGGGTTTTATTTTTACTTTATTTTTTTTAATAAGCCTTATCATACTTAAACAAAAAGGGAAATGCAAAACTTGGCTTTAGAGAAGGCCTTCTGATTTCTTCTCTTATACATTCCCTTGTGAGTTGTGTCAGAAAATGGAACTCTTTAATTTTTATGTTAAAAGGTACAATGTAAACAACACAACAGCAAACTAGGGAAAAGTTATCCTTTGTATGTGCACTGGGAGTTTTTGCTCCTTCAGTTCTAATGTATTGGAGAGACCTTTCTACAAATGTCACTTTCAGGAACAGGAATCTGAAATGTTTAAATTTTCAGCTAAGGAAATTCAGGTGATTAGGATAGTCTGTGTCTCTCCAGTTTAAGGAGGGGATTAAGCATCAGTTTCCTGGCATTTAGAAACTATCTTAAAATTCTCATGGATTTTTTTAACACTGAATAGGTTTTTAAGTAAAATTTTTAAAAGTTGAGCAAATGAAGGGAAAATTTTTCAAAAATGGACAAGAAATAACAGTTACTAGCTCAGAGTCAGCTTTGTGTTTGTGTGTGCTTTGTATGGGAGGGAAGTGTCGGAAACCAAATTGAAATACATCCATTCAAATGCTGCTGGTGTTCTTTATTCTTGCACATTTTTAACAAGTTGAGGTAGTAGCTAAGCTATTTCAGGCTGTATTTTAATGCTGCTATTTTTCAGTGTATCAGCTAAGGGCAAAAGCCAGCAGTGTGGTGCCTGTCCTTGCTGGTGCCCGCTGCCCGCCTCGGCTCCGGCCGTCATTGCGCACACGCAGAATTGTCCAGCACCGCGCGGAGCCGCACGGCCACTGGTGGTGCTGGACGTGAGGTGGTGGAACCACAGAGGGTATTTATGGGAGGTGCAGGATTTTTACAGTTTATTAGTTTTAGCTGTTTAAAACTCTGTTTTATGGTTGTTCCTGTTAGTTTTCTATGAGTTTATTTAAACAAATGGACTGTTCTTTAAGGCAGGTGTGGATCTCCAGGTTAGTTTGTCACCTGTGTAAAACTGGAAGGCATCACAATGTGTTCATTAATGTGCCATTCTTTCAAGTGTGTATAAAATGTAAACTGACCAATGTGGTTTTAAAAAAGTTTAAAGTCTGATGGCAAAACCCCAACCTTCTCTGATTCCTCCCTAGGTAATCCTTTTATTTCAGTGCTTCATCACCTACTGGGATAACTTTATCAGATGTGGCATTCTTCTTATGGAAATTTTAGTATAAAATGGGAAACGTTTTAAGAAAAATATCCCCCTTTCTCTTTTTACTTCAATTCAAGATGACAGGGACTTGTAGTAACAGAAGACCAGTACATTTATGCAGGATCATGGGGGGGATTTGCTTCTGTTCCTTGAAGAAGAAAAATCTGAAAGGGCAATTCCTAGATACAATCAAATTAATCAAATTCTTGTAGATAGTCACTTGCTTATGCCCTCTTAAATTTGTACTCCAGGGATGTTTTTCTTTGTAGACTTTGCTAACATTGTCCTACTACCGTTAGTGGAAAGTAAATGTGGTACCATTCCCTTTCTTTAACACAGGGCCTGTGCAACTGAGATACTGGAGCCTTGGACTAGTACTAGCAATTCTCCATTCTGAACTAGGATGAAATAAATATTCATGTATGTTCTCTGAACTTTCTGATTGAATAGAATTAAATCCATGAATTGCCCTTAAAATCAACAGAAGCTGTAAAAGAAGCACTTATGGTTTAATAGACTGCTCCTTAACCATCTTTAGGGAATAAAACCAACACAATTGGAAAAGAGAAGCATAATTAGGAATCGCTCAGGTCACGTTGCCTGGGACTAGAATGAAGTTCTCATTTTGAGTTACAGAAGGTGGCTCATGCCCTAGATAACTGAGCAAAGGCTGTCTTGCCAGTAAATAAACATGAATACGGGAATGCCCGGAATTTAGCTACAGCAGCCTCACAGTTCTGATGTGCTACAGCCCCTCTTTCTTGCTACTGAACATTCACAGTTCATTGCTAAGAAAGCAGAGCTAATCACTTGCTCTACCTTTTCCCCTTTTCCCCCTGTGGCAGCAGCCATAGTGCCTGTATGTTAACACAGGTGAACCACCACCACAAAGAAGTGAAAAGCTCCTAGAACCACAAAGTGGGACTATTGTATAAGCTAAATGTTTGGTTTTGGGCTGCAAAGATAAAATGTCACAACAGCTGTAATGACAAAATAGTTGGGGCAGCAGGACCAAAGCAAACCTGAGTTTATGTGTTGTCCTTGTTCTTCTCCTTCCATGACCGTATAATTAGATTTATGTCCCTCAGGTCAAGCCGGTTCATAAATGTTCTTGTCAAGAATTAGAAAATTATTAAATGACCTAGTTTGCCTCCACTGTTGATTCTCTTTGTGTTACCATCTTACAGTGACATTGCTGGAGACCACTGAAAAGCATGCAGCGGTTTTTACATGTTTTTCCTGCTGCCGTGTTTCACCTCACAGTAAGAGAGACCTCTCCTTTTCCAACAGAACCACTTCACATCATTCTGCACTATAGCAACTACCACACTGAGAGGTTCAGTTTGTAGCAGTTCTACAGAGCAGAGCCCTGAAGATAATTAAGATATTTCCAGGCTTCTTACACAGAATGGACCAGGTACTGCTAAAGTTCTGGGCTCATGCAGGGCTGTGTTGTGAGCTAAGAAAAATTCTATTATTTACAGCTGTTCAAGCATATTTGGGAATTAATATGATTACAGAGTGCCCAAGCCTAGCAGAAGTGTTTGCTCTACTGCTTTGTCTTAATCGCAGTCATGTTCAAATCCTCTCGTCAAAAATGGTTCATCAGAGAAAATCATATTTTCTGCTAGAGCTTTCGCTTGTGTAACTGCTGTGGTCTGTTCCCCAGTGGTAGGATGTTCTGAGAATCTGAGACATTCTACAGATGAGCTGTTTCTCTAATCTGCAGAATGATTTATACCACACAGCATTTTATATCCCTGTGGATGTACAGAAGGGCAGGCTTGTGTACAAAACAGCTTCCTGCCTGGAAGGAGGCTGCAGCAGCTTCCTGGAGATGACCCCAGGGGAGGGTCACAGCAGGTCCAGCCCACCAGTGAGCAGAGGCCTTGCTGCTGCTTGGGTGCTGCCATCTTCCCTGGGGCAGTTTGGTGAGGCACTTGGGAGTTCCTTCTTACTGCACACAACCGAGTGATCAAATGCTGATCTAGAGAAGCTCAAACTTCCTCCATTTTAGTCCCATTTCGGGAGAAACAGTGACTATGCTAATTCGGGATTATACAAATAGCTGAAAACTGATCCATATCTAAAACCTATTTCATATAAAGTAGATGATATGTAAAAGCTGCCATAGCAAAAGTTCATTTCTCCACAACAGCCTCTTCTACTCCCTGCCTTCTTTACTGCTTCTCACAGCCTAAAAGAAATCTTGTCTTGGGTTTCACAGCCACACACAAAACTTGCAGAATTCTGGATAAAACTTAGCTATGCAGGGACTGATGTTTCAGGAGTACTAAAAGTGATTACCAAGGTAGAAAAAAGAGGGTAAGGAATAATTGTGTTGGGATAACTGAAGATCATCACAGCAGGACACTGAAACGTTGTCCTTCCTGTGTCTGTCCAGCAAAAAAAAAATAAAACTCAGCCTTCTCTTGCCTATGTAAGTTGTGTAGTTCTTATCATTAGTATTATAAGTGTTTATAATCCAGGAAGAATTCCAAGGAAAGGAGTTAAGACTATTTATTTAAATATAAATACAATTAAATTATATGATTAGTCCTAAATTATCAGGTGTAGAAGACAAACAACTTGTTATTGTTTGGATAATTCTGGGTTTCATCAGAGCTAGTACTGTTGGCATTATTTTAAACACTACCATGTTAGGGAGTCAGTTTTTGACATTTTATCCTGCTGTTTGCTAGTGCTTCAGTATCTCGTAGTGCTCTGTTCTGGGGAAAGAAAACGTAATCCTAATAGTTTAATACTGAAAGGTGTCAAAACCATACTGCTAAACATCTCTCCTTTTAGGCCCAAAGAGAAGGGAAAAGGGAAAGGGAAAAATGGTCATTCTGTTTTGGTTTTTTTTTTAACTTTCTGAGAAAAGTAGTATGGGAAAGGGATCCAAAAACTGTATTTGGGGGGAAAATGTCTTAAGGCATTTGTAGCCTTTCTTTGTACACAATGTTAAATAAAATCTCCTGTATCTATGTTGTCAGGTTCTTTTGGTCTTATTTAAATAAAAGTGGGCCTACATTACACTGAATGTATGGATTGCATTCAGCTGTGTTTGCTGCAGGTATGGAATTTAACACTGCTGTTTCAAAATAAAAGCTATATCACTTAAAATCTAGAGGTTAGTACAGGGAACTAAACTAAAACAGCTTTAATATGTGGAAATAATTTACAGGCAAGGTAGAGAAGTAGCTGAGCGACCCAATCCATGTTCTCATCTGTATGAATCCTTTTGTAGGAGTTTTGCTTCAAAACCCAGCCCATCTCAGACCTTGTCAACTCTACATTTGTGTGCAGAGCACTTGAACTGTAGTTAGTATTTGCTGAGAAATCAGCTCTGGCCTCCAGTTCTTCAAACACTGCATGAAGTAAGTGGGATTTTGTAGGAATCAGTGTGGAAACTGAATCAGTTATTTAAATCAAGTTAACTTGGTGCTTTATTTAAATATTGTTTAAATTATTAATGTAATTAAGGTACATTTATGTTTGAATATAGTCCAAATTTAATATAATATATAAACCTTTCTACAATAAAAAGATACCTGCTTGAAACCTCTCTAGCTGATTTCATTAAGCGTGGATCACAAAGATTACAGGTCTCCATTGCAACGTTGGAAGTAGGTAAAATGTAGCTGACTGCAGTGTTTATACACTGAGTATAACACTTACCTGAACTGGGCAAAGAAAGGGAAACTCAATGATTGTTATTAATGCATCCTACCAGTGGTGTGGCTGTATAATACAAAATAGTTTTGTAATAGCTTCAATGTGGAATTCTTCTGCCACATCATTCTCCCTCTCCCAGAAAGCGAACCCTTGTAGTGCAACCCCATGGAACAGCGTTAGGATGCCCCTGGTGAGCCTGGAAGGGTTCGTGTCCTGCACCAGGCACTCTGCACCCACAGCCACGCCCCTGCCACGTCCAGCTCTCTGCTGACTGCCAGCCTAGAGCTTCTCAGCCACCTCTCCTGGGTGCTTTTCCCTGACTGAGGTGAGCAAAGCTGCCCCAGGCTCAAGGTGAGCCATGGCATGCAGGCCTCTGCAAAGCAGCCAGCACACACCTGCAGCACCTGGAACAAGAGGGAGTGAATGAAACCTAAGGCTGGAGCAGGATGAGAAGGAACATGAGTGTAATAACCATGGATGTTCCGTGCAAATTGCTCCACCTGAGCAGGTGTCTTTCCATTTTCCAGACAGCCCTGAGGCTTGGACAGGCTGCCCTGGGGCAGCAGCTCCCCTGAGGCCTGCGGGATACAGCTGTCAGTGTGAGGCAGGATCAGCCGTCCCTGCCTGATTCTGGAGAGGCATTTGTCTGCCCTTTGTTAGAAGCCTCCAGTTATGGAGATTCTGTAATACTCTGGGGCAATCTAACCCAGAACATAACCACAAAGAGAAAGCTTTCCAGCAGACAGCTGAACCACTCTCGCACATGTTACAGCACATAATACTGTAATTTTACACATTTTTTTCAGCAACCTTTTAAGTTCCAGAACCAAGATCCAAGGCGCATGCACTGTCACCTAGCAGCTTGTTCATTAATTCACTGAGCTGAGCGATTGCTTCCTGCTGGAAAACAGAAAGCTGAGCCCTTTGTGGGCTACTGTGAGAAATACATTGTACAAAACAAATGCAGACATTTTTCACATCCTTAAAACAGAAGTAGTGCCATTGAAATGCCATTTTTTAGCTGATAAATAACTTTAAAACCAATCCAAAAGTAGAAACACAGACCAACATTTTGCTGAAGGTATCATGGATCAGAAAATCTAGCAGAGTTACATTGGTCAAGCTGTAAGAAATAAAGCATCAGGATTATTACTTAAGCATAAAGGAGCATTTCACTGTCAAATGTGCACACCATGTCTGTGTGGCAGCCTTCCAGGGAAATCCCTACCAGGTACAAAAGGCAGAGCGACACAGAAATGGACAGGGAAGGACATCTCAATGAAACTACTGACTTTGTAAAACACATAAACAGAAAAATTTTCCCACTGTGTAAATCAAACTATGTTGCAATATCTGGCAGCACACATCCTGACAGTTTTAAAGGGAATTCTAACGTAATAGAGATAAAATTTACTTTGATTTACAATATTAAAAATTTAACTTCACCAAAGATAATGAGGGGACTGTAAATCATAATTGCCCTACCAGTCTGCAGCCTACAAATTCCGTATTTCTGTGTATTCTATTCCTATGAATTCTAGGAAGGAGCATACCTCAAGGGAGACCCTGCAACTCAATCTTACACTGAAATGTTTCTTTTGCTAAAACAGCTGAGTTGCTGTTGGGAGAGAAGCTTTACCCTAAATAGAGGGGAAACTTTTACAGGGATGTGTCAGATCAGCACATTTTCTTCATTACTGTGTTCATAGTGCTTCCCAGGCAGTGCCCATAAATACAAACTCTGCTATGCCTCCCACCAAAGCACCCATGCTGCAATTTAGGTTTATTAACTGCAGTTGCCAGTTATTCGTGACAAGTCGAACAGCCTGCACAGTGATGGGCTACAAAGCTGAGCTTTGTTTAGTGCATTTGAAGGGAGCTCACACTAAAAGCTTGTGTGCACATGAGTTCTTGTAACCAAAGAAGACAAAGCTATTTCCTACCACAATGTGCTGGTTTTGGCTGGGGGAGAGTTAATTTTCTTAAAGGTGGCTAGTATGGGCTGTGTTTTGGGCTTGAGCTGAATATAGTGAAGAAAACTCTAGCCCAGTTAAGCCACGACACACATTTAAACCCCTACTCACTCGAATGAAAAGCTACAGTTATAGATCTGGACAGTAAGGCACAGGCTTAGGAGACCCACAGCTCCCTCCCTCACGCATGTGTTACCTGCCCTTGTGCGTGCTTGGTGCCAGAGCTTACAATATGCATGTTTATTCCCCTGCTCCCCAAAAATCCCCCAGATAATTGATTTTTTCACCAGTCCCAGACGCGGGCCCTAAGCCGGGCCGTTGCTGCCCTCCCCGCCCTCAGGACGGACAACGCAGCTGGCGCAGGGCGTGGAGCTCAGGTCTGATGAGGAGCAGCTGAGGGAACTGGGGGGGTGCTTATCCTGGAGAATCAGAGGCTCGGGGACTCCCGGATCTGCACAACACCCTGACGGGCCGCTGCGGCCGTGAGGGCTCGGGCTCTGCGCGCAGGGAACGTATGAGAGGAAACGGCCCCAAGCTGCGCCAGGGGAGGTTCACGTTAGACATGAGTACTTTCTCCACAGAAGAGGCGATCATACATTGGAACGGGCTGCACAGGGAGGTGGTGGAGTCACCGTCCCAGGGGGTGTTTAAGGAAAGACTGGGCGTGGCGCTCAGTGCCATGTTTTAGGTGACACGGCAGGGTTGGGTCACAAATGAGGCTCCACCGTCTCAAAGCCCTTTTCCTACCTAATCGCTCCCGGCATCCCGCGACTCTGGGATTCAGGTGCGGCCGGCCCCGCCCTGAGGGAGGAGCCGCGCCGCGCACGCCCCGCCCATGGCCGCGCCCCGCCCTTTCCCCTCACGGCCCCGGGCGCGGGGCGGGCCCGCGGGGGGCGCGTGCGCGGTGCCGCCAGGGGGCGGGGCGGAGGCGGAGGCGGGCGGAGGGGTCTCTGCCGTGCGCGCGCCCCTCCGCGCCCCCCCTCCCGCCGGGCCGGCCCGCGCGGCGCCCCCGGACCCGGGGCCGCGAAGCAGCGGGAAGGAGGCGGCGGCTGCCCCGGTAAGCGCCGAGCGCCGGCGGGCACAGCCCGGCCCCGACCCCCGCCCGCCCGCCCGCCGGGGGGTCGCCCGCGGCCGAGCAGGCTCCGGCAGGGCCTGTGTCTCGCGCCCCGGCCGCAGCGCCTCACGGCCGCGGGGAGCCCCGGGCTCGGCCCCTCCTCACCGCCGCCCCCCGAGGGGCCGCGCTGTCACCCCGCGGCGGCGACACCGCCCCGCTCGCGCCTCGGGTCCCCTCGCGCCTCAGGGACCGCCCGCGGCACCCGCTGCCCGCCCTGCCGCGTCCTCCCTTGTCACCCATCTTGCGATATCCCTGCGGGAGCGCCGCGGGGCACGGGGGAGGCGGTGAGGGAACGGAGCGTCCGCCGCTCCCGGCTGGCGGGGAGGTGCAGGTTGGCCCGCGTTTGCATCCCGCGGTAGAATCATTCGCTTCACGCTGCTGATGTCTGTGAGAGGAATGGTGGATGCGTGTGGAGCTCTCTGAGGAGAAACGCGGAGTGCTCGCGTTCAGCATCATTCTAGCTGGGTTTTGCTATGGTTGGGAGCACCTTTGTCTGGATTCTGGTCTCCTGCTTCTCGGGAGCGTGGTTTTTCTGCCTTTTTATAGCTGAAAGAACCTCTAAGTTCCAGTTTTGTGCCTGCTATCTGCCAGCCTGTGCCTTACAGTATTCCAGCTTCCACGTCTGTCATGACCTGGTATTTCGAGGGATGTACGAAGGCAGGTTCCTATAGCTGGGCCGAAAGCAGTCACCAGCCTGTTCTGAGAGGTTCTGTACACTGTGTCCTCAGAGAGAAAAACAATGCAGTGCTGATGCTCAGCAAACTGCACCCTTCTCTCCCACAACAGCACCTCACCGTCTGTGATTGCGTGAAGTGTCTGTTTGTGCTGGGATCTGGAAAACAGCTCTCTTGTAGCAGAAAGTGTGCCATGTAAGTGATTCCGCAGGGTGGAAAAAGCTCTGAGGAGCTATGGGTTCTGTTGAAGGGCATAGTTTGTCCAAGCTCTGCTCACCCCAAAAGCAAACATAAACCTTCTGGAGCTGCTTCCTGCTTCATTAATGGTGTGGACTTTGGCTGCTGGAAGATTGGCAAATTAAAGCCAGTGGCTGTGTTCAACACTGTGGATCACAATATAGTGCTGCAGTAGCTCAGAAGTACAGTTTCTTCTCTGTTTTCAGCCTAGCTGAGTGTTGTTAGATAGTTGCTGACAAAAATGAAAAGAGAAGGTCATTGTAAATAGTCTGAGATTAAAACTGGGAAACTGAGATGGGAGTAATCTCATGTTTCTTGTAACACTGCCACTTCACTTTCAGCTAATGGAAAAATCAGATTCCAGGCTGGTAAACTAGGTGAAGTAAGGAAAAAACCCCTTGATTTTTCAGATGTTTTTGTATGGCTGAAAATACATGTCTTTTTCTTTCTTTATTGGATATGACACAGAGTTGGGAACAAAACGTCTCAAGTGTTTTTAATGTAATTTTCAATGTCTGTCAAATGAAGGGCCATCTAGTTTAAAAATGCAGCCCACATTTTCCCAGCTATTTTATCTGCTCAAGCTGATTGTTGTTTTATGTTTTATGTGATCATTGGTAAAGATCTGTCTTCTCTGGATTGGTTTTTTTAAAATCTGATGATGGTGGAACATCAAAATGGGAAAATTCTGTGCAGGGATTTCCAGATGTCATAGACTGTACGTTCTGTTGTGTTTTGCAGCTCCAGGTTATTTTCCCTTTGCCTCTGTGCTCTAGGGCAGGGTTACCTCTGTGACCTTCCATGCATCTGCCGAAGGTGTCTTCTGCACCAGGCTTGAGCAAAGGTGCTCCTTAATGGAGAGTGTGTCCATAGTAGAGAATCAAAGACAACTTGGGTGCTAGGCTGAGGTCTGGCACGTGATCAGCCACTTCACTGTCAACAGGGACACTGTCATGGCTTTCTTGGGCCACCTGGCATTTCCCTGAGCCGTCCCTGGACGTCATATGAAAGTGGCAAGTGCCAGGTCTGAAATTCTTGAATTTTAGAAGTTTCTGTCTAAGCATATGTTGGAATAGATATTTTTATGCTGCAAAGATTTAATTGCACAAAATAAATGTGATGTACAGTTAACATTTTCTGTATGAATAGATACATACTTAGCAGTAACATTTTGAAGTCACGCGAATTTGTGCTGTTTTTGCTTTACTGTTGATATGAAAGAGGAAAATGGATTCTCAGTAGGTGGAGGCTACAGAAACTCCTTAGGAGATCTTTCACTAATGTAATTCAGAAGTTCTTTTTTGACCTTGTGCTGTTGGAGCCTGTCTTGCCAACAAGGATCCAGTCCTAGAAGTGTGTAATGCTGTTAATAGGACTGAATCACTATTGCTCATTGGGAAAAACAGCATAAGAAATGTTATGCTTGAACTTCCTGGCTTAAAACATCACCCCATTTAGTCTTTATACTGAAAAAGGGAGAAAAAGCAAGTGTTGGAAGTTGATTCATGTACATAGTGGTAGCCTTACGTGACCAGTTAGAGGGAACATATTACTTGTTTCTTTTGAGTTTATTCCAACTGAAATGATCAGAGAAGCCACCATTTGGAGCACTTAGCAGTAGTACAGCCTGGAAGTAATCACAGGATACTATCTTTTAGCATGTAAATAATTCATTAGTAGTTTTCACACATACATGCATGATTGTCTTTGGGAAAGAGGACTTTGCTGTGAAGGCAGCACAACTTTTGATCTTCATCTTTGTAACTAAATGTCTGGTGAAACTTCAGTTTTGCAAAGAACTGACACTGCGCTGCAAATCAGTGGCAGAACTAGTAGCTTCCCAAATTGCAGGGCAGAGTAATACAAGAATAAATTCTAAAGTTAGGTGAAAGGAGACTTTTTGAAGCGATTCAATCTGCAAGGTTTCAGTGCCAAAAAATAAAAAAGATAATTCAGAACTAGTAATTTGTTGCATATTAAATGGTTGTAAAGCCACTAAAGCAGAATTTCAGAAGAGTAAATAACAAACTTCTACTTACTTCAAAACTTGGTTTGACATTTTTGAAAGATAAGTCTTGCATCAATTTTATTTTCCATCCCTGTTTGCCAGAATGAAGCCACGCTAATGATTGGGTGCAACTAATTGTTACAGATGCAGTTTTATTCAGGAAAATAAACTGAGCACCTAAGATGTAGCATTTAAAAAATAGTAAAAAAGAGTTAAGGTAGAGTTGAAGTACTCGAGTGATGTATTTGATGACATCAGTCTGAAAGTATTTGTATTTTTTTGATGCTAAAATCATTTCCTTGACTTTGGTCGTTTGGCCAGTGTAGGATACATGCTCTGCACAGGTACATGCAGTGAGTAATGACTTCCTGTGGGATCTGCATTTGGGGAGGTGGGTGGAAAGCATGACCAAGAGGCTGGCGTTCTTACCACTCCTTGAAACTTTCTCCATTCTTCTTAATACATTTCTGTGTATGTTCTTAATTAAAAGCACACAGTGGTTTTGGCAGATGGAGCCTTCTTGAAACTTCGGCTACGGAATTTCCTTGCTGTGTGAGGGTTGGTGCTGGAGAGGCTCCTTCAGCATATTTCACTGTTCATTGCTGAAATGTTGGCTGCCTTTGTATGGGCAGCTCTTAAGTGACATGGGCAAGTTTATAAAAATTATCTGCTAGAGCTTGACTTTGTTTAGCCATAGGATTTTTATTTTTTTTTTTTCCTTTTTATTGAATTGCCAGATTATACTGAGCTAGAAGTTACTTTTATTTAGCAAAGTAAATGGCACTGAGGTTTGATAATGGGTGTGCATTTAAAGTAGCATCTGTTGTGCAGTGTCTTTTCAGACAATGGTCTTGCCTGTTTCAATTTGCTTTTCCCTAACAAATCACCAGCACTTTAAATAGTTAATGTCAAATATTTCGTTCAAGTCCCTGAAGGAGTATGGGCTATTCTGGAGGAAAAAAAAATTAAAGCTACTTTTATAGACATGATTCCTAGCACAAATCTGAGTAACTGTGCACACTTGACATTTTAGTTTTGCTTTTATTTCTTTCTGTTACAAAGAAGATCCTTCTTTCCTAGCAGTGACAGAATCAGAGAAAGCTGCTCTGCACTTGCTTGTTGTAGGAGATGGACAATTGCATGTCTCTTTTGGAAATGATGAACTTCTTAAATACACACAGTTTTTGGTAGTTTTTGTTATCATTTTATTCTTGACTTAGAATTTGTAAATATGAGATGCGTCCTTGAATGTGGCAGTATCATTGGGTTTGAGTATACTGAGAACATTCCATCAAGAGTAAACATGCTAAAATGAACACTTTGCAACATAAACTTTTCCCCCATAACTGTTGCTGATCTTTCTAGTTTTATACAAAACTACAGGAGAGGGTTTCCTCAACCTGTAGCATGGGCATGCCTGTGTTTTTAAAAAGGTTTAAAGGTGCCATCATGTTGTTCTCCGAAGGTTTTGATAGTTTGCTGGGATAGCTGTTACTGTAAACAGTGTAAATTCTGTTTGTGAAAACTCAGGAAAAATAGTAAAGATATTTTAAAGGGTATAGCTCCAAGTGTGCACATGAGATATCAGTCTACTTCATTTCATATTCAGAACTACATTTGCTATGTAATAATACAAATGCTTGTTACAAAAACTTCTTGACAGTGTCATGAAAATCTTTCTGATATATACACCCATAAAAAATAAAGTGTCTATCTACAGAAGGAAATTCCACTAAGTCCATCAGATATGTACATTAGTGTTGTAATATAAAGGATATTTGAAGGAAAAGACTTCAGTGTAGCCTTCTTTAATATAAAGACTACATTTTTCTGGAGGAAAGACTATTCTGAGGCCTTCAGTCACACAAAGGCATGCCAGGAAGCCTGGAGATACAGGAGCTTTTCAAAGAAATACCTTGAAAGTGTTTCACAGTGGAAAGTGCACTTGGCATTTTGTGGGAATATCAGCACATCAGCAGCTACATCAGTTAGGGATGCTATACTGGATTTTTAGTACTTTCCCAGGCTTTGTCCCATGTGGAATCCTGCATTGCTCTAACAACCAAACTGTCCCAGGGAACAGCATCTCTGTAAAAGGGCTGGTGATTCACCCTTTTCTGGAAGGCTTGGAATAAAATTTGAAAGAGAAATAATGTTACCCTTCTTCCCTGGGGGAAAAAGAAATTGTCAGCAGATGGGAGCCTCTCCATCCTGTCCCAAGGACTTTCCTCCCATATGACTCAGATGTATGTCCTTGAGCTTCCACACTGGGGCAGGTAACTGCTCCTCCCTTAGTGATACCAGGGTATTTAGGAAGGATTTGCATGTGGCTCTGTCTCTTCTCTGTCTGCCAAGCCTGAAGGACTTTAAATTATGTAATGAGAGTGCTGTTGACAGGTCTTGGAGGTGAGGAAAGATGTGGGCCACAGCACAGAACTCAAGCCCATAGATAGCTGGGCTTCAGACCCCCTCAGTGCCCTGTTTGTTGTGTGTTGATTGCTTAAAAATAACATAGTTCATCTGTGCCCTGGAATGGTGTGGCTTGGAAGGAGGTGGTTGTTGAGTGGCTGGCAGTAAGAGGTTCATTTAAAGCAAGGCTGTTGCTGAGTGTCCAATAGCCTGAAACTGAATTAAAACAAATTTGGGGCTACACCATCTCTGAAAGGATGAGACTTCCTTCTTGTTCCCAGTTCCCAGTCCTGCTGCTTCCTTTGCATAGTATCTAGCAATTAGAAGGTGAGTCAGATCAGTCCTGGTCTGTCTGAAAGACCAAGTCATCAAAAATGAGCTATGATCTCTAGAATGGAGAGAAGGGAGAGGACTGAGGAAGGGGTGGGACTGCCTCTTTAGGTGGCAGGGTACAATTAAATTATTTTCATGACTGGCTTAAGCAATCCCCAGCAGGCATTTCCCTCCCCAAGCCATAGCAAGGTTGACTTGTGCATGGGCCATTCCCATTCATGCCATTCTCTTGGTGCATCTGAGACCAGGATGGTCCTTCTGGGGCTGGGAATCCCAGAGCTGTAAGCACCTGGGGCCTGGGAAGGTCCTCAGGGGATGCATCTCTCTATGCTTCTCCTGTTCTCTGGGATTTTTTTGTTGCAATACCTTCAAGAATGTTGTCAGACCAGGTTGGTGGTGAAGTGGACATAGCGAGCACCCAGTCACCTCCCAGTTCCAGAAGTCCAGGAATAGACAGTCCTCAAGCTGAGAATTAATCAGCTGCTGGTAAGAACAGATCTATCATCATAACCATGCTGGTATCAGGATTTGAGGTGTTTGGATTTTGCATGAACTGAAGATCAGGTGGAGTGTTTTGGATGAACATGAGACCTAATCAAAGCTAATCACTTCTCCTACAGGTTTTACCTGTAACACACATGTGCTGGAGCCACAGGTCTGCCTCCTGAAGTGGCCCATTGCACATTCTTTTTCTGTCCCCCTTCCTGGGCTGGGAACCTGGCTGCTGCCTGCCTTACTTCTCCCTGGGAACTTGATGCAACAGAAGCCCTTGCTGCGATTACTGATATCAGAGTTCAGCTGACAACAGTTACAATGGACCATAGGGAGGAGGTCACCACTGGTCACCTGCTCTAGGCAGCACTTCTGGTAACAGCTGCGTTGCAGAGAGAACGTTGCAATGAAATGTACACGAAGCAAGTCACTTTGAAAGGGAAGGAAGATGTTGTTAGTTGTACGCCTTTTGTTGTGCTATTCTACCAACTTCCCTGGCTTTAAAATTGGCTGGATTTGAAGGTACCACCTGGCAGTGCCAGGAGAATTTCCACGTGTGTGTTTGTCAGTAGGACTCATGGCTGTAGGAATCACTGCAATTAACAGTGTAAGCATTCCACCAGTGGACTTTGATTGTTGTGTGAGGAATACAGTATATACTTAAGGTTATAGGACACTAAATACACCTTTGTAACTGAAAGGTTATTGATTTTTGGAATAACACTTGCTTTAGAGCATGCTTGGAATAACAGGTAAGAGCACTTCCAGTTAACGGAGCTCACTGAGCAAGTATCACTATTTAGATTAGTGAGGTTTATACTTAAAGCTGGCCTGTCCTTTGGTTGGGAAAATCGGTGTATGAATTTTTTTATTCTCCTGGAAAACCAAAGTGTCACTGTAGGAATTGGCTCTGTTTTATTGGAATATTAATCTAAGGGTTTTACAGGGAAGGTTGATATTTTTGCTGTTTGCTCAAGCATGTAAAATCTGACATAGAAGTGTAATTGCTATCCAGGAAATAGGTGTATGCTGCCTCATCTGTTAGTGCATGGCATAAAATTTGGATGCAACTGTGGAATTTACCAAAAGGAGTGAAAAATGACCATGTAACCAAATTACCTGTATTTTCAACGCCAATGAAACAAACCTTTACTGTACTGTAAGCAGCCGTAGTTAAGGGTACTGAGCCTACACAGAATATTTTTTAATCAGCTCAGTGATGAATACCGGTAAGGGATGGATTTACCTGGTCTGTTATTCTGTTTTTCAAAGCTATAATTAAAAAATCTTCTGAAGCTGCATTCAGTGTAGAAGCTCATGCTGAGAGTGAGTTACGGTCAGCGGTCCCCTTCCCCATGGAACAGTTTCCCCATGCTAGTTGAAGAACAGTTGTTTTTTCTTTCCTTGGCAGTGGTTCGAAATAGCAGTTGTTTGAAATAGGAGCTTGAAAACAAGGCTACATAATTTAATTTTGTTATGAAAAGGCTTTTAGAGCACAGTTTGTGAGTTCAGGAGTTCTGTAAATGTTCCTGTCACTTGTCTGGAATGTTAAGTATTGCAACGGTTACACATCGCTCGCAGCAGCTACAGCTCTGAAGTTTTCTCCAAAGAAGGAGTAGAGAAATTGAGGTGTATAACAGCCAATTCTTGCCCAAAGCTCTGCTCTTTCCTCCCTTCTGTTTGAAACAGAAGTAGCAATAGCAAATGTGGCTTGAAAACAGTGGATGGATAGCATAACTTAAATGCAGAATTCCTATTTTTGTAATTCCACAACTTGTAATGGAAAACTGTAAAGGCTCTTTAGGATTTTTATGACAGAAAGTACTAGGAAGGTCTTTCCTCTCTAAATGACTCCCTGCAGCCGTTGCTCCAGGAGTGCAGCCCCGTGTGCTCCATCCGTATTGCACTGCAATGCACAGTTGTGTGTGCTTTTTGTGCAGCACAAGAACATAGCAGACACTGCCCACACTGGCACAGGGATCCAGACCACCTGGAGCTCCAGCCCACCTGCAGCTGTGGGCAGATGCCTTAGGAAAAAACCCAAACCCAAAGTCTTCCCTCCTACCCTGACTGCTTTCCCACCCTGCAATTAGTTTTGGCTCAGAGGGGTTTCTGAGCCCTTTGTGCTCAGCTGTTTAACATCCATTAGGGGATTTCTCTGCCTTTTGCGTGGCCAGTCTCCTCATCCCCTCATACAGTCTGCATTAAAAATACAGCTCACTTTTTTGAGTTTAGACCCTGGTTCTAAATTCATTTGCCAGTCCTTAGTACTGGAAGACCTGATTAGCAGCCACTCCCAGTCTGCCTTCTCGAGGCCATTCCAGATTTGATAGGCTTTTGTCATGTCCCCTTTAAGATGGCTCATGGGAGCTGTTACATACCTTTGATCTTATTTTTGCCCCTTGCTCGACCATTTTAAGATCTGTAAGAAAACATTCTTTTTGAGCTTGAGAGAAGAACTGCACATACCAATTAAAGTGTGGGTAGATGGGCAAAAAATTGATTTGTTGAGTGTGATATTTGTGTTTTATGGTTCATTGTCTATTCTTTTATTAATTCCTGGAATTGCTTTGCTTTTTTTCTTTTCCTTATTCCTAGCACTTTACTGATAGTTCAGTGAAGCTGTGAATCAGAACACTGAAGTCTTGCTGAGCAATATTGATACACTGAGAACACATTTATATTTGAAGCTGAGGTTGCTTTTCCCCGAGAGATAGGTGTCTTTGTGTTCCCCCGTATTTAATTTTGTTTGCTGTTTTTATTGTCCAGTTAGTCTCATAAGGGTCTTTGTGATTCCATGCACTCTCCTGTTATCCTTGGTATCTTAAATTACTTGCTACCGTCAGCAAACTTTCAAATCACTAAAACTGATGTCTTGATCTTAAGCAATAAAAGAAATGCAATATTTGCTCTGGGCTTCTGGAATCCAGTGGTTTATATATCATGTTTTTGGCATTATTGAGCAAGAGACGTTGTTGTAGAGTGCTTGTGCAGCTTGCAGGCTGAAAGTTATAACTGTAGAGAGCTGTGTCTCTTTCTGTATAGCTTATTTCATATTCCAGATATGAAGATTTTTGGTGTTCGTTCTGTCTTGTCTGCAGAGACTTGGGAAAGTTCTGTATCTGTGTTTTATAGGGGGTTGAAAAGGCTGAATTTTATAATCTCTTCACTTTTCTGCCTTTTGGGACTGTATAAGTGACCTGAAAATGTCATTGCCTAATTATTTGGGCAAAGTTGTCAGCATAAATATATCAAAACCAAAGAATTCACGCAAATAGAGAGTGAAAGTGTACTGACTCCATTGCTCTTAGATGTGAGCAATTTCCTCTGTAACTTCAGGGTTTGCTTTTTCAAAAGTGCTCAGTATCCTCAGATTTGAGAGATCACTTTTTCTCTTTTTCTGGATCTCTTAAAAGATAATTCTAAGATTATGTATAATTTTCTTGATGATACACAATTTTTAGTAGGTCAATACCTTCTGGTATCTTATATTTTCAGCTAAGGGCAAAAAATCCTTTTGTTGCTTAACCCTCTATTGTCTTCCAGGCACAGCAAACTATATTTCGTACTCTTGTAACTGAGCTTTACTTTTGTGACAGCAATATTAGCATAAACAAGCATATTAAATAATGGATGAGAGTAAAATAATCACAGTAAGAAATCATAGCCTCCCTGCCCTACTTCAGTGCTCAGGGTTCTGAAGAGTAACACTGAAAGCATTGCATGTTGGCTGGGTGGATGTATCATATCAGTTTACAGTCAGCAGCAGAGCCATGCTATTGGGCAAAACAGTTTTAAATTATTATTTATGCAGTTGTATTTGCTGCTGGTATAAAGTGCAGGACTGGTTCCACATGCCTCCACAGAGCAGCGAGAGCACACTCCTGAGCAAGGTTCTCCTGTTTCCTGACTATGTGTGCTGTGGAAAGAGAGACCTCTGGGAAAGGATACAGGTTAGAGTGAATAGTTACATTTCAGTTTAGGAATGCAGTCTTTCTGTCTGATATTTTGGGATTGTTTTGGCTTTTTTCCATTTTGATTAATTGATACTGTTTGTGCTATCATTAATCAAATGTTTTCTAGTAACGTCTTGTGCCTGTTGATGAGTATTTTCTTTAGTAGTGGCTTTTTTTTTCCCTCTTTGCTCTTTTTTTTTCTTTTTTTTTTTTCTTCTTTTTGAGGAGAGAGGAAGTGTGTATAAAGGGAAAGGAAGTCTTCAGTAATTCCTTTTTTTTCCCTAGGGCAAAATATAAACTACAGTTTTATATGCAGTATTTTCTTTTTGAAACAATAGTGAAATAATGTTTTAGTTCTCATTTGAATTGTTAGTGCTGTATGTTACTCTTCAGAAAGCTTCCTTTGGCTAGAGAACATTTTATTTGTTATTTTAAAATTTATTGTTAAATTTTCTTGTCGGGCAGAGACAAGATTATTGTTGATTCCAAACAGTGTTTTTTCCTAAGGAATGTGGTGGTGTTCTTCAGAAGCACAAAGGTAGTCTTTATCTGCCATACCTGCCTTTTGAGAAACTGAATGAAGTAGGGCTTTTTCTGCTTCCAGTCCAACAATACTGATGTCTTCCTTTTTCAATGCTTTTTCCTTCCTGGAGAAGGCAGGAGGGGAGAAATTGGCACAGAGAGCCACTAAATTCACTTTCAGAGTCTTAGTGAGCAGCTGCTTTTAGGACCTTTAATGCTAATTGATGTCTTGTTCTTATTTTGTATGACCCATTTGTATATTTTTCTCAGTTTTAAACTATAATGACATAAACTTCTTTCAGTAGTAAAGTAATTACTAGAGCTTAGTTTCTCTAGAATTAGAACAGGAACAGTGATACCTAATGCTTCTTGTCCTCCATGTATCTTTGAAATTTCTGGAAAAAGGGTTCTAGCTTTGAGTTTCAGTGAATCAAAAATAGTGGGTTTGAGTGTCAAATTTATGTATATTTTAAAGTAAATCTGTGATGAAACATGAAGATTTTACTTAGCTTACATTGTTGAGTTTTGCTTGCTTCTGTCACTGTGCTGTGCAGTTGCTGCTCTTGAAGCAAATACTGTGGCATGACTTTGGGAACTTCTCATGGATGAGAAACATTTGAGTTCACAATCTTGTCACTGATGACACCCTGAGATATGTTGATAAGAATATAAATGGTTTGTACTGCAAAGGCTAACATTAGCCTGCAGTTTTTCTGAGACCATCCATCCAGTGGGTTATGTTACTGACTTACTGTAATAAACAGATCCACCTGTGTGTACTGTACATGCAAAGCTGCTGTGTGCTGTGTCTGCCTTTGCAAGGTGTGTCAGGCCTGAATGTGCTCTGTACACCTGAGAACTGTGCATTGCAAGTGGCCACTGCTGATGTCTCGGGGCCAGCCAGAGCCACTGCTTTATCTGCATTGCCAGGCAAGGTTGTCAGGCTTTGCCCAAATGTATCACAGTCACATCACTGCCAGTCCCCTAACCCTCCTTAGAGCGCTGCCTTCTCACTCTGTGAGCTGTCAAAAAGTGATGGTTCTGATTGACTGGATTTGTTGCAAGTGTGTAGTTTTCCTTTGGGATAATTTTTTTAATGTAGTCAGCTTCCCTACAAACTGCACACTGAAAATTCATTTGGTTATTCCTCAAGCGTGCTATGGGCAATTTATATCTGTCTGTAGAACATCAAAATACTGCTCAATGGTAAAGATGCCAGTTTTACTGAACAACTCTATCCTCTTCAGTGTTTTCAGTTGAATAAGATCAAAAGCACAAGTAAGTGTTTGACTCATAAACATGAAAAAGGCAAGAAACAGAAGTGTGGCAGCTTAGTTAGATGGTAACCAGTGTTACCATCTGCTTCTGGAATCTTAGTAGGCAGTTATACCACTTAATATTATGTGTGTATAGCAAACATATTACCTTCATGGGGCTTTTCTGGTTTGGGTTTTGGATTTTTTAGGAGTGTCTCATTTCAAATTATCTCTCAGTTATTTAATCTTCTGTGAAGGCGTTCTGATTACTAGTAGCTGTATGGCAGGACCGGTGCATTTTTGACATTGTGATGATGAAACTGCAATAGCAAACAAAGTTTTCTGTGTCTGTTCCTGCCAGCTTTCAGAGCTAAAGGGAATCTGGAAGATATAAACAAATATTTTCAGTGTCTTAAAAGGAAGCTTCCTGTTGCTTCTGTTAACAATACTTAGGGATCTGAGGAGGCAAAACTCCTGCAGTTTTACTGGCTTTTATCAAAGTCAGATTTGAAATATATTTGTGTACAGCTGAGGTGGTGTTCAGAAGGAAGGAGTGTGTGTAAGGGTATGGTGCTAATTTTATTACCTGCAGTTATTTAGTACTTCTGATCACGGTGTTATGTCAAATGTCTCATGCATGCAGTCATCAGCTTGCTTTTTGTGCCTTTGAAATGCTTCAATTTTTAGGAGTTGGAAATTACTAGACATGTTTCATGCTCCTAATCAGCTGCAAGATATTGGGCTCAGATAAACCTGACCACTTACTTTCACCTGGAGTCTGTAAGATTGAAAGAGGAGTGGAGATGTCCTCTTAATCTTCCATCCTGTGGCGTCTGACTCAGGGCTGATGAAGAAAACAGCTGCCAACTCTCACTCTTGCAGGAGGAGAAGATCCTGATGTGTCTAGTCTTTCTGGTAGTCCGTGCTTCAAATTAGGGCTGTTCTGTGGCTGTTCTCCTGTTAGTCTAGGCTTCCTTGGAATTAGCTGTTGTTGTGATAACTGCAGTGTTCTGGTCTGCTGTGGCTGCTCCTGGTTTGGATAAAGTCAGCTTTGTTTTCTGGACTTTCATCTGTGCCTGTGGGTGGAATGGCAGTGCTGGCAGAGTCTGCTGGGGACAGCAGGCAGGGCCAGGCTGCAGCAGTATTCTCACTGCCAGCCATGGAACCCAGTGAGCTACTTCTGGTTTCTTCTTGCAGAAAATCCTCGTAATCACACGACTTGTGTTAAATTTTGTAAAATTCCATGTGTTTATTATTGTGACTTTTAATAATAAATGGTTTGAGGTAATCTGAATTTTTCAACTTCTTTGGATTTTTATAGAGTAGGTTTGTCTCTGCGACTGCCGTTTTTCTCTCAGCACTGCAGTTACTGAGCTGGTGGTAATCTTTTCTCAGGTCCAGTGTTGTTGGTAGTTAGGCTGTTGCCTGAATACTCCCACAGTGTTTTCCTTCCCACAGTCAGAAATAAAGGACATTGCTCCCTAATAAGCCTTTCTTTTGCTGGCTAACGAGTGAACTCAGCAACATGGGTCACGTATAAAATATCCTCGGTTCAATGCTATTTGTGGAACAAGAACTGAAAAAAAAATAATTACAATTTGGAGTGGAGCTGTAGGAAGTGCTTAGTCCTTAGCAAAAATTCCTTTTAAAAGAAGGCAAAAAGAATTGGTCAGTCACATGCATTTTGTTTGGCTCTAATTTGTGGTCTTTGCTGCTCTTCTGGACTTCTGGACTTAAATAAAACGTTATAAAAAAAGGCATTGCTTTTCATGTGTATTTTATATTTAAACTCTCTTTCTTTCTGCTTGTAGGTTTGTTTGTAAATGCATCATAAACAGACAGCCCAGAATGAAGAAAGCAAGCAGGAGTGTTGGCTCAGTGCCCAAAGTGCCTGGAGTAAATAAAACTCAAACAACTGAAAAAGCCAAACCAGAAAACGGCTCCTCAGTGTCTGCAGTAACAAAACTCTCCAAAACCGGGACATCGGCATCTCTTTTGAAGGTAATAACCAGCAGAATATTGTAATTATTTGTATTTTTTAGAGTAAAAATTTAAAAATAGTAGAACTTCAAGGCTTGTCTTCAATGCAGCTTAGACTAGAGGTTGCATGGGTAGCTGGAGGGAGTCTGGGTAGTTACAGAGCACTGGGCAGGGTGACAGGATCTTGTGTGTCATTCATGCTGTATTTTTCATACTGCAGGATGAGATGGAGAGCAATGTGCTGTGCAGGACTTGGCTGTTCTGCAAGAAGAGCAGAGTGGAAATTGTGTTCTGCTGAATGTTATTTGTGTGGTGTTATGCTTGAATGGTGTCAGTGACTAATGGGATTTGATAAGAGTTATTTACTAATTCTGAAAAAACAACTAATGAAGTATCTAACATGAGAACTCTTTTACATCAGTGATCCATGTCGGGTCAGTGCAGCTGAATGCTTCTGGCTGCTTTGGCCTTTACTTTATGTTGAAGTACTTCATGGGCTGAATTTTCACAAGTTGGTTCTTGCTCCCAAAACAAGTTCAAAGGTAGAGGTTTTCTCTTACAGTAGCAAAACAAGGCAGTATATGTAGGAGCATATGGTTTCCAACAAACAATCACATACTGAGGTGTGCTGGTGAGGAGTTTTCACCTGGGAGCAACCACATCTGGGTTGGATGGATGGTATGAGCCTGCCCAGTCTGCCTCCTTTTCCTGGCATGGAGACATGGCTGGATGCAGCTCCTCCTGCTCTGAGCAGCCCAGTGTGCAGTGCTGTGCTGCTGCTGCCCTGCAGAGAATGAGCAGAGCAGGGAGCATGGTGTCCAGCTGGGACCTGAGCCACCGTCACTGACACACAGCAAGCCACACAGGCCATTGAAGGAACTGGCAAATAAAGACCTAAAAGTAGTGTAAAAATTGAGGACTCTGTGTAATAGCTCTGCGGGATTACTGAAGTCAGAAGGTGTGTTCCCTTTCTCTTCTTCCTTTTCTTTTAAGGAGGAATAGTTAATACTTTTGCTGATGAACTTGCAAGCCAGGTTTCAGGGAGGTTTTCTCCCAGTGCCCCTCCTTTCTTCCATCTCCCAATGCATCTTGCAGTTTTCTTAGCTTTAAATAACCTTTTGATGCTTGTTGACACTACTTACTTTATATTTCTAGAAACCTCTCAAAGCAACTAAAGTCCTTTGTAGTTTACTTATCAAGTTTCTTATGTCATACCTCTCAGGGAGATAAAGGAGGAGGATGATCTAACACTGAACAAATTTGACCCACTATGCTTTCACAATTTTACTTATGTTAGTAACACTTCTGGCTATGTTTGGGTGTGGGATCAGAATTCATGACAATTTATGTTTGAGGCACAATGAAAATTTTCTCTTGATTACTAAGGCTTATCTCAGATTTATGTTACATCCAGGCTTACTCATACAGTTGGATGTCTTTTACTTGTTATGGTGCTGTTGTGCCGACTGTGGGACTTAATGATAGTGATGAATCTTATCTTCTTTGAGTGTTCCATACTTATATGACGAAGTTAGTTGTTTGTGGGGGTTTTTTTGTTTACTGACACTGACAAATCACATTTATAATGACTGGCTTGAAAGAAGTATCAATAAAAAATTATTTTTTAAAATAGTTTTTTGTATAATTTTGTATTTGATATTGTTGATGAAACATTTGACATATTGTTTTCCTCATAGTGGTTGTAGGATATTCTCTTAGAGTTGATGAATTGGTGTGTGTTCTGAATTTCGTTTAATATTCCTTGACAGAAAAAAATGCAGGCATTAAATAACTTCATTGCAACAGCCTACAGATTTATTCAGCCCTTTGAGCTGGATATTGAGTGAAAGGCCCCTATTAAAGAGTAGAAATACAGTACCATAACAGTCTTGGTTCAGTCAGTTATAATGTTGCAAAATTGAAAATTATTTTGTAATTACAGTATCCCCTTCATGATACTACTGTAGGCCAGTGTTCAGATTTGGGTGGGCTTCTTTCACTGCATTGTTCCATACATTTCTCCTTTTTTGTGGAGTTCTCAAAGTGTGTGGGCAATGAGCACAGGAAGAAGCTGTGAGACCCACCCTTCAGTGCAGCTGAGCCTGTCCCAGGGTTGGTTTGTCCGGCGGCTGCCGAATGCCCTTGCTCGCTTCATTCTCTGTAGCTTTTGTCTCCTACATTGCCCTGGGCTTGTGTAAATGTTCAGCACCCCACATACATTATTACTGCAGAAATTTAACTGCCAGAAATTGAAAAACTTCTAGTTTTTAATCTGTCAAAAAATACTCTATAAATCATGTGTTCTTATTTTAAAGATCATTATTTTTTGACTTCTTCAGCTAATGAGCTTGTGATCTGCTAACACGCCCAGCTGTAATTAGACAGAAGCTGTACTTCAGACGAATTGCAAAATCCACTGTCCCTGGAAAGCCAGGACTTGGAGACCAATATTTGAATATTAAAAATTAGAGTGTGTTTTCAGGATTCATGTGTCTAGGCTTCTATTCTGTTTGCAAAATGCAGTAACTTAATTACAGATTGTTGTGAAGTTTGATGTTTGAAAAACTCAAATGCAGCAAGAGCAACCATCAAAGAAAATCCTAGGTAGGAATAATTATATATATATAAAGAGATTTGAATGAGCTGCAGTAAATAGGATATACCTGTTGAGAAACTAAGATGAAATGAATTGTATAGGTCATTATTCAAGTTTCGTTGCACTAAAAGAAAGTTGTGAGAGGAAAACTGAATATGAATTGTATAATTATAAAGTGGTTTTTTTATACAGACAATCAAAATAGGTCTGGATGAGCATTTCTAATTATGATATTTTCTAATTTTTTATATTTTAATGCAGGAGTTTTAATGCTAAGCAGGATGGCACAGTTCTCAGTAAATGGGAAAAATACCTTTAACAAACATGCGACATTGCTTTTGCTTCAAATAAAAAGATACGCTACAAAATTACTTTGATTTTAAAAGTTCTGAACGGTTGCCATTGTGCAGCATTAAGAAGAGAGCTACTGGTTTGTAATTTTTCCAAGGCTTTGCTAAATAGTTTTCTTTGCCAAGAGTATAATGTTACAGCTTTGAGAAACTGTTTACTAATTGGCTGCAGAGGAGGCAGTGCCTTCCAACCTAGACCAGAAATAGTTTATGGGTAAGTCAGAAGAAGAATGGCTGTCTTAAATTCCTTTGTTCAGCAAGGACTGGAGATGACTAATGTCTGAAAGTGTGTATTTTACTTAGTGGGATTTTTTTTCTTCAAGCTGAGTCACATCTTGACCTATTTGGCTTGATAACATGTACTTGTACTATAAGTATCTAAAAGCTTAATGTAATTTCCCCATTCTTTCAGCAGGGTAGAAATGCTGACAGCTCATAGTCTGTTTGAACTATCACATTTGCAGGCAGGTGAGCAGATTCAGCAGCAAAGCAGAAAATCGCTGTTCTGTGCCTTTTTTTATTACCTTGGTTTAGGCAATAGTTTCATCTCAGGGTTGTTTCCCTCCCCCTCTACCCCCATGCCCACAAAATCAGTTTCAGTTAGATACAAAGTCTAATTAAATGACGAGTAAACCAGGACTGTTGTTCACGAGTGCTTTGTGCTCAGCCCATCCTCCCCACATGAGCTGGGTGGGCTTTGTGGGTTTTGTAGCCCTCTGACATTTTTGTTCTCCTATTTATATTTCCATTGCCTGTGCTGTTTGCACGGCTGTGTGACATGGCAGATCAAGGAGCTGGTCTGACTCCTGGGAGGAAGGAGCCCTTGGAAAAACCTTGTTTGCACAGCAAACAGCAGTGGCATTTTCATAGCAGAAAAGCCATCTTTAGATGCACATCAGACTAGATCCTTGGAGTTACATGTTTTTTTCCAGCCTTTTATAAACCTTTTTAGAAGGCTATACCATTTCTGACATGATTCATTAAAAACATTCTCGTCCTAGAGGATTTTACCCTTACAAATAGATGTTTTTATCTGTAAATTTTCTGTATTTCTATCAGTTGCATGCAGTGCAAATATGTTCTCCTCCCGAGCTCCCTTTTGTTTTGTGGCTGCTCTTTGTAAATGGCACAGATCCCCATCCATGCTCTTTCCACAATGTTGTGATCAGTGTTCCTAGCTGTTCTAGAATTGGCACTTGCAAAAAGAGACTGTAGAGAATAGAGTGACATGCAGCTATTTTTTTAATTAAGCAAGTGTACCTTTATTCTTAATGTATAGAATTGTAATGTCTGGCCTATAGTTTTTACTGTGAATATGTGTGGGAGCTGGAAGTTACAAACTTGCAGACATGATGTAAAGCAACTGGTTAACTCCTAAGCACTACCTTTTAGCTGTGGGATGTTGGAGGAGAGTTCAAATGTGTTATCCAGCTGAATAATACAGTTGCTTAAGGAATGCTGCTAGCACAGCTGTTTTCTTTTAAATTTTTTGCCCATATAATGGGAAAAATGTTGAGCAAATTGTGATTGCTTCACCATTTGAAAAATTGCATTTTAAAGAATATAGTCTGCCAATTAATGCTAAAGAGCTTAGTATTTCTCAAGTTTGCCTTATTCTGAAAGATGTGTTCTCCGTTTGGGAGTCTGGTTGTTTAGAATCCTGTGCTCACTGCCTTGTCACATTCCAGGCAGCTTTTGTGGCTAACAGTAGTTTCAGGAACAATCATATGAGGTTAGACAAGAGGTCCATCAAACAAATATGCCATCTCTGAGAGTTCCTAGTAAAGAACATGAAAGCAAGGCAAGGTTATATGGTGAGGGTGGCTTTTCCCCTGCCTCTGTCCTAGTTTCTAGCCATATGTAGCTTAGTATTTTGAGCTAGAAATTGTATTTTGCTGATATTGGATTGATTTTTGTTGTTCTTTGATTCGATCTTTTTGTTGTGAATTTATCCACCTCAAAACATTTGATCATACTCAATTGGATGATATTATACTAACTTCCTGATATTTGGTGGTTTAATTATCTAAGAATTGCCTTCATTTTTACGCATGAACAAACTTTCAGTTCAAAATTTGTAAGTTTTATACCATGATGTGTTACTGTGCTTTAATTCTTTTTTTTTTCTCTTTGGTACTGAAACATTAAGAGTATTTTGGGGGAGAGAAGACTCAGTTTCAATGATCATATGTAAGGAGTTAAAGTTCCATTTCAGTTTGCCAGCTCTGCATAGTGCAGTGCACTTACACTTTTCAACATTCTTGCATAGACACATGACTAGTCAAATATGTACTTTTTAACTGAAAGAATCTTTAACAGAAGAAATGTTGACTCTGCAGACTTCTGGGCCAGCTGTGTTACAGCTGCTTCTTCCCTTTCTTTCAGACTAAGAGTAACGATGACCTTTTAGCGGGGATGGCTGGTGGCGGTGGAGTGACAATGACCAACGGTGTCAAGGCCAAGAAGAACACTTGTGTATCAACAGCATCTTCAGCTCCAGGGACAGCCATGAACAGTCTGGAAAGCAAACCCAAAACTATTGCAGGTAAACAGATATATTGATTCTTAAAGATGGGAGTTGGGGGGCTTTTTTATTTTCATTTTATGTATTGATCCAGGCTGCCTGCTGAGGTGCTCCGTAACACCATAGTCAAATAACACACCTTCTGCAGTCTTTTCCTGTTCTTAATACTGTAATTGCTTTTTTGGAGGGTGCTCCTTTTAATTTTTTCAGTACTGATTATGCAACTATTATAAAAAATGAAATAATTAATTTAGAGAATCATAGATTTTTTTCTAAAATCATATGTTTAAAAAATCTATTACACAAGCTCTAAATCTCTAAGATGACTTGTTACAGTGAACTTTTTTGACATTGTGTGTTGCATTATAGAAATAAAGTAAGAGAGCTTTCAGAAACTGTTCAGAAAAATGAAATAATTTAGCATGTTATCAATATAGATTGAAATAGTTCTTGCCTTCCATTGCTATGTTTTGGATTCAGTAATTCTTGCAAAGCTGTGAAGTGTCTGGAAATAAAGTAGTAATAATCTATTCTCATTTTAATGCCATGAGATGAAAATACAGAAAACTGAAAATGCTGAATATTGGGTTAATGTTTACTTTAAGTATTTTCTATGAAATGTATTTACCAGTGTGATTTAGAAAATCAGCCCACTGTGTTGCTGATACAAAGCACACAGCTGTTTGTGACAGATACTGTATTTTAAACGCTTGTTCCTAACTTTCAAACAACATACAGGTACCAGTTCCACAACTAAGCGTAGCACTTCATCTGGGAATAAAGAGTCAAGCTCTTCCAGAGAGAGAATCCGGGATCGTTCTCGTTTGAGCCAGAGCAAGAAGCTGCCTCTGGCGGGACAGGGACCCAGTGACGCGGTGCTGGCGAAGCGCTCCCGCAGCCGCACCAATCCCGAGTCCGATATCCGGATGAGCAAGTCCAAGTCAGACAATCAGATCAGTGACAAAGCTGCACTGGAAGCAAAGGTGAACGATCTTCTGACATTAGCAAAAACTAAAGATGTGGAAATCTTGCATCTGAGAAATGAACTAAGGGACATGCGTGCTCAGCTGGGACTCAATGAAGATCAGCTTGAAGGGGATGAGAAATCTGAAGAGAAAGAAGCCATTGTTGTTCATCAGCCAACTGACGTAGAGTCTACACTGCTTCAGTTACAGGAACAAAACACTGCCATCCGAGAAGAGCTCAACCAGCTGAAGAATGAGAATCGAATGTTAAAAGACAGACTGAATGCTTTGGGCTTTTCTTTGGAACAAAGGCTGGACAACTCTGAAAAGCTCTTTGGCTATCAGTCTTTGAGTCCAGAGATCACAGCTGGCAACCACAGCGATGGTGGGGGCACTCTGACATCTTCAGTGGAAGGTTCTGCTCCTGGATCAATGGAAGACTTGTTAAGTCAGGATGAAAACACTCTCATGGACAACCAACACAGTAATTCCATGGATAATTTAGACAGTGAGTGCAGTGAAGTTTATCAGCCACTGACATCGAGCGATGATGCCTTAGACGCTCCATCATCTTCTGAATCTGAAGGAGTACCAAGTATAGAAAGATCTAGGAAGGGAAGCAGTGGCAATGCAAGTGAAGTTTCTGTAGCTTGTCTGACAGAACGGATACATCAGATGGAAGAGAACCAACACAGTACAGCTGAAGAGCTCCAAGCCACACTTCAAGAGCTTGCAGATTTGCAGCAAATAACACAGGAGCTGAACAGTGAGAATGAAAGACTTGGAGAGGAAAAAGTAATCCTGATGGAGTCTTTGTGCCAGCAAAGTGACAAGTTGGAACACTTCAGCCGTCAGATCGAGTATTTCCGGTCCCTTTTGGATGAGCACCATATTTCTTATGTAATTGATGAAGACATGAAGAGCGGGCGCTACATGGAGTTGGAACAGCGTTACATGGACCTGGCGGAGAACGCTCGCTTTGAGCGGGAGCAGCTGCTGGGGGTTCAGCAGCACTTGAGCAACACTTTGAAGATGGCAGAACAAGACAACAAGGAGGCCCAGGAAATGATAGGGGCATTAAAAGAGCGGAATCACCACATGGAACGGATTATTGAGTCAGAGCAGAAAAGCAAAACAGCTCTGGCATCTACCTTAGAGGAGTACAAATCCACAGTAGCCAGTGACCAGATTGAGATGAACAGACTGAAAGCTCAGCTAGAGCACGAAAAGCAGAAAGTGGCTGAGTTGTATTCCATACACAACTCTGGAGATAAGTCAGATATACAAGATCTGCTGGAGAGTGTCAGGCTGGATAAGGAAAAAGCAGAGACCTTGGCCAGTGGTCTGCAAGAAGAGCTGGCACACACCCGCAATGATGCCAATCGATTGCAAGATGCCATTGCTAAGGTAGTACTTCAAACACTGTTGTGTTCTAACATCCCATGAACGCAATGACTTGTTATTGGCCACAGTAGTTCTTTCAGGAGTAAAGCATTCATTACGAGGTTAATTGGATTGCAGCAGTGTTAGGACTGATTGCTTTTTCTTAAGTTTTGTTTTGAAAATTATGTCAGGATTTGAAAAAATTACGTGGATATGTTGAACTACAGGGTAACTGTCATGTTACTTTTTAAAAATATTTAAACTCCACAACTTATTTCAATGGCCAAACTTAAAGAGTATTTAAGGTACTGTATTAATTTAGTGCTTAAATTGCACACCTTCCGCAAGACCTTATGTGCTGATTAGGTTTTGGATCAAAGTGTTTATTTCCAGTTCTGTTTTGACCCAAATATTTCTAATTTATGCAGTAGATCCATCTAGTAAAAGCATTTACCGTAATTTAATATAAAAGGAAGAATCACACAATTTATTTAATAACTTCACATATGGATTTAAAGGTATGTCTTCCTTAAGAAACAATTTATGCCAGTTATAATGTGTGAACTATATATTAGCTGCAAATCAACATGTTAGTCATGATCACGAGCCTGTTAGGATCAACCTTAATTTGGGGTGAAAAAATAATAAAATAATTTTAATAATTAAGGTTGGACAGTGTTATTAAAATAAAAACCACTGAAACAGATGACTTAAAAGCAGGGTATTTTTTTATATTAAACTTGGTGCCTGCCTGCATTGACCCACCCTAAGCCGCAACCTAATTTCTCTTGTTTTCTGACACCCTGTTTTTGCTGTTGGGTTAATGTTCCTGGGCCTCTGTTCCTTATGTTACACTTCGATGAGGCAGGATAAAAAGGCTCACTGACACCTCACACACAAATGTGAAACTTGCTCCTTGGTTACATCACACAGGTCCAGTAAGCACTAAAATTGCTGCACAAGAGAGCAGGTTGCTTCTTTTTTGTCAAGAGAAAGGAAGGGTAGGGAGTTTCCCCCACCATCCTTGTAAATGTGGCAGTTACAAAACTAAAAGTATGTTTAATATGCAGCTAAGATATATTCTTCTTCAGGTTGAAGATGAATACAGAGTGTTCCAAGAAGAAGCCAAGAAACAAATTGAGGATCTCAACGTGACTCTAGAAAAACTTCGTACAGAACTAGATGAAAAAGAGACTGAGAGGAGTGACATGAAGGAAACGATCTTTGAGTTGGAGGATGAAGTAGAGCAGCATCGTGCTGTGAAACTTCATGACAATCTTATCATATCTGATCTGGAGAGTAAGTATTATGCATTTCTCTTGAGAGAAAGGATAATTTAAGAAAACCTCAAGTAGAACACTGTAATATTGAAAATATTTTTACTTATCTTTTGTATGTCTGAAATCCAATCAGACTAAGTTTTGCAGAATCCTTACACACTAGGGGAAGAAAAAAATCAAGTTGTTGTTGCTTTTCCAGACCCACTTAGTAGCTGGTGTGGGAATAAAAACCTGTGAATAGAGAGCAAATATGAAATCTGCTAATACTGTTTTCAAGTTGTTCTTCAAAGTAGAAAAACATATAGTAGAAAACATGTTTACTGTGTACCTGTCTAGCTCTCTGTGCCTTAGTTCCCTCTCTGATCTTGAAGACCTGCTCAGACATTCCTACCACAGGCTGGAATTCTGCAATTAGTCTCCATCTAAATAAGAACTTGGGCAACTCTACCCTGGCAAGCTGTATTTGCACAGGGCCTCTTAGAGAATTCAAATATCTGTTAGTCTTCCATGTTATTCAAAGATGAAACAAGATAGCAAAAAAACCAAAGCATGGTTCCTTCTAACAACAAGGGGAAATATTCATAAAAAGGGCTTTGAATCGGTCTGCTATCAAGAAGAGTTAGTGTCTTAAGCGAAGTTGTTTGTTCAAGCTCAGTATCTTCAGACATGTAGCTGTGAGTGTTGTTTCCCTAAGCATCCCTTCTTTATCTTGAAAGGCAATCACTGCTTCTCTTTACAAAATTCTTTCAAGTTTTTATTCTGCAATTTTTGTTCCCTTTCTGTGTGCTAAAAGACAGTCATTTTGTAGCAAAGACTCAAAAAGGCCGAACACTTTTCTACTGTCTTTGTTTTGTCCATTAACTGAAATACATTTGTACAGAGAACAGCACTGCAGTCAAGCAGATATTCAGGGATCTGCCTTAGCAATACCTGATTATTAAGCAGCTCTGATTTTTATATGCTTCTGCTTTTGGGGGTGCGAATCAGCTGTCAGATATTTAATTTAAACTGGTAAAAATTCAGGCAGACAAACCTTTGCCAGGGGAGAAATTCTCAGCCAAAATTGCAACAGTCTCTGTTATTCATTGCTCTTGAAATAGTTTGGAAAATTCAGCTGGACCGGCTGATGTCCTGACATGATCCTTTGGGGAGGCAAGCTCCTATTCAGGAAGGAGAGTGGCATCTAGTGGCAGTGAGAGAGGATGGCACCCGAAGAATTGTATAAACTTTAAAAAGTTTATTTTTTTCTGACAGCTTTAAAATGCTGTTCATTGTGGGTTCATAATTAAATCTCGTACAGAAACTTTTTCATGGTAGCCTCTAAGTACTGACAGCATAGAACATCATGAAAAATCTGGGACTTAGTGGTAGTACATACACCATTTAAAAAATAGAATTCTAATAATTGAAGTGACACAAAATGGAAAATTATAACTTAAAGAATTTACCAAAACCAGACTTTACACTTAGGAGACGGATGCCTCACAGATGAGGTAGTGAGAGTTCATTCAATTTAATGATTAATTAACACAAATAGTGATGTAGGAATGAGAAACACTCCAAGCACTGGTACTTAGGGCACACTTTACTGTGGACTTTTCAAACACCAAGAAGGAGCACAACGAACCTAGAATGGAACATTTTTCACAGTAATCTGAGTGTTGAACTGTCACATTTTAGCTGTTAATATGTCTGCCTGCAGAAGCAGGGATCTCTTTGATGTGTGCAGTAGGATGCAAATTGCATTGATTAAAAACACACGGTGTGTTCCTGACAGCCATGCAGATGTGGTGAGAGCTGCAGTCGCTGCAGCTGAGCTCATTCCTGGGGGATGAGGAGTTTTAAGCACAGTGCTTGAAGGGCCTGGAGGGGAAGCCTAATGAGGAGCAGCTGAGGGCACTTGGTTTGTTCAGCCTGGAGGAGAGGAGGCTGAGGGGAGATCTCATTGTGGGAGACCTGCTCTCTGTAACTGGTGACAGGACTTGAGGAAATGGCTGGAGCTAAGTTGGTTGGGGTTTAGATTGCATCCCAGGAAAAGGTTCCTCCCCCAGAGGGTGGCTGAGCACTGGAAGAGGCTCCCCAGAGCAGTAGTGAGGGCCCCAAGATTGACAGAGCTCAAGGAGTGTTTGGACAACACTCTCAGGCACAGGGTGGGATTGTTGGGGTGACCTGTGCAGGGCCAGGAGTTGGACTCGATGATCCTGATAGGTCCCTTCCAACTGAGGATATTCTGTGATTCTATTGTATGTAAAAAGTCTAAGAAATATTAAAATAATCTGTACATTTTCTATCCTCCCTACTGTGCTGAGCTGAAGCAGGCAGTGGGGAAGGCAGGACAGGCAGTGGGGAAGGCAGACACTGCACTAGATGGCGTGTTCCCTCTGGGTTTCACTTCTGACTCCCAAAAACTTTCAGTAGTCAGGTAGCCCAGCTGTCACATTAGTCATGCTCTGTAACTAAGGGGGAAACAGAAGCCTATTATTCTCCCAAGCAGCTCATAAGAGTTTGTGAGGAAATTTTTTCCAGAAAACTTTGACTCCTGATGTTCAGAAAATGTGCATTTGTAGGTTATCTTACCACTTGTCAGGGATTTCTTCTGAAGCACAAAAATAATCATTGCTTGTTCTCTTAGCACAGGGTACATGTGCATGTAGGTTCTCCTAGTCTGTAACTATTTAAGTCAGTAAATTTTTAGGACAAGGGTAGGTGAGCTAGAAGGTGGATATATTTAATGTTCAGTGAATAGTTCTTTTATGGAGCTGACAGTGTTAGTTTTAATTCTGCTATATCTCATTTGAAAAGGATCTTGACAGCAGTTATGAAATGAAATGTTTACATTACCATATTTAGGCCTTTTCTAACATAGTGTTGGAAAAGTCAATAGGATGTTCATTTTTGTTAATACTTTTTTTTCTTTTTTTTTTTTTTAGCTAAAGGTGGACCCTTAAAAAATCAGCTTTCTTGCTGTATAGACATATTGTCTGACATGATGAGCTCAAAAGCGAGACTGATCTACACATCGCTTGAGCTTTGATATTTGTACGCAGTGCCTCTTCCTTACAGAAGGAAGCTGTAGTTCTTAAACTGCTCTGTGGTTGTGTTGGGGTAGCCATTTCTATGCTAAAGGATCGAAATGCTCTCCCAGTATAAGGCACACCTGTGTAATCAGTACAAAAACTGTGAGAGTGCCCATTGTGGATTTGCTTGTGTCAGGATTACTTGACTTAGTGTCCCTTCCCAGGAATTGTCATGTCATTTTTTCTGCAACTACTCTACATGTCTGAATATTTTAAGTATTTTTTCCCTTATTTTTTTTTTACCAGAGACTATTGAAATTAAACAATTGAACATTGATACTAATTTTTATTTCATAGTGGTAAATTCTAACTTCTAGTTATAATTAGTAAAAATTACAGATACGGAATATAATGATACCTTTCCTCTGTAGCCTTACAAAATTCAAATTATATCTTAGTTTCTTGCTCCCACCCCCAGCCCTAACTATAATGGTTTTCCGTACCATTCGTAGTCTACATGTCCTATAATTTAATTTTTCTGCCTTTTAGGTAGAGGCAAGGCCTTGTCAAACTATGGTTTATATCAATATCGTTTTGTGAAATGTAGATGTAATTTGATCCTGCAGTAACAAGCAGCTTGCTGATTTGCCATTTTTGATTATCCTGTTCATTCATTGGAAGAGTCTCCTTGTTCTTCATTTATCCTAACCTGTAGTTACTTCTTCTTTTCTCTCAGTCTTCTCTCTTGTCTACAATCTTTAAAAGGAGGAGACTGGATAATGGTAGAAGTACCTGTCCTACCATACTGAAAATTCAGGGATGTGGGGGTAGAAAGAGTTTGTGTGCGTTAGAGAAGAATGTGGAGTTTGTGTGGATGCAGAAAGGAAAGATGCCACATGGCAGCTTCTGCCTATTTTGACTACTTGAATTTTCAGGCTGTAGTTGGTGGAAGAGGTGAAATCACTTGTACAAGTCTTAATTTCTCACTGCATTTCAAATTCAGTTGCAATTTGGTGGTTTTTTTGATCTCCTTGGTTGATTGAAGGAGGAGGGAGAACACAATTTCCAACAACTGCTGTGAACTGCTCTGTATTGTTTATGGTACCTGCAGAATATTCAGACCATTGTATTTTACTTCAAAGCATAAATACACTAAAATTTAATGGTGCGTTTCATAACTCACAGAAGCTCCAAACAATGGCACTACACAAGCTGTAACTGTGGGTGCATTTATGGTTTCTGGTTTGTGGTTATTTTTAGATAGCTTGCTTTTAGCAGTACTGCAAATTTTGTTTTTAAAAACATTTTTCTTTGAACTGTTTTAAAAGTCAAAAGGAACATTGACTTGATTTGTTCCAAAATGTATTTAAAGGAAAAGGTGGGGGGAGCAAGTTTTATAACTTTGACCTAAAGCTGGCCTCTTAGTTCTGAATTTAGCTCAAACAAGTTGTGTATAAAAAGACCAGCTAAAAATTGGAGGGCTTTGCTAAAGTATCATGGTAGCCTGAGATTTGAGTGGCCCACCCTGTAGGCTTATCTTCAAAGCTGGGTGCAACTTAAAATGGGCTGTCTTACAAGGAGGAGATAAATACAGAAGTGTCTGTCTAATTTTAATGTTCCAGCTTTTCCAGGTCTGAAAGGTTATCATGTTTTCAGGCCAGCTGAGGTTTATATGATTCTTGTAAAGAAATTAACTGTGACATAAGAAGTCCCTGTATTTGGGGCTGTTGAGGAAGCTTTGGTGTTTTCAACCAGACTTTGGTGTTTTGAACCAAAATGTATTAGGTACATTATGTACATACTGAAGTGTATTAGGCACATTGTGGTAAGAGCATTGCTAATATATGGGAAAAATCTTTGTTTCCAGAAGGTGTTGGAATAATGAACCTGAACAAAAAAGTGCATCTAGTCAGTTGCCCCATCATTTTTACAGTTTTTACAGTTGCACGATACTATAGAAATAAAACATCCTAGAATCCAAGGATCAGTGAAGTGGCACACTAATTGGAAATTTGTGCTGTATTCTTCTTCATTAGTTGCTTGGTTTAAGAATGGAGTAATCAATCACATTGTCCTTGTGTATTGAATAAAGTCACAAATGAATAATAATTGCAGTAGCCAGTCTGTCAGACGCCACACAGGAGCTGGTGGTGATCGGGCTGTGAACCCTTTTGTGTGGCTGCTGACAGATTTAGGGGACCATCTCTCTCATAACACAAGCTCACAGACTGTTTGGCCTTTTGCTGTAAATATAGTTTGCTTTGACCTCAAACAGTAGCTTGACAGACAAGAATGTCAGATTCTTGGGGACGTGAGTTCAGTTTTATCCCTGCGGAAGGCACGGCTGCAAGTGTTATGTCAGCTGCTTTGTGGCAGGAATTAAACTGTGAATCAAAAGCCTTCGTGTAGCTGCAGCTTATGTTTGAGGAGGGAAAACCCCCAGACATCCATGTTTTTAGGATGTTTCATGTTAAATTACCTACCTTGTTTACTTTGTTATTGCTTTGTCATTTTAATATTGTGATTTGGGATTTGTTTAAGAATTGAATTTGCTTATGCTGCTGCCCTTACCAGTCACAGAGGAGTGTGTATCTGTTAACACCCGCTGGCAAATTATTCCTTCTCATACTGTGTTTCTTCAGATGTCTTTGGTTATAAGTGTGTATTCTCTGAGTAAGTCTTCAAAAGCATTTGCAGGTCTTTTCAGTTACTCATTTTTAAGTAAATAAAACTCTGACTAAGATCTTACAGGGGATTTAACTTTCTTTCTAGATACAGTTAAAAAACTTCAGGACCAAAAGCATGACATGGAAAGAGAGATAAAGAATCTTCACAGGAGACTCCGGGTAGGTAAAAACCTAAAATGTCAATAAATTGTAAGCTTAGATTGTCGTAAGACCAGCATGTGAAATCGTGAAAAGATAATATGATTAGATGTAATGCCATTAAAATAATTATTTCTGAGAGGCAGGCATCATGGGAATATATTTACTAACATACAGACACTAAACAGTGCTAAAAATTTCTCAGTGTCACAAAGATAGGGTCTTGGGCTTAGGAGAAAATGTCCCAGTGTATTTTGATGTGGTGTTTAATATTGAATATTTTTCTCCTCCACTTTGAACATTTTATTTGTCTTCAGAAAAGAAATTCATGACTTTCAAAGTCTAGTTATTTCCAGCAAAACCTCTTCAATTTAACTTGTAAGTTAGGTTGTGCCTAACCCTGGATGAGTGCCTCTGTCATTCCTGTAAATTGTTTCCTTTAACAGCATAGGAAAACTCTGAATAATAAGGATAACTTTTATTTTTAACTTCCAAAATCATGCTTCCAGGAGGAGTCAGCTGAATGGCGTCAGTTCCAGGCAGACCTGCAGACTGCAGTGGTTATAGCCAATGACATCAAGTCGGAGGCCCAGGAAGAGATTGGGGACCTGAAGCGCAGGTTGCACGAAGCTCAGGAGAAAAACGAGAAGCTCACTAAGGAGCTGGAGGAGATAAAGTCACGCAAGTATGCAGATGACAGCAGGGATATATGGTCTCTTTTGCAGGGCAGGTGCAGTTTTGGAAATTAAGTTTCTTAATTATTGAGACTGCAGAAGTTTGTAAATCCTCTCACTGTGATGATCTGTATTTCAGCAAGCTGCTTTGTGCTGCTTTCAGTGGTCAAAATAGGTACACTTACAACAGCAATTTTGGTTTCTTTATACTGTGTACTTAATCCACCCAGGGTTTTACAAAACCAGGTTGCAATGGAGGATTTTTCCAATTTAACAGCCAAACATGACTTCGCTTCCCACAGTGTGAAAAACAAGCAGTGTTGGCTTTTTTGTACCATCATTAATATTATTAGCAGCCAAGGCTTTTGGTGTGGTTAACAACACAGCTGGGTTTTTACCTAAGAAACCCACATCTAGTTCTGCATATAACTTGTACTGTTTTCTTTCCACTGATAATTAGAGATGCTTTGTATGTTAAAACAAAAAAAATCCAAATTATGATATATTATGGCTTAAATTAGGTGCTCCAGTTATTTAGAAATTGAGTTATATGTCTTAAAGTATTAAAGTCCTCAAATAGGAATGTCTTGGACAGCACCATTTGAATCCTGGCTACGTTGTCTCTAGGGATCAAATGCATGTATAGCTTACAGCAATGGTGTTTCGATGTGTATGTAGTAAACCATTTTTTTCTACATGGATGGGAATTTTGTAGGATTTACATTGCATTTAACCCAGCATCCAGTAGAATAGGAAATAGCACAGGCTGTGAAACTTGGGGAAAAGCTGATGCTGCCTAAAGATGTATGCCAGAAATGTGTTCTTACCTCCTTAGTGTTAATTTAAATTATTTTCCATTTATTCAGGTGGAAAAAAATTCTCCCCTCTGAGGTGATTATTTTCATGTGAAATGGTGAAATCCTTAAGTCTCAATTTTTTCCATCCATGTGTGTGTGAGAGAGATAGGAGCAGGAATTAAACCTTATATCAAATACTTATTTGATAGACTTTTTAACTGGATGCTAAGCTCTGTTGCTAACAAATAGTAAGAACTTACAATGATAATTTAGGTTGATAATCTGTTTCTAAATTACGGTGGAAAGACAACTAGGTTAATGTAATGACCAATTTGGACCATAGATTTTAATTTGACTTCAAATTCGTATTGATTTTTTTAAGACTTTGCATGTTAAAATGTTTTTTAAATACCCTAAATGAGCTGCACATCGACTTCAGGCAGGAAGAAGAACGTGGCCGAGTGTACAATTACATGAATGCAGTAGAGAGAGATTTGGCAGCTCTGAGACAAGGAATGGGCCTGAGCCGCAGATCCTCCACCTCCTCAGAGCCAACTCCCACTGTGAAAACGCTCATCAAGTCCTTCGACAGTGCCTCCTCCCAAGGTGAGTTCCACTGCTGGAGCAGCAGCTGGGCCAGGCTGCCCCTCTGTGTGTGTTGGCATGGTCACCTCTGCTGCTGCAGCTGATGCAGAGGCAAGCTGCTCCATGCCATCATGGCGTGCGAGTGATGGCTGCAACAAGCCAGGCCAGACTGGATTGCAGCACAGATTGTTCACTGCGGTTAAGTGCAAGCATCCTTTTTTTGTCTTGTCTTTATTTTTCTCTTTGCTGTCGCATTGCCAGTGACTCATATGCTGGATGCTTTGATTCAGTGCTCCTGTATATTAGAAATACATAAACACATATGACACACATAATTATAGCTGGAAGCACAGCTGATTTCAGCCTGATTATTAAAATGTGAACTTAATGTACCAAATTAAGCATTCTAAAAGCCATGTAATAGCTAGAGCTGAGTTTATTTCTGTTAATAACTTACATTCTTATACTCAGAGCTCTGAAGAAAGTTAAAATTAAGATCCAGCCAGTATCACCTATCGAAAGATATAGGGAATATTTTCTGAAATGAAAGGAGTCTCGCTCTTGAGACAGTGGACTTTACTATGATTCTGATTATGGGAACAAGTGGTGTTCTTCTCTGTAGGTGAGCAGAATAAAGAATCCATGTAATTGCTCTGAAATGAGAAGCACTTGGGTTTCACCTTTAACTGCGTATGAGACCTTGTATGGATTAAAATGTTTCTCTTGCCAGGTCTTTGGGTTTTGAATTTCATGTCCAATAAAGTCACTAAGTCTCTCATGTAAAAAGGCTTGGTCGGAAGTAGACTAAGTTAGCAGAGACTTACACTACAGTACTGTCCACATCAAAGCTGCTTTTGACTACTTAGAACCAGGAAGTTGAAGATACAGAACCATTTCTGTTATTTGATGATTCTGTAAATGCTTCTATTCCTCTGTTTGCTCTTTCTATTCATAGGTATTTACAGTTTTTTACTTTTCTAGTGTTAATTTGGAAGCGGTTTTTTAGTGTGTTACTGGAGGGAGGTTCCTTCTTGCCAGAGTTAGTTTGGTTAAATGATAAATCCCCTCTCCATTCTTTGGTATCTTCTATTTCAAGCTAATATCTGCATTCTACTTCAGCATTCATGTCTGATCATGCTGGTGAATAATCAGATTGACTGATTCATCAATTTAGAATTTCTCTGTTTTCATACATTTCTAAACATGTTACTTGTTTAATCCCAAAATTCAAGGTATATAATATCTAGTACTTGTAGACTTTGACTAGAAACTAGAAAGGAGAAGCAGGTGATATAGTTTATCTTTCTTGTCTTACTGGCAGAGCTGGGAGCCTGCTGCTATCTCTTTAATTATCTGGAGATCAGAGAACAGTAATGCCATAATTTACATCTGCCAAGGTAATAGTATCCTGCACCTTAGCCTTGTCCACCCCCAGCAAACTTATGCTTTTACCATGGATGATAGAAAGACAGAAAATGAAGGTAATTGCAGAGGAGTAAATGTGTAGGCATACTTTCAAATGACTTTTCAGTCAACTGCTAATTGAAATTCTGAAAGTGTGATCTGGTAAAACTAGTAATGTAAAGTACAAGGTGAGAGTTGGCTTTAGCAGTCTCCTGTTGCACTGCAGAGCAGTGTCATGCTCACAATGGCTTCCTTTCCGTGTTCCTCCTAGTTCCAAGCCCTGCTGCTGCTGCAATTCCTCGCACTCCCCTGAGCCCCAGTCCCATGAAAACTCCCCCGGCTGCTGCTGTATCCCCTATGCAGGTGGGTGTTTTATGACTGCACTTAATCCTTCTCTTTGAAGAAGATTGTGTGAAACTACAGGTGATAACATGCAAATATTGGCTGACTTGCTGGGGAAATAATGATAAAATGTTGCCTTAAGTAAGTAATTACTAAACTGTTCAGTCTAAAAAGAGTCTTTCACTGAGATCCACATTGGAAATTTGGAAGTTCTTGTTAAATATTCCCAGCCATTGCTATTTCTGTGCTACTGAAAAGCATGAGAGGAAGACTTTACCTGCATTCCTTAGTTTTAGAGTTGCTGTTTGTCAGTTCTTAGTCCTGTGCCTGCCAAGGAAGCAGCAGTTATCCCCTTTGGCAGTGGACTGAGATGTGTGCAGAGTCTGTCAGCAATCGTCAGTGTAAATGTATCTTTCAATACAGGCCTGATGAAGGAGGATTGAAATAATTGCAACTTTCTGATCTTTGTTCATTTTGTACTGACAGAGTTTGGCCAGTGGGTGATGGTGCTGTGTATTGTGTGCTGTCCCTGCGGAAGCTTTGTCCTTTTGATCAGCTGCTGCAGGAGCTTGGGTGCACTGAGATGGCATTGCCAGGACTTTGATGTTCAGCTTTGTAGATCATTGCAGGTTTTGTTATCTCACTTGCTGTGTGAAGTGAGATTTTGGCAGAAGGCAACAAGTTTAAGGACAAAGCAGATGGGACCAGATTCATAAAGAAAAATCAAAGAATGTACTTTGTGTTTTACTCCTTTAATATCAGCAATTCTCCTGTCGCCTTCAAGATATTGCTATCCAAAAGTTCCAAAACTTGATTTTTACTGTAGGTCAACATAATGATTTGGTAAGAGATTCTCTCTGACTGCACTGAGGGCTCTATATCCTTATTAGCTTTTAGTCCTCAAGGAACAATACCTGGAACAGACTGACTGTTCTCCTGTGCTTAGGCTAGTGCAGCTTTTATTCATTTAAAAGTGAATTTCATTAAACAAATAGATAGCTTTTAAAAAAAGAGAAAGAATTAAATGGTTTTTTGGGAGAGCTTCTGCTGCTTCTTGGTTCAGTCTCTCTTGACAGCAGTTTTCTATATTAGTTAAATGTGACAAGTTCGCTGACAGATGCTTTGTTCCTATTGATCTGTCTTTATATTTCTGTTTAATTCTGTGCTCTTGTAGGAGGAGGCAGACTTAATGTCGTGTTCTAAAGGGCTGAACCAGAGCTTTGGCAGACAGAAGACTTTCTGGTGAAGCCTAAGGCTTATCTCGCTTTATTTATCTGTAAATTAACCATGAACCAAAGTAATCTCTTGTAATACTGCAAAGCTGCTCAGGTTTACAGCTCTTGTTTGATGTTCTCGATCTGCCAGAATTACTTGAATTTTGAATTCAGCTTCTGGTATAGACCCAAGTCATTAACAGCTGGATACTCATTAGTGGCAAACATTGCCTGAAAAACAAAGGGAAGGGCGTGTAAATGAAAACAGCTTCTATTGTCTTTCTGAAGATAGGTGGTTTTCTTCAAAGTGCTTGTAATTATCGAGAAGGCAATTGGGTTTCATGACCTCTGTTATGTGAATTGCCTTTAAAGAATATTTTTCTGTATAACAGAGAAGGGTATTGAGTTTTCTGTTTGCATATTGCTGCCTCATTTTCTACTGTTGTGTTCTGTGTAATTTTTTTAAACATTTTTTGTTTGTTTCTTCTCTCTTGCAATTGAAAAGCAAGATCTTATGAAGTAATCACAATTTGAGTTGACCTATTAGCTCCCACCTTATAGAAGTCACCCATGGTTTAAGGTCTTTGAGGAAAGGTGGATCTCTGTATGGGTGTTGTAGTGTTTATTATCCTTAATCTCAGTTACTTTTAAATGCTATCACAGGGGAAATATTTCCATGGGCACCTACTGAGAAACTGGCACAGTGTTGATACTTTGATAAGAGATCATTTAAAAAACATTGTCCTAGTACAGATGCATCAACCATGTGCTTTGTCTTTGGACTGTGTCGTGAATTTCCTCAGTGTTGAAGAGCTTTTCTTTGCTTGGTTTGTTTTTCTTTACAGCTCTGTGTGTGTGTATGTATAATGAGATAGATTCTTGGATATATTTTGCAACTGAAAACAAACAAACAAAATCCTTTCTGCCTTCAGGTCCAAGCCTGCAGTGGAACATAGCTGTGTTTTACTATGGCTTTTAGCAGTAGTGCAGAACAATTTAGGCAGAGTGGTATGAAGAGAATGCTCTCCAGAATGTGAAAACAGCCCCGCTGGGTTAGCCTAGAGCTTAGCTGGTCTGGTATGCCACTGGGAGTGACCAAAGCAGATGCCTAGGGAGGAATATAAGGACAAGGGAGTTTATCTGCTACTTTCCCTGGGTGCTTTCTTTTTCCTGGGATGGGGAGATGCAACAAAATGGCTCACTTTGGTACAGTTCTTGTCCTTTACCTGGGAAATGTTTGGGGGTTTTTTACGTAGGTGATTTAGGTGTGAAATGCCAGCTCTTGGGGGAAGCTGTTGTGGGCATTCCTGTGTATGGCTCACAATCACAGTCACAGTCACTTTCACCTGCCATTTAAAGGTATAATCTTCACAGTGCATGTGCAAGACACTGGATAGATGAAGTGGTGAAATTCTTCATGCTGTATGTTGGCAGTTGTTCTCTCAATTTGATTTCTAGCACAAAAGCATAACTCTAAACAGTGTTTAGAGTTTGACTCTAAACGGTGAATTAGCAGCACTGTAATCCTTCCTGTGCTGTGGGATACTGTAAAGTATATACTGTAAACTTGTTTTAATCACAGTTTTGGATTTGTCTGTCTTACCTGCATAATTTGGCTTGAGAAACATCTGACCTTTAGTATTTTATGAAGATAGGACTCATTTAACCTTCTCATCTAATCTTGGACAGATGGAGACCTGAAAGAGTTTTCAGGATAAACACATTAGTGCGCTGATTATGATTAAATATTGGAATCTAATAGAAAGGACAGGGTGAATAAAGAATGAACTGTTATTTGCAATAGGCTTTTTGAAATGATTAATTTAAAATAATTGTGGGCGATCTTCCATGAGTCTTCAGCAGCTGAATCTGAGTTTCAGTAACTATAAGGGTAATTATTGCTTTGTACAGTTCACTGTGTGAGACTAAAATGCTTATTTTAGTCCTATTCAGTGCTTACTGAATTGTGTGTGCAAGTATTAACACAGCTGTGCTTGCTAAAAGCCATATATTGCTAAATATTTTACATAAAACCTGAAAACAAAATACTCAATTTTTAGCTATTTAGAGGAGAACAAAAATTAAAGTGACCTGAGAAAGGAAAAAAAATTTGTGCTTTATTACATATTTGACAAATAATTAACAAAATGTCTCTCTCCATTTGTTCCCAGAGCATCTCAGTTAAATAGGTGGGAACAAAAGCTTTTGACATTCTGAATAAACCCCATCTTTTCAGTAGTGTTTTTCTTAGCAGAGAGCACTTTGGGTCACTGTACCCAATACACCATTATCCCAACTTTCCAGAAAGAGACACAAAATCGTAAAGGCTTATGTTAATAACACAAATCAAGCGCTAAAACCTTGGCTGTTTACAGGGGGTCGTATTGGTTTGAATAAATGCATCAAGTTTAACCAGAACAATAGAAATGAAGGTGGAAATTAATACAAGAGCTGCAAGAGAATCCACAGCCTTCATTTTTAACATTTGTCTGAGGTACAGGTTTCACTTTCAAGAAGTAAATGTTACAGTATCAAGGCATAGTCAGATTGGCAAAAGGAAAGGTTTTCTAAAGTAAAGAAGTAAAACTTTTCAAAGGTTCCTTTATTTTTGTAATTCTTTTAAATTAGTAATAGCGTCATATCTGAGTTTCCGCAATTCCACATTTGTTTTTTACCTTCCAGTTATGTTTGACTCAAGTATTTTTCCATTTCAGAGGCATTCCATAAGTGGGCCAATCTCGGCTTCAAAACCCCTTGCTACACTGACAGACAAAAGACCAAGCTATGCAGAAATTCCTGTTCAAGGTACTGATTCAGGTTCATTTAAACTTTGTTTTTAGCACTGTTATTAATACTTTAAAAAAATTCATTAGCATCCAAAGCATTAGCATGTTACATATTTTTTATTATCAAAATATCTTCATAGAATGTCTCATGTTTAAGTTGTTTTTACTTGTGTTTCATCACATGTGGTGGTGTAGCATAAGGATACTTTTTTGAATTTTCAACAGAACCACAATTGCATGCTGATAACTTGGCATTATTCTGACAATTTTCAGTGTGTGCATAAACTAAGATCAATTGTAAAATCAAGATAAGGTAATTTGAGGGACATGTCTTGCAGTTGTCCCAGATATTAAAAAACCCATCTCTGGGGTTACATTATTTATTGTGGGGTTGTGGGTTTTTTAACCCCCCAAAATGAAACAAGGACGATGGCTGGCATTGCATTGCATGTGAGTAACAAAATAAACTTATTAAGTATTGAATCTTCAGGAGCCAGATGAAAAATTGAATGGAATCGAGTGTTGATTTATCTATTTCCCAATATTCCCTGTTCTGTGAACTTTGTTTTGTCTCTCAAAACACTGTTCACAATGTGCTCTTCCTGTGAGAATGAATGGCTATCATGTGTTGGGTGTAGCTCTCTGATTTATGCCTGCTTTAGGGGCTTTTTGTGTGTAGATGTTTCTCAAGATAATCCCCATATGACTCCGGGCTGAATATTTCCTCTCAATTTGGTATTCCTGAGGTCTGATGTTTTTTAAAGGGTTGGGTTTTTTTTTTCTGTAGCACTTCATAATAGTCTGTATGTGCCAGATTTCCTTCTTGCTTTTGTTGAATCCATATTGAGGCTATTTGTACAATGCAGCTGCAGGTTTAATTTTAGAAACTTTGATATTTTTAGGAATATTGAAATGCCTTTCCAAGAAGATAATTCAGGATTCTTTAATTGTTACAGAGTTCATGGGTAGACATAAGCTTAAACACAAAAAGAGTGGTATGTTTTAAATGGCTTTTGTGTTTTCTTTAGAGTCAGTGAATGCAAGAGCAGGACTGTGTTCCAATAGTGAGGGTGCCAGACAGAATTCCTGTTTACAGCCATAGAGATATATTTTTAATGTATCTCTGTAGCAATGTATGTTCCTTATCTCACGTTTTCAACTAATAAATGGGGTTTCACTTTTCTTAGTCCTTGTTTCCATGAGGTCTTTATTCAAATTGCTGTCTTCTAAGTGTTTCTATGTGGGAGTATGTAAACCTTTTGTTTGCTGTTTTTACTTGAAGGAATATTTCATAATAGGAAGTAGCTTTGATTTGTTAATGCAGAAAATTAATTTTGTTGTAGGTTTTTTTTAATTTACTGGCGTTACGCAGAACTAGTCTTGCAATACAGTATGTAAAGGCATGTCTTAGACTCCACTGCATGGAGGAGGAAAAGAAAAAATACGTGGTTTTATTTAATAAAATAACAAGATCCCAAAACCTAAAGCCCAAAAAACTGCCAATCCAATAAACCAGAGGGGAGGAAAAAGAAATCACCTGAGGGACAAAGCAAACTGCTTTACATTGTGAAGGGCATGTTGAATATTTTTGTCAGTGTGCTGACTTGGGGCTCCTTTCTCAGCCTTTTGGTTTAAGGATTTTTTTGGCTGACCAGGGCAAGTGGATTAACAAGAGGCTTTAGGGAAAAAGGATTAAGGTGGTTATGCTGTATTCCTAGTGCACTTCATTGGGAATGAGCAAGTGTAGTCCTTCTCCATCTTACAGATAAGATCAATTGCTCTCACTAAAACAGCCAAACTCATGTGCTGGTGGACAATATTCATGACTCAGCCCTAAATGTCTTACATTTGCCTGGAATCTTCAGTAATGATGATGTCCCTTTTTTCTTTGTCCAGAACATTTGTTGAGAACATCGTCCACCAGCCGGCCAGCCTCTTTGCCAAGAGTCCCTGCTATGGAAAGTGCCAAATCTATTTCAGGTAATACCACAGTTTTTAGGTGATCAGTAAAATTAAATCTCATTTATAGTTTGTGACTGGCATAACCTACAAATATTCTTCAGTATAGCTGATGGGTGTTGCTGCACATTTTGTGTTAACTTTGGACTTAAAAAAAACTAGACTTGCTAAATGCAAGTTAGCGCAGAGTGTTAGTTTGCTATCGAGCTGTATGTACAGATATCTCAGTAGCAGCAGGGGCTTCTAAAATCAAATCTTTACAAGTTATAGCACAAATAGAGTGATACTGTGAAAATGATACTTTGTATAGCCTAGGCAGAATTGATTGGAGATAAATGTCTTTTTAAAAACACCTATATCTGAGTAAATGCTTACAAGTTTTAGATAATTTTTATGTGTCTTAAAAAACTGAACTTCTTGTGTCTGATATTTATAAATTAATGTACTTGTCCCCGAGGTCATTAGAAAATAAGTCTCTGATCTATGTGGAGAGTTGAATCTTTGATTTGCACAAATATAAACAATGCTGGCTATTTAGGTATAGAGGCAACCTTGTACTTTTAACTGGAAATTCTTCCATGTAGAGAACATGCAACAATTCCAAATTTGGTTTTGGAGTACAATGCTTGTGCTTTCATTTGAAAGAAAAATAATTTCCTTTGATAAAATGAAGCAAGCTCTGTGGAATGTGGCTGACTGGTCGCAGGTCAGCGTTTGATATGCTTGTTGATGATATTTAATTAATGTCCGGAGCATGACATACGTGCCAATTCTTCATTAAAATTAAATGGAAATAAAACAGCTGTCATCTCTAAACTGATTTGGTTTTCTTTCTCCTTAGCTACTTGAAGCTTTGCGGTATAACTACATGGACTACAGGAAACATGCTTTGATGTTAAAATTCCTTCTCATTCATTAAATCCTTCAAATGAAAGTAGTGATATTCCGTTAAGATACGCTGATCAAATTTTCTTTCAAAATACAGGCTTGATCGTTAATGTTGCTAGTGCAGTCTAAATCCTTCATATTTCCAAAGTGGAAAATAAAAGAAGTATGTTGAAACCTAGTATTGGATATAGGCTTCTGTGCTTGCTTTGTGAACTAATGCTTGTCTGAGAGCAAGTTTGAAAGTTTTTATGTTTGCAAATGATAAATGTGTGGGCATTTCCTCCCTCAGTGTCTCGAAGAAGCAGTGAAGAAATCAAGCGAGACATCAGTGCACCTGATGGAGCATCTCCAGCATCTCTCATGGCAATGGGTACCACCTCACCACAGCTGTCCCTCTCATCATCTCCTACAGCATCAGTCACCCCTACAACCAGAAGCAGAATAAGGTGAAAATCCTTTATTTGGGTTAATTCCACAGCTATGTGTCTGTGTACATCTAGTATATAATATTGGTGCTGAGACTGCAGACCCCACACAATAATGATCTTCAGTCATCTCTAAGAGCTTCAGAAAGATCTTTCTGCAGCTCAGTATTTGTTTTAAAAGTTAGACTAAAAGTTAAGCTTTTTAAAGATTATGAGTTAGTACCAAAACTTTATACTCCACTAGAAAAACAAGCTAAGTCATCTCACTAAATAATAATACCTGTTCAAAATACCATGAAGCCGACTTCAGGAAGTGAGCTTTACAGCACATGGAGCAGATCATGCAGGCTGCCTTGGACCCAGGGAGACCATGATAAACCTTCACTTCTGTAATCCCAGTTGAAGACAAAAAGCAGCATGCCCAGGTCTTAATCCCAGACATTGGCAAGTCTTCTTAATAACGATGAGTGAATGGGCCTGGGTTTTTTCTCCCACAAATGGAATCATAGTGCAAGTCTGAGCAACAAATGGCCAGACAGCGTCCTTTATTTAGTAAGACAAAAAGATAAGTCTGTGGTAAATTTAAAACTTTTCCTCTCTGTTGTGTTATCAGTCAGAGGACTTCAAAGTATTTAATCCTTAAGTTATCCAAGTGAAGTATGTCGTCAGCTCTGCTTCATAGATTGGGAAGCTGGCAGACAAAGGTTAAATAACTCTGTCAAGACCATTTCTCACAGAGCTTCCTGACAAAGCTTTTGAACAGCAGAAAGATTAAACCCTTAATGTTCAGAGATACTTGCAATATATATAAAATTCTGAGGTATTTCCCTGAAATCAGCTGAGACAGGGCTCAGTGCTGTCCTCCTTTCATTGCATAGGAATTAGACTGAGTTTAATTGTGGGTACTTTACTAGAAGCAATTATTGTGTGTGTTAGCACCTAAATTTAAACTGAGTACGTCCAGAGCTAAGTTTTAAAAAGAGACTAAAACACCTGTGTACCAACTTTGAACTGGTAACACTGAGTTGTATTGGTGTCAGCCTGCAGACTAGCAAATAGTGTGGCATTCCAGGGTGAAACTGTACAGTTATAATTATGAAATCATTACTGTGCTGCCCAACCATTGCAATGCTCAGTACTACAAAAGACTTAATGAGTGCAGTGGTGGGTGTGTGGTGATGAGTGTGACCTTTGGAACCACCCTCAGCCTGTCGCTGCTGGAGTTCAGTTTGTTATCCTCTACCTTTTTCTGAAAGTTGTTGTAAGATAAATAGTTACTGCTGTAGTTCACCAAAACAAATACTTGTAGCTTACTGTTGCCTGTTCTAGTTGAAATTTCATTCGCTCTTTGATTTGGAATGCAGTTGACCCAATATGTGAACATGTAAGATTTGTATGTCAAACCATTTCTCATTGTCTCCATACAGCTTAATGCTAATTTATTTTCTTCAGCAGTGTTTTCATAACTGTGAGAACCTGATATAAACCATGTGCTCTTGCTGGAATTTGAGAACAGGCTGTACAGCTCCCTCATGGCTAAACAGTATGTTTAGCATAAAGAGAGAAGGAGATTCTTATTTGAGTTCTATTGTTGCCCCAGATCTCTGTCCTTAAGTTCTCATAGTGTTGCATAACCCTCATTATAGATTGAATATGCAATCTCATTGTTACTTGTTTTAATCACCAAAGGAAGAAGTACACCAGTGTAAGTTGTTGATATTTGTACTGAATTAAGAACCAAAGTACAGAATTTCTTGAAGCATCATTCTGGCTGTGTGGTGCCTGTGAAGTTTAGGTACAGTGACCTATTCAGATAATTTATTTCATATTTACAGTACACAATTGTTGACTTCCTTGTTGTGTTAATTCAAGATGAGCCGTTAGGTTTGAAGGCTCAGCATCAAATATTGCAGTTACTGGTTTATGTTTACTGTCCTGCTGTGCATATATTTTCATGGATATGTCAACTTTCTTTCTAATTAACTTTGAGATCCTGCCCATCTGTATGTCGATGAAGACTGGCCAAGCAAATTGCAATACATGTACTTAAGATTAGTGCCTTAGAACATTTCCTTGTCTGTTGGGCCATGTTCTCTTTTATGCATTGACCAACAGTGCTGATCCATGGAGCAGTCTCTGGTGTTCTGTTTGTAGCACACATGCAGGATGAAATCCACATTCCATGGGTGCGTTCTTTTCCCTTAGCAGGAGCTGGAGAATTGCTACCTGTAAATCTGCAGCAGCAGATCCACTGATAATATTATGCATTTCCACATTCCACCCCTCTTTCCAATCACCACATGGGCTGTAAAGAACAAAGAGTTGAAGATTTGAGAGTGAATATATACAATCCCTGTGTCTTTTTGGAAATATTCAGAAAGAGTTACTTAGGGTGTCATCTCTGTGAATGTTGTGACAATCTTGCTTACATGTGATAGGATTCTTTAAAAATGGCAGATGAGGATGTCTTTGCACTTCACTGATAGCTATCTTATTTTAATTGTCCAAATGGAGATTATTACAATTAAGAGCAACTGCTGGCACACTTCATGTACAGTAGCTGAGCTCCATAATGGTGTAGTATTCACTCTTTTTGTCAAAGACTGTTTATTGTAATATCTATAGAAATACTGAATCATGTAACTAGGCCACCAAAGAAGTATTAACCTTTATAATACATATTTTTTAAATCTACAAATTCCTTTCTGTAACCTGGTAAAGAGGTACTTGTAATGTAAAACTCAGGAAAAAATGGCCAACTTAGTTAGGTTGTTCTTTTCTTCCCTAATCTTTTCTTAAGGAAAAAATTACTTAAGATAGCTTGACAAACTGGAATTGAAATTAATTGACTGCTTTTATTGTGCTAATACATCAAATGGCAGATCAGCCTACATAGATCTCCCCCTTCTTTTTTAAGAACTCCAGGTCTCAGGCAAATGTTCTGTTAATAACGCTGTGCTGCTCATATGCAAACTTGTTGTTTCAAGGTGACATTTGTAATCAGCCATGAGATGCAAAAGAGATAGCATCAGTTTATTCTCTTTCTAAATACAAAATAAAGTCACTTGAGTTAGCTTAATGGTTCAGGCTGGAACGTACTATGTTGTGAATTTGATTTTTTCAAACTCTTAGAAATATCATCGAGGTGGAAAGACCTAGTAAAAAAAGCTTAAAGGAAAAAGAAGGATGCTTTGCTAATGAAAGAATTATGCCAAACTAACTCTCAAGTCTTTTGCAGGTATTCCTGTGTATTTTGTTTTTCAGTCAGTATCCTGCTACTTTCAATGTGACAATTATTTGTTCTTCAATTTAAGCTTTTACAAATGTGTGTTTCTGTTGCATTATAAACTGTTGTGCCTTGTTCCTAGGGAAGAGAGGAAAGATCCCTTGTCTGCCCTAGCAAGAGAGTATGGAGGATCCAAGAGGAATGCCTTGCTCAAGTGGTGCCAGAAGAAAACCGAGGGCTATCAGGTAAGTGCAGAGCTGCCTAGCGCCGCACTGCTGTGGCTGCCAGGCAGTGGAGCCTGCCCGTGGCACAGCCCAGGCTGCTCCACACCTGACTGCATGGACTCAGTGGCCCTGGCATGTCCTGTACTGTCCCCTGGGAACGTGTGCTGCGAGTCCTGCTCCAGCCCCAGCAGCTCCTCAGTCGCTTGGCTCCACATAGCACCAGCTTTTTCTTAAGGGGGCAGCTGCCCTCCCATTGAGGCATGTGAAATCAGCCTTTCACAGGTTGCACTTTGGAAACTGGAGCTGAAACTTTACCAACTTAGGCTTTAAATGAATGTTTCCCAAATGCGGCTGGAGTACCATTTCTTAGATTTCAGAGATTTTTTTTAAATAGGTAATTATCATTGGAGATTTTTTTGATCTTTGAATGCACTCCCATTTGGCCTCTTAGGGACAGTTTGTTTTGTGAAGGTGGCATTGTCTTGCATTTTGAACTTGGCTTTCCACTGCAGTTGCAGACTTTTTTTTTTTTTCTCACTTGGTCCAAATGTTATCAGAAGCCGAAAGAACTCACAAGACAGCTGTCCAGAGTTCTCCTGATTACATTATTTTTTCAAAAGAATAGTGGCTTCAGCAAACTAAACCAGGATGTTAATAGTCTGACCATGATGTATTTGTTTGGTTAACTTGTATTGAAAGTGTTTGGAGTTCCCAACACAATCCTCAGTTTAAGAACTTTACTCTTTCCATGGCTTGAGGCTCACAATGCAGGAGGAAGTTGAGAGGCACATAACAGGATGGTCACCCATCCATAGGAAAAGTCCTCCTTCGGCACAATGGACAGGCTGTGATATAAGCCCTCCCCCTCTTCCTGTGGCACGTCTGGTACTAAACTGTGCTATTTCTGAGGATAAGCAGCTTTGTGGAAAGAGCCTTTCTCCTTCCCCACGTTTTAAAAAAGGCAGGATGTTATATTTCTTTATAAATCCTCGAACTAAGTGCAAAAATATTTTCCCATATTGTCTTGAAATGAAAGATGAATTTGACAGCTTTGTTAATCTGGTTAGGAAAAGTGATAGAAATTATTCCAAACTTTTCATTCTGTAGTTTTGTGCACATGCAAGAATATGCTTCTGGTTCTACAGATTGCTGCTTATAATTCTTTGACTGGTAAAAGGTTTTGAGATTGTGTGCTTGCTTCAAACCTGCAGTACTGAGAAAGCACAGAGCATCTGCAGAGCCACTGCAAAGCCTTCATTGAAACCGTAAGATAGTATCAGGAGGTTATATTAAGTTGTGTCTTGGAGAAGAATGTCTTTTGCTTTAGGCACAGTCATTTTTCATTTCTCTGTTGTACAGAATTTGATTATTTTAAGCATCCCCTGAAATTCAGTTCTGGTTGAACACCATGTTGGTGTTGTCCTAATGTTTTAAACATACCCAGCACTGTATTCATTGTGAACAGTGCTTATCAATATTATCCATACCAGATAAAGATATTTTTCTTTTTTATTTTCAGTGAACCTCTGCTTCATTTTAATTTTATTGTAAAACCATGTGTATTCAAAACTGACAAACAGTAAACAAGCATCAGAGTAATGAGCATCTCCCTTCCTCATTCAGTCCTGCTTAAGGTGTTCACACTTCTTCCTTCCCTGTCATGCAAATCTGGACAGAGTATCCTCTTACCTCCAGCTTTATTGGAGTCTCACACTCTGCCACAGTTCCCTTTTATTCTCAGCATTTCCTGTCATCAGAACTTCTACTTTTCCTCTGTCCCACTGTTGCTTTTGGTTGGTTTAGCACCTGGGTGAGAGCCAGCACATGCTTTTCTGAGCTGCAGGTACAAGCTGGGCTGCCCAGCCCTTCTGTGTCTGAGCTGCTGCAGGAGTCTCACGGAGCATGAGCCCTAAATATCGCAGCCTTTCCCTCTAGGAATAGTTAGCACTTTCTAGTTAGCATTTCTAACCAGCCACCAGTTTCTGTCCAGTTACCAATTTAGCCAATATTACCTGCAAGTATTGCAGGCTGAGGGAAAGATACTTGCAAATTGAATCTGTAACAAATTCTAAAATGACCTGGGAGAGTGTAACCATTATTTGGAAACAAGCAAAATGAAAGTAAGCATTAAAAGCCTTTTTTTCCAGAATAGTTCTTTTGTTAATTTTGTCCTGTTCATATTAAACAACCAATAGTTAAGTAAAACCCTGTAAGCCAGTATTTTTAAGTATGTCTTTGCCAGCAGAGAAAGCTATTTCCTTCTTCATCCATTGCCAGCAGTAATCACTTTTTTGTCTTGTTCTCTCCCTCTCACCTGGAGGTGATGTCTCTCAGCTGTAGGTTTTTATGCATAAATGCATGTAAGGTATTTATAGAAATTTGTTTCAGCTGTTGGTGTTTCACAGGGAAGATGGAACCTTGCACATTGAGATAAAGCTCCATTTCTAACAGAGACATACTTGCTCCTGGCATTGCTTTGCCTTTCATACCTGGAATTATATTTTGCACTGGATAGTGGAAAATAGCTAATAAATCCTAATAAATAGTAATCACACAAGTAGCCAGATGCAAATCTTCATTTCTAAATATTTTTGGAGGTGTACAGAGTTCCAGGTGAGCTGCCAGTGGCTCAGCCTGTTAAACACCAGCTGTGGTGGAGTTGGTTTATCCTTACCACCACCAGCAGGATACAATTGAATGTTGTTGCCTTCAAAGTCCAGCTGTAGCTCTTGAGCTGCTTCTTATTCCATGTGTTGAAAATACTAAAGTACTGAAAAAACAAAAAAACACACTAAAACCTGTCCTGTTTTGAAGAGAGATTTTCTTTATTCGCAAGACAATTGTGGAGAATCAGCCCAACAGAATTGTCTGGTACAACTGGTATGGGTTTTTTGTCTGCTCCAGTAAAATGGAAGAAAAATAACTACTGCTGTCCTATCCCTTCTAGAAAATTGCTTTCAAGCTTTTGACTAAAAGTCTTAAGTACTCATTTCTGCATTAGAAGCTTGAAACTTCGTGAATGCTAAATAATTCAAATATTATTGTGTGGTGAAGCTCTTAATTTCGGTCCATTATAGTGGAATAAACCCTGTTAAAAAACCCTATAAAATACTTCATTGTACACTTTTCTTGATTTATTCAAGCAAATTTGGAGGGGAATAAATGAATAGTTACCTTGAAATGCAGTTGTTAATATTTAACTGTGTTCCAAATGTTTTTTTAAGAGTACCTCAATAAAGAAATTAGATTCATGTAGCCAGTGAAAATAAGAGAAATTGTTACTGGTGTAAAAACCTGTATGACTTAATCTCTTACTATATTGTAGCTTTTAATATGCTGTCTGAATGTTGTTTGCAAGCAGAATTTCTCCTTGGAGCTCAGGATTGGAGAATGGTGTTCTGCAGAAGGTCAGTGCAGAGCTAGCAGGGGCAGGTTCTGTATTAACTTCATCCAGAGCCTGTTCAGTCTCGACACAATTGCACTCACCGAGTTACTGAGCCTCAGTGGATTCCAGGCTGAACAGATCTCTAAGCCATGCAAGAGGAGAGCTGCTCTCAAGATTAGCATTTAGATAAAAGAGGAGCAAATCACCTTTAGTTTTCAGATGAACAGGCACAAAATACTTGACATTTCAGCGTGTGTGAGCTTTGCTCAGGATCTGACACTGCTTCAGAGTACAGAGCCAAGTGCTGCATTTTTCAGAGAAAGAATCCTCCTGGCTCCTCTAAAATATGTGCAGTGTCATAAAACTGTCATAAATTCCAGATAGCTTCAAAGCATAAAGTAATCCCATCCAGCTGTTATGGGGCATTTACCCTGGCTGGAACACAGCTACTTTCATTTTGAGTACACAGCTAATAAAAGTCCCAAAAAGGATGTGAGCATGCATGTTTCATGTTAGAAGAGGACCAATAAACAGGATACACACATCCTTATCTCCAGCAGTATTTCAATTTATTTTCCATTTTTGTCAGCATTCTGAGAGATAATTCACTTCCACAAGTCTGACACCAAAAAAGCAATTGTCACAAGATAGGAACAAGAATAGACTAATTTTTTTTAAGCTTTCTTTAAGCTTTCCACACTTCCGAGGTACAGATACACTTGGTGTAGCTTTGGAGTACCTGTCCTCTATATCATACAATGCTGCTTTCTGCTGGAAAGACCACCTATTTTTTTACCTCTTGTACAGGTGAAAGCTACATGTCTTACAAAAAATTTAATGCTGTGCTCAATGCACCTTGAAATCAAGCAAAGCTTCCATTTGTGTTTGAGCAATAAGTGCAGAATAACAAAACTAAAAGATGGTTCGCGTTGCTTTTTTTTTAAACCTATTCTTATCAACACTAAGCTAGGCCATATTCTACTCAAAGTACTATATTGATTTTAAAAATGCACAAGAAAAGGACATGACTGTGCTTATGTAAGCCTGTGTTCAAATACTGACTCCAGGGTGTGCTTTCTGTGCTGTCTGGTTGATTCATCAGAGTAGTCAGGATGCCAAAACACTTCTCTCCTTGGTTTAAGCTGATGCTTTAGCCAAAAATTGCCGAGTTAAGGAAGGACATGCTTCCTTTTTGTGTTTGGATTGGATTCTGATACAAGAGAAATGTCAACTTGTTAGATTTAATTATGACAAAATTTAGAATAAATTATGAAGCTGTCTGTACCTCTAAGTGCTTCAGACATTAATGTCTGAAGCTATTACTGGATTTTGTGAGAATGACTGCTGCTTTTATGTGCCCAAACTGAAAAATAACATGTGTTTGGTATGGAAAGAAACATTAACTGTCAATGTTTAAGGGTGTCAGTGGTCTGTATTTGCCATTTACTGCCTTTCCAGGAGCTGGGGTTGAACAGGCAGTAGTTGGGACTGCTGCTAAGCCTGTTCCAGAAATACTTCTATATTCTCACCTACTGCCAGAAGTAGACAGCCATGGCTTTATTCCATGAGAGTCAGTGAATTCAATGGAGCATGGAGAGCAGTTCTTTTGTAGTTTACCTTTGTAATCTTTAATGGATACTCTTTTGTGTGTGCATGTATTTTTAAAAGCATTTTACTGGTAATTTTCTGCCATGGGAAGAAGTCTGCCAAGGTCTGTACAGTTAAACTTCAAATCTTGTTTTAAGGCTTTAATATATTATAACACAGAATCATATTAATGGTTTTGCTTTCTCAACCCACTTATATAATTAAACTAATACAACAGAGACATGGACACATGTTTTTGTTTTCTTCATGTCCTGACTCTTTTGAGAGCCAGAGCAAGTTTGGATATGGGAATCTCTCCTTCTTGTGCAGAACAAGGGATAGAGAAATAGCTGCTGTGCAGGATGCTCCTCTGCTCGAGTTCTGATGTGCGAAGTTCAGGGAGATTGAAGACAGCTGTGGATATGTCTGAAGAAGTGGTTAAAATAACTTTGTTCTTAGTTTGTAACTACAAGTTACAAACCATGTTTGTTATGGTTGGGTTTTCAGATGTTTGTGGGGTTTTTTGGCTATGGAAGTCTTCAGGGGTGGATAAAAAACTAAGGAATTACTGGGGTATAATAGTTAACATCTGTTTCTTGCTATTTCTTTTTTTTTTTAAATAGTATTTTCACTGACTGTGGAAGACCCTCTGTTAGTTGAGGATTATTGCAGAAAGCAATAGGAGACAATTTTAAAATCAGCAGTACAGTGGTTAAAGCCACTTTAAAATGGTGAATTTTAGAAAAGTCCTAGGTTTGCAGAGATCTTAGGTTGGTGGTGTGCAGAGCCCAGTCTGTTGAGCAGTCTAGAATGTTTCATAGGGAATCCTGGTTTTAGTCCTTTCTTCCATGTGAGCGCAAGGGAATATTTGTTTTGTGGTGAGTGCTCCTACTCTGCAGTTTGCAGTTCAATAGGGGCTTGAGTCATGCTTGAAATGTTTCTTGTTGTGGATCTACCAGGTTGTTATATTACCATCTGTTTTTCACTTTATATTTTTATATTCTGTCTCCAGAAAGGTCCTACAAATTTTTAACTGTTGTTTACTCCTGGTTGGAAAGTGTCTCCCATAGATCTTTCTATGACAATGATCTGTTGCTTAACTTTGGTTGGAATAGCCTTTTTAAAAAACATCTATCCCAAATATTAGAGGTAGTTTCATTCCCATCCTATGTATTAATACTCAATAGACATGGGCTGGTAAATCCCTTCTAGTTCACCTAACTCCACAAAAGTTTATTCCTTATTTGACAATTTATCTGAAAGTATGGCCCTCGGTTGCTTTAATACTTTGTGGTCTGAAATGTCTTGAAGAATAATTCTAGATTAGATTCCAGCAGAATTCTCTTAATAGAGCCAATTACTTAATAAAAGCAGTAACAAAGAAGAAATTATGTCAGAGATTTTAGGCTGATACTCTGTTTACCATCAATTCTTTGAGAAATAAGAGCTTAATGCAAGATTGATTTCATTATACTGACCAAGCTTTTTCAAAAAAACCACAAGTAGTTAAAAGCATTTAGGAAATAAAATTTGCTGTGTTTAAATGTGCCAGTTATGTGCTCAAAGCTCTACATGAAAAATTAAATTTTCAGTTTAAATGATGATCTGTCCCATTTCTAGATTTGTTTTTTACTGTCTGACCAATATTATTCTTCTTTTAGTCTGAGAGGTAATAATAATTCATAATGCTTAGAGCAATTGGAAACAGAAACCAGTCCCTTTTAATTGTTTCCTTCCGTTGAATTTAATTCAGCTTCTCTGGATACATTAAAATTCTTGGATGATGGATTTGTTTTCTGCTTGTTGTCTTAATAATAGAAGCTGGACCCTACAGGATGATTTAGAAAAATAGGGTATTCTGAGTTTGGTTTTGTTTGAGAGCCAACCAAATTTGTAGGTGCACTTTAAGTGGCCCCTTTTTCCCCCCAATGTTTATATTAAAAATTCAGCATTCTGTGGATACTTATTAACAGTTAAAGTGAAGGTTTTTGTTTACACTGTTGTAATGTTTAAGAGGAGATGACTTTGCTTGTTGTATTTTCACTGTGGCAATGCTAATGTACATCTCTCTCCTCCCTTCCCACATCACTTGGCCATCTCGGGGAGAGAGGAGCACATTTCAGCAAGAGGTGAAAACCAGGATTGAGCTTTTTCTCCCTCAGTGGATTGTATAGCAAAGCAAACATGATATTCACACCTGATTTTCATAGCCAGCTTGCCGCACACAACTGTGACAAGAAAAAGCCTCTCTCCCTACCTTTATCTGTCTTACGGACACAGATGTGAGCTGAGGCCTTACTGGTTACAGGGTGAGGGGAAAGAACTTTCCAGAAAGTAACTTCTGTAAATGGACACAAGTAGAAATTTATTGGCTTTAATAATCAGACATTTTTCCTTTTTTTTTCTTTAAGCCTCATACTATGTGTTGCATATGCTTGCCTAATTTAAGTACCATTGAGAAAGTTTTAACCAGGCATTAATTTAAATCCAATTTCCTGTCTCTCTTGAGGAGGAGAAAAGAGAGCACTTTTTTTTTTCTCCCTTCTTTTTTTTTCCTTTTGCTTTTAAATTTTCCCACCGTGTGGCTGGAGGAAGCTGTGAGCAGAGCTGTTCCCACAGACTGGGGGTCTCCAGCGCCGCCGTTTCCGTGTGCAGGCAGGAGCTGCCGCGGGCCCTGTGCGCCCCAGCACGTACACTGACAGCAGAGCCTGGACCTGCTGGGGCCACTTCGCATCAAAAGTGCTACAGCTCAGCAGGAAACCGAGATTTCCCTCACATTCTTCTAGAAATTGCCCAGAGTTTTGTTTTTTTCCTCTCTTGGAGGAGATTGTGGTTGTTGTTCATTTGAAGTCCAAAGCATTGGTTTGACAAGGAGTGCCCTCGTTCCCAGCCTGGCTCTGGGTGGAGTTTTCTGCCTGAGGAATGACAAGTTTTAGTGTCTTGTCAAAGACAGGTGATGATGATGATGATGACTGAATTGCTGTCAGGTGAGATGTTGGCTCAGGTTCTTGAGATTCTGCACTGTGTGACTGGAGGTCTTAGTTCCTGGTGTGAAAACTTTGAAAACTAAGGAAGGGAGCTCGTTGGCTTCTGCTTGAGCCCAGTTAGGGGAGTTAGATACTAAATCATATTTATATTTCTCCATGAAAGTGTAAAAGATATATGATATATTGTTGTTCCTGGTTGTTTCCTAATTAAAGTTTAAACTGACTGCTATCCACTTAGCTGTCTAACATTGTTTGACTGCCAACAGCCAAATATACAGTCATTTAAAAGGTCACGGAGGCATCTTGTTCATAACTCTTTTGGACTGGGCTGACTCTACAATAATTTATACAGTCTCAGGAGATGCATTTACCAATGCCACTGAGTTTCCTTCGGGAACTAAAAGATCAAGAGTGCAAGACAGCAGTTTTCAATTTCAGTTTCAATCCCAAAGATTCTTTGCTACTGTCAGCACTAAATCTGCTGGAACATCTTTATTTCTAAATGAAAGTTAACTTTTGCTTGTGATCTTGTTCACATCAGTTTCTATAGAGAAATGGTTTGTTTAGATGAGAAGATACTCATCCTCATCAGTTAGAAATTTTGTCTGGATATGAATGTACTAGAAGCAGAAAATAAAATGAGCATTAACAGAGATATGAGCACATTGTCAGATCAGGGATTTGGGGTACATGTATTTATCGTTTGCTTTTCTATCTTGGGGTGTTCAGTTGCACCAAATCTATTCTCTTACCCTCTTTAGCACTACATTTTATAGCTTTTAACACACAGGCACACAATTTGCACTTTTTTTTGAGGGAGGGCTTAATATTATCTGAAATTAATATATGAAATAACTGACTTTTTTGCCACTGTATTTTTTCATTTTCCTCTGTTTGTTGTGTAGTTCTCACCACAGAACTTTAGTATTCGGATGTCCAATGTCACTGCCCATTTCTTCAAAGATATGAAAAAGAAGTATTGATGAATTGCTAGCATCTAATACTTGTTAGATTATGATTGTAATATTGCTTATTTTTTTTTCCCTCCAAGAATATTGACATCACAAACTTCAGCAGCAGCTGGAATGATGGCCTGGCTTTCTGTGCAGTTCTCCACACTTATCTCCCAGCCCATATTCCCTATCAAGAACTGAACAGCCAGGACAAGGTAAGACATTAAACATCCCATTCCCAGGACTGCAGTGATTTAGTTAATATGAGTTAATAAAGAAGAATGAACTAATTTGAGTTGTAAAAAACCCCAGTGTTACTAAGATTTCCAAATCATCTCCATGTATTCTGGTCTTCCACAGTCCCTACCTGCTGGTGTATGAGCCCAGGATGTACAATTAATGATAACACATCCTAAAAACATAAAAGTATTTCATTAATGCGTGAAGAGATTTTTTTTATTTCTGCTTTTTAAAGAATAAATAATCTCTTCTTTAGTGTTTTATAACTCACCTGTTCTCCACTGATAATGGTATTCAGTGTTATTGTCTGAACAGGCAATTAATAAAAAATATTCATAGATTTGTGGATTATATTAGAATACATTCATTCCTATGGCTCTTTTTAAATAACTGTAGTCAAATTATAGACTCCATTTGAAGCAAAAGTAACAGCATTATTATGAACGTTCTTAACACCATTTTGTTATGTTTGAAATAGTATTGCCTTCTTCTCTAACATGTTTTTGTGTCTCATGCAGAGAAGAAATTTCACTTTGGCTTTTCAGGCAGCTGAAAGTGTTGGCATCAAATCTACTCTGGTAAGATTTAAATGCATATTGAATAAATTATGACCCATTTATAAAAATCAAAATTACTCTGTTTTGTACTCTCAAAAGATTTGGATGTGTACACTTAAAAATAGCAGCAGATGAGCTCAGCTAGAGGTTACTGCACTAAACAATGACTGAAATAAAGACCTGTTAAGCTCTAAAAGGAAAGTTCACCTTATCTCTCAAAATCAAAAGAAATACTAGTAAAGGCAATGGATTTGCTTGAGAATAATTTCAGAAATAGTTATGGGATACAGTTTTCAAGAATCTATTAAATCTGTCCTTCTCTGACCTGCTTTTAAAGAATTTGGGATTTTTGGAACTCTGGAGCTACAAATCAAGCAATATAATTTGCTCCTTTGCTCAGTGTAGTGAGCAGTGAGAGTCAAGAGTTGCCTCTTAAGTTTAGACTTTTAATTTGTCATCATGGCAAGTAGTTGTAAGGGTTTTTTCAGTGATTATTTATAAATTGTGTTGCACAAATTCTAGAGTAAAATAATTCGTTTTCAACAGTACAGTATTTACTAGGAAAGAAGTATTTCTGAAGGTGTGGAATTGGGAGTATCCCAAACCCTTCTGAGTGATCACAAAAACTCTGCTGAAATTGCCATTATCAGAAATTACACTTAAGTGATACTTTTGCAACCTAAATTCTAACAGAGCTGCCATAGTTAGCAACTAACAATACAACAGAGTTTTTAAAAATAACACTTTCCTTGATCCTTATCAGTGCTCTTACCCCCCCAAGCATTGTGTTTGCTGACAATGGCAGTGCAACTCCTGGGCTTTCGTACTTTGGCTTTGGCAGAGATTCGAAATGTGGAAGTTTCTTAGCAAGTGCTGATGTAAGAATGAGATTGTGGAAAATAACTGCAGAAATTCTTGCATAATTCAGCCTTAGTTTAAATGGTTGCTGTCTGTCCTTCCTTTTTGTCATGTACTTCGTTACAGATACTCTGAACAGGCAAATTGAATGGAATTAAGTCTAAGTGCAAATTGTATCCATCCTGAGAAGTTAGTATCTGTTTAGGTACCTCCCTGCACAGTGTGTGTGATGTGTATGTTTGTGGATTTTTTTCTCCACCATATTACATGGGTGGAGGGTGAAGAAGGGTGTGAAAACTCCTGTATGTAAATAGGAGTGGAATGCAAAGAGAAGTTGTTTACTCTCTGAAGATGTTCAGTTAAAAAACCCCACAACTTCCCCTTTTTTGAATTCTGGAGATTCCTGCACCCAAAGCTTACAAATAGAGCCTTACAGTAAACAGAAATTTCTACAACTACATCACTCATGTTTTGCTCCGTACATGTGCTGAAGAGGGTAGATGAGATTCAGTTATTTACTGATGCTTAACCTGATGGGAATTTTGAACTTTAATTAGTATCTGGGCCTTGATTCTGTGGCTCACAGTTCCTGGGTAGATTGTGCTGATTTGCAAGGCTAGTGCAGGGCTATGTGAGCTCTCAAATCTGGCTATTGTAGCAGCTGTGCTCAGTGGGGGACAGCTTGAAGCATGCACAGCATCAGACATTTCGATCTTAAGTCAACAAAAGAACTACCTACAGATATGCTATTAATTGCATTTTGTAAGTAATACCAAGATATATGGAAGAAAACAGAGCTTTCTTCATCAGTGCTTTAAATTGTGGAAACTCGACAGATTTACCATTCCCAGGAATGTGTGAAAACACTGCCACATTGCTCTCAGGGTTTTCATTCCTGATTTTGACCAATCTGTTTTCTGTGACAGGACATCAATGAAATGGTGCGAACTGAGCGTCCAGACTGGCAGAATGTCATGCTGTATGTTACAGCAATTTACAAATACTTTGAAACCTGAAACCTAATCGTTCGACAGATCCATGGGATACAACCAACATGAGCTACCAGATGGAAATCTTACTGAAATGCTAATCCCCATTTCACTGAAAACTGGCAACATTTGAGTCCCCTCAAACTTCAGTGACCCTATCCTGGATTGCCTCAGATTGCTTCAGCTACTAAGCCTGGAAACGACTGTTTAAAATCAAGAACTTGTTGCCACAGTGCTTGGAATAACCCAAGTTATTAAGCTATTCAGATTAATTATGTAGCCTAAAGAGCCTGAACTACTTTTGTGCTGCCTTTCCAGTCAGACTTCCTGAAACTTTCTTTCCTGGGAGAGTGAGATGAATGCTTCCCCTAGCATATAGGAGACTGAATGTACAGATAAAGCTTTGAGAAGGAAAAGGATAACATGGCATCATATTACTGAATTTTCTGTAGCATCCTGATTCCACAGACTCTGAATATTCTACCCACAGCATCCGGCAGCCCAATACAGTAGAGTTCTTAATGGTAACTTAGTTACTGCCTATACAGCTATTTTCCATCCTTTAAAATGTGCACAATATTCTAGGAAAACAAGCTTTGATTCCATAATGACAAATTGAGGGGAAAAGTGCTCTTGATACCTCGAAAAATCTGGCACAGAAGAAGTCTTCATTCTAAAGCTTCATTATAAGCCTACCTCTGTCACAGTGATGTGGCTTTCATCTTTATCTTACGGATTGTAAAGACTAGCACATGCAGCTCCTGGCTTTCAGGGTACACTATACTCCAAGGAATCTGTGCAAACTCCCTGTGCTTCCATTCTGACAGAAATGAATCAATAATCACCCCTTGTCTGGCTTGTTCTTTCCTCTCTTCCTCCTTTGCCTGTGCAGCACACGCAGCTACCCCGGGCTTTCCTCTACAGCAATAAGAGCACACGTCATGGATATCTGTGGTAGAAGTTTGGAACTGGGATAGCAATTCCTCTGCAGAGAAGATATTCTCACTAAGATGTAACTATGAAGTAGGTTATCTCAAAATCCAGCTTTGCCATGTTTTCTGTATGTTTTTCATTGGTCTTGCACATCCTCATCTGAGTGACAGAAGGTGAGATGTTCCCTGAGGAGGACTATGGAGGAACTGATGTAATGTGTGTACACCCAGTAGTCTCAAATATTACGTGGAAATGACTCACTGTCACAAGGAAGGAATTGAGAAACTTTAGTCTGCTCAACTTCTTTTTTTCCTAAAATGTACCTGAATTCATTTAGCAGCTCTTGGGCAAAAGAGTTTAAGTGCCTTAGCGATCACTGAGTTGATACGTCCTGGCACTTCAGGGGCCTGGTGTGGAATGTTAATGGCTCCCAACGATTTCATGGCTCCATTTGTCATGAGCTGTTTGTTGTAATCTTGTTTGTCAAATCGGGGGGAGACTTCACTCTGTCATTGCTTCTGCTTCTTGCTTTTCTGAACACTTATCAGCAGTTCAGGCACAGAGCATCTCATTAATATTAAGCAGAAGCTGATTTGAGCAGTGAGTTCTGTAACAGCTGCTATTTATAAGCACAGGCTCTTTCAGCGCAGTAACCCTGTTGTAAAGAAAATAAATCTGTTCTATGGTGCTCTTACGACTGTTAAGGACAGTTTGAATGTCATAGATGTTAACCCAGTGAATGCAGCTGTGCTTGGCATCTGTGAAACTTCTTCATGGTATAAAAGCACAGATTTAACTCAAAATATTGCCAAATCCAAAAGCCCATCATGTGAAGAACACAGCCCACGTGAAGAGTAATAATTCAGCATGTCTCTAGCATTGTATAAGAATACACACTTACACTGATATGTGCCTGTGAGAATTATGGAACTTTGCAAAATAACTACTCAAGCCATGCTGAGGGCCTCTGGAGACGTTTTCAGAGCAGCAGTGTCTCAAACATTCTTACAGCTTTTTAGAGCTAGGAGTAGATACCCTCAGATTATTAACTGGTGCTTTTGAAGAGCCAATGTAATCTAAAGACAATTGTTGCAAGAGAGGTTTCAAGTAAAAAATCTTCATTAATAGATTTTAATAAAAGTCTGAAATGCATTTTCCTCTCCTCTATCTTTCTTCAAACTTTTTTTTTACTTATTTCCTTAAGTTTCAGTAAGAATAGTCTTACTGGAAATACACGTTACTGCTGTCTTGCATTCCATCTCCTACTACTAAATTCCAGATTTTGCCAATTAATGTTTAAAAAACCCTTCTGTTTATCCTCTGAATAGATATCCTTATCTATGATTGTCTTATTCATTGCCTTAGATTTAAAAAAAAATATTTTTCTAATGAAAAGGATAGCATTTCTTGATCTAAATTCAGTCATGACCTGTTTTGGTGAGGTAATTTGAGCTTAGGGCTGATTTTTTTTCTGTCCAATGGTCATCTTAGTTTACCTGGAATGTTGTCCGAGTCCCTAACTGCAATAACACTGAGAGTGTAACCATTTGTCCAAGGAGAAGTCACCTTTGCCAGATCCTTTCTGTTAAAAAGATGAGCTGCTGGTCTTCAGAAAGGAAGAGAGAGAAAAGCTAGAATAATTATAAAAGTGATCTTGTTACAAACTTCCGAGCTCTGTAAACTTCTTCTTGGTGTGATGTGTCTGATAAACCTCTGTGAATCCAGCCCAGGAGCTCTGGGCTTCATGAAGAGTTTTTGTGTGCTGATGTATCTGAGCCTTTACAAACGAGGTGCTGCCCAGCTGCTGAGTTGAAGGAACGAAGCAATGGAAGATCTCAAGCAAACATAATGCCCTGCTGCACTCTGCAGTGTGTTTTTTCTGAAGGTTCAAACCACATTCAAGAGGGAATGTTGTTCAAGAGGGAAAATAGCTGTAGCCCTTCTGGATGTGGAATATTCTGCTGTGTTTGGTTTCTGCTCATAGCTAATCCTGAAACAGCCTGGTTTTTATGTTCATGTGAAGTGCAAGTTCATGCTGATTTATTTTCCTTTTAATCCAGAAAATAGTTCTGAATGTACTAAATATATTTTGTCATCCATTTCTATTTTACTACGTGCCTTGCAAATGCCTGTGCTGTAGAATATCAGGGCTACTTATGGCCAGCTGTAGGGTGGGCAACAAAGTGGAGCTGTGACACATCCTGATGCAGGTACAGCTGTGTCATCCTCTGGATCCTGTGGATGGAAACACTTCTGTAGGTGTTACACTTGCATTGGTTTTTGGTTGGTTTTTTTAAATCCATTTGATTTGGCTGTCTGTTTAAATAGAAACACTAATTTAGTATCTCCAGTGTGTGTATCTCTGGCCCTCACAAAAACCTCTTACTCCCATGCTTCTGAAAAATTGAGTGAAATTTTCCCTTTTAAATTTGTGTTTGTGGATAGATTATCCAGAATGTAGTATATAATTATGATATATTCTGATTTGAAGGTAGATTTTTGTCTCTGCATAAAATATATTCTTTGAGTTACATGTAGTGTTTCTGAGAATTTTTTGTCTCCAATTTTATGGAATATTTCCGCTGTTTGTGTTTTTCAGTAAAGTCTATCATTGTGTTTTAGGAGGCCCTTAATTTGCCAGAGCTGAATGAACTCTGCTTTAGTTTATTGGTGTAGACTCCTATTAATGTCCCTGGCAGCAGTGGTGCTCTGGTTTTATGTGCATGAGGAGGAATAAATTGCACCCCTCCTGTAATGGTGCAGGTTTAAGCTGCTGAGGATCTGCCTTGTGCATCATGTAGCTGTGACATTGGAGTCTCATTTCTGTTTCTGATCTCAGTGTTAAGTTCTTAGCTATTTTTTCAGTTTCAACACTTCAGATATTTGGATTCTTTTGCATCACCAAAAAACTGCCTTCACTCAGTTCTATTTCTGCACAGATTTGGCCCAGGGCACAATTTTTATTCCAGCCTAGTTTTAACCAAGATTATTTGGGAAGTTGGAGATTTGGAGAACTTGTGGGTGTTGTTCTTACTGCCTGTGCCTGCTTTGGGGACGCTGCCTGGTGTTCAGGTGGTGTGTGACATTTCCTTCCAAAGCTGCCCCAGGCTGGCTGGAGTGATGCAGTGACACCTTTGAACTGTGTTCTGGGACTCCTGTGGTGACTTGACTTCTTGTTTGCCTCTTGCAACTAACACAGCCACAAGCAGGAGGTACTGAGGGGCACAGTTCTTCTGGGAAGGAGTCCAGTTGTACACCTCCATGCTGTTCTTTGCCTATTGTGAGTTATGCTGAGGTGGCCTCGAAAGAGGACCTTCAAATAGTCATGTTCATGTGTGGAACTGTTCAAATAGTCACTGTTCATGAGTTAACTCTATAGTTTGTTTGTGGTCCTTCCCTTGACTTGGTAAATATTTATTTCTGTTTTATTTTTATGTTCTGCCAAGCTCTATTTCTGCAATTCCTTTCTTTAAGCTACCATTAGTGTATCCTTTTCTTTAAGCTAATATTAACCAGTTTGAGAAATTATTTGGTGTGAAGTGCTATTAAAATGTTTTTGTCATCCGTGAGTGCTGGACATGCCATTGTGCTTTCCCAAGATAGTGTGTGTTGACTGGCAAAACACAGACATCTCTTAATACATTAATTTTCCCTATTTAGAAAGGTATCTTTAATAGTGTTTCTGCTTTCACAGGAGAGTGGCTGGATGGGTTTTAAATTACTGCGTGGCTTGCTGTGTTCCTCCTCCATCTAAGTTTCTTCTGTTGCATTCCCTGATTTCAGAATCAGTGTTGTAGTACACTCTGTAATTATCAAACCCAAGATGTTAAGCATCTGGAATATGTAGCAAGTATGCTATGGATAATTAATGCTGAATAACTTAAAAGGTCGAAGTTTGTGTTTGTACAGTTCTGATTTCTGTTAACTGATACCAGTGTCTTTTTTCCCCTTATGTTTTTGCTACACTTGTCAGTTGTTTGGATGCAGCACCTTTGAACTCAGTTTGACAAAGCCACTGCCCTAATCTCCTTGAGTTAATTCATTCTGCGATATTAGAATTATTTCCTCACTGAAACTTCAGTAAAACCTACGAATACCAGGTGACTTTCTTCCAACTGCCATTAGCTTTTGCCTGGAATATTCCTTGCCCATAGGCCACTGTCTGCCTCAGAGTTGCACATAAAGTTCCCATCAGTTCCAGCAGGACTTGGGGATACAGAGCAGTAGGGAAAACTTTTGGCAGAATATTACAGCAGCCTGATGCAATTAAGCTGGTTTCATTTTAATCCCCTATTTTCAGGGGTTTTCAGTTTAGGCAAAATCATTTACTGAAATCTGAAATGTGGCCTGTTAGTTCTCCACTGGGAAGTATGCTTCTGTTTAATAATATTTTTATGAGATTGTATTTATGGAAATGGAAAGAAAAATGTCATAAAGCTAGTTTTGTTGCACTTTTCTAAGGCTTTTGTATTTTGCATAGTTCTAGAATATGAGAAAGTTGCTTGGGGAAGTGAAGGCTTCAGAGCTGCTCTTCCCCAGCACAGCAGTGTATTCAGTGCATTTTCACCCCAGTGATCCATGTGTTATTTTGGTTGTGTGTAGCTGGTGGATTGGTGTGGTAGTGAGGGAGCCCAGCGGACATTTCCTGCTGCAGAGGAGCCATTGGCAGTCCTGGTTCCACAGTTCAGGAGCTGACCTTTCCTGACTGTAGACTGCACTTGCAATAATGGAATAATCCATTTTTGATTCTGAACTCTTGCAACAAATGGAAGAAAGGGGCTCTTTTGTTTTGTGTTTTGTTTTGTTTGTTTTGGCTTTTTTTTTTTTTTTTTTTTTTTTGTTCCATTGTTGAAATTTCTCTGGAGGCTTTTAATGGTTTCCAATTTTTTTGCATATGTTCAGTTAGGATGGTTACTTGGGAATCAGTTCAGCTAGGAGGGCACAAATACATGTAACATACTCAAGTAATTAATCCTTGTAACTTACAACATTTCAGTTTGATAGAAACTTTTGGATTTATGTGTATTGTAACATTATTTTTCTGTCTTTAAGTAGCACTTTTATATGTATCTGAAGGGTTTTTTTGAACAGAAATTGTTTTTTCTGTATATTATCTAATGGGAAGAAAGTATAACGCTACTAAACAAGGCATAGACTAGTTTGCTTCCAGACTGTAAGTTCACTTTAGGTCAGTAATGATCAGGAGTTGTTCAGTGAGTTTGAAATAAATCGGTGATCCCCTTTAGTATTGGACAACTCTCCTGATCAAACCCAGAAGGGCATTAATTGGTACCCTCCACCTCTCAGACGAGGGTACTTCCAGTTCAGCTGTGAGGCAGAACTGACAGAACAGTGGTGTGATTTTGGGATTTGGTGAAAAACAGAATTTTATTGGTGCCTCAGACTGACTTCACAGCACTATACTGGATAAGGACTAACCTTGTTTGAGATGACACTGCAGCCAGTAATAATATCTCCTAAATAGCTAATTTAAAGCTCACTTTCCCTGGCCTTTAAAGATTATATAAAAACCAGTGATTCTAAAAGCTCTTCTCATCCATGCAGCTTTTCTGATTTGTATCAGTTTTACTCTTCCTTGAAACACAACTGTTGTATGTCAGTCTGTGTATGGGTTTAGTAATTCTTCCTCTAGACAAGTACAAGTACTTTGCTTTTTTCCCAGAACCCTTTTGAATAGTTTACACACATCTTACGTAGAGAGAGGCTTTGCATAAATGTATAGATGTACCTATATGCACACACAGAAGTGTGTGTGTACTCCTGCAGGTTCTGAGTAAAATGGAATGTGTTTCAAGAAGTGCTTGTGTCTTGAATACTTAGGCTGGTGTATTAGTGTATATATTTAAATGGCAAGGAGGAAAAAACATTTTGTTTGCTTCTGGTTAGAGCTGAGAAATACAGATTTGAGGAAAATTTGAATCAGTGTTCCAATTGTATTTCACGCTGTTTCTGGTTTGAAAGGCACAAGTTGGTAATCATTGGAACTTAAAAAAGTCAGCAAGCCTATGTTAAGCTAAACGTTTTGGAGGACCCAATATGCTTTCAGTTTGCAAGGACCACTAAAGACCTGGGCATTTACTTTCTCCATAATGTATTCTGTATGAGTATTTAGTATGTATGCCTTCAATTTGCCAATGTTGCCATGTTTTCTTCTTAATTATTCATGAAATAAAGGTTGCAAATAGCAGAATGCGTGTTTGTTTTCTTGAATGAAGCTGCTACCAAAGGGGCTGTTTTAATGCTGTTTCTGGACTGTGTTTTGTCACGAGTGTTGCAGGAAGCAATTGTGGAGGTTCTTCTGCTGTGGATGAGGAGTGTGTGAGGAGCTGTTGTGCACATAACCTCAGGAATTTTTTGAAAGTCCTATCTCTCTTGGGATACCAGCAGCCTTTACAGAATCTACCCCCGAAGGGTTTTAAGTGATAAGACAGTGAATAGCCCAGATAAGAGGGGCATGTTTGAGGCATCTGCTTAGCCTGTATTGTCCTAGAGAAGGAAATTGCAGAGAATATGTTCAGTTTAGGCAACTTCTGTAATACATTGCAGGATTAGAATTACTTAAATGTTACTTAACCCGACCCAAGTAAGGCAACTGTGTGCTCACTGCCTCTCTGTCTCTGAAGGAGTTGGGCTGTCGAGAAGTTGGGGACTTAATCTCTATGACAGTTCAGACTATTTAAAGCAGATGCCTAAAAATAAAATTTCCAGGTGAAAATAAAGATTAGAACGCCTTAAATCTGGTTTGGTCTCCATCATCCTGGATGGTAACTGTTTTCAAATGCTGGTTTGGAGCTTTAATTTCAAGTGCTCTGGAATAAATTGGATCCAGAGATTTGGATTGGGCTCCTAATTATTGTAAATATTGTTCTGAAATGCACTGGCTAGTACAGGTATTTTAATTCTACCTTTTTTCTTTTTGAGACCTTGTGTGGTGGTTTCTTTCTGTTCAACAATCCAGAAAAGTCTTTGTCTCAGTAGTGTTATTCTGCAAGAAAATGTCTTGGTTTTCCTTTCTTGAGGTGAAATACTCTCCCTGAGAACTCCTTGCAGTCCTTCCTGCAGTGTCTGCTAGTGCTGGAAGTGCCGTGGTATAAGAACATACCTGGTTTAAGAAAACTCTTTTTTAGTTCCCAAAAAAGGATTTGTGTCCTGTTTTTAAGCATGGATCTTTGGTTTTTATACTTCTTTTGCAAATAAATGTTTCAGAAGTGTAGTGTAGTAGACACATGTCAGAAAATAGACATTTTTCTTTTCTGTACAACCTCATGGAAGGGACTTGTCCACCTACAATGGGCATTTGGAGGGCGTGGGCCAGGCCTGAGAGATGCTACAGTGCAGTGTCTGCACAGTCTGCAGAGCTGCAACTTCCCTTTGCCATATCCACTGAAATAATATTCCCTCACCAAAGTATTTTTCATGGATTGCCTTCCAATCTGTCACTAGAAAATTTTGTTAAAAATGTGAAACCAGCTCCATTAAGAGTGTTTAATATAATAAAATTGGTTCATTATTTTTTAAGGTCTTACTGTAATGAAAAGCTGCAGCTATATGGAATAGTAAATAAAAAACCTCAGAAGCAATATACTATTCTTTTGTACTAAATCACAAAAGGTAATATTGGAGTCATGGTTTTTCTGAGTTAAATTCTGTGGAGGAACTAGGTTAGCAATACAGAACTTCCTGCTAAAATTGTCATAAAGGGTTTCACAATTGCCTTGATTGACCGAAGAGGCTTGGATTAAATCACAGATATTGCAGAGAGCTGGGTGTTGTTCTATGAAGGGCAGAGACCAGAGGGGCTCATGCCATGTGTGTTATTACCACACAAAATTATTTTAAAAGAGAGCCTTATCATTGAAAATTAACTCCTTTCTTACCTTTTCTTATTAACTGGGAAGTTACTTAGAGCCAGCAGCTACTGGTAAAAGATAAAAACCGAACAAAAAGGAGCTGAATTCTGTGCCCTTCACATTGTTCAGCTTCCCTCAGCTCCCTCACTTAATGCTTTGTCTATGTTGTTTTTTCAGCACTATCTTTCCTTGAGCCCAGCATTTCATGCTGAGATGTTCTCATATCTCAAACTGGTATGTTTTCTTTCTCATCCTCAATACTAAAGGTTGAGAGAATTCTTTGAATTTGCTCAGAAAGTTGTGGTGGCATTGAGGAAGCTCCAGTACCTTCTCTAAGAATTGCTGCTTGGTGCTGCAGCCCAGCACCTTGAATGGGGAAGTTGGCTAATTAATGTCTGTTCCTGGCAGCTCCAGATTAGAAGAGCATTTATATCTAATTGAATACTTTTATCCATTTCATTTCTGTTAGAAGAGTTGATCTGAAACCTCCCATGCAAGTCTGTTCAGAAGAAAAATTTGTCTCTGAATTTTTAAAGAAGCAGATGAGGGACTGGTGCCACCAATTCTAATCCAAGTTAAGGTTTTTATTTGTCACCGTTGTTTAACCCTTTGTGTAAAACTTAATTTCCGTATATGAAATGCCCTATTTGAAAAATACGATATCGACATTTCTTAAATTGTTTTTGTCCTTCAGGATTTTCAGTTCTTTGGAACTTCTTAATCTCATTGTGAAAATAGGGTTGGACACAGTAGTGTTTTATCAGAGTATTTTTGCTCTCAGACATTTGCATTGATTCTATAGTGTGGGGCACTATTTGTGCTTCTCTCCAGGGCTGTGCATAGCTCACTCCCTTGTTTATGTCCTTTTCTTAAACCATTTTAGGCTCTTTCCTCACGCCAGAAGCCTAAAAGTTAAGCTCTTAAAAATGAAAGAAACTTGAGAAGGAGACATAACAGTCTGGAGACAACTTCACTGAGCTGTTGACAATATCATATTTTTCAAAAATAAATATCCCACAGAGCACCAAAATGCCACTGTGTTGAGTTAAGGCTGTGTCTCTGTGGGGCCACACTTGAAGTCCATGGGCTGCACAGGGGCACAGCCTGTGCAGGCATGGACAGGGCTGTCTCTAAAATCACAGCTTTGCAGGGTCAGCTTTGAATTTGGGAGCTGCAAAAAATCCCCCCTGAAATGACTGCTCTGAGAAATTATTAAAGCTGGACTTTCATCTCGGCACGGAAGAAGCGTAAAGGGAAAGTTTGCTGCCATTTTCCTCTTGGCCAGAGGTACAGCTGGCATTGGAATGGGGTGCTAAAACACAAGCTCAACTTTATAAAACTCTGAAGTTGTGTCATTTTGCACCAACACTTCCAGCACACACTATTCCCTAGCAGGGAGTGGTGGGGAGCAGGGTCAGCAGCTCCTTTTTGTCTCCAGTTTGTGTTGTGACAAAACTGGATTATACACAATGTGTATTTTGTCAAGTTAAATAAGGGTTGCCCTTTCATTGCTCCTCAGAATAAAATGAGAATAGCTCAAATGAAGAAGAATCAAGTGACTTCTGCTGGGCCTTTCAACTCCAACAGTTCATTTATTGTGTAAAGGTAAGTTATATTTTAGCTGTTGCTCTGCAGCTCCCACATGATGATTCATGCTACCAGTTTTTCTTCTATTAATAGTTTACAGAGAGTGCTTAAATTTAGATTGAATTCCATCTCATAGTCTGTCATGCTGAATAGCATTGAGCGAAATAAAGCCACAGTCTGTTTGGGCAGTGCCTTTTACGGAGAGTACTCAACTCCTGACATGAAATTACTGAAAACCCTTCCTTTGTTCCTGACCCAGACTGAATTCAGACTGTGGTGGGGATATGGTTTGTGTTTCTCTCTGAGGGCAAATCTTACCTTGACTTCAGCTTCTTTTCCTTAAGCCTTTGGTAAAAGCTGAACTCCTCCTGTGCTGGAATTGAACAGTTTGTGCAGATGCTTCAGTCTTTGACATGGTAGTGTCCTTTGTTATGATTTTAGCCATGGGTGTTTCCAGCTAAATTTTGCATGTGTAAATTTGTTAAAGGAGACACTCTTCAGAGAATCTAGCTTTTCCTAGTGTTGATTTTAAAAATGCTATCAAATATTTAATGTTGAACAATGTGAGCGAAATAATTGCATATATACAAACACACATATGAATTTATATATGTGTGTGTATATATATATACATACATACACATATATATATGTCTTTAATGTTGAAGAATTTGCTGGTGTATCCAAAGGACCTCAAGTAAGCATGCCCTCATCCCTTCTCTTAAACTAGCACAGGTGTCTTTCATTGCTTTTGAGGAGATTAAGGCAGTATAATTCAGTCTGGTTAGAAAGAAAAGTTTCACAACAGGGAAGAGCCTCAGAACTGATAAAGTATTAATCTTGTTGTAAAGACAAATAGTTTTTCTATTTAAAACAACACTAATTCTTCCAGATTCTGTTCTAGGCAAACTGATCTGGAAGCCTCAGTAGCTGGGTATGATTTTCTGCTTCCCAGGGTGGCAGGCTGGGTTTGGTTATGAGTCTGTTCTGTGTTTCAGGGGCATCCCTGACATGCCCAGGGTGTCACTCGTGCAGTGCCAACAAAGAGAAGGGTGAGTTTCACAGTAGGTCTTGAGCATGAGGTTTTAGTTAACTTTGGTCTCAGCTTTTTGAAGGAAGCACTTCAAGGGTTGTTCTGCACAGGCTTTCTAGAGTTTACTGCTTGAGCTCTGAGAGAAGTGCAAATACTCTTATCACTACCTTTCAGCTGCCCAAAACTCGGGACTTTGGCTTGTTCAGTTAGACACTGAACAGGATGTTACTGCAGCTCTGCTTTCCAGGAATGAGAAAGCCTTTCTTGGCGCTACACAGGAGAAACAGAAAATGCAATTTCTGTCCTTGCAGTCCTGGACTCTTTTCAGATCTGAGCTAGCGCTGAATGTGTGGCAGTACCTTCCCATTGCTGTGGAGGCTGCTGCAAGCTGTTTTGGTTTCAGTCTGTCTCTTCATGCCATCCCTTCTCAAAGTGTGCCTGGGCACAGCAGTTTTACCAGCAGCTGGTTCATTCTCCAGTGACCAAGGGAAGTTGCACTCTCTGGTGCTGCCACCCCTGCTTATATTATAAAAACAAAGGAAAAATATAAAAGCTGCTTGGATTCCTTACTGTCAATTTACTGTCATTGGCCACTGCTAAGGGAGGGCATAAGTAAAAATACCCAGAGGTAAGGACAATGCACATGGAATATGCACAAGAACTATGGCCTGATACTTGACAGGGACAATGGCATAAACCCAATAGAAAACCAATTAATTTCTTAGTTCAAAAGAAAGGCAACAGATCTGTTCAGATCTTATTATAGTAATGGAAGTTACCCTATCTAACTGCTGAATAGGACATAAACCAGCAGCTGCTCATTATAAACACAATTACTTGTGCAGAAGTGAGAAATAAACATGCAGAAGTCATAGAGGGCCTGGCCCAGTTGCTCTGGGGTGTGTTAATAGTGATTTTTAACATCTTGGATCACTGCAGAACTCCAAGGTGAACAGATAAAATCAGTAGGTGACAATGCAGGTGTCATATGCCATCCAAATGGGAATGGCTGATGTGGGAAGGAACCAATGGTTCGGTGCTTCTGGTATCAGAATGCTTTTATGGAAGGAAAGGACTTTCTAAGAAACATGAGAAGCTGGTCAGGGAGCCATTATCAGCCCAGTCCTGTGAAAGTATTTGGACATTTGCTTTGGATCTTCCGTTACTTGCTGATTTGAAAGAAAATCAACATAGTCTACATCAAATAATCTTAAAATAGGTTAGCTGCAAAATTGAAGAGTTGCAACTGGGAAAAGAAACACCCAGTGATGCAGGTCCTTCAAAGGTAAGGTGATTGTGCTGGTTTTGGTTAGCCCAGTTTTTGCTAGTGGGTGGGGGGAGCACAACATTTGTGACTTGGGAAACTTGTAAGGTGATCCATTGAGGATGGGCTGGTTGGAAGCAACCAGCCTGACAGTTCAGTGAAGGGGGCTGGCTGCAACAGCTTTGGGTTTAATGAATTCAGGAACAAAATAATATTTAGAAGCTGCATCCCTGCTCCTTAAAAGTTTTTTATTCCCAGCTTTCCTTGAATTCAGTGGGAGAGAGTAATTTGGGTGGCATTGAGGATCTGGGCCAAAGAGTGAGGCAGCCTCTACAATACAGGAAACACTGCCCTGGAAAGGAGCAACACTGAGCAGATGTAGCAGGGCCTGGCAGGCAGCTGATTCTGACTTGCCCCTCTAGTTCAAGAACAATCCACAGCATAAAATCTCGTGGAGTATGAATTAGGAGTGGGAAAATACTACCTCTTGTACAGGGCAAATGTGAGGCTATTACATGAACAGTGTCCCATTCCCAGTGTCAGCATTTTTCAAAAAGCTCTGGTGAACGTCATGTAGGCAGGTGGCATTTCTGAATCTATCATTCATGCAGTATGTTTTGATGAGGCTCCTAATTTTCTCATCTCCCACTTTTGCTTTTTCTCTTGACTTGGCTAGTCAGTGTATGTGCTCCGTAAAATCATTTTATGTTACTGTGTGGTAAATTATTCCAGCCCTTTCTCTAACTTCCTGGGAAAAATTACTTTTGTTTTTCTCCCCAGAGGATTCCCATTGTGTTCGGAGCAGCCTTCACTCCGCTCTGTAGTTCCCAGCTGCGTGGCTGAGACAGCCCAGGAACCAGCCTGGCTTCCTGACTGGGTAAGAGTGGAGGGGAGGGCAGCTCAGGTGCCAACTGCTGCTGCCAGTGCTGAATTTTTAATGCTGAGATGCTCATAGATTTTGAGGTTGATGCTGAAGGGGCTGGTGCCAGTTGGCTGCTACTTCTTTCCTACTGTCTTGTTACACCAAAAAAATGTCAAGCATTGCTTGTGCTGTTGCTGCCGGGGAAGGCAGGTGAGCAGTGCTGTGGGTCAGCGATGTGGGAATGCTTCTGGCCAAGGTGGCAGGAGCAAAGCCTCTCTGGAGCGGGGAATCCTAGAATAAAAACTCTGCACGGCACAAGCATCCAACCTGTGGCAGTCCCTGCATGGAGAGGCCCAGGCTGGCTGGCACGGAGATGGATCAGTCTGTCATAGGCTGGGACCTGCCATGGAGTTGGTGGGAAGTGTGGAGTCACTCTGGTGGTTTTTCCTGTTTGCAATGTCCACCCAATAGGAGCACGCACATTAATTATTTGCTGAGAGGTAAACTTGAAAAATAGAAATTAAAAAACTTAGAGCCACAAAGAAGAGGGGATCAAATTCTTGAGAGGTCCTCTCCCTGCTTCAAAATTGCTGCGAGATGAGTCACGGCTGTCCCCAAGTCCTTGGGAGGAGCAGGAGCTGGCTGGGGACAGGCGCACCCCAGGGGCACCGCGGGCAGGAAATGTGCTGTGTGCTGGTGGGATCCACAACCACCTACCCGGTGGGAACGTGAAACTGCTCTCAGATAGTCAATACCTCTGCAGAGAGCTCCTAAACACTTGCAGAGTAGCAATGCACGGGGGTTCCTTTCCGTAGGCAGTAATGGCAGTTAGGCAGAGAAGAGCAGAGTGAAGTTTCTCTGTGTGTGCAGTCTGACCCGGTGTCCCCCACAGCACTGCACGGTGCCACCACAGCCCTGTGTGGTACAGCTGCAGGCTTCGACTCGCTGGGTGGGTTTTCCAGCCTGGAAAGAAGTAGATGCTTAAAATAATGTAGAGAAAGCCCTCCTCCCCTCTCCTCCCCTCTGCCCTCTCCTCTTCCCTCTCCCCTCTCCTTTTTCTCTTCCCTTTCCCCTTTCCTCTCCTTTCTTTCCTCCTTTCATTGTATGCAGATCAAGCCCAGTCAAAGCCCGCTTCTGTCACTTGCAGTTCCCTCACGACAAGCGAGGACTCTCAAGTAAGTGCCCTCTCTCCTCCAGCCCAGCTGCGGGGATGCTGCTCCGGGCTCTCCGTGCTGGCACCGAGCCCCGAGGTGCCGGGTCCCCGCGGGCCGCCAGGTAAAGCTGTGGGGCTGCCGGGCGCCCATCCCGCCGGGGCCGGGAGCGGGGTGGGGGCCGGGAGTGGGAGCCGTTCCCGTGGTCGCTCGTCCCGGTGCCGGTGCGGGTCCCGGTGCCGGTGCGGATCCCCGTGCCGGTTCGTGTCCCGGTGCCGGTGCGGGTCCCGGTGCCGGTGCGGGTCCCGGTGCGGGTCCCCGTGCCGGTGCCGGTGCCGGTGCCGCCGCCGCGCCCGCCCCGCGCCGCCCGCGCCGCCCTGCAGGGGGAGCCGCGGCAGCCGCGTCCTGCGCGGAGGCGGGAGCGGAGCGGAGCGGAGCGGAGCGGGGCAGCGCCGGCACCGCCACACGGCTCCGGGCGCGGCCGGAGCGGAGCGGCGCCCCGAGGCCAGGTGGGTGATGCCGGCGGGCCCGCGGGGAGGGGCGGCGGGGGCCCGGGGTGCAGCTCCCGGGGCGGAGCGGGGCCTCCCGGCCGGGCCGGGCTGCGGGGCTCGTCCCGCTGGAGCATCCCGAACGCGGCGGTACCCGGCGCCGGCAGCCGCGGTGCGCGGTTCGGTTTTCCTTCGCGGTGTCCGCGGTAGCCTCGGTCCCTGTCCTGCCTGTCCCGCGAATTTGAAGAGTGGCCGCCCGCTGCCCTCTCGGTGCTGTCGAGCCCCCACCCCCAAGACGGGGCGATTTTGCCCTGCCACCGCTTTCTCCTGCCCCGGCTCGGATGGTGTTTCTCCCGTGAGCCGGTGCTTTTCACTCCGTCTGATTCCCAGCCGTCAGTCCCTCGACACACCCCCGCTTTCCAAGATGTTTGCTCCACGGATCTTCCCTCAAACATCAGGTGCTGGACTTTGCCTTCCTGCACCCAGCCCTCCTGCGGCCCTTCAGCGGATATTTGTGCTTAATCATAAAATAGTGATTCCACAGGAGCACCCCTCATCCTGTAAACTTCTCGGTAGTGCTTTCGAAGGAGATTTCTATGCACTTCCTAGTCGTGTTAAGGGGAAAAGGGCAGGGACTGAGTAGCGGCTGCAAACCTTTGCGATCTTGTCCCATTCCTTGCCCCCAAATTCCCCAGCTGCGCGTTATCTCTGCCGAGCGGCTGAAAGTTTCCCAGCGGAGTCCCTTTCGCTGTGCCCGGCAGCGCTCAGCCTTGGTAGCCTGTGATGTGTCCATGGAGCTGCCGCTCGCAGAGGGGCCTGTACCCCTGTGCTGGGGGAGAGAGCAGCTGAAGGACAGGGAGAGAGGCTGCAAGGCGCGGGGTGTTTCCAGAGCTGCTGGCAGCATGTGGATGGAGGCTTTTTGCGCTGCAGACAGGAGCCATGCGGGGTGACCTGCCCTCATGCAGTGCCTCAGGCAGCAGGTGCCTTCCCATTCCCGCTGTGTCAGTGCTGCTGTGTGGTGCCCTCGCCGGGGATGCTCCTGGGAGGAGATTTTCTGCATGGTCGTTTGTGTGCTTTATTGCTCTTTTATGCCCTGATGCAGTGTGAGTTTGGGGTCTCGAGTGCAGGGGGACTGCAGGTTTGCTATAGCCTGAATGGCGGAAAGGTGGTTGAGTGCCTTCTTCAAAACTGCCTAGGGCACTGAGCCCACAGGGAGACAGGAAGGGTTAACTTAAAGAGAACACCATGACTCACTTGGTAAATAGTTAATAGAATTGCTGTAACTACTTAAAATTATTTTCCCAAGCAGATGGCCAACTATTAGATAACTCAGTCTTTGGATGTATTTGTTTTCAGGTTTCTTATCAGGCTTGTAAGTCTCAGACACGTGTAACTCAAGAACTGGAGTAATTGATAAATTCGTTCTCCTGCATGAGGGAAACTAACAGAGAGAAAGCACAGTCAGCCCCTGCTGTTAGGGACACCCCTGGAGCATATTGCCCAAGTGAAGTAGAAAAAGATTAGATAAAGTGACCAGCAGGGAGGTGAGAAATATTTCAATTGAATTAGGTCTGTGGAGGAAATACCTTATTTTGAATCACAGTTAAAAAGTCAATATAAACATAATCATGTATCACACAAACCTATGGAAATGAGATCCTGTCTAATGTGGCAAATGGATTAAATTCTGAATTAACCAGGAAAGCTGTGAACCTCTGAATTTGTAGAGAAAACATGTGGGTACAAACTGCAAACATGTATGTGTGTACATAAAATAAAAATTACCTATTCCAGGGTGTGGGGGAAAAAAAAAAAAGGCAAGCAGGTCTCCTTTTTAATGCTGCCCATGTGGTGCATTTTCAATTTTCATGTGTATATAATCTGTGTCTTTCCATATATATTTTTATACATATAAAATAGAATCAGCATCACCCTGTACCAGGTCATGGGATGTTGACCCAGTAATGGTGTTTTTAGCCACTGTCCTTCTATCAGTGGGTACAAAAGGTCTTAGCTGGAAAGTTTCCTGCCAGGTCTGCCATGTTTGCATTTCTGTTTTTGCTGGTATTTTAATAGGATGTTTCCATAAGGGCTGTGGTGCTATTGCATTTGGGTATAATCAACTTTTGAAAGCTATTCATCTCTTTTGTTTAATTTTCAATAATGGATTTCATGCACAGCCATGTGGTTAAGTTCTCTTAAGAGCTACTGGGAAAAGCTGAGCCCAGCAGAAGGTTTGGGGGACTGCTTTGACTCTTCACTCTTCCTTTCAGTCCTGTCTCTCGGAAGGGTCTGGTCCCCCTTTGCTTTTAACCCTGGCTGCTTTTCCATCTTGTGTGGCTGGAAAGTCTCCCTCTTTACCACTTCCTTTCTGCCTGCCTGACTGATGGCTGTATGATCTCTTGTCTGTACAGGATGTTTAAGGTTTCGCAGATTTCCCACCATTTTCACAATGCTTCAACTCTTCACTTTGGTTTGACATTTCCGCCCACTTGAGGTGGGACAAGGCGCAGTGTGGGGAAGGTCTCTGAGCTCTGCACAGCTGGGAGTGAGGTATTCTCCATCCAAAGGCTGGTACCAACATCTCTCTTGGTGTTTTGCAAAGTTCATCCTTGTCTTCAGCTTGAACAGATGCCAGCTCTGCTTGTTCATTTTCTCATTTGATTTGGATTGTGATTAACTCCCAAGGTTGTTCTTTCTTGTGTGATTTCCATCTGAAAATGAAGATGGGCTATTAAACCTTTAATTTTTGTTGGACTCTAAAGTAAAAACCAGGAAAGACATCTTGAGCTGTGTGTCAAGGAATCAGGGCAGATTCTCACACATCAGTGGAGGGTTATTCCCTTTCATCAGGTATTAGGACCAGAAGGCTTGGTTGCTTCATGGACCATCTTCAGGTTTTGCATCAGTGCACTCGAGCAGCCTTGGTGGAGTTACTTGAACAAAATAACACCAGTTCCTTGCTTCTCTGCTCGTTTTAAAAATGCTGAGGAAGCTGCCTACTTAATAAGATGCTTTTGTAGCTGAATATTAAGGGCTGGTCTGGTAGAGGTAAAGAACTGGCAGCATTCTGCCTTGGGAGGACAGGAAGGTCTGGGCAGATGCACAGAAGGTGATTTAACCTCTGAAAGCTTCAGTTCCTTCTGTGGAGTCAGAAGATGCCTCTCCCTTCACAAAGGTTGCATCTGTATCAGGAATTGGTTATATTGCACTTTTTTTTCTGCAGTAAATCTCTGTAGATCAGAATGGACAGATGGCACATGGAATTCTCAATTATGGAAAACATCCTTAGGAGGCACTTGGAGGTCATCTAATTGAGGGATCTGCCCAAAGGCAGGATCAGCTGTGTATTTGCCATTTCTGACATCTTTCTCCATCCTACTCCTAAAGACCTGCAGTGGAGAATCCTCACTTTCCTGGTGGTGATGTCCAGCTTAACCCTCTTTTGCTCTAACTCATTCTTCATTCTGACCGCAGTGGGCAACTCACAATCAGCAAAGAGTATTTTGAAGCACTTCAGCAAATGCAGGTGTTTGTAAATGTGACTGGGTAAAGGTGTGATCTCTTTCACTCCTCCACCTGGGTCCTGTGGCTCTTGCTGGTAGGGATTTTTTTATTTTTATTTTTTGAAAAGTTACACATTTCAAGCCCAAATAAAGTAATTTTGTTACCACTACAAATGCAGCTGTGGAAGGCAGGGTTTGAAAAGAAATGACAGCTACAAGACAAATTGTATTTATCTTAGATGGTAACTCAGGGGTTGCATGCAGTAGGTTTATCAGTATCTGACAGGTAACAAGATAAAGTCCAGGTGTTACACAGGGATGTGGAAAGACCTGAAACAGGAATAAAGAATACTTTACAAAGCATTTTTAGGGGGCATTTGCAAACAATGCATCTGAGACAATGGTGAAGTTAACAGGGAGGGAAACTTCTTGCAGAGATGGTTTGAGCCAGGAACAGGGGGAGGGAAAGGCACGAAGGGGGTGAGGGAATCATCCTGTCCCTCTCTGATACAAGGAGAGGAAAGGGGGGTTTTCCTGGAGCTTTGGAGACGTGACGGGTGACATGCTGGGCTCGTGTCTGTGTGTTGATTAGCATTTGCGATTGCTCCCAGTCGCAGGGGGGAAGGCACTCCGGCATTCTAGTTCTTGCAGGTTGGGGCTGTTTCATCTGCCGGCAGGCTGCAGTACGGCATTCCCCGTCTCCTGTGCCCGCTGTTTGTGGCTCCCGGCGGCAGCCGTGGCCCTTGTTCAGCAGCTCCCGGGGGTTGGCTGCTGGAGCCTCTCGAAGCCCAGCCCGGGCCGCGGGGTCACGTCTGAGCATCCCCCGGGCAGTCCCTCACCCATCGGGGCAGGAGCGCTGCTGACCGGAGCGAAGTGCAATCTTTTAATGCACTTCTTTGAGAATGGTGAGGTTTGCAGTTTTCCCTGTTAGAAGTTTCTTTCCTCATTTAGTATTCAGATGTCAGAGTCTCCTCCATTTTTCTCCTGGCTTTGTTGGTGTTTTGGTTTGGGTCTGCACTGTTGTGCTCTCCTCTTGCTTCTTGTCTCCCCTTTCCCCCCCAGTCCTCCTATATTTTCCTACTGGGGCAGCATAAGTATTTCTGCTCTCTGTGCCTATTCTGTAATATTGGCCTCTTACCCAAATCCTCCTTCTTGTACTGGGAAAGTCCTCTACAAACAGCCCTATCATTTTGGTTATTGAGTTTTCCCCAGCAGAACAGGAGTGTCAGATCCTGGTATGAATCAGCTGTTGAGCTTAAGGACTTAAGGGAGGTAGGTGGTTAAATGCCATATTCGGTGATAATAACAACTCTGGTTTCAGTATGAGACCCATCTACTTGGGCATGGACTGGGATTTTCCATAGGAAATGTTCCCCAGGATAAAAGACAGCTAAGAGGTATGTGGCTTTTTAATAAAATCTTCAGAAGAGAGACACGTGATTGAAATTGATTTGAATAATTACAGTTTCCACATACGTCCAATCCACAGATCAGTGCCCAGGTTCAATGGGACGGTGGAAAATCACATCAGACTAACCTGGGCTGGCACCAGCACCATTACAGCTCCTGGAGCATGTGTGAGGAAGCACACTGACTATTAAAAAGGTTCCTAAAATGTTCGGCAGCTCAGATTTTGGCCAAAAAAATTACTTGTGCTTGTGGCTACCTAGTCAGGGATAGTCTGGGTCAGTTTCTGATAATCCCAAAACTCAGGCCTTTTTAGCTGAACCTTTTAAAACGGAGGCACCTAACTTTGTCAAACACCTAAAAAACATTAATTTTTTTAATGTCATCCTGTGTCTTATGAAATGTTACTCCAAACGCTGATTGACCGTTATGATTAATTCAGGGTTTTTGTTAACTTTCCTACCCCATTGCTACCTTTTCCTCCATGTAACCACCATAGAGCTCAGCTGTATGATTACAGCAGGCAAGAGATGAACACAGTCCACTTGGGAGAAAGCATCCTAAAGGCTTGGGAGTCTCTGTTCTGAACACCTCCCTGGGGTCCATCTCTGCTTGACTAACATCTTTTGTGTTTCAAGTCAAATGTCACAGTCCCTAAGGACCTTGCCTTGGGGGTCTTTTTTGTTTTGTCCTTGTTTGGCAAAGTGTGAGGATTGTGATTGTCATGCATTTGAGAAATGATTGCAGGTTTCTTTTGAGATGGAGCTTTTCTATGATGTCTGATTGTGCAGAGACTGTAAAATATCTAAGTTTTCATAGGACAGAAGTGCTACTTCCTAAGGATAGTGGAGGTATCTCTGCTGGCTGCTGCTCTCCTTGCCTTTCTGCTCCCTCTGGACAAGAACAACAGCTCGTGAACAGCCAACAAATGCAGTAAAATGTTTTCTGAAGTGATTTATGAATGGCTGCTGGTGTCCAGTGTGGTAGTTTGGTGTAGCAGGAGAGAACCCACTGGTGAGCAGTGTCATTTCCTCAGCAGCTCTGTGCTCTCCGCCCCAGCCCAGCGGTGGCTCCAGCTGGAGCTGTCGGAGCAGGAAGTGTGAGAGATATCAGGCTGGCATTGGAGCAGATGTGCTCTGACCACAGCACAGGGGCTTAGGAAATGAAGAAAGGACTTCAGAGTCCTCAGAGCACCAGCTCAACACTGACGTTCCAGGATCAGTAACAGTGACATTGGAAAGTTCTTAATAAATCGGATTATAATCAAGGACCCAGGGGGAAAAAAGTCCCTTTGAGTATCCCTATAGTGTCGGTGTGGCTGGCTGTGATAGCAGAAATGCAAGTCACTTCACAAGGGTGACAGCAGTGTGGTGCAAGTCACAGCAAAGAGGAGAGGGAGTGACAAAGTAAGGGCATATGGCCTGGGGGCATCATCAGAGCATCAGCTCCTTATCCACAGAGGGTGGCAGAGTCCTAAAAATGTCTCAAATAGCTTTGAGGCTGTCACAGAAACACTGACAGGATGGTGAGGCTGACACTGAGCAAATAAGCATCAGCAGTTGGAGAAACACATTATAAAATGGATGAGGGAAAGTGGCTGGAAACAAAGGGGACAGAAAAATTGTTATTATGGCTTTTGCCTGCTTTTGGGATGAACAGTGTTGTGCGATGCTTTCGTCAGGATAGGGAAGGAACATCTGGGGAATCATTTTAAGTTACATGCAGAGAGATGGAAAGACTTACATTCTTTCTGGTGCAGAAGGATGTTGGTTGAGCTGCTACAACAGCTCTCCCTGCACCGGGGTGGGTTTCTGTTTCACCATCAGGGTTTATGCAAACGCTGCTGGCAACCTGCAGGACAGTGCTGGAGGGAGCAGGAGCAGGGGTCCCAGGGCATGGTGGAGAGGAAACCTGTACCTAGAGAAGGCAAATAGGATTTGGGAACAACTGGATAAAAAAGTGCAGGAAAATGAACAGATGTACCCAATTCTCAACTGCCTGTCTGGAAACTTGATATAGAAATGAGAGGCAAAGTCACATCTGGAGAGAAGTCTACTCCAGTATTTTAAAATAGACCAGAATGGATGCATTAGCAATACAATAAATAACTTCAGAGTAAATTCTCCCCTTTCCTGTGTTCCTCAGTGGGTCACCTCTTCTTTATATTCTGTTTCCTCATTTCTCTTATTTCATCCTTGAAGGAAATGCTCCTCATGTGTGAACAGAGCTGGCTTTAGTAGGGCTGTGGGGAGGCAGAGTTTGCCTTTGAGTTCTTCCCTCACACAGGAAAGGAAAGCTGGCTCCTCAGAGACGCTGTGGATGATATTGGCAGTAGTAACTTGTTTCTGGCCATGGTACATGGTTTTAATTATGCTTTTTTACTTGTCTGCCTTATGAAAGCCTATCCAAATGCTCTATATTTTTTTATTTTTAGAAATGCCACCATAGATAAATGAACATCAGTCATCCTGAATACAAATAGTTTGCTCAAAAATCCAACATGTTTCGGTATCTTTTGGCAATATATCATGATGCCTGCTGCCCAGTGAGACTTTGGTGAGCACAGGGGAGCCTTTTCCCTTCTGTTTGTTTGATCTGGCTTATTTAACTGCTGGTCATTCAGCCTTACTTAGTTTTGCCCTCCCTGGCTTTTTGTGACCATTAGAATTGGAATAATTACTCTGAGGTTTTTTCCTTGCTTTTAAACATTTATAACATCCACTTAGGAAAAAAAATATGGTCAAATGTGTTCTGTTCTAATCTTCTCTTCCGCTACCACAAAAAAAAATTAATCCACTTCTAGCACTTGGAGGGCAGGAGGCAAAGCTGCAAAATTGGTTTGGGATTAGCCATTCCTGTCAGCCAGCTCATCTGTGTTATGACCTTTCCTTGCTGTCCAGTGGGATTTCACTTTTGGGGCACTTTTGGTTTTTAATTTTTTTTTTTAATGGGCATAAACAGGAGGAGAAGAGAGATACAGAACAGGCTTGCAGGGTGTGGTTTTGTCACGGTTTTTGTTGCTGTCACTGATGCAGCAGTCTGAGTGTCTCTGGTAAATCAGTCCAGACTTTACACCCAGGTTCACGACGCTTGTTCCTGGAGTGCAGCCTCCTTTTTTTGGCCTGGACTGCACCAGGGATGGAAATGTAAAACAGAATTTTTGCCCCTCTTTCACATTTTTGAACTGACAGACAAAGTTCAGGGACAGTACAGGTCTCTGAAGAGCCATTTCTTCTACCTTTCACAAGTACGTGGAGGGAATGTTTTAAGTCTTGGAGGGCTGTTGCTTTCCTGTAAGAGGGGATTACACCAAATTTAGCAAAGCTGAAGCTCTCATTTTACTCAGTGTTTCAGGAGAATTTGCAAAGCCTATCCAGAAAGCTTGTTACCCTACTGTAGGGTTTCTATTACAGCAGACTTTACTTCCCAAGAGGAGAAAAAGTCTGTGCTTCCAAAAACCCTTGGCCCTGCGTTTTTGCAGTCAGAGCACCAGTGGCTCAGATGATATTTTGGATAAAGTCTGAAATGGTGCTCTGGAAGGGTCAGACAGGCACATGGAGCCCCTTGACAGAATAAGAATTTCCACCCCTCCCTGTGTTCTGCACTTGCATGGGTGTCCACACAGGCAGGCGTGCAAGGGCCTCCAGGAAAGGCTGAGGGAGGGTACAAGTACCTCAGGTACCTGAAAACCGAGACCATGGTGTGCTGATAATTTTGCCTGCTTTGTTTCACTTGTATCCTTTGTTAACAAAGAGCAGTCTAGAGGGAAATAGTCTATTATTAATATTTAATTTCCTCCTATTACTGTAAGCAGATGACCTAAAAGATCATTTAGCCAGCAGCCAATAATAAAGCAAATAGAGGAATCAGCAAATGTATGTCTTGGTTAGGTGGGTGATGCCTCCTTCCTCCTCTTTCCTGCCCCACCCAGCCACAACTCCTCATCTTTCCATGGGATGCTCCCCACAGCTGTGTGTGAGCAGTCAGGGAGCTGGGGAAGCTGCTCTTCATGAAGTTATCATAAAATACCAAACTTCAGAAAGGAAACCCTTGAGCAACACAGAGAAGAGCTCCTGCTGCCTTCCCTATCATTCTCCCCAAAGGACACCTGTTTTCATTATGTTTTACAGCCTCAGTTGTTTTGCAAATTTGTGTGCTGCCTGTGAGCACTCTGGGTTATTGTGACTTGAACCTCTGAAGTGGTGGGGAGAGACAAGGTTTCTCGGAGTCTTTGATTTAAAAGATAGGGAGATTCTCTTTGAGCTGAAGGGATTTCAAAGAGAGGATAAAAACCGACAAGCATCTCCCCCTCCAGGCTTTGGAAAGTAGGAAACAAATGAATTAGCAGCACCAATTTTTCTGCTTAGGGCCACGTATGTATTCAAGGATTTTCCCTGAGGGAATTAGGTAATGTGCATGTGACTGGTACCTGGGAAGGGTCATGTTGTCAGAAGGAGATGCAAGATTGTGATCTGTGGAATGAGCCTTGATGAACACCCCTTCATGGCCCCCTGAGCTGCCTGCTGCCTCTCCTGCCCCATCCTAGGGCAGACACAGAAACCAGCCCCTCTGGAGCCTGGGGAAGCTGCAGTCTGTCACCTCTGTCACCTACGTGCCCACAGACTGTCTGGGGTGCCCTAAGGGCTGCTGATCGTCTGGAGATTTTGCTAATATGCGAGAGGAGCTGTCAAACTGAAGTGTCGCAGGCACTGTGCGCCTGGCAGGTGCACAGAGGGTGCATCTGCTCTGGAGCAGCTGACCGAGCCTGGGCAGCCAAAACCTCCCAAAGCAGGAGGGACTCAGCCTGGAGGGGCCAAGAGCAGGGGATGAGCTTGTTTGAGGTGGGTGATTTGAACCAAGCAGTGGCCAAGCGCTCAGCTCAATGCTCTTGGCACTCAGGAGAGAGAAGGGGCAACACCTTGGTCCAAAGTCAACTGGAGATGCCAAACTAAAGCTTGCTTAGGCTCTGCTGGTGAATTGCTTCATGGGAACATGCTGTGCAGATGCTTTATTGAATTTTCAAGGAGGAGTTTCTCATTGGGACTGTAATATGAGAGAGAACAGAGTGTTCCAAGTCACTACAAACGAACAGAGCACCAGCTTTACAGGTTTGTGAATGACAAAAAAGGCTTATTTAATAATGGGGAAAAGGCCGGAACATAGCCCGGGGTATCAAGAAGGAATTAACAAAATAAAACAAGGGCTTATGAAGAAATACTAATTGTAGCTGCCCAGCCTGTAGGGTGATACAGGTTATTTTTCTTAAGTTTCAAGAAGTTTGCCATGCTGATCCCTCAAGGGCCTGAGATATTAAATATACACTTCCCCAGTGAGTAAAGCAGCTTGTTAATTAATTTTTTCTTATTAGACCTGGTTGCTGAGCCTTTGGGTCTTGCATGAAGTAGACAATTCTACAATAAATTTCATCTTGCCTGTGGATCTATGTCATCTTCTCTAGGTGGTCCCTATTTCATTTTGTCCCTGTACAGTGAATTTCTAGCTATATAAGCAGAAAGACTGAGCCTGTTCTTGTTTTAAAGCAAGTTGCTAATGCTCCTAAAATTGAGCTTTGTTTTGTCAGGTGAGAACTACAGCAGCTGGCACTGCGAGAGAGGAATGAGGAGAGGTGGGTGAGCTCAGGTTGAACATGAATCCTCCTGAGCTGTGGCACATTCTGTCAGCAGCAGGTGAGGCTGAGGTTGTGTGGCCAATAATTGTTTTTTCTAATGTCAGTGGCTACTCAGAGGCGCTGAAGCAGACACAAAATGTTGTTTTGTCCTGGCTGGGACACCTGCTCAGCTCCGGCCATCTCTCCCCTGAGATGTGCTGGCTCTGCAGAACTCTGAGTGTTTTCCGGCCCATCTGAGAGCAGAGGGTGGAAGGACATGCTGTCCTTTTCTGGACATAACATTCCGATTGCTTCGGAATAAATGACTGGGGCTTGGGATAAAGAATGAGGCCACTGTTTGTGTAGGGAGATGGGAAGTGATGGACTAAACAAATTCAGAGATAAAAATTTCAAATTTAACATCAGGCCATGAAACAGTTAAAGCAGAAGGTTAAAAGCTCTGTTGTGTCAGAAAACAGTGGGTGATGTAGTCATTAAACTTCAGATTCCAGCGTTGTGCTTTTTCAGGGTCATGCAGATGTGTAGGAAAATTTAGCTTTGTGCTGAGCCATTAGTATGTGCAGGACCTCCACAGTGAAGTTTGTACCTTTCCTCCTTGTCCTGTTGGAGTTTGAGATGAGCCATTGAAAGAGTCAAGTTAAACAAAATGCATCTAGGGTTATTATGGATTTGTGATTCTACTGAAAGAAGCTCTCAAATGGGGAAGAATATCCAGTAACTTTGTTTTGATCCTCTTCACTGAAGTGTATGAGCTCTGAGCATGATGGGCAAGAGCTATATAGCAGGACTTCAGGCAAATCCTCTGAGTGTCAGGGTTAAGGTGCCCAGTTGTCAGGCTGACTCCTTCCAAACAGGGCTTTCTTCAGTTCTTCTGGCGCCATCTCAGAGTGGGGGGAGGTTGTAGTGGGTTTATTTTCTGTAGCAGTAGTTTGGCTCAAGTATGTCACAGTAACTTGTTACATTTCTTTAAACCTGTGCCAGCACTGGAGTTTGGCCATGCTCTTGGCTGGTGTGGGGAGGTGGGAGCCTGTGGGAGGTGTGTGCTCCCCAAAGCATCACCCTGGGGGACTCAAACTCACACCTACCTCAGAGCCTCAGGCACAGCTCTGTCCTGCCTTGGGCAGCACCCCCCTTCCTCTTAGGGGCCTATTTTGCCCACTGTTTCCCTCGTTTGGTTGTTTTTTCCTCCTACCAGCTTCTTCCTGCCTTTTTTTCTTCCCTTCTTGCTCACACACATGCACACGGCATTGTTTATTTCTCATCCAGCCCCTTCTGTTCTCTCTCCCTCCAGATCTTCTTTATTTATATCTTATATGAGTTCTAATCCCCTTCCCTCAAAGTTGGACTGGAGGGTGAGGTTTCAATATCTCTGCTTTGAAACAAATGTGTTGGGATTTGTAATGGACAAGCAGATGCTTGCAGAGTGATGCAGGGGCATAACACTGACATCCCTGAAATCCAAGAAAGTAGAAGCCATCTTCAGGAGGTTGGTGAAAACCTGGAGGTTTTGCTGTAGGAGCATAGACAATATAAAGATTTCTTGGGGTTTTACTTCTTTAAAAAGATTAAATGGGTGATCTTTATCTTCCTCTTAATAGCTAGATCACACACTAATCTCTTCTGTTGATTTCTTCCACTAAAACCAAACAAAACACAGAAACAAGATAGCTGAAGGTGGAGAAAAGCAAGGGTTTTGAAGCATGTCCAAACCACCAAGAATCATTCACTTTCCTTTCAAATGCAGCATTAGCAATAGAGCTCTAAATCAATGAAAGGTCTAAAATTAGATTATATTCCTGAGATCAGATGTGAATCACAAGTTAATCATATTTTCTTTTATTATCACTGTCTTTACCCTTTTATTTTATCCTCAGAAATTAGGTTTCTGACTTGGAAACAGAGTGAACTGTGAAGGCATCAAACCCTGCTGGGTGAGACCACACCACATCACCTGTGGATGGAGCCCAAAAATCTTGTGTTTTGGAGGTTCATGTTGCATCGAAAACTGAGCTTGGTGATTTATCAGCTAGTGCTGTGTTTCTCTCTCTCCCAGCCCTCTGATGTTTCAAGCTGTTTCTTAAATTAATGAGAAAATATTACTGCTAAAGCTTGCTAAATAAGGTTTGCAACCCACTCTGGAAGTGACAGGCGAGGACAGCAAGCAATTATCTCTTGACTGTGGCACAAAGCTCAGGGAACTGTGTTCTTCCTTCTGTATTTTTAGCTGGTACTGTGGTGAGATGCACCCATATCTGAAGCAGAGGTATGAGGTGGCCTGCAAGGCTGTGCAGGTGATGTGTATCTGCTTGTATGAAGTGCAGCTGCAGGACTGTTTCCTCACGAGCAGCACTTCTTTAGTCCCAGAGCTGTGTCCAGACCCTGCAGGAACTCGAATGCAGCCCTGAGAGATGGCATTGGCATCGTGCCTATTTGTGTATTTCTGGGAGAGGTGTGTTTTAGTGGACCTGTTTCTGGCTGGCTGTAGGTAAAGAATGATGCTGTCCTGAATGTGTGGATGCAACAGACACTATGGACAGTGCAGGTAATGCATAAATGGTTTGCTTATAAGATAGAGATTTACATGAACAAAAGTAATGGAGTTGCAGGAGGGGAGCCTGCAGAGACCCTTGCAGAGACTGTGCATGGTCAGCAGGAATGTCCTCAAAGATGTCACTGTCTGGCACACCTCAAACCATTCTCCCTGCCATGGATCTTGTTCCAGTGCCTGTGTTCGTGAAGGCCAGACTGGGTACGGCACAGAGGGGTGAGCACACATGCCAGCAGCATAACCCCTGTGAATGAGGGTTCATGTCCTTGCAGAGCAGGGCATTGGTGCAGCAGTTCTGTGGCAAAGCACGTGAGGGTGGGCAGCACGTGATGCCTCAAATCCGGTGTTTGCGATCAGAGGGAGACAGGTGTGTGTGAAAGGCTCCTCCACCTTTCCTCTGTGCAGCCTTAGCACTTGCCAGGACATAATTAGTGGGGCTCTCGTGTTTCAGGGCGGGCTATGGAGCAGCTGCTGAAGTGCCAGCTCAGTTGGTAGCCTTGAAAACAAAACGTCCCTTGTTTCTCATCACCACTGTGAAACACTGCCTTCCTGAGCTTGGGTTTGGCCCTTCAGCTTTCAGGATAGACAAAATGCGAGAATTTTGCCAATAGTGTATTCTTCTAGGTCTGTTTAATATCCGTTATCAATTTAATATGCTTCTTTAATGAGACTTTGCTTTCTCCATCTCCTCCATAGAGCCGATTACTTAGTGTATGTGGTTGGTGTTTTTCTCTTTTTAGAGGAAACTGCAAGTGAAGAAGTTTAATGTTTGCTTCAGCTGAAGAGAATATTTCCCAAGTCCTAGTGGGAAAAGGTGAAAAAGAGGACCAGAGGATGTTGCTAGTAGGTATGGAGATGACAGGAAGCCATGACTAGAAGGACGATTGTCAACAGGAAACAAAGCACTGCAGCTGATGTGACACTGCTGTACTGTACAGCTCCTGTGCTGTGCTGCCTGCTGGACTCTGAGGCCTGGGGAGCAGAGTCAGCCACTGAGAGAGATTCTCCTGACTGTTTGGCTGCTGGAGTTTGAATTATCCTGCACCTGGTTAATCCACTTTGCTGGAGCTGGCAAACCCTGGACTTCTTTTCCTGACACCAGCTACTGTAAAGTTCTTGAAGAGCTATGGGCAGAGCAGTGTGTGTGTGACCAGCCTTCCTGGGCTGGCAGCCAAGTGCTCCACAGACCCCAGGCAGCTTTGAGGTGTCTTGGCTGTTCAGTGCTCTGCAGATATGAACGCTGAGCTTTGGGCCTGGTTGTTCTCACCATGCTAGTACATGGGAAGGACGACTTCCTCTCAGACATAGCCTACATCATCCTGGAACTGATCATCGCAGTGCTGGCCATCCTGGGCAACATCCTGGTCTGCTGGGCTGTCTATTTGAATAGCAACTTGCAGAACGTCACCAACTATTTTGTGGTGTCCCTGGCTGCTGCTGACATTGCTGTGGGCGTGCTGGCAATCCCCTTTGCCATCACCATCAGCACTGGCTTCTGTGCCTTCTTCTATGGCTGCCTTTTCATTGCCTGCTTCGTCCTGGTCTTGACTCAGAGTTCAATCTTCAGCCTCCTTGCTATCGCCATCGACAGAATCATTGCCATCCGAATACCCCTCAGGTAAGCAAGGGCAGGGCGGGGGTGGTGAGGGCGGAACATCCCTAAAAACCACAGGTCTGGTGATGAATCAAGGAAGGAAGAGTTAAATGAGGATCAGTGCTTTTTCTCTTGCATTTTGAAAAAAACTTTTCCAGGTCTTAAAGTCTGCCTTGGCTGCTGGATTTTCTGGTCACTCCTTTTTCCTGTTCTTCTCTGTTCTCCTATGGTGTGTGTCCATGGCATCACAAGAGGTGCTGCCTGGGAGCTGCCATTCCACATTTAGGCAGAATCCTGAAGTAGCCTCAATAACCTGTGCCCTGAGCTGCAGCCTGTGGCACCAGAAGGGTCACTGGGAAGGTGGAGGGCAGAAAGGGGATGAGGTCAGATTGTCCCCTTCCCCATGGGGAAGGCAGGGTGGGGACTCTGCCTGAAGCTGTAGCAGCAGGGCAGGGGTGATGGAGGTGGGGTTTTCTCTTAGGGATCCATTAAATGTGAAGGGAGAAGAAGCAGCAGGCTACCAAGGAAGATTGGGACTGCCTTACCACTGCCTCTGGAAGCACAGAATGTATTGGGTCAAGGTAGAGGCTTGTTCCAACCCACACCTGCAGATGGCTGTTTTGTGGTCTCTGCAGTTTAGAGAAAGAAAAGGACATTTGAATGACTGAGCCTGGCTGTTACTTGGTGTGTGCCCAGGGAGGCTGACGTGGGACAAGGGGAAGTTTTGCCACACACACAAGGGCTGCCCCTCAGTTCAGTTCTCCAGGAGCACGCTGTGGTGGGCTGTGTCTGCCCGTGGGCGTGAGGCAGCGCCACATTTCTGTGACAATGCTCCGAGTCATTCACTGAGCTTCAGAGATGGAGAGGAAGCCCCTGGAGAGGCTGGTGCAGGAGAAGTGTAGGAGTCTCCTTCCTTCCTGTCTTGTCCTTAGGAGGATGCAGCACACTCTGAGGAATGGAGAGACTGCCTTCCTCTCCTGAACAACAAATGTGGCTCCAAAAATGGAACAAATTTCTGATTTTTGTGCTCTTGAGTTGGAGTTTTTGGACATCCTCATTCCTCTTGAGCTTAAATCACTTGTGCTGATCTGTGTAATTTAGTTCTGTCTCTTCTGAATACTTTGGTTATGCAGCACTTGTGTCAATTAACACAAACCTCCCATTCAAAACCAGAACAGGAGCTTTGGAGAGCGGAAATTGCCTTTCCATGTGGACCAGGGCAGCCAAGTCTTCCCTGAAGCGTCGCCTCAGCAAGTTCATGCTGCTGTAACATTACCTTTAATGAGTGGCTTCCAAACCCTACTGGTGATACCTGTTACAGCCTCTAGTTCTGACGTAGTTGTAAGGAATAACTGTTCCATTCCATTGCAGAGAAAACTCCATCGATATTAGTTAGCTATAAACTGGACTGTGTCCACTTTTCTACAGTTCTGCTATTGATGATTTCAGTTTATAACCCAAAACAATGATAAATGGTGTGAGGAAACATGTAGGACCCTGGGAGCTGCCTCTGAAATTATTTCGAGAAGGGCTAATGTCTTGATTTCATCTCTCATGAGCTAACTCTGAGGACTTTTGCTGACAGTTTAAGCACTCTTATTGCTAGAGGAAGACTTGCCAGGAATAGGATTTTAAAAATCTGGATTTCTGCCCATTTTTTGGGCTATCACTACAACTGTCTTGTCTTGAAAATGTAATTTCCTGGAACAGCCAAGGTAAAGAGTCTTTTAGAAAAACCAAACTACATCAGTGCTGGGCATGACATCGGTTTCACTATCTTGTTTTGGCAAAAACAAAGCACACCCTCTTCTGCCCCAGGAGCAGAGGGATTGATTGGGTGCAGAAACTATGGGTTCCTCCTCCTCCCTGTCCTCTGCTGGTTTGTCCTTTCACAGCAGGAGTGATGAACTTGTCAATTGTGCTTCCCCTTAAGAATTTATGCATGAGTAAGCATTAGATTTATAGTCTCAGACACGCTGAGGAAGTGAAAGCTGATTATCTGAAAAGGGAAATGTGGTATAATTTAGATTGCCCACATCCTCATGTTTTTTCTTTCTCTAATACCTGTTTGTTTCAAAAATGGGTCAAACAATTTGAAGAAAAGTTCTGCCACTAACAGTGTGTTGTGTTCATCCCATCCTTTAATACCTGGGAAGGCCCCTTCTCCTTCTCACGGGACATGAAAGGTAACCCCAGGTATTCCTAATATTCATTAACTGAATCCTCTTTAATAAACCAAACTTCCTTCACTCTAGTGAAACCAAAAAGGGCCAAACCTATGTTTTATTCTTCTGCTTCTATTTAAAATTTTCAAGTCTGATTTGTCTTAATGAAGGTAACTGCATATGTGGATGTGTATTCCCACAGAAATAAACCGTCAGTATTAAGAAGGCAGAAGAGTGGGTTTTCTGATACTGCTTGGTTTTCTACCCCTCAGTGTATTATTAGAGTTACCTTTGAAATTATTTTTCTGTGAATAAAAGACCCTCCTCCAAAAAATTGCAGTGAGAAAAGACATTTATAGGTGAAATTTAAAAATGGATAAAAACTAATTTGTGAATATCTTATGGATTCTGCCTTTCAAACAATTAAAATGTTGTGTAGAATTTGGTAAACTTTCCCCAAGTTCTCTAGCACTTTGCTTAGTGCTGCCAGGTCTTATACAAATGTAGCGCTCTGCAAGTAAGGCACTCCCAAGGAAGGGAGCCCGAGGCATTGTTCACTTTAGGACAAAATGAGGTCTCTCACATGGCAGGTACCTGAAAACCTGCACTGGCTGATATCAAACCCCCAGGTGCTCTGAATAAAACTGGCCGTGAGTCTCTGAGCCCCAGGATGGAGCCCTGGGCCAAGAACAATTGCTGCTTTCCAGGCTCTGTGGTGCCAGCAAAGGCTCTGCGGGCACCGTGCCCAGCCACGTGCTTCTGTGCAGGCATTTGGGTAAAGATATTCCCAGGGGAAGGACAGGTAGCTCTGGAAAGAGAGGGGAAATTTTCCTTCCTGCAGCCAAATAGAAAAGTTTTCTGGGGTTACTGGTGTTGCTGCTTGCTCTGAGTGCTGGATTCAGGCACAAAACACACAGGTCATACAGTGCCAACTGCAGGCCTTTTCCTCTGATGAAAGCTGCTTTTGCTGCTGCAATGCTTCTCTGGGGGAATATTATTAAGGTACAGCTCCCTGACATTTGGAAGTTTGGGGCTGATTTATCCCATGTGGTGGTGATTCAAACTGCAGCTCTGAGGTGGCACTGGAATGTTTTTCTGCCAGAGGACATGAAGAACTGACTTCTCAAAGTCTGGAGTAGGAAAAACAGGGAAGAGGAACGCCATCCCTGAATGAAGATGTGCAAGGGACCTTTGTGCTGAGAACAGTCTGTTTCAGTAGTAGCTTTAATTCTCTGTGGTTGCCTTCTGAAATGCTCATATGTGAGCATCTGAACCAGTGAATCAGGGATTTAATGTTTTATTGTCACTTTGAGCCATATGTGGACTTATTTCTTTCCCTGCTCACCATATACCTTTTGACTTTATGGCAGGCATTTCCTACATGTGCTCATGTTAAAAAGATGTAGGGCAGGTTTAGCCCAATATGAGAAAAGAGTAATTCCCCTCCTCCCCTGAATGCGGGCACAGCTTTGAAAGCAGTGGCTTCCTGCACAGAACTTGCTGTTACCAAGGTTTTATTCTGGAAGCCAATCATGTCATGGGCAGAACTGTGTCTGCCCATCATTCCTGCTTCTGCTGTTTAGAGAATAACGGGGGCCACCTGTGGGATCCCACTCCCCCTGTCTCTATAGCATGGGCAGCACCAGGGTCAGCTGGTACCTGGCAACAGGGGAGAAAGGTTCCTGACAGGGTTTTGGGAAAGCGTTGTTTAGCTGGTACATGAGAAGGTCTCGGTTTGATTTCTTGCCCTGCCACAGATTTCCTGGATGATGTGAGATTGCCAGTGTCTCTCATTTCCAGGTACATGTAGTAGGGATTGAATATCCTCCTTGGTGCTGTCCCTGACGGCTGCAGCTGCCTGAGGTGTGGGCTCATGTTCGGGGAGCAGCGTTTTGTAGTGATTTGTTAAACACCTTTGAGCACTGCTGGAATTCAGATCAAAGCCCTCAGCTGAGCACAGGCTTTCTGGGTGATGCAGTAAAGGTGCCTGCAGAATGCTCTGTGCCTGGCAGAGGGTGTGCAGTGCTGTCCACCAGAGGAGGGTTTGGAAGACAAGCAGCAGGATGGCTGCATGCTGTGATGGTGAGTTAGGCCAGCTACATATCGTGCAATGTACGGAAAGATTTTAACTTCTCCCTAAAGACTCTATAGTTCTTAAAGCAGCTCTGTCTTCCACCCAGTCTCACAGACTCTGTGCAGGAATCATTGCCTCCCTGACACAGAGCTTAGTCCAAGGACCCAGAAGTGTCACATCCACAGCCAAGTTACTTGAGGCAGCCCAGAGGAGCTTGGTACATTCATCAAGGGCAGCGGTTCTCTTGCAGTCATTTTGCCAGCTGGGTGATTGGGAGAGCAGCAGGGCAGGTGAAACTATTTTGGGGAAAACATTCACATTTTCATGTGTTTGCAAAAGCTGGTTTCACTTTCTAGAGGAGGCAGGTGACCCTTTCCCCACGCCCTGTGCTATCATGAGCATCCCTGTGCTCTGCATTAATGTCCTTTGTGTCTTGAATTTCTCAAGTAGAAGTGGTTGTTTGTGTAGCAAGTGCATTATTTCCAGGAAGCAGAACTGCTGGAGCACAGACAATCCAGTGCTGTCTGGACATATCAGGCATGCTGCAAAGTCACCTGCCAGCTATGCAGAACATGGGCTGCAGGTGTGACCAGCTCCTTTCAGCAGTTTGCGTCTCCTGCATGGTGCCAGCACTCACAGGATGGGGGATGTGTCTGGGAAGCCCTGAACTTACCCTGTAGAGCTCTGCAGCACTGGGGACACAGAGAGTGGCTTTGGCCTGGCTGCTGTGAGCCTGGAAAGATACTGAGGCAAAGTACACAAAGATGTACACAATGTCTTCAATGACATCTCTAAGTGGATAAAAGGAAAGAGTCCAGGAAAGCCCATCTGGACTACAGCCCTACCTCAGCCAAGTCAGTCAGAGGTGTCTCATGTGGATCCTAGAAATTAAGCTCTCCTAAACAAATTAACACTTCTCAGTGGGTACCTGGCCAACACAAGGCCATTGACTATGTCACGAGATGCTGTGAGCTTTCTGTCTTAACCCTTGGAGACACTGAGCAAGGTGTTGTGGACATGCACTCCAGCACAGCACACTGCAGCTGGAAAGCTGCTTGGGTTGAGTGCTGCTCCGAAGCCTTGTAAAGCTTCTTGCATGGGAATCCCCAGAGGGTAAGAGGGAGGGGGAAGTGTGGGGGGGTGTTTGTCTGGAGCAGTAATGAATATATTTTTAGTGGAAGGGAAGGGACATCTCTAGTCGTGGGATAACAGCTGCACGATTTCAAAATTCCTCTGACAAGATGCAGCTAATTCCAGGGCTGCAGGGTTTTGGTGGGTTTTTCTTTTTTTGTTTTGTTTTGTTTTTTGTTTTTCCAAGCTTCAAGGGCCTTCAGCCACTCTCTTGCTCCCTCAGTGTACATTTCAAAGCACAGATGCTGTCTTGATGTGTTGATGAGGCCTGAATGTGAGCAGCTCTCTGCTACCATCCATGCTGTGCCCTTTGCATCCCTTAAGCACTGGGCAGGATCCATTAATTGCTGGAAAAACCCTTCTTCTCCCTCAGAATTAGCAGAATTCCTCCTGCATTTCTGGAAGGATGATTAAGTGTGTCTTGGGTGCTGGGAATTGTGTGGTTGGCTCCCTTATCCACTCGCTCTTTTCTGATTTTTAAATGCAACTGAGAAAGGGAAATTCAAGCCTGATGGGTCTTGCTTTTTTACAAAAGCAGCCTCTCTCCTCCCCTGTCTTGAACTTGTGTTGGGATAGTAGCATGAACCTGTGGGAGTAATTATTTCATTGGGAGATGGAAAGATTTCTGTGGCTTGTTGTATTATTTCTTTTAATGTTTGTTTTCTGAGAGAATTCTGGGGACAGAAGGAGAAGGAGCGCTGGGTAAACACTGGGAGCCCAGCGCTACCCTCTGATCGCAGACACATGGGGTCAAGTACAGTGTGGGACCCACGCTGGACAATGTGGGAATCTGGCCATCTACTTTCCATGCTGAGCATTACCCAGGGAAGGAAATTGCATTGAAATGTTAAACTGCTGCCCTCATTTACATTTTCAGAGTGAAGAACTGGTGCAGTCAGCTCAGGACTCGCAGTAACCAGTGAGGCCTTGGGAACTGGCTGATATTTCAAACAAACCAAAGTCTCTGCAGCACTGTCAGATTCTTACCATATTGCTTATTGTTTCTTTCAGCAGGTCTTGGAGAGTTTACTGTTAAAAGCACTGGCATCAGTCAGGTGTATCAATACCTCCACCACTGAGGTCCCTTTGGTGTGTGCAGTGCAGCCCATGGCACACCTATAGTCAGAACATTGTCCTCAGCTTAATTCCTCCTTTCAGAGAAAAACATGGGGTCAGCTTAGCTGGGCTGGTGAGGAAAACTGCTGGCTTGCCTCAGTTATTTCAGGAAGGTTAGTGGTACTGGTGTTCCTGAAAGTGCCGTGGTGGAGCAGAGTGAGGCACTGTGCAAGGCCAGCCTGGCTGCTGTAACCGAGCCAGCAGGATTTCCCTGGAGCACACCAGAACGTGGACGCAGAGCTGGTGGCACTGTGCCTCCAGGTTCTTTTGTGCTGTTGGGTTTACAGATCCACTGCAAGACAGACCTACCAATTCCATGCTAAAAGGCTGCTCCTTTGCCAAGAAGGAGACACTGCCTCAGCCTTCAGCAAGAGACCCACAGTGTCTTCATCACAAGGGTCAGAGCAGTGCCGTTGGTTATCCAGGCTGCAAGATCTATATGCATGCCTAAGTGGACTGGGGAAGGAGCACAGATGAAAACTGAATTAATTTCCCAGCTTTTCTGTCAACTATTCACTGCCTGAAGAAAAGGGGAGGGGAATAGGTGGCTGACAGTGTCACCATGGAGTCCTTGCTGTGCTTGGTGGGTTCTGCACAGGAGTTCAAAGGCCCCTCTGATGAAGCAGGTGCCTTTCTCACTGTCTTCTGGAATAGGGGCCCATTGGGAGGTTGCGTAGGTGCCAGGAGCTTTGTTGAATGACACTGATACAGATCCCATCTCCTCTGCTTTACAGGTACAATGGCTTGGTGACCGGCTCCCGAGCCAAAGGCATCATTGCCATCTGCTGGGTGTTGTCCTTCATCATCGGCCTGACCCCAATGCTGGGGTGGCACAAACGCCCCCCGATCGAAGAGCTGGGTTCCAACAGGTCCTCTCCCATCAACTGCAGCAACAGCATGGTGGCCTGTCTCTTTGAGGCCGTGGTCACGATGGAGTACATGGTCTACTACAACTTCTTTGCCTGTGTGCTCCTGCCCCTCCTTCTCATGTTTGGTATCTACTTGAAAATCTTCATGGCAGCCCGGCGCCAGCTCAAGCAGATGGAGAACAACATGGTACACGGGGAACGTTCCCGCTCCACGTTGCAGAAGGAAGTCCATGCAGCCAAGTCTTTAGCCATCATTGTTGGACTGTTTGCATTTTGCTGGCTTCCACTGCACATTATTAACTGCTTTACCCTTTTTTGCCCAAATTGTGCCCATGCCCCCCTGTGGTTGATGTATCTGGCTATTATCCTGTCTCATGCTAACTCGGTTGTAAACCCCCTAATTTATGCCTACCGGATCAGGGAGTTCCGATACACCTTCCGTAAAATCATCAGCCAGCATATCCTGGGCCGGAAGGAGCCGTTCAAGGCAGGAACAGCCAGCTCCAGGACTTCCACCCATGGTGGGGACACAGAGAACGCCAGCATACGGATCAGTGAGTATGCGCTAGAGGTATACACCAATGGAGAAATCCACAGGGATCCTGAAAAGCAGGACTTAAACAAATGCAAAGCTGGCTTGGAATGGCACCAGAATGGAAATGCTCGGGACCGGGAGACAAATGGGCATCTTCCACATTCCTGCAAAAATGGGATTCTCTCAGATGCATGCCTGAATAGGGAGCTTCACAGTGAAGAGCTAATTGATGCCCAGGTGTCTTACTCAGATCTGGAAAGAGCAGCCTTTGCTGCAGCTGATGTTTCCTGATGAGACTCTCAAAGTCTTCCGGGTAGAATTATTTTTTTTCCATTGGTGACCTCTGCCATGGCAGAAAGGGAAGTTGGGGGGCGGGGGGAGAGCAGTGTATTCAGATCGCTGTGAAGAAAGGGGTCCATATCCAGGACTATTGGATGATCCTAAATACCAGACTGGAGAAAAGCCAAGAGACCACTGAAGTGGACTAAGGAAGGAGGGACATGTTACCTGTTAATGACCTGTCACCAAGAGCAGTGTCAAGGTCAAGGATGGCATTCCAAATTCAGCACTGGGAGACTGCTGATGCAGGGATTTCGTGACATTGTGCTGTACTGTGCCTGTGGTTGTATGTTGGTTTTGCTATCTTTACCAATGGAAATAGAAACATGGCTGGAAGTATTTCCTGAATAACACAGAGCAGCTGGGAAGGGCCCTTTTGGTACTATGGCCCTGCAACAAGCAGAAGGGGGGATAGCAAAATCTGTTGTCAGGAAGGATGCCAGGAGCTGCTTGCAGGGAACGAATTTACCTGATGGGAATTCTGGATACTTTCAACCATGGCATTTTGCCTTTCAGTTCATGTTTTTAAAGCTTATACTGCAACAGGTTGCTTGAACAGTTCTTTTCCATGTGATGATGAGGTTACTTTACGTTAAGTTATAAAAGATGGGCGAGAACTCATATCCATTCCCTGAGCGCTCAGTGTTCCAGATGCACAAGGCAAATATAAGCTCTTAGCTCTCCACTTTGTCCAACAAATCACCAAGGCAGTGCCAGTAATACCGATTTCCCTTGGTTGATAGCAAGATGTGGTGCTGTGGGCCAGGTTTGTGGGCTGTGTCCCCAGCGCAGGGCTGTGAAGGGCTGTGGGTGTGTGAGCTCTCTGTAGGCTGGTGGAACCCTCTGCTTTCCCCCTGTCTCTGTGCTCGTCCTCCTGAGCTCCTAGAATGCAAATTCTTTTCCATGGCCCCAGATGTGTGTGAGGGGAGGTAATATTCCATATTTCAGTCATTTTCATCCTCACTCAAAAGGCTGTGGGATCTTTTTCTTCTTTCGTGGGATAGGGAGCAATCCACACACATAACTTCCACTTAATTTTGGGATTCCAGTGAGCTCTATTTAAACACCAGCTCTCCTGTGATATCAGTTTTTTCCTGTGAAGCCTGATGTGTCACTGTGGTGCAGAGGCCTGTCTAGTTAGAAGATGCTCCTCCTCTGAGAAACGGAAAGGTGTCGGTAGTATTGCAACTTAGTTTAGAAACTGCAGTTTCTACTTTCTGTAGAAGAGAACAGGCAAGTTTGTGCTTCAACAAACGTACATCCTGATGTGGTTTGTTGCAGAGGTGTTTCACAGCAGTTAGATAATTTTCTGTGTGACAGGAAATCTGGCAGCTCAAGGACAGCAGAAACACACATCAGCTTGAATTCTACCTGAATATTGTCCGGTTTTTGTTTTTCAGACAAATAGTTCATGTCCAATACTACCAGCTTTCTGGAGAGACAGGCAGTAGTGGTCCTACTTCTACTACTAGAAGTCTGGTAATTCCAGGGATCTGAAGCTTATTCCCTAGCTGAAAACATTAGGAATATCCCCCAAATCTGCCTCATCCTTATGTCTGTCCACTAGCATTTCAGAATCCAAGGGAAACTGGATTTTCATATTTGAGGAAGAGCAGGTTAGGTTTGTGTGTTGCTATTCTGTGTTTATTTTGTATATTGTGAAATACTAAAGTGAAAAATAAGTTTTATTTTGAGGAGAATTTTCTGTTTGCCAGTGTCCCTGCATGGAGGTGGGGAGAGGTTTGTGATGCTGAATGTGTTTGAGTACATAACTGCTCTGGGCTAGCACAAAGTTTGATGTGAGATGGATAAAAAGATGTTGCAGCCACCACAGTCCTTAGAAGAAAGACAGGCCAGTTTGTAGAACAATAGACTTCATGGTTTAATTGAGCTGCTGCTTTCTTGGCACGGCTCTCTCCCATAGTCTGACGTCAGAGTGGTTTATCACTCCAGCACCATTAAGGAGCACTAAGCCATTTCCCTGTGACTGACGTCATAGGTAGTTCCTCCATGGGGTGACTTGGGATCTCTTGATCTTTCTTGATGGAATATTTCTGTAGGTTATTTGTGTGATGGCTCCTCTGACCTCCTGTAACAGTGGCAGAGGAACTCAGGAAAATGGGGTTTGTTCTCTTCGGGCCTCAGCTGGGAGCTGAAATGTTTCTAAGAATAACACAGGATTGCATCCGGCACTCATGTCAATAACAATTAGGTCCACAAAGAAGCAGAGCAAGGAAGGAAGTGTGGGAAAATACCAGCATTGCTCCTGTGCTGGAACACACACGAGTGCAGAAGTGTCTCCTACTGAGTTTTAGCTGCCATTGTAAAGGGATGGTTTGGACCACATTGGATAAGATTTTCAACAGCTGGTGTGGGTTGGTTGCTTTCTATTGCTTCCTGAGCCTCTCCACACTCACTTGTGGCAGTTTCTTGCTTGGTTGCCACAAGAATCAAGTTGATCTATGTTGATGGACAAACTTAGCATTGTTGCTCCGGAAGACTTTCCTGCCCAGCCAGATCACCATGTGAGCTTACTGACTTTCCAGACGTCTTGAATTTGGCTTTTGTGCTGCTGCTTGAGCTGCCCCTAGCTGTGTCCAGTCCCTTTCAATATTAGTGATCCAGACTGGAAGTGAAAAGGGTGTGTGAAGGGGGTGGGCTGTGTGCAGGAGGAAGTGCAGGGTACAGAGAGCATGGTTTGTGGAGCTGTCTGCAGTCACAGGAAGGAAGGGATGGCAGCTGCACCACGTGCTGGGCCTTCTGGCAAACATATGGCTGAGATGGACCCTCAGAGGTTGTTTCTGAAGCAGTTGTTGGGGAGAGCAGGAACCTTCTGAATGGAATTTTGGACTTCTTATTTCTTGTTTCCTAGGGATCATAATTTCAGAGCTTCCTGCTTTTTGGTTTGTTTTACTTTTTTTTTTTTTTTTAAAAAAGAAGCAATAGGTCCCATCAATGAAGTGTGCTCTTTCCTTCTCCTGGAACCTCTTCACTCTTGAGAGAAGTACCTGCCTTCCAGACTTCATAGGACCACTCATATCCCCACTTTTCTTCCAGTTGGAGAATGTGTAGCTGATCCAGCTCTTCTTTATAAACACAAATGGTACCAAGACAAATGGAAGAATGAGGAGACTGTCAGGATAGGCTCAAGAAGACCTTCCTGGGAATCCAAGGTGCAGTGGGTCCAGAGAGTAGGAGCTGGGGTCAGAAGAGACTAATTTCACTGAATGAGAACTTCTTGCTAAAAAAGTCTGAAGATGCATAGAGAGATGTGGTGTCTCGTTTGGTGTGAGGGCATTCCATGAATTTCACCATTCCCTGAAGACTCTTAGGCTCCAGGGTTTATTTGCTTTATAAGAGTTTTGGAGAAAGCAAAATTTGATCAGTTGCCAGGAGTAATTTTATCAAGAGCTCTTGGGGCCCTCTCCTCAATAGGGCACTGCTTTTTGTGTGTGCAAATAAATGCGTTTACAGCTGCATCCTGCAGAGTGCCTTTTGGATCAGTGATATTTCAAAGCTCTGTGCAAGCTTGAACTGCAGCTCTTGAACTGAGAAGCAATTTGGCATGGTGGAACAGCTGGGAATACTGTAGACAGAAAGGGTTTCTGATGGATTCCAGTGGGTGCTAAGGTGCAGGTGGACGTGGAGAAACATGGAATAATCTGAACCTTTGATTTTTTTTTTTAAAAAAGAGGTCTCAGGGGATGCTGGTAGATATAGAGAAGTCTCTAAGGTGTGGGAGACTGGAGGGTCAGGATGGACAGGAAATCTTGGTGGTGAAGGAGGATATGTAGGGAAGGTGTTGGGGAGGATTTCAGGGGAGTAGGAATGTGCAGGGAGGTGGTGTGGGGTGTAAAGATGATGCTGGCTTGAGACCAAGGTCTGACTTGCTGAGGAGGGTCTCTGGAAGGGTTGTACAGCATTACAGCTCTCCTGGGGTCACTGCAAGGATGATCTATCTGGGGTGTGCAGAGGGTCAACTATGTATGGTCTGTATTGACGGAGGCAGGGATGGTTCTTATGGATTATGTCCTTTCCAGATACCTTGTCCCATTGCATGAGCACATCCAGGTACAACAAATCCCCTTCTGCTTCATGAGCATGGGCCCTACCTAAAACCAAATCCATCCAGCCAAGTTCTGTGGAAGGACAAACAGGTTGCAGTCGTGCTGCAATGCATTAAACCTGCATGCAATATTCTCTAGTGGTGTTTGCTATGTTCAGCTGCCTAAAAGTCAGTTCTCTCCCAATCTGTTTTGGGCATCAAATTGCACTGAGTCATTTCAGAGTATTTTCTTTCCAGCCCTGAGCTGTCCTTATGGTAAAACACATCTAGAGTAACAAATATCACCAGTTCCTCATTTGCATGAGAGGTGACTAACCCTGACAGATGAGAATCCCCAAACTAGGGCAATGTTGTGTGTAACTCCCCATCTTACTTGCCTGCTGGGACTGTTCACACAAGGATGTGTTAAAATCAAGACTGGAACCTGTTGATCTGAGAACATCCTTCACTCCCCCCACTGTCTCAGGAGCTGGTGTTCCTGCCCTGTCCTGTGGAGAGGTTCTCTGTGGTCTTCAAACCAAGACACTATGAACACCCTGCTGCACATGCTGTCAGTATGAAACAATTACTCTTTTAATTTAAATGTTTTATGATATAGGTGTTGTTTTCCCTCTGTCAGTTACCACTGGGGGGCGGGGGGCGGGGAGGGGTGGGAGAATCTGTGCATGCAAATGTATTTAAAGTGCATTGACCAAAGGTTTTTTTGAATCTGTGAAGTTTTCATATCTGTGAAGTCATCAGACTGCTGGGCAGTGAGGAGCCGCTGGTGCTGCGGAGTCTGTCTTGGTTACATTTCTTAATAAGCATTAAAATAATAAAATATATTTGTAAAAGAGAGTGTGAGTGCCTTTGTCCCAGGAAGATCTGGCTGGATCTTGTGTGCAAGTATTTTCTTATTGTATTATTAGCTTTCCCCATAGATTGATCCTTCTGGAAAGCTCTCTCCCTGGCGCTGCCTATGCTTTTGCAGAAGAGATTAGCATGGACAAAAGTGACAGACCCAAGTGGACTAGAAGACTCCTCCCATCTCTTCCATCCTGGGATCTGTCATCATGGCAGTAGGAGAAATCATTCACAGCTGTGTATGGAACACGAGGTAGGGATGTATTCACGTGCCCTGGCAGGTCCTGAGGGTCCATAACTGCACCACGCAACAGCTTTGCCAGCTGGGATTCACCTGCTGGCTCTCCTTCCCTGTGGCCCTGTGGTGCACCTCAGACCATCGCCCTTTCAGACTTGCCTGCCAAATTAGTCTGGAAATGGAGGCAGGGAATCTAGATGCTACTGTGGTGTTTCTCCAAATCTGAGCAATGCTGAAGCAGGACTAATTTCCAGCTTTTTCCAGCTGGCAGCTACTAAACGTGTGTCTAAGGAGGTTAGTGAAAGTCTGTACAATCCAGGAGCACTTGGAATTGGGAGGTTCTGGAATGGAAGTTTACCAGATAACCATCAACCACCAGTAATTCCCTCTGTTGGGTCACTTTGCAGCCGGGCTTGAGGCCTCCTCACTGGAGGCCCCAGTTTGTGGAGAGGTGCTGGCACCCTGGTGCTCTGCAGCCAGCTGTGCCCGAGCTGTTCAACCAAGTGTGTAATTGAAAAGCTTTTCGATTTTCCCTCCTTTCACAAACACTGTGCGTTTTGTTCCGCAGCATCAAAGGCCGGGAGCTGGGGAACAATGGGCTTCTGCAGGAGCCCAGCGGGAACAATGTTCGTACCGTGGAAAGAGAACTTGGAAGAACAGAGAGAGCTCCCAGCTAAACAACACAATTGGCCTGATCGGGAAATCTCTGCTCAGAGATCCACACCTTGGCTCAGTCACCCGGAGCAATTAGACTTTGCAGGACTTTTGCTACAGATAAGAGCTGACCGCAGCGCTGGGGAGCTGCTGACATTTGTGAATGGTGAAGTAGGATGGGGCTGTGGAGGATTAGTAGGTTTTCTGTACTAATGGGAGATAATGATTTTTGCTAAAGAGCTTTTCACAGTATTTAATGCAGCAGGATCTTCCTTGTCACTTCTGCCCCCAAACAGGAAGCCTTTGCTGCTAAGCATAGTACACACAAGTGCCTGCATGTGTTTCAAGAAGTTTCAGGAAGTTAAAAAGCTCTGAGCACCTTTTCTGAGGCCTTGTGGACCTCACAATTTACTTTCACAGGAAAGGTTCCCCCAGTCTTGCATTTGACTGGTGACCAAGTGAGGAGTGACATTCCTGGTGTATTCATTCATGGGAAGGAGACAGACTTCTGCCAGCTCAGAGTGATCCTGGGAGAAATCTACCTCTCTGATCCCACAAATAAGCACTTCAGGTTAGATGATGTGACTCACTGAAGGTTGGAGTCTCGCTGAAGAGTAAGTGTTCCTTCCTGACTTCTCAATCTCCTCTTTAATGCTGTTCTGATAAGAAAGGGGGCCACTTCTGGATATTGGAGATGTTTCCTCAAAAATGACCCAGTGGGTGGAGTTGTTGGAGTTTTGGCTGTAAGATGCAGTCATTTCTCTGCTTTGGGACTGCAGTAGTCACTGCTAAGATCCTGCAGTGTCAGGAAAGTGCTGTCCAGATCTCAGAAAATCAGAATTTCATTTCAAGAACTGGAGTCCTTGCAACATGTCAAAGAAAGTAATCTAAGTCAAGTGTAAGTCTGAGAGTAGCACGATGATTTTTCAGCAAGTGAAAGGCAAGGAGTGGGAAAAGAACTTTCCATCTGCAAGTTCAGAGTAAGCTGTCTAAAGATGAGGTTATGTGGAGTGCAGATCCATACTGTGTGGTCCAAGACTGTTACACTGAACTCCAAAGCAGGGACTGTGGTTTTTGGGAGTGTTCTGCTGCAATCCAGAGAGGTGACTGCAACTTCTACAGGTCCCAGGGAAGCCTTTAAACCTGCTAGCTTGGACACTGACAGCACTAGAACTGCAGTTGCTTGGGTTTTGCCAAGGATTTACCCAGAGCCTGAGGCAGCTCCAATCTTCTGCCTTTCCTAGGTAACAGCTCATAATGACAATGAAGAAATCTACGTGCCTGGGGCATCTTGCTGTCTCAGCTGTTGATGAGGTCATGGGGATGTCTTTTGGGCTGGTATTGGTCCAGGATCTTACTTCTAAATGGGAATTAAGCATATATTGAGTACTTTGTGTTACTGGAGAACTTGCAGCTGTATCATTTGGGTATTTGGCATCATCTGAGCTGTGAAAGCTTGTGCCTGTTTGGCATTCCCATGGATGTGGGGCTCTTGTGCAGTGTGGTGACTGCATCCAGGAAGAAAACCACCTCCTAATAAAGAGAATTAAGCAGCCTGGATCAGAAGAATGCAAAACAAGCCTGGGCCATCTCAGGGTAAGCTGCACTCATGGTGCCTCTTGAACCCATGTCCTGTTATTGTTGGTGTGGAACATGAGGGTCTGGGCCAATGAAAATAAGGAAGGTGGCTTGACAGACACAGATTTTATCTTTTCAGATTCATCATGACCTTTCTAGTGTATAATAAATAAAGTTGACTCAGGAATTGGCAAGTGCCCTATAACATGCAGTCCTGGTGTTGGGACTCGGCAGAATGTTCTGCTTAGCAATGCACTCTGTTAGCTTTGTTTGCCAAGTTCCTATTTTGGAGGTGCTGAAGGGCCGAGCAGTGGCAGATGCTGAAGCCTCCTGCGGGGCAGGTGCGCTGGGCCGGCACCTCTGACCATGCTGATCCTGGCTGGGTCAAGGTCCTTTTGAATTCATGCTGATACAACCTTTTACCACTGGGCCATGGAAAGAAAAATCCTACCAAGGAGAAATGCTGTTTGCCGGGGTGTGAGTCTTGGGCCCAAGTAGGCTCTCATCCTTCCATGTTACTGTATAACCTGCCAGGCAGTGAAGTTGACATTGAACAATATTGCTTCCTGTGTTAAAGTCTTGAGTAGCCCTGCCACACATACTGGATCCTGTGATATTAAACTGTTCCATCATCCAGAGAATGTGACTGGCTTCACAGGTGACAGGAATGGTAGCTCTGAGACTTGCCTGCTGCCGAATGACTCCCTGACATCCTGTCTTCTCTGTTTCACAGGTGACAGGAATGGTAGCTCTGAGAGTTGCCTGCTGCTGAGTGAGTCCCTGACATCCTGTCTTCTCTGTTAATGTGATTGTGAGCAATCACAGGTTTCCTGATCCAGTCCTGTGATACACAAGGCTCCTTTGCAGGCAACTGAAGATTGTGCTGCTGACTTCAAGTCTGTGCTGGTAACACATCCAACTGCGCAGTTATTCTGCAGATCCAAAAGACATTGGGGAGAAGAGGGCTAATGTTTGCATTCCCAGCCCCAGAGAGGCTGCCGGGGGACAGCTGCAGTTAATTCACAAGGATTGTGGCTGATTCAAAGGCAGAGTCTCAAGAGGAGAGCACCCACCACTAGCACAGAGGTGCTGGGCTACACGAGCACCCAGCACCTTAAAGGACAACTGGCTGCCTCGTTTCTGAGATGCCTGCCATTTGGGAGCAGTCCAGTATTCCAAGTGTTTCCTGCCTTTCTTTATATCCATGCCAAAAGCACTAACAGAATAGGGTGGAGACAAAAAAACTCTCAGACCCTCCTCAAGATCCTTCTCTAATTCCAGAAGGATCAAAATGCTAAAGGTTGCATTGGAAAAACAGAAATAGTCTTTTCTCCCACCATCGGTAACTCAATGCCACAAGTAAAGCTGAGACTCAGCTGCTTGTTCTACAGCTGCGTCCTTTCTGAAGTCATGAGAAACAGCATTTTGATTTCCTTCCAGAGGAAATACACAATAATATCCCTCACTTGCACTGAGGCCTTCCAGTCTGCAAAACTAACCCAGCTAGCATTCATCTGCAACAAAATTAAACCCAAGATGCCTTATTCCTTATGGATTGAGCCAATGCATGGGAATCAAGGTTTTTAATCAGAAACACTTCTAGTTTGCTTTCTCTGAGCACTTGCTTCCCAAGCAATTTCTCTCCCATCCTAAATTCCATATTTGCACAGAAGGACCGTAGCAACCGTGTTCCTGTAGATTTTCACTGTGTGGCTGGAGGAAGGGATGTGCTCTCTATGCTAACAGCAGTCTCTGATTCCCTTGAAGGAGGACATTTCCATCAGCATTTGATTTGGAAACACTGCATGGGACATACACTCCTCCCAGGGAGAATTTAATGCCTTCTTCCTGTCAAAGCATGAGGCTGCGTCCTGAGGTTGGGATGTCAGTGACATGTGGCTGACACTGAATGCTGAAGCCTGTGTCTCAATCAGGTCTTGGAAGAGCTGTGCTCTGTCTGCTGCACAGACACGTTCACGCTCTCCAAAGGGAGGTCCTTGAGGACAGGGCCATGAATTCAGTGTTTTCCAGGTGGTTATTTTCTCTCCACACCAGATGAATCCCAGTGCTGTGAAACATGTCCCTGTTCTTCTTCCTAAAGAGATGCATCTGCTGATGTCAGCTTCCAGGTAAGGACACATAGGAACCTGCTCTCCCTCAGCATATGTGGCCTTTGGCCTCTGCTGGTGGTCAGGCATCCTAAGGAAGCTAGATGTGACCTAAAACTCTTTTTTGCTAACCCTTGGCCAGTATTGCAGATAGAGAAGTAATGGCAGTTTTCCAGCAGGTGAGACCCTCCAGGCCAGCTGAGCAGAGAAGAAAAATAAACACAGGAAACAGCATCCATGCAAGAAGATAACAGAGAAAGGAGAGGCTGGGAGAGCTTTCTGCTGCTTGTGTGTCAGGGGAAACCCAGAGCTTGGAGCTCTCTCCAACAGAGCAAGCAGATGTTGAACCTCAGCACAACGGAAGGGGTTACTGTCTCAGCAGAGAGGAGAGAAATGGAGGTTTCTACTTTGCCCAGACAGAGCAGGAGTTGCTCTCTAGGGTACAGGGTCTGTGGAATGAAGATCTTGGGTCTAGATGTGGGGTGAGTTAGTGCTTTGCTCAGGGCAGGGACTCTGATTGGCTCTGCTGTTTTCCTGTCCCAAAAGCAGTTCTCAGAATCTCAGTGTTGATGGAAATTCTGCTCTCTCACCTGTGAAACCCATTCCCTGAACTCTTCCCTTTGTGTCCCATCCCCCCAGATCCAATGGGCTGATCAGAGCCTTCACACTGCTCAGTTTGCCCCTGGTGGAATGGCTGAGCAGTACTGTGGTGAGGCATCTGCTGGCTCCATCTCTGTGCTCAGTGAGATGGAGAAGCCACCTGTGGTGCCCAAAATAGCCCGTGCCTGGGCAATCCAGTCCAAATGGTGTTGATAGTTCTGGGGGATTCCCATGCCTCATAAAGAGGCTTTTGTTGGGAGGATCTAAACTGAGCTCCAGGCCTTGCCAGCTGTGGAGAGGAGCAGATGGATCTGCAGTATAAAAATAGATGGAAGCAGACTTGTTCAGCCTCTTTTCTTCACCAGCTCAAAGTACAGTCCCAGAGGTGCCTGGTCAGCAGAACCAGAGCAGGGAACTGGGTGCTTTGCAGCTGCCAGTCTGCCTGGAGCCCATTAGCTATTGTCAGAGACAGAAATTTATCTCTCCTCAGTCCCATTGCCTTACAGCTGCTGTGTGGACAATCTTGTTTGCTCACAGCTGTTGGCAGCGTGTTACATCCCATTTCCCTGGGGCAAGACAAGCAGGAGAATGGGACATTTCTGTGAGACACCATGTCCCTAAAAGAGGTATTAGTCTGTGGCTATGTCCTCTGAGGTCTCTGTTCAGCACTTTAGGAAATGTGCTGAAGACTTGCACCAGTGTGTCAGGGGCTGTTGCAATAGCTGGCTGGTAGATTTTGCAGCATCTTAAGACCTCTGTGTATTGCACATGGAAATCTCACCTTTTCCCAACCCCAGCTAGAGGGGCAACATTTTGGACTGGTATTGCCTTTGTTGTTGCTCCAAGTGACTTGGCTGCTTGTTTCAATGTCATAAATTCATACCAAAACGCTGAGGTTAAAACACCTTCCAAAGACATCTAAGGCTCATTAGCCTTGGTCTCTCACATAGATTAAAAGGGGATGTCCCCTGTGGGTATCTCCAGGTCTAGTTGTTCATCCCAGCCCGTTCCATCTAAGATTAGATTTTTTTCAACTCTAAAATATAATGGGTTTTGTGCACAAGAGCAATTGTGAGACTACACCAATATTCAGTACAGGTAGGACATGTCCCTGTCAGTCCATCAGTCCTGTGTTTGCATAAAACCTCCTTCTCAGCTGGCACCCCCACTCCATCCCTTCCTGCTAACCGAATAAGGAGCATGTAAATGTTTCCTGAATGGGCTTTCTTAAGGCACTAATTTGATACACACAGGGCATGTTCCTGTAATGAATGTTCCTGAGGTAAGGTAATAGCAGCTGACTTTGCATGGGTGGGTGGGGGCAACAGGACAGCACTGCTGGCAGAGATCATGGAAAGAATAGAAGAAAACCCTTTTATTTCAATGAATTCAAGTGTTGTGTCTGTTTATGCTCTCTAGCTTCTACCTGTGCAGTGTTTTGAAGGTGGCTGCACTCTTCCTCTCCTCCTCACTTTTTTGGGGTGTTTTTTTCATTTAATCTTTTGAATCTGTTCTATACTTTTTCCAATTTTTGCCTTTTGTTTCTTTGCTTGTTTCTTCTGCTCTGTGTGTTCTCCTGCTTCCTGAAAAGCTGCATGTGTCAGGCAGAGTCCTGAGGCTGGCCATACCTCTCTACACTGACATCCAAGGATATATTAGCTGATTCCCTGATATTTCTTTGGGCCAAATAGCAGCAAGAGAGCAAGAGGGAGCAAAGAATAGCTTCATTGGGAGAGAACAGGTCAGAAGCTGAGGTGGGTGTGCAGGCAAGCAGGGCCAATTTGATAAGAAGTTTCCAAGAGCCTGCAGATAGTTTCTCATCAGGAATATTCTCCTTGATCACAGACCCCTCTCATTTGGTGCCAGGAGTCAGGAAATAGTGGCAGCATTGAGCCTTTCCACTTATTTACAGCATTTCCTTTTGCTTGCTGCTGGGAGCAGAAAGGGTGGTCTAAATATGTGTTTCATCTGAATAAGTTTGGTTTGCAGAGTAGAGGCAATTGCTGTTCCTATACCTTGGGAAGCACATGATAGGGAAAAGGTGCTCCTTCTGGAGCACAGGGATTTGGGTTTTTCTCACAGATCTAGAAACCCTGGGTTGACAGAACTGCAGACAACAACCCACTGGTAATGTGCCAGTAAACAGACTAGGAAGCATCTGCCCTGCATTTCAATAGTGTTAACTTGACATTTCACCCCTGACTGTTTCTTTTTTTTTTAGCTGCTTAACGTTTGGTACTTGCAGGAATTCAAATTCACTAAATCCATGGGATTCAGCTCACAAAATGTCTGTCTTACCTCTAGTGACTGTCATGAGAGGTCTCCGCACTTCATGGGGGAGCTCAGTGTTGCCTCCATGTTCAGAGTCAGAGGCTGGGATGTGGTGGGATGGAGCCTTCACAGGAATTTCCAGCAGCACTGCAGGAAAGGTGGGAGCAAAACTGGTGACTCCATCAGTCCAGTCCAGACTTCACTTCCATCTCCACATCTCCAGTGGTACTCTAGATACAAACCAGAATCTGGACTAAATATGTGCTGCGATCACTTGTGCTTGGTGCAGTGCAGCAGGAGAAACATCCTCCAAAACACAGCCCTTCTTAAGCACCAGATTTGGGCATTAACTTGGTCTAATACTAATAATTCAGCAGCATTTGAACTGCAGGTGCAGCCCTGTGTACAGTGGTACCTCCATTTTTCCAGGTGATCACAGAGGATCATTTTTACTTTTGTTTGTGGTTGTTGAACTCGGACAGGTTGCTCAAGCTGAGGACAGGAGCAGTGAGTGCTCCCTCTGCTGTCTATGGGCTTTCAAGTTCCTGGCTAATCTGGTCCCCACTCAGATTAAATGTTTTACCAATCTGAAGGTGACACTGGAAGCTGTTTGGTCTACAGATGGCTCTGTGAAGGACCCATCAAATATATTTATTGCTGTTTATATGCAAGGCCCAGTGTGACTCACAGCCTACGTATGACTGTGAATTCAGGTTTGGACCAAGCATAATAACCTAATGAGAAGGAATGGATGTGTCAGTTTTGTATTCAGCTGAGGGCGGATTGGACTGGGGGACACTCATACAAGTGGTCTTTCTTGAGGAGTGGCACCTGTGGTGTGTCATCCTATGGGAGGCAAGAGGAAATAAAATCCTGTTCAATTTTGGGTAGAAACCTCAGGTCTGTAAAGCAGCCTGTTCTGTGGATTTCTCTGGTGGTTTCCTTCAGGCAGGCTTCTTCACTCTTAAAGGAGAGAATGATGGAGACTCAGACCAGGACACACGACTTGACTCAGCATCAAGACTAAGGACCTTATGGAGGTGCTAAGAAGTCAAGGGGGAATGGGACAACCACAGAGGATTTTTTAAAGCAATTAAGCAACTTAAGAGCAAAAGTGCCTCTAAATGACTCTGAATGTTGGGTTTATTAAGCTTATTAACCCAGGTCCTTATTTGTTCGGGTGTAGACAGAAAACATTCTGGCTAGTAGAACTGGACAGTGCCTTGCCAGAGTGCAGCAGCAAGCTGGGGTGCAGCTCTTCCCTTTTCTTTGGATTTGTGTGGCTTCTCACTCCATGAGGCCTCTTTTTTCTTTTGGAGGGTTTTTCCCTTTGTTTGATTGCTTTGTGGGTTTTTTTTTCCCCCTCAGCACTCTCTCTTTGCAAACCGCATTCTGGAATTGTGCTCAGGAAGACATTCCTGAGTTTCTCAGCTGTAACATAATCGATCCTTTGTTATGGTATTTCAGTTAGTTCAGGTGCCCCTGAAGGATGAGCAGCTGTGGTCAGGAGCAATAAGGTTTTCTGGCTGTGATTGTTCACTGGTCTGGCAACTCATAAAGGTGCTATTTTTCTTCACCTCAGTTAAACTGCAAACATGTCCCTGCATGCACAAGCTGTGGAGGTTCAATAACCCTTGCTCATTGTTAAGCAAGGTAAGTCATCCTGAGAGGCTGGGCATTAAATGGTTTTCTACATTTTAAAAGGGAAATTATCTTAAATATACTTGGTGGTGTTAAGTTTGGCCCTTGCTTTGTTAGCAGCTGTACACATTAAAAAAGCTGAAATAAAATATAACATTAAAAGAAAAATTAGATATAGAAATAAGACAAAGGAAAAGCAGAAACAAGCACCAATTTGATCATGTGTCTGAATTCCTCCAGACCATATGGAACCTGTCAATTTTAACCAGGCAGCTAAGAGAGAAAATGGTAGCAATTTTAGAAGTTTTGCTCGAGTTTATGAAAGTAAGTGAAACCTACTTATAGGCCAAGTATATGTGGATGAGGGAAGCTGAATCACTGGCAAATCAGAGGCAGAAAGAAAGAGGCGGATGCTGAGGTCTGAACTGGGAAGGGTTATTGCCTGGGATATGAATATTTTGTCTAATGCATAAGGAGACGGAAAGGTAAAGAAAGGCCACAGGCATATTAGTTATTTGCAAATTGCACTATGTCTTCCCTCCCTCTGCCCAATTTCAGCCATTGTGTGGAGCAGGCAGCAATACAAATGCATGCTGCATTCATCCATCTTCATAATAGCTGGGTTAAATTGCGCAATCTTTAGGAATATTATTTGCAGGCAGCTTTTATTGCTGCTCCCAGCCTCTATCCAGTAATCTGTGGCTCCAGGGGCTGGGCACATTTTGAAACTGTTATCAGACAGAAGGAACTTGTATGCTGCTGCTTCTCTCACCTTTATAAACTATTATTCTGCTAAATCACTGCTTTTTAAGTAAGCAATCCTCTAGGACTGGTAATTCAAGATCTTATGATTCAACATGACTAGAGCAGCATTCTTTGTACCTGTAGGAAGTGAGGAATCTTTCCACTGAGAGTTTGCTTATAGCCTTGGGGAGAACTTCTGCTCTGAAAACTGCAGCTTTGTGTACATGAAGCTTCCTAGGTAGTCAGGTAGTGGTTTGGTTTCTGAAGAGATCTGGCTTACAGGGGAAAATTCCACTATGCTAGAAGGAAGCTTTGAAGACCTGCAATAGTGATGAAACACTATTGAATAACATGAAATTCAATAACATGAAATTAAGCACATAAGGTGACCAGAGAAGCACAAGCCAGCAGATGTGATAGTCAGTGTATCATTTTTTGTACACTGAACGCAAGGTCTGAGTGAATCTCTGAAGTTTTGCAATTCCTCAGGACCACAGCGTAACTAGATGTTGTTTTGCAATGCTGAGCAGCCCTTCAGTGTAATTGCCTCTTCCCTCCCAAGGCCTGAACATCTGGATTTGTGGTGACAAAAGCAATCCAGCAAGAAAGGGCATGAGAAATGGTACACCTATGGATTAGAAGAGATACTAGATATGGTCAGAGTCACAGCACATGTAAGAGACTCTCTGGCAGCCCCCAACTGGCCCATCCCACAGTAACATTTCCACTTCTGTTCTCTGTTGGAAACTGCTGCTCACAGGGACGGCTCCTCAGCCAAAACACCTCTCAGAACTCCTCTGCCATCATCTAAATGGTGACCCATCAGCCACTCTCAGTAGGAACTACTCATAATAGCCTCTACCATTTTGCTCTAATATCAGTTTATTAATTACCTTTCTGTGTTTTAGGTGTATGTCTGTTAATCTTCACCTGCCACTGCCCACGTCTCTGGGGAGGACATACAACCCGTGCGTTACAAGATCATAAAATCTCTATAGCTGTAGGGGATGCAACAGTAACAGAGGTGAACACTGTCTCTTCCTGGGACAATTATGAATTTTGGTGCCTCTTGAGGGAGCAATGTGGACCCTACTCGCACATCTTCACCTCTGCTTGAAGTGGCTGGTAACGGTCTGTGAGTCAGGGTGTGTAGGTAAGCAGGTGTGTGCTCTTCACTGCTCTTTCTGATTAATACAGGAGGAGGCTGTGCTAGAGGGGCTTCCCAGGGCACAGCCTGGCTTGATAGAGGCTTTTTAAAAGTATCTAATTTTATTCAGTTCCTGGAACTGAGCTGATGCTGGTGACTGTCATTATGCTGGGACAAGGAAGAACTGAACTGAGTGTCAACAAGTTTGTGAATGACATGCTTGTGACTGCTTCCCACTGTGGAACAGGGGATGTAAAGGATGAGTAAGCAGACAGTAAAAATCTCCAGGCATGCAAATGAAGGGGTGTATGCATTTTTTCCAAAAACATTTATTTATGGTATGTAAAAAGAAGGGTCCTTTGTTCAGGGTATTTCTCACCCAGACTTACATCTTGGAGAAAAGCGAGAGCTAGTGCTCATGTTGTTGCTAATGATTAAGTATTTCCACAGGAGATCCTGTGTGTTTTTGATGTAGGCTCATTCCTTTCTGTGCTGGGTGCCTCCATCCCCATCAGTGAGACTTTCTCTGCCTCTCTCTCTTTCTCCCATCACTTTCTACCCCTACCAGCTTGAAACACAATCATTTGAATAATCTTTGTTGACATAAGCTGTCTTAGTTGTAGATGCTGCAGGGGTTGGGAAGGCTCCTCAAGCAAAGAATGTTCAGTCCTTGGGGTCATGGAAACCAGCCAGGAATTTCTGCTCTCCCATTCCCAGGGGCATGAGGAGCCCACAGAGGAAAACCAAAGGTGACTATTTCCTCAGTTTAAATGTCATTGCCCTGAATTGCAGATGTTTTCCAAGACTTTTTAAGATCAAGAGAGCAATTTTGGAAATATGGCTGGTATCTTGATGGAGGATCATTTCAAATTATAAAGTCCTATAAAACAATATAGGAAATTGTTATGTGTAAAGAAGAAGGTGTCACCACTGTCATTTTCAAGCCTTCAGAGCTTTTTTTTTTTTTTAAATCACACTTGATTCATGTGTGCAGTTTGTTCAGTGATGAAGCTGGATATTAAATGGCCAGTTATTATTTCTTGGAAGTATGAACACACAATATAAAGATAGGCTAAAATATTAGCTATGTGCTATAGGATCACTGAGGATAGCATGTTACTCAGAAAGAGAAAGGAGGTGACAGTGAGACTAAAGCTGCCTCTTTTCTGTAAGGGTGATATCTTAACAGCTCTCATGGGAGGAAGGACATGTTCAACCTAATAGGATAATGGAATAATATGTTGAACATACCAGCTTTGACACAGACCATCTGGTGGCTGTAGACACAAATAACCTAAGGAAAACAAATTTGAAATGTTTCAGGAAATGGCTATATGCATGCAACACAGTGGGGAGGCAGGAGGGTGCCTGTGTACAGAAGGAAAGAGAAAAAAGCCCCTCTCTTTGGCTGTGGGAAGAGTGTCTCACTCGTTCCTGGAAAGGGCTACATTCCATCCTTAATGATATGTGGGCTGTAAACTTAGTACTGTTATCTCCTCTGGACCCACAGAACTCTGCACTGTGAGGTTGGACCAAAGGTCTCATATGGAGTCTAACTGGTAAACAGAAAAACCCCCAGAGCCAAACAAAGAACCTTCCTACAGCTACTGTTGGAAATTTGCTCAGAAATTATTGGTATGGTAACTATTTTTCAGCAGGGAAATTATCTCCACCAGTAGGTCATCCACAATCTCTTCCCTTCCTTCCCTCTACTGACTTTTTGTTTCTAATCCACCCTGTCTTCTCATCTCTGTCCAACTGATGTAAATTCCCGTGACTTGTGCATTGCTCAAATCAAGAGTTAGGTGTTGTGTCTTGAGGCAACACTGAGTCTGTTCCATGTGTACAACCCGACTGGCCACATTTCAGTGTGCTGTGTGACCTCTGTAATGTGATGACCCAGAGTCATCACTCTGGGTTCCCACTGCTGTGGCTGGGAATAACCTGACACCAATGACAGTATCAGTGATGTAAGCTGCTAAGGAGCCTTTAAAAGATGCTGAAAATACCCAAGATCTGGAAGAACCAAATCGATCCTTGCAAATCCCCTCTTGCCTTGGTGTTCAGTGCTCTTTCTCATTTGGAAGTTTTCAGTTTGTGTCATTACAAGTCTGCAGGCATTCATAGGGGCTCAGGAAGGGCAGTAGAACGTGTTACACTTTTCATAAACACACCTTTCTCCTTCCTCATTTGCCAGCAGCACGTCAGCAGCAAGTATCACTTTCCTGTGATTACTTGGATGGAATGGCTTTGAGGAATGGCTTTGATAAAAGGTACACTAATAAGATATACTCCATTGACGAGTTATTTCTGGCACAGACAGAGCTGGAAGGAAGTCAGCATTACACACAGACACTCTCTGGCCTGGGAAGGTCTGAGAACCGTTTAAACACTTGGCTCAGAAATGGCTCTTTTCCTTTTATCTGGGAGATTTTTCCTTTCCTGTTAAGTTAATTAAACTTCTGTTTTGTCTTCCTCATGCCCTTTTGCCAGCATCTAGGCTGTTCATGAAGACACTAGTTCAATAACCATCATTTAGAGTGTCAAGCTTAGGTTACTACTGTTTGTTTGCCAAGTGCAGCTGCAGCCGCCTGCCCAATTTCACATGTTGCTGTGAGCCAGAGATATTGGCCTTCACTACACAAATGTGCCGTTGAGGCCTCACAGCATCCCTTCCATGAGCTGTCCTTAAAAGATGGCAAGCTTTGTTGTGTTCCCACTTCTCTGAAAAAAGGGCTTGTTTACACGGAACAACTGATTTGGGTTGCAGTGGAGTCTGCATTTCAAGTGAGATACTGCTTCTGGTTAGCATCCTCTAAGGATATTCTCACTATGGAATAAGAGTGTGTTACTCAGAAATAAATTCTACAGCAGATCAGGTTATTCTCAAGCAGAAGTTTCCAGGCTGGGTGTCAGTGTAAGTCCCTGTGTATAAAACCCCTGAGTCCCTGAAATCCTCACAGACTGTTCCCGAGTGTCAGGGGTATGGATCAACTCATTAGGTAAATTCAGTTGAAGGGCTGAAGCCGCTTTCTAACTTAGCACTAAACTCTGCTCCCATATCATGTTGCAGCAGATGGATCCTGCAGAGACTCTCTTTTTTCTTCTCTTTCCTGCCACTGAAGTCAGTTTGCAGTTCTAGTTCCTTCTGGTCAGAGGGAGTTGTGAGTTGAAAGGCTTTGGTGAGAGACTACGAGGAAGTATTTTAATATGGAGAAGGTCCTTTCTTTGGGCCAGCCTGTGCAATCTGCACTGGAGGTCCTTTTACACAGTGCCTGTATGAGTGATCTAGCAAGTTTTCCCTAATAACTCTAGTGATGGGAAGGGTCTCATCCTCAGTGAAAAAGAGCCTTATTGTCATTTCCTCAATCTCAGCTTGAATGCCTTCCCAGAAAGCAAGGTGTTGACTGTTAGTGGATATTGCTACTCCTTTTGTGCTGTCAAGTGTAAAACTAAAGATTAATGTAGCACTTTATTCACTGTTGTATGCAGGTTTTGACCTTCCTGAAGAATATGCAGTGCCTATCCTAAAAGTTACCCATTAGGTGTCCAGTTCAGTGGGCAAGCTATGGAAACAAACCTCTTCAAGGTCCTTGTTGAGTTGCTTTGAATACCATCAATCCCCAATCCATACAGCTGAGAGCCAGGGTGGTGTATTTAATCATTTAATACCATTTTGCCAATGGCCAAGCTATTAACCGAAGCTCTCGCCTAGCAAATAATGGGTCTTGGGACCATCTAATCATCACCTGGAACAATTTGCAGTTTTTTGTATAAAATAATTTTTCAGTGACTTTTTTTCACTTAAGAGCAATATAAAGCTCCTGTATTCTCCATTGGTTTTAACTTGGATGGCTCTGAGGTAGCTGTTTGGGATTACCTTACAATCAGCTCCTTTATAGAAGGTTAAATGACTAAAAATTGTTCTTTTCAGAATTTCAAACAAGCTTCCATTAGTTTCTACATGATATCCCTATCAAACACTTTTCCAAAGTTCATACATTTCACATAGAGCTTCCACTGAGAGGGGAACTCCTTGAATATTTTGAAGTTAGCCCTGTGATAAATTCACGTCTGTCTTTCTCAAAAACAGATTATTCAATTCCAAATTAGATGTTTGCTAATTCCATTCTCTAACAATATTCTTGCCAGGAATCTGGCAGTATAGAAATGTCACGTTCCAGACTCTTCCTCATCTCTCCAGCTCTTACACTTTGAAATATCTAATTTCTGCAAGGATTGAAACAAAAGATCTTTTTCCTACTATGAGGGGAGGGACATCTTCCTCTTCCCAGATTATACCTAAAATTCATTCATTTTGGTGTAGACTACTGCCTGCTTTGATGAAGGATTAGAACACTATTTATAGTAGGTGCTTAAAGACCGGGCTTCCTGAACCCGTGGAAAACAAATGTGCCAGATTTTATTCTTTTGTTCTTTTAATAAGCTGTCCATGAGATTCTTCCCCTCCCCTCCTTTCCTGCTGGTTTACTTGCATTCTTATATGTTCAGTGTTTTTCTCTTCTGTCTTTGTTCCAGTTTATCAGCAATTTACACACAGTTGTTTCCCAGACTCCATGATTTCAACAGCAAAAATAACACTGACCTTTTGAGCCCATGAGCAATCTTGTTGGTGGTAATTTAGCAGAAAGTTACAGTAATGAACAAGAACTCTGCTCTTAAATGTTAGATCACTAAATGTGTTTTATGAGTGTTTATTACTTCTTTAATGCACTTCCTGTGCACCAGGGAGATAGCCATATTCCAGGGAAGGATGAAGTTTTTAATTGGTGAAAGTGGGCAATTTGTGAATCTCTTCTGCTTTAAGGATACATTTTCAGGTGTGATTTAGTCACAGCAATCAAGGAAAATGTTTCTAGCTAGAAAGACAACAGCACTAACAACAGAAGGGATCTTCCAAAGATACATTAACTCTTTGAAAACTGTAAGCTGGGCTTTTCCTGTGGGAGGGGGGGAGAGTGGCTGAAAACTTAGATTTCACTGCCCAGATTTGGGGCTGCATGGGGACTTCTTTGGCCCAAGGCATGCCTGAGAGCAGACAAAATGTATTCTCAACAGTAAACTTCCTCAGTTTTCAGCCACTTCCCCTCACCCAGCCTTCAGAACAGCAGGAAGCCAAAAGCAGATGACACAAAGCCGACTAGATGAGGTTTATCATTTAGTTCTCCTGCTCTATAGGTGATTGCACCTGTGGCTTTTGCGGACTTCACAGGTACAACAAGGAATGTAAACACCAGCTAGAATTTTCCCATCCATATAAAAATCCTTAACTTCACTTTGACTTAAGTTTACATAATATCCATTTCTTAAACTGGTAACAGTACTTGTAAGGATTTAAGTAGAATTAGGAAGAGAGCTTTGTCTGTAACCAATGTAAAGGCCAAAAACCTCCAAAAAACCCCAAACCCCAAAGCCCCCACCAAAGTTAAGTGTTGTTAGCAAGAGCTCATGGTACAAAGGAGCGATTTTAAAACAGAGAATCTTGGTTTTCCTGCATCACAGCACCCTTAAACCAAAGCAGTACAGACAGGAAGGTTACCAGCTCCCTTCTTTTAGCAGTTATTAAGGAGCCTGAAGCTAGTGTTTAATCTTCCTCATATATTTTAGACCTTCTCCTCTCCTACACTTCTATTATGCTAATTCCCCTTCACTGCCTGTCTCTTACACTTGAAATGTTTTGAATCAAGTGTGTTTCAAGATAATTGTTTTATATTTCCACATGAAGCAAGGGAATTTGTATTTGAGGTGAAGCAATGTAAAGACCTGATTGCAGGTCTGACTAAGAAACACCAATTCATTGGTGTTTATTTTGTGGCCACTGGAAAAGGACATTGTAGAAGATAATTTTAAAGGGTATTGCAGCATCTAAAAAGCAAGCTTAGACAGAGCACCAAAATCAGGTGCCTTTGCAGGACACATCTATGTCCACCCAAATCTCTCAATAGGTGTTAATGACCAGCAGCATGACACTGGGGGTATCTGAGGCAGTTATTGGATTAGGGACATGAAATATTAATTTCTTTAGCTGCTCTGGGGAACTCTGTGTGACCCATTTCAAGGACTGACAGGAGAAGAAAGTGTCAGAAACAGGATTCACATGATGATAGTAGCAGGGTTTGTAAGAAGCTGGGTGTTTCAGAGGCAGTATATATACACACTACTAACTTAGGAAGGACAGACAGAAATGCTGCCTCTAATCGTGTTTACGAGCACTGATTAGTGATACTGTTCAGCCTTTCCTCCTATCTTGGGCTACAGTAGAAAGACTTTGTTTGTTTGTTTAAATCTTTTCTTGGGTCTTTTCCAATTTTAGCCTGAACTCCAGATATTTGGCTCTTAAATTCATTCTCCAGGGTGCTTCTGACTAATGCCAGGGTGCTATTGTGGGGTTTTACAGGAACTCTTGGGAAGTGTCTTGCAGCACAGAGCTGGGGACCAGTACTACCAAAGCCCAATTTTAGCTCTGCAGTAGGATCTGTGCAATGCAGGGTCTCAGCACAGAAGCACACAAGAACTGTTTCTGTACAGATTGCACTGTGTGGTCCTGACTTCTACACCCGACTTTATGGACCACCCTGACTGAGGGCAACAGACATGAAAAGCATGTGCACTTCAGAACCATTTTGTAGGAATTTCCCCTTGTTTTGAAGAGCTTTTGTCCAATAAAATACTTATTTTCCTCTAAATCAGTAATTACAGTTTGGGTTCATACCAAAAGGTTCAGCTGTTTCCCAAAACAATTACTTGGTCCAGGTAATGCAGAACTGGGAAGAAGTTTAAATACAGAGGTTTGAAGAAGTCAGAATCAGAACTGGGATCTGGATTCAAGCATCCTACTTAACAGATAATTGCAATGACTGAGGTGGAACATTCAGACTTAAATCCAAGCCCTCTAATATGCTTTGTCTGGGATATGGAAGGCATCTTCCTTTATTAGGTTACTTTCCTGCTCAGCATTAACATTTCGTGCTTTGAAAGTTTATTGTGTTGGCTGGAGTTATACCTTTATATACACGCAGTCCCTATGGAATAGCCTGATCTCTTTTCATCATTATTAGTAATTCTAGGCTTGTCATTTCCTATTCACGAAGTCTGGACCTCACTGCGTTGTTGCAGGATGGTTGATATGGTGCACAGGAAATGTTCTGTTTTTTCAGGTCTCCACTGTTCCTAAGTATTCTTTTCAGGGGCTTCAGTTTTATTGCCATGAAGTCCATTTCCTACATGTAGTACAATTTACTAAATTACAAATAAACAAGGCACCAATAGAGAAGTCAGTGAAAGTTCACACTAAGAATAGAACTTGAAGAGAAAAGTTCAGTTATGTGACCTTCTTCAGGAGCTGGATACAAAATAGACCTGCTGTTTTTCCCTTTAATTTGCAGTCCAGGCAGAAAAGAACTTGAACAGTTCCCAGAGAAACTCAGGCCCTTCTGTTTGTTTATTCGAATCCTCCAGAAATGCTTTATCTGTTGACATCCTGGCTATGCCAATATGGAAATGAACTTACTCGGCCTCCTCATTCCCCCCCATATTGTCAGATGATTTCTGCATTGATCTTCCTCCCTGCAATGCATAAAGATCTGCGAGCCATGAACGGAACAAAATGTTACTGATAGGTGCCTTTAAAATTGGCCATTAAAGCAATTAGGATCATCAGATGAAAAATCTGATCTATGTATCAGACACTGCTTACTATTGCCCTTCAGAAATATGTTTGAGAAAGAAAATAATTCCTAAAAACAAGCTTTTAGGCCCTTGGTCATGAGCAGGGAGATGCAACACAGTTGAGTACAGGCCAAATACTTACTCAAAATAGTAGCTATTCAGACTTAAAAATAGTTCCTTCCTTTCAAATGGCAGGGTTTTTTTACTCCTTATTATTCAATATTTTTTGCTTTATAGCATACTATCATCTGTACTTTCAGCTTATCTCAAAAATTCCCCCAAAGATTAAAGGGGTGCAGGATTCTCTGTCTAAAGGAGTCCTAAACTGCCCTTAAGACATTATTCCAAAGCTCCCCTTACCTTAAAGAAGCCCCAGAGCAGTGTATCTGCCCCGGTGCACTTGGCAGGGAGAGTGTCACTGCAACTTTTTGGGTTAAAAAGGGTGAATTAGAGAGAAAGAATCATGTATCTCCAAATGCCTTGATGAAACCAGACTATCCCTGGACACTTTCTGCTTAAAGTTAAATATTAGACACTCTCTCCCTGACATTCTTTTTTTATTTAGTCTAAAAGGCTTAATATTTAACTCAAAATACCTAACAACTGCAAATGCTAAGTGCTGAAAGTTGTAACATCCCCCAGCAGATACATAAAGCAGTGCCTTAACTTGGTGGGATATATTTAGACATGTGTAGCCATCCCTGGACTTCGTGCTCCACTTGAATAAGAAAACCAGTTGCTATGTTGTGAATTTCCGTGTGTTTTGAAGCAGAAGGCATAGCCAGTGATTTGGTGGGAATAACTGGTTTAAACAGGGTGTCGGCCTGGTACCTGCAGAGGGAAATGTCCTTTATTTGATGCACTTTTATTTGGTCCTAAATCAAGGTCTTAATTGGTTCAATCCTCTGTCTGACATTAACTCTGTTTTTGGGATGGATTTCCAATTATAATGGGTCTCAAGTCCATGTTAAAGTCAAAGTTATTAATTACTGGCTCATGTTCAGAGTTTTACTGCAACTTAAATGGACACACATATCCATGAGAACTACTGCCATTTTATGACCTATTTCCAAGCCTTTTTGTTGGAATGGTATCATTAGAAAAAGCTCCTAAATATGTTCTGCTTTTAGATGAGTTATATCTGAAGCGCAAGTGTTGGTCCAGAAGTGGTAAGTAGGCAGGAATGGCCACATCCCCAGGACCCTGGACAGCCTATCGGCTGGACTGATGCTGTAACCAGGGCTGGTGATCTACCTTTTTCCTTTCTCTTTTCTTTTTCCCTTTTCTTTCCTCTCCTCTCCTTACCTCTCCTTTCCTTCCTTCTTTTTCTTTCTTTCTTTCTCCTTTCTCTCTTCTTCTCTCCTCTCCTTTTCTCAGTCTTTCACCTTTTCTCTCTCTTTCCCCCTTTTTCTCTCTTTCTACTCTGTGCTCATACAGTAGGTCAGGGACCAACTTAACGGATTTCCACGCCAAGTGACTCTTCGACTTTTGTCGTTCCTTTCGACCACGAGCACTTAGGAATGCCGGTCGCTCCCTCCCCGCTTTGGCCGCTCTCGCTCCAGGAGCGCCGAGAGCTCGGGAATAGCGCGGCCCAGACCCTGAGGGCACCGCGGGCACCTGACGGGACCGTCCCGCCAAAATCCGTGAGGGAGCGGGGCGTGGCCCACGGGGCCGCCCCGGGCAAAGTGCACGGGGCCACCGAGCGCCTGAGGGGCTGCGCGAGCGCTCCGTTCGCCATGGCGGGAGGGCTGGAGTCGCTGGAGTGGTGCCTGGAGCGGCACATCCCGCCCGGGGAACTCGCCGAGGTGAAGCGGATCCTCTATGGGGGAGAGGCCAGGTGCGACACCAGGACGGGCTCGTCCCCGCTCCGCGGGTTTCGGTCGCTCCCGTCCCCGGGCTCCGCGGGGATGCTCAGCCCGGGAGTGAGGGGAAGGAGTCAATGTGAGGGCGGCTGTGCAGGACACAGGGCTTCGCTGAGGGGAAGAAGGAAGAGTAGGGCTTGTGGTGCTGCAGTGAGGTGACTGGGGCATTTTGGGGGTGATCCAGCTGTGGGGAGCAGGGCAGTGAGAAGGTGACAGACAGGGATGGAAGACCTGAGGGGAATAGTCGCGGCATCCGGGTGAACGAGCTGGAAAAGTAGGCGTTGAACTTGAGGAAAATACATTTGAGGGAAAGCATTTATAATCCAGGGATCGCAGGTGGAAGTTTTTGCGTATGTGCTCCTTGATTTCTGCAGAAAGGTATTAGTGTCTGGAAATGACAGAGGAGAACGGTAGGAGATTGGTGACATGGAGGTGAGAGGTGAGATCAGCACATGAGCTGGTCACTGCCTGTCCCTCGGCTGACAGATGAATGTTGGGGCTTGGAACCTTGGGTGTCTCTGTGGGGTTAGACAGTATTTGTGGTCCCCTTGGTGCACTGCATTTGGAGCAGAAAAGGGGAACGTCTCATCTTGAAATGTCTTTGTTTTCTGTTCAATCCAGAAAACTTGACTTATCAACTGCTGCACTGTCAGCAGCTCAGGAAAAAGATTTTGAACTACAGGGCTATGGATTTGAAGCTGCTCCGGAGCAATTGAGAAGGCCACGTATTGTTCGAGTGGGACTGATACAGAATAAAATTCCTCTTCCCACAGACACAGCAGTTGCAGTCCAGGTACACAAACTGGGACTGGGGCTGGTTGTAACTCCTCTTCTCCTGGATTGAGAAATAACCCAGTTCAGTTGTTGATTTTAGGAACTATATCATGAAATGTTTAATCGGGCAGTATAGGACCCATCACTGCAGTAGAGCATCCTGTAAGAAATTTGAGTGACACATTTACTTTTATTGTTTCTCAGAAACATCCCTTGTGTTTACGTAGCATGCCCAACTTGCTTGCAGCTTTTCCAGAGCTGAATATTTAGTAGCTCATTTTGTAAGTGAAAATCCTTTGCCTCTAAGATGAAACATAAAATCATTCGCACAAAATCAAAAGGAATAGAAATCAGTGGAAACCACAGGTGCAGTTCTTGTTTTAATTGAGAAATGTTCCATTATAGGAAAATCCATTAGAGGAAACAGATTAATAAGGCTGTGTTCATTATTCTTTGTACAGCAGTCAGCGAAATCTTATTACAAGATAACATGGTTTAGTGGTGACTTGGCAGTGCTGGGTTAGTGGTTGGACTTGGTTGATGATCTTAGAGGTCTTCTCCAACCTTAATGATTCTGAAACCATCATCCCTTAACATCTTGGACACAGCAGCACTGAGACGACATACGTATAGAAATAGCCTCTTGAAAGTAGCTTTAAAAAAGGAAAAGAAAATACTGCATTTGTAAAATCTCTTGGAGTAGTAGTTTTGTACAGTGACAGGACAGAACATTTTTGAAGTAGTTTGTTTTGGAAAGATTACCTATCACAGATGCAAGACATTAAATCAATAAACAGATCAAGTTTGTGGATTTTTTATAGCAGCTGTTGAATAAAGTACCAGTTATATTAATGATTTTACCTTATAAATAACTAGTTAACTGTTTCTGTAAATCAGTATAAAATTGTTGAGTTCATGGGTCACTGCAGTCTTGTCTTTTTTCCCTTTTTAAAAATTGATACCTGAAAGAAGCAAAGCACTACACCTATGCTTTTCTTTAAGAAGAATACTCTAGAAAACAAATTAATAAATGCTGTGATGATTTTTCTTCATAATAATCTACTTAGCTCTTAGGACAGAGGACTTAACATTGTTCTGTAGATTGTTTACAGTTAGTAGCAAAATGATAGTTTTTGCTGATTCTGTTAAGATTTTCAGCTTTTTTCAAGTCAGGCAGCAGTGAATTGCCATCTATATAAGTGTTGCAACCATAGAATCAGAATTGGAATGCTTACTCTATTTTCAGCATCTAAATGCTTTAAAAAAATCTATATCTGACTCTGTTATCAGTGTTCAAGAATGATAACTTGAGTTACTCCCCCTGAAAGCAATGGCACTAAGTATAGAACAAGATAAATTCAATGTGAACAAAGGGTGTAAAACCAGGCAGTTAATACAGAAGTGAGTTAGAACATGCAGCTTTTTTTATAGTGTGACATTTCTCACAATCAGGTGGCTGCTCTGCACAGACGCATTGAGGAGATGGTGGGAGTGGCTGCAATGTGTGGGGTCAACATTGTGTGTTTCCAAGAGGCTTGGAGTGAGTATTTTCTGTGATTCCTTGTAGGCTGTCATATGTCAAGTGCCTTCTATTTTAACAGGTGTCCTGTACTAGAAGTATGTCTTGTAAGTAAACAGTAGAAGTCTTCCAAGATACTGCAACTGACTTTAATAATTTGCTTCCTAAAGCAAAAAACAGAGTCTGAGGTATCAGAATTGTACAGAAGATACATTTTAGGTCTCTTATATTGAAGACTGACATGTGATATTTGGAGCTCTTCATGATCCTTTCCTCATTTTTTTTCTCCTAAGACTTGGGGTTTTTTCCTAGACAGGTATTAAAATTTTAAAATGTATTTTTTATTAATGTGGGGTGTTTGAGGCTTAATAGATGCAAAAACCAAAATGAAGGCCCATGAAATGTTTGTGAAAGCAGGTTATTCAGAATGTACACTGGTGACTGGAGTGTATTTTGTCTTTTTACCCCTCCTGAGACTTCACTAAGTGCATCTATTCTCTTCTGGTGTGCTCTGTGTGAGCTCAAATTTCGTTGCCCTTACGAAAAATATTTTTAAATAGCTCTTGCCTTTAAGTGAGAGAAACAGTTGAATCATTCTTAATTGTTTAATTTTTTATCTGAATTCATGCAAATAGCATGTGTTTCTTGAGTGCCATGAACATTCTTGTATATTTTGCCTTGCTTTGGTGTTTTCCAGCCATGCCTTTTGCTTTTTGTACAAGAGAGAAACTTCCTTGGACTGAATTTGCTGAGTCAGCAGAGGATGGGCCAACAACAAAATTCTGTCAAGAGGTAAAAAACCAATCAGAAAAAAAAGACCAACCCATATCCAGCCCCAGTCCATAACTGCCACTGATAAGCATGGATTTCTTTCTGTACCATTCTGATATCATTGAGAAAACTAAAGTAACAAAAAATAAATTTTAACTTGCTTCACAAATATGGTGATTGTGAGTTGAAACAAATGGACAACAATTCTGCTCAATATTTATTGTTTAAATTACATTGCATTTACCTTTTACCATGAAAATCCTATGGAACTGCCCATTTAACTCTTCCTGAATTTTACAATTTGCCCAGCTATGACTGAGCAATTAAAGATTTGTAGCCAGCATAATATCTTTAGTCTGATCTAGGGCAAGTGCATGTTGCTTCTCACTGTGGAACTAATGACACTGGAAGTGTGGAGGAATAAAAGAAAGGGAAGCGATTTGAAGGAAAAAACAATGTACCAGTAAACTGGCAGGCAGAATTTGCTGTATTCCTCACTTGTACCTGTGTTATTTAACATTTGTAGTTAACGTGTAATGCTATTTTACTTTTCTTTTTAATTAACTGCTTTCAGCCTGCTGCGGTGTCTGTCATTTTGGGGTACTGCAGGGTTGTGTATAATGGAAGACTTGTCTTCATTTGTACAGCTTGCAAAGAAATACAATATGGTTGTGGTATCTCCAATCCTGGAGCGAGATGAACTGCATGGTGGAGTTCTGTGGAATACTGCAGTGGTCATTTCTAATTCTGGAGTTGTCCTTGGCAAAAGTAGGAAAAATCACATTCCAAGGGTTGGAGATTTCAATGAGGTAAGGTGCAGTACTGGGCCTATCAAGTTAGTCTTACCTTGCAGCTCTTGTTTGTGCCAGCATGTGTTGTGTCAGGGTCACAGTGGCAGGAAATGCAATGTGTTTCTAGAAAATGTTACTATCAAATCAGTTTTTCTCAGATGAAATGTTAGTAAGTTAATTTATCAAGAATGAATAATTTTTGTGAGAGTGATGAGTCTTAAAGGGAAAATAACATTGAATCTTGTTATGTACTCTTCCTTGTCCTGGTGGAAATTACAAAAGTATCAAGTATCCTTTAAAAGAATTGTGTTAAGTTACAGCTGTGTTGCGTTTGTTGTGCACGCTTGACTTGGGTAGGTTTGTCGTGTGTGCATGTTGAACTTACTTTAATTTGCAAGGCAATTGTTTCATGGTTCAAGCATGAACATTACTTACAATCTTTCACTGTTTCTCTGTGAGGTTGTCTTGGAAATGACAGTTCTTTTGCTTGTGTTTGTTCAAGAATCCCTTAATTCACTATGCCTCTGACTGAATAGCTGGTTTATGGCATCTTCTGGTTACTGATCACATTATTGCAGCTGAAGCCCCAGCAGGTTTTGGGCCATCCTCCAGAATCAGCTTCAGAAACTGAACTGGCAGTAAAGGCAATGTCAGAGGAAAACTGGTAGATCTGAAATGTGTTTATCCATCCATAGAATTATCACAAGCAGAAAGATCAGGATTAAAAATTAACTGAAGTCTAAAAATACATTGTCTTACCTAACTAAATCTCTCTCCTTGTCAGCTGAAGTCAGTAATTAACAGAGGCATTTCTTCTAAGCAGCGGAGGCTGCTATGTACCTGCAGTTGCTTTTGTTCCCTGTGCTTCAGTCACCAAACTGAGGCTTCAGAACCTAAACTGCTCTTTTATGAATAGAAGAAGTTCTTTTGGGTCTCAAAACTTTGTTTTCAAGGACCTCTGGAAGTTTTGACCTTGCTCCCAGACCTGATCAGGCTGGTTTGAGTTTATCCAGAGGAGGCTGTTAATAGAGTTGTGCTCAACAAATTTCTGGCACTAGTGTTACCTTGTATTTTTAACAATTATTTTGTTATTTAATATTATTTATCAGGTCTGTCCTTTAGCTAGCAAAGTAGTAACTAACAAACCCATTGGTTACTTTCCACATTTTTTAATTTGCTCCTTATGTAATCCAACAAAAAATAAATTCCTGTTGCTTTTGCTAAAATCTGATGTCTTTCAGTTTTCCAGAGAGTGTTTAGTGGAGCATCAACAGATCCCAAGGAGAGACACCTAAAAAAAGAAAATATTTTTACTTTCCCATGTCAAGTATAAATAGTTTCATTAAGAGTTTCACATAGTTGCTAAAAAAAGTTAGTTCTTATAATCCTAAATGCCAGAATTACTACAAAACAATCTGTTTATAGCTTGCAGATATACTATAATGATTTGATGTTTCTTCTTGTATCTGTCTTGTTATAGAATCAAGTAGTGTTTACCCAAGACAGCACTGTCTTCAGCTGGCTTTGTTAGCAAAGCATTAAGTTCACTCTTCTGAGCTGAACAATTCTGATAAAGCAACTTCAGAAACCACCCAGGCTACAGGAAAGGATTATGTTCATCTGTGTTACTTTAATGTTGTTTTCTTTAACAACAAAGCTAAACCTCAAGGAAATATTGAATTTGAAATTATTTCTTGTGGGTTGTCTCCATAGGGCAGATGGGGAAAGGAGCCTTGTTAAAATCATGCCCTTTGAATCAGTGAGAACTAAATGGAAAGGGGAAAGATGTTGGTCTGTGGCCTATTTAGCCATGTGTGGGAGGGCATATAAATAAAAATCAATCCTTCTTGAGACATCACAGTTTATTGCTGTGGAGATGATTGTGACCTCTGGTGAGAAATAAAGAAATAGGAACTGATGAATTCCCTGAAGCAACAGCATTCTTGTTTTTCTTCTCCTATTGTAAGAAAAGAAACTGAGAATAGGAGAAAAAATGGAAATACATTCATTCAGCAGAATTGTTTTGAAAAAGGATTGTGTGAGCACCCACCATGTGGTCTGCTGTCTACAGACATGAAAGGAGATCAAATCAGTGCCCAAGGGACTGTGCAATTTCATGAGACCTGATAATAAATAAGAAACATGAGATGTTACTTTGCATACTGAACCTAGTCCTTGGTTTCAGAAGGTGCCATCCTATATCTGTCATGCCATTAGCCCACACTTATATGAGGCTCAGCTTTGTTCCCCAGCTGTCACTGCTTGCTTTAGGCCTCAGGTGTTTCTACTTCCTGCAAGACAGTGGCAGTGGTCGTTACAAGGAGCAGATAGTTTCCATAAAGAAGGGATTGCTTAACAACATACCTTCCTTCTCTGATAAAAGACATGTGCTATTGGGTCAGGATGGTGGATTGTGTCCCTCACTTTTCTCAGATTGGCATCAAAGGATACTGTCAGGAATCAGCCTGCCCACTGCAACTGCTGTACTCGCTTGGTATGCGCAACATTGTATAAGAACATTGGGTGGCATGTTCTGTCTCTTTCTTATCTGTGGGTCTTTATCACTGCCTTTGTCTCTGTCAGAACCTGGTGATAGTACTTTCAGAAAGCAGCACATTTTGGAAGTGCACTGCCTGCTGCATGAAAAAGAAGTTACTTTGCTTGATAGCAGGTATAAGAGTGTAATTTCAGTAAATACACACTCTCACTGCTGCTTTGTCATTTCTGTGTTCATCTTTTTTACTGCTTTAGTGGTTTTGTAAAACATAATCATCATATCACCCTCAGCCTGCCTTCTACAGATTAAGAAGTTTATAGTTGGAGATACTTCTTTGCACTTTTTAAAGAAGTCTGTCTTTGTGGTTTTTGCTTTTTGTTTTGTTTGTTTGTAGTCTACTTACTATATGGAAGGAAATACAGGACACCCAGTGTTTCAGACACAGTTTGGGACAATTGCTGTGAATATCTGCTATGGGCGCCACCATCCTCTGAACTGGCTCATGTATAGCATGAATGGAGCAGAGATCATCTTTAACCCTTCAGCCACTATTGGGACACTCAGGTAAAATACAAACTGATTTGTGCCACTGCTCCCTTTCTGGGTTAACTGAACCTCTGAGCCCCTCGCTGGGGTCTCAGGGGCACCTTGAGGTCTTGGAAGTGTCTCCTTGTTTTGCCTCCACAAAGGAGCCTGCATTCTCCTTCACCTGGAATTTTGGGCTCCCAGTCTGCTCCCAGTAACTGATTCTCTTTTGGAGCTTTATTGGACGTCAGCAGGTCTTCTGTCTTTGCGACAGCATTAACCAGCATCCAGCTGGTGATCTGAAAACTGAGAGTTTATTTAGATTATGTATGTAATATTTTTGCTTTATGATAGGTAGTACTCACTTATGTTAGGCTTACCTTGCCAGCTTGCGTTGTCCACTTAAGAGTGTGGTATCAAACTGCAGTTTTCAGAGCCAAGCTGAGATACCCTTTTCTCAGAAACATTTGTTTTAAACTGTTGGCAATTTTGTGATCATCGGTCCTCTTGAACTAGACTGGACCAGTGTAAACTTTCCCTTGAGATTAATCTTCTGCAAATTAACATTAATTGCACCCTACTGACTTGTTTTCCTAAAAGCTAACTTTGGCCACTTTGACAGAAAATGTGCAGTGTGAGACAGTCAGAATCTAGATTTAGCACTGAAGTGTACAAGTAGTGAATATCTGCTGCCTCTTTGTGTGTTGCAGCGAGGCACTGTGGCCCATTGAAGCCAGAAATGCTGCCATAGCCAATCACTGCTTCACGTGTCCCATCAACAGAGTAGGAACGGTTCGTATCTTCATTGTTTCATCTCATTCCATAATTCAGGTGTTGGAGCACGAGTTCATTCAAGGCAATGGACTAAGAGCATTAGAATGCATGGATTCCTTTGCTGTGTAACTGCTGTATTAGGGTTTATGGGGTGATTTGAAGATGGACAGTGATGAAAAGATTGAGAGCTGCCTTGTTGCTGGCAGCCTACTTTTTGGTTGCAGCTGCTTCCTGTTCTTGAATTGAATCTTTGTAATAGGCACCCACCCCTTCGCTAACTCTCCCAGTTTCTCTGGTGAAATCAGTATTCTTTTAGCCAAAATGAGTGAAAATTTAGTATATCCTCAAGTCAGTGGTACACAGCTGATGGCTGTTGTACAGATAGTACCTCTTTCTGGACTTTAAAATTCTATAGTGAAAATTAATAGTGCATGCAATAGGTCATTCTTGCCTTTAGATTAGTCCAAATACCCTATGTGTGTATTTTTAAAATTATATTTCCTGCAAAAATCCAGACTTGTTCTTGCTGTTATGTGAATATGTTTGCCTTTTTTTGTGATCCAAGAAGATATGTTTGGTTAAATATCTTTTGCCTCTTTAAGCTTGTGAAATGCATGCGAGGCGTGTTCCCCAAAGTCTATGAACAACAGGCAATGATACAAAAAGACCTTGTGTTCTATCCTATCTATCACAGAAACTAGGCCTCCCTGATGACTCCCTTTAGACAGTGCTGATAGTGTGCCAGAAAAAATCTTTGTAGATTTATACAAACTTCCAAAATATGATAGACTAGTAAGGATTTCTTGAATGAAACAGAATTATACTGCCACCTATGGATTCCTTTTTTTTCACAGGAATACTACAAAAATGCCTTTACTTCTGGAGATGGTGGAAAAGGTATGTTCAGCAATTACATTCAGTACCAGTTCCCAGACTTGCTGGAAGTTAAAGAGAATGATAATGAGGAGTATGAGATTTTCTTTTGTGTACTTCTACGTTGAAACACTGTAATTTGTGCTATGAAAATCATGGCTGCTTCTCCATCCAGAGAGGGCCTGAGCCTTTTTTTAAGCCGGTTTTGGAGCTAAGTGTTTTTAGCAGCTGCATGAAAAAGGTCAGTGGTATCCATTGCTTAGTAGTTACAAAAGATGTAATTGATTTTTGGCACAACTCAGAGTTGTGCAATATGAAATAATATCTCTTCTGTGCCACAAATCCCAGTGTTTTCACCTTTGACCTTTTATTGAAAATTGAATGGGTGCATCTCTGTCAGCTGTTTTGGAAATGTATGATTTGACACTTAGAATTCATTTAAATGCTAAGTAAAAAACAATGAAAGCAAAGCCCTTAGTCCAGAGACTAAATAATGGGAAAGCATAATAATGCATTATTTGAAAGGCAATGCAGTGAGATTTTCCTGATAATTTGATGGTGTACTATGCATGAAAGTAATTACTGGCCAAAACTGCAGTTATTTTAGGATTATCTCTTCAGGATTATTATCTTGCCTAAAGGACAGTGAGTCCCCAAGAAATTGAGTCAGGTTTTGTGGGACACTGCGTGTTAAGTTACATACCTATTTGCAGATGGCAATAGATGCTTTTTTAAAATCTCTTTAAGCACACCATGAGTTGGGCCATTTCTATGGCTCGAGTTACGTAGCTGCACCAGACGGCAGCAGGACCCCGGGACTATCTCGCACTCAGGATGGGCTGCTGGTGGCAGAGATGGATCTAAACCTCTGCAGACAAGTCAGTGACAAGTGGAATTTTAAGGTAAGCCTGATTATTAAAAAAATATGATATTAGAACAAACAAGCATTGATAATGGTTCTGTGATGTTACAATAGTTAAAAGGCAGCATTGCTTTTTTTTTTTTTAGCAGTTCGGAGCTTAAATTGTTGAACTAATTTAACAGGATGTTTTGGAGGCCAAAAGGATAAATAGATTTGGAAAAGGAGTAGCTAAATTCAGGGAAACTGGGCCAGTAGCTTTCAAATGAAAACCTTAGCCTCAGGACCTTAATGTGCATTGCCAGGAGCTCTGAGGATTGCTGGGGAAGAGTCTGTGCTTTCCTTATGCAGTGAATGTAGGCATTTGTTGCTGAGCTGAGCTGGGTGGTGTATCTCATCTAACATGGTACTATTATATGTTCTTAAAGGCCTTAATTGTTCGTTTTGGTGAAATTTAGTGAAAACTCAAACCCACAAGCTTTTGAGAACTTTCTGAATGCAAACCTCTTGCAATGTTAACTTCCTGAATTTGTGGATATGTTGAAACTACAGAGAAAGAGCTGTGTACTGTATACATTAATCTCTGAAGCGTCTTAACACACTTTTGAATTTATCTAAATCAGATTAAGATGGCTGCAAGCCACTCCACATGGCTTTAACAGACGTTATTTATTACTATTTTTTTTGTATTCTGAGGTAAAGCTAATTTGGTTCATCTTTCCAGCAGGCATAATTGGATTTAATTTGTCCAGCAGCAGTGCTGGTTGAAGATGGCTGCCTCAGCACAGCTGCTTGCTAACCCTTCAGTTGTGCCAGTACAGGCTATGTGGGGTGCTATATTACATACTGATTTAGTGGAGTGACCAGATTGTTTTTTTAAACAAATAGCTCCTTTTTTAATCTGATCAAGTTTACAGCAGACCACACAAAGATCCTGTTGGAACAAAAAAAGAAAAGAAGTGGCAACTTTGGAAGTAGGCTTTGTTGGTGGAGAAAACATCTTGCTTGCTTCTGTGGAGACAGATCTTTTGTTCTAGTCCTCAGTACTGCTAGAGACTAGAACTTTTTTGTATCCACTCTTAAGATCAGCATGATTTGAATCCTTACAAAGAAGACCAGAACTCCTGGCTCTATTGTACTCCTGTACAATATATGTAGGTTTTTCAGTGATCACCTAGTATTTTAAGTAAGTAATCATTTGCAAGGAGTGTCAATTTCTGAACATGATGCTACTGCAAGCAGACATTTATTTTATAGACCTGGTTTATTTGCCTGGTGTCAATACAATATGGTGCAATGTTCAACATTTTGATTTCAGTTTGACGTAAAAATGAAAAATCTCTGTGGATTTGAAATGTTGAATAAGCTTTCTAATTAAAAAACAGTAATTTCTTATCTAGAGTTTAATTTCTTTGTTAATATTGCTAGTCCATATACAGGGACAAAAATCAAAAAGCAATTTCAGGTCATCTTCTGGAACAGAATTGCATTTGTTATTTTACAGATGCCTGTGGTAGGCATGTGGTTGTTGCCATAATGGAATTAAATTGTGCTGAGAGATTTCTAGTTTTGTAAGTCAGGCAGGCACTTAGTTTTGCTTTGCCACCAAAGTCGGAGGCCCTTACTGCAGAGTAGAGACTTAGTGTGTCAAGAAGCACATGGAGCATTGCTTATAACAGCTTACTAGGGGTATTTGAACAAAAGCAATTGTATTGATTAGGAAAAACAAACAGTAAAAGCAAAACACTGCCCTTTGGCTGTTTTGTGTAGAATTGTTGTTGTGTATTTTTTGTTGTCTTCAAGTCTTGTGCTTTCAGCACCTTAGTTTTATGTTGATGGTGTGGAGTGCTATTGTTGGATTTTGGCACATAAGGCACAACTGTGGTTTTGTTTGTGTGACAGGGGAGAGCTGTTTCCTTTCCCTCTCCATTGTGGCCAAGACAGAGGTAGTTCTTGCTGAGGGGAATGAGTAGCTACACTTAATAGCATGTAGGAACCTATTTAACCTGCTCTGGTATCTGCAGTTTGCACCCAGTGATGCCTGAAAGGGACATTCATAGAATGTCTTTGCTAAACTTAAAACAGCGAAGGGGTTAAGCAAGTTATCTAAGTTACACTCTGGCAATAAAGAGGTAATTTTCCCCTCCCAGAGCCAATGCTGTGGGCTGTGTACTTCAGAAGAAGATGACAGCCCTACATCAGGTGCTGTATTGCAGCACTTTCAGCACTTGCTCTGCTGCCCCAACCATTGGTATTTCATGTTATTAAAGGGTGAAGTAAGAGGAACCCCAACACTGTCAGTGGCATACATGCAAACTTACTGCTGGCAGCAGGGTTCCTTGGTTGTCAAGGACATGACATGAAGCCCTAATTATAGACACTCCTTTGCCTTCATTGGCATAACTTAAAACATCGTTGATGCATAAGGAAGCAAGTCCACCTTTCACACTCAACTTTCAGCTATCTAGAATAACCAAAATAGCCATAAGTTATAAGTCAGCAGACATGACCGTCACTGAAGGAGAGCTGCAAAACACAAAGGTTTTAATTTAAAAGTTTGACTTTTTAGGGTGGAAATACACTTCTTTTTTGGATAGAAATACACAGTGTGAGTTATTTTATTAAATAATATATTTGTTTGTTCTAGGACAGTGGACATCTTGAATTTTGAGTGAGCTATGGTTTTGATGTTTGGGACAATTAAATCATACTTTGTCACAGAAAAAAACAGCCAGTGGATATAAATATTTTCTACTGAAGTACTTTCATAGCTCACTGAAAGAATTGAAGCTTTGATTTTTCTTTTCTAGATGACTGGTAGATACGAAATGTATGCAGAGAAGCTCGCTGAAGCAATCCAGCCTTACTTTATACCCAATATCATCAAAGAGTAAGAGAGAGCATCTCATTACATTCAGATGTTACAAAGATAAATTCAAAGTTACTGTTGGATGATAGCTTTACTGTGAATTGCAAGTTGCTGTTTTAATGTTGTCAGTTTAATTTCATGTAACCAACTTTAAATAACAGGATTCAAATCTGTGTTAATTGAAAATGGCTTCTTGAGTGTTTGTTATCTACACTAATGAGTCCAAAGTTTTGTTCCTTGCTAGAAATACATCCAGTGTTTTTCTAGTGTAGAAACACATACAGTGTACTGTGATATCGTTGATAGAGAGGATGAATTCAGAGGACATGAGAATTTTTACATAAGCTTTGCATTGTACATCTATTTACTTCTGCTTTCCAGTTTTTACCCTCTGCCCAAATGCATAACTTAGGGAGAAAGGAAGCATAAATTGTTTTCATCTGCTTTTTTTTTTTCTTTCTCTACCTATGAACTACTTGATGCAGTTCTGTTACAGCTGAGTAACATCCCAGACACCCCACTTGTTTGCGGATCTGTGGGTGCTGTAAAGCAAGACTGCTTTGGTTCTGTTGCCTTTTACACCACCACAGTTGGATCAGTGTCTTTGATGGTCCCTTCAAGGTGCAGAAGTTGTGTTCAGAGATGCTTTGGTATCTTCTGAAGCTCAGTGCCCTGATGGGAAGCAGAAATAGAGACCCTGGCTAATGTATAGGCAAGGCTGGGGCAGTTGCATACTTTACACTGTGAACAGAAAGCTGCTATAGGGAACAGGATGGGCTAAGAGAACTCCTTCCCTGGGGCTGCACTCCAGTAGGGTATGTGGCGGTTGCAGAGTACACAAAACATCTGTGGAATAAAGGTAATAATGATACATTTGTTGTTCTTAGGTAGTACTGTATTCTGAAATTTTGCTTCATATGATTTGGGTGATGGCAGTAGGTATTCAGGCAATGCAGACGGAATGCAATTTACAGCCCAGCAACTATTAATTTATAGCTGTAATAAATATTTGAACTCTTGTTTTTGTTTTTCCAAAATACAATTTCAGATTTTCAGAAACATTTTTCCTAATAAGCTTGTTAATAAATGCACTTGCTACTTTATGTTACAGGGTTATCTGTGAGTTTAACCTTTATTGAGAATGGCTTAATTACAAATAAAAATATATTTATGTATAAAATCCCTGCATGTAAAATCCCCTCCTTTGCTATTGACATCCTGATGGAAACAAAGCAACAGAACATTTTCAAAATGAGTGTTTTGATAGACAATCTTGTAATGGGAGACAAAGTTTCAGAAAATGCAGATGTTCTGAATGCTTGTGCAGTGAGCTGCTTTTTCAGCTGAATTGGTGGCATATACTCAGTCTTTTCACTTGGCTTTTGCTTCTTGTGTTTTCATCTCTCAGTTGTCTTCAATTTGGCTGCTGTATGAGATCCTGTTGTAATTGTGGACCTCTCCTTTACTCTGCACTGGCTCAGACAGCTTTAGCTTTCGCTTTTGTTGAAGCGTTTAAACGCTGGGTACCAAACATTTACCACTCAATATTGTTACACCTGTCTGTGCACTTCAGAACACTTAGCTTGCCCTTAAGTTCATATTTTATCCATAAGCTCAGGATTCACTTTTGGTAACGGAACCAGTAAGATGCTAAATGTCAATTACAAGCCTTTTGTAAGAATTGTTTTTATTTAACTGATCAAGCCTGCTCTAAGATAAATCCTGTGGCAGTTTAATGGTATTCAGTGAACTACCTACCTGAAAATCCATGGGTTAAGGAAGTACTAAAATAGCCTGTAGCTCACATACCTGTTAATTATTAACAGAGTTAATACAATCTCTCTAAATCAAACATCACAGTTTTGGACCTGGACATAAAAATTCACACATCACGAGTCTTCTGGTTCCTTACTTTGGAGAAATTGAAAGGCATTATCTACAACAGGTTTTGTACCTTTCTTCTGGAGGGGTTCTGCTGGTGGCACCAATGTACTGGTTCTATGCAAACCACATCCTATCTGTTACTCATTTTGCAACTGTCAGTGCCAGAATGTATTTAAACGTTACTGGTCATAAGCAAAATTTGACACGAAAATTTGTCACATACTTTTGTTTGGAACTTTTTAATGGATACTGAATTTTAGGTGTCTCTTACTATTTTTCACCATTGTAAAAAGGAGCACTCTTGATTCTGCTAAGTACTTAGTGAACACTGTATAGATACTTTTCAGTTAGCCAACAACTGATAAAAGAAAATGTATCTTGATAAAAAAACTTTCTATGCTGAAAGTAGATTCCTATTTATGATATCCATCAGTAAATAACAATATCCTTTTTACTGTTATTCCACACAGCTCCAGAACTTGAATAGTTCTTTTCCTAAAACCATACCAAAGGTGTGGGATCTCTGTCTTAAGTGCAAATATTCCTAGTTTTTCATCAGTGCTGATTTTCCTACTCACTTTCATATGGGCAGGACTGAAGACTGAGACTTAGAGGAAATTGTGATGGATGAAGCTGAAGTAAGAGGCTTTTTCTTAACACTTCAGAGTGCACCTCAGGTAATAGAGGAAAGAGTTATGAATGGGCTGCCACCAATTTCACTTAATGTCTGAATGCAGCAACAACTTCATCCAAATACAGCTGTAGTATAAGAGCTAGAAAAATCTAAATTCCTCCCCTCTTACTGGTAGCAGAAATGTTTGTATTTCCTCTTTTCTTAATTGATTTAAGCTCCTCTTAGAAGGTCACTGAACTAATACCAACAGCAAAATTTGGCTCAAATTATGATTCAGCATTTTAGTTACAATGCAGTAGATACTGTCAGATATTTACACTTTACACACAAAATATATATTATTAGTGTGGATGATAAATTTTCTGCATTTGCTTAATAAGTTTAAAGTTCATATTCAAAACAGATTCTGCAGAAACTGGCACATGTGGGTGGCATAACATTCAGAGCTTTTTGCAAAGAGCAATAAAGACTTATAAGTGCAAATAAAATCCTTTCACTCAAACTTTTGGAGCAATGTGGAGCTCTGAGCAGTCATCCAAGAGGATTTAGCCAAGAGACTGAGTTTGTAGTGCAAGGGAACAATTCCAGTATTGCAGCTGCATAAATGCTAAATCTCAGTGAATTTGGTACATGGGAAGCTTCCTACATTGCAGACAATAGTAATGAGCCAGCAAGGCATTTTTTTGTTATTTAGAAGTGGTTTAAGTTAATTTTTTTCCTTTTTAATACCCTGCTGAACTTCAAATCCATAAATCTAGAATGAAGAGCAGCCCTTGATGCTTTGACAGAGAGAGAAACAGGTATTTTCTATTATTTTCTTTGTTTACCTAAACCTATGCATATATTACCAAGTGTTAAAGTTCATAAATTTGGTGCTTTTTTCTTATGTGTTTAATTTGAAAATAAGCTGAAAGTGAACAGGCTCTGGGCCTGTATTTTAGAACTGCTGTCAAATGTGCAATGTTGAAAATTAGGAAAAAAACCCTACAACAACAAAAAAACGGAGACAGACATTGCAAAATCAGATACATCATCAGGAAAAAAAAAAAGTAAAGACAGCATTGCAATATAGTCCTGTCAATGTCTATAAAGCCTCCCTTGTTGAAGGTCCCACTGCAATTCAGGAGTGAGGTGTGTGCAGGGGAGTCCTGAGACGAGCAGCCAGCTGCCGTGCAGGCTGGGCAGGAAGGAGCAGCAGTGTCCTCTGTGGGTGTCAGCTGTCTGTGTAGATGAACAGAATATCTTCATCAGTGCCATAACTTGTCCTGGCTTCCTCGAAGTTACTGATGCTGGTGCAACATGTTCCTGGTAAGGAGGAACAATATGTTACAGAAAATTCAAAGGATTTGCTGGTGAAAGGCTCTTAACACTGGGGGTAACAGCCTCCACAAACAAAACTAGTATAGTGACTAGACCCAGCAGCTTAGGTTACAGCTTTACTCAGGTAGATTTTTTTCACCTCAGAGCTCATTGAAGTAAGGCTGCAAATAGGTACTGAATCGGCCCTTCTGTCATATTCTGCACATAGACAGTTCAGCATCTCTCACTAACCCATCTGAAAGCCAAACAAGCCATTTGCTAGAATGCCTATCTGAATGCTTCAACTAAATCACACCACAGCATCCAGCACTGATGTAATTACTGTGGCAAAACCCTTTCTGACAAATTGGGTAGTGATACTTGAAATGCCTGTGCACTGTGAGGGGAGGTCCAGCTGTGGCTCTGTGTTACACACTTGTTAGTAATGCAGGGCTGAGAATCCATCCAGAAGGGACAGGCTACTCACGGTCAGCATAGGCAGGGTTGTTGTAGTAAATACTCCCTGAGGCTTTGTTGTAGCCACATAACACAATGAAGTGGCCCTGGTAGTCAGGGCTCCTGCAAAAGCACTTCTGTCCGATGGGAAGGAAGCAACAGTATTTGACAGGACTTGAGCAAAGATCACACAGTAGCAGGACTGCATTCACAAGGACGATGGCTACGTGACCCTGGGACAGGTGGTTTTGGATGTCTTGAACAGTTACTGTGCTGCAAGGAAAAAAACAGACATGCTTATGGACGAGTTTCGGAAAGAAGCTGGTGTAAAGGAAGTATGTGATGGTCGACAGTGCAGCTGGCATAGTTACTTCTATATCACAGGTACAGCTTTTGGCTGTGAAACTCTGCAGCCTTTGCTAGGGACAAAGCCTGACAAAACCTGCAGCATTCAAGGCCTTGTCATCTCATTGCTGCTATTGAAGAGCAGAGTAACAACTCTGGATTTTGCAATAACACATTCTGAGATTACATTTACATCAGATGCCCCACAGAAGAGAATTAAAGGAGAATTAAAGGAGCTGGCAACTCAGTAACTTGAGGGACTTCTGTTATGGGAAAATTTTAAGTGAGGTGTTCTCTCTTGCTGTTAGAGAAGCTTATCTCTGAAACACCAAATCTTAATCAATTGAGTGGTTAAATATTGTGTAACCACTAACCAAATTAAGAGCTGCACAAATTTGCCTGTGTCACACAGGACTGTGTTTCTCCCAGTCCCAATTTTGGACCACCTGATACTCTTGAGGCATTATTTCTACAGTACCTTACAGAGAGAAAGTATCCACCAAACATAACATAAAACCATCTGTTAAAAGCTGTCCTTCACCGAGTCAGATGTGTTCCATACACGAGAAACTCATCCCTTGGATCCACTCCAGATATCTGAGCTGTGTGCGCCACCTGACCGAACTCATGTACTTTTTAAGTAATCTTTTCCAGTGTCATTTCCTCACTCTGACACCCCAGCCTCAGTACTGCACAGGTAGATATGCCTTCTGTCCCTGCCTTGATCAAGGCCACCATTTTAAGAGGGCAAAAGCGAGAGGGACTGAGTGTCCCTTCTGTCCTGTCATAGCTGCAATTAAAGTGATGGTGACTCCATGTGTGTTAGAAAGGACACTTGATTCTGCTAAATGTAAGTTACACTCCAGCATTCAAATGCTGTTGTGGCTGCCCCATATCCTCTCTTCTTTGCTTACTCCTAATCATTTACCCCACTTTGACAACAGGGATCCAAATCCAGCTTCCCTATGACAAGGGACGCTGCTTAAGTTGGATGCTTAGTCATTTCCCAGAAGAATTTCACTGTTGTGAAACAATTCTGCAGTTTTTCTATTTCTTCTGGGTTTGCAGTTCTTTCATGGAGGTTCCTTATTTCATGGTCCCCTTGGCAAAAGCTCCCATTCTAACTTGGACTTTGCATGTCTGTGTAGAACAGAGATCCCTGTTTGCATAGCTCTGGGAACAATGAGTTCTGTACCCACATAGTGTTCTCCTGAATTCCAACAATGGCCAATTAGAGTGCTGTAGACACTCCCTACTGCCTAAGTGTAATGGATAACCAAACTCAAAACATAAATACTCAGCTCCTGTCAGCATTTTCAAATCACTTACTTTGCATCATGACTAATTTTTCCTCGAGCTTCATTATTAGCTCTTTATGTCCATGGGGTTTTTTTGAGACAGATACAGGAGAAAAACTAATTAGTAAAAAAAGGCTTAGGGCTTGGTTTCAGTCTCTTCCAGCAGTTTAGCTTGGTGCCTCAAAGAAAAGCAAGGGCCCACAGAATCTCCAAAGAGAAAGAAAACAGTAAGCTTACCATTTCTCCACCAGCACCTTGCAGTCTTTGGCTTGTGCAAAGAGCTGATTCACTCGATTCTCTTCTGTGTCAAAGTGCTTCCTGTAAAATGACTGTGGAGATAACAGAAATTCTGAACTGGAATGATGTTTACCTTGGGTAATCCACCACTTAGAGTCTGCTAGCAAGGGCCTGCATAAGTTGGAGATCTGGCTATGGGATAAAAGATCTCTCCCTTAGTTCTCTGGAAGCAGGACAAAGATTTCTGCTCTGAATTACAAATTACATTTGCACCTGGTCAGTTATTGTTGCAGTTTCCATCCAGTGACTATTCAGCTGCCTACGTGAGAGAAGCCTGTCTGGTTTCCCAGAGGAAACTGCGCAGGAGCTTGCATTAAAGCCACTGCAGCTACAGGCGCTCCTTGGCCCCTTGTTCACAGTTCTGGAGAGGCCAAGCTCTCAGTGGATGGAGGCTGAGTTCCCCTCTCACCTCTAGAGGTGGATCTTCCAGGTCAAGGTTGAGGCACGGTGGTGGGGAAAGTGTGGAAGCTAAACACTGCTGCTGCCCAGGCTGTACCTGTGCTGTAGATAAATACAGGGCTTCAGTCTCCAAGGCTGTCAAAAAGTTTGGAACCTTTCATGAACACTACATGCAAACTTTTTTGAAATTCAACAGATGGAATCAAAGATGTAAAATATGTGGGACCATATTGCCTTTGGAACAGATTTGTGCCAGTTTTGGTAGTAGGTCAAATTAACCACGGTTGACTGTCAGTAGCACAGCAGAACTTTTATAGCATGATACTTGAGGATTTTAAAGCTGCCTTTTCTCCCCGTGTAGATGAGAATACTAACCTGATTTTTGTAGCCCTTGTCCACTCCGAGTGTCTGGGTGCAAAATTTATGCTTAACTCCGAAGTGCCGCATTAGGTAGGCCAGGTCAATAGTCCAGATACTCTTTGTTAACTGGAGTTCCTGGATGGCTTTCTGAAACTCATCATTGTCCAAATGATTCAGGTACCTGTGATATTGGGAAAGGAAGGGGAAGGGAAGCACAGATCTTAGGAGAAGCAAAATGTGTGCTGTAGCCCAAGCCTCTACATCACAGCACATAAAAACGGAAACAATGGGCTTGGCTAAGAAATAACAGCAAAAAAAAAACAAAACCAAACAAACCAACCCACAAAGGAGACAGAAATTTAAAGGAAGGGAGTAGGGAATATTTAACTGGATTTATTGCTGACTTTTTAAAATTGGAAATGTGTGGTGCTTTGACTATTTCAGAATGCTAGAAGTGTACAGGTGCTGTACCAGAGGCAAGCTGGTATAGAACTCTGTCCTGAAGGGTTTACAGTCTGAATGTACAAGTATATTAGAGCCAACACAGAAAAAAGAGTTAAAGACTAAAACTTCCTTCACGCAATAGGTGGATTTCAAAAGGAGGAGACGTAAAGGAATTCAGTAAATACTCTGTGGACGCTTGTCTTAGGCACTGATGACACAAAAGGAAGAAAAAGGGGAGATGAATTCAGGGGGAAGCTTGGGACAGGTTGCAAAGGAGTGGGGCGAGGCAGTTATAGGGAGTTCTGAAAGTAAGAAAACAAATGGAAGCAAATGATAAAAAAAAAAGGGGGACTGGAATTGAGGATGCAGGGCAAACAAGGTCAGATCAGCAGGGTGAGACGATTAATCTTGGAAGCTGAGTTTTGGGCAGACTGGAGTGGCAAAGAGGTAAAGGGAATAGAGGTTACAGTAGTCAAGATGGGAAATTACCAGCACACGGACTAACGTCTTGGCAGAAGGGATGGAGAGAAATGAAAATCTTCTGCTTCATATCTACTAAGTGGACATCTAAATAGGTATTTCTCCTGCACCTAAGCTCATGTTCCTCTGTGGAAGGAAAGAGGAGTTCAGCAGGACAGCTACTAGTTTAAAAAAAAGTAAAACCAAAAATAAACCAAAAAAAAGAAAAAAAAACCCCAAAGGGCAACATAGTTTTGAAGCTGAAACTACTCCTGGAACACAAACACTCATCCCACAGGTTGGAAGCTCAGCAGGACAGAGGTAGTACAGGTACAGCACACATTCATTAACTGGGATACACCTACCCATCACTTGAAAACACAGAAAGGAATCAGATGAGTCACAGTGCTAACTAACAGCACTGAATTGTAACAACAGGAAGGAAGCAACACTTTCTATGAGCTTATGCATGCCAGCCTGCAGAGTTCATAGAGCTCAGTAGATATTCTGCATCTGTCAAATTAGTCAATTATTCAAAAGGGTCCAAAGTTCACTTCGGTTTATATTTTCCATTGCTCCTGCTGGAGAGCTAGGCTAGGCCCAGGCAGCAGTCACTATCCAAGGGTACCTCAAAGATTGCTATTCTCATAAAACTAAAACTCACGGCTGCTTCAACACACCTCTTCTCTCTGGGAGCTGCTTCCCACTATCCCTCCCGATGGAATGGGATTTCCCACACTAAGAGAGCCACTTACTGAAGAACCATCCTGGAGCAGGCCAGCCCGCAGTCCCAGTGGTACAGCTGCTGAATCACTGGCACTTTCAGCTGGATGCAGTCAACTGTGAGTAGAACAGGAACAATGTCAATCCATACAGGAATGTTTCTTCCCATGCCACTTTAAGTCAGCTTGTCCTCAGCACTATAGCTGCAGAAACTTAGGAACCTGGATCACTGCCCTTCCACCCCCTTTTCCTTTGGAAGTTTCTTTTTTTGGTTTTTTTTGGTGGGGTGACATACCCACCAACCTTCAACTATGAAGCTGTATCTCCTGGATAACCACAGATAAGACACAGGTATTCATCCTTTCTCTTGTGTCTGTATTTCTGTGCCACTAGAGGAGTTAAACCAAATGAGGAGAAAAGAGACACAATTAAGATGTCTGGGCTCAGATGTCTTGGAAGCCCCACAGATTCAAGCCTTTTCTATAGACGTCCTTTTACTCAGGGATGGTAATTTACATAATTTTAATAAAACTCACAAAGCTCACAAGTTAAAACAAGTGGTACCAGTTGTCCTTTTGTATTAACTCTGTCAAAAACTCAGTAAAGAGAGAGAAAATGAACAATCTACCAAAAAGTCCCAAAATACAAGTAGCTCCATCCTCCACCTCAGTTTTTATTTTTATGGAGTTAGCAATGTGATTTCAGTTTCAGGAACAGCCTCACCACTGGCAGAACTTGAAGAGTTGTGCCTGTCATTGCTACTTCAGCATTGACCAAAGTGAGTTAATCACAAAGGGCTTTTCTCAGTAACCTTTGATCTAGAATAGGGCTCTGAGAAGTTTATTGACAAGATCATCTACGTTTTATGATGGGAATAAAAAATGCATCTGACATCACATGGACTGGTCTATTCTGATGTAATATTATTTATAGAACTTTTTAGATAATATATATATTTTTCCTAGTTGTGCCCCTGTTTAATTGTGACTGTAAAGAGTGACACACCAGTTGATATATTCAGTCTTTTTAATTCATCTAGCTAAAGGTGCTCCTAAGTATCATAACCAAAAAAAACCCAAACCAAACCAAACAAACAAAAAAAACCCAAAACCAATTCCCATTTATCCTCAAACCAGGACTTAAGTATTTTATCATCATTTTTTCTTGTCATGTTTTGAATCTGTCCCCTTTTTGTTAACAGCCAGGGCTTCTATGAAGTCCCACATTAACCAAGGAGTACATGTTTTCTACGTGAAATCTTCAAAGAGCAGTAACAAGTTTTCTCGGCCGTCCAGCTTCCAGTCACCTGTCTCCCAACTCACTCAGAGCTCTCCTTGCCTGTCGGCTATCCCGAGACGAGACACCAGCCCGTATACGCCGTGCGTGTAAAGCACCCTGCGAACCCTTCTGCGCTTAGCCAACTCCCCGCCACCACGACCTTACCGACGGAGCCGGTAATTCCACATTGCTGCTGCTGCTGGCGAAACCCGCAGCACCGCAGCTCGGGAGGACGCAGAGGCCGCCGTGGGCTCACCGCAGGAGCCGCCCGCCGTGCCCCCTCCCCGGCCCGTTCCGCGGGGCGGACCCCGCCGACCCCCGTCCGCGGAGGCCCTGCCGGCCCGAGCACGGCTGGGCGGGCTGCACTGACCTGGCGGCGGCTCCCCAGCTTCCCGGGGGCTCTTCATGGCGGCGGCGGCACCCGCCGCCTGCTCACTGCCGGCCCCGCCGAGCCGGCGGCGCGGCCCCGGGGCCCGGCGCTGGCTCCTCCCGGAGGCGGGGGCTGAGGGGGGCCGGGCCCCGAGGCGGTTGCCCCGCGCCGTGGCGGCGGAGAGAGGGGCAGGGCGTGCGGGCGGGCAGGGGCATGACACGGCGGGCGGGGGGCGCGCAGCCCTACCCCGGGCACGGGGCACCGCGGGGCTGCCGGGCTGGCCCCGGGCGGGAGCGGACGAGACGAGGCCGCACCGCCCCCAGCACCTCGTTCCGGTTCCGGCGCGCGGAGCAGGCCGGGAGGCGGCGGAGGCCATTAGCGGAGAGCGCGGGCAGCGCTGGGCGGTGAGTGCCAGCCCTGAGCCGTGTCCCCCGCGGGGCTTTCTCGCTGCCCGGGCGCTGCGGGGACCTTCCCGAGCGGCGCCGCAACCCCTGCGGGGCCTGAGGGGGCCGGGTCAGGGCGGCGGTGTGAGGGAGGGCTGGGGTGGGCCCGGCTCCCCTCACGGCTGGGCCCGGCTCCCTCACGGCAGGCCCGGTACTTGGCGCTGCGGTCCCCGAACGCGGCCGTGCTGCCCGCGGGGCTCGCAGGGGTCAGCCCGGCTATACTGCTGTGGGGTGCAACTGGGGCTCTTTCCACGGAGTACGAGTGGTTCGTTTTCTGGTATTTAAAAGTGAATTTCCTAGAAGAGACTTGGAAAAGACTATTGGTATTTAAAGTCTCTCTATGGGCATGTCTTTAGAGAAATGTTATTGATGCATAGTCAAAGCATGTGTTATGTTTAAATGTGAGAAAATTGGTGCTTTGCTCTAATGGGGAAGATGATGGATTGTGTAGGTGGAGCTTATTCTACATCTTTCTTTTTAGTAACAGCTTTTGTTTTCCTTTTGCCTCAGGTGTAGAGCCACAGCACTGCAGCCATGTCGATTGGGGTGCCAATCAAGGTCCTGCACGAGGCCGAGGGCCACATCGTGACATGTGAGACCAATACAGGAGAAGTTTATCGAGGCAAACTTATTGAAGCTGAAGACAACATGAATTGCCAGGTATCTTTGCTTGACAAGGATGGAGGGAAGGCTGGCTGATTCGGGCATGGGAAGGTTGAAAATTTCATTAAAAGACTGTTGTTTTTAGTCCTGGGATAGAAAAAGCTGTGCTGTGAAGTGGATTCAGCATTACAGAGTGCTCCAAAGAGGCCAGAACTTATTTCTAGGTTTAGAGTAGGATTGGGCATCCCTGTCAGTAAGATCAGGGATTTTAAGATTCTGTGAATCTTAAATCTGAATCTGAAGTGAACAGTGTTTTTCTGGAGTTCTTTATTTAAAGCCACTGAGAATAAGATAAGCAAACCTTTATTTAAGAAGTTAAAGCTTATTAAATGCCCATTACTTTAGTCATTCCAAGAGGGCCTGATTTTGACTTCAGGCAAGTAATTGTTGAAATCAGAATTCTTTCTTAATTGTACTAGAACAGCTTTGTTGAAACTGTTTGCATATGAGAAAACAAAAATAATGAAGCTGATAAAACTTTTTTGTAAACTGGGGAGAAAGCAAAAGTCCTGGGCGGCAGGCATGGAGTATGTTTGAATGGTCATGATGCCTTGTGTCACAGCTGAGGCTTATCTGAGCACAGACTGATTTGTACCTTCCAGATGTCCAACATAACAGTGACGTACAGAGATGGACGGGTGGCACAGCTCGAGCAGGTGTACATCAGGGGCAGCAAGATACGGTTTCTCATCTTACCAGATATGTTGAAGAATGCTCCTATGCTAAAGAGCATGAAGAATAAAAACCAGGGTTCTGGAGCTGGGAGAGGGAAAGCAGCTATTCTCAAAGCTCAAGGTATGTACAATTTGTTCATGGTCCCTCCCCCTATTTTTCTATAGAATTCGAAAGCTGACCTCTATCACTGAGGAGACTCAGCTGTAAGAAATGAAAAGATTACTGGTTCATACAGTGTTTTTCTGTATGTTTCATCTTATGGTGAGAGTCAAGGCTCAAATTGTTGCAATTACCCAAATGTGTAATATTGATGCTACAATAACTTAGATGTAGTGAGTAGTCTTGTTAAAGAGCCTTTCTGTTAAATTTAAGAGTTTAGTTTTCCAGCAATTGTGGCCACCAGCTGTTTGGTATACTTAGGGAAGGATTCAGGTGTTCTTGTTTAGCTGTCGTAGGAGAATAACTTTAGTTATAAAGATGATACTTAAGCTACTGGGAAGCTGTAATTATTAGCTTTTCTGTAGTTCTTTCTCATTTGTGCCTTTCTCAGGGGCTCAGTCTAGTTATTAGGTAATTGAGTAACAATCATGTGCCACCAAGTCCCTGGTTAACTTCAGTGTGCAGTAACGTTCATGTGGGGGAGTAACTTACTGAGTAGTGTTGCAAAACCTTGGAAGAGTGAGGGGTTTCAGATCTCTTGTGTGTCAGAAGGAACATGAGATGTATGAATATTCACTGCAGCTGTTCAGAGGAGCTAGACTGTGGTACCGTTAGGTTCTGGTTCTTCTCGCAGGGAGCTTCTTGCTCTCACATCTCTTTCTGAGCATTTCCTTGCTTCTGAGCGAGAGACCTTAACTGTTGTTGATGTTTTTGCTTGTCGGTTATTGAGATAAATATGCAGGTATGTCAAATTCATGTCATCCCTGATGTTTTCTTTCTTCAGTGGCTGCAAGAGGAAGAGGCCGTGGTATGGGCCGTGGCAACATCTTCCAGAAGCGAAGATAATTTTGGTCTTGGCTGACTTGCTTTTTTTATTAGGGTTGTTAACTTGACTGTGTGTGTATTGGTATCAGTTTTGTTTAATAAATGTTTCTGACAAAAACTTGTTTGCTCTTACGTGACAGGACAATTCTTGGGTAAATACACCGTAGGTTAATTTCAAACTTAAGCCAGCTGTGTCTGAAAAACAGGTAATTTTTTTATATCTAGGTTTGACCACTTTGTGTGATGCATTGATTCTTGAAGATCATTATGTTTCCTTTTTCTTGTTTAGTCTTGTTGTCTTTTATTCTCTAAAGAATTAGAAGAAATTCTTAATGAAGAATTTTAAGTCATACATTATGAAGTCTTAGCAGCTGCATTTGTGGCAAATAGAGCAACACAGGGGCAGCTTCCTGAGAAGCAGAGCAGTGTGGTGTTTTGCCCTATATAGACCTATATAGACAGAGGTCCATCTTCAGATCTGTATATTGAACTTGTATTCTTGCATTTCCTATTTTCTCTTTGTATATGGGGAGAATTTTTCATTAGGAACACACAACTTTGGTAGCCTGAGTCTATATTTGCAGTGAAAAAATCTGTTCTAACTTTCTTAGCAGTTTTTCCCTGTGTCTGGGAGAAGATGGCAACATAAAATAGGCATTTTCCAGGGTAAATTTGATTTGTTTTGTAAATTTGAAAGGCAGTGCAGGTGCATGAGGAAAGTCTTATAAATAGTTATGCGTTAAACACAATACAAACGCTAATGTTTTGAACAAAACTCACTATCAACTTCAGCTTTTGATCTTATTATCTATACACAGCTGTGTATTGATCAGCTGCTCTGCAGGAAACCAGATGTAGTTGTAACTTCAGTTTATTTTGCTTGAAGTGTAGCATGGTTGTTTTTACTGACTGAAATGGCTGAAATGTTTAAATGTAACCCTTCTGTACCTAATCACGTACTTGCATACAGTCACCAGTCTACATGCACAAAAGAATTGGTTTTGCTTTTCTGCTCGGATGCTATGAAGAATCTCCCTTGTGTGCAGACAGGAAAGTTGAACTAATGTATTAGCTTGTTGAATTGTGTGTAAATAAAGCTGTATTTGGTCTCACATCACTAGGGAAAGCCCTGCTGCATGTTCGTCTGGGTAGTAGTGATCCTAAATATTTGCAATGGAAACCTCCTTAGAACATGTTTAAGGGATACTTGAGCTTGACTATAAAAGCATTGTAGGGTCATCTTACACCTCTCCCGAGTAACATGTCCAAAAGACAACAGTCTTCACAAACAGGGATAATTTTCACTAATGGTGGCTGGCTCACCTGCTTTAAGTCCCTGTTTCTCCTTGAACAATGCCAAACTGCTGTTCTCAGGAGCAGTGGGTGTGGCGTTCAGCAGCGCTGAGGGCAGGGGACAGCCACTGATTTCGGAGAGAAACAGTAACCCTCCTCAGGAGGTTTGATGGAACAAACTCTGTATCTGTTTTAAGAAGTTTGAAGTAACATCTCTAATTCATGTCAGCTTTGAAGAAGATACTGGATTTTGCATAAACAAAAAGCTTTGCACTGTGGCTTCAGGTTGAGGCTGAGTCTATGGTGAACTGTTCAGAAAGATACCATGAATTTAGTGTTAAAAATATTGAAGTTTCATGCTGGTAGGAATTTAAGTTCCATGCTGAGACAAACATACCACTTAGCAGTTTCTGACCGGAGTAACTGGAATGCTAGTTTGTTACGAGCTCCTTTGCAGATCCTTCCTGTGATGTTCCAGTGTGATAAAATTTCCTTCTCATAAACGAGGTCTCACCCACTAGATGGCTCTGTTGGGAAGAGAATGAAGCTCAAGAAACCAGAACACTGGAAGGGAAAAATGCAAGAAATGTGACTTCCGCTATAAAATCCATAAACTCAAGGGCTATTACGAGCTCTAGCATGAAAATAGCTTATTGTTTTTCTTCTTCGGTGCTCCAAGACTGCTGGCTTCATACATGTCTGTGTTAGTCCAGCTGCTGATTGATGCTGTTTCCCTGGTAGTTGGCTAATTGGGCATGTGCACTTCGGTCATGTAGATTCCTCAGCTCAGTAACTTAAGCAATCTGTTTCTCTGGGATGACAGATACTAAGGAAAGATGTAGCTCTGCACTTAACATCTGCACTTACCTGTCACTTGTTTTTGGTCACAGATTACAGCATTACTTTTCATTCTTTGCCATCACTTTGTGTGGGCTTGTAAATCTCATGCTGTTCAGTGGGTTCAGGGCTCTCCCTAGCTTCCTGCTTCTGACAGAGAGAGACAAGCACTGGCCTAAAGCTTTGTTCTAAACTTGCCCCTTTGATTACACCAGTGTAGGTGCATTTGAAGTACCTGTGGGACAGAGAATCGATACTGCAGCCCTGCAAAACGGTGTGTGGAGAGGTGCAGGTAGAAATTCACCCTGTCTTCCAGGGTCAAAGCCATACTTGTGCTCTGCATAAAAATAGGACATGACATCAGAGAAGAGTTAGGGAAGGTATTACTTGTTAAAAATTGCTTTGCACAGAACTGTAGGACCTTTCCTCACTGATCAGGTACTTTGATCCCATACATGTGCAGTTCTTCTCTCCAGGTGTGTCTAACTTATATTTGATCCTAAAGCTATACTTTTCTTCAGTTTTCAATGCTCTTCAAGAAACCCCTTCTAGAAGGGCAGAATGGAGTGGAAAATGTGAATTTCTGATGCTGGTGGTCAGGATTACTGTCCAGTCTGTATCTCTGCTACTTGAGCTTTACAGTGGGGTTTCCTGTAAAGTAGAGGTGTCCTATTTCCTTTTGCCAGTAAAACGTGAGCAAGGATGGACAGGCTGATGAGCAATGATTTGGTAAGGTAGCAATGGGTGGAATTCTAAGGTCTGCAATAAAGTGTCAATGGTTCAGTTGTTTATTTCTCGGCCAAGGGTCAAAAGGGGAGAAAGAGTTCTCCCAGGGGTCCTTGATGTTTCCATCTTGACAGAAGCAAAAATTTAGATCTGGACTTGCACCTTATTGCAGCCAAACTGGTTTCAGACACCTGGTCTGCCTCCTCTCACGTTAGATAAAACTTTATGGGACCCTCCTGCCTTCAGTGTTTCTTTGGAAGGAAATACAGATATGCCACACTTAAGCCATGGTCTGGAATAGCTTTGAAGCAAACGCTTGTGGGTCAGTGTGGGGCAGATCACTTTGCAAGGATACTTTTCCACCTGCCCACACCTGCAGGCAGGAGAGCTACCAGATGACTGCAGTGTGCTGGTGCTTGAAGTAGCCAAAGCAGTGCTTGTCTGCAAGTATTTTCCGGGCCAAGCTGTGTTTTGACTGCTCCAGGTGTCCTGTTGTTGCCTGGACCTGTATTTAGAGCTCTTAATAAAGTCAAGAGTATTTTGAAGGTGAATAAGGTAGTGCCACCCTTCCCTGCTCATGGTAACTGTTTCTCACAGAGCAGGGTGTGGGATTATTTAACTTGTGGAGGGCTGACATTAGTGTGCAGTATGAGTAGTAGGTTTGGGGTGGGTTTATGCCACTTAATTCAGAGATTTAATGAGAAAAGTATTTGGGGTTTGTGTGTGAGTTGCTTGTTCCTAGTAGACAGGCTATTATTCCTGGCACAGAACCAGTCATTGCATAAGCAAGTATTGTGCAGCCTTCTGCTGCTCAGCAGAGACTATCGGAGTCTATGAAAAGTGGAGATTTTCCAGCATCATTAATTCAGGGGAGAATGCTGAAGCCCTGGCAAAGAAACAGATTGTATCCAGAAGATGTGTAGTTACGCTGGGAGAAATGAAAAGAATTGCAGAAAAACACTATTGTTGTTCTTTTGTTTGGTGAACTGCTTGCAGTGAGCATTTAATTTGTTCTTAATTTTCCCTTGCCTGGGGACTTAAAATCTGTTGTGTGGTTGGGGGTTTGCCCTAATTCCAGCTCAGTGGAGAGATGCTGGCACATCTACTCTTGAGCAAACCACTGCTTGTGAGGCAAAACTTACATTTTGTCCCTTGGTGCCTAAAATGTTAATAGGGAGTGAGTGGAGCCCACAGCCTTGGAGGGGTTTTGGAACACTGCAGCTGATGGCCCTCAGCAGACATGGTGTGAAGCTGATACTGTGATAATGCATAGAACTATGTGGTGGCATTTTAGAATGCTTATTGATATCTTTACAATCCCCTAAAATCTTGAGTAAACTGTAGGGTGAATAGGTTTTTTTTCCCTGACACAATACGCCGCTGAGACACAGAACCGGCAAGTGGAGATTTTTACTCTTCTCTAACAAAAAGGTGTTGCTGTTTGTTGCTTCACTATCAAATGAGCTCCTTTCTGTCTCGTGTCTCTGAAAAAGCTCCACAACAAACCATTTTTTTGCAAAGCTCAGCCAAAAGTCAATGTCGTTCCCCTTTGAAGAACGCTATATCAAAGGGCACATCAGATGAGTCCTCAGAACCAGACAGGAGTGTGTCATTTGCCTGCAGTCCTGTTCACCTCTTGCTTTTGAGGGCAGTTTGGATACAGCAGCAGCAGTGCTGTGTTTTGGGAAAAGGAGTGGCTGCACACAGAGGAAATGTTGCTTCTTCCTTTTCTCTTGGTATTTGTTAGCATTGGCTGTCTTTGTTTTGTCTTTTCACTACAACCTTTTTTTTTCCCAGTTAATGATCCGAATTTGACATGGAGAAAGTGGCTGAAGCTCTAGGGAACTCATTAGAGGTTTTTCATGTCAGAATTTGACTCCAAATATGTGAAGTCTAATCCTAAACCTGGGCAGAGATTTATACCATGGGATGTGCTGAAGCCTCTGGCTGGAGGCTGTTTGGAGAGTCCCTGTAGGAGATCTCACTTTATCTCTGTGGCCTCATTTGAGCCTGGCTTTTACTGGCCTTGCAGCCCCTGGGTGAGATGGACACGTTGGAAAGGAGCTCTGGGGGTGCATCCTGCTGTCCTGCTTGTGGGAGCTGAGCATTTCCCCAGATCCAGAGCACCTGGGCCTGTGCTAGCAGGAGCTTTGGGCGTTGGCAGTGATGCTGTAAAACACTGGGATCCCTACTGGAGTGAGGGATGGCCCAGTCCAAGCTGGAGACTCTCTGGGCTGTTGTCTCTGAGTATCTGGTTACACATCAAACCTGTTCCTTTTGTGCCCTCCACTTCTCTGGATTTCCATTGCAGTGTCTGAAACTATGTTGGTAAAATGAGCAGTTTCATTCTGACTTGCTCAGTTTTTCATTTGCAGCAGAGTTCAGACAAAGGTGCACACATCAAACTGTTGGCTCTGCAAAGCAAAAGATTTCAGGGGATCAAGAGCAAAGCTCTGCTCAGAAGTCAAGGTTCTGCCCAGTTGGGCTAAGTTTATGCTAGGTAAATCCTAAAGTAACACTGAGTTATGATAAGTGGTTGAATGTTGAGTTATATCTTGTATTTCACCCATTGCCAAAGATGGTTGATTGTTGAGCGTCTGACTTTGATATTTTTGCCAGAAAGCTTTAGTGTGATTTTCACCTCCTGACCATACCCAGTGGGGATTTTTCCTTTGCGCAAAGAGAGAGAAATAGAACCTTGAGTTAAAACTCTGGATCTGAGTGTCCAGGGCTTAACAGGTGCCTCCATGGCCAGCTGGACACTTCTTAAGCTGTGCCATTATGGTGATGAGCCCCTCTGGCCCAGTGGCAAGGTGCCCTCAGGGGCTGGGGTCAGGCTGCAGAGATCTAAAGGGCTTGAGCTGCAGGAGCAGTGGGGCTGGAAAGGGCCTGCCAAGGTGATGGCGCCAGTGCCCCAACATTGCTGCTCCTCCATCTTTCTGACAGGGAAAAGCCAGGCAGTGTGCTGGGGGAATGAACTGGGGCTAGGCTTAGGGTTCCACCTGGGTTAGGCTTAGGAGATCTAAAGGGCCTCGAGCTGCGGGAACAGCAGGGCTGGAAAGGGCCTGCCAAGGCAAACGTGGCAAGGCCCCAACCTTGCTGCTCCCACTCCTTTCTGATCTGGACCCCCCACAGGGGTGGGCACCTGGGCCCCGGCCAGCAGCTGCCATTTGGCCTAGAGTTAGGCTTGAGAGAGGGAAAGTTCCTAGAGCTCCAGGGACAGTGGGGCTGGAAAGGGCCTGCCAAGGCCATTGCAGCACCACCCCAAGATTGCTGCTCCTCCATCTTTTCGATAGGTGAAACCCAGGCAGTGTGCTGGGGTAATTAACTAGGGCTAGGGTTAGGGTTACGCCTAGGGTTAGGGTTGAGAGATCTAAAAGGCCTGGAACTCCGGGAGCACCGGGGCTGGAAAGGGCCTGCCAAGGCAAACGCGGCAAGCCCCCAACCCTGCTGCTCCCACCTCTTTTCTGATCTGGACCCCCCACAGGGGTGGGCACCTCGGCCCCGGCCACCAGCTGCCCTGTGGGTTAGGCTTAGGCTCCTGAGAGCTGTGGAGCCTACGGCTGTGGGGACACTGCCACTGTAGAGGACATGGCAAGGGCTTCCATCAGGGCAGCCTGCTGCCAGAGACTGCACATGCTGCATGGCTCTAAACATGGGGCAATGGCAGTGCCTGTGTCTGCTGGGAGGGGCCGGTTGGGCTGTGCTCCAGGTGAGGCCATGCCCTCCTTCTTCTCCCCCCAGAGCTGCCCCAAGGCCTGGCTGAGCTCTCTGCCACGGACCCTTGGGGTGGCCCAGGTGCTCACTGGGGCCCTGACTGGCCAAGCCAGCGGCAGTGCCAGCTGAGGGGCGGTACATGAAGGCTGTGGGGCTTCGAAGGACAGAGCATGAGGTCAGCCTAGAAGCCTGCACGTAGTTCCCATCCTGCCCCTGCTGGAATCCTGGCAGGTGGTAGCTCTCTGGGTGTTTCTCTAGATCTCTTCTCTCCTTGGGCCTTTCTCTCTGCCTCTCTTGGTTTTCCTGATTCTCCTTTCCTGGAACTTGTGGGGAACATAGCATTTTCTAAGTGGAACAGTTTTCCTCAGCCTTGGCTTTGTTGATGCTAGGTAAATGCTAAATGAGCACCGAGTAATGCTATGATAAGTGGTTTGATGTTGCATTCTATGTTGTATTCCATCATTTGCTAAAGATCATTGACTTTGGATTCTTTGATTTTGATCCTTGTGGCAGTCAACTTGCGTGTGATTTTTGCCTCTTGAGTCTATGTGGTGGGGATTTCTCCTTTGCACTGAGAGAGAGCAAGAGAAGCTTGAGTTCAGTGCCTGGATCTGAGTGTGCAGGGCATAACAGGTGCCGCCGTTGGCAACTGCACACTTCTTAAGCTGTGCCATTGTGGATGCACTATTCTAAGATTTCTCTCTTCTTTCTCATGAATGGGTGGGAAAGAAAGATAAGCGGAATTCTTCTTGCTCTTTCGAATCTTTGTTTTGGAACTGAGTACTGTAAGGGCTTCAGCCAATCACCCTGGGGGGTGGATGGCCATGAAACAATCACCATTAGACCCTTAACATCTATATATGAAGAGAATTTTGAATCAACTTCCTCTTGCCATTTCGGTGGGCTCTCTGCCTGTTTCCTTGCTATAGGGCGAGCTTGCAGCCACAGTGCCACCGATGGCGATGAGCCCCTCTGGCCCAGTGCCAAGGTGCCCTCAGGGGCTGGGGTCAGGCTGGAGAGATCTCAAGGGCCTTGAGCTGCAGGAGCAGTGGGGCTGGAAAGGGCCTGCCAAGGTGATGGCGCCAGTGCCCCAGCATTGCTGCTCCTCCATCTTTCTGACAGGGAAAAGGCAGGCAGTGTGCTGGGGGAATGAACTGGGGCTAGGCTTAGGGTTCCACCTGGGTTAGGCTTAGGAGATCTAAAGGGCCTCGAGCTGCGGGAACAGCAGGGCTGGCAAGGGCCTGCCAAGGCAAACGCGGCAAGGCCCCAACCTTGCTGCTCCCACTCCTTTCTGGTCTGGACCCCCCACAGGGGTGGGCACCTGGGCCCCGGCCAGCAGCTGCCATTTGGCCTAGAGTTAGGCTTGAGAGAGGGAAAGTTCCTAGAGCTCCAGGGACAGTGGGGCTGGAAAGGGCCTGCCAAGGCCATTGCAGCACCACCCCAAGATTGCTGCTCCTCCATCTTTTCGATAGGTGAAACCCAGGCAGTGTGCTGGGGTAATTAACTAGGGCTAGGGTTAGGGTTACGCTTAGGGTTAGGGTTGAGAGATCTAAAAGGCCTGGAACTGCGGGAACAGCGGGGCTGGAAAGGGCCTGCCAAGGCAAACGCGGCAAGCCCCCAACCCTGCTGCTCCCACCTCTTTTCTGATCTGGACCCCCCACAGGGGTGGGCACCTGGGCCCCGGCCAGCAGCTGCCCTGGGGGTTAGGCTTAGGCTCCTGAGAGCTGTGGAGCCTACGGCTGTGGGGACACTGCCACTGTAGAGGACATTGCAAGGGCTTCCATCATGGCAGGCTGCCAAGGGTCATTTTTGCACAGCCCCAATTTTGCTGCTCCTACATCTTTCTTCCTCAGGGAACTAGTATTATCTGGGGCTTTTGATGGTTTATCAGAGACATCAATACCTTCCTGTGTCCTTGAACTCTTGGTCCAAGAGGAACAAGTGGAACTTGAAAAATATCACTGATTTACTTCTTGCAGTGTCTTGTAAAATGAGTAAAGAGCATGAAAGGTGTATCTATTCCATGTCGACTTGTGTGGTTTCATCTATGAGAGTTGCTTATATGTGTTGAGACTCATAATCAGCAAAGGAAGGCAAAGTTATCATTTTTAATTTAGAAGGGTGAGGATTTTGATGGGTTTTTTAAATATGTCTAATTTCTTTAACTGTTTCAAAAATTCATCTATTCTTGGAATTCCTGTGGGGATAGATAATTGAGAGGACTTGAATTATCAGCTAAATCTCATCAGTTTATTTCTATCAGCCCCTTGCAACATGAAGAACGGCAGCCTACCACAAATGAACACCCACATTTCTCTTTCCTTAAAGGAATGAACCTGTCTGACCAACGTGAATGGTACCTGATGCTCTCCCTTAGGCACTGCATGGGGGCTTCTAGTCCATATTCCAAGATTTGTGAGCAACCCACATACTCAGACTCTGAAGTGCTTCATGCTCATGTCCAAGAGAACTCTTTATTATGTTTACATAGAGCATGAGCAATGTGGAAAACACTGGAAATTCTGCATCAGTGGCTTGGGTTTTGGACCGCATTGGAAATGGCGATGCAGCTGCTCACGTTGTGTCTGTATTACGAGGTATGCAGTGTGCCACGAGGAGCCAAAGCTTCGCGCTTCCAATTGAGAAGTGCCTACCTCTGGCACATTTGCTGCTTGCACCTCCCTTGCCACAGTTAGGTTAGCTGTCAGCTTTTCCTCAATTTCACTTGGAACTTGCAATTGTAGTACCTTGGAACTTGTAAGTTTAGTACAAAAGCACAATTTTTGAAACCAGTCCTACTAATCCACAAGACCGTTCCCCTTCCCTCTTCTCCCCCCTCCTCCCATCCCATCCCAACTCATCCCATCCCCCATGCTCCCACCAACACATACCTCCTTCCCCTCCCTCTCACCCCGGTCACACAGCAAATATCCTGATGCTGCAGTTCCAAGCCATGTGTCCGCCCCAGCCTATGTGATCCAATGGTCTCTGACCAGGTCCCTTTGTTCAGATGTTCATACAAAACACACAATAGGAAAAAAACAAAACAAAAGGAGCCAGACACAAGAGGGAGACACACTGCCGGGCTCCAGTTCTGGCTTCTGAGCCCTTCCACTAAGCTCCACAGCACTAGCCTCTTGGGGTACCTCCTTTCACACTCAAGGCTGCAGGTCCCAAGGTTTCCAAGGTGCATAGGAAAAGGAAGAAAGGAAGTAAACTACAAGACTGTTTCTGTTTTAGGTTCCCCCCCATCCCTTTCCCTCAACCCAATGGCTGCTGGAGGATATTCTTGACTCCGACAGGTCTTTTCCCGTCTTCCAGTGAGACCCTGCCTGGGGACCAGGTTCACTGTAAGTCACTGGTTCCTCTTTGGAACGTGGGCAATGGGTTTGGCAGCGAGGGGAGGGAGTGGAGCACGTTGTGGGGGGACAACAGGGCTTTTGTCTCACAGCAGGTGGGGGGGAGATGTCAGGGAAGGCGAGAGAAAAGAGCCAAGGGAAGCCGGTCAAACTGGCCCTCTGCTTGATGTTTGTACTCAAAACTTCTCCTTGGGGTGGCTTCAGTGTGCCAGCACCGGCCCGTTGTTCAGTCACCTCTCGCAGCCCTGCTGAGAAAAAGCACGTGGCGGGGTGCTTCCGGCTGCTTCATCCTCTGGCTGGCTGCCCTCGTGCCCGCCGGCGATCTCAGAGTCGCAGTCAAGCGCCTCATAGATGGTCGGCAGCGTGGTCTGCTGGCTGAGACGCTTGCGCAGGCCCACGAGCAGCGGCTGTGGCATGGAGGAGACATCCACGTTGTTACCGAGGTCAACCCAGGCCAGGCAAGGGAACTTGTTCATGTCCTTCATGGTGTCAGTCAGCTCCTTCATGGTCGCCCGCGTCAGCCGGTTGCCATTGAGGGACAGGTGAGTGAGCTTGGGGAGTGCCCAGAGGAAGGGCAGCAGCAGGCGCACCATGTCATCGTTCAGCTCCGTGAAGCTCAGGTCCACCGAGGTGAGGTGGTCTCCATTGTTCTGCAGGTAATAGGCCATGCGGTGGACATCCCGCATGGTCAGGGGGATCCCTGACAAATCCATGGAGTCCTGGCTCACCTTCTTCTGCAGGCTGGTCTTCAGGCTAATGGTGGAGAAAGGGAGATAAATCATTAAGGAGAACACTCCCATCCATCTCACCTATGGGACAGGGGGAACTCATTACCAGCATGGGCTAGAATGTTAACCAAAGGGTTAATAGAGCTCACTGGGGAAACACGCATTTGCACCATACCTCAGGGCAAACTGTCCTGGGGCTTTCTTGTGTATTCTCAGCACTTACACATAAACTTTGCCAGAACTGGCTAAACACAGGATGCTGAACTGTCTCCCACTAGCCAACGCCAAAGGATTTGTCTGTATGTGCCCATACAGATGCTCATGCATAGAAAGCAAAAATAACCAAGGCAAGCAAACTCTCCAAGAGTGCTGGTTTACACTGTGTGTGTGGGCTGTTTACACTGTGTGTGCATGAGCCGCGTCTCCAGGTGAAAGCCAAGGTCTGTGCTGCAGAGGAGAGCAGTGTTAAATGTTTGAGAAATTGATGTTTTATCAGGAAAACAATAGATAGGCAAACTGCACTCCAGGAATGGATTTACTGCATGTCCCTTTAAAAGCCTTCACAAGCAGCACTTAGTCAGTAAGCAGCACCAGTGGCTGCCTGTTTGGGTCTCTGTGGTCAGCAGATCATCTGGGATCTGCTGCAGCTGTGAGGAGGCGGGGAGGGCATAAGAGTGCTATGAGATGGCTTCAGCCATTTCTTTTACTGTCTGCCTGGCTGGTGGAGTGAGGAGGAGGTAGGTAAGGTGTACAGTAGGTAAGGCTGTGTTTTGGGCCTGTTGGGTACATAAAGGGAGTGGGGTGTGGAATTTTATGATGGACTGTGGGTTTGTGAGAGTGCTGTGAAAAGTGGGAGTTGTGGGGCTACAGGAGCTGCTGGGGAAATGTTGCAAAATTGCGTAGAAATGTGTGTTGGTGTAACATGGGAGAACCTAATCCCTTAGTGTAAATTATGTTAGTCTTTCTGCTCTTTCAGACACATCTTAAGGACATGGGAGACCCAGTAGGACCCCCAATCATGTGCTCAGGGGGTCTGTTAAGTGCCTTGTTGAGTTTGGGAGGATCAGGGTGGGTTAAGCATTAACCACCACTTCGAAGGTCCCCACTCTTCCTATCTGGCTCTCTGTAGTGTCCTGCACACCTGTGGCACAGCCAGTCCCTGAAAGCAATGGGTACATGGGGACATGCAATTTCCTCGGAGGAGGCTGCAGCACCGCAGGAGCTCCCGTGGCAGGTGAGAATGTCCCTGTGAGCCTCAGTCTTGCTGGGCTCTCCTGGAGCAGCGCAGAGGATGTGATGCTGCCTCTGTAGCTTTGCTTTACATTTGTAGTTCATGGCATCCTGGAAATCGCAGTCCTTAATAATCCCCTATAAGCATGTGTTGACACAAGGGAGTAAATGTGCACCAGTGCAGGCAACAGCCCTTTGTGGACACACTGGCACAAACCTGTAGCTGCACTTCCTTGTAGGAGTGTGAGGTGGAAAGACCTCGTGGCCTGTCCTGTCAATTCTTAAGCCCAAAAATTCTTGCTCTGGGTTTAGCAGTATTTTGCTCAGGCTACTGCTGTATGTCCTTGTATTTCCCATGGAATTCACCGTGCAAGGCTAAAATTGTATCTGCAAGCATGCATTTGGACTAATGAGCTCTCATGGCAGAAAGGTAATAACAACATGGATTAACTTGTACTCAGACCTAACGTATTGTAAGTAAAATGTATTACTAAATATTTACACTTCAGATCACCCACACTACACCTCAGTGGACCACAGAAGGGGCAAGGGGAGCAGTGCTTGTCTGTACTGTCAAACAGCAGAGACTGATGTACTGGTGAATTATAATTGGTCTGAAAGCACACAAGGGAGGTCGCCAAAAGGCCTTGAAGGTGGTATTTGATATCTCTCCACTATCAGGGCCCCAGAAATTGGATTGTGAAGAATTAATCCACCACACTGCTTTTAGCAGCAGTGCAGTTTTTACCTGCTGCAGTAGCAGTTGTGAACTGTGGTCTGGGTGACACTGGGCAGTCTCCCTTCTCCTGCTAATCCAAGGGATGCTTGAGATCAGCCCAAACTGTCTGGGAGCTATATTTCTTCAACTATCTTGAAAAACAATATATGTGTTCTGGTAGAGTTCATCACCAATCAGTAGCAGTGGTGTAGCAGAGTCTACCACAAAAGAGGGCTGATCTTGTATGAAATCTATCCAGCCTCAAACCTGGGAAAGTCTCAGGTTTCCCCTAGCACAACAAAAGTTACCCTTTTAGCCACACTAGGTATTTTATCTGGGTGTTTGATCTGGAGTACTCGTTCCAGCAGAACAGAGCATCCAATGCACAGTGAAGGTGTGTGTTCATATGGGTCAGGTGAAACAGGAAGAAATGAAATTGTAAACCTGAGTGCACAGGGTAACAGTCCCCTGTATCCACAAGGGACTGGTACAAGAGATACAGCAGCCTACTCGGGCTTGTATGGGTTTAGAATAACGCTTTCTTGGGAGTGTGGGGAATACAGGATAAACAAGCATAGAAATAAGCCTGTAACTACTTCAGTGCCTGTTTTGTATAAATGCAGCCTGTGGCTCCTGGAAATTCTCTTCCCCAGTGCTGTCAACCCATGGCAGATCCTGGGGGTGTGGGGGACACCGAAAGGAGACATGAGCATAGGGGCACCTTCCTCAGCCCCAAGCTTTGTCTCAGTCTCTGCAAATCCTCCTCAGACCTTCCTTTTTGTAAAGCTCCAGGGCACAAGCCCAGTTTGGAGTGGGGATGGGAACCAGGCTGGAGTGGGGACCACTGGAGGGCACGTCTGAGCCGGCACCGCTCCCGCTGCCGGCCCTCAGCATTCAGGTGCCGTTTTTCCTGTCGCGTCTGCAGCAGCAGCTTTCTTAACGGGGGGCGAGTTTGAAAGGCTCTTGGGGTCCCCTTTGGAGCGACTTGGCTCTCAGTGCAGACAGCAATGACTGAGGGGAAATGTCTGAAAGACAAAAGCAATGTGCTTGTCTGTCGCTGCCTGTTAAGCTTCCCCTCCTGTGACTGCTGTGTGGAGACTGCAGTAATAAGTCACGGATCGTGCTCTCACCAGAGCAGGTACCTTCTGCTGCTCTCCCCAGCAACGAGCCAATACCCCAAGGAGGCTTTAATCAAGCAGACAAATTATCTTCCCATAATTGATTCTCCAGACTGGACTGCTCCTGGAGGAATGTGCTTAAACTCTCCTGTCCTGTGCCAGAGCCCGCCCTCCCTTCTTTGCTGGCTTGTTTTTCTTTCCTTTCCTTTGTTTTTGCTGCTTCCTTTTGCCCTCATTGCTGTACCTGCCAGGGTGAATCTGGGCCTCCTGTCTCAGGACTGTGGGCTCCTCCTGTGTTTAAGTTGTTCTCTTGCCTATAAAAATGCCTCTTGTAGGGATGTGCCCGTAGGAGACTCATCCTGGTGGACACAGCCCTATGCTGCAGCCAGGCCCTCAGCTCTCTGGTAAGTGCTGAAGCATGAGATCCAACACCCCACGCATGCTGTGAACCCTGGCAGCCTCCTCGTCGCCTTCCTGGTGTTTCTGTGCAGCTCCAAAAGGCACAGCTAAATCCCATCTCTAGGGCAGGGCACAGAATAGCTGCCCACTCTTTCTCTATTGCTTTAGAGGTAAATGTGTCTGCTGTCAGAAATGGGTTGGGGAGATGTGGGTAGATGCTTTACTCTGAATTATCTGACACTTGGTATTTTTTTGGAACTCTGTTAAGCTCAATTTCTTGGGGAGGAGAGAGGGGTATGATACAGAGGGCACCAAGCTTTCACTTACCTATGCAGCAGCTGAGAAAATACTAGGTTTATTTCCAGGGAAATGGGTCATCTATTATCCCCTAATTTCTGCACGTGAAATAGGCTTTAAGATTGCTTCAGCTGCAGAAGCCTTTTTTTCCTTTGTGTGAGACACAACAGCTACTTAGCAACGTGGCTCTTGATGCCCGTGGGACTTGTGGACAGAGGCTGCAGAGCACTGGGGGCTGGATGAACCTAATGCTTTCTGCAACTGGTGCTCAGGGCACATTTGTAATTGTGGGGATCTAACAAGGATCTGGACCCTGGATGCAGGGCAGCAGACTGTGTTTGCATTATCTGCAGTTAGCTTGGAGAGGAAACAAACCCCCACTCCCTCAGATGCTGGAGAAATGGCTGCAAGTGAGAAATCCTTGGAAACTTTGAGCAAGAAACAAGGGTAATCAGCAGCCTCTCCCCTGCTGTCTGCCTGGGGATGCAGCATCCAGTAAGGAATGGTGCTGGCCCAGAGTCCTGTTTATAAGGGATCAGCACCCTGCTTGCAACCCTTGTCCAGCCCTGCTGAGGGATGGGAGATCTTTCAGGTTCATCTCCTTGTTTCTCATGTGAAGGGTTTACTTTGCATTGTTCCCAGCTCCCATCTTGGCGTCTGGCCTTTGTGCCATGGACAAGCGGGCAGTCTTCCTTCCACCCTCACTGACAATTATCCCTTCCCTAGGTGCCAGCTCTTCTCTTCAGCAGGCATTACCAGCACCCCTAGCCTGCACTTTGAGCCTGGCTATGGGAGATCCACACTAGATCAGTCCACACAGAACAGGGGCCTGAGGGACCTGTGGGTGTCTGGAAAAAAAAAAAACCCTCTCAGTGAGAAATGTGGGCTGGGAAAGAGGTGAAACCATCTTGTGCCTCCCCTGACTTTATTTTGGGATAAAAATCTTCCTCTTTTCACATAACACTCAGCCACTGTTCCTGCCTCCTGGGAACTCAGCTAATGTAAGCAAATTCAGAGCTGTCTTGAGACGGAACAATTAGGAGACCTGAAATTAATTGCTAGTTATTTGTCTCCAGGACCTGTCCCAAGGGAACTAACCCTTAGGCCATCTTCCAGGTCCTTCTTTGAGTCCGTGAAGCTGCAGGCTCAGCACATTTTTTTTTATTAGCACTGAATCCCTTCAATTTCTTGCTCATCAGCTAAATTCTTTGGTGGCTGCACAGAAGGGGTGTGATGGCTCCTGACTGTTGCCCTGCTGGGACTTGTAGCAGTCACAGTGGTGTCTGGCCTCTTGTTAGCTTTGAGGGGTTTGGGGGAGCTTGTTCAGCCCAAGAATGTTTAAATTCCTAGAGTCCCAGCTCATTCCCTTGTCTCCATGCTATGGAGGGAGGCTGGGAGGAAACAGTAAGAATCAGATAGCATTTTGCTAATGAGAGATACTCACTACTCCATGCCTATTTCTCTGGAGAATTACCAGCTTTCTACCCCTTCGTCTTTTATTTTTACATTACATTTGTCTCCAAATATAAAACTTTCCTGATGCCAGAAATTCCCATTACTGTGTATCCCCTCTGTCATTAACAGGCACTGCCAGTAGTGGCTAATTAGCCATGAGTCAGGTATCTCTCAGCTGCTCTTTCTTGCACAGAACCTCAGGCATGTCTGGATGGCTTCCCTGCTTTGAGCAGTGATTTAGGGGACGGATTCTGAGCTTTTTAATTGCCTACTTAGCATAATCTGCTTGCTTTGCTTCCCAGTGGCACAGGGTGCTGCTGTGCAGGGCTGGCTTTAGCTGCCTCCAGAGCAACATGAAAAAGGAAAGGGAAGCCTCAAAAGTACTGACCTAAACTAACCCAGCCCCAGCTGATCTGGGCCTGCTGTGATGATGGAGGCAGCACACAAATAGGTCACTGCCACGAGAAGTCCCTTAGCCACATCTCCATCCTTGTGCCCAAGCTCTTTTGACCAGCTGTGGAGAGAATGCAAAGGTAGCCTTTCTCCTATCCCACTCCCCTGCAGCTGGGGTGAGATATGGAAATCTGTATGTGTTGATGCAGCTGAGTGCCTCTCCTCCTCTGGCCTCTGCTGTCATCTTCACTTTGTGCTTGATGGTGTGTTCAAGAGAGCTGTGAACCCTTAGCCTTCCTCCTGCTGCCACTTGATCTGTCCAAGGCCTTGGGTTGTTTTCCCTCATTATTTAGGCCTATCCCAGCAAAGCAGGGAATAATGCTGCCTCCATGCTGTAAATATCATATATTGTCAGACCTTCAACTGAGTGTCACAGAGGCACAAGGTCTCTGCTGATTGTTTTAAACTGCCATCTGCCACCCAGCCTCTGTTATTTTGCTCATTGTTGCTCTATCAAAGTGTCCTGCTTCTCCTGCCTGACAGTCTTGGCCTTTTTATTCCTGATTCTGACAGGGCAGTGTCAAGCTGCTGAGTGACCCTTTCTGCCACCTCCAACAGCCTCTCCAGTGTATCTGCCTCTTGATGCTGCTGGGAGCCCTCCTCAGGGGCAGTGTTTGGGATGCTCTGCATTGTAAGATGAGAGCACAATTCCTGCCTCTGTCCACAACTCATCCACCAGCTCATGTTTGTCCATCTGACAACTCCGTCAGCAGCAGCTTCTTGGAAACATTGTGTGGGGCAGTTCCTGTACTCCATATGACTATTACCATGTGGCTTTAGTTAACTGACTGGTATGCTCTAACTTGGCTTCCTCCCCCTAAAGCAGGAATGATGGTGCCTATTTACCCTGTTGCATAAGGGTGACATGAAGCTGTAGTTAATATTCACCTCATGCCATGTGAAGGCTGGGATCTCATCTGCCAGAACTGTCAGCCACAGCTCTGAGTGATGTCTTCAAGGAAAAAAAAAACATCCAAGGCCCTTTAGAGCTGTTTCCTTGAAGTCCTCTAGACACAAGTGCTTTCACTGCATTTTAAAAGTGCACCTAATGCCGCAGTGTCTGGCCAATGCACATCAATAACTGAAATGGAGCAATAAGCCCAGATGGGATACTCTGCTCTCCACCCACTTTGGATTAGCCATGATGAAATTCACTCGGATGAGCAAAGTAAAGCTGTGGTGAGATTTGTGAAAAGGAAAGGCACATGGTTTGGGAATTAACTCCATACACCCAATTGCCTTTGCTTTTCCAGACTCAGTCACTGTGTCAGAAATCTGAGGGGTTTTTTTGTCACAATTATAAAGCTGTCTTTACTGCCTGCCTGTTTTGTGGATTCAGTTTGATCCTTTGCTCTCAGGAAAGGAAATAGTTACACTGAAGTAGCCAGCTCTGGGGATGATGCAAGTGGAAGATACATTAAGGTTCCCTGACATGGCCTTGCCAAGACAGCTCAGTTCTAATCCACAGCTTCCTGATCACAGTACCAGACTGTGATCCAGCTCTCCAGACAAAGGCTGTCTTCACCTGATACCCTTCTCCCTCTCTGCTCTGAACTGCAGCCCAGTGTGTCTGGCCCTCAAAAATAATACACCTTCTGGGTCCTGCCCTGTTCTGGCAGCAGATGGTGACAGTTTTCTTGAATTCAGCATGGCAGGAGGCCCCAAGACTTCTGAAAACAAGAATTAATAATATCTAAAAGTTCTGCGTCTGTTAAAATGCCACTGAAGTGGTACTGGTAGCCTAAAAGGTCTATGTCTGTATAAAGGAGCATTTCTTAATCCATTACTCTTTACTCACTGAACATCAATTTAATGAGAAAGCAAAGCTGGAGTTATACAACACTCTGTGATGTACTCTGCTTGTTAAGTGGGAGTGATCTATACAACTGTAAAATTGTGCTAAAACTGAATTCCCTCTAGGATATAAAGGACTGAAAATTGTGCAATAATTATGCTGGTCCCTGCTGCAGAAATCTTACCCTCCAGCTTTTGAGTTTTTAATTTTAAAACCCCCAGAGTAAATCCACAAGAGCTTGTCTTCCTAGTTTGGTTAGGCAGCCAACCCAAGGAGGGCAGGGCCAGTGGGGTGCAGCCTGTTGGCTGCAAACCTGAGACAGGACTTTGCAGGAGAGGAGAGCTGAGTCCCTTCCTTTCAGTGCGGCAAACTTGTCTGAGTATCCCGTGGGCAGCAGAAATAGTCTCTTAGGGTGACTGCACAGCTGGGACACTGCTAACCCTTTGTTGAACAAGGCACACAACCACTCTAAGGAACCCACAGGCATGGATGCAGAGGGCAAACTGCCTCCCAGCTTCACCTTCAGCACTTTAGTCAAGCACAGAAACCAGACGGAGCCTGGGCTGGATCTCTCCTGCTCCCTCCAGCTGCTGTTGCACTGAGTCCATGGACCCACAATGAGCTTTCTCCTTCCCCGTTTCTGTGTGGGCTCTGCCTGTGTACTGAAACAGCAGTGCTTCAAGAAATGTATCTTATCCTTTCTGCTTTACTGCTTCAGGGGTGGCTCAGGTTTGTACCTGCTGGATGTGGTCCCACTGAGAGTAGCTGGGGATGCACTGTTTGTTTGTGACCCACTGGTTTGGCAGTGCAGACAAACACCTGGTGTCTATCTGACTCCAGTATTGCAGGTCCTCTCCATCTCCCATACTGCATCTCCATAACAATGTAATTAATGTAAAAATGTAATTAAAACCTGGCAGATGCTGCAAGCTCTCTGTATGGCTGCGCTTGTAAATTATCTCCTGGACCCATCTAACATGCTGCTAGAAAGTAGAAACTGCATTTCAGAGGAGAGCAAGGGAGTCCTGCATCAGCTCTGTGAAAAGCTAGATGCCAAAGTGCAGGAGGCTGTAAAAACAGGAGAATTTGGTTCCTGAACATGGTCTCTATGCACAGATTCCTCCCTGTTGTCCCTAACCCCCACTAGATTTTAGAAATTCCTTCGAAGTATTGCTGCTACACCCATGCTCTTTACAGGACCTCAACAGCAGGAAGGGTGCAAGCCAAGGGCACAGGGTTTGAGACAGACACTGTAGTAAAATACTCCCACTAGCAGACAGAGGGAAGTGGAGAATTCAGATCGCGTAAAATCAGCCTGCCTAAACAAACTTAGGCCTTAATATCTCCAAATGAAGCAGCTATTTCTTGCCTTCCTGCTACTGACAACACCCATTTTCTTGCAGCGGCTCAGATGCCAACTCTGCAGTCGTCTTTTGCTGCAAACTGCAAACTATTTCATCTCCACACTTAAAGAGGAAGCTCTGCTGTTAAATATTTAATCAAAATTAATTTGTGCCTTATGTAACATGTAACCGGGTGGGGTTGCCAGGCAGGGCCGCCCATTTTAGACCTATATTTCCCTCCATTGCATATTGCCTTGTTACCCTCTCCCTGCTTGTGCTCACAGATGTTCTTCACCTGGCCAATACTTGGGGCCTGACTCCTCTATGTGGGGCACTCACTGGACCCAGAGCGCTTCCTCTGGCCACAAACCTCCTCTCTGTTGTTACTAAGTAATGGTTTGCAGCAGTTTACACTCCTCTGCTGTCCCCAGGCTGTCCAATCACAGGGACCACTTCCAGTCTGACTTTTCATCCTGAAGTCCAACTGGAGAAGAGCTTTGCTCTGCCTGCAAGCAGGAGTATGGAGTCTGAACTTCTTATCTTTAAGCTTATCCTGGGAGGGGACAGGGATGAGGTCAGACCTGCCATCTATAATCCTGCATCTCCAGTATTCTGCAGGATCCTACAGGGAAAATGTCATCTGAGTGGGTCTGGAAACGACTCACTCAGCTCTGAAGCCTCAGTCTTGTTCTGGGCTGCGGCTGCCACCTGCAAAGCAGCACTAACAGTCCTGCCCTGTGGGGTGCTGGGGGCAAGAGCATTCAGAGTGCTCGGATTCAGTGGCAAAGTGGGGCTACAGGTACGAGAGGCAGATGGCCTGGAAATCATGGTATTAGGGATTTTATTCCTTAAGATGCACTGGGAACCTGCCTCTGAGTCAGAATGAAAGGTATGATGGAAATGTCAATTCCCATGGGGGATTTTAAGTTGCTGGCACACACATCAAAGACCGAAAGCATCAGAAAAGCCCAAGGCCATTCTCAGAGTGCTGCTGATTTTGCATTTCTTTTTATCCAATCCTGCATTTATTCCTCTGAAGCTAATGGGGCTGACATGAGCTCTTTTTCTTAGTTGCTTCTCTATCTTTTCTTCAGCAGTGGTAAACTGTGTCACAGGAACAGGGTTTGCTCCAGGAAAATGACGAGAGGAGGGCTGGATTTAAAAGAAGTGGAGATTGCTCTTTATCTGGATAGAAAAGCCAGCAAGTGTCAAGGAGGGAACAAGTGTGGGTGTCTGAATATGCTTCTAGTAGTGAAAAGCAGCTGACATCCAATAGCTGTCAGTGGCCAACATGCTCTGGGTTGGGTTTCCTGTGCATGAGGCCCTGCACCATCGCAGGCCCCTCTCCAGGTGCTGGCAGTGAAGTGGGAAGTAAGAAGGATGGTCACCTCCCTGCCAGCCACCCCAGAGTGGCTCCTGCTCAGTGGGGTGATCAGCTGGTGGTAGTGCCTCATAATGGGACACTTTTCCCACTGTCAGGGAAGCTTTAAACAAGGACCAAGTGTGATGCAGAGCCAGGGGTGGCTCAGTTTGGCAGATGGGTGTTTTTGCAGGCTGGCAACTCTGGCCATGCTCCTGGGGCCAAACAGCCTGCGAGCCCTTCAGGAGGGTTGTCTGTGCTGTGCACTAGGGGGGATTGATTTCACTGCGCTTTGGAGAGAGTGAGGAACCACAATACCACACAGAAAGGAGCAAATGGCAAAACAGATCAAAGACAGGGGCGTTGGGTCTGACTCTGCTGGGGTTTTGGAAGAGGCTGCACCGTTTTCACTCTGGCCTCTCTCTGAGGGCAGACTGGGATGGTGTTTGGCTGCAGCACCATTTGCCCAGGCAGATGCCCTTCTGTGCCCATCCACACGATCCCTGCCAGGTTCTTACCACACTTGAGACTTCCTGCGGGGCATCCCGTGCCGGTGCCATTTCGAGTGCGGGGTTAGGTGGTAAATCAGCTGCCTGCAGATCCTGTCTGAGGATTTCCAGGGGTCATATTCCTGAAAGCAAAGGGACATCTTAGACTGCCTGCACCATAGCAAAGCATGAAGCAAGGAAGGGGGCAGAGGAAGATGGGAAAGGAACAAAGATGGTAGTGGAGCCAGGGGCATGTATATAAGGGAGGAGATGAAGAGAAGAGAGAATGAAAGAGAGGCGAGAGAAGGCCTGAGATGCCTCTGCCACATGCCAACTCCTCCTGGGGTGGAGGAGGAGCAGTAGGAACTCTGCATTACCACAAAGAACCCCAGCCCAGCCAGCATGTTCCTGCCTGGAGTGCGGCTACAATTTCACACCCCACTCAGGAGCAAGTGAAACTCAGAAGAGGGGTTCATTTTCTAGGGCTGTGGCAGGGGTGGGTGACAATCCTCTATTGCAGGGAATCCTACAATGCCAACTCCTTGTGCTACAGGACAGTGCTAAGTTTCTATTAATTACCTTGGTGCCATGCTTCCCCAAACTCTCTGGACTGACTTCTGTGGAAACGTTGGTAATTGGCACCCTTGCCCCATCCCTGAGGTGCTTCTTGCTCCTCCTGCAGTAGCACCCTGACTCCATGCCCTCCTGTGCTCTAGTTGGGAGATGTCAGGATAGGGAGCTCTGGCTACTTCCCCATGGTCCATCTCACTTCCTTGCAGTCCATTCTGCTCCTGGAGGTTTGAGTTTGGGAGCTTCCAATGCCAGCAGTTCCCTCCTGCCCCTGCAGTAATTCATCAGGAAGAGATGGCACCCAGATGGTTGCTGCCTTCCTGGGTTATTTTTGCACATGTGCTTTAGTGCCATGACTTGGAACAGAATCTCTTCCTCCGGTGAAGCCGAATGGCAAATAGCAGCTGCTGAAGGCTGGGACTTCTGCCCTCTCTACTGTATTTTCCAATTGCTGACAGCCACCTGCATTCCCATCCCTCAGCCCTCCAGTGGTGGTACAACATGTGCATTTAGAGATTCGATAGGTAAACACCCAGTAAAGCTGTCGGGGAATGCACTGATTTATTCTTTATTGTGAGAAGTTAAAGTGCTGCACTGGGGGCCAGCAGCTGCACTGTGCCTTTCCTCAGCAGTCCCTGAATCAGCTGAACTCCCCAGGGATGCACTGGCAGCATGTGGCAGCTCTGCTGTGCCAAGGGGAGAGGGATCCCAGCCTTATGCTCAGCTGAGCATCCCCCAATCCTTGTCCCAGCTCCCTTAGGAACCCCCACAGCTCCCCCACATGGGACCGGCCCATGCCCTTGGCTTAGGTGCCTTGTTCTAGATCACTACTGTGTTGGCAGGGCTGCAGCTGGCACTCTGTTGTCACCTACAACAGCAAACCTCCCCAAGTGGGTGCACGTGCACAGCAGGCTCCAGCACAGCAGCTGGCACAAAGCTCTGCGAGCAGTTGTTGCCTCACTACTGAGAGTTACCCTCCTGTTCTTTCCTGTGTCCTCACTGATTTAATTTCCACTGACAGACTGGGAATTGCACTCAGCCTGCTTGCCTGTAATGCAGTTACACCCACCAGATGCTCAGCCAGGGTCGGAGAGGGGACGTGGTCTGGCATTGTTCTGGGAAGAGTGCTGGTGCTGTAGGTACAGAATTTATGCAACCACTTAATTAAACTTCTGTTGGTGTTGAAGGGCAGCTCAAGTGTTAAAATCTTCCTTAGGACTGGGGACAATAATTTTGTATGGAATGGTACACGTGTGGGTGTATCCATAAGGCATGAAACCAGAGTGGGGGTATATGCAGGTGTATAAAAATGGTAATGTGTTATCTGCCAAACACATGGGTACTGGATTAGGGTAAGATGCCCTCCTGCTGCCTGCCCTGAGGGGCACTGCACAGCATGGGCTTGGAGATGGTCTGGTAGAACAGCTGGAGATGAAGTCAAGTGAAGTGTGGTTAAAGACATACTACTGCTACAACCCACCCCTTCCTTTAGATGCTTATATGAATTACACAGACATTACACTTGGAAAGATTTTTTTTTTCCCAGGGCACGCTGCAGCCCAATAATGATGATTAAACTTTGGCTAAATGTAGTTTGTCTATTGAGACCTGACTGGTTAATTGTTATCAGTGAGCCTCAGGAGACAGCAGAAGGCAGAACAAGGTTAGAAATGCCACTAATCTAACACCAGGCATTCAGTGTATTCCCTGGGGCACTGCTGCTTGCTCTGAGCTGTGTGTATTTAATATCTCTCTTTGAATAAAGAAATTCACTCTATTCCTCTCCTTATAAAGCAAATATGACACTTGCCAAGCCTAATGAGCAAATGGATACATTACAAATCCAAGTGTTTGTGGTGGCAAAGGGTAACAGAAATAGATGCTGGCGTTGCAGTGGGACTGGGACATCTGTGATGTTTGTACTCATCCCTGCCTTTCTGTCTCTGCTTTCCTGATCCTCTTGAAGGAAAGTGCTGGAGCATGCAGGGATACTGTGCACACAGCACATTTACTTCTTGAACACTGAGTTGCAATATATTCCTACAGCACCATTCTCTACTGGGAAATCTGAGAGTTTATGAGGAGAAATAATGCTGGGTTGGGGTAGTTATGTATGGCAAAGGGCCCAGGAGAGAGAGGTGGTTTCCCTGCAGAGATCTCTGCTCTTCTCTGCAGCCCCACAAGCTCCCCATGAGCTCTAATTGCTTTGAACCCCTGTGATACCAGTGAATATGGCTCTGTGCCCTGTCTCTAAGTTTACTATGGGCACAAAAAGTAATTTCCTGATTTCTGTGCATATAAGCACCCCCTACTTCAGCTGCATTCATGTTCTGTGGTAGTTTTAACTGATTTCTACAGAAATATGCCCCACAATCCATCTGCTGCCTCTCCCAGGGCACACACTGCCTGGCTCTGGAGGATTGAGTGCAGGGCACCACCCAGCACCAGCCACCCCAGCAGGGCTCTCTGCATCAGTGCTGTGCCACAAAATATTCACTGAGCTCAGGAAGAATTCACCTTTTTGGGACACTGCAGATCTCTAGCAAGGCTCATTAGCAGGTCATGGGAGATGGGATCCACCAAGTTGAGGAAAGTTGCATTTTTGTAGAGCACTTCATTGAGAAATGTTCCTTCCAGTCCTAGGTCCTACAACAAAAACAGACAGTCAGATACACAGCCTTCCTCAGAGCTATATCCATGAGGTGTTCTGAAACCAGAAAGGAAATCTGATGAGGTGCCAGCTGGATGCCCAGTACAGGAAATTATCTAGCAGAGGTGAGGCAGCCGTGTCTGACCCAGCAGTACTGTGCTGGGAGATGCAGGCAGCCAGAGCAGCTGAATGAGATGCAATGTTAATTTGAGCTAGTCAGCCTAGGGCTGACCACCTTATTTCCACCTACCACAAGAAGGTGAGAATTTTATCATTTCCAGGCTGGCTGGATCCTGGAGAGAATTAACTTCAGAGAAACACAGTTTTGTCAGCCTCTATGTGTGAATCTGCTGAAGAAGGCGAGCAGGAAGCCTGGCTCTAAAGCTGCTTCTCCAATCTCAGCTTTTCTGGAAGAATCAGACCTTTCTCAGGTATTCACATGCTGCCATACACCCTGGTGGTGGCTGGCTGAGCAGAAGTCCTGCCCATCTGTGTGAGTTTAGCTGTGCTGTGAATTTGTCAGTAAGAACTTGGCATTGGCAGTATTGGGTGTAATGATAAATTTATAGGTGGCTTTACACCACACTCAGAGAGACTCCTCTTCCCATCTTCTGCGGTGTGAGTTAGGGGAACATCTGTGGTCCAAGCAACTTATCCGCGTGGACAGGGGTATGGAAGAAACCTTTGGAAGAAACCTCAGCATCTTTGGGGACAAAAGGCCTCCCCAGGGCCAGATGGATGATACTGCAAAGAGCTAAGCTGTTTCTTGCTAAGAGGAAAGCAAAGAGCTAATATATGACACAGTTATTACAATCAGGAGGTACCACAGAGCTGTGAAAAGCAAACAAACAAAGCTGTGGGAAAGAGAGATCACATACTCACATGGAAGTACCACATGGGCAAAAAAAAATACCCTAGGAGTAGAAATGTAGAACAGGAAAACTCCCTTACAGGGATAGTGCTGGGTTTGATTCAGTTGATAAGGAGGGCTCAGCTGAGGGAGGAAACAAGTCTTCTCCCCATTCTGTATGCGGCTGACAGGAGAAATGAATAAGCAAATGGGTGCCCCATATGTTCACACTGCTCTACTGAGCGTGTGCTTCAGGCACCACCCAGTGACTGAGAGCTAAAAAAAAAAAAAAAGAAGTGAGAGGGGGAAAAAAAGCTGGATGTATGCACATGCATCACCAACAGGGATAGAGCCATAGCTCGCAGAGGTTTGGGATCTTAATTCTAAGCCCCAGTCAAAGCCAGTGCTGTATCCTGCTCTGGATATGCTGGATTGAGCAGAAAGTACAATTCCAAAGAGACCCTGGCTACAGAGACAGAAAGGGAGAATAAATCAAATACTTTACAGCGCCATCATTCTGACACCCATAAGCAACCAAGGAACCCAAGCAGTGGATGAGTCCTGAAGGACAGACAGCCACAGCTGGATACGGGCCAGGAGCCTACCAAGGCATCATGCCAGTGTCTCCCTTAACCATAAGGCTTCAGGGAAATGGAGCCTCCTACGCCAAGTGTAATGTGCACAGATGAAGAAAGCTGCCGTGAGGATGGCATGGCTGGGCATGCAGCAGTGGATGTCAGAGCAGTAATTAAACTCCCCCAGTTGGAGCTATACCATTAAGATGAATCTGCATTCCCATTATAAATCCTGCCTGTGAGGGTTTTGTAAGTAATATAGCTGTAAATATTCACTTCACATTGATATTCCATAAATTCTTAGCCCAGAGGCATTTTCCAGTTCATCTTACTTATTTCCTTCTCTCCCTCCCTCTCTCATTTCTTGCAAAATTCTGTACCACCTAAAGGGTGGCTGCAGACAGCAGAATATTATAACTCTTGCCAGTTCAGTTGGCTTAGTGCTGTTTTAAAAATTATATTTTGCCATTATCTCAGCACAGGGAGAACAGATTATACCAGACTTTTTGCTGGTGTAAGTCTAACATCTCCCTGAGCTTCAGTTGAGTGATGCCCACCTAGATCAGCAGGAAAGCTGGTCTGGTTTCTGTTGGTGGGCATTTCTGGGGTAGATGATGTGCAATGGAGCTGTCCAAGTGTTCATGTACAAGGCACTGTACATGAACTGTGCACTGTGTGCACCTGTGGTTTGCAGTCTTCTAAAATGCTGGGATCTCACATCTCTGTTAGCGGATCTGCTTCTGCCTGTCTTGCTTGCTTTACATTATCACACCCCCTGAACATCCTAGGAATAGTCTGCAGCCTTTTGGAGTCTGCAGACCACAGGTCAAAAACCAGTGGCAGATTCATCAGCAGGGTAGACCTGCAGGGCTGCACAAGGGGTGTGTTTGCTGGGAGCAGCACAGGCACACATGGGATCCTGTGTCCTCCAGTCTGGCTGCAATTCCAGTCCCACCATTTCTGTGCCTTCCCTGGGGTGTTTGCACCCTGGCCCAAGGCACAGTGATGAGGTGTGATGTTAAATGTCCTCCCTGTCCGCTAAAGTGAACAAGGTATCTCTCTTTTTACAGGTGACAAAGAGACCCTCACCTGGGAAACATTAATCTGTGACTCCCAAGAGTGTGGTACGGCCAAGGTAAGGAGGGACATGCTGGGAACCAAGCTAAAGGGTGAATTTAGTTGTGGAGTGAGGAAAATTTGTAAATTAGAAAAAAGGCTGATCTGAAGCTGACATTGGACACGAGGAGGACCAGTGGTGATTACATGACCCCAGACTTGGTGACACTTGGAGGTGTGGTACATGTTGGTGGTGTAACCCTCTGTCTCTGAAACCTCTGAGCACTCAAGGAACCAGAGACTTTGGGGTGCTGCTGGATGGGTCCCCATCTTGCTTGGCAGAACAAGGCTGTGTTCTACTCATACTACAAGATGCATGTCCCACTGTTCTGTCATGAGCAAATGGACAGACAGTCACTGTTTCGACATGGACAGGCAGAGATGGGGACCAGGAATAACATGGGGAACTGGAAAGGCAGCAGGCAAAATGTCAGTGTTCAGGACATGGTAATTCTCAAGCACAGATGTGGGGAAGCCAAGTGTTTAACTGATCCTGAAAGGAGCTTAGAAATGACCCTCCATTCCATATGGCCCTGTGACTTAGCACTCAAACCCTGTCTGTTCACAGATGGACCTTCTGGAGACCTCCAAGGTCTGTGGAGGGTCTCAGTGCTTCAGTCTCAAGGAGAGGTGCTGAGCACTATAGAAAATGACATTCCGTAGTTCTGGCCTCTGGCATACCCTGGTCAAGTCTCTTCATGTTACATTGCCATGTCCATGAAGTGAGTGGTTGCCCATCTTTCTTCACAAGCTTCTTGCAATACTGCCTCTCCAAAACTGCCTTGGGAATCTGATTCAACCCTTGTCTGCCATACTGGTGCACACATAGAGGTTCTCTGCTGTGATTTTATCTGTCTATATGTGCGGCAAGAAGAATGTAGTGCTGGTAACAATCTTCAAGTGAATGCTAAAGTAGTGGACAGGAAAAGCAGAGATGTAATTTTTGGTCCTGTAAATTCTTATTTGTGAGTCTGCAAGTTGCTGGTAGCCCAGGGGAGTGACCACCACTGTCAGATGTGTTGTAAAACCCTGGACATGCAGAGCAGACAGGGCTGTTCATGCAGCTCCCTGCAGCTGGTAGTGTGGGTGCACAAGCACCCAGCAAGCCAGACCCTGCTCCACTGTACTCACACCCAAACGCTGCTTGCTACTAAGGCAAGAAATGTATGTTCCCAAGATGAAGTAGATTGTTATCTAATGAAGCAACATGATAAGCTACAAACTGATGGTGATTTATGTCCATATCAGAGGTGGGTTTTGTCCCCTGTGCTACCAGAGTTGCCTGCAGTTTGGGGCAGCTGAGTTTGGCTGGAAAGTGATGGTAGCAATGAACGATGGAGGAGATGGCTCTGTTCCAGCAGCAGGGCTCTGTCCTCAGCATCAGTTTGGCACCACACTGTCTGCACACTGGCTTTTCTGCTCCTGAATGGCGGCAGACAGAAACATGCTCCCACTGATACACTGACCCCATAACCTCTCCTCTCAGCCTTGATTGTCCCAGAGGTCCCCTCCAAAACCATTTTGGTGTTTTCCAGACATATCTCAGCCAGTCTGGCTGCGTGTGCATAATGTGATGTGGTGGCAAGTGGGGCGGCAGTGGCTTTTTTCTGGGGGGCATCAATGCTGAGCACACCCAGGGGCTGGCATGGAGGGGTGTGGATGGGCACAGCCCAAGCTCGGACCCCCTTTTTCCTGCGTGCAGCACAGTCCCCCTCGCAGCCCCTCTCTCTGCCCCCGGCAGTCGGGCCAGGTGCCCCTCGCCCAGGCTGGGGGTCGGGGAGGTGGCTGGTGTCGCCTGGCGCGGTGGGGACCGAGCGGGGAAAGGAGCGGGGTACGGGGCGGAGAAAGGCAGCACAAAGAGCTGCAAAGGAGGGCTGCAAACCCCACCACCGGGGAGGGGGCTCCTGCTCCGCGGTTCCCTGCGCCAGAGCCCGGGCGGAGGCTGCAGCCCCCGGCCCCGCACGGCCCTTTGTGCCTGCCCTGCCCTGCCCTGCCCTGCCCTGCCCCGCCCGCCCCCCGATCCGCCCCGCTGCCCCGGCGGCCCGGGCCCGCATCCCCGCGGCAGGTACCTTCCTAAGCAGCCGGAGGATGTGCACGGCGTGCTCCCGCTTGTGCTCCCGGATGGTGGCCTGGATCTCCCGCAGCCACCCCACCCGCCGCACGTAGGGCGCGGGCGAGGCTTTCCGCAGCACCCCGGGCAGCTTCTGCGGGTGCAGGAGCAGCGAGGAGAGGTGGAAGTCGCCCCGGCCGCCCTCCAGCCTGCCGGGGCAGGGCTCCTCGCCGCTCTCCTCCTCCAGGCTGCTCTGCCGGCTCAGCCGGGAGCCCATGGCCGCGCTCCGGCCGCGCCGCCGCCGCCGCGCTCCGGACCGGGCGGGCTCCGGGCTGTGGGCCGGGGGAGGTGCCAGGGAAGGCGGGGGGTCCGGGCCGCCCCGCCCGGCCGGCTCCGCCCCGGCTCCCCCTGCTCCCGACGTTCCCGCAGGAGCAACGCCCCGGGGGTCTGCTAGTGCGGGGCTCCGTGCCCCAGCACCCACCGCCGGGCAGCCCCGCTGCCTCTGCTCCCGAGGCGCCTCCTCCTCCCGGGTTTCTTCTGCCGGGAGATGCTCGGTGGGGAAGACAAAGAGAGACGCGGATACTGCCGAGGCTGCTCCTTCCATCCAGGCATTTTAGGGAGCTTTCTTGTTCCTGGACAAACTCTTTGAACATTGCAAAAGGTTGTCTAGATTAATAGTGGTTCAAAACACACCATCTGGCAGGGACTGCTTCTGTGGGCTGTGTTTTCTATCAGTCTGCTGTTGGACCCAGAGGAGGTGTTTTACTAATCTAGAAAGTGGCAGGAATTTTGCCCACCACCCGTCATCTGCAACTGATAGTACGATTCTGGCACCGTTCCTTACCTGCTGTGGGTAGAACTGTTTTCCTTGTATGCATCCTTCCCTCCTCCAGCAGTGCACGGCAAGTTTAGCACATGCTTTTCCTCAGACAAAATCACTGCCATCCAACAGGATGGTAAAAAACAAAGCCTGGATCCCATCTCCAGCCACCGAGATTTTGCAGGCAGCTCAGTCATGCTCCCAGTATAACCAGTGGCTCAGCCTGACCTACTTTTTGGAGCCATAAGCTTACTTCCTTTCAAGACTATCACCACACTGAGCCCAGGTGCCCATGGCAGACTGCAAGTCCTGCACACAGAGCAGGGGTGTCTGGTAGCTGTAATGTGAGGGCATGCAGCTAATAGGAACAGCCTGGAGTTCCCACTGCCTTGGGCATCCACAGACAAGTATCATCCAGTGCATCTGTAGAAAAATCTGTTGTGGCCATTGGGTCCTCACTTCGGGGGAAAGGGGGATGGCCATGGCTCTTTGTGGTACAGAGGATCATTTTCCTTCTCAACCATCCTCTGAGCCATGAATGGGGATGGAGATGTGGATGCTTTGCATCATTACAGCCTCTTTCAAATATTCTACTGGTGACGCCTGTCTGACTTGAAGAGACAGGGACAAAAAGGGGCTGGACTCTAAAGCAGCCTGGCTAATGCATTAATTTTGTTCACAGTGTTTGTGGAGCTCTCTAACCATGGTAGGCCAGATTCTGAAGGCTCTTCTCAGAATTTTACTCGATGCTTGATCAGACAAAAGCCCTGACTGTCCATCTGCCCATTAGTCCCCTCTCTGCTCTAAGCACCTGCATGAGGGAAATTAGCATCAACAGATCTTGAGATATGGCTGAGGTTGACTCAAGCTAATCCCATTTGGAGGGAGTAGATGCTGAGTAAGGACTTCTGGATCTGGTCAGAGAGCTTTGAGAGAGGCTGGGTCAAAAGAAAATCACTCACATGGGGTGCAGTGTTACAGCTGCAGGATTGTCACTGGGAGCAAAGGGAAGGATAAAACCAGCTGGAGCGATGGGTAAAGGTGTCAATGCAGAGGTGCATGGTGGCCTTTCCCTGCTGTCTGGCAGCCGGACAGGCCACCACAGATCTGTGCTCCTGCCTGCTCTGCTCCGAGTGCTGCTGAAAGGAGCAGCAGCGATAGCGGCGTTTGGAACCGAAGGATCCATTTATCAGCAGAATGGCTTTGTACGGCTCAATTGTCTCACACCTTATCTCTGAGAGTCAGAAGGAAACACAATCTGCCCGTTTACACGTAGTGGGGATGAAACCAGGTGGATTGTTCTGAGGCAGGGGGAGAGCCAGGGCACACAAGTGGCTCGGAGGATGGCACTGTTACCAGGATACCCTCTCCTCTGCATGTGACTTGGAAATATCCTGCTGCAGAGCAAATCCTCTTAACAAACAAACAATTGCAGGAGCAGTTCAGCTGTCTCTGGGCTGTGTGCTTTAGCACTGGGAACACTACAATAGCATGGATAATAGGAGCTAATGAGAAACACACCAGTGCTCCACTTGGCTTCACTGAAGGAGAATGCCTGGCTGGCAGCTCTATGTAGACTGAGAGATAATCCTGCCCTATCTGTGTGTGCTTTCAAAGGGCACAGGACAGTGAGTGGATATACTTCTATAGCTGAGATGGTCAGCAGGGGAGGAGGCAGGAGATTGTTTGAAAAGAGTGGACTCTGTCAGTCTGCATCCTCTGGTCCTATGCAGCCCTAGGAGAGACTGAGCCAGTAGGTGAGGATGCAAGACCTGGGAGATAGCAACCTGCAGGAGTGTCCCCTTTGTCCTTTCATCTCTGCTGCAGTGGCAAGGGCACCTGTAAACTTTGCATGGAGATAGATCAGCTCCTGAGCTTGTTGGGTATGACAGAATGGGAACTCTGGGGTCTCTCACAGCAACCACAAGCTGTAGTTTTGAGACTTTGAAATCCCATCCCTGTGGATATTTTAACACCTCTCAGAAGGATGTTATCTTGTTTCTAAACTGAATGTGGGGTACATGGTGCTGCCAACTGCATCTAGCTGGGTGCAGCATGACTGAGTTAATTTTACCAAAAATCACTCCTAACGTGAGAAATGCAAAAAATGGAAAGCAAGCAGAAATCCTTTCACAATTCACTCAAATTCTGTGCTATAAGCACATCTCCTTGTTGTCACTCAACTGTCCAGGAATGGGAATATTCCCAGTTCCTAGTCTTTCAGGCAAGTAAGGAGAGCTCAGGTCAGACCCAGGACAGAAGAATGACTGTACTGGATCTCTTTCCCCTGGGATCTTCAATTAGCAGTGGTTAATAGAGGATGTCTAGCAAGGAGGATAACAACAGGGGGATGCAGGTCAGTGTGTTGCTGAATATTCTCCTTACCATCAGCCATCTGTAGTTCAGGATTTTCCTGATATGTGGATCTCTCCATTTAGTAGTCTTCATGGGTTTTTTTATAAACCTTTTTTTGAGCCTGAGAAAATTTTGGGTATCCACAGCAACTTATGGCACTGTTCAGCTGTGTGAAGAAATATTTACTTTGTTCTGAATCTGTCACTCACTTGTTTTCATTTTATGCTTTTGTAGCTTAAATATTGGAAGAGGCAGCAGGCAGTCATTCCTGATTCATTTTCTCTAAGCCACTCTTGTATAATAAACCTCTGCTGTGTCCCCTCTCAGGTTTCTGTTTTGCAGACTGAAGAGTCTTGGACTTGTACAGAAACCGTTTCAGCCCTGTGTTCATCCTTAACTAGGTTCCTGCCTCTGCTCTAGCCCTGCTGAAGCCTCTATTGCACCAGGACCACAGGCATGGGGTTGCAGCTGCTCCCTGGAGCTACCTGGGAGCACACTGGCTTTGTGTTTTTGCTCTGGCTCCCAGCACTCACTTGGCCTTTTTTGATTGTAGTTGAGCCTTGGGGTGATGCTTTCCCTGAACACTCCTGCCTTGCACTTGCTATCACTTGCTTAGCCCCCGTGACTCAGTTTCCCATTAGTAGGCTGGGAGAGGAGAATCATTGTTCACCCCTTGTGAATTCACCCTGGCAATCATGGTCAGAGGTTTCCAAGGCCTCCTTTCCATGCTGTCCATCCCCACAGGGTCTGTGGCCTGTGCAGCACTGGGCTGGGAGGTCAGGCTCCCATCTGTGGCTTCCTCCCTGACACGGTCGAAGGGCTGCCTTGGGTTTGCACTGCCTGATGTGCCCCTGCGCTGTTTGTGCAGGGCTCAGTGCCACAGCACTCCCGATGGAGCTAGGTGGCCGCAGCCGGAGCTGGAGCCGCTGCCCTTCCCTCGGAATAGCCGTGGTGCCGGCGGTGTGACCGCAATGCCAATTGCCCCTGCCTGCGAGGGAGGGCTGCGCACGCGCGGGCCCACGCTCACTGGGGCTGCTCTGATTTGTATGCTGGTCAAGCTGGATTCGAATGACAATCCTAATTATGTTTGCCTTGCGTATGATGAAGGTTACATTTCTGACTGGTTTTGCCGGGCTGGAAGTGTAATTGATTAATTTAGTGCTTAAGAAGGGAAAGAGGATTAAGGCGGAGGTGAGGCTGTGCTGCCAGACACTGCATTGACTGCCTCACACTTTCACAGCTTCAGCTTTTGTCTGCCTGCAAACCAGCTTGTCTGAGCTCCCAAGTTGTTATTTCTCATGGCTCTGAGCTTGTTGGCAGATCCCTCAAAGCCAAGCCTCCTGCTGAGAAGGGAGCTGTAGCTCTGGAGAGATACATGCAAAGCGCTAGTGCAAGCTCTAGATTTAATTCCATTATAGCTAGGGGCAAATGCATTTGCTGTTTGGCCATGATCTATTCATGTGGGAGCTCCATATCCCAAACACCTGTAAGCTCTTGATTGAACAAAACAGCAGACCTGGAGAAGGTCCATCTGTCCATGACAGTGCAGTTCTGGGGAAGAAGTCCTCTTAATAACAACCATTAAGAGGATTTCTTCCCTGAAACTGCAGAGTACCTGGAGGTGGAGAGATAAAAGGTGAACACAGCATCAGTTGGGCTGTTGTAGTCTTAAGGAGTTCCTGCAGCATCAGTGCTGGTGCAAGCAGCTGCATGGAGACAGTCATTGTTGAGGCTCTGCTCTTGATGGAGAAATGCTAGCAATAGCCCATGTAACATTCATTAGGTCTTAAACCTTTTGCTTTTTGCAGCTGAGGCTCTCTTTGCAGCCCACAGGGCCCTTGGTGGTGTTCTGGGTCTGTGGCAGACATCTGTGCAGTGATGGGTTTTCAAAAGGACAGAGTTCTGCTAAGTAATTATGGACACTGGCCTGCTCATTATTGGGTAAATTAATCAAGTGCTGGCAGGACCCATAAAAGCAGATTTGTTGGGCTGTATATTGCCTGCATAGAGAATCTTAACAACCTGTGATCTTGTGGTCACAGTGAAATTAGACAACATTGCTGTGAGCATAAGGAAGGTCACCAGTCCGCTCCAGTGACACATGGCATTACCTTGACTTCTTAGCACAGGGGAATTGTGAGGTTCCGCTGCTTTCATAGTGAGTCAGTTAGGGAACTGAGATGCGTGGAGGATTTCTGTTACCTTCGTTCCGGGAGAATGCTGCACCCATTTCATTTAGATTAATTTTATCTTGATTAAATTAAGGTGAGCTGTGAAGATACTGTGAAGTTTGAACTCACAGCCTTGCAGTGAAGTGCTGCAATGGCTGTAGTCCCTGGCAGAAAAGCAGGGCAGGCAGCTCTGAAAGCACCACCAGAGACACCCCTCGCTGCTCCGGAAGCAGTGGTGCTGGCCAGACTGCTGATCTAAGACAGGAGAAACAGTGGAGGAAAGCCTTGCAAGGACTTGAAATGTACCTTGCCATGGGGCTCTTGCATTTCCAGCTTTTAAGAGGCAGAAATGGCTGATCTTATAATATGTCCCTCTGGAATCTGTTTTTTTGTGTGTGTCTCATAAAAATATTTCTGAAGAGCTTTTAGAAAACCTGGCTTAGAAGCTCCACAGTTTAAAGCTGTGGGCTGGAGTTATGGTTTCATAAAAGAATTAAACCATCTTAAGCCCATGCAGGAGAGGCTGAAGGCAGCGCCTGGTGCTGCTAAGCTTCTTTTGGAATTTGAAACCACTAAGTGCACAGATTATATTGGCTCTAAGAATCTTAGCAAGCAGTGCTAAACCACTGAGAGCAGCCACAGGCCCCCAGGGGAGTATATGGACTGAGCACTGGAGGCCAGGCTGTGGAGTCTGGCCTGAGCAGACACAGTGCATGGGAGTGCTGGGGGCTGGTTTGAGTGGTGGCTGTGTGGCTCAATGCTCTCCCCATCACTGTCTCTGGCAGAGGGAAGCAAGTCCAACCATCAGATGACACATTAGATGTCCTCCTGCTGAGGAGGATGGCACCAATGACTAAGACTTTCATGCTCTCCAAAGACCTCAACACTTTTAAAAATGTGTTTACAGTTCATGGTATGCCTGGAAAAGTGACCAACTGTTTTTATTTCTTTCCACTTTGACTATTATTTCTCCATTTATATCCAAAGATTAAAAGACATTTCTTGTCTAAAAATGCCCAAATGTTTGAAGCATACAAGAAGCAGGACTTGAAGTGGGAATTGAAGCATAAAAGCCTTCTTTGAAGCATTTCCTTTGCTCCCCAGGAACCTTTCAGAGCCAGGCTGTTACACACCAGTGACCCAGCATTTAGATTCAGATGGTTGATCAGAAGCTGGTCTCCAAGTCTGTCAGTGAGAGCCCAGTGTTGAAGGGGCTTCTCTGGCTGTTCTGTGCTGCTCAGCCACTGGACACTGGACTGGAGCTGTCCCCACGATCTAGCATGAGTCTCTCTCCAGGTTGTGACCTGGTTACCAGTGTCACCCGCTCCAGCCTTTAAAAGATAAGAGCCACTCAGCCAAACTGACCTAATGCCCTGTTTACACCATGGATGAATTTGGATTTTTCAGTGCTGGCATCTGAATTGTTTTGTCTCTCACCTATGACACCCTGAGGAATTCACCCTGAGGGGTTTGACCTGGGCAATCCTTAGACCCACTGCAGTCTGTAGGGCAGTGCCATGAGCAGACAGACAGGAAAGGGTAGTGCTGCTGGAAAAGCAAACAGGCCTTTCCTTGGAGAGTTGTCTGTGTCATTAATACCTGGCACCACTGAGCTGCTCAGCACAAAAGCTCTTTTGGGCTTTGCCAGGCTCAGGTTTGGTCTGGATAACACCCATGTGTGCCACTTCTGCCCTGTGCACAGAGCTTGCTGCTCGTCTCAGTGCCACCCCGCACATGCTGTCCCTCGTGCCGTGCCACGGATGGAGCTGTTCCAGGCAGGCTGTCAGAGCCTGTGATCTTCAGCAGATGCATTAACTGTGTTAACCTTTGAAGTAAAGTGAATTTCTAATGTCAGAACAGCAGAGGCCAACATACAACCTTCCACCTTCCCATACTTTTTTTTTTGTCACCATGGGAAATGCTTTGGCCTTTCCTGTGCTTACCACAGCAGTTTTGTGTGGCTTAGCCCATGTTTGCCTCATCGCGTCAGTACACACAGTTCATTTGTAAGGAATTTCATCCACACCTTAAAGAAATTGAGGAAGATGAGGTTGGGAAGGCTCTGGGGTGCAGGTCCTGCCTCAGTGATTGCAGACAGCAGTGCTGAAAAGGAAGAAAGCCAGGAGGAAGAGTGAGCTGCTTTAGAGGAGCTACCTTGTGACAAATGCTTTAAGAGCAGTGACTAAGTGCTTCCCTGCTTTGCACTATCATCCCACAGGACAAAGGAAAGGTGCTGGGGTGCCTCTCCCCAGGACTGGCCTGAACCCAGAGGGACCACTGGTGGGGCACCTGGCTCCTGGTGTCTCTTTCCACACAGTAGATATCAGGTGCTATTTATTATCCTGGAGGCTGATGCTCAAGGTGCAGCCTCATGGTGAAACAGGACAGGCCATTCCAGGGAGGATTTCTGCCCTCTTTTTGAAGCAGGTTGAGCCAAATATAGGGGTGCTGTGCGAACCAGGTGTTTTCGAGGCCGAGGCAGTGAGCTTGGTGAGGAGCAGCAAGTCGTGTCCAGGGGGCAGGGGCACGGGTGCCACAGCCCTTGCCGAGCCCTCTGGCCTCGCTGCGGCACAGGCGGCGCTTTGGCTGCACAGGACGGGCTGTGAGGGGGTGCAGCAGGGCACACCGGGGGGACACCCCATGGAGGGCATACTCCCGCGGGATGCTGCTGCTGGCAGCGCATCCCCCATGGCAGCAGCCCCCCATGGCAGCAGCCCCCCATGGCAGCAGCCCCCCATGGAGCAGCCCCCCATGGCAGCAGCCCCCCATGGCAGCAGCCCCCCGTGCGGCCCGCCCAGCCCGGGCTGGCTCCCCTTGAACCGCCTCCCGTCTGTGCCATCTAGTGCCCAGCGCAAGAACTGGGACTGACCCAGCCTCTCACCCACAGGGGAACAGCCCGGCTGCTCTGGAGAAGAGGCTCTCCTCTCCCTGGGCCAGTCGCCAAGCCCTGGGCCAGGCAGGGATGTGCTGGGAGGACCCCTGAGATGCCGCACCGCCCGCATGGAAAATCCCACTTAGCTCCAGGTAGGATCGCAGCGCGCAGGTGTGTCTGTGGGGCGGATGGGGTGAGTGACTCTGCTCGGAGGCTGGAGGTGAGGTGAGCCTGGGCGATCCCTCGCTGCCAGAGGCTCCAGGTAGGGAGAGGAAGGCTTGAAGCTCTTGGGAATCCTAGCTTTGCTTTTCAGGCATTGTGTTCCCGCGGCATGCTCTGACGCTGCACACGTGTTTTAAGGGATGAAAATACTGACCTCTGACTGGAATTCTCCTATTTGGACAGATTTCAATGCTGTTCCAAGGGAGCTGCAGTTAGCTGTTCTTGAGTGAACACCCTAGACTGAAAACACTTTATTTTTCAGTGTGTTGGGTATAATCTTTGTTGTGTCATTTCTTAGGTAAGTTCCTTGTACTAAATTATTATTTTTTAAAAAGTTTCCATAGCTGTAGCTTGATTTGCCAGCTTTGATTCTTAACTCTGCCTCTGTCCTCTTTATGCTTTTCAAAGGAATACTTTTCCTCTTTACAGACCCAGTTTCATTTATAAGCTCTAAATAAGAGCCAATGAATCAGGAGCTAACAAATTCTTGCATCTTTCCTGCTGCATTTTTTCCCCAGATCTTTGTAAGAGATTTAATGGTGGTGTAAAGAGCTTCTAACTCAAACTTATTAATGTATATCTATCCTTCATATTGGTTTATTACAGCCATGCATTATATATTTCTCTATAATGAATTTCATCAGCTATTATTTGCCCTCTTTCACAGATGTTTTCAAGTTTTCCACAACTGAAATTTTTCCTGATGTCTTTTGCTAGCTCCATATGTTACCTTCTACCATTTCTACCATTACTGGGCCACAAGTAAAGCTGCCTCTGGCATCCATAGGACATCCCCACTCAGTTTTTTCCACATGAAGTTTTGATCATTCTTTCTTCACTTGTAACTTGTATTGGATTAAAAATGATCACCTGGCAGCTGCTTCCCAGGACTTGCTAATAGTGACTCTAAGGAGTTAGTAGTAAAACTGTTCAAGGAGCAGATGAGCATATCCTTGTCCTCGGGATCGCATCTGATGTCTGTGAGCTCTGCTCCTCTTCGCTTGTGAGCTCTATCTGTGGGTTTGCCTCTCCAGGATATATTGCACAGGCACATCATGCTGTTTCTGAAATTTAAAATTTCCTACTGATTTATTTTTTTCCTTGGTGCATGAGTTAGGCTGACTGCTTAGGAACTCCTGGTAGCCTTTTCAAATATGAAAAGGTAGCATTGCCCCTTAGCATCTGGTAGGTAACTGGCTGTAGTGAAAGCCTGGTGGTTTTGGAGCTGGCATGCTCAGAGCTCTACTGAGTCTGCTATTGATCTTGGCATGTTCCTGCTTTTGAAGGGACTGATCTTTAAAACTAGGCTCCAGGAAGTCATTTAAGGATGTGTTTGCATCCTGCTGAGCACTGAAACTGTGAGCATTTCAGTAGGAAGGAAACTCATCTTGAAAGAGATGCAGTCTTTATCTGCTTTCCCTAATTAGTGCTCCATCTTCCTGGAGGTGATGTTCTCCACAGCATCCCCTTGGCAGCAGGAGGCCAGTGCTGGGGTTAAGTCCCACTTGCCCAAAGCTTATCTGGTCTCAGCTGAGCCCTGAGAGCTCTGTTTCTGAGGTGCCTGAGCTCGGGGCAGGTGTTTGCTGTGCTGTTTGCACACCTGCACTGGCCCTTCTGCCAAGGCCAAGTGTTACAGAGGCACAGTTGGTTCTCCAGCGAGCTCCCAGCTCCTCACAAGTCTGTAAGCTCTCTTATTGCTGTGCCTCAGTTCTTTGGAACCCATATTGCCTAGGGCTTCACACCTTCCCCTGTGTAATCCACTCCCAGGTCTGTTGTGTGCCACAGTCAGGCTTTAAAGCATTTGTGTGAGATAGGTGCCTGCTCGAGACTATTCTGTGGTTTGTCCCCAGAACTACTTAATTAACAGGGAAGCCCAAAATCTCTGTTTTGCATGAAAAGAAATGGAGGCTCAGACAGGCAGTGTGATTTATTGCAATCATTCAGCAGCAGAAACAGGAGAAAACCCCCTTTCACTCCCCACACCCCAGTGCTGTATCCCCAAGGCCACGTGTATCCCTTCCCCCAGCCCCTGCAGCGGTCAGGGTGGGTGCCCAGCTCTAACTGGGGGGGTTTGGTGCTGAGGAGGTGTTTGGCCTTACCTGCATCATCTCTCATGGCGTGGCACGGCTGTGCCTGGGTGTCATGGGGGGGAAGGCCTGGGCAGGGCTCAGCTGAGCCTGGCTTAGGCTGGTGCAGGAAGGGGCTGTGTGACAGCTGGATCCCCAAACGTCCATCGCAGCTTTAATTACACTGACACTGCTGCCTGGGTGTAATTAGCAGTTGAGAAACTCTGACTGTGATTTTAATAAGCTGAGAGTAATGCAATTTGTCTTTTCTATAAGAGTTGCTTTGCAAACAAAAGCTGTAATTAAAAAGCACATGCACAGGGCAAACGGTGGCTGTGCCGTGGGTGTGTGGCTGCTCGGTGTGCAGCGTGTCTGGCACATGGCCTGGCCTGGCACAGGGGTCCCCCTTTGGGGCAGTCTTCATCATGGGGTTCCTGAGAGACCAGCATGTAAAAATTGCAGGATTTGGCTCAATTGCAGCTTTTACAAAAGGCTCTTCCCTGTCTTCACAGATCCCCCTTTGATATAATGGTGTTTTTTGATAAGAATAAGTCTCCTGGGTGTCATCCTCCCCATTGCTTTTCATTCCTGTCACCATTGTGTTTCTGTGTTCTCACCCATGAGCCCAAATTAGCTCAAGGCTGGTGGAATCTCTGTGGCAGAGGCCAGCGAGGGAGCCAGGGCGGCATGGGGGGAGTCAGGAAGCCTTTTCAAGAGCAGCCAGCATTTCTGGTAGCCTCAGATCTGAACAGTCGGACCAGGCCCTGGACTCTGCCTCTCTTTCCTGCTCCTTCCTGCTCTCTTAAAAAAAATCCATATATATAAAAGGATAATCTCTTTTATCTAGTCTTCTGTCTGCACAATTCTGCCCTGCCCTGCTGGAGTTCAAGGTTCATTTCTGGCTGTGGGAGCTCTCATGGGGAAGCAGCTCTGTTAAACCCCAAGGTCTGTTTCCCCCAAACCCCCATGACACACCAGGCTGACCTCACCAGCTAATTGTTCCTCTTCCTCAGTGCTATGGGACAACTGTGAGAAGACAAGGTGGGAGACAGAGACACAGCAGTTGTCAGAAAATGGTTATATACCCACAGCATCAGAGGGCGAGAGTTGGGCATGTGCGCCTGATGTGGGGAGGGGGGAGAGTGGGAACATTGCTTCAGCCTGTGGGAAGCCCTTTTGCCTCCATCTGCAGGGGGAGGTGACAGCTGTTCCCAGGGAAGGCCACTCTACCCTGCTGCAAAGGGCCATTTGTGCCTGATGGCACTGGCTGCTGTGGCTGTCAAAATTCAGGGGGTGTCTGTGTTTGCAGTACCCCTCCTCTCGACCTGTGGGAGACAGCCTGGTCTGTGAGTGTGCAGAGCCTGTGGTATCCCATGCATTGCCATTTCTCCTGGGGAAGGTTGGGGTTCAAGGGGTTCAGGTCAATAAAGGAGGGTTAGAGCAGCTTTGTGCTGTGCCATGCAGGAGTGACTGGCCCGCTCTGCCAGCTGATCGCAGCCCTGGCATGCTGGGCAAACAAACAAAGCCTTCCCCAGAGATGCAGTGGAAACGTGGTGAAGGCGTCTGTGGTTCCAGGGGCAGTGGAAATGGCAGCAGGTGTGGGCTCAGCAGATGGGAAGGCACCAGCACCTGTCCCATCCCAGCACGGAGAGGCTGTGACAGAAATGCTGAGCAGTCCCTGTGTGTGGGACGGAGGGGGAGAGCTGCTGGGGCCGAGCTCCTGTGCAGGCCTGGCCACTGTGCAGTGCTGTGTGTTCAGACTCTGCCTCCGGCCCACCCCTTGCTCTTCACAACATAGGCTGCAAGTGCTTTGAGGCAGAGGCTTGGGATTCTCATCTCTCATAAGCAGCAGCCATTTCTGCTGCCCCTTGCAGCACCTAACAAACAAGCCCTGAAGAAGCTGGGCCAGAGAGGAGATGAACCAGTCAGGGACTCTTTTCTCTGATCTGTACTTGAGATGTGAGTCCTGTTCTCCTGATAGCAGGAGGCATCTCTCAGGACAGAGACTTGTTAGTGTTTGAGCACTTACCCTTTCCTCAGTCTTGTGTTAAGCTCTGCCCAGAGAAGGAGATGCTGCAAGCACCAAACCTGCCAGATTTCTGCATTCAGATGCAGAGGCCAGTCAAGACAGGCTCCTGTCTCTGTGGTCTTCTTTTGCATGAACTTTGTGACTGCCCTTCTGGAAAGCACAGTCAGGTGACTGTGATTTCAGTGTATAGCTTTGGGCTGGTGGGAGCTGAGCATACTCAGCTGCTCTGCTGTGGTGGGCTGTGACAGGAGCCTGTCCCATTGTACAACAGTGCCCATCCCACATGTGGGCTATGGCTCGTGGTTTGCACCAACACTGAATCTGTGGTGTCTGTTTCTCTCCTAAGGTCAAAACTGATGGGTTGCAAATGGCCACACAGATGAACTGTATTGCCCAAGCCTTAGTTGGACTAAGTGTGTGCCTGAAGCATGAGGGCAGTATTGGAGCTGCACCAAGTGACTTCTTTAGAAAGAAAAATTCATTTATTTCCTGAGGCGGTTGTTCTGAGGAGGAAACAGAGAGTGTAAAGTGCTGAGAAGCACTGGAATAAAAGAGTTGTAAGTCCAGATTCTCACTTAGGGCGTGAGCTGTCTTGCATGATGTGCACCTTTCCTGTGTAGTGCTATATGAATTATTCATATGGCTGCTGAGCACCCTCCTCACCTGCCCACAGCAGGGAAAAGGGTCCCAGTGTAAAGGTCCATGAAACTCTTGTTCCTGGGCATTCACCCCAGAGATAGGTTTGCCCTCTGAAGACTGGCAGTAGTGTAGCCAGAAAGTACATAGCCCCTGCCCACTCAGTGCAAATTAGAGCTTTATCCACAGCTTTCTCAGGAACTCAGAGGCATTTCTTCCCACACAGCACCTGAACAGCCGTCAGTGGCTCTTTGCTGGGTTCATTCCCACCGCTCTGTGAGCTGAGTGGGCCCTGCAGTGCTGGCAGAAGGCACCTCCAGGATGGGTAAGTGGGTTGACAAGTGGCAAGAACAGATTTGGGGATGGCTGCTCTGCTGCTCTGCCCCATCCCTCTCTGAGAGGCTGCAACCCTGACTCTGCCATGGGGCAGGAGCTGCTGAGCGATCCCACTGAAATCTTGCCATACTAAGGTAACCCACAACAGATTCTGGCTTACCAGGTCATGCTGAATTTTATACTGAGAGGTTTCATTTGTTGCTCCAAGAGCAGTAGAGCTGATCCGTCAGCAGCAACTGCTGGGAAAGGAACAAGAAGTTGTGGGGCTTCCTGAGAAGCACAGCTCTAATGAAGTGAAGTTTGGGTGGGCTGCACACACAGATTTCTGTGGATCAGTGTCCATTCATGTCCAGGAATAACTTCTGAGCCTCACATCTCCAGGTCCCACTGATTCTTAAGCAGAATGGAAAGTGGACCTTGGCTCCTGCTTGGAAAGTCCATGTTCTTCTGGTTTTAGGGCCCTCTTGCTTAGGTTAGACTTTAACAGTGATTAGTTACCCAACAACTTTCTGTAATAATCTGCAAGTTTTCCATTAAGTGGCAAACACGTTGAACTTCCTCCCAGCTTCTGTGCTGCAATCTAATCTGCTGTCATTTTTCACAAGGAGATGGAGGGTGCTACCTTCACGTTTTATTAATTTCCTGTTTACAGTGGGGGGAGAGACCAAAGCCAGGGGAAACACAGGACACAACATCCCATGGAGCTCCAGGCACAGTGCAGTAGATCAGTGTCAGCCTCTGCACTTGTCACCTTCAGCTGCCTCTGTGTTTATTGTATATATCAGGCATGTGACAGGGAAGAAAGGGGATGTCTAGGGGCATGGTTAAGGAATCTGGGGGGAAGATTCCTTACTCCAGCCCAGCCACTGACCTGTTCTGAAGCCCTGGACAAAATTGTCTCTTGTCCTTTCTCTGAAGTGGGGTTATGAATACTTTTCTCATTTGGGCCTGTAAGGCTCCCTGGCCCTGATAGTAGCTTTAAAATGCTGTTAAGGAGTGGATGTTTTTGTGGTGATGATGATAAGAATTTAGCAATCTGGACAGGACTGGAGTTTGGAGATCTCCCTGGAGGTGCAGCAAGCATTGGAGGCTCATATTTGGTAGGCAGCTTTACACAGTCTCCCATGTCTCTCTGTCTCTTACTGTGAGTATCAGTGAAGAAGTAGGGAAAGGGACTTATTATCACTCTGTTCTTCCTCTTTGTGCTTGCAGTTTGGTTAGAGTTCACTTTGTCACCCACCCAGCATGTTTAGGTTGTCTCCAAACTATTGTGTAAAAAACATGCTGCACCTTGAGCAGGTGGGGAGCTTTCCTTGGGATGGATGGGGTCTGCTGCAGTTGTGGTTGCACCAAAAAATACCTGTTGGGTGCAGATTCTTGTTTGGATAAGGATTAACAGAACAACTCAATTGTTTCTGTTTTATTTCCAACAGCTCCAAATCCAGGCCCCCTCCAAAACAACAGAACAAGAGGGAGTAGTTTATTGAGACTCCGTAATTTGCAGGAGAGTGCAAATATAGTAGAACAAATCTTACATCTATAAGAGAAAGCAAGTTTGTCCTGGATCTGAAAAAAACTCTCAGGCAGCATTCCTGGCATTTAGAAGGGGCTCTCACTCAGTTATGTATCTGCTTTTAAGTCCCTTAACACTATCAAAGCGGGCTCATTCCTCTGGGTGGGACTCAGACTATGATGTGCATAGGAATGCTCCTCACAGTGTTCTAAATAGGTCCTTTACTTGGGATAGCACAGTTCTGTGGACAGGGGACATCTCTGGCTAAAAAAAATGACCTGTGAAGGGGTAAAGGTGCTGTTGTTCTCCAGTTCAGTTCACTGTGCATTGCACAAGCAGCCCTTCTTGCAAGAGTCATTCCCGCATTTCCCTTCCCCACCCAAATTGCCCATGGAGAATTCCTGTCAGTATGAGATTTTGGTTCTCTGAGCTGGTGGTATTTGTTTGGCTGCTGTTGCATGATCCTGCAGATCTTGGTACCGTTCCTGGTAGATGACAGTAATTCTATGACTTCCACTTTGTGAAAGCCTGGACTGGCTCCTGCCTTTTCCAATTGCCTCATCTGAGAGCACACAGACCTGGAATCTCCCTTTATACAGCAATCACAGAGCTACCCAACTGATTGTGTATAACCTTTGAATTATAAGGCAAACCTTGTCTTAATGCCTGATGTGGTTTTTCATGGCCAAACGAGCGATCAACAAAACTGAAATGAAGGAAGTCAAAAATTAATTATTTTCCCTTTGGACAGCAATGGTACATCCTTGAGAGATTTCCTCTCCATTCACAGGGTTCAAGATTTCCTCTGATGGAGAAGGGCAGGATGTGCCTCTCAAGAGCTTCCCAGGTCAGTGTCCAAGACACCACCTTTTATGGGATGCACGTTGCTTCTCCACTACAGAGCTCTCAGCCCCTATGGCATGGAGCTGGGCAGTGCTCCTGTATCAGCCAACTTGGAAGAGTGCAGGAATGGGATTTTCTCTGTCAGGGTGGGTATGGGGTCACCAGTGCTCTAATGCAGAGGGTGTCCTCATTGTCAGGACTTGTGCCAGGGGAAGCCAGTGACTTGGCAGAGAATTGTTCAATGCATGAAGAAAAGAAACAACTCTGCCAGTACAGATTCACTCCTGGGACTACCTAACATCAAAGTATTGTCTCCATTCAAGTCTGATCTTTCCTTGCTCCCCACCCTCTACGCTGTTCCCTTTACCGTGAGAAAGTACAGCATGGAAAGTGCTGGACCACTCTGTTCTCAGCTTGCCCTGTGAGCCAGCAATTCTTCAGGGACAGGGAGGGGGAAGGGTAGCATGCCTTTACTGCTCAAAGATAGGGCTTCATTACATCACCCTCCCCTTCTGACCACTCCCATATATGAAGCCTTGCTGCCACTCAGCTCTGTGTGACCAGTCTTGTTTTTGGAGTCCCTGCTTCTGGGAACTCTTGAGGCATAAGGGGCAAGAGACCCAGGCAGAAGTGCCTTCTTTTAGTGTCACTGGCTGAAGGTGAACTGCATCCAGGGAGAACAGAACTTCTAAAGTAGTGAGTAAACAGCGTGATTTTATCTTATCATCTCCATATTTTGGTTGGGTTGGGGTGTGAAATAGAGAAGTTGTTTCTTTCCCTTTATTACGTACCTTTCCAGTTCATTAATCCTACTTTCTTAACGGGTACCTTTGTTTCACAGGCATTTTGGCTCAGGTTTGAAGAGCAAGTGTTTATCTCTTGGAGGGATTGACAGGACTGGATCTACTGTGTTGACTTTGGATTGCCTCAGTGAGCAAAGGCAGCAGGGTCTCTGTCCAGGCAACCTGAACAGCAGCTGAGTCACCCCTTAGGGAGCTGCTGTGGCTTGATAGGGTCAGCAGTACATGAACTGATGGCTTCAAGAAGGATTGGGGTTTCTGAATGGCTGAGATCAGAGAAAGGAGCTGGGACTCTAGTGACCTGGGATCTCAGTCCATCACTGGGGAAGACATTTCAGCTCTGCATGGCCCATCGAGGCCTTTGAAGGTACTATCTACCACCCAAGCTGATGTTGGTCTTCACTCCTTGTTGGGTTGAAAAGGTCTATGGAAAGGTTGGTGCAGGGTCATTGAACTGAGTGTAAATTTGACCCTGGTTTTGTGGGTAGTGTAAGTGACATGGCTTGCTGATAAGAGAAGTGCTGTTTTAGCAACCTGACACAGCAAAGACTCCCAAAATGACCAGAGAGGTCAGAATTACACAAACACAGGAAGGCAGATTTCATGGGGTCCTAAAGATGAGAAAGTCTTACTCCAGTCCATGTCCCTCTGGCAAGTGATGCTCTTCAGAGAAAGCAAGGTCTAAGAAGTAGGCTGAAATCCATAGATCTTGGATACCTCTTCATTCCATGTCATTCTGTGCTTCTGAATGGTAACCTGGAAAATGTAAGCTCTGTTGAGGTGGAAGGTCAAGCACAGGCAGGTTTCTTACCTGGTACCAAAGGGAATGGCCAGGAAACAGGTGCAGAGCCAGAAAAGCTGCAGGGACAATGGGATGATGCTGAGGATGGGATCCAGGAGCAGAGTGGAAGGGCAATGAGGTGGGAGAGAACAGAGCTCCTGATGCAGAGCAGGCAGAGCACTCAACAGAGCACAGGTCAGGGGATCACTCATATATGGGGAAACTGGCCTGTGACGCAGAGTGAAATATCCTGAAATAAATCAAGCAGTCCAAATTCAATTCTTTGTAAAAAAAATATGTTGCAAAGAACTATCAAGGGCAACTGTATTTGTGTGAAAATTAACAGATTCTGCCCAGGAAAGTGAATATTTAGACACATGAAGGATGAGAACAGCACCTGGGAGACTCTGTGCTCATTACCAGAACAAAAAGAATGGCCCTCTCTTGTGTGTGTTTGCAAAACAAAGACCTGCTCCGGCTCCTGACTGGAGCCCTTCTAACGTGTCAGAGGTGGGTTCTCCAGGAGCATGACTTTTCTCTCTAATGCAGCACAAGGTCCTGGACCTGGTCTGCATTTCCTGATCCAGCTGTCCATAGCAAACAGGAGATCAAAAGCTATTCAAACCAGCTCTGTGGTAATTAAAATACTCATCTACCTGTAGAGTCTTGATTTAGCAAAAGCAGGTGAATTTAAGCCGGTAGCTACCAATTCTTTTCAGTTGGAAACTGAGCTCTTTTCCAGCTTCAGCTGAAGTCTGTGAAACCTCTTCAGCAAATGCAGTCTTGAGTTCATTTACTGTAATTGGAATCCAGGGTTTTTGGTGGCCTCACCCACCAATCCAGATGCTCTACAGTCTATAAAATACGTAGTTATCTGCTGTGGCAGGTATAACATTACATAAATGTTATTGCTATGGCAATAACATTGCATAAACCCTTCTGCAGAGCACCAAGGAAGTCCAAACTTCATCTGTGATCTGACAGCTCCAATGTGCATGTGAAGGACAGGTCCAAGTGCAGCAGTCAGGTGAGACTGGGGAAAACCTCTAGCCTTGAGAGAGAGGGCGTTGTTCTTTTTTTGCCATTCAATTTCCCCCTTTCCTGTTCTTTCACCCTTTTTGTCCTCTAATCTTTATTCATTTATTTTGTCCTCTATTCCCACTTTCTCTGTTTTTCCCTTCCAATAGCTTAGGTTTTCTTTTTTCCCTGTGTAATTTCCTCTTCTTTCCACTGTCTCCAGTAGCCCTGTCCCTTTTATTCAGGGATGGTGAGGTTGAGGGGAAGCCATGTGGGACTGTGTTGCTGAGCTCATTGCTGGCTGCTGGGGGAAAGGCAGGGTCTCTTAGCTGCAAGAACACAGTCCCTTTGGTGACCTGGCAGAAAGGCTTTGCAAAGATTAAAGGGCTTTATAAAGCTGGTAGATAAATGGTATAGATTGATGTAGGTTTTGGAAAACGCAGAGCTTGACAGAAAATTAATGAGCAAGACTGAGCCCAGGTAGCAGAAATTTAAAATTGAGGAAAAGTGATAAAAGAAGGCAGAACTTGGACAGAGGATAGCCACCCTTTCCTGGAACAGAGGAGCAGTAGGGTTGCTTCTGCACCAGCAGTCCACATCCTCCCACCACCGAGCAGCTCCAGCAGCTCACACAGCACTGTCCCAGAAAGGCTGCTGCAGCTGCCTCTGCAGTTAGAAGGATGTTACCAGAGCTGGTTAACGAGTTGGGTTGGCAAGAAAGGGTTAATAAACATCCCTGTTTACCAGTTATCTTCCAGCTGTTTACCTTTGCCCCGGGAAGAAGAGTGTGCACCTGAGGGTGATTATGGGAAAACTGATCCATAAAATTAAAGCATGTGGGTTTAGTGGGTTGCTCCATCTGAGCAGGTGAGTTACAGTGAAAGCAGCTCTCACTGGAGGGGAAGGAGGTGCTTTGGCTGTGGACAAACATCTGCTTGTTTATTTTCAGCTCTGAAAGTCAACTTTTGTGTCCTTGCTCTTAGTCAACTTGACCTCTTGCACACTAGGCAACTTTTCCAGTTCTTAAAGTACCTTTTCTCTAAGAGTCTCCCCTAGTGGCTTTTCCAAGGCTTTTTCTGCAGTGATCTCTTTTTTGAGTAAGTGTTTCTTAGGTAATGTTTCACTTAAATTAGAATTGTCTGATGACCATACAGCTGGTACTTAGCTTCCACTGGTTGCCCTCATCATGGAAGAGTAGAGCAAGGGGTCAAACAGGGAACTATTATTTAGTGGGAAGAAGCCTCCCATGCTTATTCACATCTCTATGTTAGTGGGCACTCGAGATACTATTTTTGATACTCATGTTCAGGTAGTATTGTATTGCAGCATTGCTCTGTTAGAGGGGAAAGACTTCCTTGTGGGAAAAATAACTAACCAGCAACTAGAGGTAAACTTAAGCTACAAAATCTTGTAACAGTGTCTATTCCAACAATGCATCAGGATGTTAAAACATTGGGAAATGGGAGGCATTGGGTTGCATGTCCTGCCATAAAAGAGATGTGGTCTGTGCTGTGTGAGTCATTGTTGGTGTTACTTCATCAAAGTCCTATGGAAAAGATCAACAAGGGTGGGGGGAAGAAACAAAAAGTAAAGCTCCCCAAAAGTGCCTCAGGTTGCCTGATGCTTTTCAATATCTGCAAGTTCCATGACAAGAGGTCTGAAGGCATTGCTTCATATGCTGACAGATGCACTCCTGTGTTGCTCAAGTTTCAATGTAATAGAGCATGCTAATTTTTGGGGAATGTTAAAGATGACCATGCCATGAACATCACAAATGGAAGGAGGTGGCAGGTTCTTCAGTAGATATTTTTTTCTTTATTTGTAATGGATTGAGAAGAGCAAGTCAGCAATGCACCGGCATTAAACATGGCATTATTGTTTGAGGTGTGGCTTTGCAGCTTGAGACATGCAAGGCTGCATTATAACAGGGCTCTCTATTATATTAGTGCCTGGACAGAGATACTTGATAGTTGCCAAATATTATGTATAGCTGAAGTAAGGTAGCTCTGCATAGCACAACCTGTACACAGCAAGGTGCTCACCCTTTGGAACTGCAGGCACTGACTTCAGGTTTCATAATTTTCTCTGACCCCATCCTCAACTCTACTTGTGCATAAGTGAAAGAGTAACTTGCTGAGGGAGCATCCAACTTGTTCCAGCTCTGTGCTAGTAGGAACATGCTGCAGATGAGACTCCATTGTCCCTAAAGAAGGACAAAATTTGCTTAGTTTTGGTGGCTCATTGATATAAACCCTGGCTTTCAGCAGTGGGGGTGAAGTATTACTGTGGGATAATTACAATTTAGAACAGGGCTTTCTTACAGCCTTTCCATGTCACCTTGCCCCCTGAGGCAAATGTGACAGGGAGACTCTCTTCTGACCTAGACCCACTTTAGGGACATAGCAACTTTAGAACTATGAAAATATTGAGCATAAAACCTGGTACCATCGCACCTACAGGGTCAGTAAATTAAGAAAAGGGCTCTGCTCAGTAGACCGGATCTTAAATTCCCCTGTTAATACTAAAGGTGTGACAGACTGAAAGTGCAAGTCAATTTGTTTGGGGCAGAGACCAGATGCCTTTCCACACTGTCTGCTTTTTCAGAGGATAGTTGTGTGCTTCTGTCGCAATCTTTTCTGTAGAGCATCATGGGTTTCACATCAACAAATAAGACACAGTGAGAGTGGTGTGTGTTAACAGCTGAATGTGGCCTGGACTCTGAATATGTACTTCAGACTGGCCAGTAGGAACAGCAGGTACATCAAATCTGTCTGAGCCTGCAGGATATTTTCTGTGCCAGTATCTGCTTTCCAGAAAGCTTCCATTTTTTGCTCAAGACCTCTTGGACAATAGCAGTATAACTCAAGGGGCCTGTGCTCTTGATGCAATGTCTTGAAAGGGGTATTTGAAAGTCATCTTTGAAAGATGGGCACAGGCTATATTCCTTCCAAATATCTCAGGGCTGAAATGCTCGTGTTTTATAGTACTTATTTTTCCACATGTAAATGTTAAACAGAACACCATTTTGTGGCTATTATAGAAAAGAAGATGTATTTTTAGGCAGAGAAAATATCACCCAAAAGCTTTTAATCTTGGAACTAGGCCAAACTTTGTTAATGAGTCAGTGTAGTACAGCAACCATCCTTCTGCAGCAAGTGGCTATCTGGTGTATCAAAGGTTGGAGTGGGGTAGAGGGACACTGGGGGATTTGGAGTTGAGACATTGACCACTTGCCTGATCCCCATAAGTCCAAAGATAGGATCTAATGGTGCTGACTGGCATCCAGGCAGACTTTGCTTCATCCTGTGTTTGCAGAGTGCCTGCTGGCTAAAAGTCAGCCTTAAAACAGTGGGCTTGGATCCTCACTGGGCCCGAGTTTCACGCAAGCTGTGATTTGCTCCTGTTACATTCTGGATGGGCATTCAGCATTTCTGGATGGACATTGAGCTCATGTTCAGTGGAAGGTCTGGGATTTCTAGCAAGGCATGGACAGAAACAGTGGCATAAGTTTTAGTGGCTGAGTCTGTAGAGTCCAAGGACAGTGGACAGTTTGTACAGTTCCTTGCCTTGAGTCTGTGTTCTGCTGGGTTTTGTGCTGCGCTGTTCAACAGCAGGTGAGCTGCAACCTTTGAGCTGCAACTGTGCTTCCAGACTTGGCACAAGCAGACATGTAGGATTGTTGCTTAAAATCCTCAGTGAGGTTCAATGATGAAGGGCAGGTTTCTTCATCCCTGCCTTCCTGCTCTGCCATCCTTCCTGCCAGAGGGTGCTGCTGTGGGAGCAGGCATGGCAGAACAGGCATTACATCTTCTCATTGCAGCTGGAGTATTAATCTGAGCTGAACCTAATGCCAGTTTAAGGTGGTGTGGCTGTGATTGCTGCAGCGTGAGCTGATGAGGTGCCCTTGCACTGCTGGCAGCTGCCCACACTTGGCAGACAGATTATTCCCACCAGGTGCAGTCATAGCTGAATCTGGCAGTGTCTGGGTTTAAGCTGAAGGTACAGACACAAAATCCAGTCTCTCTGTGAACACAGGATTTAGGCAAGAGGGCTGTGAGGGTACTTGACCATGTGGAGACACTACAAATCACAGAACAATTTAGGTTGGAGAAGACCTTTAAGACCATGGAGTCAAACCATTAACCCAGCACTGCCAAGTGACCACTAAACAATGTCCTCAAGTGCCACATCTATATGTCTTTTAAATCCTCCCAGAGGTGGTGACTCCACAACTTTCTGGGGCAGCCCATTCCAATGCCTGACCACCCTTTCAGTGAAGAAATTTTTCTTAACATCCAATCTAAACCTTCCCTGCTGCAACGTGAGTCCATTATATTTGCTTAGTTGCTTAATCAGAACTTCAGAGCTGGCAATGAGGTGAGGAAAAACATTTGTGCCACGTAGTTACCAAATCCAGGAACAGAGAATGATTCTGCTGTTGATAAACAATCTTCGTGGATCCTAAAATATGCATTTTAAAAGGTATGGGTTCTTGACTCTTCACCTAGTCAATGATTACTCCTGCATTCCTCTGGTACTGTGAATTCAAACATAATGAGTTTCAATGGGTTAATCTCTGTGAGCAGAGCAGTACAAATACCAAACAGTACAGTACGAGCTTTGGAGAGCTTTTAAGAGAAGACAAGTGGTTACTGCTACTGCTACAAGGATGTTTTGCCTGTAGAAAAGGGTTCACTTCCTGATAAAGGACATTCAGAGGAGATCAGTACACACAGATCGGTGCAAAAGGGCAGGACAAACTTGCAAATACTCTTGAGAGGTAAGGGGGAAATAGGAATTACCTTCACTGAGCCATTCCACTCAACCTGAAAGTGCTGTGTGGGATTTCTTATTCAACAAAATATGTGAAAATGTGACTTTTTAAATAAGCAGATGAAAGCTTGCCAAAAGAGAATGATAGGACCTGACTAACCAGTCTGAATAAGCTCAGGTCTAATAAACAACTTCTAGTTTAATGGCAAAAGAGCATCTAAAAACATCTTTTGCAACAGTTGGGAGAACTGAGCTATTTTGAGGAAGCATTTTGACATTAAATTGGGAGTGACTGTAACAATAATGTTTTTAATGGGTTTATAAAACTTTGATAAGTTGCACTTTTGAGATTGAGTTTGCCAGTTGGGGATTTCTGGGAGTCTTCATCTAGGACACACAGTGAAAGCTGTGTGAAATGGGGAATTCTGCCTTTATCCCACCTTTCTGTCTTTTTTTTTTTCACTTCATAGTTTGTGCTGAAGTGTCTTAAAATTTTTTTTAAAAAGTTGAATTTGATGCTAAAATTTCTGCAGGAAGATATGCAAGATTTTTGAGGAAGAAGTTGCTTCAGGAGGAAATTGTTGTCTCTTTCTCAGTGAAGTCAGAGTCTGACCTGCATTGGGCAGAATACTACATGCCATTAGGCTTCAGAGAGGCCCGCGCCTGTGGAGGAGTCACAAACTGTGATCACAAGAGCTCTCTTTGAATCAGAAGAGCTCTCCTTAAGGAGCACCTGAGACCCAGCTGAGCAGCCCCTTCATTCACAGACTTTGTGCTCAGTTCTATTCTATTGTTGATTATCTCAGCAATAAGTAGGGACCACTGATCCCCCCTGAGGCCTTTCTCCTGCAAATGGATGTGTATTCACACGGGTCTGCAACGCTGGGATTAACAAAGAAGGGGGTGCTGGCTGCTGCACAGGGACCAGCACGGAGGCACCGTCTGGGGCGAAGTCTTTTAACTGAGTTGAATGGAGTTGCTTTGTCCTCCTGCTTCAGGTGGGAGCAGTGCGTAGGTCTGAATTTGGAAGCCTCTTTGGGCTTCTTCATGGCTTGGCTGAACCTCTGCTTTAGTTCTCTTATCATGTGCTGTCTGGGGAAAGTAAGGGTGGATGTCTCAAAGCTAATGGCCCAGTAGTGGCTACTGGGCTGTGAGTGGGAGTACAGTGGGGCAGGTGCTGAGGTATGAAGCTGTTGCAAGATGGGTTAAAAGCAGAAACCTGTTGGGTTAAAGTTTGTGGTTAGTTTTAGGTGTTGTCAGTGGATGCTTCATTTATTACTTCATTTGAGAACAAAGCAGTGCCTGACCATGCCTGGAGTCTTTTGTCATCCTCTGGTATCCCGCTGTCCTCTCCCCACTGCTTTCTGGCTGGTATATCTCCTCCTCCTCCTCTTCCAATTCTCCTGGTGCTTTCCCCTGACCATGGCAGATTCCTCATCTCTACAGAATGCCCCAGCCCCCTTGGCAGAGACATCAGACCCTGCATTCCCTGCCTGACACTAACTAGCAGCCCTCTGTTGCACTGGGGTTCTTCTAATTCAAACCCAGTGTCATGTTTAAAGCAGGTTGTCCATGTTGTGACCCATCTGAACACAGCTCAATGGGGGTGCTTGTACAAGCACAACTCTGCTTCTTGCTGGTCCTCCCTCTTTCCTAATGTAAACGAAGGCAATCAGGGCTACTTTTTAAATTCCTTGGCTAAGATTGGCTGTTGGGCCTTTATAACTGTGAGAAATAATTGTATTGCTTTTAATTGCTTTATAGCCCCTCTCTCCTGGAGATCTATTGCTGCTGCCAAAGCACTCTGTGCCTGAAGCCAAGGTTCCAAACAGCTGGATTTGGCAGAGATGTGGAGGTTAAAGCCAGCCTTAGCAGACAATAGCTGGGGAGACAGCTCAGGTGGTGGCCTGCAGCTGCTTCTCCACTGCCAACAATAAATCATAATGGGGAGTCAACTCAGAGCCAGGGTTCAAATAGAACATTGGTCGAAAAACTCAGCTGTTCCTGCAATTTGCCTGCCCAGGGCACAAAGAGTATGGAGAGGTGGGTTAGACGGTGGATATCTGCAGGATCCTGATACATCTCCTGATTTCTGTACATCAAACCATATGCACATTTGGCTTTGCTGTGCCACAGTTGGGAAGGCAGTAAGGGCTGTGCTTCCTTCTAGGCTATGGAGCTTATGGGAGTTGAGCTGGCAGCAAAGGTGGAGAGGATTATCCTCAGCTGGGTTTGCTCTCTGCACTGCTGAAGAAGAGAAAGCTGCAGGTCTCGAGCTTGTACATCTGCTGCTTCCTGAGCAGGATCAGTCTGACAGATTGCACAGACACTCCTTCATTAAGAGCATTCACTTGGATTGCAGAGGCCCAGCCCAGAGCACCGAGTGATGCCACGGTGCAGCACAGGGCAGTGCCCAGCGGTCAGTGTCTCTGCATGGTAGCCTGTGTGTGTTCCTGCCCAGTGGTACACACATCTTACCGGAGGCAGGCCAGGAGCTGTGCCTGAGTCATATGAAGCTGGTTAGAGAGCATTTTCTAAGGTCTGTGCACTCAGGACACAGCACTGAGCTCTTATGGGTCTAGAGGGTGCTCACAGGTGTGATACCATTCCAGAGAGAAGGTGAAAGCTGAGAGCAGAGGCAGTACCTGAGATTTTCCCTTCTCTCCTGCTGTCAGAGTAACTTGCCTGATGCGGCAGTAAATGTGCTCTCCAGGAGCCCAGCAGTGAGAGAACCTGCTGTGGAGAAGAGCTGCAGAGCCCCAGCCAGGAGCCCATGGGTTAACTCAGCACTACGGGGCTTGAGTCAGCCTGGGCTTGCAGGACAGACCAGCACAGAGCAGCCTTCAGACCAAACAAAGTACCTTCTGCCGAGCTGGGGCACAGATAAAAGATCCCATGGCATTTCTTGTGAAGCCTGGAGGAGACTGCCAGTGCTGAAGCTGAAATCTCTCTGCCAACAAACAAAACTGTCTTTAAACTCTGAGGCTGTGTGTGAGCTATTGTTGGGGACATAATGGCTTCTCTGTTTCCCTCCACAGTCATTGCTCTGCAAACACACCACTGGTCTCTTTTAGAAGTAGTTGAGTGTAAATTAAGTTCTAGAACCTGGAAAGAGGTTTCATCCATTTACTTTTACTACCCTCAGTTGACATTTGTTTACAGAGCAGCACATACGGTAGATTTACACCCTGGTTTGAGCTGCTTTACCTGGGTGGAGATGGGCATCTTTAGTGCTAAGACTGAGACAGGGGTTGCAGAGCAAGTGTGTATTTCCTGGTTTAAGCCAGGGGGCAAGGCTGGGGGGGCCCTGCTTGTTAATCACCCCCCTCTGAGAAAAGTTTTGGTTTGGCTTGCCTGGCCTGTTTCCTCTAGTTAGCTCAGAGCTGGCACACTCACTGCTGCCTAATCCTGTGTGTGCGGCTGCTGCAAGGCACCGAGTGCTGCTCTGGCTGCTGGAGCTCACCCTGCTTTGGGCTGCTGGGCATCCACGGTGGGGTTGGTGCATCCATTCTTCACCACAGTTCCATGGACTGGCTTTTCTCGGAGGATGGCAGATGCTTTGGTAAGGTAAAGGGTGCCTTGGCTATTGCGCAAGTACTGAAGCTGTGGTGCAGCCAAAGCTGCACTACACAGGGCGAAGGTGGTTCCTGAGGGCAGTATGATTAATTTAGGTCTGTTTTGCTGGAACAGTCCTGTAATGGAAAAGGAAATGGCTCAAAGAGTAGCTGTTCAAGCTGTATTTGCTGAACTGCCAGTCCCACCAAGGTGGCAGTGACTCTCCATCTGCTCGATAGCTCTCAATTCATCCCTGTGTGTACCCGGAAAGCAACTTGGCATGCTGTGCTCACTCTCAGATGAGCTGTGGCCCTGTGCAGCCCACGAGCAGCTGAGTGCAGGACTGGGACACATGGAGACCTGAGCACTGGCCGTGACCCTCTGGAAGTGCCCAGCTCCTCGGGAAAGCGCTCTGGCCAAGGGCCCCAGACAGGAGTGGCTGTTGTGCTCACAGTGGGCTGTGCCAAACAGCTTTGGCCAAGGTTGCTTCCTAATGACTAAGGTGTGTTTTGCCCTGGTCCTCGACAACCTTCCAGACAGAGACTCCTCCACACACATGGCATTTAAAAGCAGATCATGTAAAGTTAAACTTTAAAAAAATTTAGTATCATCTTCTGAAGATGATGTCAGTCATGACTAACACCATTTGTGTTCTGCTCCTTGGATTTCCCTTCTCCCCTCTGCATCTGGAGATTTTTCAGTGTATGATGTTATCTGCCTGCTGCAAGGCAGGTTCTACCCGAGTGATAGTTGCTGGTTTGAGGATACGAAAGGAGGTAGCAGCAGGGCTGATAATCCTGTCTCTTCCCACAGGAAGATGAAGACACGCTGTGTGGTGGTGACAGCGGTGACTGGAGCCCTGCTGGGGCTCATCCTGTTCCTGGGACTCTTCTTCGGGCTGCGCTCGGGCTCAGGGGATGCACACATATACAAGAGGGCAGCCGTGGCCACCGACGCGGGGCCGTGCTCGATCATCGGAAGGTACCTGCTAATTGTGCCGTGACTCTCATTAGCTCTGACAGCTCTTGCGTGAGACAGAACTGTTGCTTCCCGATGTACAGGTGCAATCCTGGCAGTTGCCCAGCAGGGATAATCAATCCCTAACCTCCCTGGAGAAAGAGGAGATCCTATTAAACCCCAGGCTTTTACCATGCCTGACCAGCTTTACTGCAGTTGCTCACAGACAACATAGCAGACAAAGATTCCTTGGATCCATGAGCAATGAGAACAAGAATTGACTTTGTAGCTCCTTTTAAAAATCATTTATTGAGATATTCTCCAGTTCTAGTCTCAAGTGTTGCAGATGTAAGGCTCCTCAGAAAACTGTCATTTCTCATGTGTAATGAATGTGTGTGGAATGTCTGTCTCCACATGTACTCTGTCACATCTCAGTGTTTTCAAGCTGCTTTGAATGTGTCTCTGATGAGGGCTGATCTGGTCTGCACATACACCATTAGAGTCTGCTCTTTCTGAGCCTCTGGTGACAGAAGCTCAAAACTTCCTATTCCTGAGGAACCTATAGACTGGGTATGGACAAAAGTGCATTAGAGAATCTGTCATAGCTGCTCTGATGAGATGCATGCGCTGCTTACAGGGAGCTCTAAAATGTCACCTTCCCTTCTGCTGCACAGGGACATCCTCAAGCAAGGAGGATCAGCGGTGGATGCTGCAATTGCAGCCCTGCTTTGTGTAGGACTCATGAACGCTCACAGCATGGGCATTGGAGGGGGCCTCTTCTTTACCATTTACAGCAGCACAGGTAAGGGCCATACACAGCTGGAACAGTTTGAGAACTTTACCTAAGGCAGGTGATTTATCCTACCTGAGAGAAAGATGCTCACAGCCTCTGGGGGAATGTCCTCAAAATGATTGCCAAGAAACATTGATCAGAGTCCTTCAGCAGAGACCATGCCTGTGTGCTGAGTCCAGAGCTAAACATCATCTTCCTTGCTCTGTCATTAAAGGAAAAGTGGAAATCATTAATGCAAGAGAGGTGGCTCCAAAAAACGCATCGGAGGACATGTTTGGGAACAACACACAGCTCTCTCTGAAAGGTATGGCAAAGGCTTTGGGGGGACCACACAGCTCCAACCTTAGCTGCTACCAGCACATCTAAATTAAGAACATTTCTTATGGTTAGGTTCTTGCCTATCTATGGAATTTTTCATCTAGAAATGTCCTCTGCGTTACACAATTTGCAAACTCAGTCCTGACAAAGAAGCTAAAAACAATGCCCTTTAAACTAGTCAGGGACCCCAGCACTTTCTGCTTTTCATTTCATGAAAATGCAGGTGAATGCAAAGCACCAAGCATGACCTGTTCTATATGTGTCATCTTTCCTTTCCACTTCTTCGAATAAATCTTTGTGTGGATCACCACCTTGGTTTTTGTCAGTTCAGGTGTCGTCCCTAAATACATGTTGTGGTGGCTTCAACTAATGGCTTGGGGCCTCCAAAGAAATTTCCTTTTAGGAAAGTATTTTCTAATAAGAAATAGAAAAATTCTAGCTAGTTCTTTTCATGGTTACTCATCTAAGCAAGAAGGAACATCACCTTGGAGGGTGTTTGAGCTGTGTTGAACTTCTGGGAGATGCCAATGAAAACAGGATTGAAGCAAACTGCTGCATCGCTGTGCAGTGTAGGACTCAATCTGTTCCCGTTGTAGTTGCAATGCTGCAACAAAGTTCTTGGCTTTAGTGTGTCACAGTCCAGTGTCCTCTTACTGTGATAGCTTCTGTGTTCTGAGCAACTTTGCTCTGGTACAGAGCCTACTGAGGGGAAATGACCCTAAAACTGGAGTTACCAGCAAGAGGACAGAGGTGTTTCAGCAGTCCAGACTACATAGGCACAAATGCCAGACCAAATAATTCTGTTAATTTTGTTAATTCTCACAAGCTGATCTGGTCATGGTACACATAAGCCCTGCCTAAAACCAGGGCTGGCAGAGATGCCTGCTCTACTTCCTGCTCCATCAACCACTTTCTTTTCTTGCTGTGGAAAACTGACACATTCCTTTTCTGCTCCAGGAGGACTGTCCATTGCTGTTCCAGGAGAAATCCGTGGCTATGAGCTGGCTCACAAACGTCATGGCAAACTGGCATGGAAAGACCTGTTTCTGCCCAGTATTAAGCTGGCAAGAGAAGGATTCCCGGTGGGGAAAGGCCTTGCTGCAGCCATCAAATCAAAAGAGGAGGCAATCGAAAGCAATCCCTTGCTGTGGTAGGTAGAGCAGTTGCTGTTCTGCACAGAGAAATTTGGGGTGGCTGCATCCTACCCAAAAAGTACCTGTGCTTGCGTAATGTAGTGTTCGTGAGGAGTGTGCCTCCCCTCCAGTAACCACACTCACTGTGCCTGCTGGTGTCACTGAAGGTGCTAAATCACGGGGCCAGGTTTAGGAATGTTCAGTCCTGACCTTTAAAGGGAGATAAATTCTTGAAATCCATTTGTCTTAGCAAAGGTGGAATTAGAGTACATGCTGGAATCAATCTGCTACATGGCAATGTGTTTTCTGAGTCCCCAGCTTTTCCTCATGCTCTAAGTGCACCAAGCCAATGTCAGACCTGATCTTCTCAATCTCCTTTCTCTGTTAGCGAAGTATTCTGCAAAGGAGGGAAAATTCTGCAGGAGGGCGAAACCATCAAGATGCCCAAACTGGCCAACACTTACGAGACTATAGCCAGAGAGGGAGCAGATGCCTTTTACACAGGAAGCCTGGCAAAGCAGATCATCGCTGACATCCGCAGTGCAGGTGAGAACCAGGACATCTGTCCCACGCGGCAGGAGTGACCGAACAGCTCAGAGCCTAGGGAGGAGGAGGAACAGCAGGGCTGGAAAGGGCCTGCCAAGGCAAACGCGGCAAGGCCCCAACCTTGCTGCTCCCACTCCTTTCTGATCTGGACCCCCCACAGGGGTGGGCACCTCGGCCCCGGCCAGCAGCTGCCATTTGGCCTAGAGTTAGGCTTGAGAGAGGGAAAGCTCCTAGAGCTCCAGGGACAGTGGGGCTGGAAAGGGCCTGCCAAGGCCATCGCAGCACCACCCCAAGATTGCTGCTCCTCCATCTTTTCGATAGGTGAAACCCAGGCAGTGTGCTGGGGTAATTAACTAGGGCTAGGGTTAGGGTTACGCTTAGGGTTAGGGTTGAGAGATCTAAAAGGCCTGGAACTGCGGGAACAGCAGGGCTGGAAAGGGCCTGCCAAGGCAAACGCGGCAAGCCCCCAACCCTGCTGCTCCCACCTCTTTTCTGATCTGGACCCCCCACAGGGGTGGGCACCTCGGCCCCGGCCAGCAGCTGCCCTGTGGGTTAGGCTTAGGCTCCTGAGAGCTGTGGAGCCTACGGCTGTGGGGACAGTGCCACTGTAGAGGACATTGCAAGGGCTTCCATCATGGCAGCCTGCTGCCAGAGACTGCACATGCTGCATGGCTCTGAACATGGGGCAATGGCAGTGCCTGTGTCTGCTGGGAGGGGCCGGTTGGGCTGTGCTCCAGGTGAGGCCATGCCCTCCTTCTTCTCCCCCCAGAGCTGCCCCAAGGCCTGGCTGAGCTCTCTGCCACGGACCCTTGGGGTGGCCCAGGTGCTCACTGGGGCCCTGACTGGCCAAGCCAGCGGCAGTGCCAGCTGAGGGGCGGTACATGAAGGCTGTGGGGCTTCAAAGGACAGAGCATGAGGTCAGCCTAGAACCCTGCACGTAGCTCCCATCCTGCCCCTGCTGGAATCCTGGCAGGTGGTAGCTCTCTGGGTGTTTCTCTAGATCTCTTCTCTCCTTGGGCCTTTCTCTCTGCCTCTCTTGGTTTTCCTGATTCTCCTTTCCTGGAACCTGTGGGGAACATAGCATTTCCAAGTGGAACGGTTTTCCTCAGCCTTGGCTTTGTTGATGCTAGGTAAATGCTAAATGAGCACCGAGTAATGCTATGGTAAGTGGTTTGATGTTGCATTCTATGTTGTATTCCATCATTTGCTAAAGATCATTGACTTTGGATTCTTTGATTTTGATCCTTGTGGCAGTCAACTTGCGTGTGATTTTTGCCTCTTGAGTCTATGTGGTGGGGATTTCTCCTTTGCACTGAGAGAGAGCAAGAGAAGCTTGAGTTCAGTGCCTGGATCTGAGTGTGCAGGGCATAACAGGCGCCGCCGTTGGCAACTGCACACTGCTTAAGCTGTGCCACTGTGGATGCACTATTCTAAGATTTCTCTCTTCTTTCTCATGAATGGGTGGGAAAGAAAGATAAGCGGAATTCTTCTTGCTCTTTCGAATCTTTGTTTTGGAACTGAGTGCTGTAAGGGCTTCAGCCAATCACCCTGGGGGGTGGATGGCCATGAAACAATCACCGTTAGACCCTTAACATCTATATAAGAAGAGAATTTTGAATCAACTTCCTCTTGCCATTTTGGTGGGCTCTCTGCCTGTTTCCTTGCTATAGGGCGAGCTTGCAGCCACAGTGCCACCGATGGCGATGAGCCCCTCTGGCCCAGTGGCAAGGTGCCCTGAGGGGCTGGGGTCAGGCTGGAGAGATCTAAAGGGCCTTGAGCTCCAGGAGCAGTGGGGCTGGAAAGGGCCTGCCAAGGTGATGGCGCCAGTGCCCCAGCATTGCTGCTCCTCCATCTTTCTGACACGGAAAAGGCAGGTAGTGTGCTGGGGGAATGAACTGGGGCTAGGCTTAGGGTTCCACCTGGGTTAGGCTTAGGAGATCTAAAGGGCCTCGAGCTGCAGGAACAGCAGGGCCTCCCAAGCCAGTGCAGTTCTGGCTGTAGCTGAGTACATATAGGCTGCTCACGGAGCCTGAATCCAACGAATTTCTACATAAACATTACATACGTGATGGTCCTGTGAACTCTGAGCTGTTTGATCTCTCGGTACCACTAGATGGTGGCAGTATCCTGTCCTCACCAGCCAGCACTGGCTAACTTGGTGAACCTCCTGTGAGTCATTTACTGGCTTTATTTGTGGTGGATAATTACTTACTGTCTTCCCCCTTCAGATAAGAACGGTGATCGAACACTGAAATTATTCTGCCTGTAGGGTGCCACAAAGCATCTGCACACAAAACTGCATCCTCTTCCTGTAAACAGGATTCTTAAAAACATTTTGTAGCCTGACACTACTGGTGTCCTCTGTAAGAAAAGATGGGATCACCAGAGTTCTGGCTGCTGTAAATCAGCCCAGCTTCATGCTTAGATTATCTGAGCCTCAGATGGATCTATCAAGGAATAAATTCATCTCATGGGTACACATATTTGCTTTCTTTATCTTGTTACTTTTTGGATTTTTCCATGTTCCCTCCTGTCATTGCTGTGATTCATGGTGATGGAGTATGACCCCCTGGTCACACCAGAGATCACAAAAACCCACATCTCTGGTTTTCTTCTCTTTCCAGGGGGAATCATCACATTGGAAGACCTGAGGGACTACAATGCAACAGTGATTGAGGACCCCATACAGATCAAACTCGGGGAGTTCACCCTCTACACACCCAGTGCCCCACTAAGTGGCCCAGTTCTGGCCCTCATTTTCAACATATTGAAAGGTGAGAGTGCCAATGAGCTGTGCCCCACAGCCAGCAGGAGCTGGGAGAGCTCCAAAGGTATCACCTCTTTTGGGGGAAGCAAGACCTCCCTTGATAGCCCTCCAGCAGGTGAGAAGTATGAGACCCCAGGAGAGATCAGAGATGCAGAAACATTCCTCTTCTGCTGTCAACTCAGGGATGTTGCCTTCCTACCTGAAATACAGGTGCAAGAGGAAAATTATTCTCCTGATAGGGGAACTTCCCTGATACTTGTATGGCTGGAACATGAACTTGAGACTTCTTTGGAAAACACCTCTGCAAGTACAAATTCTGCTGGTGACTCCCACAGTGCTCAAAACTACCAGAGCTCCTGTGTTCTCCATGTGGAGATCAGGATAGTCCAGTGACTGCATCTCTGTGGAGACTAGGCTTCAAGGTTACACATTTGACACAGGTGCATTAGCAGTCCGTTCAGCCCATGCTTTGTGCTCACAGTTGTGTGTCTTGTGTTGCCAGGATATAATTTCTCTGCTGCCAGCATCAAAACTGTGGAGGAGAAAGGTCTGACCTACCACCGCATTGCGGAGGCCTTTCGCTTTGCCTACGCCAAGAGGACTTTGCTAGGAGACCCAAAGTTTGTCAACATAACAGAGGTACCTGGCAAAAGCCTTTTCTTTCTGCAACACCAAAGATGACTGGAACATGGCTTAAACTTTCTGGGTGACTCAACTTTCTCTGGAATGCTCTGTGCCACTTGCTATTGACAGGCACTGAAATAGCTCTGAGTCAAAAAGTGACGTCCTATGGGGCTCATGGCTGAGCTGTTAGGACTATAAATGGAGGCAATCTTCTTGCTGTAAGGAAGAGCAAGTTCCTCAATCCACCAGCAGAGTTTGAGTGTGTTTAGGTATAACCCTGCCTGTTTTCATAGTGTTTGAAGACTTATTCACTATATGACATTCCTAGCATCCTTGTGGATCTCTGTCCAGAGTCCTGCCTGTAGTAAAATGAATTGGAAGGGGTGAGACAGAAACTCTGCTTTTCCCAACTTCACATTTTGTGCTTTTACTTCTGTGCCTGCCAAAGCAACAGACTCTGAGTCCAGCCCAGCTTGATGAACACAAATTTTCACCTTATGGAGCCCTGGTCAGAGCTTGCCTTGGCCTTGTCCTCTCAGTCCAGTCCTAATCCTGTCATCTCTGAAACAAGTGTAGCCCTCCTTGCCTTACAGCAGTGTGGAGGCAGCTTTCCATTGCACTGCAATAATGGATGCTGATTAACTTCTGCACAAAGGGGTGACTCTAACAGCTGCTCTGTGACTACTTAAAATGCTCTTCTGGTACAATGTCTATCTTCCAAGAAGGAAAGCCCCTGGGGGAAAACTATAATCTCACTGCTGGGATTTTTCCACTATTCTGTAGTGTGAAGTATTGGATATCAGCCTCATAACTATGTCTCTTAGTCTGCTGAGTAACTGCATTGGATTTCTCTGACAGGCAATCAGAAACATGACATCCGAGTTCTTTGCGGATGGTCTCCGGAGGAAAATCACAGACAACACCTCCCATCCAGTTGACTACTATGAGCCCGTGTATTACACTGGAGACAATGCCGGTACATCCCACATCTCCATTGTGGCTGATGATGGCAGTGCTGTGTCCGCCACCAGCACCATCAACCAATAGTATGAGCTCAGACATTCCTTCCCTGTAGGCCTTTGCCATCTTCCTAGTGCTGGTTCTGGGGTTGGTATCTAACACCACTGAGCTGTTACCTCTGGGGCAGGGTAGGGGTCAGCAGTGCTAGTGATGGGCACTTCTGCTGAACTTGCAGGTCAGTGCTCAACAGAGGACAAGATGTGTTCTTTCTCATGTTGAATTCTTCCACCAAGACAACATTCACTGCATCTGGATCTTCTCATAAGCAGAGCTATTGCTGCTGGTTCTGACTTCCCAGGCTTTTGGAAGGAATTTGAGCTAATGCAGCTGTCATGGAAGCACAGTGTTTGGCTTTCAGTGCTGTCAGAAAGAGCTGTGTTCGCACATATGGCCTGGAGCCAGGGTGTGAAGCTTATTTTTATCCATAGAAAATGTCTCCAGCTTGACACATCTACACAAACCCCCAGTCATTCCCAAATGTGCCAGCCTTTGAGCTGTGCTGCCTCTGAATGGAGTGCAGTACTGCCCACCTGGAAGGGGAAGTAGCTGTACTTAGATGCTGTGCTGGTTTTCCCCATGAGGTCCTCTCAGGGGAGCTGTAGGAAGGGCTCTGGGCTACCTCTTCTCTGTGTGTAGCTGTGTACTTATGGTATTAACTGCTTCCTTCCACCCTAGGGGTGATAGAAAGTCCTTTACAATGGGAGGGAATGGAGAGTTACTCCAATCAAATGCCAGGTTCACATTGCAGTAAATTCAACTGAAGCGCCTCCTAGATTTGCTGTGGCTTTGACATGTCTTTGACAACTTATTTTCTCCAGCTTTGGCTCTGATGTACGATCCAATGTGAGTGGAATCATATTTAATGATGAAATGGATGACTTCAGCTCACCTTACATAATCAATGGATTTGGGATCCCTCCTTCTCCAGCAAATTTCATAGCTCCAGGTAGCTGTAAACTACCTTCCTGACTCAGTCTTTTGGCTGTGTTGTGCATGCTCACACTGCAGCACCTATGCCATGGGACACAGGTCTGGGACGTGCAGGGGACAGGGATCTGGGTTTAGACATGGACTACGAGCTGGAGATTTGGGAGCTGCAGGTGAAAAGCTGAGCCTCTGTGTTGCATCTGTGTCCCCAACAGGTAAACAGCCAATGTCCTCTATGTGCCCCTCTATTTTGGTGGATAAAATGAAAAAGGTCAGGATGGTGGTTGGTGCTTCTGGAGGAACAAAAATAACTACAGCAACAGCACTGGTATGTGTGGTGGTGTGGGCAAATGGGGAAAAAGATGAGGCAAAATGGGAGAGGCAGCATTTGGGGGGACTCCCATCTGCACCTGTGACAGATAAGAATAAAGAAGAACTAAAATAAGAACTCAGCTAAATAAGAACTCAGCTCAGCCATGGTGGGAATGGTTTCTTTGTGTGGGAATCCTCCTAAGCATATACAAGTGGACTGGCTGCCATGTACCTGTGTTTTGCTTATCCAAGAGGAGAAGCACTGAAAGCCACATAAACCAGAGCCTTTTATGTGCTCTGATGAACATCCTTGAGGCACCTCTGCCTGTGTGGCTACAAGGGTCGACCTCTTTGAAGACAAGTAATTAACATTAAGGCTTTTTGCTTCTCACAGACAATCATGAATTCCATCTGGTTTGGTTACGATGTGAAGAAAGCAGTGGAAGAGCCCCGAATTCATGATCAGCTGTTTCCCAATGTCACAGAGCTTGAGCAGCAAATAGAGGAGGTTGGTCTCACCAGAGCCTGGGGTGCACATGAACTTGTGTGGGCTGGGTTCCTAGTGCTGGGAAGGCAAGCACTGTGGAAAATAATGACCACATGTTCCTAGGTGAGCAATAGTAAAGCTGTTACTGGTCTAGTGCTGGGTCACAATAAGCTGTTCAAAGTGTATCCGAAACTGAGCATCTGCTTGCTTGGCTCAAAGGACTTGCAAAACAGCAAACCACATCAGGGCCCAGACCATCCAGCAGTCTAAATCCAGTCAGTCTCAGGGAACTCTTGTCCTGTTGTATAATCTCATTATGAATCTGGAAGGCCTGGCCCAGAGATAGCGAGGGGAGATGCCCAAAGGGACCTGGGAACAGACTTGAAAATATATTCACAGTAGAGAACTCAGTACTGTCAGTCTGAGAGCTGATGGCAAGGTCTGCCTCAATCTGCAGACCACTCATCTAAGCTGGTAACTTCATTCACCCTGAGAAACTACATGGCCCAGAGGCCTGAGACAGGTGCAGGCTTTGTACATATCTAATCCTGTGCCTCTGTATTTGGGAAAACACTCCTACATAATGCAGTTTGCTTACCAAACCATGCAGAAGTTCCACTGTTAATAAGCTTCTTATGAAGGTAACAGCTGAGATATCTGCCAGCACTGGGGAGGATGCCCTGCTCTCTACAAGTCCCGTGTTTTCCACCACTGCCAAACAGTTAGTGTGTGAATATCTGTGACCAAGGACAGTACTGACAGCCTACACTGAGCACCACAAGTACCACATCTTCTGAATTCCACTTCTTCAAAAGCAGGGCATCCTGTAAAGCAAAGGGAAGAGGGAGAACAACATGTAGATTTAGCCCTACCTGACACAGGCACTGAGCACTTGGTGGTAGTAGGGGATGCAGGTCACAGCCTGCAGCATGTCTGAAGTTTCCCTCTTCCATTGTGCTCACCCCGTTGTGCATTGCAGGCCATAGAGGAGCAGCTGAAGAAGAGGAAGCATGACACGGCGCGGGTGAGCGGCGGCGCGGTGGTGCAGGCCATCCTCAGAACAGAGCGTGGATGGGCTGCAGCCTCCGACTCACGGAAAGGGGGCTTCCCTGCAGGATACTGACCTGGCTTGGATCCTTTTTTCAGTGGTCTAGTGACACCAACGTGTGTTTGGGGGGAAGATCCTTTAGATCTGCAACTCAGGGACTTCTCACAGGAAAGAGAACACATTTACCTGTGATTCTGTTGATGGAACTGGGACAGTTCTCTACAGCCATGACCGAAGTGCCTCATGCCACAGCCGTCTGAGACAGGCACGTCCACCAGGACGTGCAGTACTTACTTGAAGAGTCTGTTCTGCCTTGAAGAGTTTGTTCCCTGCCTCCTCTCTATCCCACGAAGACAGATTGCGTGCCCGGTTTCTGCAGAAGGCCCAGCTCACTCAAGCTGCCGAAAGCATTTCCCCTGCACAGTGTCAGCTAGCAGGAATGTCCCTGTCACTGCTAGAGAAGGTATTTGTTTCCTGTTGAGTAGGTGGGAGTTACACCCCACCTGGGTGGGGACTGGGTTTTCTAAGTTACAAACTAATAGATCTGTGCCATAGCAGGAAGCCCAGCTTTAGACTGGGATAAGCCAAACTCACCACTCTGTTAACAACAGATGTTTCTGCATTTCACCCAGGTGATTATTGGAGATGAGTGCGTAAATGGGGAAATGGCTTCAAACTTTTTTATGTTTCTGTTGAGAAGGTCTAAAGGGAAGATGCTACCTGTAAAACTCTGAGCACAACTAAAATAAATAAATACGGAGTCACACATTTTCCTTGCCTGCACAGTTGCTGCAAAAAGGGATGGTGAGAGTCTGTGTGAAAGAAGCTCTTCTGAGATTTTTGTCTTTTCTTTACTGCTTTGATGAAGTAATGAGTAAATAATAATAGTTACATATCCAAAACAAGCTTGTTTTTCTCCACTTCGCTTTTTATCACATCGTACTGCAGGTGCGAAATACAAGTTTGGGGAAATTAAACTTCCAAAAAAGGGCACGCTGCAGCTACTCTTGTTTGAAGGTAAGTTACCATTAACCAGACTGTCAGTGACCTCTCAGAAATCCCTGTCTGATATGGAGCAGCTGAGAGTGTCTGTACCTGCATGAGGGGGTTTGGTGTTCACCTACCAACATGGACAAATACATGATGTCACATCACATAAACTTAGCCTAAGATCAAAACCAAATGATCCAAGATGTTGTTAAGCTCTAGTGGTGTTTATTAAATCCTTGATATACAAGTGGCAGTAACTTATCTCATCTCTTTGGCTTGTTGTATCTTCCTGTCACTTTGTAAAAACCTTAAAATACAGTACAGAAAATGAAATGCTGAAGTTTTAGGCATCATGCACCCTCTCTTTCCTAGAAGTGCCTGGAATGGAGGAGAGCCCAGTTTCACAGAATAAAGTGATGGCTAGATGATGCTTAAGTCAGAGTTATGACTTTGACATACGTATTTGCTTATATCGTGTGACCCAAATGAGTGGCTTTTACCAAACATGCCCTGGGGTGTGCTCTGGCTCCTTTTCCTGAGCTGTTACTGGTGGTGCTGCATTAGGTGCAGCAAAGTGATTGTAAATGACCTCTAGTCATTGTGTTCCCTCTTGTTCCCTCAAGAGACCAATTTGGGGCTAAGCCTGTGTCCTCTTATCCCTGAACTGAGACTTTCACTTTTCCACTTCTTGTAATTCCACCACTGGTGTTCCTCAGTGTCAGACTGCCTTTGGAATTGGGACTAGCTGAGTTCTTTCTTGGCTAAGTGTGACCTGGGAAATAAAGCAAATTACTGCACAGCAAAATAAGCCTATTGAAACCTTATAGTCACTACAGTTAGTCCAAAACTGGAAGGGAACTGATTTCTGGGAAATAACTGTTAGACAATCATGTTTTCTGAAACAAGTCTGAGTGGCTGCTGCTGCTGGGCTGCCTCTAACAGTTCGTGGTGCAGCAGTTGTTCCTATGTTCCTGAATTTCTTCTTGCTAGTCATACAAGTCTGCTATTATTTATAACCTGTGTTAAATTCCTCTGTGGAAAGTTTAAAACACTTCTGGTTACAACTGTTCTTATATAAATGCATTTGAGTTCTCGACTCTGCAGAAGTAGATTTGTTTGGTTATTTTTTAGCAGCATCACTGTAGAGGAATGATTTGTTAAACTGGGCTACAGCTTGCACTTACATCCTACATTTTCTTAAAAAGCTGTGGATACTTCTGCAAGCTGTAAATATCTGCATCTCATTTGGACATATCTGTACATGGAGCAGGCACTTCTGCCACCTGCTTGGATATCACATCCCACTACTCACCCTGTGTTGGGGCTGCATCAACAGTCATGTGTCAGTAGTGGTTCCTGCTGTAAAACCTCCGCTGGTGCCCTCCAGGCTGCTCAGCTTGTGGGATGTTTCAACTGCAGGGAAAAGTCTTCTAGATATGGCAAGAGGGAATGGCTTTAAACTGAAAGAAGGTAGATTTAGATTATATATTAAGAAGAAGTTCTTGACTGTGATAGTGGTGAGGCCTGGGCAGAGGTTACCCAGGGAAGCTGTGGCTGCCCCATCCCTGGAAATGTTCAAGGACAGGTTGGATGGGGCTTGGAGCCACTGGGTCTAGTGAGTGACATCCCTGCCCATGGCAGGGGGGTCAGAATGAGATGATCTCTAAGGTCCCTCATCATTCTGTGTCTCACCTTTTGAATGCAACTATTCTGCTCTGCTCCTGGGCACACAGTGTGAGCTGCCTGCTCTGGTGCAGGGCATGGAGAACAGGACGTGTTCCATGACTGATGGCAGCTGATGTCAAAGGAAGCTGTACTGTTAAAGCAGTTTGGGTCATGAGCTGGAGTGTTCACCTCTTGCCCCTGTTCTTCAGTCTGACATTACCATGATTTTCTTTTGGCAGCCATTCAGCCTCTTCAAGGGGACAAAACCCAGCTGTGAGAGACAAGTGGCACAAGCTGCTCCATTCCCCAGCAGCACATGAGGCTCCATAATGAACAACTGTTACCTGCGTGGAGTCCTCTCTGCTTGTGTGATGGGATAGGCAGCAGGTTTAGAGGAGAAATTCCCAGACAGGTTTAAAACACTTTATTAAAAGTATAACTTAAAGACTTCATTAGAAAATAGAGCAGCCGCTGTACAATGATGCTTTAAAAATCTGTGTAAGGTGATTTCAGTACAAAAATAATGCTCTCTTTTTGGGAGGTGCAGGAGTCGGGAGAGACCAAACTGGGAGGCTCTTGACCCAAGCAGATTTCAGCAGCAGTGAGGAGGTGGCACAGCAAGAGCAGAGGTGACAAGGCAGGTACAATCTCTCAGCTTCACCAAGTGATCTTCTAGGGAGGACTGCAGGACGGGAAGTCTCTGCCATAGTAAGAGATCTGCACTCCTGTTCCTTTCTGTCTTGCAAATTAAAGCTGTGATGGGTTTTTACACTGCTCCATTGGCTCAGTTGCAAAGTTAGTAGCAAAGTAGTTAAACTGCAGTGAGTACTGGACTAAAGATAATATTCCTATGCTTTTGTAGACATGTAGTAGCTGTGATACTACTGCACTGAAAAGGTGATAGTCTGAAGTACTGCAGGGTGCTTCACCCTAAGGTGTGTCAGAAGCAAAGGTAATGGAAGACAGTTACTTGGTGATTTGGGCTTGCTGTAGTCAAACATGATGGAGTGGGACAGAGCACTGCTGGAGGCAGCCCTGAAGCCTAATAGGGAATCCAAGACTGCTCTCCTGTCTCCAGCCAGTGCCCCTCTCAGCTGCTGATTGCAAACTCTCGGCTCAGTGGGGTTAGCTGGAAATAACTACGGATCTTGCCAAAGGCAGCATCCGGTCTAATCTGTGTGTCTGGTGCTGCAGTGGGAGCTGCAGATGGTGTCTGGCGCCTGTCAGTGCTTCCCCTGCACAGCTCTCAGTCAGCTGTTATTTCTGACACTAGAACCATTGCACCCAGGAATTGGTAGCTGGGGCAAGAGAGTTAATCAATGTAGGAAACTTCAGCAAATTAAATAGATTTGGGTCCTTTGGTAATCATAGTCAGTGTAACCCCTTTCAAATGAACATAAAAACTGCCCCTCGCCAGCCTTTGGGCCTGTTTACTTTCCTATCCACCAGCACTGTAATAATGCCTCTCAGGATACCAGGCCACTTCCATAGTGTGAGTGAGCAACTCTGATGGGGAAACCAGCAGTTCTTCCTGAAGTGCAGGATTTAAGATGACTTCCCCTGGGACCAGGAGGGAGTGCAGCAGTGCATGGAGCTGGCTCCATACACAAGTAACTTGATTTCCAGCTGCATGATTGAGTGCTTGCGGTTACGATCTGGTAAGTCAGCAATCATTAACTGATAGAGCAGCAGGCGTGCTACAGTCCTTGGTGTACAACTTCTGAAGGAAAACACATGTCTGGTTCTGGTCAGCTTCACTCAGACCATCACTAAAATGCAAGTGAAGGCTGAGATTTCAGTAAATTGATGGCTTTATTGGACGGGCTTTGTGGGTAAAAACATTGGCATAAAATCTAGCTGGCCTTATTTTGTGTTTTTTAATAGTGTGTGCTTGTTGTGGTGGTTACAGAAGGATTGTATTTGATAGTGAGCCAGGAGCCCCGTGGGCTCTGCTAGTGCCTGGCTCTGGTTTGATTCTCTTTCAGACACACAACACTGTGCCCATAGGGCAATCAGGCTCATAAGCTTTCAGAAAATGGAATTTTGGAGGATTCTGGGAATTTGACCCTGCATATTTGAAGAGCTTTGGGGGTTTTGTGGGTTTTAGGTTTTACTTTCTTAAATGTTTGATTCTCTTGGCCATTTTGAGCAGGGCAAGATTATGGATTAACCACAAAAGACCTTTTGCATCCAGGTGCATGAGTTCAGGACTCTTCTCCAAATGTTTTCTCTCTCTGTGATAGCTCTTTGAGTCCTACAATGCCCTCCTTGTGGTCTGAAGGGAACATTAGAGACCAGCTGTGGTAAACAGGGATTTGGAGCATGTGCGTAGGATATGGGAGAATTCTGCTAATGCCTGATAGTGCTGCATCACTTCTCAGCAGTCCTGGTGTTTGCCTGGCCAGGCTGGGCTCAGGGCTACAAATGACATCTCCTGATCACGTATCCTTTGCAGTTTGAAGAAAGTTCTAAAGCTTCCAAAAACAACATCACTTCCACTGCACTCCTGACCCGCCTTCCCAAAGACTGATGTACCAGCATTGAGGAGGAAGAATTGCAGAGAGGGAGTGTGGAATTTTGATCTTTTCCCTTTCCAAACCCACCCTCTAAACCTGAATGCTTCAGACTTTAAAATCCTGATGCTACAGACACTTCCTGTTCATAGATAAAATAGTTATGTATTTCACATTGCTGAGCCCCAGTAATAACAAGCTTATTGTGGAATAGCCTGAAAGAAACCAATTCTACTCTTAACTGAGACTCCAGCAGGAATGGAAGATACAGCTGGGTCATTTCACAGTGTTCCCAGTGGGATTTGGACCAATTTACCTTTCCCACTTTGTATCCTCTCATTCTGAGTAACTGATGTGCTCAAGAAATGTTTTCTGTGTATCACATAAGGAATGGAAGTCAACAAGGCTGGCTGGCCTCTCCTTGCATTGCCTGAGGGTGACCTGCAGTCTGCTGGAATTAGGTGTAATCACAGGCCTTGCCCATGCTCCAGGAGACATCCTGATAGAAACAGGCAATTGTGGGCATGTCCAAGAAAAGCATGTTCTGAACCTCCTGTGGCTTTGTGAGTTGTGCTGGCATTTCACACTAATATCCAGCTGACTTCCCCAGCTTTCTTGTATCAGAGTAAGCAGAGATGCATTTTCCTTCCTTGGAAATTCCCTGCACAACATTCATTGCAAATTTATATTTCTTTTCTTCATGTCCTCTTCCCAGCAGGCCGGTCCTAACCTCCTGTGTGGGAGAGAAGAGGAAATGGAGTGAATGGGGCAGGGGCCTGAGGTCTTAACATTGCCAGGTGTGAAAATGTAGATGGGTGTATGGAGTCTGGTTGAGAAAGTGAGGTTTAAACCAGAAGGAGGTGAGCAAGAGGCAAAATAAAGATTACCCAGGAGAGTTACAGAAGCAATCTGCTTCCCACCAAGGCCACTCACCCTACTGAAAGGCTCCTCAAACAGGACACTGTCACCCTGGGTGTGCATGACAGGAGCTACAATGGCATGTTCCAAGTCATAGCCAAGCCACAGCTTGTTTATAATTGCCTGAAAAGAAACAAATCCCACACTGCTCAACTGGAAATAAAACCTGGGCTGTCAACACAGGCTCCACTGAGCCAGACCCACAGTCCTACCAGCCTGGTCTCCTGCTTTCATGGTGACCAATACCAGATGCTTGGGGCAAGTGAAAGAATAGGATAAGCATGTAATGATACTTCCCAGAATGCTTTCCCTGGCTGACTGCCTGCAGCCTTTAGTGACTTCTAAATTACAAATTTTAAAAAAGCACCAAGGAGTCAAGATCTGAGGAAAGCTGAGTAGAAAGAGCAGAATGCCCAGAAATCTGGGAGGCCTGAAAGAACTGGCAACTTGCTGTGTGTTCTGTCACCTCCTTCATTCCTGTCCTCTCCTGGGGGAAGGGAAGAGCCATTCACCAGCAGGGTTGAAGCCAAGCCCCATCCTTGCCACAGATGTGGTAGAGGCAAGAAGGTGAAGGTGAGATAAGGTGAGTTTGCAGCAGGTCCTGCTCACTGCTTTTCACATAGAACTAACAGCAGCAGAGCAATTCCTTTTGTTCAGGAATTGTGTGTGCTCTCCTTGCTCAGTGGAAGGTGAGCTGTGTGGTACCTGTTCACTTACCATGGTGGTAGCACTGATAATCCAGTCCCCTCCTGCGCCTCCTATCACCAGCATGTCTCCTGTCTTGGACATGAGGATGGAAGGCACCATTGCTGAGGGAGGTTTCTCTCCTAGAGCAGAAGCAAAGGTATCATTTTTTTCCATGTGGCCCTTAACAGACTAAGTGGGACACAAGTTCATCTACCTTGACTTTCTTTTGTCTCCCACAGAAAAAAAAGCTACTGCTCCTTCCTCAAGATGCTCAAGACTTCCAGAAAAATTTCCTTGTAGTGAAAGCCTGTCTCCCAGAAAACTGGGACTTTTATGGCACAGGCTAAACAAGCTTCTCTTGATGCAGGACAGGGCATCCTACAAGTATTCAGGACTTGCTGCATCTCACCCAACCAGCTGAGGAACCCTTGGCAGCCATCCTGCCATGGCAGCACTGGTTTCCTCTCCCAGCAGGCCAAAGGGAGATGCACCAGGGACAGCTTATGGCACAGAGCCATTTCTGCACCAACACTGCAGTGTCACAGAGCCCGGTGCAAGCCTGTGCAGATCTATACTTAGAATCATAGATGAGCCTAAAATATCAGCAGGCTTATCTTAGCAGTAATTTCTTCACTCCTTCCCTCCCCTTCTCATCAACCAGTGATCAGCTTTAGCATTTTTTTAATCTCTGATTTCTCTGCTTAGAAACCACAACTCCTGTGTTTCCATGTAAGAGAATATGTGAGTAGACACAGACACACTCTAGGGCTCTATCCTCTCTTAGTTTGAAACGAACTTGCTCTTATCCAGACCTAGGAAAGGAAGGAGTACCTGTAGTTTACAGTTAGTCCATGCTCACATGTACACAGCTTGTGTACCCATCCCCTGGCCCTGTGCTTTATTCTGAGGATAAGGATGCTCACCTGGTTTAATGCTCCTGTTTGTTATGCAGAAGTCAGCAAGTTCATTATTTAAAATTATCCCAGTTTGGTTAGAATACACAAGGGAGCCAAACCTGCAGAGAGGAAAGATGAAGGCTTTCAGTGCCCAGGGCTCTTCTGTTGTGGATGACATTAGCGGCACATGGCACCATGTGGGTTACCTCTGTCTCCTCCTGCAAGTGTCCCAGTGAGGGTGTCCAAAAGGAATTTGTGCTGCTGGTGGTGACAGAGATAAGTTCCCTGTTCCTCGTGCCCATGGGGATTTGCTGAACCCACAGAAACACATCAAGAGCTCAGCAAGTTCTTGCACTCGCCTGAATTACGATGATCCTTGAAAATGATGCTCACAGACCTTTGCTGTCACACGAACAAGGCATTCACAGCTAAGAAGCTGCCTAAACCAGTGAAACCCAAGGGTTTTGCATTTCTGGTACCCAGCCCTTGCAGGTACCCTGTGAACCTGACTCGTGGCCTGTGTGACTCAGTTAGCAAGCCCTGAGCTACTCACGGGTAGTTGATGGTGCTGGTGGCAGACACGGCACTGCCGTCTGCAGCGAGCACGGAGATGTGGCTCGTGCCCATACTCTGGTATTTGTCATTGTAGAGGGACTCCAGCAGGTTGTAGTGGCTGAGTGGGTGGTCACCTCGAGCATCTATTCGCTGCCTCACAAACTCAGCAAACTGGTCAGACAACATGGTCCCCACAGGCACCTGCAAGCACAGCAAGGACACTGAGCTGGTCACCAAAGCACGGGCATGTCTTTGGGCACATGGAAGCCTTAGGAATTCAGCCCCAATAGTCAGAGCCTGGGGCACTGCAGTGGCAGCATTCAGCCCCAGGCCACTCTCATCCCAGAAAATAGACCAAGCTCAGCACCGAGGCACCTCAGCATTGGCATGAGCATGTGCACATCCTTTGTCAGGCAAGTGAGTGCCAGCCTACAGCTGGAGCTGCAGAGTAAACAGCCTGATCCTGCCTCTGCCTTGGCCAACTCAGCTGCATTGCTCTTCAGTAGCAGCTCTAGAGTATTTTCTTCCCTTCCAGACTGCAAAGCAGGAGCGTGTCAGAGCATTGCTTGGTGCTGCAGCACTGTACCCACGCACCATGGAGCTCACCTTAGCTTCAGAGAAGGCTGGGTCACTCATATAGGGTCTTAGCATGTTGCCAAACTTCAGGGCCTCTGCAATGCGATGATAGGTGTCCACCTTCTCCTCAGGTGTTGCCAGTGACACTTTATGGAATTCATATGCTAAGGAATGGGATGAAATAATTTTGTTAATAGACCTGAAGCAATGTTTTTTCAATAAGTGTAAAAAAAAAATTTGAAAGGAGCCTCCTCTTCCCATCCCAGTTCTTACCAAGTTTCCCCTATGCTTTAGTAGGATGTGGATGCAGAAACAACCAAGTACTAATTTCCACTGTGACTTTAATTTCTTTTGAAGCATTGGGAAAGTCATGTATTCTTTGGCCTTTGCAGCAGCTATGGTGATGCTGTCCCACTGTACAAGTGAACCAGTTCATCCTCCTGCTGCATAGCATGGTCACACTGCTGCTTTGGGCCCCATTCTGGCCCAACAACTCCATTTCTGCCCATTACATTTTATCACTCTGGAGCAACGCTCTCTGAAAATCTCTTGCTGACCCTTTTCTGTTAGGAATTTACCTTCCAATACCTTGAGGATGAACATGAGCACTGCACCTCCCATGGGTGGTCCTGGAGCAAACACTGTGGTGTGGTTGTTCAGGGTGATGTTCAGAGCTGAGGACACCTCTGCTTTGTATGCCCGAAGGTCCTCCAGTGAGAGACTGGACCCTTCAACAGAGAACCAGGAGCTGCCATTAGCACAGCAACTTGTACTGGTGCTGTGGGCTGCCTACATCAGAGCCTTGATAAAGCTTGTGCAGAGCCACCCCTGTACACCCCAAATTCCTTTCACCCAGCACAGTACTGCTGTCACATATCCTCATGTGCTGCCAAACCCCAGGATGTCACAAGCCTAAGGGAGTCAGAGGGGCCAATGCAAGATCACTGTGGGCAAAGGCCAGAGCAGTGGGTGGTCTCAGCTCTGCTTCCGGGCCTGAGTTACAGGAACTGGAGAAAGGTGGCCTCTTCCCATGTTAGGTACCATCCCAAGTGACAAGCAAATGGCATGTGTTGGCTTTTCCCAGGTACAGGCTCACTGTAAGCCAATGGCTGGGGAAAAGGCTGTCTATCAGGGATAACTGTAACTATTACCTACCAGCCTTCTTAAGGTCCTCCACCAGGGCCTTTCCTATGTCCCCCTCATAAAATGCTGTAGCTCCATGTTCCGCTACAGCTCGCAGTGTTTTCTGCAGCACTGGCCACCGGAAGCTGTCGCCCAGCTTCAGAAGGCTTTGACGATCACATAGCAGTGGGCTGTTAAAGAAGAACATTCATCAGTTTTATAGCAGGAGCTTGTTTTGTCCCCAGGGCCAATAACCTCTTTTTCCTGACCAGAGCTGATCTGGATTATGCATGTTGTGTACTTTCCAAGGCAGTGCCACACAGCAGCCTATTTTAAAAGGCCATTTCTATAATTCCCTCCCACTCCATAGCAAGTATTCCCTGAGCACAAGCCACAGCAGCAGCCTGTGCTCCACGTTAGCATGTCAGAGAAAGGGTCTGAAGCTGAGGGAGCAGTGGTCCTCACACTGCAGTTTCATTCATGGGTCTTACCACAGGCTTTTGCCCAGAGCAGAGAAGGCTGGGTGATGGAGTATTCTGCTCAGAACTGGGGAAATGACCAGTGGCTCTGAAAGGAGCTGGATGGTTGGTTCAAACAGGGCTTTCCATGGTAAGCGGCCGTGTCGCTTATGGGCTTCCTCATACCCACGGAGTTCTCCAGGCACACCAATCCAGGGGGGACCTGAAGAGCAGAATGGCAGTGTCACACCCAGTAAGTCACTGGCTTGGGGGTTTCACCTCTCTGAAAGCTCTCCAGTTGAAGGGTGAGTTGGTAGAGGCAACCAAGGCTTTTAAAAGCAGCCTTGGTTGTTTATTACCTTTTCCTGTTCATATATTTCCCTTTACTGAATAGCAGGGGTATAGAGAGGCTGGAGCCTGACTTGAGGTGTGCTGAAAGCACAACAGGCAACAGGCACATGCTGCAGCAAAGGAAGTGGCAGCTGTTTGTTGGCGAAATGGCACTCATGGGGCCTGGTCAAACACCAGAACAAGGGAAGCTGTGAAATTCTCCACCCCTGGAGAAATTAAAAAATGTGACAGGATAAGGCCCTGAACAGCCTGAGCAACAACTGACATCACCCTGCTTTGAGAAGACCTCTAGCTGTCCCTTCCAATCAGAGTTGCTCCTGATTCCTTTCAGGCTCTTCGAAGGATAAGAACATCTGTAGAATCTAGGATATACCCCAAAAGATAACATTTTAGGGAACGAGAATGAATACAGCAAGAAATGGGGAGAGATACAAGACCTGCTGCTAAAGCAAGAGTCCCTGACCTCAGCAGCTCAAGCTCCAATGTGCCAGCATGCTTCCCCAATGTATGGACATGGGCAACAACACCAGATTGATTTCTTTTGTTTCCAGAAATCTATTGATCTTGTTTTTCTCTGGAAAATGAGAGCTTTGGGAAATCTGGTCTTGAACTGCAGACTTCCTGTGGAGAGGTTACATTGTGATTTCTCCTTATGCTGGCTCCCCATGGGCTCACTGGCCAGGTTGCCAGTGTTATTGCCAAACGGGAAATTTTATTGACCTAGAATTTTTTCTTACTTTTGCAAAAGGCAATCCAGCTAGAATGTGTTAAACAAAATAGAACTCCAGATAAAGTCTGTGAGGTGCTCAGTTCCCCACCCTGAGCTCTGTGCATGCCAGGAGGGCACCCAGCCCTGATGGCCCAGGCTGTGTCCTTACCAACAGGGAAACCAGAACCACAGCCAGACAATAAGCTGGGTGTAAACTCTCGTGGGACTGTCTCGCGGGCATTGATCACCTCGACCGTTCCTAGAAAGAAGAAGAGGGAAATGCATAATCCTGAAGCAGGTGAACATCACACTTCAGTCAGCTGTAGTAGCACTGCACGTGCTGCTGGCCCAGAGCTGAGTTGCTCTGGCGCCTTTTGCAAGATGTGCCGAGTGCACCTGCAGGGTCAGGTGTCAGCACACCTTCTCCTTGACTCCTGTGCTTTTATTTAGAGCAAACCAAGGAGTGCCTACCTAAAGCTACTGAAGGCACAGGGAGAAGGCCAGGCCTTGTCTCCAGCCAGTGAAGGTTTCCCCCAAGGTCCATGGGCTGGGACATGTTGCCTCACATCTGATTTGCAAGTTCCTGCACTTCCTCTACAGATGGGACATGTCAGAGACATAATGCAAGCCTCATGCTCCGGGGTGGGCCATTTACCAAGTGATGATGAGGTAAATCCATCATGTTTAAAGTAGAATGGTGATCCTTAAAGACCCTCTGTGTTTCAGGGACGTTGAAAGGACAAAAGGAAACCCAAACCCCCACTAGCATACATTAGTATTTCAGGTCTAGCATATCATTTTGCCTCCTTCTCTGCCTTGTATTTATCTTTCTGAATCACAGTCCACAGAGCCAGCTGTGCTGTCGGAGCCCACAGTGCTCCCTGGTGTACCAAGCACCTGAGCTATGCACAGCCATGGGCAGCTCTGTGCAGTAATGTAACTCAAGTAGCAGAGGAGGATTGTTTTCAGGAAACAAAGTTCCATGGCTCTGCCAAAAGGAAAAAAAAGAAAAATATAGGTGGTCTGCCAAATTAAGCTCTTGCATAAGATACACCCAAACATTTCCAGATTTGTGACTCTGTGAGACTACTTGGCAGGGGTTTTAAAACTATGATATTGTTACTGTGTTCATTGTTGACATTACTATTAGATATATAAGCTCTGGGGGTTTTTGGAAGCCAAGACTTAAAACCCCCCACATTAAGTACATAAAAGCAAGAAAACAACACTAGGGTTTAAGCCAAACAGAGAAAGGCTCCCTAGCAGGCACTGAACTTCACTAGGTTTAGATTTCTGAAGTGGAGATGCATCTCCTGGGACGGGAGATTTTACTAGCACCAGCGAGGGCAGTGTGAGGCACAGCTCCAGTGCCAGCAGGCACTGCCTGAGCTGCTGGGGCAGGACAAGCCCCTGAAGTCCCATTCTGAGGGCTCAGTTGAGGCAATGACAGCCCAATATACCAGCACATGCCTCTCCCCACTCCTGCCTGCTTCGCTCACACAGCACCTCTCACACCTGGCTGCAGTCAGCTGTGTGACTTTGAAATGTACTTTGGGATTGCTTTGGAGGGGCAAGGAGAGGCACACTCAGTTCATGCCATATCAAAGCTCTTTCCTCCCCACACACATTCTTGATGTGAAATGACAATCACAGCTCCCTGTGGTGGATGCTTTGGATTAAGAGCACAAGTGTGGTTTGTGAAGCAGCTTTTATATTCAAAATACTGCTCTGAGAAAACAGGAAGGATTCTGATTTCTTCCATAGCAGTTGTGTGTCTGCAGAGGGACTACACTGCTCACATGGAGAGGACAGGGCTGGTGTATACCTGTGCTGGCATTATAGATGGTAAATATGACCCCACCACCGAGGCCTGAACTCTGAGGGTTCATCACTGAAGTGCAGATCAAGCCAGCAATGGCAGCATCCACAGCTGTGCCTCCACTTTTCAGGATGTTCCTGTGGTGGGAAGAAAAAAGACAATGTTAAATTCCAGGAATGACAGAATAGAGGAACCACATGAAAATGCCTCCTTGGGGCACCAGCAAGGTAGCCCCAGCTTGAGGAGAGCAGCTGGAGAAAGGCACTGTCAGCAGTGTGGGTGTGAGGGCACAGAGGGGCACCTTCCTCTGCTGGAGTGAAAAGGAAAAATGAGAGGGAAAGAAAGGTGAGTCTGCAGGAGGAAAGAGCAGCCAGGGGCCAGACTGACTGAGGCTGGGCTTCCTCTGGGCAAAGAGTTACGGGACAGAGAGGACTGCAGCTGCTCACAAATGCTGTGGACAAAAAGGGACAGTAAGAAGTTCCCAGACACGGAGAAGGATGCTCTCAGCACAGATGAGAGCTTTCCACATGCTAGGAACCAAACAACTGATCTGTAGCTCCCCAAATGCCTTTCCTAACAGAGGCATATGCTGGTCAGTTGGACAGAGCACTGAAGTGGGAACCCTGGGTCCATGTGAAGCAAACTCCTGAGACAACGTGTCAATTAGCACAATGGTTACTTAATTGCTCCTACAGTGGGACTTCCTGGGCTTATTAGCACAAAAATGCCCCACCCTGCTCCCTGTATTCCCAAAGACAAAGCCAACAAAGACACAAGAAAACAAACAGGAAAAAAACCGTCAACTTCTTCCACCAAGGCACAGCATGTCAAAGAACACACAGGCATTAAGGCAGCCTCTTGCTGCTGACAGCAATGAGGTTCTCTTACAGAAACGTGTCTCAACAAATGCTTCCCTCAAGAACATCTGAGAAACATCTTTTCCTTGCAGTGGAAATGGGGTGGCGTTTCCTGCACAGCGTGCCAGTAGCCAGCACTGGTGTTTGCTAGGAAGGTTTCTGACTGTTTTACTGGGTTATTGCTCGGATAAAGCAATGTCAGAGGGGAAAGTGGAATAGTTCATTAATTGCAGTGCAACTGCTCCCAGAGTTTGCATGGGAACACAGAGCACACATAGGGGCTGCTGTTTATTTTACATCCACTGATATGGCTGGGACCTGCTGGGTCCGGGAACAGGATGCTGCCAGCAGGCACACTGATTGTGGCTTTCCTTTGTTTCTGTAAGTGCCTCAGAACCACTGCCTGTAAGGAAATGACATGTGCACAAGTGGGAAGAAAAGAAATAGTAGAGAACACCAGGCTTTCTGTTTGGAGTCTGCATGGCTTTTGGCCTCCTCGAAGCTCCCTGGCTGTAGCTCTGAACATGGAGACTGAGGCTCAGGCTTGCCCATCCAGCCCCTTGCAGCCGGGGATGGACTCACCACACCAGTGTCCCTGGGGGGCGTTTTTCTGAAACTGAAGCTTTTAATTGCTGATCACAGAAAGGAAGGACACGAGGGCTTCCAAAAAAACGGAGTCACCTCTGCAGAAGACCCAGACAGCATGTTAGAAATTTGGAAAAAGGGGGAAGAAGGACTGCAACACTTACCCGGGACAGAGGTCCCCAGAGCCCCTGGATTATGGGCTGTGAGGCAGCACATGTACAAAGCCTGGTGACCAGGAAAACCATGGTTCTGACAGTGAAAAACAACTTTAAAAAGAAGCTTTGAGATGGTATAGTGCACATTTCAATGCAATGCATTAAGATCTTATCTTGTAACATCAGGCACGTTTTCCCAAAACCTGAAAAACACCAGACTCTCACCCTAATTCACAGCACATTCACACTGGCCTCCAGCCTCGACAACTTTCCCTCCAGCCTTCCGCGAGACTGATACTCAACAGAAAATACACCGAGCTGGCTCTTGGTGTGTCACACCTGATTCCCTGTGCATGGCTCACCCACTTTGAGTCAGAGACCTGCCACTTCTCTGGAAGTGATGCCTGGACAATTTAGGGCCATTATATAGAGCAAAGTCACATCTGGATTCATGTCCCAATACCTGGCTCCCTTTAGATAGATCTCTGCTGCAATGAGCTTAATTATAATGCAAAATCATTAATCAAACTGTGGCACCTTGCCAGGTCTCTCTAGAGATATCAGTGCTGCAGCTGACAAGATCTGATAACAACATGTTTTTTCCTATATCCTTCCGGTCACTTAGTTTCAGCTTTAGGGTTTAATAATTAATGGAGTTTCCCCTCTAATAAGGAGCATAAGAGGATATCAACCAAGTCCCATTCCAGCAGCAGCAAACAGGGATTCACCCTCCCTGGAAGGGTGAATGATGGAATTTTGCCCACAGCAAAGATGATCTGCTGGACTGCAGACCAAGCCTGCCGTCCTGCCCTAGACTAGAGGGAGCCTTGAAGCCCTTTCAAACACCCTGGAAATGCTAAAGTATTAAATTGTATTGACTTCTTAAATTTCTTCTAAAGAAGGCCGGAGGCTGGGAGACCACCTATCATACAGCAGCTGCCTCCTTAAGATTTATGAAGAGCAAAAACAATTGTTTCTGTAAAAAAGGGCCAGTTACCAAATTTAAAATGTACAAGAAAGGAAACCAAATCCTTTGGGATATAAACATACTTCAGAAATCTGCTGGGCCATCACTGAAAAGGATTTTTGCATCAGATTCTCTGGCTAGAACTGAGCTTCCCAGGACTGCAGACGTTTTCTGACTGTTAAAGTCTCACAATTCTCACCCTCCCCACCATCCTGTCCCCCCCAGGGGGTGTTGATTTCAGAAAAAGGCAGTTCCCAGGGTTTATGCTAGCCTGCACTGGAGAAGGAGTATCAGAGATGGCTGCTGGGCCAAGCCAGGTCAGCTTGTCTTGCTGCAGTGAATCCCACCACTGGGAATGAACATTTTTCCTAAATCTGTCCCTGGCCTTATGCTGACTCTTGCTTCTGCCATTTGGGAAACACAGGAACGCAGAGCAGTGGATGACTGAGCTCAAACTGCACACCAGTAGGGAACAGAGAGCTTTTGGCATTCTTGATGAAAAGAGCCTCTTCCATTGCCAGGAGAGAACAAGCGGCTCAGAGTTGGAGGTGAAGTCTGAGTACCTCTTAACTGTCACAGAGCAATTGTCTCCTGTCTCCTCAGGGCTCTTGACATGAGGACAAATTGCTGAGGTGGACTGTGGCACCAAATCCAGACCCTAGGGTAAAAACTGCTCTGACTCTCCTTTTATCCTCCCATCCCTCTTGGTCAAAGTGTTTCACTTCATTCAGGGACAAGTTTTCTCTCAGGGCAGGGTCCTAGTCTGGACCAGACAGCTGTACAATGTTGCTTTCAGTCCCCAACTTCCAGCAGAAAAAACACAGCAAGAGACCCAGCCTTGTTCAGCACTGAGAGTTGGGCACTGATTATTAAGAGGAAGTTTCGCTCAGGACCTGCCAACATGGACGATGACAGGCTGAAGGCTCACTGAGATTGCTCACTTTCTGCAGAAAGCCAAAGAGTTGCATAAAGATTTCAGAAAGTCCAACCTTACACAGCCCCAGAGTACACAAACACGATCTCCAGAGCTGGAAAACACATGGGCCCTGAGGTGTTTTCCTCAACCCCCTATCCCATTCATTGAAGTACAAGTTTGCTCCTCGAGCAAGAGGTTTAGTTCAGTTATTCTCAGTAAGTTCAATTGATAATTCTATTAGGAGCACACAATAACTCCTGAACAGAAGAATCTGAAACCAACAGAATTTCATGTAGTGCCCCAGGAATTTCATTCCTGACAAAGCATGTGGTTTGAATTTATCTTTAAAAAGAAACAAGATTTTTGAATTAAAGACTTACTTAGAAGTAAGTCAGAGATTAGGTGCTGCTTTTAGATTCCAAGGCTTTAGGCACCAGAGCAGTTCTCTGAGCATCCCCCGCATGGATTCCTGTGAGCTCGGGGGGGTTTGCAGGAAAGGGGTGGCTGTGAGGGGGCAGCCCAGGGTCACAGCAGGAGAGAGAGTCTGCAAGGTCAGTGGGGAAGAGCAGGGACAAACCAGCCCTGTAGTGTGCCTTTAGGGACAGCATTGAGGGCTGATCAGCTTTGCCCTACTCTCACCCCAGGATGGGCAAAAGGGGGAAAAAAGCACGATGGGAAGGTGGAGCAAGGGCAGGATTTTGAGGGGATCATTGGCAAACTATTTGTAGGAAATTTAAGTTGGTCCATCGGACTGGAGGGACAGCATGGACCTTGTCAGCAAGTGTGCTGGAGATGCAGCTGCAGCAATGGTGGAGGCTGCGGAAGCCTGTGGTGCTTCTTGCCGAGAGAAGGCAAGGAAACAGGTGAGAGCCCAGCCACAACAGCCAACTAGCCAAAGCTGCTCAGGTGTCCACTGACCACAGATTTCTGTGGCTCTAACTCCAATGCCTTCCAGCTGATTATACACTACATCAAGTTAAAATTTACAATAGCTGCAAAAACAAATGCAGTGGTTTTCCCCAGCAGATTCTTTGGGTAATCCAATAATGTATTTTCTTCTCTTTCCATTAATAGAGATTTTTAAAGAACCTTCTGCTATCTGAAGAACTAACCTGTGGCTTCATGTAAGAAAACCCCATGGTTTTTTTACTCCTTGACACGTATGCAGCCACAGTATATTTTCTCCAGCTACTCACAAATGCTGTGTCAGCATGTCATTGCCAGAACACAGGTGAGACATGGCAAAGTGTGGTATGATGGCACCAGGTCACATCTCACTCCCTCAGCCACAAGGCAGAGCACACAGGTCCAGCGTCTATCGCTGGAGCATCCAGCATTGCACATAGTGTGTAAACTTCCATCCTCCTGCTTTTGTGGACACAGGCATTTAATAATTGAAGGAACAGTAAAAATAAAATAATAACATGGTAGTCAAAATGTTTGAGAGAGAAGTTATTAAACAAACTGAAGTGGTACAACCTGGGCATCTGAAGAATTTTTTTAAGCCTATATATTTCTTTCCAAGTGATGTATGTCTTTTGTACTTATATTGTCTTGACTGAATTTCAATCAAATCTGCTCTTTGGGGGTTTTTTCTTTATAGCAGGCACACCTGCTGCAGGTTTCAGTCCAGAAACACACCCCCAAAAAGCTGGGATGCCAGTTCCTCTTTCTGTACCTGCCTTCCTTGTCTCTGTTGAAGCGCAGCTGCAGGTCTCTGCAAGTTCCTCTAACTTCATTAATTCTAAGTCACTTATCCGACAGAACTACCATGCCATAAAAAGTACATTTCCTGCTTCCCCACTTAAAACCAGCCTGGTACTTGTGTACTATAAATATTTACACCTTCCAAAAGGCCAAGGGCTTGCAGAGTCACAAATTTTTGTGACACTGAATAATAAAAGTAAGCATCAGCCACGGAGGCAGAGGCTCCGTCTGCTCTCCCAGCTGGAGTCACCCCGGGAGCGGCACCGCTGCTCAGCCCCAGAGCGGGGACGCGGCAGAAACGCAGCTCACGCTCGCGGTTAGTACTTGTCCCGTCTGTCAGTCCGAGTCGCGACAGACACGACAGGGGACCTGAGGAGCCGAGTGCTCCGTGCACGTACCGGCCGATGAGGGAGCAGGTCTCGGTGTCAGCAGCCACGGCACCGTGCAGGTACTGCTGGGGACCGCACCTGGGTTGGGTCAGGATGACCACGAGTGTCACCGCCACCGTCAGTACCCCCAGCGTCAGCAGCACCAGGCAGCAGATCTTCCCCGTGGACATGGCTATTCCGATGCCGCCGGAGGAACTGGAAGGCTCTCAGTCCTTTCGAGAAGGCAACTGCTTTGCTCAGAGGGGAAGAAAAGGGAGGGAGGTCCCACGGCAGTGGGCTCTGCCCCCAGTGGAGAGACATTTACATCAGGATTACATTCTTTTTAACATCAAAAGCTGCTACAAGGGGAACAGTGTGCTCTTTCTTTCCTACTCCCTTAGGTGTGAGGGGCTTTTCACTTTCTTCTAAAAACTTTGCTTGCAGATCCACCGTCTACTTTTTCTTTCCTAAGTCTCTCATGAAAACATTTAACACATTCACTGCTGGAGCACTTCAAAGAGAAATGTCCACACTGCTCCTCGGCTTCACACAGACTCCCTGGCTTCCCATTCTTGTCTCACAAAGCAAATTACCTAACAAAGGTGGCCTGCCTGGTGAATCACTGGGAAAATTACCTCAGAAATTGCAGATTTGGGGTATCTTGTTCCTGTAAACTACACAAAAGATGTAAAAGCCGAATGACTATACAAAGCTGGAACCCTCATATTTACTCTTACTTTACCTTATAGTTTATTATATTCTTGCTTATTTACTTTTTTGTATTTTCATCTTGCCAGTGTCCACAGCATGCATCTTCTGTAAATGAGCACAACAGAACAACTGGAATAAAACAGCACTTTACACACATTGGTGCCCAGAGCTCTGGGGTCCAGCCTGAGCACAGCTGCTCACCAGGACAGACCTGATCCCTCCCAGAGCAGTGAGGAGCAGCAGCAAATGCCACACAGGGCAGCTGACCCCAGACAGATCTTTAACAGCCTCTTAATTACACAGCTCTCCTTGCACTCAGGAAGTTGAAGATAGGGCTCCACATCTGCCTGCTCTCTTTCTAAAAGATGTTACCTGTGATCCTTTCCCAGCTAGATTTGGGAGAAGGGGAATTCACCTGTGTGGATTTACATGTGCATTTCAGTGCAGATTTTGAACTTGTCCCACTAAACTTGATCTTACAATTAAGCAGTACTATTTCACATGCCATATCTCAAGAAATGGATTTGATAGGCTAAAATGTCTTTATTGTGGTTGTATCTTCTCGTAAGGTTATTTTGGGGAACTGAAAATAGTTTTTTTAAAAAATGCATGGTTTTGTCCAAGATAAAACCATGGTCCCTAGATAATAATAATTTCTCAGTCTCCACACCTCAGTCTCATTTGGCAAATACACTTGGCATTTGTAAACAAGCCTCCTCAGCTCTAATGTGACTCTTGACTTCACTCCATTGCAAAACATTGCTGATTTTGTAGAATTTCTCGTTCCCTAGATGACTTTGATGTTTCATTTTTGATAATTATCATCATTCTGGTGTTTCTGGGAAAGCTCTTTCCTTTAAATTCATAGTAGGGCTGACCACTCAGTACCAATAGGCTCAAGACTCAAGTGGATTTTACCCATTTGCTTTCCTGAGAGAAAACTGGAGGTTTTCTCGCCATGGAGAATTCAACTGTAGTCTCCAAATTTCTGTCAAATTTAGTTTTAACTCAACACACCAAGCAACTGGAAAATATCATTGTGCAGTCAAGGAGGAGACCTGGAAGAAGCAAGAAAGGTAATAGAGAGAGTCATCTCCCAGACCAAGGGAGAGGCCAAGGATGGCCTGGGAAGGCTAAGACTTAGTTACGACTATTCCAACTAACAGATTCCTCTCAGAGGAAAACCCATTTGTCTTTCTGATATGGAAATGAAGAATAAGCCTCTTTGTCTCTTTCAATGTGTAGTCTTTACAGACTTGGTGCAATATTCAACTTTCACCATATGATAATACAAACTCTGCACTGACCCTCCCATGTGGGGGTGCTTAGCAATTCACATACTGGGACTCAGGACCTTGACCTCTATTTGTCTGTTTGTTGGTTTCTCACAACTTTCACATTTGCCATAATTGCCTTGGAGCAGAGTTTGCTTTGGCAGAAATCTCCATACATAGCCCTTCACTCTCTGGTCTTCCGCTGCCAGCATGAAGGGCTTTGTATGCTGCTTGAAAAGGAGCTCAGATATTTGAAGACCCTTACAGATCAAGATAAACTCAAGTAAATTTTAATTAGAATTCTAATTATTCATTCATTAACTTATAAAAAGGCACAATATTTTTAAATTGTTCTTTATATTGTTGGGGTCCTGCTACATCTTTGTCCAAATCTGCAATCAAGAGATCAAATTTGAATATTATGTCATGCCTGAGGTACAGGCATTGCTAACATTGACATGAATACCACAGTTACCCTGTGGAGGGTAAGAAACTATCAAAGGGTATAAATCCTCAGATTTCTTTCTCAGTTTCCCTCTCAGGTTATTGCAGAGCTGTTGAAGAATCTTGGCCATCAGGCTGAGGGGTGGGGGGAGAGTACAGGGAGTCATATAGTGACCAAAGGGACCAGGGCAGACTTTGAAGCTTCTCCTTCAGCCTTGATGGGGACATGGTGCACCTTTGCTTTTGGCAGCAGTGCCTTGCTCTAAGCTGTCTTCAGATGATTGCTTCACGACAGCCCAGGGCCAGACTAAGACAAACAAGGTTGCAGCCTTGTGTGCAGCAGAAGAGTAGGTTTGTGGCATGAATGACATTTCAAGCACTGTGTTTTGCTTCTTTTTCTTCAGTGCTGCTTTCCACTGACTGAGGGGAAGAAAAGAATATCATTGGACAGAAAGTCACACATTTGTCCTCAACAAAGGAAAACTAAGATATTGACACTCAGTTTATCACTCTTCATCTCATCTTTTAAAAATTTAAATGAAAAGAACCTAAATGCACACCAAACTTGTGAGCCATTTTCACACTAGTGTCCTAAATAACCTCATTTGCCTTGGTCTCTTCACTGTCCAAATTATTTTGCAACATACTCCAGAGGATGCCTCTTTCTGCTTCTGCTTGTTTCCAGAGCACTGTCTACAGTCACCAAGCTCTTACTGTAATAAATAAGAAGTGCACATTTCCCAGCTCTACATTAAGATTTAACCATTGGACAAGAGTCTAGGAAATCTTCCAAGAACATGCAACCAAAAGCCAAATTGGATGTATTTCATATGCCGCTTGTCCCCTCCTCCAGTCATGTTTATTTATAACCCAGGAATATTAGTTGATATTCCTGGGTTATAAATATATATATTTTTTAATATATATATTATAAATACTTTATCTATAACATCTATATATAATATAAATATATAATATTTATATTGATATTTATATTCCTATTTTAATATAAACTCTATATGATCATCAAATAACCAAATAATAGGCAACATTCAGGGAATTCATTGTTCAGATTTTCTAAGGGACATGGCTGTGAGTTCCACAGTCGATGCTCATAATCCATTTGTCTCAGAACAGTTTTTCAGAAACTGCTGCACACTCAACTTTGCACATTGTCTTCCTTTGAACACAAACAAGTTTTCTTTATTGAGGGCCATGGGACTGCTCCCAGAAATACCTAAGTTTTCAGGTATCTGGAAAAACAGATACTTGGAATCAGGAAATTCTGGTACTCAAGAACTTTTCATTCATGTTTCTCTTCCTTCTATTATTTCTCAGAATTCAGGATGACAGTTAAGCCCATAAACTGCCCGGATTCAGGAAAACCAAACTCTTCTTTTGTTATTGAAATCAGAAAAGGGAAATATGTTCCAAAATTACTCATGGATTTATGTATTGCTGAAATGAACATTTAAGTACTTCCCAAATCAAGGCTTTTTTTGGTTTTCCTTTTAATCTGAAAGCAAACCAGGGAAAAACTCTCACACTTCGAGCTGAGAAACTTGGCAGTACTTCATCTCAAATCTTGAAAACACACTTCTGGCTCCAGCTGTAATGGTTAAAAAGATTCCTCCTACAAGCCCTGAAAGGGTTGGAGGGTGATCACAAGCATTCCATGTTTTAGGAGCACAGCAGCAGGGCAGTGTCAGATGACTGGGAGAGGACAAACCTACACCTTGAGGATAGCAAGTATCAACAGTCCTATACTACTCTGGCACTATTTTCCTCAGCCACGCCATCCATCACTTTGCCACTTAAAGGATTTGTCTTTGTGGCCTGCAGGCATGAGCAAAGGGAAAGCACTTGGATGGGATAGTCACAGGACACACACCATTTCTCACACCACTGAAAGCTAAAAGGGACCCAGCAGAATGTCAGGGACTCCTATACCTTTCTTGAATTTTTCAAGGTGAAAGGCAGAGCTCCTGCCTCCTTCTTCCTTCCTGCTGGTTACAAAGCAATGCCTGAGGGAAATGCTCAGTGGAACCCAAACCAGAACAACCTCAATTCTACAGTGACACTGACAGAGTGAAAATCAACTTCTGCCCAGCTCTTCTTAGTGGGACACATGGCACAAACCACTGCCCAAGGGAAACTCTTCTCCATTTACTTTATTCAGTGAGGATATCCAGGCATAGTTTGCTGCAAACATCAGCACTTTATTCTTTCTGTAACACTGCAGCTATGCTCAGTATTAGATTAACAGTGAAACCTTCTGATTCAGTCTTTAACTCTTGAGTGCCCTTCTGGACCAAATCCAGCAATTTTCTTAAAGTCTAAACCTCATTAACACAATTACTATAACAGCTGAAAGTATTGGCAGCAGAAAACAAAAGGGAGCTTTGTGTACATCCAAAGACACCAACAGCAAACTCTGTCTGAACTCTGTATTGACTAAAATAGGCTGGAGTGTTATGATAGTGACCCCAAAGGATATCTGTGGAGGGTTTTAACTCACGTGGAAGTACTAAACTCATCAAAAATACTAAATATGGTATATTTATAGTAAAGGGCATGTGTATCTATATGTAACAACCTGTACAGCTGCCATCATATGCTTTATATGACCTCAGTGAGCCCCAGCCAGTGAGTATCGGTTGGCTGCCATGCTCATCCAAGAGTTGTCTGGATCAGGGTTTGCTCACTGGGTTTTGTGCAGGCTGGAGGTCCCTTGGTCTGCCTGGAGCCTGGCACAGAGCAGCACAAGCTACTCTGAATACATGAGAGAAGCACATCAGCTGAGGAACATGAGGAGTGATTTTGCCAGGGATCTTTACAGAGTGAAGAAATCAACATGCTCAAAAATCCTGAAATCTTTAGTGCCAAAAGCCCTAGAAAGATGTTCAGAAAAAGGAGTGCTGTTGAAATACAATTTGGAGGTCAAAAAGGATATCAATGAGGACAAAAATGCAACACCAACAAATCTCTGGCTTGGACTAAATTAATAGGAATGGCTGACAAGCAGCACAGCATCATCCAGAGGGACCTTGCTGAACTTGAACAGAAACCTCATGAAGTTTAGTAAAAAGCAAGGCAAAGGTCTGCACGCAGGCAGAGTAACACATGCTCAGCACAGGCTCCTTTGTAGGCTGCCCTTTGTGTTGGAGAGGGATCCACATAAACGACTATTTAAGCTTGACTGTGTGCTCCTCCCAATCCCTCTCCATACTTCTCCAGCCCCTACCACTCTGGTTCCTAACTCTACCTCCACAAAGGGACTATTCCCCAGCAAACATTCCCACACCTCCCATTCCCTGTCATCCCCACACTCTGGGTCCCTGATCCACGTTCTGGCCCCACAAGTCAGTCAATGCAAGGAGATGAGGGAGATGAGGGCAAACACTGCATGGGCTGCACACACTGGGCCCCAAGCAATGGGGATGGGATGTCTGCATTAGGCTGTTTGTGCAGCTGCTACAACTTTTTTTTTTTCTTAAGTTCTTGATGTTAAGGGTATATAAAAACAATAGGAACTTTGGTCTCAAGAGATCATCTGAAAACAACCTCATCCTCTTAGAAGGAGGAGCAAGGATGGGAAATATTTTCTAAAAATTCTCCTAAATGAGAACTGAAGCTTTTCTAGGTTTCCCAGGTAAATGACACAGTACACAGAGATGTACTGCTGTGCACATTGAGGCTTTCCAAAATGCTTAATCACATTGCAATTTCTGAGTCAGGAATCAAGAGCAGGACTAGCATCTGGATTTCATCTCCTCTCCGAAGGGAGCAGGACTTCACCTTCCTGTGGAGTCAGCAGGCCCCACCTCTGCCTATCCCTGCAGCTCTTTCTCAGAAATGAAAGCATCCACGCAGCAAGCCCACTGGATTTCTGCAGTTTTCTACCATCTCACTGGAAACCAGTGACAACCACCAGCATCAGAGCTAGTGCTGAAAGGGAGAGTGAGGGAGGACATGTGCAGCTGGTGCAGGAAGGGTAGGAAGGGACCAAAGATGTGCCTCTGGGAAGCCACAAGCGGTTGGAGAGACTCCCTCACACTGGTCTCCCCTCTCATGAGTCCCAGCTTAAACACAGCCTAAGAACTCTGCCCTGCTGCCCTCTCCCTGCTGCACTTCCAGCTCTTTGGGAAGGATAAGTCCTGGGAATACAAGCCAGATGTGTGAGTGCTGCAAGTCAGTAAGGAACTCGGAGAGCCAGCACATAGGGGAAACCAGGGCAAGCTGAGTTTCACTGCAAGGGAAGGGGGGAAGAATAGTTTCTAACTGCCTGTAATGATTCTCATGTACTTCACAAGAAAAGCAATGAAGGGGCTGACAGAAAGATAAAACCCAGCTCCACAAACAGCCATGTCCTGGTGCAAAAAAATGAAGGTTATTGGTATTGTGCAACTACAGATGTCGGCCACTAGCTCTGCCTTGGTTCCAGGGATAACAGCATTGCTTCACAATGAATTCCCTTCCTTCCGAATGGCCCTAGGAGCTCGTGTGAGGTAACCCTTGCCTTGTGCAAAAGTACATTAAACCATTTGCTTTCTTCCCTAGAAAGTGGAGGAGTAGAATGCAGGAAAAGAGAAAAATCAGTCTTGAAGAGTTTGTTTTCTGTACTTTCTTTTTTCCTGCTTATCTTCCACTGTTGTTTTACTTTGGAAATTCCCTGGTATTCAAATACGGTGTTTCCAGGCTGTTGCACAATTCCCTTTGGAGCTGTAGTATTCCTTATCATTAGCCACTTTCCCACACTCTGATCATTGTAAATGTCTCCTTCCTCTCTTCAAAATTTTACACTCTTTCCTCTAGGGACATGCTGATATTACAGTCCCAAAATTTACTCAGCTGGAACATGGGGTAGAACATGCAAGAATTCAACTGCTGCTCATTCATGAGCATGAACAATGGGAATGGAAAAAAATCTCTGCTTTCCCACATTCAGAATCTGAATATTAATTTTTGTCAGTGTTAAATAGTGTAAGAATACCTAAGCTGAGATGCCTGAGTACTACTTATTTTTATTTCCACAGAGAATAAGCTGTTTTCAGAATTTCATGCATGTCCTTCCCTTCTTTTCTACCTTATATATTAAATTTTAAGACCTTTCTTTGTACAACAGCTGGTTAAGTTTCTTACCATATTTTCAGCTTATCAGATTGGAAAACGCAAGTAATTTATTGTCAGCAATGCATTCTAGTTCTCAACAATTACATATTCCCTTTCCAAATCATGTGGCAGTATCTGTACCAGCACGGTACATTTCACAATCCTCTGGATTCAAACCCTAAGGAAGTACAGTAACGTGTAGAATTCCACAGAAGTCATCAAAAGAAAGGTGGTTAGATGATTGCATTAGGGAAAAAGTTGACTCAAGAAAACCTTGAGGGTTTGGGGGGGGGTTGTTTTGGTGGTAGTTTTTTTGTTTGTTTGTTTGTCTGGGGTTTTTGTGTTTTTTGGTGTTTCTTTTTCGGTGGGGTTTTTTGGGGGTGTTGTTGTTGTTGTTGTTTGGCGGGTTTTTGGGTTTTTTGGTTTGGTTTGGTTTAGGTTTTTTTTGCATAAAAAGCAGAGCTGCTGGTCTCCATACCAAAGAGCAGAGGGAAGCAGCAGCATTTAACAAAGAAACTGTTTCTACATGGTGCACCAGGGGCTATGTAGAGAGGATAAAATAAATAATGTACACAGAAACATCTGGGATTTGTCTGCAACAGATTAAAGGACTTCCAGCCGTGACTGGACAGGGTGTCCTAGTTTAATGAAAATTAAATTAATTCGAAAGCTTTTGGAACACAGAAACTGGATCACAGTGTGCATCTCCAGAGCTCCCTGCTAGCAGCCAGAATCGAAAACAGACATGGTCCTTCAGCCTCACTCATCATCCTCTCTGAAATTCAGGAAATCAAAACCCAGCTCCAGGTGCCACAGCCATGAGGCTGATGGAATCTTGTCTTCCCTTCTGGCCCTCCTCTTTCTGTCTGCACCAGCAATTTTCACAGTACTTCCACTTTTACTGCATAGCTCAGGCAGAGTCTTTTAGATGCTGTACATGAACAGTGACCAAACTTTCTGTCACTCCAGACCCCTGGATGACTTACAGAGGGCTGAGATCCACAGGTCTCCTACCAAGTGACTGCAGGTATTCCCATCACATTATCCCATCAGCATCTATCCTCCTGCCTGCTGCTTTCTTTTCCGAGATCTGCTTCATGTCCGCACAACTTCCCCAGCTGGCAATTCCTGGTGCAGCCTCTTGAGTGCTTCACAGCCATAAAGCTTTCCATCCCCAAAACATGTGGAATTCATAATCAGTTACAGAGATCCTCTGGGTTGCCCAAGAGCATGGGCAGTGCCTTACTACCAAAAGTTGGTGCCCAAGGCCGCTCTCTCCCTGAACATCTCCCTCCTGACATGGCAGAGCCCAGCCTTGCCTCTGCCACAGGGACAATTCTTTACTTTCAGCAGCTCTGCCCAGCACCTAGGACCTCCTGGAATGGGAAAACTTAGTTCTCCAAAGTCAGGTAGCCATCACCAAGGCCCAAAGCAACAATTCTTCTGGACTCAACCCTCAGCAGGCCCTTTGCTCCTGACAAAAAGTAATCAGCACTTTTTCCTTCCCTTGCCTATTCCTATTTCCCACTGCCTGGGACAAGTGAAGCCCAGTTCCTGAATGTCAGTCTCTATTTCATGTCAAGTGCTAAAACGGTGCCACCTCAGTCTTGGGAGCCAAATTGGACTTTCCCTCTTCTGCTGCCTCCCAAGGTCTGACACTCGCTGTGGAGTCAAGGGCAGACCTGTTCAGGATTCCAGAAACCTGCCAAGCCTGGACTCTCAGCAGACCGTACACGTTTTATATTTCCTTGCCTGGCATTAAATTCGCTCAGTCTGAATAGGGTTGGACACACACATAAACACACTCATCACACACACATTAATGGCCAAGATTGCCCAACACCATATTTTGGAGGCTTGTTTTTTCAAGGTCAAGCAAGCAGCCGTTTTGAAAACTTAAACTCAGCAAAACCAAAAGTATTTATATTCAGAAAACTACACTGCTTAGAAAGAGAAAAAAAATTTAAAATCCCCCCGAAACAGTTCAATGTTCAAATATAAAGACATAGACAGGCCCTGTCCTGGTTTCACGGTCATTGATACTGTTTCATCTAAAGAACATTTGTCTCATTTGCTTACATTTCCATCCTTTCTAAACAATAGGCTTAGATGTTGACTATATTTATGTTAGAACACAAAACCAGGCGAGTGGGTCAAACTGAGAGCTCCACAGCTCCTGCCTCTGACAGCAGTTGGCATTGGATGCCCAGGGAAGACTACAGCAGGAAGAATACAATAATAAATGTGTAGTGATTCTTCCCTAAAAGAGCTTTCAGCCTCCAAATACTTGAAATTCAGAAACTTCCTGAGCCATAAGTGCCTCTTTGTATCTGGTATCCCTTGATAATTTAGTTTAATGGATTTTTTCAGTTTCATCCAGTTTCTTATTTACGGGATGATAAAAATTTTCAGAGCAAAACACATCTTCATTGTGCTGCTTCCCTTCAGGCTCATCACTCTTGATCCCCCAGACAGCTGTTATTCCAGCAATGGCATAATGGTGGTGAGTCTCTGCTTTAGAAAAGCAGGACTTGCCAAAGTAGCTATATCTGACCTAAGGAACCACTGTCTCTTCAGCACTGAGAGGACTCAGTGCTGTCAGGCCTGTCACGTACTGCTGCCCCTCCAGTGAACCCAGAGCAATGAGGTGACTGGAAAAGAGCCACTCTCAAAGCAGCAGCTTCTGAAACCCTCTGCAAATCCCGTTAACACCCTCCTGACTCTGCACCTTGATCCTTGAAGTCCCAGGGAGCAGCCCATGCAACAGCCTGGAATAAAGGCTTTGGGAACATTATTCTAAATGAACAATCAGAGAAAGAAACCAACTGAGACTGAAAAAGCTGCCTGTCCTCTGACCCTTTAGGTAACGGAGCCAACTTTTTGGGATTCTTCTGAAAAACAGGCTGAAGTACAGTCACAGCCCAGCAGGAGTCCTGGAATATGAACTATAAAGGGATTTATAACAAGAAAGAAAAAGGGAGATTTAAGTAACCTCTTAGTCTTTTTGAAAAACACAGGCTTTATCCATTCACCCATAACCCTGCACCTACAGACAGTATTTAGCTCATGCCTCATGGATGTGTTGGACAGTTAAATCAGATCTCGTGATAAATGCAAATATGCCGTGACAGAGGAGTTCAAGATAAACACGGAACCATCTCAAATCATAGCTTACAAATTATAAACTTAATTTCCCATGACCCACTAGAACCCAAAAGCAAGTTCCTACCCCAGCTGTATTTATGTTGACATATGAAGTCACCTGAGATTCAAGGTTTAACTGCTGAATCGATAATCACAACAGAAGCAGTGACAACATGTCTCACTAAGAACATGTGATGGACTGGAAATAATTTCCAACAGAGTCCATGACAGATAATAATATTTACATCAGGCTACAGTTAAGAGTTACTATCCATAACAGACAGCTTCCACATGAAATTTAAGATGGAATTTGCTTTTGAGTCCAAGCAGTTCCATTGGTGGTTCCCCAGTGACTCAGCAAGGTGAGGACTAACAGTGATTACTTGGTGCAGAGGACAGGTGTCTATGTTTTCGAAATCAAATGTACCCCACTGCCACACTAGTATCCTCCATTAAAGAGGCCAGTAGCTGGAAGTAGCCCTCAGGCACCTCCTTGCTCCAAGCTGATGCCTGTTATTTGTGACAGTGTAGCAGGAACTCTCATCTTCCCAATACTGCTCTTATAAGAGAACCTAAGTTTTGTTCTTCTAAAGGTTGTAATCTGGCCTTTCTGATCAGCCGTAAAATGTCAGCAACAGTGAAATGATGTCAAAGTTGGTGTTTACTCACTTCCTTTTACTAGAAATAACAGGAATGTCAAATCCAAACACTCAGTGAACAGCAGAGAACAGTATGAAGTGGACAGCAGTAGGCAAGAAAACACAAAACTACAGCTTGAGGATGGTGGGGAACAAATGTGAATGCCTAGAGGTTAAACTATCATGGACAGGAAGTAAGTAAGCATGGAGCTGGAATCTCTCAGCGTGCTAGAAATATGAGATATGTATTCTAAGGGTCGAAAAGCATAACACATTTCTGGGAAATAGAGAAGAGTTTAAAAAAAGAGATACAGGCTTGAATACAAAGTTCATTAGTGAAACTGGGAACTCTGCCCTCTCTCTGGACCTCTGTGCAATTCTAAACACAATTTGATAGTAGGGTCCTTTAGAAGGATGCAATGAACTTAATCTCTATTTACATAGGAGAGAATTTCTGTCCCAGGAAAAATAAGTGGGTGTTGAGGCTGTATTGTGTTAACCCTGGCTGTGCTAAGGAAAAATTCATGGCATGGTTGTTCTCCTCTCTGGCAGTGACAGCCCTAATGCTTGCAGCACAAGTGGATCACTGCCAGGTTATTGAGGGCTGCTGTGCAGGCTCTGCACCTCTGGTTCTGGTTACACTCCCAGTGAACTGCAGTGCTCAGATGGTGCTGGCACAGGCACCATCCACCCTGAGCCCAGGAAATACAGCTCAGAAGGAGGCAGAGGGGAACAAAGCTCTGGCTCAGAAGGCAGTGCTGGGTTAACTGCTGGACTTGATGATCTTAAAAGTATTTTCCAGCTTAAATGATTCTATGACCCCACTGTCCCTGCCTAAGAGCCACTTGACCCCATCCCTCGCCTACCCCTAAGATGCCCCTTATCCATGGGGCACTCCAGTCCCCAGTCAAAGGATCATTCGGGGAGAGCCCAACTAGAAGGCCTCACTTAATTGTGGTATCACCTCTGAACTCCACTCCTACTATATGGCTGAATTTCTTGTTCTCAGAGCCTTGATCTTGACTCTAAACCTTGACTGGGCTCCAAGCCACGATATCAGCCACACCCCCAGGTCGCCTGGTGTTGAGGGAACCCTACCAACAGCCTTCCAACTGTTTTGACAACCCCTCTTGAGCGTCTCTCTCTCCCTGCACGTCTGGATTTCTCTTTCTTTGGTTCCTAACTCTTACTCCATGTCGGTACTGAGGCTTATACAATAGGATCCAATGCAAAACTAGGTAAGGTTTAGGTGGGGATGGACCCAATAGTCCCCAATGGCAGAGCTACTGTTGTTCTCCAGTGATGCTTTGATGAGCTCTCAGTCCTATCAGGTGGGCTGTATTAAGAAAAACATCTGTGCAGAATCCATCAGTGCCTCAGGCATTTAGAAACTGATACACAATTTAGTGAATAGACTGGGAGATGAGGACACCTACAGGAAAAGGCATCTTCCCCGGGCTGTTCCTTAAGCATTGCTTCAGTAACACTCTTGACATTACATCATGTTCTGTGCTACACAAAAGAGTTGGTAGGTCTGGAGAAGGTGCCTGACAGTGCTCCAGGTTCAGCAGTAGCTCTTCTGACATTGATGTTGTTGATTTTTTAACCTCTGAAGCTGATCAACACTCAGAAACTTCTGGGGTTTCCTGCTTATAGATGTCAGTAACTTTCAGCTAACATCACCTTAGATACCAAAGGTTGCCAATGTCTTTTTCTCCTCTGCTGTGGCTTTTTCAGCAATTCCTAAACTTCTGAACTTGAGAGATACAAGAACAGGATATGGAGGCATGAGCTAACTGCCACACAACCTGAACTCTGTCCTTGAATGACAGCCCAGTTCAGGCACGATTCCTACTCTCTGTCTCTGAGCTCCCTAGAACAGGAGTTGTTGATAGTTAAGCCATATACTTATACAGCACAACAGAAATAACCCTGCACATGGCACTCGTCTGAATCCCTTCATCTTTATGCAATAAACTGTATTTCATTTTAACCAACAGCAATCCTACAAATCACATTCATTTCCCACAACAGCAGGAATAAAAACTCATGTTTCCTCTCAGGCAAATGTTTTACTTATTCTCCAAACTTGAATGATTTACAGGCACTTATAGGTGACATTCACTATTCAATATTTCATATTTAGATGCAAGATTATGAAATTTTAGTATATTGGAGAATAGAAGAGTGTGACGTTCAGGTTTTTATAGTATTCCTGTAAGCCCTTATCCTGCACCAGATATGATCCCACTGACCTTCCTACATGTATTACAGGCTGACACACAATGAAAAACTGCAGGGTTTCTTTTCAATCCAGTCTCATGATACAAAAAAAACTTCCACCCAGGGAATCTGACAATTCAGAACTTCACATGCATAGGATGAATTGTTGGTTGGTAATCTATCTGCTCTGTGTCCTGCCTTCCCACACCTGGTGAGCCTGCACATAGTTTGCTTTAGGTTGGCTCTAACACCACAGGGAGCAAAGCAATAGAACAAGTCATGTCCAACTGGGTCCCAAATTTTAGTTCCGGGGCCCATTTCTCAGTTATGTTCAGTACTGCTGGAAACACACCAAGAAATCTGGTTCAGGGTAAGAACAGCCTGTTCCAAGACAGTTTCTCTCATTTCAACATTTCAAACACTCTTGAATGCTTGGCTTGGCATTCAAAGCAGAAACTCTTAATTCCATCCTTAATTCCATCTCCCATATGACTTGGAGATTTTATTGTGACAATTCTGGTTACAGAATTGGGCACTCGAAATTAGGAAAAAAAAATAAAGAAGCAAATAATGGCTAGTGGTAAATTGGATACATTCAAAATGGTTTTACATTAGAAAAGCAGCTTCAAGTCCTGTACTGCAAGGGAACAAATCCATTTTCCAACTTCAAGGAACATGAAAGTGTCAGCTTCTGAGAAGGAGTTAGAAATCATATTAATCCAAACTATCTTTAAAAGCATATTTGACTAAATACAAATGTCAATGCCATGTCTGTAAGCATCTTCATGCAAACCTGTGGCCTCCCACATGGTTAAGCCAAATGAAAAAAAAAAGGTGGACAGTAAATGTGAGTAAAAGATTTGAAAGGTAAATCTACACCAGAAGTTGTTCAGTACTCACAGAAGCTTCTTAAATGAGCCTCTACTTTCTACCTCAAGGGATCTTATTTATTTGCTCTTTTTTATATTCTTTTCTGAGGTCCTGTGGCTGATCCTCCTTCATGGCTTCATGCAGTTCCCCATTCATGCACACTTCATCGTGCTTGTCAGGCTGAAGCAGCCAATACTCAAAGCTTTCAAGTGTCACCTCCTGGTCACTCACCCCAGCAATCTACATTGATTTCTCTCTTCTTGACTGCCACGAGCTAAAACCAGCATGCTCTAAGAGCAAATTATTCACAGGGGTAAAAGACTGCAGAATCAGAAAGGATAAAGATGAAAGCCAGTTGGCAGACAGCCATTAGTGGGAGAGACATTCTGCATCCAAAATATGGCTTTCAAAAAGAAAGCAGAGATTATTAAAGGTATCATTAAATAGATTCACTGCTCTTTAAGAATGGCAGTATCTGGTTTTAACTGGAAGGATAAAAATAACATGAAGTACTGTATCAGTTACAGAACCAACCAGCTACAGCTTATTCTATTCATATTATAGCTCAGAACTGCCTCCCTTCCTAAGGCTATTATTTCTTCTTTATTATATTAAATTCTATTAAGCAGCTTAGAGCTGTATTTACTTGTTTAGGGCTTTTTGAGCACTGGAGTTATAAAAGGACAAGAACATCTTGCCATGGTGATAGCTATACAGGTTCTTTGGGAAAACTCACCTAACACAAAGCTTGCAGATAGAGAAGCTGCCTTTCAGGGACACAGAAAGGGTGATCACATTTGTGTACCAAGCACTGTGGAAGAAGCACTGAGAGGTTCTGTCCCTCTGCAGAAGGACAGATGATTCTCCACCACACTGGTGAGTATCATGCAGTTGGGAAGACACTTGGAAATTTGTGGAAACACAAAGAGGAAACACTTAGAAATTACTGTTCAAAGTGAGAACAGTAATTACCTGCCAAAAAACTATTCTCTCTGGAAGGCTCAGACTGTAAAGCTGGAAATGCACTGTACAGCTGAAAATGCTGCCCTGGGGGTCTGTAACAAATTCCACAGACAGAGGAGCATTTCATCACGAGCCCACTCCTCCCCTCAGGGCTGTGTGGGGCACTGTGCACATTCAGGGGTAGGAGGTAGGTGCAGACAAAGGCAATCCCCTCCTTTACAGTGCCCCTATTCTATAGCCCCACATTTAGAACTGCAATCCATCAGGAGAAGGTGACATTGCCATCAGTGCCACTTTGCAGAAACCTGGTGAACTGAGAAATAGGAACATCAATTTGGCAAAGTATAAATAGCAAGCAGAGCTCCTACTGCATGCTTCAAGTATTAGTTAAAGCTGAGCAATTCATCCTTATCTTACTGCAACAAGATCTTGCTTTAGAAACACAGAGAAATATCTGGAAATGAAACCATACTTATCAGCTTGAAGTACTATTTCCTTCAAAATCAACAGGAAAAGTTTCTCAGAAATGGAACAAAGGGTTTTCTTGCCCAGGCCAACCTTACTTAAAATGGACCACCAGCAACCAGAATGGAAAATGGTACCTTAAGTGTTGCTTTACTTCTCAAAGCCCAATCCCAGACCTCAACCTCTATAATGAGAAAGCAAAACTCAGTATGGTCACCATAATCCAGCTTTCTCAGACTCTTGGTCCAAGAGTTGCTTTAGCCCCCTGCATAATGCATTATGTTCACACACTCTGCCACCAGTACTCATTTTTTTTATCCCAAGTGTTGAAATGCTGAGATTACTTACGCCTCAAGCTCCTAGATTCATATGACTATGCAAGAAATCCAATTTTAATTAAAACCAAATTTCTAGCACTTCATACGGAGAAGAAAATCTTCAAAATAGGACTGCCAAAGTTGCAAAACTTGAAGTACCCATAAACAGGCACAAAATACACCGCTTATTAAATCAGACTATTCCTAATGTAGCCTCAAGACTGTGGGAAGCAAACTGGAGCTGGAACTCCTGACACCATGCTGTCATGCAACACTTTAAGCAATCTCTGCTTGCAGAAACCAGGCAAAAATACAACAAATTTGTAGAAATCATTAAGAAAAATGACAATGGATACACAAAGAGCTGCACACTCAAAGGAGGCAGACATGGGGATGCCTCATCCTCCAATGGTTCAATGCACCCTGAGCCCCTGCTGAAACTTCTGTCACAGGAGAAGCTATGACATGCACGTGCATGTGAGTTAATGTTTTCTCAGACTACACATGAAGTCTCATCTCTAGCCGTGTGAAACCTACTGACAGCCTTAGCAGGCCTGTGCACGTCAGGAACAATACAAAGTTGATGTTTGCATGAACTGAACAGCTTTGGAGAGAGTAGTTACTTTGGTTGGGCCAGAAACATTATGACAGTTCTGAAAATTCCCCTCTTCTCCTCACCTATATGAATCCAGGCCCTGTTCCAGATGGCTTCTCATTAACTGGTAGTCTGGTTTCGTTCCCATCACAGCTGAACAGACTGTATGTTTTCCAACCATTTCACCCATCCCTGACATATCATCACCCAAATAATTCTCCAGCCAAAAGAAAACATTTGACAGATCTTCACTGTGAGAACACTGTAACCTGAATTTACAGGAAGAGATTAAATTAATCCTGCACAGGGTCTGATTATGTTATCAGATGCCTATGCTATTTCTCTAAATTAGATTATTTCTAATTTATCTTTTCCTTTCCTTGATCAACATAATCAGGTTAAAGTTATAATCATGCGTTCCTAGCTTGGACTCGTTTGCTACATCTGAGTCAGACTTCAAGAGAAGCTGGGATGTCCAAAAGCCTCCGTTTCACCCTCTGATATCCATCAGCTCTCTAAAAGATGGCATCTCTCACTATAAGCACCACTTCATTTTAAAGGGGAAAAGCCACTTACTAAAGCCTTGATGTAACACTCCTGAACCCAAATTTCCCATTGATGCCTGTGGATGATGCAGGGGATGCCCCATATGAATTAATTCAAAGGTTTTTAGTACTGCTTTCAGAAAAAGTGCTGTGTGAGCTCCAGAGACAGCACTGCGAGCACCAGAACCACACAGTCTATCCCAAATTTAAGCTGAGCATCAGTAACAGCGCAAGAGGGCATTGGAGGATTTAGAGAGTCTCTTTTCCTAGTGAATTTTCTGGTACTGGGTGTTGTATTAACTCAATCTGCTATGGACAAATTGAGTCATTCATCTTTATGACAATTACATTAACTTAATTACCTCTGTAGAGTTTGATTTATGCTCTAGTAATTACATCAAGGAGACAAAATGTTGTTTTACCAGTGAGGCTACCTAGGAGAGTTCTTATAGTATGGCTGAGCTTAATCACTTCTATGCCTGTCAGAAACCTCTGACAACAAATGACAAAAACATAAAACAAGCCCCCAAAACATGGAATCCATACTTGCAGAAAACTGCTCAGCCTCCAACTCTCTCAGGAATACTTCTCTCAGGAAAAACAAACCAACAAAAGAAAAAAGCCTTTCTTGTTGCTGTGGCATAAAGGCACCTATAATTTGGGAGGAAGGGAAAAAGGAAACCTAGGTAAGTGGCATATCAGCAGATGACATAACTTTTCTGGACTTCTGTCTTTGCATCTGCAAAATGGGAAAAGTACAGATACAGTCTTGATATATAAATTTTAAAATGCTACATGTAAGAGGGATAATGGCCCTATACCATCAACTTTAGTAGGCTCCAGAGCACACCTATAAATATAAACAAAATGTACCACAGTTCTTCTCAGTAGTTCCATTCGTTCTCAAAATAATTTGATAAATTTCTCCCATGCAGCTATTTGCTTAAACAGGCATCACTGAGCACCTCGTGTTCTGTTTCCACATACTCACCCAATCCTTTATTTCTTCTTGCTTTCTTTCTCCAATCCCATCACCCACAGAAAATACATCAGGTCTACTGTTTTCTTAACGTCTGACACTCACACGCAACTTTTACAGCTAAATAAACACATCGCAGAAACTTTGCCATCAAGTCCCAGCAGCTTTTTCTGCAGCTAAAGCAGCTCGTTATCCCCACCTGGAGGACGGACCGACCCCTCAAGGACCCGTGTTCCCTCACAGACTGCCTCCAGCTGCAAAGGGACGCGTAAAACACGGCTGAAATCCCACCCTGCACACACACACGTGTGTGCATCACATCCAGCACAGGGCACACACACATGTGCCATAGTTTGGACAAAACTGCCCTTTAGAACAGTCAGGAGATGGGTGTTATCAATGAGGTCTGTCTTTGCCCTCATAGCTTTTAATTTGCTCACACGACGCTCATTCCACACCAGTATCAGCAAAAATGGCCTCACCTTCACCACCACCAAGCCGGTGTGACCGTCTGCCCGCGGTTCCCTCTGCCTTGCGAGACAGCGAGTTTTAAAACACATCTCTGGGTACGGCCGCAAAAAAAACCCTTGAAGCCCCAAATACAGATTATGGGGCACTCCCTCGAGGGCAGAGAGGCCCTTCAGAGAGAGCTCGGTCAATCAGAGGGCTGGGCAATCACCAACTGTATGAGGGTTAACAAGAGTGTCGGATTCTGCACCTGGGACAGGGCAACCCCGGCTGTGTGCATGAACTGGGAAATGAGAGGCTGGAGAGCAGCTGTGGGAAGGGACCTGAGGGTCCTGGAAAGTTGCATGTGAATCACCATTGCCAGGTGAGGCCGAGGAGGGCCAGGCGAGTCCTGGTGGACATCAGGCACAGCATCGCCAGCCGGGCAAGGGAGGAGTTTGTCTAGCTCTGCTCTGCATGGGGCAACCTCACGTTGAATATTTTGTGCCGTTCTGGGCACCACAGTATAAAAAAGACATTAAGCTATTACAGGGTGTCCAAAGGAGGGACACGAGGATGGTGAAGGGCCTGAAAGGGAAGCTTATGAGGAGCAGCTCAGGGCAGTTGGTTTGTTCACCTTGGAGAAGACTGAGGGGATACATCATTGCGGTCTTCAACATCCTCACCAGCGGCACTGGACGGGCAGGCACTGATCTCCTGTCTGGTGACCAGGGACAGGACTCGAGGAAACGGCACAAAGCTGAGTCAGGGGAGGTTTAGGAGGTTAGGCCACCCCAGAGGGTGGCTCAGCACTGGAAGAGGCTCCCTCAGGGCAGTGGTCATGGCCCCAAGCCTAACATAATTCAAGGAGTGTATGGACAACGCTCTCAGGCACAGGATGGGATTGTTGGAGTGGCCTGCGCAGGGCCAAGAGTTGGACTCGATGATGCCTGTGGGTCCCTTCCAGCTCAGGATATTCCATGGCTCTGGGAAGGAGCTGCGCCCCTCCGGCCGCGGGCCCTGCTCTCCCTCAGCGTGGAGCCGTCTCCATGGCAACGCCGCGGTGACGCCATCCGCGCGAGCCGTGACGCAGAAGGGCCGCGCGGGCGCCGAGCGCGGGAGGCGGCGCGGGGGAGCGCTGGGGCCGCGCTGCCGCGGCGGCGGAACGGCAGCTGGGAGGCATGGCCGGGCCGCACCTCCAGCAGCCCAGCTTCCTGCTGGTGGGTACGGGGCAACGGCCGCGCTGCAGCGTCCCGCTTCCCGCTGCTGGTGCGAGGGAATGGCCGCGGTGCGAGCCCGGGGGCCGGGCCGGCGGCGGGCGGGCAGCGGAGCTGTGTCTCCGTACATTGGTGCCGTCCCTGGGGAAGCGCCCGCGGGTCGGTCCGTGCGGCCTCAGGTGTCGGCAGAAATGCTGTGCCGGAGGGACGGCTGAAGGCGGGGGTTTTTGCGCGTCATGGCCGCGGTAAGTGCTGTCCTGCCCGGCAGCGGTGATCGGATTTCCCTTGTGCTTTGTAACAGGCCACGCTGAAGGCGGATTGTGTCAACAAACCGTTTGCGCAGAGGTGCCACGATCTGGAGACGGTCATCGAGGAGCTCCCTGCCAAGGTGAGCAATCACTGCTTTTTTAGAACCTCACTACCTGGCAAGTTTCAGGGAAATTGGTTTTTTTTAATATTACTGGGTTTTTGTTCTTCTTTGTCTTATCAAGGCAAACTGTCTGGAACGGGCTGCCCAGGGAGGTGGTGGACTTGCGTGGAGGTGTTTAGGAAAGACTGGAGGGGGCACTCGGTGCCATGGTCTGGTTGACGCGGTGGTAGTCGGTCATAGGATCATAGGATCGGTACTTGATGATCTCAGCCCTTTCCAACGTGATTCTGAGTTGTGAGGGCCCCCAGTGAAACTGGAAATCCAGCGTTTCCAAGAATTAAGAACCTTTTCTAGTCATTAAAAAGTTGTTTCATTTCATTGCCCTTCATTAATACCTTTCAGCCTCAGTTTACAAAGAAAACTTGTTTTTGAAATATGGCAAATAACTGCAAGTGATGCTGATCAGCATTGTTGCAACTTCAGTAGGATCAGAAATCAGGATAGATCTCCAGTAATTGCCGTATTATAATGCAATGTTCCGAACGGACGATCTGCCTAGTGGTAATCCAGAAGCAGTCATCAATAAGTGGCAGTCATATCTTTGCATATTCTAGTACATGCAGTATAGATTGTCCAAGTGAGGAATTGTGCACATTAACTCTTTGAGTCTGTTTTCCCTAAAGGAACTACATGGCATCTTCCCATGGCTGGTGGAGAGCATTTTTGGCAGCCTGGATGGCATCATTGTAGGCTGGAATCTTCGCTGTTTGCAAGGAAGAACAAATCCTAATGAATATTCTGTGGCTTTGGATTTCCTGGATCCCAGGTAAACTCATTCATTTCAGCACAGATTAAGAAGTGAAGTGGTGAACAAATGACCAGTGTTTGACCTTTTCCATTGTGCAAACCTAAGTTCACAGAAGTGAGACAGGAGAGGGTATTTACCATGGGGTTTTCTTTCTGATGCTTGTTTGCAGTGGCCCGATGATGAAGCTGGTTTACAAACTCCAGGCAGAAGAGTACAGATATGATTTCCCAGTCTCGTATCTTCCAGTGAGTAACTGAACAATTTGTAAGAAGGGAATGTAGTAGTAGTTGCAGTTATTGGAACTTTGCATGCACTTTATATCTTACATTTCAGTATAGGCCTATCTAGAAATTTAATTGCTATCTAGAAATTGGTCCAGATATTCCTACAGTCTTTAACAAAAGGAAACTTCATTTAACCCTATGGTAATTACCTAAACAAAACTAACAGCCAAACACCAATCAATCCTCTGCTGCTCCCACTCTGACTGGAAAAGTCACAGTTAAGGCTTTCTATAAAAAATACTGAATTTAAATTAAAAAAATACTGAATACTCATTTTCAGAGGGAAAGTTGAGAGTTCTCTAAAGACCATTCATTTGGACAAGGGGCTACTGCAATGCGATAAAATCCCACTGAGCTGAATGTAGAGATCATCCCAGAATGCTGGAATGCAGAACCTCACTATCTGAAAACATACTCTGCAGTATGCTGAGCAGCCAGATTAATATTTCATTACTCTGTCTTTCAGGGCCCTGTGAAGGCTTCAATACAAGAGCAAGTTCTACCGGAATGCTCTTTATATCACAACAAAGTCCAGTTTCCTTCAGCTGGTGGTTTAGGTTTGAATTTGGCTCTTAGTATCCTTTTAACAGTTGGGTATCTAACTCTTTTTAAATATCCAAAACCGAGAGATCATTAAGGTTTCTGTTGTACATTTATTATGTGTATGTGGTAAATCATGGTCATACTGAAGAGTGTGGGTTGATTTGAAATGTTTATATTACAATTTAAAATAAATGTGTCCTCTTATAAACCCTTGTTGGAAGACTTTCTGGCCTTAATCAGGTCAACAACAAAATTCCCAGTGCTTTTGGTAGAGCCTGTATTTCACAATTTTTGGTTTTGTAACTACTTGTGGTTTATGCAATATGGTAGAAAAGGGCATGTTCACTTTGCAGCTAGAGTGCTTTTGGAAGCAGTGTAGCTGTAACTGTGCTGGTTTCAGTTTGTAGTCAAATGTGCCACGAGTAGCACAAGCATACTTTGTCACATAGAGAACACCTCAATTACCAACGTTCCGTCAGTTGGAAAGCAAGAAGCCAAGGCTGAATTTGCTCAAAAGCTCTAGCAAGATAATTTAGCATTGACAAAATGCAAATGTAGTGCCTCTTCAGCATCCCCCCATATCTAACAGCTGTACCTGTATTTTATTATGTGATCCTTAACTCTGTTCTTCCAGATCCATTTGAATATTACATGTTTTATTTTGCAATTAGTTTGATTACACAGAAGGTAAGTACCTTCTGCAGTTTTTCCCTTACAATAGTATTGGCCTTTCTCTGCAATGCTCCAAGAGCCTGCTGGGGTGCTGGGTAGCTAAATTAACAGCAGTTTTATCTGTTCTTTTGGGATTTGTTATTGCTTTGGTTCAGCTGATGATCCAAAACTGGATAATAAAATACCCGCCTTAGATACACCAGTGAGTAGTCTTATGCCAGCAAGGAGCAGGCAATGGATTCCAAATGGGTTTTCCTCCCCCTGTATCCAATAAGGCCTTCTCTGCAGTCACAACCACAGCTTGGTGCTGTGGGTTGCTTGGTTCCTCTGCCTGTGCTACCTGTGCTGAAACACTGCTTTCTTCACTGCTTGGTTACAGTCATCGCTACAGCAACACTTCTCTTATAGCTCACTGGCCTTTGCTCCCAAGTGTCTTTACTGCCAATTCATCCTTTCTAACCACTGGGCCTCTGCTTTTTTATGCTAAGGGGATTGGTCTGGCATCACTCGCCAGCAGTGGCTCAAAGCAGCAGTGTTTAACCCCAGGTATATCTGTGTGTCTGTTACAGAACTCACCTGTCACCCATCATGTCAGCCCTTCCAACAGTGCTTATTTCATCCTGGTGGACACATACCTCAAGTGTTTCCTGCCCACAGAAGGAAGTGTCCTTCCCCCACCTTCTTCAAATCCTGGGGGAGCCATCCCTTCCCCGACTCCCAGGTAATGGCGACAGTGCCAAGGGAAAATTGTGAGAATAGTATAGACAAAATAATGGCTTGTTGGAACAAAATCTCTTACAAGTAGAAAACACCTCCACACTTTGATCTGTATGTACTTATTATATACTTGCAAAATGCAGTAGGAGTAGTGATGTAGTGTTTGGTTATAGTTGAAGTGATTAGTAATTAAAGCAAGTTGCAGAAGTTTGAAATTTGTTATTAATTATGCAGTTTGAAAGAGTGTTTTCCAGTTTATAAAATACTGATTAAATGATACACTCACCTGTACTGCACTGAGGCTTACTGACTTCTGTACTTCCATTCCTTTGTCCTCAAAGGTCTCCAGCAGTGCCTTTCTCTTCCTATGGCATGCACCACACCAGCCTGCTGAAACGGCACATTGCCCACCAGCCCTCTGTGAATGCTGACCCAGCTTCCCAGGAGATCTGGAGATCAGAAACACTGCTTCAGGTACCTTGCATTTAAGGAAGAAACCGCCCTGTGACATTTCTTTTTGTTCACTGAGGGATCTCTTCTTTTTAAATCCGAGGCAGTCAGGCCAGTTTGCTTTAGCTTGGTTTTGGAATGGAGCAGTGCAGCTGTTGCTTTCTGTTAATGAAACAAAGAATCACTGTGAAGCAGTTCAGTTGCAGCTTAGAAAGGCACTTAATATCTTTTTTTTAGACTATCACAACTGATCTCAGGCATTTGAGTATTTTTTTTTTCTGGAAAAGTTTCTACACTTGATTTTCTTTCTTAAATCTTGCATCAATTCTATGCTCTATGCAAAGGTTAAACACAGACAAGTTGGTTCTGTTCACCAACAAGGGAAGGAAAGGAAAATCTGGACTTAGCAGTTGTTCTGAAATGAGTTCCTGCCATGTTGCTGAACTGACTAATTGATGTCTGGCAGGTGCTAAGAGTTTGCCATCTCAGCCATTGACATGATAACCTGAACCATCTCTGAATAGGTGCTGTTTATTTACCAATACAGCTTAGTTTTCAAGTTATATACTGTGGTCTTCCCTATAATTATATTGTGACTGACAGTGCAGGATCATTTCTCTTTCCCTAGCTGAGAAAATACTTCTTTTGCAGATCTTTGTTGAAATGTGGCTTCATCATTATTCACTGGAAATGTATCAGAAAATGCAGTCCCCTCATGTCAAGGTAATAGTTTGTACTTCATTCGTGAACATCACCTGATGGTTGACCTCTAACCTTGGGGTAAATCTCCTATTCTGTGGAGAATTTTTTTTGTATAGCAGTCCAAAGGAAAGAAATAACTTACCAGAGTATTTACATGAGTGTGTCAGAGTTGATAATCCAGTTACAAAGAATGTTGTGAATAAGTGTGTCATCCAGATTTGCCTTCATTGCAGAAGTTGTGTTAGTTTTGTCCTGGTTTTTGTTTCTTTTTTTGTTCAAGATGAGTTTGTGGGATGGTCACAACAATCTGAACATCAATATCAAAGTACTAATGATTGAGAAGATGCCACTATAAAACCATTGTGTTAAATCCCACTGAGGCAACATGACTGCTAAAAATAGCTAAAATTGATTTCCAGCAGAGATAGCAACTGTTACTGAAATACCAATTAGTAATTTCAAAGATCCGTAACCATTTCTTAGCCTAAATCCAAATTAAAAAAAAAAAAAAAAGAATCTTACTAAACTGCCATTTTTATTGTTTCATGTTCCAAAATCTGCTTTTCACCATAATGGTGTCAGAAGCAGTTCTGTAGCTACAGAGTTTGGATTATCTGGCAAGCTCTTGCTTAGATAATACACTGTTGTAAGCAGTTTGTGGTGGCCTGTTCAGTAACAAACTACTGCATGTAAGAAGTAAGTAAGTGTTGGGGAGGCTAAGTTTAAAGGCATTATAAATGTGAAGGGAATTTGAAGGAGAAAATGTTGATCCTCTGAATTCCCTCTGGGTCACAGTGGGACTTTCATAGAAGGGGAGAGAAATAATAAAAGCTACTCAGGATTTATTCCTGTGTGGAAGAGCAATATGAGAGTTGATTGAGAAATTCTAATCCTTCACTCCACAGCATATGAAATAAAACACATATTTTGCTAGGGAAAAACATTGGAGAGCTGAAATGTGATGGGTTTTGTCTTCTGTTCTCAAAGTTGAGGTCAAAATGCAAACTCACTAATGTTGCAAAGTCTCCACTTGGGACTCCCAGCAGCATGGCTGTGCACCTGTGATGGAAAGGCTTTGCTTGAAGTACCTTTGGTCTGTCTGTCTGTCCAGTCTCTGTGCATCAAGCGCTGTGCTTAGGCCAGAAATGATGATTGCTTTAAACTTCTCTCCTCTGTTCACCCTCTGTATTTCAGATGCTCTCTTCTAGCACTAGGGAGCAGCAGTTGCAGACAATGACTCTCCACGTTATGGTGGAGTAGGGCCTAGGTAGAGGTTACAGTTCTCTGAAATCAGCACTTCAGGATCCTCCACAAGGTGTGTTGAGCCACAACTTGAGGCCATAACTCCCTGATGGTATTTTAGTTTCATCTTTGATGGGAAGTAATCATGAACATGTAAAATAGGAAATCTTCACTCTTTTGGGGGGTGGAACACTGGAGTGGGGGACTGGAATTCCCCATGACATACATAAATGGATGAAGGATCTCTCCTGCAGGACTGAGGAAAGGTTCCAGATTAGCTGGGGACAGGACTTTTCATTAGCCTGTGATGCTTAAACTGAACTTCATAGACTGGGTGGGCTGAAGGAGAACAGTCTGCCTCATAGTTCCTCAAATGAGGAAGTAGAACATCCAGAAGTGGAAGTTCTATTTTAATACAAGCATTAAAGACTTGACTGGAAACCCAAGATGGCCTTATACCTTATTCTTAAAATTCTTAATAATTATGCAGGTTCACTTGATTCCGTTTATCCTTCTGTGTGTTTGGAAGGAAGGATAATTAGTGACTATCCATCCCTGGGTCTAGAGCTGTTTGACCATCATGATTTGAAATGGCTGCATACCTGTACTGGAAGGTGGGATGTGGTTCTGCAGAAGTTGCTCACTCTTTGTCCAGCAGCCAGATTTGTTTGCTTTCATGGGCCAAGACAGATCTCAGATAAGTAACTTTCTTGAGAAGGAGAATCATAGATTTTGCCTCACAGACTTCCCTTATAAGTAGAAGAGTGTGGAATGGGAATGAACAGTAAATCATTTCTTTTGAGAAGATACACTACATTACCGCTTTGAATTCTTTCTGGGTCTGCTGCGAACCTGAGATTGATGCTATTTGCTATGCTGTCACTGTTTTCCCCTTTAATTCAACTATTTTCCAATTCTTTTGTCTGTTTTTTCTTTCTCTGATGATCAAGAGGCCAAGTGTGCAGCATCTTTTTTCCTATTCCCTTCTGCTGGTATCACAAGAAACCCTTAAAAAGAAGGAGTTTGATAAAACTTTATGTAATGCTTCCTGACCTTCCAATGGCAGGTGTTCAGCCCCCAGCACTGCATGTGGAAGAGCTGTTAAAATACAGGGGATTGCAGATTCCTGTGGCAGGGGAGTCAGTTTGGAAGCAGATGATCTGCCCAAGCTGTTGGGGAGCCTGCAGTAACAATCCTGCCACTCTAAGGGTGTAAATCCAAAAGCTGCCAAACTGACACCGGAGGAGATGGGGTAGAGGCTGTTTGAAGACAGCAGAGGTGTGATCTGGAGAGTTAGTTTAGATGCCTGACAATAGTCATTGGGGTCTGTGTAGTGTACATTTTTTGTTTTATGTTTTTTCATTAATTTCATACATGTGTGTCACTGTTGCTACAGTATCCTCTTCACTGTCATTGTCAGAAAATACTCCTTAGGTTGTTCCTTCCAGAAGGGATCTGGCTGAGGCTTGCAGAGACTTCAGTGCTATGGCAACATGCCTTTGCATCAGCAAATAACACTATGCTAGGTGTGTCATTTGCCTTTTTAGATGTGTGATGTTTCCCTAACAGCAAAAGTAATTTCCTCTTTTGAGGAATTCACAAGACCTGCAGCCTTCCCAAATGGCCTTTAAGTAGAGAAAAGACAGAGGATTTCTCTGGACAGGAAACTTCAATTTGAGTTTCTTCCGCATACAAACAGTGCTACTCCAGCAGAACAGGAAGAAATTACAAGTTTTCAAAATAGATGTAAAAAAGCTTGCAGAATCTTGCACTCTTTTATTCAATTTTTAATGAAACACTGTAACAGTGCATAAATCCTGTTGCTGCAGTTCAGTTCACTTCTGAAATTGGGAGTTTATGTGGCAAAACCTCCATATCCCTTACTCATCCTTGCTCTGAGTGAAGCAAAGAGAACAGCCACTTTTTTGACACCTGCTCCCAGTTTTATTTCCAAATTGATAAAGAGTAAGAAATACTGTGGAATCAATCTAGGAAACAGCAGGAAAGAAGAGGATACTGTGGCTGCAGTTGTTATTGTGATATGTTGTCCCTGACTGTATTTGTGATGTTCATTTTTCCCCCCACCCTTCTTCCTTGGGCTCATTCTCACTTTTTTTTTCTCTTGCTCTCTTCTCTCCTTTTTTCCCTCCCCCCTTCCTTTTTGTTTCTGTTGTCTCAGCTGGAGGTTCTCCACTACCGACTCAGTATCTCCAGTAAACACCACGGTAGTCCTGCCCAATCCAGCTACCAGGCCCTCCACGCATACCAAGTATTATCATCTTTTCATTTTGTTTCCTTTTTGAAAATCTTGTTCCATCATATAATCTGCGAAGTGTATTGGTGCTGGCTGTACAGCAGCTCCTTCTGCCAAGGTGTGGTTTTATAATTTGATTGAGAACACTGCATTGAAATTCACTAAATTTTTCAGTGAAACAGATGCTGAGAGTTACTAGCAAAGGTCATGGAGAAAAGAGTTAAACTCTAGCATGTTATGATCATGGAGAAAAGAGTTAAACTCTAGCATTTTATGAGGACTAATTGGAAACTCTATTTTTAGAGATGCATTCTTACAATGCAAGACTTACCAGCTATGCTGTTTTTTGGCACCAAAGCTGTCTTCACCAATGGCAGATTTCTGCCTCTCACACAGTAGTCATTTAAGCAGACCTTGTGTGGAAGAAAAAATCAGAATTTGCGTGGCTGTCACCCAGATTAAGGTAGGTAACATCTGGGGGTTTTAAGCCAAGGAAATGTCATTGGATAATACTAAATCTGTGGTGGCAATGTCAACTTGACTGTCCACTTTTGCAAAAGCACAAGTGGTACATTTGCAGATTGTTCAGGAAATGTGCATGCAAAAACATTCCTGTTGGAACAGATTGCTGATTCCTCTTTCCCTACTTCAGTCCTTTATTCATTGGGTCTTCATTTTGGGAATGGGGAGGGCTAAGCTTATGTACTATAAAGCTCTTTACCACTACATGGCATTGCCCTGCTCTTGAATCCTTTTTTGTTTTGTTTTGTTTTAATTAAGTGCTATGGTATCTCAAGGTGATGTTTAGAAAGGAACACAGAAAGTACTATTTTAAATCTTTTTTACTGTTACATTTATCTAATTACTGTTTTAAGAATTGAGAATGGCATAGATCCATCCTGTAGGAAAAGGTCTGACAAGAAAAACACTTGTGCGGAAAAATAGTTTTTAAACCAGTGATGTTCATAATTGTGGTGATCCAGGCTAAGAGGAAATTATAAGAATTGCTATCTGGGAAAACTATTAATCTTGTCCAAAATGATGTATTGAAATAGGGTGGTTTTGTAAATTTTAAAGGTACCTTCGGGGCGGCTTAGGATTTTTAAAATTACACCCTTTCAAGGCCTATAGCAGAGTACTCAGCCTCTCTAATTACTGTGGAGATCCTGGTCCAAACTCCAAGGACCACACAACTTCTTGGAGTTCTACTACCCTCTTGCATAAACTCCTCAGGATTGTAGAAAACATGCTGATACAGGTAGGAGCTGTCAAAAACACAAGCCCAGCCTTCATTAGAACTGTTAAAGGTTTATCTCTCTCTTAGAAGAGTCTCAGATCTGGCTGCACTACAGGACTGTATCTGTCATCGAGCCTGGAATCTCTTCCTGGAGTGACCATCACAGTGTATTCAAAATCTTAAGAAAGTGTAAAAACACATCTGCTCTGCCTCAGGCATTGCAGAGGAAGGACATAAAGACACATAGACACACACCCCCTCCCTGCCTCAAGCACTGGAAACTTCTTGCAGCTACTGTCTAATACACCTTTCAGCACTTTCCATTATATTTGCAGCTGTAACTTACATTTTGCATACATTATTCTTCTCAACTTTTGTGAAACAGAATACAAGTCTCAAAGTCTGCCTTCAGTGGTGGATTGAAATTAGTTCACTACTTTTCAAGCAGATCACAGTAGCAAGGGAGTTTGTGCTTTGTCTGCACATTCTGCAGCAGACCCACTCTGGTGCTGGGCACCCAGAACCAGCTCTTCTTTTCCTCATTCACCTCCCTGCTATATCAAACACTCACTTGCTCATTAGTAACATCACTGTGGCTCACCATCACTCCTTGTGCTACTCCCCCCCCAGGCTACTTCTCCCCTTAAGGATGTTAGAACCAACAGCATCACACAGGACTTGAAACAGTTCTGATTTTTACTATAACTATGTCTAGGATTGTTCTTTCTTATAAGGCAGATGAGTACCAGCATAGGAAGTCAAGTAAAGCCATCCATGAGCATAAACAAAGGACCTGCTGTGCTTCTGCAGCAATGAACTTATAACCATAATGAAAGGCTGAATATTCTTTTTTCAGAAAGGGGTAAGTGTAAAAGTTATTCTGTTCTTTAAAGCTAGCCCAAAACTGAATGCATTAGAGTACTGTAGGTAACTTTTCTTACAATCCAAATGTGTGCTGCTTGTCTAAAATCAGGTGCCACCAAACTATGGTGAAGAACCTAGAAGAAAGAGAGCATTTCCTGTATTTTGATCTGAGAATATGATTTTCCTGAATTTCCTGGACACTTAACAAATGATACTCATTATTTGCCTCTCTTTTGCTTTGAATCTAGGAGTCATTCAAGCCCACTGAAGAGCACGTGCTAGTGGTAAGACTGCTTGTGAAACATCTGCATGCTTTCAGCAACAGCCTGAAACCAGAGCCTCTGTCCCCTTCAGCCCATTCCCACACAGCCAGCCCACTGGAGGAGTTTAAAAGGTTGGTGCATGAGCATGTCTCTGAAATGTCTTCTCCCTGAAAATCTCAGCTTTCTCTGAGAGGTTGAAATAAGCTGGTTTGATGCTAAATACAGAAGTACATTGTTGAAAGTACAGGAGAGCTAATGGGTAATGTTTCTCACATCCACTGAGAGGGGACAGCTTCAGCTGCAGCTATTGCACTAGTCTATAGAGAAAAGAAAATGCTACCGGAGGATTCTGGCCAAGGTTAGTTTAGTATTTAATAGTTTGAGTTGAAATCCAATGGCTTGAAGTAGCTCCAGTTAAGAAAGGATTGAGCAAAATTTATTCTTTCTCTGTTTGCATTTGTGAAAGTATGTTGGGTTGTTGGTTGATAGGATTGGGTTTGTTTTTAAAATTTGCAGCTGGTTTATACATGTGATTGTCTTTGTTTGCAGGGTTGTGATTCCTCGGTTTGTCCAGGAGAAGCTTTATATCTTTCTGCAACACTGTTTTGGCCACTGGCCTCTGGATGCCTCTTTCAGAGCAGTATGTACCTGCTTCTCCACCTAAGTCTGTACTCAACAGAACTAGTTATTAGTTATTGCTGTTTAGCAGCTATTTCTTGGTTTTTACATCTCTCTTTCCTAGAGCAGTGGAATTCTTTATATAACAAATCTTAAAAATAACAGCAAACCCTTCCTGCCTTCCTTTCCAAAAAAGTACTGGCACTCATGTGGGTTTATGTGTGATTCTGCTTAGGTTCTCGAGATGTGGTTAAGTTACTTGCAGCCTTGGAGGTATGCACCCGAAAAGCCACCACAAAGCACAGAGTCTTTGCCTCGCAGCGTCTCAGAGAAATGGTGAGGAGGGGAACAGCTGTGAGTAGTCTGAGCAAACCTCAAGGAGATCCTGAATAAAACAGTATTTCATGAACTGTCCACCAACCTGAATTAACTTTCTGTACAAGACCGGATATGATTTCTTAGAACACCAGTTTTTGTTTCGAGAGTATTCTTTTGTCTCAGTGTAAATTGACCATCTTCCCAGAGAGAGTATAAAACATTCCCTTAGTGGCTTATTTGGTGGAATACAAAATAACAATTATTTAAATAGCTGTACTCACAAATCCTGTACTCACTTTGACAGGGCTGCCTTCATTCAAGAAAACCTACTCATGTATACCAAGCTGTTTGTGGGATTTCTGAACAGAGCTCTTCGAACAGACTTGGTCAGTCCAAAAAATGCCCTCATGGTGTTCCGAGTAGCTAAGGTCTTTGCTCAGCCCAATCTAGCTGAAATGATCCTGAAAGGTAAAAGGATATTTTGACATCTTATCTTGTCCTCTCTCAATCTTTCTTCACAATAGCTACATCTCACCTCAGAAACACGGAGGTGAATGGACTTCTCTCCCATTTTGCATGCTGTTTTGCCATTCAAAAGTCTGTCTTTACTCATGTTTGTCAATTGGTTTAGTAAGTCTGTAGTTCTCTTCTAATCACCATAGATTTCATACCACAATTTTTCTTTGAAGAACACAGTTACAATTGTTGGTTTTTCTTACACTTGTATTACTTCGTTATATACTTCAGGATTTAAACTTATATCTCGGAAGTTCTCTGTATTTAGTAAAAGAGTCATGCATGCACTTCAGGATAATTAGGATATAGCAAATTTAGGAGAGGTGAGATTTGACAAGTGTCAGGGTCTGAAGTATGTTTCTCCACTGCCTTTTGTTGAAAAATGTTACAAACTTAAAATGCTGCTTGTATGGTCTGCATTAAATGCACTCTGACATTTTCTGCTCTGGGCAAAGAGAAACTAATAATAAACAGTAATTAAGGCCTCTTTCCCCTTCAAACTCTCTAAATAAAGTTGCCCAGGAACCTTAAGGCAGCTGGACATTCCCCAGGCAAGACCAGTATTAGATAACCATCTTCCCTCTTTTTTTTAAATTCTAGGAGAACAGTTATTCCTGGAGCCAGAACTTGTTATTCCCCACCGTCAACACCGGCTTTTTATGAGCCCCACTCTTGGTGGGAGCTTTTTGTCATCACGGTCTCCAGCTGTTACAGATGCTTCCTTTAAGGTGAAGAGTCATGTTTACAGCCTGGAAGGACAGGATTTCCAGTATAAACAGATGTTTGGCACAGAAGTCAGGAATTTGGTAAGCAACAAGCTCCTTGTCACCTGCCTTTCTACTTGGACAGGTGTTTTCTCAGTGCTGAGCATCCATATCAGGAGAAGTTAAGAGTGGAAAAATTCACACCCTGCATTATATAATTTAGTTTGCTGACAGTGACTTCTGGACCCTGAGGGGTCTCAGCCCAGCACAGCTGTAAAAATCTGCTTCTCTTTGATAAATAGTTAGAGAATGTAGCAACTTGCTGCCTTGGAGCAGTATAGGGCAAGTATTTCCTCTCACACATGCTTACTGTGACCTTCTGATTCACTGTACTTCTGATCAGTACCTACCTGCAAGTCAGACAAAAGCAGCAGGAGAAAAAAAAGCTGAAGAACTGAAGTGGCACTCAGGTTTTTTAAATGCTTCAACAGAACTGCCAATGCCCTATTGGAAATGCAGTTAACAGTCAGCACAAATCCATAAGCACTAAAGGAGTGAGTTTGCTGGGATTGCTCTCACTTCCAGCTCTCAAGGCACATTTTTATCCATGTATTGATGATTAGTGGTCCTTTATCTTTGTCCTACACAATTTTGTTTTGTTTTTTGTTTTAGGTGTTAAAACTGGCTCAGTTAATTTGTCAGGCACAGCAGACAGCAAAGTCCATATCAGACCATTCTGCAGAGACAATGGCCAGCCAGTCCTTCTTCTCATGGTTTAGATTTGCACCATCTGACATGAATGGTTCCTACACAGGCAATGACCTTGATGAAATTGGGCAGGACAGCATCAAAAAAACAGATGAATATTTAGAGAAGGCACTGGAATATTTGTGCCAAATTTTTAAGGTACGTAACATCTAAGAACTTGTGCAGTGAGAACCAGAGTTGGGATTCCTCAAATGTACATCTGTCTCTTGTACTTTGTGGGGTCACAAAGCTATCCAGAGACCTTGCTAGGAAATTTTAACACCTTCTAGACTTTACCTGAATGCTTCAAAACCCACTTTCAATATAGATGGAATTAGGTGTTCTGAATTTATTAATGTCAACCTCACTTTGTTAAAGTGACCACTCTTTTGGACTGTATAGTTTATACCAAACTTGTGCCTGTCCTAATGCTTACAAACAAGCAATTTAAAAAACTCCAGTATTTTCTAAATGTAGAGCTAGAAAAATACAACAAATAACTGCAGCTATGGATGAACTCTTAAAAAAACAGATTAATTTCTCTGCAGGCACACTCCCTTGTACAGAATTGACCCAGGCTCTTTGATACTCACTGAGAGCTAAGGGACATACAAACCAGAGCAGTTCTGTAGAATTGGACAAGCACAGACAAATCTGGAGAGGTTTATCTCATTTTATGTCTAACCAAAGTGCTATTAAGCAGTTCTTGGTATCTGAGCTGGCTGTCAAAGACTTGCAGTGCTAATGTGTTTGTGAAGTGAGAAATAAATTAAATAGGGAGTAGATCAAACAGCTGCTTTAGAATTGTGTTATTCTTGCATAGCTGAGTGAAGCCCAGCTGACCCAGATGATGATGAAGTGTGGGACAGCTCAAGATGAGAATGGAAAAAAACAGCTTCCAGACTGCATTGCAAGTGAGAACGGCCTCATTCTTACACCCCTTGGCAGGTACCAGGTGAGAGAAAAGATTCCATGTCACTGCCTTGATTGTTCTTGAGAAAACAAGTTGTGCTTCTACAATGAAGAGAAATGCAACCTACTGGGGGCTAAGAGAGGTACCAGTGTAAAGGTGTTTCAGATGGAAGCTACATGATCAGGTGTTTATTTTCCCCTTTCTAGATCATAAATGGCTTACGTCGGTTTGAGGTACAGTATCAAGGGGATACTGAGCTGCAGCCCATCCGGAGCTATGAAAATGCTGCTCTTGTGCGTCTCCTGTTCCGCTTATCCTCAGTGCTTAATGAAAGGGTAAGTACAGCACTGCCTCCTTCTGGATTTTCAGCTGCAAATCTCTGTTCTTTACTCCACGTGCACATATATGACACTTCATTTGTTCTTAGTCCTTCTTCTTTATTGTGGTCTAGATGGGTATTTCCCAATAGTAATCAGGCCTGCTTTAGTACCTGTAATTCTGCTTTTCCTACACAAAACATTGTAAATGTGATTTATTAAGGTCCTCATTATGGTTGATGAACAATGGAGTAACATTCAGAATGAATGTTTCTAAAACATGAAAAGCAAATTATTTTCTTAGGTATGACAAACACAAGGCAAGTCTGCACTAAGACAGTTCTGTATTTAATTATGCTGTTTGATCCCCCCATTTCCTGTAATCATCATCCTATAAATGAAGAAAATGATAAAATAAGTTACTTTCTGACAGCAGTTGCAGGAGGACACTAACATTTAAATGCTTCTTACCTCAGTTTGCTGATCAGATGGAAGTGCTTTGCTCCAGGGAAGATTTTGTTGGCAGACTTTGTCGTTATCACCTGACCAACCCTCACCTTGCACAGAAGATCAGGTACAGCCCTGTGGTGAGGGACAGAACAAGCCAGAACTGGGGACCCAGGATCAGTCTGAGGTTTTTGGCCAGCTACAGGACTCTCATTTCTTTGCTGATGATCTACTTCATTGCATCCTGGTTTTACATCGGGCCAGTTGGCTGCACGTTCATTATCCTAATTGGGTATTTTCTTTATGCTGTAATAATGACTTTTTTCTTTGAAGGATGGAAACCACATGAACACTAGTTTCCTCTTCCTGGCTTGTAAGAATAAATGTTTCAAGGATGAGCCTGGGATTTGATGACTAAAATGTTTTAATTATATCAGATCTTCCTAAAATATTTTTTAATACTAAAGTTAATGGAGTTTATAAACTTATAAACAATGATGTGGCCTTGTAGAGATAATCAATGTAAATTTTATTTTTATAAAAGTGTTCCTGTAGACTCTAATGAATATGTTGTTTGGCTTTTTTTTTGAGGGGGAAAGAATGAGCCATCAGTATTTATAAACTGCAGTCATGCCATAGGTAGATACCATTACTAACCTCTTGAGGAGCTCTTCCAGTTCACTAAGGGCTGCAAGGCTAGTGTTGCATGGGACATAGAGCCATTTATGATTTTGTCCCCTAACTTTCAACCCTTGTGAGTTTTCACTTACCACAGAACACAGTAACCCTCATCCAATGACACAACAGAGCTGGCATCTAACAGGGGAAGAGCAGTACAATGTTAGCATCCAACACAGGAATAATAATAAATTTATTACAGTAGAAACAAACAGATAATGCATTAGTTCATGTACAAAATGCTGATAGCATTCTGCTGCCTCAGTCAGTGCTTACTAAGTACCCACATTTAAAAACATCCTAAAACTGATGACACCACACAGATTTACAGAGGTCATAGCAATTTCTTGACACTACTGTAAGAGAGCCCAGCTGCTCTTTAAGGTTTGCTGCACAATATGGAGGGAGAGGGCGCAGGATATAATTGGAACATCTGATACTTGAAATTCTCCTGCACTAGGAAATTAAGAGGGAGCAACTTATACACATGGGGAAATACAAAATATGCATTAAATTAGAGCTACTTGTGGTAAATGTGTTCATTAGAAGTGCCCAACAATAAGGCAGCTGATCACTGACTTGAGTGCCCATCATTGTTCGAGGCACAATGTATTAGTTGTCAGATCTACTCCTGAGATGTTGTTTTTTGCCTTTTCTGTTTGAACAAACTGACAAAGTATAGAAACATTTTCAGTGCACTGCATTAACTCCCAAAGGAAGCCAGATGCCTCAGAAAGACTCTTAAAAGAAGAAATGTAGCTACAAACCTGCTGGATTGTGTCATTTGGCCTTTAGACTTTTGGTTTTCCCCCCACCTTTACGTACACATTTACTGAACTTCTAGAGGAAGTCAGTGTGCACATAAATATCTCTTTCTCATCAGCCTTACTCTTTTGGAGTGAGAAACACGTGGTCCATGCTAACCAAAAACCGTTCATACAAAGTAGCATTTAAAATAAGCTATAAAATACTTTTTTTGCTCTATTTGGTTCCACACTCCCACCCCCAAATATAACTATCCAGATTTATCTCACATGTTTGAGGGAGACCTTAAAAGGCTGTAATTTATCCCATCTCTGGGCATAGCGAATAGGCAAAAATATTTCCTGCAACCACTGGGAAGTCTGCAAGCACATTGTAGTTGCAGCTAGTTTATTTCTGGGGCAGTATCAGGTCACAAAATGTATAGTGTGAAAGAAATACTGGCACTGAGCAAATTTTGAAGCAAATTAGGACATTTTTTCCCTACCCCCTCTTATACCAGACTCCCTGATGGAAGTCCACAAATAATTTCTTCTCTAAGAAGACAATAAAAACTCATCCTAAATACAGTCTCAAGAACCATATATACACATTTTGTATATTTGAAAATGCTGGCAAAAGTCCACAGAGGCAGAAGATAGAAAGCATGAAAGCTAAGTCTAACATCAGGTTCTCAACTGAACCCAACACCTAGAAACAAAACAACATAAGGCTTCTTTCTTCTGAAGTAACCTCCCCACACTGTGGTTTTCCAGTGGCATGTGGAAGAGGCCAGCTGTTGAGACCTCCTTTCTTGCTTCATGATTTAGGAGGTGAGCTGTTACGCAGCAGAGAGACAGGCCTGACGAATGCTTTGTGCCCAGGTGTTCAAGAGTGCTGTGACTGAATGCTTGTCTGGGAGTTGTAATAGTTTTGAAGTCATGTATCGATACACTGACTGCAAAAAGGGATTGGCTGCTGGAAAAAAAAAGATAACAGATAAAGGAAGTTGTCATAAAAATAACATTAAAAAGATTAAAATGAAAGAGTAACATTAAGTGTTCACATTTCCCCACTATTGCCACATGCACATGCCCAACAAATGTCACAGCAGCATCCTCATACCATACTGTCTGGGGTTCTTTATCCACAGAGGGCTCTGATCTGGATAGTCTGCTGGAACGCTGAGCTGTAGTGGTGGAACATTTGGAAGGTTCTTGTCATCTAGAAAGCAAACACACTCCCCATCAGAACAGAGCATTTCTTGCCAGACAGTAGGCTTTTTGTGCATAACTGAGCTTGGTTTCTAGCCTCTGAATTCCAAGGAGGAACCAGATTGTATATCTCTTTCTTTATTTTTGCTTACCTAGCTTGCATATGAGATGAACTGTGCCATTATTACTGCAGTGGGAAGGATCCAAGTTCACCAAGAATTTAGGATTTAATCTTGCAACTTCTCCTTGTAAGACATTTGGTATGGTCTGTCTTTCATCCTCTTCATATTTCCGTTTTCGAGGGGAAGCAATTGGGGCCCTGTGTAAAACACATCCACAAAAGAACCAGGTGAAAATGTGCCAACACTGTACTTGTCAAATATTTTACATGTGAAAAAAGAAAATAAGTCATCCCCATCCACAAACCCATCTGTTCTTTCAATAGTTTCTACAGAAACATTTTTCCTCAAATAATGAGCACGCAGGACGCGCAGCAGGCCTGTGGTACATACGTGATGGGCTGCCCGTGGATCGCGGTCATTGCTGGCATGAACGTCCGGTACAGGGAATGGTTGAAGACTGGCGAGCGGATGTTGGCCAGAACAGCATCCAAAAGTGGCTGGCACAAGTACTGCTGTTTGGTAGGGGGCACTGGGGGAGGTGGTGGAGTAGGCTGAAACACAACAGAAGTTCCTTTTTTTTAAAGGTCACAAAAAATAGAAATACCTACTGTTGATTCGGAAGAATTTTATAGCAGTAAACTTCCAATGCATGGAATGCAAATGATTCTCAACCGTATATAGTAACATTAAGGAAGGAAGTAAAGGAATTAAAAAAACACCATATGCACTTTTGGTTTAGGAAAGCTGCCCTGAAATCAGCCACAAAGTTCATAGAATTCAAGTCTTGGCACAAAGCACAAGAAATTGGAAGTTCAGTTAAAATATATGTACAAGTAAATGTTTCCCCATTTTTTCCTGTTTTCTTATTTTGTTCAACCTCACTTGAAGTCTTAACAGCATGAGTAATAAAAACTGCAAAAATGATCCTGCCAAATCTTAAGACTTTTTGGAATGAATTGCTTATCTTTGCTGGCACAAAGCATTACATACCACAGCCATATCATTTTTCAGCTTCTCCAGAGCAATTTCGCATTTCTGCAGTGTCTTCAGTGGGCACCTGCAGAAGAGGAGAAATTTCATCCACATCACTCACAAAATGGGCACCTCAGCTAAAGTGTTTCTGTTATCTGAGCCACAGAGACTCAAGGGCTGGATGCTAAATAACAGGTTTCTGGAATGGCTGGGAAAACTGACAAAAAGTTACCGTTTTGAAGGGTCAGTCAGGATATCCAAGAGACTCTTCATTTTACTCAGGTCCTTCTTCCTGTCTGAAACAGTATGAGACACACAAACACTGACTACAAGAATAGCCTTCCATTCTTTCAGACAGAAACACCAGCACAGTGTCAAAAATGAACACATGAGCCAATACTAAAGAAAGTAGTGAGAATTAAAGACCTTTTATCTGATCCTAAGTATATCCAAAGTATAAACTCTGCATGTTTCAAAACCATCAGAAATAAAAACAAACTGATGAGAATTTAAGGATAAGGATTTTGCCCACTCTTCACAGGAAAAGTTTTAGTTAGATGCAAAACAGAACAGCTAACTTTCTGACATTTTTAATCCCTGAAAGTCACCGCAAAAGACAAAAGTACTGCTTCTTTCAGCAGGTAAGAGCTGACACAGAAATGCATGGCCAAATATAGGGAATCTCACCTTCATTTTTGTCTATTTTATTGATCATCCTCCGGAGTGGCTCAATGTATTTTGACAGCTGTTTGAGTTTTTCCAGATACTGTTGTTCCTCTGACTGACCAGAACTGGCTGGACTCATGACAGAATTTGGATTTCCTGGCAAAAAGGAAGACTGCATGTCACAGGGTCATAAAAGACACTGCAGAACATTATTCTCACATTTCAGAATCTTGAACAGCAATTCCCACTTAATACATTTTTTTTCTGAAAAGTTCCAAAGTTCCATGTGCCCATTTTCTAGGTCTTTGCCTTCACTCTGCTGCATTAAGTACTAAATAAACACAATTAATTTGCTGCAGTTTTCATTAAGTGGGTGCTTTCCTAACTGTAAAGCACACAACACTGGTATGAGAAGGAGCCAGTATGTTACCTCCATTCACAGTATCACAAACTGCTTATTATGTCTGGGAGGGAAATGCAAAGTGCCAGAGTACACCTGGGAAGGTGATCTGGAGCAAAGCAGCCTGCTGCCTGTGATTAAGTGCTTATGTCCTTTACAAATGCATGGTGTCACTAAAGGTTCCTTCCTGCATGGAACTAAGAAATCATTATGCCTCTATAAACTTGCTCCATTAAATTATGTATCATTCTTTTTTCAGATGATTGAGGAAGTTAGAAAAACTCATTGTATAGTTCAGTGATGAGAAAAGAAGTTTCAGTTGATTTTGATTTGGGAATCCAAGCTGTTGTGTTATGTGGTGTATGTGACATGTTCACTACTTGCAATGCCAGCTGCTATGTAAAGCTCTTCGAAGTTTACACTGTGCCAAAAATAACAGGTTTCCTGGGAACTGTCACAGTTACCAAAACATAGCCCAGCTCATGGTCTGCAGTACCTCTCTCAGATCATTTACCTGGAGTGTTTAAAGGACCTGGGGATGGGACACTGAAGTTCTGAGGTGTTCGTGCAGCCGCTGGGCTCTGCGATGGTTGTGGAGATGGACTGGGGAGAAAGCTGCTGGGTGATGGAGCAGGGCCAGAGCTGAAAAATAAGCATACAGTGAAACCTGCCAGAATCTGACAAGGAAGGATCATCAGCCTGTAAGCAGATACAATTTTAGAAAGCATGATTTTGGCAGTCTGTAGTTCTGACTTGGTGAGGATTCTTTATGTAAAATGGGGGTTTTCAGAGTGCATGCAGCACAGTCTCACCTGTGCTCCCAGTGCAGCTGGAGCACAGGTGAGACTGTGGGAGTAGCAATTAAAATTCATTCATTTCAATGGAAACAGAGTAAGATATATTGAATGCTTCTGAAAACCTGACGCTTATGGCACTAACAGAAGTCCTCAGAAGCTGCAGTGTGCCTCACCTGACATTTGAGTTTGGCTGAGAAGTTGGCTGGCCTGGCTGAGGAGACGGCTGTGGCTGTGGTGGTGGAGGCATGGACTGGGGAGTTTGAGCTTGTTGGACAGGAGATGGGGATGACATCATGGTAATATTGTTCTGGCTGACCTGGAACGTGGGAAAAGATACGATCAATATGTATCAAAGGGAAGGAGAGGATGGGAACCTAACTAAAGGCTTTACCTGTGGAGAAAAGTGCATCCTCAGGCCTACAAGAAATGAAAGCATTAGTTTCCTTTGTCCCCCATAAGGATATTCCCACCTGTATCACTCTTGAAGCTCTCAAGGAAGTAAATCTTACCAACTTCAGTAGAAATAACCACTAAAACTGCACATAACTTGAATTAACTGTATAATAATTATTTTTCACTGCCCAAACCATCGTGCTGCAATTAAAATGTCAGAAGTGCCATGTGAAAAACCTGTACTTTATTAGAACTAAAGAAGAGCAGGAATTCCCACTTGAGAATTAAGAGTCAAAAACCCCTCCTTATTTAGACATTTTAATTACAGTCTTCAAAGGTCTGTCAGACTTGACTGTAGCTTCTCAACTGGTTTTCTTTAGGAAGAAGGAAGAAAAAAATTAGGTAAGCCAAATCACCAACATCTTGTTTAAATATTCAGTTCTGAAAATCTGGGTGGAGATAGAAACTCCAAAATGAATGGCTGAGTGAAAAAAATTAAGTAGCTTTCTGACCTTTGGAAAATGATGAGGTGTGCCTAAAGGACAAAAAAACAAGTAAGAACATTTCCAGAACCGCACCAAACTCAGGGTAACAACTAAGTTTATTCTGTACACTCTCCAGTGCCAGATCCAGATGGTACTCAGCTTTGAGCAACTTCTCACATTTGTTCTTATACACGCATTTCCCCTTAATCACTGAAAACCAAACAAGAAATTCTGTGCAACAGCCAGAGGCATGGTATCATAATGCAGATATTAAGTGATCGTGTTGTTTAAGGCACATGCAGAGTTCGTACGACTTGAGGCTATAAATAAGTACATACAAAGATAAATAGAATTAGCCTGCAGAGGCAATATATTGTGGCTAATTAATCCATGTATCCATTCAGTAATTGATTAGCATCTTTGAATTAACAACTTTTTTCCCTCAGTCTAAACCATTCTTAAGGAAAGTTTCCAGTAAATCCACAAGTCCCAGATACTTCACAGGCAATGCCAATTGGTGTTGATCTTTACTCTCTTTTTAAATATCCATCTAAACAATCCAACTGTCTCCAGAGGACATGATGTTTAGCACATTAAAAAGTATTGCATTGTCTACTTTTGCAAGGACACACTGACTACAACAGGAAATGCTTTCCTTGGTACATCTCACTGCAGCTATGCCAAGAGGTCATACTCCCCCCACACAAGGGCACAAACAATCCCCAGCTCGGTGCAAAACTACTAAGCTTGAAGATACTAGTTCATCATCCACTACAGAAAAGTTTACAATCAAATGCAGCCTGACATACTATGGTGGTTTTTTTTCAATCTTCAAGAGCTCCACTACCTTTGTGACCTCTCACACAAAGGTAATACCTAGAACAAGTAAGGCTGAAATGCTGTTATAAATCAGCTTCAATATCTTCCTTTTCTCCATAATCAACAACTACTGAGCCTGTGCTTACTGTTTCCCAAAGGAGGTGGATTCTCTAACAGCATGTGTCTCCTCAACAGCTGGAAAAGCATTTCTGAGATTGAAAACACAATTTGCCTCCCACAGACACCAGGCAGCTCACCATGTTCAGAAGGAAGCTAGGATGGGCACTGCAAAAAGCATTCCCTGATTTTTCACAAGTCTATTTAATGTGCTATTAGGCAGCAAGTGATTGAAAACTTACCATATGGATACTGCACCCATTTTTCAAGTCAGACTAAGACCACTTGGAGTGGTTCATCACTTCCTGAAAATCAGGCCCCTGTTAAGTGTCTCAAGTTGGTTACAAAAAATGACTTCTGAACACTTAAATCCTTGTGTTTTGGGAAGGAAGGAGAAAGATTTCATTAGGTTTTCTGCCAGATTTATGTTTCTGTGTGTAATTCAGCACCAAGGACATTATTTACATTAATTTACAAATTGACAAATGCTGCAGAAAAGCGAAGAAAAGGATACGCAGCATTTACTGTGCACACGAGCATTGGATAAACTGAACTTTTTTGCACTACTCCTCCCTCATTCAAATACATGCACAGGCAAACAGATTTCCTTCTTGCAACAGGTTTGCTCTGTGCCAGCTTCATTTCAGAACAGCAAAGGCCAATGTCTAATAGTAAGCAAAATTGTGACATTTTCAAAGACATGCATTCAGAAGTGTGCAGTTCTGAACTTACTGCCTTGGTTTTCTTTGACAGCAGTTCATTTGTTACATAATAATTTCAGATGTCTTTCTATAGAACAGAATTAAAGATTATTTCAGATTTAGGTTTCTACATTGTTTGCACGATATGGATTAAGATTATAACTATTTAATGAAATTTCAAGTTCTAGGGAATGCTCTTTGCAGCTGACTCTGAGTAAAAAAAAAGGCTAAAAAACCCCAAACAAACCCAAACAAACACACCACAATAATCGCTATGAACCCAAAAGACAGAAAACCCCCTGCTCTCTAAAGCTTTAACTCCATTGACTTCACTCAACTCCAGAGTTAAGCCATTGCTACTGATCAGTTGTATACCCTGCAGTTTCAACAGATTCAAGGAAATGCAACTACGTATTTTTTCACTGAGGGATATGAATTTCAGCACATAAAATCACGTCCACAGACTGCTGCTACAGCCCACCAAGTATGAATTTGCTCTGCAACTCTACAGTGACCTGATCATGACACCAAACCCTAATTTTCCAAGTCTCGCCCAAAAGATATTTAGGCTTGCATGACAAAAGTTTGCATCTACATCCACTAAATCAAAGCCATTCTGACTGTTCAGAGCACACTGTCCTGGAAGATAGAGCTCATGGCTGGGTTTATCTCCAGTTTGCTGCGTCTCAGGAACAGAACAGCACTGAGGAGATAAGGCTGGTTCTAACCAGCTCTAACTCTCTTGCAATTCAAAACACCAGGAGATTGTGGAATACAATGCTCTCTCAGTAAATATATCTGTTTGTCTGAAAAAGCTATAAGAGAAAAAAACCCCAATCAAGCAAATAAACTCACTGCAGAATCAAATTAGTCTTGTGATGAAAAAGGACATATGGGGTAAAAATAAACAGCCACACAGTATTGATATCACATCTGGTCCTTCTGTTGAAAAGCATTCTTCAGTGCAATATCAAGATTCTTTTCTAAAGAGAAAATACATTCTGAACTACCTATCACCACATCTCAATGAGTTTTGATACCATAGTTGAGGAGAGGTCATGCCCTTAAATGAGTGATTTATAGCCACATCTATGCTACAGCCTTTTACTCCTGCTGTGAATGGCTGCAAGGGCTCTGATGACAAGGAGGTTATAATATATCCAACAGACAATATCAACTAAACATTTTACAAGATTAAGAGGTGTAAAGGACACCACTTCCAATTTCTAATCTAGCTAGAACGTGAACAAAAGGTTTTGGCAGACAGTATTAGAGATTCATGCTGATCCAGAGCTGTCAAGTATATGGCAGGTCAGACTGCCTTTCAAAACGTGTCTCCAGCCACCAGTAAACCATGACTGACTCACTCATCCTACCACCTCCTTAGGAGCCATTTTCACTCCAGTCATTGCTCATGAAAAATTTCTCCTTCTGCCTCATCCAGTTGTTCAGCCTTCTACATCACTTTCACAGTCCTTGGCGTGCTACAGAGAGCACTCCCTGATGACCAGCTCACTTGGTGTCAGAAATCAAAGCTTCTCAGTAACAATGACAGTGCTAAAAGATCACCCTATGGCACTGAATGCTTGAACTAGAAGCCTTTTGCTATGAGTCAAATATTAAGTACAAGCAAAACTAGTACTTAAATATCCATGGGAAAGCCTCAAATATTGTAGATATTTCAAATGGAGATCATTGTTTCAGTATCTATTAACTGCCACAGTGACCAAAGCTCAAAGTATATTCTCTGACCCACAGCCATGCCTGGGGTTTATGTCGGTTGACATAGACACACTGTCCTGGACTGAAATGACCATGCATCTTCAACCAGAAATTACTACAGATATGTTTGTCTAGGATTGCAGAATCTTTCTGGTCACTGTAACTACCGTTGCAAACTCCTAAGAAGAAATTAAGTGCTCTGACCTCATGCATTTTCCAGCAAGAGCTGGATAGGTGCTGCCAGCCTGCCTACACAGGTTCTTCTCTGATGCAGGTACAAGTGGAATCCTTCTGGCAGTTCTTCCTACATAACCATGAAAGAAAAGAACAGCTCAAATTTTTCTGGGTCCCTGATAGCATGCCAAGAAGCTGCTCAAACTGAAACAAGCCAAGTTTACTAGTAATGAAAGAAGCACCTTTACAGAGCATGAACATATGCCAAGCAAGGTCCTGGACACAACTCAGCAAGGTACAACGCAGTGCAGACACTCAGAAATGCACACTCATGGCTTTAAAGTCGACCTTTAATTTGAGACTTGAATCAATTCTGAACATGGAAAAGTTTTAAATGTTAAAATAAAGATCTGTGCCACTTTAATAATGCTTTATTTGATATCCCAAGCTCTCAGAAAACCTATTTCTTAAAATGAAAAAGGATCCATAGAAAACACAACCTAAACAGACCAACACCCTGAGTAACACCAGCAAGTTCATTGTTTGATCCAGAAGTGAATGTCCCCTTGCTTGAAAGGCAGCACTAGAGACCCAGGCAGTGAAGCTCTGCACAATTCCTGACACAATGTGCTTTGACCCAGTAAATACCTGTGGCATTTGCTGTCCGCCCAAGGGGATGGAGCTTGGTGGTGTAGCAGACACAGCGGTGGTAGGCGGGAACCGTGGTCTGATTTGCATCCCACCTCGGGCCATAGGTGCGGTGATCATCTTTGAGGACAGAGGGACAACAGACAAAAGTAATCGCAAAACAAGAAATGCAGTGCACTGGCAGGATGAGAAGCACATGCAACCTCCAGGAACTGGGGAGGGGGGAGCATGAAGGGAAGGTTAGTGAGCTTTTCTCTAAAGGGAAACCTAATGCGCTGGCTTGGAAATTAAACTCCTTTTTATACTCCTCCTATCTGGTCTCAGAGAGCACCTAATGAATTCCTGGTATTGTGAGAGCTGACATGCAGACTCAGATTCGCTGGTCAAGGGCTGACTATCCTGTCATTTCCATGAAAGGCCTTTCCTAAATTTTTCCTGACATCTTGAAGTTCTAGAATTCTTGGAAAGAAGTACTCGTAGATTGCTGTCAAAAATGCTCCATATAAGAAGCTCTATAATGCCATAGGTTTCTGATGTGCTTTCCCTCACAGTGGACTCCAAGGGTTTAGCAGTATTTGCCAATGCCCCCTCCATTATAAAACATTTTGTCTGACAGTTCAACAGCAACCGTCAGTACAATGTTCCACAGTGAGCAAATTTCACACCAGCCTAACCTATGACAGTATAACAATGCCAAAGACAACAAAAAGGACTTCCAGGTTAGAAAAATCTGTCTCCTTCCTGTTATAATCCACAGAGAAAGTCAAATAGACCCTATTTATTTCCATAATTCTGACAAACACCTATTCCTGTATTACTAAGCTGTGCTAAATTTTTCTGAGTCCATGATCCTCCTCAATCTCATTCATGCATTTTGATTCCCCACCTGTATAGAGTGAGCACACCCTAAAGTACAATCATTTAGGATAAATTATTAAGGTTAGCATTAGAATGAATTTGTATTTTAAAACAGTATTAGGACTATGCTGCTCTGCAGTGTGTAAAAGTACCTTTCAGAACCATCAGCCTGCATGAGCCACACAGATTTAATTTTATATATATCTGTATCTATATATCTATATCTGTATAGCCCTCTCTTATTTAAAATTTGATATTACACCACATACTGAGAATATAGCATATTTTTGAGGTAGTATTCAGGTAACTTCAGCAGATTCACTTACTAGTAAAAGAGCTTCTGTTTGGTATTTCAAAGATCTACAGTAAAGTTCTCTGGGCTACCTTTTTTTCCTAGCTTACATGTTACCAAGGAACCTACACAGTCCTAGCTAACCTAAGAGAGAATGTAGTCTCCTTCCTGTAAATGGTTTGGGGCACTCTGCTTGGTGTTTATGTAAATGGACTGAAGCAGCCAGCAACATGTCTCTAGAGAGTCAGAGAATGCATGTGCTTACAATTGTTAAAAATAAATAAAATTAAATACAACATAGCAAGACTGAAAAAAGAAAGCAATAACTGATAAAGAAAATAGTGTCAAATTCAGCGCAGCTGTTAGTTCACAACATCAGAGCAATGCAGTCCCTTTCCATCCAGGCAAAGAAGGATGGTCAGAGACAGGATTTCAGAAGGGAAAAGAATGAGAGCGCTTCAGACATCACACACACATGCTCACGTGCACACAGCATGCAACAGCCGCCACAAGCAAACACAACAACCCAGCACTGCCACAAAGCACAGGTGGATGCTACGAAGTGCAGTGAAGAGCTACAGTATCAACATGAGAGCTGGTGAAGCAACATAACCCTAACAAAACCAAAAAAAGGGAGAAATTGCTAGGGGAAAAAAAAATATCCTTTCAGGCACAATCACCCCATCTTAGACCCTCGTGAATGCACATGGATCTCTAGAATCTCAGGGACGTTATGGTGACCCACATGTCTCATCTTGGCCATAGTTCTGAAGCCACACCACCAAAGTGGGAAGATTTAGATTACTTCCCTTGAGGCCAAGGAAATAAGAAGAATATTCACAGGTTGTGTCTGGCAAACCACTGAACACCAGCACGACAAACTCCAATTCAAAGGCTTTCAGCTGTTTGTAGTATTGTGGTTGGTCAAACGTGCACAAGCACACAATTTTGGGTTAGGTTTTTGTATTTTTCGAAATGTGCACTTTGGAAAGGAAATACATACATAAAATGACACCAACTCCACTCTCTGAACAAAAGTAATCTATTTTTCCCCATTCTCCAGCTGATTGATATTTACAAAACCTGTAACCCTTTGACAAAGGAATCAGGAAAGGGGATTCCAAAGAATATATACATAACAGAGGTACTCTTCTCATAAAGCAAGAACACAACGAGAAATGTTCAAGCACTTTTGAAAAAGATTTTAGCTGAACACAAATCCTCCTCCACAAGTGAAATTGATTCTTATGGGGTAAAATTCCAGACCCTGTAAATTGAGATAAATCAGAGAGCAAGAGGAGGAAGAGAATCTCCCTCCAAAGTAAGATACAAACCCTATTATTTGATAAAAATTAAGTGGAATATGAAATATAACAATTAGAATCCTGAACCTGTAACTTTCTTTCATCTACCATCCAAACATTCAGAAATCCATAAATACACAGCTTCTGGTGAGCACACGTATGTACAGTGCCACTGCCACTCCACTAAAGGCAGCTTGAATTTTCAAACAGCGACAGCAACTCTGCATTCTGAGCACCTGAAGGAACTGCACCAGAGCAGTGACCTAAACTTTACTAATACTTAACTGCAGTTGATTATAGATTTTTTTTTTTCCCTTGGTGCTGCAAGCATTTGTGCAGCTCTCTGGTTGCTAGGACACTACTGCCATCAGCTTCCCTGTGAGGTACATACTCAAAAGGACTAGAGACCCAAAGCCGAGTAACATTGACCTGTGCGGTGCCTTTATAACTTCAGAGAAGAACTTCAAAACTCACATGAATCCATGTTTTAACCTGGGATTGCTTTTAATTTATGTACAGAAACTTTTTGGAAAAGGAAAAATGCAGACATAGGAATTTTTGAAATTTTGAAAGCCCCTAAAGACTAAGTTTAAATGTAACAAGCAAAGATTAGGATACGATTTGTTTATAAAAAAAGCTTCCCTGAACCAAATAAAGAAATTCAGGCAGATTTATTGAAAATGCTGATGCTGGTGAAAAATGTACTAAACACAAAACAAAAATCTAGTCTTAAAAGAAAATTCTTATTAATTATATTAAATCCTTATACAATCTCAACATTGAAGCTGCATTGTAATATTATGTACAGCCACAATCTTAAAACTATTATATACAGAAAATATTTAGACAAGTACAAGAAACCCATTTATTTATTGGACTTCATAGCGTTAAGGGAATTTTAGTAGACTTACATTGCAATGGCATGAACATAAATGGAGTACAGCCCATATGTGGAATATTCCAAACTCCATATGTGGTAGATAAAGAGCAATCCCCGAGTTTACTACACAGGATTGAATAATGCTGCAATACAAAACTCTCTGTCAACCATCTTATCACCCAAATGCACTGTGCTATTAAGCCACTGGCACATGAATTCACTAAACAGGGCAAGAATTAAGCTGACTCCACATAAACACAATCCTTCTGCTTCAGAGTTGAAAAGAGCACCATTAAAGTTAGTAACAAGAAAGAAAGTCAGTGTCTCCTTCCAGTCAGCCTAAGTCCCTGCAGCTCCCACCTGGAAATTATTTAAGAAACAAACAAGTTTTAATTCACATTTCAACTGTAGAAAGAGAATTCTGCATTGCTGCCAGTACTGTCCCAACTGTACTTACCATTGCTCAGCTTTTACATCCTGTGTTATATCGACACAAGCCAAAGGACCAATTCAGAAACAGAACTTGGCCACACCAATAAGGATGGGGCCACATGAGTTACCATGGTACAAGACACTATCCCTGATACAAGCCTAGGAGATGTACATTGAGGAAACAACTGCTACCACAGTCCATTAAAAAGCTTCTTACTGAACCTACAAAATTACTTGTGCACTGAATGGAAAATGGTGCATGAAAAATGTGGAATGTCTGGGTATACAAAAAGAATTCTGCCATTAGTGCCAGCCAGCCTCATTTCATCTGTCTGCCTCTCTCTTCATCCACAAAGTGGTGATACTTGTACTTACCCATGTCTGTAAAATGCCTCAATATCAAACACTACAGAGGTAAGCCACAAAAGACTGTCATATTTCTTGTGGAAAATGGGATGAGAGGTTCAGCTCAAGCCATTCCCCATTTTTCCCCCATGTCTCCTTCATACCAGACATACATCAAGGAACAACCACTGGGGCTACAGGTGTATTGCAGGATATAAAAACCATGTTAGACAACAAGCTTTCACCCAGCACTTTTTTTTTAATGTAACTCTGCACTTGTGACACACGCCATTTTTTCTTCACAATTCACATCCAAAACAAGAGCAATCTAGATCTACTGCCCATTTCACTCAGAAGAAGAATGAAAGATGAAAGGACTGAAAGGGTAGTGCAGAGAGATTTCACTGTCTACGCTATTTTTTTTACAGTCAATGCATGAAGATGGAAGGTAAATCACATGTGATTAAAGATAGCAGGCAAAGATTCACAGTACAGAAATCAGTTTACACAACAAAGCAGTCACCTAAGAAAGTTTAACGAAAGAAGAGGTGATATACTCCAGGTACCAACAGTCAGACTCGTAGTGTGCCCACAGGAGACCGTCTTACTCATGTGCATTCCTGTGTCAGTACAGGCAACACTCGTACCTACTTGGGACAGAGAGCATGCACAGAGAGGTTGTCAATGAAATCCTGCCTCTGACTCCAGGCAAAGGAGAAACAGCACAGAAGACCATATCCCCTTTATAAAGGGGACGACCCATGTCAGACCCCTCATCAGAAAACCACCAGAAACCCATCTCCATGCTCATCTCTAGCATGCACTTGCCACAGGCCTGTGACTTGTGATACTGGCCCCTGGGCCCTTACCTGCCCTGAAGCTCCCATCTGAGCAGCTTGGGCCTGAGCTGCCTGCACTGCTGCTGCTGCCTGCTGCTGCTGCTGGACCAGCTGAGCTCTTACCTTGAGTATGAGAATAAAAACCAAAGTAAACATACATACCTGAGTAGGGTGTGACATTTCCGTTTCTACTGCATTGACTATGCCCATAAAAAAGGGTATGGAGCCAACACCAGCCTCACAAACTGAAGCTTTTGAGGGTCTTTGTGAAAACAAGTTCCCATGTTTGTAACATTTAGAATAGTTTTCCCACAGACTGTACACCCAATTCAATAACTTCTTGCAACTTCCTACCTGTACTATCAGGTCTTATACTCAATAATACATACTTAACTTTCTGGCAAACCTACCAATGACCAGCATTTCAAATGTTCATACATTCATTATGTCTGTCAGTGTGACAATGATGATATTTAATTACTCCTAGCTTAGCTGATAGAAGCACAAGATGGAGGTATCAACTCTTCCATTTCTCAAATGTGGCTGACACTCCTCTCCAGCAACACCCAAAGAAAAACAGCTCTGAGCTTTTGTTCAACAGTAACCTATGGAGCCCAGACAAAAATGACAGTAACAGTTCAAAAAGCTACACCATTAAAAGGATAACCCAGCAAGAGGTTCAATAGAGCAAAACTATTGTCTTTCCCACCTTCTCTTCACGGCAGGAACAACCAGCATGCTTCCACTGCCACATTGAGAGGCCAAAACCTCTCAACATGACAGCAGAAGCAAAGCCAGCATGGCAGAGAGCTAATACTGGCTCCAGTCTAGAACACTTCAAAGTACTTGCTCATGCTCTAGAAAAGTAAACGTCACAGAGGTAATTCTTCTTTAACCAGAGTATGTTTCTTTTTCTTTTTTTCACTTGTCCATTCAAGAGCGAGACAAGAATTTATTTTTTATATATTAGATGTATGAATAGTTTTCAGATTTCCAGAACTCCTACTCTTAGACACAAAACTGTTCTCTACTGGCAAGCCCAAACACAAACCTTTAAACACCCTGCACTCATAACTTGCTAACTACAGAGCTCTTATCAAGTTATGGTTTTCCTACTTCATTATTAGCAGAAGTCAAATATATTTTTATTTCTCTAGATGATCATAACAAATGAAAACCAGCTGGTCACTAGCCCTTACCTGCATAGCTTTTAACTGCTGTGGTGTAAGAGTGACAGGCATAACCTGACCGGGAATTTGTCCTGAGATTGCCTGAGGTTGAGACACCATGGGCTGGGGTTGAGGCTGGGATTGTGGTGGAAGTTGAGATTGCTGTGCCTGAGCAACCTGTTGCTGTTGTTGCTGCTGCTGCTGCTGTTGCTGCTGTTGTTGCTGCTGCATCTGTTGCATCTGCTGTTGCATGACTTGTTGAGGCGGCTGCTGCTGTATCTGTTGTTGTGGTATTTGTTGCTGTTGTTGCTGCTGCTGCTGTTGCTGCTGCTGTTGTGCCTGCATGACCTGTGCTGCCTGCAGCTGCTGCATTTGAGCAATCCGCTGGAGCTGTTGCTGCTGCTGTTGCTGCTGCATCTGAAAAGCAGGAAAAACCAGGATGTTAAAGCTTCCAGCAGTGTGGTAGCAGACTTATTTTTATAGCATAAACCACAAGTAAACAGAATCTTAATGTATCAGATTGATGTTTTAAGCCCAAAGGGAAAGTCCAACCTTTTCATCCACTCATCCTTCATATAACTCAACCCTAAATAGTGCTATAGCCTGTATTATTTTATATAGACATTACAAGCTTTCCTATAACTTTTAAAAGCACAGGTGAAGTCCATCAGCTTCTCCTGTACAAATGGGTTCAGATACAGTTTTGCAAATGTAACCACCTCATACCAAAAATGGCAATATGTTATTCACACAATGACAAAACAGCCACTATTGCTAGAGTAATTTAAGTTCTGTTCTTTCCCACCTAATTCTGTCAGAATGAAAGACAATCCTGACATTTACAAAAGGAAAGAGATAAAGATTTTAATTCTCTCTTGTTATGATAGAAGAAAGCAATGAAACATCTGTAAAGCCTTTCCTCTAGCATGTAATATATTTCTGTCAAATAACTTACCAGTCTAACCTGAAGCCCTACCCTAAAGTGGATACGTGTTAGTAAGAGGCAGAGCTGATACTTCCACACAAGCCAAGCCTCACTCAATAAGTAACCGATCACCTCCGCTTGCCACTGTGGCTGTTTGTCATCACCTGCTGTTGGTTTTGCTGCTGCTGCATCTGCAGTTTCAGCATGTGCTGCTGCTGCTGCTGGACAGCCTGCAACTGCTGCTGTTGCTGCTGCTGCTGCTGGGCCACTGCAGCGGCCGCCGCCTGCTGCTGCTGGACCTGGAACTGCTGCTGCATGGCTGACTGCTGGGCCTGGAACTGCTGCTGCTGCAGAGCCACCTGCTGCTGTTGGAATTGCTGCTGCTGCTGCTGTTGCTGCTGAGCTATTTGCTGAAGCTGAAGCTGGGCTAAAGAGAAAACAGACTGTACTTAAAACATGAGATTAATTCACATCCTTCATTAGCAGTATATACTTTTGCTTCCTCAAATGGATGAGGCACATTAACAGCAGAATTAATTACACTTTGTACTACCAACTTCTAATTCGCTCTGCCTCCTGGTCACTGTCAGCAACCTAAATAGAGTGAAAATGTGCAGGAGAAAATGTGCACTGAATTCACCAGCAGGAAGCCCTGTACCATAAAAAACATAGGTGAGCTCTACAAGAACAATGTTCTGAAGTTGACATCGTATAGGATAAAAGAAGAATTTGCTCATATGACAGCTACTCTTGTTGCTCACTACACTACAGAAGACATTTATCCAATTAGGTAGCAGTACTTAAAATCAATTCTTTCCCCAGTCCACTTGGCTGATTTAGCCAGAAGTAGGAAATCTCTTGAGCACCTTTTCCTTGGGGAAAGGACTTATTACTGAAAAGCTGATCTAACAATTGCAGTGGTTGAAGCAAACTGAACACTTACTCTGCTGAGTAGCTGTAGAGACACCAGGCATACCATGAGGGGCCATTCCTGAGGTTCCAGGAGGCTGCTGCTGCCCTGGGAGACTCATCTGCTGTGCCATTGGACCAAGGCCTGTCATCCCAGTCATTGGTGCTCCTTGAGCCCGAGAAGCCATGCCCATCCCAGGTGCCCCTGCTGTGGGACCGCCAGTTAGATTCTGCAGGGCATTCATTGGATCTACAAAGAAAACAGTTACTGATATGCAGCCAGCCATGCAATTGCTTTTGCAAAATCCTTTGCTCTCCATCATCCACTCTCTGATCTGGCAATTTCAGACCACGACTAGATCCAATACCCTGACAAACTAAGATTCACAGCTCTGCCTGCGAGACAAGAGGTTTCTGGCACATCTTCGCCTCTCTGTACGTAGAGATGATTTAAAGTGCTCCAGTGTCATGAAGTTCCACACAGATTTTAAATACATTAGAGAAAAGGAACTTATTAGCCACCTCCAAATTTACACACAAGTCAAAAAAACCTGCCAACAAAACTCCATGAGGATATATAGCTTTTAACCTCAAAAACTAAGAGAGTCCCACTGTGGATCTTCTTTCTCCTCAAGCAAGAGAAGCTATGCTCAGACCAGAGGATGTACTTTGCCACACAGTTCCCCCTCTAACATAACTTTTGTTATGCACTGAAATAAATTCAATGCCTTTCAAGACAGTTTTCATAATCTGAATCCTGAACACACAGAGAATCAAGTTAGAGAGAGACAGGTAATTCAAGAGGACAAAACACAAGACAGGTACAGAACACAGCACCACCTCTTTCTTAAGAATACTTATAAAATAATTTCCAGCAGTCTAGACTGCGAGTTACTCAATCACAGACACGGCATATTTGGCCTACAGAAGGATAAAAACACAGGACCGTACTACATCCCTAACATAGCCTGCAGTGAGAATTAGCACAGAGGCAGAGGCCAGGATCAAACCTAAGCACAGCCAAATGGCACAGAACCTATGCCCTGCAAACACTTCTGCCTCTGTTCTAACACCTGAGGAACCCAAAGCTGCCAACAGGCAGGAACCTGGGCTGCTCAGCAGATTATTTTCAATCACTCTTGTGCTTTCACAAATCTTAGTGCTGTGAGCTATCAAAAGCACAAACAGGGAAAACAAGTCTGCTGTGTTACATTCAAAGCACTATCCAAGCCTGTCACCCTCATCACTGAACAACTCCAAGACTATCATGCTACCCTTCTTTTCCTCCAGCAGCATTCCCCAGCTAGGGAATACACAGATGTTTTATTCTTAGTACACCAAAGCACTGATTTCTAAACTGTTCTATTTAGAAATGGAGAGTACAGGGGGAAGGAAGAAAACAACAACAAAAAAGGAACTCTTACCACTGACTGAGGCTTGAGATTTCTTATTATCTGCAAAAAAAGAACAATTAATCATCGTTACCAGTACTGTCACACCAACCCTTTGGATATACTCTCCACAAGAAATATATTCACATCATAATTTAAAAAATAAAAAATCCCCACTATCTACTGTAGCTCTAATAAAATACATTAACCTAAGCCAATTTGGTAACCAGAATGCTTTACAAAAAATGGAAAGAAGGGCAAAATACAGGAAAAATTAGGAAGGAGGAAAGTAGCAAGTTTAGATAATTTCTCAAATACTTTTCAATTATAGATGATGTGTAAAAGAAATAGCATTTAGAAATTGGACAAGCATACTACAGCAAGATTTTTTAAGCAACTTGTTACGAGTCACATACAGAATCACACAGAGAAACCCTAAAATGTACTTTCTTCTTTTTTCATTTAGGAGCATGCAATGAGTAATCATGATTGAGAAGAAGACCAAAAGTAAAAAATTACTTACGAATATCTCGAAAATGGATAATAAGTCTGGCCACAAGAGAAAGATATTCCTCCTAGAGGTGAAAAATTAGTATTTTAGCACAAGAAATGAAAACAGAGCAACCATTACTTTCTGGTTCTTCAGTATTCTTCCTCAATATACTGGATTTTACTTTACAATGTGTGTGGGCTTTTCAGAGTATTTCACTTCCAAGAAAGTCTGTTTATTAACTAGGAATATTTTTACTAATACGTCATTGTGGTTGATGGTACAAGAAGGCCAAGAAACCATGAAATTCACAGGAAAGAACCTCCCTGACAGCCACACTAACAGGATCACAATATGCGAACATTATAAATCCACATATGTTTTCCACTTCTTATCCACTGTAATTCCTTCTTTTATAAGGATAGAACCTGCTTACTTGGCACACTGAATTATTTTAGTCCTTGAATTATGTCACATTCGTACAACAATAACTTTTTTTAAAGGTAAGTTCGTATTACAAATACAAGTAAATTAATAACTTTGAAAACTAACATGATAGAAGTGTCAGAAGTGAAAAGACAAATGTTATTTGCAATGTTTTCTCACTGTGCTTCATAATGTGTAAGAAGCTGCAGAAGGCTGAGACAGCCTTCCTGCCCATGAAACAACTCACCAGGGAGGATGCCAACAGTAGGCACAGATTTGTGACATCAGCATTACAACATTTTCACCAAGACAAGTTCTATCTCAAACATGGCTTGTTTGGAGACAGCAACAGTATCCAGCTTCTCCTAACACAGCTCCAGGGAAGAAGTTTAGGATTTGGTAGAGTGCAGAACTGTACATTATAGCCAGACTTTCACAGAGACCACAGCTCTTCCCTTGGGTTACTCTCAACAGAGCCTTTTCATTGATATCTTAGGTTTTTCTGACCACCAAACTGGAATGGTGCTAGATTGTAGATAAAGGAAATTCTATGCAATTCACTATACACAAACATTCAGGTAAGAAAAGTGTGGTTCCATATATTTACAAAATGCTGCAGCACCAGGAAAGCTGTCTTCCACTAAGTCCAGTTTGATGCATATATTGCATGCAGCACTCCTCGCTTCCCCTCAGGGTGAAAGCAGCAGCACATATAAATCAAAATTTCAAGTAACTCTGTACTCTAAGCGCACTGGCTGAGATATTTCTGCAATTTATTCCAAACTTCTTTTGACACCCAATAACTTCTGGAAGAAAATAGAGATGATTTACCCTTGTTTTGGCCTTCATAAACACGTGGCTCTCCATATCTTTGCTAGACTTATTATGGGCAACACCAGCTTTCCTCATAGCTTCATCACTGAAAAGAAAGAGGAAGAAACAAGGCTGGGTATTAACTGAGGGCATCGCAAATACTTCCTGTAGTTAGAAAGGTCTGTGAAACAGCCTTTTACCCCTCTCTCATTTATAGATTAAAAACAAACAGAAAACCCAAACACTCACCACAAAAATCCCCCAAACCAAACAACCACTATGTATATTACTTAAAATTACCACCCTTTTAAGTTTCTTCAAATAATGGAGAAAAAAGCCAACTAATTTTTAAAAGGCAACACAAATATTTTTTGTGAAATTCAAGACCAGCTGCTAAGCAAGTCATTACTTTACTACCTGATGTATTACTTTAACAAAATACCAGGACCTGTTTATTTGAGGAAAGCTGAATGACAGGATTAATGTAATCCACGTTTGGCAAACAATGAGCTTGAGCTTCCCAGCATCAGGATTTTCCAAAACAATTTTCTAAACATGAGGTGGAATAACAAAACAAAACAAAAAAAAGGTTGCCAAAAGGCACAGAGGCTTAACCAGTGAGTGAGGATAATGAGTGGGAACATTGATTAGGGACAGAGAAGGGCAGAGGTGCAGGGATGGGCAGGGTGGGAGGGGACATGAGTGGAAAAGAAGGAGCATTCTCAATACATGAAAGAGCAGCAACTGATTCAACTGTGGAAAGTGCAGAGAGAAAGACATCCTAAAACAAGGAGTTCAGCCAGGTGAAGCCCTATTCAAATTCTCTAGGCATTATCATTCTTAGAAACTTCCCCGCAAAACCTGTTTTTTTTTTAAAGCAGCCTAGCAGTTACAGTCTAAATTCCACAAACAAGTGATCAGGAAATACTTTCATTGTGTAATTAACATATCAGAAAGTTATTTCTCAGTAACTGCCATTGCATGAGCAGCTACCCTACATTAAATACACGTCAGGGCAGTGACACCTGAAAGTTTCAGCCACTCTGAAGAGGCACTACTGTTTTCTTTCCCCTGAACTTCTACCACCTCCCATGCAGCAGGAATGGTGCCTGCACAAGAAGTAAACTGGTTCAGCTTTCTGAATTAACTCAATGACAGTCAGAGAAGAGAAGAGCAGATGCTACAAATTTAAAATGCAGGAACTTAGGCTACCACAACTCACCCCCTTACCTGGCAAACCAGCAGCTTACAGCTAAACTGCTGCAGTCTTTAATACAGAACACAGTGGAACATTGTACCTGCTGTAAGGCTCTCATGGGAACCTGTTTGTGGGGCTTGGCAGCCACTGAAACAATGCTGTTATATAGGAAGGTTACTTAAACTGAAGCAGAATCTCAACATAATGCAAAATAACTATTCCCCTATGGGCAAAGAAGCCTTAAAGTGAACTGCTCACAAAGGAGCTCTGCTGTGGAGGAAGAAGCTATATCCAGTTCTTTATTAACAAGTCCATTTTTTAACGCTTCCCTTTTGCTGCCTCTAAATCCACACTACTCTCTGAATCCTCCTTAACTTTGCAATCACAGTACAATGGCAATGCCTTTCACATTGAGAGCACCGAAAACGGAGCAGACAAAAAGAGAAGGCAAAGATTACCCAGAGGCAAGTAAAGAAAGTAACATGTAAGTGATACAGACAGTGATCAATCTGGTATCAGGAACTCAGAAAAAAATCCACAGCAAAGAAATTATCTACTTTTATATGTATCTGCCATTTCCTCTTGATGTTATAGAACATGAAAGATGTATTATTATGACTACATCTGCATTACTGAAAGTGCCACTCCAAGGTCTCCATGTCCTATCTGTTAGCATTCCAATAAAGGTTTAGACTAGGAGGAAGAAAAAACACACAACTTGTTCCTTGTTCACATATTTAACTGCAATCAACATTAAAATATTTACATTAAAAGACTACGAAAGTCAGTTTAAAAAGAGCCATAGCTTTAGCACAGAGCTAAGGATACCAAATAACTTTCCTTGCTGAACGCCCAACTGTACATAACTCTGGGAACTAGACGGTACCAGCCAATTCAACCTTCATCTGCCTCATAAGCACTTAGTAAATGTATCACAAGATGTGCACTAAAAATCTGCTTTTCTGATTTCATGCAGAACACTCAGAGTTGTGCTTTCACAAGACAAAGCATTCAGCACCAACACCAGCTTCGGGAATTCCCCCTCCACTCTCAAGAAGCTTGTTTCCAGCTCAAATATGTGCAACCTCTCACTCAGGTGAGCTGGTCTAATTGAAAAGTCTTGCAGAACATGCTCTCCTTCAAAACTACCCCAGCTCCCATACCCAGTCCACACCATGACTCCCTCATCAGTTGTTACAGTGAAATAACAGAGTTTCAGGGCCAGCACCACACAAAGTCATGGACCACCACACAACTTGAGTTACATTCCTTTCCTACACTCAACAGAATTCCCTTCTTACACAGCTTAGAATCAGCTCAGGGCAGGAACTGTCCACTACCACAGACTGAGTTTACAAGCCAGATCAGATCTGTCCTTCAGGCAATACCAGTATTTTAAAACATATTAAGGAAAGGCCTTTAGAAAGGAGACTCCCAAGGCACCAATATGTACTGGCTCTGTAAGGGCCAGAATAAAGTGGTGCCTTGCAAGCAAAAGCATAAATCCACACTCCTACATTACTGCTGGCTCCTGGAACAACCAGGGAGAAGCCAAAGCTGCTTCTCAGCCTCAATCATCTGAGCTCAGGCTTCCTCAGTCTTGTAACAATATGGCAGTCCTGCTTGGGCCTGCAGTCACACAGAACCCAGTACTGGAGGAGGCTTCTTAGGACACCAAAAGCACTATCCTCTCAAATGTCCATAACCAGAACATGCACACTGACCACTGACACAGTCCCCAGGATACCCACTGCCCACACTGAAATGTTCACTCACACAATGTCACTCTTGAAAAACAAAGCTAAAACCCAGAAAACTTAAATACAGTGTTCTAATGAAAACCCGAGTATGACACTGCAACAAAACTGAGACATCTATATCCAGCAGCTATAAAGAGGCACTCAAAATGAGTTATGTGAATGGTTTCATGCATTTAATGTTCAAGACCAAGTGTTAACATTTATCTTGATAAATATCCCTTCTTGTTTGCAGGATGAACTGGAAGATAAACATATATTTAAGACATTGTATTTTCATAACTGCTACGAACAACCTTCCCACAAATTATAAAAACTTTCAGATGATTCACCAGACATTTAATTATCTCCCTCTTCCACCTACTATGTCAGCCTCTAATGGCAAAACTGGAAGCTCATGGAACGACATAGGAACTTGTTGCATAGAGAGTTCAAGTTTTTTTAGCCAGTGTATTGCTTCTATTTCTCATTCAACAAACTCTACTTCTGGCTAGCTTCACCTTATTCCAAGTGCCACATGAAACCAAGCCAGGCTGGTTTCAGGTATCTAACACATAGTAATTGGTAATTGCTTAAAAAAATCTGCTGCAGTCACTGTAACAACTCATCCCAGTCCTCCCAGTAACAGTGTTGTTTGCTTTCTAAACAAGACCATAAATACAAATATCTGATCCATACTGTAAAACTGGATGGAGTGCAAGGAAATGACAAAAAACCCTGTCACTACACCTGTAATAAAAAGCACACAAATCATACAGAGATGTCTGTGCAGTTATGCAACAGAAAATAAACAGACAGCATTTATTATAAGTTTAGGATTACTGTGGTCTCTTCATATGGCATTAACCTTACAGATTTTTTGGTCAGTGATGCCTAAATCGGGATTACCTGAAACAGAGGCCAGACAAAGTTAGAAGAATAAAAAGCAGACAAATTTAATGAAGGCCTTCAGGTGCATTCAGGGCAGACAAAACCTACTTGTGACGCTACACGCAAAATGGACACTGAATCAGAAGTTCTTCACATTTTATAAGTTCTGTCTTATTAACATATTGGACCCCAATTGTCCAATTATACCTTCAGGTGATGATGTCAACCACCCCAAGCTTGCTCTCCCCAATTCACTTTTTTTTTTTACATACTTTGGGGCTCTGAGGCAGTGAAATGTGTTTGGATTTTCCAATTGAGAGCAATGTTTTGTCTAAAACACTGGGAACAGACGGTTTTAGCACTTTATGAAGCCTAGAACTACACACCAAAGCTACAGATACATGAAGAATAGAAGCTAAAAATTCTTAAGGCATCATCAGTAGTAGTAATTTTTTAATCCCTTGTTGTACACTTCCATTGAAACATTTATGAGCATTGTTTGCTGCCCAGAGAAAAACATTACAGTTTGCAGGGCAAATACAAACTCAAAGTTTTATTGTGTTAGGTTTGCATGTGCTTACTCATGTTTATTTCCTCAAAGTTACACAGCATTCAAGGGCACTTTTGTTTGCTTGTTTTGATGAAGCAGTAGAAGAGCAGGAGAAGGAGCAAGGGATTAATCTAACAAGATTAATGACATTACAGAAAGTTTAGAAAGTGAAACATCAGTTGTGAGCATCAAGTCTGCATGGCTTTAACAGACACACATCATCATATCTCTTCAGTCAATACTATACCAGTTTAATTCTGGAATTGTACCCTAATTGTAGTAAACCCACAAACAGTCAAACAATAAACTATTTATATGTCATTAAAAAAAGACAGTCCAGTTTTAGATATTGATTCTTATAATCAACAACGGAACACCACGCTTTCCAAGCATACATGAATTAGCACTTCAACATTACTTCAGAACAGTGCTTTGACTTCTGTGGTAACCACCTTAAACAAGGTAGAAGAGCCTTCCAAAAAATAGAAAAAACCTGCAGAGCAGCAAAGTAATTCAAGGAAAGCAATTGTTTCACAAAGAACAACTGAAAAGGCAACAAGCTGAACATCAAATTAAATCATCAGCATTTTTATTTCATATTTTCCTCCAAAAGCCAGACGCAAGCCCATAAATGATTTTCATAGGACTGAATACACCAAATTTCACAACATCATGGACACTGCCAAAATCGAAGCCCTAAAACAGATGGTGTCAAGCAGGGTAGGAAGCCGGTATTGCTGGGGAAGAGAAAAGTGAACGAGGAGGATTGGAAAAATTAACTCAAAGAACAGTCCTGGTTACCCCCTCTGCACACGGTCTGAACAATCCTAGTAACGAGACCCCCTCAGGAGAGGAAACAGCAGGGACCGGGCAGGAACTCAGCCAGCCAGGGGAGGGCCGGACAGCCTTACAGAGGAGCGGACACAGGCGGGACACAGCCCGGCGGGTGGCCCCGGGGACGGCAGGAGCCGCTAAAGCCCCTCTGGCAGGGGCCGAGGCCCACGTGCGGCCTACAGAGCACCGAGCCCGCGGCTCTCACTCACATCTGGCTGACGAGCTTCTGGCGGAAGTTGGTGCTGCGCCAGTCGGTCTCGGGCCCGGTCACGTCCATCGCCGCCGCCGGGAGCGCCGAGCGCCGCCGCCTCCCCGCCGCTCCCCTGGGCCGCCGCCGCGGAAGCGCCGCGCCGCTGCTTCCGGCGCGTGAGGGATTGAGGGAACTGAAGTCCCGGCGCGAGACCGGCAAACTCTCGTGAGATCTGCCTACTCGGCGCGGGGCTCACTGGGAAATGTAGTCCGGCCCAGGCGCACTACCTGGCCGTGCCGACCCGGGCGCGCCCCGCACCGGCCCCAAGGGTCGCGGCCGCCGCAGCCCCGGGTCTCCCCAAGGTGGTGAGCGGCCCGGCGCTCACCGGGCACGGCCACGGCACCTGCCCGTGCGGTGCTGGGGCCGCCCACACCCCCCGCCCCGGTTCCGGCCGCCGCCGCCCCTCCCTCGCCCGGTGGGTTCCGGGTCGCACATGAAGGCGGAGGCACCGCCGCCGCTCTCGGTAGGTGCTGCGGCGGGGGCGAGGGAGCGCGGGCCCCGGCCGGGCCGCCCGGGGCTCCCCTGCCGGTACCGGCGCTACCGTTCCCCGGGGGGACCGGGCGAGCCCCGGGTCCGCGCGTGGGAGCCTGTCCCCGGCCGAGGCCATGTCCTGCTGCCCCTGCTCGCCGCAGGGATGCCCGGGGGACACCGGGGGATAACGGGAGGGAGGTGCCACGGCCGGAGCAGGTGCCGGGGGTGGCGGCAGGTGCCGGGGCAGCTTCTGCCAGTCTCGCGTCCCGCTGGGGCCGGGCAGCCCCAGCCTGGCGCCTGCAGGAAGCCGCTGAGGACGGCCGGCAGGTCGAGGCCGCCCCGCTACCTGTGCAGGGCTACCTGGGCTGCCTGCGCGGGGGGGAGCAAGCGCGGCCATAGCGGGGCTCAGCATCTGCAAGGGCGCTGTCAGCCCAGCAATAGAAAGTAAAACCATAACAAGTGCTTGACCTGACTTTCACCTCTTCGTCATAGAGTTGGTCTAGGGCCAGGTTGCCTCTTTTAGTGGTGTGCAATTCTACGTCTCCTTCCCCTGCAGAGAAAACTGCTCGTTCCGTGTTCCTGTTGCAAAATGTCTAAGTCATGAGTTAGAACCCCACAGACGCCTGCCAAAACAAAATTAATGTGGTGAATAATATGAAAAAATTCACATCAATGAGAAATTGGAGCTGGACCATGCTAGAAGAGGCCCTTGCTCTCTTCCAGGTCATTTAATGTTGTATTTGGCATAGAAATAATTACTTTCTAGTTTTTTTCCTCCTTGTTTTTTTGAATATTAAAAAAGTCACTATGTGATTTAAGCAATTCAACAAATCAGGTTCAAGTCTTGCCAGCTACCTGAGTCTCTCAGAATTCTTTGAGCATATTGGCTAATTTATAAATTACACAAACATTGCACAACAGAAAACATTACAATTCTATGAATATGGGTAAGTTGCAAATCTGTTATGGATAAGGTAAAACATTCAAATTAGAAAGCTCATAGTCTTTAGGTTATGCTACTATTCACAGGGGGAAAAGTATTTTTAAATATCCATTTAAATATAGATATATTTCATGGTGGGTTTGCCATATACATTTTAAATGAGGTATTTTATTCAGGATGTGTCTTAGAAATAACTTGTAATAGGCTTGGGGGGAAAAAAAACCCAAAAAAACTCCAGGTATTTGCTGAAAGGAATGAATGCCAACATTTGTGAGACAGCATAGTTTGCAAAAGCTGTTTGCCAAGCCACGCCTTTTGGTTTCCTCCCACACTTCAAGTATACTACTAATGCTAGAAACTGAAAATGGCTCAGAAAGTCATTTCAGAGTGTATCTCTGCATATTTCCATTAGTGACGTAAAGGAAGACTGAGTGTACAGATCAGGCAAGAGCATGTCATCATTTGAGTGTTCAAAAATAATGCTGAGGTATTATATAATACCAGATATCCTCCTTTCTTTCTTTTTGTGGGGACCTCGGTCAAAAGGAGTTGTTTGGGTTGCTTCTTGCATTTGTAGAAGGCTCCTAAAATGGAGTATTTTATACAGAATATTTATATTTGCACAGTTGTGAATGCATAGAGGAATTCTGAAAGAACTGCTGATAAGAGCTTCTGCCTTTCCTTCACCCCTCTTCTCTTTTCCTTGAAAAAGCATGAAACTGGCTTAAGTCTTGTCCACACATAACATGAACTCAATCACCTTCTATGTAGCAAACAGTCTCCCAAGTGCCCATTACAAATTATCACAGAGTCTGTGACTTATTCCAGTATTTGCATTACAGTTAGAATGACCAATAGTTTTGCTTTTCATTTTACATTGTTTGTGGCATCTCATTTGTTTTCCCAATTATTTTGGCAGGCAGCCAGCTGCCTCCCCTTTCTGCACACTCCCTGACTTAGCTGATCTTTTTGTCTGTGTGCCCTCTGCCCTGTTAAAATTCTGCTACATAGCCACGTTCTGCCCGATGGCATCTGCAACCCCTGAGACTCAGTGTAACTAGAATTGAACTCCAGGGCTCTATCTTGTCTTGTCAGGCTTGCAGCTGAAGCCAGGTTTAAATCCTAATCCTTGTTACCCCCTAGGGGGAGATGAAGATGTGGGAAGCCTTAGAGCACAGATTTTAAAATTCCTCCAATGCACTAAGGCTTTTAAGGGCCTGATGTATTTGGATCACAACCAACATGCCACAGTGGTTGTTCTGGGTCAGGAAAAAGCTATGATGTATAAGGCCTGCAAGAAAGAGGACAGCAAGCTGTAAGAGTGGACCAAGAGGAACTACATCATTTTCAACAGCAAAAGCAAAGTCATGCAGGTTCAGAGTAACTCCATATATCAGAGCAGGTTGGAGACAAGCCTGGCTGGAAGGCACGTTTGGAAGAAGAGACCCTGGGGGTCCTGATGAGCAGCAAGTTGAATATGATTCCTCCAGTAGGGTCCAGCTTCATATTGGGCTCTGTTAGCAAGAGCACAGCCGTAGGTCATGTGAAATTATTATTATTTCTCACTCTATTTGGCACTCATAAGCCCCAAAAATTGAAATACCATGCCCAGCTTTGTACTCTGTGCTGAAAGAAAAACCTGAGAATTCAGTGGAGAAACCATACAGGGCAGGAGAACTTACAAGAAGATAAAAAGCACAATGCAAGGCAAGACACTGGATTTGTTCAGTACATGGAAGAAAAGAGTGAGGGCAAAGCCAGTTGCCATTTTTAAGCTACCTAATGGGCACAGGACAGTGTAGAGCCTCCTTTGTGGTACACAGTGCCAGGCATGAAAGGCAAGTGTCACAAATTGCAGGGAAAAAAATTCAGACAGCTAAAGAAGAGAACAAATCTGGTGGTTAAACAATCAGTTTTCTGACTACTGACAAGGATGGAGATTTTGCACTTAACTAGACAAGGCTCTCCACATCCTGACCTGATTTGGAAGGTTTCCCTTCTTCGAGCACAGATTGGACTAGAGACCTCCTAAGTCCTCTTTCCAGTCTAAATTATTCAACACTTCTAAGAAAGCATGGGACCCCCACCACGCTCAAGCCACCTGTCCATATGGCAGTAAGCTAAACAGATTTGGATACCCGACACCAGCAAGCTCTAGTTTATTTTGGGCAGAGCTGATGCACAAGAAAATATCACTGTCTGCGTAAAACACCTCTTTGTAGTGATGTAACTGACAGCCACAAGTTCTTGAATACAAAAATGTCTGAGTTTCCATAGAAACTAACTTGGTTAATCCTTCTTGCATCCAGCCATTTCTCTACAGTAGAGAATCAAGGCTGTCAGCACAACTTTACAAAAAAAACACCCCTGAACCCACCCCACCCACACATTCGGAGCATCTCTGACCTGGATGCTGGTCATACAAGGGGTGAATACTTGGTTAGGTGTGTATCATACCACACAACACAAAAATCAGACTTCAGCACTGTAAATTATCTACACAAAATAAAAGCATGGCATCCTTCACCAGAAAATACATTAATCCACATCCTCCAGAAGATAAATGCAAATTAACATAACTGCAGGCTTGAATAACTTGTGCAGCCAGCAAATAAAATGTCCAGTATGATTTTCTCTGCAATTTCAAAGTGGTTGGAACAAGGACCTGCCTTCCCTTGTTTCTGCAGACAGCATTCCACAGCACATGAAACAATACTTTTTATCTTTGCTACTGTTAAAGAAGCACAGTGAACTCAAAGAATTCCTCATCTTCTCCACCCACAGGATTAGTTCTACAGTACTCAGCCACTGATGCCCAGTGCTAACAGCTGACCAGCACTGAGAGACTTGCTCAAGAAGAGAAGGGAAAGAAAACATACTGCTCAAATTTCTAAGAACATGTCTCAGTCATAGACCTGTTTTCACAGTAACAGAAGTAAGAGAGCAGAGAGGCCTCAAGAGCATCCTACAAGCAAGAAGCTGACAGTAGAGGAGCTCAGGATAGAGGAAACAAATCTGTCCTGTTTCTCCATCCAGAACTGTCTTGCTTACACTACATTTAGGCAGCATTGAGTTGATTATTTAATAAAGATTAAGCAAAAATATTTTTAGACAGTAACAAAGGCACAAAACACACAGGTCAGTTAGACCACACATTTTGAGGAGCAGGGTGCTGTGCTAACACCAATATCCCTCCCCGGCAACTTTGTAATCAGCATTTAGAACAATACCCAAAGAAATACAAAATGATCAATCAGCTCACCAAACACACTGCATTTAATCCAGAAAACCCAAATGCCAAATACACCCTGCCTTTCTTTCAAAGAAGGCCACAACACAACCCCACTAACCCTGCCTCAGCAGCCACTCTTTGTGCCTTCCTGCCCACCCGACCCCAGCTGCTCCTGGTGCAGCTGTCACAGAGCTGAGCACAGTCAGCTGAGGGAATCTTGCTAGCCATCCCCCACAGCCACCTCATGGTCCTCTACCCTTCTTGGTCTTACACCTCTTTTCCACCAGCTCCTAAAACTAGCTAGGCAGGAGTTAAGAGGCTTTCCTTGGCTTTTGGCTCAAGGAAGACATAACCATGTATGTCAGTCAGACTTCACAGACTAATACCACAAATGTTCACCTTTAATTTTATAGGCTGGAAGCAGTTCATTAGAATGATGTACATGCATGAGTGATCATCCTGAGGGACAGTCCAGGTCACCAGTGACAGCCAAGGTGCAACCCAGGGGAGAAGTTGAATACAAGAAGTCAGGACTGCCAGAATTCAGAAAGCAGAGCATAACAAAATACCTGTAGGTTCAGCTGTTCACTAGCCAAAAATCAGCTGTGGAGAATGGTTCAGCTGCACTCCCAGCATCTCTTTTTGACCACACAGGGTGGTCACAGAAGAGCTGGTTTGTTCAGTTCTTGGTAGCAGTTGTGGCATAATTCAAGTCTGTACCTCCTAGAACTAGCCGAGAGATAAACTCCCTGCAGATCTCCAAGACAGCCCCAACTTGTCACTAAGAGCTATTCAGATACTAATTCTCATAGTAGCTGCAGAATCCCTGAACAATTTTTTAAAATTTATTTTTATTTACTTTCATAATACCAGTTCATCTTTCTGGTTCTGATTACCACATTTGTAAGATCAGACCTCTTCTGGGGCTTTTCTTGCTGTAAGCTTCATCCCCTTTCCATTACTTTTTAAGATTACTTGGATACAGAATATCTTCTGAACAGTCATATTAATTAAAATTAAATAAAGTTTTGCATGATTATATGGGCTTCCCACTCTACCCTGCATGTATCTCTCTCTCTCTCTGTAAAATGCTTGTCTGACATTCTTTGCTAACACTTGTTACAGGGCTTCAGTGGCCTATGTAATTTTATTATCTCTCACTTATCTCGCCTTGGCCTCTCTTCCACCAATGACTGCACTATAAGGTACACTGTAAGATTGTATCGAAGGTCATCCTGTTTCCCCTACTCATGAAATGTCCTTGAGTTCAGAAAATAGTTCATTTGTTACTTCTGCTTTTTAATACTATGATTTTACCTTCATAGAGACTTCTTTTGAAACAGCTCTCTAAGAAGAGGAAAAGATGTAACCTGTTTTGGAGCATTTACCACATTAAACCACATTAACAGAGTTAATCAATTCCTCATTTGGACCATATGTCATCTTACTTTGGTTTTGCTGCATTTATTTCCTTTTAGCAAAATAGGAAATTTCTGATCAACATCATGTTACACTCCCTGTTTCACTTGCCTTTCTTACTATATTATTTCCCTTGCCTCAATCCATCACTCTTAGTATTCCCCAGGAGTAAATGAAATGATAATGTTTTCATTTGATTTCTAGGAAAAGCATCAACCTGTCATGAAAAATAAGCCATTACTCATCTCTTCAGCTGATGATGGATAGTTTCCCCTCTATAATAGACCTGAGTGCTCCCCAGAAGGCTGTCTCGTCAGGGCTCCTCTTCTGAGCTGCTGTCGTGATTTTGCTGGCAAGGAGCAGACAAACATGAATACACTTTCTTGGGGTTTTTTCCATCCCATTCACCATGCAACGCTACCTTCCTTTTCCTTTGGACAGTGTAAGCTAACTTCCCTCAGAACATTTTCATATAGCTCCTTCCTTGCTGCCCACACCCAGAATACCTGCAGTACTTGGAGACATTTCCAGTACTGCACTCACTGTCTGTGGCTGGTACAATGAAACGATGGTTCTATCTCTCCACTGTTTGTTTGGATTTGCTGGGCTTGTTCTGCTTTTGCTTCCCGGACTGCTGCTAACCCCTTGTGACTATCCCTTGTGCCACTAAGCTATTTCCCAGCCTGCTGAGAAGAGGTTCTTATGAATGTGTTAGCAGCCATATCAGCTCACTTACTTCCTTTTGCTAATGTGGGGTGTTTTTCTAATGTGCTCTGACAACTGGAGAGAGTCTATAAGCTCTGACTGCTACAACTGCTGACATTCTTCAAAGACAATGGAAAGGGTAAATTACAGGATGGTAGAAGAGGACTCATGAGATTTTGATTGCTTAACCATAGACATGAAACACAATCACTTCCAGATAGCTTTTTACAGATGTTTCCCCATGTGCCATAGGGGACCTTCCCAGTGTGTCAGTGGCAGCCCTAGAGAAAGGTACAGGATAGCCTTGGACCATGCCTATGCTGGAGGAAATACCTTCTCTCTGCAGGGAATCACAGGGAAGTGGAAAGTAGTTGTGCATGCTAACTTGAAGTTGCCACAAGAAAGAAGTTTGCTTTGAAGCCTGCAGTTTCATGCAGTATTTTGCAGAATTACAGTTGGAAATGTGCTCAGCTACAAAAAATGGAAAAAGCAAAGACAGGGAGAGGGGAGAGCTTTCTGATTCTGTGGTCGGATGTGAAGAGAAAGATGGAAGGTGCAGTTTATATTGCAGAAAAGTTACCTGAGGATATTAGGGAATTTGGCAAAAATTTGGTCCATTTTTTTGTTGCAGATGATGAAGAAATGCAAAAGAAATAAGGGGTTTCGCTAATGGGTTGGGAAGTGAAACTCAAAGAATTCCCATGTGATACATACTCTGATATTGGTCTGAAAACCCAAGAGTCAGAATACTTGTTTTTTGAAAACCTTATTCTGACACTTTGGTGTGCTGATGTCCATCTGTCTGTTTTCAGTATCATAGTTCAGAATAATTTTTTCAGTGTAGAACTGTCTCTCCATTGACTGAAGATTTGCTTTGATTTATTTTCTGTGACAGGCAGGGGTCAGAGGACCATTTGTAAAGCAAAAGGCACAAACCTTTGCTGATTCTGTTGTCTCACAGATTTCATTCTGCTACAGCTGGTGGCTGAGCATTTGTGCCTGGGATGGCGGAGGATCAGGAGCTGACTCAGCCACACAAAGCTCAACTGGAGCCCTCCCTCCAGCAGCGCACCAGCAACACTTACCGCAGCGCAGAGCACTCGCAGGCCCTGCTCAGCGGCCTGGTGTCTCTCCGGGACAGCAGCATCCTCTTTGATGTAGTTCTGGTAGTGGAAGACAAACCCATCGAGGCTCATCGCATCCTCCTGGCTGCGTCTTGTGACTACTTCAGGTACGCTTCAGTAACAAGCGTGGGTCTGTTACTCAAACTTGCGACATCCAAATCTTCTGTCTGGGTATATTGCTACTGAATCTAAAATCAGACCCATAAGATGGAACTGAGTGTGCTTCAAAATACCAATTATGGCTTTATTCATCTCTCTGTTATTTCTCTACAGAAATAAAGCTCTTGTTCCTGCACACTGAGCTTACCTCCACTAAATTCACTGTGGTACTTGGAGGTTTATAAAGAGAAGAGACTGTCTGAATGGGTGTCTCCTGCTCTAAGCCACTCTAAGTGGCTTTTAACATATCCTTAGCATCATAAGACTTTACCCATTGTCATGATCATTTCATAATGCAGAAAAAATCACTGTTATGCCTATAGTGTGACTCACTGTTCATTAAACCAGGCATTCCCCAGTCAATTTGATTAGCAGTTTCTTTGTTTTCATAGAGCAAACACCCAAGTCAATCCAGACAAACTTCTAACTGAAGGAAGAACTGCTCTACCTTAAAAAAAAATTCCTGCAGTCCCAAGTTCCTCTGTGTTTCCCCTTCCCCCACACGCAGAGTATCTGCCTTTGACCACTGACTATCCATATATACTGGATCTGTATTTAAGTTCTTCACCTGTGAACTGTACCTTCTAGGTTGCCCCTACTGTTTTCCCACACAATGAAGAGTTACTTTCTTAGGTCCTAAAGGCCTGTACTCTTAACTTAGAGAAGAGGTAATCACATAAAAGTGTCTAGCTATGCTTTTATCTTTCTGAATATTTTTTGTGTTCCCAGGACAACATAAGATGAGCAAACTGAAAATAGCTTCAATGCAAATCTGCCATAGCATGTGCCTTTGTCTGTTTTGCAGAGGAATGTTTGCAGGAGGTTTGAGAGAGATGGAACAAGAAGAAGTTCATATTCATGGTATCTCCTACAATGCAATGTGTAAAATCTTGAACTTCATTTACACTTCTGAGCTGGAACTCAGTGTGAACAGTGTACAGGAAACCTTAGCTGCAGCCTGTCAGCTTCAGGTGAGGTACTGAGAGATGTGACAAAAAAGAAACAAGAAACAAGAGCAGTGATGAAAGAAACAGAAAATGTGGATATCTGTTTAGAGGGAGGGTTAAGGGGTGAGCAGGAATATGGGTATGATAGGGATTTCTGGGATGCTATATCCACAGGAATGGTGGAAGGGTAGGAACAATGAATGAATTCTTGCACATGTCATTTGTGCCAGTGGTTTCATTACTTAGAAACATTTACAATGTCATCTACAGGAGTATTTTATATAGCATTCACTTTCACTGATCTGCTTATGAAAGCTTCCGTGAAACAGAGTATCTCTAGCCTATGGTAAAGAACAGGGTTTGGTGCTCAGAAATTGCTGTGCTGCTCAAAGTCTTCCCCAGGTGAGTCCACAGGCACATGACCTCTCCTGACCCCGTCACTAAAGGAAATCCTGCCACTATGGTTTGCACTAAATGCAGGGTTCATGTGCTTTTAAGACAAGTTTTTTTCTCTAATTTCCCCTGCAGCTAACTGCTGCACAAGGCTTTGGTCCTAAATCTTAAACTTTGTGAGTGCTTGCTTTGCTTGGTTTTTACACACTTAGCACCACTTTGTTAGCAGAGGGGCTCCTGGACAGCAGTTAGTTCTTTGTTTGCCAGTAGTTCCTCTTGCCAGATACAACTTCAAATTGTATTCAGAAGACAATACTAAATATTCGTTTTCCTTTCCAATGGCTTCCTGTGCTCTTGAGTGATGTATTTGTTACAGATACAATCTTTGATATAGTATGTGTATAGTACTCTGACAGAACAAACATGGAGTGACTGTAATCACCATGTCCTCCACGCCTTCTGTTTTCCTGACTGCTCCCAGAGCACGCAGCCTGCCTGCCCAGCATCCCATGTGTCTTGGAAGACACATTGCTGCTGCACCTGAAGCCAAACTCATGTCTTGCAGTACAGTGTGGACAGAAGAGCTGTATTATATTCATCTCCATACCCACACTGAGTTCTCTTTCTCTGGAGAAAGGTGAATAGGGCACAAGTGACCATGGTGATCAGACTGTGAGGAGAGCAGTCATTTTGTGGACAATTTCCCTACAGTCACCCCAGGCTTCAGTTCCCTGCCTCTCAAGTGTGGGGCAGGTGGTCTCTGAAATGAGAAACCTCTCTCTCTTGCAGATTCCAGAAGTCATTAAGTTCTGTTGTGATTTCCTCATGTCCTGGGTAGATGAAGAGAACATCCTCGATGTGTACAGACTAGCTGACCACTATGATTTGAAGCATTTGAGTGAACAGCTGGACTCCTACATTTTGAAGAACTTTACAGCTTTCTCAAGGACACAAGTGTACCGACAGTTACCTCTGCAGAAGGTCTACTCCCTTCTCAGCAGCAACCGTTTGGAGGTTAACTATGAATTTGAAGTTTATGATGGAGCACTTTTTTATCATTATTCTCCAGAGGAACTGGAGACAGATCAGGTCTCCCTGATGGAGCCCCTTAAGCTACTTGAGACAGTTCGTTTTCCTCTGATGGAACCCCAGATCCTGCAAAGGCTTCATGACAAATTAAGTCCATGTCCTTTAAAAGATACAGTTGCAGATGCATTAATGTACCACAAGAATGAATGTCTTCAGCCAATGCTTCAGAGTTCTCAGACACAGCTGAGATCAGAGTTCCAGTGTGTAGTAGGATTTGGAGGGATGCATTCTACTCCATCCATTGTCCTCAGTGATCAAGCCAAGTATCTGAACCCCTTGTTGGGAGAGTGGAGGCACTTTACAGCTGCACTAGCCCCCAGAATGTCCAACCAAGGGATTGCTGTTCTCAATAATTTTGTATATTTAATTGGTGGAGACAACAATGTAAGTGGTTTTCGAGCAGAGTCAAGGTGTTGGAGGTAAGATAAGGATAATCCTGCTATTAATTTTATTGCCACCCTGTTGCCCATTTCTAAGTCAGTAAGCAAGTAGACAGTCAGTACACTTGCCAGCCAAAAGATTAGGAACTGAGCAGGAGCCTCACTGAAAGAAAACACAAGAAATGAGCTTCATAGTAGCGGGAAGCTCCCAGCAGTGCGTACAAGACAAAGCCAAGCCTAACAGTGTAGAAACAGCTACTCACTCAAGAGTAGTACTTGTGCTACTTTCTGCCTTGTTGGAGGAGGGAAGTATTGAAGGTGTGGGAAGCAGTAATGAGCCTAGAACTCTAGGTTGTCTGGATGCTCTCAAACCAGCATTTTCTGAAAGTCCTCTGTGTCTGGTTTTTCTCCCAATGCAAAGGGATATAGCTACCAAAAAGCAGTTTTAAATAAAATGCCATTGCCAATAGATTTTCAAAAATGTGTGTGCACAATAGCAGCATTCCAGAGTCCTTTTATATTATTGTGTGACAGGGAAAAGAGCAGAAGGAAGGATCAGGTTTAGACCTTTATGCCCATTACATTGCAAAAACAGAAATAAACCCTTTTGCCTTTATAGTGTGCTCATTTTTACAAGTCTTAGCTGAGTTGCTCTCATTTTATGGCATGCATAGTTTCAATTCTCAACCAGTTTCCTCTGTAACTAAAATTACCAGATGAGAGAGATAGTTTGACATGAAAGTGAATAATGAGATTCACTTTGAGCAACAGATATTTAGGGAAAAGAATCAAAGAACCCACCACATATTTATGCCTTTCTTGTATTCTTGAAGATCCAGATTCAGTCTTTGTGCTATTTTTAGACTCTTTTACCTTGTAGAATGGCTTTGTGCAAACCGAGATTGTGATGTGTAAGCTGACAGCAGTGTATAAGATAATGGAAAACCCAGGCTTTTATAGCATGATTATGTCAGCTAAAATACATCTTCTATAAATAGAATAAAACAACTTTGCTAATAATAGAATGCTGACAAGGCCAAATTTCACATCACTTACAGATGAGCTCAGTTTCAGCTAAAGACAGTGCAGTAACCCACATCTGTAGAGCTGTCTGGTATTCCAGCAATGACTCTGTGGCTGTAGGAATAACTTTCTTTGATCCCATTCTTTTACAAGGTATGACCCACGACACAACAGATGGTTCCAGATCCAGTCCCTGCAGCAAGAGCACGCTGATCTCAGTGTTTGTGTCGTGGACAACTACATTTATGCTGTCGCAGGCCGAGATTACCATGAAGACCTGAGGGAAGTGGAGAGGTATGACCCTAAAACCAACACTTGGGAATATGTGACACCTCTGAAGAAGGAGGTAAGGAGTGCATTAGCCACACACCTTACTACAGTTCCCCAATTCCTGATTTAATCTTGTTAGATGTTTTTCTCAGGTGTAACTTTAAATTTGCTGGTATTCCGATGGAAAATAGTAAACTCTGCATATGGAATAGATGAATAACAAGAAAATAAAATAATAGCATATGTAAATGATGTTTTCCAGTTAAATGCTTATTTTTTCTGTTTCTTGTTGGTTTTGCCTGCACCTTTATTGTGTTAACCCTTAAAACTATTAATAAAACAAATAATAAATATGTGTCAGTGAAAATATAAAAAGCCTGAATTGAGTGCTACTAAGTGGAGTAATTTGCATTCCTTATAACATTGCTTGTATAAGAAAAATCACCAATAAAAAGGCTTCAAAGTAGATTAGGGAGTAAAGTTATATTATGAATGATCTTCTAATCAAGGAACAATAAAGACGGAGAACAATGCAGTTCTGGAAGTTTTAGAAATTCTAGTGTGTTTCATTCAGAAATTCACAATTATAATATCTTAGAAAGAAATGCCTATAAGAAAATCCTTTGAGATTTTGATTTCTGCATAATTCATGAACCATGTCACTCCCTTCATGTCTATTCCCTACTTCAAAACTGGGAGAAATACATAAATCCACACCTCAACCTCTTGCTTTCCCATTCGTGTGGCGATCCAGGTGTATGCCCATGCGGGAGCAGCACTGGATGGGAAGATGTACATCACCTGTGGGAGGAGAGGAGAAGATTATTTGAAGGAGCTGCAGTGTTATGACCCAAGGACTGACCGCTGGGACGTTCTAGCAGATGGCCCAGTGAGACGGGCATGGCATGGGATGGCTGCACTGCTGGGAAAGCTCTATGTCATTGGGGGAAGCAACAATGACTCTGGCTACAGAAGGGACGTTCACCAGGTGAGACCATGTCACACCTGTGTCTTTTCTTGGTCTCTTATGGATGCTGGCACTTAGATGTAATGTCTTTCTCCTACTAAGTATGCAAATAAAACTGCTCAGCAATGGCTGCTGCACCAGCTGTCCCCTACTCAACTGCAGAACTTGAAATTATTTATTTACAGTTGTCTGTCTTGAATACATTTTCTCAGCAATAAAGCATTAAAGCTCTAGCACTTGGAACTCTTATCAATTTTCTTAGCGATTCTATCCATCAGTCTTTGATTGATAACATTCATTGGCATGCACATGCCCAGTGAGTAGCACATTAGTTAAATTTACTTTATGCTGTCTTCTCACATGCATTGTTCCTAAGTGGAGAACTTTTGAATTACCAATGTGTAATTGCAGGGCAGAGCTGTTAAGGATATGTTGGATGGCAGTTGTATAATGCAATTAAATGCATAGTACCTGATGGTAAGGGAAGTCTGGAGAGAAATCTCTTTAACCTTATTCCAGCTTCTAGAACTGCTAAGGACTTGAAGACACAAAAAGTAACCTTTTATACAGCCAATTAAGATGGCAGAATTAAATCTAGCTGAAGAGTGTATCTGAATAATAAGAAGATGCCTACAAATGAAAGCAGTTAGCCAAGTAGGTACCAAATCTGAAACACTCCAACAAATGGCACAGAGGCAGCTTAGCAGATTTGTCATATTTGTATGTTCCAGCATTTTTTCTCTAATGCAAACAGATGTATTATATCTGGGCTTATATGAGCACGTGTCCCCATCTCTTTCACTTTTGTATACATTTTTGAAAAGACATGCAGCTGTCACTCCAGCAGCAGGGTCGGAACTTGTGATCAAAGCTATGTGGCAACTATGCCCAGTTTTCTGCTGAGCACTGTACTTCTACTACATAGTCATATGCTCTCTCCATTATCAACACACTGTCAAAAGACTGATGATATTCTTTCCTAAATAGTTTACCTTATGGCCAAGCCCTGTCACCAGGATACAAGTTCAATTTTGGCTTCTCTCTTTTCTTTTTTGTTTTACAGGTTGCCTGCTATAAGCCAAGCACTGATCAGTGGACAAATGTGTGTCCACTTCCTGCAGGACATGGAGAGCCAGGCATTGCTGTCTTAGACAACAGGATTTATGTCCTGGGAGGCAGATCCCACAACAGAGGAATCCGCATGGACTATGTCCACATTTATGATGCAGAGAGAGACTGTTGGGAGGAAGGACCCCAGCTGGAGGATGATATTTCTGGGATGGCTGCCTGTGTCCTCACATTGCCCAGGGCTATTTTAATGGAGACAGAGAAGTGGCTCTCAGAGTGGCATGCAGACCGAATGAAGCATCATCTTGACTTTCCATCAGAAGTTATGAGTGTCTCAGACTGGGAGGAATTTGACAACTCAAGTGAAGATTAGAAAACTTTAATATTTTTTTTTTCCCAGTGGATGAGGAAATTAAGGCTTGGGGAAAGTACTTAAGAGATTTTATATGTCTTTCTTATAAACATAAAAGTATTTAAAGGTTTTAAAAATAAGTGTTCCGCACAAAATGCCATCACAGTCAATATCTACCCATCTGCAAGTGTTCTTGCACAAAATGCACTTCAGTCAGTACCTGCCCACCTGCCAGAAAGCAGCATTTTTAAAGTAACCACACAACTGCCATTTCCCCCCAGTTGTATAGAGGTTCTTTTACTTTGAAGGAGGCTTTTCTCAGCCTTCAGCATGGACTGAAAAAAAGGCACAGAAGGCTCAGCTTGACTAGCTTCTTTCCTTCCAGCTTTTAGCTTGAAATAGCTTTTTGAGGTTTTTTTTTTCTTTTGAGTAATAAAACTTCCTAGCCATCTTAATACAGGAAGGTAACACCTAGTGTGTCCCTCCTGTGCCAGGTGTCAGACAGCTTGATTAGTTTTTCAGCAAGATAGAACATACAGAAACAGGAACAGGAGCAAGAAAGTCTGAACCTTCATCTCATCTGGGCATGCAGCCATCCTTGTAACTGGGTGAGAGTCTGTGAACTGACACCCACTCCTGAACTTCTATACTGCAAGTTCTGTCAACACAGTGGAAAGAAGATTTCTAGAGAAAACTCTCTGTACAGAATATGGCAATCTCATCGTTCCACTGTCAGACACATTTGTTCTCAACCATAAATTAATAAATTCTTGTCAGAACTTTTTTAACTGCTGTCTCAGTTTTATTAACAGTGATGTGGAGGCTGAAAGTTTCATTATATCCTACAGCAGTATTGGCAAAGTTACACCAGCCTGGGAGACGGGCAGTTTTTTCATTCTTTGATTATATGCTTTAAAAGGGGAGAAAAAGAACAGAGATTGGTTTGCCACAGCAAAAGAAAAAAATAATGAGATAACAAAAAGTATCAAAGATTACACTGGTCCAAGACCCTGCAGTAGCTGAACTAATGCCAGGAACTACAGCTGAGAAAGATAAGGCATAGTAAATCTGTCCTTCATGGGGCCTTAAAATAATTGGTTCCTGACTACCATCTTGCTTTATGTTAGGTTAGAAGCTGATTTAAGGTCTGAACCAGTGTGACACTGAACAGTCTGAGATCCTCCCTCTTGGAGGGGTGGGCAGTAATCAGTGCCAGCAGAAAACCTTGCAAAAGCTTTAAAATCTTACAGCAATAATGAGGTTGCAGAAAGGCAAAACCAGAGTGACAATCAGAATGACATGGGACTAGTCAAGTGTCACCACTTCATGACAAATAGTGCACATTGATGTGCTACTTCAGAGAAATTGAGTAAGTTCCTGGATATTCCCCTGACTTGGGGTTATTCTGTTTATTGAAACAAAGATGATTTGAAAACAGACCTACATGACTCTGCTTTAGTAAACTGGGCTTCTGGAAAAAGATTCAAGAGTATTTGCACATTTCTCTAAATAAGTTCAACAGCTTTTTCTTGGTAAGAGGGGGCACTTGCTGGATTTTATTCTCCAGCACTATCAATTTTCACCTCCATCTCTGAACCTTTGCCAATTGGCAAATAAAACGAAAGACCTAGTAACTGCAGGAAACCCTGATTATTAATTTTTTCAGAAATTTTTTTTTTGATAACTGGACTGAGTCTGGAAATACAGACTTTATTACATGGCAGTATTAGAGACTAATAAGTCTTCCTACTCATAAGTTTTGTCTACAGAGCTACTTTTAAATTTGTAGGAATTAAATGTATCCTTCAGATGTCAGGACATACCGCTCTGACGTGGGTATCACTAGAAGCACTCCTTCCAGACTGCAGGTGTTGCAGTGATTCAAGACCCAGCTGCTTCTAACTAACCCCAGACATCTAACTCAGTGCAGTGCATTTTCCATTTTAACTAGAATTTCTAGACAGACAGTGATGCCCTATGTTATACAAAGATATAGGGTTATTTGTTATTTAGTCTCTTTCACAATGAGAAAAGAAATAATCATTCTTTGTGTGGCTCCTCTTCCTATGTGTACCACTAGAGGGTATTACTCACTGTTACAAATAACCAACCTGAGAGGTTAATTCTTAGATTACATAGGAGAATAGAAGACATTCATGAGTAATTAATAAGCCAAAGAAACGTCTTGAGAAAACTTGTGGGGTTTTTTTTCCAGCTTCTACCCTGTCCCTCCTTCTGTGTTTGAATGCTGATTTTTAGAGAGCTCATCCATTATTCCATTTCTCAGCATATGCAATTTTGTGATTGCATTATTCACTAAATGTTGCAGTGGGATGCTGTGCAAAGCAAATGAATATAAGGCTTAGAATGCAGTTGCAAGGAAACTACTTAAAGCAGATGATCGTCCACCTTAGCACTACATTATTTTTTCTCTTTTTAAAAAATTATTGGTATAATAACCCTAAGCTAGATGAACTAAACCTAAGGGCAGGTAACATTTGATAAAAATAAAACTTCTGTTGCTTTCAGCCCCAAAATTCCTTTACATCTGAGCATAATGTGATTGTTGAAAGCTACAGTATACACTATCTTACTTGCATGTACTTCATTTAGGTAAAAAACCATGGAGTTTAGCTCAAACCATCCTAGTAATTTTTTTAGCAGTAGCTCATTTTTGGCCAGCATGTCCTTTTTTCAAACTAACACATAGGCTAAACAATAATAAAATTGCTTTGCTTTAAAATTGTCAACTTTTTCTTACTCAGCAGACATAAAGCACTTCTTGTTTACTGCAATTACCTATATAGACAAATTGCAGGAGAGATTACAGGTTGATACACAGAGCTGTAATTATTATTGATTGGCTATCCTATCAAGAATGATGCTTCAGGAACTGAACTTTCAAGAGCCCACTTAAGCTTTCTGTTACCTCAAGAAAAACATGTACTCTTAGGGATTTTTGGCTGATTCTGTCCTTTTTAATTTATAAATTCTCTGGCGTCCTAAATATGTCAGTCTTGTATCTGACAGTAAAAAGCTTTTTTTATTTTTTTTTTTTACAGTAAGCCCTCCGAGGCAGTACAACACAAGACATTGTGGACAGATGGACAATGAACTAAGAAAGCTTTAAGTTATTTCTGGTCTGTGAGAGAACAATCAAACAGCTCTTCCAGAACTGAGTGATCAAAATACCAACACTTAAACTGCTGATACATTAGGAAGTCCAGAAGAATAGTAATTAGGTTTCTTGATGATCTATTTTCCTATTTCCTGCTGGGACAGAGGTAAAGCTGTACAGGCATATTTGCCAGATTTGTAATTAGTGGACTTGTATCCTGAAGTATTTCAGTCTTCCACATTTGCAGAAGTGATTGTGATTGCTTCAGTTTTGTTTCATAACTGCTTTCACTACTGTATTTCTTCTCCAGCTGTCTCCTTCCAAATCCAACATATCCTTTCCCATTTTCCTCATAGTTTAAATTAGGGTCATTAATTTTGCATTGGAAGCATACCCAGTACTTGATTTGAAACAAAATAAGGATTCTTATTCTGTACCCTTGACAGAAATTTACTTCTCCTTACTTAGGGATCAGCCACATGTACAATTTATTTTGCATTCAGCCCAACTGATGGGATCAGAAGCTTCTGGTGAAAGGAAGAAGGAGCAGCTGGGCACAGGGAAAGAGGCACAGGGCCTTCTCAAGGGAATATTCTGCCAACTGAGTTTTTATTTCATCAGCAGCTGATGCACTTTTGAGCTCCCCACCTCCTCCACTGCGTTACAACTACCTGGCCATGCTCTGAGGGTGGAAGCTGCCAACAGGTAAGGTCAAAGAGCATAAAGGTATTTAAGTAATAAAAAGGTAAAGTGGTACCAGACATTCATCCATTCTTCCTAAACCAAATGCATTTGTAGGGATGTAATATACCTGATATGATTGTCTGTAGTCTAGGAAGTTGAAGCCCAGTCTTACCAGATAACATTAAGGATCTTGAGTAAGTCACCTTTTCCTCATATGGAATAGAATGTGGGATCTTTTACCTAAAAGATCTGTTTTAGTTTAATCACAGTTACTAAACTGAGGAGGGAATTACTTGAAGGATGCACATAGCCTGCATACATGCAAGCTCAGAATATAATTTTGGCAGATCCTTCCAAACTGAAAACCTCTCCATGCCTTCGAATCCTCTCTGGATGGGAAGGGGTATGTGCTGGTTCTCCAGAAGCAGTTCAGCCCCATGCAGTAGTGCACAAAAACTGGTTTATGGTTAATACTACTTATTTCTGACATGTTCCAACTCTTTCGAGATTCTAGTATCATCCATACAAAATGGAGGTAAAACCACTATGTATATTTTATTTTAACAAAAATTGTAATTCAGTCGAATGAAGCAGCAGGATTTTTTATTTCCATTTTATCTACTGTTATTAAATCTGCTGCTAACTTATCGCTTTTGTAATTATTTTTATTTATCACATTATTGCAAGTCCTAGTGCTATCTTTTAATCTGTGTTTCAGCCATTGTCAAACAGAGAACAATCCAGATCTTTTCAAATGACACAAGGAAACATAATAATCTTCATAATCTACTGTAGCCTGTCTACATGTGTTTAAAACTGACTCTTACTGGCAGATACAAACTCTTAAACCAGTAGGAATGGATCACAGGTATAGCTGCTAAGTAAGCTTTCCTAGCAATGGATGAATTTTTTTTGCATAGATGTGAATTTTCAGATGTAATTATTCATCTCTAGGTCACTGTTTTGCCAGTGTTGCTGTACATGACTAACAGCTGTTGTTTTCCCCCCAGGAGATGGCTGTATGTCAGGAGCTGGTAAAATGATACCTGTACATGGATTCAGGAGCTGCTTTAAGATCCTTTCGTCTTAATGAAGAGACTTTTCCTGGATGGTTTTGTCTAAAATGTGACACTGGAGGAGCCTTCCATTTTAGATGATTTGAACTCTGCTAAATGTCTGCAGAGACACAGCCCATATGTTCCAATCCAGACACCTCAGCTGGCACTGGTTGCCAACATAGGAAAAGGAACAAAGAGGAAAAAAATGACTATAGAATGACTGAGCTTTTGGAAAAGGTGGAGCATGAAAGAAAGAAGACAAAGCTGGAATAAGACTGCACAGCAGTCCAGTTAGGCACTTCAAGACAGACATCTTAAATCTATTTCTCCATATGAACTGGTGGGGCGGGGGTTGTGGGTTTTTTTTTTTTTTTTTTACTTTCAAGTGCTGCTTCATTTCACGTTGACAGCCCTGAAGCAAAATGAAAACCAAAATCAAAAGCATAAATTAAACAAAGTCACACGACTGAGCTAAAATCACACCATTTGCAGAGGTTTCTAGCACGTCTGGGGAACCAGTGCCGTTATTCTGTCGCGCCCTTGCCCACTGCAGCCGGACAGGCCAAATGCCACTGCCGGCCCCGGGCCGTGAGTCAGCCCTCGGTGCCTGTCTGGGCTCTCGGCGCCAACCTCCCTCTCAAATTCAAACAGCTCATCCGCACCATGTGCCAAGCGCTGCCCCCGAGCTCTGCTGAGTCCTTTCCGGGGTTTCCTTCCTTTTCAGCGGCTGCGACACCATCTTCCCTCCCGCCTGAGCCAGACAGGGCTTTGACCCCGTTATCTGGGAACAAGGCTACGAAGAGGCAGGAAACGGCCCCTTAGAGCACGTAGGAAGTTATCTTGAGATCAGAGATGATTATCACAGCGGGGCGTTTTGTTCCTTAAAAGAAAATTAATTAACTAGTAAAAAACAGCAAAACCTCAGGGGAGGTGGTGTCTGTCTGCAAACCGCCTGGGGTCTGGATGCTGTCACCCCTCAGATCCAGAAACAGTGGAGAGGGGCCCGAGGCAGCCCCGGGGCACAGGGGGGAAAGCCCGGGGCTGAGTGGCACCAAGGAGGGAGGACGTGCTGAGAGGAATGGGTAGAAGATGAAGGGTCCTCCTCAGATACCTTAAGGCCAAGGGCTGGGCAGCTTTTGGGGGGTGACCCGCGTCAAAGCGCGCCTGCAGCAGCGAGGGAGCCCTGCCCTGTGAGGGGATCCGGCAGGCGCGGAGTCACCCCCGCCTCACTCACCGCACCGACCTGGGTGCGCCGGGGACGGCTTGAGTGACTCTCGCTGAGAAATAGGGAAGGGAGGCTCTCCCGCTCCCCTGGACGCCAGGACGGGTCACCGGGACACCGGGGCATGAACCCCGGGCCCAACCCCGCCTGCCTCCGCCCGGCCCCTGAGGCGGGCGCGGCCCCGCGCTGCCGCCGCCGCCATGGCGCGTGCGCGGGGCGGTGTCTCGGAGCGTTCGCGCGGCCCAGCGCAGCCGCCATTTTGGCGTTCTGCTAGCCAGGGGAGGAACCCGCGGCAGGACGCGGCGCCCGGCGCTTCTGCCTCCCCCGTCCCGCCCCGAGCCGGCTCCGCTCGCCGCCTTCTCGGGCCGCCTGTCCCTGTCAGCCGCCGCTGCTCTTCGTCACCCGCCTGGCCGGGCCCGCCGCAGGCCTGAGAGAGGCGGGAAGGATGCCCTGCACACCCCGCCGCTGAGGGAGACTCGGGGGCCCTGCGCGCCGCGTCTGGCCAGCCCCACCGAGCCGCTCCTCGGCCCTCCGCCTCCAGCGGCACGGAGCTTCCTCCTCCCTTATCCCCCTTTCCCTGGGTTTCCTTTCTCCTGGACTGGGCACGAGCCGCTTCCCCCTCGCCCCCAGCCCGCTCCGCCTCCCAGGCCTCTCTGCCCGGGCCTTCTCTTCTCCGGGTCTCTTCCTCCGCCTGGGCCTTCGGGCTCCTCACCTTCCTTCCTCCCCTCCCTTCCCCTTCCCCGCTCGGAGCCATGTCCTCCGCCGCTCGTTTCGATTCGTCGGACCGCTCCAGCTGGTACGTGGGCCCGGTGTCCCGGGCGGAGGCACAGACGCGGCTGCAAGGGCAGCGGCACGGCATGTTCCTAGTGCGGGACTCGTCCACCTGCCCGGGGGACTACGTCCTCTCGGTGTCCGAGAACTCCCGCGTTTCCCACTACATCATCAACTCCCTGCCCAACCGCCGCTTTAAGATCGGCGACCAGGAGTTCGAGCACCTGCCCGCCCTGCTGGAGTTCTACAAGATCCACTACCTGGACACCACCACCCTCATCGAGCCCGCGCCCAGGTGAGTGCCCCCCGCCCCCGCCACACCCACCGCCACCTTTGCTCCGGGTGGCGCCAGGAGGCGAGACCTGTGAAGGTGTCATAGTCCAGCCGAGTAGCTCCGGGAGCCTGGCCTTGGATGGAGATGCTATGAATACTAAGGAAACATTCATTTCTAACACTGGGCCTTCTTAATGCTCTGGATCTCGCTGACAAAATGTTGCTCTTCCAGTCAAATCATCCACATAACCCACGGTCCCTGTGCTGACCCTGTGTGTAAGGTACCATGTACCTCTACCACGAGCTATAATTGCCTCGAAAGAGGGTGTGGTCGTACCAAAGCACGTCACCCTTTTTGTGTTACCCTTTTCTTCTAGTATTGTCTCTCTGTTTCAAGGACGGTTGAGAAGCTGGTTCACCAGTCTTCTCCGTGATTGAACTACAGCCTCTGAGCCTCTGAGCTTAATTTGCTGTCTACCGCTGCACCCACACTGATTACAATAGAACTGGCTTTTATGTGATTAGACTGCTTAGCCCTGTTAAGTCAGCATTAATACATTCTAGGACAGCATTTCCCAAACTTCTAGAGTGGCATTTCCATGCCAAAAAAATGTAAAACATTTATAACAGTTTGGTTATAGCACTGTTCATCTGTATCTGCATATACCATACAGTTCACTGAGAAATGCTGTTCTAGGAGGATGGGAAAATGTGACTTGGCTATGAGTTCCTTCTTTGTCCTAGTCCCAGCATGGGACATACCTGCAACATGCATCAGTATACTGCTTATCAAGAACCCTGGAACGTATTCCTTACTTGTAATTAATAAAGCCTTTCTCAGTATCTTGTTTCAAAGCTTGTGAGCTTCCTGTATGGAATGAAATTAAATAAGAGAAAAGCAGAGACATATTAAAAAAAGAAATTCGAATTGGTTGCCTTCAGAATTCTGCATTTTAACATCTTACTATGTTTTTCAGATTAGCAAGTTCTTAGGAGGGAAGAGTAAGTTTGAGGTCTATTATCACTACTGAACCTTGGCATAGACCAGTACTTAATGACAGTCACTTGCCAAAGGTTGACAATAGCTTTTCAAGGTGAAAAACTCAAGTGTTCAGAAGTTTTTCTGAAAAGCTGTCAAGTGATGGGCAGGATGTGACAGAAAGCACAAGCTTCAGGAAGTCTCCAAGCTTCTGGCAAGCCTTTTGGGTAGTGATTGTGGCTAGAGAGATGGGTAGCTGAAAAAAAAATCACATTGCAGGAATGCTTCCATGGAGCTGCCCAGTGTAATGTGCATGCTTAAACTTGTGAAGAGTTGGGAAGAAAAAAAGTCTTATGCTGAAGCAATCTTCATGCTTCTCTCTACTCTCCAGCCTGGATACTCTTGTACCTTTCTGGATGCAAAAATTTGCTCTTAATCACTTGTGGCCATGACTGACTTTGCTTTCTCAAAACACTTGAGAACTTAGAGCTGCAGCAGTGAGGGAGATTCTGCTTGTTCATTTGGTATTTGTTAGGAGTCCTGTGTGAAATATTCTATGAACATTTTAGTACCACCTTATTTTCAAGATTTTGGTTGCATATTGTTCTGTCAGCACAGAGACAGATGGGACCTAACCTGCTGTGAATTGACAGGCTTTTTTATAGAGCTATAAATGGGATCAGCTAGGTGGTTTTTCTTAGCATGATTTTTTTCAGACGCTCAAAAAGTTCAATGACGTGGTTGATGATTTGAAATTCTGTTCAAATGAAACTTCCTGTTGCAAGAGGGAGGATGACAGGTAGCATTTCTGGACTTTTGGTTTTTTATTTTTAGTTAACGGACTAGTTTTAGAATAGGGGTGGCCAGGTGCTTCAGAACTGTTATGCTAGTTCTTTTTTCTCTGGCATTTTCATGGGAACATTGCTCTCAGATGCTGGTGCTTTTGAAAGCTGTTCATTCTTTTGATTTCATAAACTACAGTCTGAAAGGGGGTTTCTATATAGAGCCCTACAGTACTTCTAGATCTTGGAGATGAAATTTTAAACTTTTAAAACAGTTGTAAACTTTGTTTTGTGTCTCTAGTAGTGAGCTCTGACCATCCTTGCAGACGTTCCTGAGCTCTTGCTTATGCAGAGCAGTTGCTCCCTGAAGGGTTCCCTCTCTCCTGCTGCCCTGGCCTGCAGAGGGTGTGTGAAAGATGGAATATCTTTCTGCTCAGGGCTTCTGGCATATCTTGCAAAAATCACAGGGATTTGACTTCCATCGTATTTTGCAAGTTGCAAAAGAGAATTGAAGTAGGCTAATGACAGGCATTCTTGCTGTCATAGCTTAGATAATAAGTATTTGCTGTGGCCTATATCCATTAAGGTTTTTTGACAGCTGCTTTGAATAAAATGTGTAACATTTATTATGAAAATAAATTGCAGTGAAGGCATTCTCATTTGATGGACAATCTTATATATTATCACAGACAAAGTGACTGTATTTGACATATGATGGACATAGTAATAAACAATTATGTAAATAAATGAAAGATAATATAATGGTTAATAGGCAAAGGAGTATTTCTAGAAGAATAGCTTTTTTTTTCCTTAGTCCTATATCAGTGGATGCAAGTATTTCATCCTGTCTTTATAAAAATGTTGTACCATCTTCCTTTTGCTCCCTTTTTCTTCTATGGTGCCTCAAGTCTAATATTTAGTTACTGAATCCTTTGAAGTGGATGCTGAATTTAAAAACAAAATAAAATTATTTGGGTTACTTTGGAGATGGAGAGATAGGGGGGCTCTTGGAGAGAGTCACAGCTACATTTTTATGTATTGCCCTTCACCCAAAGAGGCCTAATTTGGTTTTCTGTATCATTACTCTCATAACTTAAGCTATAGAATTAATTTGATTCTAAGATCTTCGCAACAATCCAGAACCAGTGGATGTAGATTTTGCATTATTTCTCCCAGTTTTCTGCATCCCATGATAGATTATTTTGGGTTTCTGGGGAATCTAATTTGGGTATTTAAGTAATTATTTGAGAGTGTGAGTTACTCATGAAATGCCTCACAGTGCTACCAAGCCAACACCTTTGTTACAAATCCGAATAAGTAATTCTCCTCTAATTGATGTTCCTACTGTTAGCTTTGTTACTGGAAATACAAACCAATAGCTATTGCTTTTACCAAATCCTCAGGTATCCAAGTCCACCAATGGGATCTGGATCCGCCCCTCCTATGTCCACTGCAGAAGAAAATGTGGAGTATGTTCGGACTCTCTATGACTTTCCTGGCAATGATGCCGAGGATCTTCCATTTAAAAAGGGCGAGATACTGGTAATTGTAGAGAAGCCAGAAGAACAGTGGTGGAGTGCCAGAAACAAGGATGGTCGGATTGGGATGATTCCTGTTCCTTATGTAGAAAAGCTAGTCAGATCTTCTCTTGGGAAGCATGGAAACAGGAATTCCAACAGTTATGGTATTCCAGAACCTGCCCATGCTTACGCTCAGCCTCAAACCGCAAGTCCCCTTCCTTCAGTATCCAGTACACCTGGAGCAGTGATCAATCCTCTGCCATCCACACAGAATGGACCAGTCTTTGCCAAAGCTATCCAAAAGAGAGTACCCTGTGCTTATGATAAGACTGCGCTGGCATTAGAGGTAAGTTTATCCTCCAGTTATGGGGTTTTCAATTGCCTTGTAAAAGAAACTAAAAATTGTTATGGTGAAGTTGGTGTGGATGATTTCATATGGAGTCTGCTTATTTATGCTAAGGGATTGAGAAGTTAGGTTACATTCTGAAGAAACATCCACAAAAATTGCTTCATCTATACCACTTCCTTTGAGAAAAGCAACCTAGTAAGTAACTTTAGGACCTGTGCTTTCCCTCCCTTCTGGCTTGTTCAGCTGTGCAAATATTACAAGGGCAGCAGAGTGTACATTTGCTGCTGTGTAATAAGTGCTAATGAGAGGATGGCTTTGCTTCTTCACCTAATCTTGGGGAAGGAAAGAGATGTTTCATTAATCATTGCAGTGTTCCAGGCCAAGAATTGACAGTAGCATCCTTCAGAGAAAGGTAAGGATTGCTGGCTGATACATATAGTGTTTCTCAGCTGTGAGATGCACTTGAAGATCTTGTGCTGAGAGCTGAAATCTGGGCAGAATATATCACAAATATGCTAGTCCCTTTTACTTTGGTTTTCAAAAGTGGAACTTGGGAAATCTTAAGACCCAAACTGGGGGTGAAGAGGTTAGCTGAAGGAGTGTAGTGTAACCTCTAAAGTGCTGGAAGTTCCTGTGCTTGCCAGTGCATTTTTAATTTTATTTTTATTAGAGATATCTTGTAAAACTTTAGAGTATTATTCCGGAAATAGTAAAGAATCCATATTATAGTTCTGCTTTAACTTGAATAAATGATTGATTGGAAGAAGTTTTTCAAAGCTATATCCAGAAGACTAAGATTGTTACTTTTACATTTAGATGATACTGAAGGCTAGTTAACCTGCAATTCAAAAATGTCTCACCTGGAAAAAGTGAAATTTGAATGTGCTGCAATACTTCAAGGAACAAATGCAAGCAAACAAGCATAGGAAGCAACAACATTTTAGCAAGTAAAATAATAGTGGTTTTAAAAATACTTTTGAACTTTTCCTGTTGTTTTTGCTCAGTTACATTGCAAGTTAAAGCTGTACCTATGGCTGATACTTTTGACTGAAATTTGGAAGGTTATATTTGTGACTTCCCATTATTCATAATGTTCACCCTCATTGTTTTACTCCTGTAATTGTAAGACTTCTACAGGTGGTTACCCTTATGGGGTTAAAAGTTAAGTATGTATCACTGGAATTTCTTTGTCTTGTGAAATCTAGCAGCTTGTTATTTGTGAACAGTGTGTGAAAATTATCATAGAACAAAGTGTAAATTCACTGCCAACTGCACTGTACAGAAGATGCCTGCCAAAACTACTCATGCTTCTGAAAGCAAAGCAAGGCAAGCGATTGATTTTGTTATGTTATCAATGTGTCATGGAATTACTTCAGGGAACTTGCATTACTGCAGGGTAGCAGAACCACTTGGAAGGTTGGCCCTTACAAATAGACTGTTCTGACTTGCCCTTTAAGTGACCTAGTTAACCCCATCAGTTTAGCTACTCTAGGATACCAGTGGGATTAATTCTCTGGCCAACAAATAGGTTTGACTTGGTTTGAACCTTCAAATTACTGAAGTTATGTTTGAGAGATTCTTCTCATCGTCTAATCACTTGCTGCCACATGTTTTTGTGTCTCTCAACACTGGCTTATTTTGTCTTCCCATTCAGTCTGTTTTCTTTGCAAGTGCACCTCATCCACCCTGTGGCTTCTCAAGAGGCTTCAGAAGCAGAATTCTGGGAACTGCTCTACATTTTCATTGAATTAGTGTTTACAGCTTCTCCACATCTATCTATGCATAGGGAACTTTAGCAACTTCATTATAGCAATTTTTTTTTATCATATGGGCTATTCTTGAAGAAAAAATTATTCAGATTCTTTTCATGATTTTCCTTTAGGTTACCAAGCACCTGCAGGACTCTGATAAAGTATTCAATCCCAGCCTTGTGAGGGATACACTAAATAAACACACTTTGATACACCAAATAAACTGAACCATTTGCAACTTCTGTTTTGTAAGATCACTGAAAGTAATGTTAGACAAAAAACAGGTTATGGGACTGTTTTGGGGAAGAAAGTTAATGGTGTTCTTTCATAAAAATAATATTTGACAGTTCTCCACGGTAGTGCAGGTGTACTCTAAATGGCAATTGAGCTCGTACAGGTAGAACACCTTGTGTAATTACATGGTTGCTGATTGTGCAATGTCATTTAAACTGATAAAGCTATATGAAAGCAAAATATCTGTTTGCTGGCTCTAGCCTTGTGTGGTCAGCACACAGACAGTACTTAAAAGGAAGAGAATACCATCTGGAGTAAATAAAGCTATTGCATAGTAATCTCCTTGACTTCCTTTTAAGTGGAGGGATGTCATTCTTCTTGGTTCAGCTTGAAAATGGGACAAGCTCCCTGCTTACAAATCCACTGTTTCTATTGTACACTACTGTTTACATAAGCTGACAGGCTTTTTCTTTAAGTAAAGGTAAAAATTTGTAGCCTGTTACAAAGAAGTTTGTTTTATAAGCAAGGTGTATATATTTTTTTAAATTCCTTACATGAAAAATGAAAACCAAGTGACTGTTCTACAGAAAATCTGAAACAGGATCTGTTTGGTTGGATAAAGATGGAGGGTTCAGCTTTTGAATTTAAAAGTGTGACAGTTTAAGAGCAATTGCAATGTTATTTCTGTAGGACACTAGTTAATAGGGCATTTATTTTTGCTGGGCTAAGTTTATTTAGCATTGTATAGAATCACAGAATGGTTTGGCTTGGAAGGGACCTTAAAGCTCATCTTGTTCCACCCCCTGGCCATGGGCATGGACACCTTCTGCTAGACCAGGTTCTCCAAGGCACATCTAACCTGGCCTTGAACACTTCCAGGGATGTGGAGTTCACAGGGGAGTTCATAACCTCTCTGGGTAACAATACTGGTATTATTGAAGTTACTAATGTGTAAGTGTTGACTTGATCCTACTGTGTTATATACTCCACTTTTATTCTCTAAAATAAAAAATTAAATTATAATCTGTTTATAGGCTAAAATGGTAGTTTTAAGTATAGACACTATCTCAAAGCTTACAGCTGGTGGTACATGTAATTTTGTGCATCTCCCTGCACCAGGGAACAATTAGTAAAGCCTACAATAAATCACATGTATTTCTAAGATTTACATATGCTCTTGTTGGTTGAGTTACTTTGGCAGTTCAGATTTAATGTTTTTAATGAGATGATTGAAGTCTATAGTTTCTCACTACAAATAACTTCATTACTAATAGGGGTAGAATTTTATGGATACTGCATTAAAAAAACCAAACCACTAAACAATCAAACCACAAAATAGAAATAAAAAACCCCAAACCCAACTCCTCAACTGAAAAGCTCAACAAGCCGACGACCCAGATCTGTTTCTTTACTTGTGTACTTTTAGCCAAGAAGCTATTTCCTTCCTTTCTGGTGCTGTAGAGGAGTATGAAGGACAGGCTTACAGCGTCCTGTGCTTATTGGGACTAGAACTACACCACAGGGTTATGCATTGCCATTCTCCAGTCCTGCTAATTACTATGGGAAAACTAGGAGGGCAGTCCTGTGTTCAGAGGTCATACAGAACAGCACTTCAAGAAGGTGATGAATTTTATAAGAGCAGACATTCTTTGGCACTGTTACTGTGATAGAGCTACAAGGTCTACCTGAAAGTTCCTCAGCGTTTAAGAACTTGTAGTAGTTCTAGAGCAAGTCTGTTAGCAATAGTATGCTAATGAAGCCTTGTTTCAAACTGACAAGCTCTAACCAGGACGTGAACAACAAATTCCATATTCACTTATAAAATGGAGTGAAATAGGATGAGGAGCCAGAAAATGGGAGACTAGCAGCAGCCAGCAGATTAATACCTGTTATGTTTAAAAAATGATTCTTAAATATATCACCAGTGCTCTAATCTGTGTCATACTTAATTTTGAAGGCAGAAGTGATCCTAGACTTCATCTCCAGACTTAACTTGACAGCGTTTCGGAATCAAAGATTTATTTTTTCTTTTTAAATTAGAGTTGCACTATATTTTTTAAAGTTTTTATACTAGTGATGATTTTTTATAGACTCCTGCCGGCATTATAGTGTTATGTAGTAGCAATCATACACGTGTGTGTTTGCTAGTACAGAGTTAACCTGTCACTGAAATGTTTTGGTGAAATAAATACCCATCCACCACAATTATATAACTGACTTATAATATTTCTCTTGAGCTTGTTACAATTAGGTTACAGTTAACTTTTTCCCTCTTCAAAGGAAAGTTGAGACAAGTAGGCCAAAATGTGCTAGTAGTAGAACTTTCTTAATTAGGAAATTAGGCTACTTCTTTCAGTAGACAACAAGCATTGTGTTTTTCTTAAGCCAAGGAAACTTAGCCTTGCTGCGTTAAACATTAAAATGCATCTAACCCACAAAGTCTGGATTTAAGCAAAGTATTGATCCTATATTTGTGTAGTGTGAATTGTTGATCAGGGAGCTTTAGTAGCTCTAACTGTTGAATTAAAAGTGAACTCTCCAAATTCTGTACAATCATGACAGTGGCTTAATCTGAAGGAGACAGGTTACCACCATGTAATGAAAAGCAGCACTTTTTTGATGCTGCAACCCCTACTCTGACAATTTTCTTGGTGAAATGCAAAGTTTGTTTTAATCTGTTCCTAGGTAAGGCCAGATTAATTGCCTCTACTACTTCCACATTTCTGGGTTGCCCTTGAACCTCCTTTCATGTCTCAAGAATGGATGAAGTTTTCCTCTGAACTATTTGATTCTCTGGTTTGGGCATCAACTATTATTTTTCTGGCACAGAGCATCAGAAGTGAAGGATAATTAAGCTGTGCTTTCAGCCTGGTGGTTTCTTGGATCTTCCAATACATAAAGCACCAGCTCCATCAGTGTCCTTTTGTCCTGTCTGCTGCGTGGCTGAACTCTGCCTCTTTTGTGTAGCTCCTCACCTTGGGGGCAGTGGGATATCAGTGTTGGACCTTGTCTGTTCTTCTCCAGACAGGCAGCTGACCTGAACAATTGTTTTGGTTTTGGCATTAATGTTAGTGTTACCAAAGAATGTGAGCTGTGACACTAATTAGGGTAATGACTGAGATTCAACACCTTGTAGATTCCTGGGAGCAATGTTTTCTATAGCATTGTCCCAGTGGGCTAAAATGATGATTTACAGTTTTAATACATTTTTATCTCCTTAAACTTATATTACAGAACTTTATCAGCCATAGAACTATTAACATACAACTGTTGGAATATCTGTAAAACTCATTGAATTGGTTGACTAAAATGGCTTGCAGGAAACCTTTTGCAGAGTATGAATCAGCTTCAAATGGAAGACAGGTATGGAAGAGTTGAGAGTGAATGGAGTAACCTTTCTGACTGGCATGTTCCACAGCTTGTGTTTCCCCAGGGCTTTGAATTCATGCTCTAACAAGGACATAATGAAAGATGCTATCTAAAATACGTTTTGATTTTTATCATTTGGGTGTAACCAAATGGCTGCATTTCAGAGGTATTACTCATTTCAGCAGTGCTACTTCATTCCAGCGATGCTGGTCTGCTTCACAACTGAATTAACTTATCTGAGAGATGCTGAGTCTAAGAAGTGTTATCCTCATTTATAGATAAAGGCCATTAGCTGTCCAGAGTCATACAGGAAGTTTGTGGCAGTGATGAGAATAGAACCAGGTCTCCTGACTCTGTCCTGTGCTTAATCATATGACAATCCTTCTGACTGGCCGAAAACCTTCTCTAAAAGAATTAATGTGTTAAATAATTTTAGTGGGAGATCGCACCTCAGCTGACAATGTTATAGATGCTTTAAAAGGCATTTACTAAATAATACTTTTACTTAATACTAGGGGGAAAAATAAATGGAGGGACTAGTTGACCAGATTTTTCTAGATATTTTTGAAATTTAGTTCTAGCATTGAGTTTAACCTAAGATCCATGAGTTACTCTATCATGAAGTCAAGGTTCTTGCTCCAGAAATCGTATTTCAACATGCTGTTTCATTTAGCCTTCTCAGGGAAACTACATTTTTAAAATAATACAGCACAAGAGGATATTCAGCAGCTTTCATTTTTTAAAAAAGCCCTCTCAAAAATAATAGAAAATTATTGCAAATTAATTTTTTATTCCAGTGGTTCTTAGCATATGGGAGTATGTTTTGAGTAGCTTGTGTCAGCCAGCTCTCTTTTGTGGCAGATGCTGGTGTGCAGCAGCTTTCCCCACGCTGCAGCATAAAGGACATTTTACATCATTAATCTACAGGGCAGTTTGTTGCAATGCAATAAGAGACATATTGTAAATATTTTTTTCACTCAGCTGAAGCAAGACTTCCAAACCTATTCACATTGTCAAATCCTTCAGAGCCAAGTTGAAAAATAGCTTTTTCTGGAGCTTCAAAATGAATAATGGATTTATCTCTACAGCACATCAACAGAATTACCTTGTCATACTCTCAGAAAATGCAGGTCTATGTTTTTGATTCAAAAGATTTTTAAGATTAAAGGGTTGAGAGTAGGTTGGGTTTATGGTGTGGTGGAAATTCAACTCTTCACTAGGTTTAGACTGTTTTGATGTTGGCTGCATCTCCTTCAGTTTGGGTCTAGAACTTGGAACTTAGATGTGTCTTCAAGGGTTATTTATATGTAGCAATGTAACACAGAGTATTTATAGATGTTATCAGACTTTTCCTAAAGAGACATTTGCTAGGTTCCTGTTTAGGTCATCTTGTTACTATTTAAAGCTTTCTTGAGTGAGAAGTCTGACAAATTGTGCTTTTTAGCAAATACACAATTAGAGCATGCTGCAGCAGGCCCTGGAGGGAGGAAAACCAGTAGGGTGAATTCTGTGTGTACATGCAGTGTATCATGGGCAGTGTTTAACTGCTTAATTCTGTATGCTGGCTTCATGTTTGAGTTTAGGAACAGCATAAATAAAAATGTCCATTTAAGAAAGTAACATGGTCTCAATTATATCCTAAGAACTTATGGGAGTTCAGGGGGTTCTCTCCTCTCTCAAAAGCACAGGGTTATAATTGTTGCAAGTGTGACAATCTCAAATATGGGGGGCATGGTCATAGGCTGGTTCTACTTTTATGTGAAATGTGTTCTTAGCTGCTAATGTCACTTTTCTAATATTTACTGTAGTTACCACACAGACTCAAATAAGTAAACAGGAAGGGAGGGGGAAGGTTAGAGAGCTACTGCAACAGACCACGTGTTCAGCTCTCCTGAAGCATTGCAGGGAGAACGAGCTTGTCTTAAATGCTTCTTGTCAATTTGGATATTTTGCTTTGTAAATTGTCCTAATCCTGATTAAATACCGGTGTTGAACAATAAGAGTATAATTTGTCATCATTTGGGCTGTTGTTTCTTGCTTGATCATAGTTGAGACTTTCCTCATTTTTTACTGCTGGATAGGAAGAGACATCATTATGGTAGGAAAGGCCTGACGTCATCATTCCTGTTTCAAATGCTTTGACGGGAAGTAGAGGTGAAAACCACAAAGCTAGAATCTACATCTACTACTAAAAAAAAAAAAAAAAATTGAGATTGTTTATCTCCACTTTGGAAGTGTACCATTATTTTAGAAGTTACAGAAGGTTCTTAGACTGTGATTATCAGAACTAGAGCTTCAAGTAATGGTTTCTTTGCCTAATGAATCTCCCTTTGTAAAACTAAATTTCTTTTAAGTCAGCTGCTGCTAAAACCAGGTACCAATACTGTGCTCTTTTGCAAGGATATTGTGACTCATCACTGATGGTAGCTTTACTGATGTGAATTTATATCTAAGCTAAAGATACTGTTGCATGAAGCTGTGAGCTTTCCCATAAAAAGAGGTGTAGTTCAGTAATCTTTATAAATATACATGTAATTCAGATTCTGAGAAACAGCGCAAGCAACATTATCATGTTTAGCAACAAAGTGTTGGTATCATAGTTTAGTAAAAGTAACTTTTCAATTGAAACTTCTGCCAAGAAGAGGGCAAGATTTCTTTCCCTGTGATGGGCTTGTATGTGTTGTTCTTCATTTGATTTATATTTGTATCAGAGGTGAGATTCCCATGTGTGATAAGGTTTTTTTTTTTGTTTCTAATTATGCAGGTTGGAGATATTGTGAAGGTTACAAGGATGAATATAAACGGTCAGTGGGAAGGAGAAGTCAACGGTCGAAAAGGGCTCTTCCCTTTCACACATGTCAAAATATTTGACCCTCAAAACCCAGATGAGAACGAATGACTCCCTCTGCCCGATTTACACTGCTGCTTCATTTTCCTGGCTATCATTAGCATTGTTTGAGGTGGGATGATGACTTAATGGCACATTGCTAGCATTGCCCATTTTCCAGCTTGCTGCAGTTTGACGGTTCTTTTAATATACATTTGGAATACATACAACTGAAGTCACTGCCTGACCTTCAGACTATAGTTGCGTCATCCAGAATTTAGTTTCACTTTTAAAACTTTATTGGGCCTTAAGCTGGAGAAGACTGAACTGGAATATAGCAGAGAGGTATGGGAAAAAACCTTTCCTGTTGAGACTTCTGTGGACTTTTTCTGGTTTGCTCAGTAGGAAGAGCCCTAATCTTAGATCAAACATGCAATTTGTGCATTACTGTCCAACAAAAAGCAACAACAAAAATGCAATTTTAGAACTGAAGAATATTTAGTTTTAAAATTACCTGTCCTAAGGTAGTACATTTTAAATGATGGTCTCTTTAAAGGACAATAATTGGAGCTTATGTATTCTAAGCAGTTGTATTAGACGCTGCTCTTTTCTGTTAACTCTTAAGCTTGTTGTTGACCTTCCTGAAACAGTGTGTGTTAAATGCAAATAACCATTGATTGAGCTGCATTGAAGCTGAGGCATTTATTTATAAGGAAACTTAGGAGGGGTTGATACTTGTAACTTGGTTTTGACATATTTAATGCATTTCTGTTGATTTTTGCAAGCACTAACTGTAGAAAGTGAGCTTTAAGGGGAAACACTTTGGCCTGGTCTACATACAGCTCTTCTGCAGTGTTGAAAGTGTAGTTTTACTAATATAGAAGTGCTTGTTGCCAAGCTGTTACTTGGTAGACAGATCAGATAGCCATGGTGAGGAGAGGTAGGAGCGGGACAGAAGAACTTGGCAAATACCAATAAAATCCTCTTATTTAAACATTTTATATCCATTTCTCTGCAAGCTCCCTGCTCTCTCCAGAGTTTCCTAGCTATGTCAGCCCCAGCTCATCAGAAGCTCCTTTTCAAACACAGTACCTTTTTACCAGGGTGTCTGTGTTGTTGTGCTTTTCTTCCAAAGCAGCTTTCATCTTCTTTTTTCTCCTTCCTTCTTTTTCCTTGCTTGTATCCCAAGTCCTCTGCATGCTGGCATCTTTTTTTTTTTTTTTTTTTTTTTTTACCTTTCCTAAGGTATTGGCTCTGGTCTACATGTGACCCAGGTCCCTCCCCCTCCTAGCATCCTCTAGAAAGTGGTTAATTGGTGTCAGCTGCCTGGGTTCCCCCATGTGATAAGTTAATGCTCCGGCTGGAGGAGGCCACAAAGGTGTCTGTTATCAGTACAGCTTCTTCCCTATTTCTGTACCTAAGCTATCCTGCTGTAGTTGTTCTACAGCAGGGAACTCATGGCTGCAGCTGGGCGAGTGCAGTTCATGCCATGCAGGTGCTCATCCTGAACCTGGGTGCAGGATATGAAAGCATAGGTACAGTGGAGTCCTGTGCCAGCTTCTTCAAATGTGTGTTGTAGGTGAACTGGAATGCTATTTTTAAAATGATGGAACATTGAATTAACAGAATACACGTCTGCAAAGATACAACTGCAAAACCTCCCTTTTCAGACAGCCTGGTTAAGGCAGATGTCCGATCTGGAAAACAGCAGCTCCCATTTTTCAACTTTTGAAGGCTGTTGGTTGTAGCAAAATGAGAAACTTCAAACACCTGCAGAATGTCATCAGATCTGATAAATGTCTAATGATATAAACATTGTCTTAAGTTCCAGCATGTTTTCTTGTTGATTTGTGTTGCTTGATCCTAATAAAAGCACGTTGTTTGTAGTTTATGTGGAAGTGCCATTAGATCCTTAGTTGGAAGGCACTGAAGAACTGCAGAAATGGCATTTGCGAGCAGACATTCAAAATGCCAGGTTTTAAAGAAGTTTCTCCATTCATCTATTAGCTGTTTTCTGTAGTATTGATCAAGTGGCTGACAGTCTAGAAGTTCTTGTAGAGCATTTTACTACCAAATTAACTGTGAAGTAGAGTAGCATTGACTGAAGTGTTTGGTGCTGTAATTCTTGACAATAGGCATTGACATTTTGTCTTGCAAAGAAAAGCTATGCAGTTCTCTTAACTAAAGAAGGTCATGCTTTTCCTGTGCCCCAACAATACCCGCACGTTTACTACACAGATTGTACTACTGAAAGTCATCTTCTGAATACAAACTGCACTAAACTCAGTCTGCTGCAGAGAAATCTTATTTCAGACCTGACCTAGTTACAGGCAGCTCTTCAGAAGACTGATTGTAGAATTCTTCCTTTGCACGGTAAATAAATACTGTGAGATTTGAGATCTTGAACATAACTTTTAACCTGATTTTTTTTCACTGAAATAAACGTCTTGACTCATCCCCTCATTGAATAAGGTGTACGCTTTGAACACAGACATTGTTTTTGGCTAATTATGTTCTGATACTGCAGAAAAGCAAAATATTTTACCTTCAAAACTATGCAAGATTTGTGTATAGTGGCATCTGATGCAAAGACAAGAATTCTTGAATTTCTGTGAACCTGGTTTTAGGCCATGAATGAACAGTGTTTCTCCAAGTAGCAGCGGTGTGGTTCAGGTATGTAAATGTGGTCTCAATGTAGCATACTGACCAGCCTAAGCTGATTGTAACCTTGCTTCAAAATGTGTCTTGGCTATTTTACTATGAGACAAGTATTTTCATATAAAGACTGCATTGGATCAGTGTGTGTTTCTCTTTGAAGGACTCTGGATTCTCAATTGCTTGTCGCTTGCTTACACGTGTGCTGTCGTTTTATGAAACCTCTTAAATCTGAGTGATAACCTATCAGTGTAAATGTTCTTGGGCGTGTAAGGTAACCTTAATATGAAGCATGAGAGCCTACAAGTGATGGCTTCAATCTATGCACCATTAAAGTTGTCCTTGCTTTGGAACTAGGAGCTGGTGTAATGACCTGGTGCCACAGTAGTCAACTATCACGAAAGGCTTGGCTTCCTTCTGCTGTGTACATGTGTATATAGACATTGAAGCCTCTGACCAGTCTGAAAGTTTAAATTAAAACTGTTTTAATCAGTGTCCATCACTGGATAAGCGCTAATTTAATTCATGATTGTTTACAAATTGGGAAAGAATAAACAAAAGGGAATATCGTGTTTGGGTTGAGGCTCTGAAGAGCCTGAGCATTATTTTTGTAAAGGGAAAAACAGCATTCTTTGTGCCATTTCATGTGCCTGTAAAGTAATTTTTTATATTGTATTAACATCCTGGGAATGAGTGGGCTGCCTTTGTTTTCTAGTCCAGTTTTCAAGCATTTTCCTCAATACCTGCATTTGAAAGTGAGACCTGCCTAAAAGACTGCCTTTTGGGACCAGTGAAAGTGTTCCTGTATAGTTGTCATTTTCTGTTTATTTGTGTTAAAGTGTATTTTGGGACAAGGATACAATTACTGCAGTGGGAAAGGTGGCCTTGTATTTGAGACAGTCTTCACTGTGTAAACTTTTAAACACAATATGTAATTTAAAGACCATGATCTTCAGGCAATAATATTAAGTGTAAGCTTTTAAAATTTATTTTGGGGATCATAGCTTGGTTTATTTTTTGTGCTATAAGATTAACAGTATTAAATGAATTATATTCTTAGAATATACGGAGTGTCTTTTCTTAAGATTAGTGCCTTTTTAATTTCTTACTCCACTTAATTCATAGAACTGGTCCCAACATCAAGCCACTGTGTTTTTTCCCCAACGCCCTGTTTGTACAGTCTAAATAAAACTTGCCTCAACTTACAGTATTATTTGTTGTCTTTAGTCTTAAAACCTTGATGATAACAGCAGAGTGTTTAAGCCCTTACTCTGTCATTACAATGCCCTGTTTTGTGGGTGAACAGAGTGTGCCAACTGAAGTTTTCCAGAATCAAAGGAAGAATTAAGCAGGAGAAAACACGGTTGCCAGGCTGAATGATACTCTCCTGTTGCATCCTCGTGCCACTTCTCAATGCTGCTGGGCTCTGGAGGTTCACATGAAAAAGATGCAGCTCGGGTTATACAGATTATCACTGTCTCCTCCACCCTGACGCCCGACACGTCCATGCTCTTCCTGCTCTTCCATCACTGTATTTATTGTGCTCTTTGGCTAAGGCTCTTAAGGGTCTCTGGAAACCATGACCTTTGTTTACTGTGATGCCCTTGACTGTGCTTGTAAGAATGACTGGTTTATGCAACAGTTTGGATTTTGCTTATTTTTGGTTGAGTAACTAAGGTGTAACCTGTGCAGGCACTGGAGAGCAGTGACTGGGGCTCTGGCCCCTGCTGTGAGGTACCAGTGCAATACGTCAGAAACATCTGTGTTTGGAAGTCAGAACCCACATCCTCATCGTCTTCTGCCATTTTAGTCAATCCAGATCAATAGTAACTTAACTAAACGTAAGGGGTTTTTCAGTTAAATCATTAACAAGGTGTTGATACTTGAGGTGATCCTGTATAGGAGGAAAACTTAAGAAGAACATCAGCCACTCAACTGGTGCAAAGGAGAAGCCTACAAAGCTTGTGTTCATTCCCTGGACTCTGTAGGTATGGTGACAGCCTCGTGTTTGTCTTCTCTGGAGTACAGATTTCCATGTGATGTTAATAAACATTCATAGCCAACTCTGCATAGTGTCTTATCATCAAATAGTCACATTTGGCAAGTTATATTTTGCCAAAAATCAGTTGTGTTTCAAAGGCACAAGCAAGAATAGGTCAGATACATAAAGCAGGCTTGGTAATCCTGCTTCAGGCTAAAAGGCAAAAAGCCAAAGGTAACAAGCAAGCAGTAACTCAAGGTGGGTTTATTTGTCTTAACCTGCATTCAGGCTTTCACTAATGCAAATCTGAAGTAGTTCGGTTACTTCAGTCCAACAACAGGACTAAGCAGCATAAGCATCCATTTTTAGTGCAAGCTGGGATGAGCTGGGTTCATCTGTTTGTCACTCATTTAGTTAAAAGGTTTTATTTCTAAACCATTGTGATGACAAATGCCCTTTAAGACATACCCACAGGTGTGTCTGTTGGAGTTTACACCAGTAGGAATTACCCCTAAATACACCAAATAAAATGCAGCCACAGCAGAACGCAGTTCCTTGACATTTTTACATGATTTTCCATAGTGTGGACTGTGCACAGATGAAAGCTCCTGAGGTCCACACTCACCAGCAGGGTTGGCTCACCTTGGAGCAACTATACTGATTTCTGTTCCCCACATTGTTTCCTCTGCTTTTTTTTTAGAGGACAGCTCAGCTGCTGCTGCAGCAGCTGTTGAACCACCAGTCAGAGCTCAGAAGGGAAAGGTAGAGTAGTTCAATTTCAGGAGCCCTCCATCCCCCGAGCTGCAAAGTGGCAGTCACTGTGCAAACAGCTGAGCCCTGCCTGCAGCAGGGCCACATGTCCAGGCAGGACAGGCCAGCAGCAGGGAAAGAAACCATCACAGCTGTCCCAGAGTGAGCCTCCTGCTCCGAAATGCAAGCCCTAAGATCTTGCCGAGAGCCATAGTGGCACCGATTATTGTGAGTCACTAACACAGGCTGTTGTGTGCCCACCCTGAGTCAGGCTATCCAGGCACTGCTCCAGCTGCCCAACATCCCCGGGAGCAGCCTGGGAACCCAGCGCCCACCACTGTGACTCAGCCCATCTGCTTCACGGGGGCTCCTGCTCCAGCCTGGCACAACCTTGGAAGCTAAAAGCTGAGCTACCTCTGCTCCGTGGTGTGACAGTGCTCACCAGGGACCAGCAGCCCCTCGGTGCAGCCTCACCTGCAGAAGATCCATCCCGCTGCTTCCGAGGCAGGCAGGGGAGCGAGAGGGGAGAGGGAATTAACGCAGTGCTCCCCTCAGTTAACCTTCCCAGCACCTGCTTGCTTCATTCCAGGCATTTTGTAACCAGAACCCTCCCTGCACGAGTTACTAGTCTCACCCGCCACTGGCACACCAGACAATTGGGATCAGAGCTAAATCTGGGGTATCCACAGGGAACTGGCTCCTGCTTTGTACGTCCTGGCTGGTCCAACAAGGGCAGCTGAAAGTCAGCACTGAGAAATCCGTCACTTGCGTTTGGTCTGGAAAATTATCACTAATGCACAAGTGAAAGTGTGGATCCCAAGGGACTGTTAATCCCCCTCGACTGCACTGATTACCAGTCTCTGCTATCCAGTGAATCCGCTCCAGACCCTGGCGCAGGAGCAGCTTTCCCTGGGCTGTCAGAAGGCGGCAGGGGTTGAAGGTCAGTGCTGGATGTGCTGCTTTGCCTTCCTCCAGCTGCCCCTGCACGCAAAATCCAACTGATTTGAGGGGAGAGGAAAGTGCAAGGAGAGGATGCTGTTTTGAACAGACAGAAGGGACTGACATAAGTGAACAACAGGAGTTGGTTTGAAGCTCTTGGCACTCGACTCCTGTTCAGCCCATCACCACTCAGCAGCCAAGCTGGAGACCTCCAGGGATGTTCCTGACAGAAGTGACAAACCCAGCTAGGCCTTAGAGTGCACTGTTGCTATTCTTGTCATAAAAAATATAAAAATCAAACTTGCCCATTTTTCATTACTGGGAAGTTATGACACCCTGTATTTCTATACTCAATTTCCACATTTTTTAATGTATTCTGTTACTTTACTACTTTGATCTGGATTATGTGGTAATTCAGGGGCTCTCATGGGGACTTCTACCTGCTCAATCCATTTCTATTATGTTAGACCATCTCTTTTTTTCCCTCTTCTTATGATCAGTGATACAATTAATCACTGACCTTGAAGAGAAACAGCTTTTCTCTTTCCAGGTATCGCAGCTGGTGCTCTGGCTCTGAGTCTGCACTGACAACAGACACACAGCTCTGGGCTGGATTCCTGCTGAGCATCAGCCTCATGCTCTGCACGGCACAAAGGAAATGTAATTCATCAGGCTTGGCCTTCCTCATGTAAGGAAGAGCCATATCCCACAAAGATCGAATACCTCCCGCTGTGCCCGACTACCTGGAATAGCTGTGCCTACTCGGCACTTTGGAGAACTAGATCTAAAATTAACAAAAATAATTTCCCTGCAAGAAATAGCACCTTGGCCTGGACACGGGACACATCAGCAGGAGTCTGAAACAGAAAGGCTAAAATTAACTCAGGTCTGGGATTCTGCTGAATGCGCTAACACAGGTCTGACCATCACATGCAGGATAAGCAGCACTGTGGGAAATCTCTGGCCTAAATCACCCCAAAATACAGGATGTACCCCAGTAGTGACAAAAAGGTTACTCCCACTACCCAGTAGCAGCTCTTGCCTGCATGAGGCTCAGTGATCCACCTTTACCATCACTAGTGACCATCTGATCGAGGCAGAGGTGGGTGATCAGATTGAAACAGCTCTCCAGCCGCTGCTGGATTTCTAGCAAGGGTTTGTGCTGTACAGCAGTGGAAGCCCACAGACCTCCACAGTGGTGTTTGTGGGATCAATACCAGCAAATTTTAATAGACAAAAATAAAGGCACATTGGAGAGCAGCCTAGGAACAGAAAGTGTGCACAGTCCTTGACAGGGCAGTAAAGATGTGGGACTTGCATCCATCAGCTGTGCAGGGCTCATGCCCCCCTCGCTGCAGTGCCCTGATTTCAGCCCACACTGCAGCCCTGCAGCCCCAGGGCAGCACTGCATTGGAACAGCTGTGGAAAATTGAGGGGAATGGAGATGGTGTACCTGGAGAAGCATGGGCTGATTTAACAACCCTCCCTGTTGCTAAATGCTCCATGGACTCTGCAGTCATCACCCAAAATAGATCCACAGTCCGTGCCTCCTCCAAAAGACAGTCCCTGCTGGAAACACGTCAGGGCATTGCTTGGGGCAGTGATTTGCTGCAGGAGCCACCTTGGGAGATGCTAGCACTGTGCCCCACTGTATCTGGCTCCTTTCCCCCTCCCGTACCATTCAAGCTGCCTGTTGATGCTTGTTACAGCCTGGGAACATGAGACACAGGGCTCAGCCCAGTGAGGAATCTAGGCAGGGTTTGGGTAGAAGGGAGAAAAAGTCCTGCATTAACCTCACAAATCCACCACACGTGGCTGTCACCTACTGTGCAAGACACAAGGGGTCCCTTCCTGGCAGTGACCAAGGGGCTCCAAGGCAGCCCCTGCGGCAGCCTCATCTCTCTGGGACCAGACACACTGCCCAGGAGCCGCCTGTGCTTCCTAAAGCAGGGACACATCCTCCCCATGGAGAGCAGCCCGTCCTGGGTAACCACCCCCTCCTCCCCTTGTTTTGCTGCCAGGTACCTCCTAGAACGTGAGCTGCTCCAGCCCCAACTTGCCCAACACTTGGCTTCTGTCAGCACCTGAGCAAGTCACGCAAAACCCTGGCTCCACACACAGCACGACAGCCCCAGAGCTTCGCCCCTTGTGCGCTGTAACCACAAAGCAACAATGCAGATGGTTTCTCAGCTTTCTGTTCTCCACACTGCCCTGAATGCCCTCGCTGCAGCTTCAGGCCTCAGCACCTTTGCAGCAACCCCCCTGCAGGCTGCCCCAGCTGTCCCCTCGCAGGTCACATGCAGTCACTGGGTGGCACTGTGCCCCTGCCTGTGCATGCCCGGCTCCAGCCTCCTCCTCTGCTCGGGGGGGGGGGGGGGGGGGGTGGGGTCCGGAGGAACCCCCGGCTGGGCCAAGGGACAAAGGCTCTCCTTGCCAAAGTGCACCCACACGTGGCACCGAGAGATGCTCGGGGACCCCAGGAGCCCACAGGGTTGTAACCCCAACGCTCAAACACGGGCTTCTCCTGCCTCCCTGCCAGGGTCTCTCTCCTCACTGTGGTTACATTTTCATTACCGTGGCAAAAGGAGATCAACTGCATCCTTACAATACGCCCCTCCATAAAACTAATAGGCCAGGCAATTGGGAGAGGCCTGTGAAGTACTTTATAGTCTGGACTCAAGGAGTTCGTGCCACAGCTCACAAGCTGTCCCAGCCCTACATCCCAGCAATCACAGCATTATTTCTCCCTGCCATCCCCACTTTCAGCCTGGGAGCAGCACGAGGATGAGCATGGTGCCCCCACATCTGCTTTTGCTTGTCTCCTGCCACCCAGAGCCTCACCCAACCCCAGCTGCACAAGGCTTTTAGGAGCAACCATAAGAATCTTTGCAGGGCACCATAACACAGCTCTGCCCTGATTCCTGGAGCTTTCACACCATCATTGCATGTCAAGGGTCAGAAGGCTGCACCCAGCACTGGGCCAGGGCAGAGGCCAGGGAGGTCCTTTGTCAATGCTTTGCCATTTGCTTCATTTGCAGTTGAAAGCCAGAGGAGCAGAGAGCCCTTCTGACACTCTGATGGCAAAAGCGCTCAGCTCTGTAGAAGACCCTTCCCTCTGCAGTGACATCCCGTGTTTGTTTGGGAAGCTGGGGGGACACATGTGGTGTAACCCAGAGCCCCATTTCAGAGGGTACCTGGTGAGGCTTGAGGGACTGTTTTGCCTTGCTGGGACCTGGCCAGTCTCAGTGATGCACTCCAAGTGTTCCTAGAGCAGGGAGCTGGGCTCTGGCTCCAGCAGGGGCTGGGTGGGTGACCCTGGGGACAGCAATAACCAAACAGAGCAGCCACTGCCACCTTCCCTCTTCCTGCTGTGTAAAAGCTGCCCAAGAAAAGCCTCCTTTAATCGCTCCCCCTACATTAGACCTTCCAGGGGAAATTAGCACAAATGCAACATCAGTGGCACCAAGGGAACAGACCCTGAATGACTTGGAGGGAGGTTAATTAGTTTGTTAAAATCCTTCTCTCTTTAGTTGCCATCTAAAACTCCAAGCCTTGACAAACAGTTGGGAAAAAAGGTCTCTGCAGAAATCAATGCTCTTTAGAGGTAAGAGCTAAAGATCCTCCAAGGAGCATACTGTTGGGAAATAAAGTGGAGAAGACTATTCCTCCACCATTAAGGTAGAAGACGAATGTTAGATCGGAAAGCAAAAGGTCTCCATAAAAGTCAGAAGGGAGACAAAGAGCCCATTTCTCCCCCTGTGGTTTGACTTAAGGGTCAAACTTAAGGGTACTACTTTGCCTTAGTATCCCCACCTACCCTGCAACAGAGGTGCTGAAAAGCTTAACAGGCTTTTGCAGAACTAATTCAGGTTCCCCAGATACTCAGTGCCAAAGACATGCCAAGTGTTGTTGCCTGTCCCTTGGGAGGACCATCCTCTCAGTGCTGGAGCTGTCAGCAGACAGAATCCCCACTCCCAGGCACACCAGCCACGGAACACAGGTGTGCTAGGGACAGGAAAAAAGCTCCACAGCCCCTTAAAAACAGTTTCCCCCTTGGATTAATTTAATAGATGAGTGTACTGACTCCAGAGAATTTTGTGCAACTCTCAGCCCACCATAGCTGCCCTGAGCACAGTGGCACCAGGAGCTTCTCACAGAGCGGGTGTGTGCTCACAGTGAGACATGGCCCTCCCAGTTCTTCTGCTACTTCCACTGCCACTGTAGGGTTGTAGTGGGAGGGCAAAAGCACAATACTGCAGCTTAGTGACTGCCACAGGCAGCACTTTGGGACTAAAATTTCCTTGAGTACCTGGTTTACAGTTGGGGCTAACTTCAGTCTCCACATCAGAGCTCTGTGCTGCCCCACGGGGGACAGAAGGGCAGACAGTTCCAGCTCCAGAACCAAGTCTCCTTTAATCTAAGGACATGACTGCTTTGCTAGACACATGATGACCTGTGTGCCCTGCCTTCTATACTGTCCACTGATGCTTATATTACAAAAGCCACCACATCATCTGATTCTGCCCAGCTGTCTAAAAAAAACAAAACAAAACCAGACAACATCCTGTGTACCGCTGGGACCTCTTTTTCAGAGGCTGTGAACTCATCTGCATCCAGCACCAGGATGGATTGAACAAACTGAAGCAGTATTTTATTGCTGAAGCATAAAACACGGGAATAAACAAGCACCGAAGTGCTACTGATCATTAAAACCAGATGGGAGCCCATTTACTGCCTCCAGCAGCGAGGTGCCACGGCTGCTCCACTGGGGGCCCCTTGAAATAGGAAACCTAGCACACCATCTGGGAGGTGCTGGATGGCAGTGGCTACAGGCAGCCCCCGCAATTCCAGCCTGGAGTTATCCGCACTGTCCTCTCACCACCACCCCAGGGATAACCAAGGAGAGACAGAGCTCTTAGTCCTGGCTCCAGAAATACAGTCACCCCTCTAAGGTTGTGCCTGCATGAAAATGCCCTGGTAGGGACAAGTGGCCCATTGAGGGCCAGTCCCACTGGGCAGAGGAGGTGGGATGGGGAGAATCACAGGCCAAATTGTCCACACACAGACCAGGGACTTGGCAACATTTCAGCAGTATTTGTTCAAATGCACATCAGAGAACCATCAGGGGTTCTGGTCATTCCTGTGTAATTCAGCTCTCAGGTGGATTATCCAAAGCAGCCCAGGCCTGACCTTCCTTACCAACCAATGCTGTCTGGCATGGCAAGTGAAGTACTATGGTGAGAAGAAGCCAGGGGCTACTTCCTCTCCTTCCTAATCAACACACCTCCCACAGATAAATGCCCGAAAAGGACATTCCCAGTCTGAAGTACTGGAAACTGGCCTCCAGGAACAGCTCCATCCTGAGTACCCCCAGCTGCAAGCTGAGCTCAACCCCCTCCTTAGACTGAAGCTTTGCACCTTTGTCTCCAAGTCCCATCTTCCCATGGCAGGGAGCCCTCTCAGCAGTCAAAACCAGAGCACGGCATGGGGCCAGGGATGGATTCCTGGGCAGCCCGAGAGGAGATGCAAATGGAGCAGGAGACTGCTGGAGAAGCAGAGACAGACAGATGCTTTTACACTTCAAAGGGAACAGGGCCCTGTGAGGCTTTCAGGAATACGCACAAATCGATAGACTCCTTTCAAACACCGAGCACATTTGCTCAAGTGTGAGGCAATTATTCCCTGAGGATGGAGGCAGGACAGGGCCATTAACAGCCACACGGGCAGGATGAGGAACATGCGGCGGCTCCAGGCGGACCGCCAGCCCAGCCTGCGGAGCGGAACACCGCTGTCCCGGCTGAGCTTTCTCATCCAGGATTTACAAAATGCCCTTGTGTCCCCAGGGGCTCTACAGGGAGCACATTAGTGTCATTCAGCCTATGTCAGTGCAATGCTCAGCACATCACTCTGGTAAACAGCGGGTTTGATCACATCCCCTCCACTGCTCTCCTTCACTGCCTTTATCCTTGGAGGGCTGACTTATGCTTACTGAAGCAATTCTCGTTTCCCCCTCACCCAAACGCTGCTGGGTGGTGCCTGAGCTGCTCTGGAGAGCTCTGTCTCCACGGAGCCCCTTCTGGATGGCAAAGCAGAGCCCAAACCAGCTTGTGGGCGAGCAGAGGGCTGGCTGCTCAGCACGAACAGAGCCAGCATGGGGACAGACCCCGCGGTGTGACAGGAATCACGCCTGACTCATCCCTGTCTACTCTGCACCAGCACTTCCACGCAGATTACCCTTAATGCACCATCTCCCAGCAAGGATGTTACAGAGACCACAGGTGTCGGTGCTTTGCGACCCCACAGATGGGAGCTGGAGTGACAGTGCCAGCACACAGGAAGTCTCTCCTGTGAACAGCTGCTGTTTTACATGTACAGTCTTATTTGTACAACGAGAGGCAGAGATACTGAAAGTGAGCAGTGCTTTATGCCTGGTGCATGACTGATGGGAGTGCCCATCCCATATCACTGGCTGCCCACTCTGCTTTATGGAGACACATAATTTACCCTCTTCAGTAAAAATAAATGAGGAAGAAATAAAAATCTCAGCATGTCCCCAAAGAACTGTAGGAAATTAAAATTAAATCCATCCATTACACTCACCAAGCAGGGCGCTGTCTGGGCAGGAACACTGTAGTTGTACACCTGCATGTTCAAAGAAAAATAATTGAGTATTAGAGAAATGGCAGAGGCAATCCAGCACCCCACAGCAAAGTACTTCAGGTCATAAAACAAACTCACACGACTTGGAAAAGCAAAAAAGGAATAACACTAAACTAAGCTGAACAGCAACACTGCTCAGCACAGCTGCAGCACCTCTTCTCAACCCTGCATCAAAGGTTTGCTTCACTCTCACTTAAAATTTTGTCTGATACTGCTGCTCAGGCCCAGCTCTCAAGAATGCTTCAGGGTTTGTTCTGGGACATGGACATTGTGTGCTGTGGAGGAAAAACACCTTTCTTTCTTTGCCGTGTCCCGTAAGCCTCTCCCTGTGTTCCTCCTGCTGTTCCTCAGATTTGCTGTAATGTCCATAAAGCACGTTTAGACCTCACTACAGCCCTGCAAGGCAGCACAGCAAAAACAACTTACCTGGAGGAGCAGGGAGCCAGGCCAGCAGCACAGGGCTGGGAACAGGCCTCCCTCACAGCCAGTGACACCGCGGCAAGGTCGTGTCTCTGAGCACAGCTGTGCCCAGGGCAGCCGGGGGACACAGGACAGACCACCCCCCCCCCCACGAACCAGGAAAATCCCCCCATTCCCCAGCTGGCCCGGCACAGTTTCATCCCTCTCTCTTTGCTCTTGGCCACTCACTGAGCACCTGGAGGCTGAGGGCAGGCAGGTAAGTGGAGACACCTGCAGCCACACATGTGGCCGCTGGTGAGGGGGATGAGGGGCCCACACCGCGGGCAGCAGGGATGTGGCGTGGAGCCGGCCCGGCCCCTCACAGTGGGTGACCAGTGCTGCTTGCTGCTACCAGCCAAATGCTGCCTCCCTCCTGCTAAGAGGCCCTGCGTGGATCCCAACCCGGGACTTGGGAATTAAGTGGCTTTTAAGCTCCGCAATAAAAACCCATTTGACTTGAAGAATGTTGTTTTTCCTGGAAGGGGGTTTGCGCTTGGATTGCCTTAAAGTGACCCGTTACTTAGGCTGACCAAGGACACGCACATCGGAGGCTCAAGGAGCAGCACGACAGGCACCCCAGCCCGGGCAGCCGGGTCAGCCCAAAGCAAGCAAGGAGCCCTGCTCGGCCTGGCTGTCCAGCACCAGGTGGCTCAAGAGCCCCAGCCCCTGTGGGCATGGAAACGCTGCTCCCCAGGATCTCCTCACGCCTCCGTGCAGACAAGGAGGCCCCCCGGCCCCTCAGAGCCCCGCGGGACAGGCAGGCCCTGCCCCGCCCCACACGCCTGAGGGCTCACCCCACACCGGTGCCAGAGCAGCGCGGCCCCGGGGCCGGGCCCGGAGCTCGTCCCACCGCACCATTCCACCAGACCAGCACATCCCTGTCCCCGCAGCACCTGCAAGTTAGGTAAACTCTTAGTGAAACCAGCTGGAAGCTGCGTCTGCAGAGCCAGGGCAGGTACAAGCACAGAGGCCACAGGGCCAGGCCAGAGGGGACCCTGCAGCCCTGGGAGGACGCGCCGTGTCTCCACAGGGCTGTGGGAGAGGTGGGAGCTTTGCAGTGCTGCAGGGAAACAGGTGCCCCTCCCGAGCCTGCAGCTGCCTGTGGAAGAACTGCAGCATTGGCAAGAAAGCATTTTTCTGCCATTCCCATCCGCATTGAAGCAGTGTCAGACAAGGCTTAAGGCTGCAAAAACCAGTAGGAGAAACCAAAATAAATCAAGATCTTTATTTCCCATAGGAAATTTACCTAGATCCCATTTATAGTCCATTTGCCCTCCTCCTTATGTAACTCCTCTGCAGGAGAGGAGCAGAAAACACAGAGAAAATAAACAATTTGCTGCAAAGAATTGGTGCAAGAGCCTGAGTCACATCTAGCAGTGTGAGCAGATAACCTGAGGCTCACTGAACACGCTGTGGAGAACAATGAATGCTGAGATCAACAGCATGCCATGCATGTACAAACTGGCCCCAGGTAACACGACTAAAGCAGAGCACGTTGTGCTTGAGAAAGATGCACAAAACCTACATTTTTGAGTTTATTTTATTAGTCTTAATGCCCTGCCTTCCGCATATCTAATTTTCTTTTATTGAAGCTGTCAGAGGCATTACATTATCTCACATGCGTGCAAAACCAGCATTTCAGTCGAGCTCATACAGACTTTTAAATGCCACAGCTGAAGAAAACAAGCCAGTGGGAACTGCAAAGGGAGGGGGTGGAAGCAGAGTCCAGAGCACACCTACAGGCAAAATCTCCAAAGGCTTCCCAAACCAGCCGAGCAGAGCGCAGTCTCTAAGCAGAGACAGGCGAGCAGAAAGGAAAGGTACTTCTCTAGCAAGTGGGATGATTCACTGAAGAAGGGCAAGCAGTCCTGTTGCAACAGAAGGCTGATGAGTAATTAATGGCTTGTCCTAGGCACAAAGCTGAGTCTTTTACCCCAGTGCAGAGCTGTCTGCCAAACCAGCTCTACCGACAGGCCCAGGGGGCAGCAGTACCTGCACGGCTACTGCAAAGGTTTGAAAGGAAGCGCACTGCACTCATATTTTCACAGGAGTTCCCCAGTGCTGCCCAGTTGTCCTCACTTTCTCATACTCACTGCAGCATTTCATCCTCATTAGCACTCTGTGACAGGGAAACACATCCCAGCTACAAAGATAAAGAAACAGATCTAACCAGGTAGCCTGTGGGGGATGTATTCTCTCTTCTTGCGGGCATGCTGCTGGCAGCGATCCTGTGTTGTGCACAAAGTACCCCCTCGGGTCCCTGCACATGGGGCTCAAGGCACTCACTCAACTCCTCAGCCATTCTGCTAATCTCACCAAGATGTGAAAGACAGTGGTGGCAAAATTAACTACTAATGGCCAGAGACAGCCTTTTACAGCTGACCTGCCTTCATGCACCTGGCATTTGAACAGCAGGAAACCACGATATTCTGGCATTTAAAAAAACCTGCTCCACATTTTTTTTTCCCAGCCAGATTTCTTTTTAAGTGAGTTGCTCACATCCACATGCGTGTCATGCACAGCAGGTACAAATCACTACTGGCCAGGGTGCCATCAGAGGGGAGGCTCACAGGTCATTACGCACATGTACTGTGGCAAAGTCTGACCTTTATTTCAATGCTGCACATCCTCAAATCCTGGGAAGCCCAGGGGAAGTACTCGGCTGCTCTGTACATATCATAATTGTGGTACAAAAGCAGTTAGCAATATACAATTTAAATAAGGAAAGTCATCACAGCTGAGTCCACAAATTTACAGAGCCACTTTTCACAGTAATTTTAACAGTAACAAACATGGCTCAATGTCCCTATGCTATGCAGATGCACAGAGCTGAGCTGGTGCCCCAAAAGCTGGTGCAAAGCCTTTCCCAGCATCCCTGCACAGGGGTCCTGAGGCACCGGGCACAAGCCTGCCCAGGTCTGCTCACAGACAGCATCTTGCTACACACACACACACATTGTACACAGAGAAAACCATCTGGCACACAGGCTAAATGACACACCTCACTGCCTGCTGATGGCTGCAGGCCACACAGCAGCTATTAGTGTGACAAGAAAACGTTCCCTAAATAACACCTAGGAACATGTCTATCTTCCCTGAGAAGCAAAGAGCCTGTCTGACACAAGTCCCCAATGCCAGGGCCATTTGCACTTGGGCAAACAGGGAGGCCTCCCCTCCCTAACAGGAAGATGGAAAGAATTCCTGCTGGCACGGCAGTGCACAGGCTGCTCCTGCCCAGGACAGGACCAGAGAGGAGGGAGGTGGAACCACTCTGATAAATAAACATGGACAGACCCCTACAGACTCCCAAACAGTGGCAAGATGACTTCACACACTCACAGAGTAGTGCTGGAACCACAGCTATAAATGATATTCTCCAGGGGTGGCAGGGAGCAGGAGAAGGAGTAAGTTCACAGTGGAAAATTTCCTTTCCCTCTAAAGGAAGAGGTTGCAGTAACACAGCAGCACTGCTGTTCATGGCCCTGCTTCTAACAACCTTGGAAAGCCTCAGAGGAGCAGCCCCCATTCCATGGACAGCCTCCCTCCACCTCCACAGAATGAAGAGAGTTTCACTGACCTCGAATCTATGGCTGACAGAGGAGGGATGGGCATGGGGACAGGCAGACACCACACGCAGCCTTGCTGCTGCTTCTCCTGCATGGAACAAACCCTTCCCTGCCGGCACGACCCACTGCTGTGCTCCAGACACGCCTCGCTGTGCATTTTACTCTCATCTGCTGCTGCAAGAAAGGCAAGACTCTAGCTTTAGTTTGACTATACTAACTTAGGAAGCTGCTGAAAGGTCACCAGGATTGCTTGTTTTGCTCATCTTTGCAATATTTTCTACACTTTTTGGCCACGTGGATGGCTTACTAAAAGTCCTTAGCCCCTATCTCCTTGCACCAAGTCCCAGGAGGAAGGGATGTTGGAAACTGCCAAATGCGAGGTGCCAACACTGTGAGTTCAGCAGCTCTTTAAATACTGTTCTGGCAGATCTGCGGTTTCCTACTCCTGCTGGGAAAAAAACCATTGCAGAATACATTGAGCCTGACCCACAGTGACATGGCTGGGGCAGCCACCAGTTTAACCACTGCGTGTGAAATATTGTGAGGGTTGTTGTGCAAGGAGACAAGGAAGTGAAGGTGTCCCATCTACTGCTTGCAGCAATACCTCTGCCTAGTGTAGGCAAAGCTTCCAAAGTCCAACAACCCAGAGCAAATTCAATCTCATTTACAATTTTCTTTCAGTCTTTTCACTGGGAAGTGTCCTCCCCGTTCACCAGCAGGCATAGGGGAACAGAGGGTACTGGCTCCACTCCGCCATGGTGCCGTGGGCATGTCCTGGCGTTCCCTGTGTGTTGTACTCCGTGGAGAAGGCCGAGTAGCTCATTGCCCTGTACTGGCTGTGGGAAGGCACCACCCACTGCCCAAGGCCCTGCTCGGTGCCATAGGGACTGTACATGGGCGCCCGGGCCCCGGCTTTCCCCACAGAGTCCAGAGCCATGTTCACCACTCCTGTGTAGTCCTGGGGCGGAGGCAGAGGTGGGGGCAGTGGGGGCAGGTTGGTGAAGCCCTCTGGGAGCTGTTTGGAGTCGTGTTCAGGCACCATGGCGAGATCCAAGGCATGGCACCTTGCCCGGAAATCGTTCAAGGTCGCGGCGTCACGGGCGGGAAGCTGCTGGCTGTCCCCAGCTTCATGGAACCTGAGCCCAAGGGCAGGGAGAAGAGTGAGTCAGACCTACCACAGCGGAAAACCATGGAAAACCCACAAAGATCCCCTGGGGAAAGGCAGGGCAAGCTCTTCCCCCTGCCTGCTGCTTCATCTTACTGTTACTGTGGATTTTAGCCCAGGCCTCACTGTCACTCCCACAGAAAAATGAAATGCCAGAGAAGGTGAGTCCAGACTACCTTAGTTCTGGCTCAGTTCTATTCTGGGCTCATTCATGCCCAATTTTGCAATAAGGAGGGGGAAATTACTGGAGTCTTGCCACTCCTCCAACACTTCCTCCAAAGGACAGGCAAGCTCTGTAGTACACAGAGCTGGCTGGGAGAGCATTTTGGGACAGGGAAATAAAGAACATTACTAAGACATGAGTATGCCCAGAACCAGTGGGTTTGAACGAGAAGAGAAAGGTTATCCTTGGACCTGTGTCCATGCTAATCTACCATCTCTCAGCTATGTGTGCTGTCCATGCAACAGAAAGGCATCCTCCCCTACTCCCAGCTGGCTGTTTTTCTTAAGAAACACCCAGCAGAAGAAGAGGAATCCCACCAATTAAAAGGTGGCTTTGGACCAGAAGGTAGGACTCACCGATATGTCTGGTAGGATGGCGTTGGCACTTGCTGCTCTCTGGCCAGACCCTCCCTCTGCTCAGCAGGCACTGGTGAGGCTGCAGGGAAGGCCTGGCTGCCATTCTGCTCTGAGCCCCAGAAGGGATATCCACTGCTGACCACCACAGGGTTACTCTCTTCCTTCACATCTACATTCTCATCCTTCTCAAAATCTGACTCAAAGCAGGGAAAAGACAGAATGGAAAAGAATGAGAAAGGGAAAGAGGGAGACAGAGATCACAAGGGTCTATTGGCAGTTGCAGTAATCACAGGATGGTGGAAAGAAACACACTAACAGCTCCTGCAGTCCTTCTGTCTTAAGGGAATAGCCCCTTCCAGCTCTTTTCTGCCCAGGTACTGTGGTGTGCAGTCCTGCGCTGTGCTGTCTCCTTGTGCTACTGCAAGCAGCACTGTGAACTGGAGCAAGGAATGATCTAGCTTAAAAAACTTTCTGAGTATCATTCTCTGGGTTTGTTGGGATCAATATTACCACGTTCCTCAGCACCGGGCTCCTTTTCCTCAGGCAGCTTCCTCTTCTGGCTCTTGGCTGGACTGGGCTTCTGGCATTTGGCTCGTCCTTCCCTGGAAAAAAGCAAGACATGAAGGTAGCTTGGATGTAAGCTTTTTGCTTAGATATACAGGCAGGGATGCTATTAGGAGGAGAAAGAAAATCCATGACATTTTTAAAGTTTAAGTAAAAAAAAGTCACTTTTGCCTTTTTTTCATTAGGAGATGAGATTTTTTTTTTTTCAGGCATAAAATTACACAAAACAAAATCTCAGATATTTTCACAATATTTGCTGCTTGGAAAAAGCTCCATTTTTTCCTTCTCTATTGCCAGTTTGGGGTTGCAATTTAAGCTTCTTTTTCATCTCATCCACTGGCTGCCCTCAGACCAGGCAGAAGATCTCACTGGTATTGGTATCCATCTTCCTTCTTGCAGACAAAATCTTCTGCTGGAAGAGACACTTTTCCACCCACAGGAAAAGGAGAAAAGGGAGCCTCCAAATGTCAGAATCAAGCTGATCTCCAAGAGACCAAATGATCTGCTGTGGACTCCTGTTATCACTGCTATTCACATGTCAGACTCCAGTCTAGCTCCAACGTGCAAGGGAATGCAGGTCTCAAATTTGTCACACCTCCCACATTTCTGTAGGAATTGTCACCTCCCACTCCCCAAGTCTCATGGGAAGAGGCTGCACAGAGGGACATCATTCCCATACAGGCAAATGCAGTGTGCACAATGCAGCAGGCTCAGCAGAGCCAGCTGGTAGAGTTTTGCTTAAAGACCTTGGGTAAAATTCACAAGTGACCTCCACCCATAAATAAATTAAAATGAAAAAACAGTTTACCTTCGAGTGTTCTTCCCATGTTCACGGAAACCTTTAGCAAATGGATTGTTGTCAATCTTGAGCTTTGTAATCTTTAAATAAAAGGAACAACACTCAGCATCACAATGACCGGTTGGTTCCAAGACCTTCACCTCAGTATTTACCACAACAGATAAACTGTGTAAGGGTTTTGGACATGACCTTGCCACAGTATTTCAGCTCTCCCAGCAGCTCCCATTATTGATCAAGAACTGACCACAGAGAGACGTGACTTTGCCAGGGTCAGCAGGGATTTGAGTAGGATTCATCTGACTAGAGAAATATATAGGCTGAGTATCTATATTTGGACCTGTGGCCATACTTTTCACTGCATTTGGAGTGCTGTGTGTCATTGGCAGTGCACTCAATACCTTTAAGGTGCATGACTCATCTCATCACAGAGTAGATGTTTTCCACAGGAACCACAATGTGCCTGTTTCTTCCCACTGTCCATCACAGGTGCTCAGGATGAGCAGACTGGAAGAGACAATTTCCTCTACAGAAATTTTACAGACAGCATTTTGCAGCGTGTCCAGGAGCAGAGCTTGCACACTGTACCTGCTCATTCTGGTAGGCAGTGACAGAGGTGAAGACAGTCTCAGGGAAGCTGAACACCTGGAAGATGCTCCAGCGGACACTGAAGAGGTCATCTGCCTGCACAATGTGGAAGCGCGGCTTGTAACGGTGCATGGAGTGCAGGATGATCTGGGACAGACAAAGGACAAGCTTTACATGTGCAACCACTGCCAGCACACTGCAAATCTGTGGAGACTCCCAGGATACCCATTCCAAAGCAGACTGGTGTCTCCATCCACCCCTGTAGTGACAGTACAGACCCATGCCTTCCCTAGCAGAGAGTTAAGAGGGCACAAGGGCTGGGCTGAGGGAGGAAGAAAGGGCACTTGGATATGTTTTAATTTTTACATGATCTAATTTCTCACAAATATTGCTTGTTTCCCACAATATGCATCTGCAATGAGTTCCAAGAGACCACAGCACAACCTACATGCCCATGTTGATCCAGAGTGTTGTTAGTGAGCTTCAGTTTTTGGAAGGAGACAGGTTCTTTCATCCAGTGGCTGCCAGGAGCTGGGGAATCTGGGTGGACATAGGTGCGACAAGGGAGCTGGGGCTCTGCTTTTCCAGCAACTTCCCACTGATCTTTATTCCACTGTGAAGGGAAAGACAGAAATCTGGAGCTTAAAAAAATATGCTTTCAGTATAGGAAAAACCTCCAACAATTTGGCTTCACTGTCAATTCAGCACACTCCTCTGAAGCACAAGCAGCAGATTCTCTCTTATGAGCCATGATCATGTTACCAAATCAGCTCCAAGTTTAGGCCTCATTTTTCCTTGCTTTCTCTGAATGGCTGACAGAGAGGCCTGACATATATCATGATTAAAACTGTACTGCTTACAATGAAAATTAGTTACCTTTCCAGCTGCTCCCCAAGCAAAACTGACAAATAACTCCAGAGAGGCATAAAATCCATCAATTACTTCTGAACTTTGTCCAAAGAGAATTTATTTATCAGCGTAACAAGTGAAGCACAAAGATTAATCTATTTCAAACAAAGATGAAAGGACAGCATAAATTCTGTTATTTAAAGTACTTACCTTGTACCTGAAATTGTCCATTGGCACAAAATCTACCAGCATGAGGTACTTGGCATATGGGATTAAGCCAGAGACTTTGATTTTGCATTGTGGAAACATTCGTCTGAAGAAAAAATGAAAAATAGAGTATAAGGATTTCTCTATAAAGTGGCTATTAATGATCAAGCAGCATGTCATGTTTACTCACTACTGTGCAAAGCCCTGGCAGCACTATTTCTCCAGCCAGCCACTGCCCATTTGTCCATCTTACTGACAGACTGTCTAGTCCTATGGCTTTAGACAGGATAGACACTAACAGGGCAGCAGGCACTGAAGGCCTGACTCTGTTACTGCTTCTGTTCTTCCAATTCCTCTAACACAACAGTGGGAAACTTAAAAGGAACTATTTGGAGGTTGTACGTAGCTCCTGGCCTGCTGCAGCTCTCACAGACCTGGAGGATGGATTAAATCTGAGCGTGGGTAGAAAATGTGCTCTCATCTTAAGAGCGCACCCAGCTTTCTGTTCCCCTACTCCCTGCCACTACTTTTAACTTCTGACTCTGCAAAAAAGCTTTGACAGCTACCTCCCTACCCAAAGGGATTATTCCAGCTCACAGCAGCTTTGACACAATACATTACAATTTCACAATTCCATATTCTTTCACTGCAAGCTCCACAATACATGACTCATTTATACTTTAGAAGAGTCTGTACACACAGATCATTACGAGTCTGCGCCATGTTCTTGTCTGCAAACACAGACTAAAACCCAAGCATTTACTGCTCAACTGCTGCTGCCTGTGACCCAGGCAAAGGGAGCCCAGGGCACTTCCCAGAGCAAGCTTGAAGTGACAAGAACACCAATGTTAAGTGGTGAGATAAGGGAACAGGAGTTTTCTCTGCACATCAGCCCCACAGCGACCTTTTGCACTTCACAGTTTGAACTTCTATGCAACATAAAGTGAAATTCTTCTGCAAGGATGAGTCCATCTGCATAACTGGCTACAAAACCAGTCCAAGGGCCACCGTTCAAAACATGAGCACTTGGAGACTTTGAAAACAGCTTGGAGGGGTGCGGTGTGTGTGGGCAGCTGTCCTGTGCCCCTCACCTGCCAGATTTGGTGATGATCATCTCTGTTCCTATCTGGTGAAACTTCATCCAGAGCCCCATGTCCTCCAGGGTGACCACGATGGAGCTCTGTGGGAAGGGCTCCAGGCTGGGGGAAGGAAGGGCCTCACACGGCGCTTTCACGTCTAGAGAGAGAGGAGATGGTGACTGCAGACAGCCAGGAGGGGAACGGACAGCACAGCCCCTCATGTCTGGGCAGTCTGTGCCACAAAAAACCTCTTAAAAACTCTTATTTTTCTTCGAAGGATTTTTTTGCTTAGTAGGCTCAGAGGTGCAGAGCCTTTTCCAACAGCTTGGTTTTAGCTGGTAACTTCTTTTGGAAAGATCTGTGCATTGTACCAACACTACCTAAATTCCATTGTTACAAAACCTACACTGGTGGGTAGCCACAATCCACTGCTCTAATATGATCATGGCTACACAAAACACTTTACCAAGAGAATACAATGAAAGCTGAAAGGATTGGAAAGATTTTAAGTGCACTAGTAGGTAATAGGGAAAAACAACAAGTAGGTGGTAGCAGAGCTGAAAAATCCCTCCAGAAGACAAAGCTGGGACAGACAGTTGGTGTTGACGGTACCAACTATCTCTGTGCAGCTGTTTGGATTAAAAAGCTCCTTAAAAACCTCCAGCAGCTCTCTACCATACTGTAAGGCAGGCAAGATTGCTGCTGCCATACTGAAAGGCACAGTTCCATTTTAGGTGAGAAGGTGACCTGGTACAGTTCTGGTGGGCTGGGTTCATACCCAGCAGGGCTTTAGGAACACTGCCCTGAGGTCTGACCAAGGGATGAGGAGCCTGCTCAGCAGGGCACCCACAGCAGCAGTGCTGGCCCAGCTCAGGGCCAGCAGGACCTCCCTGGGTGGTGCATTAGCAGCCAGGCACAGCTATTTGTTTAAAAGGTAGATTTTTCTGCCTCTCAGCCTTATCAGATCTTATTCAGAGCATAGCAGAAAAAAGGGAATTTTCACCTTGTTACAGTTTTCATGAGTAACGTCTTCAAAAGAGCATTAACAAAAAGTAGACAACTATTCCCTGAGAAATTGGCTTTTTTCACAAAGGGACATCTATCCACCAAAACAACCCAATGCAAGTCTAATGGGTTCTTCCCTCAGTATTAAGAAGTAAAAAACATTAAAATGTAATTTTGTCAGTTTGTAGAGGTCTTTAGGTATTTTAGAAAAAAATATCCCCTACCTTTTTTTCTGCTTTGATCCAACATTAATGAACTGGCCAAGAAGTGACACCTAGTTTGCTCACCAAGATTAGCCTGTTAACATCTTCTTACTAAAGCTTCCCCCATATCCTCTTGCAGAGACATGAAAGCTGCCATGAGACGATGCATTCGGTAGCTCAGTGCAGCGCATATATCAAAAGGAGTTACAATAAAATTGGGCTGATTTCCCACAGGAGCCATCCAGTCACAAATAAATGCAAACAGATTTTGATTAGCTAGACAGATGCTCGCTCCTTCCCCAGATGAATTTTAGAATTAACATTTCTTTAAGCAAATTCCAATGCCATTAAATGAGACTACAACAAGGCAGATCTCAGGAGTCCTTAATGAGGGGAGATTTCCAGTGAAGCTGGGAGGAATTGAAGTCAAAGGAGTTCAACACTGAATTAAAAATCAAAGGCAGATGTTATAATCTGTTTTTTACCAAAATGAGTCCACAACGCACCTGTAGGAGCACGACACTGCAGGAGACGGGGACAATAAATGTTGCCACAAAGATTTTAAAATATGTTAAATGCCTTTCACCACACAGGTTTTGTGTGCACTGGCTGAGGCTGAAAAGCAGGACATGAACAGTCTGCACGAGGACCTGGACCCCAGCAGTGGTGTGAGCTGGCAAATGGATCCACACAGCCACTGCTGGCTTCAGTGGGATCCTGCAGTGGTGGATCTCGCATAGGATTCACTCTGGACTTTGTTTGCAAATTTTGTTTGGATTTTCGTCTCCCTCCTAGTTTGTGCCTGTGTCACTGATGGCAAGGCTCATGCACTCACCTCCCGCAATGAGTATCAGAATTACGGCACGGAGAGGTTTGGGCAGAGTGTCCAAGTACTGAACGGACCCTGTGTGAGCTGTACTTACATGGTTTCCTCTTCTGTGCAACTTGGTTTTAAAACCATTATTATCTGGAAAAGATTTAAACCTTTTCCAGGAGTTCTAGTTTTACTTTTTAAAAAATATTACTATTTTCATTGTGTTGGTAAATACCATATGTGGCCTATTCTAAAACATGTTCTTTACGTTCAGATGAGGTTGAAAGGTAGGAAGCTGCTCTGATAAAGGCACTGAAAACAAAGAGATTTTCAATCTATTCTGTGCTTGATTTGAAGGTCCTTTTACCAATAGGAGCAGCTTGTGGTACAGCTTCTGCATCTAGATTGAGATGTACATATCTTTTTGTCATCTTGGGGACGACAATTTAGTAGTGCTTGCAGCGGAGAGGAAGATCTTTGGATAGAAGATGCTGGTGTACAATTCCCTCAGCTAAAGCAGTTCCTCAATTAATTTTCCATTACTGAGACAATGTTACAATGTCAGAAAATTTGCTGCAGCCTTCCCAAAATATATAGGATAGGGTTTGCAATACTGGGAAAACTCCAATAGGCAAAAAGCTTCACTAAAATCAGTTATTATTACATTTGTTGCTATTCCCTTCCAAGTGAAGCCCAACACTAACAGCTATCCAGCGTCCACCAGGGAGGAATGCACATCAATACAGAAAGCTTTCTAATAAATTAATCTTGCAAACAAGCAAAAAGAACACCCCCATGTTCTCTGGTCTTCTAAATGTCAGTAGAAAGAGCCTGACCCTCTGGAGGGAACCTCATTTCTCAGATCCAGAGAGTTTTTTAGCAATAACAAGAGTATGGTGTTTCTACAAATGCAACGGCCTCATCTCTCAGATGCATCCACTCATCACCTGGAATATTTCTGCTCTCGGGGGTCATACACCAGAAACAACTCAGTAAGAAAATGAGGTGAATAGTGCAATAGTTGGAATCTTAACCATAGACCATAATACAGTCTCTATTTTTAAATTGCTGCGCTTTTTTTGTTTTTCAACTCAAAATTCAAGTGGCAGAAATCAGTATGAATCAGATCAACACAGCAGGGACTGAAAAAACCCAAAACAGCAGCGAAGGTGGAAATCAACTAAATCACTGCACATGTATTTTGCTCATGAATGAGACATCTTGCAGAGGAAGAGAAAGGAAGCTGAGACTGCCCAGTCACCTCTAATGTGCCTGTGAACTGCACACCCAAACCTGGGCCAGTTGTTTTCTTCTGTTGGAGTAAAACCCCAGAGTAAATTTGGGGTTCAGCTGCACTGACAAATGCAGCACCTCTGGGCAGGCCCTTAGTGTCTCAAGGCCTCTCTGTCATTGTGCCCAATCCAATCATGCTCCACACAGGCAAGATTAACAGCATGCTATGAGAGGGACTGAAGAAAAACCCCCAGGAAATCACAAAAATCCTGTGCTGGGCATGAACCTGCAGGCAGTGGGCTATGCCTGCTTGCGGTTCATACTTTCAAAGGGCATAGGAAATAGGAAACCAAGGCCCAAACCAGATAGTTTGTATCAGAACTATCATTAGAAACGCAAGTATTTCCAAACTTTCTGTGGCCTTCAACCCAAAGAACTGAGTACATTGCAGACAATACACAAATAACACCTCCAGCCTTCAGCTGAAGGATCACACTGCACAAGGTGATGTAAGGGAATTTTGGGGACAATTGTGAGCAAACTTTGCTACCTTACAAAAGATCCTCTAAGGCTCTCAAAAAACACTCAAATGCACAATTTTTCATCTACTCCTACAAAAAAAACCCCCAGTTTTTAAATCCTCTCCAGCCCCATGCAGCCTACTACAAATACTGGTAGCCCTTCAGGAGAACTTGTTCCCTTTCTGGCAGAAGCTTATGATCTTTCTGTGAAATAAGAAAAGGTAAGGGGTCCTTCACTTACCTGGTAAAGCTTGCATTTTTCCATGTACTGTGACGTCGAGGAGCTCGCTCAGCCAAGAGAACCACCAGAGCTCTTACAAGGGGAGCCAAAATAGTCCAGTTCAAAAGCAGGTCTGATTTCCTGGAGCAAGCACAAGCCCTTCCTTCCGAGATCCAGTGTCAAGAGTGAGCGGGATGAGGATGGGACTCCAAGCACAGCTAGCCAAGGTGAGTTCCTGTTTTATGGAGGCTAATGAGCAGGGAGGAGCTTCCCGCCAGGGCTGTCCCCTTGCGAGCCTTTGATGTCCAAAGGGACAAAGAGAGGAAGGATCTGCAGCAATGGCTGGGGCTAGGGGAAGAAAATCAAAGAGAATTAACATGGCTTTGACATACAGGAAACCCTACAGGGGAAATGCACCTTGATTTACTGCTAACGCACTTTTAAACAAATAGAGACAAGACTGAAAACATCAGTTGAGGACTTAGCTACAAAATAAAAAACAAATCCCTTAAACAGCAAGCAGGGAGAATTTCTCTTTGGCCATTCCATGAGTTTGTGATAATTCTCACCTTCAGTGCACAGAATCATTTTACTCTTGATTTCTGGTACCAGAATCAGGACAGCATCGAGCTCATTCCTTCCCAAGTGGGTGATTAACAGTCTGTGTAAAGTTTGCTCTCACAAGTGGAATGCTGCAGCAACACATCCCTTCTCCAACAACATAAACACATTTGATGGTACAACGTCACTCATCTGCCAAATCTCTGCATTCCCAGCCTTCAACTGCACTTTTTTCGGGGAGGATCAGGCACTGAGGTTATGTCTTGCTCAAGGCACTGCTCTTAACCAGGGGAGGCTGAGCAGAAATCGAAGGGCTTGAGCATTTTCCCTTAATTAGTTTATTCTGCAAGTGTGACCATTAGCTTTTGTGCTTATAAGTGCTTACAAGTGCTAACAGACAGCAATCAAGGCTCAAGCTTCAGGGCACAACACAGCCACTGCACCTCGGAGGAAGGGGTTCTGTGCATTCACACACAGAAATGGCTGTACTAACATTTGCAGGACCAAGACGGTCAAAAAGTGGAGGTCAAAAGCAGGATATCAGTCTCAATGGGCCAGTGCTGGCTCCTGCACACCAAATTTAGAAGCTCTGTTCATTTCAAAGAACTTGCTATAAGGCTGCATCTCTTTCACTGCCTAGATTTATTCAAAATAAAATAAATGTTTTTTCTATTTTGCCAGTGGTGTTACTGGGACAGCTGATCTTCAGTCTGACACACAGAACAAATTTTGCATTTATTTAGTGAGTTCCTACACCCAAACAAGATACCTTCAGTTCTGTTTTTACCGCCTTTAGGAGCAGGCAATGGGAGGATATGCAAAGAAGACAAAGGAGCTTAATCAGAGCAGGGACTGACTCTCTTCCAGTGAGATATTGAATTTTAGGCATCCCAGTACTAGCCAGGGAAAGAAAAGGCAATGCTCAGCGTGGCAAGGAAGAATGTTTTAAAGAAAAGGGTTGGAGAATTTGGGCAGTCCTGAGGAGGATTTTCTAGCAGGAGATGGTCCACTGGCTCCTGGCACCTCTGAAGGACCACATCCAGCCGTGCTGACATCCCTTCTAAACCACTGGGTGTCACAGAGAACTACAGGCTTTTCTCCCTCAGGTAATTTGGAGACATCCAGAGCTGTGGAGTCTCAGTATCACCGAGGAGAGGACTGTCATGTGGTAGAGAACTTGTAGCTCAAAAGGAGATTATTTATTACATATGTGGAAAAATAAATCAGAAGAGAAAAGGTCAGCTGAAAATGGTATCAAGGTCAGAACTCTGCTTGTACTTGCACAGCCACTACCAGACACAAACAAAATAGGATGCAAAAAAATGCTTTTCTGCTCTGCCACAGAAGGAAAGGCAGCATCAAATCTGCTCCTCACTCCCTGTCCTGCTTTTCTAATGCTAGTATTTTAATTGTAGAAAGCGGAAAAAGACAACCATAATCAGAATCTGAAAGGAAAAATAGAACAAAAATTGGGTCAGATTCAAGCTAGCAGGGAGATGAATCAACATCCCACACAGTCAGAAACTGCACAACAGCAGCAGCAGCGCTGGGAATTTCAGACTTCACCTGACAGGAGCGTGGGATGTGTATCATGACTTACTGCTGCTTCCACAAAGGCTATGAGATGGTCTCCTGCTGCCACTTCATTTGCACACTGCGTATCAGCATGTCTAGGGAACACACATTTGCTACAAGTACTCAAATCCTTTTGGCTTCTCCCAGCTGATTGATGGGGAAGGTGGAGTCATTAATTACCCATGACTAGTTAACAACCAGCTTTCTCCCAGCCATTCTAGTTGCACTGGAAAGGTTTTAAAAGTGAAAAAAAAAGTGAATTTGTTACTATTGCTGGAAAGCGTGGCTAATAGGAGCAATCCCCAGGAAATTCATGCCTAGCAAAGGGGGAATTTAGCACATTACCCTCATCTGTCCATCCACAGAGAGCCCTTAGGCAGTTTGATGGGAAGTCAGAGGTGAATGTGCTGGTGTCTAACAATTCACTGGCAAATTGGAGGCTGAGGGTGTGGAAAGGGACAGGAGAGAGAGTGGACCTGACACGTGTAAGTCAGTGACATACACGGCTCTGCTCATTTCCAGCAGCAGGGATAAATCCTGCTGAGCCCAGCTCTAACAGCAGGCTCTGCCCTATGCTGAAGGGATGAGGTAGGGCAAGAGGGAGGGGATGTGTGATGACAAAAGCAGAGGCCAAGAGCTTTTGCTCTGCATCTCTTTGAGAAGCTGATTAGAAAGAAACATTCCCCTTTGGGTTTGGTAGTAAGGCAAATGTTTTCTGGCATTTCTCCCACCTTAAGTGAAGCTTTAACCCTTACTGCTCAACAGAACCCTGTAAGGGAGCTGGTTTGTACACAAGCTTCAGAGCTCTGCAACACAGTGATATCTTGCCATCTCTGGCTGCTGCCTGGGGCTCCCAGACTGCTGGAGAACAGATAAGGTGTCAGGCTTTGGCTAATGGGGGGGAGTCTGCAAGTGGCTGTGCCCAAGGCACCACCACCTCTGCCCAGGCAGCTTCCAGGGTAGCATTCTGCCCAGAGAGCAAGCTCCAGTGTGGGGCAGGAGGTTACTGCCTGGGAGACAGCTGAAATGTAAAAGTCATCCTTCAAAAGAACCAGCCTTGGAGTATTGCTCGTGGGTGCAGGAGCCAGTACCCAACCCTCAGCTCTTCCTCTGTGAGAAAGTGTTACCACATCAGCTTTAATAAACTGGGCTTAAGCGAGGCTGCCTTGTCTGCCTGGATCTGCACAAGCAGGAAAGAACAACACAGAGCAGTACAAACTGCATCTAAGAGATACTCCCCTCTGAAAGGTGAGGAAACCTTCCTGCCATTTACATGTGACTCCTTTAGCCCATTCCCACCTGGTACACAGAGGCCACAGTCCCAGAGCATCTTGGCAACTCTTCGTGAGGGATCCTCTGCCATCTGCATGGGATGAGTACTGAAAAGTGAAAAGACAGCATGTCATTAACAGGGCCAAAATAAAACTGATAGTCCTACACTGATACCTACTTACTCTCATACTTCATTAAAAATATGAAGTGGTCTTAGACTCTCCAGAATCCACAAACTGTCTCCTTAAATCCCGGCTCAGCTCACTGTGAAGCAAATGCAGCCTGATTTATGCACACAGGGCCATGGGGAAAAGCCAAGTTTTTCCAGAGAAAAAGCCTGATGAAACTCTTGCTCCTACAGCTGTGCCAGCATGTGACTCCTTGTCCTTGTTAGTGGCCGACACCTCACCCAGAAAATAGGAAATACAAGTGCAGGGTCGGCCAGGACAGAGCTGCTGAGCTCTGGCAGCACAGGCACAGCCTGAACTTGGGCAGCTTTCTGAGCAAGGCTCTGTGGGCGGCTACAGGAATGGTAAAAGCCTGCAAAGTGTTTTGAGAGCCTCTGAAGAAGCAGCACATATCTCCTATCATGCTGCAGCATAAGAAACAGCTCCTACCCAGCTCCTTACAGCAGCTCACACAACACAGCATTTTCTTTTGATGGAGGGAAATGGCACCTTTTTCCCTCCTTTCTATGGTTTTGATTGATTTTTCCTGGGAAAAGCTATCTGATATCTTCAGGTATATTACAAGTGTCACACAGACCTTCCTCCCCTGGGACCTATGCAGGGCCCCCACAGAAGGCAGATCTCTGCAGGGCTGAAAACCCCATACTGAGCCCCAAATTGTATCACCCCCAAATCTTCCTCATGCTCTCAAAAGTGCAAAAATGGCATTTGGCAAACCAAAACAGCTGTTTGGAGAGGGCCTGTTGGTAACATCTCAATGCTAATTCACCACAGGGTCCCTGGACAGAGGCGCAGTGAGCTGTGGGGATGGGTCACAGCCTGCAGGTCAGCTGTGACAGGATCTGCTCTGGAAGGGAGCGTGGGAAAGCAGCTCGGATAGACAAAAAGTTGTACACTGTAAGCGTAAGACAAGACTTTTCCTCTCGCAGGGTTGTGGATTGAGGTATCTGGCCCCAGAGCTGAAGAGGACACTCCTCTGTCTCCCTCCCTCATATCCGCCCTGCCCTCCCCAGCCCCTGCCATGAGCGCACTGCTCCCAGCGGTTCGTTAGCATGGACACAAGAAGGGAAATACTTAGCGGCCACTTAACACTGCAGGCTGAGTTTGGCCTCAAAGGCTACAGTCCAGAGTCAAATGCAAAATATGTCTGTCTAGAGCCCTTTCAAGTTCTCACAGACTCCTGATGTTGGGTGCACTGTTTTCCTGTCAAGCCATTGTGTTTCCCAGACACAGCTCAGCACTCTGTCCCGCTCAAATCCACAAAAAATACCTGCTGAAAGCAGCAACGAGAGCCCTGCAGACAGCACAGCCAAGGGCCACCAAGCAGCACAGTGCAAGCACTGCTTCCCACCCCTGCATCGGGAAGGTTTCTGCCTCCCACAGCTGGGACACAGCAGCCCTGCCTGAGCTCACTGCAGCCGTCAAGGAGCAGCCTGAGAAAACAGGCAGCACAGAACTCCGGCTTCACATCCATCCACAAGCACTTCTGTATTTACACACATGTGCACACACGCATATGCAAAGAGGAGCATCGTGCAGAGCTTAAAAGCTGCTGGCAGTTTACTTAACCATGAATCGAGACCAGACAAAAGCCCTGAGCAGAATGGATTCTGCTGAGCAGAAGCCCAGCAGACAATGCTGCAGCAGTCTGGTAAAAAGCTGATGTTTCCAGAAAAAAGCAGCAGCTCAAACCCAGAAGGTTTTATCTAAACTTTATGGACTTTCAAGATTGCTGATACACTGTCATGGTACTTCGGTTTCCACAAAAGATTACTTTTGTTGGTGATCAGGCATTTATAAAGCCATGAAACCAACAGGTAAAAAGCCAGATTTCAGTCACACAAGTCAAGGTGCAAGCTACTTTGTTTGGCAAGGACACATCTCTTCTGTCATAAAGAAGCTTCCATAAACTGTTCATCATAGTAAGGTTCTAATCAAATCAGCAAATCAATAAACAGTATAATTCCTTATCAGAGGAACTACCTTCAAAGAGCAAATTACAATTGTTAAGATTTAAATTGTTTGGAATATAAAAATAAAAACTGCTGTGAGGTCTACAGAGCTGTGTAGAGCTCAGTTCCTCCAACATCACTATTGACTCTAAAGAACTTTTAGAGGAAGTTAATTATCATTACCAGAAATCATGACAAGAGAACAATTAAACCATACACAGTAGATTTTGATTCAGAGCACTTACAAATGAAATGAAATTTCATTTTAGTAAGATTTTATTACTGCATATTTATTTTCCTTTTATAGTATTATTAATAATTTCTTTTAAAAAAACTATAAAAAATTATATAGTATAGGATATGTACAACTGCACACACATCTTCCAGGATGAAGGGAATCGAACACACAGGATGTCTAACTGACCTGTAGAGTCTGAGCTGAGCTTTATAGGATCTCCCAAAAATAAAAATGAACACCAAGACAGATTCATGCAGTACATCCTGCAAGATGATTTTTGAAAGCTGATATAAAGCATTATGATGGGACAGACATCATCTGCAGCAAAGTCTGAAGTCAGTAACAAAGAGCTGAAAACACATATGGATTTTAAGCAGAAGGCCCTCTGAGCTGTACTTTTTCTCACCCAACTTCTTCAGGATCTCTCAGCAAAATTATATTTGGGTCCATAATAACAATACGCAGGTAAGAAACCTTCAACACCACTGATAACAGAAAAAGCCACCTGTCAGATTTCATGGATTCCTCAAGTCAGCACTGGGATCAGGCTGTCATAAATGTACATGAACTGACAGAATCAAACACAGCTGCCACTCCTCCTTGCAATCCCTAATCTCTCTAGATTTTTCTCCTTCATTCTTCCCATACAGTCAAATTTCTTACTCATTCTTTGTTGCAGTCATGGGCTGGGGTACAGACTGCAGGCAGATCACAGCCCAGGGCTCCCTCCCCCTCCCCAGCAGATTGTGAAGTGTTTATGACCTGGCTCTTATGGCTCTAGAGGTGCTGAATGGCCTTTTCCCCCCTCCAAGTCTCAGCTCCTGATGGGCAGCTACAGACCAACTTTCAGCCGGTTTGGTCCGTACTTGTGGATTTTATTGCCCAGTTTGTCTCTTCAGCTCACATTTGTAAGCTCCAGAGTAGATTTTTCCCTGGGTAACACTCTGCAGCTCAAAGAACTCTTCTTGTTTTTATTACATCCTTAGTGATTAAAGGGATATTTAAACCTCACAGTGTTCCCTGCTGTGAATATAAAAGCCTAGCATCATTTCGGAGAGATGTGCTTAGAAAGATAAATTAAAAATTAGCCCTGCTATATCGAACAAATGCTTCTAAGTGGTTAAGAACATCAGACACCCGAATGATTTAAATATATTGGATGCAATTCCTTGAGAAACCAAGGGATGACACATGGCTTTGTCCTAACAGAACAGTTATACAGACAAGCTTCCCTCGGGAGGAGGACAACAGAGGTGTGCAATGACTGCATTATATTGAAAATACTCCATTTTATCTACTTAGGCATAAATGACTTCGATTTCTTCTCCTCTCTAACCTTGCAAACACCAATACACATAATAGGTGCCACTCTTAAAAGCAAACTTGGCTTTTGTGAGGCAAAACTGTCTTTAAATGACTGCCACTTCACAGCCTAACCTATGCCTGCCAACCAAATGTAGATACAAACAATACAATGTAAATTCAACAGAAATATTTAAATTCTGCTCAGAAAAGTGTTGGGGAATGTGCAGGAGGAAATCAAAATCATGTTTGGGAGCAAGCATTCCTGTGAGCACACATCAGATGGTTACCAGTAATGAGGTCACTGTTTTTGCCACCCTCTAATGCTGCAGTTACTGGTTTGTACTTCTGCAGGGAGCTGCTGCTGGCTTCTGATTTGGTGAGTTGAGCCTGCCTGAGATGGAGGTTTGGACTCTCCACCAAGGGTCTTCATTTTCAAATAACTGCTGACAGTGCAGAGAGAACCTACCAGACTTAGAGAGCTTGTGCTCTACAGGATCGGAGTGGACAAGTTACAACAGCAGGCTGGGAGGGCTGGTTTAGATTATCAGAAACCTTAAGCAAAAATTTGAAATCTAAGTCCATTCATGGTCCTCCATTACATCTTCCTAACTTTTTTGTCTTGTATTTCCTCTCCAATATGGAACTACTCCTTCTTGTCCCTTTGCATCGTACTGTGAAGTTGTCCAAGGGAGGAATTGCTGACTTCTGGAGTTCTTCACCCCAATTCCAGATCTTCCCTTAAGACAAGATCACTTAAACTTTTGTTTCAAACAGTGATGTTCAGCCATATTCACCTATAAAAATATGGTAACATTAAGGCAGTTCTATTACAGAGATAATTTATAGGGTTTTCTGTACTAAGTGTGATGATTTCATTTCCTTGTTGAAAACATAACCACAAATATAACCAGAGGATACATTTGTGAAAACAGCATATAGCTGTGCAGGAAAGTGGCAGAGCTTCTTTCTGTGAGCTTTCTGTAAAACAAAGTGGCAAAACCACATGTAATTCTTATCACCTCATTATCAAAGCTGCTGGGGAACTGGAGGGAGACTGGATGAGCTGAACACCAGAAAAGATTAGAAGAGTTGGTTAAGGAACACTTCCCTGATTGATGGCCCTGTACACAAAGAAGAAATGAACATGTCTGCAGGGTGTAAACATACAGATGACAGAGGAATTAATATGCTGCAAAGGAATATAATTATCTTCATTAGTTGTGATGAAAATGAGAGAGAAGCAATTTGACTATCCAGGAAAAACCAGAGCGGCTGTGCAAGAGCAGCTTGTTCACAGAGGAACAAAGTCCTTCCTGTATTAGGCTTTTAATGGCTTTTTGCACACACCAGTGGCATTGCAGAGAACAATCCTGCCTTGGTGGGAGCAGTAAAGAAGGCTCAGAGGTATTTGCTCCTCTCTTATTCCTATGACTCCCTGAATGAGCACTAAATGGATTCTAGGGCCACATGGAAGAATGGATGTTCCACTGGCATAGGAACAGGCTCTTTCCCAGTGGGATGGAACCCAGGCTCACTGACACACTGTGGGTTACACAGAAATCCTGTATTGCTACACATCAGAATTCACAAAAGACCAGCTATTGACTCCTAAGGGAGGTGTGACTGCAACCCAAATATCACTGACCTTGGGAGAGCACTCCACTCCAAGGCTTAGGTCAGAGTGGTGGGAAAGGTGACAAGTTATTGAGCCACTGGGTTACCTTTCCCAAGAAGTGCCTTTGGGTGACAGTGGAGACACACTAAAGCCACCAGCTCTTTTGTTAGAGCTGACAAAAGATTGATCCATGGATGACAGAAGCATTTTCTCTCCAATTCTGAAGCACAAAGTTTATGAGCTGTTCTCTGGGCTTTCAGAGAGCTTCAAACGAACCTCAAGGGAGAGAAAAGAACTTCAGGTTACACAACCATGTCCACTCCTGCACATTGTTCATGGTTCACCAAGTCATTTTCTGGGTTCTAACAAACTCTGCCCAGGCTGAAGAATCTTGGGTTTCCTGACAGCAGTTCTGCCCCAGCTTTTCCAGAAGGTTGCCTTCAGAAATGGAATTAGGCCCTTAAGAGAGATGTCATTTAAATGCATTTACCGATCAGAGGTCATCTTAAATAAATCCCAATGTATTTATGTTCTCATTCCATGTTTAGCCAAACAATGTAAGAAATTTTCTTCAGCAAATAAACCAAAATTCAGCAAAAATAAAAGTGGCAGAATCAACCATCCCCACTCCAACATCATTCTCTAGCAGGCAAAATGCTAAATCTACATCAGTGTTTTGGCAGTGAGGAAATATTCTCAAAACAACAGCATCACAGCAGTAATGTCTTCTGCTTTGGAAATGTGTTACCTTGATGTTTATATAGCCACAGGAGACCATTCAACAATGGCAATGTGTTAATTCCATTGACATTATCGCTCAAATTCAGTCACAGGGGCTGGCGAATTCGTTTTTTTACATGGCTCTTTCATCTAAAAGAGAGTAAAGCAGGACATAATGGATGGTTAGTAACATATTGTTAAATGGTTACAAGACACAGGAAATTTCAGCCGGGGAATGGGAAAAACTGAAAAATCCAAGTACATCTTAATTAGAACAGAGACTTGGTTCTGCTGCACTGCATTATGCCAATTTCTCAGCATTCAGAACTAAGGATTCTCCACAAACTCAGCAAGTTCTACACTTACATGAGCAGACCCTTGTTAGGCCTCTCCAGAAGTCTGCTCATGGGAAGCTCTGAGTTATTTGGAGTTATTCACCATCACAAAAACACAGGTAACTTTTTGTATTGCTCTCATTTAACTTAGCTACGGGAGTGGTTCCTAGTGGATACTCAAATTCAATCACTCTAGATGAAACAACCCATAGTTTTACCTAAAACTGGCTAGAAGATAAAATTATAAACAAATTAAGACACATAAAAATGTCCTAGTTGCAAATTCAGTGGCCATTTAGGGGAAAGAGACAGTTTTAGACAAGCAGTTTCTATTTGATGGAGACAGAAAATGGAAGATAAATTGAAAAACTCACCAGCTAGTGGGAATCTCTGAGGCACAATTCAGTTCTTTTGACTTATGATTTAACCAATAAATCAATGGTGTTATCATGAAATCAATGCAGAAAGTGAATATTGACAAAGCCCAGATACAGAACCCATGAAGAATGAGGCAGCTTCTAGTCCATCTTATTCCAAGTGTATCACCAGCTCTGCTGCTACTGTTCTGAAAGCCACCAGGATTTCCTTGCTGGAACAGTATCAGCCACTGAGGATGGGGGAGAAAAGCTGTCAAAGAAAATGATATTCCTAATAAACACTGCCTCAGGCACCACAGGAAGAACAGGCATCACTAAACAGAACTTCATTTTATGATCTCCCTTTTTGGACCTTATGAGATTACACTAGTTATTCTGCAGAGCTCCTGTATACGCCACACCCATAATGATTTCAGGGAGAAGTAATTAGGGCTGAATTTTTTACCAGCAGAGATATTTCCTCCTTTCTTTGGCCTTTTGCATTTTTCAGTCCTTTACTGTGAACTTTTGAGTTTGCACATACTAAGGAAGTTAAATCTGTTTATTTTAGAGCATCTATTTTCCATGGAAATTTTAGTTGTAGAAATACTTTATGTCACTGAAGAAACTGTACACATCATAAGCCTAGGGTGACACACAACCTGAGGCTGCCCTTTGCTGTCTTCATTGAATTTAAGAGGAGCTATTTATGTTTTGGTGCCTTATTGAAACAGGCACATCTTTCAGAAGTAACATTGTCCTCCTCCTCTCTCCTTCTTCCCCAGCAGATACTCTGCACTTGGAAATAACACTTCCATAATTTCATATTCTTTCCAGGTACTTTTCCACATGTGTTGATAGCACCAGATAACAGAGAGTTGCTACACTGCTGTGTCTGTGACTGAGTTGTAACTGAAGCATGACCACACACACAGCCTGGACATTATCACATTCTGGGTATTTCTGAGTTTCACTGACATTGCAACAAGTTCATCTTATTAAAAAATAAAATGCAGCAGGAGTGCATTTAAGCACAGACTATATACTCTCTCTCTCGCTTTAACTGAATTCTCAATTAGCTAAAAGTGAACTCCCCAGTTTGGAGGGTAACACCTGCAGAGCAGCAGCTGAGTTATGCACACTTGTTAAGGCCCTTGTGTCTGCCCTCAACAGCTGCCAATACACACAGCCTGGGGCTCAGCCCAGGCCAGGCAGCTGCACAGGGACCCCTCTGCCATCCCACCTGGACAGGGACCCCTCTGCCACCCCAGCTGCACAGGGACCCCTCTGCCACCCCAGCTGCACAGGGACCCCTCTGCCACCCCAGCTGCACAGGGACCCCTCTGCCACCCCAGCTGCACGGGGACCCCTCTGCCACCCCAGCTGCACAGGGACCCCTCTGCCACCCCAGCTGCACAGGGACCCCTCTGCCATCCCACCTGGACAGGGACCCCTCTGCCACCCCAGCTGCACAGGGACCCCTCTGCCACCCCAGCTGCACAGGGACCCCTCTGCCACCCCAGCTGCACGGGGACCCCTCTGCCACCCCAGCTGCACGGGGACCCCTCTGCCACCCCAGCTCCATGGGGACCCCTCTGCCCCCCCAGCTGCACAGGACCCCTCTGCCCCCCCAGCTCCATGGGGACCCCTCTGCCACCCCAGCTCCATGGGGACCCCTGTGCCACCCCAGCTCCATGGGGACCCCTCTGCCACCCCAGCTGCATGGGGACCCCTGTGCCACCCCAGCTCCATGGGGACCCCTCTGCCACCCCAGCTGCATGGGGACCCCTCTGCCACCCCAGCTGCACAGGGACCCCTCTGCCACCCCAGCTGCACAGGGACTCCTCTGCCACCCCAGCTGCACAGGGACTCCTCTGCCACCCCAGCTGCACGGGGACCCCTCTGCCACCCCAGCTGCACAGGGACACCTCTGCCACCCCAGCTCCATGGGGACCCCTCTGCCCCCCCAGCTGCACAGGGACCCCTGTGCCACCCCAGCTGCACAGGGACTCCTCTGCCACCCCAGCTGCACGGGGACCCCTCTGCCACCCCAGCTGCACAGGGACTCCTCTGCCACCCCAGCTCCACGGGCGCCCCTGTGCCACCCCAGCTGCACAGGCACATCTCTGTGGCGAGGGGCAGGCAGTGCAAGACATCGAGGAATTAAAACAACTCCCATGCTTTCTAGCAATCCTGCACAACTTTCTCATCCTTCTTACACTGAGATAAACAGCTATATTAACAAGTCCCGAGGAAAGTACAGGCCTGGTAAAATGTGCTGTTGTAGGAGAACCCTTGAGCAGCTCACTGGAATATTTATTTTAGAGACAGTAAAAAGCATCACGGTGCATCCAAATGTACACCAGCAAATGCACTTGGCTTGTTTGGCTTCTACAGGAAGCTCACGTCTGCCTTACCACAATGAAAGCAGGAGCTGACAGCAATGCCGAGATGCCAACAGCTGCTTCTGACTGCACTGGCTGAACACAAAGGCTTCCTCAGCTCGCAAAGCAATCACAGACCAGGTTATCAACGTGAATCCCCTGCACTTCTCTTTGCTTTAATACTTGAGGATGTGCAATCCCAAGCTGTTACTATGTTCCAAGAAAGCCAAACTGAAAAACCATCTTGTACCACTGCTGCTTGCTGTGAGAAAACACGTCAGGCTCTTTGCTTTGCTCCCAGGAAAGGCCATTTACTTATTAAGTGTAGGAAGCATTTCCAGCAGTGTGTCTATTGGGAGAACCATGACAGAAGCTATTTGTTTGAACTTGTGCTGCTTACTTGAGGGTACAACATTGCAAATTGATGTTGTAAGCTCAGAACTTCCACTATGAATTTCTGAAGTTTAATTTTTTTCTCTAACCCATTCTAACCTAATGGAGATCTAACATAAAGCCTAGACATTCCTAAGTGACAAATTTCTAGATTTAAACTGCTTTCTGACATCCACATAGCATGGTGAGCTTGTATGTTGGCTCAATTAACAAGTTAAGCAATTCTTTTAGCATCTAATGCCATCTCTTAAGGGGAAAATTATCACTGCAATCTTGCTGAAGGAGTTACATTTTATATATATCCACGCATTTAGAAGAGAAAATGTGACTCTTCATACACATTAGGGTGTAATTTAAGGAAATGAAATCTCTGGTGTGACTTAAATTACATGGAACCAAAGAACAGTTCTGAAGTATGAAGCTTTTCTGCTCATACAACATCCTTTACTAATTATTACTGAACAGTATGTGTTCAGTGCTATATTAGATCATAGTTCATGCAATGCATATTGCAAATAAAACTCAGTTGCATATTATTCCTTGTGAAGAACCCTCTGTATCTGTCAGACACCTCAGAGAAGTGAAATGAAAAGAATGTGAATATATAGGCAGGTTCTTAGGCTAACTGTAGATATATGCAATAATCCAACATTCACAGAGGAAGCACTATTTCTAAAATACCTTTGCCCTGTTACATGGCCTTTCACTTGTAGTTATAATATCTCTCAACTAAAATTAAATGAATACCATTCCAATGTGGTTCTCATATGCTTTTACCATATATGAACTTTGTTTGCATTTCATTTATACTGGAATTCACTGTTGTTTGCAGGGTGTCTGAAAGAGATGGCAGAGAAAAAAATAGGCTAAGAAATAAAACTTGTGAGGGGGATATCTGTGTCTAATCTGAGAGCAAAACTACTTTTTACCATATATGTTGACTCTGCTTTAGATAGGCAGTTTCCTTCAGTAAGACAATGCACTTAGAGAGACATTGCAGAGTGTTCCTCCCACTGGGATTATATAATGGAATGTTTTTCCACCAGCTACAGACACAATCATTTAATTGCGCAGATAAATCTTACATGCAGGCAGAAGTGTGATTTTCCTTTTCCCCTCGGTAAAAGTGATTTGGTTTTTCTGATTCTGCAGTCAGTGCGTGGCCTCAGCTCCATATCCCTGCTCCCTTTCCTGAGCTGCCAGATGGCTGCAGGACCTGATCTCACCTCCGGGCTGCTCCAGATAACAGAGACTGTCTTACAAGATTTTATCCAAGCCTGAACACTACGTATTTCTTCCATCATTCTCATACGCATTTTCACCCCTGATTAGAATTTTACTTTAACAAAACTAGCCCAAAACACTTCACAGATCCACAAGTTGCATGTTTATCACTTACTCTTGGGCTCGGTTACACTGGCACAAGCCCCATGCCACTGGCATGAACCAGGATTGAATTAATCAGGATTTACATCAACGAAGCTGAATGCATTATTTGAGCCCTTTTACACAAGACTGACTGTCGAGTCACCCCTGTATAATATGCTGCACATTAAGAAAATGGAAACACCCAGTGGGCTTCCTACAGGGGAGTTAAGAAAAAAAGAGGGAAAAACACAGTCATGAGGCAAACAGATTTTGTGTGAAAAGCAAGTATAGAGTGGATCTATTTTCCTGCCAAGTGTTAATATTAATGGTAACAAATTGAGCTCTTGTTTTTTGTTGCCATGGCCAGGGACACAATCCTGTAAACAGCCTATGAGGATTCTCATTCCCTCTGCTTTGAATCAGACCATACATTATGCAAAGGACATATGGTACAGTAGCAGAAAGCCCTTAAAACTGAATGAGGTCAAAACCAGCAATGCACGGTAGTCTCAGAAGTTTCAAGATAGATTTTGGACATCCATTTAGGGTGGGGGGTTGGTCCCCTCCCCTTTTTTCTCCCTCCCTTCCCTTCTCTGTCCTAGGGCCCCCTCTAGTGCTACCGGAGCAGCCAGTGTAGCTCCCCAGGACACGGGAGAACCCTGGGCATTGGCTGGAGATGCACCCACAGCCAGCAGACACCTGCACAAAGTTGTGCTCATGCCATTGAGCTCAAAGACTGCTCTGAAGGCTGCACCAGAGGCTCTGGAGTTGGCTGAACAAGCACTTGAGTGTCATCCTCACAGATGCATTAAATAAACAGCAGGAACAAAAATATCTATCCAGGGAGATGCACCTTTTAATCTCTGGTCAGATTCACCTGGGATTCTTTAAGCACTAATGTGAAAGAGCCACTCGACTGAAGAACAGTCATCCTCTAGAAGCCAACAAACCCAGACGCTGGTCTGCTGCCTTCTGCAATCCTACCTGCTCCACCATGCCCTCCAAGGACAGCTGGGAGTCCCACAAAGGCATGACTTGGGCTGGTACAGCCTGTGGTACAGTACCCTAAGGTTACTCAAAAAATCATAAACAACATCACAACATAGCATTAGCGGATCCCTAGTCATTAACTGGAAGGGAAAGAAGGCAATTAACACTTAACCTATGTGAACTTCAAAATATCATCTTCAAATGCAAGAGCAAAGCCTCTTCATCCCAGCTCTCCATGACTAAGAGACCACAAAATTTATGTCTGCTGTGCTTTTTTTCATGTGCATCTCAACTCATTTACCTGCCACACAGTCCCCTAAAATATGACAAGCACCTGCAGGAGCAGAAATGAGCTATGCTCAGAGTATAACACTACACACACAGGCTACACCACAGATGCTCCACCCTCACTGAAATATCCAACTCAATACAGTGCTGTTGGCAGTGGTGCTAACAGTGGTGTGATCCCACCCTGAATGGTAAGACTTTGTCTGTTCTCACCTGGCCCCTCTGTTTCCTTCAGTCCATTTTGTCTCCTATCAGCTTCAGCTGCCGCTGTGCCTTCCTCATCTTTTCCTGGTCCCTTTCTCCCTGACCATATGGTGTTTATTTTGGCTGCAAAAGACATTAATTTCATTATTCATGAGGAAATCTCACTCCAATTAAGAAAAAAGAAAAAACAACCAAGAGACAACAACTGACAAACCCTCATACATGATAAAATTAAGGAGATACTCGGTATCTTCCTTGATCTGCTATTTTGGTTGTGGAAGGAAACATTATTAGCTTTTGAAGAAAATGCTACAGCATTTGTCAGACAGTGGGCAGAAGCCACTAATGACAGCTGTGCTCAACAAAATTAATTCTTACTAAAACATTAGTTCTTGCCTGAGAGAGATAAATTCTCAATGGTCTTATCTACACAGAGATTACATAATCCCTGTGCCAGGAAACGAAATTGCATTAAACAGCCAAACTCCAGTACTATGTACCTTAGCAGTACTTTCACCTTAACAGTGAAAGATGTGTGCAAAAACAGTGCCCACTAACAGCACAGAAAGGATATCAACTCTCCACAAATTACTCTCCACAGCCAATTCAAAGTAATTTATTTTTTCATTTGCTTTGGAACAAAAATGGTTTTGCTATTTGCCTGAACGTCTTAACAGTTTGGCTTTTCAGTAGCCAAAAAGGATTTGGTTTTTAATCCATTACTATCAGGAAAATTTAAAAAATGAGAGAAATCGAACCTCTTGACACCAGGACTAGACCAAAATAAAATAAAATACTTTAAGTCATCACTAATTGCAGTTTTACTGTAATACTTTTTCTTGATAATTCCACAAGATGATGTGGCCAAGCTTCAGGAGGTGCATCACTAAGTGAATACCTCTGATAGTAAGGATTTGAAGTTCTTGCTCCAAGTACCTTTAGGGATGGGTCTTCAGACAAACATTGTCTCTCAATGCATCCAGGGACCTCAGCATCTTCATGGCTCCTTGAACTGAAGAGCTACACCAACGGTACTTACAGAGAGGTGATTCCACACATGGAGAAGAAGAAAGGCTCCTTCAGTGCAGCCCAGCAGCAACAGCCTTGGGAAGAAGGCCCAGAGCTGAGCAGCATAGCATTCAGTCAGCAGCAGGGTGGGATTGGAGGCAGGTGGCCTGCACAGTTCAGTCTCAGTATTCTCTTAAGCTTGAGAAAAAGTCCTTGAGCTACTCAAGAGCATAATGGGAATTTTTTAAAAATCATAGATTAAAAAAAAAAAAAAGGAAAATCAAGTAAGAGAATTCAATATAGGATAAAACAAGTTGCACCACTGAGTAGTTTGAAGGTTAAAATTAATTTAGAGCAGATCAGTAGTTGCAGCTCTTGTTGCTGGGAGGAACAGTTACCGTTCTAGCTTTCCTACACCAGCAAAATTTTAAATCCTTCTCAAAAAGCAGGTCTAGAAGGCAAAAGAAAGCTCAAGACCAGCATTTTCGGAAGTCTGGAGGAAAAAAAAAAAAGGAATCCTTAAGAATAATAAAGGAAAACCAACCATTTTTAGTGGTTACATTCAATCAGAAAATCAAATGCTTTATATATCAAACCCAAGCTAAAGTGTGGACCTAAAAATTTAAATGTGATCTTTAAGTTAGCGATACATTTAAGAACATACATTAGCTTGAAAATCTGTGAAATCAATTCCATTTGGGTGAAACAGCCTTATTCAGAACTATAACCCCCTTGCAATTTCTCATAAGCAGCTGATTTACTTCTTCCTGTGCTTTCTTCGAAAAAAACTAAACATCATGCTTATCTAAACTTCCTCAGCCTTTTACCAGTCAGTGATTACACAGTATGCTACACACTGCATTTATAACAGCCTACAGCAAATCAAAGAGTAAACATTGCAAACATATTACTACTGAAAACTCTGGTTTGCTTTTACCATCAGCTGCCTCATCTTTTCTACATCAGTTGCATTCACCTCACCTATCACTTGTAGTAAGTGAACAAGTTACACAAATAGTTGGTAACACATATAAAGTGGACATGCTCACTTCTTTATAAACCACATTTTCTTCTAAACAAAAACCCCAGAATTTGAGAACAAACTTGCAATACAAAGTTTGCTGCAGTTTCTTCTTATTCACAGTCCATTTATCACTCTTATCAACAAGATCAATCACTGTAATAATGGATTAAGTGCAAATTTGTACAGCCAAATACTCTGTGTGATCCTGTTCCCCATGTGGTGTCTTCCCCCTTATGCTGCTCATCAGCTTTCACAGACACCAAGATGGGTGAAAGAGAATTCACATCAGCGGGGAAGTGAATCCACTGCAGGCAACCTTGGCAGCGCTGGCTGACCTGGGCTCTGGGTCACACAGACCTAACCCATCCCAAGAGCTCTGGCAGCCCTCAGAAAATAAAGAGGCTCCCATCACGTCCCCCCAACCCCTTTTTTCTTACCCGAGAAATAAAAGGAAAGAGGAGCAGTACTCTTTCCGGAACCATGGCACCTTGTGCCCTCTCAAACAAACAGAGACAACAGTGCATTTCAACTTTATTAGAAAAGAAACCCAAAAGTTTATACAAAGCTCTGCATTTTACAGAAAACCAACCCCCCAAACACAAAGAAATCTGACATTGCAAGCTGTATGCATTTTCTGTTTTCATATACAGACATATATATATGTACATACACATATATATATGTGTGTGGGCGCACGCGGGTGTATATATAGTGTGTGACGTATTTTTTTTTGCATGGTTTGCATTCATTATTTTACAAAGTTAACATTCAGTAGAAAAAAAAAGGATTTTTGTTACCATTATTTTCTCATATAAATAACTGTGAGCAGTCCCTCTGCAGATAGATAAAAAACACCTTTTCGTGTCATTCTGTAAAAAACAGACATTACTGAAATGGTACTGAAATCTTTCAAGTGTTTTTCAATACCACCATAAAAATATCATCTAGCCCCCAATTCAAAATGCTTGTCCAAGGCATTAGAAGAGAAAGGACTGTAAGACAATTCTGGAAAGATCAGTTCTTTAAGCCAACATTCAGGTAGATAATTTTTGCTGGACCTCATACATTGGTGTGAAATGAGCACAAACAGGAGACCAACCTCTCTGTCTGCCTGGAAAAGCTGGTTCTTTTGTCTATTTGAAAGAGTCAAATTCCAACAAAGCACCCAGCAGTGTGAAGGAGCTGACAGACCCTCAGCTCACCCTCCTTGCCCTATGACAAAGCCACAGATGCAATTTTTTTTTCTTGATGCAATTAAAATCTCTACCAGCTCAGCAAAATTTTCCTACTCCATTCACCTTGAAAGGAGCTGTTGGATTAATCATGGCATGGTTAGACAGACATCAGGTTGCTGAATTTCTGGGAGAAAAACTTAGCTAGAGGGGAAAATGCAAGACAACCAAAAGGAAGAAAACACTACAGAAAAGAGCTACCGGAGCAACTCCCAAGGCTCTGGTTTGAAGAAGCAGGAATAGTAGAGAGATATGAACTGCAGCTCAAAACATCCTTGTGTTTACTGAAGCTCCCAGTGACAGCGTGATCCAAATGAAGGAACTGCCTGGTAAACAATCAATCATTCTTTCCGTCAAGCACCATGATGGGGAGAATGGCGAAGATTCTGAAGGCAATACAAGTGGCTGTGGTGATAACAAAGGTAATGAAAGTGAAGAACACAATGATGCCAATTAAATGGAGAGTAATGCCAATGAAGATGTTTCAACTTCCAGAGATGCTGGCAACAAGAAGAATGGTTATGTGGTTGGTGTTGATGATGGCCAGAATTCATTCATATGTCCATGTAGTCATCATCTTCATCAGTATCACTTTCCAGTGAGGACTCCTGGCTTGAGGTCTCTAAGATTTCCAAAGCTGGCTGACAAAGGCTCTCCTTCTTTACATTCGCTGCAGACTGAGCAGACAAAATAGCAGACTGATCCCAAAAAGAGAGAGAGAGAATATATTGCTAAATAGTCAGGATAAACCCATGATCACAGGGACAAAAGCCCACTGGTTGCTATTCCTTCACATTCAATAGCTGTCTTAGGTCTAGAAAAGATTTATCCTAATGTAAAACAACATAACATTTACCAGTAGGCTTCCCCACAGTTAATGTTCTGGCAGCATCCACTAACCTAAGAACTGCAATGGCTGCACTAGCTCACTCAGCCATTTTTGTCATTTTTTTCCAAATCCTTCAGGAAAGGAATAAGGACTAGAATAGCTCTCATTTCACCCATAGCCAGTATTTCAGCAGTCCTTTAAAAACTGGCTCCTGCTGGTAACAACTAGCACCTTCTTCCACTATTTATACTACCTCTGGTTATGAACTGGAGACATGAACTGTTGCTTCTTTCATACAGGTATCTTATTGAGTGGAGAATTAAGATAAAAACAATAATCTAAAAAATTACTGTTTCCCTTTTATTACCTTTAATTTTTGCTTGGTCTCTTCTGAAATGCTGCCCTTTGGAGAAAGGAGGGTGGGAGTGGGTGGAGTGACAGTGATCTCAGGTGGAAATTTGGTGACAGATGAAGGTATGAAAAGCTTTGGCATGTTGGGCAGAATGCGAGTTTTTACTCGGGTGCCATCTGTCTTGTTCTGCTGACTTCCCAAAGTCTGTGAACTGGAGCTGAGTTCAGGCTTGGAACTGGAGGCTAAATAGAAAACAGTAAGAAAAAATATGTTAGGAAGTTATCTAGGATTTCAGATGTCAAAGAAGAGGGAAGAGATCATTGTTAGACATAAGGCTGGCTCAAAAGGCCTTTCTTCAAGCCTTGCACTAATCAAAGGTTAGAATCAGACAAAAGATTGTATAATGACAACTGGAAACCAGTAGTAATTAAAAAATATCTTACTGGATGGCAGAAATTCAACCTGACCAAGCACAACAAGTGGCAGTGCAGCACTGGCCATCTACATCTACTACAAACACCATTTTCCCACTTCTGTCAGATGCAATCATCTCATCTTTGCATTCTCTGTCTCTCCATTCCATAATGCAACAAATAAAGCTCTTTAGCTTTACTTATGAGTCTTAATTTCCTCCACCACAGCGTTGTCGCTTTAATTATTGCGAAAGCAACTCCTCAACAATTAAAAGAAAAATATATGGTAATACTTGTCAAAATTTCCCCATTACTCTGTTCAAATCCTGCCATAAACCCCTCCTTGGTGTGCTCATGCCACTGGCTCCCACAATAGTTAGCATCATTTCCATATTCTTCCCAAGTGCCTCAGCTTGTGGTCTTTACAATTGCTCAGAGGTTTTATTGAGAACATCTCATAAGAAGGATCCAGCCCTTCCCTAGGCACTATCACATTACAAAATTATATATACACAACAATAACCAGTAGATGACAATGCTTTCACATTAAAAACTGAAAATTTGTTAAAAGAGATTTCTTACTAATAATGCCACTTCATATGGAGTCAAATTTATTTTTTAGAAGCTATATAAATGGAAACATGGCAGCCTTTCTCAGTCTGGTATTAATGACAGGTGTTCGTATACATTTTTTCAGATTCAGTATTGTCAAATCCATCTCTAGCAGGTACTGGGAACAGACATGGCCACTTATACATAGGGAAATAAAATCCCAGTTTCCTAATGCTACCCTGAGAAACAAGCAGCAGCAGAAAAAACTACTAAGGGATGTAAAATTGAATTGTATGTTCTCAACTGAACACAGGAATGTAAGAGCTGCCACAACAGATGAGGCATGGCTTTCCATCAAGGTCAGTGACCCATCTCCATGGGCAGCCAATCTTTTCAGACAGTAATCAGACACAGGATAATCTGCCTCTCACAAATAAAGAAAAACAAGATACCCCAAACATGAATATCTAGATTATGCTTGCCTGAAATACCAGGTTTTACATTTTTTTCAATTAAAACACCAACTCCTACTTCTCTTGGGAAGAGGGCAGAGGAGGGACAGAACACATTAACTGCTGTAATGCTGGTTTTTATGTTTACTCCGACTGAGTCAGTTTTGTAAAAAACCATTTCCTTCTGCTAAATATTCCAGTAGCATAATCCAAAGTGCTATCATACTGCCCCATATAATATTTCAATTGAAAGAAAAATTCTGCTTCAAAGGGTGCACAAGCTATATTGCATGAAAGCTGGTACTGGGAGGTTTTATATCTGGCGTTGCTGCCACGGCATTTAGCATGCATGACATGCACCGAACAGTTCCCATCAAGGGGTGACAGGCCACTGCCCAGGACGCTCGGACACTGCCAGGAATGTATCTAAACTCTGGAATGCTTGACTGGAAGGCAGGCAGAGAAACTGAGGAATATCAATCCCAGCTGTCCAACCAATCAGCGCCTACAGACTGATGCACAGCTCACCACCCCATTTCCGCATTCCCTGAAGCACAGGAAGCTCCTACCTGGGGTACAAACATGTCCCGAATTTGTGCTGGACACGGACTCCACTTGCCAGCAAACAGGCTCTGGCGATGGCGCGACAGTAGCCATTTTCATCTGCTGACAAAGCCGTGACTCCTGCTGCTGAAATCCAAGCCCCTCCAAAGGCACTTCAAGCTCTTCTTCCTCTTTAGTAATGAAATATAATTCACAGATTAGGAGACATCCTGATCTCTCTCCTAAGCCTCAATCCTTTTGCTGTCTAACCAACTGGTAGAAAATTTTTTTAACCCTTGCTCTATTTCTTAACCATAACATGACTGAGTGAAATTACATATTGGCGAGCTAAGATGTTAATAGCAATTTTTTCATACTTGGCGCCATCGATTCAAACTCCTAAAAGAAAGTAAATGTCATTTAAGAAAAGAAAGAATAAGATTTTGAATCTGACATTTTGTCATCTCTGCACATCTGCAAAAATCAGACAGCTGAGCATTTTCTTTGGAGCTGTGAGGGCTGGAAGAGCTGCCACGTGCAGAGCAAAATCCATCACCCTCAGCAAAGGACCAGCCATGATCGATGGGTCCCTCTCTGATCTCCAGCCACAGGTACCTGCTACACTGAGGCACAGCTCACTGCTAAGGAAGATTAATCACTGTGAACATCAAATAACAGGGCCAAATCCATTTTTCATGAAACCAATATCAAGTGATACTGAATGCCTACTTTTCTCTGATATGTCCACTGTATGTCTATAAATATATTAGCCTAAAATTCCCACCTTCTGCTATTCCAGAACCTGGGATGTTTATAACTCAGAATACATGTGTGTGTGTACAATCTTGTTATTATGTACCAGCTGTACCTGCTTTTAAATTAATGCAGTGTTAAACCAGCTTTCTTACACACTGAGCTGCATGTTGTACATAACAGGAATAATTTTCACTGAACTACTGAGAGCTGCCAGTGCCCTTTCCAGGCTGAGCAGCAACCCTTTCAAGGCTATGGACACACAAACAAGCTCTTATTCTGTCTTAAAAATGAAGACATTCTTCAAAAACAAAGGGCTGCCTAGTCTAATTTGAATCACTTCATATTTACACAGGCTAAGGTGTGCGCAGGCAGCTATCATGGACCAGCGCATGCAGTGGATATTCACAGTCTCACTTGCTCTAAAATTCTTTGTATGTCAATGCTCTAAAGTAATTTAGGATTTTGACCGTGCAATGTCTTAAAAAGGAATACATATTTTAACTTTTCCTCATTGGAAAACTGCTCCCACCCCCTCAAGTGTTGAAAACACTTCTCCATCTCCACCAATATAGAGAAGAACTCGGAATTTACCATGGTAATATTCTCCTGTACAAGAGTTCCCCTTGCAGAAACTGATTGAGACAACATTACAGCTTAACAGTCTGATCTACGCAGTTTGAAAGATGCAACTTTTTTACAGAGTTATCATTTCTATGGTTCTTGAATATCTTGTACAAAAAAAGCTCAGGAAAGCAGGCTGTAAGTTCTTTCATCCCCTAATTTTCATTGGTAAAGAAAAGAACCCATCATCTAGACTTGTAGCTGACAGCTCATATAAGCCTTAGGATAAATGACATTGCTTGTAGAAAATTATCCAATAGTTCCCAAAAGGGAAAGGTCACCCACTACAGCACAAAATCACAGGCAGCTTCTGTTCTGTGATGTTCCACTCACTATCAAGCACAAAATGGAATGGTCTAAAGCCGAAGAATGTACTTCTCATTCTAAGCACTCTCTTGCACATTTCTCTCTGGATACTTCAAAATACAGCACTGGAAGTAGGAAAATAATATCTGCATCTGTACATGTATTAATAGACCAAATCAGCTGAAAAACAACACAGAAGGAAGTGCTTAACTGCAGGAATCTTGAGTAGGAAAATCCTAATTCATTGTTTCCCTGCTGAAGAAGCAGAGGACAGCTGAAGGATCCCTGGGTATTGCCTGCCCTTTCCACCATCGGAGGCAGGATTTAACCCCGCGCTGCCAAAGGAGCAGAGCCCGCAGGAAGCAGGCTCAGCCCCAGCGTGGCCCGGAGCCAACACACACATATCCCATTACACTGCTGGTGCCTGACGACAGGCTGCAGTCTAAACCCAGAACACTCCCACACTGAAATGGCTACAAGGCACTTGATCAAAGATAGGAGGAAACATTACAACAACATCTGAAGAAAAGCAAGATGAAAATGATGATGATTTCAGATTACTCTACAAGACAAATGAGAAGTCAACTCGTTCTTAACTTACTCCAACACTACAGAATCACCGTCTTAAGTACCCAGGGTAAGTACTAACAGAATCTTCCTTATCCACTTATTAACCAAGAATACAAACCAGTAATTAACTTAGCAGGTAGAGAACTATATACAAATAAACAGCAAATCCTACAGCCTCAACTGTACTGCTAACTGAGAGCAGTTTTGTATGTACTCTACTACTTAACTACATTAGGGACTTATTAGTTCACAATACAGAATGAGAGCTCTGATTTGCATTATTATCTAAAGACAAAACTCTACTTCTTACGCTGATTACAATATTTGTTTAATTATAAGATATATCATTGCTCAAACTGATTTGCTGTACTTTATTTTAACTAAATTATGGCCCACTGACAAAAGCTCTTTTGAGCAGCCTAATTCTAGAAGATGATACAAGACTGGTATCAGTCTATGTTCTCTCATGAGAAATCAGCATCCTCATACACATCTCCATCTTCCAGATCGTATTTTTGTTAAGTTTTGAAGATGCAGTTTTACAGTGCAGTAAAATTAGATTTAAATTTGACTAAAATTATCTGACAGCCATTTTTAATGTAGAAGTGAATGGAAATGAAAGGGCAGTAGTCTGGCACACTAAGAATGTATTTCTATCACTGCACTTCTGGAAACAATACTTGTTAATATTCCATTAGAATGTGCCTTTCAGTACATAAGAAATCAAGAACCACTGTCTGTTAATCAATCCCTTGCTGTCAGAGATGCTCAATACAGTCACAGAATTCTATCCCCTGACTGGGTCATACACTTTATTCTTTCAGGACTGTGCAATTTTAATTTTTTTTTCTTTAAATAGAAACAATGCCACTCAAGTGACTAAGTTAAAAATAAAGTTAATGAACAAAATAATTTTTAGACTTCTTGAAAATAATAAGAATTGGTTGTTTCAGTGTACATATCATAATTCATACTTTAACATATTACATAGATATTCGTTCCTTTTTCATTACAGACAAAAAGGTCAAAACACGGAAGGACAATCAAGAAGAAATATACGGCTGGATCTCCTCATTATTTGTCTAAAACAGATTTATGAAGAGAATATTTTAATATTTGTTTTGAGGAAGATGCTGTTATAGCCCTGAACATAATGTCCTAGTTCTTCTAATAAAAACTTTCCCCGGGGAGGTAAAGACTCCACTAACTCGTGAGCCACAATATTCTGCACAAGTTCAAGAACACAAGAATGTAAGTGCAGCACATCCTGAAGGTGTTCAGAAGCTCAGATTATATATCAGTTAATAAATCTTTTGCTATTACCCAGTACTTACACTGTCTTGGCAGGTTTTCAAACGTTAGCTCTACAAACCCAGTTTAAAATAAGATCAGTTTCTGAAGATATAATATGCAACACGCAATTGTCCCCAGGCTGAAGATGGGACAGGTACTGCACCCTGGAGACCCATTTAGCACTCTCACAACACAACACACAAAAATTAAGCACACAGAAAAAAGCACAGATTGGCAATGCACATCACTACTGGTATTGAAAAGTTCCTCTCCAATCGAGCTGAATTACAAGTATTTTTTTTTAGCCTTCCCTTTCCCAACGACTGCCTAAATACATATAAAATAGTACACGACATAGAAAGAGGGACATCATACCTTTCAACATCTCCCTGCTTTAGTGAGGAAGAAACAAGCTGACAACAATTCAATGCAACAACCTACTCCAGCTTTCCTCTCCAACCTCTTCCCACTTGTTGCCAGGGTAACCAGTGTTTGCAGATGCCTATAGCGGGCGCCTGGGTTCATGACTTCATCACAGTTAATATCCTCTCCCCATCTCTTTATACAGAGAATGCACTACATACATTTATCCACACACTATAAACACACAGATTATACAACCCTGCAACCGTTTTTATACTGAGACCATTCACTTTGCTATTCTGATGTATATAAAACCAAAAATAACACTGGCAAAAATAATCACTTGGCAATTTGAAAATGTGGAGAAAGTTTAAAAGCAGTAGTACTGTAACCAGCAAGCAGCTGCTCTGGTCTCTCTGCACTGAACACTTAATAATTTGATTTCATCATGCTGTTAGGTATGAGACATTAACATTAGTGTTATAAAACATTTTGTGTGGAGTTTCAAAAAATTCTTTAGTCATGCACTAAACCTCTGACATTACAGCTGAAAGACAAGCCCAGAAAATGTGACAAGCACCTGGAAAAAAACATTTTCCTGTTTCTGACAGAAGCAGTTTGAAGTATTACAGCACAGGTATGTTAAAGAATATTAGCAACAATATAAGCAACAAACTGCGCATGCAAAAAGCACCATTTCATTATAGGAAAGAAGAAGGAGCTGAGCTTTGAACTCAAGGACAAAATATTAACATCATTTCAAAAGAAAATACAAGGAGAAATGAACAGACAGCAACTTCAAGTGCTTAAATAAAGCACTTGCATCACTTGCCTTCATCTCTCTGCAAAATACCTTCCCCAGCAGTTCCGTGTGTCAAGACAAAAAGCCTGAAAATACATCAGTAGGATTTAGCTGATCTGTACTACCTTGCTTTCCAACCACTTCAAAAGAGCAAGGACTAAATTCTGTGTGCCTGCAGACTCTAGGAAACACTTATCTTCCTTGTCCCAGGAACAACTGGTTTACTCTGTATTCTAGTGGCCACCCACAGCACATGCAATTGTTCACAGAACTCATTTACCGTACAAGGCAGAGACTATTTTTTTTCCACAGTGATGGAAACGGGTGTGAACCTTTGCTCCCTGACAGAGTGGAGCATCTTACCACATTTCCAAGGAATAATACTAATGTGAAAACAATTCATTTTCTGTATTCCATCCGCCTTGCCCTCCAGTGTGCTGGGAATTAAAACAGCTTTTTTCCCCCACACAGCAGTTGCAAAGGCCATGGAAAGCCTGAATTTGAAGGAGCTCAGAGTTTCCTTATAAACTGCGCTACTAAGTCAATGGAAAGACTGCACTGGAACACAGGTTGGCTCATCTGCACTGAGTTAAGGATGCAGAAACACAGAAACAATAGGGCCATCAGCCATGAGGTACCACAGCACAGCAGACAGCGAGACTACCTAGCTCTTGACAGCATGTGGCAGGTATACTTGGTAGCTTTGCTTTCTCTAAACTCATTCCAAATATCCTGCCATGAAATTTATTTCTAGAAAAGCACTGCCAAGTTATAGCTGTAGAAAGAATTATTTGACTTAAAATGCCAAATTCAGGAAATTACATGCAAAGCTGGCACACAAAGTTGTATGTTAAAAATTAAGCATCGGAATAAATTTGGAGGCAAAAAGCTGCAGAACTCAAGTTCTACTGCCCCCTGAAATGAAAAAAATTCAAGCAGTCTGGTGAACAGAAGTTTGCAGTGCAATAGCACGGCACAGTGCTATATTTATCACTAGGTCCTGAGCAGGAAGAGTGTACTGTACAATTATGTGAGACATACCCCAAAACTCTTCCTAATCCGAGGTCAGCTGTCATGGAACATTAATGAAACTAAAATTTAAAACAGGTGGCTGCTCTGAAAGTGCTTCCTGGAAATAGTCCCTGGCCCATACCAGCTCCCAGATCTGTCGAACAGCCATGCTGGGGCCAGTGCAACAGCAGGATCGTGGAATTCCTGTGTCCAAAAGCATTTCCTGCCTCCACCAGCTGTCCTAGAGTTGCAGAAACCTGGCGTGCACTTTGCGTAAAGAAAAACCCTGAATTTCAATGCTAACTTCCTCACCCTTTTTTTTAGAAACAAAACTTCCATTTAAAAGAGCAAACAGTGGGCCTAGATCAAAAAGACAACAGTTTGATATTCAGCTACATGAACTTTCAAATGGCATTATCAAACCACAGCTAATTGATATTTGTTTAATATCTGACTCAGCAAGCACACATCATCTGGAGAGCATCACACAGCAGCACCTGCGGACAAGGACAGTCATTTGCAGTCTCCTGCTTCTGAATTATCTCTATGAGTTACCTAACAAAAGCTGTAAGACCTTCCCTTTGCCATCAATATTTCACCCACCTTTGCCCTGACAGCCAGCTAAGCACAAGGAAATTAGCAAAAGTAGCTGGTAGAAAAATCTCTTAAGTGAATGTAATGACACCCCACAATTTTCTAAGTACTTTGTAAGCAACACAATACCTGTGCAGAGGACTTATAACTACATCTCTCTCCAGTCTGCCTTTGTGTAGGAATATATGTAAATTTTATGCTGCTGACAGCAATCTAAAACTAGTGAAGCTGAACCATATTGTAACCGTACAGCATTGCTACCATGTTCTTTTACAAAAGCTCTCCAAAAAATGTGTTTCAGTACTGAAAGACATCCATAGGCCATTGACTCTCCAGGATTTTCAGGGAGATCTAAGAGTGCCCGGGGCTAGAGAGTCTCCTGGAGCACAGAGCTGCCCTGACTGCACTAAAGCCCTGACTCCATACCATCACCTCACATGCCTCAGCTGGGCAGCTGCTGCCCCTGCCCTATTTGTTCTTACTGATCCAACATAGGTACATAAAAATTATGACCGTTTCAATGTCAAAGGATTTTCTGCACATCGATTGAAGAAATAAAACTTAAGGAAGCTGAAGTGTAGATATCAGAAACAGACATTAAGTTTACTGAAAAATTCTTCTGGAATGAGTTTGTTGCAACAGGAGGCAAATCAGCATACTTTTACAAAGGGAAGAGAGAGCCATGACTAACTGGTAGTGTCTGAGCACTGCAAAAGGGAATTAAGAAGTCATTCACAAACAGGAAACCCCTGCTGACATTCAGCAGTCAAGTTGTTTTCAGAGTGCACCCATTGTGAAAAATAAAAAGCTTCATGAAAAGCACAGATCAGACAAGGGGAAGTGAGAATGCCAATGCCAAGGAGGCTGAAGCAGCAAGAGATCAGAGAGAGCAAATGCAGAGCTCACTGGAGGTAGCCTGGCTGATTTCCATTGATGGCTCTGCAGTCACTTACAGGTGGGCAGGAGCTTCTACCCCAGGAAGGTACCAATGGTGTGGGGCTACAAGCATTTAAAGAAGAGGTCTTAAAGCCTCGGACAAATCCAGCCTTGGGAACTGAGGAAGAAAGCAATCAAAAACCAGAACAAGTCAACACTGGAAATGAAGAAGAAAGTAGCAGAAGTAATGTTACCGAATTCTGAGGACTCCCCACTTCAAAACCCTCTTTAATTGGAACATCTGCCTTTCAAGGAGTCTGCAGCTGCCTACACACACTTAAATGATTTTAACTTCATTGCTTTCTATGCAATAGTCTGCTCACCTTTCCATGCAACTGTCCTCCCTTGTATTTATTTCTTGTGCTTCTGAAACTCTCTAAGTTCTACAGGTTAAAGTATATTTACACCTCTACTTGCCCTACTGTGCCCATTTGGCAAACATCTGAAATGCAGCAGGATATTCACGTCTTATGGAGCGCCACTTCCCTGCACAACACAAGGAATTATCTTCCCTAGCCCTGAATTTCTAAGTTTGGACAGCTATCTCATGACCTTGCTTTTATATTGAAATGCTTAGGCCTTAAATGGACAAAAGATTGATAGTGGGGAGTCTTCTACTCGGATTTTATATTCCAACTTGGCAAATAGCTGGCTTTAAGCAAAACACAGAACTTTAAATAGTTCCAGGTACAAAAACCTTCTCCTGGTATCAGAATTCAAATTTGAATGTTTTCCTGTTCATTCCTCCTAAAACCCATTACTGCAGTAAGAACAGTGAAGAAGCAGAAAATGTCAAGATTTTTCAGCAATTTAGAACAGTGTAATACTGGAACAGTGTGACAGGCTGGAGGGAGTTTACCTTAATTGTCCTATTTTAGCTTCCCCAGAGAAATGTTAGGCTGAGCCATGAAGGCTAACAGTCCTGAGTACATTTCTACCCAAATGTAGGAAGCTGTCGTGCTGAAAGTGCCACCATCGTTACTCTGCTGCCGGACTCCATCACGCTGTATTCTGTACCAGTTAGTCATGCACTAGACAAAATCTCAGGAAAATATTTACATAAGAAATGAGTGGCATAGCATCAACATTGCTTGGAAAAACAACTCCTTTTTCTGGGTGACACCAGAGAAAATGAGAGCAGCTAATATTCTTTGATGTGCAGTACTTCCACGTGAACAAATAGGTACAGGAGGAGGTACTGAGACAAAAAAAAGTTGAAAACAGTTTACTCTAAAAATGGGAGGAGTTTTTACCCAAACAGAACTAATGGAAGGCAGATGAAAAAGGGTTGTAACAGAATTATAAATAATTCTTTTTAGAGGAGGTGGACACAAGGGTAGGAGAATTAAAAAGAAAAGAAGAAGAAAGGACACAGCAGTAATTGGTGTCTCTCTCAGCTAGAGAAATGACCTGTCAGGTAGCTCTGAGAGCCAGAAAGCCAGATACAACACATGCATTCAGCACTGGGATGAGAGCTTTGCAGAGAGTCTCTTGATCTTCAGACAGCTTCAGGGGTGTAATTCTGGCAGCTAACCCTTCCATCTCCCTCAACCAAGATGATGTATAGAAAACATGAAAGAAGAAAGAACAATATCTAACTCTACAACCTTAACAAAGCCTAGGAAGTCAAAAGATTAAAATAAATGTTCCAATCACTGCGATGTGGCCTGGGGAATTGCAGAGAGGAAAGCACGTCAGAAATGCTCGTGAGTTCTGTTTGAAAACCAGAAGAATGCGTGAGTTCTTATCAGCATTGTCATTCCTACACCAGTCTCCTTAGTAAGTATAGAACACAGGATTCAATTTTTCCTCCCCTGTTGTCTAGGCACAAACCCGAATCACTCCCCGTTGAACGAGCCTGCCAAGACATCTTATGACACCAAGCAATTCCATTCTTTTGCTTCCCAAGGACAGTAACAAATGTGGTTTACACACGGACTAAGCCATTCCTTCCTTATCACTCCCCTCTTCTCTCTTCCCTTCCCAAGACAATCTCTCCCTGGAATTGTGAAAAAGGAAAATGAGACAACTGTTAATCCAACTGCTAAGAGTGGATGTTAAATTTCAATTTTGTCCTGTACTCAGAGATTAGCAAATTGGGAAAACTTATTTCTCCCTAATTTGCTCTTCACTGCTGATGAATTCAGACTATGTGCATTCAAATACCAAGGCTGATTATATAAGGGAAGGAATGACATACCAGAAGTATAAAGACAAAAACTTCACAAAGTCACAATTCCAAACTAAGAAAACATCCTATCTCACAAATATGGACAGTATTTCCACTGCATCTTCATGCATCACTTTCCACAATACCTGTTCTGTATATGGTTCATTCATAACTTTATCTGGGCTCCATGACTTTGTCTAAGGCATTTTGTGAGTAATGCTGGGCCCAGGCTTGTGAACAGATGGAGTGAGCACAGGCAGCAGCAGATGCTTTTTCAGACAGTGTTTCTGCTAAAGTTGCAAGAAAGTACAGGCTATGGCAGGTGCTCTGCCACCTTAACACGCACGGTGTCCCACAAATATGCCCAACCACCTCTTTGGGCATCCAACACAAGTCTGAAATTGGGTCTAACCTTACTTCATTCCCCAAAGTGGATCAGTACTGCCCTGCACAGAGATTTTTTGGCTGCTAACAAGCCAGCCTGCCATGACAGCAGTAAAGCAAATGACAGCATTTTCATTTATTCTTTCCTCATCTAGAAAATTGTATAGGACCAATTACATAATACAGTCATAAACAAATCTCATAACCATGCTACGGAATAAATAACATTTCTTCAGTTTCTTCAATCCTTTCCTGTGCTCTAACCTGGCACATAACCACACCAGGGCTATAAATAATACATTCCAACATTCTGGTCCTGTCAGATGCTTCTTTGCTGAAATGTGAAAAGTAATAGTGATGATAAGCTAACTTTATAGACCATGCAGAATCTTGTCCATCAGTGTTATGTATCTCCATACACATATGCTGGGCAGCGAGAGCTGTGCAACTAATTATGTTAATCAGGCACTTCTAGGACAGATGTAGGCTGCCCACCAGTTTATTTTAATCGTAATCACTTTAAAATACCTTAAATATTTTAAAAAGTTATAACAACTAGATCTTCAACTCACTGAAGAAAACAAAACAATTTTAATTTTAATGCTGATAGAGACTTAAATTCTCTAGAAGAGATGAATATTTTCAGGCTGCTACTTCATGATTTCACATACAAGTTACACAGAGTGGTCACTCTTTTAATCTACCCTACAAATTAACACATGCATTGATCATGCAGATGCATCCATCTCAGGACCAAGACAAAAATCTGTGTAGCCTTTTGAATGTGGCGTAGCGATCAGAAAATGGGACAGAATCGGAACTCAGGCACTAAGCAAGTGGAAACTGATTAGAGGGGGCCAAAACATTCTCCCTTGCTCAGACTTACCACGAACAACATCACTCATGCTGGGGACAGGCTCTGCGCTTTGACTGCGGAGGTGCTCAGGGTCCCTGTGTGACTCCTGCGAGGTCGGTACTGAAGATGCCGAGGAGGAGGAGGATGAAGAAGAAGAGGCTGGTTTGGATTTGGAATGCAGATCATTCAGTCTCAGGAGATTCTCAGGAGTCACAGTGTCTGGATTCACTGGGGTGGGATGCAGTGTGGCTGGTGCTACTGGGAAGAAGCTCTCTCTGTTGTCCTTCGTATGCTTTGGGGTTGTGGGTGCTTCTCCTGTCGACTACATAAAAAAGGGGCAGCAGTGAGAAAATGTCTACATGCCACTAACTCTGTGCTACCTGCTTCAGTGACTACTGCAAGCAGCACATTTTATAGACAGAAAACACTCTCTCTAAAGTGAATATAATATAATAATGACACAATCACTATTATAAAGAAATCTTTTCTCCTTTATGGATTTTTTTCCTGTTCTTTATGGTTTATTTATCAAACTAGCACTTGAACACTTATGCACATTTACAAAGTTTCATTTAACACATCCCTCACAACATACCATACTTTTCTGAACTTTGTAATTAAGCATGAGCTACAATCTCCTGTAAACAGAAACATATTTCTTTCATTTAAAAATATGTTGACAAGTGTTTGACCTGAACAAACAGATCTGCAGTGCTTTAAGATCTTTTGCAAATTATCACAAGAAATAATTCTTAGTGAATGATGTGAGAAGGAGAAAATAGAAAAATGTATTCGCTTGTTAAATAAGAGATCAGCATAACTCCAGATCATAAATTCCTGGTAACTGCAGAACTGAGTAACACTGATGTCCAGCAGAAACAGGCTTGGGAAGATCTGCTGCCTGTGCAGAAGTAAGAGAAGCACCAAGAGCAACACTCTTCTCCAAAGCCAGTGCTAAAAATTTAATGCAGTGTCACTTTTTATATAGACAGAAGGTAGAAGGGGGACATACATTCACCAAAGAAGGGAATAAAAGTGCCCATAAAATGAGTATCTCCTCTATAATTTTTATCAGTAATCAAATAAAGTATTCATACTCGTGAGGCCACAGAAAGCATTTATTTCACACTCTTTACAGCCTTCATTTAATGGAGACATTTGACTGTAAAAGATACTGTTAGATGGAATTCTCAGATGTTTAATTGTTTGTCTCATACCTCTACCAAGAAAAAAACCACCTCATTTTTAACCATAGTGCTAATGAATGTTTGAAATAGAAACAGTTTTGCTTTCAAATGGAAAATCAAATTGGACCCTACTGTCCTAGATGACCAAAGATTTAGTACAAAGCCAGGACAGTCAGTAGAATTTCACTGAGAGAACAAAGGATCTTTCAGGTGGAGAAAATGCATACTTAAAATTCAAAGATAGAGAGCACACAAGTAGTTTGGTTTTTTTTAATAATTGGCAGAATGTATTTTTGAAGTTCCTGAACTTGATTAATCAATCTGTAAAAAGCATACAATTAAAACCTGCCAGATTCTATGTGTGCACACACAAAAAAATACAGCAGCTATATTCACAACAATTACAACACTGAATCAAAAAAAGGTCTATTCTGCCTCTGCAAGCAGCAAGTTTCTGATGCTTAAAGCATCAGTTCCAAAACTAAAGTTCTTGACACACAAACGGATCTCACAAACCTGAGTGAAATGAAACTGCAGAAGAAAGCCTTAAGGAGAACTGAGCTCACCAGAGGAAATGTTTTCAGCTATGATTTAAAGGGAAAGCCCTTCACACCCATGCACTTCATTAACTTGCATAATAGATGATGTAGAACCTGACATTTCTGTGCTTGTATTGTATCCAAATTTTTTTTCCGGAGAAACACATGAAGGTACTACTGCTTAGGTGCACACACGTTAAAAATATATCTGCACCTCAAACTGAATTTCTACAAAAATGCACAGCTATTTCCAGAGCCAGAAAGAGGACATTTGGAAAGTAACTCAGCAATATTTGGAGGGTATTCAGAAGAAAAATGATTAGAGAAAAAGCACAACCCCATGGAATAATTCCTGCTGGAAGGGACCTCTGGAGGTTTCCAGTCCAACTTCCTGCTCAAAGCAGAGCTGACTTCCCAGTTTGATCAGTCTGTGAGGGCCCAGGGCCAGCCCAGTCCAAACACTGCCAAGGAAGGAGATTCAACAGCCCCTCCAGGCCCCTGTAATAGTGTTTTACCACCTTCCCAGTGAATGTTTTTTTCCAATCACTTCATCCAAATTTCTCATGCTACAGCTTTAAATGGTGCCTCTTTTCTGGTTCCTTCTTTTCTGCTGAAGACCACAATTCCATAACCCTATCCTCCATTATTCTGCTCCTCACAAGGATGAAGTATCCCAGCTCTCTTTTTTCAGAGAATCGAAATATTTTATTTGCAAGAAAGAATAAAGCTGAAATTAACATGATGCTTCTGACTCAGGAAAACCATGATCTAAAATGCTAAAGTGTAGTCAAAAAGTGCAGGCTTATACAAAAGAAGGGCATCAAGAAGACGATTGTGTTTACAACTCAAAAGGGAACCTTCCAAATGTGACCTGGTGAAGAGTTGTCTCAGGCTGCTGTAAACAGATTCTTTTCAACCCAACGAAACACAGACTTTGGAAGGAAAAATGTAAAAATCTCACACTAATTTTGTTTTCTCAAAAGAGGGGGCGTGGCTGGAAGAGAAAAGAAAAAGCTTTCTTTAAAATAAGAGCCAAGCATTAAAAAACCCATTGTTGGCTACTGTGCACTCTGCAACTCACAGAGCCTTTAGAAAAGTGATTTAAATCTGCTTCATGCATTTTTACTGCACTCAGAAACTGAAGACCACCCAAAAGCTGCAAGCACAAAGCTAAAATGAGCACCACAGTGGGTCACATGTTGTTTGAAAGATTTTGGGTTTAGTGTAGGGGAAAGACTTCCAGCACCTCTGATCAGTAAGTGATGCTACTCACAAAACCCAGCTCAGGGCAGTGTCACTAACTACACTGCTCAGAACTTATGGGGCCACATTTCATCATCCTGCAGATCTACAGGAGCTCGTAACACCCAGCTGAGAAATAAACCCAGAAAAACTCACCACAGCAAGTCTTGGATTTACCAGAAGCCTTTTATATTCATCTATCTCTACTGCTAAACCAACAGTAAGACATAATAAAGATTGTTTTCCACAGATGGACAGTAGGAAACTGAGAGGCAGTGACAATCCTCTACCAGTGTTTTATGTGGTTTCTCATCAGATTATTTAGTTTTTACTTTGCTGTGGCACTAAGTCAAAACTTAGTCAGTTGTGACTCAGTCAAAAGTTCTCCTTTCCCCCTCTCCAATCCATCTCACCACGCTCAGTGCCTCTCTTACTACCACTGTTACAAAGTGGCTTTAGTCACCAAAAAGAAGCAAATCTTTCCCAACATTTACAGTGTTACTGCCAGAACAAGGGCATATAATTGAATTAAGAGACAAACTCCTTTATCTGACTTTTTCCTGCCTTTCATTGTAACTACAGGTTCCTCTAGTCAAGACTGAACTTCCTTCTAGATTTTTTAAAGAAACATGAGGTACTGAAGGGTATGCAGTACTACTTTTGTATTGACTACTATATCAGAGTGGACGGAAGAAATATCTAAGGCTTACTAATATCCAAATGATGTGTCATGGGTGATCCACTAGTTCCATAAAGACCCCACTATCTTATTTCTCTTATATTAAAAATTTAGCAAAAAATGTTTCTTATTTTGAAGAATGTACAAAGCTGAAATTTAAATGAATAATTAGGATGGTTGTCTGTGGGAATTGTGACTATTTCTGACTTAGGTTACAAAATCAGTCTCCTTATTTATCAGAACCTTGACTATTTCAACATACTTCTCAAAGAGTTCGTTCAGCTTCATGGAGGTGATAGACAAACCCTTCCCATGTTGAAAGCTGATGTAAAAAGAAGTATGGAAAACGCTGGAGATCTAGCACTGGGACAGCCTCCCACCAACACAATTATCAGCAAAAGAGCAGAATTTTTTCACAGATGTTACCGGAAAAAACAGCTCCCTACAGTTTCCCAGTGAGGCACTTCAGTAGTGAGACAAAAACAACAGCAAAAAGAAATGGAGCATTAAGATAAAACATGAGAAAAATTTTACTTTGTAGCCTGTGAAGTGATAAACCAGAGAACCTGACCAAGGGTTTATTTTTACCACGCTTACTGTTTTTTCAAAACGCATTTTGAAAAACAAAGAAATCTTACAGCAACCTTCCTGCTACTGCTTCTGGAAGGGCTCACTGCTCTGAGGCTGTGGGAAAAATTAATAACCAAATGTTCTGAAGAAAGGGAAAGCGCTGGTTTTCCCAACGAAAGTTTCCTAATGAAAGATGCTGGAACTGCAACCATTACATAACATTTTCTTGTTTGCTTTTTAAAAAAAATTATTCCCATGCCTGAGTTTAGCGCTCTAGTGGGACTGAAGTCAGCATCCACCTGACACAAAGGTGTGCCTTTTTAGAAGGATAGCAGCACATCCCCACAAACCTGGAGGCTGTCACACAGACTGGCTGAACAATGTGCTGGCCACATTCCACAGTATCACTGCTCCAACTCCTGCTCAATATTGTGTTTTAATTAAATTATGCCGATCCATTCTTTCTTTTTTTCCTCCTCAATTTCTCTACAGCAGTATTTGAAAGAAATCTCATTTGGAAGTTTTCTTCTAGGTGCATCAGAAATACCAGCAGTATCCATGATCAAGACTCTGAAGAACCTTGTATTTCCTAAACCACTTTATATATAGAAAACAACAAAGGTTTATATACATATGATTGAACTCTAGCCTAACTAAATCCCCCATTTACACAAATGCATGCAGGGGCTTCATGTCCTGCTCTACACAGGCACTCATATTCCAGCAACACTTCCATACACAAAAATATCATTATTGGACCAAGAGAGATCAGGTAGCAGGATGAAAAACATTAATATACAAAGTAAAAGATAAAAAGTGTCTTTTCTTTCCTTCATGTTCACTTAATGATTGCTTTCTGCAGGAGACAGAAGGAGGAGAGCTGTTAATTATATCAAGAATACACCTCCAGGATAGAGTGAGAGGGGGATGCCATGGCAACTGGCAAATGCAACACTGAACAAAATGGTCACCCTTTGGTAGGAGACCATGAAAGAGCTCGTCCTTTTGTCCCCCCCCATCCCCACCTCCTCCTTCCCCCTCCTTTCTTGTCATCTTTGCTGCATTAATAAAGCATACAGACAACTCAGGAAAAACAACTTTTTCTGTAAGCAGTCTCTGACGTCTTGATGTGCAGGAAGAAAAGATGAAAATTAGCAGCATGTGGGTGGAACAAAAAGGGGGAGAAAACACATGAGGTAGAAGATGATTATTTTCTAATTATTTAATATTCTCCTAATCTCCTCCCATTCCCAGCAAAGTGCCTTCACAGAAGGCTTTTAGCTGTTTCCTGAAGAGAACAGCTTGGTGGTTTGTTGCTTTGTGGGGGTTTTTTAATGTGAGAATTTGAGAAGAAAACGCTCTAGACACCCAAGGCAGTTCAAACAAGTCACTCTCAAGTTTTCTTCTTGAAGAAAAATGCCTGAGAGCCCATGTCACTGCAGTGCTGACTGCATTCCACGGCAGAAGGGGAAAAATCCACAGGAGTGCCCTCTAGCTTCACTCACAGAAGAAAATTTTTTTGTATTCCAAGTAAAATATCGCATTCACTGTAAGGTCAACATAGAGACTGTTTCAGCTGCAGCCTCCAGAGACCAAACCCATCAATGATCCCACAAAATTCTTCAGTACAAGGCTGTGGATTAAGACTACTCATCACCAGCCCTGGGAAGAGGAAAACACTGATGGAAGGAGAAAAGAAGACCCCAGTTACCTGTTTTGGAATTAGAGAAGGGCAGTAAGAGCACTAGAACAGCACCTTCCCTCAGGAACTACCACTTTTATATTACAGTAGCAGCAAAAGTTTATAAAATCACCCTGGCAGCCCGCCAGGAGCTTGAAAGGCACAGCTCATTTGCATAACCTGATTGTGTTTATAATAAAATTCATTGTTTTGATTCTGGTGGCAGCTTCATGAAGAATCAGTTTTAATTAGACCTGACAACTGAAATCTGCTGATGAGTTTTGACTGGAGGTTGAGACAGGAAAATGAGGGAAGCCCTTGGAGTTTGGCATCAGCCATGGGAGAAGGTGGTCATGCATGGCTGTGCTGCTTCAGAAAAGGTGAGTGAAGCAAAAGGTGAAAGGGAAGATTTGATCAGTCAGAGCCATGCAGGGAGAGCTCAAGGCTTGGCAGCTGGAGCAGGAAAGAGCAGTTGAAAATTTCCTTTCTCTCCCTGACACTTCAGGGATGGAGTTGGTCCCAGAGTAAGGATTTTTTGGCTAAGGCAGCAGTGAGTCTTAAATAACTCAGCAATGTTGAAATAGCCCCTTCTCATGACATTTAGATGATATACTATGCCTTGAAGAGCCAATAGAAATTTCAGCTCCTACAACACTACCCATTACCAGGGTTTTCTCTACAGAGTCCCACATTCTCAGGGGTCACAACACATCACCAGAGACTTAGTGGCATTTTGGAACTTTGCCTCTGAACACTCTTGTATTTTTAGAGATGTTAAAACCAGCCCTGTGTGCAATGTTGATGTTTGCAATGTTTTAAGTTATTTGGTTTATAGAACTTCAGTTCTCAGGATTAGTGAAACATATACCCCAACACATAACCACAGAGTTTTACTTGTAGTGACTTTCAGCACTGGTGAAAGCTGTATTTTCAGTATTAAGGAATTCAATATTAAGTCCACAGTAATAAAAATACCTTTTCAGATTGCAGGAAAAAAGAAGACAGATGGGTTCTTAAACTGAAGTATCTCCACATGCATTTATAGAATATTCTGTGCAATACAAAGCTTCATCCTGGCTTGTACTGCAATAACTTTCCCATGTCAATATGTCCTTAGCAGTACAAAATGAAGAATTTAGTAAGAGCAATTTTAGATAGTCAGTTGAAAGGCTTATTAGGAATTCTCTAATTATGTAGAATCCTTACAATTGCTTTCTGCCAGCATGTCCCCTCCTTGGTCCTCAGGACCACATATTTAAGTATAATGTTACTTCAAAGTCAAACTAGTCTGCCTCAATCTTTCATTCTCCCTCAACAAGGCCTCCTTCATATTCCATTTCCAGGGACCATTAATTTCATATGAAAATCACAGTTGGCAAGACTAAAAATATAACTCAGAGCAATAGCTGACTGCTTTCAGAATCTCTGCAAATCTTTTAGATAACATTCTCAGACAGAAAAATCAAAGAAAAGAACAAGAAACCTTCCAAATGCTGCTTGACCAGAAAGTCAGTTAATCTCTTAGTGTAACTTTAGTTACTTGACTACTAATGACACAGCGACCACCACTGGATAGCAACTTCAGCCCATTTGATAAACCAAAAGTCTTGCTCACACTTAAGGACTTAGAGGGAAAAGGGACAGAAAGTGGAGGAATTATTTTTGGTCACACGTGTTCTCCACAACAGCATTAATATCAGCACTTAAGAATGTTGCATCACCACTCTGTAAATTGTGAACCAAAATGTGCTGAAGTTGATGGAAAAAGTATTAATATGGAATACTGAAAGAAATGTCCCAGCAGCTTACATAGAATACAATTCTATATCAATTACTGGTATCTCCCAATAGAAAACACTACAAAATTTCTCCAGCTCTCTAGGAGCACTGGAACTTGGCAAGGTTTTGTACCACTGACTTCTTCTGCCTTCTTCAAAGCCATCCTTTCCAGGCCACTTCCCTTGTATTTAGCTGACTTTGTAGATGATGTGCCTCTCCTCAGCTCAAAACATCTTAACACTGCACCACTCATGACAACTACAGAGGATTTCTGAAACCAAGTCAAAGGGTCACAGCATTGCCAAGCTATTAAAAAGATTAGATCTCATCTCAAAAGTGTAAGGACCCACTTTGTCCAATTCCGCTTTCTGATTGCTCTATTGTTTCCTGTTTGTGCCTGAAGAGGCAGAGAAGCAGATTTTAACAAGGTTGTTAAATATTTAGGTTAGAAACTCTGACTGCTCTGGAAGAACGTTGAAAAGCCAGAATTTAAGTAATGCCTAATTTTAGTAGCAAGTGAAAACTTTCATGAAGAAACCATATAATGCCCGGAACTGTAAAATACAGCTGAGAAGGACATATATCAAGGTGAATTTTGTGTTCACTTTTTTTTATATACTGTCAGTTTCTTGGGCTAAGTGACTGAAGAACCGCAGTCTTCAGGCCCTGCAAACCCACTCAGACTATCCAGGAACAAAGCATTTCCCCGGGCTGCGGCAGCTCTCTACATGACATCATTTGCTTACAGAAGGCAAATACTTGCCAATTTTAAATAAAACAGGATTCAGTCTGTTAAAAACAGACAGATGTCTACAAGAGTGGCTATTCCTGTGTCTCCACACTAATTCATAGTGTTATACAAGCAGCTTCACACGGCTTGCAAGATCCTGCTAGAAGCAGACGAAAATGAGACTGCAGGATGTAATAACCTCGTTAGCTGGGACTGCTTCCTAAAAGGGAAAGCTTCCAAGCTTCCAAGTGCAGCATGTTAAGGGGTATGTTTTATTTCAAGTGATTTAACAGGAAATCTTAGTGCTTCCAGTGCTGTTAAATACTAGCTCACCTATTGTGTCTACTCTCAAGACTAGTTAGTGTGCAGGCTTGTCACCGTTCTCATGTTTTGTCACATGCCTGAGTAACCGCTGACTCTGCTGGAAGAGCTGGAACAGCAATCGCATTCCCAGAACCTTCAAGAAAGCCCAGCAAGGAACTGGGCTGATACACGAGGATTTGGTGAGTGGTTTTTAAAATGGTGAACACATCCAAAAAAGCAACAGTAACATTACTTTTTTAAAGAAGCTTATTAGCAAATTCTTTTTATTTTGAAGTCATAAACTAATGTGATGACGTCTTTTTTCCCCAAAATAAACGGAGAAAGATGTACCATGCTGAGCTAACATTTATTTATTTAAAAAACCAACTTAAAACCTTAAATACCAGACTACAAGCAAGTGAACACTTCTACTAGAATAAATACCTCTCTTGACATTTCTGTTCATTTCTATAGTTCAATGGAACAATTTAACTGACTTCCTGAGGGGCACAAATTGGAGAAAGTTACTTCCATGAAAATCTAATACAGAAAAAAACCTACCTTTTCTCTTACATCCTCTCCTATTACTCTGCTAGGAGATGCACTATACAAAAGCACATTTTAACTGAACAGAAATTATGGAAAATACAAATCTAAAAAATACTTTGGGGCTGCAAAATGAATATCACTAAACATATCATTGATCCAGTTTTCTTCTTGGCTTTGATTTCACATTAAGGACTGATAAAAAACCATGCCTTTAAAGCTCTATAATTGTTTGCTGGATAAACCTAGAAACTACAAGCTAAAAACAAACTGAGTAACAGTTTGTTTTTAACAGAGTTAAAATCAGATTCTCAAACACATAAGTTGAGAGAAAAGCTATCTGGTATCTCTGAAGCAGAGTGCAGTGTTAGCAAGGGAAGAGCTGATGAGGTTGCAGCCCTTAGGGAGCAGAAGGAAGTAATTACCATCCATGAAATGCTGGGGTATGATGTGGACATTAGGAAAATTGCAGCGTGCCATAAATATTTCAATTTGAAAATGGTTTGGGGTTTCCCCAATAGCTTTTGGGCACGAAAACTATCCTTCAAGCCTGACATAAACAGTAGCAATAACCTTAATAAAGGGAATGATCTTCCTGCTAATGCAGCCCAACTTCTCTTAGATGACAACAATATAAGGAAAGCAGGTATTTCTAAGTGCTGCAGACACTCAGAAACAGATTTGCCTGTACAGGCTCATAAAAGCTTGTCAGCAACAGTCAAAGGCTTCAGAGCTTACCTGCTTCTGTGCTGACGCTCCCATATGCACCTGGCAAAACTTGACTGCCTGTTCAAGTGCTGCTTCTTCATCCACCTGAACACAGAATCACAAGTAATGAAGCCATAATTACTTAGCTCATCTATAAATCTAATTAAATTGAGGTGAAATGTGGATGTAAAGCATGGGAGCAAGGGGGAGAAGCAACACTTCTATGGCAGAACGCTGACCTCAAGCTATTTAGAAGGATATATCCAAAGATAAATACTCAGCTCTCTCAATTCAAACTAACATTTAGCATGAGAAAACACCACATAACTGGTATTACAGCTCTTAAGTAATTTCAGAAATTTAGTTTCAAAGCATGGAGGGTCCTACTCCCTATCCTTGGCAATGGTCTTGTCAAGAAAATGGTTCTTCGGGAGATGTTTATCTCCCCAAGTTTTAAAGTCTTGCATGACACAGATATAGGGCCAATTTCATACCTCTCGCTTTAGCAATTCCTGCTATCCTAAAACCATGTTTGAGGCCACATAGAGAAATGACAATTAATGATACAATACCTGCTTAATCAGCATGTATGTTTCAGACATGATCTTCTCAATTTTGCCCAGGTCATAGGCCATAACTTTCTGACCTTGCTGCCATACTCGATAAGCATCAAGCAGAAGTGTTTTTCCAGACTCCACATCCTCAAGTAATTTCCTCTTCCTGCTTGACCTCTGGACATGTTCTTCTGTAGGTACTGCTTGAACTATTCCTTTAGCTGCCTGCTGCTGGTGTTTTGAGCTGATACTTAGCTCTTCCAAAGAAAGTTCTGGAGTCCGGCTCTCTGGAGCTCTCTCCTTTGAGTTCCTGCCAGACTGGAGACGGTCTGGCTCACTGCGTTTACATGAAGAATCAATTTTTTCAGGGTCATTGGAATAGCCATCGAGGTCCATAGGTTCAACTGAACCAGGACCAGGAAGCTCTTTAGTCTCCTTGTCATTCCTGTCCTCTTGCTCCAATATGTCCATAGCATTGGGAATTTGTCCCTGGGTCACTTCCTTTACTCCATTTTCAGTACTGTGTACTACTCCATCTGATAAAACTGGCTTTTTGGGAAGGACATCTTTTCCCTCTTCAGCACTAGTTTTATTGGAGACGTCTGTTGTCATCCTTCCTGTAGCAAGGTTAGAAGACTTGGAACCCTGATCTTCTGAAACCTTAATGAAAGAAGTCATTCTTCTCTGTTATCATTGAAATCAGAAAGCATTTGAGCACAGCTGTGACTACCATGCAAATTGACAAGTACTTTCATTACTGCTTCTGCTGAAGAAAAGGCATTTATTCTACACTAATTCTTTTTTGTTCCTCAATATCAATTAATCCAGGCCACAAGTCTTACAATTAGAAGTATTTTAATAAGTGAAAACTAAACTTAAAGTCAACAGCCCAAGCTGAATCAAAGCCACAATGTTTATTTTCCCTCACTGCTTCGGTCCATTCTAAGGGATCCAACTAAATAAAATCCAAGGTTTTAATAGCACAAGTTTTTCTTCTAACATATTGAAATCAAAACCAAACCTGTTTCTTTTGGCAGCTGCAGATCAACCTCAAATTTATCCTTTCATTGTTCTTACATAACCTTCTTGTTAATAGATCAAGAAGCAGGCAAAACCCTGTTTTAGTATTTTAATTTTTGTACCTTTACTTTGGTGATGTTCCAAAGGTAGAAAACCTCAGTACATCATCTCTTCTTTCAAAAACTGATAATGTTACCATTCTTCCATCCAGATTTACGAACAAACTATTTCATATACACAGTTCCAGTGTTCTTGAGGATGTTTTCTTTTAATTTGTTCAACCTATAGTCTGTTAACTTGGAAAACTCTTAGGAACAAGTTCTTCCTTGAAAGTATTGACCAAGTAAACCTCCAATATCCAGATCCCTTAACCTGGAAACTGAGTAGCTTCTACATGACTTCTAAAAACTAAATCTAGATTAAAATTATATGTAATTATGAGTGTAGTGCTGTCAAGGACTAGCAGTTAAAAGTGGCTAGGCATGTAACACCTAATTGTTTGGGCTTGTTTTGCAGGAGAAATCCTAGTCCATTTTAAAAGGAAATTTCCTAGATACCCCCCCTGAAAATGGAGCTATTGTACAGTATATGTATCTATCATTATTTGAAGTTTAAGGGACAGTCAGAGTCAACTTACTGCAATCCATTTCCAAAAACTGTATTTGTTACTGAATTTCAAAACAAAAACCCAATAATGCTGGAAGAAAATTTTCTGTGTAGTGGCATATAAACAAGAGGTATTAGAAGTAAGTGCTTATAAATGGGGCCCTTCAGTCTCAGGAGATTTGAGGAATGAGTAAGCTGAGCACCACAAAACCTAATTGCTAAATTACCACCATGAAGTGCACTGCTGCCTCACCTGTGTGAGATCGTTGAGAGTGTCCTCCAGCACCTTCACTGTGAGCACAAAGGCTTGTTGGGCCAGAACCTGGCGATCTGCATCACGCAAGTACTTCCTGTGCCACAGCAAGAGAGCAGAAATGAAGTTAACTGCCAAAAGCTTACAGGGCTCTAAAAGCAAGAACCAGGACACCGGAAAAAAAACCCAAGGAAAAAAATAAAGAGCCAACACAACAACTTTAAAACAAGAAGAAAGCAAACAAAACACATATAGGTGCATACTGAAATATAACAATATTGGAATAGAACATTTTAGCTCTGTTTCCCTCCACTTCTCCCCTCCCCATAAGCATCAGAGATGACACAAATGAAGCAGAAGTCAGCACTGTCTACAAACAGAGGGAAGGGGAGAAGTGGAAAAACGCCAAACAACCAAACCCAGAGCAAACCAGACAACCAGATTTCTTGCACTGAGCCTTCTGCGCCCCTCAAATACCAGCTTTTTATTCAAACCTTCTTTTTGAAAAAGAGTATTATAGTAACACAAAGCTATGCAGAACTCTCAGGTGACTTTCATGCTCTGGATAAAGTGCGCATATGAGATTAAGGACATCAGCAAATCCTCTCTCTTTGATCATATCAGTTGCCTTTGAACCCAGGATTTTTAGAGCTAAAACATGGGTGTGATAATACCTTTTCTCCTAGTAAGTATTACAAAAAAAAATAACATTGTATGTGTAAAACGTACACTCTATAGCTTCAGTTAATTGACTAGAGCACTATAATTTCAGTGTATTCTGACACAATGTTTTACTCTGCTTTCAAGGAAAACACTTCTAGCCGTCAATCCCACCTAATCAAGTTTGATGGAAAACTTAATTTCTATTTCAGAATTAGCTGGTTTTAATGAGAGGGCTACAAATCAAGTAAGTAACTTGGAAGGGTACTCTTTCAGTCAAAAGGCCAACATTTTAATACATGTATTTCCGCATGTATGATTTTAGGTTAAATTGGTAACTTTGTATCTTTGTCTGAGAAGCAAACCATAAACATCTGACTCCTCATTAGTTCAGTAATAACAAAAACCTCCCTATTTTTAAAAACAGGGTTGTTCCAGGCATATACCAGACACACCCAGAATATCTGCATTTCTAAGTTCCTCTAACGATTGCAGCTCACCATGGCTGGCACTGGCTGATCCAACATGTCAAATTTCTTGTTTTTTGAATTCAGTCTAGACTTATAAATAACGTAATATTTTTAGTGCAGCTATGGGCTTGCTCAGGACAGAATTTAAACCTTCTATGGTCCAGTTCTTCGGATATGTTAAAAGTCAAAGTATTTTTGGCTTCAAGTTTGCTGAACAAGTGGTGACATATATTCCCAGACACACTACAATCCATGCAAATTCACATGCACTCACACTCAAAAACACATGAAGAAACCTTCAATGCCTCCAACTTATTGCCATCAATCATTCAAATTTCATTTCTTAAGTATTTGTCAGGGACCAATTTCAACATTTCCCACAGGGCAACTTACTAGAATTTTACCTCAGCTGCTTCAATGTTTTCCCTGGATGTTTATTTTGGTCTTCCCATTGATACGAATCCGTATATAGCTCACATTAATAGCTTCTTTTTTCTTAAATAAGGTTAATGCAATTAAAATTAGATCACCCCTGAACAGGATAAGCTTTTTAAATAGCATCAGCTGCCAAGAGGCACATAACCATTGTTCAGTCCATCAAGGATTACAGGAAGGCAGGATGCTGGGCCGTGACCTCCCGCACTGGACTCAGCTCTTATGCAAGACCTTGAGCAAGGGTGCACAAGCCAGGACACTCTGTTTCTCCAGCGACTCCCTCCACGTGACACAACACCTCAGTAAGCCTGTTAAGGCACGTCTCTGACTGCTTTGAGTTTCAAGAGAAATGCAGAGAAACTCTAGGCTATATTATAGAATAGTAATCCTGAGAAAAATTTACCATCATTCCACTATATTCCCAAGGGAATCTGTCTAAAGACTTTTTTCCTAAACAAAGAACAGCTTTAAATAAAATAGTCATACAGTGAACAAAATATATTCAAAGCTTTACAAAGTAATGGCTTAAAATAAATCTATCATACTTTCCCTGATCAGGGGTCCTCTGCAGCATAGATGAAACTTTGAGCAAGGTGTTGTAATCCTTTAGCTGTGACAGCACATTCAGCAGCAGGACAATCGAGCGGTTCATATGAGATGCGAAACTGCCTGGGCGGTCGATCTCATCCACGGGGATGCGCCAGATTCCCTGCAGAGAAAGGGAAAGAGGGAACCTTTAAAGAGGGATCCAGCTGAAAAGGACAGAACTATGAAAATATGGGTCAGATTCTGCAGCATGTTGAATTTCACTGAGGGTCAGGGGAATAAGGGACAGACAAAAGCCGTGGTCCCACAGACAGGGACATATGGATTTAGATCTGGATTTGAAGTCGACTGATTCCTGCCAGTAGCAAAAGAGGAAGGCTCACAGAAGCCACAGCACACCTTCTAAATATGCTTCTGAACTATTCCAAAAAAAAGCAAGCAAAGCCCAAATCATATTGTGCATTTTTTCTTTAGTGTCAATGAACACACCTTCCTAAGCCAAAGCTCAACTACCATAAAAAAATAAGGAGTAACTTAAAGTAGATTTTCCTGGCCTGAAAGCTGTTACTCATATGCAGTCACAGCAAGTTTCTATCTTCAAATAATCTGTTACTAAACATCTTACGAACTTGGTTAGTGCCTTGGTATCAGTGTTCACTATGGACTAACCAGTCCACTAGGAAGAATCAGATTTCTCAGCAGAATCCATTTTCCAGTGGCAGATTCAAATACTTGGGCATGCATCCTGATCCTCCTAATTAAATTTCTGGGACAAGGGAATCTTCGGGGAGCAAGGCTGGAGACTGATAGGAAATATAATTTAATTAGGGTTAGTCAGCTCAGATTTTGCCATGCCTAATAAGTCTAACAAGATTGTTTTCAGGTGCTTATTGTGGATGCTGTCAGCACCCTAATCAACCACACCTGAAAAACAAACTGCACATACTACCATGCTGGCATGTTAGGATGGGACTTACATTATGACCTTTGACAAAAACTGCTGTTGTATCATTGCAAAGCTTTCCCTCGTGCTTTATTCAATTCTGAAGCTTTTCCTGTAGTAGCTTTCTAAGACGAAAATCCTCTGATCATGTAAACAATTTTGTGACAAGGCAGGAAAGAACAGCCTCATTGATAGAGTACCTGACTGAGTCTGGCTTTCCAAACCTGTTCAGAGAGCAGGATATACAAATATTTACTCCTTTATCCTTGTTTAAAGGTCTTGCTTCGATTTGTTTAGCTTTACTTTCTGTGTGATCAAAACTCTTCAGAACTTAATACAAAGTGGAAACAAAGAAAATGATTACTGCAATCATAAATGACATTTGACCAGAAAAGAAGATCCATAATCCCCTGTCTACAATGGATCCTTCCCCTGCATGCCTGCAGAGAATCTGCAGTTCTACTTCATAAGACGTACAGGAACTTAGGAAAAAACAACACAGAAATATCGGTGGTTTAATATCAGCATTTTTACATAGAAAACAATGACTGCAAGTAGATATAATGCACAGACTAATCTGCTAAATTTTCTTGCTCTTGCTTTTCCTCATGCTCTCTACTCTTATTCCCTAGTGATCACAATAAAGCTGTTCTTCCTCTTTGCTCCCTGAAGCTTTGTTTCAACCTCTTTTTTGTAGCTTCCCTTTTCCAGAACGTACCTAAAACCATACCATGACCAACCCCCCCAGGCACAAGCGTCGCTTCCTCCTATTCCCAACAACCAAAGTCCACAAACACCTCCCACAGCCTGCTGGCCAAGAGCTCATCTGCTCAGGGAGCTCAGCAGCTCACAGGCACATACAGATCATGCAGGTAACAGTTCTGTAAACCAGCACATTCTCTATTTAAATAGAGATGCTTTTTCTTCTCCCAAGCCATACAATGGCTTTCCTTTCAGACTACAGATGAAACACACATTCTGGAGCTGCTATTTTTTGCTGCTCTGCACGTATGTAAACTGGGTTTCTGCCAAATCCTAAAACAAGTGAATGCCTCATAATGGCACCACATTGCAACAACCTACTTAGCCAATTTAACTACACAAAACAATTTATGGTCAACTACAGCACACTGTAGGAGTGGAACAGTGCCAATATGTAGGTAGGTTCCTGGTCTTTTTCAGCATTATCTCATCCTTCATTTGAATCAGGAGGATCACTTGGATCAGATACTGGATCTGGAATTAGTTGGAGAAAGTTTTGCAACTCCTTCTCACATAGCCCATGTATACATTTTAATGCTACCTAGGAAATTACAATAATGTATTAGAACCATCTGCTATGACAGAATATACAAACTGCATCCAGAAAGCCAGGAAAAAGTCCCTCAAGATAGAAACAAAGTTGGGTATTTTTAGAGAGTGCTGCTGTCTTTCTGCAACAGGGCACATTAGAAGAATTCAAATTAAAACTCACATCGGGGTGTTCAAGTTTACCATTGCAATTGAAAAAGTAGGACTGATTTTAAAAGGAAAGTCACTAACTTTTCATGTGTTGACTTGCAGCTTCATAAATGCAAAACAGCAACAGATAGGTGTGCAATGTTACATACCTGCCTGTTCCACAGGCAGCCTCGAGCCAAAAGCAGAAAGAAACCTGCCACCAGGAGTAAGAAAAATCTTCATTCTACCACTGTGATTTTATTAAGCAAAATGCAAAACACTGGTGTTAAAGTGAGTTTATCAGACTTTATTTCAAGAGTGATATTGAACTTTTAAGACTGCAATTTCAGTCAGAATCTAAAGAATGTCTTGTTTATATCTCTCCCAAACAGAAGTTTAACAAAGCCCATCAGGTATTAATTTTTCCTTCCTAAGTATCAATAAACTTCAGGAAGAATACTCCGGAATTCAGATCACATACAGCAACTCTCTTTATGAAGCTGAATGTTAGGCTTTTTTTGTTTTTTTTTTTTAAACAAAACTTAAGAAATATACAAATGCAAAACTTGTAAACATATAATTGAGGAGAAGACCCGGAAGTGTTATTCAGTTTGACTGAAAGTTTTTATATCATCACTTGGAAATCGAGGTTTGTTAGTGAAGTATCTCTCTTGAAAGTACACCCACAGAGGAGGGCAGATCCTTGTGACAACAATTTCCAGTTCTTTGAAAGGTTTTATTACTGGTTATCAGCACTCAGGGTACCTGACAAAATGTCTCCGGCTCTGGCCACTGAAAGGATTTTACATCCAACGCTCGCTCCTGCTTGCTGGCCACCATTCCCACTGCTGAAAGGTTCTCCTCCCTGCTGCCACAGCCAGCAGAGCTGTTTACACCAAACCAGAGGAAGGAGTGAGACGCTTCCAACAACTCCAAAATGCCTCTCAAGATCCAAAACATCAGGCTGCTCTCCATGCCTTCCTGGCAAAACAAACATGCTGCAAGAGTGGGGGCGGGGGAAGCCTGACACACGCTGCTAGGAAAAAATAAATCTGGGAGTAGAAAATCCTGCAGAGAACTTAATACTGAATTCTACATTAAATACAAAACTGAATAATGGAGCCAGTCTACCATAATCTTGGTGACACTTTTACAATTCTTTTTTCAGCTTGGAATAGCTGCTCTGCCTCCCCTTGCAGAACCGCAGGCTCGGGAGGAGGGTGAGCAGAAGAGGACGGTGCTGTGAGCAGAGCTGCAGCACTGTGGTACTTTCTAGTTCAGTCACTGAAAATAGAAAGGAAGGAAGTGTTTATTATTCCTCCACGCTGCTTACTCCAGAACTTTAGGGGAGGGGATTCCCTGGGGTTTAGGAATGCCTCTCTGAGGAGGAGAGGCTGACAGATCCCAGCAAACCCCAAACTTCCCTGGGGATGGCTGCTGCTGCCACGGCACAGCTCCAGGGTAAGCCATTTTCTAAGCAGAGATCAAACTTTACTCTCTCAGTGCTCCATGGCTTCGCTTCTTAACGAAATGGAGAAATGCAAGTCATGCTTCAGATGATCCAATATAACAAGCAAACACATAAAACCCACACTGCTACAAATAAAGACTTCCCATTACTTAACTCTCTCTTTTTTATCCTTTTTTTTTTTTTTGAGGGGTCCCAGAAGTTCAAGTTGCACTACATACAACAAACTGGATTCCAACTGACCAAAGCAAAACCAAACACTTCTTCATTTGTCAGGCTCAGTAATGTCCTGCTAAGAAGAGCCTTTAGTAAAAACAAATAGGATTTAAATATTATTTTAAGATTGCTAGAAAGTATGACAAAGTTAGTAAACTAACAAATTAAGTGGTGCAGGGAAGGCGCCAATTAATAAAACAACAACCTACATAGAATTTCAAAATCATGAAGTTGAACTAAGCACAGCTGTATAATCCCGGGAAAGTTCACACTTACCTAAACTTTCTAAAGTCTCTGTTTTAATACAAAGGCTAAGCACAACATACTGAAGTACTACAGGACACAGTTTTACTCATGTCCTGTCTTCTTAGTTACTTACATAATTTTAATGTCTTGTTCTGGGTGCCTGCAGAGGAAAGGGATGTGGTTCAAGCTGAACAGATTCAACACACAGGATCTGAGACCTCACTATTTTCAGATAAGAAGGTACAGCACAAACCCCTGAATATCCCCACTCCTCTCTGTAAGTATTGCTTTATTTAGTGCTCAAGTCAGGGAGTGTGTCTTTGCCTGACTCACGACTTCTGAGTGTAACCATTAAAACCACTGCCCCCTTCCCCATTTAGCAAATTACTAAACCACCTTTCCTCATCCAATCTTAACATGCTCCCATATCTCTTATTATTTTACTCTATCACCTGATTTTGACTTCTCTTCTTTTCTACAGATAATTCTATTATTTTTCTTCTGCAATTCCTCATTTCATCCACACTGCTATTCAGCATGTAATGGAACAATTCTGCCTCTGTGAACAGGAATGTGAGTGGGTACAAAAGTATTAAGAAAGGAAAGCAGCTATATTCAGAGTATTTAAAACGATTATCTGCAAGGGCCTGTGTCATCAAGCAACCCTTGCTTACCATAACTTAGCCAATTTCAGGAAAATCTTACCAACTTTTTCAGACTATAATTATTACATAGTACAGAATACAGAACACATACAAAAAGGCATGATAATAAATAAATTATATTTTATCAGCCTGGAAAATGCAACAGAAATAAAGGCAAAACTAGAGCAACCTCCTTTCAGTAAGTCAAGAACAAGGAGGATTACAATTCCTGGTCTATCAGGCAAATATTGTCAGTTAATTATTTTCTTATCTTTTAAATACACAAACACTTGGAAGTGAACAAACAGCATGTATGCATTTTGGAAGAACTGTGGAATTCTGTAACATTATTTTAGCAAGACAGCAGCATGAAAAAATACTGATAAATGGAAGAGCTCCACATGTTCCAACCATCATATGCTGATAAAGAAACATAACGGACAATTTTCACCTCTTATTTCTCTCTTCAAAATACAATGTATTTGCAGAGTCTTAAATTTCAGACTTTTCAATTTGCAGAACAATCATTTTACAGTTGACTTGACATTAAATTGGTTTTAACCATGTGAAAAGAACACCCAAGCCACAGCCACTTGGGAGACTGAGCATGAGTCAGGGACATACACACAGGAGGCAGGGAAAGGGAATTATTTCCTTGCTGCACAAGTGATTACATAAAACCAGAAATGCCTTAAGAAGATGAGTTACAAGTTCAGGTGGAATTAATGAAACAGAAACTGAGGCCTACAGATGGTCTTTGCAGAGCTTTGGGTTTGGCCATTTGCCAGGCAGAATCGAGAGGTTTATGTTCACCCGGTCAGGAGGCTTGAGGAGTTTTTACTCAGATGGTTCCCATGTACCATGTGATTTCACAACCATGTCAACAGAAAGTCACATCACTTTTTTTTTTAAAGGGAAACAGCTAACTAGACTGTAAGAAAAGGAAATAAAGAAACCATTCTACTTCATGGCTGTGACAGAAAGAAAGACAAAGAAAGTAAGGAGGAGCAACAGAACAGTCTCTTAAAACCTGTTTTGAAGGTACAATTCTGCTCAAACAATAACACAGCTGCACTCCCTCCGGAGCTCTGCACCAGTGTGCCTCAGGCAGACATCACCCACATGAAAATCCAGGAAACACAGGAGGTGTGTGCATAATGCATCATCCTCTGGATGAGGGTGGCTGCTCCCCGCACTGCTTTTCCAGGTTAACACCAACAGTGCCAGGGCAGGATCTTTCCCCAGGCTACTTCAAGAAACAGTCCTCAGACTCCCTCTTTTTAGTCCCTCATTTCTCTAGCCTGCAAATCTGGGGTGCTAAAGCAAAGGTGGATTTGAAGATAAAGCTGTGGAACACCGATGCTTTTTTTTCCTTTTTCCTGTTGCCAACATTAACGAAGGTTCCCTTTTGGACAGCTGGACAGCTTCTCAAGCTGGAAGGTCAGTTACTGATAAAAACACTTTGGAACAAATTACTTAAGTACGTTTATCATCTTTCCACTACAAGTTGCTCCCTTTTACCAACGGTACTCTAGGAAAGAGAGAAAAAGGGATTGGTCAGGAGAGGAATTAAATTACTAGCAGTCAAGTCTCATTCACTGTGTCTTGCAGATAATTCAAGGTTGCCAAAGGGATGCTGAAGAGCAGAAGTCATCTAGAGACTTAGCACTTCCATCTACTCAACACAAAACACAGAGATGGTGCCTCCTCACCCCTGTTGGAATTTCAGATTCTGCCTTTGTTGCTTCAGTATCCTTTTTTGGGGGTACATTTTAGTTTTATGTCATGTCCCTGTATGAAAGTTTGGAATTTTTTATTTGGGAGGATAGAAAGCACAGAAATCCAAAGAACACAGACTGCTTCGAAATCTTCTAACACGTAAATAACTGCAGAAACCTAACTAAAGTGAATATGAAAGAATATGAAACCCTTGATGGGAAAACCCTTTACCAGAATTTTGAATTTCTTTAGGCATTTACTGGGGCCAGATATGGGAAGACTTCTATAAGTTCTATAAGAAGACACCAAAACAAATGGCTAGCAGGGCACATCTAGAGAGTGACAGGGGCTCTGGTTTTGCCTAATAGAGAGCCTTTCCTTGTTTTAAGAGGATTTTTCTGCTAAGAAATTTTCTGCTACAACCAGACTGCCTGGCACTAGATGCAAATGGTACTCAAAGCTAATGAAACAAACTTGATACAGTCCATCCATCAGCCTGGAAGCAGGCAGGCTTCTGCATTAGCCCCCTGAAGACATAAGTAAACTCTCAATTTTTACATCACGTGGCATTAATCTAACTCCATATGTCTCTGATACAGACACATACATTTAATGGTACCACCCAGAAACCTTTTACAAAGGGAAAAAGGCATTTAGAGGATGTGGCTCACCTGAGCTATTATAGGCTCCACTTCAGGATGAGATGAGTTACAAGCTAAAAAGTACTATTTCCTTTCAACGCAAAGGATGATGACTAAGTCATAAAAGATGACAAAAGTTAGGGGACATAAATGACAACTAGAAACTTTGCAAGGTAGTTCTGGTCTCTATCAGTGGGAAGCCAAGGCTGAGACCTACCATTCAGTCTTACTCCTAAAGGAGATGCTGCAGAACCAGAGAATTGGGCTTAACACAAAGCAGAGAGCTCTTGCTTCCCAGTGAAGGTCAAATTTGAGGATTATTGAGATTTTTTTCACCCAGACCTCAACACTTCTGTCACTATAGTGACTGTCGGCATCTCCCCAGAGGTTCAAAGCAAACAGCCAGTAGTGTACGTGCACTGCAATTGGTGTTATTTGGTGAAGGAAGGTTACCTGGGGATCGCACCTGGAGCACTGCATCCAGCTCCAGGGTCCTCAGCACAGAAGACATGCACCCACTGAAGTGGGTCCAGAGGAGGCCACAAAGATGATCAGAGGGCTGGAGCACCTCTGCTATGAGGAAAGGCTAGGACAGGTGGGGCTGCTCAGCCTGGAGAACACAGGCTTCACAAAGGCCTCACAGTGGCCTTTCAATACTTAAAGGAGGCCTATAAGAAAAATGGGGACAAACTGTTTTAGCAGGGCCTGTCACTATCGGACAAGGGGCAATGGTTTTAAATTGAAGAAGGGTTGATCTGGATTAGACATAATGAAAAGGTTATTTCACAGTGAGGGTGGCGAAAGACTGGCACAGACTGCCCAGAGCAGTGGTGGATGCCCCACCCCTGGAAACATCCATGGTCAGATTGTACAGGGCTTGGAACAACCTCATCTGATAAAAGATGTCCCTGTTCTTTGCAAGGGATTTGGACAGGGTGACCTTTAAAAGACTCTTACAACCCAAACTATTCGGTGATTCTACACTTCTATGATTCTACCTCGGCCTAATTTTAAGAAAATGGAAAATTGCTTCAGAACACAGAACTATCAGCTATCATTTCTGACTACATCTTGTAGCACCCAAAAATAGTGAACCTGGCACAGAGCATTACTAAGGTTATTCTGACAACACGCCTGCCTTAAAAGACTGCATGGGCAGTACAGCATAACAAAGCCTCCATCATCTGCTGCAGTATATACAATACTAGAAAGGAAAGGAGGACAAGAACTTCATGACATTAAGAGCTATGCTAATTGTTGAGATTCAGCACACTGTTAATGTAGAATTGAGAGTTGTTCAGAGTTTCTTCATGCTGAAACACTGCAGTAAGGGTCTCCTTCTTTTACAGGATGTCACTTTCTACTATTTCAGTAGGCTTGAGGCTTTGAAGAAACACATTTTCATCTACTTAAATACCAAGTTTTAGATGTAGACTACCAATTACCCAATACATAAAGACTCACTGATTTTGAATATTTTAAACTAGGCTGTCAGAGTGCTAAAAAGTTATTTTACCGAACTGCTCCAATTTTTATGCCAACACAAACTGGTCTTCAATCCCACATCCCTTGCTTTTCAACAAACAAAATGTTTAACTGCCCACTCCCACCCAACAGCTGACATCTAGCATCCCTGCACTGACAGCACAGAGTGTCTTTCAGCTTTTAGACTCTCCTCTACATCATGACACACTGAGTAAAATATCAAGATGAGAGTCTATAAAATCCCAGTGTTTGCAAACTATTTCAGCATGTTCATACAATGCCTAGAAAAAGTGAAATCATCCACCTTTATATTTTACATCTATATCACCACGTTAGACTCAAAGTCTCAGAAAATATCAAAAGCTAGAGGGTTAGATCTGTAGCACAGAGGAAATGCTATCATTTCAGAAAACAATACTGATCAAGCACTCAGTGTTCTTTCTTGTCAGTACCGAATCATTAGAATACATGGCATTAGGAGGTCCTGCTGAAAGAGATCTTTGAGCCCGAAGGAACATAAATCAAAAGGTCCAGAGAACACTTGCTACTAATTTCCATCACGATTTTTGAAAACAGAAAACTCTCTATAGCAGCCTCACATGGCGGCTCAGAAACAATCAAGTGACAATCTTTAAAACCAGCGACTCTGCTGTAATTTTATCTTGATACAAAATTGCACCTTCAAAAAAGTTACTTAGAAACATTTTCCTTAGAATTCCTGCTGGCTAAGATGCATCTTTCAGACAAACACTTTTATCTCAGAGTACTGTGAGTGACACATCACCTAACTTAGGGACTTTTCAAAAGAGAACATTTTTCCTCAGTGACCTCGTCTCAACTGACCCTAGTAAATAAGAAAAAGTAAGTAGGTTTTAGGTGAACAACACAAAATCAGATTTGTGTACTGTACATACTGAAACTTGGTCAGAAAAGGGCCACGTCATTACTTGGAAGTGATAAATTCATACGTAACAACTACTCTGGTTGGGTACTGGCAATTTTCTTTGAAGTTATTTTGACCTTAGATTCATGTTCATGAAAAACTATAAACTACAGACATCAAAATACACATGGGCAGGGGGTTTTGCAGCTTATTTAGGAACAAATCAAGATTATGAAAAAAGCTAGTAAACGTCACTGAATAGACTGTGAAGTTATTTACAAAAACTAAGAGAGCTGGATATTGGAACTTAATGAAGAACTTTCAGTACTTTTAACAGCACAAATAAAAGCAAGCACTACCAACCAGGATGTAAAATAAAATGCAATACATACCAGGAATAGCACTAAAAAAATACACTCAACAGTTCACTATTGGAAAACACTTTCGGAAAGTGACAAGAATGGCATGTTCCATGACAGGCTGGTATTTTAGTATGTGCACACAATCTGGAAGCACAGAGAAATACTTGAATCTTTTGTCAGTGCTGAGAAGAAAAAAAGCAATGAAAAGCTGAAGGGAACAAAAATTTAAACTCCTCTAGTGTTCTGACAGAGGTAAAGCGACAGCAGGACCTAGCAGAAAAGTCTTTCAGACCAGAACCCTGAAAGATCTAACTAGGGTGCCCTATCCCTTTTTCTAATGTTGGTTCTAGAAAGACATGTATTTGTATACACATGACTTAATTCATATTTGAAGGTCACAGCTCTGTCTGAGGTTTCATACTGGCTTAGGAATGATAGAAGTACACATCCTGGATTTCAAACAGTTTGTCAGCTGAAGCTGAGGGCAGGAAGCAGTTTATTTGAAATAGGTAGGAATAAACAAACATCCCACAATATTGGTTATCAACCAGAAAAAGACATATGCAGTGGTAAAGCTTTGGAGAAGACATATTCCTCTCCAACAACTAAAGCTCTACATGAGTTGGCACATTTCATCCTTTACAATTAAGAGCCTTGAATTAAGCCATTAGGAGCTGACAAGTAATTAATTTCATTATCTCTTTTCCCCCCCCACTACAGCAGCATCCACAGAACACTTCCCTTCTCTGTCCAGCAAGTGGAGGCCCTGAAGGAATCCTGACGGCTATAAAAGGTAAAAAAATCTCTTTCTGTTATGCACCCCACAGCTAATCTCAAGTATCTTTTCTCCTCTGATACAGGAATTCATGCAACAAAAAAGAATTTCATTAACTCTTTTCCAAGTATTTTACCTTTTTTTTTGAGAGGGGACATACATGTGTGTTAACACCTAATGCTTTCTTGCTTTTAGACACTCCCACAGCTTCCTCAGAAAAACAAAAGCAGTTCTTTATCCAGTTGTACGAGTTAGTGGAAATGTCTAATCAAGTAAACATTTAGGCAGCAGCCTGCCTAGCACCCCAACTAAAGTTGACTGATCTTTGATAACACCAGAGGAACAAGACATTGCAGGGAAGCAATAATTCAATTACCCTATTTACAGTAACATAAATCACAGTATACACAGGGGAGCTTCAATATTCAACCAGCAGTAATACTACAACAACTTAATCTTAACACAAAGCATGTCAGTGTCTCAGTTAGCTCAGCAGAAGACAGGGTACAGTCTGCTGGTGTTTGATTTAGTGATACAGTAAGACAAATTATTTGAGAACAACCAGAGTAATTATTGAGGGGGAGGATGAGTTAGGAAGGCCTCAACATTTAGAGAATTTCAGACTCCAATAAAGATGCTAAAACAACACAACAGTCCTATTACTGAAAACAGTATCTGGGTATTCAAGATGTCAACCTGAATATGCTCCAATAGAAAAGACACAACTTGCAGCTCCCTGGGTAATAAAAACCTCTACAGCATATGCTTTAATTCCTAGATCTCCTTCATGCAAAATGCCCCCAGCACACTCAAAAATCTGCCATTGCACAAATAAACAGAGGCTGCAGTAAATTAAAAAAAAAACAGAAACATGGAGCTGCCACAGCCAATGCCGCAAACAGCATGTGGCACTTGCTTTATGCACAACACCAGAATTTACTGCAATTAAGACATACGTTCTAAAATTATAAACATGTGACCAGACAAAGCTGACTGGTTTTAACAAACTGCTAATTAAATTGGAATCCTCTTATCCTCTCTCTCTCTTTAGCTGAATGAAGCAGCAACTGTTACAGCATAGTAGCTCATGCAAAATAGACGCTGAACAACAGGCTTTCCTGTTAGGTCACCGTTAAGCAGGGGAATCTCCCGTGTGCGCCCGGCTCTCCTAGCAGAGCAGGGAGCGCACAGCAGAGAGCACAGCTGGGCTGCTCTGTGCCAGACTGGATTCTTAGAGACCTACCGGCTCTTTGCTCTTCGACACATGAAAGCCGCCCCTCTCAAGCTTTAGGGCTGGATTGAAAACGAGGGTGCTAAGTAATTCATCCCACCCAGGGGGTGGAGGAAGGAGAAATCCCAAACAATACAGACCGAATCAAACAAAAATCCCTCACCCTTTGGTCCCCCCTTCCAAACTTCTCTCGACTCCTCCGTTTCCCATCGCCCTCAGGATTTTCCTGTGCAGCAAAGCAGCTCTGCTCAGCCTCTAACCGCAGGCGAACCGAACTAATGAAATAAGTATTTCCCAACCACGACGGCAAATGTCATCAGATCTCATCTCCCTCCCTCCAGCTCGGAGCTGGGATGAGCTTAGCGGCGCCCGCAGCCCGCCCAGCACCGGGGAAGGGATTCCCTGCAGGTCACGGCCAGCAGCTCGGGAGGGTTTGAGCACCCGCGGGCAGGAGGGATGGGAAAGGGCAAAGGCACGGCACACCGAGGAACGCCCTACAGCGCAGGGGGGGCCGGCAGCTGTTTGTGCTGCTGCGGACAGAGAGACCGAACTTCCTCCAGCACCGCATCTGTCCCCGCCGAAGCCCCCGGCCTCCCCGCGGGGCATCGCCCGCAGCCCGGCGCGTTCCCCGCCCGCCCGCCCGCCGGCCCCGGGCTCCCCGCGCGGCCGTGGGAGCGTGTGCGTGGGGGAAGTTCCCCCCGAGCCGCCCCCCGCACTCACCATCACCGAGGCGCGGGCTGGCTCCGCCGGAGTTCCCCGGCGGCCGCGGAGCCGGAGCGCGCCCGCCCCCGCCCGGGCCCCCGCGCCGCCCCCGCGCCCCCACCTGACCGCCCCCGCCCGGCTCACACTTCCTCTCGCACCGGAGTTGCCCGAGCCCTGGAAGCCGCATACCTCGGATTTCCTGCGCCGCGGATAGTTATTTATTTTATTTCTCCCTCTTTCTTCGCCGCTGGGAGACTGCGGGCCGGGGCCGGCCGTGCCTGACAAGAGGATGTCGGTGCCGGTTACCGCCGAGCCCGGCTCGCAGCCATCCCGCTTAGGGCAGCGGAGCGAACAGCTGCCGCTGTCGGTTCGCGAGCATTAATAAAAACCAGCTATCTGCTCCCACCTGTCCGCCAAACCTTCCCGAAATATTCCCTGACCCAGTTTAACCCCGCGAGTGCCGCTTCACCGCCCTTCACCTCGCCGCCACCGAAGGCCCGTTCGTGACCTATTTTTCCCCGGCGCGGCCGGCTCGCTGCTGTGCCCGCAGCGCCGAGGCGGCGGGGCCCGCCGGGATGCTCGGAGCGGCGGAGCGCGGCCGCCCGCCACCGGCCGCCTCCCCGCCGCAGCTGCCGCCATGGCCGGGCGCGGGGCCGCCCCCGCAGGCGGCACAGCCCGCACCGCTGTGCGCTCGCCCCCGCGGGGCCACACCGCAGCTCCCCCGCACGGCACCGACACGCGGCGCGGCAGCCTCGGGCACCATTCCCCCGTGCTGGCGCTGTCACATCGTCCCCTCCCCAGCTCCTGCGGTACCAGGGGGTGCACCTGGTACCGTTCTCGCCCCAGTCCTTTGCCACTTCTTTCATTACATCCTTCTGCCTTTCTCAAACTATTTGAAGGCAAAAACAAAGGTCTCCCCTTGTCCTTTCCCCCGACTTCCCTCTCCCTGCTTTGGATGATTTTGGTCAATCCCACATTAACAGACCCAAAACGTGTGCCAGTCCACTGCCAACCTGAGTCCATGTAATCCTGCCTCACAAACTCACTGATACATCTTCCTCAATCTCAGCTTAGCACAGCTAAACTCATCTTCTTTTCCCAGCCAGTGATCCAGGCTCTGCTCCAGATTACCTTCATCTCAGAAATTCAAACATTTTATCTTTACTTGCTCCTTTCTCTCACTTTTGCAAGCAGGGCAATTGCTTTGACATCTTCCTTGTCTTTCTAAGCATTGCAGGGACTTAATTTGGTTTATTTTTTTCCCTCTCCCACTTAACTAGGATTATTCTGAAGTGCTCAAAATCCATCCTGTTTACTAACACCTCAGGTTTAATACCTTGCTTCTCAGCTGCAACAGTCCACACGTACTAGGTAGAAGTCAGGTGCTAACATTATCTTCCTTTCCCATCACTTTAGCCACTTTTTACCAAGTCTTTTCACTTCTTCATTTTCCTATTTTCTTAGCACAGCAGTTCAAGGATTCTCATATTGAAAGCCCTACACACCTTGCCACTTCCTAATTATTTGCATATTTCATATATATACACATATACTTCTATGCTTAACAGCATTTTGAAAATACAGCTAAAGAATAATTTAGCTATCGTATTTATCTATTATAAAATTATATTAATCAACAATACCCTGTGTCTATGTCTTCACTTAAACTGTAAGAGACAGCTTTTTTTGTTTTAAAGCTAAGATTTCACTATGGGCATTACCACTCTCTAAACTAACCCATGTCTTCACTGCCTCACATCTTTCCACCAAAGGCAAGAACAAATTCTGTATTGATTAACAACACAGTTTCAGCACTAACACCTCAAAAATCCATTAACCTTTACTCTTTGGACTGTATAACATGGATTTACATGTTAAATACAGAACTGAAATGAATACTTACTTTCTATGTATTCATGCAAATAGGCTTTTTTCTGACCTGCCCTTTTTCATCTGCTCCTTTAGTCACAGCAGAGCTCCTATCTCCCCTATTACACTGGGGCTTTTTCCAATGTATTGTCATTTTTTATGCAAATTTAGTAGTTGCTGTGCCTGGAATCAAATACATTGTTAGTGTTCATTAGAGTTGAAATAGTCTCTTTATCTTTAAAGTTTAAAAGGATATGTTTTTCACCACATATTATCTTTGATTCTGTCCAATTCCAAAGGTTTCTTATACATTTTTTTGTCTCTCTGACAGGCATTTTCATTAATCACCATGGTATTTCCCATGTTTGCATTGCAGCCTCCTACAGCATACATTAGTCAGTTGTCTGAACCATCACAAGCAGAACGAATTTTGCAATATTTGCACGTGCAGGTGTACATAACTTACGGTGCCACTGAGCAAAATAATCCCAAATTAGTTACCTAAGGTAAGAAATACATCTGCTTGATGAAGGGTAAGTAGCATCCCCTGTACCTGTGGGAACCAACAACATACCACAGTATTCCCAGGTTCTGCATATGGGACATGTTACAGAGATGCTCCAATTTCAAGAGGGCTGTGAAAAAAAAAAAGTGGATAAAACTACCTGGAGCTCATAGAAAGGGACTAAACCTTTGGTGCTCATGTCAGAAATGTCCTTGAGTTATTCCCAGGCAGCCACACACACCCCCCTAAGCTGTAGCCCTGGTTCAGGCAGTCCTGCTCCCTGCACTGCCTGCTCCAGCCTCTGGCACCATCCCGCCGGCATTCTCGGTTTGGATTTAATTCCATGTAAAATCAAAGGCCTTTTCACTCACTGCTTTTACACAGCGCAGTATTTGGGACACTGTTTCAGTCTTCTGGCTGATTAAGGGTAAAAGATGATGAACTATTTTCTTGTTTTATTAGCTGGAGACACTGCACAAATGAGGGCTGTAGAAACAGCTAACATCTACTGCTTTTTAAGCTTAATTTAGGTGATATAGGAACAAAACAATGTGGCTTTATGCATTTTGGCAAGGAAGGATGGATGGGAAAAAGACTGACAGAGCAATTACAGGGAACTTGAAACATGCCCAGAGTCAACAAGATGACCTAACATTTGTCCTTTTAAAAATAAATACTCAGAATGAATAGTTTCAGCTCAGCAAACCATCTCTGAGAAAGAAAAACAATCATCCTAGGTGCAACTGGTAATCCTCAAAGACCATGTCCTATACTTGTCTTTCAGTTATGGGAAAGGAGGAGTGCAAAGCATTACTCCAGACCATTAAAACTGACAAGTTTGTATTGCACTCTGTGTCTCCTACTTAGAGACTCATTTAAATTTTTTTGTTTAAAAATCTTCGGATCTTCAAATCAATAACAATCAGAAAAAGTCTGATGAACACCTCAGCCAGAATCACCTACAGGATGTGAGCTCTAGCACATGCTCTCCACTGCCACAACACTAGGAGACAGATGGAACTGATTTTACACTTCTGCACACTGGGATTTCTCCATGAAATGTTCTAGGGTGAATAATGAGTGTTCAGAAAGATTGCAGGTCTCTCTGCACTGCTGAGATAAGGGTGCCAGCTTTCCTTGCAAACACAGCACATGAGTTTGTTAAGGTCATTTGAAATTCTGCTCCATTTTCAAATGGTTTTCTTCAGTTTGAACGATATGCACTGTAAATCCTAGCATGAACTCAATTTCCACTTAGCAGAAGTAGATTTCACCTCTTGTTTTTAAGGAAGTAGGACACTGTTTTCACTTATAGATGACTATTTTTTTCCTTGTAGAGATAAGAGTAAGCTCAAGTTTCCAGTTCAGTGCAAGTCCTGCAGGAACTAGAAAGTATTATTCCTCCAGCAGTGGTATTTGCCTCCTTTAACTCAGGTATTTTCAATCTTGAAAACAGTCAGATGACAATAGCTACCAGACTGAAATATTTGCCTAGAAATCTAATCCAGAGTGGCAAATTTTGTAGTCTTATATAAGTATTTTCCAGGAAAATTTCTCTCTTCCATCCGTGCTGGAACTGAATTTGATTTCATTTTATACCCACAAAACTTCCACAAGAACAGCACTTTCTACAGATAAAGCTATTATTCTGGGAATTTCATATGGACCATATACTGTCTCTTTAGAGACAAATGTAAAATCATATCAAATTATTTGTCTACACACTACATTTAAACTGTTGTTCTCAAAAGCGCAAATGGAAGAAGCAAGCATAAAGTGCAAGTGGAAAAACGGGAGAGGAGTATGGCAAAAGGTAGTAATAGGAATAAATGAAGCTGAAAGTAGATTTGGAACAGAAATCTGCAGTTCATCGTCTTGCTGTCTTCACCTTGCTGCCCACATACTTAAAAGACTTCAGATTCAGATTCATCTCCTGGTGGGCCTTTCATTTTGTCAGCTCCAGTCTGCTGCTGGAGACAGCTCTCAGACAGAAGTTTTCAGGAAGAAAGACACTTTGCTTTGCTTTGCCTTATCGATTTGAGAACATACAAAGGCAGGAAATTTTATTCTGGCTCAATTATTCACAAAAAGCAAGCAGAGACTTGTCAGATTTTGAAGGGAGAAAAGTGACATATTGAGAAGACAGTGACAAAATAACCCAGAAAATAGGCCTACATGGGAATGGTTTACCTGCCTACACTGTCACAGTGATGCTCAGCCCAGAAAACAGTGTCTGTGGCTTCTAGCAAAGATTTCAGAAAGAGAGCAATACTCATTGACTATTAATTTACAAAGAAGAAACCCACTCTTCTGCTTAAAATGATTTCTCCCACACTTTGTCAGCAGGGTCACATTGACTGATTGTCTAAATCCTAGGCTGAGAACTCCCTGGGCAGGAAATGTGTAAGGCAGTTAAGTCCTGCCTATATGTCTCCTCCTTTCTTCCCTAATACAAATCCTTTTGCTTTCTAAGTGTCTGGGTGCCAAGTGGTACAACCTGAAATAATAACTTCTATGGCACAGGAGTTGATATTTCTGAATGTCAGCAAGGGCAACTGACTTTTCTGAAATTTCCCATCAAGACACAAGCAATCAGCACTGGGTTTTTGGTAGAATTCTTCACTTGAAATTCTGCAACACAACCTAGCAATGCTGAGAATCCAAGCCTATTTCCTGATTGAGACTCTCTTCAGCTGGAACGCACTCACAACTGCTAATTTAAATTTCCGTCAGTTTCTAATACTTTTATACCTTAGTGTTCTGTTTACAAACTATATAGAATATTGCTTATTTGCTCGTGCAATTTAAGTATTGAAAGAAGTTTTTTAAGGAAAACATTTAGTAAAAGCTTAAGCTTCCAAAATCTCTTTGTTTGAAATAAGTTTAACTTTCAGAAAATGTCTGTGTACATAGCTGCATGTTTTATTTGAAACACTAAAAAATGTGAAGTATTATTTTTGTTGGTCCTGAAAGTAATGTTCTCTTTAGTATAAATAATTCAGAAAAATACTTTTGCTTTATTATTAATTGGGAAAAAAATGACAATGAAAATACCCTGACCTAAAACCTGCTGGGAAGTAAGTAATTTTCAGTAAGACCTTTAGTACAGAGCTGTCAGTCTAAGGGCAAACAAAGCCATATGTTTTTCTTTCAGGCCTGTTGGAAAAACTACTGCGTTACAGGCATGAAAACAGCACCTTTATGTGTCCCTAAATACAATTTTTAAGGATTAAGTTTATCCCATTGTCAGTATTTCAGCTTACAAATATTTGGAATGTGCATTTCATTTCAACACTTACATTCACTTTATGAGTATTTTCTCTTATGCTACCAAGAAAATACCTTTGAAGTAACTGCACTGCATTCACATCAGGAATCCCACCTTCATTATACAACTACACCAGCCTGCAAGCCCTGCTTCTCTTTAAAATCTGATTTACGATTCTATTTAAGTTTTTTTAACACAGAATCTACCACGAGCTGTGACACACGTGGATTACAAACATAAAACATGTACTCTATATTAAGCAGATCAGCCATGACAGAAGGCAGTGTTAAAGTGTCCCAGAGTTTGGGATGGTTACACACACCTCTCCATGGATGAGCTGCATGGACATAAAGGCCTGGCCTATCTTCAGCTTTGTCCAGATTTTTCCCACTGGAAATACTTTAGTCACTTCAGGATCAGTATCACTGAAAGAACCAGAGCTCAGTGATTCTGAAATGCTGCAATTGATAGTTATACTATTAATTAAGAAAAAAAACAAACAACAAACCCTAACACATACTCTTAAACCCCGAATGTAGTCTGTCAGGAGGAGTGAAGCAAGTACGTGCAAACAGAAATCATTTTAGCTGTTACACCAAGCTCATTAAATTATCTCCAACATCTGAATACTTAAGAAAATGCCATTATATTAATGACTCCCACTAGTTTCAGTCTGCTAAGCAGGAGATCATAGTCTAAGTGCTAATACACTTTGAATACACACACAGGGAGCAGCTGAAGAGATAAAGATTTAAATAGAAAATGACCTAGTAGGAGTTTTCAGTTCTGATTTTTACTGTGTCAGCAAACCAAATAGCCAACAAAATTCATAATTCATTCTGAGTACCTGTTAGGAAGTGCTTCAAGTGAAAAGTTTGTGGTGGCTATTTTTCTGATTCTGCTTCCTGTAACCTATAGAAAAATTAAACAACTTCATAAAAGCCAAATTTGTGAAACTTTATTGACAGCAGGTGAGTAAGCAAACTGGGGAAGATGAAGGAGGCAACTGAAGTGAACAAAAGCCATAAAGCTGCAGAAAAAAACCATTTGTCACTCAAGCTCTTATAGAAATTCCCTTGTCGGATCAGAGTAATACATCTGAGTGTTCAGAGGAGCATGCTGAAATACTGACCACTATGGGCTTCATTACTTTCACTCACCCACTCAATCCTATTTTATTTTAATGCCTTTCAGGAGGCTGAGAAAGTCACCTTGTCTAAGTGGTCAACCCCTGCTGTTTCCCACAGTAGCTACTACGCAAACTCCAAAAGTGTTCATATTATGCCAGGAAATCCTACCTCCTCCACAGGAGCCAAAGAGTCTGGAACAATAATACACTATACAATATTCAATATTTTTACTCCTCTAACTTCAGGAATTTTGCCAAAAGATGGAGTACTATTGCTCAGAGAACTCCTGCTTCAATGTCCACATTTCAGCTCCGCACAGTTGCGCTGCAGTCAGCCAGCAAACTGGACAGCCTACACAGCAACAAATATGCTCTTACCTATCATCATCTGCCACCTTATCTTCTCCATCTTAATCTTTTTAATTTGGCCAATTACATCTTGCTGCAGCCATTAAGTTAAAAACGTTTATCTATAAATGCTACCTGTTTGCACAGGTACACACAGACTTGCATTATGCTGCTCTCATGCCATGTTCCTCTGTTTCCACTTTTACACTAAGGCAGTGTATATCCCATGAAAAATGCTTGTATTCTTCTCCACAGAACTGAAATTCATGGAATATTTCTCATTAAATACACTTCTTTAACAAAATAAAGTTAAATAAAATTAATTTCACTATTAATTCTCTTCTTTCTACAAGGATGAAAGTCATGATAAATTACCATAATTCCAGGTAAATTAAAACCATCACTGGTGCAGAATGAAAATCCCATGGGCTCCAGAAAGGCAGGATGAGCCGTTTGTCTGATGGAAGTGGATTTGTGCTCCCTCATTGCCATTTGGGGCCTTTCACCTTCAGAGTGAGATTGGTGTTTTCACACAGACAAGATAGAGGAATGAAAACAATCTGCCATACCTGGGATATGGAACAGAGAAGTGCCGTACTGAGCAAGATTAGATACAGGCTGATATCTATCTCAAGAGCAGCCCTGGAAATACCTACAAAATTGAATATATAGAAGAGGAAACTGCCTTGATTAACACCACAGAGTCCTCTTAAAACACAACTGGTAGAAAGAGCTCATCAAAAAGCACAGCTCATCTTGGCTGTGCCACACACAGTTTCTCCTAAGAAGGAAGCATTGAAGGAAACTCTACATCCATTACATGAATGCTCCTCAGAGCGATGCCATCAGCTTTAGAACAAAAGAAAGGAGTATTTAAAGACAACAAGGTACAACTTCACCACTTCAGACACATGCGCATTACTTGCATGTTCAACACTCTTGTGTGAACTCCACACATGGATATTAATAGGAATTCTGTGTCAAAGCTTTCAGACAGAAACTACAGGAATTCGTAGGAGAAAGGAATGCTAATGACAGCTAATTAAAGATTCAATTCTCTGTCTTAGATTTTCTTCGAAGATTCCAGATTTAGTCTTTTCTGGTTTGATTGCTTTGTTTTTTTAATGCAGCAGTCAACACTGATGTAACCGATCTTGCCATGATAAAGCTAGGAGAAATAATTCACAGGAAGAACCTGCAAAAACTAGTCTGATAACTGGATAATGAAAAACATGTATTTTAAAGACCGTTCACAGATCACTACCTTTAAAACTTTGCTCTCCTGGTGCATTTAAAAATCTATTTAGTTTTTTAAAAATCCTATTTAATTTTTTTTAAGAGGAAGGAACCCACTCCAAGTATAAAAGTAACCCCATTAAATGTCTAAAGGTAGCTCTCCCACCCATATCTGATACACAGCTAGCAGATGGAAAAATCAAATTATGGATTTATTCATCACACATTTGTAAAAGGACACTCTTCACACAGTATTCCAGCAAGCCTCCACCTTTCAAATACTGTTTAGAGTGGGTGGAATGGCTGCTGTTAGACTTTTAAGATCCAGGTTTAAAACAAACTGCTTATGTCCTGTAACACACTACAACCTCCATGACAATCTCTCTTCTGCAAAGCAATAGTTTCATTTATTTCAGGGTTATTTGTTCCCTTGCTTACCTTTGCCTAGAAATTCATCTACTGAACAAAAGAAGAAACTTTTCCTAGGGAAACAGAATGGAAAAAAAAAGCTGTTTAATATCCACTGGCACAAACGACAGCTCAAAACCCCATGCTTGTATCTCCAGGGATTTAGATTTATTGGCATCTTTACTAGCTGGGTCTTGGAAGCCTGCAAAGTTGGCCAGAAAGAACAGCGTGTATATATTGAGACAGAAACTCTGTGAACGACGGACATTTTTCACTGATGAGTTCTGTTTTTCCAAGGGGATGGAGTGAAGAACTGTAAATAACATGTTGGGCAGAGGTTGAAAAAGTTATCTAGCTTTTTATAGGCAACTTTAAGACTTCACTGCTTACTGGGTTTCTGGTCTCAAGCCAATCACTATGAAAGTTTCACTTGCACAGTTAACTCCTTGCTTACCTTTGGTCCCAGAGTTGGTATTAAGATTTCCTAAAAAAGTGAGCACACATGAGAGCAAGTGAGAGAGAATGAGAGAGCAAACTCTTCTGTACCTACTCAAAGCATTCTTTCAACTAAAATGTTAGAAAATCAGGCAACAGGGGATGTATGACTAGAATTACATTAACTTTACAAATGAAAAAACAAGGGACAAAGATGGAAAATGGCTTGTTACTGACAAAAGAATAACTACCAAGGGTAAAGTCAGTAAAGAAATAATTTCATTTTAACTCTGACTGTAGGGACAACTTTCCTGCTTCCCCTTTCCCCAGTGGAAGCCATGTACCATGCTAAATGAGAAAAACAATGGATATTAATATGATTGCCTGACTAAAATATGTGGATTTTTGAAAAGCTACCTTTTTCCACAAAGAAACACTTTGCCTGTTTCAAACACAAAAACCTCAGCAAATTCAATAGAGTCACAGCCACTAATCTTTCGTACATTCAGTTTCATAAAATTGACTTTCAGTCATGGTTTGAGAAAAGGGCTGGGCTATCACCTTATTATGCATTTTAATGAACCAACTTGTCCAAAATTTAAGTGCTCATTAAAAAACAATAAAATCCCCTCAGTTTCTAGATTGGATGCAAAAATAACCTTGTAAATAAGAATTATATTTAATCAATGCAAATATGCCTTCCTGAATCTGCAGGCAGGTAAGATAATGATTTTTTCAGTAGGAATTCCTCTATCCTATGGCTCAAGGGACATGCAATGATGGGTGCTGGAATCATCACACCTGTGACCTTGTGCTGCTCTGCAGAAGATACAGTGAAGGGAAATGGAGAAAAGTAGCAAAGACCAAAAAGGAAGAAAATCAAGAAAAAGAGAATGGGAAAACACTGATTTGTTTTCATTTTTCAGTCTTTCAAACTTTAACTTGTACCATAACCATAAAATATATGCCATTTATACAGCTGACTGTATTTACAAATTAAGGCATATGATTATACAATCATTTGGCTCAGAAGGGACTCCTGGAGGGTTTTTTCATTTATTCCTCAGCAGCTTTCCACACAAATATGTCTTCACCACACCAGAAACTGTTTCCTCACACAGATGAAGAACAATAGCTTTATAATGTCATTATTGGGGAACAGAGGAAAAGCTCTGAAATCCTTGTTAAAATTCCTGGGGCAGCAGGCCAGGCAGGCAGCATGTCAGCTCCAAGCTTTCTCCGAGGCAGAGCAGCGAGGTCTGTGTTAGCTGTGCCTAAGGAGAGGCAGGGGCTGACCCGCAGAGCTCCCCCAGCCCCTGGGCAGCAGAGGCTCCCCACAGCAGGTGCCTCCTGAGCAGAGCCCAGCACTGCTGACAGCACCAGCCCCTGAACTGTCAAATCACTTCACAGAGTAGCTTGCTCTTCCTAGCACAAGGAGAAAATATGTAGCAAAGAGATGTCTTTTACTTAACATCTGAATACTTCACAGCCGGTGGAGAGCTGGCAGGAGGATCTGCATTACTGAACGGCCCTTTCACAAAGCAGAGCACTCGCTCATGCTGGGCCTATTCCTGCCCAGGGAAAACACTGACATTTCATGGCTACAATATGGCCATCTCCTGAAGAGATTAAAGACAGTTCTATCTTCTAAAGTAGGTAGGAATTTAGCCATCTCCTAAACAGATGCCCCTATCTACCTACTATAAGCACAGAATAGAAAAATAAGTAGTAGGAAAAAAGATTAGACTATTAATATATGTTCTGTGTCATTCTGGTATCATTACTATTTTGTTTAATACAACTACACAGTGTTAATGGCAGAGGTGATCTTTTCCAGACACTTTTATTTGCATATCACCTATTAGATGGTACTAAGTCTAATAACTTGCTTCAAGCATTATCTAGTTGCTGGAATAAAAGCGGGGTTTGTTTGGGTTTTTTTTGTTTTGTTTTGTTTTTTTAGTAAATCCTTTATAGTTTCTGTTCCCTTGTGTTTGCATAAAAATGGTACCCAAAACACTCAGAAGTAAGAACAGCAAAACTCAGTAACTCAATCCTTGTGATTTCTGGGATGTCACTTGTGATTTTTTTTTAAAATTTGAGTTGGCAACCCCTCATACTTATTTTCACATAAAGTGTTAGAAGCACTAAAAAGACCAACATTCTTTTCAGAACCAATTGTGATAAAAACTAAAACATAACCATTAACTTTCTTAGAGCCCCCCTACGTGATTAAACTCCAGCTCTCACCATGCTGAGCTCACAGTCTCAACTCAACGGATGCACAGTAAGTTCCTTCAAGTTTTTTCCATTTCCCCCCAATCTGATTTAAATGGCAGTAGTTTGGTCGGAAGGCTCGTGTTCCACATAGCAGATGTCGAGGATCTGGAAGCACATTTGCCAACCAAAAAGAGACACACCAACTATGAGCAGGAGGAAAGTAACTCAGATCTCTCACCAGCCAAGGACAGGAAGCAAAGCAGAGCGGTAAGATTTCTACAAAAGTGGTTTCAGTCTGCTGTTGCCTTCAGTTTCAAGCTTTTCAAGTACATGGCAGGAAACACTGAACCTGAGGTTTCAGTCAGGCTGTCTCAAGCAACCCTGAAGAGCTGCCCCTTGGCACCACATGCTGTTTGGGAGTTCTTCAAGGCAACCTTAGTAGCAAAGTCAGGCTGGGTAGCACAAATGTCTAGAATAGGTTCAGAGCACCCCTAATGGATTTCCCTCTTCCCTTGGATGACATAGCCAGTTATCTCTTACAGGGATATTAAATTCTGTAATAGATCTTTCATTGTAATCAAAGTCATGAGAATCATTACTGCTGAGGTTATACTTCAGGAAATAGTAGAGAAACAAACAAAGGCTACTGTACTGAACCAAAAGAAAATCCCATATATTCACTCAATGCCATATTTCTGACAGTGACCAGTAATGTATATCCTAGGGAATGTATAAAAACAATTGAGGCATAAAATGAAATTTCCTCAATAGAACTGCCCAGCTTCCAGGAGAGCTGAGGCATATTGCCTTTTTGTCCCCTACATTGGGGACTTCGTAAGAGCCTTCTTTCCTACATCTGAAATTCACCTGTACGGCACTGGTCACACAGACTCTCAAAACAGCACCCTGCTCTCCTTTTCAGAATCAGCTTTCCTCTGGCAAGACAGACAGATGTAACTCTCAGCCTAGAACACAGCTAAGGAAAGAACCTGCTACATGGAGAGTACCAGAGAAAGCTCCCACTGGTTAACACCATGCTGTATAATAAGAACTACCTTTACAAACTTGCAGCACCAAATTTAGACTTCAACTACTCACTGTCCAGAACTTGCCCTTCTGCTCAGCAGAGTCTCTTGCCAGTGCCCAGACACACCTGGCATGATCAAAGGCAAAATAAAGGGAAATCACTGCTGTCTCCAGCATCAGGCTCTCAGGGGATGTCCCCACCTTAATTTGACCCTGCTTGCTCAGACCCCAGAATGAAGGGCTTTACAGACACAGAAGAAAATAAAAACACTGCATTGCTTTTGGAATTAAAAATAGAACAATTATACATAACAGTTTGCAGCAAGACTTCGTGCACATCAATGTCTACATTATAGTATATAGTGTGCATGCACAGCTTTTGTCTGTGGGGAACAGTTACCAAAGATGGACATCAAGACCTTTATTACAACAGATTATTATTACCACGGAAGATATGCCAGGAAAATACAAATAGTGTATATTAAACCATATGGAGAACTCGCTGGTAATGTGGAGCTCAACCACCAAAATGCTTCTTCCACAATCCCCACCCACCCACAGCCTGATGAATGCCCATCATCTGTGCACAAAGTTTAACTTTGTTTTATTAATAGTAGCATGAAATCTGGATACATAAAAAAGTGCCCTACTATATAAAGCAATATATTGGGATTTTTTTTTCTCCTGCTGAAATAATTTCTAATTTAGTTACTATAGAAACCATCCTGCAGCCATCCCCCCAAAAAAAAAATCTCTGTACATATTTACACTCATACTGAGAAAAAGAAGTGGAGAAAAGCTGGAGTGTACCTGTACATGCAAGAGAGAAATGGCCAAACAAAACAGACTTGACACTAATATATAGGAACACAGTTAAAACTCCTTAAAATCTAACAGCAATATTCATTCATATGATTGCCATCACTAACAAAGCCATGAACATGCAAAAACCTCTGTTCACAGAAAATCAGGGCTGTTCTTTTCTGCTTGGGATGCAAATAGGTACAATAATGCAGTAACACTATTTTTTCTTAGAACTGAAAAAGGGAAGTTCTGAGCATCCTGACATTATTCTGTCAAATGAGAAGAAATCAGGGCTAAATGAACATGCCTTTTTTTTGTTCATTTAAGTCACAGCTGAGTGACAGCTAACAAATTATACAACAGCCTGTGACACACAGATCCAGACCAGCAGTTCTGCAGTAAAATTTAACAAGAGACAGGTTTTACCTAGGTTTATTTCTTTTCATACAGTGCTGTCATAAACATTTCATAAATAATTCTACTAGGAGTATGCATGATTTATAAAATGTCTGGGAGGAGCTGCTAGCTTTCTCTCTAGCACTCTGTTGTTTGTACTTGTAAAATTGAGTCAGCTGTAATTTCAACAACCCTGAATCTTCTCTACAAGAGATTAAAAACACCAGTGCTACTTGCTCCAGAAGAAAAAGGTATTCCACTAGTAAAATACCTACAGAAAACTACTGAGACATTCATTTAACTCTTTGGTATCATGAAGGCTAGAGTTCTCAAAAATAAACCAAATGCCTTTCATGGAAGGCAAACACTTTAGGTAAAAAGTTTCTGTTGAAAATAACCCCAGGGGACATTAATATGCTTAGAAAATCTTATGGTTGGCCATTTAATTTCTAAGATTAGATGAGACTACTTTCGTAGAGTGCTAGAATTTGTGTTTTATCACCTGACTCCGTATGTGAAGACAGGAGCTGGGACAGTGGGCTGCACCACCATCTGTACAGGGGATGACACACCAGAGTGTGCTCTGAGCACTGACCCAGATGGTGCAGCTCAGTTGCTTCCCCACTGCCTGGCTGGGAGCTTTGCATGAGAACAGAAGAGCTGTGGTTTAACCCAGGCAAGGTCAACGCAGAGCTGAGAGGTTGTTTTCCAAGTTGTTCACAGATTTAGGTTTGTCCAATTCTGGAATGTCAGCTGACACCACCAGCTTTTTGTCATGGGCACTTGTAGCCCTTTCCCTCTCAGATCTGGATTTTCTCACTGTGCTATGTCTGTGTCATCTGTTCTGGATTAATGCCACATGCTTCACACAATGTTACTCGAAGAGGATTTTGAAAATATAGCTGGGTAGAAAATGAGACCGCCAAAATATTTTATCATGCTAAACTTGTGCCTGTTACCAGGAAGACTAACCTACATGCATGCAGGAATAAGTCAAGATGTCCCCACAGCTGCGACTGGAGTTCAGTCCCCAAACTGAAATTTCTAAAGCCTGGAGGCAGTGGTCTACATGGAGAACTCCAGACTAACACCACCTTTGTATGCTCACAGACCCAAGTTCAAACTGAGAATGTCATTGGCAAATACCTTCTCTTTTTTCTAAAAGGATTGCCAATATATTACACTGGGCCAGCATATACCTTTTGTTGAAGGTTGTCTTTTCTTTCAAAGTGTATCTAATTTCTGACTAAAGAAATCAATTCTGGGAATTAAGTTTTTGTTGATTTACAAAATAGCATTATTATACTGCTCTCTAGAATCTATACTAGCACTTTTCATCCTTCAGAGTATAAAAATATCAGTATGCAGAATAAGAAATAATTGCTTTTTGAAATAATGCTAGAAAATTCCACCTAGGAATATAGTGGAATCTCTTTAAATTAAATTAGCTAGTATTAGCATTCAAAAACTAGACACGATTTAGGTCAACCACTGATCTCTCTTAATGTGGTAATTCACATTTTCAAGTAGAAACACTCCCTTATACACACCTCTCAGTTCCCTACTGTTCATCGTCCTCATACATTAAAACAGAATACTTTTGACACTTAACCCTGCAGTGATGAACAAGTCAGCCTTGATCATGCAAAGTTCACACTTGGCTTGAAGCATGTTGAATAATTCCATTAATTTCTACAGAAATACTTGGGCTATGTGAATCTGAGTCGAAGCATTCAGCGGTTTGAAGACCTAATCACAGCAGGATTTTTGTAGGGAAAACTGGCAGATAATGCAGGGAAATAACCAGCACAAAGCCATGTAGCCATCAATCAGATCACAACTGTTTAGTCTACCCTATCAGACTGTGCCCTGGTTTCAGCTGGGACAGAGTTAATTCTATTCCTAGCAGCTGGTACAGTGCTGTGTTTTGGATTCAGTGTGAGAATAATGTTGATAACACACTGATGTTGTAGTTGTTGCTAAGCAGTGCTTACACTAAATCAGTTTCCCAGGCTCTGCCAGTGAGGAAGTGCACAAGAAGCTGGGAGGGAGCAGGGCCAGGAAAGCTGGCTCGAGCTGGCCGAAGGGTAGAATAGAGGTATGTATATAAACCAGGAGAGAAACAGAGGGGAGCCGGCTGGGAGGGGCCGACTGCTGCTCGGGAACTGGTGGTGCATCAGTCAGCAGGTACCGAGCAGCTGGATTGGGCATCACTAGCTTTTCCTGGGTTTTATTCCTATTTGTTATCTCTCTTTCCATCACTATTACTATAATATTTTACTTTATTTTTTAATCGATCTTACCCCATGGGCTTTACCTTTTTTCTGCTTCTCCTCCCCATCCCATGGTGGGGGGTATGGGAGGGGAGCGATCAGATGGGTGTATGGTATTTAGTTGCTGGCTGACAATACTTGTTAATCAAAACTTCTCTACAGAAAGATGCAATGATACAGAAGCCCTTTTTGCAGACTGATCCATGAATCAGTTTTGAACCATTGTCAGTGTTCCTTAGCTGTTCAACCCATCTGAGAGATTATAATCAGAGAAGAGCACTTACCTTCTACTTAACAGAGTATTGCACAGAGGTGCTAATTAACACAACATACAGCAAAAACGAAGATAGATATTAGCAGATATAAAACTGAAATAAATTTCACAATTAAAATATTAAAACAGAAGCACTGCTTGGGAAAGCAGAGACACAAAATTCTGTCACTGCCATCACAGGCAACCACACAACAGATATGGACTGTAACAGTGCTCAGAGTGACAAGCAGAGCATCTCCAGGCTCTCACCATGCACTGCAAGCCAGAATTGCTACAGAACCCTATCACAAAAGAACAGAAATCACAAAAACCTAGAAGACACCACAGACAACAGCAGTGTCTAAGTGGCAATCATAGCAGGGAATTTGATAGATAAATGCCCATGTAAGTCTCAGAAATGTTCTGTGTCCCATGTCAGTGAGAGGCACAGACATGCCAGTGCAAGATATCACAGACACAGGGACAGTCTCTGTGACACTGCTGCTGCCTCACTGTGGGACTTGGAGATACTCTTTCTGCTGAGCCATGCTACAGAGAGGAGAGCACAAGAAAGCTCCTTCCAACTCAGGGGATTTCTTAGAGCAAATAGCACTGTTTTTCCATCATGAGAAGTGCAGGTTGAGTTGAGAAACGTAAAATAACAAATAAACAAGAGGATAATTAAGATGAACAAAATTAGAATTTTTAAAGAGGGCTCAGCCATCAAGTATATGGTAAATGATGCATAACTGGCAAATGTTGGTGCTTCTCCCCCCATGTTTTCAAGCTCACCAGAAGTAACCCTTCTGATGCGGTTCCCTTCAGGAGAGGGATATTCACCCAGTAAATATCTCTGTAATTCTCCTTTCCTTTAGCCGCTCATGGCTTGTTTAACGTGCCTGTGTGGAATTTCACATCCCCATCCCCTTGCAAACCTTTCGAATGAGAAGCAGGTGTTGCAGTGATGGCTGGGAAAGCGAGCTGTGTTTATCAGCTGTGTAAACTTACGTTGAAGAAATTCGTCTTGTTCCTCTCGCAGAAGAGGCCCTGTGCAGGCATGTGCTTCAGCTGCTGCCAGGGCACCCCGCTGCCCAGCAGCACATCCCGTGCCCACTGCAGGTTCTGTGGACAACAACAGGCAGGTGAGTTGCAGGCAGGGGATGGAAATGCCAGCACATGTAAAATACAAAAAAAAAGTACATTTTTATTTATTAAACTGGAGTGTCTTTTCTCATTTTTCACATACTTGCTGTTCCAACAGTATTTGTTCTCCCCACAGACTCTCTGGAAGCACTTCCAGCTCTTCCCTCAGGCTAACTACCTGCAGAGAATACCTGCTAGAGCTCAGGACTCAACCCTCAGGCTTAAACTGCCGCCTTCTTTTAGGGGGTGGTAAATTCAGACCTTTTACCCCTACCCAGCCATTGCCCTCCATGTAAGTTTACTTAACCTCCGTGGAAATTCCATGACTGTGATCAAACTGCGTTAATAGTGCTCAGTGAATTAACAAGAATGTATCAAGAGGGGACAAAACGATAAATGACAACCAAAAATTGATAAAAGCACTATCCCTCTAAGAGTTCACTGCATGAACCTCTCTTGTGTAGCTGAGAACTAGGGACAGCTGTTGGCTCCAGGCAGAATGTTACCAACAGATGGGACAATTATTAATTGTAAGATTTCATCGATGAAAGCTTTGCTTTACTTCATTTTTTATTTCAGGCTTTGAAAGTGGCATTTGAGTTGCATTTGGCCTGCTTTTGTACAGGCAACTTCACAGCAAGGACATGAAAGAAAGAGGAAGATGTTTGGTTCATAGAGGCAAATGAGAATGTTGGACTCTGGCTTATGTTCTGTGGACTGGAAATACACTTCTGTGAGTCATAAATGTGATTAAATCATGTCCATCCAAGAAGTGTATTCCAGCTGTAATCCCTGTGTAATACCCTGTGTGTGTGTGGTGTGTGTGTGTGTTGGGGTGGGGGTTATCAGGAAAGTTCTTATCCTGTGTTCCAGATTATTTTTGTTTATGAGACTCTGGTGAAATACTAAAAGCTCTGCTCAATCATAAGTGCCTTTGTCCTAACGACAGTAATCATGCAGAAATCTCCAGTGTCTTACCAGAATTGGAGCATCCCCTCTAGCAAAATGCTGATTATGGATTCATGTGCAAGAGAGCTGAACACTGGCAATACTAACCAGATATTTACGGGTGTCAAAAATCCTTCATTCAAAGAGCTCTTCTAGGTACTTACACAGGACCTTCATGATTATAGTGTAGCACAATCACGGGGATTTGGATCGCTTTCTTTTGGTATGAAACAAATACATGTTCACTCATAAACATCACAAAGTACTTTCTGGCTGGTCATGGGAATCAGTAAATTTAATTATTATCACTGAGTGTCAAATTTAATTAAGACTGAAGAAAGCAAAGTATGTTAACTCAGCTGCATACTAACTTTTTTCTACATAACTTCTTTTGTAATATGTATTTCTGTAATCCTGTTAAACTAATCCTGCAAAATACTTGGAAATACATACTGAAGAAAATAAAACACAAGAGAACCTACAAAAATCTGGTCTTCCATGAAAGTCATCTTGTTTTGAATAAAATCAGAATCCAGCAAAAACAAGCCTATTGCAACATCCAAGATCCAGGCACATAAAATGCTTTATTTTATGCTAATCATAGTCATCAGAAATGTAAGTTAATTCCAAGTGTGAAAATGAAGTAAAACTTGCCTAATGTGTGGTAATCTGAATCTTACAGTTAAAACTATCACATAAAAATTCAAGGAAAACAAAACCCTTAAGAAAGGTGCCATCCCACTACAAAGCTTAAATCTAAAATCCCAGTCTAAAGAAATGTTAGCTATGGATTTATTCCCAAATCGAAGTTTTACAAGGAAAAGCTTAAGAGATCATTAATTGTAGCATCATGCTCTGGTGCTGGGATGTGCTGTGCACATTGCACTGACCATCCACAGGCATGTGTTTGGTACACATAATTCACAGGCTTTTATTGAACAAGATGATGGCAGTAACCCAGCTAAGAGAAGAAAAGATCATTCAGACAAATGGGGCAATTACACGGTAACTTCACACAATCAAAACTAATAGGAATAAAAGACATAGTTACAGATTTTCCACTACCCCTCCCCTTAAATCAGCATGATCACTTATTCCCCATAAATACGCCTGAACAGTTCTCAACTCATTAGATTTCACAGAGTCTGCTCAGCTTGGTTTTCAGCTGATGAAGTTATTAGGAGTGGGTGAAGGGATCCAGGACATAGCAAAAAGGATTTATCCTTCTTGGCGCACTGCTTGCCAGTCTGAAATGCTGGATTTGGCTGTCTGACTCAGGGCAATTATGAAATACTCTTTCCAGTTCAGCTGTTGCCTCCCACATCTTTATCACCCCAAGATTCAAAGACAAGATGATTGACAGGGTACAGCAACTTGCAAAAAAGCTGAAGTAGAAAAGGAAAATCTCTTATGGTCAGCCAAGTGGAACTCTGAGTCACCTGGATGAACACCCCTTAACTCAATGGTGTCAGAAGCACCTTTACCTAAATTGGAAACTCCACAAAGCGTTTCTGAGAGCTGAACAATTACACTCCAGTACACTTTAATCCTTCCCTCTCTTTTCATTTACAGTCCATTAGAAGGTTTTGTCTCAAAAACCTCCCCCTACTCCTGCATCAAATAAAAGCAAAATAAAACCACCACTGACCTTGAAGGGTGGCCTTTCTAATGAACTGTTATTACCAAACTGTTCCTACCTGAAATGGTTCCATCTATTATGCTTACAGATTATGTCTGCATCTAAGTATATATTAAGCCTACATACACATAATCTTGTAATTTTTGCATGCATGTATTATGTCTAGTTTGACTAACTTGTCACGTCATTGACTTTATGTCACACCCAACATTAATTTCCCCATTAAGGGCTGTGCTAATAACAACCATTATAGACCATGGAAACTTAAAAACTAACACAAACAATATTTGTGAGCAGATTCTTCCAGGGTTTACAGAGCACTTTTTATTTTGAGATTTAAAAAAGCATGTAAGTGTTTTTGTTTCCTGACAACCTGCTGGTTGCAGATTATCAGACCAGTTCCATATACTGGTCCATAAGGACCAAAAGGCAAATACTTTTCATGAAGTTACACTGACAAACAATGTCTTGCCAAGTCCTAACTTCTCCTTCCAAACTGTGCCAATATGCATTTCGGAGGTAAAAGTCACAAAGGATGAAGACTTTACTTCAAGACAAGGTTAATGGGAAAATAAAAGTACTGCCCAAACTGGCAATGAAGCAACTTCTGAAAATTCATCCTTACTTCCCTGCACATTTACTCCAACTAAAAACAGCTGTATATAAATTTGCTCTGATAACAGACTAAAACAAAGAAAAAGAGACTCCAAATATTAAGCTGGAGTTTGCAGAGGAAAGAAAAAACCCAACAGAACATGTAGGCAAACAAAATGCTCAAAGATTTTGAAAAGATATTTAAAAAAGCACTCAACAAACTATCGTTACTAATCTCACAACAGCAAAACCAGGAAAACTGTAAAATGGGAGAAAACAGATTACATATGGAAAACGTGTTTTTCTATGCACTGTGGAGGTCTGCCAATCCTCTCCTTTCCCAGCCAACCATGAATTTTGGCCATCAGTCTAAATTCTTCATGCAAATTCCTGGCGTTGGTACATAAATACTGAATTTTCCAAGATGGTTATATGCATTTAAAAATTAATTTCAGTTTTCCAAAATTTACCCCTCTGCCCCTCCAACAACACAACCTGATGTAATTTATCTCATTTTTTAAATCAGGCTTATCATGAGTATACATATACTCCAGTTATGGCTGAAAATGCACAGATCCATTTTGTGTTTTAAGTTTGTGCAGGAGTAGAACTCCCACTAAAGATATGCCAGTGTGCCATTAAAAAGCAGACATTTGACATTGCTCTACAAAAGTACCTGAATGAGTCATTAAAACAAGAAAATGTAAAACCCATGTGAAAATATGTAGTATACATACATCGATAAGAAGATTTTTTGGAGGTTTGCAGTGTCAAGTGGCTGTTCATTATGCAGCAAAGTAACAAAAAAGAATAGTAAACCCCAAAAATGCTCGTCAAAACCAGCCTGGTAACTACTAGTCTCAAACAGGCAGGATTCACTTTTTCTGAGTTCCAAGAGGAAACAGATTTAGCCAATAATGTGTATTTCACATAGAAATCCATCACTGAGTTGATATTTATATAAGGAGATATAAAAAGCAAAAGAGAAGGCTTCATCAGGGAAAAATAATAAAAGAAAATATTTTGCAAGTAGTTCCTCAGGCAAGGACATGCTATTTGAACCAATAAATTGAAAACAGGCAGCTTTTTTTGTTGAATGTTGATACAAAATCGTGTCAGCAACAGTAATGACAGATTGCAGGAATCTATGGCTCCTATTCATGATTAGCTCCATGGAAAAATTAACAACTGTTACATACAAAGAGCATAAGACTGTTTTCAAAACAAGCTCTGTATAAAAAGGGGTAATATTTTTCTGGATAATCACTCTACAGATAGATGGAATATTCATCACCTTACAGTAGGCTGGTAAGACATGTTTGTGCTCGCTTTGCAGTGACACTGGTGACATGTTTTTTACTATGAGGCCAGGGGTACAATTTGTTTCCCTTCCCAGTTATTCACATAAGCTTCAGTACTGGAGGGGAATAAAATTCAGGAAGCCATGCAGAGCAGCATATGACCTAATACAAGACTTCCAAATATAAAATCCGTGAATTCAAACCTTGATTATGACAATTACTAACATAACTCTGATAATTTCAATGTACTATTCCTCTACATTTTACTAACAAAGACCCAGGATACCCAGAAAGTTTATCTTTGTCATATGATGTGTTTACACAATACTGATTAATTTCTGCTTCCAAGTCACTTTTCAGTCCACTTATTCAGTAAAATAAATAATTGCTGTCATTTTTATGAGAACATCTTCATTTATGTGACATATCTAAAATGTAATTCTCTGCTGAATGACAGAAAATTACTTAGTTCAGTAATAAAAAAAGAAATTTTCTCCTTAACTGACCTCACACACTAGTCAGACAATCTAGGAGCTGAAGACTTCCCAAAGAGTAGTTTCATTCCCAGCTGCATTGAACAAGCTTCTCTGCTGTATTTTAAGACTAAGACCTCTGAATTAGTCCTAGTGGCAACACAGTTTGTTAGCTTGGGCAGCAAACCCAGCTGAGTGCTCACCTTGTGAGTCTTGCTGTAGGTGTACAGGTAGGCCAGTCTGTAGAGGCTCTTGTAGTGCTGGGGGAAGCGGCTGAGGCACAGGCAGAAGGAGGAAATGCACTGCTCCGTCAGGAACTTGCGCTGCTCCTCCAGGTCTGTGGGAAGACCGTGAGGAAATTCAGAGGCATCGTCTCCACAGGGCTCAGCTTTCTTTTTGCAGTCCCACTGTGAGGGTGGGGGGATGGCAGCTTTGAGGGGATTGCCAGAAGCAGACTGAGGATCCACCACAAGTTTTTGGCCAGTAGGCTCAGCAGGATTGTAAGATTCTGAGCTCTCCAGCAGCTCTTCTGACTTTCCTGCAGCTGGAACAGTAAAAGTGACAATGAAATTGCCATTTCCAAATGGCAAATGACATATACAAAATGACAAAAATTAAATATGAAAAAAGTAATTCTTTTCTTCATTAAAGCATACACAGAAATATTAAAAAAAAGTTATGACTATTCCTGATGTTCATTGAATAAGTAATCTGCAACTCATTGACAGATATCACACAGTGATATCTCCATTGTCTTCATTTGAGTTGTATCCTGAGCAACAGTGTGAATTCAGCACACCTTACACAATGCAGGATTTTACATACTCTTGGAAGATTAAGGAGGAGGAGGGAAAAAAACCCAAAATAAAAGAGTAAATTTGGTAAAATTCTAATGCAAAGAAAAGAAGGAAGAGAAAATTAAAGCCACCCTGCCAAGTGAAATGTATTATTCTTAGCAGTCTGCCTAGAAGAAGACAATTCCAGAACACAGCATGGGCTTGGACAGAATGAGCAGCAGCACCTCACCTGATCTTCTGCATAATGTAGGACCTACAGTTCATGTAAATATTTTTGTGATTAACCTGGTAACTCATAATTCAATTGACCCATCTTTTCTTGAAGGATACCACATCTTACTTCAGAAAGCATCTGTTACAGTGGGAGCTGCCACATTTCCTGTTAGCTAGTCATTATTGCTGGAAGCACACATGCTACATGCAGATTAATTTCTTTAGCTTTGATTTGTAGTCATGGAAGTTTACCATGTCTTTGTCTTTGCTAGGATAAAGAGCCTCTTACATTAGATCTTATCTCCCAGCAGAGTGCAGACATACACTAAAATGTACTTCATCCTCAAGTATAAAGCTGCTCCATAGCTTTTTCTCTGACAAGGCTGAACTTTCGAGTCAAACGCTTTACAGAACTCAAATTTTTCAAAATTTGCTTGCCTGATGTCTGTATCCATTGTAATTTTACTGTACTGGTAGCTTTATGGAAAACAACATCTGTTCTAATAAACACCAGTAATTTAAGAATGCATTTGATGTTTTTTCTGACAGACAAGTGATGACAACAACATAATTCACTGCAAGCCTGAAAAAGAGCTGAGTTTTTAGTCTAGTAGCCAAAAGACTACAGGATTTAGTGATTATGGAAGTACTATTTTACAAAACTAGGAACCGGCATCTATTTCAGCATGTTAATGCAAACACCACCACAGGCTTCCCCAGCCTAGGCAAGACTGAAGTAAAACATTTTTAAAAACATGAAACCAAGGTAAACCAAGTCTGCAAACAAAAAGATGACTGCTTGGCACTTGTTCTTAGTGAGATCAGGGAAGTGATTCAGGACTATCCACATAGCATGGTTTCTGGATCTCTGAAATTGGGAAAGTGTGAAGTGGCAAAAAGATTTAACATCCCACAAAGAGCCACAGCCTGGAAAGGTGAACAGAATTTAGACATTGGTTTTGTTTGTCTTTCCCTGTTGAAGTCCAGCCTCTTTATCTACTGCCACAACCAACTGTACAAACATCAGACAAAGGCAAATTCCAGCTGATGGATTTTGAAACAAATTTTCCAGTGGAATACAGAACACTTGGTACTATTATATATGGAAAAATCTGGTAGAGAGCAATTCTAGTTCTTCACTGAAATGAAGTATACAATGGAATAAAACATCTAACATCTACCACTTGTGCTCTTCTCTGTACTGAATATTAAGCTGCTACTGGGACAGAAGAAAAAGGGCATCTATTCCTGGGAAAACTAAAAAAGTCTTGTTTGAGACTGTATTCATGTAAATATTCCTTAAATTATTTAGAGGTTTTAAACACTGAAGAAAAAGTAAATAATAACCTAAAAGAAGGCAAGTCAGTCAAAAGGACACCACAGACAGCAGTTTATTCTTTTCTTCATAAGATTTAACAGATAGAATAAATTGGGTTGGTGGCCACATAAGTGAGGCACAGTTCCAAATTTAAGCTACACACATACAGGCAGCAATAATACCTAGTTAGAATTCTTAGTCACAGTGCAGCATATTTCAGTGCTTCTGCCAGCCAGGAGAAACATTTTAATGAGACTATTCCAGCTGACATTATCTATGAAATCAGGCATACCCTTTTCCTCTGTAGATCCCAGGGTCTCTTTGCTGAGCATCAGTGGATCAGCACAGGTAGCAGAAATCCTCTTCTCTGTGTAAGTCTTCTTCAGGCTGTCTTGAGAACTGGCAGGCTCATTAAACATATCCTGTGTGGAACTGGAGTCAGACAGCACTGCTCCAGTGCTATCCTGACTCCTCTCTGCAAAAGAGATAAAGAAGGAATGCACCACTTCATACTTTTCAAGCTGTTACTTGTCTCTTGGTAACAGCAACACAGAACTGTAGCCACTCTGCAAACTTAAAACTGCAATACAGGATCCTTAACCACCACCAATAAAAGGTATTTAATTCTCACCACATTTCTTCCTAGAATATAATGCTGGAATTTGATTCAAAAGCAGTAATGCTCAACTTTCAAGAGCAGTTAGACTGGGGACACAATATTTCAGCTAGTATGGCCCTGTAAAATTTCCCAGGTTTATTGTATCATGCTTGAAAAGCACCCAGTGTAGTTTTGAATCTGACACGCGAAGTTCAATTGACAAGAGAAAACCATGAAGAACAACACTGGTAAAAATTACTCATGAAGGACAGAAAAATCAGTACAATTAGAGGGCAAAGACTTACACAAGTGATCTCTGATGCCAACTATCCTGCAGGTGTAAGATGCTATTCAACAAACGTTCTGAAAGGTGATTTGATATGGCAAATAAACAACACATCAAAGAATTAGGCCTAACACAGAGAGGAAAGCTCCTGGACTTCAAGGCAGTAGACAGAAGAATAGGAGAAGTGACTTTACCTTGACAGAGTGGAGCAGTGGCTGCTGACTACAGTACAGTCACAACTAAGTTGTTAATCTGCACAGAACAGGCATCGTGACTTTATCATGGGTGATAAAACACACCTCAGAACAGGCAAGTGAAAACCTCCCACCCATGTCTGAAACCTGCCAGATATAGCCCAAGCTCTTTTACATCAAGGGTTATCAGAGGCAACCCTGCATGACTAAAGAACACAGCTTAGTCTCTCTGACAGAAAGAGGCATGCACGTTCCCACTGAGATGAGAAACTGGCATTTTTCCCTAATATTGTGCCAGCCTAATTCAGTGTTCAATATAAAATTCCAATACAGGTAATTCCCTTTAAATCTGGAGTCCACAAGATTAATTTCCAATTTTTTCTTAAGACACTGATACTCGGTTCTGTGATCTAGTTAAAGACGTCCCTGCTCATTGCAGGGGTGTGGGACGAGATGATCTTTAAAGGTCTGTTCCAACCCAAACCATTGTATGATTCTATACAGAAATGGCATAACTGGGAGGGGTTTACATCCACTGGCTAGGTAGTTCCACTGCATTCTGATTCATTAATTTTATTGATAAGATCAAGAAAGAAAATTAACAAAGCAGAAGTCCTTGCTTTGAGATGAGCGGATAATTTAATTAAATTTCTTCTGTTCCATCTGAATTGCACTTGTTCAGGAGAGAGCTAAGGGCCTCCTATGAATTTATTTCATCAAGATAAATCCCTCTGCAAACCTTCAGCTTGCTGATCAGGTTCTGCTTATTAGGATTCCAATGAATTTAAACCAAATTTGATGCACTCTGTAGGCTTCTCACTATCACACAAAGAAAACCTCCCCTTTCAGTGAAAAGATCTTAATAAAACTATATCTTGAAAAAGAATGGGGGAACAGTATTTGCTTCCTAATTGGAAGCTATACGGTTGGTTAATGATGACAAGTTTTATACAGAAAGAATATAATTATAAAGAATGGGAAGAGAAGGATTCTGAAGAGAGGTCAGTCAAGCTTTAAATGACTCATTTATAAAGCTTTAATAACTTTCTGTGGTACAAATCAATACTATTGAACTCCCAGCTGACATCAGGAAAAGCATTTACAGTAGCTCCCTTGGTATTTTTTTAAAAGAAGTTTCAGTATCTGTGGCAAAGAGGCTGAATTACTCATCTAGGGAAGAAAAAAAATTGCAAATTTCCAAATGTTGCCACAAGCCTGCAGGTCAGTTCTGATGTGTGGGTTATAACAGATGAAGCATTAGAATGTAAATCAAGACGTGCCAGACCAGTATGAGAGGGTGAGATCAGATCACCAGGAAATTACAATAATTTTTCATCATGCAAAGACAGACAATGATTCAACACATTAAATTTCAAATGTATGCATGAGCTTTTCCTTATGGGAACAAATGTAAATACCTCCTTACAATTAGCTAGCTATTTTAATTTGAAATTTCTGCTTAAATGAGTGTAGGTTTAGGTAGGGATGTTCATTCTCTTTTTCTTTCAATACATTAACTATATTTAAAAAATAATGATATTAACATTGGGCTCCTTAATCACTGGAAACCAAAGGAAGATGACTATTGAGACAAGTTCCTATTATATTAGATATTTCTTGAATGCAGCTTTCAAACTAAGTGAGCCAGATGGAAAACCCTGGAGTATTCCAGAAATTAGCAGCAGCCACCAGTTATTAGTATTAATTTCTCAGAAATCACAGAGGATGGGTAAAGTCCCAGGGAATATAAAACAAAGTGTAGTACTTATCTTGACAAAGGATGAAAGGTCAAAGCTGTGAGCCAGCCAGCCTTCATTTTCCACAGAATTATGTGAGCATAAATAAATAAACCCTGCTATAAGCACCTAAAAGATAACATGATCAGGAGTATAAAATGTGTGAGTGGATCCCAGCACACACATTCACATGTGCCTGTAAAGAATTTGGGAGTCTCAAACCAGAATTGGCCAAAATGTCAGGCTACCCTAAACACACTTCAGCAAAGCAGCACTCTTGAATGTGTAATCAGTAACTTCACAGAAAAAAGATGTAAGAGTCTTCCTGTTCTACTGAGCACTAATGAAAATTAAACTTAATTATGGTGTCTGTATTTGGGACCCACATTTTAAAAAAGACACTGAAATAAGAAAAATTAATTCAGAGGAGAGGATAAAAAATGAGAGATTAATGAGATGACATATGAAAATTACCGGGAGAATTGGACTTATTTATCTTCAAAAAGATGAGGGAGAATTTCCAAATACATATGATTAACCAAAATAAAAATACAATAATTGCTGTTCATATTCATTAAGTACAGTGCAAAAGGCAATAGGTTTTAATTGCAGCAAGAAAATTGACTTTTTTTCCCCTCATCTCTATCTTAACTGCTACATACAGTTAGAAAATAGCACAGTGAACCTATAGAATCACTGCAGGCTTTCGAAGACAGGCAAATAGCCATCATTTTTTAGGTTACTCAAGATGTTCCTTGATATCATACAAAGCTCTGTCAATACCTAAATGCTGCAGTATGTAATGCAGAACTTCTGGCAACTGCACATCCTAATTCTGGTTTTCTACAAAGAAAATTGCATATTTTTTATACATGAAAATACTCTTCTAGCCTAACTCACAAATTTAGCTTTTTTATATATATATATATGCTAGATGGACACAAAGCATATATTTTTACATTTTTTGTGCTATAAAGCTTTTCCTTTACCTGCTAAGAGCTGACTGTAGTTGAGACAGTCATTAGTGTTACTCAACCTACATGCCAAAGACTGCAGTCTGTGAGGGATGAGAATGAATTCCAAATTCCCAACTGCTATCAACACCTGTCCTTTTGAATGATGCAAATCCATGGAGAACATCAGTGCTTTTTAATAATTTATGCTATAATTAAAGACAATTGAATGCAACTCAGCAAATTTTAAGAGTTAAAAATTACTGGTTTTAATATTTTGTTTACCTATTTTCTTAGTTTCCCCACCCAGCAACAGCAATAAGGCAAGCTCTTCCAAAAAGCTAGGGTGGTCCCTTGTTGCAAGAAATTGGTAAATCAAGGACTAAATATTCTTTTGAGGTCTCTGCCTGTAAAGTTCCCTATTACTTCAAAAGCTAAGATAAAAATACAGCTGGGTATTAACGTCCCAAAATTATTATCTGTAGCGGAAATGAAGAGACAAGGGAGAAAGTTTCACTAAATTGTGCATAAGTAACTGTAACAATATTCCTATGAAAAATATGATCTGATAGTAGATGTCTCTCCTTGGTATTATTATATTTTGTTTCATTACTTCATTGCATCATTCCTAAGTTTCAGGAAGATTTCAAACAACCTGATGAGCTGAAATCTCTGTTTGATGTAAAGTTAAGTATTTCATGTTTATCTCCAAAGATTCAGAAAATGGCACTTGAAAGTGATTCTTTTTTTCCTCATTTCTCATAATATACTCAGCTTGTGACATTTCATTTCAAATCTATGTCAGATTACATGACCTACTCTGCCAACGGGTGAAAAAGAGCAGCTCTGGACAGAAGATGTAAAAAGGAAGAATCTTGTTAAGTTTCCAAGATATTAGTAAAAAAATACTAATTATTATCAGAAAGATTTCATTGGGAAGAAAGAACTTGCATATTCATCTGTACCACCAAGACCTTTATTGTATCACACTGAGGTCCTGTCACTCACATGGATGATTAAATCACTATCATTACTGAAACACATCTGTCACAGATGTTAAGAAAAATATCTGAAGTCCGTTCACCTTAATTAGATGCTTAAGAGCATTTTAACACTAATCTTATCCTGAATGAAATAGGTTTACTGGGTTGACTTCAAAAATCCCTATTCCCACTATTCCTCTATACCAGAAATAGCCATGAGCATGTCACTGCCACTGCTCCCTCAGCCTCTGGGCACACCAGCTGCATGCCACTCCATCACCAGGACAAAGTTGTGTTAAACTTTGGAGAGCCTAAATGACTGTTCAATTCTAAAATACAGCAGGAGAAATAGGGCTCAGTACTGCAGCAGGCATGACCCTGTGCCAGCATCCTCCCACACGAGCCCTGTGGACCATCCATACACTTTGTTATCTAAACTGTGCCCACTCAGCACTGAAGAGGGACAAGGAGAGTGACGTGTCACAGTGTAAGTGACCTGAACTAGCAGACAGACAATCCTAATGACAGAGCTCTCACTGCTCAGTATGATGACCAGGTACCAAATGTGGTACAAACTTACATAATTTATTCTCAGTAATCCTCTTTTGAAACTTTCTGGAAGTTAAAAGGAAGAGGGAGAAGACCTCTGAAACATCTGCATGAGGGAGGAAGTAACAGGTTCAGAAAGCCAAGAGGGTACTCACTTCTGAACAATATCATTTTCTGTCTTAAACATCTGAAGGAAAATGTATATCCACTTATTGCAAGAAGGTATCTGAATCATGATAAACAATCAGCTACAAGTCAAAAAATCAGAAATGAATGGCACAGAAAGCTTTTCTAAAGAGCTCTATACATATGTTAACTCAATTTGCAGAAAAGAAAAATCCTATTGCTTAAGTTCAGAGCTTATGAATAAGCAACTATATATAACTTTTAAAAAATCTTGTCTCATGTAATAAAGGTGGGTTGTTCACAGGCTGTGAAAGTACAGACTCTCTTTGTCCTGCCTGGCACCATCTCTCCCCTCTTCACTTGAACATATGAGCATTTTTCTTTACTGGTCTGCAGTCAGAAACATGATGTATCACAGAATTCTCATTCTGCAAACAGATTCCACCCATAACGGAAGACAACATTCAGCTCTGCATCAAAAAGCACTTGCACATTATTAAAAACAAAAGAATTGCAGAGATTTGCATGGGAGTAGGTTAATTTGAGTACAGCAGTTTAAAGGGAGTTCTCTTTTAACATGAGTCAAAGATGAGAGTCTATGTTGTGTCTGGCTGCACTGAACACCGAATGTGTTTCCATAACTTACAGTCCTATATTGCTGTTCTGTCTTCAGAGCAGAGAAATAGAATATCTCACCAATGTCCCATTTATTTGGACAAATGCTTTTTACATAATCTCACACTACATCTCAGTGTGACACTTGTACTAATCAGAGAGAGGCTAAACTGGGGAAAGGTAAAAATGGAGCATACTGCAATAAACTGGGTGTGATTCATTATTCATGTAGTCCAGTATGCAGTCCCCATGAACATCCAGCACCACGTGCCAGAACAGGGCATGTACTGCAGACCCAAAGATTTCATTTTTAACTGCTGAAGAGAGGGAATTTTGAAGGGCGAGATTTTAATGCTCCATAATGCGATGTGGATGTTCTTTTTATGCACAGAAACATCCACTCAGTCCCAGAAGCTGATTTAGTTTAGCATGAGTGACAACCTGGTGCAAGAAATTCCTTAGAGATCACCTTTGTCTCATCAGGATGTTGAGAACCCCCGTTTACAAAAACTGTGCATCTTCATAACATTTGCAGAATTACAGACCGACAAACTATGAAGTGAGACTTCTCCCACAGCACGAAGCAAGGAGCCTTTCCCAGTGAGTTTATCATGCAGGTTCTGCCAATTATTAAAAGCAAGCCGTGACAGGTAAAAGCAGGAAGAGAATGCCTGGGGACAGAGATTTGTGTAAAGGTTAGAGGCAGCACGGGCAATATTGGTTGCAAAAGCAATCAGGCAAAGACAAACACAAAAAAGGACAATTAAGTCTAATTACACACAACATACTACATGACATGGATGAAGACTTAAACAACACAAGATTTTAACACTGCAACAGCAATGGATACATCATCTGCATACCACCACAGTAATATGGAATTGAGTATCAACACAACAAAGGCATATTACAGCAAAAAAGACCTGTTAAGCAATCTCCCAGTCTACCTTTTGGGAAATAGATCCCTTGTTCATATTTTTCTAAAAGTTTTAATACTTTTCTTGCTTTCTCAACTAACTTTATTGTTTTTTCTGCAATTGGTCTTTACTGACTACATATTCCTCTATCTAGCCTGTAGAGAGGAGGACAGAGAGCATATCTATTTTGCTTTATAACATTGGCCATTTAGCTGTGTAAATACAGTAACATCACAGGTCATGATAGTCTGGGTACCTGGCAAGTTCCTGGTTTTCCTGTTTCCTACTTTGCTCTTGGAAAATAAGAGTCTGAACATGGGCTTCAGAATTCAAATGCAAGTTTTCACTTTGGAGGGTTATAAAACAGAACAGGCAGGGGTGATGACAGGAGGGACGGGATTACCAGAAGGAAAGAAAAGATGTTGCTGAATGGAAGGACAAGAAAAGAGAAAGGAAGTTGCCCATTTCACACACATGACAGCAGCAAGTCAGCCAGCAAATAACAGCTGCCACTCAGCAATACTTTTGTCTCCTTGAAGGAGATATGCTAGCAGCTGTCATGAGGAAAAAGAAGTTTAGTTACTTTACAAGCTGTATTTACTAGTTCCTTTCTCTCATCTTCATTAAATACATGATTTAAAACTAGTATCCCCAGCACCCACTGGATATTAAAGCCTTTCAATGCTCTCAATTTTAAGCGATTTCTGCATATCCCAGTCATCATCTTCCACCAGCAAAATGTGCTAGAGAGCTACAGAACTATAATGACACATTTAAATATAATGTATTCAAAAAAAGGCTGCCCTCACAACTTCACCTATCTACAGACAAATGTTTGAAGATCACAGTCCCAATATTTTCAAGAGAAGATGTCTGACAGCACAGCTATTTCCTCCAGTTTGCAATGAGACAATTTGCTACTCTAGAAGGTATGTTGTTGGATATCTTGTTAAAAAACCAAAATAATGACCACACCAAAACCCAAATCCACAAAACCCACAAAATTAACAGAAAAAGTAGAGTTCAGAAGGATCTGCAAATGTTCATCTAGTCCATTCCTTCTTCCATCAGGATAAATTACATCTCCATCATGCCTGGCAGACAGCTGCATTGCTATGTTTTAATGACTTCCAGTGCTAAAATGTTGCAGGGTTATATGAAAACTATATTTCCTAAGACTAACACTGTTTTCTAATGTTCAGAATGAAGATGCAACTTAAGTGTAATACAATCTGCTCTGTCTTCCATGAACATGGACATCCTGGGGTTTTGCCTCTAACTCTTCGTTCAGCTTTCAACACTATTTAGGTTACTCGGCTGTCATGCCTCCCCTGAGTCTTCTCCTCCACAGATAAACCATCCCAATTCCTTCTCTCTTTCCTCACAGGTCATGTTTTCTTGAAGCACAGAACACAAAAATGGTCAAAAAAGGTCTCAAAGGTCAATAATGATCCCAAATAGCATCTTGCTTGTAGTATTATATGAAAAGAGGTGTGTAAAACTGTACAATACCCTTACTTTACTTATGCCGTATATGATCAACAATACCAATACAAGAGTAAATAAGAGTATTGTCAGGCTGCAAAAAGAAAAAATACCTAGGCTGAATTTAGGTCAACTTATTCGTTCATGAACAATAATATAGACAGTTTCATTTCTGTCAGAATGGTTAAAAAATAATCTAAAGAGTAGTCAAATGATGGGTATTTTCTTGCTATTTTTAGGAATGGTACAATGGAAATGCTGGCACCAGCTTTCTTCAGTGATGTGATTATGTGTAAGATGTCAAGAGCATTTTACTTCAAAAGTATGTATTTTAATACAAGTAAAATGCAAATGCATGCAGAAGAGCACACTATATGTAATAATATAAAAGTGGAAGACTTCTGAGCCTGTTAGCTCAGCCTGTTAGCTCTTCCATCTGTAACAGCCCCAAGGCAAATATTTCAGTTTCCTGGGGTTCTTCAATATGCTGTATCCAGAGTTTAGTTGTGCCAGCAACTTACAAAACATTATGAATGATGCAGTACTCTGCAATTCTCCTTGTCATGGTTACACACAGCCTTCCTGAAGATCACCCAAACTCCGCTTCTTGCAGCAGCTGACATTTGGAATTGCTTTGACAGCACAAAGCTCAGTCCCAGCTAGGCTCAGCTTGCAGATCCAGGAACTGCTCCTTCAGCCCTGGCAGAGGCAGATGTTCCTGCACTTGCACCTTCAGGCTTGGCTCAGCAGCCGCCTCCGCTCCCACTGGGCCATCGGCTGCCACAGCCCATAATGCCTGACTTGGAGAGAAGGTACTAACGACACACATTGGAATATTTATCTAACTTATGTCTCTCCTGGGAGCATTTAGACAGTCTTCAGGACCTAAGCAGATGTAGTCTTAGGCAGAACTGCTTCTCACAGGGAATATTACTTAGGAAATATCTAAATATTTGCTCCCTTCTATGTTGCCGTGTCAAAAGACATCAAAAAGCTAATAAAAGAGCCTGATCACTACATACCCAGTTGACACCTCCACACTAGAAATGATCTCAAAACAGTCTAATGAATTACTCCCAAGTGAAATGCAAGCAATAATAAAATGAACATTTCTCTATTCAAGAGATATAGGAACTTCTGTCAGTTGTACCAAGAATTATTTGTGGAGGAGAAGGAATAAATTCACCCTGGAAAAATTTCAGGCATACAAACATTTGTTTCAGAACTAAGTCAATGAAGTTATTTACAAATTACCATTCTTCAGAAAATGACAATAGGAAGCAGCCCACCCTCCAGAAATAAATTCATATCAAGCAGAGCATTCCTGTGGGGCCTGGCACATTCTACCAACACTAAGATAAACATTGTAGATATTTTACTCCTTGAGTGCTGATACTCATAGATCCAGATGGATAAACAAATGGTCAGAAGAGTAGAATCAGAATCAAATTCCTAGCCAAATAATAAAGTCAAGTTACTTAAATTGTAACTTAATTTATATTATATATGCAATTGCAAAATCTTCATTAGCACTATGATACCACCCCCCTTCTGTATTTATGAGCCAATTATTTATTCTACCACTTTATATTCTACAAAGATGAGCTGCTAACCAGTCATTGTAAATGATAAAGAAAAATTAAAAGATGAAATCTACTGGACTGTCATGCAAATCACTTCGTGCTGAATCACAATATATCCAAAATAGTTGCCACCTGCCTCCTTCAAATATGATAATACTGGATTGTGTTGTCTTTTTACCAATTTGTCTTGTTTCAATCAATTTAAATTTTCACCTGGTTATTTCACACAGGCTGAAACAGTGTCCAGTCTTCTAAAGACTGTACCCACATCTTTCCTAATGAGCTCTGAAGAAAAAAAATCACTGAAAATTCAGTGAACTCATACTTCTCCTACCAGCATTACTGTTTTGACTAAATGACAGGTACCAGCGGTGGCAGGTGACAACTCTGAGTTTCGTATTTAAAGCTCTGACTGTACATCGATTCTATTTTAAAGCACTGAATTTATAAAGATAATGAGCTTCAATATTGCCCGTGTTACCACAGACCCCTCACCCTCCTTGAGCAGTTTGATCACTCCTGCTCAAACCCCCCATGATCAGAGCACCTCCCTGCACTGCAGTATTGAGAACAGGGACTGTACCGTCCGGCGTTGCCTGCTGACGGGGTTTTTTACATTTGACGTAATCGTGGTCAACTGGAGTGGCTGTGTAAGGTGGGGATGTCAGACCTGGACCGGAGGAGGAGGGGAGGGAAGTCCCAGGGCCTGGTACTGTTCCAGCTGAGGAGTGAGAGTCTTCATCTATCATGCAAGCTTTTTCTCTGGGAGGGCAAGAAAAATTGTGAAGTGTTTACATAGTCAGGACATATACAAAGAAAAAAGAGGAGACTACATGTTCCTACAGTATTTACAATAGAGCAATTAAATCTCACTAAGAAATTCTAAATTATGGATTTTTAGTACAAGTAATATTCCTCTTTTGTCACTGGTCAATAGTAAACCATTCCTTATTTTGTAGTTGTTAATGAGACAAATTATGAGGACTAAAATCTCTCCACCTGTAAATAAAGGTAATTTCCTTTTGCATTTTTAAATAATTGATTAAAAAAAATAAAATATATTAATAAATAAAAACAGTGGCTTCAAAATGGACAAGATCAAAATTGTTCTGTTTTCTTCCCTTCCCATCTCCTCCATGCCAATTATCGAGATCTGAGCAGCATGTGATCTTATCATGATACCTGAAAACTACAAACATTACAATACATTTTATTAATTTTGTTTTGTTTTATTCAGCTTCATTTTAACTGTTTATTGTACAGTAGCTTATAAACATACATTCTGAGGATACTGCTGGAAACTAGCACTCACTTTTCTGCAACTTTTGGGGTGTTCTTCTCCTCACCCCTGGCAAAGGGCCCCTCAGAAGCTTCTTTCATGAAACTAACCAGTATCTCTGCATCTACTCCCGAGTCTGGTTTCCCCACAAGTTTCAAAATAGAAGCATGAAGTCGAAAATATACCTAAAAAACATCCAAGTCCATTTGATCAGTAAAGAATTTGTAGCTCTCTAATCTATTATAAACAGTCTTTTCTCTATAGAATCTGCAGGAGTTAGTTAAGGCAGCTACGTGTTACCTAGACTTACCTGAATAGAACTTTCCCTGCCTTTGAAATTCTAAATTACAAGATCCAAACACTACAAATTTTATAACCACAACCTATGGAATACAACAATGAAAGCAGAGCTGGTCTCCTTGCAAGCAAGTCACCACTGGGTATGTTCTAGATCCACTGCTTTTACCAGACAATGCAGTGAAAGCAAAGGCCCCACCTCATGCATGAACTTGTGCTTCCATAGGTACAAGATGCTTGTGAATGCTATTGATGTTTGGTTTTTACAAAAACTAATGAACTGTGTGCAGCAAAATTCAGAAGTGGAATTGCTACCCACCTGTCCAAACTGCCTTTAATGCAAAATCAGTCTGACTAGCAGGCTCCATTTTACTCTCCAAGTCTGTCTTGCAAATGTTCCCCGATGCAGAGCACCATCTGCATGTGCCTAACAATCTGCAGAGAACAAGGTTTCAAGCCTACAAATTCAACTTTTTTTTACCTCCAACGCTTCCATGGCAAGTTCTGGTGGATTATGGTAGTGAATCTTCTTTGGGTACCGAGCAGCCTCCTCATGCAGGTAATGGCCTGCCTGTTTGTAGTGCAGCAGGTACACCACAGGAGGCTGCTTCTGCTTCTCAGCAATCTTGCCCAGCATGTAGTGGATCAGCCACTCCTCCTCGTCCCCGTCGCCCTCGCAGCGCGACGCCGACGTGAAGCACACCTTGGCTGTCTCCAGCATGCTGTCCCTGCGCTCCTCCATCTGCCACCCAGCCCAGGGGGACAAGAGAACACACCAATTCACCACTGCTCACATGGACAACTAAAAATACACTACTGCCTATACAAAAGCACACAAACAAAATACAACTTTGAAACAGTTTCAACCTAAAAGACATAGAAGTGATCAAATACATCCCAAGTGATCAAATACACCCCAAAAACGCACAAAGTGTGTTTAGGGATGGGTTTTTGTTCACTCCAGAAAGTGCTGACACAAACAGCCAGAAGAAAACAGCAAGACAGAAGTGCAAGAATATGCATATAAATATAAATCTGAAAGATAACAACCCAATATTCACGTCTGCAGAAATTCTACCACTTTTTCGCAGCTGTAATTATCTTAACTCTTCAAAGAAAAAAATTACTTGCTTTGTTCTGCAACTGAAGTCTGCTAGAGCCACTATGGACCACTCTCATTTGTGAAGAAATGTATTTCATCTTGCTTGCAATGTATCTAATTTTGAGCTGAATACTCTCCCCACCCCACCCTGCCAAAAAAAAATTAAAACCAGCAGCATAAATTAAATGCCAATAAATTCATTTTAAAAAACTAGGTCAAAAGATGCATTAATGTAATTTTCTCTCTTTGAAAATGAAGTTTATAAATTTAAGCTGTGTGGCTATAACCAAGAATTAAAACATAACCTTTCCTTTTCTGAACATTTTGTAAGAAGAGAATAATAAGGTTTTTATGTATGAGAAACACATTCCTGAAAAGAGGTAACTCTGGAAGTGAGATGAAATTGTTTCAATTTATCTTTGATTATAATAGAGCTTTTCTTACTAAATTATGCATTTTTAATATATTCACTTGAAAAAAATAAAGATTTAAGTAGTCCTAAATAAACATTCTCATTTAATCCTCTACTTCAGATGACTGCTCTGTATTGCTCCCTTTATCTGATAACTTGAAGTAACTCCAGCATTATTCCTGGAATTCTTCAACAAATCCCTCACAGCGAAGAGGCCGCAAGACCATAAGACCAAACTTCTGAAAGCTCAAAGGAATAAAATGTAGTAACTTCATTTTCTGAGGAGTTAATTTTGGAGCTGTTGAATGCAATAAACCTCCAGAAGAAAACTCTATCGTTAACTGTCATTTTAAACATACTATTTAATAAACAATTTGTTCTCTTTTAATATGCAGGCTGACATTATCTTTCTTCTTAGACAAGCAAGCGCCTGTGGGAAGCACAGTGTTAATGCAGTGCTGGAGGCAGCTCAGATGCAAGACTCACAGCTTCACTGTAAATACATTCTCCTGGAAGCAAAGGGTGCTCCCAGCACTGATCTCTGTAGCTCAGATACTGAAAGTTTTACAAATTACAGCAGAGGAGCGGCACTTCCTCTTTTTCATTCTGCTTCCAGCTGCAGACTACATAATATTTGGAAGTCAGAATAGCTAAATCAGAAATGGAGTTCACTGGTCCAAAAAGACAGACAAAACATTTTCCCAAGCAACTCTTATCACTGTCAGGGTGTATTTAGAACTGCTCAATTTGGTTTAGCAATAAACTTCTTAATTATCTAACTTTTTCACCCTCCTTATGCAGAAAGACCTAATGAATTCAAAACAATGCTCTCAAAGGAAATTCTACCAATCTTCTCACTTTGATCTTTTGTTTAAGTAAATGGCCCAAAACCATAGAAAAAGGGAAGGATGTACTTAAATACAAGAGATGACATGTGAACACAGATATCAGAGTAGTTCCTGATCTCTTTGCTATTTAAATGTGTATACATTTCACCTTTTCCTGGAAACTTTGTATGACATTTACAGAAAGGAAAGGTAAATATAATTCCCTTTTCCAGAAGGCTACACTAATTTGTGTCACCTTCAAAAGATAATTCAAAGATTAGGCTCAAACTGATTTTACACAGGAAAAAAAAGGGAAAAAACCCACCTTCAAACACTGCTTGATACCATCAGCTTATATACATACTGGAATTTCCAATATTACTAAGTGACCATATGCATATGTGGAACATAGCATACAAATACTTAATTAAAAAATTTACTATGTTAGAAAAGATAATTTTAAATACTTAAAATTTCACAGTTCTCTCTGTTAGATCCCACCTGCTGCACAACTTCAGGGGGAAGTTCCGACTTCCACTGCTTAAGCTGTCGGGATGCAAAGGAATGTAGGGCATAGGAAATGGTGCCATATTCAATCCACAAGGACAGGTTGGAGCTGTCAATCTCCAGGGCTCGTTTGAAGCAGTTCAGGACAGGGGTAGAGTGCTTCCAGATCGGGCCATCGCTCTTCAGTTCGTTGGAGTTCAGCTTGTCCTGAATGCGACTTGCTCGAGCCAGAGCCATCCCAGCCCAGGAGTCAAACCTGTGCAGGCAAGAACACATGAACACACTCCCCTTGACCATTACACTGAAGGCACAGACAGGATTCATCTTGTTATATCTTCAACTATTGCCTCCTTTCATCACACACTTCCTCAAAACACATTTCTGCACTTCTCCTCCCCTCCGAGTAGAACACAAGCTGTATAGCCTAAATCATACTGATTTTATTAAAGGGGTTTCCTGATAAAGCAGTGTCCCCAGTAATTGTCACACATGGAAAAGAGATGAAAAATCAAGATTTATTTGCCATGCAAACCAGTATGTCTATATTTCTAATGCAGCACTCCCAGTGTTTTTTTCAGTAACCACACTGTCCTGTCCAAGCGTTGTCACCCTTTATTTCTGTAGGCCAGCAGACAGACATTATGACTCCTTGCATTGCTGGACTCAATTGTGAATAATCATAATAATTTTCCAACATAAAAATCATAAAACCAGAAACGCATTCAAGTAGGAAAATTCTGATGAACCAAAACGGTAATTTCTGACTGAGTGACTGTTTAGGGTCCAGCCCTGTATTTATTGACAACACAGTCTGAAGGGTGCTTTCCATAGGCCGCAATCTCACATTAACACCAAGGTTCAGCTGCTCTGGGGTTTTTCAATTTTACCATGATTTTAACATCAAAGGAATAGCCATAATGTTCTCATATTTTTGCTTGCAATTTCTTCTGATTCCAACTGAAAACCCATTTCTAGGTCAAGTGACCTCAATAGTCAGATTCCTAAGGGGAATGGAACAGGAACTGTAGTACAGACAAGTACCATCTAATTTGACTGGGGTAAAAATACTATGCTATCACATAAGGCATCTTCTGAGCAACAAAATGTCACACATTAAAGAAAAAATGCATTCCATTAATTAATTTATGAATTTAAGTTTTTGAATACCAAAACTACAGAAAAATGGGTAGGGGGTGGTACTGGTACTTTCTTTATCACGCTTCAAACAACAGTGGTAGCCATTTGCTAGTCACAAGTCCCAGACTAGAAGATGCAATAATATTAAACTACAGCTATTTCCTCTGAAGATTTCCCGTCTAAAATTGCTCTGTGCCTTCACCTTCCCTTTTGTCTCTCTTACATGACTGGATTTAGAAACAATTTTCTTGTCTCAAATCTATCAAATTAGGGTTTTTGTCACTGACCCTGATCTATCAACTTCAAGGAGAATTAAAATGATAACACCTAATATGCAAACTCTATATTTAATCAGTAAATTTAAAGGTTATTTAATTTAATTTAGAAGTCTGATATTCAGAACATGCTTTATTTTCAAGATGAGAGAGCTTAATCTTGATGGTATTTCCGTGAGTGGTAAATTATCAAGAAACAGGGTGGTTTTGTTTAAATATCACTTAAATACTTTACTTGTATTCTCTGTGTTGTTCTCTAGCAGCAAAATCAGCACTTTCAGAAGGAGGTCAGCCTAAACAGTTAATCCACGAAAGGATGTTATTTGTGCTATAGCTACATTATTAAATGGTGACATTTTTCACTCCTTATCATGCATGAACATGCCAAGGCAAAGAACAAAAGGTGCAAACAGTTCATTCTTCACAGCTATTATTTTATTTTAATTTAGCTTCCCCCTCCCCCCCTTCATTTTTTGGTTTTAATTTCAAAGCAATCAATTAATTAACCCTACATTTCGGTTTTTGTTTTCTCTGTTGGGCTGTTTTAGAGATACCCTTAATTATACACTGGAACTATGATAATAGATTGCACGTGAGAGTTTTGGTTATTTAGGTTTTTTTCCACTCCTAAAACCAGTTGTCTGCTTTTCAGTACTGGAAGTAAGAATGAAGGATGTGAAGCAGGATTCAACAATACTGACCTGTTTGGACAAATACAAATGTCGTGCATATAAAATTTAATGGCCTTAGACTGTTCTTTGTTCTTGAAATGATAGTCTGCCAGAAGATAATACAACTCAGTCACCACTGGTGGAGAATAGTCTGCACCCTCTGGGAGAGATGGTGCCTGAAAATAAAAAAGGCAAAGGTAAAGGTTCATATTAAATAAAAGATTCATATTAAATGAGCTGCACACTTGCTTCTTCTTTGTAGTGGAAGTAGCCTTTTCATCACAGAATATGAATGTTTTGAATATGAAGACATTGAAAGCATTTCACAGATAGACAGAGCACTTATAAACACTAATGAACATCTCATGCTGATTATATTTTACCATTCAAAGACTAAAAGCTTTGGTGGTATCATTCACATTTTATTTAAATGCAATTACCCAGGGAAACTCAACAGCATGGAATAAATCATTCCACTAATAATCTCAAAGTCAACAAAAATATAGCAGCAATTTTTACTCCCTTCCATTTAATTTTTTAAAAACCAATTCATTTTACCTTGCTACATGTTCCTTCAATATAGGCAGATACAGTCTCCAGGCTTAGCATAGGCTTGTCTGTTCGAGGAACTATTGTAGCAGTTTTCTTCAGAAGGTTGGCCAAATCAGCAGACACAGTACTGGTTTTGTAACTATCAAATTCTGGAAGAGTTTTAGGCTTAAAATACTCAAACATGAACAAAGCATCTTCCCATGTCAGGTCAACCTGAGGAAGGAGGTAGATGAGAGGGAAGGAAAAAAGGTATTTCAAATTCCAAAATTCAAGACTACTAATGATGGTTTTCTATAGCTTTTCTAGTTCATAAGAACATACATGTTACTCTAGCAGGAACCAAATTAAACCTCCCAAGAACAGAGCTAAAGGTGCTATTAATTTATGCTGTTCACTGATTTAACAGACTAAGGTATTGCTGTAACTTAGTGTGTCACTGAAGTCAAAATAAATAAAGTAAAAATACAGTCATTCTACTTGCTTAGAAGAGTTGCTCAGAAAAGTTGTTTATAAGCAAGAATCAAATGTAAACATCCTGAATGACACTGAGATCATGGGTAAGATATGGAGAAGAGCTCTGCACCTTCCATTTCAGAGTTAAACAGGAAGAGTAAATGAGAATCACACAAATTCTGAGACTCAAAAATCGTCAAATTCTCTATAGAAAGTTACTTCCAGAATTTATTCCTCATTTATCCTTCACTTTTCTTTCTTGGAAGCAGTAAAAGTACCCAAAACAATCTACAGTTCTCTTGTGCTAGACTAAATTTTTCTCCTTTTATCGTTCACCTACCCTTACAGTAAATTTTGTTCTGCATTGAAAAACAGGGAAGTTGCAGAGGGTAATCTCCTTATACTTCCCTTTTTCTTACTTATACCCTTTTTCTCACTTATACCCTTTTTCTCTCTTTACTCTCTAAGAGGTACATTTAACATAAAAAAATCCCAAATATTCAATGAACAATAATGTAAGAATATTTGTGTATTTAAAATGGTTTGTGCAACAGAACCAGACAATCATTTTGCTTGTATGAAAATGGTTTTGACTGATAATTCTATAATCACTTGCATTTGTTAAGTGTGAAAATAATCTGAGGGTTTTGAACAAAATCAGTGATGTTTCAAGGCAGGGCATGGTATTGCTGACCTGTTTTTTTTTTCTCCCTCCCTTATTATTACAACCTTCTTCCAGAGCACACTGTAGTTGCTCTTCTTCCAAATTCAACGGATTTTCACATTTCTCATAAACACCTACCAGGTATTTACCATTAGAGATGTCAAAATAAGTGATAATACAATGTACTTGCAAATTTTTAACAGTGACATTTTTCACTTTCATAAACTGCAATGCTGGCTGCTAAAGTTTTCTTCTCTCAAGCTGACTTTTCCTCTATAAATTTTCCTCAACCTTGAACTTCTTCTCAGCTGAAAACAGGAAAGTGATAGCTTAATAAAATCAATTTCTCAGTACTTTCAAGATGGCAGATTACTGTGGATAAGAGTACACTAGCATTTAATATAAAATAGCTGACATGTTATATTGAAAATTTTAAAAAATATGAAAACTCTTAGTTTATTCTCTGCAGCATGTAAAACATAAAATTTACAAGGAAATAAAAGTAATATTTCTACAAAATATATCAAAGTGCATTAGAACAAAGCAAGTGTGCATCTTTCATCACTTCAGGGTATTCCACTGACATTGAATAATATATAACTTACCTGCTGTACTGAATGTTCTTCTAGGTACCTTGCTTTGCTTTTTTTGCTAGGGAAACCATATAAACAATAAAAACACTGTTCCAAGGCTGTTTCCAGCTCCTCTTTGTATGGATGAGTATCTTCAGAAGTGGATGCTGCAAGTTCTTTTTGTAGCACCTGAACCTACAAGCCAAACATCAAGGAAAAGGTCACCTGAAGATCACAGTAAGCTCCCCAGCAATCTGAAGACAGATCATGAAAAGAACTTGGAGGGACTACATGCATTTTTCCCCAGTAACAACTAAATATTACACCTGTATTTCTGTAAACTAGTCTCACACAAGTCATTCCAATGGCACTGCAGCTGCATTAAAGTGCTTTTATTTTGCTTCCCATGTTAATTCACGAACTCTTATCTTTAATCAATGAGATTAGATATCATATCATGATTAGATATCATGTTTGGCTTAGAATCAAAGTTCTCCCCTACACACCAAGTTGCTTCTGTGAATATAAACACTGCAGCTCATCAACCCCGTGAATAAGGAAAAGGTACAGAAGAATTTCTGCCCTAATTCACAAACACCAATTTCCTCTGCATGGAAAGAGCATGATGGAGAGGACTTTGCAGAAAAAGAAGAGACAGTTAATGAAAATCTGGCTAAAAGGACTATAGAATTGCACAGTATGAACAGTATTACACAGATGGCTACACACCAAGGAAAGTGGCTGGATTGATCCCAAATGACTAAACACTGTAGCAAGTTGCTATCTTTACCTTCAACACTACAAGAGAAAGTACCCATCAGTAGCATATTTTGGAAGATGCTGATACTTTAAGACATTCATTATAAAAACTGCAACTGAATGCCAAAAGAAGAAAGGTAACTCTTTGAAAATTCTCACTAAGCTTCCATAAAAAAAAACCAAAAAGGAACACATTCCAGGAAGACATTTCAAGGTCAATAAAAATATGTTCACCAAGAATAATCTGTGTAGGGGGATTCTGGATATTTATTTCAAAACCAAAAAAAACCCCCCACACAACCACTGAGGTTTAAGATTCAATTTCAATGTGTTCCACTATGAAATTTCAATTTAAAAAAGAAATATTTATTTGTGACCATTAATCATTTTTCAACAACTAGGATTGCAAACTCAATTATTTATGCATGATCCTATAAAAAGCTTGTCATCATGATGGGCTTTCCTGTCAATAAAAGCACTGCATCACAAGGCAAAAATCTGTCATTCTACTTGTACGAAGCTCATCTCTAAATGCCGGGATTAAAAATAAGATGCTGATTTTCTTCTGATTAAAATATCTGTGCTAAGATCAATGTTCCATTTATTAAGAACCAAACCCCTGAAAAATAAAAGCAAAGACAATTCTTAGAAAGCATTTCAGTGACATTTTGAGTCATGGCAGACTCAAACGTACTGAGTCCCAGCAGACACCTTATTGCCACCACTTTCCCTGTACGAATTTATGAAGAACATTTGAAATTTATAGAAAGTGTAGTTAAATAAACTGAAGAAAAACATAAGCATCAGAGGATACTGTAACAAAAGCATGATATTCCTACTGCTGCAAACAAAAGCATATCTAACAGCAGTAACACAATTCTCACTTGAACAGTGTTCAAAACAATCTCCTGTGTTCTTATTCAGCTTTTAAGTTCTTGGCAGAAATCCAGAATTGTTCCTAATAATTCAGACTAATGCTAAAGAACTTAATATTAACTACATATTAACCTCTCTTGCACAGCACATTCATCCACAAGCAATATAAGGTCCTTGAGCAGACAGTTCACCTACAGAAGATGATCATTTAATCCTAGTCTATGAAAAACACTTCTAACATTCTTGAGGCTGCCTTTCTCTTCAAATAATTCATCCCATTTTATCTTTGTCTTTCCCTATCCTTCCAACACCCTCTTGTCTCTGAAAACTAAATTCTGTGTTTAATAATACTATATTATATTTTAGTTTAAGAAAGGGGCAATTCTGTAAGTGAAAATGGAACATTTTGTTTAAAGTACCAGATGACATTCTCAAAGATCTCACTGCAAATACATTCCCAGCTCTCAGTTATCTGTACTTCACCCAGGTTCACAGACCATACCCTGTGACTCCCCAGGCTGTGGATACAGGCACATTGTACAGACACAATTTAGACTCATCACGTCGGAGCACGACATCCGTGGGCAAGCCTGGAGCCTGGAACAGCCTATCTATTTTCATGAAGCACAGGGCCTGAGCTAATAAGCCCTCTGGATCCCTGCAGGGGCAACTCAGGTGTATCAGCATTATGCTCCTAATACCAGGGAGGCTGAGGAGAGCAGGACACAGAGATAATCTGATAGTTCTACCCTGAATCAGCCTCAGTTCAAACACTGCTCATTCACTCCAGCCCTGCCAGGGTGAGATGACTCCTGCAGAACCCCTCAGGCTCTCTGTGCCATCCTTCCCAGCTGTCGAAATTACTGTCCTGGACACACTGCTGCTCAAATGCAGAGGAAGATGGGGTCTGGCACTGAGCTGTGGCTAATAAGCTCCAGGGAGTGCTGAGAAGGGAAATTAAGAGATTCCTGAGTAGCTCTATGCAGAACTAATCATGATTTTCTCTTGGCTGAAGGTAATAAACCTCATTGAAGTCAAGCTGAATCTGTAAAGTGCCACTGAAATGTCCCTGTAGAGCACAGCCCAACGGATGCCACGGCACCGCATTATCTGGGATTTGCCAGCAGCCAGGCTATCCCAGGCTGTCAGTGCTCTGCTCAGGAAAACACTGATTGCACTTGGCTTTCTAAGCTAAGATAAAATGAGCAAACACATAGAAATATTCTACTTCAACCATGGGAAATTTCTTTTCTGGTGGAACAATGACACCTCAAGGAATAATCTTAAAAATGGTCAACAATGAATGGGTAAGTCCTTTCATCTAATAAAACTACAGCATTACTGCCCAGACACCCATTTCTGGAGCATATTAGATGTAACACAGCCATCTGAACAACAGAGCAAAGAACAGCCTTCAAACACAGAAGTGAAGGGCTGAAGCAATTCTTCACCCTCATCATTGTTCAACAGATGAACTCTGTGTATGTATTTAAAATAATACTTAGTTAATAACAAGAAAACAATAGAATTGCTATTTTTTCAGACTGTGTATAAAATCAAGGTAGGTATAACCAAACAAGACAAATTTATCAACTGCAGAACAATTAAATACATCACAGCTTCAGATCAAATCTGGGTAACATCACAGGATGTGGGAGCAATCAGCAGCATTCCAGATGTTTAACTGAGGACAAATGATGGCCTGCAAATCTTTGCTCTTGTGATTTGGAAGAAACAAACAACCACGTTATTCAGAACTGAATCTTCTTGTCTGACAGTTTAAATATGTCCTTTTTACATGATAAATAGTATTTATGTACACAGAAAATGTGCAAACCCTACCTAACACTTGACAAATCCAGTTCTGTGAAGTGAGCAACTTATTTAGAATCACTGAGACAAGATGAATATGGAATCCCACTGTGTTATTTTAGCAGCAATTTTAAAGATGTAACACTACAGGGTTTTTTATCTTCTGAATGATGTACAGTAGTATGAGTCTGCTTGGTTATTCCTACTTCCCTTTCAAATCCCATGAACAAAATAAAATACTAGCGCAAGAAGCAAAACAGAGGAGAAATACAGAAGAAAACAATTATTTTTCTCAGTGAGGTAAATCCAGACAATGACGGGAAGTATGACAGAAGCAGATCAGGAGGAAAGGGTCTGGAACAACAAGTCTTTGCTGTTCAGATTAAACTGACAAAAACTTTCATATGTCTGTCTGGAAGAAGATGGAAAGTGGATTGAAAAGTGTATAATTAACATGAAGACAAAGCAAAAAACAATCTAATATAACTTTGAAGATGTTTCCTGCTTTGAGATGTGGCTTGGCCAGATGACTTTCAGAGATCAATCTGAATCAATCTCAATTATTCCACAATTCTACTTACATAGAATTTGAGCAGAGCACCATCTGAATTGCAACACCAGGACCTTCTTCCCAAATACTCATGAGCCGTGTTCAGCAGCATAAGTGAAGAAGGCAACATAGATGTATCAGGACTCACTGGAAGAAAGAAATCAGTAACTATTAAAGTAGCACAGAACAGTTAAATCCAAGCCAATGCTTGAACTAGCAATAACCTTCCTCTGTGGGAAGAGTGATGCTTGCATAGCCCTCTACTCCCTTCAGACAGCAAGGTAAGACAACCAACAAGTACTTCATTATTTATATTCCTGAGCTAGATGGTACAGAGCTCAGGTCAAATATGTAAAAGTGAAGAAATAATCCACCTTCTTCTCCCTGGTTCTGCTGCTGCTGGCAGCAAAGGGATCGAAAAGCATCTTCCTCATGCTGGATGATCCTGTGCAGGATAATCCACGGAAGCACCGAGGAGACATACGGTTCTTTTGGTTCTTCCTGGACAGCCATGCTGCAATCTATGATCTAATAAAGAAACAGACATTATACAGACAAAGTGATGCAAAACAAAGGTCAGGTGTGCATCCTTTCCAAACAACCCAAAGTTGGCAACACACTTTACCCTAAGGAAATAATCAAAAGTTGAGCCTCAGTTTCTCACAAGTGGCTTTAAAAATGCTAGCAGCAGATCAATCAGTAGAGAAAGGATAGTAGATTATTTCCCCTACTCTGACATTCCTCTTGCAGCCTCATTTTCCATCAAGATGTTTCTCTGTTAATACAATATACAAACAATTCCTAGTAGGCAAATAGGTGTGTTCAGTGCATCTCTATCATACTGAAGACTTTGACAATGCTCACATAACATGGTAGTGCTCATCTTGCCAAAAATGTAACAGAAATGTAACCAAAGCCATCACTGTGAGTGGGTGGGAATTCAGACTGCAACTCTCTCATGCCCAAAGGCCTGCAGCACGCAACACATCTTTCCTGGTGCCAGTGCACAGGTTACCTGGATCAGGTTGTTTGTTAAGCGAACAAGGCTTGGTGTTACAGAAGAGTCTTTCAAGATGCTGTTAACTGATGATAATGAAGTATCTATTCCTGTGAGCAGCTGTGTTACCGTGGCAACCCACTCCTCTTTAGCAGAGGCTGCTGTCATATTAATCATCTGCTGAATTGCTTCATTCAAGGCAACATCTGAGCACTCAAAGCATTGCTTGTAATCTTTCAGTTTGAGTAGGGAGTCCTAGGGAATGTAAATACGAAAAAGATCTATTATAACAATGAAGAGTTTATTTTAAACATGAATGCACAGCAGGGCAAAGCAAAACACTATATTCAGTTAATGTGATTACTTCAATGAGACATAACAGAACACCTTTAAATACAACATTAAAAGGACAATAGGAGGTGCACGGATCCTGGATGACAAATATACAAGTAGGATCTAAGTACAAAAAAATCATCACATCTTTCTGCTTTAATGAGAGATGGAAGGAAAGAAAATAGGAAAGGGATGGCTGTAGGTCTGTAATTCTAGTGATCTACAGCTGAATAGAGCCCTTACAGAAACGGGGTTTGGATCTTTATGATCTTGTGCTACCATTTTATTATTTCATAAATAGCAAAATAGCAGCTCTAAGGCCAGTGTTATAGCAACATTCTCCTGATTGTTTGTACTCTGAAGAGGTAGGTCACGAGATAGCATAGCAGCTGTAGGACTTGGTTCAGTCCAGTTACAAGGCCATCAGTCTCTCTTCGTGCAAACTTTTTTTCTGTCCAAATAACCTAATATGCTCAAATTGTTCCCACAGCAGAATGCATTTATACACTTATTTTTACAGTGTCAAATGCACTAACCCTACAACAATTATACTGCATGTATGAACAGTTTCTCATTCATGCAGGAGAGTGACTTTACAGCATAAAAATCATTAATATACTAGATAACCAAGTTTCAGAATGGTTCTAAGTCACCATATAGTCAACAGCAGCATGAATCCATCCATAAAATAACTCAGCAAATGATTCATGGAGGCCTCTTATATCTTTAGCCACATTCTCAGTCAGCAAAAGCTGGCACACTGCTAATGATGTCGATAAAGCTGTGCTCTTCAGAGCATTTACAGATTTGGTTCCATGTTTTGCTTTGTAAATAAGACTCATTAGCACCCACTCTAGAAATCCTTTCATCTTGTTTTCAGGAATAAGTCTTAATCCCTTACTAAAACAGATTTTCTCAGAAACAAACCAAACCTGCAGGAGAAGCAGCTGTGCTGGTCTCTCTGGTATGGATGTTACAAACTCCAGATGTTTTGCTCTGCCGTAACCATTAAAGCACAAGGTTGGACGGAGCAGATGCACCACAGCATTATAATCCCCTGCCTCATACAGTCGCTGGATCTCTTCCAAGGACTGGCATCTCTCCAGAGATTTTAGGTTCTTTTCAATCTGCAAAAATCACAGATGAGATAATCGAACTTTTGTTTTCACATATACTTGACTACTGACACTTCTCCCACCAGTTTAGCTCTTAATGTTTAAGAAAAGAAAACAATGATTCAATAATCTACTGCTGTACATGCCACAGCTTTAATATTTTTATTTTGCATAAAAGCAATCTAAAGATGTACAGGACCAACAGATCCAAAACCTGTAATTTTTGAAAAAGAGAGGGCAGTCTTGATATAATCATCAGACTACAAAACTCTCACTCTGAGATATAGTAAACTTCCATCACAAAGTAAGTATTTCATAGAGGACATTTGAAACTGGGAGAGATGGAGTGTGAGGGGTGGAACAGGGAACATACACCTGCAAGTTAATTCTTACCTCTTCTAAAGAGACCACAGAGTCAACGTGCAGATTAGGCAACCGTATTACGATGCTACACTCATTGCCAGCTTTAGCTTGCGTGGTAGTGGAGTTCTGCAGCATTTCAGTGCAGATATCATAGTTTTCAAGTGCCTGTTCCATGTCTCCCTATAGAGACAGTACAGAATAAAACAATCAACCAAAAAATCTTGGAGTTCTGGCTGCAGAAAGGGGCTCCAAAGCTTGTAGAAAATGTTTAAATTTAATGCAGGCACTGCCAGTGTGATTACTGCATGTATTCACAAATAAAGAACAAATTCAACTGAAAATCTCAAATTAAAGCAAAAATATTTTAAAATATCTTACCAATTCCTTCAATAACAGATAAAACAAATCAGAAAAAGAAATTCAGCTAGCATAAATTTGTAAGATTGGTCTGCAGTGCTAAAATCCCTTTCCTTTAAAAAGATGGAAGAGTAAACCAGCAGAAATAACTCTTCCATTTGTGTAAATAAAAACATTGAGTAAAGAAACATTCTTATATTCTGTGAAGTGAATGAATTCTACTTGCTCTGCGCAAAGTAGTTACTGAAGTTGAGAGATCAGGAAGGAATGCAAGCTGCACAACTCTGCATATCCTAAGCAAAAAAATGCCAGTAGCTGCACAGGAACTTTCGTTTTTCCTAAATAACTTTATTAGAAAGGAATCCTTAGGTGCAGAAAAAGAAAAAAAAGAAAAGGAAGGAACAAGTTAGTTCACACTTATGAAACTGACTCACATAACCAGTTGACAATGGATTTAAACGTAATTAATGCATTAAAAAACCCTCTTTGATGTCCCAAGGAAGCAACACTCAGAAGGGAAGAAAAAAACTGGGATCAAATAACATTTCTTCCAAATTATTCCCTTAGTGATAGGTTTAAAACCCTCTGCTCCAAAATCTGCATATTAAATTAAAAGTCTTCAAAAGAAGAAACTTGCTACCTTGGAAAAGCAGAGGGAAGAGTAATAAAACAGAGTCTGCTACAGTTAAAGTCTGCATTTTGGACTGCCTGAGACTTTGACAAAGTCCACAAGTCCAGGTCCCCCAAATCCTATGTTCTGCAGCTATCCAATACTATTCCAAGTAATTTTAGTACAAATAATTTTTTTTAAGGTGAGCATGAATTAATTTAAACAAAGACTTATATATTAAACATATTTGAATATTTGCTTAGCATGTGAGACATCCTACTTAATTTCCACCTCAATCCTCAGGGACAGTTAATTAAAATTAAATCACTATGTTTTAAGCTGATTTTATCCACCTGCTTAAGAGCTGAGATTCCCAAATCAGCTGCATCTGAACAATATTGACTTTAATTTGGGAGAAGTTGTATTTGTTAAACCAAAAGTAAAACAAACCTGCAGTGCCAGAAAGCGAGCTTTCAGCCAATACACCCGAGTGACAAACTCCATCCAGCCTTCTTCAAACAAATCTCGTTGCGAAGATGCAAACGACAGCTGCAACAGGTCTCCCAAAAAATGAGTTCCTGGGAAGTCAGGCCCAAACTTCCCATTCACAGAGGCAGCAGGACAATTTCGTGGAGAGACTGCAAGTCAATTACCTATGTGTTATCATAAAGTTACCAGCGTCCCATGGAAAGAGCCCCATATACTAGGATTTCAAAAGTACTGATCTACTTAAAGACAAACTATTGATAGACCAACAAAACACAGATCTGGAACATATTAAGAAAAAATAGCTCCAAAATCCAATGAATTTCTGGAAAAATTTCTTCATATATCTTGAGTGCTTTTAGAGTCTGAAATGACATCAAGTTCTCACCTGTAGAGCTCTTCCCTTTTGTCAGTAGCCACTGATCTAATTGCAGTTCCATGCAAGAAAGGCTCATCAACATCATATCCTTCAGAAAAAGTAAGGAAGTATCAAAAGAGTATTCAGGGGAAGAAGTATATTAAAAGAAGAATAAATTTTTAAAAAATCACTAAATTTGCAATTTACTTCAAAGAAAACCTTCACCTTGTCCTCTTGGGATTTCTATTCCCTAGCTTTAACTACTTCTTCTGCCTATAAGGTGTGTAATAGCATTTCCAAATCAACAGGTACAAAACAAAACAATACTTAGAAGAAGCATTGAAAAAGAAAAATCTCAGCTCATGAAAAAAGGTCAGAACAGCATTGCCTGACGTTAGAAAAAAGTGTCATCCTTATTTTTGGATCTCGCTGAAATAAAACCATATTGAATTTCCAAATCAATCCAAACAAAAGCAGGATTCCAAAATATAGCAGTAGCACTGATATTTGAAAAATAAGAAAAAATTTACATACAAGTAAGCAGTTATGCAGTAATAATGAGAACCAAGGGAATAAATTTATAAATACATTTACATATGTTTAAAAAAGGGCATGTATATGTGAAAAATATACATAAATAAGTCACAGGATGTATAAAAATTTAACATCTGCTACATAGAGACACTTTTGTTTGTTTTGTAAACTACATCAATGGAACACAATTTTCATAATTAATATTTCATTTGCAAAGTAAAAACACTTGATCTGAAAAAAATACTTCAAACTGAAGTCATACCAAAGGCAAATAACTTTCCAAATGAACACACGCTGGTGACATTGAAAAGATGACATTGGCTGGCTCAGTGGACAAGCAGCAGAAATGGTTTTACAATTCAAGAAATATCATCTTCTATCACGAAGCTGGTTTAACATTAATGTGAAGAACTTACTATGTTTTCTATTTACTTTCAGAAAATTACGGATTTATAAAGGTAATAAAATGGTGATGATGCTGAGGAGGTGGTTTTGGTTTGTTTTGTTTTTTGGGTTTTTACTGCAAATTTCAGATTATCTTAACACTACACTGTATTTACTCTATTTAGAGCAGCAATGCTGACCCTCAACCAGCCAGTGAGAACACAGCAGCCTCTGTACTGACCTGATGACAAAACAAAACTCTCTGCCATATCAGAAGAAAAGGGAGAGAATAAAAAAGCAAGAGCAACAACAGACCAAAGGGGTAAAATATATCTGTATCTATTTATTACATCTCTATGCATGTGTGTGTGCATACACTCACATTATATACAGGTTATACTTGCATGTAGCATCACCCAGATCTGTTCAGCTCAGCAGCAGCTCCAGGAGCTGCAGTGCACCACAGTTTAGGACAGACACAACAGCTGGGACAAGCAGCTCCCCAGACAGAGCTAAGCCAAACTTGTGTCTGCTGGCTTTCAGTTGGGTACTTCTGCCACATGGAGAGCAACAAAGCAGCAAATAGAGGAATAAGGAGAAGTGTTGCATTACCTTGATATGTTGATTACTCGAGTCCCTCAGGAGGGGATTGGGAAGGCTACTGCTGTGCTTTCTCCAGCTGTTATAGATACTGAGGACCACCTCACACAAGCCAGGAGGCCACTTCACCAGGAACTTTTGGCTGATAACTTTTAGATATCTCATCATCAGCTCCAAGATCCCACCATTGTTCAGGTTATCCAGCAGGAATTCATGAACATCCTGTTTTTCTAGAAAGCAGACAAACACAAAGCCATACACGTTTAAGGTTGAGGCAGATCATAACTTGAAACAAATAAGTTTCAACAGTGTTTTATGCACTTATCTCACAGCAGTTCTTCTGTACTGCACATATGCAGAATTCAGTTACTGTATTCCCATCTGTCTAAATGGGAAATTCCACACAACAGGGCTCTTGCACCCAGTGATTAAGCAATCCCTGAGATTAAGAAAACCACACCTGGTACCAACTGCAATATTTCTATACAATAAAACTATACTTTTGAAAATAGCATTCTTCTGTATCTTCTGCATATGATACAAAAATACAAAAAATAAAGCATACACTATGGAAAATACAACAGAGAAAGAACGGGGATTAAAATGGAATCCTTACCAGATTCCATAAATGTTGTAGAATCAAATGACATTCTGTGTGGTCCAACATGCTGGAAATTTTCCTCTTTGATTTCTGATTGCACCTCATAGTTATTGAATGGGTCCTCCTCCTCCTCAGGATCTAATTTCCTTAATCTGTGTGAAAGGGGGGCAAAACCCACAATATCAACAAAGTCCTCATTCTTTCTTTCACTATTAAGTGAAATCTAAATATGGGACATTGTGCAAATTTTAACTGTGAAAATATAATAACTGAAACAAATTCAGAGATTTGCATCCAGTTCCTAAATTTTGTCCAAATCAAGATTACTTTATCTCATCCATTCTGACATCTGCATTGTCCTCTAATTCACTTTAACAGTAGCAAAAGCTTTTTTATTTTTCAATTTTTATTCAGCAATTTTTACTAAAAGCAATTTTATTGAATTTATCGGAAGACAATGCACCACATCTACTTCAAAAAATAACATGGGTCTGGTAGTTTCAAGGTTGGGGGATATCAATCAAACAAAATCCCAGCTTCCTCTCTATGATACTCTCACAATGAAAGCTGTTGCTGTACAGTACCTGGAAGGAAGGAACTTCACCAACAGCTCTTGAAAGTCAACCTTCTCCTCTTTTTTACACTTGGTGTTCCGAACTCTAGCAGATCTCCTTTTTGCTGTTTCACCACTATCTTCTGTAATTCTCCTGCGCTTCACTCCTTTCTTAGATTTATCGCCTGCAGATATGTCACCTAAAAACATAATGAAACCCCCCCAAAACCTGACAGGTTAAATTGACAAATAATAAGTGAGTAATCCTTTTTATTTTAAAAAAATTAATTACACAGCAACACTTGAGATTCATTGGTTTCCTTCTGAAGACAGTGCCAAAAAAATCTTGTACAGATTTCAAATAAATATAGCTGACAGCTTAGTCTTCTCAGGTACTTAAAGTGACACATGAGCAGAAAAAAATCCAGTCATCTTTTTGCAGAACAGCTCATTCATTCTAAGGAGCTGAAGGCCCTTCCCAATATTAAAAGCTTGATATGCATCACTGCTGGGATGGAGTCACAATTCTTCTCATCCTAAAGACTGAAAAACTGAACTGTGAGGCAACAGCTCAAAACCAGAAAAAGGTAAGACACTGCTTCACTTTTCCTATCAGATGTTATACATATGCTGAAAAGGTTCTGAATCCACCAACATGCAGCTGAAAGACAAAATGTCCCAAAGAATTCTGAGGTGCTTTTTATACCCAGTTAAGCAGGAAAGAGATCTTGAATCTTAGATTGAAGTACCTTGCTCACCTACAGCAGCTCCTGGTTCCAATGAACTCTGACTGTGACTCGGAAAGTTGGGTGTTGTTGGAGTATAAGGTAATACAGGATCTGGCATTGTCACCACTGGATTAGTGCTGACAGGCGTTGGCTGAATAACACTGACAGGAGTAGAGGTGGGAGAAAGGATCAAGTGTTGAACTGGGTCTCTGTACTCTGAGAGATCAATTCTCTTTCCCAGACTGGGTCGAGGTGGATCACATGTTGTGAGGTGCTGATACATGGCAAGTAAAGCTTCTCCTAAACACTTCCATCTGCAAGAGGAAACACAACAGCATCACAATGTCTTCAATTCTTGCCAAATTACTTTCTAAACTATATATATAAACCTAATAGCATTCAACATTGTTTTTCTCCAGCAGTTTAGAGGTAGGAAGAGCAGCTTCTCAGTGGGACAGCAATACACCTTTGAGTGTCAAAAACCTGTCCCATCAGCCAAAAAATGTCTTTAAAAAAACAAGGTCCATGCAGTAGCTGCTGAGGAAATTATATCAAAAGCTAAAAAAAGCAGTGTCAAAGAAATAATTGTCCACTTCTGCATTCAATCAAAAACAGTAAAAAAACTCACCACTGTCCACAAGCAGAAGCAACTTCTCTGCAATAGGAACTACATGCAGAGTCCATTAATATTCCAGAAAAATATGTTTAATAAAAAAATCAAACCCCAACTCTTTATGCCTTAATAAAGACATACATAACAACCTATTAGTATCCTTATATGTTCCTGCAAATAAAGAACTGCAAGGCTTTTTCTGAGTTTTCATTACCCTGATAGTAAAACCAACTTTTAAAAAGCTAAATTTCTTTGAAATTCACATACAAACTAGTCATATATGAAAAATCAAATAATACAGTTGGAATAGCTGCCAATTCATTCTCAGATACCACATCTGTCTTTTACATCACTGGTTTAAAATAAAAAGTTGGAAAGTGATAGCTGTGGGGTTTATGTTAAAATCATAAGTACACCAAACCAACCTATAAACTAATTAGAAAACACTGGGGCTTATTTGTTTTTACAAGGAAGAAGGGTGTTCTGAAGAAATCTGAAGCATAATATAGTTGTCAGAATATGTGTTTCAGAGGATTTCTTTGAAAAGAGAAAATATAAAGACATACGTGAAAAAGGGAATTGGCTGCACCAGTCTGAGGTCTGGCTCTCTATCACGCACCAGCAAAGCTTGTCTTTTCTTACGTAGCTCAAGTGCTTCATTTATGATTCTTCCACTTTCAGCTGCACTCACATTTACATTATGGATAGACATATCACTAAGAAATAATGAGAAATGGAGACAAGGTAAAGTTTTAGTTTGCTGGTTGTTTATTTCTTAAAGCCTGGGGGGGATTCATTTAATATCTTCATACAACATAACAAAAAACAACATTACAAGAAGCATTCATTATAAGATTATGTTACCAACTTTATGGCATACATGTGAAGTGTCAACCATCAGAAACCTTTGTTCTGAATGATCAGTTAACTTAGATCCCATAAATTTCATGGGCCTCTACCTTCTTTTCCCACTTTACTCCTACCTACTCATACTATAAAATCCACACAGAAAGAAAAGCAGTAATGTGTGGGGGGTTTTGGTGAGGATTTTTGGGGGAGTGAGAGTTGTTTTGTTTTGGTTGTTATTGGATTGTTTTAATTAGGAAAACTAAAATGCTGCAGGGGTCAGGAGCAATAAGTAAATAAGTAATAAGTAAAACAAAGGAAGATGATTACAATAGATCTATGAGTTAGTGTAAGTAAGCAGCAACAAATGGATTCTTTTCCTCTTTCCACCTCCCTCCAAAAGTAACTACTGAAGAACATTCTGTCAGCAGCACCAACACATAACATCACTACTCAGAAGGCAGGTCAGCAAGGTACCACTATCACATAAAGCACAAGATCTTAGCATGTTTTTTGAACAACCCCACACCCAAAATTTACACTCCAAAGGCAGTAAATACTCTAAGACAACATTTACCATTTGAGGAACATCCTTAAAGAATCTTTCTGAAGGCAAGGCTGCTCCTCAAAGATCTTCTCCTTCAGCACCAGTCCTTTGCTATACAGACAATCCTTTTCCAGAGCTTTGCAGATAAAGTACAAACATGCTGACAAAGAAATAGAAATTGAATGGTCAATAGCTGCTTTGGTTCATCCAAAGCTCCCATTTCTGGGCCTCACATACAACACTGAATTCCACCCAAATGGGACACATACATGAATTAGTCCAATTACTTGGTAGCGTATCAAGTAATTACATGCATACAGTTGAAATAGCCTATTATGTCTTCCTAGGTATTATATCCAGAAAATTAATACAATTATTTTTGTTTAAACTATGTTTGCAATACATCTTTCACTTACTTTCTAGACTCTGCCACAGAAGAAATTAGAATCATAAAAGAGAATCACAATTATTCACCATTTTTATGTTACCAAATGTCTTAACTGCAGATTCCATTAGTGAAACAAGCAGTGTATCCACTGCTGTAACTACAATTAATCCTGCTAGGCCATGAACTAGACTGCAGTTTTGTACCCAAATCCTAGAACTATGCAGCTGGAAATTACTAGGAAGACAAAACAAACACACATGGAAATGAACAATGTACAGGGAGATTCCTGAAGAGAATTGGATCTAAGAGACCAAGACATTATTTTTAGGGTAACCAAACTTATATATACCATCATACTTTATCATGAAATAAAATCCCTGTCATGAAATAGAAGTCTCTATCAAACCCTACTGCATTGCTTATGCAAGACACTATATGATTACATCATCACAATTTTTTACTGGTATGTAAAATTACACATCTATTGAGATGTTTCTCATGTATTGTACTTACTTGTGTAGTCACTGAGTGTATACAAAATTGTGATAAGGTTATCTAAACAAGGCCAGTGATCAGGATTACACCTAAGCCCTTCTTCAAAAGCATGACGAGCCAAGGGCAGGCGGATCAGTTTTATTGCCACACGACCAATTTTATACCAGAGGTTGACATCAGTGGAGTCCAGCATCACAGCCTAGAAAGCAAAACAAACAATATTATTCACATTTCAAACATGCATATCCACTTTGCTGCAGGGACTGGCACTGCTTTAGTTTTCAGCAGGATCACAACTGCTTTGGGGACTGACTGGTGGACCAATTTTATCCCATACAGCATCAGAAAGTACATAGCATTCAACTATAAATTCACATGATGTATGCTGAGAGTGTATGTCTGTATTTTAGAAAGTTTTTACAAACAATAAGGCTCCGGTGTCTTATTTCAGCTGCACTGTACCTCCAGATAGAATTCCATGGCTGTCTCTAAGTCATCCCGTTGTGCTGCCAGTTGTGCTAGGTTTTTATAGGTGGAATATTTTAACATCAGACCTGGGTGTTTCAGCCCTTCTTTCTCATCACCAGAAAGAACTGCCTAGAAATGATAAAATAAATGCAACATGGGCATTAGGAATCAGACAAGCAACAAGAATAGCAAGCAACTTGCAAATTGATAGTACTGACATTTCTAGTTAGCCAATTAGAAATGAAGTAAGACAAAATATAGTAAAAAAACAGTTTCTAGAGTGTCATTCTCTCAAGGTCACCGACCTCTCGCAGAAGACGAATCTCGAGCAGCTCATGATAAGCTTTAGCAGACTCTTCAAATCGGTCATGCTTCTGAAGGTCCAAAGCTTTGTGGTACAAAGCAAAGGCTTCTGCTTCCTGTGATTTAAAGAATTAGAATGTATTTAGTAAGACAACTTTATTAAATATATTTATTATATATTTCAGTGGTTTCACACTTTTAATACTTTCTGCTATATAGCAGAAAGTATTTGTGCAGAAAGTATATATAGCATTTGTGTTACTGAGCTAAAATAACTCATTTGCTAAAGGAGAGTTCAAGAGATAAGATGGTAACACAACTTTCATAAAAACAAAACATTATGGTTGAACAATCCCTGAAACAAGAGGACAAACTGCTCATGAAGACAAAATTAAGAAAATTGTGGGTTTACTTACCTGAGCTTCCTTTGTCTGTGTCTTATGACTTTTGAAGGTACCTTCATAATCATCCTCAACTGTGGAGCTCGCATTCAGTGCTGCGATTCGAATCTGGAATGACAGTTGAGAGGTGACAAGGAATGTGACATCTACTTCTGTCCCAGCTTCCTTTGCAAAGTGGATTTTTCTCTTTTTTTAAATTAACTGGTACATGAACAATACTGAGAGATCTCTACATAAAGTTACAAGAACTGTAATTAATTTAATCATCACTACTTGCAAATAATCAAATATCAAAATGATTTCCCATCCGAAATCAGCTGAAAAAACCCAAAATTTCAAGTGTCTTGCAAGCAACAGCTTCCCTAGAACAGGTATGTGCATTACAGTGATTTTTTCCCAAATTCTTAAATTTACCAATAACTACAATCACTCCTATAACAATTTATTCTTAGTCCCAGGGAAGGAGAAAACTCTCAATTTTATTTCTACCAAAACATCTCAAAAGCCATCTCAAAAAACCCTTACCATGTTCACAGCTATTTACAATGTCTTTCTCCAGGAACAGAAAGAAGAGTCTATCACAAACAGGTCTGGAAAGCAAACAGGATTAGAATATTTATTCTGTTCACAAGGAAAATATTCAGAAGTAAAAGACAAGCTGGGAATACTTTATAACCATCCTTTAATAACCAATTAACCACACCCCAAGCCAAGAGATAGACAGCACAACCACCCAGGAGCAGTAACACTAAAGGGAATTTTAACTTGAGACAGAAAATAAAATACAAAGTAAAATACTTTCATTACTTTGGGATAGCTTTCATGACTCGTCCTGGTGGTCAGGGGAGGAGTGAAAACATTGGCAACATAATTACAGACAAAGGGTTAATCACATACTATGTAACAATCAGTGAACATACATTAATTATACAACCAATAGTACAACATGAATGCCTTTAAACACCAAAGCTAAAACCAAAAATTCTTCTTGAGTACTCATTTTATGAGCACAGATCATTACAGCTTACAGGTATTTACAGAACAGGAAAGGAAAAAAATGGAAGGTTATCTGTGTCAGAGTGACTTTGCAGCAAGGCCATAGTGGCTGGTGAACCCACTGCCCAAAGCACTGTCTCTGCCTGGAAATTCCTGATTAAAACTTTTCATTACTGCCATCCCTCCTAGAACCGAACCAGTGTTCTTTCTGAATATACTGACCAACCTCTACAGACCACCACTAATGCAAAAACGAGTTACAGCTAATGTATTTACACTTAGATCTACTAGACTCATGCAAACAAAAGAAACTGAACTTTTACTAACTAGCATTTCTTCATTCTGAAAAGGATATTAATATTTCCAGTCCTTTTTACCGCTGATAAAAAGTTTGAAGGGGTAAATACACCTTTATAATCTGTAAGTATTTTTTCCTCATAACTAAGCCCATAACTTATATTCAATTAACTGCTTGAAACATCATGTAGGTAAAGGCAAAAATAAATGAAAGAGCTCTGTGCTGCTGTTATAGAAAACCTTCACTGCTACATGGTAAAACCTTCCCATCAACTCAAACAAGAAGATGACACATGCAAGACAGCCTAAAAACAGTCTTTAATATGGGAGACTACATTAATAGAAGAGTAAGTCCAGAATTAACCACAGCAGGAAGCAGTGGGAGTTTTGAACTATAAGCTGAATTAACTCATAAATCATCATGATTAGTTCTGCATGTAGAGAAAATAATGCTTTGACAGGAATTTCATTCATTCAGCAATGAGAATTTGCTTGCCCATGCACCACTTGCTCTCCTCACTTGCAGCTAAATCAAACTGACAACTGCACAGCAATAAAGCATTTTTCTCTTTAAGTCACCAAATAAACATTAATAAAACCTCAAATCTCTTTCAGGACAGATTCCTTGTCTGCTTTTCACATGAAGAAAATATATGCACAGAGATTAATGGTTACCTCTTTCAGATATATTGAATGCTACACATTTTGACAGAGTGTAGATGCTTATGGCATCTAAATAAGTCAGTCTGTACAATCCCAAATCAATTACATATTTAAACTGAGGAGGGTTAAGTCCACTTACAAAAATGCCTATATTCAGTAATATGCCCAAGATTTTTGTTGAATCCAAATAATCTTGCTCAAGGTGGCAGAGGAATTCAACAGCAGAGACTATATTCAAGACTTTACTTCCAAAGTTAGACTCTCAGGGAAACTGCAACCACAGAAAACTTGGGAAAACTATTTCAATTCTACTTATTATTTACACTGGAACTTTGTAACATACAGGAACTTAATAACAAACATTTAGGATTTCTCCTGTCTGCTGTTCACAAGTTGAAAGCGCAGAACCAAACAGAGCTGTGTAATGCTTCTAGAAAACAAGGGCAGGGTGCTGCCTCCACACAGCTTTTGGGGTGACAGGCACGTGGGGGGATTATTTAATTTTGGCTTAAACCAGGCACTGTACATGGCTGCAAAACAACACTGACTGAGTTACACCAGTGACATAGCATTTAGGAACTGAGTATGTTCCTACAAGCACTTCCAGAAGAACACGCCTATATCAGATAAGTAGGAAAACAGAACTATTCTTTCATATTAAGTATTACAAACCAGTTCGAATATTTTTCAGATACAAGAGTGTCTCAGCTATAAATCTGTGGCTACAACAGGTGTGCACATCCTGAAAAGGCAACAAGCCTTATGCTTTCAAAAGCTTCTCTCCTTTTACCTTAGTAGTTTAAAATTTAAGTGAGTATTTCCAATGCCAGTTCTTGCTCCCAGAGCTTGTGTTCTTAACTTCTAAGTCAGAAACAAAGGGAGTGACTTGGGTTTTCTCAGCTTTTGTTGTTGGTACTACACGTGGGATCCACACATTGCAGATACACTTTAGGGGAAAAAAAAAAAAAAAAAACAACTCGATTTTTGGTTTGGATTTCTTTTTTTTTAACATTGCAAAGATCCGCCGCACTTTAGCACAAGCCGTTTTTACCGAAACACGATCCCTTTCTGCACACAGGGGCAGGGACGCTCTTCACGCCGCTCACTCGGTCGGCGGCACACAGGGCCGGGAGGAGGCGGGAGCCCATGTTCGCCTCCGACCGTGGCTCCGCGGAGGGAGGGGCGCGGGCGAGGCCGCCCAGGCCAGGCTCTCGCTGCCCTCACAGGGCAGGGCCCAGACGCCGGCAGCCCCTCCGCGGGGCCGGGCGGACGGGACACTCACCTCGCGGGGCCGCCCCCGGCATGCCGGCGCTGCTCCCCGGGGGTTCCCGGGGTGTTCCCGGGGTGCTCCCGGGATTTCCCGGCGCGGGTCCCTCAGGCTCCCGCCGCTCCCCCGGGAGGCACGGCACCGGCGGTTTCCACCGCAACCGCCTCCGGAGCCCCGGCGCCAATAAGGCAGCGCCTCATTGGCCGAGACGCCCTGCCCGGGCCAGCCAATGGGAGCGCTGCGCACTGGGAGGCGGGAGGGCGGGAGCTGGGCCTGAGGGTGCTCGGAGGTCACGGAGTTCCGCGGTCGGTCCGGGTGGAAAAGAGCTGTGGGATCATCGAGTCGGACCTGGGACCGAGCAGGACCGTATCGAGTCGAGCCGGGCACTCAGTGCCATGTCCAGTCCTTCCTTAAACACCACCAGGGACGGTGACTCACTCCACCACCTCCCTGAGCAGCACGGTCCAATGTCTTAATCAGCTTTTCTGTGGAGAAATTGCTCCCGATATCCAATCTAAACCTCCCCTGGCGCAGCGTAGGACTCTGATTGCTCCAGCACCAATGGTACCGGGACAGAAAAGTCATGCTGGCCTTTACCTCCCCTGGGCAGCCTGTTACCTGCACCTGAAACGCTGGGTCTAGGTGTTTTCTTTCCCCTGAAAAAGTGTCGCCATTCCCTTTCAGTGATCCACCACTGAAATCCACCGCCTTCAAGAATTAATACGTGCAAGGATTGATCCCACTGAAAAGCTGTCAGGAAGAGAAAGGTGTTTCCTCTGGACAGTCTGTCTGAACGATCAACACTGGGACCACAAGCATTCCCTCCCAAGGGAAGATATTATCATTATCTTTCAGCAGCTCACCTCCAAAATGTGGAGCTGATCATCCAAATTGAATATATCTGGGGAATTCTCACAGAAAAATGGTGCAAGGACAGAAAGCAGTTCCTTGCCTTTTTGTCCCTTGAACACCCTGTCACCTGCACAAATCACACTGGGCTGAGCTGCTTTCCTTCACAAATTAAGGCACAGTCATCCTCCTTTTGAAGCCTACCTGCAAAATTTGGATTCTAACTTCAGAAATTAATAGATCTAAAGACTGCTCCAACTCAACAAGTGTCAGGAAGGTAAGATGTTATTCTGTCCCAGGAGCTTCAGATATGGCTTGTGTGGGGTGTGTGGGCAAAACCATGAACATGTGTGGATCTCCTGTCCAGGGGGCTGAAAATCAGCCCAAGGCCACTGGGTTTCTCTAAAGTTTGTTATGGAGCTAGCTGGAGATGGGAACATACTTCTGTGCCCCTGGGATATGAGGGAGGTATTTCTGCATGATGCTGGCAGGATGACATGAAGCCAGGCACCACTGTGACAGCTCCTTGTCAAATAAATAACTTTATTTAAGTGTAAGGTGGTCATACAGCAGCAAGTGTTAAAGAGCAGGTGTGCCTTCTGCAGCCCCACAGAGACTTCAGGACGGCCCATGCACAGACAGACTGGCAAGGCCCCATCTGTGGGATAGAACCTCACATTTAATCCTCCTGTTGCTACAACACATCACATCACACTGATGAAGGTAAGCTTGTGCTCAAGCACTGCACTAAATTGCCATTTAGCACTATAAGGAAGAGTCCTCTTCACCTCAAAGGTATCACCTCCAGGGTCCCATTTGTGTTCATGCCCTTCTTTCCATCATGACACACCAACCACAGGGTTGCCTTGAGTAGCAGCATCACACTGTTGTGTTTAGAGAGTAACTTAAAAAGCTATCACAACCCTGTAGTACTTTTCTGTCAGTAGTGCCCTGCAGCATCCTCAGGGCCTCACTGCTCCTCTCTAGTGTAAATACACAGAAAGATTGTCCACAGTTCAAAGGTTTGAGCCTAGGAAATGGTTACTCAGTGTTCAAAATCAGGGCATTACCTTTCAATCTGAACATATGCCTATACAGCATTCTCAAACAACAGAGGCCACTTTGGGGACCAGAAATATTTGTTAACATTAGGAGGTTAAGCCTGGGATGTTACAACAGTAAAAAGATCAATCATAGCTGGGAGGTACTAAATCCAGATCTCAGGCAGACTCCAGCTCATGGAAGAGGGGCAATCTGCACGTAGCGTTCAAGGGAAAGGGATTTTATAATGTCATTGCTCAGCCATAGATAAGGGTGGTGTCTCTGATTTTCTCCAACCTGAGGTGTGAAAAATATTTCCTGCTTCTGTCAGTTCCTGTGTTCATGCTCTAAGGTGGGTTCCAGGGGCCTGCATAGCCCCTTTGCTGGTTATCTTTCTTGAGTCCCAAAATACTGTCAAACCTATGCTAACACTAGCACAGTGAAGGAAAAATAGGCCATTTCTTCACATCAGCATGAACTTTCTTACATCTTCCTGCTCAACTCTGCAATACTGAGGAAGTTGTTCCCAGGCACAAGCCCACACTGGGGGCAGCCAAGGATGAGGGGAAAGCATAGAGCCTGCAGAAATCCCCAGGGTGACCAGCATGGCCCAAAACCAGGAGAGCTGGGTCCCAGGGCTGAGCAAATTTTCTCTGAAGGAAACAAAGTCTTTGGCAAGGGTTTATGTTTGTTACTTCAGGAAGCAGAAGGACCTCCAGGATATGAACCATCTGCAGGTCAGAATTAAAGTGAGATATTTTTTCTGCATTTTGGAATATTCATTGCAAGCCAATGTAAAGCCAGGGCTGTCCACCCCTTTCTCTGTAACACAGTACTCCTGTGTTGGTGTGTCTCAGGCTCAGTTCACTACCTGTTCACTGCCTGAGTTTCAAAAACTTTTGGTTTAAGAGATCTGAGCAAGTGGAGAGACCTGTGTGGCCAGGATGTCTGTCCCCAGGTACCAAGACCCTACAAAGCCCCAGTGCTGTGAGCCAATAAACTGACACTTATCAGAAGAAACTTTGTTACAGTTTATTGACCAGATAAGGTGTAGCCCCCAAGGCTGATGCACAAATTTGTGTTTGGTATTATATTCCTGACAGATTTGGCAAACATAGAAGTTATTTATGGTGTATAGGGAACAAACAACTTTAAATGGTAATTAGAAGCAATATTTTTAATAATCCTGAGACCTCAAGCCATAAACAAGTAAAACTCCAATCAGAATGATGAAGGAGCATAGAAGGCCCCTTCAGCCTTGTGTTCCCATGGAGCCTCCTGTCGCAGGGACGTGCTCTCAGCTCTGCTGAGCTCCCTGACCTTGACCTGACCAAGTCACAAAGTGAAAGGGAACCGATAAATGTTTTCATTAGTGGAAGGCAGAGACAACATTCTACATAAAAAGTACCCTCTCATTTTAATAAAATGCCATGTATATTCCAGTTATAAAGTGAGGGAGTATATGGGTCCTAAAAACCCAAAACACTTCTCTGTAGAAACACTGAGCTGGAAGCATCAGCTCAAATCACAGTGAGATGTTGTATCATCCCAAAACTCCCCATAACAGTGGGGTGAGGAAAAGGACTCTGAACAAACAGTGAATAACAGGAATTATAGCTGGCAGTAGCAAAAACTTCAAAATATTTTCTGGTAGCACAGTGCAGGTCTTCAGAAGAGACTCTTTCCTCTAGACACTGCCATCTGCACACAGATGTTCAGCCCTGAAAATCTTGTGGACAAATAACACTTTGTAGGAACAGCCACAGGAGATGGCAATGGCAGAGCACAGAGCACAAGATCTGATATGAGCTTTCAATGCCTAAACTTCTCTCCCAAAAATCACCTCTCTTTCCAGAAAGGGCTTTCAGAGGAGCCTGAAAAAGAAAATAATGTTACTTCCAGGTCATCTTCAGTGGCCTGGGACCCTTCTGCTGCCACAGAGAAAGAGAAAAAAGGGTTTTTCTGCCTTGCAAACTATGAGAAAAACTGGATAAACCTCAGAACTCACTGGTCCTAAGTAAAGCCAAGTGTTCTGGAATTAAACTTTTTACTGCTACAAGCAGCTTTGTCTAGGCCCAGGCTTGAGTCAAAGACCTTGAACTATTTCAGTAAAATCAGTGCAATTGATTGCCTCATTCTTCAGCTTTGTGTGTACAGGATGCAAAGGCAAAAGTGAATCATCAAGGTGAAGGTGTAGAGCTACACAGATTTGATAACAAGAGGAAACAAGTAGACAGACAGAGCTGGTCATCTCTGGGTTGCCTTCATCATTGCTTTGTTCCAGCCGGCTGCTCAAGGGATCACAGGAAGGTCATCACTGTCCTGTTCTTGCCGATCTGCCAGGGCTCCAGTGGGTAAAAGCGGATGACAATCCTTTTGGGTAAAAGAGCAAAAATGTGGACAGGAAACATTATTTTACAATTAAATATTATTCCCACCCAGTCTGCAACATGGTAGAAAATTTGCACTAGGGTCTCGCTGTTTTACACTTCAGGCTGTTAATTTAACAGAAGCAAGCATAAGCTGTATGTGGGCAGGGTACTTGCCCATTTTAGAAGGACCCACATAGTCCATAATCTTGTTCAGGGATTTATTCTGACAGCATCCAAGAGGCAGGGAAATACTATTATCATTCTCCTTCGGGGAGCTGGGTAAGAGGGGCAGAGAGGGCCATGGATGACCTTCAGGAACAGCCTTATTCCAGCATTTGGCATGGTGACCCCCTGGGAAGCTCTACCAATTCCCATGGGGTTTCACACCAGTATCACCATCTGGTATTACTGATCCTGAGTAATGCCCAGACTGTTCAACAAGTGCATATCAGTCTATGGTTTTATCTGGTCCCAAACCACATATCTGGGATTCAGCATCCAAGAGCACTTAGGGTTTGCAGTCTAGTCTTGGATCTCTATTACAACTTAACCTCCTGGACGACATGGGAACTGCCACTATCCTCACTGCTCTGAACGTCCCCTTGTACTTGTTTGTCGTGTTCCATGTCGGTGGACCACACAGGCCCGTAGGACTGACTGGGAGCACGCTCTCCCTGCCCTTGGGGTGGGCACGGTGCCCCCCGGGCCGAGCCCCCGCCGGGCCGCACTCACCGCTCTTGGCGGAGGCCCAGCTGCGCCGTCAGCACGTCGAAGAAGCGGGCGCTGTGCTGCTTGTTCTGCTCCGCCGTGCCCACCACGCCGATGGAGGAGACGACCAGCTGGGCGCAGGGCTCGGCCGAGCCCGACAGCACCATGGGCAGCCCGCTGCGCACCGTCACGTTCACCCGCTGCCGGGACAACCACCGTCAGCCCTCGCCGCCTTCAGCCCCTCCGCCTCCGGCCCCGCCAGCCCGGCCCCGCGGCCTCCAGCCCCGCTGCTCCGGCCTCGCCGCCCCGGCCCGGCCGCCCCCTGCCCCGCCGGCCCGGCCCCGCTCACCTCCGCCGGTTTGCCCAGGATGTCCGCGGTGGCGGTGCACAGGGTCTGGGCCAGCCCCGGCGGCAGCCGCTCGGCTGGCAGGCTGGTGTCCAACTCCACGAACGGCATCGCGCTGCTGCTCCGCGGCCCCGCACCGCCTCCGCCTGCGCCCGCACGACCCGACGCGAGGCGGCCCCTGCCCCGCCCCCGGAGCGGCCCAGGCAGCGGAGCCCCGGCGGGGGCGGGTTCAGCCCCGGGACCGCCCGAAGCAGCGCGGTGCGCGTCCTGCCCTGCCAGTGCCCCGCGCCCTGTGCCAGCCCCTCTCGGGGCTCGCGGGGTGCTCTGCTCCACCACAGCTGCGACAGCTGGCTGCCGGGCCTTTGGGATTCACCAAGGCTGGGAGACCAAAACCATCACATCTCACTGACGGATGGGTAAAATGAGTTTTGCGACGGCCCTTATTGCCAATGAAAAACATTTCAGGTCACTAAAACAGACACCTCTGTACAGGGAGGGTTGAGAATGGAAGCACAATGATTTCTCAGATCAACCAGCACTACAAGAAATTAAAAAGCAAGCAGAGAGGTTTTCTGCTTTATCCAATGTGTATTAGTTAGAAGGACTTTGAGCAATCAGGACTTTGAGCTCCCAAGTTGATAAAAGTGACCCCGACAGGCTGGCTCACAGGGACAATCATCACAGGTGTCTAAACTAGAGATCAGAGGTTTCTCAGAAGCTCAGCCTCTGTCCAGCGAGGTTCCACGTGCTTATTTACAGCAAAGGGTTATGAATCAGCTAGATTAAAAAGTCATCTTAAGGCACAAAACTGTTGGAAAAATTGGCCTTGTGTAATGTGGCATCTTGAGAATTCTAGACAATGCTGATGAAAACTGATGAAATTGTCCAATTTTTTTGCTTAGGGAATTGCTTGGCCTATGCTGCTGCTAATGAAGACAATACCAGCACAAAGAGTCATGTGAAAAAACCAGCCAGGAATAAGGCTGGGAAAAGATTTCTAGGACAGAGTAGTATCTAGAACTGAAACCTTGGTGAAAAACACCATGAGAACACAGCAGGTTTTATAGAACTTGCCAGCAAAAATGTCACTAGCCAAGACATGGTAGTATTGGGGGGGGGGGGGGGGGGAAGGCAGTTAGTTGATTTGTGACAGAAGTAATTTCTGAATTCCATTACTCATTTTGTTTTAGTCTTTACAGGAAGAATTTCTTGGCAAGCATTTCAGGGTAAGGTTCAAGGGCAACAACTACTTATGAATGGAAATACACAGATATATATTCCACCAGTTTCTGCATCCTTTACAATTAGTTATTTTCAACTGAAGAAACTAGAAATTGTTGGATTTGCTCAGTTCTACCTCATAAATTGTGCTGCAATACAAAAGGATTTTGTATTTGAGCTATAGCTAAGCAGAAACAAACAGCCAAGAAAAAGAGCCCAAAAGCTCCAAAAAAACTCTTTGCCCTTTTATTGTGATGCCTGTGTTGCTCAATGCCACAAAACCTCTCTTATTACTTCAGCTGCACAGGGTGACTTACTTGGTGAACTTCCATTCAAAACAGTCTCAGAAGAGCATGCCTGCATTTATTCCCCCTCTGCATTTTCTAGGAGAAATGTGGATTGCTATTACAGTATTACCACAGAAAAAAAACCCCAAGTTGTGTGCTGTTATATTCTCTTTCAAGAAAACACTGTGAATGCATTCTTTCAGGGTACTCCCTATATAATATCAACATTATATTTTAGGTAGGCAGTTATTCCAGGGCTGTGGCCACCAGCAGCACGAATCTCCAGGAGCAGCCCCTGCTACACGTGTACTGGCAGACAGAGCACCAACAGAACCCAGGCATTCGGAAATCAAAAGCAGTGGTTAAACTGAAGAATTATAAAGATTCACAGTTGTAGATGAATACAAAGAAATTTCTCAAAGGAACCTCAAGGCAAATAGACGTGTGGAATGTACATGGACAGCCAAGCAAGATGCTTCAGCAATAAGAAACTTTAAAATTTCTTTTTTTCACTTTTGTGAAGTAGTTTTGTGCTCTACTTGTCTGTGCAGACACATACTGGGAAGATGAAGATCAGGCACACTTTGGAGTACAAACGTTAAAATCTCATGAAAACAATGATCCTCATCCTGTTCAGTTCTCTAACATTCCCAGTTTATAGACTGGCTCAAATTCTGTCAGGGAATACCATTCTTGTCTCTGAGAAGACTGACACTGAAATAAAATCCAGATGCATGTTAAGTGACCTGTGGGGCCTCAGCCTTCTGTATAAATTTAATGTTTTAGGTCTTAAACTTTCCCCAGCTTCTACCCCCAAAGATACAAGAAAGACCTGGCCAGGGGGGAAACACTCTGCAGCATCTGTGTTAGAATTACAGTGCACTTTCCAGTTACATGTAGAACTGGATGTCCGAGAAGAGGTTAAAAAGGGGAAAAAAAGGCAGGAAAAATGCTAAGATAGGTTCATTCATTTCAACATCTTCATCAACACAGGTGTCAGTTGCTCTTTCAGCTGTGGATCAATTTGAATATTGCTCAGTTCTTTAATATTGAGGATCATCTCATGGGCTTGGGAAAAAAGCTCTTTCCCCACAGCATCCTCCACCCGCCTGCGCCACTCCCTCAGCCTGGGTCTGTCTTCAAAGATGTCACAACCAACTCCAACAGGCTGTAGAAAGGGGAGAGAGCAACAGTGAGGCTTTGGGCAGTCACTTAACCAAAACTACAGGCATTAAAAATGCACCTGCAGGTACAGGTAAAGAAAAAAAAGGTGAAGAGCTCATAGAGGAGCAGCAGGAAGGAGGGAAATCTCCTCTGGTCAGGTGGACAGAGAAATTAGCCTGTATTTTAAAGAGCATTTACAAGTCAGTTCCTGAATGCTGGAGTAGCTGTTAAGTGCAGCATAGATGACCACATTCTGTGAGTGATTTTCAGCCACAGCTCTGGAGATGTGGTGGGCTGGCAGTTCCAGGGATCACTGTCCAGTTTGCTCTACAGAGTGCTGTATTATACAGCAGCACCCCAGCACAAAACATTAAGCAAACCAGTGTCCTAACTGCCATAATCTCCCCCCTTCAACTTTCTGCCTGTGCCACTGTCTAGAAGACAATGTAGAGAAGCAGACTGCTGTTTTTCAGTCCCTTGGACACTGAACTGGGAGAAAGAAATGACTGCTGGGCTGCAGGATCGAGGCCCTGGTGGTCTGGCAGAGAGCAACCAGTTTGTAACAGACTTAATTTGATTGCCTCTCTGAGATTAATTCTTTCATCTTCCAGACAGGGCACAGGCAAGCACCATATTGTTGAATGATAGAAATATTCCTATATTGTTTTCTCATTTCATCAGACCTGTCTGCTATTGCTTGTCACTTATGTGTATTACCGCCTTCTCTGGAGGTTAAAAATAAAGTCATGATAAAAAATGAAGAAGAGGTATTGCTAGAGAAGAGAAACAAAAGAGATCTGTTGCAGCCAGCTTTTTTTTTGCTTTTCACTGGTGTTCTGAACCCACTCCCACATTCTCCCCATTGTCTTAGGCCAGTTCTGCTGAGATATGCCCGTGCTTCTCCTTCTAGTGAAGCGTTACCACATGCTGAACCCTCCCTCCCCAGCAGCATCTGTTTTGCCTTGTGCTGACACTTCCTTACCACACTCCAGCACTCACTTGCATCAGTTCCACAATGGCCACGAGATCTGCCAGCGAGATCTCACTCCCAATGATAAAAGCCTTGTCCTGCAGAAACCTCTCCTCGAATTGCTTCAGGGAAGTGGACAGCCCCTCCATAACCTCCTGGAGCTTCTCAGAGGGCAGTGGCTGCCCTGTGATAAGGGGTATCAACACCTGAGGAGTGAAGGGACATAACGGATTACTGTCTTCTCTGGTGGTAGTAATTTAAGTTACACGCCATGATCATCAGTGATCCCACAATAAAGCCACAGAAGGGGATGGTAGTTTCATGGATTGCTGCAGCTCCAAGGAGCTCCTGCACAGAGAGCACACAAGCAGTCCTAAGCAGCTGATCTGCCATGACAGGGAATTCCAGCTAATCAGCAGCAACGTGCAGAACGAAATCAAGGATCTTCATCTCATTTTGTGCCTGGCAGCTGTGCCCTCCCACTCCACCCTGATAGGTTACAAAAGAAAAATGGGCAACAGCTCCAGGGAAGACCAATCTCTGCCACAGTCACCCCTGCTACATCCTCTGTTTCACCAGCAGCTGCCTGCCAACCACCCCTGCCAGCCACCCTGCTGTGGAACTGGGTGCTGGAGGCAGCTGCCTGTCCCTCAGGATGATGGAGAGGAGGGAATGGCAGTGGCTGTGGCAGTAGTATTGGAAGGACTAGAATGCATCAGCACTGGCTGGAGAGGCAGAAATGGCTTCCTCTGTGTGACAGCAGCCAGCAAGGCTAGAAGTGGTCAACCGTTTTCACACAAGCCTTTTTGTGGCCTCCCAAGCACCATTCTATAAACCACCAGAAATTTTTCTGGAGCAATCACATAACTGCAGTCCTTGTGTCTCCACAGACTTGCTGGCACAGGGGAGGTAGTTGCCTTTCTGTGAATTTTTGACCACTCACAGAGGTGCATGCACCACTGGAACCTGCAGTGTTTCACAGCTTTGCTGCCTCCACCTTCCACAGCTAAAGAAGTATTGTTTATTTAGAAAATCAAAATTAAAGATACAAATTTCAGTCAGTGTAAGTGGACTGAATTTCTGCTTACTGCTAGTCTATTCAACAATTCAAGCTGGGATTGCTTAATCCAAGCCAGGATTTTGGCCAAATACATGCGGAATCTATTTAACCAGAAAATTCATGGCCAGTTCTCTTTCTTTGGGTAAAAGTAGTTGAAACAGCATCTTCTTCCTTTTCCTTATCTCAGGGCCATGTATCTTCTCCCATTTCTAGCTAATATGCTTCTCTTACATGGTAGCTTTATATATTTCCATATTTACAGTTATTCTGAGGACATTTTCTGCATCTGGGTTACCTAATCATCATCAGCAATTAGTTGGATTTTTTTCCCTTGGAGCACTGCAGTGACAGCCTGCAGAGGCTGGAAGAAACTGCTTCTTGTATGAATCTGAATTGCTTCTCTGTACTCTATAGGCAAAAAATCAAATGTCAATAAATTCAAGAAGGTAAATAAGTCCTGATACATTTTGTTAGGCACAAAGAAGGGCAAACTTTACAGTGGAGGAGTGAAGTTCTTACCTACTCAATAGCAATCCTGATTTAATCTGAAATTCCATACCCCAGCTATCCTTGCAGGGCTATATTTGCCCCTGGGTCTCTCTAAACACAGTTACATTAACTGTCTGTTGAGTTGGCTGGAAATAGGTGTCCAGCAAAATCATCTGATACTCAATGATTTTCTGGCTCAGGGTGAATCAGTTAATTTTGCCTAAATGTAGATTGACCTGACTACACTGAGTAAAGAAAATCTGCCTCTCCAGAGAAGCATATAAGTGTGCTGGAAGCAGAAGGCTCTTTCTGGATTTCCACCCTGATGAGGCTGCAGGGACTTGTATGAAGAATGCAAGTCTTTCTGCTTCCAGCAACAAAACACATGCTCACCAAAGCCAAACTGCCTATGTGCACACTCTGCACAGCTGTGCAGTGAGGGGGAGGCCCTTGGAAGCAATACCAAGTCTGTTACATATTTGCTCACAAATCCAGGCAATGGAAGCCTGTTGGGTTTGAGACCTTCTGTACCAGACCTTCTTTAAGGGAAAAACCAAAATGGCCAAAGCTGCTTTTACCAAATCCTGACGTTGTTTGTTTTGGAACAGCTCCCCCTCCAACAGCTCTTTTCAGCTAAGAATGGCCCAGGTTTGTTATTTCAGCAGGACAAGCTGTCTCTCATTTGGGGCTGTTCAAATGCTCAATATTCTCACATCACTTTACTCATGTTTTTTCATTCAGTCTCCTTACCTTGATCCACATGGTCTTAGGAGCATTAGCCCGGATGTTAGCATGGTGCCAGGAGAGGTACTCGTCCACCCGGGCCCGTTTTTGTATGTCTGAGGGGTACCAGTGGTCGGGGGTGTTGTACTTTCGACTCAGATACAGCAGAATGGCAGTGCTGCTCACGTGTCAACAGGAGACAAGAAAGGGGTCAGGCAGTTACGATGCAGAATGCTTTTGCCTAAGCTCCCTCTTCTGCTCCTTCTTAACTTGTTGCTTCCACTCAAAAGCATTCAGATCAGGATTTCCAGTGGAGTCTAGGGACTATATAAAGGCATCTAATCCATGTTGACATCAGTGGCCCTTAACCACCTTAGCTTCCATGAAAACTTTAACCTGCTGGAATATCACAGCACTGTTCTATGGTGCTGCTGGATGGCACAGGGGTAAACAAACAATAAACCTCCATGATCATCCATCAGTTGTGGTAACTCCACTTGCTCCTTGACTGTTCTGACCCATCTCTCTGAGACCTGCGCTGTTACTCTGCTTGTGTACTAAATGAAACTCTCTGATGGGTTATGCTGCCTTTTCATCAGGTCTGTCTCCAGCCTGCAGCTTCCACTGAAGTCAGTGGAAGTCTCAGCAAGGAAACCCTACAGAATCTTTTTGTGTTTGTCCAGATGTTTATACTTTCACTAACTGGCAGAAGTCAGATGGAAAAATGTCTTAGTCATCTGCAACAATACTTAGGCTGTCACCACAAAAAAAAAAGATGCCATAGAGAATGTGCTGACAAAATGGAAGAAAATGCAGACACCCCTACCATGCTGATACTACTACAGTTCAATTATTTCAGTGTTATGACACCAATAATCAGTCTCCATATTAATCTGTTAAAGTAAAGCCTAAATTTTATCTCTGTAGATGTTCACTCAGCCTTTATGACTAATTTAGATGAACAGAATTCTTTCCTAGAGTAAAAGGGATTTCTTTTCCTAGGGTGAAAGGGATTTTTATAAGCCTTAAACATTTCCCAGAAATGTTTATAATCCCATTTTGAGGTAAGTGCATTCAGGATGAGATCAAGAAGCTAAGTCAGCTGAGTTGTTTACATTCTGAAAGATAATTCAAACAGAAAATGGAAAGAGATCAAATGAGGTTATACTATTAAAAATAACCAGCATGTTCATATATTCTGTGATCTTTAATTATTCCATGGGAATGACATCTTCTGAATGCAGCACAGATTGCTGGTACCCAAAGAAGTCTAAGGACTGAGTTCTTACCATTCTGCAAGGGTGAAGTCTCCATCCTTCAGTGCTGGTACTTTCTTCAAGAGGCTGACTTTGCCAGCACCTTCACTATTTGATGGCCCTAAGAATACGAACAGACAAGTCTGAGGTTAGAAGTGCATCTGCCAGTGCATGATAAATACCTGCAGCCAACTGCATGATCAGTGAACTGTGTGAGGTTTTCCTGATATGGTCGTAGCTCACAATTGAAAGGTAATGAGATGGCAGAGTCAGTGTAAGAGCTGTCTGCAGAGGGCAGTCGGCTCAGGCTGGGTACACGGCATGGAGCAGTTTATAGTCCTGTACAGGAGTTCTATTGCTTGACTCAGGTACCAGGATACTTGCAAAACTTACTGACAGAGTGGACATTTGCTAGGGGCAAAGGAGCTCAGATTCTTCAACACTGCATCACTCCTGACTCGGTGTTACCCCTGGCTCCGAATGTCAACCTACTTCTGACAGGAAAATGCAGGAGGAAGACACCATCCTGTAAGAATTTAAACTCCATGGTTCCTTGGAGGAATTAACAGCTGACTATCTAATTAGGATTTCAGTTTCCCACTGCTGGCACCAGACTTGCCAGTCAGCACTTAAATGCCAGGGAATGATACAACAGTCCAGGAACAACTAAGTAAGAAAAGCTGTGAGAAATTTGTTTGCTTTGCGTGTTTTAAGTGCTCCTGAGAAGGACATGTGACATTTGGGGTGCAAATCCTGATCAAATCAGCATGACCAGCAGGAAGTCTTGTACAAAAATCCCTTTGTTCAAAAACCAAAACAAAGGATCATTAACTTACAGTGATCTCCATCTCTAAGAACTATTTGTACGCATTGAAGAGACAATGGCAGTGTCTACTTTACTGGACAAATGTGCAGCAGGAAAGTCTGCAGGAAATAAAACCAGCCTCTGGACAAATGAGTTTATTTGCAGCTGGTTTGGGACGGGGTGGGAGAAGGCAGGTTGCTGCATTACAATTACAGATTGATTTCCATATATTGATTTCACATAATGAGTTAAATCAAGCATACCTTACCACCTGTTCTCCTTTCTAGCTGACTGGCCTCTACCCAATTTCTTCTTTGACAAGTGCATTTTTAAAATTCCAGTGTAAGTAGCTTCATGAGAGACTATGGTTTACATTCATCTGCTGTTTGAAGGGATTCAACCACGTATATTCCATCGCATTAGGAAAAGTCTCTGGCTACCTGCTGTGACAGTGGCCTCTAGTTTAGCTGGGTAAGAGATCCTTCTGCACAGCAGAGCCAGGCAACACTGTCAGGAGAGGTAGGAAGACAGAGCTTCTTAAGAATAAGAATAGCCTGACAGAAAGTGCAAATTAAGCCTAATAATTGAGAAAATGGAGTATAAAAATAAAAATGCCCAAAAATCAAGCCAGCAGGCAAAGTACAAGGTGCCTCACCCCTGTGATTTGTGTCACAGAAACAGCAAGGCAGATGTAAATCTATGGTCATGCTCAGGGAAAGTGCTTGGTTCTGTGCTTTTAGAAGGGCTCCAAAGGCCGGTGGTCATCACACACCCAGCTCTGGTGAGATCTGTAGTGTTCAGCTGGTCCTTGGAAAAATGCAGTAGAAATTTGCCAGTCAGTAATGCTTACAGCTAATGAGCAGTTACTTGTCAGACCCAGCTATTTGGTTGTCCTGCTGCTGTGTTTATTATCCAGGGCAGCAGGAAACTAAGAAACAAGGACATGAGAAGTAAGCAGTGTGTGAGGGCAGCCTGAGTCAGATTTCAGACAGCTTTCATCATACAGCAATCCTAGCAGGAATATTGAGCATATTTGTTCCTGATAGGACTAACATGCCATTACAGCAGGTTGAACAGTAGGTCAGTGCCTGCTACACAGCCTGCGCCACAACCCAGAGATGGCATCATTTACTTTGGTTTGTACAGGGTCTTTGCACACGAACATAAAAGACCTGCGCTGAAACTCTGCAACTGAGCTGTGAACTGGTAAATGCCTTGGTGTGAACACTAACTCCAGACTGCTTCATTGGGACCCACTGCTTAGTGTATGAAAATAGACCAATATTTGTATTTGCAGTTTAGCAGAGTTTAAGCTTGTGCCTCTCCTCCAGCCAGCAGAGCCAGCCTTTTTGTTTAGTGGCATTAGGTGGCCCATCTTTATAATTTCTGTGATGTTGGCTTGACTTATGGTTCTGTTTAACATCAGTTGTATCTGGTGCAATTAGTTCTTGATGATCCCCAAGGATGGATGGATACACACACACACATAGTGTGTATTGTTGGGCTTTGAGGTGTAACTTTAACAAGCAGAGTATACACAGTCACATAGCAGGGCAGGCTGCACACATGAGGAAATCTTAAGCATAAGTCATAGCACAGGGAAAGAAGTTTATTGGTGGGTGAAAAGAACAGTGGAGAAGATTTTACAGAAATAGAAGGGGAAAAATCCCAGTCTATTTGCCAGTCACATACCTGTCTAATCATCTCCTCAGCCATGTGTTTCCAAGTAATATACTTTGCCTTAGGCACAAAAGTAACGATTTACTAGGAAAACACAACATTTAACTGGGCAATAGTCATACAGCTGGACGAGCCTGAACAACAGAGTGTTTCTGCAAAGTACAGCATTCCCAGAGCACTCCTCGGCTGTCACTGTGACTAATTTGCTAGAAATGGCTAGAGGAACATTCCTTGGAGAGCCACAAAAATAGATGCAGCAGAACTACGAGACTGCTCTGGGAACAGGAGCCGTACGGTCAAACCACTGCGTTCAATGCCCCTGGGCAGCGCAGGGATTCAGCATCACTCGGGTGACCCTGGGAGCTCGTCCTTCCCTCCCACCGGGCTGAAGGACGCGCTGCTGTGCCGGGAGGCGAAGGAGTTCCCCCGGGGGCCGTGAGAGCAAACCCCCGCCAGGTCCAGGGCCGCAGCGGCGGGCTCAGGCTGGCCCCCGCCCGGGGATCGCGTTCCAGCGCCGAGCGCTCGCAGGGCCCGTGCGGTCCCTCCCCGCCCGCGGGGCCGCCGCCCGGGGACAGGCTCGGCCGGGCAGGGCCGGTGCCCGCCGCGGGGACCCTCCCGACCCCTGCCCTGCCCTCACCTGCGCGTGGCTGCTCCGCGCCGCTCCCCGCCGCCGGCTTCTTCCCCAGCACCGAGTCTGCCAAGAGCCAAGAGAGGGGCTGAGCCCGCGCCCCGCCGGGCTGCGCCCGCCCTGGCCCCGCCGCCTCGGGGCAGCGCGGCGGCCGCGCCCGTCCCACCTTTGAACAGCTCCACGTGCTTGAACTCGAAGGGGATGTTGTTGCTCCGGGCGAAGATGTAGATGGAGCGGCAGGGCTGCGAGAGCAGGTCCAGGTACAGCTCCAGCCCCATCCCGACCCGGCCCGCCCTGAGGGGAGCTGCCGCGGCTCTGCCGCCGACCGCCCGGAGCCGCCCTGCATGGGCCGGCGGGGGCCGAGCCGCGCCGGGCGGGAGGTGCCCTCCGTCCCTCCCTCCTCCCCTCCCTCCCCCGGGCCGCGCCGGGCGGGGGGCGGCAGCGCCGGCTGTGCGGGGCGGGGGCCGGGGCCGGGGGGAGCGGATCTGCGCCCTGGGGGCACCGCGGAACGCCAGTCTCTTGCGGGGCGCGCACTAGAGAGGGCCGGAGGACCCTAGGAGAGCCCTCCCAGCCCGGGCAGAGGCGAGGAGGCACGGCCGGAGTTGGGGCAGGGGTTACAGAGTTCCCCTTCCCACAGCGTCAGGCAGCCCTGGCCTGCTGTGGCTAGCACCGTGTCTATTCATTTTCCTTCAGAAGGGAAGGTGACATGTGAGTAGTGATAAACTGCGAGTAATGGTCAATTACCAGACTCAAAAGAAAGGCTGGCACTAAGCAGAGAGGGGGCTGTCACTCCCCTCTGCAGCCTTGGCTGGCACTGCAGGGGCTCGAGAGCCACTGTCACCCACAGCATCCCACTGTGACTCTCACAAGGTAAATGCTGAGTTTTGTGACACAGTTCTGCAGGGCTGTGCCACACTGCAGACAGGGCCTTTGCACAATGTCCTCTAAGCCAGCGTTAATCACGCACCGCCAGATCTCAGTATGGTTTTCAGTTCAGAACATAATTCTTTGGTCACACAGTGTCTGCCGAGTGCTGCAAGGTGACATCTGAATGGCAGTGAAGTGTGGAGGACTTCTCTGTGGGCATTCTGTCTGCATACTCACTCAAAGTGACTTTCCTCTCTCCCTAGTATTTGTCACTTCAGATTTTCATACAAGTGGAGGAAAACTAAAGAAGCTTAGACTCAATTCAAGCCCTTGCACAGAGCCCACAGTGTTTCACAGCTATATGATTCTGGAAGGTGACATGCTGGCTGAGTACAGGGACTTCTGGAGCAGACAGAGCAACTGAACCACTCAGGGCAAAGTCACCCCCAATCAAACCCACCTCAGCTGTGCTGACACCTTGTTATCAATGTTGTGCCAGAGAGCTTGTATGTCATATACAACTCTTTGGAAAGAGCCATGGGAATCTCAGGGAGAGGGAACTGGAGGATCAGTTGCTCTTTTTCTTGTGTAAATGGTGGTGAAAAGGGTGGTGAACAGGCTTGGGTACTGACCTGGGAACTTGTGGACTAGATAAATGACAAACTGGAACACTTCCAGGGGTTTAGAACTTTCAGATTTAGAACTGTGCTGTAAGAATTCTTCTGTTTCTCAGCCAGAACAAGGAGAGGGGTTGTGCACGCCCTTCACTTCCCCTGCAGCACAGTTCACCCTCTAGGGCACCTGCATGCAGCACCAATTCGCTGGAGATCAAGGCTCGTAGAGTATTGTGGCAGGTGCTTGAGTTCAAACTCCTTCAGTGCAAAGGAATCTTAAATGTTAAGGGAGTGGGGAAAAGGAGCATTAAAGTGGCTCTGCACAGGTCATAGTCAGAGAAGTCTTTGTGCTTCAAAGTGCTTCCATGTCCCTACTCTTAGATATCATTGAGAAGAGTGTTGATCTCAGCAGTGTGCAGTAACATTAGCAGTGTGGGTTCACTTTGCTCCTTTATTCATGGTTCAGTTGATCCATTAGTCCTATCTGAACTTCAAAGATCTTTTCATGTGCCTCCTGGAAATGTTCCTTCCTTGAGTTTTTCTCCAATTTGCTGACTGCACTGCTCAGCCCACATAACCAAAGAGGTATTTTTATCTGGTTGTGTTATAGGCCATTTGATTGATTATTCCTGGCTCCAGGCTAGTGCTTCTAGCACTGTATTTTCATTGGACTCCATCACCTCAGACCATTTTTCCTTCCTTTATCTATCTTCTATGTCAGCATTTTGGAAACAAAAACAAGACAGAAAAAATGCATTAAGTTTTGCAGTTTATTTCTTAATCATTTAGAAAAAGTCTCAGGATGTTTTTCTGTTCTTTAAACATTCCTCCTATTTTGTGTGTTCCAGTGTCATTTTATTCCAGAAATCACAGTTTCTCACTTATTTCCAAATAGCCCTGGCAAGAATTGAGGAAATTGAATCAAACACGTTCGATTAAACTGACACATTAAGCTGACAGTGGAGGTGTAACCCCTCTCCCTTTTCAGGGTGAAAGGGGAGTGGACAGTCAACAGACCTTGTACCAAGGCAAGCAAAACTCTTGCACAACCTGTTGAGTTTTAGCAGACAGTTCCCAGGGCTTTCAATCTAGGAACTGGAACCCAGCAAGATCCAATGACACAGAATAACACAATGTGGAGGAGGAGAGATAGCAAAAGGCAAAGTACAAGGATGAGCAGCCTTATCTCCACGATCTAGAGAAAAAAACAACACAGATTTATCTGTTTTATAACTCTCTGGTCATCCAAGGAGTTACTCTACAGAGGTGCTTTGTCCTGTGAGTGTAGAAAATCCCAAAATGCCACTGATCACTGTGTACACACCAGGCAGAGACTATGGGAAAAACAATTTAAAATGTCTTCCTCTCACCATGACCCGGCTGGAGTGAGGCAAGTGTGCTTATCCTTTATGAAACAGCAGTGGAGGAGCACCAAAGAGCCAGCTCTGAACATAATTCCAGCTTGGTTTTGAAGGCAGCCGTCCTTGCAGGAGTGCAAAATGGGTGACATTTAAGGAACTTGTGCCTTATTCCAACAAGCAGAAAATTGGCTCAAGACTCTTACATGGAGCTCTTGTGCTACAAGTATCATAAATAAAAAAGTTTGCAAAAAGCCGTTTTATTTGCCTTGGCTTGTGCAATGGTTTGCATGCAGAGCAGCCCTATCTGGAGATTCTGCAGGGAGATGTGTGTCACGAAGGGCTCCGCTCCCAAGTCCATTTTGAATATGGCTTTTGGTTTTGATTATTTCTCTGCTCTGCTCATACTTGAACAGAAGATGTGGGAAACATTTACGGTGCTGGTAGAAGTTTGCTTTTTACATGAAAGGGAAAAGTTGAAAGTCAGGGAAGGTATAAAGGTGCCAACAGCGGAGTGCAGAAAGGCTGAGCAGCCTTGGTAAGGCAGCGAAGGCACCTCTTTAATTGCAGGGGTGCAGAGCAGCCCAGCTGGTGGCTGTGGTAAAGCTGCAGGGCAGGAAGTGGTTGTGGTACAACATAAACAGCTCTTGAGGCTCAGCACTGCTGCCAGCTGCAGCAGGGCAACGTTGTCAGGGATTGCTGCTCAGGCACCAGCCATGCAAGCACTCTTAGGGCCAGAGGAGAGCTGCTGTCATTGACCTGACTCACTGGCATGCAACAGGCCCTTCTCAATAAATTTACCAATAAAAAATCAGGTAAGAAGACAAATATCCCTACATGTATCAGCACTGAAGGAGTTTGAGGGCAACTGGGCCTTTTCACCACCGACCTTTAGTTTTTTCTGTAGGTTGGAAGGATGGAAAGTAAAGGGAGCAGCCTGCTTGGCTCCTATGGCTCAGCCCACAGGCATGTGCATTGCAAACTGTGGTTCATGTGGCCTTTTGAACTAAAGGGCAGGTTTACTCAGGAAACAAACAGGAAAGCCAGCTGGCTTATTCCCCAAAAACAGTAGATCCAACTGAAAGAATGTGTGAGACTTTGAGCAGCTATATTCACCATTTCTGGGCACTGTAATGACTTGCTTTCAGATGACTGATGTCTCACATCCAGAATACTGTGCAGCCTTCCCCATGGATGGTGTAACCAGCAGCAGAGACAGTGTTCCAGATACAACCACAGCTTAACAAGGAGGGGAGAAAAACAATTCTGCAAACTGGAACCCTCCTCATGGAGGCCTGTACCTGGAGATGGGAGGTCACAGAGACAGGAGAACAGGAAGGCAGGAGGGGCACAAAGGGACACAAGCAAGAGGCTATGAAGGGTGCTGCACAGGTGTGGAGGATAACTCAATGTCTGCTTCCTTCCAAATCCTGATGACAAATCCAAACAGATCTACAACACCTGGCAAATGTAGCCATCAGCTTTACTGGAGGATCTGACAAGAATGAAGAGTAGTGGAGCATTAACTGTGTTTGGGACATTCCTCAGCTCACATACTGAGCTCTTTGTTCACCCAGGGCTGGCCAGCACAGCTCCCTCTGCTACCAGTGCTGGCCCAGCCACCGCAGCACTCAGTGCCGACAGCCTGGCTGAAATGGTTTCTGTTCAGCTGACAAACCACTCTGGGAAAGGGACAGACCACAGATGTGTTTGCAGAGGGGACCATGTGGTTGGTAGCAGTGTGACCAAGAAAAGCAGCTTTTTTCCACTTGTGCAGGGTGTTTGTAGAGTGTAGCATGAGTCTCTGGTTGAGGAGCTTTATTGACCCTGTCCTTCCCAGAAACTGCAGGTGTCCCTTGGGTACCAGCACAGCTCCCTGCTGCTGGGCACTGTGTCCCTTTGCTCTCACAGGTGATGCAGCAGCATCTAGTGGCCAGGAGTTCCAAGAGCTCTGGCAGGATTGCCACCGGGGGGTGTGTCTTGACCTGTGCCTTTCTTAAAGAGCAAAAATCTTCCAGCAAACTGTTTTCACTTTGCAAAGTGAAAACCATCTGCTACAATGATTTTTCCTTGTTTCAGACACACCTGTTCTGACATACCCTCAGGAAACCCTTGCTCTGGCCTGGAAAACTGAGAACAGAAATGGAGAGGGCAGCTCTGACTGGCCCCCATTCCCACACAGACTGAATCACCTCAGCTCTGAAACAGATCTAGTGGTACTGGAGCATGAAAGAAAAGCCTACAGGGCTACAGCTCCCATGCTGCAGCAGACGAGAGGGAAAAGCAACTCATGGCAGTCTAAAATGTATTTTTGTTCCCTTCTGAGTTGTAGAAAGGCTGTGAGTGAAGGGAAGTGCATTTTGTGGAATGGTGTTTCTGTATGATTTTTAGAGGAAATGTTGAAAGACTACAACGAGCCTTCAGAAAACAATCCATTTTATTAGAGCATAACCCTCTAACTCTGGCTGACCTGCTTTAGGAGCTGCTGTTTGAAACTCTCCATCAGCTCAGGTGCGAACTGATCAGCAGTCAAGTTCTTAGCGTTCATGATGTCTTCATGGGCTTCCTGGAAGAGCTGCTTCCCCACAGCTTCTTCCACCCGCCTGCGCCACTCCATTAGCTTCGGCCTCTCCTCAAATAGGTCATAACCAGCACACACAGGCTGCAGAGACAGAGAAAGCACTCAGAAGCGAGGCAAACAAGGCATTTACCAGGGATGGGCCCAAATGAAAGATGGATATGCTTCTGGCTCAAGTCAGCAGACAGTCATCACATTAGGTAGAGCTCATCTCTGGCTCTTAAGTCATAGGAAACAAGTGGTGACATCCTCAGCAGCTGCTGTCCCTTGGGACATGCAGCAAAGAGCTCTGCATATTTAACCTAAGAACGGTCTAATGCAGAACATGGAAGTCCATGAACACCAACACAGTTCTTCCAAATATCTCTACTTTCCTGCCTAGTTTGTAATTTATCCTCCTTTCCTGATGAATTCTGTCCATATTTCTACAGAAAGAACTGTTTCATCAAAGTTGGTGTTCCCCAGCAAACTTAATTGTGGTCAAAGTCAAAAAGGAACAAGACTTAACCCCACAGAAGGTCTGCTATTACAGAGGTAGGGGTGCAGCAGCCACCCCTCGGCCTTGCCTGCTCACAGCCTGATTCATATCCAGCAGTGCTGGGGTTGATGCTCACCTGCATGAGCTCCACCACTGCTACAAGGTCTGCCAGGGAGATCTCGCTGCCTGCGATGAAGGGCTTGTCCTGCAAGAACTTTTCCTCAAACTGCTTCAGGACAATGTTCAGCTCCTCAATAGCAAACTCCAGTTTCTCTGGAGGCAATGGCTGGCCTGTGAGGAGGGGCAGCAGCACCTGGCAGGGAGAAGAAACAAGTTGCTTTTTATGTTTTTCCTTCCAAATCTAGTCATCACCCCCTCACTGCCACCTTCTGAGGATCCCTCACCAGCCATGCACGAGAACAACTAGAACTGCTCATCAACCTTGCCAGGTTAACATTAATGTCAGTCATTACTTCCTGTCTCTCCTTGTCTCCTACCTAGAAATCTGAAAATTCAGCTACAAGAGTCTCCTCTCAAGGGAAGACTGTCATCTACCAGAAATTGCATTTTGTTTTCCAGAGGGAGGTTATTTCTTTCCATGAAGCCAGGCAGCCAGCAATGAGCTGTGTCTGGTGAGAGCTTCTCATCCAGGATGCGTTTGCTCTGGACCTTTGCTGCAGCGTGAAGGATCCAGGCCACCTCAGTTAGGCTTGGTACAGCAGCCATGTCAGTTTTGTTCCTATCTATCACCTGGTTTGTACATTTGCTTAGAAAGGCCCTGCACACAGGCAGGCAGTTTCACTCATAGTTCTTAGCACTTTATTTTTGATATATATAATGGTTTTACCTTGCTTAAGAATAGCTTGCTCCCCTTTGCACGGATGTTGGCATGCTGCCAGGACAGGTACTCATCAACTCTAGCCCTTTTCTGCAGGTCAGATGGGTACCAGTGATCAGGAGTCTTGAATTTGTGGACCAGGTACAGGAGGATTGCAATGCTGCCCAGGGAGAAAGACAGACCAGTGAGCTGCTCAGCTGAGATTAAAGCACCTCATCTTTTCTTTCCCCCCCAAATTTTGCACTGTTGGACAAGCAGCAACTCAAACCTGATGTGAGTCAGGAGGAAGTGCAGCAAGGCACAGCACAGGAGAGAGATGGCTCTGGCTCAGCCAGCTGCTTGTGGACAGCAATTATCTGACATGAGATAATTGCCCAGCGAGACAGGCGTGGTCCACTGGTACAGTTACCCCATCAACATTTTTGAGCAAAGAGAAGCTGCAGAATGGGCTCATACCAAATCCGAGCTCCACGTTGCCTGGCCATCCAGCAGCAGGTGCTTTATGTTGGATTTCCTGCCCTGACCTACAGCTTCCAGCTGCAGGCAGGGAGCAGGAGGACATGTGGACAGGTATTTGAGTTCAGAAACACAGCCTACATGCAAAGTAGCTCCAAGCAGCAGCTTGTTGCACTATTAACACTGTTCAAATTGCTTACATAAGATAGCTTCTCTTGAAACACAAGAGAATGTACAAGTGGAACACAGGATATGAAGGAGACAAAAAACTGCCTGGGCTGGATTCCCAGCAGTGCACTGGCAGAATCCAAGCACTGGGATAAACAATACTGCAGTAGCTGATTGAGCTTCTTTGAGCCTCACCTCTCTGCTAAGGTGAAAGAACCATCCTTTAGTGCAGGCACCTTCATCAGGACATTCACCTTCCGGAACTCCTCTGTCTTGTGCTGCCCTGAGGAGGAAAATGGGAAAGTTTTAGTTGGCAGGGATACTCAGGACCTGTTTGTAAACACCTGAGGAGTTTGTGGGGATCATCTAGCTTCAAGATCTTGTTTTTGATTGTACAAATACAGCCTTGTATCAAGTTTATAACCAATGAGTAAGTGCTGAGGATGAGTAGGGGGGTTCCCCTGTGATATCAGTTTACTTGCTTATTGCCTGCATACCAGACCCACCTCTGGACCAAGAGCAGGATGTTTAGAAGTCCTTTCATACCAACAGCACTTGTCAACTTGGGGCTCTATCCACTCCAAGTTTGTGCCTGGAGGTACCTGTCCTGTACAAACCCAGAGGGAGCACAGAGCAACTTGGAGGAAAGGGATCTCACTATCAGAAACATGAACAACAAGGATAGTGAGAAAGCAGATTTTTTTTTCTGGAAGATAATGTAATTTATATTCAACTCTCTTTTTAAAGTCCACAAATAGAAATAAATTTCTGTGATTCCATATAAAGCCATGGGTACTTCATTACAGATCTTTCAGTTAGCTCCTGTGCATTTTGGATATCCTTTGTCAGAGCAAATATAGATTTGAGGTTGCTTTTAAGTAATCTTGTAGGTCCTACTCAAGAGGTAGGCAGAGTGAACCTGACAGGAGAAGGTACTTTATTCATCTGAGGTCTCAGTGTACTCCATCATGTCTAAAACCAGTCCCAGAAGCCTTGTTTTATGTGACTTGTTTGTGACAGCCTTTTCCAGCCACTCGCTTCAGTCACATGTGGCTGCCTGTTTATTCAAGTCTCTCTAATGTGTAACTAACCTTGTGCCACGTCCTGTTACGTGAGTCATCTGAGAATCTGTGTGCCAGAGGAGATGCTCTGGAAGGAATTTTATCTTTTCTAATACTTGGCAAACCTGATTTGTGACTATTCTTCTGTCACTTGGCTTGAAGCCCATCTCCCCTACCCCTTTCAAAAAGATGAAGTTTGCAGATTCGAGATCCTCAGGTGTCCTTTGGATGTCATGTGGTTCCAGTCCATTCTCACTCTTCTCACTCTTTCTACCCCTTTCATTGACACCTCCCCTACTGGGGGCCCAAGAGCTTTCCTGGGGCATCACATCTAACCTGCCAGCTCAATTCTGAGCATCAGTTCCCTCATCTTGTCCTTATAAACCGTGCAGTGGCAGGTACCAGTGCAGTGAGGCATCCCCCACTGTGGTACCCAGTGCAGGCACCTGGGGCACTTCCCCATGGCATGGGAGGTGCAGGTGCTGCAACAGGATGGGATGCACCTTTAGCATTCCCATAGACCAAATCACCCATCTTAAATTCACAGGCCAAAGGCAGACACTGCTGCCAAGGGGCACAGAGCACTGGGGAACTGTGATTTAATTCACTTTCCTTCATCTGCCTCCCCCTATACCTGTATTGCAGTTGTTCCAGGCTCTTGGGTACCCTCATTCCTTGCCTGCCATTCTCCTCTCCTTTGTTCCAGTGTCTCACCACAACACTTAATTTATTGGGAAAGAAGGGGAAGGACACAAGATGAGCCAGCCCCCAGCTACAAGCAATTGCAAAAATTTTTGCTACGAGACAAGTGGGTGGAAAGCCACAGTAAGGTACAACCAACACACAGCTAAGGTGTGCAGGGGAACACCCAAAGACTCAACCACAACATGCCTGAGGTTTGCAACAGGTTGGAGCTCCTTTTGTTCCTTTATCAATTTCAGCCCCAGGAGCCGTCTCATGTTTCATTGTTTTTAAGCATTACTTACTGAGGCTTTTTAATGCCCAATACATTACCTTAATTTAAAATCCAGCAGATCTCTGGAAAGGTTGAAGGATAGTTGTTACCAGCTTCAGTTACAAAAGAGGAAGATACAGATCTTTGGGCATCCTTCGGTGAAAACACATTATACCCCTTGGACAGGCTCCTACCAGATATCAGTTGGTTTTAACCCAACTAAACCACCTCCCTTCTTCATTTCTCAGTGTTCAGATCGCTGGCAGCTGCACTGTCTCGCTCCACAGCCTTCACAAGCCGGTCCTCAACCCTCTCAAAATAACTTGACCACAAACCGCTTGACCCAATGGAACCCCCAGAGGGGCAGCCCTACCCCTGCCCTACCTGCACATGGGGACAGCTTGGCAAGCTCGTGCATGAGGAGCCTCCCAAGGGGGTGTTAACCCCCGCCAAGAGAAGGAGAGCTGCTCTGCAGCAACCGCTGCTGCTTACCAGAGCACAAAGTTGAATTAGCAAACAAGAACCACACAAAACCCGGCTGTCCTCGCCCATGCTTGCATGGCCCATCTCTGTAGCTTTTTGTTTCCATCTAAATGGAGAATGGCCTCAGAGCTGGCACATCCTGAGCACTTCTCAGAACAGCGTCTCCTTTTTCAGAGACCCATTTTCTGCTGGGGTGGGGCCGATTTCAAAGATATCGCATGCCTTTGCAGAGTCCTGTTTGCTGCAGAGGAGCACAGGCACTCAAATCAGTACTTAAAAAACAGGGTTGCATTGAAGAATGAGGAATTGTTTTTGTGTAGGCACCAGGAACCCTCTGCAGCGGGAGGTGTAGAACAGAACCCTCTCTCAGCATCTCACACTGTTGGGGACAGTGAGTGACCCCCTTGCTTCCACCCGCAGGCTGTAATTCGCCACTCGGGAGTGGCGAAGGGCCCGGGGGTGCCGGCGCGGGGAGCAGCGGGGCACCGCTAACCCGGGTGGGCTGGGGCCCCTTGGGATACAGGGTCCCCCTCGCCTCCCCCCGGCCCCGCTCACCCTTACGCAGCTGCACCCGCTTGAACTCGAAGGGGATGTTGTTGCTCCGGGCGAAGATGTAGAGCGCCCGGCAGGGCTGCGAGAGCAGGTCCAGGTACAGCTCCAGTCCCATCGTGTCGCTCCGGCTGCTGCTGTCGCCGCTGCTGCCGGCGCCCGGTCCCGTTCCGTGCCCTGTCCCGCCAACACCGGGCCCGCCCCCACCGGGGCGGGGCGCCAGCGCCGGGCCCTCCTCCGCTCCAACAGGCGGAGCCGCCGGCCGGAGCACGGCCGCGTCAGTAACTCACAGGGCGTGGGTGATGGCAATTTCGGGGCAAAGTGTCAGCTGGGCTCTGCCACCTCACATCTGATCTCTGGCTTGGCCCAATAACTACCTTTAATCCCTTACTGATAAAGAAGCCACAGCCGGGCTCAAGGGACATGGGTGCTCAAGAAGCAGATCTGGTTTTGCCTGTGGGAGCTGCCAGCCCTTGCACAAGAGGACTTTCCATTCCTGTGACTCCAGCACCAGCCCAGACACCCGTGCTATGGAAAAACAACTGGGGGGCAAGCAGTCACAGCAGGAAAACACACTGCTTCACTGCTATGAAACAACCCCACATTGCTCCCATCTTCAAAAGATTCAACCACCTTTCCCAAAACCCATTCCTTCAAGATTCCTGGTGTTCAATAATGTGTTGCTAATGCTTTGTAAAACAATAAGCCAGAACTGGAGCCATTCCTGCTGAAGGAAAAGCAAGCCTTGGAGAGCAGTTGCAGGCCGCAGCTACGTGGCAGGTCTAAGCCGTCTGCCAGGGCAGCTAAAAATACCATGGCATGTGTCAAATACAGACTTATGGCTGGCAGTGACACTAGCTGGCTCCAGGACATTCATATTAGACATCAGACATTTCAGTTTGCATTAACACCAACCTAACAATAATACCTGCTGTTACCTCTGGTACAGAATGCTGGAGGGAAACAACATGGGCAAGCAAAGGACAAGGCACAGGACTGTAACAGTGAAAAATCTCTTTAACAGTATCTCCATCCCTAATCATAAAATATCCCAAGTAGGAAGGGACCCACAAGGATTGTCAAGTCCAATTCCTGAGTCCAGGAATCTTTATTAGACAGTTTCAAAAATATATATAATATTTATTTAAAAGTTGGAGTCACTGCAACTTACAGAAGTTCTTCAAACATGCTCCTGGCTAGAGGCACTGCACAGGTGTTTATGCATTTGCAGACACAGACAGAACCATTGCCCCAGTGCAGAAGTGAGGGCCCAGCCCTCACTGTTGGAGGACAGCAGTTCCATCAGGCCGTGCTCAAGAGCTGGTGGTGGTTCTACATACGCCAGCAGGATGCAATGCAAAGTCCTCTTCAAGACAACCTGTATCTCAAAATTTATCTTTTTTTTTTTTTTTAACCAGTAATTGAACTCTGTTCACAGTGTCCTTGAAAGAGGAACAAGGCCTGTAACAGCTGACTTCAGATATGATAAGGTTGAGGAACCAACCACTCAGGGACGACTCAGCATTGCTGTGCTGGGGAGCAGCCCATGTCCTGTGCCACTCAGCAGCTTCAGTGCCACATCAGCCATCTCAGCTTCCATTTGTTCAGGCTCGTTTCTGTGCTCGCTCATTCTGTTCAAAATTAAAGTTGAGAAGGTGATTGAAAATGCCCGTGTCAGAGCCACCCAGAAGGAACTTTGGGAAGGAACAGGACAATTCAATAATGCTTTCTGCCCCAGTTCTCAAACATTCCTAGTCTATAATTCAAAATCATCATTTTTCAAGAACAGGTATTTATGAGGAATTCTCAAATTATAGAGCAGAACACTTGCTCAAATCTTGCAACACGAAGTCTGTTAATGATCCCTAGTCCACCCATCTGGCAAGGTAAATGCTACCCTGCTTTTGTCTGAAAGCTCACAACTTCCCACTGGTATGTAAAGAAGGGTCTGCAGATAATTTTTTCCTGGCTTGGGATACCCAAATTCTAGTGAGCATAGCTGTACATTACAGTCTTAAACTCTATAATGACAAAAGGTTTAATCTCTGCATTTTGCTTGCAGTCCTCTGGGTGGCTGTCAAAATCCCAGCTACAGAGGTAAAGAGAAGGGCAGAATAGAAAAAACCCACCAAAAAAATCAGAATTCTTTTAGTTGAAAAAGACCCTTAAGACCAACCATTTACCCAGCACTGCCAAACTTACCACTAAACGTCCCCAAGTGCTGCATTGACATGTCTTTTAAATCCCTCCAGGAATGCTGCCTAACTTTAACATAAAACCTCTTTTTCCCCTTCCCACCCGTTCTGAGTATTCCATAATGATGCACCCACAAATGCTGCCTTTACACTGACATGCTATTGTCTCAGACAAAAGAAAGGATTCTGGACACTAATCTTTGTTCTAAGCATGAACTGCAATAAACTGTGCAAGTTGCAGTTTGATTTCTTATTTTCTTCCCCATTTCAATTACCTTGACTGTCTTCTCAAGCTTACACAGAGCTCCCTCATATTGCTGCACCAATGGCTTCAATGAGTTGCCCTTCACTGGGTGTTTCTTTATATCTTGGATGCCAGCATCCCTCAACATCCGCAGAAACCGCCGCTCCTGCACAACAAAACAGCCACAGGAGGTGAGACACCCCACTGCCTATCAGCTAGAAAATGAGCACATTTTGGAACATGCTGCTTAGTCAGGAAATAACTGAAGTTTCCAAGCACAAATCTCAGCTGACTGGAAAAGGTTGGACGTAGTATGAACTTTATGTTTCTTATGCCCCTGCATGCATCCTTATCAAATGAATCCCAAGGCAAAGACATTACCTGAATTCTAAGGACCAAGCTGAAAGCAACGCCTGCTTCTCCTGCACGAGCTGTTCTTCCAACCCTGAAAACACAGAAAGTAGCTTCAAGTCAGTTTTGCTCCATAGTCACTGCCATTATCAACTCCAAGATGCTGACGCTGAAATTCTCCAGACTTAAGAAAGTTTGATTCCAAGCAATGCTGTGGACTTAATTTTTGTTAGAAAGATATTTGCATATTAGAGTAAAAAGGAAATCTAAAAACGCTTTTAAGCGCATGCCACCTTTGCTAAATACTTCAAAGCAAATCAAGCTCAGACATCTTCCTTTTGTTCCTGTTGTCTTACCGGTGAATGTACGTCCTGATGAACTGTGGTGCATCGTAGTTTACCACATAATTCACTCCTTTAACATCAATCCCTCGGGCAGTGGCATCTGTGCTGATTAACCTGGTTGTAAATGTTGAAAATTATAATAGTCATTTTCAGGTAACATCTCAGGCACTACACACACAAATGAAACACAAGTGTACACAGCACAACTTTGCTAATCTCTGTTCAAACTGGAAAGTCAGCCTCTGCCTCTAAGCCTGGCAGCAGCACTGCAAGTCACTCCTTATTGCCACTGGCATTATTAGTTGTCCACAGATCTCCAAGCATCACTACAGGCCTGTCACCCTCTGCTGAGCATGACAAGTTACTGGCTGTTTCCAGGTTCTCCAAGCATGCCAGACAGCTCCCAGCACAATGCAGGTTACAAACCTCTAAGGTATCTGAACATTCCATGAAAGCACGAACACAGATAGTGAGGTGAGAAATTCCAGTAGTCAAGGAGGAATTTATACACCAGGTTTGGATAAAAAGAACATCCAGAAAATAAGTATTTACCTTCCCCTCAGAGATATTCAACAGATACAATCTCATATAGCTACCAAAACCATAATGTGTATCAAACACATGGATAGAAGCAGACCTGTATGCAGTCTGAGCAGGGATTGCTTTGGTAGGAAGCTCTCACACTACATATAGTTTTAGCACCAACATCCATTTCCTCCCTACAAATACCAGATGCCCAGCACACATTAAAGTCTGTATTTGCAAAGCAGTGTGTTTTGGGCAGTTCTGTGAACAAGCATTTACATTTACTGCTTGTTATAAAACAACACATAGAAATTCAGATTGCAGCTAGATTAGAACAGGCTGAGTTACATGCAGGGCAAACAATTAGAAGTCACAAGTCCAAGTCTCACACCCATTCTGCAACAGACTCCTGCATGCTCTCTTTTAGCAGACCCCATGTAACTGTGTCCCTTGGTTCTGTTTAGCTTTTTACACTGGAAACTGCCCATGCTGGAAAACACACAGGAAACTCCTTTAAAATGCTCACAGTTGTATTTTCCCTTGTTCAAACTCCTTCATGGTTCTCTGTCTCTCATTTGGAGCTAACCGAGATGAAAACTCTGCCACTGTGACTCCACCAAAGGCTTGAACCAGCAGGAACAATCTGCAGGTAAATGGGAGAGAAACAGTCACCTCCTTACCTCTGCAACATCACTTGATACCTACAATAGTGATCTCATTAATGTTTACCTGTGAGAGGCTTCCCTGGAGTTGGTAAAGCACAACACACGGGTGAATTTCATTTTCAGCATGAAATACAAGAGGAGCAAAGGCTTGGAATTCAGGTCACAAGGCACATAACATTGCTGCAGTCAACAGGGAAGGAGTTCAGAGAGAAAAATTACTTCTTGCCAAGACTATCTTCCCTGAAATTCACTACCTATCCGTGACCTACACAGGCTTGGATGTTTTGCAGCTGACTAATAGCAGCAAAACCAGAGCCCATAATGCCACCCCCTTTAGAATAAGTCACACTTAGTCACACAGGCTGGCAGGCTACAACACAAGTGGAGACAGGAGACCTGAGTTGTTCTAATGCTCTTACTTCTCCATGGCAAGTAACAACATGCACTGCCTTCCTGTCTACAAGCTGGCCTGTATATACATGCTTTGAAATGCGTATTAGACATACGGGCAATTGGTAAGTGCTACTACATTATTATTATTACTTCATACTTCCACCCCTTGTTGCTGGTAAACTTAATCCCACATGAAGAGAGGTTAATTTAAAAAAATAATCCAGTCTTAAGCAAATGAACATTAAGTAATGAGAAAAAAAATGTGCAAAGGCAGAGCTCTCTGGGTCATAAATACTCCCAAAGCCACTTTTGCAGGAAACACGGGGAAGGCACTCATGTTTTAGGGCAAAGCCACAACTAAATAGTCCATAATTAAACAAATCTTCAAGTATAACTTATTCAAAAGAATTAACATCATACCGATAGCCCCTCAGGGAGTGTGTATTTATTATTAGTATCTTGTTCAGTATCTGTTCCATCTCTATTCTTCTCGGAATACACAGATGTGAAGAGGCGAGGCTGGAATAAATCCAGCTGCTGCAATTTCTCTGGGTCCTGGGTCAGCGTGGCTGAAAACAGCAGTTTCTGTAAGGGTATCTGAGGAGAGCAGGAGCTAAAAGAAACAGCACACAGAAACTGGGCTTTGAGGATGAGGCAAAGGAGTTCCACCACAAGTGCCTTCAGATGGTATGAGGGAAACAATGAATGAATGCTCTTTGATGCTCTTTTCCTGCCCTGGGCCTTTCCTATAGGTTCTTTTCCACCCTTGTTTTATTTTGGAGTTCACAGACAGAATGGATCAGCATTCTCCATCAAGTGTACAACCCCAATCCATTACTCCTGCACAAGTCCCTGCACCCTGGTTACCCACGTCCTCATTCTAGTCATGTCCTTCCTTGGCCACTCATCTCAGTTTCTGACACATCTCTACCACTGCTGTAAAAAAAACAGCAGCTGCAAATAGTTAATTGCAAGAGTTTTCCTCCAAATCCATTACTCAGCTTTGCCAGAGGGCATTACTATAGTTACTGTGCAAATGGATCACAGATTTGAAATATTTGTGCATTTTTTTGATGCTCCTTTAGCCTAAATAAGGAAAGCTTGGAGAATACAATTAGTCTGAAGGACATTCTCTGGAATCAGCTGTTCACTGACTTATTTTGGTGGACATTTCTCAGATGAATCAAACTTTGTGGAGCAGGGCAGTGACATCCAGGTGCTGATGTCCATGCTATCAGTTCAAAGAAATGCACTCTGCAACTTACCTGGCTGCTGTTATAGGCCCTGGTTTGGTCCTCTGAAAAAGCATGTTGGAGCCAGAGTCATTTTCCACTTGGAATGCAGCTTTGACAATTTGGTTCAGACAGTTCTGGTGCATGTCATCGATCATCCGGTCAGCTTCATCTACGATCTGAATTCACAAGGATGAAAACCACCACTTGTTAAATACTGGGAGCTTTTCTTTTCCTCTGTATCTGTAACCAGTGAGCCAAAGTGTGAGATAATGGAAGTTTCTAGTCAACAGAATTGCTTTCTTTGCCCATCCTTACTCCGAGTTTGCAAGAGCCTAAGAGAGAAGGGGAAGTGGGTGGATGCTTGGGTGTCACGAGTTGGAATAAAACATGTCATCTTGTGACTGCTGCCTCCACAACCTGGAGTGTAGACAGGCCCACGCAACAGTTCCAACAGAGATGTATTCATGTTCCACACAAGAAGAAGGCAGGAATTACTGCTGTAGCAGACACTGCCTCAGATGGGAGACCTGTGGAGGTGACTCACCAGGAAGCGAAGCTGCGTCAGGCTGAAGCCCGGCGTCTGGTTAATGTGATCCGTGAGCCTCCCTGGTGTGGCCACAACAATGTCAGCCAGGCTGCAGTAGCCTGTCACTCTGAAAGGACAAACAGCCCATCAGTAAGTCTCTCTCTTCACCATAAAGCCTGCAGCAGAGACCTTAAGGAGCAGACACTAAGGTTTTCCTACCACTTGATTAACTGAGAAATAGCAAAATTCGCATATGGACTTGACATTGGACAGCGTGCAGGGCCAGTGGTGGACACCAAACACCAGCCTCCATTGTACTGCCTCATTTTAAACAGAAAGTGTCATTCTTCACTGCTCTTTAAAAATGCTTAATTGCAGCAAAATCCCACACAGTCATTTGTACCTGTGGGCACAAGGTAAACATTCACATTCTCAATATCTGCTGGTGAAAAACCCCAAAAATCTAGTAAAATATCACAATCACAAAAAAAAGGGTAGTAAGAGATACTATGATGAAGACAGAACCACCAGAGTCCAGCATATAAATCCATTATCCAAAATCACGATAGCATGATGGCATGCTGCAATGGTCTGTATTTTGACCCCTGCTTAATGAGATTAATTAGCTTGCAGTCTCTATAAATCTTATCAAAATACCTTTTAACCTACTTTTTCTGGACAAGCATCTCCTGCTCCTTTGCAAAAGATTTCTGGCCAGTAATTGAAACGACCTTCAGACCTGTCCCATCAGTGTAAACGTTGAACACTTTACTCACCTGCAAAGAGATGGGCTTTGTCAGCTGCCACAGAATCAGCTGCAGTAAATACTTTCCATTGCATGAACATCAAACCCACTGGCAGGTCTTCAGCCTACTTCACAGAACAGCCAGAGTACTGGCTGCACCAGGCTGTCCCTCAGCCCAGCTCTGCTCAGAGATGGTGAACAGCCACATACCTGTTGTGCCAGCTCTTTGGTGGGCAGAACAACCAGAGCTCGTACGTAGCAAACCACTCGATCTAACAGAACCTGTCAAAACAAAGGCCAAATGAGTCCCTGGAAACAGGAGAATGGGGTTCTTGTACGTAACTTGGTGAGAAGAGATGGGTTTGACACATTCTCACAGTTTTATGTTTCCATTTTTCTCCCTCCACCCTCCCAACTCCTCATGCTATGCCTGCTGTCTGAGAAAAGGAGTGGGATGCTGACAAGAAGCTCCCTCAGGCAGCTTTGAGCTGAAAATCTGCTGCCTTATGTCCACAAATTCCGAGGTTTTTTGACCTAGTTTTAAGTTCAGGTTTTGCTTGAACAAAAGCAACCCCGGCACTTCCCCTACAGATACATCCCTGGGGGTTAACTCACCTGTACAATGGGTATGACAAAAGACAGGGTTTTCCCACTGCCTGTGGGTGCTGAGACACAGATGTCCTTGGGGCGGTATCCTCCCCGCCCCATCAGATACCCATTGGAGGCACTTTGGAGAATGGCAGGAATCACCTCTGCCTGAACTGAGCAAAACCAGAAATAAACACAAGCTGTATGGTTAATGAACTCACTAATACCCTGAAGATGTTATACAAAAGCATCTTTTAAATGAGAAAATGTGTGTCTGCATCCCAACGTAACCCTGATGGGCCTGACACAGCCTCACCTGTCCTTTTTACTTATTTAAGAGACAGTGTTTATTGTACTTGTTTGCAAAACTGGTAAAATAATGGAAAACAAACAAGATTTATTTTTGTTTGGATTTTTTTCTGGTGCTCTAATGAGCTGAACGAGTTCCCAGAAAGCGCTGATCAGCAGCAGAGATGGTGGAGTGTAAGGAGTTAAAACACATGCTTGGCATAAGGAGGAAAAATGTGAGGACACAAGTAAGGATTCCCTCTTTGGGCAGACCTGAGCCATTATTTCGAGCTGTATTTATGAGTAGGTAACAGACTTTTACTCAGCCTAGACAAAGCTTTGAGAAAGAAGGGTTAAATCTGGTACAATCGCTTTCATGCATTAAATTTTGTCCTATATTTTACTTCACTGACTACATAAAATATACAGGCACCAGACTGCAGGAACTCTTTAAGCCTCTTAAGAAAGGAACAAAAGCACTGTCAAGGTACCTGGAAAAAAGGACTCTATTCCATTCATTTGCAGCTTTTTCAAGAGCCGGGGGTGGATTCCTGGGACATCTCTGATGGGACAGAGATTATCTTTGATGCGTTTCTGCACTCGTTTGGGTTGAGCAAGCCACTGAGGTAAGAAGGGCTGAACCTGAGGTGAGGGAAAGGAGAACATGGCAATGCCATATGCAAAATAAACGTGTAAGAAGCATGTTTTTTCCTAACCATCATCAAAATTCAGTCAAGCATGTTACCTTCTGCACTGGCTTTGCGTCATAGTCTCCAAGAATCATCATACTGGAGGGTGGACAATTTGCCTCTTCCCCTGAGGCTGCTAAGGACAGCTCCTCCTTTGTACTTTGATTTCCTTCAGCTTTTTCACCATTCTCTTTCTTCCCTGTTTCATCTCCTTCTGTTTCCTCATCTGTCTTCTTCCTTTTATTAGACTTCTTTTTAAAGTTGTTTCTGTTTTCCTGTTGTTTGACATCTTCTTCAGAATCTGGAATTTGGATAACAGCAATACAGAACATGCCACAGAAAAGGGATGTAGGCAATATTACAACAGGGTACTTGAGTAACTTGCAGGCTCTTTTTTCCTAAGTCCAAGTGTGAAAGTCACACATTTCTTTGTTCATAAGAAAGCAACAAGACTGAGGTGATGAGACATGCTTCCCTCCTTCCCTTACACTAAACTGATCCTGAAAGTTTGCAATATGGGGCTTCCCCCCAAAAAAGAAGAACTTGGAAATATATTAAGGAAATGAAAACAAACCCAGGTAAACTGGGCAAGGTACTCAAAGAGCAACTTGTGTCCACGTTTCTGTGGAAACTGTCAACTACAATGAACTGAAATCCTACTGCCTGAGTTTATCCTTACCTGCTTCAGTCCCCTCTCGCTGCACTTTCGATTTTCTTTTATTTTCTTTCTTCTTCTTTGTGGGGCTGCTGCCATCTACTGCCTTCTCAGTACCTGCCCTTTCTTCCGAAGAGCTGCGGGGCTGATGCTTTGTCTTTAGCTTCTTCGGTCTTTGCGCACTGGGCTGCTCGTCACTCTCCCTCTTCCTCTTTCCTTTCCCTTCGCCGGGCTCAGCCTCGGGGCTCAGCCCCGCGCCCCCATGGCCTTCCCCTCCCTGGGGCTGCGCCTCTCGCTGCTTCTTCAGCTGCCGGGCCCTCGCCTGCTGCTGCAGCCGCTCCAGCAGGACTCGCGCCCGGTCCCCCGCCTCAGCTTCCTCCTCCTGCTCGTCCTCCCCGCCATACCTGAAACAGCCCAGACAAACCCCCTCAGGCACGAGCCCGCCCGCACCCAGCCCTCCGGACAGACACCCCGAGCACGGCGTCGAGGCAGCGCCCGGGGCAGGGTCAGGGTCGGGGTCGGGATTGGCGGAACAGGAGCAGGGAGCGGAACAGGAGCAGGGAACTGCAGAGCGGCCGGGCCCCGGTACCTGTTGATGCAGAACAGCGCCATGGCCACGCCGCACCGCGCGGGCGCACCGAGATTACGTCAGCGCGCCCTACGCGGCCGCGGCGGAAGGCTCGAGAAGGCGCGGGGTGAGCGCGCGCCCCCTGCCGGCGGGGGGGGGGGGGGGGCAGCGCCGCGCGCGCCCTCCGGGGACCCTGAGGGGAGGGCGGGAAAGCGCTGAGGGAAGGGACGAACTGCCAGCGCAGGGGAGCCTCAGAGCGGGACAGGCTGGGACAGAGCACAGCGCCAGTGCGGGATGGGCTGGCACAGTGGCACAGCACACCATCAGTGCGGGAAAGAGCACAGCACCAGTGCGGGACAGGCTGGCACAGCACAGCACACCATCAGTGCGGGATAGAGCACAGCGCCATTGCGGGACAGGCTGGCACAGCACAGCATCAGTGCGGGAAAGCGCTGAGGGAAGGGACGAACTCCCAGCGCAGGTGAGCCTCAGAGCGGGACACGGCGGGAAAGAGCACAGCACCAGTGCGGGACAGGCTGGCACAGCACACCATCAGTGTGGGGATAGAGCACAGCACCAGTGCGGGACAGGCTGGCACAGCACAGCATCAGTGCGGGACAGGCTGGGAGAGAGCACAGCACCAGTGCGGGACAGGCTGGCACAGCACAGCATCAGTGCGAGAAAGCGCTGAGGGAAGGGACGAACTGCCAGCGCAGGTGAGCCTCAGAGCAGGACACGGCGGGAAAGAGCACAGCACCAGTGCGGGATGGGCTGGCACAGCACACCATCAGTGCGGGATAGAGCACAGCGCCAGTGCGGGACAGGCTGGCACAGTGGCACAGCACACCATCAGTGCGGGATAGAGCACAGCGCCAGTGCGGGACAGGCTGGCACAGTGGCACAGCACACCATCAGTGCGGGATAGAGCACAGCGCCAGTGCGGGACAGGCTGGCACAGTGGCACAGCACACAATCAGTGCGGGACAGGCTGGGAGAGACCACAGCATCAGTGGGGGACAGGCTGGCACAGCATCAGTGTAGAACAGGCTGGCAGAGCACACTGAAGCTTCCCATAGCAAGTCCCTGCAGAGCTTCCACAGCACTGAGGGCCAGCCCTGCTGCCTGGAGCAGGCGGTGAAAGCAATGTGGATAACAGCATTTCACCTCAGCGAGCAAAAGCTTCCTTGCTTGTTTGGCCTCATACAGGTGGCACATCCTCAGGGGAAAGCTGCTCTGAAGCAGCAGGCACAGGGCTGGTTCAAGGACTGCTTCCACTGTGGCAACGGCAGACAGTCCAAATCCAAACCTCAGAGCAATGAGCAGCCCTGGACACCTACAGCCTCTGGGACATACCAAGGTAAAAATCACTGGAGTGCTGTCAGGAACCAGCCCCAGACACCACCACCATTGACACCACCACCATTGTGTGAAATACCGTGTCTAAGAAACATGGGCAAACCCAACACATTCCTTTTGTTTGCTTTAGGATCAGAGTGAAACAGACACGTTAGCAATTGCCCAACTCCATCTCCAACCTGCCAAAGCCTACACCACACAGCTTACTTCTAAATCTTTATTTGTTTTCTACACAGAGAAAACAGAGGAATGTTGAAGCAGCAATATTTAAACACACTAGCAAGGGGCCATCAATCTGTGAGAGTGCACGAAGTGCAACACGGGGCCATTTGTGCCGTGGTCTCTGCTACAGGGCAGGGTGAGGGAAGGTCCAGGATCAGCCTCTTCGGACAGACAGGAGAGCTCTACGCAAAGGTGGAGCCATTCCAGCCCACGTTGGCAGCGTTCATGTCGAAGTAGTTGATGTAAACCCTGCAGAAGAGGTACAGGAGGAAATAACAATGACTTTATTAACTCATTTATGTAAGTCATGAGGGAGACAGGACAACAAAACAGGGGACAGCGCTTCCCTATCTTCTGCTTGAAAAAACATCAACATTCATCTTTACGAAAAATCTGGTGGAGCCTCCAAACAGTCAATATTTCTCAGTCCTCAAAATTACACTTTTTCTCTTTTTTTGAAATACAAATTCTTAGGCAGTCAGGGACTGTCCAGACACCAGACAGCTTTTGTTTAGCAGCCTGTCAAGAATTTCCGGAGATCAACTCCTTTTGTTTCTGAGCACTGCAGTCCCTCACACGTGTCACACAGACTGGCAGCCTTGGAGAGTTAAGCAGGCCCTCAGGGCTGGCTCTGCACGTCTCCCTTCCAACCCTCATGGCAGCAGGTTCTTCCCATCCTTCATGGCTGCACACAGACCCCCTCCTGAGGTTCCGCAGCCTGCAAGGGAGCTGTTCACAGCTTGCTGGCTCCTACTTTTGTCTCTCAGCTCCAGCCTGTTACTGCTCCCCCCTTGTGCTTTCAGCCTTGCTTCATCAGAGGACAAGACATCACACCTCAGAGGCAAAAACACAACTGGGCAACTTGTCAGTGGTCTGGTGTCTTTCCCTACTCTCAGAGCAGAAAGCCATTGAACAGAGGACTCTCCAGGGAAAGAGGCAGGCACCAAACTCTTAAGTGAACATGAGAGTGCTGCAAGCGATCACTTGGTATTTTCCAAAACACGTGGAAAATTCCTGGCTTTTTTGTATTTTTAAATAAACTTTTCAATGCAGTTTCAGAAAGCCAGATAAATATGGTTAAATTGTGTCTCAGCCTTACCTGTCTGCAGATACATGCAAGTGCTTCGAGATCATATCACACAGCATCTTGGTGTAAGTCTTGTTCTGCTGCCCTCCTATTTTGCCGATGCTGTACAGGCTGCAGAGCGCGCAGGGATCAGTGGAGCCCCCGAAGGACATCATCTGGTCAGGTATGATGTGCACAGCTATGTACTGCGGGAGGGAAACACTCGGTTATAGCCTATCTGACCTGTCCTCTGCTGATGCAAATTTGCTTTAGGTACCAACTCTAAACAGAGCAGTTGTATTGGGGTCAGGCAGCTCTTCAGTGCTGCCCTCTGCGCACTTCCTAGGCCCAGGCGAGGCACAGGCCTTGCAGCCCCCCAGGGGGGGCACGGCCCTGGGGGCTGCGGGGACCCTCGGCCCGGCTCTCAGCTTTAGGAACGCGGCTGTGTGTGCACAAAGCCGCCGGCCAAACGGGCGCTCCGGCCCTCCAAAACCCCGCCGCCGCATGGGGCGGAGCGAGATAAAGGCCCGAAAACTGTGTCTGCGTGCCACAGCTCACATCCTCAAATCACGGACCGAGACGCCGGGCCTGCCGGAGAGCCTGAGCGATTCGGTCTTATCGGGCTCCGGCTCCTGGGGCTGCCCAAGAGGGGCTGCGTGGGATGGCTGAACCGCCGGGCGCTGCCCGGAGCGCTCGGTCTATCCGAGCCCCTGCCCGGGCGGGTCCGTACCACTGCGCAGCCCCGCTGCTCGAATCCCGAGCGTCAGCACAGGCGCAGCACATCCCAGCTACGCGAGCGCCGCGCTCCTGCAGGCCCGGCTGCTGCTCCAGACCGGGTCCGCGCAGCGGGAGACTCGGCGCCGCGGGGTGGAAGGGGCACAAGCTCCTTCCCCCGGAGCAGTGGGGCCGCAGGTGCTCCCCTCGGCGGCCGCGGCCCGCCCGCCCCAGGGGGCGAGGGAGCGGAGATGCCCCGGGGCCGCCCCGCCGGCGCCTCCCCTCCCGCCGGGCCCGCCGAGCCTCCGCCGCGCACGTGTTCGTCCCGCTCCCGGCGCGGGGCGGCCCCGCCGCCCGCCCTCACCTGCGCGGGCTTGCCAGTGGCCTTGGCCAGCTGCTGGGTGAGGTCGCCCAAGAGGCTGTCGGGCACGGCGTCCTTGCAGACATTGGTGTAGATGGCGAACATGGGCATGGTGGCGGCGGTGGGGGTGGTGGGGCCGGTGATGTGACCGTAACCGAGCAGCGGGACCAGCACAGTGGAGCGCGGAAGCGTCGGCGGCGCTTTTAGTGCACGGGGCCGCACCAGACGTAAAGCGGCCCCGCCCGGCAGGGAGGGGAAGGGGCGGGGCGAAGGGGAGCGGGCACCGACGCGCACCATCCAGCTCCCCGGGCTGCGGCTCTCGCTGTAGTGTGCCCACCCGTCCGGCAGCGGGTTGTTGGCCAGAGTTTTCTCCCGCTCCGCCGTTATTGCTTGGCTTTGTGGCTGCCACTGAACATTTTTTTAGGGTTTGTTGCAGGCTCCTTCCTGGAACGGAGTCCGGGTAACCTGGTATCCACGCTGTAGTACTCCCACCGGCTTCTGCAGGGTCAGGGCTAGAGAGGGATATAGGCCATAGCTTGCCAGTTGCAAAAACGGTTACTTGCCATGTCTCCGGGAATTCTTTTCTTTTGCAAAATAAAGTAACATTTGTACCGGTGTTGCTTTAACTGTGTGCAGAGCTTTAGCTCGGTGGAAGCAGAAACGTCGGCCTTGCTGGCATATTAGTTACTCTCTAACGTATTTCAGTCAAATTAAAAATAACCTATTACTCCTCAGCATCCCCATTTTCACAGCATATTTTTCTGCTGGAATAAGGCAGAAATGAGTTTTGGTTTGCTTAGGAATGAACTGGTACGTGCCTATTCGGAGGTGAGAGGCAGCAGAGCCGAGCCATATGCTGGGCTGTGTGATGTGATGCACGTAGGCTGCCAGGGCACGGCTCCCCACCCTGATTCTTGCCTGCCCCGGCGGCGGCAGCGCTGCTCTGCTGCGCAAAATGACTCACAGGAAGGCTAAAGAGGATCAGGCCCGGAGCCCTCTCCACCCAGACTTTTCACACACAGGAACCATGCACTGCTGCTGCTAGAAAGCTTGATCATGGGTACATGTTACACACGTGAGCACTCATAGCCCTGAATGAGGAGTAAGGGGTGGTGTAATATGGGAGTGCTTTGGAGTGACACAGGCTGTAATACTGAGAACTGGAGCACTTCCTTTTTTTAGTGATTATCAGCGCTTAAGAACAGCGACTAAGAACTGATTAAGTTTCCTCCCTTTGATATCTTCAGCTGCCTACCGTTGCATAGTCCCACTTACTCCTCTCACCGCCCAGATTTGTTGCATGGAGGTAGGGTGGGAATTCTACCTTTGCAGGGAGAAAAACTTGAGGACAACATCACCACTGGTGTGCTTGCTCTGTGGCCTGCCAGGCCCAGAATGGCAGCCCCTGGCTGACAGAGACATCCGCAATTTCATTCTCTTTCTCCTCCCTTACTAAGGAAGAAGCTTTCACCAAAGCAGCTTCTATTTGTTATCCCAACAAAGCATTTTTGTATGTTGAGGTGTGGGTTTGTATTTAAAGTCTGTGGCTGCAAAGCAAAGCTGTGGTAGGGACAAAATGGGATGTTCACAATAGAGCTCAGAACAGGGGTGTGATGATAGGGTTTGCTCTTCCAGAAAAAATTCACAGTACATGCAACTATAGAATTTCTGGAAACATCTCTACTCAAACTTTTATTTTACTTTGGAAGCAAATGATCTTATCTGAGTAAGGGCTTAAATAATAAATATTTGTATGCAATTCTTCCTTTCATAATTAATTCACCACTTCAGTCCCTAGGAATGGCTTACTGTGGCTTGTTGTGCCTCTGCCTCATTCTGAGCTGTGCTCTAATCTTCACTGTCACTACGAATTGTTCAATGGATGAAAAGGGGAGGGCACAACAGTGAACAGTGGTTTTTTCCACTCGCTCCCTCTGCCTATACTGAGCCCTGGGAGACTCACAGCCCAAGTTTTTCTGCTAATCAGCTAGATATCCCTGTAGTGTTAGGCCTAAAGAGGATCTGGACTGCAATCCATGCCTTTTAAATAAGAGGCCATCATGTCTTTCCTCCTTTTGAAGGGAGGTCCACATGCAACATTTATAGCCACATCTATTGACTTAAATATATCTTGGAACCAGGTCAAGATAGTTCTCATGGACCTTGGCTCTTGAGCATGGACAGGGCAAAAGCAAATGAAGGGTTCATCTTCATACCTGACTAAACTTTTTTTGAAAGAAAAGCTTCTGTTAAGAATATTTTGAGAAGGCACCCTCCATCTCAACTGCAGGACTTCCCTGAGCAACAAGAAGGTCACAGTCATAAGATTTCTTTTTTTAAGCATTTTTACTTTTATTTAAGCAGCAGGCAAGGTGTTAGACAGCAGTGGGTAGCAGCAAATAAGGTACCAATGCCCTTTGCATTTGGCAGATACAGTAAGGTGACTAGAACTGCAGTTCTCAAACCACGGTGAGGGTTCAGGAATGAGCTGTTACCACCCCAGGGCACCTCAAGCAAAGGTGGTGTTGTTCCAGCCTACATTGCCAGGACTGATGTCAAAGAAGCTGACGTAGATTCTGGAAGAGAAGACAAGCACTATTAGCAGCTGAGAGCAGAGTGCTGGAGGCTGGTCAGGGTCCTCCTGCAACAGGACAGCCACACTGTAGACTCTCCACTAGGGCTTTATACTTCTCAGGCCTTGCACCCCCTTCCTCCTGCACTTTTTAATGCCTCACCTACTTGCATTCTGGCATTTCTAGTGGTTTTCTACTTCATGTTTTAAGAATCTGTCAGGATAATGTATTTTGTTTCCAGTCATTTCTGAAGCAGACTGGGATACCTTCAGGAAAAGGACTAGAAAGGCTTTTATTTAAGTGGAAGCTCTTGGAATATGCTTCCACTTATACCCCACAGGCAGTAGGGAAGTGTTGGTACATCACACAAGTTATCAATATAATAACATTAAGTTGTTGTGTTTGTGCCTGGTCTTCTGCACATGAGATCTGTGGGTACATGCAGTACCTGAACCTACATAATTTTAAACAAGGAATTCTGCAGCTTCTGGACTTTGACAGTGCAGCTCATGCAATTGCTCATTTTTTTGTTTTAGCTGGGGAGCTGCTCAATTGAGTTGGCATCTAGCCTCTTCAAACAGTACAATAATAGAGAGCAGCAAAGGACCAGACTGGGATGAATAGTTTTAACAATCTGTGTAAAGTCATGTCAGACAAGTTGCTGTATCAGCTCACCTGTCAGATGGTATTTTCAGCTGTTTGTTCAGCAAGTCACAAAGCAATTTGGAGTAGACCTTGTTTTCCTGCTCCCCTATCTTTGCAATGCTGTAGAGAAAGCACATAGCACAAGGGTCTGTGGAACCACTGAAGGACATCACCTGATCAGGACAGATCTGTATTGCTAGATACTGTTGGAAGAAGAAAAAGAATATCACTTTCTTTGCCATATTAGGAAAAGTTTTGAAAATCCAGGAAGGTGTTTATGTACCTAAACTGCAGTGAAAATAAGTGCATGTTTTTCATGTGCAAGGCTTTCATTTGTTGACATCTTACTGTCTAGATTTGCATTCTGCTCCAAGATATTCACTGCTGTGTTGAAGGCCAATACAAAAACTCCATAGTATTTAGGCTTCCTAGTCCAGGTGCTCCAGGAGCTCAGTGACCTATAATATCTCCAGCACCTCCTCCGAGCCACCAGGCTCTCCATGCCTGTGTGGGAAGGTCAGGGGCGAGGGGGGTGTGCAATTGCATTGCTGCCGCATTGCGTTCCAGAGAGATTTTGCACCTCACTGGCTCCTGCTGCACTCTCTCCTGCTGAGGTAAATGTGAACTGACACAGCTGAGGTCTAAATCAACATCCCCCTCATTAAACAAAACACAGCCTAATCCTGCTTTTGTTCTTGATATCAGGAAAAATAGAAGAAAGTATCTATGTTAATATTAATGACCAGCCTGCAATTTTCCCTGCTGCTAATACACAGTGTCAGATCCACAGACTGGGGAATCTAGGGATCAGTTCCTTTGGCATTCAGCTGGCTTCTGTTCTGTTCTTACCCACGTTTATTAGCAGTGCATCGTTGGAACTCGGCAGCAATTAACCCTCTTGGTAAAACAAGCTAGCCTGAGTACCAGGAGTTGTCTGGGTAATTAGTCTTGGCCATCATTTACAGCTTGTTTGGGTGTAAGGTGCATCAGACCACAGCAGTACAGGATAAGCCAAGGAGATCCTGCTGAGGTACCACTTGCTTGGCTCTGTTCTCCCCTGTCTGGACACCACGTGCTCTTGACTTTATGCCAAATGTAGGTACATCTATGCCTTTAACATCTACCCAGGAAGCAGGTTATCACTATTAAAAGAAAAATCAAGTTGAAGAATTAATCAGCATTATTTTCTTCTTAGAGCAGTTTGAAAATATTTGAAACAGGTCTTCCAGTAGGAAAAAAACCTATTTGATTAAAAACCAGTATTTTTCCCAAATGGTACAGTTTCCTGTGAGAGGAAAGCTCTGCATTCCAGCCCACCCTAATCCTTTCCTTCTTTCTGTGTTATAACTAAGAGACTCTCCCTTTCCTATTGCCTCCTTTGTCACGAAGAGCTTGTATGTCCTTTTCAGAAAAATCTCTTTGTTATTCCCTGTATATTTCTAAGTCCCATTACATATCCCTTCCACACAGCTGCACAAACCTATTCCAGCTGCATCCCAGCCCTGGCCTCTAGCTTTATATTCAGAAGCTGTTATGCAAGAACTACCAGCTGACACACCCCCTGCCCCCCCAGCAGCAAGCACTTGTTTGCTAGCCTGATAAAAATGTTGGCCTTTTTTAAAGAGGGATAGAATAGACCAGTTTTACACAAGAATTTTGTGTTTTCAGGTGTCCCGGTGCATAGAGAAATGTTTGCTGAGGAGCCCTCAGAATCCTTTCTGTAGGCACCAAAATGTCATTCTTTCTACAGTTTCAAAGCATCTCTCCCAAAGCAAAATAATCATTTTCTGAAAATGGGCTAGTGAACATGCAGGAAGGGTGCTTAACCAAGCTGCTACAGATCTGTAGCCAATTCACCAAAGTTACTGCTGCTACAGCAACTGAGGTGTAGCTCATGGTGTGAAGTTTGTAGCTCTGTAGGGAAGCTTTCTTTTGATTTTTCATATTCAACAGTCTTCAGTAAGCAACTGATACAGTGACTAGTGACCAGTCAGTATCAAGAAAATAATAGCCTTATAAATCCTTTTAAGACCCTTAATACCTTTGTTACAGTATTTTACCTCAGTAGCATACTGCCGTAGGTTTTGGCAGGTAAAACCCCTCCTGTTTGGTAATGAAACCAGCAGACAGATTTACTCTGGTATTTTGACTACAAATAGCAGGATGCCACATAGATAATTTTGCCAGATGTCTGAGCAAGCTGAATAAATAATTTTTAACTTCAACTGTAACCACTAGGCTACAGGCAGTTTGGTGGCAGATAACAGGCACTTACTCAGCAGGACTCAGCAAGGAAGTTGAGGGTGAGGTTTGATTTTCAGTCAGCCAGATCCTTGAGAGGTATTCACAGAGACACCTCTGCACACATACCCACATACATCCAGTGTCTTCACCTACAGATAACTACGTGGAATATCATCCTACACAAAGTTAGTTTGAATACTTCAGTGTTTTGAGACCTCAACAAAACTAAGTTACAGCAAACAAGTATTTGATATTTTCCCAGAGAGAAATACTGGTGAGTCATTAGGTGTATTAGTTTATCAAGGCTATCACTCAGAAACAGCTCACTGCATGGGCACAGCTGACTAAAGAAGGAAAACATTTCAGCAAATGGACATACCTGTGCTGGTTTACCCAATGCTTTTGTTAATTGTTTGGTGAGCTCCCCTGTAAAAGATTCTGGAACTTTTTCCTTGCTTGTATTTGTGTTAACAATGAATTTAGGCATCTTTGGATCACAAGCAGGTTTTTTGTCTGCTCACCTTGTTCACAGCTTTCTTTCTAACTCACCCACAAGATAGCTCAACCCACTATGCTAGTAAGCACCTCAGAAGCCTTTAAATAGTCAGTGATACCTTCGATAGGTGCATTGAGGGGGGTGGGAGTGTCTCGGGGTGAGGTGAGCCTGAATGTGCCATCTGCAGGCTCCTAACACAGCCAGCCAATGCACTCTTCCTGGGAGCAAACCTGGCTTTTGCACTCTGGAAACCAAAGCATCCAAAATGACACTTTGTGTTTGGATACAGTCCAATCATAAAACCAGTGAAAAAGCAAGTGTTTCAGAGACTGAGTGTAGGTTGTAATATACTTCTTTATGCAAGTCTAGTAATTATTAAAAAAATTAGATGGATGATTCAATTGTGAGGTCTGAAACTCTTTCTGTGGAATAGACCATAACAGAAAAACCTCAGTGACACATGTTGTGCAGACCTTTCCTGAACTGTGACTAAGTCATGACAAAGATGCCTTACAATCATGGTCTTGGTTTTCCACTGTGGTGAGCACTGAATTCTACTGGATTCTTGTTTTCAACTTGCTCCTTTGTTGTGCAAATAGTCCCATAACAGTCATAACTCCTGAGAGATAGGAAATCCACAGGCTTTCTGACATGAGAGGCTTTTATTCAGAGTGGAGGGAGTGTGTGGCAGAGCTGGGATCAGTTCTCACTGTTGCCTAGTAGAGCTTTACCTAAGAGAAGTGATTTAGGGGGATCATATGGCATTTAGTAGACGGTGTTCACAGTGAGATTTGTGGGGAAAGCAGGTTGAAACTGCTGATGGGGATAAAAGAAATGGTTTGACAATCTCTCCATGTTAAAAGTGATGGGTGTCCATGCCCACTAGTTTCTGAGTTAAGAGCTTTTCTACTCCATTTTCCACAGGCAGAAGAGAAGAGGGAGAGCTTGCACTAAATGCTTGTAGTGAATGATGTAATCAAAACAAATACTTTTAAATGGTGCAAACTTCTGTATGAACATGCTGAAGCTGATTGTTTTCAAGATCAGGTTGGACTGGGCCTTGAGCAACATGACCGAATGGGTGGCATCCCTGCCCATGGCGGGGGGGTGGAACTAGATGATCTTTAAGGGCCCTTCCAACCCAATCCATTCTGTTGGGTCCATCTATTCTATATGATGTGTAGTGTATGTTGATTTTAAGTCAGTTTCTTCACTGTAGCACCCTTGCTCTAAAAACTCAGCAAATAAAAAGTCAGGAGGTGAAATTACTGTGTCAGTGCTCATTTACAACCCACGTTTGTGGATTGTGTTTCCTGTATGCATTCTGAAAATAATGAAAACCCTAAAAAACCCCAGAAATAAAATCTGGTTTACAAAAAGCCTTTTCAGGGTATGTTTCCTAAGCCAAAGCATTAAAAGCAAACCCAAGTGACACCTCCGTATGTAAGGAGAGGAACTGTAGTTTGTAACATTGATTCATTTTTTCTTCAGTGGTTAGAGGAAAGCAGGTGGCATGATCCAAAGTGTTTAGTTACAAATCATACTATACTTGTTATTGGTCACTTGGAAAAACTTAGACTATTTCCAATGAACTTCACAACCTATTTTTACTGCTGGGTACAATAATCAGTCGTTATTCCCAGCTTGCTTACATAACAAGAAAAACATTTCCAAAACAAACTCTTTCTTCTGTGAAAACATCTGATGTAATTCCCAGAAGCTGATGCACCAGGTTGGAAATCAGCTCCTTACACGCCAGAGATGCTCTTGAGAATGTGCTTTATTTTATAGCAGCCATTTTACTTCTTTTGCATGCAGGAATATCTCAGTTCGAGAGGTCCTTCTCCCTGCCTAGAGTTACTAGGATGTTCTCCACTGAAATGTCCATTGCATCTCCATGATTGTTGCACAGCAAATTTCACTTTCAATTTTTTTTTTTCTGTTATCATGCTGAAACCTGTTTTCTGAATTAGAGGTGCTAAGTTTTTAGTCTGTGTCTGCTCAGGTAACCCTAAACTTTGTATTTAGCTTTTCCTCTGCGTGCCTGTCAGCCAAATACTTTAGACTTCTGTGTTTCCCCAGCCTCATGACTGATGGTCATTGAACCTTCTTAATCCTTCTTTACCTTGGTTTGTCTTCTTAAATTATTTTACTTGGTCTTTTATATTTCTGATACTCTTCCCTAGGCTGTTTGCCAGCAGGTTCCTGCTTATGAGGTACTTAGTGTTATTCTAGCATAATGAATTTCATACCTATCTTAAAAAAGAAAAAGTAAATGAGACAGAAGAGCTTGCAGTCTGTTTTTAATGTTTCTTTTTACTTCTATTGCAACATTGTTTCCTGTCTTTTCTAAGAGATGCAAATTTCGTCTCTGAACATTCAGAGCTTGGTGCAAGGCAACTGTTCCTTTGGAAAGTTATTTTCAGTGACAGAAGTCTCTTTTTTCCCAAAGTTCAGCTTGTTGAATTCTGCTTTTATTTCCATGATTGACTTTCCCTTGGTCTCAGGAAGATACAGGTAGATGAAAATAGCAGATAAAGCAAGGATTCCCAAAAAGATAAGGAAGCACAAGGGTCCAAGCTCACCCTGCAAGCAGAAATGAGAGACAATGTAAAAAAAAAAAGGAACTAATTTCAATTTTCCTGCTCTTTAGTGCAAGCCTGTGCCTTAGAAGTTAAAATTCAAAGGTGTGCTCAATACACGATCCAGGACAGGTATCAAACCAGGAGTTTCCGCTGGCCGTGTTTGACCTGAATCCAACTCCTGCTCCTCTGGCAGGCCTGGGGAATTTCTGAGCAGGTTGGTATTTGGACAGAGCTTTAAGCTTTGCATATCATTGCAATTTATTGCTATTGTTTTGTCCCCTGCTAGCATTCAGGAATAGATTAGCCTGGAAGGAGGGATACTATCAGAGTCACTTACAACAATTACTGGAAAAATCATCCCAAGTACGAACAGTCCCATCCAGTTGATGCAGCCAACAATCAGAAAGGCTGATGGTCTGTATGACTGGCTGAAGATTTCAACCATGACAGATATAGTGGCTCCAGCTGAAAAAGCAAAGCCAAACACACACCAGCTTTGTTTCCTTGTTTCTGCTGAAGTTCATCCCAATGGCAGTGACAGAAGATGACAGACAGGCAGAATAGGTGGCCTATTGATAGGTGGCCTCTGCTATGAGAGTGGAAAGACCTTGATTCCAGAATTGGAATGCATTCGTTAGTTTAGGTTTATCTTGTATGTTCTGGAATCCTTTTTCTGGGCTCAGTGGATCTGTGCAGTTCCACATTGCACTTGTAGCTGTTATTGGTGCAGTGGTTTATAAAACCAGCTTTCCTTTTGGCTCCTGTGGCCCCTTCCGCCTGCAGCATGTTGGTAGGCATAACCTTAACTTGCTAAGTTAATGAAAATGATTATTATAACATACCTGGCAATGCCTAGAATCCTGTTTTAAGCTGAGTATTTTAGAAATTGTTTTGAAATTTCTATCTCAAACCCTCTGGAGAAGATGATACTGCATTTTAAATTATTTAGATCATATGATCAGCAATAAAATTTGAGGTGTCTGTATCCTTTTCCTGTCTCCCACTTGTATGTGTCTGCCCTTCCCTCCTTAATTTCCCGAATGTTTTTACCATGGCACTAGTCTGTTCTTCCTCTGCCAGTTGTGTTGCCAACCAATGCAATACCAAATTTCCTCCCAGCATAACCACTGAGGTACTCACATGGTCCAATTCCATAGAAGACAACGAACAGGAAGATCAAGATAACGCTGAAGTAATGCATCCAAAAAAACCGATGCTAAAGTGAGACATCAGTGATATCAAATGATTAGACACATGACAGAATAGCAGAGCTCTGTATTATCTGCCACTGGCTCAATTTATGACCAGAAAGGTGGGCTGGTGCTGAGGAAGTGGCCAGAAGGCTGCTGCCTCTTTACCTGTAGTGACAGGGTCATGGTGAGCAGCGCTAGCACAGAACACATCAGGGTGTATCCACCCCAGAGCAGCACCTTTCGCCCAAATCGGTCTATAAGGGTGCTCTGAAAAGCAGAAAACATGGACCATAAATCCCAGTTCTCAAAGGAAATAATTCCTCCTCTCTACATGTGTTCTTTGCAGAAGACTTTTCTAAATAATAGCCATAAATCAATGTCATTTGAGAGTCTCTTAATTCTAGTTTCTTCAAAACGAATTCATTATTAGTTAAGCTGTGTTTAGCAGTCAATCCTAGGCTGCTGTTAAACAGTTCCCTCTCTTGCATGCTGGCATATGTCGAATTGTGCACACATACATATACACATCTAATCCAGAACATCAGAAAATTATTATTGTGCAGGAAAAAAAGGGAGTCTAAAGAAATACACTCATGCAAATAATTTGGGAAAAAAACTTCTTTTTATCCTGCATGTGGCTTTGTAGAAGCAGGAAGATATGGCTTAGGTTATGCAAAATTTCCCTGAGCCCAGTTATAAGAAAGGAAAACCGCAGTTGTTTACCACATTAAATTTTTCCTTCAAACTCAAATCTGAAAAGACTTACACACAGTATAGAGGATAAGCACTCACACAACCCAACTCCCAGGGACACGTATGGGATAAGGTATTCTTCAAACTTGGCTGTGTGGAATACTTCAAAAGAATAGAAGTATATCTGAAAAATGCAAAGAGGAAATGCACCTGTGAAATATGTGTTGCAGTTGAGATGCAATTCTAAGCTGGTTTAATAACATTGACTTTGAGAGGTTTGTAATGCTGCCTAGTGTTGTCTCTTGTTCTGGGGATTAAGTGAGCACTCAACTGCATTGATTCCACAGAGCTGCAAGGTGGTCATGACTGTCATCAAAATGTAAAGTTGCCAGCGCAAAGATCGCTCTTTTATTACTTCAAGGACACGCAAGGTTTTTGTGCTCGCCATTGCACCCTTCTCCTTCATAATGTCATCAATTTCTGATTGGTGGTCTCCTTCCCCCCAGAGCTTCCTGATGGCTGTAGGGGAGAAAGAGGGAAGTGGATTATTCTACCAGAATAGCTCCATCAGGAGTGGTTGCATTAAACCCTTTAGTCTGCCTGTCCATTGGTGTGGGTGGGTAGTGCTGGTGCTGCTTCTGCCATTTGGTTACTGCAGGGGCAGTGGGAAATTGGAAGGATTTTGTCTCCCTGGTTGTCAGTATAGCACAGCTTTCTAACGTGGAGTTTATGTGACTGTAAACAAAGTAAACATTTAAATACATTTAATCTCATAATACAAAAAAAGAGAGCTCCCTGAACCATTTCCTTTAAAGAAATAAAGGAGTGCCCACCAAGGTGGGAGGTGGGAAATGTTAGACATGCTGATATACATATATATTTCTTGGTTTCATGGACTAAATGAGGCTGAGTGAGGCCCAGGTTAATACAGACACATTGTCATAGTACCTCAGCTATTGTATCTGAAACTGCCTCTGCTCCATGGCACTGCACTGTGCAGGACAGCTCTGCCCTGCCTCTTGTCCTCTGCAGAGCTGTCCCTGTAACGTAGCAGATGAAGTGAAGTAAGTGAGGAAAGCAGACACTCTACCTTTCCTGCAGGCTTCCTCATTACCCTTCTGTATCAGGAGGTAGGATGGTGAATCAGGGAAAAATGGGAGGATAACCAGTTGAATCAATGCTGAAAGTCCACTAGATGCTAACAACCATGGCCACAAAGCTTCGCTTCCTAAAATCTCCCTGGAAAGTGTATGTGAAACAAAATTATGCTGAAATAATGGAATGAATATTCAGGAAGTTATTCTGAATGATGAAGATCGCTCAGATTCCATTCAAGGGTGCACTGGAGCTAACCCCTGAATTTGAATTTGGCATATTTCACAAATTAAGCTATTTTTATTTCTGACAATTTATTTAAAGGAATTATTTGATATTTTGATATTATTTGATATTTGATATCTTTCCAAATTTAATTGTGACCCAATATAATGTCTAGAGAGCTGATGAAACTCATTTGACCACTGCTTGGCCACAGGACCAACCATCTTGCTAATACTTTTTATGTAAGTGCAATGAATTTTGAAGGGGAAATCCCCTAGTAGAAAGAGTATGGAAATAAGAAGAAATCAGATTATGAGTAATTAATGTTTGGCCTCCTATATTTAAAACTATATGTTTCCCCCAAATACGATCAAGATTTTTCTTCTGGCATAAGCTATGGCATGTTTTGGAGAGGATGAGAGTGTTTCTCAGTCACTGGCTAGGTGAGATAGTAAGATATAGAAAGATTTCTACTTTCACTGTAACCTGATAGAAAGATTGGAGGATTTACCGTAGTCCAACAACCTGTCCTGTGAGTTTCCCCAGGGTCAGAAAAACAGCAACAGTGGAGTTGGTAAACCCACGCAACTTCTTGGGTGAAATCTCTCCTACATACTGAGGATGTATATTGAGAGAAAAACCTTGAATATAGAAGAGGATAAATGACAGTTAAAATATTTAGAAAAGCTTAACTTTTTGATCATCCTCTCTTATATTGTTTCCATTCACTGTGGTATTTAGATTACAATTTCTTGCAAAAGAGATTATATCTTTCACCTTTATTGAGTGCCTTGTATATTTACTTTAAAAATCATTCTCCAAGGATGGCTGTAGAGGCAATCCCAGGAGAGCAGCTCAGGGGGCTGCAGGTCTTGCTGGGCACTACATACCTGAACCAATGCCATAGAGAAAGCGTCCAACCAGAATCATCTCAAAGGATTTGGCTGTTTTACTGAGGGCCATGAAAAGTGCAGCTACCAACATGATCAGATTGGTGAACATTTGGCACTTTTTCCTGGAAAACAAAACAAAAAACCCTTGAGAATTTAGTGTGAAATGAGAACCTCTTATACTCTTTTGATTACTCTAGCTGTGACAGGAAGCATGGTACAGTCATTCCTACTGTTTTGAGGAATGGCTGAAATAATTTTGACTTTGGATGGTCAAAATGGTTCTTTAAAATTTTAGGATCCTTTAGATTTGAATTAATAGAATTTTTTGGGTTAGAATTTAAACAGTTGGAACCCTTTGTCATCATTTCCACAGTACAACTAGGGAAAAAGATTGAAGGACTGGCCCAGTTTGTCACCAAGATTTTTAAATGGCTGTAATTCCTCATGAAATGTCAGGTTGTTCCCCAGAAATAGTCTGAGTCCACACATCCCATTCTAGAATGGCTCATACCAAAGACACTCTTGGCTAAATGGGTGATCTGAGACGGCAGACAGAGCTTTTTAGAGGCATGTTTCATTTCAAGAGCCACTCTGTGGCTGAATCGTGGGCTGACCACCCTGGTGTCACAGGCTCAAAGCCTTTTGCACTCAGATGTTTTGCTGTGACACCTGTTAAACAAGAGCCATCTTGCACACATCAAGGATTCACAGAGAGCCTGCATTTAGCCTGTGATTCAGCAATTAAGCTATCATGTTAAATAACCCATGAGAGAAGTGCATGATCTTGTTTCCAGTCTTGAGAGGCTCTCTGAGTGTGGGATGAGGCAGTGTCCCACAAGAAATTTCTTGGGGGCACTTACCTGTTAGGAAAGAACACAATTGCAGGCAGGCTAAGATGGTTTGTTGAGACCCAAATGAGGGGCCTCTGGATCAGTGTGTTGTGGAGCAGATCTTTAAGTGGGTCACACCAAGTGGATATGTTTGCCAATTTCTCTGCAAATGAAATTAGTGGTGTTACACGCAAGGCACTGAGAACAGACCAGATTGGTGAGGAATCCTTCCTTCATCCAATGGGAAAGATAGTTTGGAACTGACTTTCAGTAAAATAGATTGCCAAGAAGAGAGATGTCTCTTCAACATTTGTTTTGGTGCTGATTATATCTTTACAGGCAATTTTTTTTTTCTCCTCTCTCCCTATTTTCATTAGAGTAGATCTGAATATTTAATGTCATGTCACTGCCCCAAAATGAGTGTCTTTAAATGGAAATCTGACTCTTCTTTGTCAGGTAAGAATATTTTCCAGGTGTTTGAGTAACTGCGTATAATCTGTAACAACACAACACACACAGCTCCTTTATTGGAGTTTATAAAGCTTGGGAGATCTTTATGAGAGTCATAGGGGACCTTGAAGAGAATGTGATCCTAGGCCACTACTCCCAGAGGCATTGATCTGGCGATGTGATGATGACTGCAGCCTTTACAGAACACAGTTCCCTGGGGAGGGCAGCTAAATAGGAGAGAAGGCTGCTTGGAAAAAGTGGATGTGCCAGCAAACCCAATCGTCTTCAACTGGGCTGCTTCAACCAAAAAGAAGGGATTTATTTGTCCACCTTGGTATTTCCCTATACTGTCTGACAGTTGAGCTGTTACAAGTAGCACTTACTTCCTGTATTTTGTAGTCAGGTAGCCACAGCAGAGGCTTCCCAGGAATCCTCCTATGCCGTAAACAGATACAATAAAGGACCACAACAGCATGATTGTCTCAGGATGGAGGGGAGAGCCATGTCGATCTATCCACGTTTCATTAATAAACTTCCTGATGTGCTGAAAAATAAAATGAGATTTGTCTGGATAATGGGTATAAGATCCCTTCACATTTGGCTGATGTACTTCAGATCGAGCCTGTGGTTCTAATATTAGACTTACTTGAGACTTTCTTAGTAAAACAAGTTCACTGAGATCACACTGCAAAATCTTCGAGCCTGTATCAGACAGGAAGCTTTCTGGCCAGCAAGCTAAGAGCACATTTTGTGCCCTCCTTTGGAGGCTTGTACACTACATGGCAAAAGCTTATTTAAAACAGAAAATGCTATCCAGTTCTTTAAAGGAGAAAAAGTTCTCTACACTTGTGATGTTACTGTTAGCCAAAGAAAAGGCGTAGATATATATCATCTGAATGTTCAGTCAACGTGGGGTTTATGGGAGAGCAGAGTGCTCAGGCTCTCATTTTTGTGTTTTCAGCCTCAGGGAGATGGCTACTTACCACAGAAGGATAGTTGATGACAGAAATATGGAATCCATATGGGAAACTACCACCAATTCCCAGCACTAGGATCATTTGAAGTAGTCCCCGGAACTGAACCTGCAAAGCAAAAATAAAATGCTCCATCAGCTTCTCACTAGTCTAGGTTTGTGCAAGGCCAGAATCTTTGTAGCCACAGTGGTCCGTCCTCTCTGTCCACTTCAAATCTTTTTGAATTTAAACTTTACCTACTGTCAAAGCGTAACCATCAGCTACAGTGCCATAGCAAACAACCTGCTGGTGTAAGGGTGATAATCCATTACTGTGCTCACAAGAAGGAAAAGAAGTTTGAAAAATGTTCCTGATAGTACATATTTCACTGTGTGCCTGCAACATCTGACAGGTTGGCAGGATAAAGGTGTCAGTCCTGGGTGCAGGAAAAGGGAATCAGTTTCCTTCTCTGCAATTGACAATAACCAATGTACACCAAGCTGTAATGTATGATAATACATATCACTTCTTCCCTTTTTAAGATTATGGAAACTCCTGATGGATTATATTAATTATCTTTTGATGAAGTGAAGAAAGTAATTTCTTGAAAAGATTATGTTGTTACTACTTAGCCTTTTCCTGTACCTAAAGGTACAGACCTTTAATATATTCATTATTTTTAGAAGTAATCAGAGTGCTTAATAATTAGTATTGTTTTCAGTAATTTAGAAGACAAAGTGGCATTGTCAGTGATGAAACAGCCGGAGCTGTTTTTAGATTTTGATTTGATTTGAATTGATTTGATTTAATTTTATTTCATTTCATTTCATTTCATTTCATTTCATTTCATTTCATTTCATTTCACTTGTTGCATAGTAAAGACCATGCAACATGATCTTCATGGCCCCAAGCCCCATTGCTCTTGGTGATGTTTAAACACAGAAAGGAAAGATGGTCTCTGTAACAAAGGAACTTAAAATCTTAAAGAACCTGAATCGCTAGTATTATGTTAGCATTGTCTTTTACAAGTCAGAGCCCTGAGAAGTTGTGAGCAGATACTCACCAGGTTGGAGAGAGCAGCCATCTCCTATGAAAAAGCCAGTGCCTGTTGCTTGCTGGCTGGTACCTGCCCAAGGAACCAAATGCTCGCATTATACAACAGCAGTAGCAGTGAACTAGTCCCATGTTACTGAAGTTAAATTTTACTTCAGAGGTTTTTGAGTTAATTACACATATTTCAGCTGTCGTACAAAGTTTAGGATTGTTGGATTAAATATTTCAACCAATGGTTATGTCTAGCCCAAGTAAACAGGATTGTCTCCCTTGCAGGGAACCTGTATACTCCATGAACTCTGTCATGCCAGGGGGACAGGGGACTGAGAAAACAATTTTAGACAGGATTCCCATCATCATAACTTGCTTAGTTTTCAATGTAAGCAAGAAACACAAAGTTCTCTGTTGGGAATCTCATACAGGGCTTGGGCAGTAAACTACAGGACTTTGACATATAATAGGAAAGAGCTGTCCTCTCTTCAGGTGACAGCAATTGGAGCACATCGTAACTTAATCATTACTGAAAGGAACTGAACTACTCCATGATTTTGAAATGGGGTGCAAACTTAACCATTCTACAGTTGACCACCTAAGTATTTAGTAGCTGATTTTCCTTTGCTAGTAGGGAGAAAGGCTCATCATGCACAGTTTTGTCTGGTATTTCCACTAGGCAGTATACTTATTTCTGTGTCTGCAATGAAAAATAAGGTTGTTTTGAAACTGTTTTGTAACCTCCACAGCAGGTTTGATGTCTGTTTCTTCTGAGAGAAAATTCTCAGGCTTTAACTACAGTTGTTTCACAATTAAGAGGGTCATGGATGTATTCTGTTGGTAAATGGCTTAGTTATCACTTGCCATTTGCACTTCAGTTGAGGGAGAGGATGAAGTAATCATAAAGGGCTTATTTGATGCAAACAGTCATGTTTACTAGAAAATATTTCACATGCAAAACATATTCCCAGATTCTGTAGCTAATGTTTGAAATGCAGTGTATGGCACCACCCAGCAATTTCTCCCGCCACTGTGTGGGCCTCATCACAACCTTGACTTTGCTGTTGATTTGTACTGAGATTTCATGGAGGGAATTTTTTTTCAGTTTAGGTTCTGCAGCAGATAAGCTGTTGTTAGAGCACAAATGAGACTGTGCCTTTGATGCTAAGAATTAATTTCCTTTTCTGTAAAGTTATGCAAAGTTTAAACAACATGATGTGCATCTGACAAAGGGATGAAATTCCATGGTATTTGCCTTGGAAGTTCCATGGTATCTGCCTTGCTTAGATGATATTGGGGGGACACCAAAAGAGGCAAAAACATGTAGATTTCAGCATGGGGCATTCCTTCTCAAATGCAGCCTGTTGCATGTATTTTCTTATGTTTTACTTTACCCTCTTCTACTTAGTGTATTAATACACATTGGAACTTATACATTTTGCTCTTGGGCTTTAATTTAGGATTCCTACTTTGGGTAGGTTGAATCTTCCTCCCATAACTCCCCTACTGTGTAATGTCTTTTGCATTTATGGTAATTAGTGTCTGTACTGCTTTTGTGCAGTTGTTGCTTAGACTGTTCTAGGGCCCCCTTTATTAGATATGCAGTTTCATAGTTAGTGCTAACAAGTAGTTAGCAGATATCTTACAGATATCCTTTAGTCATATTTGTGCTCAGGACAGTAAATCTCACAATATCAGGTAATTTAGTCATTTATCTTGCAATTTTACAGTCATGTGTGACTTCCTTAGTACAGATCCGTATTTTTTGTGTCCAGCTGACAGAAGTTCACTGATACAATTTTTAAGTGTTTTTATCTGCCTCAGTTAGTATTTGAGACATATCTTACCTATTAGCTGATGTCTCTGGAAGAAAATGCACATGTAGTGTGCCTGAATTACTGTCCTCTTTGTCCCTGTCTGCTCCCATATATATTTGAACTATACGTTTTGCTGTTTCATCCTTTGACCCGACTGTCCCCACAACACAGAACTTGCTCCACTGAGCACAGGCAAAGTTTGACTTGTGCTCCACATAACTGTTCCGCTTCATTGTCACATAATGTTCCATAGGGCATCTGCTCGCTTCCTGGTGAGGGTCTTATGGGGAAGGCTTTCCTAAAAAACACCTAATGAATAACTGAGATCAGAGAAGTGACTCACTGGAGAGTCTCTCAGCAATGCTACACAATGTCCCTCTGCTCTTGTTTCCAAAAATTTCAGGGATTGTTGTAATGGAATGCAGGGTGTTTTTGGAATGACGGTGAGGAAGAGAGAATTCTGTTTTGCAAACTGAGATTTCTTTTCTATATTGGTAGCTGTGTCCAGATGACTAGTAGTTTTTAATCATATTACCTGTATATGGAACACTACAAAATTATTGAGTTTTCTGACTTTAGGACAGTTTGTATTTCATAGATGCATAGTCCTAGTTATGTTGTTATATTTAGTGAGATGTCTGAAGTGTCACTCAGTACTAAAGACAGGAATAACAAAAAACCACAGTTATGGAAGGGTATGCACACCAACAACTTTTTCTAGTCAGCTGCCCCTGAGGAGATCATGATGTGGGGAAAGAAATGTTTGTGGAGGCCAGAAGTTTTATTACAAGGTAATACAAGTTTTATTACAAGGTAATCTGCCATTTTTATTTTGGTTATCATTTGCAATTAAAAATACACAGTAGTTAAGATGAACAATTGAATTCTTATTTTGAATAACCTTATTTGAGTTGAAGTAAATATGCCAGTCAAAGCAACAGCAGAGGTAAACCCCCTTACTTTACTGTGCAAGTCTAGAGTTTGGACTTTAAATTGTGTAGTGTGCTCACTGTAAGCCTTAGCTTTGTTCATGTTCTTCCTAATACTGCTTTACTACTATGACTGTGTGAGCCTCTCATTAATACAGGGAAACATGCAAAATATTAGACACATTCTAAAGAAAAGAAAAGTCCCATGGGCCTGTATATTTCAAAAAAGTTTCTGATTAAATCAGTTCCAGTCTGAGGCAGTTCTTCTGGGGTAAACTGGTTCTGGGTAGCTGAAAGTCACACAAGGAAAGTAGCAGTTCAGTTGCTGTGGGATTCACAGCCCTTGAGATATTGGTGCGAATTCTACTCGTGGAGAAGGAGCTACAGACTTGAGATGACAACAGTGATGGGCAGGATAGCACAGAGTATCTAAAATGACTGTAGGAGCTTGGGGTTTGTGGTGACTGGATTCTGTCCATCAGCCCTTCAGCTCTATTGCTGCTGAGAGGCAATCTGAAATGGCTGAAGGCTGTCAGACTAGATACTACACAAGGACAACATGGCACTGTGCATGGGAACCTGGCAAGGTCTGGTTGTTCAGCTGAGTCTAGAGAAACAAAGAATTTATCTCCTATTCCACTAAATTTTTTCTTTAATCTGTTATGGATTGAACCTTAGCCAGAGACAGCAAGCCAAGAACTTCACTGTTCCCATTTCAGGGCTGTAAAAACATACTCAGAAATCATAGAGAGAGAGGATCACAGGTCTTTCCATTCTCTGTGGTCAGCAGAGTGTTTATAAATTCTACATGTAGTTTCAGTGTGTATTAGTTGCTCTGTTCAGAAGAGATTTATACATCAGCACGTTAAGCCAAAATGCTCATGATTCACATGAGTCTATCCTGTTAATATCAGCCCTTATCCCTTTTCAGAGCTGCCCAGAGTGGAGTGCTTGAGAAAGAAGCTGGTTTGGCAAAATGGGAACCTTGTAAGTGACAGATAGGAAAGCTGACAGTCCATTTGGAGCAACTTGTTAGTCAGAAAATGAAAAAATGTCTTTTTTTCCCTACTTTTTTACAAAAACCTGATTCCCTCTTACGGCCAGTCAAAGCCTGGTGCAGAAGGTATAATCCTCTGTGACATGATTTGTAGCTGCAGGAATATGCTTGTTTTTAAAGTTTAGCTTATCGAATTCTTCTGTGATTTCCATGATTGATTTCCCTTTTGTTTCTGGAAGGAACAGGTGGATAATTACCCCTGAAGTGAAAAGTACCACCATAAAGATGAGGAAACAGAAGTGCTTGAGTCTTGCCTGCAGGAAAAAGCAAAGTGAAAAAGAGAGCAAGATGAGCATATCTTTGCTTTAGTCACTTTCTTGGCATAGTTTTTGTATTTGTGTCCTAAAGTATTTGAAATTTGATAAGAAATTCTTTCCATTTTGACCTTTGATAAATATATAAGTTTGAATAAGTATCTCGGGCAAATCAGGGCCCTTCAGTTGCAGAAGTGGCCTTGGGAGAGCAGGTGCCAAGAGCACTCTAGACTGACAGAGCACTGTCAGCTCTGCTGCTCATCCTCCTGCTCCCATGGCTGGCTGGAGCTGAGTGTCCTGGGGAGTGCTCCAGGCAAAGGCACTCACCACGATGAACGGGAAGGTTGTGCCAATCACAAAGACTCCCAGCCAGTTGAGAACTGCGCTGATCACAAAGGCAGGAGGTCTGCAGGACAGCTTGAAAATTTCAACCCTGGTGGAAACCGTGGCACCACCTGGAAGAAGAATAAGAATTGTTACTTCTTGATGTATTTGGCTTTAACATTTGGAATGAGTATTACTGTTACACAGTCAGTAGATAGATAATACTATCGGGGACTGGCATGAGTACAGGAGTTGTGTAGTGACATTGAGTGTGTTGCTCTTTTTTACAAAAGAGAATGTTTGTGGCATCTAATAAATTGCCAAACCTAAGTTTATTAAAGTGGTAAAATACTCAAACTTTTGGAGATCCAAGAATTAAGTAATTGACACTGGAGAAAGCCTGAGATCCTCTCATGAAAGAAGATGTGTCAGGATGGAATGACAATTATTAGTGCTAAAAATAATTCCCAGTATGATTCTGCTAGATCTCCAATGAGTGACCTTCTCAGATTCACTTCCTGGGCATTTCAATTATGTTTTGAAGTCACAGGACTTCAACTGTTTTGAGTTAGGAAAATAATTCAACCCTGCCATATGGGAAGGCAAATATTTTAAAAATTATTAGCCTTTAAAAAATAAAATTTAATGAGTAGCAGGCAGTAAATGCTAGGAAAAACATTACTCCAAAGTAGGTCTTCTGCACTGCTGTCTATGTGGGATAAGATGTAACATTATACAATACTGAATTTAAAAGAACTCTTGCTTTTCTTTTCTCTTTTTTTTCTTTTTCCTAGCATTTTTTTAAAAATCTTTTACCCATCTGCTTTTACTCTATTTTTGCTGTATTTTTCCAGTGTGTTTCTTTCCTCTTGTTAGCAAAACCCAAATCTGATGGTATTGAATTTTATGTCTGATGAATAACTGGACCCCCAATATTTAAATGACTACAAGATTATATTAAATTAATTTATTTCTGCTAAATATTATGCAATATAATGCAGTATTTTACTAACCATATTAATAAGCTCACATGACTAAATTCCTTTATTTCCTTTGATTGAGAACTTACCTGGCCCAACTGCAAATACAACTGTAAACAGGATAATGAGAGCAAGGCTGCAGTATGGCATCCAGAAATACCAGTCCTGGGGGAAAAAAAACATAACAAACTTCTGTCTAAAAACTGTTAATAGCCCTAGGTGAGGAATGCTCCTTCTTTTCTAACACTGTCACCTCAAGAAAGAAATATTCAGTGTGTGGAAACTGAGAGATGTGAGTGCTTTACTCTGTGGATGGAGCCGTTGAGGTTCTTGTTAGGTGAGCAGAGACGCAGGTTTGCCAGTGCAGAGCAGCTGCAAAGCTTGGAGACTTCACTTAACAGAAGTCTGAAGAGTACTTTTGCACCCTGTCCTTTCTTTTTGACCTCATAGTGCTTCCTCGACCCTTAGAGGTATGAGAAGGACACATCACACCTTTCTTCACTTTTGTTAAGTTATAGATTTAATAACTGGCACTGGAAAAGAGTTTTTCTAGATCTTAGTCAAGGAGAAATGAGACTCGATGCTTTAGGAAAAAGATTTCTCTCTTCTGTGTTTGAGAGCCTTCATGAATGAAACAAAACCAGAAGTCTGCTGCCACCTTGCTTCCAGGCGAATTTTACAGTGTATTTACAGAGTAGCTCCGGATGAGTACTGGTAACCCAGGTGATTTGCTTCTGAAGAAGCCACAACAGAGCTATCATTGTTAGAGAGGTGAACTGGTCTCCCCTTTCCTGGTAGCATGGTACTGCCAGTGAGCAGAGGTTAGAGATAGAATAGACAGAGAAATCTGCTGTGAGCAGAGTTTCCTTACCTGTAGGGACAGAGTCACGGTGATAGCAGCTAGCAGTGAACCCATGATCCAGTAGCCTCCTCTTAGGAGCACTTTCCTGCCCAGTCGCTCAATGATGGAGCTCTGAAGAGAAGTCACATCAGTGTCAGTGCCAGAGAGCAAATTGTGCCCCATTCCCACAGCAATGTGACTTACACAGACTACAGCAGCTACCAGTTCAGAGAGTCCAATAGAGAGGGTCATATAGGAGGCCATTTCTTCATCAAAGCCAGCTGCCTGGAGGACTTCAAAAGTATAAAAATAAATCTGGAAAAAAAAGCCCATAAAAGAGTGAGCAAAGAAAATAATTGATTTCTTACCCGAGCTGCCCTGTATAGGAGCTGCTAATCAGGGAGCATGCAGCTCAGCTTTGGAGTGAGCTGGAATTCTCCATGCTTTTTGGTAGTGTTCACTTTATCAGCAGACAAAAATATGATAAAATATAATTAATTAATTAATTAGGTAAATGATAAAGTGCTGGGATAATTGGAGCTCCAGCAAATACAATGCAGTTAGGTTTGCAGAATCCTGATTTAGGTGCTTTCAGAAGCAGCCAAGTATATAATGTTTTCAGAGGTTATCCAAAAACACCATTGTAGGATATTGCCAAGAAAGAAAAGCATGGGTTATGGAGTCATGAGGAGGTAAAACAAACATCTTTTCAAGTATCTCTGCTAGTGTTTGGAGATATGCTGAGGTGAGAAAGATTCCAGTTTAAGCTGTGTTAGGCTCAGCTATGTATTTCCTTAACAGATGTTGCTGCATTGTCCTGTTAGAGGTAGGAGGGTCATGCAGGCAATCGCAAAGCTGTGTCCTCAGAAGGATACCAGAAAAGCACTGCTGTGAGGAAGAGCAGAGCTGCAGAAGCAGGGATCATGATTGTTGTTAGCTTTAGGGGCAGAGCGAGCAGTCTGCCTTCCTGACATCTCAGGGTGCTAAGAGCCAGGGGACAAACAGCAGCAGCTGCAGTGAGCAGTCACATGAAACTTCAGCTATTGCCAGTAGAGGATGGGCTCATTTGTAAGAGTGAGCTCCGGAGCCCTGCAATGGCTCCCTAAGGTGGCTGTTACACCAGCCTAACTACAGAGGCAGGTAACTCCAGCAAGAACAAAGAGCTGGGCAGAGGGATGTCACAGGGAGAGCTCAGCCAAGCTTTGTGGCTGCTGCTGCCCTGTAGAAGGGCTGGCAGACAGCAAGGTTTGAGAAGCCTGAGAAAAATGGAGGGAGCTCCTGTGAGCCATGATATCTTGGGATTTTAAGGGGGAAATACACTCAACTGCATTGATGCCACATAGCTGAATTGTGATGGTCAGCATAACTATCATGTACAGCTGCCAACGGAAAGCTGGTTCTTTCACTAGCTCCAGGACACTCAAGATCTTGGTGTTTTTCATTGTTGCCTTCTCTTTCATGATGTCATCAATCTCTGCTTGGTGTTGGCCTTCACCCCAAAGCTGCCTTATGGCTGTGAAGCAGAAGGAGAGTGAGACCTGCCATGTTAATTCATCTCTGTTTGTTCCCTAGGAGGTTTTCTGAGTAGGTGATACAAGAGTCTGGCAGCCCAGTGTGCATGAGCTGGGGCTGTGCTGAGAGGCAGAGATGTCTTAGAGGGTGTTCCAGACCCCTGGTCCCCTCCCACACAGTGGGACCTGCTGTGACAGAGGGGCCTAGTGGGGTGCACAGTGGCTCCCTCCCTGCCTGTGGGGCCACTTTTCTGCCCTCCTTTCAAGGTGTGAGCAGGGTACACAGCCAACAACCAGAGCTAAGGGGTGCCCAGTGGAGCCCTGCAGTGCACACAGCTATTTTTCATTTGTCATGTGACATTAATCGTCAGACTGACAGTGCAGGTGGTGTCAGCGGAATGTGAAAGGTTTTGTGATACAGAACTGTAGAGGGAAGTAGTTTCATGTTCTATGTGGGGTCTATAGCAAAAACTGACTTAGTAGGTGTTCACAGAGCCATGCTGGAAATGAGCAGGGAGAAACGTCCTATGTATTTCTTTCCATATGGGGAAAGCAATCTTCACAAAATGATTCTAAATCAAGTGAGGAACAGGAACCTGAAGCCCTCAGTTACCTTTTTTGCAGCCTTCCTGGTCTCCTTTATGCATGAGGAGATATGGTGGGGACTCTGGGAAGAAGGGAAGCGCGACTAGCTGGACCAGTGCTGGGAGTCCACAGGAAGCCATCAGCATGGGCCACAGGGACTGGCTGCCCAGCAGCTCCCTGGCAGGGATAAAATGTGTGTGTAGAGTAAAAGTTCATTGCATTGGTTTTGAGGAGAGAGAGGAATGGATGGAAAACCAGAGGAAGAAGCAAAAGGTAGAAGGGATCCAAAAATTAATTGTGTGGGTAATCAATTGCATTATACCTTTGTCCTGAAATTTGCCCTACGGCTTTTCCCAACGACCAAAAGAAAGAGGAAGTAGAGTTTGCAAATCCACGTAGCTTCCTAGGGGAAATTTCTCCAACATATTGATGGTGTAGAGGAACACAAAGACCTTGAGGTGAAGAGGGAATTATGGGAGAGAAGAAAGAAGACATAACCATTGGAAATAAACCTGGGTGTAAATAATTAAGCATTACAGAATACAGCTGCCTCATTTCTGACAGCTCTGAATATTTAAACACTTGGCAAAGCTGAATTTCATTTGGTATCAGTGAAATTAGTAATAATTATGCTCTTTATTGCAGGGTGTTGTAGAAAACATTCTTACAAAAGATCACTGACTTTAATATTTTATTTTCTTAGTGGAGGGTTAATATTTACTTTGAATAAAGATGTAAAATTTTGTGAGATCCTGCTGACGTGTGGGAGAAATCACTCACCTGCACTTAGCCCGCACATGAAGCGTCCAATTAGAATCATCTCAAAGGACTGGGCTATTTTGCTGCAGCCCATGATAGATGCAGCCACTATCATGAGCACATTGTTGCACAAGAGACATTTCTTTCTGTAAGCACAAGAAAGTGAAAAGACTTTTTTGTGACTCCAAAAGGAAATGGCACTTAATACAGTGCAGGAAGTCTTGGCTGAGATGGTCTCGCTAGTTTTGTGTAATTACACATATGTGGTCCAGGAGAAAACAAGCACTGGGTGCCCTGGACTCATGGTGTGCCTTGGCATATGGCTGGACCTGGGAGTTTGAGAACACTTCCGAGTTGTGTAGCAGAGAAAAGTCTTAAAGCTTTTCTGCACTTGAACATCAATTATGAAACACATTATTGTAGCACCAACAAGAATCTCAATGCTTCTGTATTTTGAGTAGCACATTCAAGAACCCATTCTGACTTCAGCCAGGCACTGCCTTTCCCTGTTGTCGAGATTAACCCAATCTGAGTAACTGTGCCTGGTGGGACAGGCTGGCAGCACAGCTGCTTGGCCCATGCCACAGGACGTGGGCAGGAAGCAGGAAAATCAGCTGACACCACAGCTAAACTGGCTGTGCTACAGCCATGACTAAATCCAAAAGTCAGCCTCATTAAAAACCTCGACTATAATTTCCTTAAGAAAATATTCAGTTGGACAAATTGTCTTTAAACATACATACTTGCCAAATTTGACAGTGAGGTATCTACTCCCTGAAGAACCCAAGAGACCTCCTATACCAAAGATGGACACGGTGATAGACCACAGGAACAGGAGGTTATCCTCTTGGATGGGATAGCCGTATCGCTCCAACCAAGTTTCATTAATGAAAGCCTTAACATGCTGAGACAGAAAAAGAATTTTCATTAACAATACCTGTGACAGCAGTGCCTGTATTTTATTATATTTACAAAATAATTTTGTTGCTTCAGATGAAGTTACTATTTTATGTAGACTTTAAAAGTATTTTTTAGCTAACAGACATAGTGTAATAGAGTGTGCTATGCTCATTCTGCCATTAAAAGTTCAGTCTTTGGGGTTTTTGACCTTGAAATCTGAGGAATTGAGGCATGGACTGGTACTAAAGAATAATGTAAACAGTACTACAGGGTTCTGCAAATGAGTTATTGGTTTTCTCTCACATAGCTGCCAAGAATGCCAGATTACACAGTGCCTGTTCAGTGCAGTTCCTATATACTTTTTCACTCAGAACGTAGTGCTCCAAAATCAGAAAATAATGCTTTTCCCATAAGGTGATCTGTACAAAATATTGATGTCTTCCATCTAGACCTCAGTCCCTTTAATGGAAGTTTTACCTGTGGTCAGTGGAGAGAAGCAGACATTTTCCTTGAGCATGGCTCTCTTTTTATATTTGTCTGTGAAGATGGATAACTATAAAAATATCAACTGAAATCACGGAAGTAGGCACATGTGCCGGAAGTTTTTAGGGGAGACAGATGCCACCTCTGTTGGTGTGTGTTTTCTGAGGAACAGTTCTATAAACAACAACTTGCAGATCTCAGTTTTCCTCTGTTTGCAACACTTTGACATGTGCTGCTTTTCATGATAGCACAGCATAGCAAATGGGAAATGAGAGAATACCATGATTAAAGCCTTTCTGAATACCAGAGGAGCATTCTCAGGCAGCAGTGTAGACCCAGTGCTGTCATTAACCAGTGTGCCATGTGCATCTTTGCCTACCTGAGACATGTAGGTGAGAGTAGAAATTTGAAAGCCAATTTGGAATGTTCCACCAATCCCCAGGACAGTGATCATTCGAATGAGCCCCTGGTACTGTACCTGCAGAAGTAGAACAAAATCTTCTTAAGCTTGTAGCCACATCAGGCTGTTCTCGCAATGTGCCTTTCATTCTCCAGAAATGTCTCATTTATTCAAGGGATTTTCAGGTAGGAATGTTCCTTCTGCTTGCCCTGGCATGAGGCATACACCCTCCTATGATTTCCCTACATCCAGCTCATGGAAATACAGCTTCCACAAACATCCTTGTCAAGGCACCACAGCTGCTGGCATTCAGTCCTGTTCCCTGCCTCTCAAAACCTCTGCCTGCCATGTCTTGCACCAAATAATTTGATATATTTAATAAAGCACTTTTTTTAAAAATCAGGTAAGCAAAGCAACTTACGTTTGTAGATAAACAAATATTTTCCAGTAAATGAAAACTTTAAGAAACATTAACATATTGATAAAAATATGACAAATATGGATGGTCGAGCATATGAAATGCTGTAATATCTCAAAGTAGTGGGCAGAACTGCTTCCAAGATGCTTGTATTGAACAGGAACCTTGTTGTTCTTACCAAGATACTGATTTTGTTTTCTTTGAAACCCCAGTAGCATACAAAAATGTCACAGATGTGAATACCCCACTGAGTACTCACCAGGTTTGATAGGAAGCCTGTCATCTCTGGCTGAGGGCTGTTTGTCCAGCGTGTGAAGTGTCCTTGTCATCCCAGGCTTGTGTCTCTTTGTCTCCTGCCTGCTGGTACAGCAGTGGGCATTTGGCTTCAGGGATCAGAGTTAAATTTTTACTATTTCATCTTCACTCACTTATATTTACTTCGACTGTCCAAAGTTAACACTGCCAGATTAAATATTTCAGGAAATAATTACATCTAATCCAGTCTCCAGGGGAAAGCAGAGGGAATTTGCATCTGGGGACTAACTAGTGAGGGCTGTGGGAAGGGAAATGAGAAGGGTTCAGGCAAAACAACCCAAATTGTTTTCCAGGAAGAGTAAAATGCTTTACTTCTATGATGCAGACTGGTGTGTATATCTGTGGTAATCTGCAGAAAGCAAAAAGCAGCTGGTACAAGGTTTAGGCACTGTTATTTATTAATGAGTAAAGTATGTGGCATTCTGTTTCAGATTCCTTGGTATAGTAAATATTGTAATTAGAAGAAAAACAGGCAAATTTCAAAGCCTAATTTTGCTATTCTGGCCTTATGAATCAGTTAGACTGTGCTGAAGAAGGGTATTTTTTGTCTGGTGTTCATGGGGAAGTTTGTCAGCCAGGTGTGGTGAAAAAGCAGTAAGAGACAAAGACTCATGAGAGTTGTAAAAGAAGGTAAATATGCCCTAATGAGTTGGGATAGGTCCACCAAGATCTTATCCCCTCATGTTTCAGCTTTGACACAGAATGATTCCAAAATCAGTGTTGCAGGCATTGAAAAATCATCTTTGATTCCCAGAGGCTCCTTTCTTGTGAGGTAAAGCTCAAACTGTAGCTCCACATAGCTTCTGCCAGAGCCAGCACTTGGAAAAAAAGAGGTTGGTTTCCCTGGAGCTTTCATGTGTGGTTCCTGTGCTCCTCCTGCCTTCAAAGTCTTCTGCTCACTCTCACTAATGCCAGGGGACTGTCCCCTACCCCCAAGGCCTGGGGTGAGGGCAACTGGGGCAATGGGGTTATCCTGAAGCCCTCAGTAAATGCTCAAGCTCACCCTCGGGACTTGTACTTTCAGTTTATAAAACACAGAATGCAATTATTTACAGAGAGGCTCACTGCAAATACTGTGAGTCTAAATAAATGAGAAAAAAATGCATGTTAATATTAAAACCTGGGTTACTTGTGTAATTCCAGCTATTGTCTATATAACTGCATAGCAAATGCTGTTTATCCTGGCTTGCAACAGTGTTTAGAATGATTTGGCATTTTTTGTATTTTCTCTTGAACACCAACATTGTAACTATATGCATATCTCTTGGCTATTGTTCCAAAATGTTAATGTTTCCTTTTCATTATGTATTTTTTCTCAAATTGTAGTGAGGTGTAGGGAGGGTATGTCATAAGGAATCACCCCTTGAAAATAATTACTGAGGGCCTCAAATAGCAGCAAATGCCACTAGCTCACAGTGAAATTTCTTACATTTTGAGGGATCTCTGGTAATTCTGAGCCATGGTACTATTACCGATTTTAGGAGAATTTCATGCTAGGAGTTTACTTCTTGTTTTTTTGTCAAGTCAGTAGAATTGACTGTTTCTGTTGAAAATGTTGCCTATATTCTTGAAAATGCTCTTACACTGGAAGTTGTGCACAGTTTCATGTGTAAGGAATTATTTCTGAGTTAAGAAGATCTTGTATTTTTTTTTTTTTTAATAGAGCTGTAAGAAATGCTTGCTGAGAAATGGACAAACACATGAAACTCAGCTTCATGAGGTGTGTCAGTTTTGTCTAAAGAGCTGAAAGCCAGGCTTGGTTCCAAGCCAGCTTGAACCACACTAGATTGCTCATTGTGGATGACTGAAGCCATCTGCAGTTTAATTTCGCACTGAGAGAAACTTACTGGTTCCTTTTAGATTTGACTTAGGTTTGTTATAATCCAAAACTCAAAATGAAATTTTGAATAGCAAAATCATGGAGACTGGAGCTAAAGAAGGTGTTTAGGCATAAACATGTTCTAAGTGAAATCTGTAAATTTAACATAGCACATATTTATATATTACGATGACTTGTTGACTGCTCTCAGATTTTCAATGTGATATGAGAGTGACTCTCATTCATGAAGATTCCACTTGTGTCTGTGAAAAAATATTCACATCTTTTCCCATAATAGAAAACAATAATTTGCCTTTGTTTTGCAGTCTGCAAGCATCAAGGTCTTTTATGACCTTCATATATATGGTCTTTCTGCTGACCAGATAGAACCTGGTGTAGGTGATACTGCCTCAAGAGAAGTATTTCCTGTAAAGGAATGAGGTCTCTTCCTAAAATGTAAATTGCAAAATTCTCTAGTTATTTTCATAACGAAGTTGCCCTTTGTCTCTGGAAGGAAGAGGAAGATGCTGAGCTGATGAGAATCTCAGTAAAGATAAGGAAGCAGAAAGAGATGAGGCTTTCCCAGAAAAAAATCACAGAAAGATAATTTTATTTTTTGCTCCTCCTTTTACAGCATTTTGAACATGATGACAAAATGATGACAATGATGGCAAATTTTCACTTTGTGAAATCCAGTTTGTTTGGTTGCTGTGACATGATACACTCCAGTCTTTAGGTGTGAAACAGCAACAGAAATACAATAGTTAAAATTTTCTTCTTTCCTGAAGGCAAGATAGGCAGGGTGAGTAGTCAAAATAATTTGAGATGGTGCTTGTAGAAGTATGAAAGAGGCCTTGGGATGGGATTAAAACAACTCACAAACATTAATATTGGCAGGTTAATCATATACTCTCCGGTTTATCAGTAACAGCAAGAGATGCAGCAATAGTGAGCATTTGGGAGAACATGCCTCCTGAGGTCTGGCACATTGGATTAGTGTGGTTTGGGAGGATGACTGCTTGAGATGGAAAGGTTCATTAAGCCATGAAGTAGAGGAGGTGCCCAGCAAAGCAACCTGACTTCTTGCAGGAGACACTGGAGCTCTATCAGAGTCAGCATGGCTGCGCTTCATAAGAGAGGGACAGAGAGATCCAAGGCTCATGTTTTTAAACCAGTCTTGGTACTCTGTGACAGGGGATGAACAGTCTGCAGTGTTCCAGCTGTGTTTCTTGCTGAGACCAGTTCCTGCAAAAGGGGCAGCAAAGGGAGTACAATCGGAGAGAAGGAACTGAGAAATGAAAGTGGAGGTTACCACAGCAGAACACAGCATTGATCTGGCACCATGCCAACAATGAACACTGGTCCCAGTGTGTATTTTTCCATCTGCCTATTGAGTTAGCGACTCCATGGCTATAATGTCTGTTCAGCACAGCTCAGAGGTACTGCCACTTGCAATTGCACCTCACTGTGAAACCCATGCAGACCACAAAAAAACAGCGTGGAAGAAGAGAAATGTTCCATTTGTGTTCCATTTGGCCTCATGCTGTCCTTATTTTCACACAGGAGACTCAGGCATTAGAAATTCCCCTTTACGACATTGCGAGGGAAGCTGTGCTATCAGAGAGGGCACATGGAAGAGGGCATGGTAACACCATCTGTTAGAGACTGATGTTGTTTGTCACCTGGGCATGCCCACTCAGAGAAAGCTATAGGCAGGCTCTTACTCTTTTCTTCTGCAAAGAAGGGTGGGTGGAAAGAGCTGGGAATAGAAAACCAATGGAAACAATTTGAAATTTGATTTGTGAAGCATCCTTTACATTTTGACCCCACCATCAATGACTCCTGAAGATGCTGTATCGGCTTTTTTTATGATGGATGAGGATTTAGTCATAGAAATTTGAAGGGGACTTGTGAGTGATCCACCAATTCCCAACACAAAGAGCATTACAACCAATCAGTGGTACTGAACGTACAAGGAACAGTACAAGCTCATCACAGAATCCACTTGTGATATCACAGTCCCTGCATTTCTAGGATATTGACTTGTTTGATGATGCTTAAACCACCTCAGCAGAACATGCAAAGCGCCCATGCAAAAAAAGATCAGCCAGATAAAGGTTCTGGATTTTCAGTTTTGCTACTCTTCTTTATATTAACTAACTAAACAATGCACAAAACCTTTATATTCAAATGTACCATTTCATAATGTTATCAGGCTACCAGCTAGGAGAGTAGCCTGATAGTATCACACTTGCTCATGGAAGAAAGCAGAAGCAGGTAAAGATGGCACAGAAATACCTCGCCACTTAAGAACCAGAGGAATTTAATTTACAATTCTTTTTTTCTAATTAGTTTTTCTAACCAGCTGGAACTTCCTTCAAAGTTTCCATCATGATTTAATCCAGAACATTAAGTCTGTGTCTTTTGATTTTTTTATTTTAAATGTCAGTTCTAATTTTTACAGTAACAAGATTAAAAGGATTATCCCCTATCTACCCTATTATTTTGAAAAAGGTTTGGTAAATATATGTAATGCTTTTTCTTTCGAAATGGTGATTGCAACAGACAACCTCTAAATGCTAACAGCTGGTACTGCCAGCTGCAGTACTCACCACTTCTGGAAGAAGCTTGTCCATCTTATATCAAAAGGGTGGCTGATCCCAGGCAGGCAGAACCCTGTCAGACTGAGGAAGTGCTTTCTCTCATGCCTCTTCTGCACCTTCAGCTTAAGTAACCATCCTACTCTGAGGCTGAGGTTAATGTTTACTTCGTATGATTTCTGTTCATTTATGGTTTTTGTAGCAACTGGACAGCACTTAGAATGGATGGATTAAATATTTCAGTGTCTCAACAGCAGAGGGCCCTCTGAATGGGAAAATTCAGTAGCATGAGTGCTCCCTATTTTGATACAGGGAGTGATAAAGGGAGTGAATATAAAATATAACCCAGGTTCCAATTGCTGGAACACACACTGGCGCTTTTATTGCAGAGTTTCTTCTGTGGTTATTCCTTTAGAAGTAGCAAGTATATGATTTGAAAATTTTATATAGAAAATTCCCTAAAACTCAACTCCGAATTCAGAACTCAGCACAAGGATATAAATAAGAATGGTTAAACTGCAGAAAGAAAGGACTTATGGTCCTGCTAAAGAGGAGGCATGAAATGCCATTTGTAATCATGACAGAAAAAGGAAAAAGAATTGATCATACTATACAAAGGTAGAAGAGTTTGGGGAGGAAAGTGGTTAGATGCTGCAGTGGTCAGCAGGACTAACAGTCCCTGAGTAGCACAATACAAGGGGGGCTGTGAAGCACAGCAGTGGTGAAGTGTAGGATTGTGTGCAGATGTGCAGCAGCAGAGTGCAGTGTGTCCTAGGCCAGAACACAGCTAGCAGATACTGGCCATCACAACTTCTCCTTTTTTTTTTGAGCAGTTACTTATTTATAAAATAGGCTGAATTTTCAAACTGTCTACCCTCTGGGTACTCTCTCAAAGTCTTACATTCTGTCTCTCTCCCTGGCTCTGTCTTCCAGCTCTCAACACTGCCTGTATATTTGTTAAACTTTGTGCCATCCAGGAGGCACCAGAATATATTACAAGAACTCCCTCCTGATTTTGCTGCAACTGATATGCATGGAGAGTAGAGTCAGTTTGCTCCAGAGGATGCAAGTGAGAATTCTTCTGTACCAAATGCCCAGGGATCAGGGCTGATCCCTGACAGTCAGAGAGACTATCAGGACATACCATTATTTGATGTCAGCTCAAGGAAATAGAAGTTGTCTTTCTACCTGGTATTTCTTCATGTGCAGTGTTCACAACCAATACTAAATCCTTTATAGTATGATACCATAAAGAGATGACATGAAAATTGTAAGAACTATGTTGAATCCTCTCTTCATCCTGCTCTTAATGCTGAGCAGAACTTTCTTACAAAGTAACACAGACACTAATCTTGCTTCTTTAAAGTGATAGCAATGGAGAAAGACTAGAAATACAATCAATGCGTTATGCCTGAATGTATTTTCCATGTGCCAGTTCTGAGAAGTGTCTGTAGTTATCAATGTCTTCCTGCTACAGAGCTGCTCTAGGAAGGAGACATTGTCTCTCAGCACAAAAAAGCAAAGATGAATATAAACCAGGACTACTGGGATGAATGACAAGGTATCTCTGCATTGCTTTTTAGATTGCATTTCATTGAGAAAAGTCCATGTAAGTGTTTAGCTTTCAGTTCAGTTTTGAGGCAGAGCTTTTTGTCAGTGGAAATTACTTCCAGTGGCTTATCAGAGCTCGGTGCAAGATGTATTTTCTTCAGCAGCATTTGTCTCCACAGCCTGATGATGTTTCCTCTTAAAGTGGAGGGTTTTGAATTCTTCGGTGATTTCAGAGGTTGACTCCCCTTTTGTTTCTGGGAGGAAGAGGTAGATAAGAACCGCTGAAGTGACCAGGACAGCAATATAGATGAGGAAGCATAAAGGACCAAGAAGCATCTGGAGACAAAAATAGAACAAGATGAGTGATTTCCCTGGCAACACTTGCCCCTATGGATTCTTGAAACTTGTTGATTTGTTCCTCCAAAATGAGGAATAGGGTAATTTTACAGAAACAATATTTATTTATCTTTTCAATCTGTTCTTGGGGCAGCAGATGGTTTCTGAAGTATTGGGAACTGTTTTATATAAATGGCCTCCATATGCCAGTAGCAATGAGGGATTCACAGTTTCCATCATCTACAAGTCATTTCATCCTACTCCCTGTCCAGATGAGCCTAGAAATTGAGATTAAATTGACAGAGTCAAAGAGAAGATTTGAATCAAATTACATACTACAGCAAAGGGGAAAACCATTCCGGTGAATGTGAGGCCTAGCCAAATGGTGATTCCACCAATTACAAAAGCGGAGGCCCTTGTTGAGAGAGTGAAGATTTCATTCATGACAGATAAAACTGCTCCAGCTGAGGAAAAAAACGACATAAAAAAGTGATTGAAACATTGCTGCAATTGACCATTTTCCATAGAAAATACCTCAGTTCTGCTACTGGGTGAATTCTATTGTGTTTTCAACACATTCGTGGTCCTCATATACATATTCCTTACAATACTAAAGGCTGCCATTCGAATTTGGAGACTTTAGTAACTACTAGTAGTGTTCAGTCAGACAACTTTCAGAGTAGATACTGGTCTTAGGTGAGTGAGGTTCTAACAGAGAGCTGTAAGTTTGGGTCTGGTGTTACTGACATAGGTGATTAAGAGCGACATTAAGAGAGGACAAGCAAGGACAGAGCAGTGCTAGGAGTCAGAATGTGCATGCTGTCAGGTGTCATTCTATCTCATAGAGTAGGATTTTTTTGAGAAAAGTGGTATTTTAGAAAAGCCTACCTCTGCCCTTTGGCAGGGATCAGCCTTTTGAACCTATATGCACTGAACAGCATTCACACCCTGCAAAACAAGTCTTTGTGAATTGATTAATGAGAACTTATTTGGTTTGAATCTGTAATCCAGTGAGAGAAAACAGGTCCTGATTCATCAGGGTGTGAATGATTTAATATAATTTGTTAAAGAAATTGTTTCTTGGGTAATTAATTCATCAAAAATTGAGACTCCCTCAATCCCAGTCTCAACTAAGCTGTTGATTTTCAAAGATATACATTCTGTTTCTACTTCTATACACTCATGGCCTGTACTTATCCCTGTGGCCCAAACTTTCCTCTTGCTTTTGTTGTTGTACTCACCTGGTCCTACTCCATAAGCAATGATGAATAAAAAGATGAGAATAACATTGCAGTAACGTAAATAGACGACCTGATCCTAGACAAAGGTGAAGGGAGGGAAGAGAATGAAAATTAATTTTATAGCTGTAGTGCAGCTGATCCAAGCACAGGAGCAGCAATATTTACGAAAAAACCCATGATGCTGAGCTCTGTGATAGATGCTCTCTAGACCTGCTTATCTTTCTTTACTGAACACAGTGGAAGGCCAGAAGCAGCGTGTGTTGTCATGTCTAGAGGTGAGTTTATCTTTAGACCATATTCTGACCTGCTGGTTTGGACATGAAAGCTAAGGCTGACTATATGCTGTCCTGCACAGAGAATTCTGATACAAATCCACTCCCAGAGAGCCATTTGCTTACATCCAGCAAAAGGCTTGTTTCAAGCAACAGCAGGATCAGTGCCATCAGCAAATAACCACCACACAGGAGCATTCGGCGTCCATACCGATCAATTACGGAGCTCTGAAGAATAGAAAAAAAATGCCTATCACTGGAAGCATGGCAAAATTCAATTGTAAGCCATCCAACAAATCAAGCATTCTCCTTCAGTTCTTTTTACTTCAGAGCACACAATCTATTGGTACCAAGATTGTTTTTTATTGAATTCCTTCTAGACTCCCTAATAGTGTGAATTACCATCACTGCCCAGCATTACAGCTATTTCTTAAACACTGTAATCAATGGAAGCATGTTACAACTCCATTTGAATATACAGATATACACAAAAATATGGAAATGAGTACACATATTTACATTTTAAAGATATTTCATGAAGGATTCTTATAAGAAGTTAAGATGAATGAAGATGGCAAGAAACACAGGAAAGTTGGGACAAAATTTACAGTGGGTGGTAATAACGAGTGTACAGATTTATGCAGCACCACAGAAAAAATAGTTGGTTCATAAGGAGAAGATTCATTTGCTTTAAGGGAGAATACTTTAATTCTTAAAACCCTGGGAAGCTCTGACTTACACACAATATCATAGAGATGAGTTCAGAAACTGAAACTCCTAGAGCTACATATGGGATTATGCTTTCCTGCAGGTTGGCTGTCTGAAAAATTTCTGAGGTGTAAAAGGTGATCTGGGAAACAAGAAAAATGAAGTACAGTTAATAGATGTGATATGTGCTTATCCAGCATCACTTAGAACTAGATTTGTCATCACTGCAAAACCAGCAATACATTATTGGGGCTTACTAGAGGTGACATAACTGCTCCAGATGTGAGAAATCAAAAGGTTAATGGCAATCAAGGAAAGGTATTTATAAGTCCAGGGGGAAAAAAAAGGAAAAAAAAGAAGTAGTTAAAGGAGCAAATTGCCTGTAGATTTGGAGAAAAGGTGTCATTTTGGCAAAAAGGAAAGGGACAAGACAAGAGAAAGAAAAGCAAATCTCAGTCTTAGCAGACCATGCAATGTCATCAGAAGAGCTGGTTCTGTTGCCCTATTGCAGCTGGTAAATAGAAGCTGCTCATCTGCAGAGCCCCTGAGGGAACAGGCACCATTCCCCTGCCAGCAGAGTGACTGCAAACTTGGGCTGCATGGGGCTCAGCCACCGTAATATGGAAACAGCTGAAAGGATATTACTTAATGGACAAATGTGCTTTATCAAAATGAATGAAACTGAATGGCATAGCTGACCATCTGCTACTGCAGAAGTCAAAGAAAATGGTGCTGGGTTGTTGCAAGCAATGGATATTTGTAACCCTTTCCTCTACAGATTCTTTGGTCATATCACGGGGCAATGAGGGCAACAGTGCCCTTGCAGGAACTTAGGCTGAGTTGGATCTCTTGTATTCCCACCTGAGAAGCTCCCTTAAAGGGATGAAGAATACTGGGATGATACCACAGATCTCAGGCAGTGGGCTCTGTGTGAGGAGGAACAATGTAGACCCAGAGGAAAGGGACAAGTTGGCATTGTGGCACTTTGGAGACTTAATAGCAGATCCAAGCATGGAAATAGGGCATACTCAACTGCACTCAGGCCAGAGAGCTGTAGACTCAGTAAAAGGAGGAGCATGGTACACAGCTGTGGGTACACGGATCGTTCTCTCAGCACCTCTAGGACATTCATGATTTTGGTGCCTTTTGTTATAGCCTTTTCCTCCATCAAGTCATTGAATTCTGTCTGATAATTCTCTTCTCCCCAGAGCTGCTTCATGGCTACAGAAGAGACAGAATGAAGTATACTCCTCCATCATCTGATCTACTCAGAATTCTGTGTTTTTCAACTTTTAATGACACTAAACATTTGCAATTGAGTCCATACTTTGATTCATCAGTTACTGAGCAAAGGACTGGAAGGAAGATCACTTACTGAAACATAGTGAGACTCCCCTGGAAAATGCTGTAGCAGTTAGGGGTAGATTTTAAATATTTTTGATTACTCTTCTTGATCTGGTGGACTTTAATCGTGTAATGATCAAGAAATCTGTAGGTGGCTATTAGAAAAGCCCCTTCCTGCTGTTAGCTTCACTTGCCCAGGAGTTATGGTTTAACAAATTAAGGATCTAAAGTTTTATTTTACCTTTCAAGCAACCAGCTTCATCTTCTTTTTGCAGCAAGAGATAGGGTGGGGACTCAGGAAAGAATGGCAAGGAGAGCAGTTGAATCAATGCCACCAACCCAGAGAAGGACAATAGCACATTCCACATGTCTTCGGTTCCTAATAGATCTCTATGAAAGCATGTTAGAGTCTATTTATAGTTCAGTAAAATGACAGTTTATAACTGATTTTCTACATTATAGTCTAGCTAAAGAGACACAAAATACACACAGTCCTTGAAAAGTTAAATTGAAATAGATGATGTTTAGGTTAGGGACAGGAAAATAGATTAATTCTTTATTTCTTCTGCATGGCTGAGATTTTTCTTAGAGTTCGAATAATTTCTAAATGTCAGAATATTCTCACAACAGTCCTCTGAACCAATGCTGCAAGTCTGCCTGAGGTTACCAAGGAATTAGCAAAAATTTCATATCTCACAAATTTCCTAAGAGTATTTACAGACAATCTTTTCTTATGAACTTCAGCAGAGACACTGCACCTCCAGAGATGGAGTCATCCTTTCTCAAGAGACAGGCCCTTCTCTCCCCAGGGAATGACATGGAAATCTCAGTGACTTGTATGGGGTAGATGCCTCCTTTTTGACTGCTGTTGTTAAGCAAAGTAAAACCCCACCTTTAGTGTATGTCTGTTTCTAGGACTGGGAGAACAACACTTCCCTGCTATATAGAAGAAAAATAAATATAAAACAGGATGAGAAGGAGCAACATAAATACCTTAATCCAAGAATTCTTGCTACAGTTTTTCCTAGTGCATGAAACACTGTGGGGGTCACATTTATAAATCCACGCAACTTCTTCGGTGAAATCTCTCCAGCATACTGAATATGGGCATTTATATGTATTCCTAAAAGGAGAAGACAGGAGAGTGCTAAAGCTGCAGAAAGAAAGAAAGAGGGCCCCTTTTCAATTCCCCTTCAGCTCTCTCCTCTCTCTTCTGAACTCTTTCCCACATATCATCCACAATAATAGGCTAAAAATGTACCTTTTACTTTAAGCAAGATGTTTAGCTAATCCATCAGATCTCTCTCTCTGCAAGACCTCTTGAAGGCAAAGGACAGCTCATCTTACCTTGCCCCAATCTGTTTCTTGTTCCACTGAGTTACTGTGCATTCCCGGGTACTCCCAGCAGGAAGATTTCTGTACCCACCCCAAAGAAGTCACATTAACATGGTGTAGTGGGGAGTCCTACCAGCAGCGATGCCCTCGAGGAAGCGCCCAACCAGGATCATCTCAAAAGACTTGGCTTTCCTACTGAAGCTAGTGTGCACCGTGGCTGTTATTTGGACCACGTCATTGAACAATAGACATTTCTTCCTGTAACAGCAAACAACACGTGGGTATGATCCATGTTTTACTTTTTCTTCTTTGACTAATGTCTGGCTGTTCTCCTCTGGACTTACAGATCCAAGCCACGGCCATGTTTAAACCCACTTCTTATAGGACTACCAGATCCGGTTATGAAAAAGCATAATGTCTTTGCAGAGGAGTGGAAAGGGAGAAGCTAGATTCCTCTTACTCACTGTGTGAGCAAACCATGAGGCTGAAGGGAACTCCTGAAGGGTAAAATGTCAGCAAAAATACAGGAATTGTATGGCAACAAAGGCTGTGACAAGGGAATCAGAAGTATCTGCATGTTCTTGTCTCTCCAATGCAGCCAGGTGGAGTTCTACGTGCTGGGTAAATTCTGTGGCAGCAGGGGGCAGTGAGATTCTGGTATCCCTTCTACTAGCTGAATAATATTTAATTCCTTCCCCTGTTGCAGCCCTGGGTAGTGAGATGCTGGGAAATATACTTACTTTCCAAATTTTGCCGTCAGGTACCCACTACAGAGACACCCAATCATCCCACCTATGCAGTACACAGACACGATGAGGGACCACAGTAACGTCAGGGTCTTCTGAGGCAGCACAGAACCGTATCGCTCCTGCCAAGTTTCGTTGATAAACTTCTGAATGTACTGGGACACAGAAAGAGAATTTTGTTCCACCAAGGCACTAATCATAGTGTTCTTCGTAATGTTTACAATTTAAAAAAATCAGATTAATAGTCATGATTAAAAGCATGACTACAGGACACTTCTTTGCAAATTAGGATTGATATTTCCTTTCATACAACCTAATAGTGTAAGAGAATCTTTCAAAAATTAATGATACTCTTTAGTATGTTGAATACTAGCTCTCCTACACCAAAAAATTAGGACCTTTATTCATTACAGTGAAGTCCAAATATTCTTTTTGCTGGTTGTGGATATAAAGAGAAAAGGACTGACTCCATCAGCTAGTTTTGAATGTTTTTTCTCCATGGCATAAACTTTAAGGAGGCATCTCAATATGTTGTTTTCACATAATTTCGTGGGAAGTTGTCTTTGGAGCACAACTCCTAGCAATCATGCAAACTTTGACAGTGGAAGTATGGCATTAGAAAGAACTGGGAATAAACCACCATAGCTACACCTAAAAGCTTTGTAGAGCATCTGCAAAGTTTAAAGCCTAGGGCCATGAGGAACAGTTAGAGACGTGATCTTTTTCTCTCCAGCTTTGCTTACTGGAGAAGTGTAATTGATCACAGCCATTTGAAAACCAGAGAGGTGAGTTCCACCAATTCCCAGCACCACAGTCATTAGCAATAGCTTCCGGTATTGAACCTGCCAAAGAGAATGAAACACATCCTGAGTTCCTGAGACCTGCATGGCTTTCGGACAATGAGATAATTTACAGGACTTTATATAATTTCTATGATTAAGAAACCTTTAAAATGCAAAAACCCATCTTGAATTTTTCAACAAACAAGCAAAATTCATGAGAAATTGTTAAAATACAAATCTGCACATTCTGCTATGTTCATCTCCTGGTTATTAGTAATCTGAAAAGATACATTCTCTAATTCTCTTAATTCTGCTAACCATAGAAAACAAATAACCTTGTTGACCTAGTTTGTGTTTACCTTTGTACAAGAAAAAAGCTACAGCTTTCTTGAATCCCTTTTTGCTTTCACCTTTGAATGCTGTGTTTCCATGATGTACACCAAATTTGAGAACATTCCTCACATATGTTTTCAGGCATTTAGTCAGGTCACACTTTAGACTGATGAGTATCCTCAATTGTCCTTGAGAGTGCAGAGCGGTAGAGTGGGAGGGTTTTTTCTGTTTTGTCTTTTTCACTGATACTATTTTCCCTGTCTTCCCCAAAATTCCCACCTTTCCAGGTTCCCTGGGTCCTCTTTTAGACCTCTCACTGTTCTGTGTTTCTCATGCATTTTCTGCAGATGCCATGTAGTCAGTCTTATTGCTGGACAACCCCAAGCACATGCTCTGTTGCTCACTTCTATTACAAGGAAGACTGTTTGATTCCCTTTGCGGTAATCTTTAAAGACCGTGCTGCTGTTAGTGACCAGGGCTAGAACACAAGTTGGATACTCACCAGGTCTGAGAGGAAACCAACCATTTCCCCTTGAAACCCTGCCCGCTCTGAGAGCCCTTGGCAAGTCTGGCAGATGAGATGGCTTCCACACTGAGATTGTAAGAGTTTGGGATCATAGCACAGAAGTTGAATTCTAACTATGTGGCTTTTAGTGAATTGTGTCCTCCCCTGACACTGGCCAGGGCCTCTTCTTGCTGGCTTAATTATTCTAAAACCCAGATATAACAAGCAGATTACAACGTTGGTAAATGTTTATCATTGTTGAATTGGGAGCTGTGCCTCTGTTGAAGGTCGGGGAATTTTCCCCATTCTGTTGCTAGGAAACAAAGGAGCAGGTACTTAGGAGACAAAAGCTGTAGCCGGGGTGTGGTGAGGGCAGCTCCTGGAGTTCGGCCTTCACTTGCTTGGGGGGCATCGGAGGGGGAACAGGGGAGCCACCGTCTGCCTTTCGCTGCGATCTGATCGCGGGAGCCCCAGCGATGCACGACCTTCTCTTCCTCGCTGGGTGAGCCTTCGTGTGGGAAAAGCAGGGGTGCTTCCCCCCCCCCCACCGGAGTGCGCGGCTTCTGCCACAACTGCGGAGTTTGTGCCACGTTTTGCTCGCTGGCCCGGCCGGCCCTGCTGCTCCAGTTGGCAGCTCTGAGCTCCGTGTACCCCCGGCCCAGCCCGTCCGCCATTACCCACCAGAGAGCGGGACCCCGCCTCGCGCCACAGCGCCCCCTGCAGGCGCGGGAGTCACGGCGCCCGCCCTGCCCGGCCGGGAGCCAGCAGCGCCCCTGCCGGCTGGGGCCGGGACTGCACCAACGGGACAGGGCCTGGCAGCCCAGGGGCATTTGCCACCGCCTTCTCTGGTTTAATCTGTTGTTGCAACTGCTGTTGTTGTTTGTTTGCCTCCTTATAGATACTAGTAAAGAACTGTTACTCCTTTTCCCATATCTTTGCCTGAAAACCCTTGATTTCAAAGTTAAAATGTTTCGGAGGGGAAGGGGGGTCATATTTTCTATTCTAAGGGAGGTTCCCACCTTCCTTAGCAGACAACCTGTCTTTCAAACCAAGACAGCCCCTTACGCACACTGCTAAAACACCTGTGTGCTCCTGTTCTGTGAGAAGACAGAGAGTGTTACCATCTTCCCTTCAGGGGAGCAGCCCCTCTTCGCCTCTGACAAGGAGCTTAGGCAGGGAATGTTTTCCTTCCCTTCAGTCTACAACAGGCATTTAGAATCGTAGCTGAGCCATAATGTCCCTTCTTGCCTGATGTAAGATTTTCAATTGCTTGAACAATTTCGCAGATGCAGGAAATGAAGTATTGGAATATTGGCATTTTGTGTCCTTGCTAACACCCAGTTCTTTATAGAGGGTCACAATCATTCCAAAACCACTCAGGAGCGTCACTCCTTCCTCTCTGTAACACTGGAATTGACCCACTGTGGGCCAGAGCCAGATGCCATATCTCAGTGGGCAAGGAGTGATGAGCCTGGAGGAACTAGAAGGCAAAGGAAGATTTTTTTTTTGAGCCAAGGATGGAAGGAAGGACACATGTGGCAGCTCTGGACCTTTCTGGAGAGATTTTTAAATGCTGTCTGTGGCCAGTTTTTAACATCTGGTTGTTCAAACAGTCCCTGCAGAGCCCTGTTCCTCTTCCTGCTTTTGTCTCTGTTTCTCCTTGAGTACTCCTACTGCTGTCTCATTTTCATCTGGTCTCACACTTCTGTTCAGTGCTATATGATGGGAAAAGTAAGCTTTAAATGACTGGTATAATTCATATTTATTTTCCTAATGGAGAGGACAAGAATCTTTCCACCTGGGATTTGACCACTGCAATAAATGGGCTTTTTCCAGGCCCAGTATGGAGCTCACCCAATACCCTTCACTTGGAGGGATTTTGTCTTCAGAGATGCCCTGTGTTGCACTTGTGTGGTCCTGGATCCTACACTGCAGATTCACAAGTACTTCTTCAACCTTTATTCCAAATCCATGACAGTTTATGGCAGTGTTAATGATTTACCACACTTTCCCTCTTGTGGACAGCATTTAGTAAGAGAGGAGAATTAAGGAGGATTGAACACGGTCATGCTGTAGAAAGACATGTAGAAGGAAATGAGTTTTTAATGTCTTGTAAGACAGTAAAAACTTCTTCACTGGGAGCCAGCAAGTTTGAGAAAGACCAAACCAAATAAAGACATTTAAAATGACCAAGGCCTTACCTAAACTTTTCATAATACTTCAAATGTTTGTTTTTTTTTTTTTTCCCCTGTACTTTTGACCAGAAGGAATATATGTTGGTTCTTAATGTGGTACTGTGCAAACCATGATCTCAAGCCTTGAAACAACAAACTTTATCTGTTTTTTGGTAAGATGGTGATTGTCATAGGAAGGATGGCTGTGTTGGGGATGTCCCCAGCTCCTGGCATTAGCTTTTGGCACTGCCACAAATCCTGTTAGAGAATGGTGTGAAGATAAAATGGGGAGCCTTAGGGCTGTGAAAGAAACTGCCGCTCAATATTCAGATCCTTTTGCAAAATTTATTGTGCAACATCTGCATCAGTTCATAGTGAAGATCTCATTTCCCGAACAAGATAGACACAATATTCCTTGACCCCAACAACACCATCCCAGAAGATAGGGTCTCCTCTGTCCCTAACTCTTCATTCAAAACAAAACCCAGGCACAATGAGGATGTATTTTCCTAGTCACTGCTTTTTATTTCCTTATCAGTAAACTGTAAAGCATTAAGAAGACCAAAAAATGTCATGTCATATAGCAATGAACACAAAGGAGAAGCCCTTTTTACCAGGTTTTATAATGAAAATGTGAAGTATTCAGACACCTGGAGAGAGAAGCAAACACTCACACATACAGATTGGGTTCTCCAGGAGAGGTGTCCCTCTTTTATGTCTCGTCAGTACCAGTTACTCTGGGGAGCTCAATTCCATTGAAACCCAGTGTTCTGCAGGCTGAATATACACTACGTAGTCATTGCTAATGAAGAAGGAGAATCTGCCCACTGGATTTGCCCACTCATGATTTCCTGCAACTCTGCTTTCTTCACTAATGCTTTCTTTCAGTACTGACATATGCCTGTTTTTTCCCAATAGAAGAATCTCCAAAATTGTAAATGTGGGGGGAACATAGTATATCGATTCTATCTTCTGAGAGGCAAGGCACTCTTCTTCCACTGGATTAATGAGCTAAACATCTCTTTTCCTCTGGACTGAAGCCTCTTCTCTGGGAAAGCTCCTTAGCACTGACTTATTAATAGGAGCAAATAATTTCAGTGTCAAAGCTCTGTCTTCTTTGTGAATCTGCTGTACCTCTGGACCTTCCAGACTCACTTCTTCCAACTGTGGAGTCCTGGTTTTGCCAAGAAAATAGCAGATCCTGTGCTTTCAGTTTACAACTGCAAGCCTGGAGAGACTGACAAAGATCTTATTTCTCTATATACTGTGTTTAATTTTTTTTCTGCAGAGAAATTAATTCAGCTCATATTTCAGCAGTCGGAGAGAAACACCAAGTTCATCCTGCACCCCACACTGCAGGTGATTTTTTTTGTGGATCTATGGATTCTGTCTTGCTTAGTGAGGCTTCTGGGCACTACAGTAACAAAAGAGCAAAATGTGAAGTGGAGGGTTTGTTCTTAAAGCCTAGTAACAGTCATCACTGAGCAGTTACTCTGCTGTAGGGCTGCCTGTGCCTTCTTTCCACGGTAGTTCAGGCGGTTGAACTCCTCCATGACCTGCAGCATTGTCTTTCCTTTGGTCTCTGGTAGCACCAGGAATACAAAAATAGCCATGGACACACAGTATGTCAGGAAAATGATGAAACAGAGATTACCAAGACCTTCCTACAGGAAAACAAAGAGATGAAATGTGTTCATAAAAATTTATCTTGATTTCTTTCTCTTATGGTATAGAGTTTCTGGGGTTTTATTTACTAAAAGAACTTGGTCAGGATCTTAGTTTGTATAAATTGTGCTTCAAATGGCATCTGACAGTGTCGGTGCCTCTGTCACTGAATCTGTGTTTGCCAGTGTCGCACCCTGACTGTGTATAGAGTTAGAAGGGGTTTGCTACACTTCAGTAGGTACCTGGTTAAAAAGGAAGAGGCCATCAGAACCGCAATTAATGTGAGCGCTCTCCATTGCAAGAAGTGTTGAAAAGAGAAGCATGCTCTGGGTTCAAGAGGGGTCTAACTTCTTCTAAACTGAAACAAACACCCTACTTTGCTTACCACAATGAAAGGGAACAAAAGTCCAAGGATGAAGAGTTGGATCCAGTTTGTGACACCATTAAAAACATAAGCAGCTGGTCTGTATGACTGAATAAATATTTCCGTCAGCAAGGGGCACAGTACTCCAGCTGAAAAAAATGATGGAGGGGAAAAGGAAACTTAGAAATTTTGCAAAATGCTTCTGTACCTCATACTTCATATTGCTGCCTAAGTTCATGGTTTGAACTGGCCTGGAAGTGTCTGAGGTGTTGCTTAGCTCTTCAGGAGGGAGGCACATAGGAATGCAATAGGAAATGAATTTTACATCTTACCATAGTATGGAAGGAAATATCTAGGCCTGCACTGAATCAGGAGTAGGGATTCATGCCTGCTGTGGAACAGCTATACCTGAGATCTCTCCTAAGGACTGCAGTGAGGAAGGAATGGCTGAATAAATGAAACCATTCCGATAGAAAATACCAACCTGGCCCAATGCCAAAGCTCATGATGAAAATAAAGACAAGCGCAACAGAGCAGTATGGTACCCAGAAAAAGGAGTCCTGTGGTAGGAAATGAAAAGCAAATAAAATCCAAAATTAAAATTTTATTTACCCAGCTCCATTAGAAATATTCATCACTGCTAAGTATGTCAATGTTTAACACAGATCTATTTCCTCTACTTCCAGCAATTTCATGAGGATTTGATTTTGGCAGTGATCTTGGTTGTCTAAAGCTACTGTCTTTAATCCATATGTACATGGCTGGGAACAGACCTCTGCTAATATGATGGTTAGCCTCAGAAATACTTCTACTTCCTAAGAAGTGATTTGAGGGGAGGAAAACAGTCATGATATCTGCCATACCATAAAACATGGACACAGTTCTAGTGCATCAGTGGGGTCTTACCTGTAGTGAGAGTGTGACTGTGAGGAGCCCTAGAGCCAAGGCCATCACAGTGTAGTTTTTCCACAGCAGTGTCTTCCTCCCTGCACGCTCAATGAGGACACCCTGCAAGTAGGAGGACATGCTGCCAGCTCCAAAGGACAGACCAAAGGCAGGCACTGGGGAGCTGCTCCAGTATTTACCTTCACTGGCCAGGCAGGGAATTGCTGGAGGACTGGGGACTGGGATCTGGGGCCATCTCTGTGAGGGTGAGTAAAGGTGTCTGGGGGGACTGAGCAGCACCAGGAGCTGCAGGGAGGAGCGGGAGGTGGGGAGCTGCAGGGCTGCAGGGAGCATTGTCTGCGCAGAGGAGGTCAGAGGTGGCATTCTGCAGGCAAAGGAGAGCCAGGCAGGAGAGCAGAGTGGGAATGCTTACACTGTTAATTGCTATGATTCCTACAGCCCTTAGTCCTACTGACAAATTACATCGGCCCTTCCTCCAGGGCAGGACTGGGACTCCTGAGACAGGTCCAGAATGGGACATGATTTTGACAGAAAGACTCTCCTCTCTTCCCAGAAATTGAATAGAAAGGCCCATGTTTGCAGGGTGTGGTGAGAGGATTTTATGTGATCAGTTCCATGGTTAATTTGTTGCAAAAGCTTGATTCCTGAAGCTCTATTTACAGTATTTATAAAGATCAAAATGAACCATGTATTACAGCAGAACAAAATTCAGCTGAAGAGTCACTTACACACAGGACTGTGGAGAGGATCTCGGTGATCCCAACCCCCAGTGACACATAGTTGGTTTGAGCAGGGGGGATTCCAGCCTTTGTAAAGATACTGTATGCATAAGAATAAACCTGGAAAGAATAGAAATCTGTGAAAGCTGTACACACGTGGCCATGTTTACATTAGCTTCTGTCATTTTGGACAGAAAATACTAACCAGGCCTTAACAAAATTAAAAATCATCTTATTATAACATGATAATCCATAGAAATGCCTTCAGAAGACACTTGCGAAAACACAGTTCTCTGATTACCCCAAGTCCCAAACTTCCATGGGAAAAGATTGTAATAAACAGGAACAACAGATCCCTCCTTACAGCCACTGTTGCAGTCATTCACAGCTCCTTGCAGAGCTTACTTTTGCTGAGGAGCTTGTCAGCAGTGCAGAGAGCAGAGCAAAGCAGTGCACATACCACATTGGCCCCGATGAGCTGCATGCACGACACAACAAGGAAGAGAGTGATGAGCTGCCAGCGCACAGCTCTGTCACGGAGCAGATCACAAATGCTCTTCGCCTTCTCCCCACGGATGGCTTTTTGCTCTGACATCATGTCATCTATTTCAGCCATATGGTCTCCATCTCCCCACAGTTGCTTCACAGCTGGAAGGAGAGGAGGAGAGATGACCAAGCTCACCAGCACAGACATGAATTCAGAGGATTATTTCCTGCTTTGCAGAGTATCTTATTAGAACTTAATGATCTTTTCATGTGTGAACTTCCTAGAGATCTGGGTTCAGATTTTACACAGATCCAATTCATTGCTATCTGTTTTTACCCATAAACCTTAATCACGACCTCACCTTTGGCCAATAGCTGCTGACAATCTTTCAATGTAAGTCACTCCTAAATTCTTACCAATCCTTCCCTGAATACCCTCGTACTAAAGGTGCAGTTCTAGTGTACAGTCCAAAACACAGACAAGGTAAAATGACTCCTACATATAAAAAAATAAATTTACATCCAAGGAGTTCCCTCTTTTGAGAGAAACCCACACAATGGTTGTTTCTGTGTTTCTGTCAGTAGCTGCTGTTAGGGTTACCAAAGAACTGGAATGCTTACAGGTATGGCATGACCATACAGAGCATCTCTTTCTCACGCAGAGAAGTACTGTATCCATACTCTGACTGTTCAGGGAAGAATCTGTATTGATGGAAATACAAGCTCTGTGTGATCACATCCCACAGAGGACCCTGGCAGAGGGTAAGGGAAGTACAAGTGCCAAGAGAGCACTAATATCCAAACAGAAAAGGCTGACTTTCATTAAAGCTGAAGGTAGTTTCAGAGCCTAAAGACCAAGTCTTTTTCCCACCTGTACTTCTCTTCTGGGTTCATTTGGGCCTTTACTGTATTTTCCCCTTTTTCCTGAAATGAATTCTTTGGGGCATATTTCCCTACCTTTGATGCATCCCTCCTTGTCCTTTTTGTCAATGAGCAGGTAGCGGGGAGAGTCTGGGAAGAAGGGGAGGGTGAGAAGCTGAACGAGGGCAGGGACTGCATTCGCTGTCAGGAGAATTGGCCAAAGAGCCTCCACTCCAAGAACTTCTCTGGAACAAAAGCAGCAGAGTGAGAGTGGCTGAGGAACAATCTGTGCTGGCCATGTGAGCACACACAGACACAGTGTCATCCCTCAGCCCTGCTGTGTGTGTCCTGGCAGCCCCTGCCCAGGAGTCTTCAGCAGGGAGTGCAGAGGCCGTTGCCTGCAGCACACGAGTTGCATTGTGTTGACACCTGCTGCTCTGCGCTGGGCACAACAAGGCCACTTGTATCCTCCTGCAGCAGCTGCAGGCTCACAGGGACCAGCAGTCCCTGCACATATGTTGAAGGAAGAACTTGCAGGGGCTGATCCCTCGACTTCTGATCCAAATAGGCTCACATTACAATTATTACAAGGTCTATGAGTTATCAGCCAGGTACCGACTGCCCCAAATAGCAGCCACTGGGAATAGGTGTGCATTGATTTATGCATATGTCTTCATAAGAGAATGAATTGAGTACATTTCAGACTCTCTTACCTGAGACCCAGAGCAAATCCTACGAATTTTCCAGCGGCAATGGAGGTAGAAGCTGTTATGGCAATCAGCCCGCGGCGCTTCCGTGGAGCACATTCCCCAGCATACATGATATGGATATTCAGAGCTAAACCTGCAGTGACAAAGGACCATTAGGGCAATGCAAGTCCACATAGGCCTGGTGTTTTGGAGGGGGCTACTGTTGTCAGAGCCTGTAGGGGCTGGCTCTGAGATACCTCTTTATCCGTGCTGAGGATGTGGCTGCCTGGCACGAAACATGTGCCCCATACCGTGGCCTTGTGCCTCTTCTAAATATTTAACTGATCAAGTATGTGCCCCTGGGAAATCTATCCTTCAGCAGGCTGGCCTTGTCTTACACCGTTTGCTACAGCCACATGTACAGAACTGTGGTTACTCCCTTTAGTCTCAGCTGACGTATTCCAGTGGCTATGCAGATGCTGTGTGCCTTATTTTGTGCTTGAAACCAACAAGTTGGCAAATGCTGTACATTCTATCTGCTCAGTGAATTAATTTTTATCCTCTCAGTTTTTTGGGGTTTTTTTTTGCTGGTTAGTATTATCTTTATCCAACTGCTCAGGGATCAAGAGCACTGACAGAATGTAACCTTCTGAGGCATCTGGAAATTAGAATTGAAAATTCTAATTGAATTAGCTTGAAAACCATTCCCTTGTCTGTAATAGGGAGGGCAGCATCAGCCACAACAAGAAGTAACAGGAGCAACAGAGGTCAGTTCTCTATTGAGCTAGCATGCTCCCCTGAAATATTGCATGTTTAGGCTTTTTCAGAAGCTGGCAGTACCTTTTATATGGACTGGATATAAAGATAGAAGAAAGAGAAATGCAGATGTCAGATATTACTAATTTAATTGTGTTTGTGGTTTCTTATTTAGCTAAAAATGCATTCAGCAATCATGTCTTTTGCGAAGTGTAGTAAAAATCTGTGATCCATTTACTCTGGCTGATAAATCCTGTTGGCTGCTCTTTCCACTATTTAATATCATAGGTAGGAATGCCAATTTACCTCCACACACACCAGAAAATAACCTTCCAGCAATGATCATCTCAAAGGATTCACACAGCCGGCTGAGTCCCAGCAGAGCTGCACCCAGCAGAGCAGGGATATTGGCAAACAGCATGGCCTTCTTCCTGGAATTCATTCAAATTAACATCAGCATAAATATTATCCTTGTGTCAGTCACAGCCTGACAGGAGTGGTGTAATCACTCTTCCTACCTTCCAAATCGAACAGACAAATACCCAGCAGATGAGGAGCCCAGAAGCCCACCGATGCTGTAAATGGACACAATAAAGGACCACATCAGAGTGATCATGTCTGCACTGGGCGAAGAGCCGTATCTCTTCAGCCAGGTCTCACGGATGAAACTTTTGATGTACTTTAAGAGAAAAAAAGAAACCAATGGTCTCAGTCAACATAACTGAACCTTTTTTTAAGTTTTCCTACCCATTTACTGCTCTTTTTGATACATTTATATGGATACCTTAGTTGAAATCTTAGCCCCAATGAAATAAATGGGAATTTACCATTAACATCCATGGAGTTAAAGTTTTAGCAGTGAGATCCAATGAATAAATATATCAATTGTAAATATCAACAGTGAGTGCCAGTAAGAGAATGGTACATTGGTCTTCTGTTTCTGTGCTAGACCCTGATTGTTTCACTACCTGATCTTTTCCTGCCATTCCTGCTTGCATGTGGTAATAGTATGAGCCGAGTGTCCTTGGTACCATTCAGGATGAAAAACACCTTCCCTAATTTTCCTTTTCCAGCTACAGGTATCAGTGCTGACCTCAGCTCTAGAACTACAGTTCTTCACTCTCCTATTTCACCTTACAGCCACTTGGAAATAGTGTGTGTGGTCAAGCACATAGTACAAGGGACTCCCTGAGTGATGGAGAGAGGAGAATCCCCTAGGAGCAATTCAGCTCAGTAAGGGGAAAATGGCTGACTTTACGGATATCATTCATCCTCCTCTTTCCCAGTTCTGTCACATCAGACAGAAGTTAAAACCCCATGAAACACAAGAGCAGTAGCAGCCACTCTTAGAACTAAGAAACCACAATATGTCTAATTTTGAAAGCAGAAATAAAAGGTTAGCCATTGCACATAGAGGCATGAACGCCTGGAAACAGTGAAATCCTGGTAGCTCACTCTTTGAGCTCTCCACGCTTACCTCAGCAGGAGAATTGATAATGGAGACCTGCAATCCATACTGGAAAGCTCCAGTAATGCCCAGGACAAAAGTCAGGAGAAAAAGGTTGCAGCTCATTTTCTTGCAGGGAAAAGAAACAGCAAACAAACTGGTACAGCTATTCAGACATGCCTCCGAATGTCCTGTGTTTTCCTCAGGAACCCTAACAGTCTGAGCAGTGCCACACACCTGCCTCCTCCGAGACCAAGGAGCCAGCAATAAGAAACCACAGCTACTAAAGCACAGGACAGTAAGAACTCTGAGCAGAGACAAAGCTCACAGCTGTCTCCCAGAACCCAGTTACACACTTCAGTGCTTCTGTCTTCAGCTTTGGCCATCTTAATCTGCACTGTCATGCTGTGGGAGCATGGTGCAATGTGCAAGCATTTTGTGAACAATTCCATCTATTCGTCCTTTCTCCTCCTTTCCCACTTGCTATCTCACCTAAATGAATATTTTGCTCTTGTGACTTGGCTGAGACTAGATAAGCATTCCTGGTTTCTTAGTTTGTTCATCCTTTCTTAGAACTATCTGACCAGGAGCCTTGAGAAATAGGACTGCAATACATGCCCCTCAACCCCTCCCACTCCCACTGTTCCCCATTTCTGACTGTCCTAGGGATATTCTGGCCAGCAATGAGGGTGTGATGCTGCACCTCTTTGCCTAGAACAGTTTCAAACAATAACTGCCAAACATTTATGAGCTGATTTTTAATCAGGGGAATATAATTGCTTAAATTGGCATAAAATCTCTCCATACCAACTTGCATGCAAAGGTTGTCACCCCTGCTTGCAGTCTAGGTCTTTCCTGATGCTTTCTTTGGTTACTTTGGAAAAAGCTCCTCTATACATAGAGAAAGAGGAGCCTGAGATAATATTTCAACATGTCATTTTGTTCTTTCTCAGTTTACACTCCCTTTGGTTTGTCATGAAGTTCTTGCTATTTAGTTTGTTGTTACTGTGTTTACTACTGATGAAGCTGTGCATGGTTTTAGTGAGCTGTGTGCTCCTGCCAGGTCTCTGGGCATGCTCTGGCAGCAGCTGTGGACAGTAAGAGCTTCAGGAGAGTAAAGGACACTGACAGAAGTCCAAGTCCAAGAACTGGTGCAAACTGGAGTGGACTGGCTTGGCTTCTCAGGTCATAGGCTGGGTAATCAGTTACCACATTTAAAGGAAAATTCCTGACTGCTACCTTGAGCCTCAATTCAGCAAAGCCTTTTGAAGCCTGACTTGGCCAAGCCTGACCATGCCTGTGCATCCAACTCTTAAATTATCAGTTGACTGATAATTGACTCTTTAAGAGTAATGGTTGTTGGCTGAAAGTTCAACTCTGTGTCCCTATGATATATGGCAGATGCTAAGAAAGTTGAATATCACTTTTAAATCCTGACTGTAAATCTTTACTTTTATCCATAATTCTCAAAGGGCTTCTTTAGCAGTGTCCAAGATGGTTCTGTTAAAAGGCTTTTACAAGTTATTCAAACAGCTTAGGGGGGAATTCCTTCTCCTAGTGAGTGGCTGCCCTTGGTGGCTCCACCGGTTAGGATGCTGTGTGTCTTTGGAAGGATGCCAACCTCAGCTGGGTTGAAGTGAGAGCTGGCTTGTGCAGAGGAGCAGTGTTTGAGGATAGCAGCAGTAACCAGTTTTCTCTGGTGTTGATGGTTACTAATCAATCCAACAGTGTGCAATTATTTGAATTGCAAACAGTAATATCAGCTGTGAGTCTCTGAGGATCACTTTCCAAAATGTGGTTTTGCCTAACACTTCACACAATAAGAAAATGTGAACAAGTGTCATAGATTTTTCAGTTGAAGGTGTTTTAATTCAGTATCAATTAACCAACTTGTTAAATACTGTAATTAAAATTTAACAATTTAAACCAACTGAAATGTAACTACTGTTTGCATTTGCTTAATCAGTTTATAGACTCTTATTTCAGGCCACAGTCCAGAAAAAATGCTGGAAGTTGGAATTAGTGCTTTCTGCCACATGTACTCACAGGACTGGCTCTAAATGTCAGGAAGTCAAGTAAATGTGTATCATTTCTGAACAATCATCCTTCATACTGGCAGGTGCAGATGGCCTCTGTCCTTCCAGGGCTCTGGGAAAAGGCACAGTCCTGACTCATGGGAGCAGCCACAGAACTGGCCAAGGTGGGGACCTCTGGATGCTGGAGGACTTATCTCTTCTCTGACCTCTATGTTCCAGAAGGGTGTGCCAGGGTGTGCCCTCTGCACAGGCAGCCTCTTCAGTCCATCCCTGCTTCCTGCCCTGCATGCTCTCTACTGACCTGCTTCAGTTCTTCACTCTTCTCTGCTTCATTTCTGTCCTTTCTCTGGTCCTCACCAAAGGAATAACAGAATATTTTGCTATCATCATGATGGTAGTGGCACTTTTTCCTTTGACTTTGTGTTTCACTCTTTCCATCTGCCCCTCACTACTCTCTCCAAACTATACTAATGAAAAGTGTCTCTTCAGTTCTCAATTCTATGGAGTCATTCTCTTGATTGTCTTATCTCAAAATCCTGCATATTTCAAAATCTCAGTGTTTTCCAGAAGCAGAGGGAGCTGCTCTTGCCCATGTCTATATACCAATGACTTCTAAAATAGCAGCAACCACAGAGAAACAAAAGTTTACTTTTATTTTTCGTAAGTTATAAACTTTGGGTAGTGAAAGAGAGTTCTTGCACAGACTCCTCTTCTGAGAAAGAGATCTGCTGCTCCACTCATGCCCAGCATGACAGTCATACACTCCAGAAATGTTTACACTCTTTTTATTCAAAAATGCTGTATTTATCTTAAAAATGTAGTTAAAAAATACACTGAAATAAACTTTACCTACTTTTTTTGAAAATGTATGCATTCTTCTTTGTTGCAAACATGAGCAGCCCTGTGGCTTTCATACAGACAAGGTCAAAAGAAATGAGGTGGCTTGATTGGTTTTGAGAAGGAACTGGAAGAAACTTTACCAGTTAGGCCAGTGCCTGTGAAAGGCCACATTAAATGAGGAGTCTTGCCCTGTTCTGTGTCAGGTTAACTAAAGAGAATCAGTGTCACATCTGAGTCTTTGCCAATGTGCTCTATGGAGACAACAAGGACATTCTGCAGAGAACGTTGTGGTGTGATCTAAAGATCCACATCCAAAACCAGCTGCTGCCATACGAGCTCCTCACCACACTTAACGTTAGCAGAGCATAGGTGCAAAACCCTGCAAGATGCACCAGCAGTGTCTGTGGGAGCAGTACAAACTGCACTGGGGAATTACTTGTGCTTTGCAACATAGGATTGGAAGACAACAAACAAACCATGAAGAAAACCAGTCCAGAATAAATAGTCTGCAAAACAATGCCCGAAAGTCTGTTGTATAATAAGCCACTTAGCAAGTACTAGAAGCTTTCTTTCTAATCCATCTGTCACATGTTTTTATAGCTGAAAATAATTAACTGCTCACTATTGCTCAACAAGTAGGGATCTATTTGAAATCACTTAATAACAGAAACAACGGAGCACCAAGACAAGGTACTGAAAATTTCATCTGGTGTCTGAAAACAGAATTTAATCGCATTAATTTCTGTATTAGAAAGCCCAGATTCAGGGGCAAGGAAAGAAGGACTGCTGAGATGGAAATTACTGTTTGGAGAAATTCTGAAGAAATTTTCTAAAGCATTGCATGGTGTTGTATGATGATATGAGAATAAGGCATCATTCTGTCACTCTCTGATACGGATTCTAAAATATGCATGTGTTACTCAGTACTAAAAACTGAGAACAACTTATTAAACTTTTGCTTGGATTTATCAGCTCAAGTGTATGTTTTCAAGGTGAACTTAAGAACCTAAGAGTAATATATTGTCCCTAACTGTACTTCTCTCTTTGTGTCCCTGCAAGGGCACGTAGCCGCTGCTGAATTCACTGCAGAATTCCCCCAGATACCATCTTCATTTCTTCTGCTACAATGTAGTGGTTTTGATCTCCTCAGGGCCTTTATAAAAACCCCCACGGGTCTTAGTTTTGAAGTTCCGTTTCCTGAACTCCTCCGAGATTTCCAGGAAGGACTTTCCCTTTGTCTCAGGAAGGAAAAACCAAACGTAGAGGGCAGTGCAGACACAGACCACAAGGAATGGGATGTAGCAGAAATGTGCTAGACTTTTCTGAGGAGGAGGAAAAAACAAGATAGTGTTGGTGACATTCTGTACGATGACAAATAGGCCACTAATCCCTCTTCCTGCATGGACTAAGGTCACCCAGGCAGTATTTCTGTGCACCCTGGTGAGGGCCTCACATGCCTGGATGCAAGAGCTCCCCAGCACAGATTGTGAGATTCGATATAGCAAGGACAGTATTTTGAAATATCTTCTTCTGTCTTTTTCTCTATATGTAATTGAGAATATGTATGGGAGCCCTCAGTAGGAAATAAGATAGGAATGTATATTGTGGAGTTCTGCTCCCTTTTGGTTCAGGAATCATCTTAGGGAATGGTGCCAGGGTCTGGCAAAGGGAAATTACATCCCATTTTTCCTTCCAGCTGTTCTCAACTGAAGACAGAGCAGGAATATCAATCATCCACACCCCGAATGAATCCACTCCCAACCTCAAATCATAAATCACCATAGGGAATATGGAGAAAGTTTGGTTTAGAGGAGTTCTGGCCACTTTCCTCATAAAGATACTTTTCATAGAAGTGCTATCTTGCTCCTTGCAAAATTCTCTTTTCCTGGTCTCTATCAGAGCCTCTTTCTTGTACAGAACACTAAAGACCTGCTTTGCTTTGGGAACGCACCACAATGAATGGAAAGGCTGTTCCAACCAGAAACAGGTTGAACCAGAGCAGGGAGCCACAGATCATGTAAGCAGCTGGTCGGGACATTTGATCAAAAACCTCTGTGGGCAGAACTCCTGTTACACCAGCTGGAAAAAAAATAGCAAGAAAGTTAATAATATTGTTGACATTACACTAAAAACAAGATAACACATCTTAATAAGAAAACCCAACATGAAGTGTAAGAGGTGAATTTTTAGGTTAGATATTAAGGACTGGCTAATTATTCAAACTTTCTCATGTTAGAATGAACTGCCAAGAAAGGTTTTGTAATCCACATGATTCTTACCAGGACCCAACGGTGAGAAAGGCTTATAATTAATTCAACCCCATGGCACTGTAGGGACTGGGACAAGAAATTATTGCCAACTTGTGTGGCATGTGACACTGGCAGCTTGGTTCTAGTCTTACCTGCCTTCTTTCTAACTCATGTGAGCAAACAGAGTCTCACATCTACTCACTCACCATGCAAACATCCACAACAGTCTGAGCATTGCCCACCCCCCAGAAATTAACGGATTCTGCCAAGAAAAGGCACATTAGTAGGCTAACAAATAGATGTGGAAATTGTGCTTCCAAGTATCTGCAAGAAAATAATCAAATGGCATAACCAACAATTCCTAGGATTAAAGTGAAGCATTAGAAATGCTGGTTTACAGCCTTAATGGACTGGGCAGCAAACCAAAACCTTGTCATCTATTTAAGCCAAGAATCACCCCCAAGTGCCTTGGCCTAATAGCCAAGATGACTGCGACAGCGATCGACCCAGAGAGCAGAGGGCACAGCCTGGCCCTGCACAACACTGACTCACCAGGGGCATGCAAGGCCCTGTGAAACAGCCAAACACTGCTGGCAGGAATTGCCTCATTCCTTTGAGTGTGCTGTAGCTAAAGAGGGTCTGAGAGTTTCAATAAGCTGCCTGCACATGTCTCCAAGCCCCTGAAGTACCCAAAAGTTTCACTGAAAACACTGAGGGAACTGACCTGGTCCGATTCCAAAGCTCAGGATATAGGCGAAAATGCAGGCCATGCTGAGATAAGGCATCCAGCTAATCTGAGTCTACAGCCACAGAGACCAACGGAAAACCAGTGAGGGCACTTACACTTATTTGCCACCACTGAACACCCCAGTCATACAAAAGGCAAAGCCCAACTCCATTCCACTTAAATAATGAAGTAAAGTTTGTTACCTGCTGGCTCAGAGCGACCATGAAGACAATGGCCCATCCTGCCATGAAGATATAGCCCCCCAGCAGCAGCGGCCTCCGACCAGCGTAGTCAATAATCATGTTCTGCACAAAGTAACACAGTGAAATAAAGCAAGATAATTAATATATGTTTATATTTTCTGCCTCTTTCCTCTTCACATTTCAATACTCCATGCCTAGTTTGCTCTACAATAACTTTCAGGATGTTGTCTGCTTCATGTCAAAAGAAAGGTCTGGTGGCAGGAGTCAGGCAAGAAGGGTGTTCAGGGGAGATGAGAATGTCCCAGCTGCACCTAACTCTGCCACTATCCATATGGACACAAAGCATGAGAGTTACACTTCACAGAGATTTCAGAGAATGATGGCAATGCAATGTCTGACCAAATACTTCTGCATTAGCCTCTCTGGCTGTGAGTGCTGACAGACAGCCTGGCTGCTGTGCTTAAAGGGCTTCCTTGGCATGAAAAGCAATGTAAACCCCAAATTTGTAACAAACAGCATCCTCCCTGCCAACAGAGGCTGCATGTCACCAGAGTGCATTGAGAGTCTCACACAAGTGACAGATGCGATCAGTTCACAGCTTCCCGTGCCGATTACAACATAGGGGATTGTGTCCTGAGGAATTCCAGCCTCTTGGAATACATAAGCTGCATAAAAATACATCTGTGGAGAGAAGAAAGGAGAAAGCAGCAAGAGAAGACATCTGAAAATACATGCTATTGTTTTTCCTGAAGGACCACACTAATACATCGTAATATAGGCTTATTGTGACAGCATCCCTTGAATCTTCCCATAATGCACAGGTGTATTTTGGAAACTAAACAGCTGACATTTGAAGATCTCCACAGACAGAGAGACACTATTTGTTCCTCTCCTGCTGACAGAATGTTGAACCCAAGAGCTCCCGCCCCTGTCCCATGACACAGCACTGCCGCTGGCTCCGGTGCCAGGCTGCTTACCGAGTCATTCCCACAGAGCTGCATGGCACTGCTCAGCACAACAATGCTCACCAGCTGCCACCTCAAAGCTGGATTTTGGAAGAGCTCCCATGGGTTCTTTGCCCTCTGGCCTTTAACAGCAGCCTGTTCTCCCAGCATCTCTTCCAGCTCTGCACTCAGGTCACTGGTGCCTCTGAGCCTCTGCAGTGCTGCAAGGACAAGGGAACCTCTTACCCCTGAGCTTTCCCTTTGGTTTGCTACTCTGCAGGGGGAAGAATTGAGCAGCAGGTGATGGCTGTGGAGAGCTGCAGGATCAGCCTTGGATCATGCTGTGATCTTCACAGAGTTGATCAGCTGTGGTGCAGCCACTTGAAAGATTTGGGGGGAAAGGAGTGCAAATCCCTCACCATTGTTTGACAACTGAGTATTTCCCACCAGAGCCATTTCAGCAGCCACTTCAGACTCAGATCTCAAGTGACTCCCCTGGGAAATGCAGGCAATTAAGATGTTCTTGGTACACAGCATATTTCCCAGAAAATAATTCCAGCCACTCTGCATATGAGGATTTGTATGCCACAAATCTAAGCAAATCCTTTAATATGAATTGGCTTCAGATTTGATCCTGAGCTCTTCAACCAGCATTTATTTCAATTCATAGTTACAAAACATATTTGCCATTGTGGACACAAGTCTTACCTTTTGACCCTATTAATGTAGCAAATTGTAGGAAGATGCCTTTCAATTACCTCAATAGATCAAATATATATAAGATTATAGAATAATCTTTAGTTTGGAAGGAGGAAGAGATCATATTTACAACTTGATATGAAACTTCCCACATGTAAAATTTGTGACACCATTCCAAAAATGTTGGGGCCCAAGTCTCACATATTCTCTGAGGAGCTAAGTCACCCTAAACTCACCAGAGATGCAGGATTCTTTATCTCCACGGTCAATCAGGAGATATCTGGGACTTTCAGGAAGCCAAGGCAGAGCTGTGAGCTGGATCAGGGCGGGAACCACATTGCTTGCTAAAAGGAATGGCCACTTATCCTCCCCTCCTAGGAGCTCCCTAGAGAAAAACAAACAAACAAAATTTACACGGTATTTCTTCAACGTGGCAAAAGCCAAGAAAGGGAAAGGGAAAGGGAAAAAAAGAGAAGAGAAGAGAAGAGAAGAGAAGAGAAGAGAAGAGAAGAGAAGAGAAGAGAAGAGAAGAGAAGAGAAGAGAAGAGAAGAGAAAAGAAGAGAAAAGAAAAGAAAAGAAAAGAAAAGAAAAGAAAAGAAAAGAAAAGAAAAGAAAAGAAAAGAAAAGAAAAGAAAAGAAAAGAAAAGAAAAGAAAAGAAAAGAAAAGAAAGATTTAATAAGTTGGCTTTTTGCTTTACATTACCTGAGTCCAACAACCTGCCCCAGCACCAGCCCCAGGGCTGTAAACGATGCAGAGGTCAGGGCCACAGCTCCTCTGAGCTTCTTTGGGGCACTCTCTGCCAGATACATGGGCTGAATGTTCATGCTCACACCTGGGCAAGGCAGACAAACGCTGATCTCAGTGGGCAGAGGAGACAAGGATAAATGCAGTCAGCCACCTCTCGAGGTTGCCAGCTGCACTCTTCTGTTGCAGGCCATGTGATAACTAATCTATCCGTGCTAGTTATTTACCCAGACCTTCAATTTCTCTTGTATAAGCCACTATACACACATTTCCATAATCATCAGTAGCAGTGAATAATGAAACTGAAATCATTCAGGGCCTCAGTCCGATGGTCTTTTCATCACCAAATCCAAGGTTATATGCAATGTTTCCCTCTACTTTCCTGTTTTGAGGGGAATATCATATTTCAAGTCCCTTATATTGATCATTATTTCCTGGGATGAATTTCTACAAAAGCTTTTGTGCTGGTGCTCATACTGGTGAGTGATTGACATTCTTACAAGCAGACAGGCATCCATTTTCACCTCAAGTTTTCCCTGTGCACAGAGCTGCTAACATGCAGTACACAAAACCCCTGCCTGTGTATGCTTTAAAAGAAAGCCCTTAGAAGCAAAGTATAAAATCTGTAAATACAAGTTCTTAATTCACTTACATGTGTCTGGTCAGCCTAAAGGATTAATTGCTTTAGTATCTTGGATCATTCCTGTTTACATTTCTTCTAATTGCTACCTGTAACCACGTTTGTCCTTCTGTATTTCTCGTGTTGCCGTACCTGCATTCATGCCAGTAAAAAACCTGCTGAGCATGATCATTTCAAAGGATTTGGCCATTCGGCTGAATCCTGACAGGGTCGCAGCTATGATCACAAAGATGTTGTTCAGCAGCAGGGACATCTTCCTTCCGAGAGAAAAGACACTTGTGAGCACGTGTGTGTCAGGGTCAGTTATCAGATAAAACACTTCATGTGGCAGGTGGGCCCCAGAGGGGCTGCTCAGCCCCACCACAGAACATCCTGGTTAATCCAAGCCCTGCACGAGGTGTCTGTGTGTCACAGGGTGTCCCTGCACTGCTGGCATTAGACTCTCTGAAGGCACCACAAGGTTCTTACACAGATTCAGGGCTCTTGTGCTCACATGCAGTTTCCATTTGAATGGGGAGGAATATTCCTTCAGTAGGCCATGAGCATTTTGGTCTGACAATGCTAATTTGTTGAAACAGGCATTTTTCATGTAATAGCGTAATCATTGTGAAACTTTGTCAGAAAGTTTCATGTGTCCCAGGAGAAATTTCTGCTGAAAACCAGGGAAAAAAAATGAGAGCTCTATTGACCCATACTATTATCATTGCCAGGAATTCTCTCTAGTCCCTGCTCACTGCCTTATTAGTCAGTCTTTGTTTCTCTTGTGTATGATGGAATATGATTTTATTCCAAAGCAGTACAGGGTGAAATCTCTAAAATTTTAATGGCATAAGGAAGCCGTATCCTTTCAGATCTTCATAACCAAGAAACTAGGAAGTCATGGGACCTAAAACCATAATGAGGCCTGCTTCATCATATAAGAGGAGCAAACCAAAGTGGTAGCACATAGAGGAAAATCTTGAGGTCAAGAAAGAGGGAAGCAAAATCTAACTTCCTATTAGTTTCTGTTGGTAACACTGGTTTGGTTTGTTTTTCTGAAAAGGACTGGGGATAGAGCTGTGTATGAAAGACAGGTGAGGTAAGACAGATAGATACTTGTCAGACACTCACAGAGAAAAAACTCACTGCGGAGATTTAGTGAATACTTCCTGAAATATTTCAGACCAAAAGGTGAATACACAGCCTGTGAGACATGAGGACCTGAAATGCCACCACTGCTCTTTGTAAGCACCCTATGTTTTTCTAGTGTCATTTGTACCAATTCCCACAGTTTATTTTGAAGAAAAATCCTTGGTCTGATCCATTATAATTTCCCATTTAAAAACATGCCAGAAAACTGGGAAAAAATAATGGAGATTATGTAGGTGGTTACTGTGATAAGGAGTTGAGCAGAAATCCTTGTAGCACCTCGGCTGGGCTGGAATATGATGAGAAGGTAATGAAGGGGCGGAAAAATGTTCCTTGTTGAGTTTTGAGCTATGAAATACTGTCTTGTCAGGTAGTTTCTCCCTGCCAACCCAGACCATTTTTAGCAGACTGATCTGCGATAGAAAACATATTTTCATTATTTTTAGCTACAGTGGGTATTGTGCTGTAGGGAATTCCTCTAGGACTAAGGGAAGCTGAAAACCTTAAATTAAACTCGAGCACTTCTTACCTTCCCAACATGATGGCCATGGGACCAGCAACCACAGCCCCAGTGAGGCCTCCCAGAGGGTAGGCAGAGACAGTGAAGGACCACAGCAGCAGGATCATGTTGCTCTCCAGGGGATCGCCCGTGCGCTCCAGCCAGGTTGTGTTCATGAACGTCTGGATGTACTGAGAGAGAAGGACAGTGCTGCCTAACCACAACAGAGAAGCGAAGGACACTGAGAAAGGCTCCCTGATTAATATATCTGCTCATTCTGGGTTTATGCCTCCAATCTCCTCCAGTTCTTAGACGGGTTTTTAGCAAAGAGTTTAGGGTATAAAATTGTTGCTGTTGAAAAGTTGCAGTTGGTTTATATCTGTATGTAGTTATTTTGGATAATTTAGAAATTAATTTCATGGGTCTCTCACTTTGAATCTAAGGGCAAAAATCCATTTCAAAGGATGCAGGCTGGAAAATTTTAGGATTAGATTTTGCCAAAGCAGTTGAAACAAAGCTTTTGAATAAATTCTTGTGACACTGGGTCCTGCTTAAGGGTGGCTTTTGACAACAAAGTCCTGCACTCCAGATGTGAATTATACAGAGGGAACAACACATTCCTGCTTTCTGTCCCTCAGCAGCAGCAGCCTGCAGATTTTCAGCAGAACACCACTGTTCACAGCCCAACAGAGCCACCAAGGAAGGGTCTGTCCTGTGGGGAGGCACTCGGACCAGCAGTACTTACTGAGGCTGGAGCATTGATGATGGAGATGTTGTAGCCATATTGGAAAGTGCCTCCAATCCCAGCAGCACATATTGTCAGGATCAGGATCTTGTTCTGAAGCTGAAGAAGAGGGACACAAGATAGATGTCTTCCTTGCACAGAATAAAATGTCTCAACAGGCATTCAGAATTTGAGCTGGGGGATTTTCTCATGGCCAGGTATAGCCAGTGCATTCATGAATCATTGGCATGCTATTACTTCTACCTTGTCATGACAATAACACATATTTTAGAATAAAATGGAGGGCCTTTCCTAGGATACTGCATGTGTTGTACAGAGCAGACAATGTCTCTCAGCTGAACTTTCTCATTGCACAGTTATTTCTACATGTTCTTGTGTTTAGCAGTCCATAATTGAGTATTCAGTATTATGATATAGGTGAGATATGTTTCAGACAGTGTCTCCTATGCCATGTTCAGGTCTCCTTGAGGACATTTCTTCATGAGTGTTGCCACTTGCTTATATTGCCAACTGACACCACTGCTGTGCCTTGGGACGCACGGGCAGGGGAATGGCCACGCAGCATCATGGGATCGGGTGTTGGTATAAAAGTGAGATCTCTTGACTTTCTGAGGGGTGTAGAACAAGCTGTCCTGCAGCCCAGTGTGGCAGCTGACAGCTCACTGGCAGGCTGACAAGCAAAAACACACATATTTTTTCCACTATTTTGTGCCTGTGCCTTTGGTTTCCCCATATGTAAATGAAATCCTGTGACAGGCAAGATGTGCCCTGAGGGTGTCCTGGGGCTGGGAGCTCTGTCCCATGTCTCAAGACCACTCTGAGCATGCTGGGGGTCCCTGGTCTTTAGCCTGATACCTCCTGCACAATTTTCTGGGTGTCCCAAGGCCAGGATGGCCTTTGCCAGCCCCCTGCTTAAAAACCCCTCCCACTGGGAAAGCGCTAGTGTAACATGAAGAGCCCATGCTCAGGCTTGGCTGTTTGCCAGTCAGTGCAGGGCACCTCAGGCCAGATTGTGTTTTGCTACATGAATATGACCCCAGTGACCCTGAGAACTTAAATAACCCAAAGCTGGGGAGCTCTTTCTGCTTTACCTGCTCATTTTCTTCTTACAGAGCCATCCACCAAAGAAAAGGAAAGTTTGGTCTAGTCTCACAATAGCTCTAAAACCACAAATTCAATTAATCTTGGATTTTTTCCTTTCCTCAAAGTGTTTTCTTCTAAATAACTTCCATACCAGCCTGAGACAGGATGTTCTCCCAGGACAGAAATAAAGCCAAACTATTCCAACCCTGCAGCAAGAAGAGGCTGAGCTCTCTCCTGTCTCAGCTAGCAGCAGGCACATTTCGCTTGCACTTTCTATGGCTACACCACTTCTCTGTCTTCTTGCTGAGACCTGTGATAAGGATTGGGCACCTGATATCTCTGCTCTTACTAATTATTCTGGTTCTCCAGGTGAGAAAAATTTCCTCTCCCTACAATAGCACATTTCTTTTTTACGTACAATGCCTGCTCATTTCCCTGCTTTCATTATAGAGCACATCCACTATCGGGTCCTGCATCACAGAGCTCTTTTGTGGCCATGAGCTAAAGCAAAATGGTTTGTTTCTCCCTTCAGGAGCCAGCAAACAGTTCTGTGCTCAGAGCTGAGCTGTGTTTACAGAGTGACCTTCCCAAGCCTTCCTTCACGCCCGGCTCCTGCACTGTTTTCCCAGCCACCGTGGTGGTGTGCAGCTGCCAGGAGAGCCATTACTCTGTCAACTTTATCCCAAGGACTGTGATGAGTTGGAAAAACAATTCTATGCAAACCTGACAGTACTTACACAGCCTAATAAAAATTCAAATTAAAAAAATATCTGTCAACAATAATAGTAAAATAGATGTTTTACCAGTCTCTGCAGCTTGTTCATCCTCTTTCGTAGGTTTTCCTCTGTCTGCCAAAGCCTCTGGTACTCTCACAGTGCTCTAAAGGATTATTTAAATCTCCAGCATAGGAATGTGTATTTAGTCACCCATTACGTTAGGATAAGACACTTGATTTGGCAGGTGTTTTGCCAGCTGATTTACATTCTCAAAACGGAGTTGCATGTTCATTAGCAAGACAGTTCAATTAATTTTGTTGAAAGCACATGACATTTCAGGGAAATAATTCTCCAAGATCCAGATCTCTCTAAACCCTCTTGGAGGCCTGTGGGGTTTACAACATAAATTCCCTCTCAGAATGTCTGGCACAGTTACCAGTATCACTTTCTGATTAAGTGTGATCAAAGCAGAAGTGAACTATGATTTTTTTTTTCTGGTTGTATTTGTCCTGGAACACAATCTAGGATCTGAAAGACAAACTGGACTATTTCCCTGGGTCCTGTCAGTGACAAGGAATGAATGAAGCCCAAACCTTTCAAATCCCTGGTTATCCAAGGCCTTTCCCTGTGCTCCTGTCTATGTCCTGGTGACAGACAGGCAATCCAGCTGTTGCTGGAAAGGCTGTGCATGGATGCACAGGAGGCTGTGGTCCTATTTCCTCTCCATAGCTTGGCACAGAGCAAACAGCAACACTTAGAGCACTAGATCTTGTCAGGTACAGAAAACAGCAGTGACAGCCTTGCTTCCTTCTATAAAATGGCACTCTCTGGCAGTGGGAAATGGTGAATATTTATGAAACCCAGAGATGGAGATGGAGGCATATTGCACTGCCAGCAGTAACATTAAAGCTACTGCTTCACAAAATATCTGGCCTTCAGTACTAATCACAGTATTTTAACAGCCTTTCATCCTGGAGTGTGAATTTGTGAGGGCCCTGACAGATTTCAGAGTATTTGAAATAAATGAAATGTTTTAAAATGCATCTTTGCCCCTACTCAGATTTTACTGCACTTGAACAGAAATATAAACCTGTTCCGCATCAGAGGTATTTTCTGGTGAAAGTGTAGATAGGGATGTGGTGCTGCAACAGCAGCAGCCACTAAGTGGCAGGAGAAGTACAAAATTTGCTCTATTAGGCTCTGAATCCATCATGCCAGCACTTTGCTGCCTGTGGCATGTGGCAGGGGTTAGATGAATACTTCCAACAGTTTCCCAAACAATAACATGTTAAGTGGGAAGCAGACGTAACTGAGCAAGTCAACAGGCACTGATGGATAGTTTAAGCAACATATATCAAGAACAGTAATTCATTCAAAAAGGAAAGCTCTAGTTCTTCATGCTGTCTGCTCTGAGCTTGGGACAGTTGCCAGAGGCGAATGAAGCCCTGCAAGTAGGCAGTGAGATGCTGGGGATTGTGGCACAGGCTGTTCGCAAGCCTCCCTGTTCCAGAGGGGCACAAATGGGATGTTGCTGTGGCTAGATCTGTGTGCAGCTGCCTAGCTGGGCGTGGGAGTTCAGGAAGTTGTCCTCTATCTTTTGTAGTAACAGCTGCCTTGATGAGGAGTGGAGAGATAGATTTTTTCCTCTACACATCTATATGATTCGTGCTTTTGTACTGTGTTCACACTGGCGTGTTTCTAACTGGCTTTTTTCTGCACATCAAAAACCTCAGCATTCCCAATGTTTCACCCCTGTTGTCACAGTTTCAGAGCCGCAGTTGGTGTGGGTGGGAGCTCTCCGGGGTCGGGGTCTGTCACCAGGCTATAACCACTGCTCTGCAGTTACTCAAACTCCTGCCTCTGGAAGCCTTCATGTAAACCCGGCAGGTTTCCAGCAGTACTGTGGGGACCCACCACCCGCTTCCTTCAAATGCTCTTTCACTGAACTCAAACCTGTCATAATCTGGATGAAATATGATTCCATGAGCACGGGAGAGGAGTTATTTGGAGAACGTGATGGCAGTCTCTGCCTGCAATTATCTGACTGCAGGAATAAGTGGTAATCCTGCCATTAGGAAAGACCATCAACACATGCTCTTTGATCTGTCACGAACTGAGAGGTTCCAATGTTTTAGTGTGCTTTTACACCAGAATCATCTGGACCAACTTCAAGGGGAGAAAAGGGGCCCCATTTCCATCTGTGAAGCTTGGATCTATGGGATGAATCCCCCTACAAACGCTGCACTGTAAATTGCAGAAGAGATTTGGAGCGGCTCCCTTGCTGGTGGTTGGCTATTTACCAAGCTCTAGCCTGGCTATTTCTGCAATCCCTTCTCACTTTCCTGTAAGGACCATCACTGTGAGATACAAAATACCTCTGTTTGCTTGTTCTGCCTCTTGCAGAACTCACTCAGAATACAGAAAACAAGTAATAAGATCTGCAAACAAGCAGCTTTCTCAAGAAACATGCAGCAGGTTTGCTGATTTCATGCTGAAAGGAATGTTTATGGAACTTAGTTGTTGAAATGGATTTTCTTTGTAGGAAATGAGTGCCCTGCTGTGACACCATTATTCTCAGTTCCAGCAGTTCACTAATGTTCTTTATAAAAACCCCACAATTTATGTAAGTTCAAGACACTGTATAAGAACTTCAGGAAATGAGCTTCATCACAGAGGTTTCTCAGGGCAGGGACCCAATGCTGACAGAGCTTCTGCTACCACACAGAGTCACTGGGATGCTTTCCAGACCCGAGGAGATACATGGGAGCTGAGTCCTTTGAGGACACAAGGGCTGATACAGCCAAGGAAACTAGCTGCTTTCCCTCGCTAGCTAAGATTTTTGGATGTCAGAAGAATGGCTCTGTGTTCTGTGTGTGGCATCAGCAGTCTGCCTTTTCCTGCTCCTGATAAGCAATAGAGCTTCTCTGGGAAAACTGAGAAAACCCCAAATCCTAAAAATAATTGAAATACCTTTTTTTTCAGTCCATTGTGAGCTGTAGGTCATTCTGTGGCTCAACTATTTCCTTTCCTTCCATCTTTGTATCAGACACTGATGCAGGCAGTTAGTTGAAACTGGGTGACCTGAAGGCCAGAGAGAACAAAGTGCTTGGCTGAACAAAACCTCTGCTTCTGTGTGTGAGAGAAGAGCATTTAGACTCTGCCAAATGGCAGCAAATATTGCTGAATGTTCCCATCAGAGGAGAGGAAAATGTGTGCAGCGGTGTCAGAGTGTCAGACTCATCCTACTTTCTTATTTAACACTCACTTCAGATGCAGCTTTTGATTAGAGCTGTGCCCTAGCTTATTGAGAGGCAGCTGGACTGGGACACATAGTCCTGCCTCTGGTGAAAGCCGAAGTACAAATAGCTTTTCTGACTCCTTGTAGGGGTCTTCAGCAGCTGACAGCATGCTCAGTTGATGTGCTGCTATTGTGAGCTGAGCATAGACCTCTTTTTATAAGACACAAGCATTGTTTTTCAGTTCTCGTGTTGATTTGGTCACAGTGCTTATGAAATGGGTGTTACAAAATAAAGGCCCCTGAAGGATATTCCTGACAGACAGCTGTGGGAGATGACCTATGGTGTAGGGGACAGATCACAAGGCAGAAGAATTTAACAAGAATTATTAAATACTGGGGGAAAAAAACTGCACAGAGACAGACATTTTCTTGTTTGATGTCTTCAACTCATGATCAGAAGCTGTTTTGGAAGAGGTGATTTATCTGGATATGTGATGAGGCTCAAGGAGATTTAAATGAGATCTTTTTTCTCATGATATGCCAAATGCAAAGCTGTATTTTTGAACTAAAAACCATAGGAAATAAAAATAACATTAACTGTGATTTACAGCAAACCCTGTGCAAACCACATGTCCTTGGAGGGCTGAACTCTAAGTGCTATCTTTAGTCTCTTTCTAACAAAGAAACAAATTTAAAAATCCATCCAATTCTGTATGATTCACTTTCTCCTGACTTTAGCCATCACACTCCAGAGTTAGCTGATTTGGAACAAGAAATCCTTCAATGAAGAAGAAAGATTTTATATATGGCTATTATACATGGAAAAGTAAACATTTCAAGTGCCTCAAGCAGTTATGATTACACAGCTTATCTATGCACAGCGGGTTCATGGAGCCTTGTTTCCTAAACCGGAGCAGAAACTCTTAGTAACTACTCCATGGTGGACATGGAGCTCTAGGCACCTCTTGTCCATGACACTGAGGACTGAGTCTGGGAGCTGAAATAACCTTCCAGCAAGGTCCCCCAGGCTGGTGTGGCTCTCTTCTTCCTAGTGCCAGGGCATCAGTCATGCAGAGACCTCTTTTACACCAGGGCTATCAGGGGTCTCAGGCATGGTGTGTCCTGGGGAGCACCATGCCTGAGACCTTGAACAGAACTGGCATGGGCTCATATCCTGGTAGGGGGAGTCTCTCAGAGTGGGTGTGTGGGGGTATCTTTGTTTTCAGGTGAAGGAAAGACTGTAAGCAGGGGGTGCAGCATTACTCCAAGTGAGGGGCTTGGGGTTACATGGTGTGGCCAGGGAATGAACAGTCTCTGCTGAGTACCCTACAGCCCAGCTGGAGGAGATGCCTATGTATCATCAGGCCAGGTATGACTTGTCATGGTGTGACACGTTGCAAAATGTCATGGGATGAGGTTACAAACAAAATGCCAATGGTGTTAAAGAGCAGAGGGCACATGTCACTGGCTGGACACTCACCAAGTGCGTGCCTGGGGGCTGTTTTCCTGCCCCATCAGCTGTGGGAGGGGGTGAGTGCCCTGCCAAGGGCGCCAATGCTCGTTAGGGCCTGTGCTGACATGGCTCACAGATCCTTTCATCCTGCGACCCCAGGGACTGCTGCGCTGGGCAAAATGGGAGCTGCCGCCTTTAAACAAAGCATCTGTTTATTCTTGAAACAATTAGTGACGGCAGTTCGATCTTGAACTCGTTACTGAGCCCAAAACAATTATGATAAAAACAAGTTCCAGATGGGCTCAAAAGGAGTTGTTTTTGTCTTTACTGAATTAGAATGGATTCCATGTCTTCAAGTTCCTCTGGTATTTATGGACAGGAAACATGAATTACACACAGTAATTTACTACAAACAAAAGAGATGAACACTGCAACAGCCCATTTATCTTTGCTCATGTGCCTTCTTGAGGTTTATGTGCTGTTTAACTCATGGGGAGAGTTAATAGCATTTTTCTCTTTTCTAACTCCACAGTTTTGGTTTGCAGAAACTGAGACAGGAAGCTGTTGAATTTCTGCTGCAGGTTACCATCACTAAGAGTTGCCTCTGATACCATCATGTTTCAGTCCTTCCTTTGAATGATTTGTGCAAAGGTTACAGTTGGGAATTCTTCTAATTAGTTCCTCTGGCAGTTCTAAGAGCGTGCAGACAGAGAACTTTTTCAAAGCCTGTCCAAAATAGACTGAAGTCTGGGCATTAGACATATTTGTATGGAAACTTTGATTTTCTGACATCTTGGGTTTTGAAGCTGATGCTGCACATTGACAGGAATTGAACTGCTCCCAAAAGGAAGGATAACCCAGCAGATGGCAGGAAGCAATGGTACATCACTGTGCTACATCTGCTTTGGGTCCCTTGGCAGGGGCAAGATGATGGGACCAGGCAGGATGAAATCAGTGAAAAAACACCTGGGCAGCGTTCTTCTGGCAGTCCCTCTTACCTTCTTGTAATTGAGACAGAGTTTGGCTTCGCTTTTTTCAAGCTTTTAGTTAGATTTCATGATTTTATAAAAGGCTGCATGTCAGCATCACAACGATGTGTGATGCGAACCCAAATGTGTGTCTGGGCTGATGGGAACTTGTGGAAGGACATAACTCCAAAAGCCCATAAAATAATACACGGATTGTAATAAAGACTAAAGCTACCCTGGGTGTACTGTAGTGCATGAAGTCAGCTTGGCCGATCTCCGAAGGGAGTGAGATCATGGGCAGAAAGTAGCCTGGGAACTCAGGGTGACACTGAGATTTGTTTGGCCTCTCCCAGTGGGAGCTGGTGAGCTTCCTGATGCATTTCATCACTTCTCCCCCTTCCCCCATAACCCTTAGAAAAGAGGGCTTAAGTAGAAGCCTGGACAAGTAAAGTTCTTCAGTTCTGGCTGGAAAAGAAGGGAAGAGAAGAATATTAAGAAACTGTTTATTACTTTTCAAAAAAGATTTTATGCAATGTCTAATTTGCACATAGTCTTCCACAGAGAGTAAGTGGGATTGATTATTTGGATTCTCATCTCTGTGGAGCGTGAGAGCATCCTTCCAGCAGAGAGGTTCCCAATATTCATCTCCTAGCCTTGGTTCAAACAAGGAAGGGGCAGGAATCATGGTGCTTGAATTCAACTTCCATCTAGTGTCCACAGGCAGCAAGAGCAGATAGGAAACCTCTAATTCCCCACCCAAAGGAGCAGGATATTTATTCATTTATTTCATTCATTACTCATTTATTGACTCTCAGTTCTTTGACTCAGTTGCCCAATCTGCTGGGTAGGGAGCTCTGTGGCATGCTAGAGGGCTGAGCTGCAGCAGCGCAACATTTGGGCTGAAACAGCCACATGAATAAGGACAGCCCTTTGCAGAGCTCCGGGCCCAGAGTATTTCCCTGCAAGCTCAGCTCTTCTCAACTGCCAGAGATCTCACATCCACCCCAGCTCCCACCAAAAGCCTGTAACCACACAGCCAAGCCTATTGACATTACTACAGCTTGGAGTCCAAGTTCCCTGCTCAACTCCATTCCCAGGATCCCTAACACAGCTCTGACCTGGAGTAGCTTCTCCTTCCCCTCCCAGTACAGCCACATCAGAGGTGCTCTCAGCACCACAGTGCCCAGGGTGCTCAGGAGCCCATTCTCTGGCCTGACAGACACCCACCCGCCTCTTGTCTTCTCCTCTCTGCTACAATATGTTGCTTTAACCTCATGTCCCATCATCTTCCATCTGGGTTTTGTATTTCATCAAAGGGCAGTCAGGGTGGAGGTGGTGGAAGACACAAAGACTCCCTCTGCCATCGGTAATTTAATTTCCCATTAACTGTGGGTTTAAAGGGAAATCTCAGGGCTCATTAAGGCTCTGATGACAGCTTAACCCTCTCCAGCACAAACCCAACCCCCCCACCCCCACCCCCCCATTCCTCATCTGAATCCACTGTGGCTGTAACATTAGACCCGACTCCTGAGCAGGGCAGACAGATTTGGAAAGCACAATCGGCAGGAGAGTGAAGGATGTCGGGTTTCTGCAGATCTTTATCAGCTCCCGTTTTCAGGAGCACTGTCTGTGTTGGACACGTGTGCAGCAGAGAGACTGTGCTCCTTCCTGAGGGCTGAATGCAAAGTGCTGCTGTTGTTCCCCGCGTCGTCCTCAGCACCCGGTGGGACCACACAGCTCTTGGCTTCTTCCAGCGACCTTGTGCGACCTTGACAACCCGGTGCGATCTGGCTTGGGGAAGGGCCTCACTGCTCCGTCAGGAGAGTTCTTCTCCAGGCAGGAGAGGTTTTAGCAGGAATTACTGAAAACCCGAAGCCCTTTGTGCCTTAGCGAATACAAGAGCCTTCTGATCAGAGAAGCAAGCGCACAGCGGCTGATGCACCGCCCCTTTCCCAGCCCAGCTGCCCGCAGCGGGTCCCTCTCCCTCCGAGCCAGCGGTGTCCGGGGACAGCGCGCTGAGAGCCCCCGGCTCTCGAGGGGACACTGCGGGACCGCAGCTGAGCGCACCGCGGCACCCTTAGCCGGGGCAGGAACCGGGCGGAGGCTTCCCCCGCCGGGCAGGTCACTGTCCCAGGAGGACCCAGGGTCCCGGGGCTCCGCCCAGGCACTGCCCCGGCCCGTGCAGTCCCGCGTTTCGCCGTCCTCTGCCACTGACTGCCCGCCCCCGGGACGCTCGTGACCCGCGTTTCCCGTCCCCGCCCTCCCCCGGTTGCCGTCCGTCCCCGGCGCTGCCATTGGCCCGGGGGCGGGCCCGGGGCTGGTCCCGTCCCCGGCCGCGGCGGGTCCGCTCTGGGTTGGCGGCGGCCGCGGGCCGGGGCCATGAGGCGCGCTCCCATTGGCCGGTGCGCACGGCCTGTCGCGCGGGGATTGGCCGGGCGCGCCCCGCGGGGGCGGGGCGTTTCGGCGGAGCTGGGGGGGCGTTAAAGGCGCCGCGTCGGGCGGGCGGTGCGGCGCGGCCATGGCGTACCAGGGCTTCGCGCAGGAGTACCTGGGCATGCCCGCCGTGACCCGTGCCTACACCACCGCCTGCGTGCTCACCACCGCCGCCGTGGTGAGCGGGGGCTGGGGCGGGGGGACGGGGCCCCGGGGGGCTGTGGGGCGGGAGCCAGGGGCTGGCCGAGGGCAGCGCGTGATGGCAGCTGCTCTGCCTGTCTCCCACAGCAGCTGGAGTTCATCACCCCCTTCCAGCTGTACTTCAACCCCGACCTCATCTTCAGGAAATTCCAGGTGAGGCCTTGCACGGGGTTTGGGGCCCCTCGTGCCTCTTCCCAGCGAGGGGTGCGTGTGACAGGGTGGGCCCTGGGTGTCCCGCTCCCAGGATGGCCAGGGAGTGCTGTGTCATCCCAGGGGGCTCTTTTCCCACTACCCCAGCCTTCCCTGATTGGCGGAAGCTGGGTCATCAACACAGCGTCCCCTCTGGTCACAGACACCTGGATGGATCTAACTCCTTCCAGCTTTTCCCTGCCACACACCATCTTGGCATTCCCTTTTTCCTCGGCTCAAAACCCATCTCTTCTTTCTCTGTTACACTGTGTGTGGCAGCTGCTGTTGGGCTGGTTGGGGAAGGCTTTATTGTAGAGAGGCATGAAAAGTAATTAATTTGGCTCTGGGTGCTGACTTGTGGCTGTTCATCCTCTCCAGAAAAGAAGATAAATCTTCTTTCTCACACCTGGAAAGGTGAGATACTCTGACGTTTCAGAGTATCATGGAAGGAGGTCCCACACGAGGGTGGAGCAGCTGTTTGGTGTCCTGGGGTAGTTGTGTGGGGACAGGTGCATGACTGGGCATTCCCTGTGGACAGTGTGATAGGCTGCTCGACATGTGATGAGGAGAGACCTCTGTCCACCTCCTTTTCTCTCTCCTCTCTCTTCTTTTTCAGATATGGAGGCTGATCACCAACTTCCTATTTTTTGGGCCCCTGGGATTCAGTTTCTTTTTCAACATGATATTTCTGTATCCTTTGGTTTCAGTGAAGCTCTCTATTCCCATTTTGGCTTAGATGCAATTCCCCCCATCCATCTTCCTCCCCAGCATGACTTGCCTTGGTAGCAGTCTAGGGCTGTGGGTTCTTCCCTTGGCTCTTTTGAATTGAAGCCGTGACCCTCCTGCCCTTCCATCTCTGCTTGCTGCAGGGCAGACGCTGCTGAAAGGCTGAGGAAGCTGGCAGTGCTGCTGCTGTGGCTCATGCAGGAGAGCAATGCCCATTCCTGGGGTGAGCTCTGGCTGGAGCACAGCAGGTGCCTCTTTCTTGGGGTCAGTGGTGTGAGGTGAAGTTTTCCCTGTTCTGCTCTGGGGCTTGGACACCTGGCTGACAGCTTCCTGGGATGAAATAGCTTGCAGTGGCATATTCCCTGGAAAATCTTGCTGTGGGGCACAGGGTGGCCAGCTGTTAATTTCCTATACTGCAACCCCTCCCTTCTCTCCTGCTCTCAGGTACAGGTACTGCCGCATGCTAGAAGAAGGCTCCTTCCGTGGAAGGACGGCTGACTTTGTCTTCATGTTCCTCTTTGGAGGGTTTCTCATGACAGTATCCTTTTGAGTTGGTTGAGGCTTTGTGGTGTCTCCTGAGATGCTGTGGATAGTGTAGGGCTTGTCTGCTACCTCTGCATCCCAACTGTGTTGTGGAGCAGGTACCTGCCTGCTGAGCAGCACAGCTGGTTTATGAACCTTTTTGGTGCCTCAGGGCAGAGGGCCCTGTGCCCCAGGCCTGCTCTGCTCATGCCCTGTGGCCTGAGAGAGCTCTGCTGAGCATGTGGTGCAGGGGCAGCTTCTGGCTGTATGGCACAGCCTGTGCTCCTCATCTTGCCCACCCTTCTCTTGGCCTGTGCCTCACCCAGTGTGCTTAGAGGAGAGAAAAGCTGCCTGTGATTGTGCTGGTGACTGCAGAAGTGCTGATGCCCCTGGCAAGGGGCTGGGCTGCCTCATCCCTGAAGAGGACATGTGGCAGTGTGCTCGGGAAGCTCAGCCTGAAAGGAAGCAGCGTGTTCTGCTCTGAGAACCCATCCAGCTGTGACAGGGCCACTGACTGAGCTCTGGTGAGGGCAGCACGGCTACAACTGCACCAGGCTGGCTCAGGAGAAAGGCAAGAGCATGGAGCCATGAGGACAAGGAGTGGGTTGCCCACATGCTCTGTTGTCAGCATGTCGGGCAGTGTGAGCCGAGAGCTTGCAACTTGTCAGTAGCTGGAGGTGCCATCACACAGCTTAAATTCATTTAACAGCAAGGTAATCTGATGGTGAAAAATATCTCCTTCCCAAGCATAAACCTTTTCTGAATGTCTTCTGCTGTCTTACACAGACGGCTCAGAGCACTGCTGTCCCCACAAAGCTCTGCATGAAGCTGGGTGACCCATTAGCATTCAGGTGACTGCAGCAGCCATATGCTTGACCATAGGTGGATTTGGAGTCCAGCTACAGCAAGGGCAGGGGAAATTTTTGCCTCTGTCTGTCTCCTTGAGCTTTGAAGAAGAGGACTGTGAATTCCAAGAGCCATCTCACTGCTGAACTTCTGTAGAAGGCAGATACTGGATGTGAGGTAGTTATTAAGATGTGCCACTGTCTCAAGTACTGTAAGATTGTGAAAGCCCTTCTTTTAAGGTCATTTTGATGTTCATTTTGTAAAGTTGACTATATGGGCTCTCTGATTGTAGACATCAGCTTAAGGACTGAGCAACCTGCATGTCCCACTCCAGGGTGTCTTGCTCTGGGCAGAAATGTGTGTGGGCACAGTGGTGTTCGGTATATCTCAGCCAGGAAAGGCTTGGTGACATGGGCAATCTCTTGGAACACTGTGATCAGCTGCTCTAGTTAGGGTTTCCTAGTCACAAAGCACCCTGTGCTGCCTGGAGGTGGTGCACAGGGTGGATAGGTTTTTCCTTGACTCGGTAGTTCCTAGCTATTTGGACTCTTTGCCAGCCTGTTTTTCCTAGGCCAGGCTTTTACCATCATGCTGGTGTATGTATGGAGTCGCAGGAATCCTTACATCCGCATGAACTTTTTTGGACTTCTTAACTTCCAAGCCCCCTTCCTACCCTGGGTCCTGATGGGATTCTCTCTGCTCCTTGGCAACTCCATCATCATTGATTTGCTGGGTAAGTCAAAGCTGGTGGGTGATGGGAACAAGGACAGCTTGCAGCCACAGTGCTCACTTCTCATAGGTGCTATGGGGCACTAGCATCTTCTCTTGGTTTCCCCTTACCTAAGATGGTGGGGTTCTAAAGCGATCTGGCTGGGTTTCTGGGTGGCTGGGCTTGGGCCTGTGCTTTTGCTTGTGACCTGCTTTGTGCTGCGTCTTCCCTGGGGGCAGAAGCTGAATATGGTGAGCTCTGCCTGACACTCGTGCTGTGCCTGGTCTCCTGGATGTGCCGTGTTGCCCTCAGGCTGATGGGCTCCCTGCCTGCTCGTGTGCTGATCACAGCAAACTGCAGCATCCGTGGCTCTGGTGGGAACTGGATGTGGTCTGAGGGATTCTTAGAGCTTTGTCCTGCTTAAGCTCCCAGCAGCTGTGGTTCAGCTGGAAAAGGAGTCACAGCTTGCCTGACCTTGGTGGCATCTCTCTCCAGGGATTGCAGTGGGTCATATCTATTATTTCTTGGAAGATGTTTTCCCCAACCAGCCTGGAGGAAAGAAGTTGCTGTTAACCCCTAGCTTTCTGTAAGTAAAGTTGATTCTTTCTGGGCTTTGCTGTGGGCTTTCTCAGTCTGGTCATTTCCATAGCAAACTATGGTCTGTGACTGTCTGCCTGCTGACAGCACTTCAGCTCCGCAGTTCATGCCCCTGCTGTGTTATTTGCACATTATATACATGTGTACAGGGCCCTATAGCAGCTGCTGATACCTTCAGCTTTGCTGGTAGAACTAGAGTCTTCTTACTGTTTGTGGAAATGCTAGATGTAGGTAGCATTTTTTTGGATGTATCTTTGTAGTTAAAGAAAGTAGAATATGTTCTGGTTTGTTCACTGAGGTTCAAATCTGAGCTAGAGATCAAGGAAGGAGGTACTGTCTTCACTGTGTATTGAGTAGAGCGAAAGAATGGTTGGTGATGGTGCAATGGGCCAGTGGCTGTGGCTGACAGCCAAGCCCCACAGAGGGCCAGGCTGGGGGTTTGTCGTCCTCAGCTCAGTTGTCTAATCTGCCTGCTTGGTGGGATGGGCGTGTCCCTTGCCAGGAAGATGGTTTTTGACACACCTGAAGAGGATCCCAATTACAACCCTCTCCCAGAGGATCGTCCAGAACACCAACCTAGAGACCAAGACCAGAATGAGCAGCAGCATCCACAGTAACATGGGGGACTTCTTGAGGTGGCCAGATTCCTCTCTTCCAGCTGGACTTACGCTGTGGCCCAGAGATCCTACTGGAATAACACCAGTTGCCATTCTGATGTGTAGTGTGTTGCTGTTTGTGTGGGTAACCCATCTTCCCCTTGTACAAAGTGGATCCACAGAGCTTTGCACACAAGAACTGATGAATGCTTACAGAGGTGTTCTAGGGGCAGGGACTGAAGTTGTGATGGCTCCTCAGTTACCTGGTGTGGAATAAGTATTGAATCGGGTGTTAAACCAGTTACTCCTTCTCCTGTTGTTAATGACTTGCTGTGTGCCAGGTCACTCTTGCCCTCTGTACAAAGACTAATGCACCTGGCCCTCACTGTTGTGAGACCTCTTTGTGGGCTTTCAATGAAGTAGTTCTGTACCATGGTAGAATGCAGCTCAGCCTCTTTTTTTCCTTTATGTTCCCCACTCCTTTTTTGGTGGTTGTTTCCAAAGAGTCTTTACATTAAAGTCTTTATTTTTCAGTTGTGTGTCCATTTCTGCCAGGGGCAGAGACAGCAATTCATCAGGAATTTGCTAAAAACTGCCAGGTTTGGGAATGTGGGGGTGTCTAATTGGATAAAGGGTTGTCTGGGAAAGGACAAAGGGACAGAGCTGGACACTTGATCCAGGCAGTGACTGGAAGCAGCACTTGACACTGGTAATAAAGACTATCTGCACCTGCAGTGTAATTCTACTCTTGTTGAATTTTTTAGTTCTGAAACTTAAACATCTGAGTTTCGGGGGAAAGCTAAACAAGCTCGTTCCTACCCTGACACCTGTATGAAATGGATCTGATCATTCTTGCTAATGCAGTACAGGCTGTGCTTGTACCTGACCTCAAAGCCTTCTGAGTAAATCTGCACACATTGTATCTTAGGACATCTCACTTAGTAACAGCGCTATCTGCTCAAACTTGCAAACCACCACCAACCTATGAAGAGAAATGTGAGTAAGGAGCATCTGATTAAACACACACACACACACCAACACTTCCTTCCCTGTGGTCTTCCCATGAAAACGCTTCATCAAAAAACAGATGTCATTTGAACAAGCTCTTTTGCTGCACTTCTGCTTCCCTCTAGGAAGAGGATGAGAGACCTGTACAGGTGGTAATTTCTTCTAGTAGACACAGTGGTACTAAAGGCTAAACAGTGTCAGACTCAACAACTACTTGCTCAGTAGTGCTTTGCTCACAACCTAATGATACAGAGCTGGTGTTTCAGTCCCTGGAAAGTTTGTCTTTGAAGTCTACAGATGGTCTGTTTTAAATTGCTTGAGATGGGGCTTTGAAATGTACAAGTTGGGCTATGCTTTTAGCTAGAGTACCGGATTAATCCAAGGAGTTGATTGCAGAGCACAAATGCTGCTCCTGGTTGTTCCCCAGTAGTCCCAATGCTACATGGAGAAAGCTGGCTGAAGTTCCCATCTTTCTGGACTTGGTTTCTTGAATGTCCTGCCTTGCCCCTGGTTGCTTCAAGGGACAATTCCTACAGCCTCTCTGGGCTTGAGAAGCAGAGAGGTGCTGGCAGTCCTTGTGTGCCTATACCTCATTGTGAACTTGAGGATTAGTAATCACAAACTTCACAGCAATTACAAAAACTCCACCACAGATGCTAATTTAAGGCCACAGCAGTTTCACACTTATTTTAGTCAAATTCCCTGAAGAGGCTGCTGGCAGAAGTCCCTGGCCATATAACAAGGGGAGGCTGAAGTGTTCTCAAGAAGGCTTGGAAGTTTATGTCCATGAGCCAAAATGTGTTCTACATGGGCTAAGATGCAGCAGCAACCCCACATTTTGTCTTACTTGCTCAAATAACCTTTCAACCTCTCTAATAAGAAGTAATGGATAGAGTACCACTCGTACAGGACCCTAGGATAAGACTGAGTAATATTATTAAATTGCAAGTTCTCAGTTTCTGCAGACTAACATCTGGAAAATGTTCCCTCCCACCCAGGAATCAGAACTGGTTCTGTTATTACTCAAGTCTAAACATGATAAATTAAGGCCAGAAAGTGTTTTTTGACTGTGCTGGCAGGGTGGGTGGATCAGCGAGGACCATAAAACCTATGGCTTTATCATAAAAGCCTGAACATAACTGTCAGGCTGCCAGCAAAATCTGCCCTGCTTGCAACACTCATCAGTTCTGGCAGTGAATGGTAGGAACTCTTTCAAAGAGATGGGGTACCTCAACAGCAAGATAGATTCTAATTAGTTTTTAAGCAAGCTTAGATTTTTCTTCAGATCTCACTTCAATGGATTTTGCTTTAAAATTCCTTAGAGAAAGGTTGTTTCTAGGGTTGCAAAATCCTGAGACTGCAGTGGTAAGGGTATTCAAGACACCCACTTTGCTTTGAGTGCTCTGTACACTGCAACTGGCAGTGTTGTGTGGTGACAGTGACCACAGCAAAGGCATTGGCTGCAGAGAAGTTGCAGTCTCAGTGACTGGAGGCTTTACCTGCTGTACCAGTTCAGACACTGCTGTTTTCCAGATGCCGTTTTCACAGTAAACAGGGCTCACGACACTGACAGAAATAACTGTTAAGTCTGTGATTTCAGTTAAACGATTCTACCTTGTTGAGTAAATCAGCTGAATACCTCCCCAAGTTCATTACAGACTGTGCTAAGTGTGGTAACAGACCAATCCTTTACAGAATTGTTTGCTGCTTCTAGTTTGAAGTCTCCTCAGTTTTCCCTGCAGCAAAAGGTTTTGGGCTGTGTTACCTGTTGAAGTAAAGCACCCATGGAAACAGAATGCATGTGGAGTGTTCAGCATTATACCCAAAAGCAGCCCTGGGACTGCTCAGTTACCAGAATAGCACAAAACATGGTGAGATTCGCTGTTCACTCAAACTTACTGAACTCAGCCTAAGTTGTATGCATTCCTTTTATTTAAAAAGTTGTCCTAATAGTGCACATTGCACCTATACAAAAGAATCTTTACACTGTCCACACACAGGTATATAAGGGCTCCAACACCTGCCACAGGTCTCAGCTAGATCACACTGCTCATGCAGTGTTCTTGGTACGTGGCATTTGGGTGGAGGGGGTGGGGGCAGAAGTCAGCAGTACTGGGAACTCTTGGCAAGTGGAATGTGTGTCCCCTTCAGAGACAGAAAGACCCCTGCCAATCCTAGAGCCATTTGGGGAGAGGAATAGGGATAAAGTCTGTAGGAAGAGCACCAGTGTCACAACAGGAAGGTTACCAGGCTGGAGCAGTATTGGCCAAACGTCTCATGCGCCTAAGGGAGAGAGAGAGAGGTACAGTAAGTGCATGTTACAGTCATGTGAGGTCTTACCAGAACCAGTGCATTTGGGAAGGCTGGCACAGCTTTGTGAACTTTGTAGACAGGTTTATTCCTATACTGAGAACTCCTCAGTCACCTGAGAGTGCCCCTGTTGATAAGGCTAAGACACTATTTTCACTAACAGCTTTTCGGGCACTTTTGCTCTTTAACCTGGATTGAGCCAATTGCTACCGTAAACTCTTCAGTCAGCCATAGCTGATATACAAAATGACTGTGCCACTGTTAATCATCAGTAAAAAAAAAATTCCTGCGAAAGATCTGAGCTGATATTTACTGTTTCCACAATGTATCTTCTGGAGAGATGCTAACCATTCATTTGTATCTACCAGGAAGAATTTCATCAAGTAGGTGGCAAGCTCTCAACTGCTTGTCAAACACCGCTTAGCAGGTCTCTGGTGGGCAGAGCTTCTCCTGGAACCACACAGTGCTCTCATGCTGGCAAACAGGCTAGCATCAGTCAGGCTAGAGCTGGGAGCTTGCCCATTGCTACAGCAAATTGAACTTTACCCTACATAAAAGGAAGCCTTGTGGCAGGATTCTAGGCAGCATGACAGTGCACAAAACTCCAGTATGTTTGATTTATGCCTTCCTATACAAACAAACCCCCTGGACAAGCAGAGAGCCCAGGGGAAAGGCAAAAAAAAGGGTTAAAAAAAAGAAAGGGAACTTTGCTTCAAGCAGGAGATGGTTAAAGTAGAGATTTTGATGTTTGTGGAGGAAGGTGATAACAGTTTAATACCCTGAAGGTAAAGTTTCTGTTACGGTGTGCAAGTCTGACATCCTGCCAGTTGGCTCTCAGTAGGGAAAGACAAACATCAAAGCTTGTAACTTCTGTCAAGAGACAGGCCAAGAGAACTGTCTAAAGCAGTGGCAGTACCTTGTGTTTCTGTCCTGGTCTCTGATCTTCTTCTCCATCTCGGCGTCTGTGAGGGTTTCCAGGAGAGGGCACCACTGGTCAGCGTCCCCCGTGTTGCGAATTGCGATCTCCACGGTCGGCAAGGGGTTCTCACTGCAGGGCAGAAACAGGCATCAATCCCAGTTCATTAGAGCTGGGAGTGCTTGTCCCAGCACAGCAGTGGAGCTGGAACTGTTCACGGGGTTCCTTGTCTAGCCTTGCTGTTCTGCAAATCTGACTTACTAGCTGTAGTTTGCCTATCACACCCCTGGCAGCTCTTCCCTGGCAAAAGTCTGGCTTTCTTGGGAGCCTGATACTGGAAAGAACAGTCTTTTAGGACCTGCTGTTGCAACCAGAGGCTGTGGCTAACAAGCAACAAAACACCAGGCTGTGTCCCAGATCACAAGATCTGCTCCTCAGAGATTTCTCTGCCCTGACCAGCTGTATTATCACATGCACAAAAATATTTACTGCTTCACTAGCTGCTTTTCAGTAAAAGTCAACAGGAATTGACCAAGAGTAGCTTCCCAAATATTGACAGTGGAGCCGGAAGCCCAGCATAAATATAGAGGAGCCTCGGAATGTAAATGTTTGCTTTGAATTCTCAAAAGTGGTTCAGCCTGAGCTGCAGAAGTGTGTGTGTGTGTGTGTGTGTGAGGAGCCCTGGGACAGGTGTGCACACACATCCGGCCCCCCCTCTCCAGGGACATGCACCCCTACACAGGATTTCAGCACTCACAGGCAGCCCTCTCACTCCCCCAGGAAGGAAATTAAATGCTAATAATCATGGGAACACACAACATCTGCATCAAAGCTAATAATCTAAAATACCAAGTCTTCAAAGTAATGCTACCATGAAAAATTAATCCAGACCCTTTGGTATCTGATCTGGGGAGGAAGCTTTAATCAAATCTACTTCCAGTACTGCTGACATCCACTAAACAACACTCAAACCCAGGAATTTCATCTTAGTCCTAGAATGCCACACATTCCAGGCAAAATGCTAGATATTAACTGGGTTTTTGTTACTGATAGCATGATCTCTACCTCACTTAATATGCTTAACACTGAGCACTCACTGAATTAAATGGAGGGTGGAAAGCTAGACTCATGCATAACCTAACTGCAAGGCAACTCAGATACCACATTTCTTTAGCAAAGAATCAGAGAGAAACTGAAAAATCCCCCCTCATCTCCCAGCCTTCACAGTAAGACAGCTCCTCCTCCCCTGTTATTTCCTGATGAAGAGGAAAGTGCTGCTGCCAGAATGGCTGAAAGGCACTGTCAGCTGCAGGCATCCCAGGAGAGCAAGGGCACTGCCTCTGCTCAGGGTCCTGGCCTCTGGCAGTGGTGTCAGGGGCATGGCAACAAAGCAGGGAAATGTCATCTTTTGGAAAAGTGACTCCTCAGGGGCATGGGTTTGGTGTGTGAGAGAACCTGTGCCATCACTCAGGTCTCAAAGGCAAAACTGCCTAGCAAGTGCTGTGTGCTGCCATCAGAAACATTCAGTACCCAGGAGGGAATACCGCAGCACATGTTCCCTCTGAAAATCCCATAGGCAGCAGTTACCTGTCTGCCTCCAGTCCTGCCCTTCCACTGGACTTCAGGCTTTCCTTGTTTTGCACAGAGCAGGCCAGCTGAAAAAAGTGCCCTGGCTTTCATCAACTAAAAGACAGTTTCACCTCTCCCTCAGATGATTAAGAGGCACATGACTTCTCAAACTCTCCAGTCCCTTGAGATATTAAGGTTCTTTTGATACATCTAAAGCAGACCCTTTCATTACATCAATGGAATGATGTTGGAGCAACCACCATTTGTGTGGTTTGGAAATTCAGGAACTAACCAGCCACAGAACCCAAATATCATTAATCACTGTAAGGTTTCAAAAATACTCCTTTGCTGGAACTAAAAAGGGATGAGGAGGACATTTGTAGTATGACCAAAAAAACAAGGTTTCAATTAGATGGTTTTTTTCTCTCCAAACAGCTCATGTCTATGTACTTTGTTCTGTTTGGGTTCCTTTCTTAGTTTTTTATTCTCCCCCTTGCAATCCTGCCACAGTGTAAAGAAGGTCTGAAATCTGCCTGCTGGAACTACCCCTAAAAGGAAGCACCCTTCAGTACCATGGCCAGATATAGGCTTTTAGAGAGAATAGTGTGAAGTTGGCATTAACATGAGCCTGGGCAGCACTGACTAAAACTTTACTTGCTGCAAGTCCCAGCAACTGAGTGGAAGCAAAGGGAGAAATTAACCCCACTCCCAACACTCAACACATACACAGATTAATTTCTTGGATATCTGCAGTACATGGAGAAACACAGGAGGGAGGGACAGATACTTCACACTCTGCTACTGCAGGACACAATAGAGACAGTGCTGCAGTACAACAGGTACCAGGTTTGAATCTACCACCCTGCAAGTCCCCGTCACTTCTCGGGAATGCCCACCTACTGCTTTGTTGTTGTTGTTGTTTTTGGATGTGGTCCCAAGCCAGAACTGCAAATATCAGTCAGCTGTTGTGGATGGAAAGGTAGAAGCCACCTTCTACCTTCCAAGGGATATCAGCAGGATGGACACAATCTAACAATTTAATTCAGAGTTTAATTCACATGTGCTAAAGGCTCCCTTTCTATTTTCTAACATGAATCACTCTGGGAGCCATTTTAGAACCAGGTAGTTGCTGTGGAAGATTGTCAGGATAAAAACTACACCCAGAGGAAGCAGAATGAGACTAGTGCAAGAGCAACTGGGCCAGAGCAGATCAGTGTCTATTTCTCATAGAAGGCTGACCAGACAGGAAACCTTTGGATGGAAGGGGAAGAAGGACCAGAGTTCATGGCAGCAGCCAGCTTCCCCACAGTCTCCAGCTCCTCTTTGCTTACTCCCACTCCAACTACTCCCTGCCCTCTGCCTGAGGTAGGACAGGGCTCGGCACATTTCCCTTTGTTGCTGAGGCAGGCCATCCTGCTTCCTTGAATTGACCCCTACAGTACTGGTGTCAACAGTACCATTCCCTCCTCTGCAAATACAGCATTCTCTGAACTCTTAAACTTCCCTGACTGTCACCATGACCTGAGGTCACAAAACCTCAGAGTGTACATTAAAGGATTGTTAGAGCTGCAGACTCAGCACTGTGCTGTGGATAACATCAGTGCAGGAACTCACCACAGAACGCTGCACAGCACAACTGGAAGCCATTTAGGAGACAAATTGCAAAGCTGACTAATCAAACCCAACACTGCTGCATTCCAGTGTGAGAAGGGCCTATGATCAAACCACCTCTAACATCAGCCTGGGTAGAGAGGTACAGTTTCCATCAGTCCAAGTTCAAAACACCAAAGCTTGAAACAGCGGATGGCCCAAGTTAGGCCAAGCCAACAAAACAAAAATGTATCTGGGGCTCATCATGACCTTACATTAGAAGAGGGACTGTCCCTGTTAATTACAGCAGCCTTTCATTCTGCAGTAGAAGCTGACATTTCATCAATATTTGGTCCTGAAATGTATTAGACCCAACAGGAAAAGATACTTAGGCACAAGCACAAAAAATTGTTAAGACTGACAGAATGGGTGCGAGCCATAAGGACTAATTTCAAATGAAACCTTCTGCATCAGGTCAGCTGCTCTAAGATCTATTGATGCAAGTGCCCATGAAGTACAAACACATCCCAGAGCTACAAAAGGAGATGGCAGTTCAGTACCTGAAGGCGTATGTCTTCTGATGCCAGCTCAGCTGTCCCCGGATGCTGTACGCAATAGTAGTGACAAACTCCCCACCCAGGCCAAGCTCTGAGCACAGCTTCAAGGCAAACTTCTCTGGTGAATTCTCCTTCTCTGACATGTCCCACTCAAATTGGTCTACAAGGGAGATGTTTCCTACATGGATGTTCAGCTGGAGATAAGGAAGAAACAGGTAATTTCTTTCCACTTTCACAAAGGTTTGTCAAAGGTAATCGAACTGAGAAGGCAGAGGCTGAAGAGCAGTAACTCCCAGTTATTTGCAAAGTTCCTGAACTGAATTCTTCATTCCAGCAGCATGAAGACAACTCAGCTTTGCTGACCAAGGTTCAGCTCTTCCAAAGGAAGATGGCAATGCTTTAACTGAACTATTTCATCATCTCAGAGGCTGGGCACATGGATTTTAAATAATTTGCCACCTTGGTTCTGTTCTCAATACAAAGGACAAAATGGAATCTGGTCACAGAACTGGAATTAAGAGCTCTTTTGCTCTGAAGGAAGCACTCTTAGTCCCCCATAGCATAACCAGAGAAACCCAAATGATTCGGCTCTCATTCTACTGCCTTCCTGTATTACCTTAATAATAACTCGTTGGTCTGACTGGTCTTCCAGGATGCTGTCAGTTGGGTACGACTCGATCTGCTGTCGGATGGCAGATGCAATAGCAGGGACAAAGGTCAGAGGATTCAAATCCAGGTCATCACAAAGAATCTCAGAGAACATTTCTGGGGTCATTAGCTTTTCTGTTAGACAACAAGAATGACTATGGTTAACTTTCTTAAGAAATTAATGTCTGCCACTTACAGAATACACAAAATTAATCCCACAGAGTGAGGTGACAAAGGGAATCCCAAATGCAATACCTTTTGCTTTTAAAAGGGTGTTTTGTACCAGGTCTGTAAGGACATGCACACTGATACAGAGACTTACAGCCTTCTTTATCTACTGCATGGTATCCATACAGTGTGGCCACAGAAGCCACAGCCATTAACCTCAGCTAACAGAGTACTCTCAGACCACTGAGCTGATGAACTGGCTCAGGAAAATATGCCAGCTAAACTCTTCAGACTACATGTGTCCAGGAATGACTGCAACCCATGGAAGTGGCAGGGCATTTGCTAAGAGATGCCAAGTCCTGAATACAGCCCGAAGTGGGAGCGCTTTAAAGCTTTGTCTATACGGAGCAAGGACATGCAGACCCGTGCTTGTTCTCCCTTCACATTTGGTGATGGACACAACTTTATCTCTGCAGCCTCAGGAAACTCTCCTTGCTACATACCATTCATGTTCCACGTAAATGCATCTCTGAGTTTCTGCCCATCAATTTCCATATCAAGCCTGATTGGAACCAGAACCTCTGGCTGGGATGCATTCTCATGGATCACTGCTGGGTCATGGTCATCAAAGCTAAAGTGAAGAGCAACAACACAGTATATGCAATGAGCACATGACACATCTGGCATCCATAGAGGGAAGGCAACATTTGTTGAAGCAATCCCCACACTCCAACTCCCCAATCAGTCTACAGACAGACTCCTCAATGCAAGCTTAGAGGGCTATGGCAACTAATATCAGTTTATCACCTTTCATTACATCTATCATAACACATTCCTGCAAATAAAACAAGGACGCTTCCTAGGATTACATTTATCTTGGTTGCCTCAACTTTTCTAATGGAAAAAACATTAGTCATAAGCCTCAGCAGCATTTTCCACTAAATAAACTAGACCAAAGTTACTGGTATATGTCAGTGAGAGGCAGCCTGTCCTTCACAAAGAGGATCTACAGGCTCCTCAATCGACAACTGCTCAGCAAATCAGCAGGAAGTAGAAGGAACGCATCAGGAAAAGAATGAACCACTTTCCGGACAAAAGGAAAGCCTCCTCTCTGAGCCATGGCTGGCTACTGTAACACAGAGCCTCAAGACATACAATTTAACTAAGAACCTCCAGGTTAATGACCTGTAGGTCTTTTGTCAGTTAGGGATGAATCACAACATTACACGAACTCATCAGCACTACCCTGGCAGCATGTCATTTTGGTAACTGTTTCCACTTTGCAGAAGCAGGAAGTTGTCTTACCACAGAGGGAATGTTCTTTTCTTATCCCTGCCCATGCGGTTCCTGTTGATCGTTGTTGAGCACGGCACCGCATCCAGGTGATGAGAGCTGTTGGGCAGGGTCGGCACCCACTGGTTGTTCCTCTTTGCCTTCTGTTCTCTGAAGGAGACTGGATGTTAACCTGCAGGCCCTCAGCACCACTGCTGCTACTTAAGGAATGGCGTAATTTTAAACTTTAAGTCCTATTACGAGTTCCTGCTATTTTATTCTGAAACCATCAACATTACTGTTCCACCAGGAACTCATGTTCCACACCAGCCTCTCAGAAGGCAATTCTCCAGCTTGTAATTATCCATCAGATATGAATCCAGGTGCACCTTTATAAATACTAGATTCATATTTGGATTTTCTGTCTATACTTTACAAAAGGGCTGCTGAGAAATGCGAGGTCTCCAGAAGGCAGTATGTGCAGAGAGTGTTCTGTAAAACATCTGTTACAGATGGAATGCAGTAATTGCAAAAGAAGTCGTCTCATCAAACACTAAGATTTTTCTTCCTGTTTTATGTGGGCAGTAACCCAATCCTTACACTCTGGAGATCCCCATTTGCCCAACACTGCAAATGACTTAATGCAGACTGGCAAACAACCCCTGCACAATGGCCTGGGCTTATGCAATTCCTTGTGCTTCCTGCCCAAGCTGACATCTTCCAAGCAGCTCCGTTCTGAGCTTGGCCCTCACCGACGCTGGTTACCTGAGGTAGGTAGGAGGTTCTGTGCTGATTGACACTGCCTTGTACTTCTCATCATTTCCATCCAAGATCTCTTCCACTTCAGAAGCCTTTAACAGCGTCACGCTAGTGGCTAATGTTGTATAGCCATGATCTATTACCAGGAAAGATGCCAATAATTAAGATGGAAAAGGGCTACATAGCTCTGTAGCATTAACAGGCTACATAGTGACAAGCCCTCTTTGTCACTGCAGGAGGGACTAAAACAGAGATATAAGTGTCCTTTGGGCTTCATCTTCGTGTAGATATTTACAAGGCCCAGAAAACAATCAACCCTCAGCAGACTTAAAGGTCGGAAATAGAGATGCAATGATCAATAGAAAAGCTGTTAAGACTTGGGAACAGGGGAGAAACCTCAGGACAGCTCTTCCTGAATGTCAGAGACCACCTGCATTGGAGAGTCCTGCTAAGGTTCTGAGAAAGAAGAGTTAGGCATGGGATCGAGAGGCACAATTAGGGCAACCACAGGGAGAGATCAGAGGATTAGACATTAATATTATTGTAATAGCACCAAAGGTCACAGTGGACATCCTTCCTCTAGCACAGCTAAGAATAACACGCAGATGAGACTTACATCTTCGGGGACTGTGAGACCGCTGATTTTCTGTTGGAGGAAAAAAAGAAAGCAAGAGGTCAGCAGGATACTTGGAGGAAAGAGACATAAGCCCAGAGTAAACCATTATTTTTATTATGCTTTAGTCTACAGAACATACAAGAAGTCATATTGCTAAGAAATTTAACTGTTTGTTATTAGTCCCCCAACAAAAAAAATACCAATATTTTCCCTGTAGCAGTCACATCAGTAGCAACACACCACAAATTCTGGCAGGCACAAACATCCAGTCCCTGCAAGAAGCAAAGTTAAGCAAAGATGCACATCTTCAATGGGGCATCCTTGCAACACTCCTGCCTATTTGATGAAAGAGACAAGGATGCCCCTCTTAGTCTATAAAAATGTCTTCTGAAATATTGTATTGATTTGGAGATGTGGCTTTTGCTTTGTGATGAATGTAGCCAACCCCAGGAATTCCATGATGGATGTTTCCATTTTAGAAGGTTTGTGATCAGGTGATATTTGTTGCCAGGCTGAGCCAGGAGCCACCAGTGCCACTGCTGCAGGGTGCTCCACCACTGGGGCAATCTGAAGTGATTCACACAGCCCTCAAGGTGCACAAGCTTCTCAATCGCCAGGAAGAGCTTTTCAAGGCAAAATTTTCGATAAACATTACTGGGAATGTTTACTCATCTTCTCACCATGTGAAGAGGCCACTATCTTCTTCCTTTCTTCCACCGTGGCCAGTCGCCTCCAGAGCGAGGGGTATCTCTTGTACAGGGAACCCCGAAACATGCGCAAGTAGTTTCCCACCTACAAGAAGAGAAGTGGAGATGTGGCCTGGTATTCTATTTAGGAGATTTTTAGCAGAAGCTGGAACAAATTCAGCTCTTTTTAATGATAAGAAGGACCTGCTAAGAGGGTGCTTTTGTTGGGTTTTTGTGCTGTGCTTGCCATCAAATAGCACCATGATTTTTCTGGCAATGCAGAAAACAAAATTTTTATCAGCACTTATTTCACTAGTACTATCTTATTTCACTAGATACAAAAAACCTCCCATCAAGTGATAATAGGAAATTTAATAGGAAAATACTCCATTGATTTTCATGTATTTTTTGACCAACCTACCCCTTCTTTACTTGCTTCCACATCAATGTGCAATGCTCAGTTGGAATTAAACTAAACCAGATAACCAGCTCTCGGACATGTTATTTTTACTTTGAACCTCTGAGTCATCTAGACATTGTTTGACTACAGCAAATGCCCAGAGACTTGTATTTAATTTTAAACCCTTTGAACATGTAAAATGTGATTGCTGCCAATAGTCCTCTTTCAGATTTACTTACCATCTGTAATGCAGTTCTGTTCTTCCTGGCATAAGATCCTCACCTGAGCTGAAGGCTACAGCAGGCCTTGCTGAACAACACAACTATTTCTAGACTCTGAAATCAAATTTTTAGACTGACAGAACACTGGAAGACTTCCACACAACAAGGTTTTTATTCCTTGTCTGAGAGGACTTTTTTGATCTAAATTTTTAACCGTATCTTTCACTCTACAATGCTCATCAACAGACAGAAATTTAATTTAGTGGTAGCAAAAAAAGGCAATCCTTTTCCTCCTCCATGTACCTGGTATGGCAATCTCACAGCTCAGCTGGCCACAGTTACAGCTCTCTTTCAAACAGTACATTTCACATGAGAGAGCAAGGGGGGTTTAGTCCCTGCTCAACCTATATAGCTGGCAGTTAAACTTATCTAGTATTCCCTTTTTTGCATCAAGGTGGAGGCTATAACATTTTTTCCTGTTTCCAGCTGTTTCCCTGGTGCTAAAGGACTGGTGTTTCTTGCTTGAATAAGGCTCCTCTTCAGGAAGGCTCAACATCCTCTCAGCACGGGACAATACAGTGTCAGCAGACACTAGGGTGCTAAAATGCTGCCCGCCGCTGTTTGTTGGCCAAACTCCTCTGTACAAGGCAAAAGGAGCAGCACTGGCTGATTTTGGTGCTATTACTGAACCCAAAGGCCCATGTGTGGGATTCATTGACTCGCAGACCATAAAATAATCCAACCCCCTCAACAACTGGGCACAGAAATTCTCGGTGGTCAGGAGCGGGGCCTCAGGCTGCGACCAGGGGAGGATCCAGACCCCACGTACTCGTGCGTGTCCCATGGGCCACCCTTGCCGGCAGCACTGGTCCCCGCAGTTCCCCCAGCACGGCCGAGGCCCTCGGGCAGCGCCCACCGAGGGGCAGAAGGGGCCCGCGGGGCTGGACGGCCGCACCCCCCGACCCCGCCAGGGCTCTCCGCCGCCCCTTCCCCGCCCTGAGCGCGGCCTCCCGCAAACCCCGCCGCCCGCTCCGACCGGCCCCTACACCCCTCAGCCCGGCTCGGCCCGGGCCCAGCTCCCGCCCGGGCCGCACCTCAGAGCCGATCATGTAGAACTCGCCGTCCTCCTCCAGCTGGAACTTGACGGGCTTCTGCCCGAAGGTCTTGCTCAGCGCCATCATCATCATCGCGGCGGCGGGCGGCGGCAGCGCCCGAAGAGCGGAGCGCGGCCCTACGGCGGCGGGAGCGACAACGAGCGGCACCGCGGCCTAGTGCGGCCCCGCTCCGCGCATGCGGCGGGAGGGGCGGCCCCGGGGCGGGGCGGGGAGGAGGGACGGCACGGACGGCAGAATGTAGAAAAGAGGCGAATTTTATTGTCGCGGGGCGGTACATAAATACAGACGGAGCCCCGCACGGTGTGCGCTGCGCCGACGGTTGCAGCTCCGCTCGTGGCGGGCGGCACCGGGACACGGCAGCACTCCCGCCCGCTCGCCGCCGTGTCTCCACCCGGGCACCGGCTTGGGGTGGAAGGTGAAAAAGGAAGAGACCGTTCGCAGCCCGGTGGTGTTTGGAGTAGGGCTGAGCAGGCGCGAGGGTGTGCGGTGCCAGCCCGGGCCGGGAACGGCGGAACGAGAGCGATCAGTGCATCTGAGCATCCCGGGATGGGAACCTCGCCGGGATGAGCGCGGGGCAGTGTCCAGCACTGGCACCCAGCACCGTGGAGGGAGGAAGGGAGGGGGCCCCTTGTCTATATACAAATCGGTACAAAATCCTAACGCATACTAGTGATACAACATCAAACCGGGAGTAGGGCTGCGGCAGGGCCCTGGCAGTCACCACGGCTGCCCTGGCGAAGTGACTCTGGCAGCAGCCGCACGTCGCAGTCCTCCTCCCCCGCAGGTAGCGGTCGGTGTCCTTCAAGGCCCCTGGCTGGGGCTGGGGAGCCTTCCTCCTTGGCCAGCGTCTGGAGCAGCAAAGGGCTGGCATAGTGAGTTACGTAAACATAGGAAATGCCACTGGATCAGTTCTACAGGATGGGGTTCAGATTAATTATGAGAGCATGATTCCATTCCAGGCTGGCTTGATGGCTTTGGGGATGCTATTGCTAGAAGAGTGTGGCTGCCCTTGCCTGCAAAGAACATGACAGCTGCTTCTACATTGATAGCAACTGAAGCTGGGGCTGCTGGAACTGGAGAGGAGCAAACTTTGTCACTTGGGACAGACACCTGTTGTGTCAGGTGCTGAGCCTGGAAGGAAACCAGGAATGGCAGAGACACCCCTCTGTGTGTCTGCTGGAGGGTGATGAAAGGGGAGCATGGAGGACACAGGCATCCCCCTCATCTGAAGGAGTTGGAGGAGGGTGTACAGCTGAAGAAGTCCTGGCTGATCTGGCGTGGGTAACCCTCCAGCACTTTCACCTGGACCGGATCAAACTTCCAGTAATCTCGGCCTCTTAGGAAATAGGCAAAACCTGTGGGTGAGAGAGGAGGGGTTAGAAGAGACAAATTTCATGTGGCTCAGAGCTCTTTCCCAGCATTTTGTTCAGCTGTCACTCTGCAACACATGCAGTACTGAAAGAGAGCTGGAAGAGGCAGGAGATTTTACTTGCGTGCAGGCTTGTGACATTCGCTTTTCTTTCACGCTGTTTTAGTTTTGATAAAAAGTCTAGTTTTACTTTTTGGACAGTAAACAGGATGGGTTTTATTTTATTTTCCTGGTGGTTTTAATTATGCTATACCCTTCTACTGAGCCAGCCCTGTGAGGGCAGAGGATGTCTAGGACATGGACAGGGAACTTGTGAAGACCTGCTGCAGAGCATCTGTTAGGGTGGGCAAGCTGCCCTGCAATTTAGGTTCTGGAAATAGTGGGGAGTTGTTCCACAGCATCCTTTGAGAGGAAAGAGGCACTCACACCTGCCGTCCCAAGCATCCTGGCTGCCCTCAGTGTTTCTGTGGCACTACCATACTGTCTTCACTATGGGGCACACTGGGGAGGACTGGTCAATACCAAAAGCAGTCTGTTCACTGTCCAGCAGTCCAGGCTGAAGTGTGGGAAGTGTTTTCTCATCACTTCCTTTGGCAGGAGCAGTAAGAGGTGTGTAGGACTCTGTGACTATTCCTTGGTCTGTTTGACTTCCCTCTATCACACACTCACATGTCAGTTGCTGCAATTAATGATGATGAAACTTCTTACTTACATGGGCAAAGCCTCAGTTCCCTACCCACTGGAGGCAACTGCCCCTTTGCACTGTATGTTATGTGTTATGGCTGGGAAGTGTCCACTACTACCACATGTCTAAATCTGCCCAGCTCTTCCAGCTGGGCACTGGTGTCAGATGGAACGCCCACCCCAGAGCAGGCCTTGATTGTGCTGCACTGACCAAACTCATCCTGGAAGGCAGCATCGATCTCCTGTGGGACGCCGCGCCAGTCTGCCATAGCCCGGGGGTAGATGTTGTCCACCTGGCGCCTGTGAGGGTTGAATCGCCAGTAGTTGCCTCCACTGAAGATGTAGATCTTGTTCTTCTCAGCCCCCCACACCAGAGCTGCCTGCACAGGGGATGCAGGGAGGCCCAGCTCCACGATCGGAGTGGGACCAGATACCCGTCTCTCACCATCATAAATCCAGTATTGAGAATCTAGCGAGGAGACAAAAAAGGGAGCCAAGGGGTCAGAAACTCTTTGGTGTCTGATAATTCAGCAGTGAACAGTGCCACTGAAGTTGGTGCCTTGGCAGAGCTCCCAGGGGAAGCTGTGCCTGAGAGGCAAAAACCCCGCCAATGTAATGGACACTGCCACTGTTGTGTGTCCAAAATGCTGTCAATGCGTTGACATCCCACCTCAGCCCAGCCTGATGGGTGTTGGTGAGGGACAGGGAGGTCCATTTCAGCAGCATTTTTCTCTATTTGTGGAAATTATAAAAGACTTGGCTGGAGGCACCAGCCTCTACCCTGCAACCTCAGCACTTGGAAAACATGTGGGCATGCACAGGCACAAAGGGGGCATGTGGCTGGAGAGGAGTGAGCTGCAGAAACCAGGAAGAATTTGCCAAGTTGATAGAGAGACTGGAAGCATAGTTCCAGATTAGATTAAAATGGGAATCTCTGTAATTAGCCTACGGCATGTAATACTTTCCCCTTATCTCATTTTAACTCACAGTAGGAGCCTGCCAGTTTTAGCACTGTAAGTCCTTGTGTGCAGGTCAGGTGCTAAGTAATGTGCGTAAGCAGTTCTGCCTGCAGAGCCACCTGGTGTGATTTTGGTACTTGGTCTCATGGAGTGCAGACAGGGTGCACACACAATGAGTTCCCATGTCATTTTGCATCCCTGCTATTAAAGTTACACTTGGAAAGAGCATTAAAGAAAACAGTGGAGCTGAAATGGGGTTTGTTACTGGCCTTGAACACTGGAGATGGCCAGGAGGAGGTTTCATTTTTAATCTCTGTGGTTACTGGAGCTGCCTGGCTCTGCACCCAGGCTCCCTGTAGGCTCATAAAGTCATGGGGTACTATGGAAATTCCACATCCAGGTCTCTGAGGAGCAGAGAAAATGCTGTCCATCCCCTGAGCAGGGCCCTGGGGACACAGGCACAGGTGTTTCACAACCAGGGAAGCTGCTGGGGCTCACTTCTGGCACAGTGCTTCCCATGACAGCTGGGGGCATGGCGCAAATGTTCCCTTCATTCTCCTTTGCCAGCAGCACTGCCAGGGCAGAGGCTCATTACAAATGTTTGTGTTCCAGGGAAGGAGAATGGGATGTTGTGGCTGTGTTTAAAACAAAAGTGACCCCTTGTTCTCTTTTCCCTCCTCAATACCTGATAAAAGTTCAAAGAGATAAGGAAACAAATAACAAGGATCACTGGTTTGCTGAGGATTTAGTGGAGATTTATTGTCCCAGGAACCTGCTGGGTCCTGACTACCTCTAAATAATTGATTTGCATTTCTGAGCCATCTGATCACAGTCCAGCTCTTACCTTGGAAAAACCAGATATTGCCCAGAGGGTCCTCAAAGGTGGCATCCACAGAGCTGGGGATCCCCTGCCAATGGCGAGAGGCCAGAGCTGGATAGCCGTCCTGCAGCTTTCCAGCTCGGAGCCGCCACACGTAGCGGGACTTGAAGAAGAACAGCTCCCCTCGGATGGTGGATGCAGCATCAAAAGTTGTGTCACAGGCGTCGGGCTGCACTGCCTGCCAAAGCATGGTGGGTCATGGGCTTCGGCCTCAGGAGCACCCCCGTCCAGGCTGGCTTCAGCCAAGGGGAAGGTCCTGTGTCCAGGCAACTGCCCAGTTTGGGTTGGGTGGGTGCTGCCTAGAGATCCCCTCCCTGGACATCCCAGTGCCAGCTGTGGGGTCTGGCCTGAGCAGTGTGGGTAGAAGAGGCAGATACCAACCCAGCCTGCTGCCAGTCTCCTGGTGAGGGCAGCCCCAACCAGGGTGTCAGGGAAGGGCACACACAAGCCGTTCACTCACCTCCACACTGGTGATCTCATTTGTTTCAAGGTCTGGCTGGGGCAGCTCTGCTGGCTGAGTTGGGGTTGGGTCAGGACCCAGTGAGGGTTTCCCGTAGAGATACTGGATACCTTGCTTGTCATCCTCGCTCAGGCTGAGTGGGTAGCGGAAGATGTAAAAAGGAGACATCAGTGACTTGGAGACAGCCGTGTGCTGCAGGCCCAGGACGTGGCCAAACTCATGAGCAGCCACTTGCAGAAGGTCAGTGCCTGCAGAGGGAGAAGATGGAAGATACTTTTGTCTGCTCACGTGCTTTTGCCTCCTGGGCCTGTTCCTACCACTTACCAGACACAGACAGTGCACTGGCATGTATTTTAGGAGTCCAACAAGAGCAAAGAGAATCCACCTCCACTACCATGCTCACAGGTTGTTCCCAGGTTTTTCTTGTGTAGCTCCAAAATGTGTTGGGGGGGGGGGATGTTTAAGGAGTCAAAGGGCATAATTAAGGGTTTCATTGGTTCAGGAGCACTGTGAGTCAATTCACACACTTGGGTATTAGCCCTGGGCATATTGGTAATTTGCAACTCTGCTGTCAGAGGCTCCTGCCATCACATCAGCTACCAGGAAGAAAAGGGTTTTCCATGCACTTTTGGAAAGGACAAATTTGCACAGAGGAGGAAGTCTAGACCATAGGTGTAGATGTTGGGGTGGTAAGGTTGGTGTTTGTCCACCCAGCCTTGCAGCAGTTGGTGGCTAGAGCTGAGGTTTAGCATGTCCCAGTTAGATCACATCCACTGTGGAAGATACCAGTGTGAGTGAGGGAACTCTCTGGGATTAACACTTGCCAATGGCTGTTGTCACACAGCAGAGGGAGCTCATTTATTGCTTGTCTGGGGACTGTGTCAAGAAGGTGTCACTTAGAAATAAATCCATAAAAATGATCCAATGTCAAGGCCCAAGTCTTCTTCACCAGACTTAAACAGATTTATGGGAGATCATGTTTTAGGAATACATGACCTTGGAGAATCTACAAAAGGAGAGGGGGGAAAGTGGATTTCAGTGCACAAAAATGTATTGTTTGGCACATTTGGTTTAGCTTCCAAGAGGTCCTTTTTTAAGCTGATAAATTTCACTGAGAGAAGGCTGTTTGTTGACAAGTCCCAGCGTATTCATTCACTTGCCTTCAGCCAGAAATCCTCCAAGCTGCAGCCCAAGTGATGAGAAGAGCAGGGATGTGAGTCAGCCAGCCTTGCTGCTCCAAGCAGGATTTCCCTGCTGGCTCCAGGGGAGCAGGTCACTTCTCAGCACCAGGACCAGATGGGACAGGGGGGACACAGTAGGGAGGAATGCCTGGGAACGGTGGAGAAGGTGAGCCCTGCCTTCCTCCACTGGCCAGCTTTACGAGGAAGCAATGAATTTGCCCAGCACTGACCTGATTAAATCAACACATCTAGGTCAGCTGAGAGAGTGGGATTTCTATGCCAGTAATTTATTACAAACTTTCAGACACTTCTGTTTGGCTTGGCAGGCTCCTCACTTGATGCTTTCCAGTGCTGGCTGATCAGCTGTGCTGTCAGATTCTCCAGGGGAGGTGCACAACAGCATGGCTGAAGGAGCTGTGCTGGGCAGCGTCCCGGGATTCCTCACGGATGACCCTTCATGTGGGGTCCTGCTTCCTGCACGGAAGGAAGGTCATCCTTTGGGATGACCCCAGGGCATGCCTTAGCCCTCCTCACACTTCTGCTCTCTCATCGGTAAAATGAGGCTAAGGATTTCCCTGTCTCACTGAGAGCTGAGTCAAGGATTTATCCATGTTTATATCATAAAGCTCTTTTCAGCATATTAAATGGCAATTAGCTCCAAAGAACTTTTACAACATTTATTTATGGATGATGGGTGTGTGGGGAATGCCATGGAACAGGGCTGGATTCTGATGGGAACTGGTGTCCATTTTCAGTTCCTGGTTTGCTCCCAACACTGTTTTATGGAAAAATGTAGGAAATTCTTCAACAACACAGGTAACTCCAACAGAGGGTGAAAACCAACAAAACCCACCACTCCCCCGGGAGCAGAAACACTTCTGAAAATAGGTTCTGTACTCTGTGGTTCTTGTTTTGGGTCAGCATGAGCAGGGTTGGAGACACAGCAGTGCTGTGCCCCACACAGTCAAGCTGGCCTACAGCCAACACTGACTTTGGGGGAGCCCATTGACACGGCCAAAATTTTTGGGAAACCCTGGAGAGGTGGGGTTAACTTAGGCTTTGAGGTTATTTCTTTGTCCCTGTAGATAAAGTGGGAAGGAGGAGGAGGAGCTGACCTGGGTTAATTTTGGTGAGTCTTCCAGAAACTGATGCTCTGGGCACTGATCCAGATGGTCCCAGGCGGTACTGCAGTATCTCATGAGATACTGTGACACCAGACCCTGAGTGCCCGAGCAAAGAGCTACCAGCTTAGATCTATTATTAGCAAAAAATTAAAAAAGAGTCCTGCCTGGATGGGGTGTTGTTTATGGTCAGAGCATTCCCAGGCCACAGGGACAGAGCTGGAGCCCGGGCGGTTTCCCTTTATGGACTTGTTTGAAGGCAGACAGTGAACAATCCATGCAGAGACTGGGACTGAGAGTGTTCTTTGGAACATGACTGTGCCACACAGTGCTCGAGCCTCAGTTTTCCTTCATCCTTTCCCTATTTCATTTCTAATGATTCCTGCCAGTGCAGGGTGCAATTCCCAAGTGGCAGGGCACATGGCTGGGCAGAGGAGCCATCTCTCTTGCTCCCCCCACACAGGAGGAGCCCGTGGGGAAGTCCTGCTGCTGGACACAGGCTCTGCTGTGGCTGAAAGATGGAAAAACCTGAATACTGACAGTAGGCTTCTAAGGGGTGGGAGATGACAATGCACGCCACAAAAATAGGTGTTGCCCCACAGTTTTACAGGGTCCCCATTCACACCACAGGAGAATCATTTCCAAGCTCATTGACAAGCATCCTGGAGCATCCACAGCTCCCCTTGAAACAGTACTGTACCCAGGTTGTTCCCAATCGTCCAGGTCTCGTCATAGTCAAAATGAACGTCTCCCTCCCGGTGTGTTTTGGGGAAGAACGCGTGTGCCAGGATCCCTCCAGGCCCATCAAAAGGCAAGTTGTCTCCGTGCCAGTACCTGGAGGGAAGACACATTGCACCTCAGACAAAGGGCCGTGAGGCCTGAGGAAGCAGCTTGGTCACACCAAGCACTGAGGAGGCAGGGCTCAGTCACTCCAAGCCCTGGGGAGTTGGTATGTTTTCTCAGGGATGTTTCTCCCCTCCCCCTGTTCAGCTTCCAGCCCACAGCTGACCATGGAGCCTAAAGAATTAAGGAGGTGACTGCTTAAGCCAAGATTAAGTTGATATTACTGAGCGGTGGGGGGCTGCGGAGGGGCAGCTGGCAGCGAACCCAGCCAAACCCTCAGGTCCTCACTCGAGCCAAGCCACTGAGGAGTAATGAAGGAAACCCATGAGAGATGTGGCCACTTGAGAGAGCCGAGGGAGGTGCAGGCAAATACACAGCACACAAAACACATCACTGCTTGGACAGTCTCCACTGCCTTCATTAGTTCTGTGCAAACACACAGCTCAGGGAAGCCTTTGCCCCAGTGCGTACTTTGCCAAAAGGGAATTTCCGGCCAGGAGCCAAGATTCACTTAACCAAGAAACTATATTTGTCTTTGGGCAGACAGTTACATCGTTCAGTCAAGGGACAGGATGGAGGACCTGAAGATGGAAAGTCAAAACAAACGCTTAAGAAAACAGCCTGTGGGCAGAGAAACATAAATGTACCAGGAAAATTAATGAATTATCAGTAACAGTGCTGTGCACATCCAGTGTGGAACAGCTGCACTTACACCAAGCAGCCCACAACTGACAAAAACCCAACAAAACCAAAAAGATCCCAGTATGTGAAAGCAGAAATATGAGCCTCCATTAAAGTGCCTAAGTTGTGTGCTGGCAGGTCTCTGCTCTGGTTACAGCACTGCTCCTCTGTCCCATCATGCTTACCTTGTGAAATCAATGACAATGTCAGCCCGTCCCTCCTGCACCTCGGTAAAGGTCAGCGGGGTCACATCACTCCAGACTTTCAAAGCTTCCTCAATGGTCCTTCTCACTTTAGCTTTTACAAGTTGCCATGGGAATCTGATAATTCTGGAAGGCAACAGACACTGGATGAGGAGAGCATCAGCTGCTGTCCCATGGACCGGGCTGTCACGAAGACACCAGTTCTACAATCAACATCATGAGGGCTGCCACTCTCAGCACCAGAACATCTCCAATCCATACATGCACTTGCTCCAGCACCCTCTACCAAACAACATGTGCAGCAGATAAATCCCATCAGTGTTGAAACCCTCTGGCTGGTGGGCCAGAGCTGAGTCCCCTGGAGAGTTTTGCAGATTCTGTGTTGTTCTGAAATGCCACAGCACTCCCCAGGCCTGTCCCCTGTAAGGCCAGCACCACAAAGATTCCTGGGAGTGGCATGATGTGATTTCTTCTGCTCAATCTCTGCATTTTTTGCCCCTGGAAACTTGGCGTCACTCAGCAGTTGCTCCCACTTCCTCCAATAACAAGAGCAGACTGAAAGGTCTGCCACAGAGGGAAGTTTCTTTCCCTTCTATTAACAGCATTGCTGTAAGTCTCTGCTGTGTTTCTTTCTTTAACACTATTGACCAAAAAGAAAAAAAAAATTAATAAGTCTTTCTGTTATCTTCAGCCTCCTAGTGGTACGAGGAACGGTCTCCTGTATTGGATTAAGCAAAAGATGATTTACATGCTGTCAAGGGCCATATGACTGTGCTCACTTCTCCCCTCATACCCTGAGGGCAGCTGGGGAGGCAGCACAACCCTCCGCCAGCCTGTTGAGTAGATTCACAACTGAGAATGTGTGGGGTGATTTGGGCAAAACTTTACACTGAAGCTGTGTTTATGGGACCATCAATAACAGCTGAATAAAAAGATCTTTTTAAAATAAACTGTGAGGTGAGCCCCACAGGGTGGCTGTGGGGGCAAAGGCACAGCAGGAGAGGGCTGGTTTGGAGGCTCAGCTCAGCACGTGTGAGGGAAGTGACTGTGTGTGCCCAGGGCTGTTGGTGCAGGACTGACCGAGGGCTGATGCAAGGGCTGTGCACACTGTGCTCGGGCAGGGGTGGGTGGGCAGCTGTGTTTATAGAGTGTGTGCGTGAGGGGATGTGCGTGAGGGGATGTGGAGGTGCTGGGGACAAGCCTGCTGTGGTTCAGCGTGTGGCTCCCCTGGCCCCTGCCTGCCCTCCAGCTTTCACGCTCACACCACAGAGTGCCGCGCTCCAGGGAACATCAGACCAGGAGGTTTGGGGAGGGAGAAGCAGACCCGCCTGCCTGCCATTTCAGGCCTCTCTTACTTGTAGGTGAGATTGGTCTTGTCCCAGCGTCCACCGGAGAGGACAAACCGCTTCTGCCGGTTCCGCCCGTTCTGGCCATCCGTCAGCACCGGCAGGTCCGGCACGCCGCAGCGGGGGGGGTTCCAGCGAGCCACCTGCCCTGCTGCACCCGCGGGGAAGCCCTTGGCAGGCACACCGGTGCCCGCAGCATTCACCAAGGCAGACAGCCAAGGAGCCTGCTCCTTCCAGGGGTGATGCTTTCGAGACATGTCCTAAAAGGCAAAAGCAAACCCATGACTTCAGTGTCCGGGAAGACACTTCCCGGTGAAGATGGTGGCAGACAACTGCCCACAGCAGTCCTGCAGCAGTGAGTTCCACCTCTGTCTGGGGCTGTTTCCCCACTGCTACTGCACAAGCTGCTCCCCACAAACATGCTGTGTTCCCTGGGCTCGGCTGCTTTGAGGCTGGGTCACACCTGGGAGGCACTATGTCATGCCATGGCACCCCCTAAGCACTGGGCTATTTTTGGTCCACATTTCCTTGGCAGCTGGCCGGCAGGAAATACTTTTGCAAGCTGTGGATGAGAACCAGACCCTTCAAGTATAAAACAAATCACTAGGGAATAAATTCTCCCCCTTTGCCCTACATCCTTTATTCCCTCCTGGCCCCGGGTAGAGGTGATATTAATGGGAGGAAGTCTTTAGTCTCCAGCACGCAGTTGTGCTCCCTGTTGTCACTTATGTGGTGTCCTCTTGCTGCCCTGGCACTGTGGGCAGGCTCTCAGCGTGGCCAGAGGCCATGGCAAGCTGCAGAGCAGGACACAGGGATCTCAGGGGGTGACAGCCCAGCCCACGGGGCAGAGAGCAGCAATGACTGTTCCTGAAGCTCCTCTCATTGACTGAGGGAAGGACAGGACCATATCTCCTTGCCTCACTGCACCTGTGATTCTGCTTGGGATAAGATCTCCTGGGCTCTTAGTTGGAAAAGCAAGGTTTCTCTTGACAACATTAACTAATGCTAATTAGCTGACTTCCACTGGTTTCCCAGCTGACAGCAGGATTATATTGCCACTGTGGAACACGACCCAGGTGTCATCCCCAACTTGCTGTGAGGCGTGTGGGGTGAGAGGTGCTTGGTCCATGTCACTGTGCTGCAGAGGGCCAAACACAGGGTTTTTTTTAACCTGATTTTGTACAGCAAATTGAAAGGTGCTTGAGCAGTGGGAGGAGCTGAAATGCTGCAGTGGTGCATCTCTACGCGGACAGGCAGGCTCTGTCCCACAGGGCTCCAGATGGAGGACCCGAACTTTAGAGATGTTCTTTCTTCCTCTGCAAAGGAGGCCTTCTTCCAGGCCAGCTTTCCTGGCTGCCCTGCCAGGGACACAAAGGTCAGGATGGCACGATGCCAGAGCTGCCATGATGCCGTGTAATCCGCGTGCTGCCACCACTCTGTTCCCTACAATGAGCCCATTCATGCGGGCTGGAATGAAGTGTGAAGACCTTGGCATTAATTCCGCTACTGAGCTCCCAGCTCTGCAGTGGCCCAGTGCCTCTGAGCGATGCACAGATGGACAGGGGAGCCGGGGAGGTCACACAAGATGCAGTTTAGGTGTCTGCACATCACTTTAGGCTTTTCATGTGTCTGTCACTGCTCTAGCCTGCTGGCTTTTCCTCCCCAGACAAAAGACACCCTTGGTGGCTTGGCACCTGCCAGCCTTTGCCTTAGAGCCACCCATACCGTCCTGATGTCCCAGTGCACTTCCACACACCACAGAACAGCACCAGAAACAGATGCAAAGAGAGAAAGCCTTTTTACATCCTGAACAGCAAAGCCTATCCAAGCCACCAGCCATGGCACTGAGCATCCATTCAGTGCTTTAGCAGGAGAAGGGAGTTCAGGCTGGTCTGTCCCAGAGAAGTCTGCACCGGGCTGCTCCTGCTGAACACTGGAGCCCTGCCAGGTTGGAGGTACCTGTCTCTCTAAGAGGAGCTCTCTGAGAGCCACCTGGCACCCTGCCTAGGCTGGCAGCTACTGCCAGCGAAGGACAGCTGGCAGGAGAAGCTGACAAAGTTCATGTTCTGGCCAACATCTTGCTCCCAGCCCTGACGACATCGAAGCACATAATGGCAGCTGTGTCACCAAAGCCCAGCCTGGAGGGCTGCTCAGCTCCTTGATCCTGGGTGCACTCAGGAGCATCCACTACCACCAGAGGCAGATTCTGCCACCTGAGGACTTGGGGTGATGAATGTATCTGCTTTTCCAAGGCCAGGAAGTGCAGGGGCTAGGAGTGCTGAGAAACCCTCAAGAATTGCCCAGGTAGGTGAGTGGGCAGAGGCTGACCCAGATGGCCTTACTCCTGTTTTTTGGTCTTGACAACGCTATGTGCATCCTTCTCTTGGGAAGGCCAGTTGCCTCACAGGCTGGGGGCACTGGCATAAACTGGAGATTATCACTCTCCTCCGACCAGGGGCACAAAGAGAAGAAATTGCTTGTTTCCTCTTGCCCCAAAAAATCCCATGTTCAGAGGCAGACCAGAGGTAGCTTTTCTCTGCCCTCTTTGGTAAGCTCAAGGCCACTATTATGAATCCCATCTTTCCAAACCCCATTTTGCCTTGCCAGGACCCTCTCTGCTCCTCCTGCCCTTTGCAGAGACCTGGTCCTGGAAGGGGACACAGTGTGGTCCTATGAATGGCTCTGGGTGGAGACAGGAGGTGAGACCTGCCCTGCTGCCTTGTGTGTGCCCCTGGACAAACAGTAACTCTCTCCCTGTCGTCACTGCACCGACATTAGGACCATGGCAGGAAAGGGCTGGAAAATGCCACTGCAGGCACAGCCGGCAAGGGGAAATGTGACAGGCAGAAAGCACTTGCCAAACAATGCTCAGGAGACACTCAGGCTGGAGATCTTGGTCTCCTTAGCTGGACACACCTTGCTGCAGGCACTTCCCAGGGATTAGATATCGTGTCTGCTTGCTTAAGGTTGCATCCTTCCCACCCAGTGCTGAGCCCACTCTCTCCTGGGCAGATGCTGCTTTGTTCTCTGAGCTGTGGTACCGTGCCTTGGCTGTATTGCTTAGGGGTTCACTTAGGGCTCTTCTGCTGCTGAAGCTACTACAGACCTGTGAGGAGAGAGCGAGGAGGGCACTGGCTGCTGGGTACCTATCAGGGCATCCCCATTTGTCCCATCCCAGCAGCAGAGAGGAAGGATTACTGAACACAAAGGCAAAGGAAAGCCCCTGCAACTCAGGCAGGGTTCATCCCAGCAGTGTGCAGAACAGATCTGAGCCTCTGGGTGAGTGTGTACAGCCGCCTGTGCTGCCCTTCCCTGTGTAACCCACAGTTGGGGTGGCTGCTGGGCATGAGAACAGCTGCTTTGTAGTCAAGGAAGAGTCCAGGGCTTTGCATCAGAGTTTGATCACTAAAATGTGAGCACAGCACAAGCACAGAGAGGATTCCAGTCCTGAAACCAAAGATTGAGGGCAGTGAGGACAGCAGAGGAGCAAAGCTGTATGCAAAGAGGGCTGTGCTGCAGGCTGGTCACAGCTCCTCACAAAGAAAGTGCCTCTTCCTGCAGCCTTGTGACTGAAAGGCTGAGGGGGAGCAGGAGGGAATGGACAGATCCCATGGGACAGCAGAAACCACAGCGGAGGTACAGGCTGCCCACTCAGTTCCTCACAGCTTTGTCAGCCTTGAAGTGCTGTGATACAACAGCCATCACCTCTGGGTCTGCTGGGGCCAGATGAACTGCAGCCAAGCTTCCCAGGAAGTGTTCCAGCCATCCCAAGAAGCCAGGAGCATCTTTAACCTCATTGTGTTGGGCAGCACTCACCCTCCAGAGCTCCCAGGAGGAGCAGCAGCTGGAGCAGCCCAGCTACAGTGGACTATCAGCAACACCATGTCTGAATAGGCAAAAGAGTGAGGCTGGGGCCTGGTGCTGACAACCCCATGGCTCTCCTCTGCCTGGGTCCATCCTCCTCTGCCTGCCCTGAACTTAAACTTGTGTCTTCTGCTGTGTCCCTAATTACCTGTGCTCCTGCTCCTTCTGCAGCATGGGCACAAAAGGAGACCCCTCTCCCTGGCAGACAGGAGCAGCTGGACAAGGTACAACGTGAATCCCATCAGCCTTGGATATTTCCCCTATCACTGTGGCTGTTTCCTCTTATGTTGGGGAATGCACTCATGGACTCCCTCCACTTCCCTGTCCCTTCTGCTGCTGCTTTTCCATTGCTTCTGTTTCTGCTTTCTCCTTCTGTTGCTCAGAGTGTTTGTCAAGGCCCTGGTGTTTGCTCCGTCTCTGGCTAGTAGCATTATCATCCTACCTACAAACCTGCACCTCAGAGCACTCCTGCCCTTATTTCAGTGGGGAAGGACAGCAGAGATGCTTTCTCCTGCAGTTCTCATGTAAGACAGTTCTCTCACCCCATTTTTGTCCACTGTGGCATGGCTATGCCCCCCATGGGCTCTACACCCCCTTAGCAGCAATGTTCCTGCCTGAGATCAGCACTGTTGTCGTGATGCACAGGGTACCATGGCCGTCTTTTTGTCCAGCCTGCCTCTCAGCCCAGCATGGATTTGCAGGACCTGGATTTGAAAGTGCAGCTGCAGCTGATGGTTAAAGGTAAAATGGGAACCAGCTTCATTCTAGTCAGGTTGTGTCCCAGGAGCAGACTGGGCTCAGAAGGTGCTAATGCTGCACCTGAAATTTCATGGCAGAAACAGATGATTTTGGTTTGGTCTAACCCTCAGCTAAGTGTGCTCTTGGTCAAGGCACTGTTAGTGAAAACAATGCCTAGGTGAAGCCACCAGATTTATCGATCCTACTTCCCCCAGAGCAAGGCAGAGTCTCTCAACCCCTCTACAAATTCTTTGCTTACACAAAATACTTCTGCTACAGGACTGGCTCCTTCATGCTGGGCTGCAGCCCAGTCCCACTGCAGACACTGCCAGGGAGAACACAAAGGCTGAGGCCAAACAGGAGCTGCTGCAGTGCCTGGCCATGCATACGCAGTTGGATGTTCCTCTCCACTCACTTCCCATACTCCATGGCACCATCCAGCACTACCTCCCGGGGCCTGACAGTTTGTTTCCGGATTACTTGGTGGTAGTTGTTGTTGGCAATGAAAAAAGGAAAATGTTTATTTTTCCTAAGCAACGTGGAACATGAAACATTATGGACTGCAAATGTTTATGCCCACAGACAGAATGAGAAGAACCAGGCTTTGGTGTAACAAGAGAAAGCAAATGAATAAACAGTGCGGGACTATTTTTATTATCAGACATTTTAATTATGTGACAGTTTGTGAGACTATTTCATCAACAACACCACACCAAACTGCTGGTGTCACCCGAGCAACAGTTTGCCAGAAACAGGAGTACTTCCAGAGCAAACAAGCGCCAGGATGCTGAGATAGCAAAAGGTTTCAAGAGCCCTTAATCTGATGACCTAGAAATCCCCTTGAAATGAAGAAACTGCTCTAGGATGTGGCACACTCCTGGCAGGGGAGGAAGGGTGTTGAGATGTTTTGTTCATTGAGCTGTTACATCCAAGCTAAGGGGAGCGATGAACTATCAGCGCCTCTTCTCATGCCCAAATCCACTAAGAGGAGGAAGTCTGGTCACCTGTCTGTCCTTTCTGGGACTCATCTATCTGCACAAGGATCTCAGTGAACCTCTCAAAACATGTCTGTGGCCCTTAGTGAAGCCCTGAAGTGCTCTGCTTTTCATTTCGCTGGGCAGCTACATGCAGACTCAGCAGTGCTTCCATTCATGTTACAGGCTGAGCCATCCCCAGTGCAAGAATACCGAGGAACTCTTCATTTACCTGTCTTTATATTTGGGATTCGTAGGAAAGAGCTTAGTAGAAAAAAAGTAGGACCAGCATCTCTGCAGGACAACTTTCCACAGGATATTCTTTTCAAACAACTCCTACACAGTGCATCCCTTTTGCAGAGCCCCACAAGTTATGGTGCCAGGGCAGGATAAGCACGGGGGAAGCAAGTGCAACAACAACCGGAGAGGGAAATCTTCCCCAAACTGCATCTCTCCTCCCCACTCACCTCTCCCTCCCTGATCTGCTTTGCCAGCTGCACCCCCAAGTCTTGCCACACTGCAGGGTGTGCGTGCGTGCTGCATGTGGAAGCACAAACACAACAAACCCGCTGGAGAATAACTACTTACATGTGTCTTGAGTCTCTCCCAGAGCAGAAGATAAACATGCCTAAAATTACCCCAACAGTGACTGCAGGATTTAAATAGCCAAACCAGGGAGTGCAAATCAAACCCTTCCTGTGGGAGCTGCCTGAGCCCGGAGCGAGGCGGGCAGGGGCTGCAGGGAAGGCAGAGCCCTACTTCCAGGGGGGAACCTGCTGTGTTCAGTGAGAGCTGCAGACCCCTGATGGATTATGCTGCTAGCTGGGAGGCTGCCCACCACTTCTCCAGAGAGAGACCTTCTGAGCAACTGGACTGACTCTGATTTCCCAGGGGAGCCGAAAGCAATGCAGGAATTCAGTGTCTGCGCGTGCACAGCCCCGAGGACTGCAGATCTTTTGTTCTCAAGTTTTACAGTGGACACCAGACACAGCCTTTATTCTGCTCTCAGTTTTCTCTTTCTTTCTTTAGGCATTAATATAAAAGTGAAGGAGATCTACAGGGTTTGCCTCAAAGAACAGATGTCCTTCTGCATCTTGCCCTATAGCATGCCTTTAAAATTAATCTTAGCCCTTGATTCCCCCCCTCAGTTATTGCCACGATGACTCACTACTGGAGCACAAATAGCCCTGGTGCAGCACACTGCTGCTCCTAGGACTGTCCTTGCCCACTCCACGTACTAGCACAGCTTGAGGAAGTCCTGTGGGCTGTCTCGTAGGAGTGTGAATCTCTTTTCCCAGCTCAGCCCCTTGGCTCCTTTCTCATTCATCACCTGACAGCAAAAGGTGCCCAGACAGGAAATTAGCTGCTGTCAGACATTAGGGAAACATCCCTTTGTGTGGCAGGCTCAGAGTAGTCAGAGAAGGGAACACGTGATGCTGTGGCACAGCTCTCTGTAAAAGAGGGTAGAGAATGGCTGAGGCCACAGGCCTCGTCAGCCCCACAGTCCCACCTCAGCTGTCCTGCACCGACATGTGTTCCCCAGCTGGGAGGGGAGCAGGGTGCACTGCTGCCAGCTTACATCCCATGTGAGAGCCAGCCCCCAGGTAAAGCTGGCTTCACCTCAGAGGCAGCAGAATAACCTTCAGGAGCCTTGCCACCAGAAAAGGGCAGCTATCTGGGATAACAGAATTGTTGTTTGAAATCAGCTGTCCATTTCCAAGCCCAAACCAACGCAGCCACCACCTCTGCAAAGACTGAGTGAAATACATTGATCTGAAACCCCAAGCCCCACAGGGCTGGTTAAACACACAAGCACAAAGTATTCCTGAACAAAACATACCTGTAGAAGTATCACCTGGAGTTACTCCAGCCAAGAGGAAAAGATTAGCACTCACCGTGCAGAGCATTAGCCCAGGACGAGGAAGAAATCATCTCTCAGTTGGCAGACTGCCAACTGGAGGGACCTTCTTCTGAAGCATGGTAGTGGATTAGATGAACCAGGAGTCTGAGCAGACCTGGAGCCCTGCACTTACTCTGTGCTCTTCATCAGTTTGGTGTACTCCCCACTTCAAGGGGTACTGGCCAAGTCAGATGAGCCCCAGCAAGCCCTGCAGACAGTCATGAGCTGCGAGCACTCGCAAAAGGAGATGAACAGTGACATCGCAGCTGGACTGGGCTCAGGCGGTGTGAAACCCAGGCTGGCTCTCCCTTCCTTCAAGATCCCGCACAGGTCCTTGCTGGCAGCAAGACCCAGACCAGAAGCTGTGCAGGCTCCTCCAGGAGGAGCAGCTTCACAGTTTGCACACAGCAGAGCATGAGGCACCTGCCAGCCCAGCCCATGTCCCACAGGAGCCAGCTGTCTCCAGCTTTATGCAGGTGGAGCTCTGCCCTCCCAGCCCACCACTTGCTGCACTCTGATGGGACAGAAGTACACAGAGCAGTGTCATAACTGGAGTGCAGAGTGCCACCACGGAGTGCTTGGCCTCACCTTCCTCAGAGGCAGAGCGAAGCCAAGCACAGTGACATTTCGTTTGGAATACCACAAGCACTTTGGGGGCCAAGGCTGCTCTGTGCCAAGTCCCAGCCCACAGCATATTTAGCAGCCAAGTTAGAAAGTACTCAGATGACAAAGCTGATAATAAAACCATCGACAGAACCTGAACTAATCCCCTTGGGCTGCTACTGGGCATTTGCTCTGTTATTATTTTATGGCACACCAGCGAAGCGCATGTCTATAATAACCCAATTACTCACACACACATTCCCAGCACAAGGAGCTCTCTGTCTTCTGCCGTCCCCCAAATCCCTCGAACGCCGCTGCTCTTCTCTGGCAGCCGCAGTCCCTGCTGCTCGCAGCTCCATCCCAGGTGCTGGGATCGGGCAGGCATGTGCAGGAAGAAAGAGCCCTGCTGCTCCTCTCCTGCCTGCGCCTTTGATTCATCCCTTTAGTCTCGTCTCCCCGTAACACTTCTCAGAACTGCCAGCACGGTGTGCAGGGGGTGTTTGAGCAGCAGCGAGTGCTCTGCTGCCTGTAAAGCGCGGGGGATGCCATGCCCTCTCCTAGTCCCGGTCCCCGTTTGTCCCTCGGGAGCACAGCTGTGAAAACTCCCCAACACGCCAAGAGGAGCCCGCGGAGCGGGAGGCACCGCCGGGGCAGAAGCAGCCGTCCCGCGGCCGGTGCCTCCCGGCAGCGCTGCCCGTGCCGCATCCCGAGTGCGGCTCGGGGATGGATGGAGCGCTGGGGGGAAGACGGCTCATCCCGTTCAGCGCAGGATCTGCCGGGGAGATCCTGCCCTCGGGACAGCGCCGGAGAGCGGCGGGGGACACGGAGGGAGGCAGCGGGTGGTCCCGACTCACCGGCTTGTGGCGGCGGGCGGGCGCGGCGGGCGCGCAGTGCAGCAGAGCGGCGGCCAGCAAGGCGGCAGCGGCGGGCAGCGGCGGGCGGGCCATGCCGGACGGCGGAGCGGGCTCGGACATGGGGCAGAGGAGGAGGGGGGGTCCTCGCTGAGCCTTTTATCCCCCCACTGTGGCCGCCTGCCCTCCTCCTCGCGCCTCCTCCCGCTCCTGCCTTTTGTTCTCCCCGAGCCGCGGCTGTTCGGGCCGGGGGGACACGGCCCGGCGGCATCGCGGGAGGGGGGTCCCGCCCGTGCCGTCTGCTCCGCCCCACCGCCCCCCGGGGGCGGAGCGGGGCGGGACCCCCCTCCCACGCCTGCCCGGCACCGGCCCTCGGCCTCCGTACAACCGGGTCCTGTCTGGGTTGGGATGGCTTTAAACAGGTCCCTTTAAACATGTCTTTCACCTCTCCTGCCTAAGGGTACCAAGGACTAAAAACAACCCTCTGGTTCCCATGGGGAATGGTTCGTATCTGTGTTTAAATGTGTTTGCACCCCTGCTTCGCCTGTGCAGGGCTCTGCTTTGCTCACTTTTTCACTCAAAACCCTTCATTCACCTTTGCAAGAAGGCTTTCCCTGGGAAGGATGCTGAGGGAGGAGAAAGAAGGGGGCAACTCCCCATTTTGGAGATGCCAAAGCCTCCTCCATCTGCTCAGCCACCTGGAGATGGAGGCAGCAATGCACAGATCTGCTTTCTTGGTTCCTGTTTCTATGAGAGAAGCCCTGGACTGTGTCAGCATCCCCTCAGCAGACTGAGTTTAGCTGAAAATTGTTTCAAGAAATGTATTGCAAATAAGAAAACTTTGATCTCCAGCTGCCTGGGCTGGTGTGCAGGGAGTGGGTAAGGCTTCCTGACATCCCAGATTCTATTACTGCTTTATTTGTCTGTGATCAGTTGTTCATGTTTAGTTTTATGGGAACCATACTGACGATGTAAATACTGGGTAAGGGAAGCAGATGTGAGAAGAAAGAGCCTGGTCTTGGCTTGGTTTGGAAGGTGCTGCAGTGTTTAACTTGCAGGCTGTTAGCAAGATGTCCCTGCACCGGAGCACCATGTTCAGCATATCCCTGAGGCCTTATTTGTATGAGGGGATAGGGAAGTAGGGAAAAACACTTTGCACTGTGGAATTTACCCTTCTGCTCTCATTCTGGCTGTGCCCCAGGAATGCAGAGCAGACCCTACTTTCTTGCCTTTCTCTGAGCCAGACAGCTGGGTCCCAGTGAAAAAAGCTTTCCTGTCTTTGTCTCTCTTTTCTTTAGTGTCTTTTCTTTTAATGCTGGTGTCTCTAGGAGCTCAGTGCTTTCCAGCCCATGGCAGTGGAGCCCTGGGAAGTGGGGAGAGGCATGGGAGCAGCCTGTAAGGCAGCAACAGGCAGCTTGGCTCTTCTTAATAAAGGGAGACTTTTAAAGGGGGTATTCTGTGAAACTCGGTCCTTGCAGAGATGGAACTGCATGTGAGAACTGCTGGCTCCTGCCAAGGCACTTAACACAAAAGAAAGTGTGTTTGGGATTACAAATATTTCCCAGCCAAGCGAGTAGATATTTAGTAGCAGGGAAATGGCCCATTGGGTGTTCTGGGAGCTCGTGTGCTCACCTTCTGCAGAGGGCCCTATGTGCAGCCTGCAGAAATCCTTTTTCCTTGTGTTCCTGCGCTGGGAGCTCTCAGCCACTGTTTGTCCTGTCCTTGCAGCCCTCATCCCTGCCTGTTTGCAGCTTGCTGGATGCACAGAGGCTGCTGGCAGATGAGCACAGGGCTCCCACCCCAGCCCCAGAGCGCCGACAGTCTGACATAGCTCAGCGCAGGCACTGTCTGCTTGCTTTCCTGCAGCTCCTGCCAGGCTGGAGCCAAACTGGGGCTTCTTCTGATGGCTGCAGGAGCTCGGTGGAAGCTTTCATGGCTGAGAGGCGCTGATGGTCACTGATGTTGCTGATACAGCATCCGCACATGTAGCTCTTCTCGCTCAGCATTTGTTCAGGGCCTTCCAGTCCTAGCAAGTGGCAGAGCTGTCATTGGTTTTCCAAGTCCTTCGACCACAAGCATTAGCTCTTCTTCCACTCCGCTAAGGCTTTCCAACAAGGAGGGCCTTGTGAACACCTGGGCAGGCAAAGCAGCATCGTAATGTGAGTCTCAACAGGAACCACCAGCTGGGGATAACCTCTCAACAGCCCAGCAGGTGTTAGGTGGAAAGAGGCTGTGCAAGAGGAAGAGAGCAGTAGGTCTGATTCTCTGTGAGCAGCAAAGAGGTGGAATAACTCTCTCAGCCCATGGGCCACTTGGGTGTGAAACTGCTGTAAGGCACTTTGGACTGAGAGGAGGTGGGGGAAGAGCTGCCTGATGAGAACTAAGGGGAAAGGGGAGTGAAGCGAGAGAGAAACTGAATTTAAATGGATTAAGCCTGTCTGTCTAAAGTCCTTTGTTTTCTGCCACCTCCCTGGTGTGACTTTCACAGCTGTGTTCTGTGTGACTGGGGACCTGGGTTTAGGTTCCCTGCAAAGTCACCATGGAACTTTACACCTCCTAGGCATTTCCCTGAGCATCTGGAAGAGGGTCCAGGAGCCAAATCCCCAGGACAGAGAAACTGCTTTGATTTCTATTCTCTAATGTCTTCCCTCCTCTCTCATTCATTAATTGATGTCTCCAGCATCACTGCTCAGTGTCTGACAAATGGGGATGCATCCCAACCAACTCACACTGCCACTCACACTGCAGCATGCACAGTGCCGGAGCAGCTGTGGGGTCCTGCGGCTTTTCCTCCCTCTTCTCCCGCTGCAGCCCCAGCGCAGTTGCAGCCAGCCGTGGGACTCAGCCCTGGGACGCAGCCCTGGGGTTTGTTCCCCGAGGAGCAGCTCCCTATCGGGCCGTGGTCTCGGCAGGGCAGGGGCAGGCTGCAGCTCGGGAGAGCTCCGCCGCAGTGTTTGTTGTCTAATCATCTCCTGCCCCCGTGCCAGGAGCCGAGCGCACACAAACAGTGCCGGGCTCCGGTGAGAAGCACTGCCTGCGAGATAAGCCAGGCGAGGAAAACACATCCATCTTCGTGTCTCTTGGCCTGAGATGCAGTTTCATCTGCTGGCATTTTCCTGGCATAGGCTCAGGGCACACCACAATTCACCTGGGGAGCCAGACGCTGGGGAGCCAGCTCCCATTCCTGGTGAGAGGTGTTGGTTCTGACCTGGTGTAGGGTGCGATGGTGGCGGGGAGCTGGCAGCTGAGGCCCTGTCGCTGCTCGGGGAAGGGTGCTGAGCCCTGGTGGCAGCCGGACCCGGCCACATGTCACCAAGAGCTTGCTCACCTGAGCAACGGGCCCAGACTCCCTGCCCGGGCTCCCTGTGCCCAGCCGTGCACCCAGCATCTGGCAGAGCTCAGCGGAACAGCTTCCAGCCAGCAGCCTGGACAAAGCAGAAGTGGCTGGGACATACAGTGCCGAGCAAAGGCTCGACTCCAGCCTGCGGCTCCTCAGTGTCTGATAAGGAGGCTGCTAGTGCCGTCTTGCAGCGCTCCCAGCCTGCCAGCTCTCCGCAAATGAAACGTCCTGGTGAAACGCCCCCCACCCTTGGCTCCCTCTGATCCCCTCCGAAGCCGATCTGAGACTGGAATGTCTCCTGGGATGTGATTCCCTCTAGCCTGAGGGGAACTGCGTTAATAAAACCCAGCGTGAGCAGCGGAGGCGATGGGGGAGGAGGCAGGCAGGGCTGGTGAGACGAGGCTTTTATGAACAAGTCGCAGGTCTGCTGGAAATGTCCCGTCCTGTCCTCTCTCCCTCCCCCTGTCCCTGGAGTCGAGCTGTGGAATTCAGGGTGTGGGTCGAGGCTTTTCTTCACGCACGTTTCTGCTCAGAGCAGCCAAGCCCCTCACCTCCCTCTCTCCCCCCTCCTCAGCAAACGCTGCTGAACTCACCTCCCTGGAACAGGTACCACTCCCCCAGCTCCTCTGGGCACAGCCTCGCTGCTGCAGGGACCCTCCTGCCCCTTCACATTGCTCAGGCATCATCCTGCAGGGTGTGTTTGTCTGTGGGTGAGAGGAGTCTGTCCTCAGGATGTGCAGGCCAGCTTGGCAAGCCAAGGCCAGCAGCAGGAAGGAGAGAGTGCTCCCCACATCTCAGTGGGACGGGGTGGCTGCACTCATGGGCTGCTCGCAGCTGGGTGAGCAGCACCAGTCAGACACGGGGCTCTGACTGAATAAAGCCATGTGGAGGCAGTAAGGGTGTGAGCCAGCGGGAAAAAAGACAGGAGAGCAAGCAAATTCAGTCCAGAGGATATATCCGGGAAGAGAGATCACAGAAGTGTGGGTTTCATTGGTGTGAGTGCACTCTTGACTCCCTCTGGGATGCAAAGTGCCTCTCACAGCAGTTACTTTGTGCAGCAGTGATGCCATGTCCTGCCATTCACAGCTCATGCTACCCTAGATGCTCTGTGTGACACACTCTGCATTGCCACTAGCAAATGGCACTGGAATAAATTGGTTGGACAGTGACAGAGATCCATTCCCAAAGGGTTTTCCCACTTTTTCTTAGGTTGCAATTGCTGAACTCTGAGATGGCATTATCACAAACTCACTGTGAAAGCCTCAGATTCAGAGAAGCACCCAGACACCACACTGAAGACTCTGAAGAACCATCTAAAAGGAGCACCACGAGAGCACCACAAGGCTGGGAATGAATCCAGCACTGCATACACAGAGTCCAGCCTTTCTAGAGAGCTGAGGGGTTTGCTCAGACCACTGATTTTTCAAAAGCTCAGGCTGTTCCTACAGAGGAGGATGTTTGCAGTCTTCCTATGGAGAAGCCCATGGATGGACTCTGCAATGAGCTCTGTGGTGGAGATGAGATGGCAACTGAAAGAAAAACATTTTGGCGGAAATAATGACAAAACAGAGTGCACAACCAGGCTGCCCTGTGCATTTGCAAAGGTTATTGACTTTCCATGTGAAAAGGAGATGCCACTGTCTTCTTTTACAGGAAGGGAAATATGGGATCTGATATTTAGTTTCTGTCTGAGAAATTTCTGTAGGAAGCTGATGGTTGGACAGCCTCAGTCAGACAGGGAGAACAGCGTGATGACTAAAACTCACTAAACATTTTGGAGAGCTGAGACAAAAGACCCCAAATCACAGGTGTCTGTGAACTGTTTGTGTAGATGCTGCAGCACCTCAGAAGATCTCTCTGGCTGCCATACGAGCTGTGCCTTTGCTTGGGAAGGGGGAGATGTGGGGAGGCAGTTACTGTAACATTCTAGTTCAAAGCCGTAGCTATTCAAGGGTTGGTGCTAAGAGCCTCCTAAGGGTCATGGGCACCTCTGCCTCACACCCAGACCCCATGCTCCCTTCCCTAGTTGGTCTCATGCTGTTTCTCTACAGACACCTGGGAGCTGTCAGTGCCCCCGGAGCTGTGTGTGGGGAACCACCAGGGCAGCCCTCCAGAGATGTTTGCTGTCTGTCTGCAGAGGGAGGGGGAACCAGACCAGCCAGGGAGCAGCTGTGCAGGAGCAGAAGGGAATGGCCTCTGGGCAGACATTTGGGTGAGGAGGAAATGCTAAGCCCTGAGCCCATCGGGCTGGACACTGAAGGGAAAGCATCGGCAGGTGAAGCAGGGAGCCTGTAAAGGTGTGAGATCCCTCCAGGGCCCACTCAGCACTGTTATCTCCTGCTAGGGGTGTGATCTTGCTGCTTCAGACTCCCTGAAACCATCTGACAGATCCCAGCCACAGGAGAGGCAGCAAAGGTCACGGTCTCATTGCTCAGATCCCCCTGACATACACCAAACTAACCTGTGCTAGCATTTTAGTTGGTGTTTTATCTCTGGGAGCTCTCTGTTTGCTGTCTTGTCCTGTGTAGAGCAGGTGGATCCATAGCAATTGTCCTCATGATCCGGGGATACACCAGACATGTTATGGAAGAGGTAATTTCTTGACTAGGTCTGATGGAGGAATTTGGGAACACAAAAGCCCTTCTTTCAGTCACAATTAATGCCACCAGCCTTCAGCTGGGATGAGAACATGACTCTAAGCACACAAGCCCCACTTCTGGATGTGTGAATACAAAGGAAATGGAAATTCCAAGATGCAGTTGCCACAAGCAGATTTGGAAAAGTTGTCTTTCTGCTGCCTCTCCTTTCCCCACCACGAGCTGAGGGCATCCACATTTCACATTTGGTACCTTCGTCCACCAGAGTGGGTTCAAGTGGCACAGGTAAATGCAGGGGCACACCTGCACCTCCCAGAACCCATGAGCATGGCTAAGAGGAGCCTCTTCTGATGGGGAAGATCTCTCTGGAAACTTGGAGCAGAGCAGTGCGGCTCAGGTATGCCTGGGGTTCCATCAGGAAACACTCGTGACGTGAATGAATCCGGAAGAGCCTTCAGACCAAAGGTGGGCTAGCATGAACGAGTTAAAATCCTTTGCTTTTGCTTGATGAAATTTATTGAAAACTACATTGTTCATCTGTTGAAACTTCACAGCTGTTGAGATTGCCCTCAGGGCAAACCACATCCAAGAAATGGCATGTAGATCCCGGGAGCACGAGACTTGAAAGCTGAAACGGCACTCTGAGCGCTGCCTCCCCTTCCCTTGCAGTCACGTCTGGCCATCTGCAGCTCCTCCAGTGAGACACTGTGGTTTTTTCTTCCTCCCATTTCTCATCTCCGACTCCTGCAGTACAGTCACTTTGTTTCAGGCATTGTATTTTGGCTAAAACTAACTAAGAAGGGATGCAGACAGGAAGACGTCGGTGTGGGGAGAGTGCTCAAAGCCTGTGGCATCCAGAGTGAGACAGGGCTGTGTGCCACGCTGCTGTGGTTCTGCCATCGAATAGCACCTTCCTGTGACACTGCTGTTTTGTTATCCTTTGGGGGACACGGTGAAGCAGGACTGTGGGAGGTGTGCTGTTTGCTCATGAAAAACTTGTGAATTCTGTTTAGTGATAGCAACTTGCCCTTTCTAAAAAAAAAAAACAAAAACATTTGTTGGTTACAACTCAGCTTGCTAAAAACTGTATGGGATAAAAAGGTAGTGTTTTTTCCCTTCTGACCTGAGTGCTCTCTGTGAGCTTGGGGACTGAAATCAGTTGCTTGGCCCAAGCAAAATTAAGGCCAGCCAGAGCTCAAGGATGAAAATAAAGAGGACACGAGAAACCCACCAACTGCATACACTCAGTCACAAATGATTCATGGAGCAATTCTGAGGAGCAAACACATTGGTAAGAACTGGAGGTTTTGTTCCTGCCTTTTTGGGGGATTGTCCACAAACAAAAATATTGGCTAATTCATCAGACGCTTTCTTCTGCTTTGAATAGTTTGCCCAGATCCCCGAGCAATCATCCCGTGCAATTTGCTGTTAACCTAAATAACTTAAATTCAGGTACACCCAGAGCACTGCCCAGATCTGCCCCTGCATGCACTAATTAGGGTTCTCCAAGCGCAAACCTGCAGCTCGGGAGGCAGGAGGCTCCAGCAGCACCCCCAGATGGCTCCCCGCTGGTGGTGGCCCATGGCAGGGACTGGGCAGGATGTGCCACAGCGAGGTGTGGCTGCGTGGAGGGGGCTTCTGCAGGCACGGGGACACTTGTGTGTGCCACTGTCCCCTAAGCAAACGCCCTGTGCAGGGGCAGCCTGGTAAAGCCAGCCCCGCTGTGCCCGGCAGAGGGGCAGACACAGGTAGGAGACGCAGGGAGGCCAGCACCGCATTCCTTACCTGTGAAACAACCCCTTGAGAGCCAAACGCTGGGGGAATTCCTAGATCTCTTTGTAGCCACATTTCGGCTGTGACAGCGTGAGGCTTTAAGTGAGGCAAACTCTGGAGGGGGAGGTTATAAGCTTTTAGAGCAATGGGGAGAAAGCTTTTGAAAAAACACAGACCTGCCTTTCACAAACCTTGTCTTACCTGCTGCTGCTGCTAACAGGAAGATGAACTGGCCAGCCAGGGCACCAAGTTATTCAGAAATTACTGGTTTTGAGTAAATCCTTCCAGAAGTATTCAAGAATTAGTTACTGTCTTTCAGATTTATATGTCCCTAAATTCAGAGTCAATCTTCAAGTGCAGGCAAGCCCTAACACTTGAACTATGTAAGGAGGGAACTTCTGGAGCAGGGGAAAAGAGAGAGGCAAAATGAAGCTACTCGATTGAATCAAAGGTCCAATTTAGGCTGAAAAATAGCGGAATTAGGAAGTTCGGCCAGGCAAACAGTGAAAATTGTTGCAAGGATATTTAGATGTAAATGAGGCCCTCCTGCACAAGCCCCCGGTGGGAGGATGGCTCCTCGGCAGGGCTCTCTCAGGGAGACCTGACACTGTACTTCCACCTCCGGTGCTGAGGACTCTCCAGCTGGGAGCAGAGGGCTTGGGGTGGGTGGTGTGTGCGCGGGTGGAGTTGTGTACACTCAGCCTCCCAGACAGCCACAATAAATTATCTCATTAGTAAACCCAGGGTAGCTGTGCTCCTCAGCACATACCCGGCCTCCCACTGCACAGAAAAACTTTGTGTCTAATTAACCAAATCAAAGGGTCCCCCAGACGCAGCTTAGAGGGACGCGCTCAGCTTGAAACCCAGGCTCCTTCAGCAAGTTGTTCTGTGCGTAGTGGAACTAATGAATCTTGATTTCTTATGGCTGGAGCTCTGGCATTCCCTGTGCCCCCTGCAAGTCCATCCTCTCCTCCCTCCGGTACATGCCGAGCTTCTTCCTATGGCCAGGAACAACCGAGAAGGGAAAGGAGCCTGTGGTGTGGTAGCCCCAGCCCCACACCCTGATGGCTCAGCCGCGCTCCCATGCTGACAGCGGAGAGCTGAGCTGAGCAGGCAGAGAGCTGAGTTTCCTTGCAGCGAGAGCTTCCTGGGGTCACCCTTGTCTCCCCTCCTGCCCTTTTTCTCTCCTGGCTGTCAAGACCTCTGTTTCCCCTCAGGCACTTGTGGCTCATCTGACGGGGCTGCACAAGCACCCTTCCCCAGGACACATAGCTGGGCAAAGGAAAAAGTGCAGGTGCTACTGAGGCAGGGGCTTTCCAGTCACATTCCTCTGCTCTTACAGTTGTTTGGCCCCTCTCTCTTAGTGAGAAAAGACAGGCAAACGCTGGATGGGAAATCCTGCTGTTCCAGCTGAAAGCAACACTGCACAGCTCCCGAGACAGAAGAGGTCTCTGGCGCTGCGGGGGGAAGGATTTGGGGGTGTTACCCCTCAGAAGAGGAAACCAAAGCAATGTTTATTTGAGGAACAATCCCTTTCTTTCCTCAGGAGCGTAGGAGCTGCAGCTCCCCCCTGCCCGCCCAGCTCCTGTGCCGAGGGGGTGGCTTGCTTTACAAATGCTTTTCTCTTCCCCTCGTGCTGGAAATTTGACTCTACAAAAACACTTGCACAGCAGCTAATTGCCAGCCCTGCAGTGACTTAGCTCCCTAATTCCTGCCAGTCAATGAACCAGCCCAAAGAGCTGGTTTTCATAACTTGCTGAATGTACGAACACGGCCCTGGAGACACAATATAGCTGGGATTTTTTTTTCCTGGACAACTTCTGGACCCTTCTCAATTTTGGAAATTTCTTTCTCTCCACTGAGCATAGGTAACATCCAAAGATGGAGCTGGCAACAAGGCCAGTTCCAGGGAGACACTGAGGAGACGTGGACCCGCAGAGGCCCTGGAGACCTGTGGGGGTGCCAGGGAAGAGATGATTGTCAGGAAATTGGTTTGAAGGTAAAACTGGCGTCGTCCAGCCTGTCTCTTCATGATTTGAGGGCTCATCATCCTCTTTTCATGGATTCCTACTGCCCAACAATGTCCACGCCTTGCAAAGTGTTCCTTGATCTCCTGGTTTATATCCAGAGGGCTGCTGCAAAAATTGTTGTGCTGGCCAATGGCTTAGACCACATCATTCCTCCCCTGGCTCCTCCCTGGCACCCTCCTTTCTCTGCCCCAATTGCGGAGTGCTCATCCTCCCTCTCCCAGCTGCTCATTATCCACCCCATCGTCTCCCATGCAACAGAGGCTGTGTTCATTGCCCATTCCCAACAAGCCCCTTCATGCTCTCCTGGTCTGCTCCTCACCTGGGAGAAGCATCCTCTGAGCATTTGCGAAGGCACCGCATCGCCCTCCCTGAGCTCTCCTTTGTCACCACACCTGCAGCACCGTCCCCAGGGAGCTGCCGTGCTCTGCAGCTCCCCGAAGCGAGGATGAAGCCAGGTGGGATCGTTCTGTTCTCCCGGGCAGCAAGGGGTAGGACAAGAGGAAATGGCCACAAGTTGTGCCAGGGAATGTTTAGATTTGGTATTAGGGAAACTTTCTTCACTGAAAGAGTCGTCCAGCCCTGGCGCGGGCTGCTCAGGACAGCGCTGGGCTCACCGTCGGGGGGTGTTCAGAGACCGTGTGGGTACGGCAGCTGGGGCAGGGTGTACGGGTGGCCCGGGCAGCGCTGGGCTCACGCCTGAGCTCGGTGAGTGTGTGTTTCGGTGCTCGGTGACCCCGCGGTGGATCCCCCGGCCCCGCCCCGCGCCCCTTCCCGGCCCTGGGGCCGCACGGGCCTCGCGCGCCCTCTGCCGGCGGCGGGCGGGCGGTGCGCGGACCCGCCACGCGCCGTCTGCGCATGCGTCCTGCGGAACGGCACCTTCCCTGAGTGGGGCAGGGCCGCGGCTTCCGTCGGCCGATTGCGCATGCGCCGAACATCACGCGACCGCGCAGGTGCTTCTTAAGGGCGCGCGCGGGGCGGGCCCGCAGAGCAGCGATGGCGCGCGGCGGCAGGAGCGTGTCCCGGCCCGCGGCCGCACCCGCGCCCGCCAGGTACGGGGGCTCGGCACGGCGGGGCACACCGCCCTGTGCCGCCCCGTGACTCCCTTCTCTCCGCAGCCCGGCCCCAGCGGCCCCCGTGCCCGCGGCGCAGCCGGCGCAGCCCGGGCTGATGGCGCAGATGGCGAGCACGGCGGCCGGCGTGGCCGTGGGTTCCGCCGTGGGACACGTCGTGGGCAGCGCCATCACCGGCGTCTTCAGCGGCGGTTCCTCCTCCGAGCCGGCCAAGGCGGTGGCGCCCGCCCAGGTGCGAGCGGAGCTGGGCTGTGCCCTTGGGCCGCCCTTGGGCGACGCGCCGGGTCCCGCGGTGGGGCGCGGGTCTGTGGCCGTGGGGCGGCGGGAGAGGGGAGCGGGGAGGATCGGCAGGAAGGACGCACAGCCGCCCCCCGCCCAAGGTGACGGAGGTGCCGCTTCCCCCGGGCTGCCCTGACCGGGCCCGTGCCCGCAGGAGCCCCGGCCCGTGATGCAGCAGTCGCCCTACGGACCGTGCCACTATGAGATGAAGCAGTTCTTGGAGTGTGCTACCAACCAGAGAGACCTGACCCTGTGCGAGGGCTTCAACGAGGCGCTGAAGCAGTGCAAGTACAGCAATGGTACGTGTGCCCTGTCCCTGCAGGAGAGCTGCTGCCAGCAGAGCACCTGAGAGGGTTTGAAGGTTGCAGAAACGATCTTTTGGGGTTATAGGGCCCTTTGGGACTTTAAGTAGGAAGCAGTTGTGTCTTTCCTGTGTACTGGAGAGCAGAAAAGAGCTGGAAAGGGAAGGAGACATGATCTTGACTGTCTCTGGAGGTGGGGAGGCTGTAGGTATGTTTTTAGAGGGTGTACTCCTGCTGCCATGGGAAGCCTGCTGCTCTCCCTGGCTGATTCTCTGATTCCTGCTGCATTTGTTCCAAGCTGTTGTCAATAGTTAGGTTTTGATCCGGTCACCTTTGGTGAGAGAGCTTTTACCTCCCGCTGCTGGAGCAGGTACCTAATGCTGAACTTGTGCTTCTTCCCTGTAGGTGTTTCTTCTCTCCTGTGAAGAATTTGTCCCCTCATAGGGAAGAGGATCATGGTATAGAGCCCTGCTATCCACAGGGAGCGGAAGGACGGACAGGGAGTGAGCTGGAGGGAGCAGACTGACCAGACAGGAGTATTCTAGTGGTAATTCACTTCTGAACTAGAGAAGTAGAGAAGGAAAGGAATGATTGGACCTAAGGGTCTTCAGAATTCAGATAGTGCTGTATTTATTACAGAGAAATAAAAGAATTTATTTGGACCTATCACTTGTGCATGTTCTTTATTTAATACTTAAGCTGAAATTAAGCTACCAAAATGTTAACATTAACAGTGACTTAAAGGACAAGGCACAACAGTGTATTTCCTGCAAACAGGAGGTGCAGCCTAGCAAGGACTGTGCCTGCATGACTTGACAGAAAAAGATCCAGACGTTGGCTGCCCTCCAGGCAGAGGAGAGGCTGGAGGGAGGTAATCCAACATGTGTCCTACAGTATTTTCAGTAACAAATTACTTTTCTATAGATATCTTCTTCCTGAATACCTGTCCTGATCTCAGAGCTAAGAGAGCATGACCTGTCTGGCTGTGGGACTTGGATACAGTTGGCTGATTTGACTTTAAAGCTTTAGCAGGTTATGCAATGTTCTCAAGGTCACTGGCATCAGGTGAAACTCGTAGCTGTTTTCCTCTTAGAGTCACCTTGGCAGGACAGCCTCGTGAGTGCTGCCCACAGATTGGCCTCCAGCAGGACACCCTGTTCCTCATCTTGGTGTAAAAGAGAATTTTGAGACTTCAGCTGGAATTTTAGTGGCACAGCAGTGAAACCAAGATACTTTCAGATGCTTAACTGATGCATTTTCATGGCAGAATGAATCTTCTAACCTTTTGATCTCTGACAGTTGAATAAAGGACAAGTTCTCAGCCCCTTGCTGGAATCTGTGAGGAAATTCAGATCTAGGTGGTAAATGCTGGCAGCTGATACTGGAGGCTGGTGTTGAAAGTCCTGCCCCTTCTAAATGTCACAATCTTAAGTTCTTGGTAGATGATGCCCTGAGCTGTGCCTGGCCTTATATCAGGGGTGTCTTGTCTTCTCCTGAGAGACAGCCAAGGGAAAAAGTAGATACCAGAAATTCAAAGCCCAAGTGCTCCATGTGCTGAGCTGTCTGGTGTGAGCAGGGAGGAACCACTCCAAAGTTAACTCTCTAAGAAATAAGTATTAGATGTCGGTGTGGTGTTGGTGTGCTGGTCTGGCTGGAGAAGCTGTTGAGAACCAGCAGGAGCACCTGCAGCAGGTGTGTTCTGTCTTTGACCCATCTTGGCAAAGTGCTGCTTCTGTAGTTCTGGAGACTGGCTGTCTCTGGAGCAGCTTTTTCCTGGGAAGCAGACCCCTCCAGTGATACAGGTGCATGTTCCTCTCCTGCTGCTGCTGCAGGTGGGTTGAAAAGAGATGTAGGTTATTGTCACTGGGGAGTGCAGGCCATGCCATGGGAGCTTAAGAGATCCCTTGAAGCAGGAGGATGCTGTTTGTGCCTGGCTGTGGTGCTGGGTTTGCCTGGTTTGTCTGTGTGCAGCTTGGGATGTGGTAGTGTGAACCTCTGGGAAGAGCAGGGGATTGCAGGAAGAGGGGCTCAATAGCAGGGGACTCTTGCTGTGCTGGGAACAAATACTTGGGCAGGTGGTTGGGCCCTGGTGGTGGCTGTGCTGCCTCTGTGACCAGTAAATGGGCCTGTTCTTCATTTAGGGGTGTTTTTGAATTCCAAGCTTTTCCTACTCTGCGAGGTGGTCCTGCTCCTGGCTTGGGTGCTGCTGTGGGGCTGAGCCCTCCTCTGCACGGAGCTCTTCCTCCTGTCTTCTTTCCTCTGGGTCTTTCCTGAGAGCTGCTGCAGCTGATCTGTGGAGCGACCAAGCCCTTCCAGAGTTGTGTTTTCCTGCTTTGTTGGTCAGTTGCCCATTACATGTTGAGCAAGGCACTGCCAACCTATGAGACTGCAGCCTAGGAGTGACACTTGAGGGTTTCCCAATTTCTCCTGATGTCTTTCCCTCCCTGTTTGTTCCAAGGAAATGACCTTCTTTGCTAAGGGGACAAGCTGGGCAGGCCTCTGCTTGGTGTGGAGAGGGAGGCCAGCAGGTCCCTGCTGTCCCTCTAACTAGGAAGGGTTCTGCACACCAGCTCTGCTTGTCCCTTCCCTGGGTGCCTGAATGCACTTACTGCCCACAGCCGTAAGCAGCCCTGAAGGAGCACAGTGGCATCAGAGGACAGTCCCACAGGGACTGTATGAGGGTTGAAGAGGGTACAGGAGTCATGCCTGCACCCCAGCTCCTCTGTGGAGGTGAGGTGGGTGCCTGGCTCTTACCTGGTAGGTCAGGGTAGTGTTTCCCCAGGTCCTCTAGCAAGGATTCATAGAAGATGGCTTCAGAGTTTTGTTCTCCTGCCAGCAAAATGGGAGAAATGGATTCCTCTCTCACCGGGCTGCAGACTGAAGGCTTGTAACTGGGCCAGGTGGTTCTGCCCAGGAAAGGTTCTTTCTCTCCTGGAGCAGCCCTTGGACAAACAAAGGCTCAGCTCTAGCTCTTCATCTGAGCTGGCTTCTGCCTCCTTGGAGCTCCTGTGTTTTGTCCAAGTGACTGCTAAACAGAGCCCCTCTCCAAACCTCCCCCAGAGCAGACCCTTCTTGGCTCAGAGGCTGAGCTCTGCTGTCTCGACCAGGAACTTACGGACAACTCTGATGAGGATGTAGTGCTGCCTTTCCTGTAGGTATTTACTGCCAAATTCAGATTCAGGATCTTCCACTTTGCTCAGGTTCATCAGGGTGCCATTTTCGTCCACAAGATCAATGCAGTCTGGAGGGAGAGACTGAAGGTGAATGAAGCCCAGTGTGCCCGTGTGGCCAAAAAGCCTGTGGTGTTTAGAAGCAAGTTACACTTTGAAGAGAATCTGTTGAGATCTGGGGAGTGGGAGGTCTGCTGTCCCTTTCCCTGTGTTTTGGGATGTTCTGTGAACTCCCCATGTGACCTGTTTGTTACCCTCTGCTGTTTCTCTGCTGGTGAATGGCAGTCCCTTGGTGACCACTGCCCAGAGCACTCGTACCTTCAGGCCTGCACTGACACTTCCACTTCAGGTGATCTATGAGGATCAGGACGCTGCAGTGCAGGTTCACTATGTCTTGGCAGTTGGCTGCAGACAGATAATGAAATGTGAGATAGGAGCATGGTCACCCCAAACCCAGGGGCCACATGGGCATGGCAGGAGGCTCAGCAGGTGGCTGAGAGGTGCCCACTGTGGCCAGCAAAGGCAGGATCCCCATGTGGCATCAGCAGGGCTTTGAGCAGCTGCATTACAGCCATGACTGCTGGTAGTTGGTGCTGCGCGTGCCCCAGGTTAGGGGAGAAGATGAGCACTTTGATTTGGGGAAAATGGTTCTGATTGATGAAGTGTCTCTGTCCTTTCAACTTTGTTTCATCAAGCATGAGTAAGAAAAAGCAGTGAGCCCTGGTCCTTGCCAGTCCCCTTCTACAAGCTGGCTCCCAGTCACAAGGGGAAAGAGCTGGAGATTGTGGCTGAGTCACCAGAGGATATTTTGGCCGTGAACTCTGACCAAGATTGTCACAATTGAGAAATCCCCCAGGGCTGACACACGTCAGTAGTCAGAGCTGGGGATCCAATTCAAATAGCAGAGGGAGCAAAGGCTTAGGACTGTGTGTGTCTGATGGCTTCAACCACGAGTGTCTGGGGTCAGGCCAAGGCCCTCAGCCAACTGGGTGAGGTCAGGAAAGGTGCTCATTCCTTCCCACAGATACCTGCTCTCTGAAACTGAGAACCAGGATTTGAGCCAGGGAACCCTTCCCACCCAGCCTGGAGTAAAGGAGCTCTGCTGGCAGCTGGCACTTCTGCCCCATGGCTCTTCTGGTTGTGTCTAGATAAGCAGGGTCCCCTCCGGTGATTTCCCAGAGCTGCCAGGCTGGGAACTCATCCTCACCTCCAGCCTCCCTCCCTGTGATTAACTCAGCTCTGCTGGAGTGGTTTTCTGTCATGATTCAGAGTGTAGGGGTAATAGATCTCCCTTTTTTAAAAGCAGGTGAGGTGCAGGATGGTGCTGTGACCTGGCAGAGCTCTCCTGCCTGTTCCCTAAGCACTGGGCATTGCTGTGCATCAGATGCTGCGTCCCTCCCTGCCCCTTGTGCAGGTGATGAGAGTGGCACAGGTGCCTGGCTGGTCCCAGGGCTGAAGCAGAGCCGGGTTTTTCCCCACGTACCTCCATATCTCACCATGGCAAACATGGTGCTCCTGTGCCTCTGCCAGGGCTGTGGTGCAAGGTGTCTCCCTGCAGGCAGCGGTGGGAGCTGCTGGAAAGCCCAGGGCACAGGCTGCGTTTCCCAGTGACGCTGTTGTGGTTTCAGTAGCCAGCTTTCCCAGCAACAGTGAATGGCCCCTGCAGATTCCCAAGCCTCCTGCAGCTGCGCTGTGGGAAAAGGGGGGTAGAGCAGGGGCTGAGTTAAACAACAGCTTGTTGGGAAGGCTGCCTGCCCCATGTGGTCCCAGCTGCTCTGAATTTCAGACTTTTTGTAGTCTCATGGTGTTTCCTGCCCCCCTGTTTGTCCTGCAGCTCATCCGGGCTGTGGTGGTGCCGGGCTGCTCCTAACTGAGCCCAGCACTGTGGCAACGCCAGCCTGGCCTCCTCTACGAGATGACTGGATGCCACTGGAAAAATCTTCCTGAGGGCCCTGCCTGTGCTGGTCCTGCTCTGGAGCAGGAGACAGTGGGGTTTTGCAGCCTCATGATGTACATGGTCATGTGCCAGCTGCATCTTCTATTTGGTGCCCCAATGTTGCTGTTCCTGCAGCAGTGTGTCAGGGCCCTGTAGCATCAACCCCTTTTCCTGTGAAAAACATATGGATTAAATCGTCCCTGTGCTGCTCAGCAGATGGAGAGGGCCTGAATGGGAACCAGTAACAACACTGCTGTGCTGCATTATCCAGTGCTCACTGCTCTGTGGACAAATTCCCCTTCTCTGAAATGCCGCTCCTCGTGTGAGGAGGTGATTTTGCTCTCTTGCTGGGTTTCATTTCACACTCTGTCTAGTCCATGGATTTGACCTGCTCAGAGCCTGGGACAAGGTGTGTGTGTGACACTCCCCACCTAGGACATGTTCAGGGAGACTCATGTTCATCTTGCCACCACCTTGCAGAATTTGGGGAGTGCTGGTGGGCAACAGCTGGAGCTGTATCTGCAGTGTGCCCATACCTGCAAGAGCTCAGGGGCCTGGCTGCATAAAACACAAGCTGCTGCTGCCTGCAGGGACAGGACTCCACAAGGCCAGAAGACACCACAGCAAAACTCCAGCCTTGGATGGGCTTTGGAGCTGGTCTTGTGCAGCTGTGGCTGCATGACCTTGCTGTAGGCTGGCTCTAATAAATCTGATAGAGCAAGTTTGCCCAGACGGGCTCAGGTGGGACACAGCCAGGCTTTGCTGCATGTGCCAGGACTGCTGTGTGGCACCACATCCCCTTGGCAGGGGCACAACAGCCCTTGGTGCCCTCCTGCCCTGCCGTCCAGCTGTGCCAGGTGCTGTGGGGCCCTGTCAGGTCTAACCAGCCCCTTGCTGCTGCAGGTAGGACCCTGCTCAGTTACAGCTGCTCTCAGTGGCTCAGAATGCAGAAGCCAGAGGAGCCATTGGGTGCACCAGAGCTCTGCAGGGTGGCACAGCAGAGCAAGAGTCCAGCTTCCTGCATCACATCCTTGGGTGATGGTGCAGCTTCCTCCTCAGGACCTGCCTGTGCCAGGGACACAGTGCTGGGGTGTTCTGAAGAAGCAGGGCTCTGCCTCAGAGCTCCATTTTCCCTCAAAACCAGAGCGCACACAGGGCAGTCATGTTGGAACCCACTTGCAAACACCTTTGGCTGCAGAGGGAGGGAGTGGGCCATCCCTGGATGGTGATGAGGTGACACTGGCAGGGGCTGAGCCTGCCTGTGCAGGGCAGGAGGCACCCACCAGTTACGAGAAGTGCCTGCTGACCCCACTGCTGAGAAGGACAGCCTGGGCTGGTGGCCACATGACACAGTGTCTCTAGGCCCTGTGACAGGTGTCACAGACAGGAGGGGCTTCACGCCTGCTGAGCTGGTGGCCTTTGGCTGTAACGGTCTGTTGTCCTTCCGCACGAGGCACCAGCTGTGCTGCAGCCATCTCTGCACCGGCTCCCTCGGGAAGTGCCTTCTGCCCGGGGACTTCAGCAGCCACCCCACCATGGCTGCTGCTGCTCCTGAGGTGGCCCTGGTGAAGAGGCAGTGCCCTCAGTGCCATGAGCAGCTCCCAGCCCCTGCTGCAGGTTATGCTGTAACCCTGCCAAGTCATTCCTGTCACAGCAATGGAGCTGCATGAAGGGAACAGCAACTTTCCTTATGTTGCTTCTGCAATGAGACAACTGCTGGGGGATTCTGGCACATCCCATCTTCCATTCTCCCTGATGGCCCCCGGCCTGCTGCCTCAAGAGGGCATCCTTGGCATGGTGCGACTCAGGCTCCTGGCCTCCTCTGTGCCTGGCAGCAGAGCGCCTGAGTGTGAGACCCCAGGGAAACCTCTTTGCTCCCCTCCATCACTGACCATCAAGGAGCGATGGTCAGTGATGCTGCCCCAGTGTCCAGGGCAGAGGGTGGTAGGGTGGGCTGCAGGTGCATCGGTGCAGCTGAAGGAAATGGCCTGGGCGAAGGTGGGTGCTGAGCAATGCTCGGCTCTCACCCCCTCCCTGAAGCCCAGCTGTAGCAGAGCAAGCAGCCCTGGGGAGCTGAGTCCCTGAGCCCCCTGTGTCATTTACATATGTCCCACTGGCGCCTGCAGCACAGCAACCTCGGTTTGTGTAGCACCCCAGAGCCTCTCTGAAACAGCCTCCCTTCCTCTGCCTCCTGCCATGGCCCCAGGCTTCATGGTCCTGCTCCTGGTGGGGACGATGGGCACAGGTAAGGATGGTGTGGCCAAGTTAGCTCTGCCTGGGGGGCACTGCAGGGTGGTGGGCAGGGCTGGGATGTCCAAGGGGAGGTTAGTTTGAGTAGGGCATTTTGCTCCAAAGCTGTGTGGTGTGATGAGTGGGATGGTGGTTGGCTAATGGCATTGCCTCAAGGGAGCTGAGGGATATTTTGGGGCTGAGGGTGATGGGGGACACAGCTCAGCCCATCAGTAACTGCGTCCTTGGTGTGTGCAGCTTCCAGGGCTCAGCCCGTGCTGACCCAGCCAAGCTCTGTGTTCGTGCTGCCCGGGCAGACAGCTCGGCTCTTCTGCACCCTGAGCCCCCAGTACAACATCAGCCAGTTCGGCATCTCCTGGTACCAGCAGCGCCCAGGGCAGTCCCTGAGATATCTGCTCTATTACAACTCTGAGCGAGACAAGCACAAGCCTGCCGAGATTCCCGATCGCTTCTCTGCCACCAAAGACCTCGCCAGCAATGCCTGCATCCTCACCATCACATCCGCCCGCCAGGAAGACAATGGCACCTATTACTGTTCCCTGTCACCTGCCTTCAAATGGTTCTAGAAATGGGGAACAAAACCTTTCTGCGCTTTCCTTGGCGGCCCTGACGTGCTCTCAGCAGGGAGAGCAACAGCCCTGGGAGGGATGGGAAAAGCCCTTCTTGCACGTTTGAGCAGGACCAGCAGCGCTGCCTCGTGCTGGGAAGTGCAGCCACCTCCTCTTTGCCCCCAGGTGTCCCCAGGTGTCCCCCGTGGGGCATCAGACAGCCCGACACGGCACGGGACGGGCCAGGGCCTCCTGCTGCAGGGGAGGATGGAGAGCTCAGCCGCGGCCCGGCTTTCCTGGGCTGTCCCGCACCTGGCACAAGGGCGCTGATCCACCCGGGGCTTCCGCAGCTCGGCTCACCTGTGGTAATAAAGGTTAATCCTCACCACGCGGCTCGTGTCATGTGTGCCTGGGTCGGGAGGAGGAGCAGCAGGCGCTGTGGCCTTTGGCGGGGTGGCCTTTGGCGGGGTGGCCTTTGGCAGGGTCTCTCGGGCTGGATGGAGCCGTCACCCGCCCCTGGAGCAGCCCCTCGCCCCGGGGAGCCAGAGCCCGCCGCCCACACCGCCCTGTCCGCCTCCCCGCTCTGCCCGCCACAGCTCCTGAGGGGACAGGGACACGCGTAACCCCGAGGGCACCTGTGGGTGCTTTACAACGACGTTTTCACACAGAAAGATGAAGGATTTACCCACAAAATCCCCACAGAATTCAGGGAACCGCCGGGATGCCCGCACTGCGCATGCTCAGTGTGGCCCGCGCACTGGGCGGACGTTAGGACCCAGCGGCGGGCGCTAACGTCATGTGAGGGGCGGCCGGCGCTGCCATTGGCTCAGGGGAGGGCAAAAGCAGGCACGTCACTTCCTGATTACCTCAGTGTGTGTGCGGACCCCGCGGCGGCCGGAGGGTTCGGGGCTGGTGAGCGGCGGACGGGCTGCTGGCACTGCTCCCTGGCTCGTGTGTTCAGGGTGTGCGGAAAAGCCACGCCATGCAAAGCCAGTGTCCACAAGGGAGACAGGAGTCCCTCAGCTTTATTCGAAAAAAGGGAGCGAGTCCACCACGCCATACCCCCGTGGAGTTTCTTTCGAGGTTTCGGAGGACGCAGCCTCCTTCTATCCTAAACTCCCGACCTCATGTTGCCCTCTTCCTTTCCGCTTTGGCTGAGGTACTAGGAACATACAGCCTTACCGAACCGCCGACGGTTCCCCCCTGAGCACATAATTTTTTCCCAAAGTTCAGAAGTTCGTCTGTCTGGGTTCTGCAGTAGACCTTGCGCGGACCCATTTGGCCTATTACCCTGAAGTTCAGGAGTTCAAACTGTCTGTGTTCTGTATCAAACTCGCGGCTCTATGTTCGTAGAGACATTAAGACCCATTAAAAAGCCATGAACACCAATTTCTCCTCAAGACCGCCACCCATCGAGTTGTTTGTAAAGACATTAGCACCCATCCTTCCTATCAGTGTGTGATGGTTCACCAGACTCTGAGAGTGCCCTGGGGCGCAGCAGGGATTTGGGTGTGGTGGTTTTGTGCTGTTCTATTAAGTAACGTGGGCTAAAGCTCTCTTTCCTCCTGGTGTGTGTGGAGTTGGTGTTAGGGACCTTCACATCTCGCACCGGCGCGGTGCTCTGCCCGTGGAATTCAAGGATCTGCTTGTTCTAGGAAAGATTTAGCACATCTTGTGCACGGAAAACCTCTGCACCGAGGACAGCTATGACTACTTGCGGACCCTGGCTGGGGATATTCACGTTGTTAGGGGGGAGTCTCCCAATTCCTCAGCCTGCCTTCCCTTATGCCCTGCACTGGTGTGTCTGGGGATGCTTCCTGTGCCCAGAGAGGGGCGAGTTCCAGCAGCTTATTGAAGTCGTTTTGCTTTCTGGTGTCTCCTCAGAACTTGCATTCTAATATTTTGTAGGAAATTGGATTTCTGGAAGCACTGTCACCTTAAATGTCTGAGGCTGTCATGGCTTGAGCTGTTCTAGGCTAAGTGCAGCTCTGCCTGAAACCTTTCTCTCAGTCCCTGCAGACCCTGCAGTGCTTCCCACATCCCTGCAGCCCTGGGCAACCAAGTGTATCAGAACACACAAGCATAAGGTATGTTAACAGCAAGAAGTGTAAACTAGTTGGGAAGTATATCTTCTTTCCAGGAACGTCACCCCATCATTTGTGCTGATGGATATCGAGGCCTTCACAGTTGTGACTTGCATATATCAACTAATTGAGGATGACATGAAAGTAGAAAGAATTGAGTTCAAGAAGTACTGAATCATGTTCAAGGCTGCTTGATGAATTCTCACTGCCTTTCATCTCTTCCCAGTTCAGTCTTGAGGGCAGCAGGCCTTGGCAAGGTGCTGCTGCGGTGGTGAGCTGGGCTGTAAAGCAGCCATGACCCTTCACTGCTGGTGACCTGTTTGTCTTCATTCCCAACCAGAATGTGAAGCAGAAGACACAGCTAATTAAAGGAAACAGGCCTGTGGAAAAGTTCTGTGTCTAAGGAGGAGCTGATGTGTTCCTCGCCTGTGAGAGTTGCAGGCATGGCAGGAGCTGGGCACTGGATTGCGTAAAGCTAACACTGGATGATAAATTCTTGTCTTCACATTACTGAGTCCTGTTCATTATGTTTGTAGAAGGTGAAAATCAGTGTGAATTTGGTGTACGGGGGCTCCAAGGGCTAAAAGGAAGCTGCTGTTTGCTTCCTGAGATGCAGATGTAAAACATTTCAGGATCTGACAGAGATGCCAACGACTTCAACCATGCTGGCAGACCCATCCTGCCTCCTTCACTGGAGCCGTGTGGAAAGGCAGAGGCAGGTCTGGGAAGGGTGGCGTGGAGAGGTCTGTGCAGGTGTGTGGGGCTGGGCAGGCTGGGCACTGGCCCTCGTGCTCCAGAGGCTGCAGGATGCAGAGCTTTCTGTTGTCTGTGCTGCTGCTGACAAGGGGGAGCATCGCTGGTGCTGGGGCAGTGCCTGCAGTGGGGGAGCTGGGGCAGCTCAGGGCTGGTGTGGGGCCATGGACTTGGCTGGGGCAGCTGCAGGTGCTGAGCCCTGCACAGAAGGGAGCAGCTGGAGGAGCTGAGCTGCCCAGGGGATGCACAGTGGGTGGGTGATACCTGGGTCACAGGGCTGGTGAAGGTGGCTGCAGAGCATGCCTTGGCAAGGCAGGGCAGAAGAGTGTTCCTGCCATCCCTGGACATGGATCTTGGCTAAGGTTGAGGGGCCTTTGCCCAGACACCTCGATCCAGCCAAGCGTAGTCCTGTGGCTCCAGAGACACCAGAGACACTTGTGGTGTCCTGGCATGGAGCAGGACTTGTTTTCCCAGCTGAGTGCCCAAGGGAGCAGGTGGCCTGGAGTGATCTTGCTGCAGTGCTGGGCAGGGGAGAAGGGGAGCAGTGGGACAGGAGCTGTCAGGAAATGTTGGGGCCACATTGCCGTGGAGGGTCTGTGTTGGGTGGGCAGGCACATAGAGGGTGTTGCGTGCCACAGCACAGCCCCATCAGCATGAGGACATGGAGCAGGTGGGACTGTGCTGTCACCTGGGCCCCTCCTCTCCTTGCAGTGCTCGCCCACAGCTCAGGTGCCATGGCCAGAGTTGATGAATTGGATGTGCCCTTTGGGCACAGGGACTGTCCTCTGCCCAGGCAGGTCTGTGCCCCTGGGACACTGACTGACCCCATCTTCTCCCCTCTCTCCTCTCCCTCTCCAGGTTCCCTGGTCCAGGCAGCGCTGAGCCAGCCATCCTCGGTGTCAGCCAACGTGGGAGAGACGGTCAAGATCACCTGCTCGGGCCTTAGCAGCAGCTATGCTTATGCTGGCTGGCATCAGCAGAAGATCCCTGGCACTGGCCCTGTCACTGTGATCTACTGGAGTGATGTCAGACCCTCAGGCATCCCTTTGTGATTCTCCAGATCCCAGTCTGGCTCCACGGGCACGTTAACCATCACTGGGGTCTAAGCCGAGGACGAGGCTGTCTATTTCTGTGGTAGCTTGGACAGCAGCAGTGGCAGCTATGGTGTGTGGTAACAATGAGTACCTGTAAGTGAGAAAGACTCCAAAACCAGAGGAAAGATTTTGGCCCTTCTTCCTCCTGGCTGAATGTGAAGCTGAGGCAGATGCGTGTCCCTTCTGCATGGCTGCAGCAGGTAATGTCCTCTCTTCCTTGTCGCAGAGACAAGGAGATGACTTTGCAGCTGGGGCCCATTGTCCTGGTCCCTGCAAAGCTCTTGGTGTAGCTGTATCCCCCACAGCCTCTTGCTACTGATGACCATGTCCTCCTGTGCTGCCAGAGTTGCTTCTGTGCAGCAGTTCTGCAATGGGCTGGGCTCTGCTCCTGAAATGTTCCTGTGACCACGTCCCTGTCTGTTCTGTCCTTGACTGCTGGATTCCCTATAACCTTGTCCAGGCAGGTCTGTGCCCCTGGGACACTGACTGACCCCCATCTTCTCCCTTCCCTCCTCTTGCTCTCCAGGTTCCCTGGTCCAGGCAGCAGTGAGTCAGTCATCCTCACTTTCAGCCAATTGGGGAGAGACCGTCAGGATCACCTGCTCTGGTGGCAGCAGCAACTATGGCTGGTACCAGCAGAAGGTCCCTGGCACTGGCCCTGTCACTGTGATCTACTGGGATAACAGCAGACCCTCGGGCATCCCTTCGCGATTCTCCGGCTCCGGGTCTGGCTCCTCGAACACGTTAACCATCACTGGGGTCCAAGCCGAGGACGAGGCTGTCTATTTCTGTGGTGGTGCTGACAGCAGCAGTGATGCTGAACAGTCCCACAGAGCAATGAATGGGGAAGTGATACAGAATCTCCCAGCTCAGCTGTCTCTTACAGTCCCAGAACTATGCCCATCCCCTGCCATTTGAGCAAGGGATGACCTCCCAGCAGCCCTGTCCCTGTACACTGCTCCAGGGCCAAGGTCCCCCTGCACTCCTCAGCTGGTGCCCAGGGCCCTGGCACAGGCTCCCTGCCCAGCTCCCGGCCCAGCTGTGCCACGAGCTCCTGGACATCACCCCAGGGAGCTCAGCCTTGTGCCACCAGCACTGAGATGTGGGCACATGCTATGGCCCAGGGAGCTGGACCAAAGCTTTGCCTTCAAAGCCTGGGAAGGGACATTTCCCTTGGCTGGTAGAGCTCTGGGTCATGTGTGATGCTGCTGGGGCAGATCAGGGCTGGTGCAGGTGTCCTGGCCAGATGTACAGTGACCAGCTGGGGACTTTGGGTGCAGGGGCCCTATCCCTGTCCCACTGGCTGGGGAGATCTGTGTTCCAAGGTCACTGACTGACCCCTTCTCCTCCCCTCTCTCCTCTCCTTCTCCAGGTTCCCTGGTCCAGGCAGTGCTGAATCAGCCATCCTCGGTGTCAGCCAACGTTGGAGAGACCGTCAGGATCACCTGCTCTGGGAGCAGCTACAACTACTGGCATCAGCAGAAGGTCCCTGGCACTGGCCCTGTCACTGTGATCTATCAGAGTGACAAGAGACCCTCGGGCATCCCTTCGCGATTCTCCGGATCCTTGTCTGGCACCACGGGCACGTTAACCATCACTGGGGTCCAAGCCGAGGATGAGGCTGTCTGTTTCTGTGGTGACTGGGATGGCAGCAGTGCTGCTCAGCACAGTGGAGGCACCAACTCCAGCATTCTAGCTGCTCATGCTGCTGTCATTTCTCCTTGCATGGCCCTCATGCCCTGGGTTCTGTCTGTGGCTCTGGGCCCATCCATCACATCTTGGGGCCTTCGGGCACAGGGGCCACGTCCCCTGCCCCAGCAGGTCTGTGCCCCCAGGACACTGACTGACCCCCATCTTCTCCCCTCTCTTCTCTCCCTCTCCAGGTTCCCTGGTCCAGGCAGCGCTGAGCCAGCCATCCTCAGTGTCATTCAATGTGGGAGAGACTTCAGGATCACCTGCTCTGGGGCTAGCAGCAGCTATAGCGTTGGCTGGTTCCAGCAGAAGGTCCCTGGCACTGGCCCTGTCACTGTGATCTATGATGACAGCAAGAGACCCTCGGCCATCCCTTTGCAATTCTCTGGCTCCGGGGCCACGTTAACCATCACTGGGGTCCAAGCTGTCTATTTCTGTGCTGGCTATGACAGCAGCTATGTTGGTGTAATGGAAATGACAGATTTTCAAATGAGGTGCAGAGGAAATAGAAATGGAGTTTTACTGTCCTTCTCATTGCCAAGGAGTTGTGGATGTGGGGCTTGGGCAGGTTTTTGTCTCCCCTGCATGACCATGGCTATAAAAGTCCCCCCTTTTGTGTCCTACAGCACTGGAGGTGAGCTTGCAGCTGGGGATCATTGTCCTGGTCTCTATAAACCTTGTGGTGTGGCTTTGTCCCCCATCCCACTGCCTCGTGCTACTGATGGCCTCATCCTGCTGCTGCTGCCAGAGCTGCCTCTGTGCTGGCATGCCTTAAGGTGCATTGGGCTCGGCTCTGCTCCCCAAATCCACTACAGGCTGTGGTTGCACCTATTCTCCTCTGACTGTGGCATTCCCCACGCCCCTGCCCAGGAAAGGGCCATCTTCCTGGAACACTGAGGGTTCCCCCCTTCTCCCCTCTCTCTTGTCCCACTCCACATTCCTGGGTCCAAGCAGGATCTTTGAGTCAGCTGTCCTTGGTGTCAGCCAAAGTGGGAGAGACCATCAGGCTCACCTGCTCCGGGGGTAGCAGTGGCTGTGGCTGGTTCCGGCAGAAAGTTCCTGGCAGTGCCCCTGTCACTGTGATCTATGACGACTCAAAAGAAACCCTCAGTTGTGCTGGAGGACATTGAAATGGCATGGCTCCTGCTAGTGAAGAGCTGTGGTGTGGCTACTTGTTCTGCCCTAAAAATGTCTTGTCCTGTGGTTGCTCAGAGGAGCTGGGACAATCCCTGTCATGATCTCTGGGCATTCTGGTCCCTGCTGGTCCCTGCCAGTTCAGGGCTGATGCCCACTCATCTCTGGTGACAGCAACTGTGCCAAAGGGCCCTTTGTCTGTGTGAGATGCTCTCCCTCATGAGCATGGGCTGCCGTGGGCAGGGTGCCATGTGGAAACCCTGATGGTTGTGGCCAGGGCTGGTGGAAGCTGTGTCAGGGGTGAGAGGCAGCAAGGGCAGAGTCCTGTGCCAGGCTCAGCTCTCAGTTCCTCCAGTGCTGTCCCTGAGGCCCTTCTTGTCCCCACACGGTGTCAGTGTGGCCCCACGGCACAGTCCTGAGGCTCACGGGGCAGGCAGGAGGCAAAGGGGCTGTGGAGAGCCAGGTGCCAGCAGGTGCTAGCAGGTGCCAGCAGGTGCCAGAGGTGCCAGAGGTGCCAGAGGTGCAGAGCAGCCCCGCAGGCTCCTTGGGCAGCTGCCGTGGGCTGTGCTGTGGGCAGGAGGCAGAGGGGCTGCCCCTGGCCAGACAAGAGTGGAGGTGCTGTGTGCTCCTGGTTGGTACAAACCCCAGCCCAGCTTCCCATGGCTGCTGCCAAGCTGCTGGAGAGCCCCAGCTCACTTCGAGTTTGGAGGAACTGGCAGCTTGATTTTCCTGACTGTTGTGGAGCCTTGAAGCTCCTGGTCTTGGTGTGGCTCCCATTCCCTTTCAAAGCTGCATTTCTCTGCTCCCCAGTTCTCTTGTGGCAATACAGAGAGGCCCAGGCTGGTAGCCTCATTTGTAGCAGGACGTGGTTTTCCCAGCTGCTCTATCCCTGCTGGTGACCAGTGCCCAGGGATCATGGTGCCCAGGGACCAGGAGGCACCAACGAGCCCTGGGTGCTGCAGGGCAGGAGCTCCTGGTGCAGTGAGGCACTGGGCAGGAACAGGCTCGGGGAGGTCCCTTGCTGAGCTGAGAGCAATAGCAAGATCAGCCATGAAGATCACCTGCTCTGGTGGCGACGGCTGGTATGGCTGGTACCAGCAGAAGGTCCCTGGCACTGGCCCTGTCACTGTGATCTACGATAATACCAACAGACCCTCGGGCATCCCTTCGCGATTCTCCGGATCCCAGTCTGGCTCCTCGGCCACGTTAACCATCACTGGGTCCAAGCCGAGGACGAGGCTGTCTATTTCTGTGGTAGCTGGGACGGCAGCAGTGCTGCTGCACAGTGACTCACAGCAATGGGGAAGTGGTACAAAAGCCTCCCAGCTCAGCTGGCTGACCCCATCTTCTCCCCTCTCTTCTCTCCCTCTCCAGGTTCCCTGGTCCAGGCAGCGCTGAGCCAGCCATCCTCGGTGTCAGCAACGTGGGAGAGACCGTCAAGATCACCTGCTCGGGGAGTAGCAACAACTATGGCTGGTACCAGCAGAAGGTCCCTGGCACTGGCCCTGTCACTGTGATCTACAACAATAACCAGAGACCCTCGGGCATCCCTTCGCGATTCTCCGGCTCTGGGGGCACGTTAACCATCACTGGGGTCCAAGCCGAGGACGAGGCTGTCTATTTCTGTGGTGGCTATGACAGCAGCAGTGATGCTGCCACGGGGGCACAGAGGATTGTTGAAGTGATACAAAAACCTTCTACATGGCAGAGTTCAGGGAGGAGTCCCTACTGTTCCAATATCACACATCAGGGTAGATGTGTGCCTTCCTGACTGAACCCATCTTCTCTCATCTCCTTCTCCAGTTCCCCTGGCCGAGGCAGTATTGCCAAGTTAGCTGTCCTTTGTGTCAGCTAACCTCAGAGAAACCAGGAAGATCAGCTGCTCTGGGCTTAGCAGTAGCTGGACTTCTGATGGCTGGTCAAAGGAGAGGGTTCCTAGCAGTGCCCCTGTCATTAGAGCAACAGCATCCCTCGAGCATGGCTTTGCAATTTTCCTTGTCTGTCTCCACAGCCAAAGGAGCAGCATGAAAAGGAAGAGACAGGTCTGGGAAGGGTGGTGTGGAGACTCTGTGCAGGTGTGTGGGGCTGGGCAGGCTGGGCACTGGCCCTCGTGCTCCAGAGGCTGCAGGATGCAGAGCTTTCTGTTGTCTGTGCTGCTGCTGACAAGGGGGAGCATCACTGGTGCTGGGGCAGTGCCTGCAGTGGGGGAGCTGGGGCAGCTCAGGGCTGGTGCAGGGCCATGGGCTTGGCTGGGGCAGCTGCAGGTGCTGAGCCCTGCACAGAAGGGAGCAGCTGGAGGAGCTGAGCTGCCCAGGGGATGCACAGTGGGTGGGTGATACCTGGGTCACAGGGCTGGTGAAGGTGGCTGCAGAGCATGCCTTGGCAAGGCAGGACAGAAAAGTGTTCCTGCCATCCCTGGACATGGATCTTGGCTAAGGTTGAGGGGCCTTTGCCCAGACACCTCGATCCAGCCAAGCGTAGTCCTGTGGCTCCAGAGACACCAGAGACACTTGTGGTGTCCTGGCATGGAGCAGGACTTGTTTTCCCAGCTGAGTGCCCAAGGGAGCAGGTGGCCTGGAGTGATCTTGCTGCAGTGCTGGGCAGGGGAGAAGGGGAGCAGTGGGACAGGAGCTGTCAGGAAATGTTGGGGCCACATTGCCATGGAGGGTCTGTGTTGGGTGGGCAGGCACATAGAGGGTGTTGCGTGCCACAGCACAGCCCCATCAGCATGAGGACATGGAGCAGGTGGGACTGTGCTGTCACCTGGGCCCCTCCTCTCCTTGCAGTGCTCGCCCACAGCTCAGGTGCCATGGCCAGACTTGATGAACTTGGATGTGCCCTTTGGGCACAGGGACTGTCCTCTGCCCAGGCAGGTCTGTGCCCCCAGGACACTGACTGACCCCCATCTTCTCCCCTCTCTCCTCTCGCTCTCCAGGTTCCCTGGTCCAGGCAGCGCTGAGCCAGCCATCCTCAGTGTCAGCCAACGTGGGAGAGACCGTCAAGATCACCTGCTCCGGGGGTAGCAGTGACTATGCCTGGTTCCAGCAGAAGGTCCCTGGCACTGGCCCTGTCACTGTGATCTACTACAACGACAAGAGACCCTCGGGCATCCCTTCGCAATTCTCCGGATCCGCATCTGGCTCCACGGGCACGTTAACCATCACTGGGGTCCAAGCCGAGGACGAGGCTGTCTATTTCTGTGGTAGCTATGAAGGCAGTGGCAGCAGCAGCTATGGTGTGTCGTGACAATGAGTAACAGAAAATGAGAGAGACTCGAAAACCAGAGGAAAAGTTGTGGCCCTTCTCCCTCCTGGCAGCTCTTGGTGTAGCTGTGTCCCCCACAGCCTCTTGCTACTGATGACCATGTCCTCCTGTGCTGCCAGAGCTGCTTCTGTGCAGCAGTTCTGCAATGGGCTGGGCTCTGCTCCTGAAATGTTCCTGTGACCATGTCCCTTTCTGTTCTGTCCTTGACTGCTGGGTTCCCTCTAGCCTCTCCCAGGCAGGTCTGTGCTTTTGGGGCACTGTCTGACCCCCTCTTCTCTCCTCTCTTCTCTCCTTCTCCACATCCCCTGGTCCAGGCAGTGCTGAGTCAGCAGCCATCCTCAGTGTCAGCCAGCGTGGGACAGACCGCCAGGATCACCTGCTCTGGGGGTAGCAGCTTCTATGGCTATGACTGATACCAGCAGAAGGTCCCTGGCACTGGCCCTGTCACTGTGATCTACCGGAATGACAAGAGACCCTCGGGCATCCCTTCGCGATTCTCCGGATCCTTGTCTGGCTCCACCGGCACGTTAACCATCACTGGGGTCCCAGCCGAGGACGAGGCTGTCTATTTCTGTGGTAGCCAGGACAGCAGCGGTGGCAGCTGGTATAGTGACACAGAGAGATGTGAAAATGAGGTACAGAGGAATTAAAAATGGAGCTTCTCTGCTCTCTCTTTCACGGCTGAGCAGGGCTGTGGGCTTGAGGCAGCTTTGTGTCCCCTCTCCATGGCCATTGGCTGTGAATGGCCTCCTGCTTCCCCATGCTGTGCAGGAGGTGACCCTGGGGCTGTGCAGTGCCTGCCATTTCCTTGTCACCAGCCCCACCACCTCATGCTGCTGCCAGCCACGTCCTCTTGCTCTGCCAGGTCTCCTCATGGGGCCCCAGGGCTCAGGCCTTGGGCTCTGTGCAGGGCAGTGGTCCCTCTGTTCCCTCAGGACCTTTTGGCACAGGAGCTCCATCCTGCAGCTCAGAGAGGGCTGTCCTGGGGCACGACTGATGTCACTCTTCTCCCCTGTCCCTCTCCATATTCCCTGGTCCAGGCAGTGTCGCTGAGTCAGCTGTCCTTGGTGTCATCCAACGTGGGAGAGTCTGACAGGATCACCTGCTCCAGGGGTAGCAGTGGCTATGGCTGGTACCAGCAGAAGTCCCTGTCCCTGTCACTGATGACAGCACCAACAGATCCTCAGGGGTGCTGGTCCCTGCCAGTTCAGGGCTGATGCCCACTCACCTCTGGTGACAGTAACTGTGCCAAAGGGCCCTTTGTCTGTGTGAGATGCTCTCCCTCATGAGCATGGGCTGCCGTGGGCAGGGTGCCATGTGGAAACCCTGATGGTTGTGGCCAGGGCTGGTGGAAGCTGTGTCAGGGGTGAGAGGCAGCAAGGGCAGAGTCCTGTGCCAGGCTCAGCTCTCAGTTCCTCCAGTGCTGTCCCTGAGGCCCTTCTTGTCCCCACACGGTGTCAGTGTGGCCCCACGGCACAGTCCTGAGGCTCATGGGGCAGGCAGGAGGCAAAGGGGCTGTGGAGAGCCAGGTGCCAGCAGGTGCCAGCAGCTGCCAGAGGTGCCAGCAGGTGCCAGAGGTGCCAGAGGTGCCAGAGGTGCAGAGCAGCCCCGCAGGCTCCTTGGGCAGCTGCCGTGGGCTGTGCTGAGGGCAGGAGGCAGAGGGGCTGCCCCTGGCTGGACAAGAGTGGAGGTGCTGTGTGCTCCTGGTTGGTACAAACCCCAGCCCAGCTGCCCATGGCTGCTGCCAAGCTGCTGGAGAGCCCCAGCTCACTTCGAGTTTGGAGGAACTGGCAGCTTGATTTTCCTGACTGTTGTGGAGCCTTGAAGCTCCTGGTCTTGGTGTGGCTCCCATTCCCTTTCAAAGCTGCATTTCCCTGCTCAGGGTGGTAGCCTCATTTGTAGCAGGACGTGGTGCAGCGAGGCCATGGTCCTACCGGGCTGGGAAAGGCTCGGTCTGGTCCCTGGCTGAGCTGAGAGCTCAGCAGCCATGCTGGGGAAGGAGCAGGAAACCCAAAGCAATCTTGCTCTGTTTTGGTGGGACAGAGGTGCCTGCACTGGGCAGAAGCAGCAATGGGACAGGACCTCCAGGGACCTTTGGGGACCATAAGTCCATGGAGAGCCTGTACGTGGACAGGTGAGGGCTTAAAAGCAGGTGAAGACTCACCGGACAGCCTCATCCTTGTGTGGACATGGAGCTGGTGGGATTGAACCATGGCCTGGGCCCCTCCCCCTCTTGTAGTGCTCACCCACAGCTCAGGTGCCATGGCCAGATTCGCTGTGCCTGCATGTGCCCTTTGGGCACAGGGGCCACGTTCTGCTGCCCAGGCAGGTCTGTGCCCCCGGGACACTGACTGACCCCATCTTCTCCCCTCTCTTCTCTCCCTCTCCAGGTTCCCTGGTCCAGGCAGTGCTGAGCCAGCCATCCTCGGTGTCAGCCAACGTGGGAGAGACCGTCAAGATCACCTGCTCTGGTAGCAGCTGGGCTTATGGCTATTCCAGCAGTGCCCCAGTCACTGTGATCTACTGGGATGACACAAGACCCTCGGGCATCCCTTCGCGATTCTCCGGATCCAAGTCTGGCTCCACGGGCACGTTAACCATCACTGGGGTCCAAGCCGAGGACGAGGCTGTCTATTTCTGTGGTAGCTATGACAGCAGCAGTGGCAGCAGCTATGGTGTGTGGTGACCTTGCCCAGGCAGGTCTGTGCCTGTGAGACACTGACTGATCCCCTCTTCTCTCCTCTCTTCTCTCCTTCTCCACATCCCTGGTCCAGGCAGTGCTGAGTCAGCAGCCATCCTCGGTGTCAGCCAACGTGGGAGAGACCGTCAAGATCACCTGCTCTGGTAGCAGCTATAGCTATGGCTGGTACCAGCAGAAGGTCCCTGGCACTGGCCCTGTCACTGTGATCTACTTCAATGACAAGAGACCCTCGGGCATCCCTTCGCGATTCTCCGGCTCTGGGGGCACGTTAACCATCACTGGGGTCCAAGCCGAGGACGAGGCTGTCTATTTCTGTGGTGCCTGGGACAGCAGTGCTGGTTGGGATTGACGAACCCTGCAGGATCATTGTCCATGAGTGCTGGGGGATGCCGTTTCTGAGGAATGACTGAGGTTTGAGGACTGCAGCTTCCAGAAGTGGTTTTGCAGCTTGATAGTGCACCAGAGGCCTGTGGCTTTAGGGATTCCTGGTGGGACAAACACAGCAGGTGGGACTCACCATAAATCTGGCACTTTTTCTCAGCAGGTGATGGGGGGTATGGGAATCATCCCCTGACGAGGGAGCTGAGTGGGACGTGGGGAAAAATGCACTGGCAGGATCCTGCCTTGTGAGGGGAGTCTGAATTTCATGGAGGAGCCATGGCCCAGGCAGGTGGTAGCTTAAAAGCCAGACAAGGTCCACAGCACAGTCCCACCAGTGTGAGGACATGGAGCTGGTGGGTCTGCACCATGGCCTGGGCCCCTCCCCTCCTCAGTGCTCACCCACAGCTCAGGTGCCAGGCCAGACGCACTGTGCCTGGGCAGGGCTTCTGGGCACAGGGTCATGTCCTGCTGCCCTGGGAAAGCTGTCTTCCTGGGGCCCAGATTGATCTCCTTCTTCTCTCCCTCTCCAGGTTCCCTGGTCCAGGCAGCGCTGAGCCAGCCATCCTCGGTGTCAGCCAACGTGGGAGAGACCGTCAAGATCACCTGCTCTGGTAGCAGCAACTATTATGGCTGGTACCAGCAGAAGGTCCCTGGCACTGCCCCTGTCACTGTGATCTATGGTGATACCAACAGACCCTCGGGCATCCCTTCGCGATTCTCCGGATCCAAGTCTGGCTCCACGAACACGTTAACCATCACTGGGGTCCAAGCTGAGGACGAGGCTGTCTATTTCTGTGGTGGCATTGACGGCAGCAGTGCTGCTCAGGGTCTTGATGATGTTGGGGTAGTTTTTTCACCCCTCTTGAGGGCTGAACATTTCCCTGTGTGGGGAAGAGCTTCAGAGCACAGGCAGTTCCTCCGCTTGGTGCTTGCAGCTATTGTGGCTCCTTCTTTGCAGGGTCTTGTCTGCAATTCTGTCCTCATCTGGTGGCCATGGTGTGCTGAAGATGTCCCCATTGCTTTGTCATACGTTATAACCACACAGAGCTTCTCACTGCCTGGGGAGCCTCTGCCTTGCAGTCCCTGGCTGCTGGCCTGGACGTGGTTCCTGTTGGTCCATGGGCAGGGGTGCCCCCAGCTGCCCCAGACGCTGTGTGTGCAACAGGCCACGTCCCCAGGCGGTCCAGACTCAGTGCCTGGGATGAGGAGTGCCCCGAGGGGCAGTGGGCAGGGAGAGAGTTCAGGCTCTGGCTACAGCAATCTGTCAGGAGTGCCTGCAGTGGGGGCTGCACCCAGGGTGTCACATGTATGTGCCTGAAGGCAGAGTTGTCCCTTTACTGTTCCCCTGTCTGGGGAAGGCTGTTCTCCTGGGCCACAGAGTGACTGCCTCTCCTCCCCTCTCTCCTCTCCCTCTCCAGGTTCCCTGCTCCAGGCAGCGCTCAGCCAGCCATCCTCGGTGTCAGCCAACGTGGGAGAGACGGTCAGGATCACCTGCTCGGGGGGTGGCAGCTACTATGGCTGGCATCAGCAGAAGGTCCCTGGGACTGCCCCTGTCACTGTGATCTATGAAAACACCAAGAGACCCTCGGGCATCCCTTCGCGATTCTCTGGATCCCAGTCTGGCTCCTCGGCCACGTTAACCATCACTGGGGTCCAAGCCGAGGACGAGGCTGTCTATTTCTGTGGTAGTGGTGACAGCAGCAGTGGTGGCTTTGGTGTTTAGTGACCACGAGTGGTACAAAGTGAGACTTCCAAAGACTTCCCAGGCTCCAAAACTAGAGGAAATATTTTGGACCTTCTTCCTCCTGGCTGGCTGTGGGGCAGCTTCTTGCCCCTCTCTACAGCCATGGCTGCAAATGTCCTTCTTTTGATTCTCCACAGAGAATCTGCAGGTTCTCTTGTTCTCCCCCATGTCTGAAGGGCATTGTCCTTGTCCCTAGAAAGATCAGTGTGGCTTTGTCCCCCACCCCACTGTAGCTTGCTACTGATTACCACGTCCTTCTGCTGCCTCTGTGCTGGGATGCCTTGGGCTGTTTCACTGTGATCTATAGCAGCAACCAGAGACCCTCAGACATCCCTTTGTGATTCTCCGGATCCAAGTCCAGCTCCACGGGCACGTTAACCATCACTGGGGTCCAAGCTGAGGACGAGGCTGTCTATTTCTGTGGCAACTGGGACAGCAGTGGTGCTGATGTGGGTGATGAAGCCAGAGAGTAATGGGGAAGTGAGACACAGAACCTGGTGTCGAGAGAGAAATAGAGCCATTTTTTTGCATGGCCACACAAAGCTGTGACAGTAGAATTCAGGGAGGTTCCTGTCCCCTGCCCAAGGACATGACTGTGCATGACAAGGCACAGGAGGTGACTCCTTCCCCTGTCCCTATAATAGGAGTGGCACTGCCTCATCCCCAGCCCTGTTGCCTTTTGCTTTGGGCTGCCCCCTCCTGCTGCTGCTGCTGAAGCTTCATTGCCCTGGGCCAGGCTCGGCTCTGATTCCCTCATGTTTCTGTAGCCATGACCAGGTCCCTTTCCCTCAGAGAGCAGCTCTGCTGCTGCCAGCTCTCCTTCCAGGGCCATGGGTCTCTAATCTTCCGCTCTGTCTTGAGGCTGTGTGTCCCACTGTGGCAGCAGAACCATTGGGCACAGGGGCATGGTCACACTGCCTGGGCAGGGCTGTGCTCCCTGGGCAGTGGCTGACCCCCTCTTCCTGCCTTTCACCTCTCCCTCTCCAAGCTCCCTGGTCCAGGCAGTCATCCTAGTGCCAGCCAGCCTGGGACAAACTGTCTCTGGGAGCAGCAATGAGTATGGCTGGTACCAGCAGAAGGTCCCTGGCACTGCCCCTGTCACTGTGATCTACTGGAATGACAGGAGACCCTCGGGCATCCCTTCGCGATTCTCTGGATCTGTATCTGGCTCCATGGGCACGTTAACCATCACTGGGTCCAAGCCGAGGACGAGGCTGTCTATTTCTGTGGTGGCTGGGACAGCAGCAGTGCTGCTGCACAGTGACTCACAGCAATGGGGAAGTGGTACAAAAGCCTCCCAGCTCAGCTGGCTGACCCCATCTTCTTCCCTCTCTTCTCTCCCTCTCCAGGTTCCCTGGTCCAGGCAGCGCTGAGCCAGCCATCCTCGGTGTCAGCAACGTGGGAGAGACCGTCAAGATCACCTGCTCGGGGAGTAGCAATGACTACTATGGCTGGCATCAGCAGAAGGTCCCTGGCACGGCCCCTGTCACTGTGCTCTACAACGATAACCAGAGACCCTCGGGCATCCCTTCGCGATTCTCCGGCTCTGGGGGCACGTTAACCATCACTGGGGTCCAAGCCGAGGACGAGGCTGTCTATTTCTGTGGTGGTGCTGACAGCAGCAGTGATGCTGCCACGGGGGCACAGAGGATTGTTGAAGTGATACAAAAACCTTCTACATGGCAGAGTTCAGGGAGGAGTCCCTACAGTTCCAATATCACACATCAGGGTAGATGTGTGCCTTCCTGACTGAACCCATCTTCTCTCATCTCCTTCTCCAGTTCCCCTGGCCGAGGCAGTATTGCCAAGTTAGCTGTCCTTTGTGTCAGCTAACCTCAGAGAAACCAGGAAGATCAGCTGCTCTGGGCTTAGCAGTAGTTGGACTTCTGATGGCTGGTCAAAGGAGAGGGTTCCTAGCAGTGCCCCTGTCATTAGAGCAACAGCATCCCTCGAGCATGGCTTTGCAATTTTCCTTGTCTGTCTCCACAGCCAAAGGAGCAGCATGAAAAGGCAGAGGCAGGTCTGGGAAGGGTGGTGTGGAGACTCTGTGCAGGTGTGTGGGGCTGGGCAGGCTGGGCACTGGCCCTCGTGCTCCAGAGGCTGCAGGATGCAGAGCTTTCTGTTGTCTGTGCTGCTGCTGACAAGGGGGAGCATCACTGGTGCTGGGGCAGTGCCTGCAGTGGGGGAGCTGGGGCAGCTCAGGGCTGGTGCAGGGCCATGGGCTTGGCTGGGGCAGCTGCAGGTGCTGAGCCCTGCACAGAAGGGAGCAGCTGGAGGAGCTGAGCTGCCCAGGGGATGCACAGTGGGTGGGTGATACCTGGGTCACAGGGCTGGTGAAGGTGGCTGCAGAGCATGCCTTGGCAAGGCAGGACAGAAAAGTGTTCCTGCCATCCCTGGACATGGATCTTGGCTAAGGTTGAGGGGCCTTTGCCCAGACACCTCGATCCAGCCAAGTGTAGTCCTGTGGCTCCAGAGACACCAGAGACACTTGTGGTGTCCTGGCATGGAGCAGGACTTGTTTTCCCAGCTGAGTGCCCAAGGGAGCAGGTGGCCTGGAGTGATCTTGCTGCATTGCTGGGCAGGGGAGAAGGGGAGCAGTGGGACAGGAGCTGTCAGGAAATGTTGGGGCCACATTTCCATGGAGGGCCTGTGATGGGTGGGCAGGCACATAGAGGGTGTTGCGTGCCACAGCACAGCCCCATCAGCATGAGGACATGGAGCAGGTGGGACTGTGCTGTCACCTGGGCCCCTCCTCTCCTTGCAGTGCTCGCCCACAGCTCAGGTGCCATGGCCAGAGTTGATGAACTTGGATGTGCCCTTTGGGCACAGGGACTGTCCCCTGCCCAGGCAGGTCTGTGTCCCCGGGACACTGACTGACCCCATCTTCTCCCCTCTCTTCTCTCCCTCTCCAGGTTCCCTGGTCCAGGCAGCGCTGAGCCAGCCATCCTCAGTGTCAGCCAACGTGGGAGAGACGGTCAAGATCACCTGCTCGGGCCTTAGCAGCAGCTATGCTTATGCTGGCTGGCATCAGCAGAAGGTCCCTGGCACTGGCCCTGTCACTGTGATCTACTGGAGTGTTGTCAGACCCTCAGGCATCCCTTTGTGATTCTCCAGATCCCAGTCTGGCTCCACGGGCACGTTAACCATCACTGGGGTCCAAGCCGAGGACGAGGCTGTCTATTTCTGTGGTAGCTTGGACAGCAGCAGTGGCAGCTATGGTGTGTGGTAACAATGAGTACCTGTAAGTGAGAAAGACTCCAAAACCAGAGGAAAGATTTTGGCCCTTCTTCCTCCTGGCTGAATGTGAAGCTCAGGCAGATGCGTGTCCCTTCTGCATGGCTGCAGCAGGGAATGTCCTCTCTTCCTTGTCGCAGAGACAAGGAGATGACTTTGCAGCTGGGGCCCATTGTCCTGGTCCCTGCAAAGCTCTTGGTGTAGCTGTATCCCCCACAGCCTCTTGCTACTGATGACCATGTCCTCCTGTGCTGCCAGAGTTGCTTCTGTGCAGCAGTTCTGCAATGGGCTGGGCTCTGCTCCTGAAATGTTCCTGTGACCATGTCCCTGTCTGTTCTGTCCTTGACTGCTGGTTTCCCTATAACCTTGTCCAGGCAGGTCTGTGCCCCTAGGACACTGACTGACCCCATCTTCTCCCTTCCCTCCTCTTGCTCTCCAGGTTCCCTGGTCCAGGCAGCAGTGAGTCAGTCATCCTCACTTTCAGCCAACTGGGGAGAGACCGTCAGGATCACCTGCTCTGGTGGCAGCAGCAACTATGGCTGGTACCAGCAGAAGGTCCCTGGCACTGGCCCTGTCACTGTGATCTACTGGGATAACAGCAGACCCTCGGGCATCCCTTCGCGATTCTCCGGCTCCGGGTCTGGCTCCTCGAACACGTTAACCATCACTGGGGTCCAAGCCGAGGACGAGGCTGTCTATTTCTGTGGTGGTGCTGACAGCAGCAGTGATGCTGAACAGTCCCACAGAGCAATGAATGGGGAAGTGATACAGAATCTCCCAGCTCAGCTGTCTCTTACAGTCCCAGAACTATGCCCATCCCCTGCCATTTGAGCAAGGGATGACCTCCCAGCAGCCCTGTCCCTGCACACTGCTCCAGGGCCACAGTCCCCCTGCACTCCTCAGCTGGTGCCCAGGGCCCTGGCACAGGCTCGCTGCCCAGCTCCCAGCCCAGCTGTGCCACGAGCTCCTGGACATCACCCCAGGGAGCTCAGCCTTGTGCCGCCAGCACTGAGATGTGGGCACATGCTATGGCCCAGGGAGCTGGACCAAAGCTTTGCCTTCAAAGCCTGGGAAGGGACATTTCCCTTGGCTGGAAGAGCTCCGGGTCATGTGTGATGCTGCTGGGGCAGATCAGGGCTGCTCAGGGGATGCTGTGTTGTGCTGCAAGAAGAGCTGCCAGGCTAAGGCTGCATTGGCTGTGATTACTCAGTCCTGGCCCACAGGGCTCACGTTCAGCCTGTGCAGGAGCCCTCAAGCACCTCTGGCCCTCAGGGAAGCTCCTGACCCTGGGCAATGTCCCACTATGACCCCACAACAGAAAGGAGCCTGAACTCATCCCCATCCTGTGTCACCTGAGCACCTGGCACCTGGCTGGCCATGTCCCCATCCTCACCGTGTTATCCACCCCTGGTGCAGGTGTCCTGGCCAGAGGTACAGTGACCAGCTGGGGACTTTGGGTGCAGGGACCCTATCCCTGTCCCACTGGCTGGGGAGATCTGTGTTCCCAGGTCACTGACTGACCCCTTCTCCTCCCCTCTCTCCTCTCCTTCTCCAGGTTCCCTGGTCCAGGCAGTGCTGAATCAGCCATCCTCGGTGTCAGCCAACGTTGGAGAGACCGTCAGGATCACCTGCTCTGGGAGCAGCTACAACTATGGCCAGTGTTTGTAAAGACATTAGCACCCATCCTTCCTATCAGTGTGTGATGGTTCACCAGACTCTGAGAGTGCCCTGGGGCGCAGCAGGGATTTGGGTGTTGTGGTTTTGTGCTGTTCTATTAAGTAACGTGGGCTAAAGCTCTCTTTCCTCCTGGTGTGTGCGGAGTTGGTGTTAGGGACCTTCACATCTCGCACCGGCGCGGTTCTCCGCCCGTGGAATTCACTGACTGACCCCCATCTTCTCCCCTCTCTTCTCTCCCTCTCCAGGTTCTCTGGTCCAGGCAGCGCTGAGCCAGCCATCCTCGGTGTCAGCCAACGTGGGAGAGACCGTCAAGATCACCTGCTCTGGTGGCAGTGGCAGCTATGGCTGGTACCAGCAGAAGGTCCCTGGCACTGGCCCTGTCACTGTGATCTACCAGAATGACAAGAGACCCTCGAGCATCCCTTTGCTATTCTCCGGATCTGTATCTGGCTCCACGGGCACGTTAACCATCACTGGGGTCCCAGCCGAGGATGAGGCTGTCTATTTCTGTGGTGGCTGGGACGGCAGCAGTGCTGCTCAGCACAGTGGAGGCACCAACTCCAGCATTCTAGCTGCTCATGCTGCTGTCATTTCTCCTTGCATGGCCCTCATGCCCTGGGTTCTGTCTGTGGCTCTGGGCCCATCCATCACATCTTGGGGCCTCTGGGCACAGGGGCCACGTCCCCTGCCCCAGCAGGTCTGTGCCCCCGGGACACTGACTGACCCCCATCTTCTCCCCTCTCTTCTCTCCCTCTCCAGGTTCCCTGGTCCAGGCAGCGCTGAGCCAGCCATCCTCGGTGTCATTCAATTTGGGAGAGACTTCAGGCTCACCTGCTCTGGGGCTAGCAGCAGCTATAGCGTTGGCTGGTTCCAGCAGAAGGTCCCTGGCACTGGCCCTGTCACTGTGATCTATGATGACAGCAAGAGACCCTCGGCCATCCCTTTGCAATTCTCTGGCTCCGGGGCCACGTTAACCATCACTGGGGTCCAAGCTGTCTATTTCTGTGCTGGCTATGACAGCAGCTATGTTGGTGTAATGGAAATGACAGATTTTCAAATGAGGTGCAGAGGAAATAGAAATGGAGTTTTACTGTCCTTCTCATTGCCAAGGAGTTGTGGATGTGGGGCTGGGGCAGGTTTTTGTCTCCCCTGCATGACCATGGCTATAAAAGTCCCTCCTTTTGTGTCCTACAGCACTGGAGGTGAGCTTGCAGCTGGGGATCATTGTCCTGGTCTCTATAAACCTTGTGGTGTGGCTTTGTCCCCCATCCCACTGCCTTGCTACTGATGGCCTCATCCTGCTGCTGCTGCCAGAGCTGCCTCTGTGCTGGCATGCCTTAAGGTGCATTGGGCTCGGCTCTGCTCCCCAAATCCACTACAGGCTGTGGTTGCACCTATTCTCCTCTGACTGTGGCATTCCCCATCCCCCTGCCCAGGAAAGAGCCATCTTCCTGGAACACTGAGGGTTCCCCCCTTCTCCCCTCTCTCTTGTCCCACTCCACATTCCTGGGTCCAAGCAGGATCTTTGAGTCAGCTGTCCTTGGTGTCAGCCAAAGTGGGAGAGACCATCAGGCTCACCTGCTCCGGGGGTAGCGGTGGCTGTGGCTGGTTCCGGCAGAAAGTTCCTGGCAGTGCCCCTGTCACAGTGATCTGTGACGACTCAAAGAAACCCTCAGTTGTGCTGGAGGACATTGAAATGGCATGGCTCCTGCTAGAGAAGAGCTGTGGTGTGGCTACTTGTTCTGCCCTCAAAATGTCTTGTCCTGTGGTTGCTCAGAGGAGCTGGGACAATCCCTGTCATGATCTCTGGGCATTCTGGTCCCTGCCAGTCCCTGCCATTTCAGGGCTGATGCCCACTCATCTCTGGTGACAGCAACTGTGCCAAAGGGCCCTTTGTCTGTGTGAGATGCTCTCCCTCATGAGCATGGGCTGCCGTGGGCAGGGTGCCATGTGGAAACCCTGATGGTTGTGGCCAGGGCTGGTGGAAGCTGTGTCAGGGGTGAGAGGCAGCAAGGGCAGAGTCCTGTGCCAGGCTCTGCTCTCAGTTCCTCCAGTGCTGTCCCTGAGGCCCTTCTTGTCCCCACACGGTGTCAGTGTGGCCCCACGGCACAGTCCTGAGGCTCACGGGGCAGGCAGGAGGCAAAGGGGCTGTGGAGAGCCAGGTGCCAGGAGGTGCCAGAGGTGCCAGAGGTGCCAGAGGTGCCAGAGGTGCCAGAGGTGCCAGAGGTGCCAGAGGTGCCAGAGGTGCAGAGCAGCCCCGCAGGCTCCTTGGGCAGCTGCCGTGGGCTGTGCTGAGGGCAGGAGGCAGAGGGGCTGCCCCTGGCCAGACAAGAGTGGAGGTGCTGTGTGCTCCTGGTTGGTACAAACCCCAGCCCAGCTTCCCATGGCTGCTGCCAAGCTGCTGGAGAGCCCCAGCTCACTTCGAGTTTGGAGGAACTGGCCGCTTGATTTTCCTGACTGTTGTGGAGCCTTGAAGCTCCTGGTCTTGGTGTGGCTCCCATTCCCTTTCAAAGCTGCATTTCTCTGCTCCCCAGTTCTCTTGTGGCAATTCGGAGAGGCCCAGGGTGGTAGCCTCATTTGTAGCAGGACGTGGTTTTCCCAGCTGCTCTATCCCTGCTGGTGACCAGTGCCCAGGGATCATGGTGCCCAGGGACCAGGAGGCACCAACCAGCCCTGGGTGCTGCAGGGCAGGAGCTCCTGGTGCAGTGAGGCACTGGGCAGGAACAGGCTCGGGGAGGTCCCTTGCTGAGCTGAGAGCAATAGCAAGATCAGCCATGAAGATCACCTGCTCTGGTGGCAACGGCTGGTATGGCTGGTACCAGCAGAAGGTCCCTGGCACTGGCCCTGTCACTGTGATCTATGATAATACCAACAGACCCTCGGGCATCCCTTCGCGATTCTCCGGATCCCAGTCTGGCTCCTCGGCCACGTTAACCATCACTGGGTCCAAGCTGAGGACGAGGCTGTCTATTTCTGTGGTGGCTGGGACGGCAGCAGTGCTGCTGCACAGTGACTCACAGCAATGGGGAAGTGGTACAAAAGCCTCCCAGCTCAGCTGGCTGACCCCATCTTCTCCCCTCTCTTCTCTCCCTCTCCAGGTTCCCTGGTCCAGGCAGCGCTGAGCCAGCCATCCTCAGTGTCAGCCAACGTGGGAGAGACCGTCAAGATCACCTGCTCGGGGAGTAGCAACAGCTATGGCTGGTACCAGCAGAAGGTCCCTGGCACTGCCCCTGTCACTGTGATCTACAACGATAACCAGAGACCCTCGGGCATCCCTTCGCGATTCTCCGGCTCTGGGGGCACGTTAACCATCACTGGGGTCCAAGCCGAGGACGAGGCTGTCTATTTCTGTGGTGGTGCTGACAGCAGCAGTGATGCTGCCACGGGGGCACAGAGGATTGTTGAAGTGATACAAAAACCTTCTACATGGCAGAGTTCAGGGAGGAGTCCCTACTGTTGCAATATCACACATCAGGGTAGATGTGTGCCTTCCTGACTGAACCCATCTTCTCTCATCTCCTTCTCCAGTTCCCCTGGCCGAGGCAGTATTGCCAAGTTAGCTGTCCTTTGTGTCAGCTAACCTCAGAGAAACCAGGAAGATCAGCTGCTCTGGGCTTAGCAGTAGTTGGCCTTCTGATGGCTGGTCAAAGGAGAGGGTTCCTAGCAGTGCCCCTGTCATTAGAGCAGCAGCATCCCTCGAGCATGGCTTTGCAATTTTCCTTGTCTGTCTCCACAGCCAAAGGAGCAGCATGAAAAGGCAGAGGCAGGTCTGGGAAGGGTGGTGTGGAGACTCTGTGCAGGTGTGTGGGGCTGGGCAGGCTGGGCACTGGCCCTCGTGCTCCAGAGGCTGCAGGATGCAGAGCTTTCTGTTGTCTGTGCTGCTGCTGACAAGGGGGAGCATCGCTGGTGCTGGGGCAGTGCCTGCAGTGGGGGAGCTGGGGCAGCTCAGGGCTGGTGTGGGGCCATGGGCTTGGCTGGGGCAGCTGCAGGTGCTGAGCCCTGCACAGAAGGGAGCAGCTGGAGGAGCTGAGCTGCCCAGGGGATGCACAGTGGGTGGGTGATACCTGGGTCACAGGGCTGGTGAAGGTGGCTGCAGAGCATGCCTTGGCAAGGCAGGACAGAAAAGTGTTCCTGCCATCCCTGGACATGGATCTTGGCTAAGGTTGAGGGGCCTTTGCCCAGACACCTCGATCCAGCCAAGCGTAGTCCTGTGGCTCCAGAGACACCAGAGACACTTGTGGTGTCCTGGCATGGAGCAGGACTTGTTTTCCCAGCTGAGTGCCCAAGGGAGCAGGTGGCCTGGAGTGATCTTGCTGCAGTGCTGGGCAGGGGAGAAGGGGAGCAGTGGGACAGGAGCTGTCAGGAAATGTTGGGGCCACATTTCCATGGAGGGCCTGTGATGGGTGGGCAGGCACATAGAGGGTGTTGCGTGCCACAGCACAGCCCCATCAGCATGAGGACACGGAGCTGGTGGGACTGTGCTGTCACCTGGGCCCCTCCTCTCCTTGCAGTGCTCGCCCACAGCTCAGGTGCCATGGCCAGACTTGATGAACTTGGATGTGCCCTTTGGGCACAGGGGCTGTCCTCTGCCCAGGCAGGTCTGTGCCCCCGGGACACTGACTGACCCCCATCTTCTCCCCTCTCTTCTCTCCCTCTCCAGGTTCCCTGGTCCAGGCAGCACTGAGCCAGCCATCCTCAGTGTCAGCCAACGTGGGAGAGACGGTCAAGATCACCTGCTCGGGCCTTAGCAGCAGCTATGCTTATGCTGGCTGGTACCAGCAGAAGGTCCCTGGCACTGGCCCTGTCACTGTGATCTACTACAACGACAAGAGACCCTCGGGCATCCCTTCGCAATTCTCCGGATCCGCATCTGGCTCCACGGGCACGTTAACCATCACTGGGGTCCAAGCCGAGGACGAGGCTGTCTATTTCTGTGGTAGCTATGAAGGCAGTGGCAGCAGCAGCTATGGTGTGTCGTGACAATGAGTAACAGAAAATGAGAGAGACTCGAAAACCAGAGGAAAAGTTGTGGCCCTTCTCCCTCCTGGCAGCTCTTGGTGTAGCTGTGTCCCCCACAGCCTCTTGCTACTGATGACCATGTCCTCCTGTGCTGCCAGAGCTGCTTCTGTGCAGCAGTTCTGCAATGGGCTGGGCTCTGCTCCTGAAATGCTCCTGTGACCATGTCCCTTTCTGTTCTGTCCTTGACTGCTGGGTTCCCTCTAGCCTCTCCCAGGCAGGTCTGTGCTTTTGGGGCACTGTCTGACTCCCCTCTTCTCTCCTCTCTTCTCTCCTTCTCCACATCCCCTGGTCCAGGCAGTGCTGAGTCAGCAGCCATCCTCGGTGTCAGCCAGCGTGGGACAGACCGCCAGGATCACCTGCTCTGGGGGTAGCAGCTATAGCTATGGCTGGTACCAGCAGAAGGTCCCTGTCACTGCCCCTGTCACTGTGATCTACCGGAATGACAAGAGACCCTCGGGCATCCCTTCGCGATTCTCCGGATCCTTGTCTGGCTCCACGGGCACGTTAACCATCACTGGGGTCCAAGCCGAGGACGAGGCTGTCTATTTCTGTGGTAGCCAGGACAGCAGTGGTGGCAGCTGGTATAGTGACACAGAGAGATGTGAAAATGAGGTACAGAGGAATTAAAAATGGAGCTTCTCTGCTCTCTCTTTCACGGCTGAGCAGGGCTGTGGGCTTGAGGCAGCTTTGTGTCCCCTCTCCATGGCCATTGGCTGTGAATGGCCTCCTGCTTCCCCATGCTGTGCAGGAGGTGACTCTGGGGCTGTGCAGTGCCTGCCATTTCCTTGTCACCAGCCCCACCACCTCATGCTGCTGCCAGCCACGTCCTCTTGCTCTGCCAGGTCTCCTCATGGGGCCCCAGGGCTCAGGCCTTGGGCTCTGTGCAGGGCAGTGGTCCCTCTGTTCCCTCAGGACCTTTTGGCACAGGAGCTCCATCCTGCAGCTCAGAGAGGGCTGTCCTGGGGCACGACTGATGTCACTCTTCTCCCCTGTCCCTCTCCATATTCCCTGGTCCAGGCAGTGTCGCTGAGTCAGCTGTCCTTGGTGTCATCCAGCGTGGGAGAGTCTGTCTGAGTCACCTGCTCCAGGGGTAGCAGTGGCTATGGCTGGTACCAGCAGAAGTCCCTGTCACTGTCACTGATGACAGCACCAACAGATCCTCAGGGGTGCTGGTCCCTGCCAGTTCAGGGCTGATGCCCACTCACCTCTGGTGACAGCAACTGTGCCAAAGGGCCCTTTGTCTGTGTGAGATGCTCTCCCTCATGAGCATGGGCTGCCGTGGGCAGGGTGCCATGTGGAAACCCTGATGGTTGTGGCCAGGGCTGGTGGAAGCTGTGTCAGGGGTGAGAGGCAGCAAGGGCAGAGTCCTGTGCCAGGCTCAGCTCTCAGTTCCTCCAGTGCTGTCCCTGAGGCCCTTCTTGTCCCCACACGGTGTCAGTGTGGCCCCACGGCACAGTCCTGAGGCTCACGGGGCAGGCAGGAGGCAAAGGGGCTGTGGAGAGCCAGGTGCCAGTAGGTGCCAGCAGCTGCCAGAGGTGTCAGCAGGTGCCAGAGGTGCCAGAGGTGCCAGAGGTGCAGAGCAGCCCCGCAGGCTCCTTGGGCAGCTGCCGTGGGCTGTGCTGAGGGCAGGAGGCAGAGGGGCTGCCCCTGGCCAGACAAGAGTGGAGGTGCTGTGTGCTCCTGGTTGGTACAAACCCCAGCCCAGCTGCCCATGGCTGCTGCCAAGCTGCTGGAGAGCCCCAGCTCACTTCGAGTTTGGAGGAACTGGCAGCTTGATTTTCCTGACTGTTGTGGAGCCTTGAAGCTCCTGGTCTTGGTGTGGCTCCCATTCCCTTTTAAAGCTGCATTTCCCTGCTCAGGGTGGTAGCCTCATTTGTAGCAGGAACGTGGTGCAGCGAGGCCATGGTCCTACCGGGCTGGGAAAGGCTCGGTCTGGTCCCTGGCTGAGCTGAGAGCTCAGCAGCCATGCTGGGGAAGGAGCAGGAAACCCAGAGCAATCTTGCTCTGTTTTGGTGGGACAGAGGTGCCTGCACTGGGCAGAAGCAGCAATGGGACAGGACCTCCATGGACGTATGGTCCCCACAGTTCCCTGGAGGGCCTGTACGTGGACAGGTGAGGGCTTAAAAGCCGGTGAAGGCTCACCGGACAGCCTCATCCTTGTGTGGACATGGAGCTGGTGGGATTGAACCATGGCCTGGGCCGCTCCCCCTCTTGTAGTGCTCACCCACAGCTCAGGTGCCATGGCCAGATTCGCTGTGCCTGGATGTGCCCTTTGGGCACAGGGGCCACGTTCTGCTGCCCAGGCAGGTCTGTGCCCCCGGGACACTGAGTGACCCCATCTTCTCCCCTCTCTTCTCTCCCTCTCCAGGTTCCCTGGTCCAGGCAGCAGTGAGCCAGCCATCCTCGGTGTCAGCCAACGTGGGAGAGACCGTCAAGATCACCTGCTCTGGGAGTAGCAACAGCTATGGCTGGTACCAGCAGAAGGTCCCTGGCACTGGCCCTGTCACTGTGATCTACTTCAATGACAAGAGACCCTCGGGCATCCCTTCACGATTCTCCGGCTCTGGGGGCACGTTAACCATCACTGGGGTCCAAGCCGAGGACGAGGCTGTCTATTTCTGTGGTGCCTGGGACAGCAGTGCTGGTTGGGATTGACGCACCCTGCAGGATCATTGTCCATGAGTGCTGGGGGATGCCGTTTCTGTGGATTGACTGAGGTTTGAGGACTGCAGCTTCCAGAAGTGGTTTTGCAGATTGATAGTGCACCAGAGGCCTGTGGCTTTAGGGATTCCTGGTGGGACAAACACATCAGGTGCGACTCACCATAAATCTGGCACTTTTTCTCAGCAGGTGAAGGGGGGTATGGGAATCATCCCCTGACAAGGGAGCTGAGTGGGACATGGGGAAAAATGCACTGGCAGGATCCTGCCTTGTGAGGAGAGTCTGAATTTCATGGAGGAGCCATGGCCCAGGCAGGTGGTAGCTTAAAAGCCAGACAAGGTCCACAGCACAGTCCCACCAGTGTGAGGACATGGAGCTGGTGGGACTGCACCATGGCCGGGGCCCCTCCCCTCCTCAGTGCTCACCCACAGCTCAGGTGCCAGGCCAGACGCACTGTGCCTGGGCAGGGCTTCTGGGCACAGGGTCATGTCCTGCTGCCCTGGGAAAGCTGTCTTCCTGGGGCCCAGATTGATCTCCTTCTTCTCTCCCTCTCCAGGTTCCCTGGTCCAGGCAGCGCTGAGCCAGCCATCCTCGGTGTCAGCCAACGTGGGAGAGACCGTCAAGATCACCTGCTCTGGGGGTAGCAGCAGCTATTATGGCTGGTACCAGCAGAAGGTCCCTGGCACTGCCCCTGTCACTGTGATCTATGGTGATACCAACAGACCCTCGGGCATCCCTTCGCGATTCTCCGGATCCAAGTCTGGCTCCACGAACACGTTAACCATCACTGGGGTCCAAGCCGAGGACGAGGCTGTCTATTTCTGTGGTAGCAGGGACAGCAGCAGCTATGTTGGAAAGTGACAAAAGCAGATTTTCAAATGAGGTGCAGAGGAATTAAAACTGTATATTTTCAGTCCTTCTCATGGCCAAGTCGGTTTGTGATTATGGGACTGATACAGGTTTTTGTCTCCTCTGCACGGCCACAACTGTGAATACCCTTTTCTGTCCTAGAGACCAGGAGGTTACTTTGTGGCTGGGGACCATTGCCCTTGTCCCTACAAAACTCACAGTACAGCTGTGTTCCCCCAGCTCACTGACTCTTGCTGATGACCATGTCCTCCTGCATCTGCCAGAGCTGCTTTTCTGCTGGGATGCCTTGGCCTGGGCTCTACTCCTCAAATATGCTGGTGACCGTGTCTGGGTCCATTCTCCTCTGCCTGTGGCATTCCCTGTCCTGCTGCACAGGCAGGTCTGCTCTCTTGGGGCACTGACTGATCTTCCCCTTCTCCCCTCTCTTCCCTCCCTCTCCTGCTCCAGGCAGCATCACTGAGTAAGCTGTCCTCAGCATCAGCCAGCGTGGGAGAGACCATCAAGATCACCTGTTCTGGGGCTGGCAGCAACTGGTATGGCTGGTTCCAGCAGAAGGTTCCTGGCACTGGCCCTGTCACTGTGATCTACAGCAATGACAAGAGACCCTCGGGCATCCCTTCGCGATTCTCCGGATCCTTGTCTGGCTCCACGAACACGTTAACCATCACTGGGGTCCAAGCCGAGGACGAGGCTGTCTATTTCTGTGGTGGCATTGACGGCAGCAGTGCTGCTCAGGGTCTTGATGATGTTGGGGTAATTTTTTCACCCCTCTTGATGGCTGAACATTTCCCTGTGTGGGGAGGAGCTTCAGAGCACAGGCAGTTCCTCCGCTTGGTGCTTGCAGCTATTGTGGCTCCTTCTTTGCAGGGTCTTGTCTGCAATTCTGTCCTCATCTGGTGGCCATGGTGTGCTGAAGATGTCCCCATTGCTTTGTCATGCGTTATAACCACACAGAGCTTCTCACTGCCTGGGGAGCCTCTGCCTTGCAGTCCCTGGCTGCTGGCCTGGACGTGGTTCCTGTTGGTCCATGGGCAGGGGTGCCCCCAGCTGCCCCAGAAGCTGCGTGTCCAGCAGGCCACGTCCCCAGGCGGTCCAGACTCAGTGCCTGGGATGAGGAGTGCCCCGAGGGGCAGTGGGCAGGGAGAGAGTTCAGGCTCTGGCTACAGCAATCCGTCAGGAGTGCCTGCAGTGGGGGCTGCACCCAGGGTGTCACATGTATGTGTCTGAAGGCAGAGTTGTCCCTTTACTGTTCCCCTGTCCGGGGAAGGCTGTTCTCCTGGGCCACAGAGTGACTGCCTCTCCTCCCCTCTCTCCTCTCCCTCTCCAGGTTCCCTGCTCCAGGCAGCGCTCAGCCAGCCATCCTCGGTGTCAGCCAACGTGGGAGAGACCGTCAGGATCACCTGCTCGGGGGGTGGCAGCTACTATGGCTGGCATCAGCAGAAGGTCCCTGGCACTGCCCCTGTCACTGTGATCTATGAAAACACCAAGAGACCCTCGGGCATCCCTTCGCGATTCTCCGGATCCCAGTCTGGCTCCACGAACACGTTAACCATCACTGGGGTCCAAGCCGAGGACGAGGCTGTCTATTTCTGTGGTAGTGGTGACAGCAGCAGTGGTGGCTTTGGTGTTTAGTGACCACGAGTGGTACAAAGTGAGACTTCCAAAGACTTCCCAGGCTCCAAAACTAGAGAAAATATTGTGGACCTTCTTCCTCCTGGCTGGCTGTGGGGCAGCTTCTTGCCCCTCTCTACAGCCATGGCTGCAAATGTCCTTCTTTTGATTCTCCACAGAGAATCTGCAGGTTCTCTTGTTCTCCCCCATGTCTGAAGAGCATTGTCCTTGTCCCTAGAAAGATCAGTGTGGCTTTGTCCCCCAACCCACTGTAGCTTGCTACTGATGACCATGTCCTTCTGCTGCCTCTGTGCTGGGATGCCTTGGGCTGTTTCACTGTGATCTATAGCAGCAACCAGAGACCCTCAGACATCCCTTTGTGATTCTCCGGATCCAAGTCCAGCTCCACGGGCACGTTAACCATCACTGGGGTCCAAGCTGAGGACGAGGCTGTCTATTTCTGTGGCAACTGGGACAGCAGTGGTGCTGATGTGGGTGATGAAGCCAGAGAGTAATGGGGAAGTGAGACACAGAACCTGGTGTCGAGAGAGAAATAGAGCCATTTTTTTGCATGGCCACACAAAGCTGTGACAGTAGAATTCAGGGAGGTTCCTGTCCCCTGCCCAAGGACATGACTGTGCATGACAAGGCACAGGAGGTGACTCCTTCCCCTGTCCCTATAATAGGAGTGGCACTGCCTCATCCCCAGCCCTGTTGCCTTTTGCTTTGGGCTGCCCCCTCCTGCTGCTGCTGCTGAAGCTTCATTGCCCTGGGCCAGGCTCGGCTCTGATTCCCTCATGTTTCTGTAGCCATGACCAGGTCCCTTTCCCTCAGAGAGCAGCTCTGCTGCTGCCAGCTCTCCTTCCAGGGCCATGGGTCTCTAATCTTCCGCTCTGTCTTGAGGCTGTGTGTCCCACTGTGGCAGCAGAACCATTGGGCACAGGGGCATGGTCACACTGCCTGGGCAGGGCTGTGCTCCCTGGGCAGTGGCTGACCCCCTCTTCCTGCCTTTCACCTCTCCCTCTCCAAGCTCCCTGGTCCAGGCAGTCATCCTAGTGCCAGCCAGCCTGGGACAAACTGTCTCTGGGAGCAGCAATGAGTATGGCTGGTACCAGCAGAAGGTCCCTGGCACTGCCCCTGTCACTGTGATCTACTGGAATGACAGGAGACCCTCGGGCATCCCTTCGCGATTCTCTGGTTTTGTGTCTGGCTCCAGAGGATCACTGGTGTTCAAGCTGAGGACGAGGCTATTACTGTGGTAGCTTTGACAGCAGCAGTGCTATCTCATGGTGACACTGAGCCACAGAAAGCGAGATCGAGTGTCAAAGAGACTGGCTGTGGCACCTCATTCCACTCCTCTGGGCAGGACCACCTCTGCAGCTTTGGGACTTTTCCTTTCCCTGCCAGGTTTCCTTCCCTGTGTGTTCCTTGTCTCAGGGCTGTGACTGAGCATGATGTAGCACTGGAGCAGGTTTTCCAGAGAACCTGTGGTTGACCTATCCCTGGAAGCGTTGAAGGCAAAGTTGGATGAGGCTTTGAGCAGCCTGGTCTATTGAAAGCTTTGAAAAGCCTGGTCCCTGCCCATGGCAGGGGTGTTGAACTAGATGATCTTTAATATCCCTTCCAACTCAAACCATCCTATGCTTCTATGACTATGTCCCCAGTGATTGGGCCCTGGTGCTGCAGGAGGCCTGGCCTTGGCTCATCCCCACTGCCCAATATCCATGTGAGGGGTGGAGGAGCCTGGGACAGTGTTAGGAGCTGCAGCCTGTAGAGCTGCCCAACAGCACCTTTGCCACGTATCTGCTCCACAGTGTGTCCTGCCCAGGGCCCGGCAGCCTTGCAGCCACCCTGGCAGCTCAGGGCTGGGCGTGTGGGCATTTGCCAGGCCATGGGAGCCCTGGGTGCTCTGGCCAGGCATGGAGAGCTTCTGCCTCAGCCCACGGCTCTCACATGGCTCTGGTGTAGCTGTCCCCAGTGTCCATGTCTCTGCAGCATGACACCTTGATCTGCTGCAGGAGTAGCAGCAATGCTTATGGCTGGTTCCAGCAGAAGGTCCCTGGCACTGGCCCTGTCACTGTGATCTACGCTAATACCAACAGACCCTCGGGCATCCCTTCGCGATTCTCCGGATCCAAATCTGGCTCCACGGCCACGTTAACCATCACTGGGGTCCAAGCCGAGGACGAGGCTGTCTATTTCTGTGGCAGTGAGGACAGCAGCAGTGCTGCTGCCGCGGTGACATGCAGCAATGGGGAAGTGATGCAAAAACCTCCTGCAATTGCAGACATCAGTCAGGAGTCTCTGCTGTGCCCATTTGATGGGGGGGTCAGGTCTCCACCATGGCCCTGTCCTTGCTGCTCTACACTGAATGTGGCTGTGCCTAGCATCCCAGCTTGGCATTCCCTTAGAGCCCCAGGTCTGTGCCCATTCCCTGGCAGTTTGGGAGGGGATATACAGCACTTGGGAACATGCTCTTCTCCATGGCCACATTACCCATGGCTGGGGTCCAAGCCGAGGAGGAGGAGAAGCAGGAGAAAGCTCTCACTCTTCTGGCTGGGACACCAGTGGTGATCAGGGCTATGGTAACTCCCAGCATGGGGAAAAAGAGACACAAGCCCACTGTTGCCCCAGTGGGGCACCCTTGGGTGCTGCCTGCTGCTGCCCAGGCACAATGTGGAGCAGCATCTCTGCCTGTGTGGCAGTTTCTGCCATGGGACATGTGCTCTGCTCCAGCAGGTCCCCTCCATGCTGCTCGCAGGGACACAGCCCTGCAGCCCTGCCCTGTCCATGCCAGCCAGGCTCCCTGGTTATGGGAGTCAGGGACAGGGAGGGTCCTGGGGGAGGGGGAATTTCCTGTGGTGCAGCATCTCTTGGTCTGGGTTGGGAATGCCAAAGACAGCCCCGATCTCTGTGCTCTGAATTGGAGCAGGGCTAGCCAGGGCCTGCCCCGGCTCTGGCTGCCTCTGCTGAGCACCAGCACATTGGGCTCATGATCAGCTCATGGGGAGGCACTGCTGGAAGCTGGGGCTCGGTGCTGGCCTGCTCCCATTGTTCTGGGGTGTGAATGCTCTGGGAAGAACAACGGTCTTGGTCTTGAGTGGTGGATCTTGGTGTCAGGGGAAGAGCCAAGGCACAAAAGCAGGAGAGTAAGGAGCCTTAGGGGCCTGGAACACCCGTGGAAGGGAAAAATGCCAAAAATGAATTGGGGAATGGTGGAGCTTGGCATCGTCCCAACCCCATCACTGGGAGGTGCAGGTGCTCCTCTACGCCCTTGCCCCAGTGCCCAGCTCTCCCTTCTCCTTAGGCACTGCAGCCACTCTGCCTGGTCTGGGGCCAGGGGGTCTATGCAGGTGCGTTTCAGGCTCAGAGCTGGGAGGTGTCTCTGCTTTGTGCCTGGCGACAAGCCCTGCTCCATCTGGGGTGGTGGGGCTGGGCGTGGAGCCACGAGGGATGTGCGGAAAGAGGCGCGGGCTGGATCCGCTGTGACCGCAAGGTCAGATTTGCATGGAGGGGCTGAGTCCTGGGCGGGCGGGGGCTTAAAAGGGAGTCAGGGTCCACGGCACAGCCCCATCATTCTGGGGACACTGAGCTGGTGGGATTGCACCATGGCCTGGGTCCCTCTCCTCCTCGTGGTGCTCGCCCACAGCACAGGTGCCATGGCCAGATTCGCTCTTTGGGCACAGGGGCCACGTTCCCCTGCCCAGGCAGGTCTGTGCCCCCGGGACACTGACTGACCCCATCTTCTCCCCTCTCTTCTCTCCCTCTCCAGGTTCCCTGGTCCAGGCAGCGCTGAGCCAGCCATCCTCGGTGTCAGCCAACGTGGGAGAGACCGTCAAGATCACCTGCTCTGGTAGCAGCTATAGCTATGGCTGGTACCAGCAGAAGGTCCCTGGCACTGGCCCTGTCACTGTGATCTACTGGAATGACAAGAGACCCTCGGGCATCCCTTCGCGATTCTCCGGATCCCAGTCTGGCTCCTCGGCCACGTTAACCATCACTGGGGTCCAAGCCGAGGACGAGGCTGTCTATTTCTGTGGTAGCTATGACAGCAGCAGTGCTGCTGCACAGTGACACACAGCAGTGGGGAAGTGATACAAAAACCTCCTCCCTCAGCTATCCCTTGGTGCCCCAGGACTGTGCCCATGTCCTGTCATTTGAGGAAGTTATGATCTCACAGCAGTGCTGTCATGGCCCAGGGTGTCCCATGTATGTGCCTGCAAGCAGATTTGTCCTTTCACTGTTCCCCTGACCACAGAGGGCAATGCCCCAGGTCCCTGGCTGTTCCCCATCTTCTTTTCTCCCTCCTCTCCCTCTCCAGGTTCCCTGGTCCAGGCAGTGCTCTGTCAGCTGTACTCGGTGTCAGCCATTGTGAGACAAGCCACCAAAGTCATCTGCTCCAGGGATGGCAGCAGCTATGACCGGTACCAGCCTAAGTTTCTTGGCTGTGCCCCTGTCACTGTGATCTACTTCAATGACTTGGGAATACCAGACATCCCTTCGTGATTCTCCAGATCCCAGTGAGCACAGAAACCATCGCTGGGGTCCAAGGCAAGGTCAAGGCCTTCTGTTAACATGGTAACTATGAAATCGGCAGTGATAATGATACCAAGATGAAACAGAGCAATTGGGAAGTAGCACAAAGCCCTCCCGCCATGGCAGGGGACAGTTAGGAGTCTCTGCTGTCCCTGTTTGATGGTGGGGCAGGTCCCTGGCATGACCCGGCTCTTTTCTGCCGTGTGGTGACTGTGGCTGTTCCCAGTGTCACAGCTCCACCCCTTACAGCCCTTTCCTTGTCATTAGTGGATGAGAGCGGATAGAATAGAACTGAATAGATTGTTTCAGATGGAAGAGGCCTTCAGTGACCACACAGCCTAATTGTGTGGCCACTTCAGGAATGACCAAAATGTAGGGTATTGTCCAAGTGCCCCTATAACACTGGCAGGCCTGGGAAATCATGCAGCTCTCAGGGAAGCCTGTCCAGTGTTTGCCCACACCCTCAATAAAGAAATGCTGGGATGACCTCGCAGCAGCCCTGCCCCTGCCCAGTGCTCCAGAGCCAAGCTCCTCCTGATCTCCCTGGCTGATTCCCAGGGCCCTACTGATGCCTCTCTACCCAGCTCCCAGCCCAGCTGTGCCAAGAGCCACTGAACCATCACCACAGAGGGCTCAGCCCTCTGGAAACAGAGGAATTAAAAATGGAGCTTCTCTGCTCTCTCTTTCACGGCTGAGCAGGGCTGTGGGCTTGAGGCAGCTTTGTGTCCCCTCTCCATGGCCATTGGCTGTGAATGGCCTCCTGCTTCCCCATGCTGTGCAGGAGGTGACCCTGGGGCTGTGCAGTGCCTGCCATTTCCTTGTCACCAGCCCCACCACCTCATGCTGCTGCCAGCCACGTCCTCTTGCTCTGCCAGGTCTCCTCTTGGGGCCCCAGGGCTCAGGACTTGGGCTCTGTGCAGGGCAGTGGTCCCTCTGTTCCCTCAGGACCTTTTGGCACAGGAGCTCCATCCTGCAGCTCAGAGAGGGCTGTCCTGGGGCATGACTGATGTCACTCTTGTCCCTTCTCCCTCTCCATATTCCCTGCTCCAGGGACTGTCACTGAGTCAGCTGTCCTTGGTGTCATCCAATGTGGGAGAAACTGTCAAGATCACTTCCAGTGGCAATGCCAGTGGCAATGCCAAAAGCTACTTCAGCAACACCGTGCTGCATCCAGCACAGCCTCTGTCCTCCTCCATGCCTCTCTCCAAGAAGAAGAGCAGGACTGAAGAACTGAGCATTGTCTCTCTATTTTGTCCTTCCATGAAACTAAACTGAAACCCCATTGAAGCCTGAGACATGCTCAGAAAACAATCATCCACAATAGAGAGCACTGGTTTCAGCTAAACGCTTTGCATAGACAATTTCAGTGATTTTTTCTTTTTTGCCTGGTTTCAGGCTTTGCACCAAAGCCTAGACATTTTCAGTGATTTTTTCTTTTTTGCCTGGTTTCAGGCTTTGCACCAAAGCCTAGACCTTCCCAGAGGCAAAGAACCTCTGAAAGAGAAAGCGTCTCAAACCACAGAATCTTTGAAGGGTCACCTGTTTAATAGTGAACTATTTATATAGTTCCTGTGACTCAGGATATTCACTGAGTCTGCCTCTTTCTACAACCACTTGCACGAACCACATCATTTGAATATCTGCGAGTTCAATTTATGTTGGTACTGTTGGCATTCAGTGATCCAAACTGAGCACTGAATCTGCCGGTCTGTGGGATTGGCACCACGCGGGAAAACACTTTTCAAAGCAGCACCGAAGACTTTCCAATGGAATTTGAAGTTAATTGGTTTTAGCTGAAGCTTATTCTGGCTCACCCCTTCCCTGGCTATCGCAGCTCTCTGTAGGCATCTCCACCACTTGCCTTTCCAGATTTTTAGAGTGAATATTAATAAAAATAAGTTGCCTGCAGAGACCATCAGCTGTTAGCTCCTGTGCTGGTGGTGGGAGCTGCACTGAAAGAGCCCAGCCAGGACCAAGACCTCACAGGTACAGCTGTGCCCACACCTTGATCCTGCTGTGTCCATCAGGGCATCTCCATCCCATCACCTTCGTCCTGCTGCATCCAATGGGATATCTCCAGACCATCCTCTCCATCCTGCCACATCCATGGGACCCAAGGCTGCTCTGTCATGAGGCAGGAGGTTTTTGTACGGCCCTGGATCACTGTGTGGTGTATTCGGGTCCGGGACGATGTTGACGGTCATAGGTGAGTCGCCGCCTTCCCCTCGGTCTTTCATTCCCCACCGCAGAATTTTGACATTTGGTCGATTTTTGGTGATTTGGGGTTTTTTTCTCAGACTTGGCGCCGGGCTGGGGTCTTGCCGCCCGTTTGGGGTCAGACACTAAGCCCGGTGTCTTGGGCTCTGTCTCGTCCCTGGGGACTCTGACGACTCTGTGCGCGCCACCGAGGACTGGGGAGTGTTTTCTCAGTCGAAAAGTCTTAAAATTTGTCCAGGAAATGTGTCTGAGGTCTCAGGGGGAAGGAAACTCAGGTTTAGGTCTCTAAAAGAGGCGATTTTTGTCTTTGTCAAAGAAATTTGTCAGTCTAAGGTCTAAGTCCTCAACTCTTAGTCCTGAGGACTAAATCTCTCACCGCCGGTGAGGGGCAGGGGCTCTCTGAGGGGTCTTGTGGCCGAGGGTGTGGGTGGTGTGAAAGGACAGCCTGTCCTCACCCGTGAGCAGCACACTGTCACCCCGACTTCGTGTTAAAACAGCACATCCCTGGGATCTTAGACAAAGAATTCCAGGGGTATCTTAAAGAGCCTGTTGTCCAGGTAAGTCATGTCAAAAATGGAGATTATTGTGTTGAAAATGCTGCCAGAAATGTCGTTTGTCTGTCTTTGTCTGTAATTTTTTTAAGAATTTGGCCAAAAATCCCAAATTGAAACAAATTACTCAGGGCTAAGATCGAGAAAAAATGTTCTTTGACCATTTCTTCATCAGAAAGTATTTAATGGTGGAGTTATCCTGGTTTTCTAATGAAGATAGAGATAGAAATAGAGGTGAAGATAGAGCTAGAGACACTGCACATTGAAGGAGGCAGCAGAATCACCTCAGAAAGACCAAATATCCTTTTCCCATCTTCCTTTGGGTGATTTTTAGTGGTAATTTTTCAGAGACAAGTCATAAAATGTCTGAAAGCAGAACTGGGCAGAAAACAGGACGATTTGTCTGTGAAATTTTGATTTTTTTTTTTTTAAATTGTCTTGTAAAAGGAAAGAAATGTTTTTATGGCAAATAAATTGAGATTTAGTCATATTTTATATATATATTAAAATATATATATATAAAATATATATAATATGTATTTTATATATTATATATAAATGCATAAATATTAATGTTAAATGCATTTCATAGAATTATACATCTATTGGTATTATATGCATTACGTAAGTATCTATATTGTACGCTTTATATAGCTAATATATATTAGCTGCATATATCTCATATATAATATGTATATGCACATATATGTACATATAGTGTACATAAAACATATATATACATATGGGATGTACATATATGTCTATGTGTATTACACCCACATATATGCACATATTTTATATATATAAAAATTATACACACACACATATATGTATGTATATACATATATATGTATATATATATGTGTGTGTGTACATATTAAATAAATAAATAAATAAATAGACTAAATAAATAAATAAATACACACACACGCACACCAAGTTCAGATCCATTACAGTTATGAGTGATAAGCTCGTGGCTGTGGGGAAAGTGGGGAGTTTCTGGGCAGCGCCAGTGGGGCAGGCAGGGGCTGTGGTGGGGGACAGGGCCTTCTCTGACCCTGCACCTCTCTTCCCTCACAGGTCAGCCCAAGGCCCCTCCCACCGTCCACCTCTTCGCGCCGTCCTCCCAGGAGCTGGCAACAGGCAAAGCCACGCTGGTGTGTCTGATGGAGGACTTCTACCCGCGCTCCGTGCAGGTGGAATGGGTGGCTGACGGCAAGACCATCAGCGAAGGTGTGGAGACCAGCCAGCCCCAGCGGCAGAGCAATGACAAGTACATGGCCAGCAGCTACATGTCGCTGGACGCCAGCAAGTGGCAGAGTTACAATTCTGTCTCGTGCAAGGTCAGGCACGAGGCCGGGAATGTGGAGAAGACAGTGAACAGATCCGAGTGCTATTAAGCCCACCCTGCCAGCCATTTGCTGGCTCCCTCCCTTCTTCTCACTTCTGGGAACAGTGGCTCTCCCCACCACAGATGTCTCTCCTATGTTCCCCTGTCCCCTGCTCCTGTCCTCCTGCTCTGAGTGTCACACAAATAAACACCGACACTGAACTAGCGCTGGCTCTGCACTCCTGTCTCTGTGTCCTTCCGATGCGCCTCGTACACACACACTGCCCAGTGGCACCAGTATGGAGAGTGGGGTGGGAACACATGTATGGGTACACACACACACTCACACACTCACATTGTGGGGGCTCCATGAAGATTTGCTCAACTTGGGGACCCCAATGAAGCCACTGGAACTGCCAAGACCAGGGAATGAGCAGCCTGGGGCACGTCCTTCATAAACCCCCATTCACTCCTGGAACACATGGCCCTGGCAGTGCCATCCTTGTCCCTTGCTCATTGGCCTCTGGGTGCCAGGTGCCTTCCACACACATGTGGTCTGTGGTGGAGGCATGGCCCGCCATGCCCTTTTGCCACCAGCCCTGGCTCCATCCCCATTTCTCAGCAACCCCTGTGCTTCCCGGAATGGGGGTGTGTGTGTAGCTGCCAGTCAAGCACATGCACCAGTCTGCCCACCACACCCTGTGCCGCAGCAACATGGGCTCCTGAATGTCACATGCCCTGTCCCCATCCCCAGCACAGCCCTGGGGCAGTTTCCCTGCACCCCTGCCCATGGAAGGGCTGATGGGCACGGCTATGCTGAAAGCTCCAGAGCTCTGCTGCTGTCACCCCATCAGAGCAGCCAGGAGCCACACCAGGGACAGGGGCTGGGAGCACCCAGCCACGCTGTGTGCAGTTCTGGGGAAGGTGTCCCTCACCAGCCTCTTGGGAAAGGGGGGATGGCCCCACCACCTCCCCCAACCCAGGCTGTGCCAGTGGAGTGCATTACCCCACCAGGCTTTGGGCTGCCACGTGCTCCTGCAGGTGCCTTCTGGGGACAGAATCATAGAACCCTAGAATGGCTTGGGTTGAAAGGGACATTTAAAAGTTATCCAGTCCAAGCTTCCTGGAATCAACAGGGACATCAACCAGATCATATTGCTCAGAGCTCCTTTCAGCCTGGCCTTGAATGTTTCCAGGAATGGGACATCCACAGCTTCCCTTGGCTACCTGTGTCAGCGCCTCACCACTCTCACAGTAAAAAATGTCTTAATTTTATCTAGCCTAAATCAACCCTTCTTTAGTTAAGAAACATCATCTCTTGTCCTATCGCACCAGGGCCTGCTAAAAAGTCTATCTTCATCCCTTATATAAGCCCCTTTCAAGTACTGAAAGGCTGCTTTAAGGCCTTGCCAGAGCCTTCTCCTCTCCAGGCTGAACAGCCCTAACTCTCCCAGCTTGTCCTCATAGCAGAGATGCTCCAGTGCTCTGAGATTTTTGTGGCCTTCTCTGGACTAACCCAGACAGGTCCATGTCCTTTTTATGTTGTGGACTCCAGAGCCGGACACAGCACAGCAGGTGGAACCTCACCAGGGAGAGAATTCCCTCTCTCAACCTGCTGTCCTCACTGCTTTTGATGCAGCCCAGAACACGTTTGGCTTTTTGGGCAGCAGGTGCACATTGCCAGGCCATTATCCACTGATTCCCACAAATCCTTTGCAGTAGGACTGCAGTTCCCTCAGGTCCCAGCTGGAAAGCTCAAGCCTCAATAATTGTCAATTCCAGCAGTTGTTAAATCACAGCCTGAGCAGTGGTTGAGGCTGGAGTGAATGACAGGTAACACAGGGACCCCCATCCCAGCTGTGCTGCCAGGTTTTACCCTCAGAAATGCCACATTTTTTGGGGGGGCACTGGAGGAGGGTGGCAGGGCAATGCTTTCCACAGGGCCTGAGATTCATCTTGACATTTCCTGAGTAAAGCCCATTCCTTGGTCACCGGACACCAGCCCCAGATTTTCATGGGCTCAATTTGGGGCACAAGCTGGGGTCTTGCTTCAGCTCAAGTCCATGTGGGCAGAGCACAGGCACATCTCTGACTCACTGGGCAGGAAATCTCACTAATTATTGATTAAAAGATTTTGCTAAATCTTTTCCATAAGCAACAACTCCCAAGAAAAAAACTGATTAATTATAGATCACTGGCCCTGGTCCCTCCAGGGCTCCCATCCTCCCCCGCTGCCTGCAACTTGGCCAATTCCCAGGCAGAGCTTTACCCTTAACAAGACTTCGACAGGGCTGGAGAGCCACGGCTGGGAATCACAGAGGGATGTGGAGCCTGATCCATCCCCTGGCAGGGAGGGAAGCTGTGCCTGGGAAGAGCAATCCGGTCCTGCTCCCATGCCACCCGCACTGGGGGTGTCTGCTGGCAAATGTGCTGAGCAGAACTGAAACCTCCCTCCCCTCCCCAGCTGCAGCTCCTGCTCTCAGTCTGCTGGCTCTTGCACTGAAATTTTAACAGTCATTTATTTTCTCATTTTCCCAGATTGCAAGTAATTTTAAAATGAGGGGGATCTAATTTAGTAAATGAGATGCTTCAGGAAGGCTTTAATTAGCTGCAGAGAGAAGCAGTGGATCCCATGGAGGGTTGGGGCTTGGTGAGAGCTGCTCTCCCAGGCTGAGGCTTCCAGGTGTGGGCTTAACAAGGCTTTCAGGGGGCATTTGATAAAACCTGGGAGTGTGGACACCTTGGGCTTGGAGAGGTCACACTGCTGAGAACAAAGTGAGGGATGCAGTGATGAAGGCAAAATATTGTGGGACCACAGGAGCTCTCGCAACCCTCATCCCAAACCACTGCCACAAGCCTCGAGTGCAAAGGTCTGTCCTGGTCCTCAAACCCTCCCTAGGTCCCTTCCATGATGACCACCTCTTGCAGTGCAAACCCAAAAAGCAGCCCTGACTTGCTCGTTTTTATTGTACATCGCTGGGTGATTTCCCCAGGCCAGGCAAGCCCCAAGGTCTCATGCCAGGAGGAGGTGGGGTCTCTCTGTGAGGACGTGGCGGGAGCGGAGCGAGTGCACCTGGAGCTGATGAAACACCTCGTCTGGAGAGACATGAGCGACGTGGCACAGCCGGAGGGGAGGGACGGGTCCGCCTGCCCCCACCGCAGCTGCGAACAGCCGCGTTCCTGGAGGCAGCAGGGCTGAAACTCGAAAGCAAGAGCAGGAGCCCAGAATAGCCCCAGGCCAGGCTGAGGGGAGTGGGGCAGAGCCAGACCCTCTGGGGCAGCAGAGGGAAGATGGCAGAAGTCCCCTTGCTTTGGTCCCATAGCCGTGCCAAACCCGGGTGATACCCATGGCCTCTGCCCTGCCTGAGCCAGGGTGGTGCAGTGCCCAAGCACCTGGAGGAGCAGCTGGTGGTTCCTGCACCCCATCCTGACATTTCCCCCGCTCACATAGCCATTTTCTGTGAAGGACTTGGGAAAGGCTGTGCAGAGCCCAGATTGTGCCACGCCAGCACTGGCCCCGCTGTTTTCCCCAGCCAGCCCCACCATGCAGCTGTGCGGCTGTGGGGCATCCCCGGGCTAAATTTACTCCTCACCCACTACAGTCCCCAATCAGAAATTCGAAAGGGCAGACCAAAAAAGGAAGCGAAACTGTCTCCAGTGGGTGCTGACGTGTGAAGGCAAGTGAGCGCCACGCAGCCAAGCCCAAGTTGGCTCAGCCCTGCGATGGTGGCCAGCTCTGTGCCCCTGCCTCACTGGCCTGTCACCCTGAGAGGTCATCACCTTGTGGGGACACCAGCCCCTGAGATGGGGGAGAGGTCTAGAGGTGACCTCATGCTGCCCAAAATTGGCAGGGTGGGTGGTGGTGGACCAGGGACCCACTGCAGAGTGGTGCCGAGGCTGGTGGGACTCTGTGCCATGGCAGGGTGTGTGTCCCCAGGCTGGGGTCATTCCTCCTGCCCCTGGAGGGTCCCTGACAAGTCACCCAGCGGGGTCTTGCCTGGCAGAGTGGTCCCTGCCCTGGTGTGGGGTGTCCCAGCTGCTGCACACATGCACACACACGAGGGCTTTGAGGCCAGGGAAAATCCTGACACTGCTCACATTGTGGCCTTGTCTCCCTGTGCCACCACCACAGAGGGACCAGTCTGAGTCTCCTGCTGCTACCCTGCTGCCAGGTCATCCCGAATTTACTGTCTCATTTACTGAATTAAACTAACCAGTCCCTGCCTGCTGCCAGGCAGCCCCTTCACTGTGCTCATCCCTTGGTCTGACCTGCAGCAGGGTACAGGGGCAGCCTTCAGGCTCCCAAAATATGGGACAGATTTCCCCACGTCTGGGAAATAAAATACAGGTTATAAATCAATAAAATACAAGATATAAATTATAAAATGCAAGTTATGAATGACAAAATACTATCAAACACCCCTGGCCAGCCCTGGGTCTCAGCTGGAGACCGCCAGAGAGCACAAGACCAAGTTTTATTGCCCTGCAATTGAAAGCAAATTAAATAAAATAAATAAATGTTTGAGGCTGGCGTGGTCGAAAACACAACCAGATCACTCAAGCCCATTTGTGAAGACAAGAGCAATCATTTGCATAACTGTGTCAAAACAGCAACCGCCAGGGCATGCAGCTGGCAGGAAGGTATCCCTTGCTGGGGGTTATTTAGATGTGTATGAAACCCCACCAGAGCCTGCAGGACAGCCCAGTAAACAGCCCCAAAGACAAGTGCCCGGCCTTGTAAGCAGATTGTAAACAAGCTGAACTGACTCAAAAACAAACACCTTTCAGCTGCTTCAAAGTATTTATTATTTTAATTTTATTGTGCTAGTAAAATGTAATCCCCAACAGACCCTCAGTCTGGTCTGGGGACTCAGCAAACGCTTGTTTTCTCATATTTGAGGTAAACAGCTGCTGATCCCCAGGCAGGTGTGCTGATGGAGAAAGATTTGATCACAGGGTTGGTGCTCCCCATCTGGAGAAAAGTGGTCATTAAATTGCAGACTTTGTTGAGACTCTCAGGGTGGGATTTTTTATTTTAATGTTAAGAAATTTCTAGGCAGGGAACATAGGTGGCATGGTGACAAGAAGGCAGTGGCCCTGGTGGCTGAGAGTTGTGATGCAGATGGATGCTGGACTCCTCACCAGGCCCTCAGAAGGCAGCAGAAGCATTTGGCTCACCCTGTTAAAGAGGATTTTAATAGCCATATTTGCCTTTTTCCATCCCCACAGCCAGGGTGGGCAGTGCAGGCAACGTGAGGGGGAGTGGAGGGGAACATGGGGTGCACCCCAGGGCTGGACCCTGCACCCTGCCATGTTTAGGGACATGGTTGGACCTGGCAGTGTTAGATGAAGGCTGGACATGATGATCTTAGCTTTTCCAACTGTAAGGATTCTGGGATCCCACCCCAGCCAGTGACACCCTCACTGACACCTCCCCACCCTGTGCACACACTGCCAGCCCTGCGCCAGAGCCACAGCCCTCTCCCCTTCTTCTGCAGCCACTGCAGGGAAAAACACCAGGTTTAAGCACTCCTGCCACGTTTTGGGCACTTTTGGCCAAAGCCCTGGGCTGGCTGTGGGCAGGGGGTGCTGATGCACATCACAGCCCCCCAGCTGAACCGGTGCTCAGGGGCAGCTGTTTCAACCACAGCCCTGCAGCTGGGGAATAGCCCTTGTTAAAATTACAGCCCGCCAAAACCAAGAGCCTGCCAAAACCAAGAGCGCGCCAAAACCAAGAGCGCGCTTCGGCCAAACACCAGCTGGGAGCCAGGAATAGCCCCGGCCTCGCCACGCTCTGCTGCCTTGGCACAAACTTTCCAGCACGTGGCACCCCGATGCTATGCCGCCAGCAGGGCAAGAGTGGGAAAAGCTGGTGTTTGGCCCTGTTTCAGTAATGCCTCATGGGAGGCAGGTGCATTTCCATGTTCTCTTCCCAGGCAGCCCAGCACTCCTGGCAGAGGCAGAGCACCTCCCCAGGTTTCGGATCCCAGCAGGGCTGCCCAGTGTGTGCTGAGCCTTTGGGGTGGTTTTGGTGCCCAGCTGTACAGAGAGGTTCGGGTGCCAGACCCTGTCTGATGCCACCACTGTCCTCCGCTGGGGACACCATGGCTGGCTCCCGGGTGATGGGGACCCTGTGGGGTGCCTGCTCCAAGGGCTACTGCCCAGCATTTTGGTCCCCAATGCCCCTGGAGAGCCACAGCCTGTGCCCTCCATGGTCCCCCGGGCAGGCTCTTGGCTCCACCACCTCGGTGCCCTCACACCCTGGCCTGGAACTGGAGTGGGCTGGGGGCCTGCAGCCCCATGGAGCTCACCATGGCCAACTGAGCCCCCCGATTTCACCAGCTGGGGCTGGGACCACCCTGGGCATGTCCATGGGGCAGCTCTCCTGCAGCTTATGGGCACAAGGGGCTGGGCAGTGCAGCTGGGAATGGTGGGACATGGACAGACATGACGGCATGGACAGCATGGAGGACATGGGAACATGGAGGGGCATGGGACACGGGGGGGACATGATGGGACATGGGAGAAACAGAGGGCACAGTAGGGGGGTGGTAGGGCACAGGGAACATGGGGACAGAGGTCAGGGGACACTGAGCTCAGGGGCATGAAGACACAGGGTACAATGGCATTGGGACGTGAGGGACAGTGGCAAAAGGCCACAGGAGCCATTTGCATGGGGGACACAGGGGCTGGGGGCATGGAGGTGCAAGGAACAGTGGTATGAGGACACAAAGGACAGTAGCAGGAGAACATGGGCCACAGGGGCATGACGACATGGGTGACAGTGACATGGAGACAGTGGCATGAGGACACAAGGGACAGGAACACAAGGAACAGAGGCAGAGGGGGAGAGTGAAGGCGGGCACGAGGGCAGATGGGGCACAGGACGCGGGGGACAGGACCTGAGGCCATGAGGGAAAGGCCGTGCGGGGGGCGCCCCCTGGCGGCGGCCAAGCCTGCGCGGCGCCGCTCCGTGCGCGTGCCCGCGGCGCCCCCGCGTGTCCGGGGGTGACAGAGCCACAGAGCCACAGGGCCACAGAGCCACAGAGCCACAGAGCCACAGGGCCACAGAGCCACAGGGCCACAGAGCCACAGGGCCACAGAGCCGTGGAGCCACAGAGCCACAGAGCCACAGAGCCACAGGGCCACAGAGCCACAGGGCCACAGGGCCACAGAGCCACAGGGCCACAGAGCCACAGAGCCACAGGGCCACAGAGCCACAGGGCCACAGAGCCACAGGGCCACAGAGCCGTGGAGCCACAGAGCCACAGAGCCACAGAGCCACAGGGCCACAGAGCCACAGGGCCACAGGGCCACAGAGCCACAGGGCCACAGAGCCACAGAGCCACAGGGCCACAGAGCCACAGGGCCACAGGGCCACAGAGCCACAGGGCCACAGAGCCACAGGGCCACAGGGCCACAGAGCCACAGAGCCACAGAGCCACAGAGCCACAGGGCCACAGAGCCACAGAGCCATAGAGCCACAGCCCCCGGCGTGGCCATCGGGGGGTCTGCCATGGAACCCCTCCAGCCACGGACAGCCTCCTGCAGCAGCAGCCTTCCCACGGGAGCCCCGTGCGGGGGGCGCCCGGGACCCTGCACCCACCCCTGGGGCTGGGGGCTGGAGCGCTGCGCTGTCGGTGGTTCCCTCCAGAAAGGACGAAAAACCTCAGCCTGCCCCGCTCTTCTCCCAGATAACGACCTGTGCTCTTCACCCGTAATTCAGGAGATGGGAACATGCCTGGAGCTCCAGCACATTAATTATGAACCACCCCAGTCGCACAGCCCTGCCCCGGCAGCGCCGGCAGCTGCAGTTATTCCTGCCAGCACAAAATGAGCTCCATGGAAAGATCCCTGTGTCCTGCACAAGGGCACTGCAGGTGCTGTGTTCCCAGTGACACCCCCACCCCTCCACCAGCCAGCCCCAACCTTGGGGAAAGCAACAGGGCAGCGTCTGCAGCACAGGGACCGCATGGATCCTCAGCAGGGCCGGGATTTGGCTCTTTCCTGCCCACCTGCACCACCACCATGCAGGGGATATCCCTGAATGCCACCCAGACACCATCCCACAGCTCCCTCCTCACTGGCCCCGCAGTGCCATGCTGGGCACCTGCCACAGATACCGAAGGGACACAGAGACAGCAACAAAGAGGCATCAACCCATAGCCTGGTGAGGACCTTGGCTTTATTCTGTTCCTTGGCTTTATGCCCCACAGTGTCCCCCTCCCAGCAGCTCCCAGCACCCGGCTGCAGGGGCATCCCAGGACAGCTCCAGGCTTGCAGACATCCTCCTCTGCAGAGATCCAGGTTCACAAAACCTTCACCCAGCCAAGGTTTCAACATGCTTTTTTTTGTTGTTTCCCATTTCCCATGAACAAGATGCATCACCTCTGTCTCCACTGCAGCAGGGCCAGACCCTATGGGGCTGGCAAGAAGAGGCTGAGCAGGGCCAGGAGGAGCAGGGGCGAGAGGAGCAGGTGCTGGCCCCCGTGCAGGGACCCACTGCTGGCTGTGGCCCCCCGGGAGGCAAAGATCCTCCGGCTGCGGAGGGGCTGCGGTGGGCGGAAGTTGTTGATCATTTTTAGGAGCGTGGATCCCTCGAGTGGGAAGTGGAGGGTGCTGACAAATGCCTTCAGCTGCACAGGAAGAGAGGGAGGGTGGGAAGCTGCATTGCCGGGCACCCCAAGCCCTGCCCACTGTCATTCATACAGGGGGTGTCCTGCCAGCACCCCCCTTGCTCTCCTGAAGCCAGACCATGGGTAAGCACAGAGCCAGGTCCTTACAAGGATCAGGTCTTGAGTTCTAAAGGAGCTAATTGTGTTTTGGTGCCAACAGTGAGCACTTAAAGAATGGCTGGCCCATGACTCCCTCAAGAAGACACATCTACTGAGATGCTTGGGCAGCAGAGGAGAACTGCATCCATTCATCCATCCATCCATCCATCCATCTATCCATCCATCCATCCATCCATCCATCCGTCTCTTAGGAGCCTCTACTGAGCTTCAATGGATTCACTCCCATTTCTCTTTCTGAATGCTAAGGTTGGGCGGGAGAGGGCTATGGATGGGATTTCTCCCCACTGGCAGGTGGCCACATCTCCATTACTTAACCTTCATAAAATTAATTAAATGCCAAGTTGCCAGGAGCATTATTACAGAGATGACTTTCCCTGTGCTCTTGCTCAAGGGTCAGAAAGGACAAGGGGAGAGGTCACCCTGGGGATCCAGCCTTTTGGGTGCTGGAGCGTGGGGCTGTTCATGCCAGTACCTGCTCCCGGCCAATCTCCACTGGCTCCTCAAAAACAGTCCAGACGACGGCCTCGCTGCAGTCAGGGGTGGTGAGGGAGCCCTGGTAGCGATAGTAGCCGGAGAGCAGGCCGACACGCGGCAGCAGCGTGCTCAGGCGGAAGGTGGAGGCCAAATCCACCGAGTCCCCTGTGGGGCAAGACATGGGCACTCAGCCTGTCCCCTGTAGTGGGGACAGCAGGGCCCCCCATTTCCCTGCAGCCAGATGAACCCACAGATTGACCCCCACCCAACCCACCGGGGTGCATCCCTGCCCTCCCACACCAGGGTCTCCTCTTTCCTGCCCTGCCCCAATGAGGAGGCAACTCACCAGCACGGGAGACATTCCTCAGCCCCGCCACGATGGTGTTGTAGTTGGTGTTGGGGGTTTCAGAGACCTGTGCACAGCAAGAATAAGTGGTTGAAGTCAGGCAGAGCCTGGACAGGGCAGAGCTGGGTCATCCTGTCCTGCCAAGCAACCACAGGCTGAGCCAGCCCTGCCCCACACTGTTGCAGAGCAGTGGGGAAGGGTTCCCAGCCCTCTTGCACTGTCAGTGGGTCCCCCAGCCTCTCCTGGCCTCGACCCAGCCTTCCTGCCCCTTCCTGCTCCCTCCTGTACACCACCAGCTCCTGCAGACCCACCTGGAAGAAGAAGCCGAGGACAGCCAGCCCATTGGGATGCCCCTTGGCCTCTGCCAGTGTCTGGTACTTGACATTCATGTGGACGATGTGCATCTGAGGAAAGCACAGAAGAGCCAGGCATGGACAACTGCCCCTGGCCAACATCCTGGCAGCAGGACATTCTCCTGTGGATCCTTCCAGCCAGCTTGGGGTGGCTGGACACTGAGTCAGCCTCTCCCAGCAAAGCCCTCTTGGTCCCATTGGCACTTCTGTGGGGTGGCTGCTCGGAGGATCAAAGCACCCCAACGAAGCAAGCATCCTTTGAGGGGTGTGCAAAAGGGGGCCAGCAGTCCCGGGGTGCTCGCCAGACACAGAACATAAATTCTGCTTTCCTCTGGCAGATAATGAATATTTTAGAGGCGCAGAGCCTCTTTCATCCAGAAGGATCTCGATGTGCTTGGCACAGCACGCTCCTGCTGCTCTCGCTTGCATTCACCAGCTCAGTGTGTGGTCCTAGCAGGGCACAGAGCCCCCCAAAACCTGCTGAGGGCCTCGGATGAAGCAGCTTGGCCCATGCACAGTAAAGAAACACCTCAAGTCTCAGATCAGCTGCCTTTTCACCACCCAGGTGCTTGTGCAGGCGCATGGTCCAACCCACCAGTGCAGTGTCACAGAGTCCAGCCACCTGCTGCATGACAGCTTTGGGGTACCCCAGCATCACCCTTCCCACCACACCCAGGGCTTGGGCGACCCAGAAAGTGATGGAGGCTTTTTCTCACATACCTCCATGGGGAGCTGGCGCCCATCAAGGGTGTGCTCAGAGCCATTCCCAGATGGGCTGCCCCAGTGGAAGTGGAGCTGGATCGCACGGTACTTGCCAGGGAGGCCCCCACCACTGATGGTGATGTGCTCAGAGGCCGACTCACTCTCCAGGTTCAGCATCACTGCAAGGGCAGCATGACAGTGTGAGGAGGGGGGAACAGCCTTGGCACAGCTCCTGCTCCCACAGCTTCATCCCAGCACTAATGGGAATGCACCAGGCAGGAGGTGCATGGGATCCTGTGGCACCCAGGAGTGGCTCCAGAGCCAAGCCCAGTCGGGATGGTGACTGGGGAGCTGGGACAGGGGAAGGTGCCTGGCTTCAGCACGCACCTGTGTGCCCGTTGTTTGTCAGCCTCCACTTGCCAGGCGGAGCTTGCTCATAACCCTCGAAGAAGATGTCCCCGAGGCCACCATCCCGCTGCAGCCGGCGCCTGTCGATGTTCACAGGGGACTGCTTGTCGCCACCGCACGTGGCTTTCAGCTCCTTCCAGTGGCTGGGCCCTGCGGAGGAGAAGCAGGGGCACCACGGGCAGCCACCGAGCCACTGCTGTCCCCAGGGGGAGACACAAGGCCACGGGTGGCTGTGTCCCCAACCAGCCCTGCTGTCCCTACCAGTCCGGCCGAGCTCTTTTGCATCCCATGGGAACTGCTCTCCTGCCCGGCTAAATTTCCTTCCTATTGATGAGCAGGGGCTTATTGCAGCCTCATCCATAATTCAGCAGGATTTCCTCAAGGGGCCGGGAGCTATATTTAGCCTGGCAGGAGCGTCCACATTGGCGCTGGTGAAGGGCAGGCTTTTCTCCCTGCCCCTTCTGCCCGTTCCTGGGTTTTAGCATGTTTAACCTACTCACGCTGGTTCTGTCCAGCTGTGACAGGTGACAGTGCAACCTGGCCACACAACTCATCCTGGGGCAAATCCTACACAGGTTCCAGTGTGACCACATGATGCCCATCAGCATCCTCTGGCATGGGGGGGGGGTCACCACGGCAGGGACTGGATGAGCCCACAGCAGTGCTGGCAGCTGACTGGACCCCCTGAAACCCCACATTGCTGCTTGGGGGCTGTGAGCAGAGTACCCACGGCTTCCACCACGGCCAGATCACACAACCAACCCCTGTATGTGTCTTGTTCCCATCACCCTGTCATCATCTCTTCTTGCAGCACTTGTTGCAGCCCACAGCTGTAGGATGCAGCCAGCCAGCCACCCTGATGGTCACTTGTCCAGGGTGGCTGCCGTGGCACTCCTCTCCTTTTCCCGGTGCAGCCCAGGGTAGAAGTGTCAGCACTGGGCACTGCCAGTGTCTGGGCTCAGTCCCGAATGAGGAGCAGGACCTCAGTGTTTCCAGCCGTCCTCCCAGGGCATCTCCGTTCCCAGGGGAGCTCAGCACATCCCTGTGCAGGCACTGTTGGCTCTTCTCACACACACACACACATTATGGCTGGGCTGCCTTTGCCAACAGCCAGGCTTTGGGGAACTGTTCCCCCAGCAGTGCCCCATGGTTCAGCTCTGACCTTTACCTTCCTCTTGGGCAGAAAAAACCACAGACACTTGTGGGCTGAATCCCACCTCCTGCCTGCCTGGGCTCAGTCCTTACCCTTTATATTCTCTCATTACTTCAGGCAACTTTTTGCCTCGAAGCCCTTAGAGCTGCAGCCTGGCTGTGCCACCATCCCACCAGGTTCCTGGCACAGTGTAAATGGGTGGCCCCACGGATTAGCAGGTGCCTTCATTAAGGGGCCATTCCGTAAGGCTCTGCTGTGGGCACACAGCCGGCTCCACACTGCTCCAGCCGCTTCCCACCGGCCCCTCTCCCCCTGCCAAAACCTGCCCTCGCCGCCAGCCCGGCAGCGTTGAACCGGGTGAGACCGAACCTCGCTCCGACAGGGATGAGCGGAGCCCAGCAATCCACAAGCCACAGGGCATGTAAACCCAGGAGCTATAAAACAGTTGGACCGTAACAGCTGATTAAATGCTTGATGATCTTTAATTAACCTTTTACAAGCTATTTGTAATTTGTCTTCATATGTTTTGAGACAAAGTGCCCCCAGCCACACTTCCCTCCCCAGGCAGGCAGGCAGGTAGGCAGGGCTGCTGCCTGCTCAAAGGGAGCTGTCCCTCCTCAGTTGGGCCCCTAGGCCCCCAATCCCCCTTGCTACCTGCACTGCACAGGGTTTCTAATAGCATATTTTAAAACCTGGACTTAATTTTTTTCAGGTGGAAGGGGGAAAGCTGGTGCTGCCCCAGGAGCACCCAGACCTGGGTGAGGTGAGTGGTGGGGCTGAGTGGCTCCAAGGGGCTCAGGTGTTTGTCAAGTCTCTACAGCAGCACCCCGAAAGTGAAGCTCCTCTAACCATTCCCACTTTGGTGTGATATGGGGGGATTTGCCCTTTTCCATGCCGTGCTCCCCACTGGGTCTTGCTGTTGCTGCCTGCAGTGCCCTCGGCCAGGCACTCTGGAGAGACACGAGGGTCTGAGCCCTGCGCAGCCCCGACACCCCACACCTGGCACCACTCACCGCATCGGGGGTCCTGGGAGTCGTAACACCACTGCCCTGCAGGAAAAAAGAGAGCTATGGGCAGGAGATGGAGACACGCACTCCTCCCCAAACCCACCTACAGCCGTGCCCAGCCCCCCAACAATGAGGACATCCCTCAGTGCAGCCTGGGGTCCCGCCAACACTTGTGTTCATCACGGTTATTTTTGGCGCTGGTGTTTTCACACCCTCCCTGCCTCCCCCAGACGCTCCACAGGGAAACCTCCCTCAGTATCGCTGCTCCAAGGCAGCCAAACCTCTCTGCTCACTGTGCTCCTTCCCCAGCTCCTGTGGGGCCATCCCCCCTCACCCATCCTGGGCAGCCAAGGCAGCCCCTCACCCCACAGCAGATGCCTTGCACCCCCAGCAGGCGCGGGCGAGCGGGAGCCGAGGGGAGCTGCCGCAGCCCTCGCCGGTGTCCCCGCGGCCCCCGCGGGTGGGCTGGCAGCGGCAGCAGGCGGCTGCTGGGGGCTGCAGCGGGCAGGCGGTGGGCAGCCCCGAGCCCACGCTGTGGGGATGGTGCTTGGTCCCCTCACTCAGGGCCACCTCAGCCGGAGCTGCCGAACTCCCACCAGCGCTCGGGGGCTGCCCGCGCTCGGGGGCTGTGGGGCTCGGTGAGGAGTGCTGGTGCAGCAGGTGCGGGGACACCGAGGGGATGCCGACAAAGCTGGCGCCCTGATCCTGCTCTGCTGCTCTGTCTGTACATCCACCCAGGGCCATCAGCTCTGCAGAGGGAGCTGGGGGTGCATCCCTTCCCTCCTCAGCTCCCCGCTCTTCTCCTGGCAGCAGGCACAGAGCAACCTGGTGCTGCCCGGGGCCAACCCACGTGAACGGTCCCCGCTGATGGCCGAGGGGCCATGCCAGCGGGCCGGCTGCGGGCGAGCCAAGCCACGCTCTCATGCCAGCCACAGCCGCTCGGACCAGCAGGACAAAGGCAGCCCTGCCTGCCTCCACCTGTGCTGTTCAAGGCCCAGCCTGCGGCACTGCATCCAAAGTCTCACTACGGTGGTACACCAGGAGACACGAGCCCCAGAGGAGAACTGGGAGTGGGACAGTGCAGACAGGATTCGGACGGCCCCTGGAGTGGGGATTTTGGGGTCCAGGGGAAGCAGAACTCCTGGAAAATCCTCAGACTTGCACGCAACATCCCTCGAGCATCCTCCGGCAGGAGCCAAGGTAGCGCTGGGCACCCCCAGCCTGGCCCGGATGCAGGTGAGCACCCAGCGCCTCGGCCCGGGACGGCAGCGCCCGTTCGCCCGCAGGTTTCATCCTCATTGGTGTTTCTTTGTGGTGCAGGTCTGTCGGGCGGATGGGCTGAAGCCCAAGACCCCAGTGTCCCAAGGGGACCCTGGTCCGGCCACCTGCTGTCAGCACGGACAGCCCCGGGTGGGCTGAGACGTCCCCAGCCCGGCTCGGGACGTCCAGCAGCGGGAAGCAGGGTGGTAGGAGGGCAGGAGAGGGCTCCTGGGGCAGACTAGGTCCCCCGGTCCCTGTTCCAAACCCCTCAGCCCGCATCATCCCTCGACACGTGGGAAGGGAATGGAATAAGCGGTGCCCCCCAGGCCCCCCAACCCCGCGCCCCCATCCTCTCCACCCGCGGGACCCCCGGCCCCGCCGCCCCGGGCGCAGCTCACCTCCCGCGGCCGCTCGTACGACGAGGGGCAGTGTCAGGAAAGTTATGCCGAGCCCGGTGGGGCCCATGGCGGCGGGGGCAGCGGGGGGACCCCCGCACCGCCCCGTCCCGTCCCGTCCCTCCGCAGTGCGCCCGGCGCTGGGCTGGGGCGGGCGGCAGCGCTGGCAGCGCCCGCAGCCCGGGAGATGCTCGGCTCCAGCCTGGGCTCTGCTCTTACATATTCATCACCCGGGCTGAGTTTTTAACTCCTCGGCTGCTAGGAGGGAGCGGGGAGAGCCCGGCCCCCGGCCAGCCCCCCGCGCCCGCCGGGTCCCTGCCCGCGGTGACAAGGACAGGCGGGGAGCGGGGGCTGGCGGAGCCCACGGGTGCCGTGCTCTCCGCCCCGCTCCCTGCCCGGTACCGTCCCGCTCTCCATCCCCAAAGCTGGAGGACGGCAGCATCCCCGCTGTGCCCCATCCCGCCCCCGCACAGTGTGTGGGACTACAGATGGACTTCAGGGGCCTGCCAGGAGGCAGAACGGGCGGGGGACAGCAGCTTTGGCCCATCCCCGCCCCATTCGCTGCAGACACCGGCTGTGGGACAAATTCTCCCCCCAGCTTTGGCAGCTCCCCAGCCAGCAGCGGGTCCGGCATGGCCCATGTCTGAGCGTGGTGGTTCCCACCTGATGAGGGGCAGGCGGTGCCATGGGGACCCACAGACCAAACCCAGCTCATGCCTGCAAGCAGAGGCCCCTCCCTGGGCAAAGTGCAGTGAGCACCTCCCGGAGCCCCATCCTCGGGGTCCAGGTGGCCTCCACAGCCACACTGTAGGGGACCCTCAGTCCCTGCAGTCACCAAGGAGCCGCACAGGGCTGGGGCAGGATTCAGCCCTTTCCTCTCCAGCAGGCACAAGGCTGCACTGGCTGAGCCTCTCATAGCCACAGGGCACAGGCTGGCCAGTGCAGGGGGCAGTGCTGGGGCACAGGCCTTGCGCACCCACCTGAGCAGCACTGGAGCCCAGCGCAGGCATCCCGTGCTGGTGGACGCAGCTGTTCAGCTCCTCAGCACAGAGTGAGCATATGCCATCCCATTGCACCTGTCCAGGCAGGTCCCACAGGAGCCAGGATCGCAGCAGGTAGGTAGGATGGGGTGAGAACACAGGAGCATGGTGTTATCAGGTTCTCCTAAAATACCTGCGCCATCCTCAGGCAGCAGAGGAAAGGAGGCCAAGGGGCGCAGCCCGCACTTCCCCTCACCGGCACTTGGCCCTGGCCGGGAGCACTGGCGAGTCGCTGCCAGGATGAACAAACCCGGCAGCAGCACAAGGGCAGGGGGAAGCAGCTTCCTGCTGCCGGCTTGGCCAGGGAAGGGCTCTGGCTCAGCAGAGCTGTTTGGCTGCCATGTGCTACAAGGGGCTCATCCTCAGCAGAGATTCTTTGGGACACCTTCTTCCCCCCCAGGCAGCACCAGCCCCACCAGTTGCCTGGGCAGCACCGAGCCGCGTTTGGGCTCCAGTGTGGGGCACACAGGAGGGTGGCAGCACAGGTGTCCCCTGTACTGCTCTGGATCTGCGCCATGGCTGACACTTGGCCCCTGCTCCAGGGATGAGGTAGTCTGCAGAGGGCTGCGGTCATCCTTCCGGACAGAGCCGCAAAGGGCGGGCAGGTGAGGCAGAGGGTCACACCAGCTCTGCAGCCTGCTGCCGATTGCTGTCGGGAAAGAGAGGAGCTGTTCCTGCACTCATGGCACCAAGACCTCTCTTGGAGACATGAGCCCACCAACTGACACCTCTTCCCACCCACCCATAGCAGGACAGCCCACATTGCCAGGCAGTGGGGGAGAAGCCCAAGATTCTTGGGGTCAAAAGATGAGACCCACTGCCCCGAGGACACTTTTTTCGGTTTTCAGGCTTCTCTAGGGGGGCAAGAGCAGAGTGTGGGGCTCAGCACTGCCCCAACAAAAAGCAGGAGCAGAGTGAGGAAGCAGAAGGATCTACAAGGCATGTGGAAAGGCAGTGGCAGCACTGCTGCACTGTGCCATATCCTACTCGCACCTACCCCCACTGCCCTGCTCCCTAGGGTGCATGGCTGGCTGCTGGCACCCGTGCCAGGCAGGAGCAACCTCCAGTTTCTATAGGAACCAGATCAAGCCTTGAAGTTGCCAGCCTTGCTGCTGTGGTGGTGGGGGTGAGCTCACAGCTGATCCTGCAGCTCTGTGCTGTTCTCACAGGGAGACACCACGTCCATCAGCCTGCTGCCACAGAGCCAGGAGGCGGCGAGGTCCCCGCAGACACGCATAGTCACAGCATCAAGGGCAAGAGCCATGAGCAGGGGAAAGATACCACTGACAGATAAAAATAGTTACTTAAGCTGCAGCCATCGATTGGACGTGGGCACGGTGCCACCCTAGTGGGAACCCCCACCACATGCACCGTCAGCATGCCCTGCACCAGCACACAGCAGAGGTGCCAACAGCTCCTGGAGGTAAATCCTGCACTGCCACCAGGGAGCCTGGCCGGGGACCCGGGCTGACAGGGACAAGACCAAGACTCGAGCCGCCAGAGTGTGGCTCACATCACCCAGGGATGGGTACACGGAGAGATGCAGGCATCAAGAGAGGCGAAGTTCACGGGTGGTAAATACTCTGATCTTTGATCCCATAATAAGCTGGTGCTAGGACCGGAATAAAGCCGAGAGCGGGGCAGGGAGGGCAGCAGGAGCTGGCCCCGGCGCCGGCACAAAGGAGGCACTGTGGCCGGCAGATGCGCGCTGGCCACACGCGGCTGCACAGCCCCTTCATTCATGCCAGGCTCCCACCGCCGCCGGGGACAGCGACATCGCCCCCCCCACGGCCTGGCACCCCCGGGGTCACTGCCAGCACACGGCCCCGGCGCGTGTCTGACACGCTGCCGCGCCCTGGCGCTCGCCCAGGGGCTGAGTGCCCCGGACACGCCGTGCTGAGCACAGCTGCTCATCACCCTCTCAGAAAAATGCATTTTGAGCTCAGAGCTGACAGCAGGAGGCTGCCCAGCAGTGCCCTGCCACAGCAGCCGAGGGTCAACACCGACAGCTGCCCGCGCACGCGTGTCCCCGGGCCGGGGTGGGGAGCCCCGAGAGCCGTGGCTGTGCTTCGGGCAATCCATGCTTCTCCCAACAGGAACTGCGCTGTCCCACGCAAGGGGCAGGAGGGAGGGGCAAGTTGTACCTGCACAGGATCTCACAGCACCAGCAGAGCCCCACGGGGGCCAGGCCAGACTGAGCCCCTCCAAGAGCTCGTGACATGGGGCAGCTGCTACGGAGAGATGCTTGTGCCTCCGAGAGCAGCAGCGGAGGAAGGGCTGCTTCGGCCTCAGCTGAGCCCGCATCCCCCGGCTGGAGCCGACATGGAGCTCTGGAGCTGTGCCGGTTCGGGTCCATGGAGGCGGCTGCGGTGGCAGCTGCCCTCTGCAGGCACAGGAACGGGGCAGCGGAGCCCTGCCCGGCCCCACAGTGACAATGACAGAGCCCGCTGGACGCCTTCCAGCAATGAACGCTGAAAGGGCACGGCCCAGCCCCGCAGCACTCCGGGCAAACACTGCGAGCCCGGCGGCTCCGGGAAGAACAGGGAGCTGCGAGTCTCAACCACCCTCTCCACCTCCCGGCCTCAGCAACCTGCCCCTGGACTTCCCATGGGTTTGGAGAGGGCAGCAGGAATATGCTGCACTTCATTTTCTTGGGTATAAACCTAAGACTTTCCTAAAATTACACTAATACAGGTAAATCCCACCAGAATTTGTACACACAGGAACTCTGGCAGCCTACCTGCCCAAAGTTAAATGCATCTATTGATCTTTTTGCAAGATCACAGCTCAGAAGAGTGATTTAACAAAACCCTCCTTCGCAACACTGGGGAACCACATCGACGCAAAAATCAGGAGACATTGGAACATGACATTTCTCTTACAGAACACAATTTATTTGGCATTTGGATGAAATGTTTCTCACAGCATCTTGAAAAAAAAAAAAAAAGATTAGTGCCAACCCCAAAGAAGTTAAAACAAAAAACCAGTGTCACAGGGACTCCATTATTATAGTATCAAATTTAAATTCTACATGGTATTTCACAGAATATCAAAATCTTTTATACACTGCCACAGTTAAGTCCAGTCACAAACCAACTACAGAGGAGAAGCCTGCAAGTGCAGCGCTGGCTAAAATGATTTTCCAGAGGAAGGTAAAAAGCAGTCTCATTCTCTCGCAGCCTCCCAGGCACCCTCAGCCCAATACACAGGGATGGTGCAGCACAGTCACCTCTGCTGGCATCAACCCTGACCCCCTCAACACTCAAGGGGCACATACTGGAAAATTAAAGCTACGTGGTACCGGAGCAGGCAGGCAATGCTGACTGTTGTTACAGGGGGAAGCGCATCTTCATCACTGAAAGCATCTATTCCAAGGAAACACCTATTTCTTTTGGGACTGGGGAACATCAGAAGCAAACATATGAACTTTGATTCACCTCCTCTACACTCAACTGCTCTAATTTCATGGTCCAGCTCCCAACTTGCAAGGGAAATTTAAAAGAAATTTCTGTATATTACTTGTTCCTTAGCTAGGGAGAAAAAAGACATTTCAGCAACTGAAAAAAGGAGATGCACGTTATGGATTGTACGAGGCAACATTAAAACATCAGTGTTTTGCCACTGAGAAGTCACATCTGAAAGATAAAAACATCCTTAGTACCAACTTCGAATTTATTTAACATGGAGTGGGAAAATAATGGTAATAATTATTGGTCACAAAATGTTTTCGCCCCAAGTACTGAAACAGGCCATTACCCCATGACGCCTATGGAAGCAGAACACCCACCAACTGGAAGACTCAGCCTTCAGAAAAAAATGTCCACCTACTTCATTCTTTTTCTAGATCAGTGTCCTGCTGTCCATGGCTAAAGGAACAGTCTGAGGCTCAAACTAAACAGGACTGAACATTATACAGATGAGCTCCTTGCACACCTGAATGACAGTGCTGATCCAGGAGAGAACAGAACCCACTGCCTCTGTAACGTTTTAGCTCCGCAGCTCACCTAGTGGAGTCAGAGGCTGCTGTGAGACTCTGCATGGGCATCACTGACAAACCAGTGTCTGGGGCTGCTCTGAGGGAACAGCAGAGACCCCAATATGGCACCATAGTACGGGGAAGCTGAGGAGCAGCTTTGTCCGAGGCCACAACGGGACAAGACCAGCCCTGCATGGAACCTAGCGCTGGGACTCTACATCGACTGCAGTCAGGGACATCCCAAGAAAAACACACCCGGGGCTCACACATGCTGCTGGAAACCACGTGGCAATGCCATCTCCCTGCTGGGGCTGCAGGGACACTTAGGATGCATCAGTTGTTAAGAAAACATCCAGAGATGTGCATGGCAGTGGAGAAATATCAATGCAGAAAGTAACCCCAAAGATCTCATCAATCTAATGGCAATCAAACCAGAGAGGTTTTCCTTGGGCAAGCATCAACCCTCTGTAATTAGTGCTTGCCAAGGGCAAGGAAGGTTTGCTGAGGAGTCCACTGCTGTCAAGAAAACTTAACTCTTCCCTGGTTGGTCCAGAAGTCTGAGTAGTTGGGACATTTTCTGCTACAAAGGTTCTTACTCCAAGAGAAAGTACTCAATGTGAAAAAGCTACATTAAAAAGGGAAAAAAAATTGACAGTTTTATTGCCAAATTAGAAGCTCACTGAGAGGTAAATGAGCCGTACTTAGTGAGCTGCTCCATTCAAGGCAGAATTTCCCTTGTTTACAGTTAAGAAGGAGAGGGGAAAACAGAAAATAGCAGCCTCCTGGCAATATACAAGTGGGAAAGGCTCAGAAGCAATAGGGAAAACATCACACTGAGGCTTCTACAAAGAAGCCTCCATTTGGAATAGCTACAACCAGAAGCCACAATGAAGTTGCCAGTTGTAACAGAGCTTATTTGCAAATAAAATTCATCACAGAACCAAAAGTAAAATACAAAAATATTGAACAGATCCCTGCAGTGTTAGGAGAAGTGTGAGGTAAGGTATCTGTTCACCTCAGCCACAAAACACAGCTTCAGAGACTGAACCAGGCCAAAAGGCCTTTTGTTATTGCGCTAGGATACTACAAAGAACAAATATTCCATCTGGCTTCAAGAGAAATAGGAAATTTTCTATTTTACACTGCTAACAAAATATTTTTTAGGAACAGATTGTAGTAGCATAGACTTTGCATCCTATTTAAGTGTACACTATCACAGCCTGTCCTACAACAGTGTAGCCAGCTCGAGAGAGGTATTAACCCTAGAGCCTAGTTTCTATCTCAGTGCTTAGCTTCACCTAGCTGGACACAGCATGAAGGTTACTGTCTACAGTATGTATAGAGAGATATATATATATGTGGATATATATATATCACCACCCAGAAACACACACACGCACACACGCATTCGTACCTATAAAACTAAAGAAAAATCAGTACATACAATGTATAAAACGTATGAATGTGCTCAAAAATGCACAAAACCCGCTTTATTTTCATACTTCAGAAATGCTCAATAATTTGTATGCATGGTTCTGACTACTGCTATCCATCCACTTCATTAGACCAGGACTTGGAACTCGGAGGAGGACTCGGTCAGAGATGGCACAGGGTGGAGAACAGCTCCTCTCGTTTCGTACCGCTGCTGCTGGAGCCGGGCACAGCAGAGAGCAGGACGCGGGCGGTGGAACGGCTCCAGGCGGAGAGGCTTCCTAACAGTGCTTCCTCCCACTCGTGTGCCAGCAGCACTCCCCAGAACTGTGATTCACGCTCTCCGATGGAGTCAGGGCTGTTTGCAAGTGTCTGAATGTCGAGACACCAGATACGACCTCAATAACGAAACTCACAGTTTTCTGTGCAAAACGAGTTGAATTGTCAAGACCAATCCCCAAGTACAGTATAAGCCTATAGGTAAGACAGGGAATAGAAAGTAGCAGCATATTCCACGGGGAAAGAGTCAGCTGCACTGGGAAACCACATCAGTGGGTTAGGATTTGTCATGCAAGTATGATTTCTCATCATTACTAGAAAAATAGATCACATACAGACCCCCATGCAGTGCTTTCTGCCTGTCCCTCTAGGCTTGTACCCTTCATAAGGTAACAGGAGACCACTCACAAGAGGCATTCTTTACAAATTCCTTAAAATTCATCTCATCTGCTGACTGTTACAGTAAGTCAAGGAGAAGCAGAGGCAATGGGACAATGGGGAAAAAGGGTAAATTGTCTGTACACTGAAAACCAAACTTAAATTTAAAATCACCTGAAAAGATTATTTTGTACTCATTATCAAAACCAACAGTGCTTGACTTTGGGTTTTGTGACGGATTGAATGAATCTCTGCCATCTGTAAATTAACTTAGCTTAAAGAGTTCAGTACAAGGGGGAAATTTAAGATGACATATCAGACTGAAGCAAACTGCTTTATTGATTTAAGTACACTAACCTCATTATAACCCCTCATGGGACCTGGATAAATGGTTTGGGGGGCACAGGGGAAATCTCTAGAACAGGGTTGGCTATTTATGGGACTGAGATAAGGAACAAGTGTCCAATTAGAATTAAACATCACGTATAGTACATGTTGATCACCATTTTTAAGTGGCATTTGCAGAACTGTAAAGAAGTGAAATGAAGGGGAGGGAACACACATGCTAAACATAGCATGCAATAAGAAAAGCAAGAACAGTGGTCTTTTATCCAGGCCAGTTTTGTGCAACTGTTCACTGTAAAGAAGTTAAACTAGAAAGAAAATACCTCAATCTTCCTTATGAGATTATAACAAACAGGGGCTTCATACAGTGAACTCAGACGGCATCAAAGTTAATTTCTCCCCATCTCTTCCCTAAAGTACTTCCTAACACATGTGAGGTTTCTACCAAAGGGACATCACACAGACCCAGTTTTCTCCGTGGGCCAGAAGTTTATCCACAATATGAGATTTTGCAGCTACCAACAACAAATAACTGTAATTGCAAATCCTGGTTTTCTCAGTACCCACTTGTCACATATTGCGTAGACCATTCCTCCTCCAGTTCCTGTGATGTTCTGATCAAGGCAGATCAAAACCCCAAATGTTTTACACAGTGTAACTCTTGGTGGCATATGTCCCACGCCATAAAACAGGCACCCAGCCCCCTCCCCTGCAGCTCCATCTTCTCTGCTTGAACAGTGATTGCCCCCACCCTCCTTTTCCATTGTCTGTTTCCTGGGTCCAGTGGTATCCAGCCAAATCCAAGCAGCTTTTTTCTGATGTAGATTTTGATTCCTCTCAGGTTAAGAAAAAAACAAAAAACAACCAAAACTACCCATACTTTTCACCTCCTTAGAAGTCAAAGGAATTCTCTGCTCTCCTTTCCATAGAAAATGGACAAAAAGAGCAGTTATATAATCCATATTTACAGGACAAATTGATTAGTGAATGAATAACGACAGCCGAAACACGAGAGGCACGATCCTAATCTAGAACATAAAAGCAGTGTTTGAAAAACAAAGTGGAGATTCCTTCTGAAGTTCAAGCCATGGTTTGATTAGTGTTTGTCTGTGCAAACAGTTGCTAAAACTCTCTGACCGGTGCTGGGCGTTTCGCTCCTTTATACAATGGTGTTGAGGGAACAGTGGCTGTGACGGCTGCCTGTCAGAGTTTCTGCCGGGGTGGTTTCATTTATGGGTGTGTCAGGAGGGACAAGAAAGGTGCTGCTGTCAGCAGAGTCTTCCAGCTCCACTGGAGAAGGACCAACCGAGGGAGGAAGCGATCCCTCTGTAAGCTGTGGGGATACATCACAGTTTCCTAGTGATGGAGGACTGCTTTGCACAGTCTGAGAAAGAACTCCATCTGCAAAGGACAAAAAACAAGCAGAATCAGAACGTGAAGTTTATCATTTCACGTTCCCAAACAGGTTTATGAGCCATATTTCTGGAAGCTCTGAGTCTTTCCTGGTTTTGCGCTAATGCACAACAAGATGAGACTGGGAAAGAGGAAAATTGTGTAACAAAAATAAAACTTTGACATATAAATAAGATGCTTGCACTAATCAGGCTCACTTATCTTGTAAAATATGCCGCTATAAAATCCCAAATTGGAATGATTTCTACAGTATGTGAATATCACAGCTGCAAAACTGAAGAGCACCGAGTGAATCATTAGAAAGTGGTATTTTTGGTCAATTTTTGGGGGGTGTGGGTGGGGGAAGCAGGGAGGAGAGAAGAGGCTGGATACATTTTATCCAAAACCTCTTGTACTTGACATTTGTTCTACTTCTTAATACCAAACTCTATCGACCTATCTTCAAAAGGCCAAAAATGCTATCAGCATGGTAGACAAAAGGGAACTAGCTAATCCATCCAAGGTAAGGCTCAAAAATAGGTAAGGTTTAAGAGGTAAACTGCTTACAGATTGGATTCCACTTCTAATTTAGGTGATCCAAAGAAACTTTGAGAAAAACCAAGCTTAATGATACACTTTAACAAAAGACTTTTCCATCACAGAAATTGGAGATTTCATTGTAAAATGTCTTTTCTCATCACAATTGCTAAAACACATGATCATAGCTTAAAAAAAAGAAAAAAATCTATCCTCTAGCCAAAATGAAAAAGTGGGAGAAAAGAGAAATTATTGCCTGCGTACCTGGAGTGGAACAAAGGATGCTGTCTGGATTGACAGAAGCCTCATAAGGAGGAGGTGGGTCATCAGGATGTTGAATATCTGGGTACTTGTAAGCAGTATAGGGTGGAGGTGGATCGTGGAAATGAAATGCTCCACCTTCCCCATCATCTGAAAGATGCAGTGGAGTAAGGCCAGTTCCAAAACCATCGGGACCATAGTCAAAACCAGGCATCCTGCGGCCCAAGTTGAAATGGTGCACTATTTCGAGAGAAGAAAAGGAGTAAGTGATTTTGTCACGTGCTTTCTTCTTCAGTTTAAGACAGATCTCAGCACCTTCCGCTTTTCACACCCAAAGAACTCACGTCTCCTGAAGACCTAGAAAAGTCTACATAACCCATACAAGTCACCTTGCTGCAGTTACACAATACCCAGGCCCACCTGCTCCCAGTCTGTTTGTCCTGCATCACACCTATATTTGACTCTAACCTCTTCAAACTAAGGACATGGTTCACACAGAAGGTATTACAGATTTGGACAACATACAAACAAAAAATATTTTTCCATTATCCACCAAAAAAGTTCAAGTTTAAACAACCCACCAAGAAACACACGCACAGGCACTCAAGCAAGACGATGACATTTCTCACTTTTGCATACATCAGTGTGTCAATAACACACACAGGGTGAGAGCTGACACTCACAATTTGCTCCAATCAAAGACTCTATGCGCTCTCTCCGCCTCTGGCGCAGCCGGTGGACCATGAAGAGCAGCAGAGAGAGGATGAGGAAGGAGGAGATGCAGCTCACGATCAGACGCATTCCACTGGCCATTGAGTCAAACAGGCTGTTGCCATCTGTTACAGAAAACATGTAAAAGCAATCTGTTATTTTTGTTCAGGACTCATTTTTCTTGATGTTCTTCTGTCAGTAACGGAGAGATAAATGCAGAGTGGAGATTCATTAGCCTGGTTTATGTTGCAGTGCGGGTGAAGCCACCTTTACCCTTTTAATCCTCTGAAGGTGGTCGGACCAGCGCCATTTAAGGAAATCCCATTGAGGGCTTCGCACCATAATCGACGAGTAGAATAAGCAATCCAGGATCAATGTGATCAATACAAGCTTTATTCTAAAGTATTTGTCTATGTTTACAGACTTAAGTACATTTTCTCAGAAGGCTACAGGTTTTACATGTCATAATATCATTGGTTAGTAAAACTACCTGCCATACGATTATTGATTAGTTGCATACAGCTACATTGCTTGTCTCCTCCCAGCTCGTGGTCCCTTAATCTTGATGTTCTGTATTGTTTTGACCACAATTCTCCTTTCATAAGTTCGGTACTTTCCCAAAACGACCAAGGACTCTGTCCTTGCAGCTTTCTCTCAAGGTTTTGCTTGCACAATGCCTACTCTGTGCTTTGTGGCAGCTTCTGCAAAAGCAGAGCATCCAGCATCTCACGGTCCTGCTCCTCGAGCCATCTCTCCACAGGTTTAACACTTCTCCATATTTCAAATATATAACAAAATCATGAATCATCAGGTGATTTATCTTTCTATTGCAAGAAGATCTGAAAGTTTCTAAGAATATTTTCCTCAGGAAAAAGAGACAAAACATTGAAGGCTTCAGGCCTCTGAAAATTGGAAAAAGCAAAGGTCTATGGCATTTTGCACATCCACTTGTTTCCCTGGCATGGTTGATGATGTTACACTAAAGAGGAAAGGGCTGAAGAATTGGCCTATCTATACACTACCTAATTTCTGGACATCTTAACTCTTACATTTCTACTAACAAAATCTCTAAACATTGGCATTGTTACCAATATGTGATTGTCCAAATTCCACGTGCCACCAGTGCATTGGTTAGCATGACTAAGGGACAGGAACACAGCAATTATCACTCAGGAACTGAGCAGATTAAGGTGAATGGGAATTAAACCTTTTCCTAGAGTCATACCAGAAGCAAGTGGCAGACCAAGAAACAGACCCAGGAGCTGAGAACTTGGAGAACTCTATCCCACTGCTAGCCAGACCCACACTGGGAAGGCTGTTGTGAGCAAATTACCCCTGTACTCCCAGCACGAGGCACAAGAGGTATTAATTTTTCACAATTCAACTAATCACGCTTGGTTATGCTTAAGTAGCACATGCACACACAAACACAGGTACTCTACACAAAGAAAAATGACCTAAAGATGATGTACTGTGTTCTTGGCACCAACCTCCCATTAAAGAGTTCTGAATGAGAAACACACCCAGGTGAGGGGTGGGTAAGAAACAGGTGAGGTGGCCTCACCACCACTGCAGGGCCACCACACTTCCTAGAGGAACAGCCACATCCTGGCCACCTCTCCCTTCCTACACCCACTCCAGTTGCAAGAGCTCCCTCCATACTTTTCCTTCCGCTAACAGCACTGAAGTTTTATCTAAGATTCCTTAAAAAAGAAGGCTAAAAGCCTCACAAAAATTTTAAGTACGAGTTTGCTACACATGCTAGTAACAGAAAAATCCACCTAATTTATATCGTTCCAGTACATGGCTAACAGGCTGGCATTTATTATGTAACGCTTTCTTGGCAACAAGAAATTCATTTAATAGAGCACTGTGCATATGCTCGAACATTACACCCTCTCAGATCCGGCTGTGCAGCACAAAAGACTGGGTGCTGTCAAACCTTTTAGCAACTCTCGCTGACAGAGCTTCCACTGATGCAGTCACACACCTCCCAACCAGCACACCCTCCTGAACACCACAGACCTGCCCTGATCCTCCTCCATCTTATGGCAATGCCGACTCCATGATCACTGTAGATTATTCAAGGCTGTCAGTAACACTCAAGTGACTTTAGTCAAATACACACAAAGGTGTAGAGGCGCAGAGAAGCTGACTTTAGCCGTGGGATGGATTACGATGGTGCGTTCCCCCGCTGCAGGCTGCACTACGATCTGAGAAATGCTCATTAGAGCCCAGCCTTGATGAACTGCACTTGGACTAAGCCCTCTTGAGCTTATCAGAAACACTGTCTGTTCCCAAGAACTAAGAGGTGTCTAATGAACACCTGTTTTTAATCAACAGCCTTGGAAACTTATTTTTCTTGCCTGAGTAACAACCCAAGCGGAGTGATACTTTTGTTACTGAGCCTTCAAGGAAAGTTACCCACTCAAACTGCAGCCAGGATGGAAAATTACTACGACTAAAGCCCATTCTCTTGTGACCCTATAAACAGCAGTCCAAAGTGAGATTCTTCTCATCTCTCAATTCCCAGATAAGGGGATCATGTGCATGTCTCAATCACTGATAACCAGGTGGCTGTGGAGCCAACCAAGGACTGTTATTACTAACAGACAAGAACTGTTGGTAACAACCAAGGACTATTGGTATTAACATGCCATGAGAAAGAACAAGACCTGGCTGGAGAAGGGGGGCCAGGTAGAGATAAGGCAGCACGTTTCTGTGAGAAAGAACCACATTACAATACAGTGCACGTGCAAGAATGAGTGGCAGGAAGTGCGCACGGACTACAGGGTGGGATTGAGACCACCAAAGACACCTGAAGCCCACAGAAACACAAAACAAATTATTTCAGAAAACTTGTTTTTAGACGCAGTATAGCTGTGCCCTGTAACTGCACAAGTTTAGTCCCAAAAAAAGCTTTTTGCACATCAGTTCTTTCAAAGTATTTTATTTCTTCTACTACCTTTTCACAGTTGCAGATGTCTAAACAAGAGCCACAACAGAAACATTATTTTCTACCACAACTATGGAGCACCAATAGACAGACTACCTTGGTTTCAAAATATTCCACTGCTATTTATCTTTCAGTAAATGAGGAGAAACATCTTTTAAGAGAGAATAGCTGTGACTGCTCAGCTTACTCCCACCACTGAAAAATCCCCTTTCTACCAAGTCCTTGAGTAATACTTGTTACCACTTGTAATCATTGCTCACCCACTCACACTGCAAGAGCTGATTACCTGCCAACCCAACAGCAGGATTTATTTCCCCCAGGTCTCTCCTTGGGTGATTAATTTACTTACTGTTGATTAGTAAACTGTTTCCCTTCCTTTGAAACAGAGCTTAGGGAAGATATATGAAAGAATTGGACAAAGATAAATACATGCTGATTAAAGAAATTAATTCATTAATTTTTGTCATCTGGAATAGTCATTTATAACCACCCAGAAGGAAAACTGAAATGTTTAATTTAAAAATTTCAGTGCATATTACTAGCTGAAGTAACTTCATGATGAAAGAAGTTGGATGACTACTTGTTAATTCCTCTCTTAAAAACTAAGTTACTAAAAAAGCCACCAGAACACTTCAAGCAAGAGCATAATGAAACAGTCTCATTTAGCATCAGTACAGAAGAGCTTAAGGACGAGAAAGGATGTGGTAAAATACACTTTTCAAATCAGTATTCATGAAATAGTTAAGACCCACAGCAATAAGCAAGGATTAAAGAACACGACACGAGGTTATCCCAGGTCATCTTATCCTGTCTGCTGGATGATGCTTTGCTGACACTGTTCCTGAAGATAAAAAAAGTGAAGCCTAAGTCTTAAATCAGCTGATAAGAGTGGGAGGAAGACTCCTGCTTTTCCCCCACTCTTCCACCGACAGACCTGCTGCAGTAGCTGCGAACATCTGTTACACTTAACCCTCAGAACAAATGTGACACAAGCAGAGCCAGTGGCCTTTAATTATTAACTTCTCTAGTTATGCCCAGTAAGACTGCAAATTTGAGAGCCAATAAGCACCCCTTTATTTGTAACAGATTGAAACAGGAGCCTCTGATGGGGAGAGCTGACCATCTATGTTTTCCACAGGAGTTCAGAACAATAGTTTCTTAATGAACTCAGATAAGATTGGGTTCCCTTAAAACATCAGAAAACCCCAGTATCACAGAATGGGTGAGGTTGAAAGGAACATCCTGAGATGACCTCGTCCAACCCCTGCTCAAGCAGCATCAGCTAGAGCAGGTTGTGCAGGACAAAGGCCAATCAGGCACTGAACATCCCCACAGGAGATTCCACAAACAATCTGCCCCAGTATCTGACCACCCTCACAGTAAACTCCAAGTAAGCTACATTTCTTTTCCCAAGACTCTGCACTGAAAAATACACCCCCCAAAATCAGCACCCCTGAACAGTGACTGACTAACAGTTCCAAGTCAACTTTATTGACTGTATCAATCCAAAACAAAAAGCTGCACTGATATGCCAAATCCAATAACCGAAGTTCCAGGTCCTGATTATTACTGAAACTCCATATAATTTAAAAACTCTGCTTCCCACCTGATCCCTGCAAGCAAACTTCCACACACTTCCATAAATATGCTCATGATCAGAAAAATATGCTTAATTGGTGCTCAAGAGAAAAGTGTTTTGTTTTCATGACAACTAAAAATGACAAAGGAAATGTACCAGATGCTCTACTAAAAACCCACAGTATTGTCCCTCTCCAAACTGAAAATAAGCTACTGCTTCTCCTTTCTAAGTAGCATCAGGGATAACTAATTTTTACCAGCCACAGCCTGACGTGTTTCCCATGATTTGAGACCCTCCCTCCCAGGGCAGTTGTACCCAGCAATGCAGAGGCACCGCAAGGTTGTGCTGTTTCAAACAAAGATATCCAAGTTGAGCACTAAACTGTTTCTTAAAACTGTAGCAGTCAAGTTTTACCTGGGTCTAGACAGGTAAATTTGCAGCACTCCTTGGGGTCCTTGCGGTACTGCTGACAGCCCTGGGGCCGTTCACACAGAGCAGCCACACACATCTCAGGTTCACCGTTGTGACATGTGCAGCTCAGACAGGGATCGTTCCCTTTGGGAGTGAAATAGTAGCCTTCATCGACAATGTTGTCCTTGATATCAACACAGGTCTGGCCTAGAACAGAAAGGCACATCAATATCGATGGAATCCAGCTCACTGTTACATTAAGTGATTTGTAAACACAAGCAGACCACCAGTTAAAATCCAGGCCTTCACATTAAAGAACTCTCAAAAGGGATCTCCAAGGAGTGGGGAAGACAATGCACAGTCTCCACGGACACAGGGATGATTTTCAGCTCAAAGCTGGCAAGATGAGTTTTAGGTATTTAATGGAACTGACACACTTTCAGGCATCCTCTCCAAGACAGAGGAAAGCGAGTGCTCTAAGAAGTTTAAGCACCACTGCCAAAGCTTGCTGCAGCTCCCCTCCTCTCTCCTGGTATTAGGAAAGGCTGGATCTTTTCTAGACCAAACTCAAAGGACACTTTTAACAGGCCTGGCCTAAAAAAGCAAGCCAGGCATTAGTACTTCCAGCTCCTAGCAGTATCTTGATTCCTGCCCAGCAGGGGAAGCTTAGCTGCCTTTTGCCCCCTGACCTAAAGGCAGGTGCCAAAACCAGAGAGAGAAAACAGTGCTGGGAGCTGCCAGCTGGAACAGCTGTTCAGGGAGGATGGCCTGTCCCCTCCACCCTGTGCACAGCTCAGCTGGCAGGGCCCACAGGGAAGTGCAGACTGGAAGACACCTGAGGAGGTCTCCAGCTCAATCTCTGATCAAAGCAGGGTTCAGCCATGATGTCCCAACAAATTGTTCAGGGTTTTATCTAATCTGGTCATAAAAACCTCTCAGGCCACAGGCTCCACAACCTCCCTGGGAGTCAGCTGTACCCTTCATGACCCTCAAATTAAACAACTTTTCTCCTTGGAAAGAAGCACCATCTAGATCAGGTAATGTTTAAGACTACCTGATAATACTGCAAATGCCTCTGTTGGTATCAAGGCTTTAGGAGTACAGAAATGCAAGATACAGAACAAAAGCCTTTTTTCTCCCCCACTTTTAAGTCAATGAGCTCCACTTGTCTTTTCCCTTCTAGTTCTAATAATTTTGAAAGAACTTTGTAGAATTTGCTATACTCAAACCAGAAATGAAGTGTTTTCTCATTTTAATGTGAAATTAATTATTTAAGAGTAATGTTTACTACTAAGCTGGAGTTTTTAAGAAAATAACTTTTTTTACGTATATTTGGGAGTTGATACTGCTGCCTAATGATTTTTTAGTGAAACCCTGTGCTGTGTGACAGACACATATCATATCTTATTTATTAAAACTAAGCAGAAATGTAACTCCACCCTTTTTTTTTTTTTAATTTACCGGGCAAAAATTAGAAAGGGTAATGAAACAATTTCCTGATATTTGTTATATGCATATTTAAACACACAACACAGTTAACACTGAACTGAAACTAACTTACTCCTTTTGCAGAGGAATGAAGATTTCTCATAGCAGTTTTCAGCATACCAGCTGTGTAAACCATGGTGCCGAAGGGTAGGAAAATGGAAACACTGGAGCTGGGCACAAAGAACGTTTTCCTTTTCAAAGATAGGCGTACCAAAGACAGGGTCAGGGGGTAAAAACACTTCTGAAGAGCCTGGAACAAGATACAGTGGCATAAGCAGCCTGTGGGTATGCGAAGCTTTAGAAAGGCTTTGCAACATCACTCATTTCATCCACACAAACTCCAACACAAAGAGTCCTCCAGCTTTGGCTTCCATTAGCAACACAGCTCTGGGGGAAGGCAAACAGCTGGGAGGGAAGGGGTGACTCACACAGAGCAGGGCTGCTGTTTTCAAAGCACTGGGTAATTCTGTCACTCTGAGCCAGAAGTGATACTCCAGCATCTCCGTAAGTGCTGCTTCACAGAGTCCCATGGGGTTTGCCTGACAATAGTTACACACCTCCTCAAACCACATAGAGTTTGGTCACGCTTCCTACCAGTGCACAAGAACCCACACAGCAATCTTGTGCCTGGCACTCCACGCACCCACTAGAGCTCCCAAAGGTGTGCAGCCATTCCTGCATCCCCCACAGAGCTGCTCCCACACCTGGGGGGAAGCACTGGGGCATCCCCTGTTTGGGCCTTCCAGCTCATGGAACAGTATCATGATGGGCTCCAAACAGTGCAAAAGGTGTTGAGGGCATTTTTTGGAGGACTTATGTCCCACACATCACAATAATAAATTAAAATTTTCAAGCTATAGAACCTTAAATCACTTTTCAAACAGGTATTAAGAACTCAGAGGCTGTCTCAATACAAGCCCGAGGAAAGTTTTTCACAAACTACTGAATGTAACTATGTACTTTATTTCGCAGAGGCATCTCTTTAGTATATATAAAGCTTGAAATCAAAAGATCATACGGTATTGAGAAAGTTTAAATTCATATAATGCATGAAATTAAATAAAGTTATGATGATTTTTCTGTAGTTCATGCCTCTCTGTTATGACCACTCTGTCAGCAGATGGCAGTGCAGTCAGCTTTCCAAAGAGCAAAGAAAGGCCCTTTTAAGGAGAATCTTTGTATTCATGTGTCGAAGGAAGTATTTTTCAAGACTCAACTGTTTAGAAAATTCTGATCATAATTATGCACCTGTACCTAAAGGAAAGTTTTCCTTCCAGATTTTCCATGGATACCAAAAATTGTGTATGCGAAAAAACTATTCCGATCAGTTTTCAAATGCTGCACTGGAATTCACAGTGCTGGTGCTTAAAAAGTCCACCTTTGTTTTAAATTTTCCATTACCTAAACTAGTACAGCAATTAGACATGCAACTGTACACATAAGAGTTCATATTACGGCTTTAACTAATTTCTCAACTGAATTAGTTAAAAACAAAAGGTGTAGAAACATAACTCTGCATTTTCAGCAGAGGGAGCTGCTTGTTTTGCAATTGAAAGGGTTCAGCCAGTGATGCCTATCAAATGAATGCTCAGTTTTTCATATAAAATGGGATCTATTTCTGGGATTATGCAAATTTTGACATAATTTAAGTAAACTACCTAAAAAAACTGGGTAAATTCTGCAAAATTCAAATATATAAAATTCTACCAATTATTAAAGTTAAAACCTCCAAACACGCTACACTACTATGTAAATACTAGAACCAGGAATGAGCAGTTCATCTAAACATTCACCAAAAAGAGTGAGAAATTAAACAGTAGTTTCCTTTCTCTCATCTTAATCAAGGGGAAAGTCCAAATAAACTGAAACATGTTCTTTCCACATCGTGAAAACCACAAAACTTCTTATACTTTAAAGTAAGATGTGTGTCGAGTATTCAACTCTTCCACACTGTAAAGCTGAATTCCCCTACACTATTTCCCCACTACCACTGAAAGCAGTCACGTTGTTCTTGCAAATCATATTCATGCTTTAATATAATTTCCATGGGCACTGAACTAAGCAGTATTTGAGACCTACCTTTATAAGCTACTTCCCAGTGACCTTCCAGAGAGTCATTTCGGTTGGTGATCACATACTGATATCCCACCCAGAACCTACAAAACAAATTAGGTTACGTTCTAAAGATACAGCCAAAAACATAGTAACAAATTAAATTACACGGAACCTTCCAATGTCTTTATATGAAAATGCTAATTTTCAAAACATTCTGATGACTTCTTTCCTTATCTTTCCGGCCCATACATTGGCAATGTAGAGAGACTACAGCTGAGGAATACACTTGATAAAATACTTGGTAGTTTCCTATGTTTACAAATGATAACTGACTGTGTCTTTTATTTTTACTCACAATAAGCACCTTGTTCTGTTGTCATGGCAGCACTTCAGTATCTCAAACCCAAAAATCACACAGCAGCATCCAGAAGTCAAGTATTTCTAAACATAACTTAGGTCAGACTGTTCTGGATCAAACCATCTAATTCTCCAGAGACAGAAAAACACCATTAGTGAGCCACTCCTGGTGATCAGTCATGGCAGCCCATGAGTCTGACAAAAAACCCACAGGCAGAAAAAAGGAATTGTTTGTTGTGAACTAACAATGAAATATCTAAAGCCACCCAGACACAGTTGTTGCAACTCAAAATACCTTTTTACTTCATTCCTATCTCAAAGCTGCAGTCTTTGTTAGAGCTACAGGTACCTGACAGAAATCAAAACCCCGTTGAAAAATTTAAATAATTATTTCTATAGAAGGTAATGCAGCAGGAAGTCATTGTTAAATCCACCTTCCCTGATGCAGTTCAAGAACACCTGTACATTGCTAAGACAACCTGAAGATAAAAAGACTCTGCTGAATTATCTGTTAATGTTAATTAAAACATGAACTACAGATGGGCCACTGCCAAACTGTCGACCAGCATGTTCATACTGGGTTTATTCACCTGATGTTGATTTTACCATTAGATTTTCTACACAAACTGAACAACCAGCATTTGTACCACACAGAAACCATTCTCACGTAACACAGGATCTTTATCCTTTCCTTCCTACTCACCTACGCTGGTCCTTCCTTACAAATGCTTTTTCTTCCAAGTCCCACTCCTGTGCCAGGATGAACCTCAGCTCCTGGTCTGCAGTGAAGGTGGCGAGGGAGCCGTTCACCCGCTGACATGTCTGCACAGCGTCCCAGTAGTTCTCCCCATTTAAATACACCCTGTAGCAGCTGGCTGTGCCCTCATAGTGGTGCCATCCTGCTGGGCACTTTCCTAGGAAACATGAAGAATAGAAGGGAAACCATTCCCCCCAAATTAGGATCTTTAAGGTAATGCATCCTAATCAATAATCACTGGGATGTGTAGACTTCACCTCTGCAGGAGGACATGCACACATTACAGATCCCTGAAGACTTACTTTACTACAGCTTCTGATAAATGTTGATTTTTTAAAATGTTTTTAAAAAGATGAAGCTCCTAGTAAAGTTCCATCATGCTGTCACAGTTTTTAAAGTCTTTAATGAAGACTGACCATCTACTGTAGAAGATATTTCCCTGTACATCTTTATAAAACCAATAAAAATTCGATCAATCTAAGTAAAAACAAGCAGCACAAAAACCCCAGAGGTGGCCAATTTAATGACTGTGTCTTTCTATCAGGTGGTTAGCAATACATCCAACTTGCTGTGAAGTTTTCAACCTACTCTTACAGTCTCAATAGTATTCACATAATCCTGCTCCCAGAGCCAATCATTGAAGACGATGAGAGCTCTGGGGAAATTCTTGGTTGCTTTGGAAAAACATCACTGTAAGGCAGATCTTTAGGAAGTAAGAAAGTGATGGTGTGAACTGCTGTCTCTGCTTCCTCTCAATTAACTCAACTGAGGGAACCTGAAACAAAAGCCTTGAGGCACTTCTGGATGAAACAGGCCCATGGGCTTTTGACTGACACTCTTGGAGGTGATGGGTGGCTAATAGAGAGAATCACAGCACAGGAGGGTGACATTTACAACAGATGTGAAATTTGATTTTAGCACTTGCATCTGCACTATTAATTTTGCATTACCTAAGAAACTTAGAAACTCTTTTCTGTTCATTGCAATTCACAGCTCTCTTTTCAAGCCTCTTAATTCAGTTTTCTGTAACTGCAATGAGTTAAAACAGAAAATTGCAACTCTGGTTTCACAAAAACAGGACTGACTGGGAAGTAGCATTCTTTGCATGCACTGGTCTGCTATATAAACCATGCAATATAGTAATACATATATAAAAGAAATACACGAAAGTTTGGTCAAAAAACTAGGCAAGAGAAAAGACTATTACTTTGTCATTTAAAAAATAGCCTACATTTCTAAACTAATTAGCAGAAAGATGGCCCAGATTTCCCAGGCTGCAACTTACTGCTAAATCGGACAGGCTGTGCCACGTTGACGGTGTGGAAGCGAGTGGTCTCTCCTCCTCTCCCTCGACTGTGCCTCGAGTCCACATTATCCTTCCCATGGTAAGTTCGCTGGTCCCCTGTCAGGCCTGGGAACCAGAAGGAATAGTCAGTACTGGTGAAACAAGCAAGCAAAGGCAGATTTCATTTTGTTAAACCTCCTCTGGGTTTTAATTCAAGATATATGCGATACGTGACACAGTCAGGTAAACAAAGATGGCAGGTCCCAGCAATAACAGCTTGGCCATTTTACGCAGCAGGTAACCAAAATACCTTCAATTGAAAAGAACCAACAAGCCATCACACGAGTCATGCAGAGTGAACTAAATATTCTGGCAGATTCTCACCAGCCTGCAATTGTACACAGGACTTGCTGCTCATCATTTCAACTGCTGCAGCAAATGCATCATCCCTGGCGCATTTTATCTGTTCCTGTTTACAGAACTACCCACTCTGCAGCTGCTTTGCTCCTCAGCTGAGTATTCAAGGACATGAGACAACCTCTCCAATACATCTTCCAACACATTCTCTGAAATGTAGGATGTAATTGAAACCAGGAAAGGAGACACATCTTCAGCCAGAAGAACAAGGCTTTTTTATTTACTCTCAAGCTTCTAAAGGAAACATTAGTTCATGACTTCTGAAATAAACCCACACACCCCCTCATCTCAGTGTCGGGGCTAACAGGTGTACGTGACAACTGGATTCAATAAGTTAGGAAGAACATGGTGTAAGATGTTATTCAAGGGACTAGAGGGCTCCGTGTGTTTACAGGGGTAAATAAGGAGCACCCAGTTCAGGTGGAGGCACTGTAGTGTTGGCCACAGCCAGAAAAACTCGCAGGTTCCTAAGCACAAGGCTCGCACGGTGGTGGCGAGAAACCTTTGAGAAAGACAGAGAGGAGCACCAAGAAAGATTAATGTGGAAACAAGGGATTAATCTTAAAAAGAAGAAAAATTAAGAACCCAAGAATGTAAACATTAGAAACATCTACTTGCATTTACTTAATACTACTAGATGTTATTGAAGGTAATAGAGCACAGAGCTATGTAGACATTCATTTCCATATAAAAAATCTACTTATTTTCCTTTAAAGCTGATTAGCTGTATTTAGCCTTGCTAAACCAAATAAACCAGTCATGATCCCAAACACAGAAGCTACATCATCTTCTTCAACAGGTTTAACTACATCTGTTTAAAATACATACGAAACCATGTCAATAAAACTTTCTCTTTTCAGACTATCTTTAGAAAGCAAGAGGTCCACAGCAATTTCATGGTCATTTAAACCCCGAGTTGGAGGCTGTTCAGTGCATTACCTGGGGGAAAGACCTCCACAAGACCTAACATCAAACAGTGCACTCCTTGGAACAAATGTCAGCACTGATGAGCAAAAAAAATCCCTAGCTGGAGCCCAGGAACAGCAGAGTCGCTTTGCATTCATCTGGCTCTAGCATACTGAGTTTGCCCTGGGTTAATGGGATAAGCAAGGGCTATTTAATTATCATGTTATCCTAGGAATTACATGTCTACAGAGATCACCCATTAAGGAACGGCTGTGCATAATACACTCGCATGGCCTTACAGGAATAAAGCAGTAATTCCAGTGTTCAATACTAGAATACGCTGTCTATCACAGGCAAGAAGTCAGAGACAAGAAATTCAGTCAGCGTACGTTTCAGAGGACACAAAATGGTAAAATAATTTAGCAGTGAAGATTACTGATTTTATTACTTTAAAGGCTAATCTATTTTTAGTTTTAGAATCTGTTTTTAATCCTAATGGTTCAGTAGCAGTATTTACACTATGATTTTCAGAGCAATACTGAGACACTAAAAAAGAAAATCTTCAATTATAGCAGGACTTTAAAAATAACACTAACTAATGTAGAATGCTTTATCAAATTCCACTGAGCTCAGCATGGGGAGCTCTATTTTCCCATGGCATAAAATGGTAGCAGCTAAACCCAAAGAACCAGTCAGAACCAAACACATGAAGAATCAGTTCTCTTTCAGAAGTGAGAGCAGATGCAGCACCATATGGCTGACCCTCTGCAGCTAAACAGAACGCCCACGAGGACTTAACAATTTATCTCCCCCAGGAATAAAACAAAAGTTCACAGGTTTTAACATGCAAGGTTAAGGAAGGGTTACACAGGCTAACATCTTAAATTTATGCCAGATGCTTTGAAAAATAGCTACACAGATCCTGTACTAAGAGAGTTCCATCAGTCCGCACCCAGGAAGCAGAACTCATTCCTTCCTCAGCATCTGCCCATGTCAGCAGATTCGCTGCTGAAACCAGCACTGAAGTGGCACAAAGCAAGCACCACAAGTCACTTCCCCAAGCCCAACACGGTCAGCTGCTTAACAAACTGGTGCTCTTCAAATATTAAATTGCTTCTATTTGACCTGAATATCTGTCTCCCAAGAAAAGCAATAATGACTACTTTTTCCGGGGCAATAACGAGATGCTAACAAGCCTCTAAGTCACTTGACTGCCATGAAAAGCTGTTGCAGATTCTGGTGGCAAAGGTGTAATTGGAGTGATTTTCTATTTTACTTTAACAATACTCTGTGGAAGAATTTTCCATGTACTTTACTGTTACTGTTTCCTTTATACAAATAATTTTATCTCTAAAAATAAATTAGAGTGCCATGGACTCTTTTAAGATAACAACTTAAGTCAGAAGATCAGAAGCTAACCATGTTTGAGTGTTTCGCAGAGAAAAGGCCATCATTTTCAGTGCTTACGTGCATACTTAATATTCTGAAAGCTATCAAATTTTGGAAGATCAGTTATTTTCCAAGATTTTTATTCTTCTAGATACTACAAGCACAGGCAATAACAGCAACAGTGGTATTTTTACTAGCCAAAACAGATACACATCTGTTTCCTCTGACTTTATATAATTACTCCAGAAATGTCATTGGCTGGCTAGTTGGTGCAGAAAATGAAAAAATGGGTTCAAGGGAAAACTCGTGAGGCACTATTTTTTTCAGCCTTTGAATACTGTAGTGTGGCGAACACAAGCATCTTCCAATCTGTCTCCCAATGGATCAAGTCATGATTAGTATGCACTCAGCTCCTTCCAATTTACACTTGCTGTCTAATTCACTCCAGCACAATTATAGTCTAAGTATAGCGCTATACATCAACAAAGTTGTCCAACAGTGATGATTCCGTGGCTATTTTCAGCTGTTTAAAACTTAAAGCCACCAATTCAGAATGGAAGTTTGCCACACTGATGACTCCTACTACCTTTTGGGAAACCTGTGTGTCACAGATGTCAAGACACTCAAGCAAAATCCTTCATAAGGACGGATGCGCTATGTCAAACAATGTCAAAATTAAACTGCTTGTGAAGCAACCAGGTCTTGCTGTATCTTACTAGTTCCAAGACTTCACTTGCTCCTGTTTAAACACACAGATTCTCAAAATTTATGTAAAAGCCGCCTTGTCCCCTAAACTTCAAATTTTCTGTCCAGCATATTACCTACTAAAGTCTCAGAAAGCTTGTAATTCCATCTGGTAATTTGAGAGGTGAGAGAACTTCAAGATTAAGTCCAATTTTGTGCCTCAGTATTCGGAAATATAGTTCAGAAGCTCCCAGAGAGGAGTGATTCTTCTCAGATCAAGCAGCTCCGTGCTGTGTGCTATCAATTGTATTGTGCTAGGACATCAATGCCAACCAAGAACAGCATCCTGCTGTGCTGAGTGCTATTCAAGGTAATGGACTGACAGAAAACAGCTTAGAATTTAAACACCACGAGGTAGGGGGAAAAAAAATTGGAGTTCAGCAAGGGCTCAGGAAAGGTGTGGAAATGCTCAGAGGTTTCTATCATTAATACCTAGCTTGTAAAAAGGGGATGTACTAAAAAGCACATAAATGTCAAGAGTCACTTCAACCACACAAAATATCCTTGGAGAAACAAAACACAAAGTTGTTTTTGAACACTTCAAAACAGGTTGCTGCAGCTGCTGCTTCATCAGAAGGGAAAGAAAGATGTAAAACCGATATGGATAGGATTTATGAAGGGCACTCGAGTTGAAGACATTCATTCTCATTCATAGGCAACAGAAAAAACCATCAAGCCTGTAGTTTAGAAGAAAACACACGTTAACAGCCAGAACTATACAAGCCTGCTCTGCTTGTCCTCCTGAAAATGAATTAGACCAGAAGGCCTGCAAAGAAGGTAGGATATCTGCAGAAGCTGATCTGATATTCTGGTAGAAGCAAAGCTGGAAATCCAATAAGCAGTAAAAGGTAAACTGCAGATCCCTTCCCTCTTATGGGTTTAAATACAAAACTTTTATAAAGGTGAAAAAGTTATGTTTCTACTTTGATTGCTTGCACAGAAACATAAGAGAAAGCGATTAGAAATAATAAATCCCCATTTATAAAAGTCCTTGTTTAAGATACTAATGCCTGTTTCTACCATTTCATAGAATACACCACTTTGGGATAAACTATTTTTAGGATCAAGTACTGTTGACACGGAACAGTCCACAAATTTCATGAAGCTTCAGTGCTTAAGCAGAAGCGAGTCACAGGCACATGCTACATACATAATAAACCCTCCCAGCAATTTTTACTATGCTCACAAGAGCAAACAGCCACTGGTTTTAGTCTATCAGAGAGATGAATCGAGGGTAATCACTGCTGCAGATTCCACTGACGTGTGTGCCTACCGGGAAGGGCAGGGGGAACAGGGCATTTGCACATGGCAAATTGGGGACTGAAATGAATTCCGTGTTTTAAAGGAAAATGGTCACTGTGATAAGAGAGAGTAAAAATAAAAACAGCTATAATCACAATCTGCAGAGAAACATAGGATTTAGTAAAAAATAGGCATCTCATACACTTATTGAGATTGTCAATGAGTTAATGTCTTACCTAATTGTGTTATGAAAAAAATGCCAGAAGACATGATTCAAACAAAAAGTATTACGATTTGCAGAGTTTCTTGTACTTCCACCAACATGATTACCAAACTACTTTATTAATTGCAGATCCTCTTCTTTTAATAGGACCTTTGTTACTAACACAAATGAAATCAGGCCTAGAAAAGGTGAACTAAACCAACAGCGGCAAACAACTCACAACAGCTTTGTAATAAACCTTTCAAAACACCACCATGACTAAGTAGTCATTGAAACACACTTTTAACACCACCACAAAACCCTAATTCACCGCCATTGATCTCTTCCGAGTTGCTCATGTTGGAGTGTGCCATTAGTAGCTCAAAGGCTGAAGATTAACAAGCTTCCCAACCAGAAACAGGGCCCTTTCTTGCAAGCTTTCTTTTCATGCTTCAGAGAGTTTTCATGCCTTTTAATTTAAAGATACTTTAATTCTCTGAGTTTCACAAGTCCAGGTGGCTTCACTAACTAGCTCTTTTAGTGTTCAGCCTGCCTTTATTGAAGGTAAGAACGTTTTAATTAAAGTATTTACATTTAGCTGAATCATCACACAACTGCTCATCTAATCCAAAGGTATTTTTTAAATTTAAAGCTGCTTCATCTCTTGTTAATTCAGTGGCCAAAGAAGAAAGTTGCCACTCCTGAGTATGACTATGTTACTATTATTAGCAGCATAAGCTTCCCAATCAATGTCCTAAGACAGTCTCTCCTATGACTCGTCACGTCTGTATTGCTTTCCTCAGCACAAGCACATTGTGCTCTTCCAAACTGATCTGGCCTCAGGTTTACTTCATTGATGCTACTCCTCTTTATTCTCCAGCACAGCAGCCCCAGGCACACCAACCTCTCCTTATTCTTGACAGCTCCAAGTAACACATGTCCTTCAACACCCATTGCAGGTCACGATGCAATCCCACCAAGTTTTTTGTTACAGGTATAATAGTTTTTACATCCTACACCAGTAGTTCTTGTTCCTCTGGTTTGCTGGCTGCACTCCTTGCATTACTGTGCAAATATCTCAGTTCTTTCACAAACACCACACCTGCTTTCTGGCTGTTCTACTGAGCGCAGCCTTTTCACCAATTACTTATCTAATTACTTCTCTCATCAAGTGGCATACTTTCCATCTCTGTGCTGTCCAGCATTTTCCCCTCTGGTATTCTTTACATATGCTATTCTTCCTGCATACAGACATGGTGGTGAATCAAGTCTCACCCACATTTCATTTCTTTCAACTTCAAGTTCTTCTCATTATCTCAGGCCAGACACTCCAGTGAGAACTACACCCCAAACACAACACCAGAGCCTATGGACTGAGAAATGTTGCTTCCATAAAATCCTCCTCCTATCCACATTCCAAACACTTCTTGGAATTCCAGTCCTTAGTCAACACCATCCTGATGCACACTCCATGCAACAACTTAAGCTGCTGACTAATACATCAGGAAACAGGAGAGGATAAAAATAGTTTTCTACTAATGTAGAAGTTCAAATATTCCCCCAAGCAAAGTCTTCAATGCTTTTTGAGTAAATCCAAACATCAACATGACTCTGCCTTCCCCTAGCCACTGAATTCCATTAGACTCCAGAATCCCTAGTTTTTCACATTTAGCCAAAGTTAGCTAAAAAGGAAGAATAACAGCACAGCTATAAAAGCATCTTTCTTTAGGACATCCACATTGTAAAGAATATCCTTAAACAGACTATCAGTGACACAGCTTACTTTTCAATGTAAGAAGAAACTACCATTTCTCCCCTTTGCTGCAAATTCACACACACAAACTAACCAGAAGTTTTCTTAAAAGAGCACTGACATTCTTTTAATTATTTGTCCATAGCACACACCGGGGAGATGGCCAGCTATAGCAGAGTTTCAAAGTCTGTGTTAGATTCACTTCTCTAGTTCCTTTAGACGATATGAATAATTAGAAGAGTTTGTTGCTGTAAAACATCAGTGTTACTGTTTTGTAGCACCTAAAACAGCTGAGAACTCAGAATGATGACAGACTGAATCCTGTGATGACAATGCCACAGAGTTCACGTGATTCTCTGCCAAGAAAATTAAGTAGTTCACTAGCAAAGAACTTCTTAAAACCGTTTTTAATGTAATTTAGCCCCACTGTAAAGACTAAGAGTTTTGAACTATGCCACAGTTGAATTCATGCTTTCAGATACCTGTTTCATTGTTCTTAAGATACACAGAGTTGCAGCGGCCTGTTTATCAAGAACAAACGAGAATGTTCAAATTTGTGATTATAGAGTCACAATGTTTCTTTGCTTGTTTTTAAGCACAGAGCAGTATCCAGTAGCTTTAGCAGAGATCCACTGCTGGTAACTGGCTCCTGAAAGCATATGGTCAGAGGAGCTTATGAAGTGCAAATACACCAGCTTGTCTGGCAGAACAAAGTTCTCCACTAAGCACAGTAAGTACAATCAGAACAGGGAGCAATAAAACAAGCTCTCTACCCAAGTCCAACCATGTCACCCAGCACTGTCTGAGTGCTACGCAACTAAATCAGTAATTCCAAATCTAACCACAGGCTTATGTGTCATTTCAGTTTAATTGCAACATGATTTTTTCCTTGTCAGAAAAGTCTCTTTCCAGACCACAAACTCTCCTCATCTCCAGCATACCTGCTCAGACTGTAAGAACGGATGGATAATTCAGACAAGCAAGAAACTTGTTTGTGGAGTTAGCTGCTCAAAGTGAAGAGATGCCAACTCCAACTTTGTTAATAATGGGCACAACTCTACTAAACAATCACCAATTTCAAATAAAAATATGCAAGCAATCTGAAAGAGTCAAAGGAGTGCTGCAAAGTAAGCTGGCACAGGGTTGAGCACTCTTTCTTAGATTTACTTACCTGGACAGTCAACTTCATCGCTCTCGTCCTCGCAGGTGGGCCATCCATCACACTGCCAGCTTGAAGGGATGCACTGAATGGTACCACTCCGACACGCAAACTGCCCTGGGGTGCAGCGGAGCTCTAGGAAACAAGAAAAAAAATTGTGCTTTGTTTGAAGTGTTCTTTATTCTTGCAGATTTATACATATATTAATCATCTGTCACGTAATGGATCACTGAAGCGTAACGGATAAAATCACTGGTTAACTCAGCCTGTCCAAAACTCCTTCAGTTCACATCACTTCACATTCTAAACTGTATGTTTGTGGTTTTAACAGACAGGAAGGTCTGGGAAATAATTCTCTCAAGACATCCAGGATAAAACCTTTCTGATAGCACCCTGTGAGCAGCTATTACCACACCATTACTCATTTACTTCTTGTGAGGCACTGAGGAGTACTTGTTCAGTTTTCTCAGAACCCAAATTCAACAAAAACATGTTTCAGCAGTTAAGTGCTACATTATGCAACAACCTCAGAATCCTATTTCCAGTCTAATCACTGTGTATGCCAGGACCCACTAGACTTGCACAAATGGCCAGCCTGATTTAGAGACACTTCACAGAACTACTTGTAAAACAATATCTATATCCATGAACCGGTTTTCACTTTCTAGCTTCAGCTCTTTTGTAGAATTTCTTCATGTGAATGTATCCTTTACTAGAAACTGTCACTATCTGCAAACATGTAGCTCCTGCTTCTGTGACTTCACTGCCTACTTACCGTCATTACACTGTCACACCTAATTAGCATTATAAAAAGTACAACTTTTTTCAAAGCTTTTTTTCTTTCAATTCCATCTATCAAGTGCCAGAACCTAATAAATCAGCTTCATTTTATGTCCCTCAAAACATTCTGCAGGGAAGAAGCAGGTCTGTCTACACAAGTGAACAATTCTAAGCTTGTTCACAGCCTGTCTGCCAGTGCCATCACCATCCACAGGCTCACTTTTGCACCTGATCATCACCGTCCATCTTTCTTCTGGACAGTGGTTGTCAATTTTCCAATCATTGTTTTGGAACAATTTAGCACATTTTCTTCTCAGGGAGCTGCTTTAATCCCAAGTAATTTATGTCTAGAGAATGAGCGCCCTTTTAAACAGAAAAAAAAAAGTTTGTAAAACACACTGATTTTGAAAGGATCCAGTGGGCACCTGTCTTGCAGAAGGAAATCTCTAGAAGAGAATTTAAAATACAGGTATGTATTCTCTCCTCCACAGTTTACAATGTAAGAGCAGACTGTCATTGCAGTTGTTACCTCTTGAAACACGTCTAAGCTAAATCAAGACAGAGGTCACATTTAAGCGTTCAAACAACATGACTGGGCGTAATAAACTCAGTCATCGTGCACTCTCAATAAAAGCTCTACACATACACCTAGTCATTGGTAAAACATATTGATAACTGGCTTCTAATTCAATGTTAGACTAAAATCCAGTCCTACTACTGGTTTCTCTATAAAGCACAGACCTGCTCTTCTAGAAAAAAAAAAAAAAAAGCAGGCACAGCCTCTTAGCAACCACCTACTCAGAGCAAACATTCAGGTCACAAGATGCTAAGAACTCACACGGACCTGCCAGACTACTGATGGCAACAGCAGACCTGACAGCACGGCAGGAGTGTTCTCACTCATTTAGAGCTCTACTCAGCCCAAACAGCTAACAGAGAACGAGCACAGGGGAAATGGAAAAAAGTATTACCAGTCACAACTTCCCCCTCAGAGCAAGCTATGAAATAATTTACTTAGCCTGAAGAGGGAAAGGGGGAATAAAACGGAGGGGAATTAAAAAACAGGGGAAAAGCTTCACTCTCCCAATGTACCAAGACAGAAAATGTAAAATCTATCTTTAAGCTAAATAATTTCAAATCTAATCTTTGAGTTAATTAAATCTCTCTTTAACTTAGAGGAAAAAGCCCAACGGCACACAAACCACCAAACCAAACGAACACAAAACCTCAAGCTGAAAGTAAAACCATTCAGACTTCAAGTTCACAGGAAAGCACCAACTCTTTGGTAAATCATTGCAGTTTCTTTCACTTTTGCAACAAGGTCAGGACACAGTGGGAGGCTCCTTAGAAAGTCCTGCTACTGCAGTTTCAAGTACAGAATTTACACCGGGGCCTGCGGTAGACCTTTTAACACATGAAAGACTATCCTCAGCCCAGCTCCAGGTTTCCCTTGCATTCACCTGTAGTTATGGCAAAATTCAATACTTAAAACAAATTCAATTTTTTTCTTTTACTGCTTGATTTCAATGAAATTCACACACAGACCCTGTGAACAAAATTATTCTGCAGCCTTCTGGCTTCACAGGCAGCATCCACCAGGAATGCCAATGTACACATGAGAAAAACAGCCAAGAATACTTTTGTCTGTCTGCAATTTCATACACACTATTACTATTTTATGTACAATTACATATGACTGGTTCAGATAAAAGGATGACTCCATCTCAATATTATGGGCATTAAAAAAATGCCAGCTACGTGCTGTAATGTCATTGCTTCCTGTGTTAGAGACACTCCTCTCTGAAGAATGTGGATACATGGAAGAGTACAAAACATTTCTATTAAAACACCTTTCAGACCAGCTGTACCATTGTTCCCAGTGGAGATCATGCTGTCAGATGCACTAATTATTTCAGACCAAGGAACATGAACTGCTACGCAATTCTACTGCAGAGGGGGGAAACGTGACACAAAGAAATATTGTGAAATTAAAATCTCTGTCAATAAGCCCTCCTGAGCCATCCCAACCCAGAGCCACAAGAGATAAGATACAGACATAAAAAGAGATGGAAGTTTACAATGAAGCTCTAAGACACATAGCCAAGGAACAGAGATATTTGGGAGAGGCCAGGATGCACAGGGTATGTGCTGGTCTCCACAACCCTGTCAAGTATTTCATTTCAGTAGCTGATTTTTAAGTTAAAACAGCAGATAAATGAAAACATCTCAAGCCCATCTGTACTACAGAAAAGCCAAGTCACACTGACAGCAGCAGGACAGGAGTCAGGAAGATGTATGAGCAGTACTGAACACTACAGCATAATGTGGCCATCCATCTTTCCTGGAATGCAAGTAATCACTTAGCACATGGTCAGACTTCATACTCTCCAGGAGTGTGGTAAATAAAAACTGTTCCTTAGCCCAGATAATATTTCCAGTTCTTCTGAAGAACAGCAAAAATTTTAAAAATACCAGTCCCATTTCTGTCCTTAAAGCCAGATATCCTTCACAGTTCATAGCTATTGATGGTAACTCACAGCAAGAAAGGATGAATAAAGTATCTTAAATTATCACTTCCTTGCAGCACTAAAACCGTATCTTCCACCAGCTGTTAAATGCAGAAACATTTCATACTTTCAAAATCATTAGTAAATACGTAATGGCACAAGTTCAGCTAAGAGCAAGCAGCTGTTGGAGCAGAAGCACAAGACAACATTAAGCCAAGGGCATCAACAACTGCCTAGAAGTGAAAATGTGAAAATGCAATCTCCCCCAGTGCTCACGTACAATGTGATGAGTGACATCAGCAGTATTATGATTCACATGTGAATGCGAACATAAAAAGCTTCTTTTTATTTCAAGGATCAGATGCAGTCTTCGCTATGCTACAGTATGAAATTCAGTACACTGAAATTTTATTTTAGAACAATTAAATTCATTGGGCATTTGCTGGGAAGAAGGGAGACAAGTAAAACACTGAAAATAGCAGCAATTGTAGTTTTTGCACTATACACAGTATAAATATACAATACATCACAAAGTACAGGCAGTGTGAGAACATGAAAACACTGGAAGCAGTCAGGTGTCATTAGAGACTCTTCATTTCACTATCTCAAAGCACTTCTGCATTAACCCTCAACAATCTTACCAACCACTGCATCCTTCTGCCACAGTAACAATGAAGCACAGAAAAATTAAAGAGTTTGCCAAAGGCTACAGACAAGATGAAGCTGTAAGAAGCCAGCTGTCCTGACTGCCGATTCCATGCTTTCATGATGACACTGTGTTCATTCTCTAAACCCCAAGCAACCTGCTGGTCCAGCAGCACACCTGTACCTGAACCAATGTCTGTCAGAAATATTAACAAGTAGCAACAGTGTGTTGTCTGGTAACAGCTCACCTGTTTCTCTACTATAGATTGGATACAGAAAGAAAGATACAGCAAGAAATTCCTTAACTCGATATAAAAAGAGAAGAAAAATTGGAATCGGGAAAAATTGGAATCGGGTTCAGACCATCAGTTCTACAATCTTAATACATGAACCAAGATAAAACTTACTGTCAAGTGAAGGCCAAAAAAAAAATCCAATACCAACTTGCTGGGAAACATTATTAGATAATATAACCTGTCCACAAGCCACTCATCTGAAAGAAGTCTTGCCAAGGCTAGCTGTGGACTTGTAATTCAAAATTTAAAAGAAAACTTACAAAACAGTTGAAAATTTGCTTCATCAAACCAGAAATAGCAGACAATTTTAAATTTTAAATTTTAAATCAATTTAAACAGTGCCACACAAACAAGAGGTCTTCATCTGCTTTAGCTGTCACATACTTTTCTAAGTTAGCAGCAAAACCAACAAGATTTCTGACTTCCAGAAAAACTGAAGTTTCATACAAGAAAAACCTAATCTTTAAAGGTGGTTGATTACACGCTCATAGAGAGCTTTTGTTCTGAAGATTTTCCCCACTGCGTGTTGAATGCCAGGTGTTTCACAGAACTCATCGTGCATTTCAGCACAGGAGTCAACTAGCTTTTTGAGTTTTCTGTATAGCAGGCTAATTTCCTGATTTTTTGCTAAGTACTCAAAAAAACCCAAAAACATTTACAGGAAGCATTATCCACAGGAAGGACTTCATAATAGATTAATAAAACACACACACACACACACACACGCTTGCTCTAATTTCCAGCCAGCTTCACGTGTTTCACAAAACAAACAAATTTTGGCCATTATAAAATGATCCAGGAAGCTCTTCTGGGTTTAACAACCTCATGTACTCTGTGTAATTGAGAACACTTTCCTCCCTGGGAAGCTGCAGCACATCCTTCCTGTGGCAGATGCACGCTGGTCAATGTGCTGCCCTGGGTGCTACACTGCTTGAAACCTGTGTTTTCTGCATAATTTTTTAATACTTTTGAGGTTCATTTGGACTAAGACACCTCCTGCTCACATCTAAACTGCAACTAATTTCTTACTAATCTTCCCCCTTTTTATGCAAAACATAAGGGATAAATGGTTACTCAAAACAATAGTTTCATTTCAAAGAAAAGTAGGGAGGATCAATATTCAGTATGTGAAACTAATTTTTCAACACAGTAAATCTCATTTTAGAGCTTCCAATACCAAAGCAAGGCTGTAACAAACACATGAGACAAAGTGTTGATTCAAAACAAGTTCACCTTGCTGGTTCAGTTTCCTAAATGAATGTGATCAGTTGGCTTTGAAACAGCAAGCTTTAGGTCAAATTAGCTACTGTCTGTCCATATTAAGTCAGATCAGTTCTGATTTGTCCCCTTGCAACCAGAAAGATTGCATGCTCCAGCTAGTTCAGCAGAAATACAGCTGTACAAATCCACTATCCATTAATGCAGAATTGGAGCTTCATAATAGCTGTCTGCCACCAAAGACAGAACACCTACTAAAGTGATTATCTTTTTGAATATTTGCTCTAACAGAAAACATTTAAACAGTTGGGACCTTCACCTCCACAGCATGAGAGAAGCCTCGAGTGGTGAGCAGGGTCACAGCTCTGAGGCACGGAAGGCTGGCACCAGGTCACACACACTGGGGTGAGAGAAGGAGCAGGGGTGCAAACAGCTCGTGGCAATGGGCAGAAGCCAGCAGCTGTAAACATTTCCTGCAAAGATAAGCTGCTGGGTAAATGAGAAAACTTTGATACTGTTTTAGCGGGGTTATTTATCCTCCCCCAATTGAGGAGAGAGATATAAAAGAAATTCAGCCGGAAGGAATGCTACATCCAATAAAAATGATGGAGGCCCTACCTCAGGCACATGTAATAAACATCTACTGTAAAGCATTAGATGAGCACATCAAAGTTTTCAAAATCTAAATTTGAACCTTGTATTTTCAGGACACTGAAGATTATCATTACAGGAATCTGTGGAAAAAGGAGCAGTAGATCCTAAAGCAGAAATGTATCCCTGACAGACAGAACATTCCCCTCACTTATGTTCCTAGCTCTAACACATAAACCACTAGCAGTATAAAAACCCTGATGTCACAACAATTCACAAATTCAGAGGTACAGATGAGGAACCAGAGGCTAGAACTAAAGCCTCCAAAATGTAAGTCTCAATTCAGCAAAGTGCTTTGATACAGAAATTAAACTCAGTGACTGCAATCACTGATTATGGAAGTTGGGGTTCTTCTGGCTACAATTACTGAACTGCTCTTTATTAAAGGATTCATCAGTTAGTAAAGCCTGATACATTAAGACAGTCTTTTAGGAGCTAAGACTACAGATGCACACCCGATTTTAGTGTTTACACAGCAAGTACAGATTTGAATCTATTTCAGCTTTTAATACAAAGAAATGTCGTTTTTCATTTGCTACAGTAATTGTGCGTTGTCTGCTGAGCTTCATTTTTATGGAAATTGAGATTTGATTAAATGTACACCCAGCATTTAATGCTATTTCAATTACAAGCTATTACTCTGCAATGCATGTATCGGAAGAGATAAGCTTGAAGTACATGGTCTGGTTCTGCACATAAGTTTTTAACGAAAAATGGCAGGTTTGTGTGTACCTCAGATTTACTTTGCTTATTTTGATCACATTTCTCAAGGCTGGACCTAGCAGATCCTCTGGCATCATTTTTATTTACAGACCAAAGGAAAACAAAAGACAAAAATACTTCCTGCTTTCTCAGTGCAAGTCACTCATTGTCCCTAACCAGATGAACCAACCTGTAAGAGAATAGTTTGTTCAGATTTCAAGAGGCAATTATAGCCATCAAAAGCTGATTAAGCATTCACAAAAACTCTAACTACAAGTGCTTAGACCAGTAACTTTTCTTACTCAGATTTTAACTTGTCCAACAGGTCTTTCTTACGTTTTATAATACTCAACCTACATACTTAAGACCTGTACCTACATGTTGTACTACCCTTTCACATTTTAACACATTTAGGAGTAAGTTTACTAAAACTGAAAATTATTTTTTCCTTAAATCACTGCTTCTATATAACCTGAGCCATGCTAGACTGCATGGGTACAATCAGATCCCAGCTCCTGCCAGCAAGAAGTCAAGCTCTCCAAAGTCTCCTGGAGATTTTGCTGAACACCAGGGCTCACCAAAGGCCTGCAAACAAGCACCAGAACCAAAACAACCAAAGGAACACCACACCCACCACCACCAAACAAACACACACGGCTCCATATCTAATATTTATGTTCCAGAGGACGCATAACACAATCAATATTCCTCTAGACTGGCATTTACTGCAGTACCATAAAATTTAATTTACTCTTAATACTTCCAACACAACCACACCACGATGGTTATCGCAATGTAATCCTCAGCAGATATGTGAAAAAACTGTCCTTAAGGTAGTCCTCTTTACTTGAAAAGCAGTTTTCCTAACTTGGATGTCTCCCAAGTCCACAGGTGAAGTTCACTGGAGCAGGCACTATGTACCTCACAAAATTCCTGAAAATCTGCCAGCTTGTAAGGAGCAGGGCCCTCCTGCCCTGCCTCTGCTTGCAGTGGCCAAAGTCAGCTGCTGAACAGTTTCTGAGGACAGAGAAGGTCACTACAAACTGCACCTGAGGATGCTCTGATGCTCAGTCTTAAACAGGTTTTCTTGTTTTTAATTTGTCTTTGAGGTGCCCCTAATCCCATGCAAGGGCTCTGCTGTCAGGCAAGCAAAGCCATACCTAAGTGGTATTTCCCTCAGCTCTAGATATCAGAGAAGTGTTCACTAACCACTTATTTCCCAGCAGGTCTTCGTGTCACTTGGTGACTCTGACGACCATGACATATTTTTGAGTTTATCATTACACCACCCACTGCTGCACTCAGTGTAGCAGAATAAATACATACAGCACTTTATAACCAAGTCACAGTAGGAGGAAAGCAGTATAACACCAACTTATTTCCAGAGAAGAAAACTATTTGTGAAGCTCCTGTGTCACTATCAATCATCCATTTCATAGATATTTTATTAAAGTTTCTCAATGAAGCTGGTTCTATTTACTGTTCTTCAAATTAAAAGCCTATAGAATAAGTAAAATTAAAAACCTTCAGAAAAAGCTAGAGAAAAACGGAGCACTCCATTTTCACGTTCAATTCCACAGAAGATAAATGCCTGGCCATTCACCTGTGATACTGAAAACATGCCTAGGAACTACCCTTAGATCATGTAGCTTTGGTTTATCATGGCCTGAGTATGTGCAGGAGAGTATGAAAGCACAACAGCACCTAACAGCACAGAGCCTGGGGGGAAAGAAAAGGCCACGTGATATGCTCATAGACAAATCACAAGCCACATCTATTCTCAAATTTCATTCCAGCTCCTGAAAATTAGAGATTCTGAAGTTATAATCCCATAGGGATATATATAATAGGAATGCATCAGTTCAAAAAAATAAATAAATAGTATGTGTTAGAGGCATTGGCATTTTCTGCGTGACCTCAGGATGCTGTTTCATGAAGCAATTAAAATTATGACAGCATCCCAGCTGAAATCTGTAAATCTTTAATGAATAACACTCATCAGCATTCAGTACTACTCAGTGCTCTGTCACAGTAAGTTATGCTAGATCACCCCAACATCCATCGAAAGATTCCACAGCACAGTAAGGAATGGCAGCAGCCTCCTTCCCCTCACTCCCTCAGATTTCTTCTCCAGGTACACACACCCCAGAGCTGGAGGACAGGGACAGGGAGAAGAATGAAGCCCCCATAACCCAAGAGGAGATGCTAAGTGACCTGCTAAGGCCACTTAGACACACACAGGTCAATGGGGCTGGATGGGATCCACCCAAGGACACCGAGGGAGCTGGTGGAGTGCCCATGGAGCCATTTGCTATCACTGACCTGCAGCAGTCCTGGCTAACTCAGCTGGCCCCAGCTGACTGGAAACCATCAAGTATGACACCCAGCTACAAGAAAGGCCATAAGATGGATCTGGGGAACTTCAGGCTTGTCAGTCTGACCTCAGTGCCGGGGAGGGCTATGGAGCAGATCATCCTTCACGCACGGCACGCACAGGACAAGCAGGTGATTGGGCCCAGCCAGCGTGGGTTTATGAAAGGCAGGTCCTGCTTGACTAACCTGATCTCCTCCTAGGACAAGGTGACCCACTTCTTGGTCCAGGGAAAGGCTCTGGATGTCATTTACCTAGCAGATTTTAGTAAATCTTTGACACCACTTCCCCCAGCATCCTCCTGGAGAAACTGGCTGCTCACGGTTCAGAGGGTGCACTCGTCACACAGCAAAAAGTTTTCTGGACAGCCGAGGCCAGGGGAGACCTTATCACCCTCTACAGCCACCTGGGAGGAGGTTGTAGCAAGGTGGGGGTCAGCCTCTTCTCCCAAGCAACAAGCAACTGGACAAAAGGAATTGGCCTTAAATTGCACCAGAGGAGCTTTAGATTGGACATTAGGAAAGACTTCTTCACCAAGAGACTTGTCAAGCATTGGAACAGGCTGCCCAGAGAAACAAATGGGGGAGTCACCATCCCCAGAGGTCTGTAAAAGAGGTGTAGATGTGGCACTTCTGGACGTGTTTTACTGGTGGACCTGGCAGTGCTGGGTTAATGGTTGGACTAGATAGTCTCAAAGGTCTTTTCCAACTGAAATGATCCTATGATTCTATATTTATTACACCTACACCCTGCATGAGCTTGGAACTGACCCAGTTTTCCCTTGCTCACAAGTGTCATTCACAGCAATTCATTGTCTGCTCTTTGTCTGGAGGGCAAACTCAAGGCCAGGAAGGATGGAAAAGAGAAAGAGAAATCAAAATAACTACAAAAAAATAAAAAAGCAAAGGCAGGCAAGAGACATGGCATTCAGCCAAAGCAACAACATCACAGCTTCTTGAATGGGAATCCTGGCTCTAATTTTTTAAGAACTAGAAAATACAGACCTTGAATTTTAGGTGCGTGGGCACTTATTCCTAAGACTGAAACACAAAAAAAGTATTTCCCAATTCTCCAGCACTGCTAAAACCAAAAAGAAAACAAAACTTGCTACTTGAACTAAGCTGAAAGAATACTGTGAATTAGGCAATGTAGCATTCCAGACTGAAAACCAGTTTATTTTCATAGCAGTGAGAATACCAGGCTAAGCAACAGCCTTGCGCTTCTCCCCCCCAAGAAACTGTTATATTATGATAATAAGTAAAAAGGCAGAAGGGAAAAGCAAAATACAGCACAGGCACAAAGAGCAGTCAGTACAAACAAAACTAAAGCCATGGGTACTTGAGAAGTCTCTAATATGGCTCAAAATTAAAGCCTACTGTTCCTCTATACTAACAATCTTGTTCAGGACTTCGAGTGTTTTGTACAGCCTTAGGTGGGACTTCAGTGTCCTAGTACAACAGCGACAAGTGATTTAAATCTGTGCAGGATCAAAATTTTAACCCTTTCCCTAAAGAAAGCTGATCAGTGGAAGTGCCAATCACACCTCACAAATTCACAAAACAATTTCAAGCAAGCTTGAGAAAAGTCAAGACCAGGAAAATGCAGCATATGGTGTGGGTCAAAGATTTCCAACGCTTGCACAAGGGAAGGAAATGATTACCTTCTTGAGCTTCAGAGGGCAGGAAACCCCCGTGTGGCTTGCACTGCTCAGCAGGTGCCAGCCCGCCAGCACACCTGTGTGTCACACTGTCACCACCATGGGGTGGTTTCCCAGCTGGCAGCGGAGGGAAGTGGTGAGCTGGGGTAACTGAACCCTTGCACAAGGCCCTGCAGGACCCACAGCTTTCTCGGGCCACAGGATGTATTGTGGATAGGCACAGGGGACACAGGCAAGATATGGGTTTAAATCAGTCTCAGGCAAGAGTACTACAGTACAAAAGTACAGGGACAGAGACAAGCCCACTGGAGTCCAGGTCTCATTAAGCCCCACTGTTTATAAAACATGCTCACACGAAACAGTGCTAAGAAAATAGCACTATTCCTCACACAGAATTTAAATACAATCACACACACAAGACACTTAATTCTCCCAAGAAATGCAGCAATAGAGAAAAAGTCCATTAAGAACAACATCAGCACTGATATACTCAGCAAATCATCAACTGTGTCCAGGAAAGGGCCCCACCAACAGCAGTGCCTTCTCCCTACAATCCACACACCAGCTCAGGGCACAGGGATTATCCCACACACACCACAGATACTCCAACTACCTGGCTACCACAGCTCAAAGTACTTCTATATCTAAAGTTATTACCTCGTAGCTGCCTATCCAGAACAACTCCCAAAACATCCAGCCATGTGAGATGGTTCCTCTCCTCTTCCTGTACTCTCAGGATTAATACACATCCTACCAAGTCTGTTTGGATCTGTATTTGTTCACATACAAAACGGTTTTTACTAAGAATCACCAGGGAAAGAAGCTGTATTCCCTTTGACCAAATAAACTACAGGTGTACAAACAAACAATCAAAAAAACCACAAAAAAAACACAACCAAACTACTAAAACCCAACAAATACTCTACAGAGACCCATTTTCCTCAGAGGAAAAACTAAAATCCAAAATTTTACATGAACTGAATTAGTATTTGCTTTAGATCCCGTTTCAACAAGAAGAGTACCCAGATGAAACATGATAACAGCAATTCAAGAACTGTCAGAACAATCAAGGCTAATTTGCAGCCACCATTAAATTGAAAGTTAGGAATTGCCAGATTTCAGCAGTATTACTTAGCAAGCCCATTTGCTTTCAGCAAGACAACACATGTTCCTACTTCGCAGGAAAACAAAAAAGTTCCTATGTCATCTTTTTTTTTTTTAGTACACGATTCAGCAGTATTTAAGCATATTCCTTAAACTTTCAGCACACAAGCAACCCGAACAAATCTAATGAAAATACACAATTTAAAGCTAAAAAACTCTGCAGAATTGAAACATGAGAAATTGCAATAGTCTTTAAAGCCAAAAGGTCACAAAGTTCTACCTATGAAATCAGGGGGTTTTTAACTACTCCACTCTTCAAAAACAAACTTTTTTTTATTTCAAAACCAAATTAACAAGGAAGAAGTTCTCTATAGGGCCCCTAAGAAAGTTCAAGGTCTTCAACAAGAATCTAGCAACTCAGGGAGACAGAAAGCTGTGTCTGAGCACTATTCAAATGCAGGTCACACTAAAAAAAGCTTTTGCTCCTGTTTCACTTTTTTTTTTTTTTTTCACATCTTGTACGAGACTCGATGAGCAAGCACCTAGAACACTTAAGAGCAAAAATTCAATATACAGAACTATTATGACCTCAAATACAGAAACCCAGTTTTATCTTTTGGACAGGAGCTGGAGCAGTGGCTGTTGTGCACTGGAGCAAATGGCTCGTGCTTTGAATAGCATTCCCCTGCTCCACTGAAGCTGAACACGGCGGGAATGAAGCCAACGCCAGCCACAGCTACGTCTGTCCACACTGGATGAGATCCTGTGCTCTCCTCTTCCTCAGCAAAACAAACGCCTGAAGAGAAAGCCCACAAATCAAACTCCTAAGTTTAATAGTTCTACCAAAAGTCAGCAAATACAGCTCCAACCCATTTGTAAAAAGCCCCATAACCCTTTGAGTAGTTTTCTCATTCCCCACACTCTCCAACAACTCAGGTACTGCCAGCAGTCTTCAACATCTATTATGTCCATGGGTCAGGTACTCTGCCACAAAACTTGACCTTTGCCATTTTTAGCTGCCACATCAATAGAAAAAATACATTCAATTTCATTATTGTTCAGAAAGACAAAGATGGGCACTATAGCATCCTTGAATCGTTTCTCTCCAACCTGTTTACTGCCAGAATTGAGGGGACATGATGCTTTGACTTAAATCTTCAATCTCACTCCTGCAAGACTCCCAACATTTCACCAAGATTTTCCCAGAGCTCATTAGCAGAGTACTCTGTGCAGCCACCAAAAGCCACTTCTACATTTCCACCCACTGTGCTGGCTGACAATTCTCAAGCACAATAATCAATAAACAGAACAGAAGTTAAATACAATGTTAGATCAACCTATTTGAATTTTAATTAAGTAGGAAGTTGAATATTACTTTGTTTAGCTATAGATAATGAATCAACTATCAATTGCCATTAAAGTTAAAACTGTATTACTAAATTATCTGAATGGTAGGCAAACACTAATAATAATTCTCTCAGGAGTTCCATATAGCAAATACCATTAAAACACTATTCATCAAACCCAGAATTAGCAGCCTGACCCCTCAAAACAAAGAAAAATTTGAAGTTTCACAGGAAACCACAAGATGCCAGAGGATTTCACAGTTCGAGGAATATGGATTAAAGGTTAATCCCAAACTCATGTTTTTAAGCAACTCAGTTGCTCGAGTTCTGCTACAGCAAATCAATGACTTCACCAACTGATCCATGATTCCTCCTCGACTCAGGATCCTCTACAAAACCACCACTGAAGTGCAATCAGACACGTGAGCCTGCCATGCAAGGATCCAGAACGGAACCCCTCCAGAGAGTGGAAAGCCAGGAAGGATTGGGCACTGCCAGGCACCCACCACACTTACTGCTACAGAAAAACTGGCACCTGAATGATCCTGGGAAACTGAATCTGTTCTTTAAAGCTGCAGCTTAAGAGGGACCTGTGCATTAGACTGCATTTAGACACAAATAACAAGCTATAACTGCAGAACAAACAGACTGGCAACTAGACTTACCAAAAGAACCTGGTGTTCGGAGTCTATCACAGGAAATCATTACCAAAGTGCTTTACAAACACCTTCAGGAGCTGCCTGGGTTTGCCAGATTTTATTTTGGGACAGGAAGACAGATGATCCCATCCCTTATACTCCTTCTAGCCATAACTTTCTGTTGGCCTAAACAGAGTAAAAGCTTAGCAAAGCTCTTCCCATCTCAGGTTAACCCCCGAGATCACCCAGATCTGCAAAGATCTGCAGAGCCTCTCACTGAACCTGCCATTAGCTCTGATCGGTTCCCTTTTTATTTAAGCACTTCCTTGTCCAGGCTATCAGTGCAAGAACCTAATGCACGTATCCATTTCAAAACACAAAACAACCCTGAGCACCCTCATGAGCCCTGAAGAACAGGAGCAGTGATTCCACAGAGTTCCTTCTAGGTTCTGCTCCAGCCAGAACCTTCAGGGCTCCAGAAGCTCCACTCGGGGTACGCAGGTCTGCACAGTACAATGGGAAGTTCTGCTAATCACAAAAGAAGTTATTCATATGCACCTCATAGCATCAAACAAGAACTTACAAAAGTTGCCAGAAATCACCACGTAAAAGCCCAGAGACCCAGGCATTACCCAAAGACAGACCACAGAGGTAGCTATTACTCTTGCATTACAATTCAACATCAAAACCAGCCCTAACAAAGGTAATTCCAGGGGACAGAATGATTCACTGACTTCTTGGCTGGTTTTCTGACATTCACCAGGGGACTCTACATCTTTCATACTTAGTATCTAAAATTCCTCTCTTCAGTCTAGCTGTGCCTTTCCCCTCAAATACTGAGAAAGAAGCACAGCTGCTTCCTCCTGCTGCAGAGAGAGGCTGCGGCAGTGCTCTGTTCTCCACCACTTCTGCTGTTCTGGACCAGCCTTCCTCTGCCCCCAAACCTACTGTAGGGAGATAGAAGTCCTGTGTTTGCAAACCCCCAGCGTGCCCCTCTGGTTTATTACTTCTCAGAGCCAAAGCAAAGCAATCAACCCTGCCTATTGACTTCTTTCTTCTTTCCTCTGTAGCCCCAGATAGCAGCAAATCCACTTGCACCTCAAAAATTTTCTTTTATAATTAACATCAGGAATTACCAGTCTTAAAGTATCAGACCTGCTAATAAGGTCTGATACCTTCTGCTTTGTCTCTCTGCTACGCTGAGAGCAGCCACAAAAAAAAGCTTTTTCGCATCCATCAGCCTCGCTCCGCAGCTGTAAAAACAGCAAACAGCAGAGAAAGGAACACCAGGACAAAAACTCAATAAGAGGTAACAGCAGGAAAAATAAAAAAAACTTAAAACCAACAGGTTAAGAAGTAAAGGGTTGAGGGGAAGAACACCAGACGGCAAGACAGGCCAAGCCCTACTTTCAGCAAAATTAACTGAGGAGGTGTGATAAAAAACCTTCTACCCCTTACTCCTAGAACATTCCACTTGGGAATTCACCTAAACACACAGACAGGAACTGCAGTTAGCAACGACATGAACCTGAATAAATATCACTCACCGCAACTCTCGCTAACATGGAGACAGTGAACAAAGAGCAAAATAAGGGTTTGTATTTGCCTACCAACAAAGTCTCTCCAGAGCAGAGGAACACTGGCCAGAGCAAATTTTATGACCGATATATTTGGGTCTCCATTTGAATTAATCAATACACTTCAGCTGGACAAAACCAGACCCATCCAGTCACAGCACACCGTGGATCACCTTGAAACTATGCTGATCGTGGGTCTGCTTACACCTCTACTCTGATGAGTTCTGCCTTGCACATACGACCTACAACTCCTGACTAAAAGACAAGAAAGAGTTAGCAATTTAAACAGACTTGTCAGTTGTACTGTGTCAAAACACCAACAGCCCACCTGTAAGAGCATAACCGCAGCTGCCAGCAAGCTCCAAAGCATAGGGGAAGTTCAAACTGTGAGCTGTGCTCAAACTGTGGGGTTTTAACCAGACCACTTGCACTGGCAAGTCTTTCGAAGCATTGCAGATTAAGTACGTTGTGCAATATTTTTCTGAAACTGAACTTGGGTAATAAAATTACTTCCTCTAGCTGGCTTTGAAGTGGAGAAAAAATGCTGCAAGAACAAGAACTCAATTGGCTTTTAGCTGCCTGGCAAATGCTCTAATAAGAAAGCCCGATGACCTACATTCACAAGGCTCTGTACTAAACCACTATTACAAAATCCAATATAAAGCCTGACCATGTTTAAGTGTTTTCCATTAGCAAGCAGCAGTATCTTGTTAGAGAAATATGAAAACATGTTATTGTCTTTAGCGATGATGATCTTAATTAATCCTCTAAATACTATTCTGAAACATGTCAGCTTGGTCATTCCAGACTGCTTAAGCTCCCAATGCTACACAAAGACACCAAAACCTCCGCTTCTCAGTGGTGCATTGCGATGCTAACAGAAAGAGAAACTTCTTAAATATTGTCAAACTGTGAAAAACCAAAGTCATAACAATTTACATCTCTGATGCTCTTCCAACAACCAACAGAAATGCACTCGTTCAGAAACTCGGGCAAAATCTAAGCTAGTACAAGAACAGCTTATTGCAACTCAGTCAAGTATTTCCTCACATAAAGACATCAGGTCCCTCAGACAGCTAGTCAGACAACCTGAAGCAGATGGGTTTGACTTGTCCTTGATGAAAAGATATTATTAAATTAAACCCTACTGTGGTAAATATCCCCAAAAAGCAACAGAGTAAAATCAGCAAGTGTTTAAAGGAAATATTAAGTTAGTCCTTCACTCTACACCCATATAGTCAGAAGAGTTTGATACACTCTGCTTCAATTCACATTAGCAGATTCCAAACACAATGTGTAACACAACTCACGGAGAAATGCCCTACTTTGAAAAAAAAAAAGAACTCTTTCAAAAATGCACTATAAAGCAGGCAACTAGTCAAAACAAGCAGGTTACGGTCAAAACAGAATGGGAACGATGGAAACACTGGGACAAAAAAAAAATCCAAGTGGCAATTCTCAAAGGCACAAATTAGCATTACAAGTCCACAGGCTCAGAAAAATCTAACTGCCCACAGTGCCTTCAGGAACCCAAGTCTGCACAGCTGGGGCCAATGTCACCGTATGTTGAAAGTACCTTGTGCTGTTAGTGATGGCAGTAGCACAAAACAGACTCGTGTAACCAAAACAGAAAAAACAAGGGTAAAAGAAATTTTAATTAATTTCTCCCTAATTTACTAAAACCCACCTCACCCTAAATGCAGGAAAAAATAGGTCCATGTAAAATCACTGCCTTTCAGATTGCATGAAAAGATACTACAGTTGAGGAGGCTTAAAAGAAGGTTTTATTTGTCTGAAGAGCACAGCAAGAACATGGATACAAAGCTAGTGTCAAATTAACACGGAAATACAAAGAGATGCCTGATCCGCTGGGACTGAATTGTGAAGGGACTACACATTCATCTCCGAGTACATAAAACCTCCCAGCACTCTGCAGCACTCATCTGATAGCTCCAAGTAGAGCTTTAAGCTAAGCAAGCTGCAGGTATCCTTCCTAAACCAGAAAGGCAGTTGCTACAACACACAGGTTTAAAGAAGCAAAAAGTAAAGCAAACACCACCTGGGAAATAAATCCTGAATCCAAATACACATCTCTTCCTGAGGTAATCCATGTCTCTCCCCAAAGAAGACTAGGGAGACTTCTTCACCACTGATTAAAGTATTAAATTAGGTTCTGTACGTCCTCTGTACTTGCATGAGCCAGGTTTCCCCTATTTGCACCTCATGTTTCAGGGTCAAACCAAATGCTATTAATCTACCACATGGGTGATTTGTTTGAGACAGCAGATTCAAGATACCAAGTGAAGCAAATCAAAAAGACCAAATGCCATCGGCAAAGAGCTGTGAGGCCACCCAGAAGTGATGGGCTCTCCTCTGAGGAGGAGGGAGAGGCATCACCATGGACAGCTCAGCCATCGCGCTCATCCGGAGCCACCACGTAAACAGGATGGATGAGTATATTCCAAATGGAACTCAGAAACTCCTCATACAGCAAGGAATTCCAGCGGCAACACTATATCCAGTTGCATTACTTCACCTCAGGCGAGGGAATAACATATGGTTTGAGCAAAATTCAGGGAATGCTTATGGAGCTGCCACAGGGGAATTCTAACACTGCAAGTTTCAAAGCCAGTGGTGTAGAACCTGAGCAGATGAATTAAGGTTTGCTCACAAGGACACTTCTGCCAGCGAGGCTACAGCACCACAAATCTCTAAAGCAGGTACATTAGAGCACCAGTGGAAAAGTATCATTCATCTTAACAAAGCAAACCTAAGTGAAAAACTTGTCTTCATCCATCAAGCATCAGCTGCTGACAGAGGTTCAGTATCAAACTGGAGTGACCAATGTGCTGACACAATATGAAAAATGCCATTTTTTAGTTTCTAGGAGGCTACAATGCTGAACACCAACGGAGTTCAGGGTCAAGCCTACCCACCTATAAAAGCATACAGACAGCTCTGAATAAGCTGAACCTTTTCACCCAGCAATCCAACAGCCTGTAGCACTTAGTGCCAGCTACAAAGGAGCTGCTTCAAATCAGTTTTACATAGTACCTTCTCAGCCATAAAAGCCTCTAGCTGTAATAACACTAGACTACCAACACAATGGGGTTTTTGGCTACTTAAGTGCATATCATAAGCCCTGCATATACACTGCCCTGCCAAAAAAACAAGCTAAAACAAAACAAGGCAGACACAGAGACGTTTCAACACCCAAGTTAGTTATTTCAATAACTCTGCCTACACTGACCCAATTGTGTTTCAGCTCTGCTGGGAACTCGCTTAGATGCAGTTCATTAGTACTGTTATGTTTTATTAGTCTGGGTCATAAAAGTTATTTTGGAGAGAAAGAACAAGGGGGTTTGAAAGCGCACCAATGGTTCTTACTCTCCTACTTACAAGGAGCACGTATCCCCCAGGAACAGTCGCTTGGTGCCATGGGAAGACGATTTCCAAACCTGCAAAGCCACCCCAGGCAGCCTCACGCTTTGGCTACTGATGCTCTTTGGCAAGAGCTGCCCATAATACCCAAGGGCTTTGCCAAGCTCCAAGAGACTTCAACACCCAAAAAGAAACCCCACCAGAGCGCCATACCTAGAAAAGCTGTACTCTTCTACCCGCAAACACCAACCACTTCTCCAAAGTTAATCATCTTAAGATTTTAAGCACCATGCCTAGCAGCTAGCACACAAACTCCATCGCTGAATTATTTCCCTAACAGAAGCACAAACAGCACCAGAGAGATGAACCAGGTGCAGCAGGTTTTCTTCTCTTTCTGGCAGGATTAAATGGCACTTTGAAAGCAAGCATTTTGTCTGGCCGGCTTGGCACCCAAGGCCCACAATATAAAAGCAGGTAAGTAAGAAGCACCTGAAAACTTAGTCACCACATTTTCAGCGCTCACTAGCCGTAGGGTTCAGTAGATTTCTACCCAAGCTTTCCTACTTTGACACAAAGGTTTTACCCTGACTCCCAGGGTAAATCCAGGCTCTCTCGGATCCGGGCAGCCGGCACAGGGGACCGATGCTCGGCCGCGTCCCGCCTCTGTTTAAGCGCACAAAGCAGCAGCAGAGCCCAAACCTCCCCCGGGCCGGCCCCGGGCCACTCGGCCCCCCGATCCGGGCTGTCCCCGGCGACCCCGGGGGCTCACCCTGCCGCCGCCCGGGCCCGGCACCCCGGCCCCGCCGCCGCCCCTACCTGGCCGCAGCGGCTCGGTGATGCTCAGCACCAGGAGGAAGAGGAAGAGGAAGGTGCCGCTGTCCGCCTTGGGCACCATTTATCCTCCGTTCATCCTCCCCCGGCACAGCGCCACAAACCCGCGGGGAGCGACGCGCGGAGCGGCGGGAGGAGGGGCCGCCGCCGGGCCCGCGGGGGGCCCCGGTCCGCACCGAGCTTTTCCTTTGCCCTCCCTCCGCCGTTCGCCGCCGCCCCGGACGGAGCCGGCAGCCCTGGCTGCGGCGGGAGCGGCGGGAGCGGCGCGGGTCGGGCGGCCGCGCTGGGGCGGCTCGCAGGGCTCCGCCGGCGCACAAGATGGCGGCCGCGCCTCCCCGCCGCCGTGCCCGCGCCGCCACGCCCCCTCCCGCCGCGCGCTGCCCGCCCAATCGGCAGCCAGGGGGCGGGGCCGAGCGCGCGGATCAGCGCACGCCACGCCCACTTACGGCGGTGGGCGGGGCCTGGTGAGGCGGGGCCGGGGCCGCCGGCAGGGGGCGGTGACGGGAGCGAGCGTCCCGCGCGCCCCGCGACCCCCGGGACTGTCCGCAGCGGCCCCGCGGGATGGCCACCGATGGCCACCACAATGGCACCAGCACGGCCTCTGTCAGCCCCCTCAGCCCTCACCAGAATGGCAGCCCCATTCCCTCCATCCCCCCCAGACAGTCTCGCTCGGTTCCCTTCACCTCCCCAGGACAGCCTCCACCAGTCCCCACAGGACAGCATTGCCGTGTGCCCAAGGGGAGTGTCTTTTCCTGCTCCCGTCCATCACTGCCCGACAGCCTTTCCCCATCCCCTCTGGAACAACCCCAACCAGTTTCCTCTGTCCCTCGGGACAGCCTTTCCAGGTCCCCTCCATCTCTGCTGCGATGGCCTTTCCCTGTCTCTGCAGGGACTTCCCAGTGCCACCACCTTGCCTGTCCCGCAGCAGAGGCTCAAAACTCTGGGCTTTCCCCACCGCAGCAGGCTCCCAGGGTGACCATCTTTTGCTTCTTCATTGCTCTGCTCCCCGCTGCCCACGGCAGGGCGAGATGGCCCCTGTTGTGCCTGCAGGGTGGCACCGACCAGCAGCGCCCGGCCCTGGGACATTGCCACAGCCGGCACTCGGCAGTGCCAGAGCCAGGCGGTGTTTCCATGCCTTCTGGAAACATTGCGTTCCCAGTTCCCAGACCCACATAGAGAGGAAATGAACAAAGAAAACTAATTGTACGGCTCAGGTCATTGTTAGTGGCCCTGCAAGTGACAGGTGCCTGCAGGAATTTGACCCTGAGTGTTGCTGCACATCAGCCGGGCCGGGTGGTGGCTGTGCCTGCCTGGAGTCAGCAGCCCCGTGCCACAAATCTCCTCGTGCTGGATGGAGGTCGGCCCAGGTGGCATTTGGGATCAAAAGGCAGTTTTAGTATCAAGACTCCCTTCCCAAATTGGTCTGGAGTTTCCACTGACAAGGGGAAGTGTTTGGATAGCACCAGGACACGGACTCAGAGAGGGGCTGGACACAATGGCTGACCCATGGTCAGCAGAGAGCTGTCACTTTCCTCTGCAGGGAATTGCAGCTTTCCAGTATAACCTATTCAAAATCAAAACGTGGGAAGCTGTCTGTGAAATGTTCATATTTTTTTTAATATTTACAATGAGGTGTTTTCTACTCTTATGCTACAACTTGTAGTTCTCAAATAAAACACGGAAATTCCAATAAAGGACCATTTTGACCCAATTTTACCCACTCCCTGTTTCCCAGTTAATACCAATTACTCACTATACCCATCAGTAAACTTTTCTGAGGGGTTTTCCTGGTGGATGTACAGCTCCTTGTGCCCTCTCATGGCTCCTGCTCCCCCCCAGTCACTGACTGCCCCACGTGCCACCTGCAGTCAGGGAACAGGGGCTTCTCTGGGGTTTCTTGTGCTCTCACAGCCCCTCTTCCCCCGGCTGCTGTTGCTGTGCTCTGGTCAGTAGCACCAGGAAGGCGCTTTTTCCAAACCTAAACGTGGAGTTCAACACGGCAGGGGAAATTGGTGCCTGCCAAGAGCTCCCTGGAGCTGGGGGCCTCAGGCGCACTGTGTGGCCAGGAACGTGCTTGGGGACCCGCTGGCGTGCGTCACAAGCAGCAGGGCACTGCCTGAAGATTTAGGCCAAAACCCACTTTCCCAGCTCTCATGTGCTGCCAAATACTGTCACGATTCAAGAGTCTGTGGGGACCCAAAGTATGACAACATTCTTCAGCGTAAAGCATGAGCATCAAACTCCCCAGCTTTGCTCCTCCCATGGGATGCTGTGGGGACAGAGTGTTCTGAGCCTGGCTTCCTGCAGCACAGCCTCATAGGCCAACTCCACACTGATCCCGGGGATCCTTATCCGCCCCAGGGCCTGGGCATTACACCATACTGGTGATGCATAAATAAATATCTCATGCTGCCTCCACCATGAGAGCAGGGCACAGGCTGCTGATCCCTGGCTTTTGTTCCAAGGTGTGCTCATGGTGAGGGTGGCTGCACCCAGCTCTGGCCCTGGCCTGACCCTGAGCTGGGGTTTGTAGCCAGCTGCTGTTGGGCCAGCAGCTGAGAGCTGGGATTGAGACAAGTGCAAATATGAGGAAGTGAGAACTGCTCCATTTCCCTCTCCCTGAGTGAGAGGACCCATTTCCTCTATTTTTGCAGAGAAATACCCCAATCCTCCAAAACAACAAAGTATCTCCAACCACAGCTTCCCTTTTGACCTAAATACTCAGCCCCAGCCGTTACTGGAACCTGCTTTTGGGTGGGTGAAAAGCTGCAGCCCCTGCACCATGGCAGAGGTGGTTACCCCTGGGCCAGGGAGAGGCTCCTGGCCCTGAAGGGCTCAGGGAACCAGCTTGGGGCCCAGTGATTAGACTTCCAAGAACAAGAATCTCTTACAGTCTCCCATTTTCTGCATGGGACAAAGAGCCAAGGCCCAGCTGCCCATGGGCAAGCACCCACAGTCTCTGGATGTGACAGTGTTCCAGCCCTGTGTCACACCACATGGACACAGGTCCACTATGACTTCCAAGGATCCACTAACCACCACGGCCAGCCTGGCCACCCAGGAGAGGCCTGGGACCACCACTGCTCACTGCCAGCCCCCCGTGCAGCATTAGGAGAGCTCCTGGTGCTATTATGGCTGAGGGAGCAAGTGTGCCTGGGCCTTGCACATAGGAAAACGCAGATATACTGCAACAGCAAAAGAAAAATAACCTGCGGAAAATGGGAGGGAAAAAAAAAATCACAAGTCACCAAGAACCAAGACGTTTTTTCACACTGGATTTGACCCTCTAAGGCACATTATCTGCCACTGCTACAGCAGCAAAAATATCTGGCGATGAAGAATTTACTGGTTCCCTAATTACAGATAGCAGGGACTGAACTGCAGCAGGAAGCAGAGAACAGACATTACAGCACGCATTACAGAAACAGCCAATCTGAAGAGCACTACAGCCCTTTCAACAGATCCAGTTTTACAGCATGTAACCGAAAATAAATTACATTTCCAACAAACATGTGAAGGCCAGTCAGTGTGGCAGAATCAAGACTGTGATTTTAGTATGGCTGTCTAGGTTAATTCACCGAAGGGCAAATGCAAAACCAACACCATCCACAGGATATTTCATGCAACCTGCTTTTAAGCATGAATTGCACCATGTGGAACTAACCACCCTCAGATATCACATTCCCCTCTCTATTATTCCAGCTATACCTTGGTATGAGCATGGCCAGTTTGAAATGCTGTGGCAGAGATGCCACATCCCACTCCTGATCCATGTGAACCCCCACCCACAGTCCCTCAAATGCTGATGAGGCCATACGTGCATCCCACACTCAAAGGAGCTTCTGCACCCACAAATGGGCAGGAATCCCACATCTAGGGAGTATCCTTGCTCCTGGTCTCCTCAGTGACCCAAACTGCAGGGCAGGGCCTGATCATCTGCCTGTGTACCTAACAGAGAGGTCCTATGCTTAATGGAGATAAGCATTTCATCATGAAATAAATAATTAGTATTTGAAATTACCTAAAAACTAGGGTCATATTTAGCCAGTTCAGTCCTTAAAGAACAGTCCTGAAACCATGGAGACTTTAGTAAATGCACTCCTTTTACATTAATTCATGAGTACCTGAGAATAATTTTGCTTAAACAAAAAACATAGCCTTCAAGTATTTCTGGATTAAAAAGGCAAAAATGACTAATTTTTGAGTCATGATTCCGAGCAATGCCATGTTGATCTATTTATTTTTACAAGGTGCACTATAAAAACTGAGCCCCTTGGAAGGGTTTTGCAACACGAGTTTTGGAAGTGGCAGAGGAAACCACAGAGGAGGAAGCGCTCCACCAAGACAAACACAGCATCCAACGCCCCAGACCTTAGAGAAGGCTGCAGACACTCCTCAAGTTGCTGGATAATACTTTCCATGGATGTTCCCTCAGTAAAACATCACCTGACTAAAGCAAATGCCAACACTGCCAAGTGTTACACATGCTGTCTCGCATTCAGGTGTGGTGCAAGAAGTGAATACATCTGGTTACGCCTGCTTCCTCCTAAAAGCTGCACAGTGCTTCTCCAGGCTGGATCACACCACACAAGGGCTCATCCCACACACAAAGGTCAGCTCACACTGCAGCATCCACAGCACTAAGTGCACCCTGTGTGTGGTTAAAATTGCTTTTCCTTCTTTTGGCCAATTCTAAAAACTAAAGCCAAAAGTTTCAAAGAATAAGAGGAAAACACCGAAAAAACCCCCAGTGTGGCTATCAGAAGTACCATTTCTGTCCTTCAGAATGGCACCGTCATTCTAGTGGACGATGCAGGACTGTCCCTGGCCCCTGCACCATGATCATCAAGTCCCTGGAGTCACACACAGAGCAGCTATAAAAACAAATCTTATCCCTTCCCTCCACCAGCTGCAGAACAGGGCAAGCCCAAAACCTGCAGGACGAAAAGCCTGAGCAAAAGCAGCAAGGCAAATCCCATTCTGCAAAGTGTAAGGAGTGGAGGAGGAAATAGGGTCCTCTTTAGGAATGCTGGTTTTAACAAGATCACAAAGTTTGTGAAACCTGTGAACTGCATCAGTTTAAATTCAAGTTGAAGAGAACCTGTCTGAAATTCTGTGTCACATCTCAGTATACACATGGTTATGTCCCCTCTTCTGCAAGTAGAAACTCAAACAAGTTTGACAAGCTGGGACCAAGTCCAGTTCAGCCTTTTAGAAAGGCTTACCCCACTTAAGAAACAGATGTAGTTATACAGAAGGGAATTTAAATGCATGGCTGTCTTAAAAACAGAAATATATCTTTAAGAAATTATCTCCATTTTCCCAGTTTCCAGTAACCGGTCTGCAGTTCACTGAGCACAGCCAGACCATTATCACCTTGATGGTGGATTGGAATGTTCAGAAGAAATCAGATGCCTTTCTTCTTTTGGGAAGCTGCAGTAAATTGTCTGTGATGGATGTAGTATCCTGAGATACTGGTGTGTGAGATACTGTCCGAGACTGCGGGGTGCTCTGGGGGGTCTGAGGCCCACTGGCTGGCGTCTTGTAACCAGGAGTTCCTGTGTGGGCTGGGGAGGGAGTGTAGCTGGCTCGCAGGGCTTTGTCCGTGTATTTACTTGCAGTCCTGTTTACAAGTCTTTGCAAAGCTGGTGACATTGCTGGGCTTAGTCCTTTCGGTGTAAGGCTGAAAGAGAATAAACAGTTTTAAAAGTTTTTACAGTAAAAATCTGCCTTTTCCAGGAACAGCATTATTGCCTCCCTACATGAGTTCCCCCACAGAACAGACCCACTGCCTGCAGAAGCCATTCTGCCTGCAGGTAAATGCAGACTGTCTCTCTAGGGAGGCAAGTGACAGAGAAACCTTCTACATCCCTCCCAAACCTGAGCGGCACTGCCTGACTTTTCCTTTGAGCCCATTCTGTCCTTCCTGTGACCCACCCAAGCAACTCTTATCACGTCTCCTCTTTGCAATGAGGCAAGACACTGATCCAAAGGCATCGCTGGGTGGCTGGAGGGCAGAACAGTAACGCTGACAAGGAGTGTCAGGGACAGCCACCAACCACTTTCCCTCAGGAATTAAGCTTTTAATTTTTAAAATTTTTATTTCTAAAAACTTTCAGTCTGAATGTACCTCTTCCTGCTTCCAGTATCCTTCCTCACCATCATTCCTCCCCTTCTACATGTGATGATTTGAATCTCATCATGTAATACCCACCCCCAGTTCTGCTGTCAAAACAGAATTCTCACCTGGCCAAGTTTTCTGTCACTTTTCGAAGTGCCTCCTGCTTCTTTGCTCGGTTTTTAGCTGCCACTTCATTGGCCATCTTGAGTCCTAATCTCTCACGGCGCCCAGGCTCCAGGATCTATAAATGCACCACAGAGTTCACTCGCCAACACACTCAAAAGTGCTGCAAAAATCAGTCAAAGCACCTGCACAGCTGGATTTCAGTGTACAGGGATCTAAAGCAGGGAGAAGTGGGGTCAGCCCACACCTCTCTGCTGCTGCATAAAAGCCAGCGAGGATACAGAGACCTTCAACCTGCCTTAGCAAGTAACAAAAATGGCAAAACCAGTCCAGTCAAGGAAGCAGCCATTACCTCTGGCATTTCCTCCTGCTGTTTCTCCTAGACAAACAATGTCACCTGTGTCTCGCCTGGCCTGTAGCCAGTCAGCTCTCAGGCATACACACACATTGCTAAACAGCAGGAGAACCAGTCAAGGCCTTTGCAGTCTGGCAAAACAGAGGCACATACAGCAAATTACACCTTTCTTAAACCAAGAGTCTCAGCTCACATTCAATGACACCAGCAGGAGACAAGATGCATGCAGGGTTCAGTGTCATTAGCAAAGCCAGAGTGTCTTTTCTACTCTCAACTGATACACCTGCCTCAGGCTGCAGCAGCCAGAAGATAAAGGCAGAGGGAAATCCTAAAATTTCCACCTATTCACACATTAAAATCATGCAAATTGAACGTTGTCTGCAGCTGCCTCTAAAACCCCTGAGTCTGGGCTCACCATCAAATGCAGAACCTCGTTCTCCTGCCAGCAGTGTGTATTCCACCTCAGGTAGCTCCGCCAAGTAGATTTCATAGGGATCTATGCCCACCTCCACCCTCCAAGCACAAACTAGATTATTAGTCTCGAGGACTGAGAACACCACCCAGAGATGTGTCACAGTCCATGATAATCTATTACTTACTCACTTGCCTTTCCCTTCTTAGCTCTTCCCCCCCAGAAAATAACGTCATGCTGACATGAAATACCTTGAAAGCTGGTCCAGGTGTTCTGTCAACATACGGTCTTTCTGACCCTTCCAGACGCAAAGGGGTGCTTTCAATTTCACCCCATGTCATAAAAGGAGACTCATTCACACCTGAAAACAAATTCAAAAAGTCATGCCCATGCAAGACATTTGATTTTTCATTCACCACAAAATAAAAAAAGTGAAGCAAATTAGGAAATGCAGGAAACGTAAACTCATAGGATTGCCTATAGCTGTGTCACCCTCTCATTACAATAACCAAGCCGTGTCCTTTCCATGTCTTTATTTTTCCATTTGCTAAACTTTTGATTAGTGACACTTTCATTTTTCCTTCTATAGTACTAGTCCTCCCCCGTGCCACTGTATGAAAACTCCTTCAACATGGGAAATTCTTTGAAAGTACCTAAACAGGCAGAAGACTTAAGAAACATGTAACAGCCAAATGTATCCTCCAATCACTTCAGGGGCAGCCTGTACCAAACAGACTGCATCTTGTCTAACAGGTGCAGAAAGGATTCTAAGGGCCCAATTAAGTCTTTGGCTAGAAAATCCCACTGTCCAGGGTTTGGAAAAGGCATTTATGATGCAGAAAGGAGGTGCTCCAAACGCCACCTACAGGTTTTCCAGAGGGAAAGCCCCAGTACGTTCAGTTTTTGGCATAACCACAAAAAGCACACGGAAACAGCATGGCTGATGAAGAGCAGCTACAAATTCAGATACCACGTTTCAGCTTGAAGGAAAATAATCTGTTTATTGCAACTGAAAGCACCCCATAGCTAGATGATTCCTGCACAATGGCAGAGCAACTTGCTCAGAGCCCCTCAGTGCAGTGTGACTTCTCCTGCCAGTGTACTGGACTAGGATTTAAGCCCTGCATCCAGTTGGCACACATGGCAACAGGCTTTACCTCTTTCTCTAACCCAGAAATGATACCCTAGTGTTGAACAAAGCATCAAAATAAGTGCAGTAACAGTCCTCTTATAAAGCAGAAAAAATAAGAAAATCCTCTTACCTGGGGCAGGAGAGGGGGTAGCTACAAATCCATATCCGTTCACTTTCGGAGACTCTTGGGGTATCAGTTCTTTCCCATCTGGTCCCACTTTGCCCTGTTTGTACTGAAATAAAAAAGACAGTGCCATTCATGTGGAGAAAGGTGTGAGTCAGCTGTATCCAGCACACACACACAATTCTCCTGGAGGATGAACCACACCAGGGGGTCTAACTACATTTTAGTCAGAAGAAGTAAAATTATCTAACCTGAGCATTGAGAGCTGCAGCTTGTTGGAGCTGTGATTTGCTCACAGCCTGGCTAAAAGGGTCCTTCACAAATCGGGTGTTTCGATGCACAACTTCCCTGGGCTTCTTAAAGACATCACTCTCATCAGGTACACCTTGAAAAGCAAAATGTCGTTTTAAAAAGGGCTCTTTTCTCTAGTTCACTGGTTCACAGAAATTATCAATTGTACATTTATAGCCAATTAAGAAAACTGCATTTGCAAAAGCATGGATTGGACCAAGAAAGAAAAGTACAGTCATGTACAAAAATGGTGTAAGCACAATTTGGAGTCAGCCCAGCTAGAGCCAATGCCTTACCTGTTGGATAATACATGAGGGTGTTTCGGGCTGTGTACTGCCAGGTATCCAGTCCAGCTTTCACGTTCTCCAGAGCTTGCTGCTCAGCTGAAGGAAGTGCCAGGTTTTCATTTTGTCGCTGAAAGGGCAACAGAAAAAAATTTTTAAAGGTAAAAAAAAAAATCAGGTCTGAAGCAGCCTCCTGCAATCTTTTATTCAGGCAGACACAACTTGGAGAATTCAGTCACAGGCTCAGCCACCTGCCCTTTGCAACAGGTATGTAGCAGACTCTGAGGGACAGCTGGGATAAAAAAATAACACTGCCTCACAACAACATGAGTGAACACCCATGTGTCAGTGCCAAACTTGATTAAAAGGCACTGCATCCCACATCCATCAATGACACATCTGTGCCAGCTGCTCACTGCTGAAGGTTAAAAACTGACAAGGCTGCCCAGAACAGCTCCTGGACCTCCCCTACAGGCAGCTGAGGAAGGCAGCACAGCCAGCCTCGCTCATGCAGTTCTGTGCTTCAGCTGAGTGGTTATTATTGACAACAGAAACAGAAAACTGAAATAAGACAGACAATCTAACTGCAAATAGTAAAGGGCTGATGGACAAACAGCAGGAGCTGTGCTCAGCTGCTCTCCCTGGTGCTGCTGCTTATGGAAGAGGCTGCCAAGGACTGCAGTACCTGCACTCTGTGCAGTGCTTTGCAGTCTCAAAGCTTTCAGAAGAGACACATCCTCAGCAACTTAGTCAGTACTGTTCTTGTGTGACTGAAGGGGAAAAAACAGGACTGCACAAGGAAGCAGACACAGAACCCAGGAAACCGAGCCTTAGCAGAAACACAGTGAAATGGTATTTCCCTGCTGTGTCCCTCTGGAAGAGCAGAGACAGAGCTGAGGCAATTCCCTACCCGGATGTACTCCTCCTCTGCGCTGTACAGCCAGGCGTGCTTGACTTTCTCCTTCTCTTTGGCCACTTCCATGATCTGCTCAAAGGAAGCATTATCTTCACTCGTGTGCTTGGCCAAGAAGGTGTCCAGACTGGGAAGAGCATCTTTATCATCTTTTTCTGCTTCTCCTAACAAAGGGAGGGAAGAAGCCTGAGAAAGGTTAATGCCTCCCTTTCCATGAGCACACTCTATCTACCTCTGAACCCTCCTGACAGTGAACCTTCCATGGACACACTAATAACTGACATCAGTCTTGGTCAAACAAACAGATTTACACAGAGTAATGCACTAATAAATTTTTTTTTAAACACTTACAGCCAACTTTCACATAAACTCTTTTATGGCATTTATAGCAATTTATTTTAAAGGTAAAATGCACAGATGGCCAGCTGCTAGCAGGCATGTTATTTTCCTGTTGCTGAAGAATTCAGCTAGAGAAACATAGTTCTCCTACCTTCCTCTGCAGTCTTGATGCCAACTTTGGGTTTATTTCCCACTGGAAGGCCACCTGGATGCACTTCTGGGGTTTCAAACGTGGCTGGGGTAACATCTGCCACAAAAAAAAAAAAAATTCACTTGGTTACTGAAGCACACAACAGGACTTGCTGAAAGGATCACATGCCAAATGAGTCACAGAAAGTACATCAAGAAAACAACAATTTAATTAAAAGCTTGAGGAAAAAACTCCAAAATGTTCTATTCAATTCTGTCTCAACCTCCAAACAAGATTTTGGCCTCATTTAAGACATTCTTCTCCTGCTGGGAGAAATTCCCAGGAGAGCCACAGCCCAGCATATTTGTCACCCTACCCCCTGCTTTTGCCAACAAGAGCAGCAGCAGATCAAACTCAGCCCAGGCCAGGGCCAGCACCTGCAGTGAGGGAGGAAGGGACACCACCTGGTGACACGTGCCCTTTGTCACAAGAAAGCAACTTACCCAAACCCCACCGCAAGAGCTCAGCCAGGGGCTGGGCTTTAAGAAACACCCGAACTGGAAGTGAAAGAAGTGATAAAACAGAGTATTGGATAGCTGCTGTGGGAACCTCTGACAACCCTGAGCTTCTCACACCTTCTGTCCCTAATACATGAAAATCTCAAATGTCTGTAGATGCAACAAGAACCTCTAAAACTACAAACTAAAATAAGGATTCAAAACACAGCTTAGAATTCCTCATAATAAAAAGCACGTAACATTCCCTACGGAGCAGGAACTTGGCAAAAGATGCCTATAAGGAATGGTTATTCAAAAGCTGCTTTTTCCAAAACCCTTCCCTCAAGGAGTTATTAGACACCATCAAAGAAAAATTCAGCATCAGCCACCAGATGCTGGCTACTGCCCAAACTGGTACACTTAATTTTCATGCAGCATCAGCCTTGGATCTTTAAGATAAGCATTGCTTGAACGAAGTTAGATAAAGCAGAGCAGCAATATCAGATACAAACCCCTTATGCCCCGTTATGCCCCAGTTCTTACATGGTGCAGGTGTGTCCCTGGATGATTTGTTCAAGGAAGAGCCAAACTTGATAGCAATTTGTCTCATTTTCTCCAAGTCACCATTTTCTTCAGCCTCCAGATATTCCTTCTGTGCTCGCAACTTCTCCACATCGGGAAAAAAGTCTCGCTGGATGATTTTCTCTAAGCTCTACAAACAGAGAGACTATTTCACTGCCACGCTGGGACTCCTGGAGTGCCGGCTCAGCTCGGGGCCAGCTGTGCACAGCCACAGGCAGGCCGGGCAGCCTCCGGCACTGGGTCGGTGGCGAAGCGGTGACAGCTGTCGCCGCAGGAGGGACGGGAGCCCGAGGGGCGGCCCCAGCGCTACCTCGAACCGCAGTCGCAGCGCGCAGCGGCCGCGGGCGGACCGAGCCGGGCGGACCCCAGCCGGGCGGACCCTAGCTGGGCCCTGCCGCGCTGGAAGCGCTCGGCCAAAGTACCGGCGGAGCGGAGCCTCCCGGGCTTAGGCCCGGCTCCGCCGCCTCACCTCGATATAGGCCTCCTCATCCAAGATCTTCTTCGGGTGCTTCGGAGCCGGCGACACCACCTCCTTCCCCGTCACGGCGACGGGGCCCGCGGGGGCAGCCGGCACCAGGGCGCCGGGAGAGGCCGCAGGCACCGGTATCGCCTCCATCGCGGCGGAACCGAGCCGCTCCTGCTCCTTCCCCGCCGCGACAGCGACGGACCGTGACGTCACATGTCCGCGCCACGGGGAGCCGGAATGCCCGCCCCCGCTGACCTGCGGGCCCGCGAGCGCCCCCTGCCGGCCCGGAGGACCCGCCCGCTCCCGCCCCGTGGCACCGGCGCCGCCTCGGCCCGGGGGTTGGGATGGGAGCCGGGATGGAACCGGGATAGAGACGGGATGGGAACCGGGATAGAACCGGGATAGAGACGGGATGGGAACCGGGATAGAACCGGGATAGAGACGGGATGGGAGCCGGGATAGAACCGGGATAGAGACGGGATGGGAACCGGGATAGAACCGGGATAGAGACGGGATGGGAGCCGGGATAGAACCGGGATAGAGACGGGATGGGAGCCGGGATGGAACCGGGATAGAGACGGAATGGGAGCCGGGATAGAACCGGGATAGAGACGGGATGGGAGCCGGGATAGAACCGGGATAGAGGCGGGATGGAACCGGGATAGAGACGGGATGGGAGCCGGGATGGAACCGGGATAGAGGCGGGATGGGAGCCGGGATGGAACCGGGATAGAGACGGGATGGGAGCCGGGATAGAACCGGGATAGAGGCGGGATGGAACCGGGATAGAGACGGGATGGGAACCGGGATGGGAACCGGGATAGAGGCGGGATAGAGGCGGGATGGGAACCGGGATGGAACCGGGATAGAGACGGGATGGGAACCGGGATAGAGGCGGGATAGAGGCGGGATGGGAACCGGGATGGAACCGGGATAGAGACGGGATGGGAACCGGGATAGAACCGGGATAGAGGCGGGATGGGAACCGGGATGGGAACCAGGATAGAGACGGGATGGGAACAGGGATGGGAACCGGGATAGAGGCGGGATAGAGGCGGGATGGGAACCGGGATAGAACCGGGATAGAGGCGGGATAGAGGCGGGATGGGAACCGGGATGGGAACCGGGATAGAGATGGGATAGAGGCGGGATGGGAGCCGGGATGGGAACCGGGATGGAAGCGGAATAGAGACGGGATGGGAACCGGGATGGGAACCGGGATGGGAACCGGGATAGAGACGGGATGGGAACCGGGACGGAACCAGGATAGAGACGGGATGGGAACTGGGATGGAACCGGGATGTGAACCGGGATGGAACCGGGATGGGAGCCGGGATGGAACCGGAATAGAGACGGGATGTGAACCGGGATGGAACCGGGATAGAGACGGGATGGGAGCCGGGATGGAACCGGGATAGAGAAGGGATGGGAACCGGGATGGGGCCCGGGCGGATCCCCTCAACGCCCCCACGGTCTCTTCAACCTCCTCAGAAACATCGCGGGCCGCCCGGCGAGCGGGACCGGCTGGCTGCTCGGGCAGAGGTGACAGGGCAGTTTATTGATCTCGGTGCTTTCCTTGGCGCTGCCAGGAGCACGGACACGGCTCGCTGTGACAGGGCCTGGCTGGCAGCGGGGGTGAGGCCAACGCTGGCTGTGGCACCCCTCAGCACAGCAGGTGCATCACCTCTCCCCAGAGCTGTGGGGAGGAACCCGCGTTTCTTTGTTACGGAACAAATCGCCCAAAAGCAATTCCAGATGCCACTGAGGTGCTGCAAACAGGAAACATTCATTTGCAGGATATTTTACAAATCTACATCAGTGAGACAAGCACAAATACTATGTTCACAGAGCAAGGACAAGAAGGGTGTCTTGAAGCACACACATTTAACCGATGTACAGCTCTGTCCCCTGCACATCATGCCTGCCGAGTTATTAGCCATGTGGACTAGGTTTGGAAGAGGAATGTGAAAGTGCCGTGTCTGTTTTCACCTGTCCTCCTCTCTGTGAATCATAGAGATTCCCTTTTGCACCGTTAGCCCCCCTTGGGTTCCCCCCCAGAGCCTGTCAGCTATGGGCAGTGGTGCTCTTGGTGCTCCTCTGCTGCAGCTGCGGCCACTAACAGCTCTCTTTGGAGGGCTGCTTGGGGCTCTGAAGGATCAGTGCCGAGGCAGTCGCTCTCTTCTGATGCCGCCACTTCGCCCGACGGTTTTTAAACCAAACCTAGAAAAGTGTGAAACAAGAAGAGGAATTTTGCATTTCATGTGTTATGGGGAGGGGGACCAGGCAGTGACCCTCCTGGCCCATACCATGTGAAGTGTAGGATACTGTAACACCTCTCCCAAAATAAAAGTTTGATACGGAATTTAATCAGTCGCTGGGCTGCAATCTCACTCAGATACATGTGAGGGGCACAAGGGAGTTGGGACCCCCGACAGCAAATTCAGAAATAAGAAATACACACTTGGGTGCCAGGGATGAGCAGAGCTGGGCATGTTTGTGTGTGATGGGTGATTCTGGGAGAGAGGGATCATGTGGGTCTGGATACCAGTATAAATCAGCCCAGCTGAACTGGTTTATATTCTTCCATCGCTCACCAAACTTGAACCCTGTTTTGTCAAATGCAAAAGGATGGTTTTTAAAATGAGGTCCTGGGTCTGCAGCTCCCCAGAAAAGACAGTACAATGCCCCAGTCTGTGTCCTGGGGGGCTGCAGCAAGCAGCCCCCACCGAGTGGCAGAATCTCACCTCCACCCTCTCCTCCTTCAGGTGGATGCGGTTTGCCAGGTGCTCGCGGGTGACGACGTCGGGGTACTGGTTCTGATGGAAAAGCGTTTCCAGGGCCTGCAGCTGCTCCTCGGTGAAGATGGTGCGGTGCCGGCGTGTCCGGCGCTGCATCTGGTGGAAGGTCTGCAGCTCACTCGACTTCTCCTGGGGACCCTTACAGACCCTGAGTGCTGGGTGGAAGAGCCGCACGGGCCAGGGGAGCCGGGCGTCTGCAGGGGACAGGGACAGCAGCCGTGTTGGGGGTGTGGGGCTGAACCACCATCGTGCTCAAGGCAGCTCGGGCACAGGTCACATCCCTGCTACTGTTTGCAAGGAGGCAGTCAGTCACTTGGGGTGGCTGGAGAGCTGAGGGGTCTCCACTCAAGTGAGAGAAGAGTCTGGGGCATGACTCTGGTGCAGGTGAGGAGCACTGGTTGGGTTTTCTTGGTTCACTTACCAGTTGCACTATGGCCAGCTCCAGAAAATAGCTTCAAACTCACAGCCCAGCAAAGATCTATGCTTCAGACCCGACACAAGGGAATTCTGAACATGCAGGATTCTCTTGAACTCATTTTTAAGGGCTTGGTACTTTTTTTCCCACAGTAATTTTGCTAGAGGTAGCCAAAACTCTTTTCCTGAAAGGGTAAGTGAGGTTCCCCAGGGCTGGAGTTGTGAGGATGCAGAGGCACAGTTCTGCACATGGGCTGTGTGACCATGGGGCTCCACACTCCACAGACAACTTGCACCCCGGAAGCATCATTCTCCCAAGAGTTTCACACTAAACCAGTAATATCCAGCAATAATCAGCACCCTCTGCTTTTCAAACCCTGGTAGCACTGCAGGTGCAAGTGCCCACTCTTGGGAGCCCTGCCGAGAGCAGAGCTCGGTTTGCTGGGCCTGGGGCCCAAAGCACCGTGGCCAGATGCCAAATTGTCACTCAACACCCAGGCTTTCCCCTGCCCGCAGCCCTGGCCCCAGCCCCTCTGCAAGGCCCTGAATCAAACCCAAACTCACCCAGCCAAGCCGGCAGGTCCTGCAGGGAACGGGCACTCGTGTGAGAACAGCAGCAGCAGCTGCAGCCTGCCGCTTCCAGCTCTTCCTCCTCTTCCTCCTCCTCCTCCTCCTCCTGCAGGGCGCTGGCTGGGATGGTCCCCAGCTCGCACAGCCCCTTGGGGGTGCAGTCCAAGACGCTCCGTAGGCACAGTGGCACCAGGACCTGGGGGCTCTTCTCCACGGGGCTGGAGAGGATGTCCTCAATGCTGAACGGCCGTGGCTTCTTCAGGCTTCTCCTGCTGGCATCGGCATCTGACACTGGCTCTGCAGACATCCTGTGCCAGCAGCAGCGGCTGGGGAATCAGGCAGCCCAGCTGAGGGGCTTTGCCCTCCGTGCACTGGCTCCGTAGTGGGGTTTTGCTAGGAAAAGGACAGCTTACGTGGCTTTTAAAATGGGCTGGCAAAGCCATCCAGAACCACTGCTTTGTCTTGGCATTTCAAGTGACTGTCATTCTTGCAGCTGAGTTTTTCTTTTATACACACACACACACACACACACACACACACACACTTTTTCTCCTTCTGACCTAGCTGCTTTATGAGTGAAGCCACTCTAAATATATATAGAGAGAGATATAATCCCTTTGGAAAGAAAACCGTAAACCCCCCTGCGAATAAAATAAATTCTAACTAATCTTGGCAGCTTTGTGAAGGGTTAGTGTGGATCTAAGATTTAGCTAATCCCACAAAAATGACTGGAGAAGGAAATCTGATTTCTCCATCTCGGGTGTAGATTTGAGGTGGTTATGATCTCCATTGTGCTGCAGCCGCCGATCCAAGGAAGGGGGAGGATAGCTGTTCCCAGCCCGGAAATGGACCAGAGGATTAACTCCTTAAAAGAAGCAAATTATCCCTTTCTCTGGCCAAATGAAAGCTTTCCCATCAAAAGAGAGCTGTCATATCATACAATATGAGAGAAGAGAGAGTTCAGCTTAATAAAAAATCATTTTTAATGACAGCACAGCCTTTGGCTTCACCAGAACTCTCTGTGAAAGTTGATTTATTTTCTGCTGAAAGCAGAGAAATTGTATTTTCCCTCCTTCCGCTTTCCCCCACCTCTGCTCCCCTAATCACTGTAATAATGCAGATGCTTTGCATGTATCCAACATACTCTTTGTAAGGACTCAAAGCCCTTAGTAAATTAGATTACTGGCAGCTTGCAGCAGCTCTGCACCATAGCTTAGTGGCATGTAAGCACCTCCTGTGCAGCTGAGCCCTGCTCTCTGTGGGGAATGGAAGGGAAGGGGAGGATTGCTGCTGCAGCCTCCATGTGCTCCCGGTGAGGTCCCGCAGCCATCCAGGCAGGAGTGTGGGCTCAGTGCCACAGCCAGGCTTTTCCAAACCAGTTCAATTCCCAGCTCCTGCCCAGCCAGAGAAACTGCAGGGAGGCTATGGCCAAACTCAGGACAGGAAGGGAGGGTTGGCTCTGACCCTTGCAGGGGCAAACAGCAAGGCTTGGCAGCTGTGATCCACACGAGGAGAGAGAACATCTTGTATCCTGTGTTTCTGACTGACATCAGTAGCTGGGAAGAAAATAGAGAAGATGTGGTTGAGATCAGGTTGCTTAGCAAAGTTTAAACGCAAGTTCTCATGTCCTCAGTGCAGTTTCAGCCAAGGTGAGTACAAGGCCTCGAGAGCTCACCTGGGGAACACTCTCACACCTGGTGTTTCCTTGGGGAGTAAAGATCGCAGTCCCACTCATGGCACACCAAGGAGACACGGGTGGGTGCTGTGAAACCGCTGCACACCGAAGGTCCTCATGCTGGACAGCCCAGCAATGCCTCCAGCACCCTGAAAAACTGATGGCCAGTCCCCAGGAGAGCCCTCTCAAACCCCCTTCTGCTCTCCTCATCCCTGCTCACTGCCTGCCCTTCCTCCCCTGGGGGGCCCTCAGTGCTGGGAAGAGATTCCCACTGCTCTTCTACTTGTGACTCACTTCAAACCATTGTTTTTCTTTCCATGCCTTTATTTGCCTCTCCCTCAGCTGTTCCCGTGGTGTCACAGATTGTAACGGAGCTCTGCGAATCTTCACCTGTTTGCTGTCGGTTTGAGATGAAGACACCTTTGTAGCTGCTCAGTCTGGACATGTTCACCACTGCTCCCCTGGGTGTCAGAGCTCCAGAGAGGCACTGGGAATGCCCTAATTCCAGGGATCACTGGAAACTGCTCCCAGCTTTTATGCAAGTCCCCAAACACTGACACAAGGGGTGGATGTGGGGCCAGGTTCTGCTCACCTCACCGTGCTGCTCCAGAGGGACCATGGGGCAGGTGAGCTGGGACGTGCCCTGGGCAGGTGCAGGATCTGACCATTTCTGCCCTTGGCTGTAATAACCATACCCCTGAAGAGGATTAATTCTCCTTCCCCATCCCTAACAAAGGATGCCTTTCCTGGGCATCCTGTCCCAGCCCTGCCTTCCCACCACACATGCACTTAGCCTATTAGGATCTCCGCTGATTGCTTTCTTTCATTCCTCTCATACCTTTCACTTCAGAAAATGGACTGGTAATACTTCTTTTATCAAAGAATTATGGGATTTAGGACCCAGATCTTACAAAGAGACTTTTGATAGCTGCTGGTAATCAAATCCCAATCGGCAGACACTTCTCTGCACCCTGTTACCAGAGAGGAATAAAGGAAAGGGATTTCTGATGTTCTGTTTACTGAGCCTCTGGGAGATAGGATCGCTGGGCTATTTCATATTAGAAAAGGAAAAGAAAATAAAACAAGAAAGAAAAAAATGCAGACAAGGGAGGACAATATAGATATAGATAAAAAGAAAAGAAACAGGCTCTTATCATTTTCTTATTGGTTAAGGAGATTCCAAAGCCATTATAGAGGATTAGCAAAAAGGTTAATCTGCTTTAGCTGTTCACTTGTCAAAAGTGAATTTATAGGGTTTGAAAATCCTATGGTGAAACAAGAAAAAAATCCCCCTTTCCCTCCTCTGCCCCTCCCCTCTGCAGGCAGCACAAGGCAATGGGGACAGGAGCACTGGAAACCCCACAAAATGGCAGCACCCGCTCTGTCTTGCCCCTGTCTGGTTGCTCGCACCTTTGGGAGCTCTCCCTACCACCTGTGTGGGGTGTCTGTGATGCTCTGGGAATGGAGGATCAGGTCTGAGGGATGTAACTGCCCTCCTGCACTGCTCTGCCTTACCTGGGACAAATCCCGGGCTGTTTCACTCATTGATATTGACAGCAGTTAGGGCAAACCTGGGCCCTGGCAGGATTTGGGCTTCCAGGCTGATTTCTAAAGGAAATCAGAGATTGAGGCTGGTTACAAATGTTGCCAAAAACTACAGGCTGAGGGCTTTCCTTCCCCAAGGGAAGTGCTTACAGTGGGATCTGCATCTCAGTGTCCTCCCGGCCACCCAGGGCACTGTGTTTTCTTGACTCACCTGAGCAGCCAATGCCCATCACTCGCTCCACTGCCACTGTGACAAACAACCCAAGGTAAAAACAATCCTTCAAAATCAAAAACAAGAAGCATTTTCCCTGTAGCTGAAATTCAGTGGGATGTGTTAGCCAGGTGTTAAAACTATGTTTAATAAAAAATCAGAAATCCTAGAATCATGGAATGCTTTTGATTTAAAGTGATCTCTAAAGATCATCTTAAAAATTGTGCCTATTAAATAGTTCAACCCTGTGCCAACTAACAAGAACTCTAATAAAATCATTTTGATCTGATGATAATTATAATAAATCTGTCTCTCTCTCCAAAGGCAATTTCATCCTATAGGAAGATGTGGAATCTCTCCACCGGGGAGTAGTGTTGTTAGTGATACTACAAGTAGGGATGCTGGCTAATAGGGATGCTACCAATAGTGATGCTCGCTGTCAGAGATGGTGCCCGTGGCGTAGCAGGAGGGCTGTGGGGTACCAAACCTCCTCTTCTGCTACGAACCACGATGGAACCAGACAAGTGCCTCAGCCTGAAGCATTCCAGTTGCCAATTCAGAGCTCTTACACCACCTCACGCTGTCCAAACCCCTCTGCGCTCAGCAGGCAGCACCCGGTTTTCAGGCGTTCCGGGTGTCTCGCTTCTCACGGACTATGGAAAACTCTGATGATATTTTTAACCCTTTCCCCGCGGCGGCGGAGGGTGCGCGGCGGGATGAAGGCTCGGCCCCGCGGCTCCGGCGCGGGCGGTGCCGCCCGGGGCAGCGCCAGGGGGCGCCGGCGAGCGGCGGCAGCGGCTCGGCTCTATGGTGCCGCCGCCATGGGCGCCGAGCGGGAGGCGCGGGCCTGCGCCGCCTTCTACGGCACCCGCGGCCTCGCCCCGGCCGTGCTCTCCTGCCTGCGCTGCCTGCGGCACTTCGCGGGGTAAGAGGGCGGGCCCCGGGGAGGGAGCTCCCGGTATCGCCCCGCTTGCGGGTGCCTCGGGAAAGCCCCGGTGGGGAGCGCCCGTGCGTCGGCCGGCGCGGATCTCGGACCTCGGCGTGTCCCGGGCGCGGATCTCCGCCTGCCCCGGGCGCGGATCTCGGATCTCGGCATGCCCCGGGCGCGGATCTCCGCCTGCCCCGGGCGCGGGTCCCGCGGGCATGCCCCAGGCGCGGATCTCGGCATGCCCCGGGCCCGGGTCGGGAGGGAGGCAGGAAGGGAGGGAGTGTGAGGAGATCGGTACCCAGCGAGGGGTTCGAGCCACCCTCACGTGCTCCCGTTTCCGTACAGCCTGCTCTGCAGCAGCAGGGCTGCAGGTTTTAGGGTTTTCGAGCCCTTCTGACCCACCAAAGGCTTGCATGCGCTGAGCTTTGAGGATTTCGTGTAGTTTCCTGCCGCCCCCGTCCCTCCTTGCACGCTCCAGTGCAATGCTGAGTGCAGCTGGGCGAGAGGAGCATCGCAAGCTGGGGAGCTCCAACCCCAGCATCTCCCAAGCTGAAGCACCCGTACCCCAATCCAAATCAAATTGGAGCACCCCAATCCCAGACCCCACCGAGTCGGGGCATTCCCCCACTCCAAACTTCCCAGGGTATCCTCACCCCCATCCTTGTCCTGTTCCAGGAGTACTGCCAAGAGATGCAAAGAGAAGCACCTGGAAGAGGCTCTCCAGCTGACGCGGGTGCTGAGCGAGGGTCTGCAGGCGCTGGGTGAGGCAGAGGCACGACCCCTGCTCCGCTGTGTCCTGGCTTTCCAGATGGAGGCGACCAGCAGCTCCAGCTCCTTCCAGAAACTGGAGCAGGTCTGTAAGGCAGTCGGCTGGGCTGGCTTTACCCATTCCTGGCACAGCTCTGGAGCTCTCAGGCATCCTTACTGGCAAAGGGGCTCAGAGGTGCCACAGGCTCACCCAGCAGCGCTCGGCAGCCGGGATCTCCCGGGGTCTGGACAGAGCAGCTGACTCGGGCTGTCCCTCCACAGATGGTGACCCAGCTGGCTGTGGGGAAGGAAGCCCTGCTGGCCCAGGAGGTGGGCACGCTGCTGGCTGGCCTGGCACTGCAGGGAGAGGTGAGTGAGCCCTGGCTGTGCAGTGGCACTGGCTTTCATGGGGACTTAGCTGGGGATCATGTGTGACGGGGGCCTCCTGGTTTGGGCTGTCTGCAGTCCTTCTCTTCCCACCATTCTGGGGATTTGCCCTCAGCTGCAGCTGGCAATGTGGCTGCCCATCACACCAGCCCTTTGCCCATCCCGGGGGCAGCTTCTGGCGCTGGCAGGACCCTCCTGTCCAAGGCACTGAGCCCCAGCATGTCATCACACAGGACAGACTGTCGTTCTATCCCCACAGGTGCTGTCTCCTGGGGACCTTCAGTCAGGTCAGTGTCTGTTCCTTCCCTTCCAAGGGTTTCTCCCAGCCCATACCACCAGTGCACAGGACACTCCGTGCCCACCCAAACTGCATCCTCTGTGCTCATGGGAAGGGGAGCGGGGATCAGCCAGATCTGTGTGATCTCTACAGAGGTCCCAGCAGCATCCAGTGCTCTGCCCATCCACAGCTGGAAGCCAGACAAGCCAAACCATCCCCTGCATCCCAGTCCTGTTCTCACCTCACTTACCAAGAGCACAGCCCTTGGCTGAACTGGGGGCAGGGCTGGCTGCAGGAGGAATGGGATTGACGCTGTCCCCTTGCCTGCAGTCTCCATGTTCCTGGAGGAGAGCAGCCTGGGCCGGCAGCACTGGCGGCAGAACCTGACCCTGCTGCTGCAGCGCCTGGCCTCCACCCTGCGCTGGGTGCTGCAGAGCCAGCCCGCACCCGGCAGCACGTGGGGCTACCTGGTCATCAAGGTAAGAGCCAAACCTGGGAGCAGGGGAAGGATCAGTGCCCAGAAGGATTGGCTGGGCGCTGGCAGCAATGTCCAGGAGGGATGTAACACACTGAGCTGCTTTGAATGGCCATTCCTGGGGCATTGCTGCTTTTTCAGAGGTAAGGAATACTAATAGTCATCCCTGTGGCACCTCCTGCTCCTCCAGGCCTGCCTCCAGGTCTTCCAGGTGCTGCCGAAGGACGTGGCTCCCCTGGTGTGGAGCACATCAGGGAAGAGTGAGACCTTGCAGAGCCTTTTGGGACTGCTGCTGGAGGTGGCTTGGGGGAAGGTGCGTACAGCGCTGGGAGGGATGGAGCTGCCTGTCCAAAGGAGCAGAGCAGTGCTGTCCTTCCTGGGTGCTTTCCCCATTCCCCTCCCCAAGGGAAGCCTGCAGAGACAGACCCACTCAGTGTGTCTAACAGACCCCATGTAGCTGCTTGCAGGGGCAGGGTGCAGGGGCTGGGGTTTAAATGGAGTTTTGAGCTGTTCCTTTGTCTCCCTGCAAGTCCAGGCCCCGAACAAGGACATGAGGCTGTTGGCAGGCACAGCCCTGAGCATGTTGGTGAACACGGCCCCCCAGCCCCAGCACGGGGCCAGTGCTGTGCTGAGCCTGCTGCAGCTCCCCAGCCGAGGTGAGTGCTCCATCCTGAGCAGGGGGCAGCCTCTGGCAAAGGGTGACAGATGTGTTTGGGTGTGAGGGGACAGAGGCTGGTGCCAAGCTGGACTCTGCTGCTGTGTCTGGGAGCCCCAGCTGCCTCCAGCCACTTTCCGTGGACACTGGAATGAGCCATGGCAGTTGCTCTCAGAGCAGCTTTTGGGTTTGCCACCTTGCTTCCATCCAATGCAGCCATTTCCCAGCAGGCACTGGGGAGCTGAAGTTTGGGGAGCTGGTGGTGGAAGTACCCTCTGTCCTGGAACCAGATGGGCTGGAGAAGCTGGTGCTCACCAGAGGTTTGCTGACGTGCTGCAAGATGGACATCCTCAGCTGCCAGCTGGTGGGCTTCCCCCACAAGGTAGGAGAGCTCAAACCCAGCGGACAGGGCTTGAGGGAGCCCTCAGAGAGGGCTGGCAGCCACCTGTGTTGCCTGCAGATCCTTGGGGGATGAAGTCAGGCTGCTCCCCTTCACACCAGCAGCTCCATGCATCCTGTGGAGCACACCGAGTTAGCCAGGAGCCTGCTTTTTCCAAAGACATCCCAGGAGAGATTTCTCTCTTCTGGGGGGGTGGGAAGCCAGGTGGTGCCAAAAGCCCTTCACAAGCAAGGCAGCGTTCACCCTGTGCTCCCAGGGCATGAGCCCAGGGCTGCCCCTGCAGAGCACAGCCTCAGCTCTGCACACCTCCAGCCTCTCCTGAGTCCTCATGAGCTGAGGTCTTGCAGGCAGGGAGCAGAGGTGTGCTCTGTAAGAGCGGGAGAACCAGGCAGCCCTCTTCTTGCCTGTCTCACGGCAGGGTTTTCTCTCCCTGGGAATCCTGTGCCTGCCTGCTCCCTGAGCTGCTGTGCTTCTGCAGGCCTGCCTGCTGCTGGACGTGGTCTTTCCTGCTGTGTGTGCCCTGACCAGGGAGAAGAAGGACTGCCACTACTACTGCTTCCAAGGTAGGAGAGGGCAACCCTGCTGTGGTGGGGAGGTTTGAAAGGTTCACTGTGCTAGTGATGCACAGAGCCCCCATCTGCTTTGTCTTCTCCCAGGGAAGATGCTTTTCTGGGTCTTGGTAGCTGGTTGGAAACTGCTATTAATTTCTGCTCCAGCCCAATGGCACTAACCCTCTCGGGCATCTTGTGTACCTAACAGGGGCACTGCTGCCCCTGCACGCAGTGTCCTTAAGCCCACAGCCTGTGCTGGCTCTGCTCAGGCGAGTCTGGGGCGAGGGCTGCAGCAGAGCTTTCTGCTTTGGCAGCCTGTGCACTGTGGCTACAGCGCCTGAAGGAGGGCCTGGCTGCTCTCTGGCACCTGAAGGGGATCCACATCCTGGCCCAGGACACCGAGCTCCTCCAGCAGGTCACCCAGCAGCTGTGGAACAACGCTGAGACCCCGGTAAGGACACAGTGCCAAAGGGCTGTGATGCAGCAGCCAGGAACAGCCCTTCCTTCACCTGCCTCAGCTGCTGTCCCCAGCCCGTAGCACACCCTGCCAGCTTCATCTCCATCAGCCACACACATCCCCTTGCCTGAAGCTGCCAGGGCAGGAGCAGTCACACTGCTGAGGTTGTGGCATTTGTCACACACGGGCTCTGAAGGGCCATGTCCTGGTGCTTCGCCTGCTACGGGACAGCAAGATGTGAGGGGGAGCCCACCCTAACCCCCCTGTTTGCTGTCCTCCCACAGGTGGAAGGGGTGTCGGAGTTCATCCACAGCTCCTTCCGATTGCTCCTGGAGATCTACCACCTTGAGTGCCAGCACTTCCAGGACCAGGAGAGACCCCTCTACCAACAGATGCTGCAGAGGGTGGTCTCAATGCCGTGGCAGATCAAAGCAAGATATGTCCCCCTGTGTGCCATCGTCCCCTACATGGGCAGCCAGCAGGTAGGGAAGGCAGGGGGATGGGGGGTCTTGGTCTCAGCTCTCTGTGCTGCTGAGGTGGCACAGCCCTTGTCCACTGCCTGTCAGCTTCTACCCAGCTCAGCCATGTGGGCAGGCAGCCTTGCCACCCAGCAGGGCTACCTTAGCATCACCCAAGGGATAGCATCCCTGGGGTAGTGAGCTACAGCAGTGTATCCCTGGGGAGTGCCAGTGGGAAGGGAAGCTTTGTCTGTCAGTGTCCACCAAAAGCTGGCCAAGAGCAACTTGAGGTACCAGAGATGCTCAGTGCTGGGGTGACTGCAGCATGGTCTGTACCAGATCTGTCCTTCCCCCATATGCAGCTTTCAGCCCAACAGGGAGATGAGGGTCACCTGCCTTTCTCCCAGGTGCTGGATGCCTACCCAGACCTGCCACAGCACCTCCTGAGCTGCCTCTCCACCAACCACCTGTGTCCTGCTGCTGCCGAGCTCTACAAGGTCCTGGTGCGGCAGCAGTGCAGCGAGTGGCGGGATGGGCAGCAGGGCACAGAGGTGGCCCTGGCGGAGCAGTGGGCTCTGTGCTGGCTGCCCCTGCTCTCCCAGGCCCTCCGCTCCCCCCTGCCCATCCTGCAGAGCAACGCTGCCAACCACCTCCTCACCTGGACCCTGCGGCAGCTCCCAGCTGCCCAGGCACCGCTGGCCGCCCAGTTTGGTGGCCAGGACACGGCATCGCTCCGGGCTTGGGTGTCACTGCTGAAGGCACAGAAGAGCGTGGCAGGGGCCCTGCTGCTGGGGGACGAGGCGCTGGAGCGGCTCTCCTGCTGCCTGGGCGCCCGCGAGGAGGGCGTGCGGCTGGCAGCGCTGGGCCTTCTCTGCTGCAGCCCCAACACCAACCAGCCCCTCACGGGCACCGAGGTGCAGCTGCTGCGGGAGTTCCTGCCCCTCAACCTCAACTGCGACTCGTCCTCGTTCCGGCAGCTGCTGCAGGCAGCGGTGAGGAAGGCGCTGGTGCGGCTGCGGGACAGCTCGCTGGCCCAGCTGCGGGGGAAAGCACCACGAGGCACCGGCCCGGGCGAGGGAGCTGGGCAGCTCGCCCAGGCAGTAGGTGAGGCGGCCACCCAGCACCTCCACCACAGCTCTGGGAGATCCACGTGTGCCCAGCAGCCCTCGCTGCTGTGCTCTCTGCCCACAGGCTTTGTGGAATGGCTGCTGCAGCTCAGCATCGCCTCACTCGGCCCAGGCTCCAACTACCAGAGGAAGAAGACGGCTCTGCTCCTCCTAGCTGCTGTTTTGGAGACCTGCACAGACACCTGGAGCCCTGACAGGAAGAAAGGCCAGCCCCCACGTGAGTACAGGCAGCCTGCCTGGAGTATCACCCTCAGCTGTGGGATACTCCAGCCAGTCCCATCCCACCGCCCTGCGTCCCTTGTCACAGGGACCATGGCCACGCTGCTGAGCTACGCCAGGAAGAGTGGCTGCTGGGACTTCTTCTCCCAGCCCAATTTGTTGGCGCTGCTGAGCTGCCTGCAGGACAGCACTAACGAGGTAAAGACAAGGGGAGGTCATAAAGTTGCCTGCATTGGCCTTGAGCAGGCTTGGAGGGGAGGCCCACCATGTTTCCCATTCTTCCATGTCCCACTTTTCCCCATGTCTTCTCTGTCCTGGCAGATCAGAGACTTGGCCTCGGAGCTGCTTGTCCGCTACTTCCCCACCACATTCCCCGAGCCCATTGCCTTGGCTCTTTTTCAGCTGGCCCAGGACACTCTGGGCAGTCCCCGAGTGCAGGAGGCTGAAGCTGGAGCTGTGCTGATGAAGACTATCCTGCAGAAGTACGAGCTCCTGGCATCCCCTTCTCTCTCCCTGTGGTGGCACAGGATCCCCCAAGAGTGTGTTGGCAGCACTGGTGCCCCACCAGTCTGTGTTTATCGATGCGATTTGCGATAGCCTCGCAGTGGGAAGCTGGGGAGGGTTGAGATGCAGGAGTCTGCACCGGGAGAGGAAGGAGCTCAAGATGAGCAGGAAGTTCCCTGGTACTCACAGCAGGGTCTGCCTGTTCCCCCAGGTCCGACAGTGGCACCATGAAGAGCCTGTCCCTGGAGGCTGAGGCAGCCCTGACACTGCCCAGCCGAGGGCTGTGCTTCGCCCAGCACCTTCTGCACGTGCTGCAAGCCCAGTACGCCGTGGCCTGCCAGGACCTGCTGCGGGCAGCAGCCACCGCACCGATGCATGGTACAGCCCCAGCCAGGGAGGGCAGGGCAGGGAGCAGCTCCTGCAGCAGCTGCCTGGGAACTGGAGCAGGGTGGAATCGTACAGGCAGGACTCAGGCACAGCTCGTTGCTGGTGCCACGTCCTTGCCTCGGTTTCCCTGCTTCACCACTCCCCCTGCCCAGCACACCCCTCCCCCAGGGCCCTGTTCGCTCCCCTGCCCCTGAGCCACGCCAGCCGTGAGCTCAGGCAGGAGAGGCAGGGCTGTGCCCCGCGGTGAGCAGAGGTGGGTGTTCTGCAGGAGCCATCGCAGCCCTGCGCAGATGCCTGCTCCAGGTGCCGGAGGTGGCTGTCTCCATGCAGGCAGCAGAGTTGGTGCAGAGCTGGCAGGAGCTCCTCACCCGCCTCGTGACCACAGTGAGAGACATCACCTCCTTCCTCCTGGGTGCTCTGCAGAGCCAGCAAGGCCCCAGTGCCGATGAGCAAGGTGAGTGTGTCCCCGTGGCAATCATGCTTGGGAACCACTGACACCTCCATCACAGACATTCCTGACCCAGCAGCCCTCCAGCCCAAGGAGAATGCGCTTGCTTTGGGCTCAGTGCTTCTACCAGGGGACCATGGTGGGGTGGGGCCTGGCTCTGGGTGCCTTTCTCAGCTCCATGGGAGAACAGCAGCACTAGAGGCAAAAGCCTTCCAGAAGCAGTGAGGCACCTGCCAGCTGGAAACAGCTGGGAGAGGAGGGACTGGCAGAACCCTTACAGCAGTGGCTTGGAAAGAGCAGTGGGTAAAGTGCAGCTGCAGTCCTGAGTGGGGCACCTGGCAGGGCAGGAGCCATTGCCATTTGTGTGCATTCTGACAGGAGACTGCAGGTCCCCCCAAACCCCAGCAACATCCCCCTCCTGCTGCCCTACACCATCCTGCTCAGACCAGGCTTTTCCTTTTGCAGCTGCTGCCCCATCGTTTGCAGAGATGGGGAATGCCATCGGCTCCCTCATCATGCTGGGGAAGGGCCAGGGGCAAGAGGAAGAGGACTCAGTCCTGCTGTCAGAGGAGCACAGCCTGATCCTGACGTGCTGCTGGGTGTCAGTGAAGGTAGGGACACCTCCTCATGGCACTGGGAGAGGGGCACCCCATTATCCAGCCCTCCCCAGCTGCTGCTTCACCTCCCCCTGGGGCATTCACCCTTGCTGGGGATGAACATGGGGCAATTTCTGTCCTTAGCTCAGTGCTCTCACATGTCCTCACCCCCTTCCAGGGAGAATGCAACCATCAGCCTCCCCAAAAGCAGCCCCCACCCTGCTTGTCCTTGTGGAGCCCAGCTTCTTCCCAGACACTGATAGTCCTCTGCTGTGGCAGAGCCAGGCTACCCAGCTTGCACCCCTGTGGCCACCCATCCCAGCTTCTCCTCCTCCCTGCCAGTCTTGCTGACCTTCCTCTTCTTCCCAGGAGATTGGGCTGCTCCTGGGGGGCCTGGCTGAGCTGCTGCTCTCCCCAGCACTGCCTGCCGACTTGGGGCCCCTCCTGCCACTGCCCACCCTGCAGATGGCCACCAGGGTGTTCCAGGAAATCCTGCTGCGGTGCCGGCACTGGGTAAGAGCTAATCCCGAGCCCTTACCCACCTCTCCAGCCCTGTCCCTGCTGTGGCACACTGGGGTGGAGGGAGGGTGAGTGCAGTGGGCAGGGTCTGCTCTGGGGCAGGATGTGGGGATGGCTGCAAGCCCCCCAGCTGGGATCCCAGTGCCGGACCCCATCACATCCCCGCACCATCACTTCCTCTTCCCCTTCGCAAAGGTTTTTGGGGCTGGCAGGTGCAGCCTTTGGGCTACAGGGGCCTGACACTGCTCTGCCCCAGGGAGCAGTGGAGGGCTGCAGCATGGGCTTCACCAAATTCTGTGCTGCTCTGCTGAACCACCCGGATCCGGAGCTGCAGGCCATCCCTCGGGCTGTGCTGGAGCAGGTACCGTGCTCACTGTGCCCCTTGTTTCCTGTGTGCCCCAGGGAGCACCAGGGTCGTTTCTCAGTGTCCCCACTCCCCGGGTTGAGCACCCTCCTGGCAGCTGAGGTGCTGGTGCGGGGCTGGTGCAGCTGGTGCCCTCCCTGCAGGGCAGCTGCGGGTTCCAGGTGGCAGGTTCCAGGTGACAGGTTTCCAGCCACATCGCAGGTGGGTTTTATTTCCCTCTCAGGGCTTGCAGGCACTGAGCGGGCCCCGGAGCAGCTCGATCACCCGCCGTGCTGCCGGCTTCCCCATGCTCTTCCTCTGCATCGTCAGCGGGGAGGCCCCGGCGCAGGCACGGCCGCTGCTGACGCGCTGCATCCAGACCCTGCTGACCTTGGCCAGCACGCCACTGCCACAGGACTGGGACCAGACCCTCGACCTCCCGCAGGTGAGTGTGGCTGCTGGAGCCCCTTTGGGAACAGGGTGATCTGTGCCAGGTCCCCTGAAGAGAGCTGTGCCAGGCACTCAGCGTGAGGTGTGGAGAGTGAGCAAAAATGCACAGCCCTGGCCATGCTGCCCCACCCAGCAGCCCAAGGGCCGATGGTCTTGGCTCCCCTGTCTTTTCCCAACACCTTCCCCTGACATGGTAGCATGAGCCCCCTCCCAACATGGTGCCACTGCTCTGTGTGCTCTCCCCAGGTGTGTGCCATCCACGTGCTGCAGACGCTGGTCCGAGGGGCAGGGCTGGGCGGGGCGGTGCTGTGCCACGCCACACCCATGATGGCCCTGGCGCTGCGGGGTCTGGGCTCGCCGTGCTGGGCCATGAGGAACGCAGCCATCCAGCTCTTCAGTGAGTACTGGCAGAGAGAGATCCCACAGCCCCCAGGCTTTAGAGCCTGTGGGGTGAAGCACAGAGGGTCGGCAGGGTTGGATGGGACCTGACGCTGCCTTCTCTGTCCCTGCAGGTGCCCTCACGTCCCGGCTGCTGGGGCAGCCGTGGAGCCACAAGGATGGCTGCCCATCAGAGGGCCTGAGCCTGCAGGCGTTCCTCGGGCAGCACCCAAAGCTGGGCGCTGTCCTGCTGGGAGAGCTCAAGGTGGCCGCAGCACCCACGTCGGGTGCACCTCGCCTGCATCCCGCACTCCACGCCATCCTCACCCTCCTGGCCCAGCTGCAGCCTGGTGCTGACGGTCCCGGCAGGTATGGGGGCACTGGGGATGCTCTGCCTCAGCCAAGGGCTCCTGCAGTGGGAAGGGATCCCATGGTGCCGAGCCTGGCCCTGGCTCTTGGAAGGTTTTACTCCAGCCAGAGCATCACCACATGGTGCCCTTTTTCTCCACAGCCCGTCTGCTCCCTTCCTGGGGCCACTGCTGAGGCTGGCAGAGAGCCCCATCTATGCCGTACGAGCGATGGCTGCCAAGGCCCTGGTGCCTGTTGTCCCCCCACCCCAGCGCTGCAGGCTCCTCCTGCAGCTGGCCCAGCAGCTCCCAGCAGCACCCGGACAGATCCGCTCACACAACGCAGTCCACGGGCACCTGCTGCAGATGCAGGCACTGCTGGCCTCCACCACGGGCACCGGGGGGTGAGTGTTGCCATTCTGTCCCCCACCTGGGGTCACTCTGTGCCAAAGGCAGGTTTTTGGCTGCAGCAAGGTGCCCAGCCCGGCGCTGTGCCCTGTGGTAAGGCCATGTGTCCCCCCGCAGGCTGTCGGCCGAGGCGCTGCACCCCGTGGCTCTGCAGCTGGAGGCGCGGGGCTGGCTGCTCACCCCTGCCCAGCGCTGCCCGCTTGTCCGTGCCGCCTTCCTCCAGGTCCTCACCCTCCTGCCCACATCCTTCAGCCCCAGCTTCACCCAGCACATCTGTGACGCCATCAGCGCCGAGCTGGGCAGCCTCCCGCAGGGGGAAACGCCAGGCTGCGCTGAGCCACAGGTACCACTTCTGCTGGGAAAATCACTGCCATGGCCTGGCTGGCAGTGAGCCTGGGCAGGGACAGGGGACCCATCGCTCGAGGCTGAGCACTGGAAAGAGAATCCTGATTTTCCTGCAGGTGGGCTCAGCTGTCCTCCACCAAACCATGGCCCAGTTCATGTGCAGCGAGGCAGCGCGGCTGGCAGACAGCGAGCGGATTGCTGCCGTCTGCTCCCTTCTCCAGCAGCCCAACCCCGACACCCAGCTTGCCGTCCTGAACTGGGTGATCGCCGGGGAGGGAGGAACGTGCAAGGAGCTGGAGCGTGCTCTTGGGCTGACACTGCTGGTATGATGGGGCACAAAAGTCACCAAGTAAAGCAGAGGGCCCCTAATGCACCACACAGAGGGGACCCCTGAGATCCCATTGTTGAGCAGCCTGATGCTCCCCAGGCTGATGAAGTGTGGGTGCAGGGCACTGGCCTGGTCCTGCAGTGCTGGGACCACTAACCATGTTCCTTCTTTCCTGTTGTCAACTAGGAGAGCTTGCAGTCCGTGCTGCAAGAGAGAAGGGACAAAGAGTTCCTGAGATTGTACCTTGAGGCTGTGCTGCATCTTTACAGAGATCCCTCGTCATGGTCCCAGGAAGCTTCCAGTAAGCTCCAGGGCTCCTCATGCCTGGAGATGCTGCTGCACATGGCGGAGGCTGAGTGTCCTGGCCCTGATCTCCTCTTCCAAGTACTGTGTGCTGCCAGCCTGCTGCTCGCCCACCGGTACGTCCCTGCTGCGGCTGCGGAGCTGCCCAACTCTCCCAGCAGGTTCTTCCTTAGTCCTTGCTGGAAACAGAGCCATGACTTCTCTCCCATAAATCACAGCATTGCACCTGGGTCCTGCAGTCTCAGGACAGCTGGTGGCCTTTGGTTGCCTGGGTGGAGCAGGAAGGTGTGCCTGAATTCCCTCTCCTTCCCTGGCCCCTGGCAGGTTTGGGGACGAGGATGGCCCGCTGGTGGAGCGCTGGTGTGCCGTGCTGGAGGAGTGCAGCCAGTCCACTTGGTCCGAGGTGCTGCGGCTGGCAGCTGCCCGTTCCCTGCAGACAGCGGGGGCTGTCGTGGTGCGGCGATCCCTGCGAGCTGCCCGTCCCTCGCTCGTCCCTGTGGCTCTGCGGTAGGTCCCTGAGCCCATCCCTGACAATGGCTGTGCTTGCAGCCAGCTCCCAGCAGCACTGCTCCTTCGAGCCCCAGCCCCAGCCTGTTGCAGGTTAATGGAATCTGTGAAAGGTGTTCCCTGCAAAAACTCAAGGGTATTGAAGAAATACCCACTCATTCAAAAATTTCTAGCACTCAAGAGCTCACAGTCTACAAAAAAATGTGTGGGTGGCATTTTAATATAAGCAGACAGTCCCTCATGCGCAGCAGATGGCATTGCCAGGTCCCTCAATCCCTGGCACAGCTCCTGCCCTCCCAAGCTGCAGGCTCTTGGGTGGTGGCTGTGTCTTTCACAGTCCAGGAGAAAAGTCCCTCGGAGAAGCATTTCTCAGAAGTCTCATCCTTCCCGCCCCTCCGAGCAGGCTGGAATGCTCTGGGGAATGCAGTATGCTTCCCTTCCCTCCTCTTCCCTTTCCTCAGGTTGATAAACACAGCCATTCACCTTCTGCAAGATGAGGAGCGGGAGGTCCGGCATGAGGCCTCGGGTTTCGCCAGCCTCCTACGGCAGAACCCAGGGGAGCAGCTCCGAGATGGCTGCATCTTTGTGCAGGACAATGTGGGGCTCCAGAGCCTCCTGCAGCTCCTTCTGGGAGAGTTTGGGGAGCACCCTGAGACCTTCAACTCACTGCTTCAACACATCCCCATCTTGGATCTCAGGGGCATCGTGGAGGAGCTGGAGGCCAACAAGTGAGCCCCGTGGACCGGCATGAGGGAGTGTGGGGTACCACGGGGACAGCCCTCAGCTTCACTCACACCTCTGCTTTCCCCCCAGAGCTGCCAGCCTGTACAAGGAGGATGAGCCCAACGTTTTTGCAGAGCCAGCTGTCCTGGCACAGCAGCTGCTCCCTGTCCTGGTGCAGCTCCTGGAGAAGGTGCCTGCTGGCAGCCCCCTCCATGCCTCAGCTCTCTGCTGGCTGGAAGCCACAGGCCCTGCTGTGCTGAGGGATCTGGAGTACTGCAAACACTGCTGGAGCCAAGGTATGGCCAGCGTGGAGTGCCTGGGACAAAGTACAGTGTCCTTGTCCCCCAGGCCAGCTCTGTGCAGGGGAACCCTGCCACACTCACAGCTCCTTCACCCTCTCTCCCCGCAGGGACCGCTGGCCGCTGGGGGATGAAGGCACTGGGCTGTGCCAAACTCCACACAGCCCTGGCCGTGCTGCTGGTGAGGGCCCGGCTGGTGGCACAGGTGCTGCAGGTGCTGGGGGCAGGTGCCACCGCCATGCCAGGGCTGGGCTGTGGCTCCCTGGAGCAGGAGCTGGAGCAAGTGCAGGAGCTGCTGGTGCAGCATGGACTGGCCCCTGTGCTCAATCAGGACAATGCACCAGGAGAGCTGGAACCACCATCTGGGACTGACAGCTCCAGGCATGCAGCAGTGTGACACAAAGTGCCACAGCCACAGTCCCTCCGTTTGCTGGATGCTCTCTCTGACCAGCAGCTGTGCCTGCAGGTTTGGTGGTGTAACTCAGGGGAACCCCACTCACAGTGCGGGACACACTCACTTCGTTCCCAGTGTTTTCCAGCTCCAGCTGAGGACTCCAGTGCATCATTGCCCTGGGCCATGTCCATGGCTTCCCTGCCCTCAGCTCTGGCTGGCAGGAGCTCTCAGAGCTCTCACACCCTCTCGTGCTCAACTCCCACCACCTGTTTTTTTAACCAGCACTTTGGTCCACGGCCGACCTGGGCTTTTATCCCAAATAAAGAGGCCAAGAACATTCCCAGTGTTGAAGCCTTTTAATTCCCTGCCCAGGAGGGTGGTGTGAGAGGGGGCTGCAGGAGCCAAACACAGCCTGGGGCAGCAAACGGGCAACAGCCACTAGCTGCAGTCGGGCAGGATCCAGCCCTGGCACAGCACTTCCTCCCACCCCGGGCTGTGGTACCACCACCCGAGCTGGAGCAGGGACCCCACCAGCAAGGTCATACCGTGCTGGGCGAGGAGTGGGGAAGGGCAGCAGCACCACCCAGCCCAGCCTCATTCCTTCCAGTGGGGGCTGCCCAGCCCCATGGCTGGAACTGGACACCAGCACCATCACCCACGTGCAGGCTTTGGGTGTCTGTTTAATTCCTCTGCAAAGCCCAGCAGGCAGCTGAGCTGCTCTGCGTGGCTCACCTGACACTCCCTGCAGTGGGTGAGCTCTGACAAGAGGAAGGATGCTGCCACCATCCTCATATTGCTTGCCAGTCGCAGCTCATTGCACAATATGATGTCATGGCCGAGGGTGACACCATCACACCATGCCACGGTCGCAGCTCATTGCACAGTATGATGTCATGGCCAAGGGTGACACCATCACACCATGCCACCGCCACATCATCTTCTCACCCAGACTTAACCTCATCATGCTGTCCTACCATTAATAACCACATTTTAACAATTCCCTTATTTTTAATCTGTATAAGAAGGGTATTTCTGTTCTTCATAAAATATTTAATGGAAAACACAAGGAGTTGGCTCCAAAGGTGAGCAGCAAACCTGCAGAAGGGTGAAATTATGAAAGACACATTTCTATTTCATTCCCTGCCTCCCCAGCAAGGAGTGGTGCCATGGGGAGGCTCAGCTCACCTTCCCAGGGGGATCCTACACAAAGATGAGTGCTGGGGGGGAGCAGACACAGCCCTCCTGCAGGCCCTCCTGCACCCACGAGCCCTGGCACCCCACCACAGAAGCGGCAACCCAAAATGTCCTGGAAGGGAAAATCAGTGAGAACTGGGGTGTGGCATTAATAAATACAATTTTTAAAAATAAAATACACTTTTATATATTAGTTTATATTATATATATAATAATGGCAGTCAGACTAGATGATCATTGTATGTCTCTTCCAAGAGAGATACTCTATTCTATTTAAATATGTTTATTTTTATAATATTGGTTTATAACATATTATTGATTTATTTAATAATATGAGGATATACTATAATACTGTGGCATATTTTAACATAATTATAGTTTTATATACCAATTTATTATAATTAGAATATAAAAGAAGAATGCCTTAGAGGCAGGGAGAGATGTTCCTTAGGAGAGATGCCATGGTGGGAATGGCACAAATCAGCACCTACCTGGCTCCTTGCAGCCCGTGTCCAGTGCAGCGGGGACGGCGCTGGGACAGGTTCCCCCAGCATTCCACACACACCTGCTTGTCGCGGTGCAGCCGGCGGCTCCAGGCTTGCCCACGGCACGGGGGTCCTACCTGCGTCAGGCGGAAATAGCCGCAGTAGCTGGGGAGGGGGGAGCTGGGGAGGGGGCAAAATGGGGGGAGAAAAGAGGGAAAATGGTCGGAAGGTAGGGCGGAGGTTGTGGTGTTTTTCTGATGGGTTAGGGTATAAAGGGGATGTGGGTTTGGGGGGCAGAGGGGCCTTGGTTGGGGAGGTGAGAAGGGTAATGGCTCTGGGGGGGCGCAGAGGGGCCATGAATTTAGGGGGTGCAAAGGGATCGTGGTTTGGACAGTGGGAACGATAATGGTTTTTGGGGGATGGAAAGGGCCACGGTTTTGTATGGGGGTGCAATGGGGCCATGGTTTGGGGCAGGGAGCAGAGTAATGGCTGGGCGGAGCAAAAAGGTCCTGAGTCTGGGGGTTGCAGAGGGGCCACGACTGCAGGGGGGTGCAAAAAGATCCCAGCTTTGGGGAGGGGGGGCTACAGGGGGGCCTCAACTCCACACATACCCCGAGGGCTCCTCCGGCAGTGGCAGCCCAGCTCTCCGCCAGGGATCTCTGAAGTCCTGGCTGAAGGAGTTGGGCAGTATCTTGGCTACCTCTGGCAGAAGAGCAGCTGTGAGGGGCAGCAGCGACGATTAAAGACACCCCGGGACAGCAGCAGGGACAGCAGCACATGGGGACGAGCACGCAGGAGGGCAGCCGGCAGCCCCGGTTACCTTTGGCCGTCCCGCAGGTCGGGTGCTGCCCCAGGCAGCCGCGGCGCTGCTTGAGGTCGGGACAGGGATCCCCTCCGTGCCGGGGCGGGACCGTGACCTGGCGGCTGCGGGCCCTGCTGCCGACCCCGCACGGGGAGCTGCACCCGCTCCACGGCCCCCAGGGCCCCACGGCACAGCCCACTGCTGCCAGCCATGGAGAGAGGGAAAAGCGAGTTTCAGTGTCATGAACAACGGCACGAGCAGAGCAGGGGAGATGCAGCACGGGGGATGGGGAGAGGGGAGGAAGGACAAGGGCCAGAGTGACCCCAGCAGCCCCTCTCCCCTGACCCCTGCCAGTGCAGGGGCTTTGTAAGCTGCTTCCGCAGGACTTTATCCCTGTGTGCATCGTGCTGAGCTGGGACCCTGCTAATCTCCCCGGAGATTAGGAAGGGCTGACTGCTGCAATTGTCCAGGGGGCCGGCGCCTGCCTGCCCAGGTTTGGGTCCCCAGGGCAGGCTGGCTCTGCACCCCACAAGCCCACGAGCCCTGTTCGGCAGTCTCAGTGCAGCCTCCAGTTCCCCTGTCCCTGTGCAAGGGACAGTAGCAGAGGTGACACCGAGGCTTGTTCCGCTGGGTCCCACACTGACGGCTCAGGCTTGCAGTGACAACGCTCCCATCAATCGCAGACCCGAGGCCACCCCGCGGGCTCTCTCATTGCGCTGGAGCCAGTCAGACATTCAGCATGGAAAAAGGGGACAGCTGGGACATGGCTACAAACCCAGCCCAGCCGGCATCCCCACACACATCTGCTACCACTCAAAGTACGGGGCTAGCAGCTAAGAGCAAACACTCGCCACCCAACACAACAGCGCAGGCCGGTGTCCCCAGCCGCGGCCCGGCCAGTGCCATCCCCTGCGCCACTCACCGGCACGGCGGCACGTGGCGTGGTAGTCGTGGCAGCAGTCTCCCGTCCGCTGGCAGTACGAGTCGCAGTAGCAGTGAGCCCGGCGGGCGCCGGGGGCCCAGCACGCGTTGTTCCTGCCGGGGCAGCAGCGGTGCCCGCAGCTGCCCGTGGCACCCACCAGGCAGCCGGCGGCCAGCAGCCAGCCCGCCCAGAGCAGCGGGCCCCGCATGGCACCGGCAGCCTGCGAGCCCCGCGGGACGATGGCTCTGCCCGCACCAGCGGACACTGCGTGAGGAGCTCCGGCCGCACAGCACCGCACCGCCCCCGGGCTGGGCGGGGGACAAAGCCCGTTCCCTTCTGCTCCACCGCCCCTCGCCGTCCCACCCTTGGCTCCATGGCAGGGCACGGACTTCATACAGTTTACCACGATTATTAATAAAGCATCGTGCGTGACACAAAACAACCATGCCCGGGATCATCTGTGAATGGGCATTGCTGGGTTGGAGCTGATGCTCCCCCAGGAGCACCATCCTGGCATGATGGGGAGCCCCATCCTCCAGCCACAGGGCAGGAGCCACTCACTGCCCACTCAACACAGCCCAGACGCCAACGCAGCTGCTAAAGCCAGACTGATTTTATTCAAATTGCAAATGTAAAACAGAATAATAATAAAAAAAAAACTAATGCAACCCTCACTGGCTTCAGAGCCGAAAGCCACAGGTAAACCATGCCCGGGCTTTCCTCCTTCACCCTCCTGTGTTAAGGCTGAGCTCATCGCTGGCTACAAGAGAGAGGAAGGATGGGTTGAGCACTGGCTCCTGCACCCCCAGCTCCCTCAGGAGAAATTTGGCACAAATCCAGTGGGGCCAGCCTGGCACGGGCAGGGCAGCGCTCCAGCCCCATGGCCACAGGTGTTAGTGAGTCAGCGTGAAGCTCCAAAAGCTACGGATTACCTAGGGCACCACGGAGAGGCGGCGGGAGGGCAGATGCGGGGAATGTGGCAGAAGAAAGGGGTTTGCACCCCCGGCCGAGGGGCCAAGCCTGCGGCGTGGGGCTGCACCTCCTCGCCCCGGCTCGCACACACGTCTCGGCTGTAAACGGCAGGTGAGGGGCACCCGGCTCACCCCAACCCCAGCCCACAGTGAGCAGAACTAAAGGCCTGGCTGAATGTGCAATTTTGGGCAGCCCCTGCTCAGCAGCCCGGGGCTGAGCAGGACCCCAGGGATAGGATGGGATGTTGCGCGCCGGTGGTCTCGGTGCTGGCAGGGAGGGAGGGGAGAGCTTGGGGTCACACCAGAGGGTCACTGCCCTCCCGTCCTGGGGGTGTAGGGCTGTTGGGCCCCCTCCCAGAGCTGCTGTGACCCCACTGCTGGCATCAGCCCCATTGCCAGCTTGTGTTGTACAGCCTGGCATCGCACCCACATGGCTCCAGGGGGCTCTCAGCACCCCCAAAAGAGCTGCTCCCCAGGCAGTCAGCAGCTCCTGGCTGCCGGGAGCCCCAAGGCCACTGTCCAAGAGACACCTCGCCCTGGATAACCACCACTCACAGCTGATGTGGGACCAAGAGAAGTGTCACCAGGAGATGGAGGTGGGCATAACGGGGATGCTGGGAGTCAGGATGGTAGGATGCAGCTCCCTCCCTGCTCCTTTTAACACACAACTAGTAATTTAACCTGCTCCAGAGCCTGTTCCTAAAAATAAAGGTGGCCAGGTTTGGGGTGTGCAGGGCAGACCTGGCCCCAGCAGCGCCGCAGGTGGGTGTGGGTTTGGTCTCTGCTCTCCAGCTGCAGCCCTGCGGGGCACGGGAGGCAGGGGCTGCCTGGCCCGGCCCCTCAGTCTGTTTTCCACACCTTGTTGAGGAATTTGACCACCTCATCGTAGATGATGAAGACGATGGCCACGTCAAGACACACACGGCCCAAGCGAGGCACTGTGCCCTTGTAAAACCTGCAGGGATAGAGAGGGGGGCCATGGGGCTGGGTGCCCTCACAGCCCCCTCCCTGCCCATCCTCCCCCCAGCCACCCCCACCGCAGAGCTTACGCCAGGGGCCCCTCTTGTTTCATGATCTGATAGGCGCAGTCCCACGTGTTCTTGTACTTGTGCGCTTCCAGCCCCTGTGGGAAGGGAAAAGCAGGATCAGAGGCCAGAGCAAGGGTTGCATCTGGGGAATTTTGTGGGGGAGGCAGAGATCTGGGGATGTGCTGTGAGGAACTGATCCCTCTTAACTGCTGCAGGACATCAAACCCAGCAGGGACATCCCCACCTCTGTGCAAACACTCCCCATGGTTCAGGAGCTATCCCAGACATCTCCCAAAGCAAACCTTGCTGGCATCACGTGCCTGCCCCAGGGACTGCATGAAACAGCTCCCAGGCAGTGGGTGGCCCCAGCCTGCTGCAGGCAGAGCAGTCCCACGCTGGGCCTGGCACCGTACCTGCATCCTGGTCTTCACCACGTCCAAGGGAGTGTTGCCGAACACACTCGCAGCTCCAGCAATGGCTCCGAACACCCCTGTCACGAAGGGGTTCATGACCTTGTTGGGATTGTCCCCTGGGAAGGAAGAGAGGTTGAGGGCAGAGTGGTGGTGGGAGTCCTGCATGCATTCCCGAGGGAACCCACAAGGAAGGCCCCAGGTCTGGCTCCTTGTGGTCAGCGTGCAGTGCTGAGCTGGGGACTGTCCAGCAGTACCAGCACCACAAAGCCCAGGCTGCACCACAGGGCTCAGGGTGAGTGTGAAAGTGATGCTCCAGCACCAGGACCCTTCAGCCCCACAAGCTGGGACTACCCATTTTCATTCTCCTCCATCCGGAGTGGCTGAGCCATGAGAAGTAGGGGGTATGCTGACGGAAAGCCCATCCCAGCTCCCAAGGCTGGGGAGCCAGAGGCACAGCCAGGGTGGCCTGGGGGGACAAGGGCACCATACCTTTGTACCAGTTCCTGAGGGAGGTCATGACGAAGAAGCGGATGGCCTGGTTTGATCCTTGCTTGAGGACTGTTGCAGTTAAGCCCTGGTATGTCCCCCTCAGTCCTGCAAGAAGAGGGTGCTGTAGGGGTTAGCAGCCGCAAGTGGCAGGGAAAAGCCTCCCCAGGCCACCTGTCCCAGCCTGTGCCATCCGCCACCTCCCACCCTGTCCCCATAGCATGGCAATACCCAGGGCGCCAGGGCGCCACTTCCCCGGGACTCACCCTGTTCCCGAACGATCTCCCGGACGCCATGGAAGAAACCACGGTATTTGGGGTTGGGAGAGGTCTGGTCATGGATAAACTTCACCTATGAGGAGATGATGCGCTTGTCCTGGCTGAGGTAATGCAGATGCAATAGCCCCAAAGGGCTGCTGGCCACCTCCTGCCTTGCTCCAGGGACAGTCCCAAGACCAGAGCTGACCCACGCAGTCAGGCAACACTGGGAGAGATCGCAGGGGAAGCCTGTGCCCATGACCAGGAGGGCATTTTGCAGAGGAAAGCCCCCTCCACAGGACTTTCCAGTATCAGATCCTCCCACACAAAACCGTCCTGAGCAAACGCACACAGCCCCCAGGTCCCCAAAAGTTGGGCATCCCTGGCTTTTTCCCCCTCCCAGCCCAGTCCAGCCCAGCCCAGGGACGTGTGCCAAGGCAGAGGACACTGGCAGCCACACCCACCCACCTTCACAGTCTCCATGGGGCAGACCACGGCCACGGCCTCAGCCACACCAGCCCCCAGCCCGCAGATGAGGCCCCGAGTGCTGTCCAGCCGCCCCTGCTCGTCTCTCATCTGGTTGCTGAGGAACTCGAACATCCCGAACCTGCAAAGGAGCCGCTGTGCCAACCCCCGGGCACCTGGACGGGGGCTGCACCCTCTGCTCTGGGTCTGTCTTCAGGAGCAGCTGCACACCCCCTGAGAGGACCCTCCCTGCCTGGGAAACCACCTGGCTTAGGTAAAATGCCGATGGAGACACCGAGGGCAGAGCCAGCCCTTGGCTTGCTGCTGCTGGGGGGCTCCCCCCACTCACCCCACGCCATGGGGGCACGTACCTGACAGCAGCCTTGGGGATGGAGCCGTACAACAGCGAGCTGAGCCCCCGGTACAGCCCCCGGATGCCATGGTCACGGACAGTCTGCTTCACACAGTCCCCTGCGGCAGAGCACAGCGGTGCCGCTGTCACCCACCGCGCCGAGGACCACCCGCCAGCGCCCCAACAAATCCCTCGCAGCACCAGCCAGCCTTCCCAGGAGCCCCAAACCCAGAGAGGAGTTGGCTGCTCACCGATGCCCTTGTAGCGGGGAGGGTTTGCCTTCTCGTCCAGCTGCAGCTGCGTCTTCACATACTCGGTAGGGAATGTGATGCAGATCTCGATCCCTCCAGCCAGGCCACCTGCAGGGGAGAGGAAGGGACACTGAGGCAGGAGCAGCGCTCTGCCTATTCAGTGCTGTGTGGCTGCTCCTGGCTGAGGATGGCTGAGACTGCAACCTCCAGCAGCCAGGCCTGGGCTGGGGCACAATGTGCCTGTCCCCACCAAAACCCTAAGGACCCCACACAGCAGCAGGGCCCTGTGCCAGCCTTGTGCCTTGCATGGGCATCACTGCCCTGCCGCGGCAAGAGCTGTTGAGGAGACTGGGCAAAGGGGGGGGAAAACACCAAACCCACAGCTGCCTGTTGGGTGTGCTGCCCCCTCAGAGGCACCTCTCCCTCTCTGGAGCCCTGCACGCCCAGGGGAGCTGCCAGCACTGGGATTTATAAACCCAGCGGTGCTGAGGCAGGCCCAGCACCACACCCTGCACCAGCAGGCGCCCATCTGCAGACGTGGCTGTGCCAGCAGGAAGCACAATTATCATCAAGCCTGTCTGGCTGCCCCAGGCTCCCGCAGCGGTGGCTGCTGGGCACTGATTACACCAGCTGCAGCCTTTCCTGATGGCCTGGGCAGCGAGGGATGCTGCCTCTCAGGCGTGGGGCTCCCCTCGGCACGGCTGCAGCCCCTGCAGCTGGACCCAGCTGTGCTGGGGGAGCTGGGCTCAGCCCATCCAGCCACCATGGATCCCAGAGCACTTCCTCACATCAAAGCGTGGCCAGGTCCTGCTGAGCTGCAGGAGCCCTTTGTGCCAGCACCAGGAGGAAGTACAGGGCTGAGCTCCCTCAGCTCTCACAGGGCAAACCCTGCTTAGCCTACGACAGGGCACAGGGCACTGTCCCTGGGTTCAGCACCCCCTGAGGGTCTCCCTGCTCCTTGCTCAGGGAGGGTGGATCATGCTCCTGCTCACAGGCTGGGGCACAGCGTAGGCTCAGAGGGGCTGCCAGCTCCCAGTGTCCCACAGGGCCTCCAACGACTCCTCCAGCCTGGCCACATCCTTGGTGTGACTCAGCAGCACTGCAGCTCCCACCACAGCCACCCCTGGCGTGCAGCCCCACCACAGCCCAGGGACACCCCAGCAGGGAACACACTGCCTTCGTGGGAGAGGCTGGGACTGGGGCAGTGGTTGTTATCCTGCTCTGCAGCCAAGCACAGGCCAGTGCCACACGGCACAGCTCTGCTTATCAGCGCCCCCCAAAGTACCCCCACGGGGGGATGCTGATAGGGGACTCCACGGCCCATGGCTGCTCCCTGTGACAACAGCAGGCACCCCAACTCCTTGGACCAGCAGACTTCCTCACAGTCTTACTTCTGCACAGCTTCCACACTTGCAAGAGAGACCCCTGCTCTCTCTGGTGCTGCATCCAGCTCCCCCCTGCCAGTGCCACTGGCAACTGTCATCCCCTGGAGCATCGCCGCTTTGTCTCAGCTCCATTCTTCTGGAGGGAAGGGAACAGCAGCCTCCCCACATTCCTTCCAGGAGCATCCTGCTCCTCCCACAGGCACAGCACGGATGGGGACACTGTGGCACTGAGTACCCAAGGCAGGACACGCCAGCCCAGCCAGGCAGCATCCCAGCCCCGTGGGGACAGGGCGTGAGGCCAGCCCGGCTCTGCCACAGCAAACAAAGGCCCCTTGTTTCCCACTGTGTTCCCGGGGGGGGCCGGAGCTGCCCAGCCCAGCCCAGGCAGGCGCTTCTCAGGAGGCGGCGATGGGTGACCATTGCCAGCCCTGACGCCTCCGCTCTGGGGGCGTGGGAGGGAGCCACAGAGCCAGCTCACAGCCCTGCAGCCAGCCAACAGCTCCCCTGGTGCATCACAGGAGGACAGCCACCATCCCCAGCGTCCCCAGGGCACTCCTGCTGCACACTCAACCCTCTCTAGTCCTTAGCATGTCTGTCAGAGCGGCAGACACTGCTGGTGCCATGGCAGGGGCTGGCCAAACACTAATTTCTCCTGAAAAGACAAACAGCTCCGGCAGGAGCAGCTGGCAGGCCCCAGAGAGCAGCAGGAAGAGGAGCAATGTCCTCCAGCTGGGTGCAACGGTCCCCAGATAGCTGAGCACCAGCTGGCACTGCTCCACACTGCCACACACCACCATGCCACCAGCCTCGTGCCGCCACAGCCACATGAACACCCCAGGTGCTGCCAAGGCCACTTCTCCCCCTCCTACGCTGCACAACTGAAGTGCTGGACATTTTAAGCACCATAAATATTTGCTCTCTCCCAGTCCCCAGCACCAGCTCCTGCCCCAGCAGGTCCAGGAGCCAGGCAGAAGGGAAGCACCAAGACAAGCAGCAGTCCAGGGTCAAGCAGCACCTCAGCTCACGGCAGCCACACCAATGGCACAGGGAGGGATAGAGCACCTCCTGCAACCTGCTCACAGCCTCAGCAGTCACACTCATCCACATAGGGGAGGCAGAGGCTCTGCCCAGCATCCCACGGGCAACGCCATCCACAGCAGTCCAGCAAAGGAACAGCACGTTGTTCCTGGGAACTGGCAGCCTCTGGGGCAATGAGGCTGCCCTAGCCAAGGATGGAGGAACAGGGCACCCACGCTGCCAGGATCCCTCCCTGCTCCCAGTGTTGTTCTGGCCTCAAATCCCATGGGATGGCACACAGAGCAGGGACTCCGGACACACTCCAAGATTGTGGCAACTTTAGTCCATTTTCTTTTGCTCACAGAGAAAGGGTGGCACAGCCCACCTGCCCTGCAGCCCCCTGGAGGCAAGAACCATCAGAGAGCCTGCTCTGCTGTCTTCTCCTCCCCCCACACAGTTTTACTCCAGCAGAAGCCTTGCTCTATGCAAATACATCACCCCACTGCCCATGAGCAGCAGCTCTGTCCAACCCCCTCCCTCGCCAGGGCTGCGGGGGCTTTGCAACCTGTTTACCCGGACTTTAACCAGCAGCTCCAGCTCTTGCAACACCGCGGAGTCAGCAGGAACAGCAGCGCTCAGGAGGTGAAAGAGCACGCGGAGCAGCTGAGATGCCGGGCCAAGGCTCTGGCTGTTCCCTGGATGCAGGACAGCCAGAGAGAGGGAATGTCCTTCAGGGAAGGTCGCTCTGCCTGGCCCCAGGGAAGCTGCCCCCGGTGGGGGGATCCCACTCGAGCACCAGGAATGGCTCCCTGCCTGCAGTGAGTCTGCTTCAGCTGCCAGCTGTCCTGACATTGCAGGCCCAGCGGGAAGGGAGAGACGGGAAAAATACCCTGGCGTGATTTTCCCAGAAAAAGTTTAGCTCTCCCCAGTGGAGAGGCCAGAGGAGGCAGTCCTTGGAGGACATGCCTGCAGCCCCTCGGCAGGGCTGGGGAGAGCTGGCAGGAGGGAGAAGAGGGTTTTTTGGGGGACAGTGGGAGGGTGCTGCCCCTGCAGTGCTGACACGACATGTGATGGCATCAGCACACGCAGGTTCAGCTTCACACCCCGTCCGTGAGCATCTTCTGGGGACACCACTGACCACCCCAATCCAGGTGGTGTCAGCTCCAGACCCAGGACGGGGCGATGCCGCGGGCAGGCAGATGTGGCTGCAATGGGGAAGACAAGAGGAGCCTCAGGACTGACACAAACCAAGGCTGTGTAGCCATGACTGGCACTGCCACCCTCTGCAAACCCCTACCCAGAGGTGAGTGCCCCAGGGAGCACCTGCTGCCCTGTCTGGGAGCCGCAGAGGGGCAGGGGGGGCACTGGCCTCTCTGCCATTCCTGCAAGTGGCTGTGCCTGCGAAAGCATCCTGCTCCTGCAGAGAGATGGAGCAGCAGGTCTCCGTGCAGCTCTGATGAGAAGTGAGCACCTGGAGAGCAATTTCAGTCTCTTCATTTTAAGAGTAATTTCACATGCTGACATACCAGCACCTGATTTCCATACAAAAAGCACCTTTTAACTTCAGATTCGTTAGGATCCTTCTAGGCCAGAGGGAATTATTCCTAAGGGCCTGGAAGCAAAGCAGCAGAACTCTCCCAGGGCCCATGCCTGGAGCTTCCCCATTCTGGCAGCCGGTGGCTCAGGACAGTGGGAAGGCACAGTCAGGCGTTCAGCGGAAGCTGAGCCCCTAGTTCCCCATTTTGAGGGCACCCAGCCCACTGGCAGAAAGGGCAGGTGGACAGGGTGAGCTGAGCACCTGACAAGGACCACACACTATGGGCACAGCACAACTCCTGGATGCTGTGCTTACAGTTCCCACTCTCATGAGGGGACTTGGTGTCCTTGCTTATTAACCAACACAGTCTTTGGAGCTGGGGAAATAAGGGAAAAAAACCCAAACAAACCCAAAGACCATCAGGGTGCTACAAACCAGGGAGGCAGAAATACCCATGAGCAGCTTGTGACAGGTCTCTGCAGCCCACACTGCCTCCTGCTCCCCACACCGAGGGACCAACCACCCCTGGCAGCCATCCAGGCTGCTCTTCACCCATCCATTGCCATGGCCCAGCTGGAGGCAGCAGTGGAGCAATCCTGTCCTGCCTGCGGCGACGAAACGGGTTTAACAGCTCCACCCTCCCGGCACTTCCCACCACGGGCCATCTTGTGAAATTCGGGGCTCAGGAGCAGCAAGGAGCCTCGCTGGGGCTGCAGCTCTCCAGGACAGCAGGCTCTCGGCAGGGCTCCAGCACTGCAGTCCTCACCCGAGCACCTCCTCTGGGCACAGACAGCCCTTCACCACCCTGCTGCAGCCACATCCTTGTGGAAAACCACCACGGGGGCAGCTCTGCTGCCAAAACTCTGACTCAGTGCTCAGATGGGGAAGGCTGCTTGACCAAAGCAGACTGCCACGAGTTCACCTATGTTTTGGTTAGAAGGGAAAAAACATGTGCTCCAACAGGTCAGCAGGTTCAGAGGGTGTCTGTCCCCGTACTGGGATTAGGAAGGTCTCCTGTCTGACAGGGGCAAGGCCAGTGGGACCATAGGGGTTCAGCATGTCCAGCAGCAAACACACTCACGGCTGTTTTGGTCACAGGAGCGTGCTACAGGCAGGCTGGCGAAAGTCAGCCCCCAGGGATACAGAGAATGGCAAACATGAGAGATGCCCCTCTGTACCCTGTGCCACTGTGGATAAACAGCCGCATGCAAACAGCGCTGCAGATAACGCTACGGATGGGATGGCAGCATTTGTCCTGAATCTTACTGGAACTGTCCTGCTTGAACAGGCTGTCCTTTCACAACCTGCTCATTCATTGCCTCTTTGCATTTACTTCTCAATATGGCAATTAATCATATTTTAAATTTCTTGTCTGTGAGTATGACGGCAGAAGCCATCTCCCTGTGCTTGCAGTCACAGCATCCTCTGCCTTTGGTGCTGATTCCACCCTTGGGGACTACCAGGTTCCTCATCCTGCTCAAGTCACCTTCCCCCCATTGCCCTGCACACCTCGAGGCCCCAGCTCTGTCATCATGAGCTGCCTCCCAGCCAACTCACCACATCATTTCAGACACCAGCTTTCCTAGTGTCAAAAATCTCTCTAAAGACATGCAACAGGGAGCCGATGTTGGAGCCCTGGGCTGTTGGATGACCCCCCCAGCACAGCCCTGTAGCTGGATGAAGGAGCCACTGCCAGGACCGAGACTTCCCCGGGGACAGGCTCTGATCTCCCATCCCCCAGCACAGGGCAATGACTGCTGTACCAAGCACTGGGAGACAGAAGAGATGGCCAAAAAAAATCAATCTCTGCTGTCAAGAGGTGACCTGAGACCTCAGGGCACAAGCAGGAGCAGGGAGGCTGCATTGGCATGCACCACACAGGGCAGACAGAGCTGAGAGATGCTGCAACATCCCCAAGCTGTCAGCTCATGGTGCTCATCGTCCTGGGAAGACGGACGACTCCTTCCGATCATTTACGTCAACCCAGAGAAAATGGTTGCCTGCAGAATGTCAAGCAGAGCATCAGGCATGTGAAAATCTCAGAAACTCACATTTCAAAGCCCAGAGTTAAGCCCAGCTCACACAGAATCCATTCAGACTGGAGGGACACCCCAGTGTGGTTTCCTGGCCCTGGGGCTGACATCCTCCTCCCACCAGGAGCCTTGGGGCTGTTCTAGGTTTCCACTGCAGCCCACGAGGGCTCCCAGGCAGCCAGGGACACACTCAAGGCCAGCATGGTTCTTGTGCTCCACTCCCCCAACATGACAGCCAGAGGAGGCAACTGCAGGAGAAACCACAGCCAGGTGTGATGTACTGAGGGCCAGCAGACCTGGCAGGACTGGTTCCCTCCACTCATCAATCCTTCCCCCTGGCTGTGCTCAGCCTCCACCCTGCTCCTCCGGCTCAGCAGCAAGGGAGAAACACCCCCTACTCTGCTGTGAGCACCAGGCATCCATCTCAAAACCAGGGAGTGTGCTGGACCACAGCCATGACAGCAGCACAACATCCCTCACACACTCCCCTGAGAGCAAGGGCCCTGGAAATCCAGATGGACTTGGGACTTCTGGGTAAGGAGACCTGCTCTACAAAAAGCAAGTCTCAGCTTTCACACCCAGTCCCCGACTCCTCTCCTCTGCAGGTACAGCATTTCCTAAGAAAGATCATATCAAGGATTAACAAAGAAGAGGAAACTGAAGCTCTAATTACTGCTTTGTTCAGGAGCCTGGGCTCCCTGCTGAACCCTGCTTCATGCCCTACCCTGCAGGCCCTTGTCTCCATGCAGAGACCCTCTCCCCTGCCAGTGCTCCCCTGGGACCCTGCTGCACATCACTGCTATTTCCCACTGATACCCAACACTAGGGCAGCAGCCACAACCACTGTGAGCTCTTTCCAAATTAGCACCTGTAGGACAACATCCAGGCATCCTGCCTCCCTGGCCAGGCAGGATTAGGTGTAGGCAGGAAACCAACTGCGCAGCAGCCCCCGGGTGAGCAGAGGTGCCATGTGGAGAGCAAGGCAGCTGGGAGCTTCTCCGTGGGAAGGAGCAGACCCCAGGCTTCAAAGCTGGCTAAAAACAGAATAAGGCTGTATTTAACTCTGGCGAGGGCAGGCAGAGCCTTTCATCAAACGAGCACTGCTAACCACGAGCAAAGTTTTCAAGAGAAGGGCAGGGGTGCGGGGGTTTGCCTGCAAATGGCAAAGACCATTTGTGCTGGGCTGGAAATAGCTCACACTGCAGGCTGGCTCGAGCTGACCCAACAGCTCCACGGCACCCAAAAACCCAGCAAAGGAGCACCTGGAGGAATCGCAGAGGGGACTGATGACTGTCCCACCAGCTCTGCCACCAGCATTCTTGTCTCACCACTTACTGCCTTTATTTCAAGCTCCTCACTGCAGTGTGGCCCTGTGCTGGGAGCACAGGAGACCAGCAGCACCCAGCCCTGCAGGATGCTGGTGGCAGGGACAGGAGTCCAATGGGCTGTTTAGAAACCACAGCACAAAATGGGAAAGCTGTCTGGGGAGGCTGGAGACACGGCTGGGCTCCTGGCCTGCCTGCTAACAGGTTGTTACCCAGCAGAAGAGGCCAAGCTGTCTTCATGTGCTCAGGCCACACATGGCCACAGCAGCAGCAGCATGGTCACTGCAAGGTGAAGTGCTGCCTTGGCACACAACAGCTGCTTGGACAAAGGAGAGCCCATTAGCAAATTAATTTTTAACCTTGCGTTTTGTCTGTTGCAACAACCAAAGGAGAACAGCTCCTGGCAGACAGAGCTTTACTTGTATCTCTTCTGAAAAGAGCCAACCCCAGCCTGTTGAGTTCTGCGCAGCCAAGGGAGCTGTACCTCCCTGGCAGAGGATCCCAATTACACACTGGGTCTGGGAGCTGATACGCACCCAGGGTGGGATGACAGCTTATTTAACTCCACCAGCACAGGCTGATGAAGCACAGCAGGAATGTTCCATCTTAACACCTCCACCTCTCCAGAACATGGAGCTTTGAAGCACACACCCCTGTTGTGCAGACAGATGTCAGATGAGAAACTTTGAGAGCATCAGCAAACCCCTTAAAGTCAGCAGAGACAACCACAAACAGCACTGCATCCCCCAGCGAGGGGCTGGAGGGCTGAGCAGACCAGGGCACAGGGAGTTAACAGCAGCTTTCTCCCATTTCTGTGGTTCTCTAATACAATTAGATGCCACAGAGGCTTGGCTGGACTTCTGCCCATTAACCAATTACTCTGATTACAGCCTGTGAGGAGAAGACCAGCATCTCAATAGGGTTGTCCTTCCACCTCTGCTGCCTCACAGGGACCCAGAAGGGCCCCCCAAGCAGGTGCAAGTGCAGTTTTGTGCAGTATTGCCCAACCTGGCACCTGGCAAAGGCCACAAGCACCATGTCCCTTCCTTTCTACCAGGACAGCTTCCAGGCATATCCACAGTAACTTTTCTGGCAGGGGAGAGCAGACCAAGTCTGCTGCAACCTCTCTCACAGGAAGCTGATACCGATAAGCTGATGATCTTGATTACAGATCTACACAAGATCTATGACAGTATCCTGGTACACTGGTCCAGGCAGTGGTAACTTGATGCACTGCACATGGACAGCAAGTTGGGAAAGACTAGGAACGGTGGACAAGAAGGAAACACCCTGTCCTTCCCATCCTACGACTGGATCAAATCCCATTTCAAAGACCTTTAAGTGAAGAGGCCTGAAAAAACAACCCATTTTGAGGTGGGGCAGCACCGACGGCCAGAGCTCTGGAGGAGCCTGGCCTCACCAAAGGATTCACTTGAGCGAGAAGGCACCCTTCTCACAGTTGGAGACTGCCTCCTCCTTGTGCCCCAGCCCTTTGGCCAGGCAGCCGAGTGATGGCACAGTCCCCTCCCGGAGACGTGACCCCGGGAGGCCTGGGCACCCCGGCATGCTCCAGCGGCCGCATCCACCTCGGGCAGCTCTCCGGTCCCGCGGGAGAGGCTGCCCGCCGGGGCGGGGCAGGGCGGGCAGAGCCGGAGCGGCCGCGGCTCCGCTCCCGTGCGGGCACAGCCCCGCTGCCCCCAGGTCCCGCTACTGGAGGCTGGAGCTCTGCCCTTGGAGGGGAGCAGGGAGTTGGACAGACAAACAAAGGCACAATCGTAGGAGGGGGAATTGGCTGGAAAACACAAAAGCTCTAAACATGCCAATCATGTCGAGGCTGCGATGGCTCATTTCAAAACAAAGACGCTAATCTCCACTCTGGGAATTGTCCTGCGACTGGCAGGAGAAACCAGGGAGCTAATGAACAGCTACAAAGGAGTTTAACAAGCCTGCGACTGTCTTGGACTCCATTCAGCTCAGAGCTCGAAACAGCCACAAGCAGGAGGCAGAGCGTTAACTCTGCAGCTACTGCTGCACTCCGAGCCTATTTTGATCCCATGGAAATGGTCAGAACCGGACGGGAAAACACGCCCTGATCCACAGGGACTGATGCTGAGGCACAAAGGAGGAACCAAACAGCCCCCAGGGGAGCTGTAAAAACGCAGCCTGTGGGACACAGCCGGGCCAGGGAGAACCGACTGATGCCGCTTCAGCCCTGTCCCTTAACACCGTCGGAGAAGCATGTGGGGTCCCTGCTGCCATCAACCTCTCCCATCAGTTCCGCTCCCTCCTGCTGAACCCCGAGAGTGCCGCTCGCCCCGCATTACGTCCGAGCCCACCGGCACCTTCCCGGCCGGACCACCGGGTGCAGAAGCAGCCTGGCAAGAGGCTACGGTCCCCGCGGACAGCGGGAGCCCCGGAGCCAGCGTCGGGGCTCGGGATGCAGCTGCGGGAGCTCTTTGGCTCTGGCCGAAGGGAAACCCCGCTCCAGCGGGATCGCCTTCCGCGGGCAGCGGAAGAGGGGCGGCAGTCCCGGGATGGAGCAGCACCTGCGGGAGCGCCACCGCCCCGGGGCGGGTCCGGCAGCCCCCGCCCAGCCGGATGCCCACGCTGGCAGCGGCGGAGCGAGCCCGGTCCCCAGGTGAGCCCCGGGGCCCCTTACCTGCCAGGATGGCTTTGCCGGGGTGCGTGAGCTTGGCCTTGCCGGCGGGGGCGGCGGCGGCCAGGCTGCGGGGCGCGGCGGGGGCGGGCATGGCCGCGCTGCTCCGCGGCTCCGGCTGCCCGGCGGCGGCGGCCGAGCCCTATTTCAGGGCCGCGCCCGCGAGGGGCGGCCCCGGCGGCGTCACATCCTCGTGGGGCGGGGCGGGGGCGGCCCGTGGGGGCCCGGGGAGCGGCTCTGCGGGGAGCGGGGAAGTGGGAGAACGGGAGCCGAGGAGCGGCGTGAGCCCGTCCGCGCCTCGTTGCTGCGGGAATGGGGCTTGCTCAGCCCGCTCCCAGGAATCCACGGGAAAAGCCTCCGCGTGGCTACGGAGAGATGCCAGCCCGGCCGGAGGGACGTGGACAGCACTGCCTCCTCCCCTGAGCAGCATCAGCATCTCCTGGCACGCTTTAGGCCAGGACGAGCTCTGAAACAGCCAAACGCCTCGGTCAGCGAGGATACACAGCAGCGCGCTCCGGGGCGGGGACGGCGGTCCGAGGGCAGGGAAGGGAGAGGCTTTGCTCCTCTCAGGCCCTTGCCTTGAATCCTTTCTGTTTCACTCCGTGAGGAGCGGAGACCGGGACCTCCCGGGGTGGGAAGCGCATGTGAACGCCCAGAGCAGGCGGAAGAGAAATAAAAACATTTTCAGATTAAAAGCCTTCTGTGAGTGCAGTGACACTCCGGGCTTAGCGGGCGTTGGTTGGTGATTGTGTTGGCTTGTTGTTTGTGTTTTCTTGGGGGGTGTATTGTCTATTGCTCCTCAATAATTGGGCTGTGCAAATTGGCACCAGAATGTGTTTTTGCTTTATTTGCAGAGGATGACTTTTCTGCACTGGTTCACGTCCAAAAGCTGTATTTGCAGGATGCAGGGAAAGAAACAAACACTGTTGTAACTTCCATGCAGGAGTTAGCAGTAACCAGGGAACACTGGAGCTAGACTTCAGAGCTGTGCTCCCCCTTACACCTGGAGCAGCCACACTGCTCCAAAGAGGGAACATTTTGTGCAAGTTACCCTCAGCTATGCATAAAACATGGTCCTGTCCAGACTTGCTCTCTGTGTGCTTTGTGACATGATTTTTGCTTAACAAGACTCAGCAATCTGGCAGCTGCCAGACCATCCAAAAGCTCACGCTGCAGCTAGAGCCCTGGCTTCGTGGCTAAACTGCTGGCAGAAAAACCCTTTGGGAAACTGAAGCTCCTTTATTCTGCCAGGGTTAAAAGTGAACACTTACATTGCACAACTCACCCCCAGGTGAGGCCAGAGCTGTACGTGGTTTCACAACAGAGGTAAAATAGGCACAGCGTGGTTTCGTGCCAAGTCTAAGGCCCCCCTCCTCCAGCACACGGAAGTAAAGGGAGGAATGAACACGTGAAGGGTACATGGAAGGAAGAAACAGTCATAGTCCCAGTCACGGAGGCAGAGCAGCTACTCATGTTCAGGTTAGGACTATTAGAACGGTAAAAATAAGATAGTTCTTTCAAAGATGGCAAACAAATGCATTTGGATTTCTGATTAACCTCTACAATTCCTAATACCTGTCCATCAAATTATCACGGCATTCACATCTGCCTGCAGACACGTACACCCTCTGCTCTGAGGCCATGATTACCTTCACAACAAACACTGGCTCTTACAGATTCCCGAATCATCAAGGCCAGTGTACGACCTCATCCTGTCCAAGAAAATACCACACCACATGCTTAATTCGCATCAGCCTCAATGGGATTCACAGCAGTGCTTACCTTGCTGAACAGGGAAAGGATTATTCATATTTAATCACATGCAGATTGCAAGCCATCTCCTGCAAGGACCTGACCTCCAAGAAGCTGCTAACATGACTTGTCAGCAGAAAGCCTGAAGGAGAAACAGTGAAAGAAGATAAGCACCCCCTGAAATACCAGGGGCTGCAGAAGGTTCAGTTTAAATCCCATGACTGATGTGAAAATAAATACCTGACTGGGCTTGCATGGCCAAGAGCATCTCCTAAGAAATGCGTGGTCAAAGCATAGAAGAGCAACTGCTCTTACAGACACGACTTCAAACTGGCTATGTTACTGCTCTCGCTTCAGGAATTTTCGTGGAAACAACCCTCTGACAATCTGAACTCATTTCCCTTGCTGGTGGCTGGTGCTTGTTTCTGCTGGCATACAAAGACACAAGAATTGTGAAATACGTAGTCAGGTGCTACTGCAGCCTGTGTGCCTCATGGCACCTCTCCAGGCCCTAATAATCAGAAATAAAAAGAGCTACTGAAAATTAAAGCAACCATCACAATTTATTTTTTCAAACACAAACACCAGTTGCAGACAGTTTTCTGGATCCTTGGAAACACATGTTTATGTGACCATGCTTATGTGTTCCAAGTTATTCCTCCCTTGCCCCTCCCTGAAATTATTATTATTATTACTTTTATTTAATTGGCACCACAGCACACCCTGGTTTCAGAGACCATGAGTGCTCAATACAGGGCAGATAACTTCACATTAAATATCCTGGGATCAGAGAACCTCTTCATTTCACCGAATTAACAGATGTATTATCACAATTGTTACAACTCATCAACTACTACAAACCTTTCTATGCATTATTAATCCCCATCACTTGCGGTCTTATGATAAAATAAGAAAACTCATTTCCTCTCAGGTTCCCTATCAAGGCCAAACAATTCCTTTATGCAAAACAGATCCTGCGTATAAGTGGCTTCAAGAAGTGAAAATACTGCAGATTTGAGTCAACATTTTCCCAGCTTTCAAGTGAGTGCAGCAGGAGCTACTGCGACTATAAGAAAGATGATGCTATTTCAAACAGTGAACATGATTCCCACTTGAGCTCACATGCAACAAGAGCTCCTGTTGCTATTCAAGATAATGCACTGAGATTACCAGGACTGAGCCTCTCAAGAGCACTCCAGAGGTCCCTGTAATGTTCACATCTGCGTGGGCTTGACTCATCTCAGAAGAGTGAAACCCATGTGCTGTGTACAGCATGTACAGATTATCATTCTGCTACCAGGCCATCGTCGTGAGTCCCTCACAGCAGGATGTATTACTCAACAAAGCAACTCCATTTGACAAACCCTATTAGTAGCTGATGAGGCCATTTCCCAAACCCTAACTGGGAAAAAAAAAAAATTAAAAGAACCTTACAAAAGGAGAGCAATTCAAAGATTTATTTAATCAATGCTTCCCACCTGAATTTGCTCCTAGCTCCACAGCTGGATAACCAGTACTTGGGGAATTTGTGCTCTGCATAATATTGGATAACTTAGTGCTGTGGAAAACAACATACCAAAAGACTTTGTAATTCTTTCCTTTCATAACCACTGAGGGGAAAAGGAAAAATGGAGATTTTTAGCCAAACAAATTTTACAATCTTGATTAAAACCACAGTAGACAAAAAAAACCCAAAACACCAAAAAACCTTGAGTCACTAAACCATGCAGGAAAATGCATAACTGAATAAACTCAGAACCTGACTCAGGATTTTTAAATTCTGACACATAAAAGACAGGACTTCACTGACTGTATTTCAAATTCATCTTAAGATTAAAAGCTGTCAACTTGATATTAGATTGGAAGAAAACAGATGGATGTTGTTGCCTTTTTGAAAGATTGCAAAGGCAGCAAAGATAAACTGAAACACATACCTATGCTAAGAATTTTGCAGCGTTTTATTAGTAAAACATGAGTCAGGATCTGTCATTACCTTTGGAAAGGTGCCCACAGAAAATGCACGGTGTTGAAAAATGAGAAGGCTAGGCTAGTGACAAACTCTCTGGAGGCTGGACACCTGCTGAAGTAGGAGATGGAGCACAATGACTCCAGATCCATTAAGCTGGATTGGTGCACCTGCAGGTTGCTATAGCAAGGCTCATTCACTTGGCAAACCACAACCTAATTACACACGGGTGTCACAAAGCACTCTGGTGTCGTCAAGCATTTTTCAGCTTTATGTCCTTATCTGGAAACAAATGAGATTGAAGTCTTGGGGTACTCTGTAAAGCAAAAAAGGAAACACAGTGAGCTTGGAACCAAGTGCAAAGCTAAACCATTTACAGCAGAACAGGAAGAACCCAGAAAGACTGAAAGAAGCTTTACAGATGAGAAACAACACTGTCACAAAGTAATACATACACTTGATAAACTGCTTGTTCAGAGAACCTGGTATGTAGAGTGCTCCCTGTCCCAAGATTTGTAGGAGTTCTCGCCTCAATTTTTTTCCAGCAGATTGAAAAACTGTCATGCTGGTTCAGTCACACTAGGAATTTCTCAGAGGCCAAGCTCTAGCCTGCCAATTAGGATGTCACACATCCAAGCATAAACATTAACATACACAGCAGTTGACAGTCAGCTTTGCCAAAGTACTAAAGTTACTCACGCTCATCTGAGTGGACATCTGACAACGAAGGGTTTGTTTGTCAGTTTTAGAGTTCAAAAAACAGAGGAAAGCTCTTAGGATTCTGAGTAACTGTTGCTGGATTTGCTAGAGAAAAAAAAAGTTGTTTCTTGTTTCACACAGCCCAATTAGGGATCCATGTTGTGCTCTAAGTGCCAGCTCTCAGTACTGCAGCTGCTAAAAAAGGAATCTATTAAATCAGAATTAAGTTTTTGACCCTACAGTTACTACTGTCTTTGCTGTATCATGCCTGTTATTTGCACAAACTTTAACAGACTTCACCTGCCTAGGATTTTTAAAGAGCAAAATTACGTCAGAGCATTTCCTTCTGCTATGCTTCCATTTAATTATGGAGTCCTAAAAAGGGGGGTAGGGAAATTGAAGTCTTGTAAAATACCACACCATTAAGTGAAATAAGAAACAGGACTTACCCCAGTGATGCATTCCTACTGAATTCCCCTTGTGAATTGCTTGTCTTCTCTGATGCCAGATCTGTACATGCCCAAAGTTTGCCAGACTGGGGAAGATTCCCCTGAAGTCTGACAAATAGCAAGAGCCATTACACAGGAGGAGATCCATACTCGGTTTTTCACAGGGAGAGCATGAGGCAGTAAAAGGTTGTATGTAGCTTCACGCAAGTTACCCTCTGACATAAACCTGGAAGTTGGTCTCCAGCTGCTGCACCCTGCAGCAGCATGGGCAGATCATTCTACAGGACAGCACCAGTCCTGTGTCACTGGGGTGGGAATTAGCAAGAAGCTTAGTTTTAAATCAGACTCTCTGCAAAACAGCCTTAACCAAGTTTTCAAAAACTTGGACATTACAAATTCATGAAATGAATTAAATCCTTCACCTAACCCCTAAAAAAGGGGTTATTTCCTGCTGTGAATGGCTTCACTTTTAGAGAATCAGTGAAGTACCTGGAATGCAAGAGTTTGTTAGACATTTTAGGTATGGCTGCACTGTATTGGCAAGGAGTCTATGCTTTGAATGCATTTTAGAATGCAAGATCACAAAATGTATAAAAGCTATTATACTTAGCAAGAGCTTAAATACCAGGAGAGCAACTAAAGCAAGACTGTTCATCAGAGCTGGCAGCTTTGCTTTCCTTGAGAACTCAGTCATTCCTGTAATTAGATTTCTAGACTGAGGCTATTAAGGATCCCCAGGCTAGCTCAATTCTCTATAGATCAGGAGTGGTTCTAGTACTTGATGTAGCATTTCACTGTGTTCCACCATCGGCTTGCACTTGGCTGCTATAAAGTCCAAACACGTTTTTAGGTTTAGAGAATGGAAAGTTCTGCAGTCATACTAATCCTAGAACTGGTCTTCACTTCCAGTTGACTTATCCGAATTTATTTTGACTGACAAGGAACTGGTTACAAAACAGAGTACTATTTTCCTGGAAAATGGCAAGCTACCTGGTTAATCCCTGCTATGAATAAGTCTGGACAGAGCGGAGATGTGCCTGAACTCATCAGCTGTTCAGCATTTCAAGCTGAGCTGTGAGTGTTGATCAGTACAAAGTTGAGGTTAGTGTGTTACAGCAACACTTGGGTACTCTAGCATCCATCAGGACGGTGGAACTGTATCCCTTTGCCATTGCTATCAGAGTGTGGTGACCAAGAGAGACAACATACTCAGATTTGTGCCAAAGCACAGTCTGCCGTTCCTCATTCCACAACTCTGACAATGTCCACTGGTTTGCACTTTAAGGTGTTTTGCCCTGCTCCAAGTAGGGCTCAGTACGAAAAGGCATAGCTTATCAAAACTACTGCTACATTGATGTATCCCAGCAGAGAAGACTCTCATTGCAGCACCTCTCTCCACACAGGACTGAAGCTCTCCCAGCCCCATGAATGAAAGCATTGAGCATGTGACAGCCTCCTGCAGCATACCCTCCCCACATGACAGCGTGTGCTGATGTGTCTGGCGAAGAGATCACAACTTGCTTTAAGTCGTGCCTTGGCACAAGTCTCCCTTTTCCTGCCTGGCACCCTTAGCTGTCAGATTAAGAAACCTGATGCTATGAGTGGTAGTGTATTACTACCAGCCAGTCCCCAGACCCAAGATATTAAGACTAGAACCACACGGTGGATACTGCAGTTTTACATTTATAGTTGGACTTTTATAATATTCAAGATTAGCACAAGATTCATAACCATAAATTATACATTGTTATCTAAGTACATAAAACGTTAATGATACATGTATTTGAAGTGGCACAAAGTAATAATACATCCCTGTTGGCATTCTCAAAGGAAGAGGTGGGTGATGGACACGCTGTTGATCCTACTGCAGCATAGCAGAACTGAGTCAGTGCACCCTGTTCTCCCAGGTGGTGCTGACTCTGCCCACCAGACAAGGTCAGAACATGGTGCGGCAGGAAGCCAATGCCAGAATCAGTTAAAGGTGCAAATAAAAAGTCAGGATTATGGCCCTCCCTACTGCCTCAATCAGAGAGCAGTGTGCCCCCCTCCCCAACCCTGACGCTGTGCTCTTGCATCTCCAGTACTTTGGCAGCCCATGCACACTCCTATGTTCTCTTGCCACACACAGCTGAGGTTTGTTTTAGTACCATTTAACGTCAATAAGTAACATGCTCTCTTCTTGTTAAACAAAAAGGATCTGGGAAGTGTTTGCTCTCTGGCATGAGAAGATTTATTTTCTTCAAGTCTCAGATCTACTCCAGAAAACAGAACAGACTCCAACAGTATGGAACCCCAACAGCATTGAACTCCAACATCATTATTGTCCAGAAAAGGAAACTTTCCCAATATTCCTCTAAACATTCAGAGCACAAATATTAGAAAAGCCCATTTTCTTTTGCACATAAGAATGCAAATAAAATGGGGTAGTCAGATGTACACAAGCTTTCAACAATTCATTATTAACGAGATGTTTCACTGAATTGTTAACAACCCTGCTACTTCAGTAGCTTCAGCTAAAGCTTTAACAACTTGGTGCCAGGCAATTTCCCAGCTGCCTTCAATGGGCTTTTCAAAAGAAACAAAATTATGCTCTCTTCCCCCTGGCCTCAAGTAGTTATTGCTATATGAGTTAGTGAAATAGTGCCTTAACTTCAGACAAGAGTCTCACAATGTCATTAACAAAAGCTGCCTTTCAGAGGTTGAAATGTAACCGGACAATAATCAATAAATAACAGTAACAGGCATCCTGCTGAAGTCTCCTCACTGAGCTGGGCAGCAAGTGTGTTCAGCCAACAGAAGGTCATCTGTGCCTTTAGGACCATTGTACACTTCTTGGAGAAGTTAAAAAGGGACGGGAAGGAAGAGAACAGAGACAGTGAAGGTCTGTCAGAGAGCTAGTTACATATTGAAACCATAAACAGGCGGCTGGGTGAATCCTGGTGCTGTGTATCCGTATGGGAAGTTTGCCTGGGGAGGTACTGCACTGGGGCCGGCTGTTAACATCAACTGCTGGCCTAGAAAAGCATGAGACAAAGAGAAAGTTAGTTTAAGATCCCAAGTTCCCCTAATGCTAGCTGCACTGTGACAGGATTATTAGGCTTTAGCTAAAAATCAGCCCCTGTGCAAGCACACACCAGCAAGTCACACTCTTCCCCAACATGCACCACAGAGTGGGCACCCAGGCCATCTGCTCTTGCTACCAGGAAGCTACAAAAGCAAGGCAGGACTCAGAGAGAAGATGAATATCAACTGATCTTGACGTCATGAGAAATGTGGCTTGTTTTCAAGAGACCATATTGAAAGCCAAACTGGTATTATTTAACCCATGCATGGTCAAATCGGAAGAGTAAATAAATTCAAGCAAATAGTTAGGTCTGTTAGGCCTCACAGTCTGGAGGGTGCTGCAAAAGGTCTGAACACACCTTGACACACTTGCTCTCGTCACTAGGACCACACATGCCTCATGCATCTGTTAAATTCAGGTTAACATTTATATAAGACAGTGAATCAGTCACATCCTTCCCTTACCAGCCACTTCTAGGTGCTTGTTAGCTGAATGCCTCTTCAGAAGGGCCTCTAAAATAGCATCACACTTGAGGACAGCCACGATGTTTTGGCTGCACATGTCTTAAAATGCGTGAGCTAGAAAGCCAGTCTGCTTTTCTACTTGGAAGAGCAGAAAGCAGACACATTCCTCAGACAGGGATAAGAGGAGGAACTTTCATGCTCTGTAAGTTATTCCTGAGGTTGGCAGCACCCTGGTATCTCCTGTCCTATTACCATACTGAAACACTATTCCTAAGGTAGAGTTCTGAACCATGTAAGAGGAGCAATACTTTATCTGAAGAGCAGAAGTACTGTAAGAGTGAGATGTCACTTCAACAACTTATACAGTTCATCGAGCAGAGACAACCATTTCAATTACTATCTAGTTGGAACCAGTTTATGTGGATAGAACAATCATGTAAGCTGCCTCCACAAAGAGAGACCAATGACAAAAGGTAATCAATAAGACTAAGTCTTTCACCTACCAAATACTATTGGAGTGGGTTCAGTTACTTGTTCCTCTTCTTTTCTTAGGCTTTCAGAAGCATCAAGTTTATCCACCTACATTGAAGCGAACAGGAGATATATGAAGGTCTCATCTAGGAATTGCACCATTGTGTGAAGCTTTTCATGCCTGGTACCTCAGCTATCAAGTGCTCCTTTTTAGTCCAAGTTGGAGACTACTGAAGTATGCCTGTTCCCAGCAAGCTTTGTTGTAAAACTGACTTCCCAGTTCTTTTAGGTGTACTGCAATAAGCAATAGCTCTCATTACCTTCAAAGGAGGCACTTTTTGGGGCTCAATTGTAGTCACTGCTAACTCTATGATACAGAACTCAAATCCATCAGACTGATCATCACCTCAAATGGGCCTAATCTACACTTATTTAGTTTACCTGCAATTCCTCATGCTTTCAATGACAGCTCACAGGTAGTTGCAAATATTCTAGGCCCATGAAGTTTGATCCTATCTAGGACTACAGCCTAACCTGTCTGCAGGGTACTGGTTTAACTGCACTGGTATTCACAGAGACTTCTTCTAAGGGAAACTAGAACCCTCATAGAAAGTGGTCTAGTAGTATCAGCTTTATACAGATCTCAGTGCTGTGCCACATAAAGCTCTGTTCATGCTAAACAAATTTATGGAAGTGCTACAGTAATGCAGGAGCCCCAAATCCAACTGTGGGTGTGGGGTGCAATGAGAAGAGGCAACAGTACCTTCCTTCTCAGGTTTAACAAGCTGCATCTTCCAGAAGAGAACCACTAAGACTGAAGACTACAAGGCATAAAATACACACAAGCTTCACATTGTGGCACAGGCAGTACTAACATCCTGGGCAAACCTACATTTAGCCCAATGATGTATTTCAGCTATTCCTTATCCTCCTTTCCCACTGCAAGAATTATATCTGATCTGAGAATTGCTGCAAGAGGGGTCTCTATCACATTTGAGATGTTATCTAGATATGGTAGTTAACAGTTTCCTCAACTTTTTGAGGTTTGCAATTCAAATTGACAACCTGAGTGGCAGCAGGTCTATTACTGGTTCATTTAGCTGCCAGCCTAACAGCTCTCCAGCATAACACTCAAAACTGGTGTTACAAATGCTATCCAAATGACTGTGGATCAAAGCAGCTGACAGCCACTTGTTTCCAACTACCCATCCTACTCTACTTATCCCTGGGCTCAGCTCTCTCGGGTTCGCCTTTCCCTGGCACTGCCCTACAGTGACTCTGGCCAGCAGCACAGTCCTGCCCTCAGCTGGGCAAACGGCAGGAATGCTGAGAGCAGCCTTCCCCAACAAGGGATGAGCAGCTTTGGGAAAGCAGAAACACATCTGCTCTGCTGTCTAGAAGTGGTTCAAAAGGTTTCCAGGTGAGTGTCATTACACTCCATGTACCTGACCAGTTCTGGGACAGAGGCTGTTCTGCACTTTAACATTCATTTTATGCAGAAAAGACAGATAAGTTTTGGAAGATATATACACCCCACTGAAACTAGTCTATTCTTTTGTGCTTTTAAAGTTAGTTACATGACAATTTTAGACATACCACATTGATAAAGCCCATTCTCCAATTCCATGTTTTGCAGTTAATTCAACAGACTAAATTAGTTTCACTGTAAACCACTTTTACCATGCAGATTTTTCTTCTGGCAAGTTATCCCATATTTAGTACACATGATTACTTGTAAATCCAACCAGCAGTTTAAAATAAATTATTTTAGACCTAAACCTCACATAGAAGAGTTCAGGTAAACTTGTGTGGCAAGTTTCTCCTGAGTGAAATATGAGGAGTAGGAGGTGTTTAAGATCTGTGCAAGTACTTCCATCATACCAACAGGCAAGAAATTTACAGAAGCTTCACGGCACTATTCAAACTCCCCATCATGCTTGAATTATTGCACTTTGGTAATTTAGAGTGTAACAGGCAATTTGCCTTTGGAACACATCCTGTTACACGGCAACTGCTTTTCTTTATGAACTGCATCCTCCCTGCCATAAGATATCTAATACAGCAAACAGGAGCCCAAATGAAAGCCCTCCTCAAGCACTTGTTTTTGTTTCTCATGAAGAGGAGAAGAGTCTGGTTGGATTTCCAAGTTGCTTGTGAATAGTTAACCTTTTAGCATTAGAAAGTGAACAGGAAATGAGTTAGAGCTAAATTACACTGCTCTTCTGGCAGAAGCTACAGCTAGATTCCTGTAAAAGAAACCTAGGATATTGAGGGACACAAATGAACACAGAGAGTTTGAAATCAGAGTGTCACCTTATAGAACAGTCCATCAACCTGCAAGAAAATTCAGAGGGGAATACTTAACATGACTTATTAGAAGCAACCTGAGGCAGTCACTTTTATATTTTAATGAAGTTCTTTACTGTGATGTCCTATGCAATCATAGAGCCTTCCAAGGAAGGGTTTTAACTTAGAACTGTTTGAGACAAGCATTTCAGGACCACACATGATCAGAATCTCTCTTCTCTCAGCTGAGGACCAGCTCTTGGTATCAGTATTGTACAACCAGTCTATGCATCTGAAGTTCTGTTTTCCATTTCAAAAAACCAAACACCTTTCAGCAGTCTACTCTTATGGCTGATATAGGAATAATGTGCACTATTAGTTACTCAAAAGCCCAACATTCTTTTTACTGTAGGAAATAAAGAGTACTTGACTTTCATAGTTACAGAAAGATAAAAGTGATGTATGTGTTGTCCTCACCAAGTTTTCAGTTCATGAACTATGGAGCTGCTGTGAGAAGCACAGTTGCTTATGTCTACTGCTAAAAGACGAAGTTTAACTAGAGCTCTTCAAGTGCCAAGGCATCTATTTATAAACTCTGCTAGCTAGCCTAGAGTGATGAAATCCACAGAACTTCAAGACTCAGTCTATGAGGAATGGTAATATTCCAAATATATGCAAAGAGCTCTGGTTTACGCAATAATAATCATACAGCAGACTAAGGTCTTAGCTTTTTAGCCTATGCAATACTCACTTTGGTAAGGTACTCTCTCATCACTTGGATGAAATAAGGCATTGCAAAGTCCATGATGTTATGTCTCCATGCCAACTCAAGGACTACATCTGGGTGCAGCAAGTCATAGCATGTGAAAAGGCAGGCTGCAAAGCACTCCTGCTTGCCTTCTTCCAAGAACCACTGGAGCAGCTTCTCAGCCAGCTCTGCATCTTTGGACTCTGCAGCATACTGCATAGCATCCTACAGAAGAGAGCAACAGTTAAGCTTGACCTTTGTCTGTCAACATCTTACAACTTACACGCATGTTATTGCTAGCTAGATAAGCAAGGTATTTGGCATACCATAAAGTCAGTCTTTAACAATACCAGGCATGTTCTGTAAGGAAGCAAGATACTACAGACACCAACTCTGAGGCAAGCCAGATACTTTATTAACAATATCCAACAGCTTTCCTACAGAGTATGCACAAACTGGCCTGTGTGAACTCACTACAGGCTTGAAGTTCATACCAGGGTAATCACATTTCATCTGTACCCTTACAAGAGCCAATTATTTGTGTTCTACGGAGAATGTTCCATACTGATAAAGGTGACTGTACAGATGCCACTGATTGATACAGATCCCCAAGCACAGGACAACATTATGAAACTAGATTTAAGATGTGCATTGGAAATAGCAAACACTTCTGCTTTAAGAGTCTTTCCTTAAACTTTGAGTGAAGGGCTACTAACTAGACCTAGATTCCAAACTAACAAGCATTCAGTATCCAGGAGATTTCTGCTTAATAGCCCAGCTTCTCAGCCAGTGTCATTAACTCACCTTATACAGACGGTCTTTCTTGCACAGCTCCACACTCTGTTTCCAGCGGTTGTTACCCTTGTACAAGTACGCTGCAATACGCCTAAATTCAATTAGTTCATGCTTTTCCAGACGCTGAGCCAACGTTATGTTATCAAAGTTGTCATAGGCATCAATGGAAGCTCTCAAACCCTGTTTGAGAGAGAGTTGTTACACATGCTTCCAGATGGCAGTAGGTGAGAACTAGAGCAGAGAAGCATCTAATCATGGTGCACAAGCATTTAGGTTTTGCCAGCTGGATGTTGAGACTATGGTTACACCTTCTTTACCTACATGTTTCATGCATCTCCCCAAAGGATATTTTCTAACAAAGCAAGATGTTAACTTGGTTGTACTGACTCCAGACGGAAGAGCTAGTTACCTTTAAAAGACAAAGCATGTCTACAAATGGCAGCCACAGGGGCCAGAAGCAAATTTATTTACAGAAGTGCTGCTCACTGAGTACACACCTGATACTGAACTTACTAACCTTTGTTAGGTCTGTTCTGAGAAAAACATCTGTGGCACCTGCTTTTTTGCAAATCATAGATGTCTCAAGACTCCTGCCCACAAAGGGCCTGACTGCACCCCCTCTCTCTGTTGTATTGCAGAAGTATTATCTTCAATTCAAGGACATTACTGTGTCAGCAGCTTTTTTGTTGGAGGACCATCCCTCAGGCTTAGCAATCTGTTTTTTGGGGCTCACCTGGAAATCTTCCTCTTCTGTTAAAAGGTTGTTTAGAGCTTCATTAACTCCTTTGTTGTTGTGGTTCTGGACTGAACGCAGATAAGGCTTTACTAGAAGTAGCTGATTAACCTGGAAAGAAGATGTTTTTAAGTATAGCAATCCTGACACTGCATTCTCCTGAAAGAGGTTCCCATTTGTTATCACAACAGTTTGTGATTATTGTTAAAAACCTTCAGACAAGGTATCTTGTATTGCCAGAAGTAAAATAAAACAGTCTCCAAGGCTAGTTATGCAACTTTTCCTGTGTTTCCCACACCAATCCAGGACTGGGCTGCTTCTCAGTCCTTTATACTGGAGACAAAGTTACCCAACAAATTTTAACTCCGTTTTTCAGCCAGAGCCTGGAGTATCTTAACTTGAGCAAGAGGATTTTTTGTTTGTCTACCATCTCCCAAACTCACCTTTGAGAAAAAATTGACTGTCCTGGTGTGATCCAGTCGTGGAGATAATACAAGCAGGAGATCATTGATCAGCAGAGGTTTGTAGTCTAAGTAGAACTGCAAGGCTTTGTAGTACAACTCCACATTGGCCACCTGCATGATTAGACACTAGTTAGTACTTAAAACACCAGTAACCCTACCCTAAGGTGATTAGTTCAGACCACTTAACTCAGCACAAAGTTTATCTGCCTCCTACTGAACAAAAGCCTACGTTTCCTTCTAGAGACTAGAAGTTTTACACTTATGCAGAATTCTTGTTCAGTCTTGTGATTGCTTCTTGTGCCATTTGCTTCCAGACAGTGAAATCACAGGCTACCACGGGCAGTACAAACCAACTTTAAACCCATCCACAGTTAAGAGATCCTGGCACAGGTAGCCCACTACAGTTAATATGAGCATTTGTTGAACTCCTGAAGCCAGTGAATACTGTAGCCTTAAAAAGTCTTTAAATAGTTTCCTTGAAACCCCCAAGACCAATAAGAGTGTACTCAGTCTTATGTCTTGTCTGAACTATTCCTTGATTCACTGTTCTCTGCTGTATTCATGGGACAGCCCATCCCCTGTCTCACACTCAAACAGCTGGAAATATATGCAGAAATCTTCCAAGAACATTTGCAGCCTCAAACTATGACAGCAGTCAGCTCAAAGGTATTAAGGAGGTTAGGCCTCTTGCTTGTGACCTATGATCCTGAGCAGCCTCTGAAAACATTCTGTGCTAGCTGCTGCCACTCAACACAATGTGCTGCACAGCAGAAAAGAAATAGTGTGAGATTAGATTAATTCTTTGTGCTAAACTGATTGGACGTTGCTTTAAGTACAGCAGAAAAACTGAGTATTTGCTTAAGCAAACTATTTTCTAAACAGCAATTCTGTTGCAAATTTTTGCCTCTGTCCTGAAAGAAGCTTTCAGCACCTTGCTTCAGTTAACTAGTTACTTACCTTGGCAATTATGTCTTTAAACTGGCCTTCTTTCCAGGCATCAGTGGGATGATTCATCATAGTAATTATTGCATTGTCATACTCCTCATACTTGTCATAGAGGAATACAAGTTCTGCCCAGAGATGAGCCTGCTCTGCAGCTCTGAGCACCTAATAAAACAAACAAAAAAATGCACCAAGTTTGATTCACTGGCAGCTTCCCACCTTCACTTACAGCTAACCTACTGCATACCTTTGGAATATTAACTCTAGACCAGAAAAGCTCCAAGTGTTCCCTCATTTTCTGAGGCTTGAATTTGGAGTATAAAATGGCAAGTTCAGTAAACATCCCCATGTGAGCACGCTCTAGGCCCAAAGCAGCTTCCAAAAGGGCAATCAGTTCTTCAAAGTAGCCACGATCCTGCATGTTAGGAAAATAAAGATTAATAAAGCTTGCTAAAATGCATATTGACTTAAATCCAACATGCTTTGATTTCCTCCCCAAATGAAAGTGCTTAGATTTGTAAGACATTATTCCAATGAGGCAAGAGAATTATAAAAGAAAGGATAGTGAAAACTATTACCACTCCATTTACTACAGAAAAAATGCACATCATCACTAGGAAATGAACATAGAGGAAAAATTAATTTAAATATTAGCCCCCAGGGTATAATTTTTTCTGTGACCACTTTATTAGCAAATACAAGTATGCTGTATGAAGTCTTCTAGAATATTAAGAGTGACTGACCTGATAGTAACTGATCAGCTCCTCAAGTTCATCAGCATGGATGACTATGTGTAAGCCACAGATCTGTGCCAAGCGGAATTCTTTTCCATCCACACAGGCAAAGCAGACCTGTAATGACAGTCAGTTAACAGGACAAAGCTTTATCAAATCTGAGGTTTACTAACAGTTCCAAATAGCTATTTCCATAATACTTGTTCTAGAATTAAAACCTACCACTAAAACCCACAAGTTTAAGTTACCTCCTTCCAAGTCCTTGTGCTGTTGGCTTTGCGGCCACTGTCCACAGCTGCCTGATACTCTCCGAGGTGCACCAAGGTAGATGCCAGGCGAGCAAAGTTGGATACGTTGTTGTAGAGAAGTTTTGCTGCTTCATACATCCCCTCTTCGTAACAGCGATCACCCACCTGAATTAGGAGTTCAAGGTAAATAAGGGTACCAGCAAGGGTCAGGGGTCAGCTAAGCAGCAAGTCACACATGGGAACTGCGTGTACCTGTTGTATATGGGCATTATTAGGGCCACTGATAAACTCCTCCAGTTCTGACAGACGATTAGTTTTTGCCAAAGCAAAAATAAGTTCTGTCTCTACGTAAGACTCTCTAGCCTTCTTCCTGGCCATCTGTAAGAACTTGACTAGATCCTCCCAGTTATCTGGAAGAGAACAGAAGTAATTAAAGTTCTGCGTTTAGCCATTCTGCATCGCTTACCTTGCCCACCTTAGGAACAGTTTTCACTACATGACTCAAAGCTCTTGTTCACCACAGTAGCAAGCCATTTGCACTTGAGTTACAGAATTCCCTGATAAACCAAGTCACCTTCATGTAAGGCTGGACTTCTTGCTACTATTCTGCAATCCAGTTGGCAAGCAATTCTACCACATACAGCTGAATAGATACATTATACTTGGCGATATTTTACATAACAGTCCAAATTATCTCCTCAGAAAGGTCTATCTTTGATGCAGCAACACAGACAACCTTGTTGACAGGAATCTCACTTAACATTAACTAATCCAATCCATGTACTGACTGTTCCCATTTCCTCTCAAACAGAATTCGTAAGTCTCAATAGTCCCTGCTGCTCAATGTAAATGTGATAACCTAACTCACATCCAAGCAATCTGAAGTTAAGGATGCTTTGCCTTACCATTTCTATTAGCTGCCTGAACAACTTCCATGTAGGCAGATGGATCATCTGCCTTTATATAGGAGTCAATGGCTTCCTTCACCAAGTCCTTCTGGAGCTGTGCTCTGGCCAGCTGGCTCCATACTGCTGGTTCATTACATCTCTCTGCAAATTCATAAGCACGGTCTAAGTTGCCAATGTGCTCAATCAGCACCTGTTTGAAATTGAAGTTGCAAGTCAAAAATCAAGGTTTTATAATACTGTCCCTTCTAACAGAACTCTTTCTTCAAGTGTATGCACTGCTCTGTGTAAGCAATGTGGAATTAACTGCTCTTAGAAGAGCCATTTCTGTCCAGTGAAGCATTCCACACCATCATGCAGGAACCACACCTCACCTGAATAGCTGAAGTATTGACATCGAATTTTCTGAATATAGCAAAGGCTTCTTCATATAGCTCATTACTGATGGCAATGTTTGCAATATCTGGGGCATCGTAGTTATCCAGCCGATTGATGTATTCCATCACTCGAGTGCGGTCAGCCTTAATGGCAGTCAGGATCAGCAGATTCTGGAGATTCCTTTGGTTAACAGAAGGCATAGGCTATAAGCAGTGCACGGCAACACCTGCTTAAGTGACATGGATTGTACATGTGAAAAAATATACCCACTTACTGTCACTAGCAACAGCCTTGCATCCCCAGACTGAGAACCAATGACATTTGCCTTCAAAAAGAAACTGCTTACCAGTAATAGTGCTCTCTGTTTTCAACACATCACTGCAAATTGCATAGTGTGAACTAGCTCTGTTCTTCAAGCAAAAAGCACTCTAAATTCTAGCTTTTCACCTGATTAGAAACACCGAAGAGTACTTAGGTCCTGCAGCCAAGAGGCCCATGATAACCTGGATCATCCACAACCTAAACAAAGGTGCTGAACAGGCTAAACTTAAGGGCAAAACTCTCCTCTTACCTATGTTCACTGAATACAGAATTATCCAAGACAATTTTTTCCAATAACTCAATCAGTTCATTTGGCAGATCAGCAGTCATGAAAGCTTTCACAGTTACAGAAACTTCCTCTGGATCCTGCGTCTCTGATAAAGCTGTTTGGACAACCTAGATTCAAAGGCAGGAAAGTATTAAGTGTTTTCCCCAAATTAAGTATTTGTCAATTTGTCAAGTTATTCCAGTGAACGACAAATTAAACTTCAGAACTTTGAGAGTATTTTGATAAAGATAGCAAGAAACAGCTAGTAGCTGTATCTCATACAGAAGTAAATCACATCTTATGTCTGTACGGGGAACAAATTCACTAGAGGAAGGTCATTCTCCAGGACAGAAAAAATGTATCTATGTATCTTACTGGTAGCTAAATCTTCTGACTGTGAAGGTCAGAATTAATACCTGCCACTCCAACTCTTACAAATTTCTGTATGGCTGAAGCAGGGCCTTGAGGGACCTTGTGAGGCAGGAGTACTACTTTAATTCTCCATTATGTTTCTGAGGTCTCCACATACTGGAAGCTTAGACTTTTTGCTGTACCTGGTCAATAAGCTGCCGCCTGAATGGGTTGTTTTCTTCCAGTACATTTGCCCAGAGCTCAGGGTCCTTTCTCCGCACCAGATAGCGAGCCTCGCTCTTAAACAGAGAGTTCTCATTGCACACCTGAAGGAAAAGTTACAGTTATTGGCATTATTGTAAAGGGTCAGTACCACAAGAGAGGTTTAGCTAGCTATGAACCAGACAGTCTAGAAGACTCACTAGAACTAATTGCTGACCAATGCTAAATGCTACAGACAAGTCCTTACCCAACCTCTGATCTGGAAGGCTCGTGGAAGTCTTCAGCAGAATTTCTATAGCTTCTCTTGGTTTTGCCCAACACACAAATACTGTGACAGTGGCTTCACAGTAACTATTTGCTTCTGTTTGAAGCGAAGACCTGCAGAAGCCTGAAGAACTTAAGTTTTAAATCTAGAAAGGGGAGTCACTTGCCTGGGCAGTGTTAAGCAGTGAACTGAGGAACAGTTCAGGTGTTTAAAGCTAGAAGTAGGTTACGTATTTGGTGTCACTAGTTTTACATGTGTTTACAAGTGTTTGGAATAGCAAGTGGCTTAGATTCTCTTGCAAAGGAATTAAGGGTACAGAATAAGCATGAAATTCTCTACAGAAGTGCACCATGGAAGTGTCACAAGCCACGATCCTATTAGTACCACTAGCTTCAATTTCCAGCTAGAAGAGTAGAAAGCTGAAGGCCTCTGTTACCTTATACCAACAGCTCACATTGTTAGTATCTGAATCACCCTGTGGAGTCTCAATTACTCTGCTGTGAGCACATCAGAACTAGCACAATCTTGCTTTACACTTTTCATTTATCAGTTGCAGGAGCTTACCCTTCTTCTAGGACACAATGTCTCAAGAATAATTCTTACAGGAAGAAGATCTTTTCTCCATAACCAGAAACACCTTCTCAGAACATCAGTTCAGGGAAGAAACTGGTACAGACAGGTTTTTACAGTTAACCAGAATGTTAAAGCTTATCCTAGCAGTCTCCTAGCAAACAACTCAAAACCACCTTCATATACCCTGAAATAAAGGAGACAAATGTAGCCAGCCCTTTTTTAGCAACTACAAACTAGTAGCAAGCCTAGATTATACTACCATTCCAATGCTCACAGCTGACACTTTCTGCCTATACCAGTATGGAAGTGCAGGTAGGAGGAGAATGTTTTTCTCAGCGGCCACAAGCACTACAATCTGGCATTAACCTCTGGTGTTCATGTTGAGACTAGAAAGTGTTTGAGAACCCTGAGAATTTCACTTGCCCTTGAAATTCTGAGGGATGTTTTAAGAACAACAAGCTTAAGATAGGAGAGGAATGCTATTGGAGTAAGTCCTTGTAGTTAGACTGTCAACATTTATTTTCCTCATTTCTGGTTAAGTATTGGAGCAACTCTATGGGTCAATCACAATAAATGAAAATTACAAGCCCTGTTTTAGTTTCAGGGAAATCTTTCTTTCACTGTACAGTCAGGCTAGATGACAGCCTGTTGCTTCTGTTGAGCCTTCAAGGCTCAAAAAAAAAAATCAAATTAACAAAGCTTTAATGGTAGGCACATTCATTACCTGGGCCCAATAAACAAACTAATTTAGAGGAGAATCAGTGGATGAAACACATGGATGGTACTTCAAAGCTGCAGTTATACAATTTCAATTTGGACACAGCATATGTTCTCATCAGCACAAAAATGATTACCTCCATATAGAAGAATACCACCTGCCTCAACTCCTGACTCCAAGAAAGGATTCTGCAAGTGTTAGACTAACAGCCAGACAGGCTTCCACTTCAGGCAGCAAGTAGTTCTTTTAAACATGTTTATAAATGCAGTTTTGCTAACCTTTATGAGCTCCAGATCACACTGTCCCCTCTCATAAGCAACGCAGGCCAGATGAGGGTCCCTCTTTTCACAATATTTGCCAACTACACGGCTGTCATAGTAAGGATTCTCACGAAGGAAGCGCTCTGGATTATTGTTACTGTCAATGTAGATTTTGGCCAAAGCATTATGAGTCGCAGGTTCTTCACAGCCTTCATGAATCCTTGATTCAAGCCATGGCAACAGCAACTTAAGCCTTTGAAGAAGCAAACATTTTAGGTTTAAAAGTCACACTGAGGGTATGCTTCACAGCTTCCACTCAGTACCTGGCCTTCCCTTCAAGCAAGTCTGCTGGTCAAACTTAAAAGCAAACACAGACCAGCCGGTTATTTTTTAATGAATCTTAAATGAGTGGAGGCCAGATCTGCAGTTTAACATCAGGGAAGGTTGCAGATGCCCCTAGTTTTACCATCTCTCAACTCCTGTTTATTCGCTGGCAGTTCACGCTTAAAGCCATTTGCTCATTTTACAGGTAGCTAGAAACTAATTACAGAAACCACTGTGTGCCTACAGCTAGACTGTCAGGACAGCTTGATCCAAATTTACTCCAAAGGCACATCCCACAGCAGCCTGTACAGGAGTATTCAAAAGCCATGTTATATATCATGCAGTGCTGTCAGGCATTCCTACATGACCCAACAATCAGAAGACTGACTAGCAAATTTAAACTGCTTTTCTATAAAGAAACACAAAACAGTATTAGTACTGTATCATTTAATAAAACTGCATCCAATTCGTGTATACCAGCATTAGGGAAGCCCAACACTGGTGCCTACAGATGCATTTTCATTACCGATTTCTTTTTTCCACTTCAGCCACCAGCTCATCTGTTGAGAACTGCCCTCTCACCACCATGATCAAGTTCTTGATGACATCTTCAGAACAATCTACATCAAGAAGCCCTCCAACCACTGCTGGTATACGGCTAGGATTTACCTAGAATAAACCACCATCATTAAAATTAGTTATTAGCATTACTAATAATGCAGCCCTAATCTTCCACATGGGGAAGTGCTAGTTAACAATTTCAATTATGCTTCAGAGCAGAGAACTTTCAGTAACTAACATTTGTATAGAGATTCCAGGAAAAATGTTTTTGTGACAGACAAAAGGCTTTTTGAAGAGCCTCTGCACTGGAAGAGTGAGCAAAAATGAGACACAGCAGATTATGCTGTAGTCTACTAAAAGTCTAAGTTCCTTATAAGGAAGAAAAGATCAAGCCCTTACCTTCTGTACATAGATCTCAATATACTTCTGCAGGTTATTGCGATACAAATAGAGCACCAGGTCATGAACGAAGTCAAACCGATCGCAGACAATGATCAGAGGAAGCTGATCTGTGAGCTTTGCCTCCTGTATTTTGTGCAAACGAGAAAAACGTGACACAAGATTATTCACAGTCATGCCAACTAAACTTTCTTGGTATTTCCCTCCATTACAAAACTGCAGTTCTGCTGCTATGCAAAATATACAGAAGACCCTTCAATTCCCTGGGCAGAATATTTACCTTCAGAAAGTTCTTCACTCGTTCTGGGTTATAGCAGTTACTTTCACGGCAGATTCTTTCCACTTCCTTTATCTGACCAGTCTTGCAAGCTGCCTGGATGTACTTGAAGTGAACATCTGGATCTTGGCTAAAGTTTACAATGGAACCCAAGAAATAGAACAGTCCTGGAAAGAGTCACATGCATTTAACATTGTTAGAAGTGAAGCAAGTGAAGGCTGTATCGGCTTCAGCTTCTGACTTAGTTCAAGAGTCTTTCTGAGAGAGTAGCTTTCAGTCAACTGCAGGGAGTATCAGAAGGATTCTTTTTCCTTCCTTCAGGTTTCATCTTTCTGATCTTTACTCAACAGAGTTAAACTATCTAGAACAAAGCTACTCCTAGAACTCACTGTGATGAGCTCACTTTGATAAATGTATTTTAAGATCCAGCCACATGACAAGTACCTCACCCATAAAAGCTACAATCCTTACTATTAGCGTCAATCAGTCAGTGCTTCCAAGTAAGCTGCTCCCCTCTAATACTGTACCTTCATAGCTTTTGAAAGATTCAAAAAGCTCCACAAGGGACTGGGTACCAAGCTGTTCATGGTATTTAGAAGCAACTTGCACACAGAGCTGTAGGTTTTGCCTAATATTGGCTGACAGCATGGCACGCAAACACTCCACGGAGTCTTCAACTGAGAGAGAGCCAAAGAAATTCACGAGCCACTGCAAAGAGACAGAAATTTTACTCAGTAACTCATACAAGATTTGACTGACTTGTAAGACATGCCAACTAGACAGTTTCTACCCCAGCTACTAGAGAGAAGTCTTCCATGCACTAAGACCCAAGACATAAAAAGAAACACACTCACTGTCTTTACAACTACAAAAGTGCAGTCTGGAAATAATATTTGAAATGCCCACCTGGGAAAGTGAGGTCAGATTTAAGCCACTGAAAGTACAGTTTAATCGTTAACTGGACAAATATTCTTGAATCACAGCTACCTGTGCTACTTCAGTACCTAAAACCCATCTTACAGCAGGTGCAGAAGTGCTAAAGGCTGTCCACATCACTTTCCTACTCAGTACAACACTTACCTCAGGATTCAAGAGGTGAGTATGAACAACTGCACGTTTAATATCATAGAGATCTGTGTAGTGTTCCAAAGCTCGCTGGAGCAAGCCTGCCTTTTCACACAGCTGGGCAACATGAGCACGATCATAGTGTGTAAACATTTGGTTTCCGAGAATGGCATCTGCAACCTACGAAGTTACATTTCACACTCAGATTGTCAAGAAAATCACAGCAGCTTAGCCTAGAAGTTGCTGAAAAGTCACAGCAGTGACTTAGTAGTTTTTCATGTTACTAAACAACCTACAGGTAACAGTATCAAACACCCTACTCTTGTGCAAGTCTAGTAGCATCTCTCAGTTTTTGGAGGAACTGGGTCTTACCTGCGGGGCATGAATCAAATTCATTTCCAGCAGACGGGTCTGAAGGTGGCCTTCTGCAGGGCGGTTGTTTTTCAGGGCATCCAACAAAAAGGATGTGCACTGCTGCAGAAGACTGTGCTCCATGAACACATCCACAATCTGTTGAGATTGGTCAAGTTAGAGAGGTGGGGGGTGGAGTACTATACACACACAGGCACATTTTTTTCTGTATACAAAAAGCCTGGCTAGACAGGCTATCACAGCGCCTAGGATCCTGTATTTCCTTTGTTTTCACAGCATTACTACCATGGTAATAGAGAGACAAGTTTCATACTTTGTTTCCTTTTTCTCTAGAATGGAAGAGGTACATTATTCTGAGCTATTATGCCAGATTTTGCCACTCACTCTATTTAGTTCTAACACAGCATGCAAATCTCATCCCTTTTCTCCTGTTGGGATAGTTGCTAGAAGAAACACCAAGACTTTTTCCAAGTAGCTTCAGTTATTTAATAATACAAAACATTCTCATATTTCTCCATCCATTTAACAAGAGGTGGCCAAAGGCAGCCAGAACTGACCTTAGGTTTATTTGTTCATCTTCCTGTAAATTCTCTGCATGGGGAGATGTATGCTCCGTTAAAGCCAACAGCAGGATAGTAACAGCCTATTGCTTAGACTAAGATTGTGGCAGGTTTACTACCAATAAAACAGAAAGTTTCCACAGGCAGTTGAGAACACGGTCGCCTCTAAAAACTCATTGATAACCAAACCTGACTAGAAAGAAGACTATTTAGTCACTTCTCTAACCAAGATAACCAGAGACCTGAACCAGCCTTACCAGTCCCCAGAATGGTACTATGCTATTACCTCTGTCTAGAAAGAGATCAGTACTCTTGTTGTAGGCATCACCTGGTTAATGTTAGCCAGTGGCTCCTCATCCTGCACCAGCATCTGAGAGAACTGCAGGCCTTGTTCTGGACTGACTCTCATCACACTTCTCAGTAGGAAGATCCAGTCTGGGGTATAGCCAACCTAAAGATTTCAGAAACAGTCATGCATATCTAGGAAGCTTCACACTTCTGTTAAGCCTTCAGATTCTTTAGCACAGGGACTATGAACTGCTGTGAGCTTGCCGTGCCCATCCCCCATCTTCCAGGAATTCTCAGACAAAAGCATTTCTTGTCTGTTGACACAGAAATTCAGTATGCACCTACTAATTAACTGAACTTGTGCCAGGGCATTTCTCTGGCTAGGTAAGGAAACTGCCTGGATCAAATCTTTCAACAGTCCTAAGGCACTATTTATCACGTCCTAAACTTACAAGTGGACATCAGGCAATTTTTCTTTTCTTATGGATTACAAAACAAAGTCTGAGGAATTTAGGAAGGATCTTATCTTTATTCTGTAGAATAATCTTAAGCCAATCCATTAATTTGACACTCCATAAAATTCTGGATGTTTTGAATTGTATTTCTTGCAGACCGCTCAGACCATAGTAACACACTATGATTTCCACAATGTACACATTAAACATAAGACAGAACCTGCAGTTTATGATAAATGATTTACCTTCTTGGCATACAGCACTATTTTCTGGAATTGACCAGTTTCAGCAAAGCACTGAATCACTTTGTTTGGCACATTAGCTCGAAGGTAGACGCTGAGTGCAAGGGTTGGGTCAGCCGTCTTCACCAAGTCTCCCAGCTCCTCTGAGCACTCCAGCTGAAGTCAGAAGTGGTATTTTGTCAAGCAGAAGAATTCAGAGATGGAGCATCAACAAAAGTATTGCTCACACTTGACTGTTACAAGGCAACAGAAGCAGGCTAATGTCATGATCGAGCCTACCTTGTCTTCCTTCAGCCACTTCTCCAGAAGCTGTTTGCGGCCCTGCTGCAGGACCGGGCGACAGAGCTCCAGAGATTCAAACTTGTTCAGCTGTCCCTGGTCAAGCAATATTCCAAAGTACTGGAGCAGGGGAGAAGCCTGCCCAGGCTGAGCTGGTACACTCTGGAACTTCCTAATTGTATCACTGGTACGTAGAATTCCCTGAATGGGCACAAGATAAAGAAGTAATGTTTAATTCAGTGAAGACTGAATAGTATTAGTCAAAAAAACCCAGGTGTTAAGCTATACACTGAAGAACCTACTGTTAAACTTTCAGCATAGAGAAGTCAGTGAACAGATAAAGTCCAGTCTGGTTGGAAAAGTATAGCAGATGCTCCTTCATGGGATACAAGGGAATCTATTAGTCAGAACCACTACCAGACTGCAGACAACTAAGCACTGCATTTATGTTTGGAATGTCAAATTCTAAAATGCAAGTGAGCTAAGCAATCCACTAAGCTAAGGCAATTTCTCAATAACTTCTAAGCTTTACCTTTTGAGTTATTTACCTTTGGTGCAGATGCAGCTACTTTAGCAGCATCCGCATAGTTTCCTTGAGCAAACAGTGTGTTAAACTTTCTGGCAAATAATTCCTCTGCCCCAGCTAGGTTACTCCGTATAGCCATTCGCAGTCCCAAGTCAGGATTCTGGAGAACATTTGTAGCATAGTTCACTATGTTGTCTTCCTCAACACACACAGAAAGCACCTGGAAAGGACAAGAGGCATATTGAGGAGTATTGTCTTTTCCACAACTACTATGAAATGCAACAATAAAATGGCTATGCAGCCCATCAGTGAAGGAGTAGATTATTAAAAAACCAAGTTCCCCTCCAAGTAGTTCTGTATTAGGAGAGATTAAAACTGATTAATCAAATAGTCACTTGCTTCCTTCAATGACGTTTGTTGCATCAAGTCATTCATTAGGTTTGTTACATTCCATCTGAACTTTAGAAGGCTCAGAAATAGAATGGTGGACTTGTTACCTGTCCTTTTTTGTTCACACCAATAATGCCTGAGGTAGGTTCATGAGGAGCTGTGACAAAGATAGTATCAGCACTAATACGGTTCATGTAGATGCACACTCCAGACTCCAAGTCATACATGTGGATATATCCATACTTCGTGATCAGATAAATAACACCATGCTTAATTCCAATCTGCCAAAAGACAGGTCTTTATTAGTCAAAACTAGTAAGACTGCAACAGTTAAGACAGCTGCCTTTAGCCTAGTCACAAGAAAGTACTGCAGTGGCATGCCTTTGTACTGACACTAAGAACAAATATAGCTTCAGGCTTCTTCCTTTCAGACTCAAAAGCAATGAACAGCTTTGCTGGCCATTTGCAGGCATAGCTCCAGTGAACAGAGAGGTTGAAGGGAAATTAAAATTCATCTGCAGCAAAGGACATACTCCTCATCCTAATAAGCCAAGCTGAAGAAGAAAGTTTGGGCATAATTAGCATTCTAGTCTAGATATGTCAGTACAAGTTTCTGTTCAGAAATACTAATGAGATAATCCCATTCTCTTCCAACAAAGCCTATTGAAAGCACCAGCAGAATCTAAACCAAGCTCATCTATGGAGTACTCCAGTTTATCTGTAAGTCACTGAAACTGGGAGGCTTTTGAGCCAAAATGGTCTTAAGATAAGGAAGTACCTTCCCCTTGGAACAAGTCTTTGGATGTTTTGTTAATTAAGCCTCAAGCTGAAGTATAGAGCCACATGAATTCTACCATGCACACACCTTAGTTTTAGGCATCTCTTGGTCCCTTTATGAAGCTGGTCTATTAGACTAGTCAGTGGTTTTATACTCTGAGATAGTCTGCTTTTATGACACAATTTCTAGTCCTGCAGACATGCTAAGCGAAATTTGGTCTGTGAAAGCAACCAGCTATGTGCTTTTCTAAAGAACCTCCCACTAACATCCCAAATTGCCTTTTCTGTGCTGCTGCTACAGGAGGTATACTAATATCTTACCAAGAACTTGTAACATTAGTAGGAAATTCTATAGCTCAAGTGATGTTAGACGCATTCTACCTGAAGACACTGTTGAGGCAGTTTTGTGGGTCTGTTTCATTGGTTGCGGGTTGGTGGGGTTTTTTGGGGGGGTTTTTTGGGAAGGGGGTTTGTTTGTTTGGTTTGTTTGTTTTTTGGTTTTTTGGGGTTTTTTTGTAGGGGTTTTGTTGGGGCTTTTTGTTTGTTTTACTGTTTTGTAAAATACAGCCTTAGGTTGACATCTAGAAAAATACAGGAAAGTCTATATATTTCAGTTACTGTTTTAATATCCAGGCTCCCAACAAACCTCTTAACACCCCTCCCAGAATTAGGAAGAACAACAGCAACACATTACAGAAAGCATTTTTTACAACAAAGATGGCAGCTACTTGCCAGACTATAAGGTTCATTTTTTTGGGGGGGTGAAACATTTACCTGCATTGCCACAGGAAAGTCTGTTTGTGCCTCAGGTGGGAAAAATACATCAACAGCTTTCTTAACAAATGGCTGATTTCCAGTAGCTGGCTGACCTACTTCGATTATGTGCAGCTAGGAAGAAAAGAGTTCACGTCACAAGATTGCCTGTAAGTACAGCCACATGAAAGAAGTTCCATTCCTCAGATATGCTATTGAAGTCATCTGCCACATTTGGCCAATGCAGTCTGAGGAGCTGCGCTCCACATATTCAGAATGCTAGGTATTCTGGAACTTGATAAATTAAAAACTGGGAGAAGATTAAAAAACCCAAAACAATCACGCTTTCTATGGAAGTGGACTATTCATATTTAAGACAACCCATTCAAGATGTTTTGAGTCAGACTTGTCAATTCATCAATTTTGCAGGACAAGACTAGAAAGGCCAAGACATTTTTTGTGATGTTAACTCAGCTCTGTACAGACTGCTCAGCAGTTGTAGCATATTCAATACTACTGAATTCCACATTCAGTTTGATGCAAACAAACTACCTACAGTGCTACAGGAACACAGCTACAGACTTTACCTTGCCTCCTGCAGGACTTCTCACAGCAAAACAGAAGAGGGTAGAAGGTTTGGCATTTCCCTCTATTTTGAATTCTGCAAAAGCTGCTGCATGGCCTTCTATAGGTTGGGAGACTTTTCTATCAACTGAGTATAGCTGCATTGCACCAACCACACGATTTTGCTAGAAAAAAGAAAGGTCAGCTTTTAGAAGTAAGATTTCAGATGTTTACAGCAAGACCCTTGGGACAGTAAACTAAAAAGCAGCAAATGCCTCTCATCCCCTCCTCCAACACTCGAACCGAACTAAAAGTCTGGCTATTCCTACACAAAAGGTATTTTAAAATTTTTTATTTACAGAAACCAAGCTATTAAGTGAAGTGGGGCCAGGGCTCTCCCAAGTATCTGCGTAACATGCTGCTTCCAGGGAACTTACCTGTGCTGAAATTCCTATCAGGAGCAGCCATTTTTGGTGTTCATCTGTTCTGTAATTGATGATTTGGCAGCCTGCAAGACTAGCATGTCTATCAAACATCTTTTGGGGTTGCGATTCTCCCTCCATGCTCCAGTGGTACACTGCTGTCTCTGTCACCAAGGCAACTGTATTCACAGATATCCATTTCCAGAAGATCACTTCCTCTGCCATTGTGTGGGCTTTCATTTTACTTTTCATCTCAATGTTAAAGATCTGAAGTGTTTTCCCGGCTAGTATGACAAAATCCAAGAAACATCACAGATCAATTACCACAATGGCCATCCTGTAGTTTGCCTATTTACAAGCACCCAGTTTAACCCACTATTCCAGTGGCATTACAGACAGGGTTAGTGTCCTATCACATCTGACTCTCCTGATACTTGACTCTTAACAGAAATCCCTCTCCACCCCCAACAACTGCACCATCCCAAAAACAAAAAAATCTTCTTATGGACACTCACACAGACATTCCAACAACTGACGAGCACAGACACTTTAACTATAAACTGTAGTAAAAAGACAGTCTAAGCTACAGAGCTTGTGTAAACTCTTGTTTAGTTGGCAGCACTGGTATGCCAAGTTACAGATGTCTAGTAGATGTCATTCAACATAATTAATAGAAAGAATGGCTCCAGTTTGTGTCAATTTAGTAGCTGCTGTAGATGACCCGGACTGAATCAAACAGCACGAGACTTAAAACAGCTTGATACAGCCAAAGATCACAGCTCCCATTTTATTCTTCCGTTGGATGAACTGCACACTGAACTAGATGGGCTCCATACAACAAGTACCTACTGAAGAGGATAGTCAAAAGTACAGAAAGACTACAGGAATGTTTGGAGCTTTAGTTACAGTTAAGATTACTTCTTCATGATTTAGGAAACTATACTGCAGGTTTAGGCTTAATTTTAATATTCCTTTTAACTACCAGAAGCACTACCCTAGAAAGAGTAGGCTTAAAACCAATGTTAATTGAACCAAACTATAAAGAACAAGGGAATCTACTCCTTTCACGAAGTCAAAGAGATTTTATTTTACTGCAGATGAGACAACTTAGCTCCAGAAATATTCTTTTCTGTTCACAAGACACCCACTCAGACTGCTGGAGTATTGGCTTGTAATGCCATTATTTCTATCCACATTTCGGAAGTGTTTCCTGTTAGTAACACTTGTGACTGCCAAACTGGGAGATGTTCGCTGATAGATAAAGGCTGCTGGCCACTAAGAAATTGTATTCAAGAGTTACTAATCCCAAACTAACATGAATCTCAAATTGCTCTATAATGTTTTAGCATAAATTATACATAAATTGATCATGTTAGTTTAATGCAGTGCCAAGAGACAATGCAAGACTTCAGAGTAATCACATGCAGCATTTGTTGCCTGGTTTAACTGCACAGAGAACCGTCAACCTGATCAACTACATCCTAGGAGAGCTTGCTAGCTTGCCTGGGACCAAAAGCAGCCTGCTAATGAACACCTTGCTCTGCACATGCACTTACTGTATTAGACAGATGCAGTAAGCCCAGGCCTGTAAACTGATAGCTGGAAACAGCATAGTTACTGTATTGGACAACAATTTGTCCAGCAGTGGCCTGGTGCTACCAAGAGATAGGCTTTGAAGGCCCACAGTGTAGAGCTTCACATGCAGCAGGGAGACAAGTAGTTCTGGAAGGGCTCAGGTCACCATCTAAACAATAATCCCAATATCTGCATAGAGAAACTGCTCTTAAGGACAATCTTCCTGAAGAGGAGGCAGGATGTCTTTCTAGTTTTAAGAACACAGAAGAAACTGACAAAGAGCTAAAATCTCAAGCTTGTCTCTTTTCTAGACTACATTTATCTCCTGTGTCACAGCTGGAAATGCTCTACAAGCTTCACTAGGCACTTTAGCCCTGGATGTTGGAAGCCTGAGCTTTACAATTCCCTAAGTGTGGCAACATAAATTCAAACTTCAAACCCTAAACCGTAATTAAACTACAAAACAGGACGTGCTATAGTCATAGCGAGGGCAAGTGTGCATTTGAGTCTTATGTCTATTTGAACACTTTATTATGCCAAGATTCGAGACAAAAAGCAAGACTTAAGTTTTTCTTATCAAACTACCAAACTGATGATAGGTGTAGTCAAGTAAGCAGATTCAATTTTTGAACATTAGCACAAGAATTTACATTTCAGTTCATCAGAGCATGAAGTTTCTCCATTCCACAAAGAATGGAAGCACCCTCGTGTGCTGCATTCTCCACTTACACCCACTGCTGAGTACTCCCAGTACAGAGCAGCACAAGAGGACCATGAACACAAGGACAATGCATAAATCTTGGTACACCAGGAGAATGCCACATGCAATCCAGAAATGAAATGGTGCACACTGTATTTCAGTTTAAATCAAGAACTATTTCATTTCTTTTTCTGAGGGTGGGTTTCTACATTTATTGCTCAATAATCCTGGGATTATGAGCAACTCCCAGTCATGGTACACTGAGTCACAATATGCAACCATTTTGACTACTGAAGCCTCACTCGATCAGCAGGAAAAAGTCTGGAGTGACAGACTAACTTAAATCATGTCCTTCAGGTTATCATGGATAACATACTGGTTAGGTAGCTCTATTAACCCTCTTTTCTACCCAACCTCTGATCACTAGATTATTTATAGAAGAGATCATTAAGTTTGCAACACTTGACAACACAACTTTGCATTGTTTGCATTTGTCAACATTAACTCAGCGTTGTCTGTTCAGAGGACAGATTTATTCACTCTGAATGGACAGAACAATACTCCTTTTGAGCAAGACTTAACTGGCAAGAATAAAGCTATATTCTTTGAAGCTGATGATAATCCATTTAGTTAGTATATTAGTTTTAAAACCAGATTACATCGTTTCCTTTTAAGAGGTAAATGAAGCTCTGCTAGTGTAGAGAAGGCACTTTCCTTGCCAATAGTTTGTTTAAAGGGGTCCAAGATAAAGGACAATAAACTCCTTAACAGATCTGAATTTTTTTTTCATTGTTACCTTTACCCATACCCAGGGTAAGGCAATCCTTTGCAAGATGTATAACTGTCCCAGCTGAATCACAGATTCGGCTGAAGTCAACCATTCACACTTTAGTTTTCACCTGATGTCAGTGTAAGTCTGAGATCAAAGAAAAGAAGTTAGAGGTTTTGCGCCAGTTCTGAAGACAGTTATTTCTTGGACCCCCAAGTAATTTCACTATGATTTTTCACATTAAAAAACACACTTAGGCAGAAATGAATAGCACACAGGACATGCTAGCAGAGGTCTCTCATAAAAATATTGCAACTTCATTTTGTCTATCAACTGTACTTCCACCACATATACACACAAACATCAAAAGCACGCTCTCCTCCTTCACTCGGTACAGTCAATAGTCAAAGCAGCCAAATGGTTAGAAATGAGCCAATGGAGAACATGATCATTGTAATACCAGGTGAGGATTAAGATTCCCCCACCTGGCCATGAAGTGAACTGTCAAATGGCTACCTTAAAGTTCAGTACTTTTTATGAGATTGGACCATTCTGTACTACCAAACATACAATGTCAGGACAAAGTGCACTCACCATCTGTTTAGATAAGATGCAGGAAGAAAAGTACATGGTCAGTAACAGTTATTGAGATTAAATACCAGATGCTGGTCATTTGAGAAAAGAGCCACATATGTATTAAAAATTACTTCTTTGAGCTCAGAGTGCTACTTAAAGGCAGTAACAACACCACAGATAGCAGTAAGCAGAGGTCTTCTAGCTGCAAGACCTCATGGTTGTCAAAGTTAACATGCTTCTTACGTTCAGACTTTTACACTTCCTGGCCATTCTTATGAAATATTTGTTGCTATCTAGTAAAACCTTCAGAGCTACAAGAAAAGGCCAGGACAGGGCAGAAAATATGGCTTTACACCCCTCTTCATCTATACCAGTGTCCATTATGTTTACAGTACCTGTTTAAAGGGAAAGTATACCAGATGCTGACCTGGTCCTCAGCGAGGATAGGAGGCTGCAGTGCCAGGTCCAAGCATCTCACACCCACTTGGAGGCAAATCATCCAAAGATTACTGAAAGATCTACTGCCAAAAATACAGCATGCAAGTTCAGGCAAGAATTCTTATCCTTATATACATTCTTCTTAGAAAGTTTACATAACGTTTAAGAGCATTCATAAGCAGTACTCCAGCTAAACTAGTTTCCATACTGGAGTCATAAAGGGTTACTCACCTTTTAGCGCTATTACTTTCGAGGCTGGATTCATGATGGCACTTTCTGCAGAAATTGGACGCCTGATGGGTGTTGTTGGATCGCTCATGTCAATTATCACTACTTGTGCCTGCTCTCCTACTTTCTCCCTTATGCAGATGAACTTGTCAGATTCCATTGTTAGGGTGCTGAATCCAATGTTTGCTGGATTAATGCCCAAATTTTGGAGCTAGAAAGAAAAAAAAAAAGAGTTCTTTGTTATCCTTCCCATGATGAAGGTCTAACTTAAGCCTCTGTATCTAAAATCTCCTCCAGAAGGAAATGCAAGACTGACAGGTTTCTCTGACTAGAGCGTACGTTTTTGAACTATGATTTATCTTCTGATTCTCTTTGTTACCTAGTTAAAGTACCATGCAATTATCAGTACTCAGGTCCTGAAGACATTCCAAAGTTGTATTATTAATGCAAACTACAGGAGTTTTAACTTCAGCATTTATTGCTTAACCTGCTTCTAGTAACGTGATAAACTGTACAGCAGCAGTAGCATCACTACTGCAGTTCTAGCAAGGCTGGTAAATTTGATCTTCAAAACTCAAGTGGCAGAACTACAACATTCAGCATCAGTGGATAGTACACAAGGAATCAATTACCCTTATACAACCCACTCCTAGCAACTGTATGGAAGAAGTCTACACAGCAGGTCTCAACTGGCCTACAAGTGGACTTGTTCACCTTACTTCACGGAATCTAATTCTTACCAGTGAAAGGTAAGAAAGATGTGTTAAAAAAACAGTCATTTTACCTCTCCTTGCCCAAGATATCATGCCATTAGGCTCAACAACAAAGGCAGGAATTGTAATGAAGGCCCCCTCCAGCCTTATGCCCAACTCTAAAAACATAACTTGTGCTCAACAACACAACAGTAAAAATAAAGTAGTGACTCTTAATGTAACCTGGAGTCATTTTGTGCCACTCAACAGACTGCCCTACAAGATGGCTACATCTCATTTTCATCCTTTTCTGCTAACCTTGTTCCCATTCACTCTCAATTTCAGGTTATCAGGAGGAGGTGGCAGTGAACAAACATCACTGTTTCATTGGTCCACAGTAAATCAGATTTACCTATGCAGCACACCCCAGTTTGGTATGTCTGCAAGCTGCATTTTATGTAACAGTAAGTGTGACAAGCCTGAGCACCTGCTTTATGCCCCAAAGCAATGCTTTTCAAGCACAGGAACTGTATCAGCTTCACTGAAGCTTCTCAAAGGATTAACCTATACTGCTTTTCAGTGCACTGCAAGTGAAAAATTACTGCCCTCAAGGATACAGGACAGAATCTACAACCAGCATCACTGAGTCATTACACTCCTTTGATACATACCACCAGGACCGTCATACAATAGACTAAATCCCTTGGGCAAGAAGTCCCATGATGGCGTCAGGAACACTTTTAGTGTGTTTGAGCTGGCTGATCATGGCCTGTTACAGCTTCTGTAAAGCTATTCACTAAACCATAAATTGGGTATGTAACAGAGATACCTGCTAAGTGTGGTGTGTAAGGACTATGCTCAAGAATGCCTCAGGAATTGTTTGTTTTCTGTTGAGCTGACTAATGAAGAGCTATTCAGCTCAGTAACTGCTAATCTCAACAGACTCAAGTTTCAGTAATGTAATATAAGCCAAATGTACGCATGCGTAAAATGACTTTACTCATTCCTGTAAGTGGCTCTCAGCAGAATTGAGAGCCATTCAGCTAACACCTCACTTCAGGGGTAAATACTTAATAGACACCAGTAAACTTCGGCAGGTGCCATTCATTCCAAAAGAGAATCAAAGTTCAGGCACAAGGTCACCAAAACATGCTTGCACTTAGAGTTTTGAAAACAAATCTACTATGCAGGTGGCTATTACAGTCTTCTGTGTCAGTAAGGAAAGAAGTTTTCATACCAAGACAACTTGTACATACACAATACCTTTCATATGTAACACAGAATGTTTAAGCACCCAATAAACATGCAAAAGTTGGAGCTCTGTCAACTCCTGTGACCTTGAAAAACAGAGGAATAAACTATACGTTCTTAATTCCACTGTTCTTGCTCACTTGCTCTACACCAGACGATGTCCACATATTGTCACAAATTACATGTTCACATAGTAGATACTTTAACATTGAGCACCTTCTGAGTCCATCTGCCAACAGAGTACAGTCCATTATAACAGACTGATTGTCACAGAGTGGTCAAGAGATTTAACTGCAGCACAGCTGGGTTTGTAACTTGATTTAATGAATCCAAATCCAGATGCATTTCCAGAGTTTTGGAGCAGAAACACAGCTTCTTCAAGGCCTATTCTTAATTAATGTGCTTCAGTTTGATCTACTCTTCAAGAGACAGCCCCTGGCCACTCATTTTGCATAGTGAGAAACTTGAGGCATTTCCCACTTGAAGTTCAGCTTTAAACCCACCATTATTCACTCCTAAGTCTGGTCCCTGCTGAAGAAAAGATTTTGGGTATCTTCACTAAGACAAGTATGATTTTGCATCATGCTCTGGTATTAAAATTTCCTCCTTTAAATTACTAAAAAATCTAGCAAAGCCTTCAGAAAATGTAACGCTGAATTCTGCTCGAGTATCACTGCCATCCTTATTATTAGGGAAACCCATCACGTCTTTTAAAGGCTAAATGCCAGTACTCCCTAAAGGATGGTCATGTGAATACTGCAAGCCTCAGTGAAGGATGACAACACTTCACAGTTTAGCAGTCTGAAAACACTGAAGACTGCTCCTACCATTAGGGGAGTGGTAAGTATCCTCCTGAGATATGTGAGGCAGGGTTAAGAGGCATATTCCCTACTGACTATACAGAAGAATATGAGCAGAATCCCTCTACCATCAAACAAGCAGACATCAGACAGCATCACTTCTACATTGGATGGGCCAAATCTGCCACGATGATTGACATTGCCTCTCCTGCCGTAACACCCATTATGTACATGCACAGCACAGAACCAGCTTCACTATCAGGCTGAATGAACCAGATAGATATCTAGTACTACTACAGGCTGGATTAGATATCGTAAGAGTTTTAAGCATCTTATACATACTGAGAACTTACTGACATGGTAAAGATTAAACCAAGATGTATTATTTGATTCTCAACATGAATGAAGACACAAAGATACTCAGGATGAAATACCATTATTAATCTGATATTTAGTCTTTTCCTGCTCTTTACCAGCATTGTACCATTTGCTAAGAAATGAAGTCAAGATGTCTTTTACATGTGAGCTCTACTAAACACTGAGCTTTCTAATGCATTTCCCTTACTATGGAGTGCAGCAATCCAGACTGAGCCAGCACAGACAAACCCAGATACAGATACCTCTAGCCTTCAAACTAAGTCTGTTTCTCTAATGGGAAATATTTAAGTCTAACTTACTGTCTAATACTGACACTCCAGTAACTGGGACCTACCATCAGTTAAATGCTGGAGTCAGAACTCTTTGAATTTAATATCTCTCCAGAGTTCAATATAAATGCTTGTTAGAGGTGATCAACTATTGTTTTAAAGGCCATTAGAAAAGAGTAAGGCTTGGACAGAGACCGTATGTACCCAAATAAAACTGCCTGCTAAAAGCTCTGTAAGCCCCTATCTTTTTAAACATAATACAAACCAAGAATGAAGTAATAGCTTCCCATAAACCTTACTTATGTGACTACCTAAAAGTTATATGCACATCCTTATTGGGGATGACTACAATTGTTGATCATCCCCATGCATCCTCACCTCATCTCCTACTATAGTTCCCATTTTGACAGGTGAGGGACATCAAGAAAGTATATAAGACCCAAAACACGCAAGACCACTGTGTCACAGGTTTTAGCTGCAGTTGGAATTTGGCTTTCATCTTAAGGGACAGTTACTCCCTACACAAAAATCTACTTCTGTGTATCTCTGATGAGGATTGGATCATCTATCAAATGAGTATCACTACCATGTGCAAGGCACTTTTGAATCCAATGAGCAAACATGGGCTCTTCGTTGCTGAATAGCTGGAGCAAGTAATGATATTTAGCCCTGCCTTTTGAATACAAATCTAAAAAGTCACTTACAGCTTGCAAATATCCTGAGTGTTTTTTATGTCCACATGTCTAGCCAAAGCAAATTCATGAAAGCCATCCAGCTCAGTCATGCCTATTGCACAACAGACAGTAACTCTTAACAAGACAAGCCAGACTATCCAGAAAGTGGTTTTGTCTTGAAAATGATAGAAGTAAATCTGCATCCTTTATGCTTAAACCCAGGATAGTTTAGCCTGTCAGTGCTGCACCAAGATATGCTCTCGATACATAAGTGCTGCACATCACACAGACAAGCCTTCTCACAGTAGTTGGCTGTGCTCAGGAGCCTGTATCAGTTATTGAACAGAAAGCAGAACTGCGTGTCTGTGCATCCAAGGGATGATGGCTCCAACCTTGGAACCTGAGACATTGCTTAAGCAACAGTTTTCCCCATAGACAAGCAAAGATTTTTGCTAGTGAGAACTGAAAAAAGCTCCGAGGCACAAAGAGATGCTTTTAAGACAAAAGTAATGACTAAGTAAAGGAAAAGTTTAATTTTAGATCAGGAACATTTTGTACACTGGATTCCAGTAGTATTGCTTCCAGTCTATGTGCCAGTATATCTGGTCTTTTACAGCACTTCAATTGCAAGCTACAGTCCCTTGGAAGAGTTCAATCCAGTAAATAATTTATAATTCACTGCTCCAACAGAAGCACTGGACTTAAGAACCTGATTAAAACACATTAGCTTAAGTAGTATGCACGAGTAATTCACTGCAGCAGGACTTGGCATAGTTTGCATGGCTGCAGCTGGGCAGTCACCAGACAGATAAAAACTAAGTCCTTGTCTTATTCCCCTCCCTTGCTGTGGGACTTAACAACAATATCCTCTGGGGGAAAATGAGCAAGATGAAAGTTCTTTATGAATTTGTGAATACTCATAGTGACAGAGTTCACATCTAAAAATAACTGTTCAACTGCATTAAATGGAGCTAAACAGACTCGGAATTCCTTCTACCACATTAAGGCCTGGATATCTTTTTTTCATTGCAGCTATTCTCCATCGTCCAGCTCACACAGGACTTAAATGTACAAGCTGTAACAACTTCAAATTTAACGTGCCCTGTGACTGGCAGTCACTCCTCCTGCACAGGCTTGGAGCTACTGTTCAGTCAGAAGGATGATCAACATTAAAGCAAAATGAGCTGCACAAAGAATGTAAACAGTCTGCTGATCCCTAGCACTCCTCCAATTCTACGTGGACCAAGATCACTGTTTCACTTCACACTACCATTTATCCAATTCCAGCAAGAGAGAGTGGGAGAGAAGAGTTCAGTATTTAGCACTGCAACTTATGTTTAGCTTCTCTAGAGAGCACTTTCTGCATGGTTCAGTTCTTCTTTTAGTAAAGTACACATAACTACCTCAGGAAGACTCTGAACTTAAGGGAAATAATGTTTCATCAGCAACAGGCTGAACTTGGAATTAATTATAGCACGAACTGATAATCACTTAAAGCCATATTAATTAAAAAGGATACAGGTAGAAACTGTACACAGATTGAATTAAGGCACAGAAAGATTCAACTTAGGATCACTGAAACAGACAACAATTACATGGAATTGTAACTTTTTTTGATTTATCACAAAGCAGCATAGTAGATTTGCTAAACTATTTTTAAATATGACAATTTAACCATAGTCAAGACAATCACTTGAACTACAGATTAAGCTGATAAAGTCACATATGTGCGACAGTGTAGTATTATGAAGAGAAGGCCTAATGTTTACACAAATTCTCTACCACTCAACAACAAGCACTATGTGACATTAATTAATGACTCCAGATTCTAGTTTACAACATATTACAGCATATTGAAGTTAGAGCTGATATAACTGTATTGCAGATATCCAGCCAGAGCAAACACTGTGAGTTCCTACATTCCTTCCATTTTCCCTCCCTATTTATCCCACCATGTAGAGACAACTGCAGAAGAAGCATGAGGAGGCTACTGCATGCCTACTCCCAGCTACTACTGATCTCAATCTCTCCTTAGCAGAGTACAGCTTTAGAGCTCCGCACTCAGCCTGGGGGAGAAGCAGGAAAGAATGCGTGCTGAAGAAGTTTGCTCCTACATGTTAGCAACCGACATCCCAGGGATTTCCCTGCTCCTCCATGCAGCTTTCATGCTGAGGGAAAGTGACTCAAGCACAGGTTTTGCCTTTTCAGTAATATCAAATTGTTTAAGACCAAAAGCAGGTGGTAGCAAAAAATAGAGTATGACTTCAGTACGAATCGCTCGAAAAGCGGGGGGGCAGCCCCCCACCCAAAGCTGAGGTACCACAATGCTGACACTGGCACTGCTGCAAGACACACAACACTGGGAATCACAGAAACAGACATTTAACATGCAAAGCAGCACAGTACACCTCTTGCATATCAAGTGTGATGTCCTCTCATCACTATTGTATAGATCAAACACAATCAGCAGGATTGGTTCTGCTTGCTGATTTTAAATGGTAAGAACTACGTGCTCTCTAAGGAGAATCTGCCATCAAAACCACTTTGAGCCCAAGTTTCTTACTCAGACAGCTATTCCACAGCTCTTATGAACCTATTTGAGATTACTACAATCACTGCTATAGTGGACACCAGCAGGGAGGGGAGGGGAGTAACTGCAGAATTCTTCACTATGTTAAACTCTCCTAACCCATGGAAATTCAGAGGATACAGGTGTGTCTCCTTCCTTGGACAGAGATTAGATATTTCTCGAATTCACTCTAATTACTATTTTTTCCAGGTCTGAGCTCCTTCTAGGGTCACCAGGACAGTTCTTCCAGTCAAACAAAAAAACACTTCCCAAAATGAGCTGGAAGTGGCCATAACCATTTCCCAAGCTGAAATGTCCAAAGTGGCATGAAGCACATACTGGGGGATGATTCCCAGTTTGTATTTTGAAATGGATGCCTGATTTGACAGAAAGGGGCGGTACAGCGACAGAAGGATGACTTGCCAAGTCCACTTCCTGTTCTCTCATTCATTTAGCAAATTCCTTTAATTCCTGCCTCAAACTGCACGTTCAGAGACTGCTGTTCTCTCACTCCATTTACAACCCTCCCTTACCACCAGGTCACAAGGAAAGAGATAAACCGGTCTGTCTGTGCTGCATCCATTAGCCATGGATCTTTTCCAATGCTGGCATTACGGTTTTCACAGGCTATTAAGAAGAGAAGCATGTCATTCGGGGAGAGGATTTTTAATATTGTTATGTTTGGAAGAAGAGACAGAGGCTGTCCACCTTCCAAGTCCAAATGGTTTCTTGCACCTCATCTCACCAATTTCCTCACAGCTGTACAAAAAGAGGCTCCCAGGAACCTTCGCGATCCAGAGACTGATGGTCGTTTAAGTAAAAGGGAAAAACCACGACCCGCCTGCAAGATTGCGGCGTCCACCCAAAGTGAGGCGGGGGAGCCCCCGCGGTGCCCGGGGCGAGCAGCGCGGCCCCGGCGCAGCGCCTCCCCCTCCCCGGAGCGGGAGGTCCCTCAGGCGACGAGTGACTCTGCACAAATCGCGGCCGCTCCGCACGCCGCGGGGACTCAGCTCCAGGGATAGGAGGATGGACAGACGGATGGATGTACAGCAGCGGCAGCCCAGAGTCCGCACCGGGGGCGGGCTCGGCCCCGCGCGCCTTCCCGCGGCGCCCAGCGGGACGGCGGCCGCGCTTCGGAGGGAAGGAGGGAGGGGAAAGAGCGGGTTCCCCCGCGGCCTGGCCCCCTCTCCCCGCCCTCAGCGCTCCCCCAGCCCGCCTAGGCCGCAGCCCCCCCTCTCCGAGAGAAGGGGTGAGGCAGAAGAGGGGGAGCCCGACCCCGCGCCTTCGCTGTTGCTCCCAGCGCTCACCTGGAAGTGCTCCTGGAAGCGAATAGGCAGTATCTGGGCCATGGCTGGGGGCGAGCTCCCCAGGACAGGGGCGCGGGGCAGGGGCGGGTGGTGAAGCGGGGCGGCCGCCGGTACTCCCCTCACGGCGGCGGGAGCGGCGCAGGCGCGGAGCCCTCGCTGGGATGGCGCCCGGAGCGCCCGCCGCCCTCCTCGGCCTCAGCGCGGAGCCGCTTACTCGCCGGGATCACTCCGCACCTCCCCAGCCTGCCAGGGTCTCCTCAAATAGTCCCTCCCCGTCGCGCTTCTTCCCCCGCCCATCGCCACCGCCTCTCTCCCGCCCTTAGCCTCCCGCCTTCCTCTGCCCCGCTATCCCCCGCTCCCGCTGAGGGCACGGGCTGGGGACGCGACTCTGGGGAGTAGGGGGTCCCCGCCGCGGCTACGGCCAGCGGAGAGGGGTGGGAGGGGTTGTCAGAGTCAGGTATCCTTCCGCTGCTGCCACACACGCTCACGTGACCCGGCCCCTTCCCCGGCTCCCTCCGGCGCTGCCCCCGGCCCACCCTCCCCGCGGCCCCCAGGGCTCCTGCCGGCCCGCCCTCACACCGAACCCCGGGGGCTCTCCCCTGCCCACCCCCACACAGAACCCCGGGGTCCCTCCCCGGCTCACCCTCACACGAACCCCCAGGGCTGTCCCCTGACCCACCCTCACACGGACCCCCCGGGCTGTCTCCGGCCCATCCTCACACGGACGCCCGGGGGTCCTCCCTCCGGTCTTGCCCACAGCCGAGGGGTGGTGCCGGGGCGATGCTCCCCTCAGCGCCCCGGGACTCCCGCCGGAGGTGAGAAGTGAGGGAACACCCAGGAGCGGCCTGGTGGGCACTGGAGGCCGGGAGCCGCCTGCCTGGCACCTGCCATCATGGCTGGCTGTGCCAAAGGGGGACTTCCCTTCTCCTTCTTCTCCTCCTTGGCAGCCCCAGAACCCCCAAAGGTGCTGGGGTCTGGCTGGGTCAGATGGGTGCTCTTGGCCCACCACCGATCGACTTATATCCTAGCGCTATATGGGCTTTGCGATCTGCAGTCATGCCGGAAGGTAGGTGAGGGGCTTTATGACTGGTTATCAGCTATGAAAACCATCCAACTGTTCTGCCCTGTTCCATTTCTAAATAGAAATAGGGCTCCTTCCGCAAGAGTTGACATTGTGAGTTGGCAGCTATTGAATAACCAAAAAGTGAAGGGTCCAGCACACAAGAGATACATCAACACCTTTTATTTTTTTACCCTCACTCCTAGTCAGCGTATTTGCATCAGATGAGGGAGGTGAAGGTAACGTTAGTGCTATTATATTTCTCCTAAATTACAGTAATCCTTTGAGGTGGAAACGGCTGCAGTGGTGCTAGCTCCAGCAGTTTTATCCAGAGCATTGTGTTCTTCACATTTTCCCAGAGAACTCAGCTCTGGGAAACACAAGATTATAGGAAAATCTCTAATGCAAAGCTGAACAAGGGACCCCTGAAGACTTAAAACCAGAAGGCAGATTAAAGCCATTTCTAATACATTACAATTTAAAACCTAATTATTTTCACTTAACCTCATTCATTTTTAATACATGGAGTTGGGAATTTCCAAAACTGGGTTAAGTTTCCAAAGGAATCATAGGCATGGCTTGCTGAGACACCTGGGGTCTTACTGGCACACAGTTACAGGCTGCAGCCATGAGGATCCCTTGGTTATGAATGGGAGACTTGAAGGTCCACAGCTGGACTGAGGAAACCCTGAACAGTCCATTGAACAGGTGGCTGGGAATGAGATGCTCTTAAAGCCCCATCCCTGCAGAAATCTGGGATCTGTAGCTCTCCCCAGAGGACTAAGGATTGGGGTTATGTACCAAGGTCTTGTCTCTCTAAAGAACAGAGCAAAAACTGGAGCTAAAGTGGAGAAAACTTTTCTTTGTGTGGTCCAAAGGGGTTTGAGTAGTATCTGCTCTGCAGGTTTGTTTGTTAGTTGCAGTTATTATGGTGGGTTATGAGTTTCTAAATGGGGGCAGGTCAGCACTGCTGCAGACAGACCACCAGTGGAACATCAGGACGTGTCTGTCACCAGCCCATTTTGGTATAGTGAGCTTGTTCTGTCAGCTTCCCTCCCTCACATTCACTTTATGGATGCTAATTAATTATATCCAGAGCTCCTATTTTTGCTAGTTTAGATCTATCTCGTATAAAAACTCCAAGCCACGGACTTCCATCACTTACTGTACAAAATAAGTAGTACCTCTTAAGTAGTGTACATAGCTATGATATATACTTTCATCTCATTAATATTTTCAAATTGTGACAAAGAAAAGAAGCAACAAATTTGACTCAGGTATTGTTATTATTAAGAATTACAAATGCACAAAAATCACTGTGTACTGTGTGCAATCTCTTTAGTCTGGCACTAAACTGCTGACATGAACTAGAGAGATCACTGGCTCAGGAAACCGAGGCTCTTTTAAAGTATAATTAAAATTAAATGTCTGTTATATTTCTTCACTCCAATTTTAATAATATAATCCTTCGTGCCCACTCCCAGCTGGCCAAATCCTAATTACAACATCCCATAATTTCTGTAGTAAAAAAAGTATCCCACTTTATGTAAAAGTACTTTGCCACACTTCTGTCTGCTGATGTCTTTTTCATTTGTACCTCCTTTACAGTGCTCTGTGTTTAAATATCTGTCCTTTGTCAGATGTGGCTGATAAAGGGTTGGATTCTTTGCAAATGTTATCAGCTCTGAAGAGCGAGCTGAGAGCATTGGATATTTTGGCACAAATCAAAAAAATGGGAAAAGTATTGTGCCATCTTTTCTCCACTTTGCTGCCTGCTGAGCTTCCACAGCTGAAGAAACTGACCTCTGTACTGTCAGCAGTGTGCATGGATGTTTTAACAGAGTCTTTTAACCTTGTTTTCTATATTTAGTTTGGGGTCTCTCAATGAAAAGGCACTACTGGCCTTATTGAAGGTATTTCTCCTACAGTCTATAGTCTATTAAAAGGAAATGTAAGAGGTCTCTAATGGTTTGCTGTGTTAGTGCCCCTGTGATTATCTGACTGCAACTCTCCTGCTCCTTTATACAAGGCAGAGCCACAGCACTCAGCAGCTGAGAAGGGTGTAATCCCTAGCAATCCTTTAACAATGCAAATGGAAAAGCTCCTGGTAAATGTTTCTCTATTTTTTTCAGACGTTGCTCTCATCCAAATATTTGGTTTTCTGGCTCATCCTATGGATGGCAGCCTGATGCTCTTTTTCCAGTATTTGAGAACAGCCCTGAGAAGGAACTGCATTTTTGTCTTGGAGGGGCTGTTATTTACATGGAAAAAATGTTGTATGTATGTTCCTAGTCTTCTTCCCACAGAATCAGCCAAGGAAGTCTCACTGGAAAAGCAACATGCATTTCTCTTAAATGATTCTCTCAGGTTCTTGCTCAACAACATCCGTTCAGATCACTGGTTAACTACACAAGTGTTCTATTTCCAAATGTTTGCCCACTTTACTGTTTTGCTACAAGAAGGTAAAAAAGTCACTGGCACATCTTCTGGCCTGTATGGCAGAGCATCCGCTACAGGAGACCTGCCTGAGTGGGAGCACAGAAACACTTGGAGTGTTCCTCAAAATGCAGCTCCAAGGAACTGGGAGTCTGTGGGTTGGACTTGCACATCCTTGTGCATGATCACTGCAAACTGCTGGAGAGCTGCTGCGTGTGGCAAAGCACTGAACGCAGGGTGTTGATCCACATCTGTTCCCAGCTGAATGCTGCCTGGCACTGTCAGAGTGTCAATGTTTTGCCTAACAGATAAATGCAAACCTTAGGAATGCTGCATCAGCAGTCACAGCACAAAGATGTTTTGGTGCAGCAATGACAGAGTGTCTCAACAACTCCTAAAGTTCTGATTTGGTCTCTTGTGAAGAAAATTTGCATTTCATGCATCTCAAGGCCCTCACTGACTGCCCTGTTTGCTTCAGAATCCAGTTTGAAATTGTACTCCTTGTTTTTCAAACCACACCCTCACTCCTTGGACTTCTTTCCAGTTTGTCTCCTGGAGACAGTGGATTCCGCCCCTTTTCTCCCTTCTGTCTCTTCTCTGTCCTTCCAACAATCTCCTTGCTCTGAGTGAAAGAACTGTCTCCTGTCATTGTCACCCACTCCAGAACTGACTCCTTGTACATGTCCTGCAGTCCTTCTTCATTTTATTGCAAAGTTCTATTGAAATAATGCCCTTTTCACCTGGAATTCAATTATCCTTTTCCATCTGTTCTTACTGAATGCATAACCTCTGGGTCATACAAAGTACTCTGAGGCTCTGGATGAGTTTCTTCTGTGGTTTCTGTAAGTCATTGTGCAAGTTCCTGAGAGCAGAGTGGTAAAAATTGTAATGTTTTTGAAGAAGTTATTTGAAATGTAAAGATTATGTTGCAGAGTTAATATGTAATTGCTTAATGTCTAATTCATTCTTCTACAGGAGAATGGTGATGTGCATGCTTAGCATTTGAGGACAATCCTATTACGGTGGATTTAACTCTTGACATGTTCTTCATAAGGTCACACTATAATTTAGTTCAGTATGTGAAGCCCCATCCTGTATTCTCTACACATGAAAGCTCTGCTGGAGATGATAATCTCCATCTCCCCATCAGCTCCATCAGCAGATTCTGATTGCATTTAATGTCAAAATGAACAGGAGTGTCATGGGGCTGTAGCAGTGCAGGCTGGAGGTCTTTGGGTTCCCCACAGAGAATGCCACGGTGATACACAATTTACCTGTAACTTGCAAACAATACGCCTGTCTTCCCTCCCAGGAGCATTTCCATTTGAAGGGGCCATTTCTGTCCATGAGCAGGACACCAACAGTGATGCTCGCTGTGCATTCATAGAGTTGTTTGCTCCTTCTCTGGACGCTGGTGTTCTTCAGGCTTTGCAGCACAGCTGCTGAATTCCTTGCATGGCACTTCCTTAGCTGAAACTGCAACTCCTCCAGCCCAGCCTTGTAAAAACAGGGGTGTAGTGGTCAGTAATGCAAAGCCAGATAAAGGGCAGGGGAGTCAACGTCTGTCCTCAAGATCCTGACATGCATCAGGGCTGCAATCCTACATCAACCTTTTTGGAAGCTGAATTCCGCCTGAGTGTTTTCTCTGGCAGCTCTTTCATCAGTTGAGTTGTATATAGAGAATGAATACGTTCTCTGAAAATATAACCAATGGCAGGAGATGAGGTAGCTCATATGAATCCAGTGTGCATCTCTTGCTAATTTCACTGGTTTTGGAATGACAGAAACCAAGCTATGTTTATATAGAGATCAAGTAAAATTTTAGCCTAAATGATCTGTGTGTGGTTAATTACCATTTAGGAGCATAACTAGTCAGTGTGCATAAATAGGGAATGAGAAAGGGCTGGAAAGGACCTGGAGGGGTCTGCTGGTTAACACAAGTGTCCTACAGCAAGGCCAGTGTTGTCCAATTGCAAATTAATAGGGTGATTTGAGAATATATTGACTGTTAGGGCCTTTTAGCTATTTCCTTTGAAATAGGCCCTCAAGAGGGAAAACCTCAGTGTTCATTTTCTTAACATTATTAAATTATCCAGGAAAGAGAATGAAGCCAAGAAAAGCAGAAACCCGGTTATATTTTAGAATGTAGTGGTAAACCATAAAGATGGTAAACAGGCTTTTTATTTTCTATAAGGTTTTTACAATATATTTCCCTTTCTCCTACTCCTGGAAAGAAGTACTCTCTAAATTCATAAGCTATGAATTCCCCCCATCCTCAGAATGAAACAAATCTTTATAACTGTGCTTTCTCTATGTTCGCCTGTTTCCTTTTCCCCACCACAGTCAGTTTTGAGACCATTGGCCAAATTCAACAATGTGTGATGGAGAGGAATTAGCTCAAAAATACTGGATTCCAGCAAGTTTCATGAAAATAGGCAGCCAGAGAATGGAGAGACTTTTATTTAGAAGGAATGGCTGAAGTGGGAGTTCAGCTTTTATTGGCAAATCTATGAAGCCGTCAGTGCAAATAATGAAAAAAAAAAAAAAATCTTTGACCAAGGTCAGTACCTTCTTGAATTAGTTTTATTGTTTCTGAAATATTTTTGTTCCCTTTCCTTATGCCCACATTTCTGCTTTTATATGAATCTGTACTTTTGTCTGCATTAACTTTAAATATAGGTTCAGAAATCCTCTCCTGAAAACACCATTATTTTCTGAACTGTGTTCTCCCCTTCAAAACCAGCTTTTTGTTAGACCATGGAATGGTATTTTATGTAACGCAAAGGTCCTGGATTTTTTTTCTATCAGCTTGTAGGATTTCAGGAAACTGAAGATAAAAGCCACCCTCATTTTCTTACTCACTCCTGGCTTTCTCTGTCTGGAGTTGTTTGGGGACCAGGTCTTAATGGACGTTCTCTGCATTTCTTTCTTCTTAATGACATATATAACCTGAATGTAACAGACTGGCTTTTCTGGAACTTCAGTCTTAACTAGAATTTTCAAGATACAAACACAACACAAAGATGTTTCCCAGAGAGATTCAACAATCTCACATTTGCTACCTTTTAGATTATTGACAACAAGCAAGATGGCTGAGCTAGAATAAAATGTAGGCAAGCACAGACTTACAAGCTGAAAGTTCTCATAATGAAATGTCTAAATTACCTAAAAAAAAAAAAATCGTATTAGGGCTCAGTGCCTATTAGGCAGAAGCAGTACATAAGCACTTTGCAACCCTGTCACTAGAATGAATTTAGATGACACAAGATGAAGACAGCCGTGCCCCTTTATGCCAGAGCTTTCAGTGTAACTGATGCTACTTCTGTGATGGATGCTGAATAAAGGGAGAAAACCTGTGCAGAGGCCTTAACGAGCACCAGAGGGAATTTACAGTCCTATCTTTTTAGAGTATAATTAATCTTTTTAGAAAGATCTTCCTGAATTTAAAAGTATTTGGTACTTTCTACTTTTTTAGAGACCTGAGGGATGCCCTGAAACATAAAACATTACATCACACTTTTGGCAAACTGTGCTGTTCCAGATATGTAGTGTATCTTTAGCAAACACAAAAAATGAAAGGGGAAGCATACCAAGTACTAGTTAAACCATTTATTTAGCATTTTGTTGTCATCATTCTTTGCAGATTTTTGGTTCTTATCATGGAAAACTGTGATCTGATAAAGTACTAATTTCAAAGAGAATATTGGGAGGTTATTATGGAGTAGGTTTTAGTTGCCTCCTGCACTAAGCCACACTGCATCCAGGAAGCAAAGGGATTATTTCTACCCTCAGTGCCAGAATTTTCCCGCTTTCATCTTAGCTCTCTACAAGTCATTTGCTCTAACTCAACCAGAGTCTAGTGCTTAAAATTCTGGATGGGGAGTAAGGCTCTAGCTACAGCACACCGAAACTGAGTAATCTTTGTATCTTTGTCTACCCATTTTATGGAGACTGAAACATGTTTAAGATAAGCAGCTCTTCTTTTGTTTCTTTGGTTATGCTTCAAGAGGCAAACTAAAGAATTGAAACAAGTTTAGTGTTAAGAAACAAGCACTTTCTTAGGCCTTCCCAAAGATCTTTAAATATCTGCATATTTCTCTTCTAGCTCAGAATGTGACTGAGACAGCACATGATGTGTTGCCTGATGCAAGAACTATGTTCAGTTAATGCATATTGCCAAGTTCATGTCTGCAAACAGGAGCTTGATTTGCTGTGTCTGGGCTCTGACTGATCCTACTCCTTCACAAAGGCAGCAACATAGCAGAATAAATGCTAGAATACAGGAAACTCTTGAGCTTTTTGATCAATTATTCCAAAACAAGGGTAGGCAAACTAGGCCATAGGATTAAAACGCAGCCTGAATCCAGTCTCATTTGTAATATAAAGTTGAACATTTTGGAATGATGTGTCCTTTCCCAGTCCACCCACTCCTGTCAAAAAATGATGCAGCTGGATTTGCTCATGATCCTAAGGTCATGGTAAGCTGTGGGCATGGTTCCGCTGGTTAGGCAGGGCTTCCTGCTGCATTCGCTGGTGTGTTACCTCCTTAGCTGCTGGGTTACAAAACAGCAAGGCAGCATCTATTACACTGCTAATCTCAGATATCACTTTCTCTGTCATCTCCATTCATAGTTACATATGACATGCAGAATTATTTTCAGCTCTATTTGGCTTGCATGTAATCCAACTTTGCAGCTCCCCCCTGGACTCTGTAAATACAACAGCAGGAAGAAGCCACCTTTTGTCCCTTTGGGCCAGGAGGACATGCCAAATATCAACATGGATGTGTTCTGGAAGACCAAACTGCTTTCTGTAAATCTGCTCACAGATTTCATAATCCATCTGTTTTCTGTTAAATACAGTTATTTACAGCAAAGTTCACTTCACAGTACAGTAGCTGCTGTTTATGTTGCTATTTCTGGTGAGGCTCGATATTGTCTATTTTTCATTATATCTCAATGCTGCCTTTAATTGCCTCTTTCCAGCAGATGTATGTATTATCCCTCCCGGCTGTTCACACACAGACTTCCCTTTGCTTGGCAATTTTCCAGTCACTCCGTACTACAGAGAGAGGTACTAAAACAGCAGAGCAGTTGATGAGAGTTAAAGTGAAACTACATTATGATATTATGTGGACTACAGATGACTGAGCAATTGAACAACAGAGCATCCAAAACTCATCAGAAGTTCTCTTCCTTCTCTTGACTGTTCATTTTATACTTTTGGGCAGGTACAAAAAAGGTTGGTGAGGATTAACAAATGTATCTTGGAATGTTATCTAATGCCTTTATTTATCACTACTCCAGGGAAGAGTAAGCTGGAATTAATGATTCTCTCAACTAACAAATGGAAATTGTTCTCACAGGAATCAGCTTCATAACCCTGACACTTGAGACACGTGGGGAAGCAGAGACATTCCCTGGAGATCTGCTGAGGTCATTAAGACAGCCAGGCTGACTCAGCAGTACATCTGCATGTGCCCAACTGCAAAGGCATAAAGAAGCTTAGTGGTTTTAATGTGGTGCTCAATATAAATACACACCTATTTCCGAAGCAAGTACATTCTTGATTTAAGGCTCCAGCATCTTGCTGTTTAATGCACCAAGACCCCACTGCTCTGTCATTACTGGTAGCTGCTGGTGCCCAGGTGGGGCTGTATCCCACAGAAGAGCTGCTCTGGTTTTGCTCTTCATCCTACCTCACTTGGGCACAGGTGAAACCCTTGGGCTCCTGGCGGGCTGCCACTGTAAACCCAGCACAGCTGGCTTGAGTGGAGAGTAAGGCCTCAATATTGCATTTCAAACACTGATTAGTAAAGCAGGTGATTAAAAAAAAAAAAAAAAAGGTTTGTTTAGCTAATGGAGATTGTGGAAAAGAAAACAGCTCCAGGAATCCAAAGCTAGAAATGCTACAGCAGTCAGGTACATCAGATTCCTTTGAATGAGCTTCTGTCCCTCCACCTTCAGCTGCAAGGGTGAAGGTATTTCTCAGACAAGCACTGCACAAGCAGTTGAAATCCAGCTCGACAAAAAGCCATTCAGAAGGGTCATGAGCAAGGATCCAGACAGTAAAATAAATACCTGGAGATGGAAAAATCCTTCTCCATTTTTCCTCCCACATGTTTTGGAATTATTGTGCCAGGAAATTATTAAATCACACAAGTTTCAGTAATGAATGTATAGCTTGGATGGCATGGGAAATTGCTGAGGGATATGGCTAAGGAAAATAACCTTCCAAAGTCAGTGATAAAAGATCAGATAGATGAGCACAACTACAACTTATATGGACTTCTGAAAATAGTACTGGTATGGGAGGATGTTCCTCTAATTAATACAAGTGAGCTTTAAGAGGAGGCATGTGCATAAAAAGCAGAGGGATCTTTGCTCAGTATTTTCTGCTGCCCTTCAGCACAAAAGTTCCCAGTGATATTTTTGTTCAACTGGGAAGACTCTGCCACCTAATTAGGAGAGGGACAAATCAGACCTGCTAAAAGCACTTCTATATCTAGAAGGCCATTTTTAAGTATTGAGAATAGAAGGCTACTTTTGCTGTGCCACAAATGCCAGTTCAGGGCATGCCAGAGTTGTTCTGTGGCTCAGTAAGGTTGATGCCTTCATAAGAGGCCCTTCACGAGGCTTGTTTTCTCACCTTTGCTTAATGTTGCAATTCAGTTTTAGGTCATTCAACAAAATGTAACCCATCACTGAAATATTGCAACTATGTCACTAGGAAAGAACACCCTTCTCTCCATACTGTGATACAGGATGTACTGATTAATATTTTCTACCTGTCTCAGTCACACCTGCACATGGAGCACGTGGAGGAGAGGTGGGAGGTGGCAGTGCCAGTTTGGCTGTAGCCAAGTGGGCTCTGCATCATCACCGACTGCGTCTGCCTTGCATTCTGAGCACATGTGGGGAGGATCCCAAAGGCACCCACAAACCCTGCCAGCTCCCATCCATGCTGTATGACTGTGTCGAGCTTTGGGAACAAATATAAATACCAGAAATGTCAACAGCCTGTAACACAACAATTCACAATGAAGCAGATAAAATGACCCACAGGTCTCCTCTGCAGTGCTGTTAGCAACCTATATATTTTCAGGGCAGAAGGCTGCAGAACTTTGAACCTGGAACTGTCTGTCCCTCCATCAAAATCCTGCCTTTTAAGACTTCTTGGCTTTCCACAAAAGTCAATTTACAAGTAACAAGTCCTTGGGCATTCAGTCCTGGTCATCCTACTTGTATTATTCCAGGAGGAAAAATACAGGCTGATGTTGTCCTTCCTCACAAAGCTTTCTCTATGGGCAGGTGGATGCAATCAGGTTTTAACCTTTGCTTTGTTACATGACCTATTTCTATTGAACTGCTGGATTTCTTGGCTGCCTCTCCGCCCAGACTTCACTCAAAGAGGGAAGGAACATCCTGTCATCATCATCCAAGAGGATCAGTGGCAGAGATGTAAACAGATTGGCCAATCCAGGCACAAGACAACGGTGAAAATAGGGCAATAAAGTTAAGACTTTCAAGACCTGAGATTGGGAGCACTGGTATGCAGTCACTCAGCACTGACATTACCATGGATCTTACTGGGAGCCAAGAGCAGACTGCATCACCACCCTTTGCAGTTACTTCACACAAGGCACTTCCTGCAGGAATTTTTCTTCAAAAGCACCCAGGCAACAAACATTTCATGCAAACAAACAGCACAGAAATTCTAAGAGAAATCTGAGGGTCAAATTTTAAGGCAAGCGGGTCAGATTTTACTACCTACAAAATTTGAACTCAATTAGAACTGGCAAAATCAATACACTGACGAGGGCATACTGAAGAAAAACTCTTTCTTAGCTATTTCTTTCCCATAGGAGGAGATTGGGTGAATTTAAAGGATGAGAGAGCAAGGAAGAAATTGGGGAGGACATTGGAAATGTTCAGTGATAGCTGATTTAGTAACTTTTCTAAATATAGGGAGAGAGTAGAAGTCAAGAATAAACAGCGTAGACTTTACCCAGTTTACAAAATACATAATGTCAGTAAGAAATTTTGTGGAGTAAAATCAAAGGAAGATAAACTGTGTAATTCTTCCTAACTGCCCTAACATGTTAGATCTGAAATTATTAACTCTTTTGGGCAGTGAGTCCCACTCTAAGGCTGTCAGCACCTGAGATACCCATTCCTAACTATCATCTTTCTGCACTGGAGGGTTAATGCACACAGCGTGGCCTTGGTGCACATTCCATACTCTTGCTGCCCTCACTGACCCTGGGAGGCTGAGACACCCCAGGGCTGGGCACAGGTTTGTCCTTTCATGTGATAGAAATTCTGCAGCTCTTCAGAGTGCTGGCCTGGGGCAGAGCTCAGCACTGGCCAGTGGCTGCTGTCCATTAACAGAGAGAGCAGATTCACAGTTAATGTGGAGGAAAAAGGAGAGTCATCTAGAATGGAGATGCCAAGGAGGCCCATTGTTTTCCACTGAATATCCACAGCTAGAGCTGGAAGCCTGCTTTTGAGAAGGTTCTGCCTCACCAACAGCAAAGTCACAGTCCATCTGGACTTTTTATAGTGGAGGCAGGGCTGCAGTCACTGTATTTAGTAAACCCTGCCTGGCATTCAGAGATCTTCCTGATTTGGCAGCCTGTTTATTTTGGGGGCACTTCCCTGCTTGCTTTCAACTGAGCCCTACCAGACTTCAGTTCTGGCCCCAGCGGGGTTGTGCTTCATATTTTCTTATTTTGGGAATTTGCAATAAATTTATTTGGAAGCAAGCAAACCAACTAGCCTACCAAAATGAAATGAAAATTACAGAACATCCTCTGAAAGCCAAACCTCTTTTCAGAAGCAGGGAGAGGGGCAGGCAGAACCACAGGGTCCTTCATTCCAACAGCCCCTGCTCTGCCTGCTTTTACGTACTCGGATGAGCATCCTTTACCTCTCCTTCCCTTGCTCATTCCCCAGGAAGGCAGGGACTGCACTGCGAGCAAGGAAGTCCTTGAAAAAACACAAAGGGTTGAAATGCCTGACCAGCCATAAACAAACAGCTGTGAGAAATACCCTTAAGACTGAAACTGATTCTCCATGCCAGCAGAGCAAGCAAACTATTAATATTCCTAGCAGAAATCCAGAATCCACTGCACTGCTCCATTCTCTACCATCTCCCACTGTGCTTACTACTATTTTGATTTTTCTATATACAACAATCAAGTGCAGAGATGGAAGTGCTCTCATCCCATTTGTTGAAGAACTCTCAGCATAAAAGCAGTAAACCAAAGTTACCTGAATTTTTAAAAAATGTCAGTCTTTCTACTGACTTTCCATTTTCAGAGCTTTTGCAATAAACAGCACTTCTGAATCGCTGCTTTACAGTATCAAACAAAACTAAATTCTACTACAAAAAAAAATCAGAAGCCAAGCTCCTCCCTTCACATACAGGTAAGAACCTAACAAGGTCAGGACATGCACAAGTTTTCTGCCCTCACCAAATTTGGGATCAAATATTACACACCTGTTGGTTTTAAGTTTTCCAAGAAGGTTAACATCTATTTTTTTGCCTTACTCCTGTTTCACCTGCCTTGTTCATGCATACATCATTATTGATATTCCTGATAATACCAAGCACAATGGTGAGGTTACCTTTTAAGCAACATCTTGAATTATTTTATCATCACAAATAAATTTTTTTGCAAAAATAAATGCTGGTTTACATTCCTCTCTCAGGATCTAGGATAATCGACTCAAAAGTAATAGAGAAATGTCATACCCTCTTTTTATTCTCAGAAAACAAGACCCACCAGCTGCAAACTTCTGTCCATGCTGACACAAACTTAATTGGGTTGGTCCAGCATTTTAACATATGATAGGGAAACAGTATCAATGAAGTTGTAATAAATTTTTGGGAAATAAATGCAACAACTCTTCATTAACAATAAGCACCTTTTATTGACTGTCTAATCATTCAACACTCATTTCATTCAATCTCTTAAATTGCTGAACTACAGTCCAGTTTAGCATTTAAATAAAAGATAATGCAGTCTGGCTTGTACAAAAAGTGTTATATACCTGGGTGGCACAGAATTAGAGTTCTATTTAAAAAAGCCATAGACACAAAAAAAATCACTAACCTGTGATTTGAAAATTAAGTCCTATGCATTTCAAAGTAAAAATTAACACATATCCTCCATACGATGTTAAGCTTGTAAAAATGCCTACAAAAATCAGTTTGTTCAGAAGGCAGAGTGGTTGGAAAGTATTTTCTATTTCACCACTTAACAAATTACATCATCTCACAAAAACTACTAAGCAGCAAAATATTTCAGGTGAATTTTACACATTAAAAGAATCCCTGACACCATCATGTCCCAATAATTTTAGTAGGGCCAATATAGCTCAGCACAGCAAAAAAGTCTGTGTAGTACAGACTAAAATTCAGCTACATATAATTTGTTGCAAGATTTAATTCAATGCTTAGGAAATTTTAAACTAATTTTTTTTGCCATCTTCTTTGGACCTTTTTCAACTTCTCAAGCCAATAAAATTAACCAGAGCTATTTTGCTGCAAGAACACCAGTTTATATGCCAACATGAATATGCAGGCAAAATAATTTATTTTATCAAATTAGCATGTGAGTGCAAATTAAACTTCTTCTGAAAGTCCTGGACTCCCACACAGTTTAAACTTTTCAACAGTATCTAAGAAGAAATAAAACTCCATCTCAGGAAACAGTAAGAACAGCTACTGAAGTAAATCCTTCATTACACATGCAAAATGGCATTTCCTGGAAAAGCAAAAATCACGTGGTTATTTTCCTTTAAGTTTCCTTTTCCTGTAGGATGGAAAGTTATTCCAAGAGAAAACAAAATCATCACTATTACAAAATAGTGGTGTCCCCTCATGTCAGTTAGCGTTAAGCTTGTTATCAGCAAAAATCAGTATGAAAGCACAGAAAAGCAATTCAGTTTGTAGCAGACATTCTTTTATATCCATGCACCATTTTTCCCCCCGCAAAAGAAATCAAATGTGGGAAAAGATCCTTTAAAACAAGGCCATTAAAATAAAACAAAAGTAATAAATAGAGCAGGAAAACCTAAGCAAAGCCAGGCATACATGACTGAGGCAGTGAATGGGATTGTTAAAAGACATGAGGAGTTAGACCTCTAAAAATTCCACATGGCCGAGATCCTGGGTTTCTACTCTGCTTGGATCAGGGCGTCCTCAAAGCAGAAATAGGGATTTATTTTTCATTCCCCTTCCCTGCCTACTTTTTAAAGGCATCACAGATATCCAGGATGCAGTGAACATTTCATAAGGCCAATAGAACTACACATTTGCTCAAAAACTTGAGTTAATTTTATGAAAGAGACTAAAAATGAAATAGCTTACAGGCAGCACACTTCACCCTTAAATCAAAGATTTTTGCTTGGATTCCAGCTTCACATTTCTTAATACACATAACACAGCCAGATTCCCCAGTGACATTTTCCCTGCATTTGCCATAACTTCGTCAAGGAAGTCTCAGTGTCCATCCTTGTTACCAGAGTCTTACTTTAGCAAACACTGAGTCATGACACAGTTGCTTACAGGTGAAGGCAGATTTCACACTAAAGGGAGTGTTATTAAAATGAATAAGAAACTAAAACAGGTGTAATCAAAATTTGAATCTTCTGTCACTGAGGTACTTAACACTTTGAATACTAACAATTGCATAATTTACTAAATAAATGTATAAACTGTCTTGAGACATTAAATCATATAACTAATAAATATTCTAATAGAGTAAGAGAATTAATCATGGTATAAACCCAAATAGTGTAATTATATATTAATATTAACAGAATATTTATAGTTCTAAATGAGCATAAATGATACAAACTGCAAATTAAGGAGCAATTAAAGGTACTTAATAGCTCTTGAAGTTTTATGTCCCTCCAAGAGATTTTTTTGGGGGGGAGACTGAAACCAATGACATTAGTAACAAAGGAAACAGAGGCTCACCTTAAATCTAATTTACAACTCGACCCTGCTAGTAGCATTTTCCCATAATACTATGTCCAATAAGCGTAGCATTTTAGTGAGTTATTTTTCTACAAGTGAGCACAGTAAAACAAGAAAGGCTCAGGTTCTCTTATCTCCTTAACAATTGGGTGCACCTTGTGGCAAGTGAGCTCAAGGTAACAAATCCCTTGAAAAAGGAAAGAGGGGGATGTGAATGTGACATCTGTGAAGGGGACAAGCTTGATAGCCCAGAACACCAAGGTCTTTCTTTAATTCATAAGGCAATGTGGCATTAGTTCAAAAGAAGTAACAATCTCCTCCCTAGCCACACACTGTCACTTGTGATGTTCCAACATGGACACAGGTCCCTTGGCCTCTCCAAACAGGAATAACTTGCTTGTTTTCAAGACAGACAGCAAGTTCTCACTGTCATGTCTTCAGGCTAGAGCAGAATTGTGATTATTTTGTTCTACAGTGATCCTTACAAAAGGACAAAAAGTGAAAGGCCCAACTTCTATTTGGAAGACTTAAAAATGGTTTTGGGCTTTTCTTTATTTGCAGGAATTTTTCATACCTGCTAAGCCAATGCAGATGTATGTGAACCATAGTGGAGTTTCTTAACAGTCACATTCCTTAGTAAAACACAGCATCTACTCCACCCTAATCACATCTGTAATAAATGGTAAAGAACAATCTTCTACAAGCTGTTTGTGCCCTATCAAACTGACTCTCCATTTCTAAAATGGACGCTATTTTTTCAGATAACCACCTAAATGAATAAGCTGAGAAAGAGCAGAAAATAAAAAACACAGTGACCATTTCTGCAAAAGAATCCTCAAGAGCACATCCATTTATGTCCTGATTTTGTTACCCAAACTTTTTGGGTCACTGTCAATGAACATTTCTTGCAGGCCATAAGATACTCTTAGAGATCTTTACTGACAAGACTTTAAAGGCAATAGTATCTAGTTACCCAAACATAAAACCCACAATTTGTGGATGCACCATTTGGGCAAAGTCATGTTAGGAAAGGGAACATGCACAGGGTATCACCATTACTGCATGACACCCTTGATATTTTACAACTTCCACAGAACTGGTCCTTCCTTAAGCCCCAGACATGCCAGAGAACAGTCACTTAAAATATTATAACACCTGGAAAGCAGCATTTTTCCAGATTTCAACGTATCGCTAGGTAAAGAGAGTTAACAACATTTGTTCTGAACAAAGCAGCACATTCTGTTCCCCCTGCCCCCTCCCCAAAACAGAGGCAAAAATGAAGTTCCTTTTCTCATCACAGCTCCCCGGCCAAGGACACTGAAGCTTTGTGGAGTGCAAATTCCTCCACGCACATGACGCAGTTACACAACTGAGCGTGCATCCTGACCCAATGCTGAGAGATTTTACTCCACATGCACTTCTCCCATGTAGACTAGGAAGTATTGTGCTGACTTAAGACTATGTAATTTTAATGACAACAAAACCAGTAACACAGCAGAAAAAAAAAAAAAAAAAGAGAAACAGATACCGCCCAAGATTTTTTTTAAGAGATCAGTTGAGATGAGGCATTCAGGATGAACCAACACTGGACAAAAGAAATTCTAAAAATCCATTAAAGTTGTCGGACTTTCCTATCAGTGTTTTTAATGTTGACATCCAGTGTCTCTACTTTCTTTGTGAGCCGATCCAACATATCGTCCTGCTCTTCTATTTCAGTCTGCAGACCAAGAGCAAGGCTTTTCAGGCGACTCAGCCCGGAAGACATCTCATCTGTTAGGGAAGAGAGGGACCATAAGGGATCAGAGTGCTAGAGCACTTACTGTTTGAATGGACACTATCAGGATTCCTTCTTTTCCAAAACCCGGTTCAGAAAATGTTAAGATACAATTCCTTGAGTCTGAGTACTCCTCTGAAATAGAGGAAGCACTGATATGTTCATAGTTATACTGTTACTACCAGAAATGGTCACTTCCTCCTTTTTTTTAACATTACAACTGCAACTGCTTAGCACCAAATTGGATCTTTACCAAATGACATACTCTGTAATGTAGTTTTTATTTTTTTTTAATGTATCTAATTGGAAATTTGGTACATATTTTCTCTGCTCAGCACACACAGTATGCTCACTACCTCAATTATTTTTCTTTAAACTTCATGCAGAGATGATATAAACGTGCTGAAGATTTAAGCAGTTATTTATCATAGATGAAAAACTCCATTTCCAGATTTTCTAATTTGGCTTCAAGATGAATATTTCATTGCATGATTGATTGGTGTAACTGCTTCTGAGGTTAGTAAGTTTTCCACTGCTTATGAGTAGATCAAATGTGCTTCTACTAACTCTCATGACCAGCTACTTCTCTTTATTTATTCCCTTCTGATTTTTTCCCAATCTCTTCTTTCTAGGCCAGCTACACAGTGACAAATGTAAGCAAACAGGCACTTTGTCTCTATGCTACAGAACAAAGGAAGGCAAAGTCAGCTGAATAGTTTTGAGAAGTAATAAAAGAAATGCAGCAAATCCACAAATTAAATATTTAGTGCCTTTCAATTCTTCTATTTTTGGCAAAACATGTTTATTTCAAAAGCTGTGCATAGCTTTAAATTATTTGGGTCCAAACTGATGTACCATGTAGATAGTTTTGAAATGCAAATATAAGCAAATGATTTTTTTAATTACCATCAAATTTTACACATTAAACAAAAAAGTGTTGGCAGTATATCACTTAGTAATTTTATCTGGCTTAGGAATCAAAAATTCACAACTGTATGACATCAAACAGCTTCAGTTTCCTCACTCACCTAAGTTGGTATCAATTTTCTGGTGGTAGGCTCGCAGCTGTTGGTTCTTCGGGTAGGAATCCCTTTGCTCTGAAGAAACTAAATCTGCTTTGTTGAAATCATTGTCTGTTAAGAGTGCAGAGTACAGAATGTTATGTAATAAAAAAGCTCATGAGAAGAGGCTTTGAAGTTTTAGAAAGGCTGCTAAAAATTAGATTGAACACAGCTGCTAGGTAATTACACAACCAGAGTATCAGGAGCGGTCCATCACCACTGTCCATAGAGCACCTTTCAAGATGACCGCTTAAGCTACAAGTACTCTCTTTTGGGCTGCCACTTGTAGTAGGAATAGACAGGCGAGAGAGAAGAGCAAAGCCCTCCCCCGCACACACCCCGCGGCACCGAGGGCTGGGACGGTCCCCGGACCCGCAGGGAGCCGCCCCACCTGAGCCCGCCGGAGTCGCGCTGCCCTCTGCCGGACAGACCTCGGCACTACATGGAGCGCCATGGGGACCAAATCCCCAAAAGCCTTGATTGATTTCCTTACACAACCACAACTATCGATATCCTGCTGCTTTCCCACTCTTACGATGCTAAATACCGAGCATCACTTTATAGAGAAACAGTTATTTGGTACGAAAAAGCCCTCCCAGCAGTTAACAGATTGTGAGGCAGAGGAATGAGGACAAACCCCATACACCACCTTGTGAGAATCAAGGGAGGACATCAGTATGAAGGTTAGAGTCCATGTTTTAAATAACAAGGAAAATGTATCTGAAAACTATGACAAATAATGGTTAAAAGGTGAACCCATAAATGTGTAACATTTTAGCAAACCCAGGGAAATGCTGTCTGCACACTGCACATTCTCTCTCTATGCAAACATAAGCACTGGATGCTTTTAGTCTTTAGTCTTTCAGTATAACATCATCAGTATGGGTATAAAGAGCTTTATGGGAAACAACTCCCTAGAATTCAAAGCATGAAGGCTGGGATACAAATTTCCAGATATTAGACAGCAGCAGCTGGGCAGGCCAAAGGGTCTCTGCCTTCATCACTCTGCAAGTTTGCCCCACACAGAGGACAGGCATTCAGTGTAAAATAAAGTTAACAAACCTGAATTATCTAGCTTCCTTAAATTTGGATGGCTTTCCTGGTATTTTGACTCTTGTTCTTTACTAGACATCATTGCTTCTTTTAACCTAGTAAAAAAAATTAAAAAAAAAGAATGCATTGCTATTGACTTTATTGACTTCAGCTTTAAAGAAAAAAGGTAGTTAGACCATCTCAGAAGTTTACAGGAGTTTGAAAGAATCAACAGATCTTTTACATTCTGATTTTCTGATGACATTTCAGAGATGCTGTGGGAGACAAATCCCAAATAAAAAGTTTGTTACCTACCTGCTGCTACCATAATATTCAGGGGCTCCATTCTGCTCTGGTTTGTTCTCTGGAGGTTTGGCTTTGAAGTAGTTTACCAAGCCCCCCCAAACACTCTTGATGCTGTTTATATGCCTTTGACTTGTCTTCAAGTCCTGGTCCATCTTATCCACCATCTGCTCCGTGCGCTTCAGTGCCTCTCCCTGACGGACGAGCTCCTAAAAGGCATTGACAGAGAAAAGTCAATCATAAAGCCAGGATAAACGAAGACATCAAATAATTAACAGACACTCTAAAGGAAAATAACAGCATTCCTTCATCTGTGTAGGTTATTTCTGAGGGCAGCTTTTTCTCTCAGTCGTCTTCCTCCAGGGCATTTCAATCAAGAGTTGCTTGTCAGACACAGCATTAACCAGCTGTAAAATCCTCATCCCTGCGACGTGCCAGGTTCCTGACACCTACCACAAACAGCAGCCAGAAGTTTTCTGTACTGGCCTTTCGTCAGGCTGACACTTGCATCTCTGGCTGATGAAACAAACGTGTCACCAGATGGGTGATGTGGTGGAAATACACAGGTTTATGGCAGGGGACTGAGCAAGCAGGACAATTTCTAGTTGTGAATGGCACCTTCACTGGGGAGGGATTCTATTTACACCTTACTGGGATGTTTCTGATAATTGAAAAACAGAATAATCAAAGGAAATAAATCCAAACAGAATTTCTTCAAACTTCAGGAATATTTTAGTTAATTCAAACAATGCAGGATTTACGAATTTTTGTATAGAAGCACATTATTTTCTAATTCAACAGCACAAATATTTATTTCAACATAATACAAAGATTAATTCTGGCAGGAAAGTCGCCTGCAGCTACCACCAGTGCAAAACAAAGAACTTATGTTCATATTCTTGATAAACTCTGGGAAATTCTAGTTGAATATTCTTTTATTTTTTTCCTTTTCAATAAAGCAGTAAACACACAGAGGTCAAGTTTCACCATAGGCCCTGTGTCAAGCCTAAATTCTTGATTCTTCACTTGTGATTTCCTGCACAAACAAATCACGAGTCTGAAAGTTCACAGAAGTCCCACCATGAAACCTCTGAGCATAAGGACTGGCTGCAGCTTGGGGATGCTCTGGGGTTAATTTAGGCGACCGCATCACCCAAGGAACATTCCATTAGCAGGTGACACAATGGACAAGACCTTAATGAGCCCGAGCACAAAGTGCTGAAACAGGGCCTGAAGAATGAAGGAAATGATTAATCAGGGTGAACTGAAGCACATCACAAACAACCTACAGGGCAGGCCCTTCATCTAACCAAGGGAACTGCTGAAAACTTTTTAGTCAGCTAAAAATTAGTAAGACTTGTTGAAAGCAGATAAAAACACGGCAGAGTCCCAGCCACAGTATTACACAGACAGACAGGGATTTTTCCCTCAAAACCGAAACCACCACCCAGAAAAGCAGCCTGCAGTAACTCAAGGACAGCTTGGCTGGGAAACACCGAGTACCTCTATAAAGAGAAACCTTTCGGGAGGCGGTCCGGGGGTGAAAGGGAGAACAAATCCCCCTCCCGGAGGTCTGAGCGAAGGGGGAGCGCTCAGGCCCTGCGGCCGCTCCTCCCCGCGGGCCCGGGGGGAAGGCTCCGCTCCCGGCCCCAACCCACCTCGGAGGCAGCCACGCCGATGCGCTCGGACTCATAGAGGAGCGACAGCGAGCGGGTGGTGCTGTCGGCGGTGGCGGCGGAGCGGCGCAGCACCTCCTGCTGCAGGTACCGCTGCCGGTCCGCGCCGCCCGCCCCGCCGGGAGCCGCCGGCGCCACATCCTCCTCCTCGTCGTCCTCCGCGAACGGGTTGTAGCTCCTCGGGAGTGCCGACATAGCACTGCCGACCGCGGGAACGTCCGCGGGGAGCCCTCGCCCCTCACGGACCTCCCCAAGCCTCGGCCGCTCCGCTGCTTCCGCCCACGGCAGCCAGGGCCGGGCGGAAGCGCTGGGTGGAGCCACCGAGCGACCGCCTGCCCTCCCCCCCGCAGGGCGGGGTGAGCGCGCCGCAGGGCCGCGGGCGGACAGCGGCCGCGGGCGGGACCACTGCGGCGGGAGGGGAGAATATGCGGGGGGATGGCTGCGCTGGGCGCGGCCCCTCAGAGCGCGAGCGGGAGCGGGAGCGGGCGGGGCACCGGGCGGAAGTGAAGCCACACCGGGCGCCGCCATCTTTGCGGCGTGATTGGTGCGCCGTGCTCCCGCGGGAGGCGCTGGTCTCGCGGGCGGGGGCGGGGCGGGCTGGCCGGCGGCGCCCCCGCACAACATGGCGGCCGCGGCGGTGGCGGCGGCAGCGGCGGCTGCGGCCACGGCGGCCACGGCAGCGGCGGCCGGGAGCGCGGCCGCCACGGTCGGGACCGCCGCGGCTCCCTCCGCGGCCCCCACGGGGCGCGGGAGCAGCGCGGCCACCGCGCGCGGCTTCTATTTCAATACCGTGTTGTCGCTGGCGCGGTCGCTAGCGGTGCAGAACCCGGCGCCTCTGGAGAAGGTGAGGGGTGTCTGTGGGGAGCGACCGTCACCCGTGAGGGCTGCGTGTGTGCAGAGCGCGGGGGTGTCACGCGTGGAAACCGCGTGTGGCGGGGGGGCCGTCCCGCGGGAGGGGTGGCCCGTGTGTGCAGGACGAGAGCGGTGGAAGGGTCGGCGCCGTGTGTGGCCCCTTCTGTGCCCGGTCTGTGCCATGTGTGGGGTGTCCGGCCGCCCCTTGACCCTGTCACTCGTGGGGACCCGTGGGAAGCGGGTCAGGGGCGGCGAGAGTGCCCGCGGGCCGGGGATGCCCTGAGGGACGCGGCTGTGCCCGGCCGGGCTGTCTGTGGGCTCTGAGGGGCTCTGCCGCTCCGGCTTCGTCCGTCTGTGCCTGGGGCGGCTGTGCCTCACGGATGCTCGTGTGGGCCAGCCTGACCCAAAAATTCAGCTCAGCGGCGCACCGTCGTGTCCCCCAGGTCTGTGGAATATGGTCTCGTTCGCGTAATTAGTCTCAACCTAATTAGGGCTGGTTGCTTTCCTCTACGTATCTGGTGAAATCCAGGCGACTAAACCGGTGTAAAATGTGGGTGAGACAAACCTCTGCTGAAGGGAAAACCCACGGGGGATCTGTGTCTAGGCAGTGCCCCCGAGGGGCTGCCCTGCTGCCTGGGACAGGGATGGACAACCTGGTGTGCTGGCACTGGGCACGAAGTGATAGAACCTCCCAATTGCATCAGGCAATAATCGTGACTAAATAGCTGAAAAGCACTGCTCTATACTGATGAAAACTACTGTGCTCATTGTGGGCCAGCTGTTGCAGCCTTCTTATCTTAATAGTCTGTACCGTTGGTGTGACAGCCAACAGTGAATAATTTTTCTAAGTCCTGCCGTTGGTTCACAAATATCCAGGGATTTTATTTTTTTTCTAGTTAGACAGAATACAGCAGGAGTTCAATACTAGCAGCTCATATCTAGCTAAAGTTGCTCACTCATGTTATTGCAAATGTAACCTGACGTGGAACACACATATCAGCAGTCATTTTCCAAAGTTCATTTTTCCTCTACTGTATTTTATGTTGAGCAAGAGGATTATCTGTGTTGTGTTACAGGTCTTGTAATTAGGAGGTTTGACAGTTGAAGGACCAGAATCTTGAATTCTGCTAAGCATCCAGTCAATTCTTCTAATCCTGTACAGGAGCTTTTCTTGCTTTAGAAATTTCAAGGTGGGGTGTTCAGGGAGTTATCTAAATAGGAAGTGAATTGACATTCAAACATGGATGAGTCAAACATAGTCATTTATTATGAAGGCTCTTTTAAGATAGTATTTATTAATATCAAGGGAATATATAAAAAGACAACATGCTTATTGCATTTTCCATTTAATAACAGTTTTATAGAAGAACAAAGTATTTGCAAGGTTTGAAGTGTTCTTTAAGTGTGTGTTTGTTAAGTGTGGAGTGAAGTAATAAGTAAGTAATGAGAAAATAATAGTTCTGAAAACTTAATCTTATGTTGAAAGGATTTGAACAAAAATCATACGTAGGTTGATAATAGTTAATTGTTCAGTGCTGGATATGTGAAAGGCATTGGTGCAGCTGTAATCGAAGCTCCATCCTCCTATGTTTTGTAAATATAATAAAAGATATAAATATATAAATACAAAATGTATATAAATAATATAATATAATATATAAAATGTAAATATAATAAAAGTGCCTGCTGCACACTTCCTGTACATCTAAAATGCCCAGTGATGTAGTGGAAGGAAGGCTTTGTTGTACTTCAGCACTTTGATCAAGTGTTGAAGAAAACCTTTAAATCGACCTATGCTGTAGTAAAAATATCTGACATCCACTTGAGATTCTTCTGTCTTTTTCTGCTTCCTGCCATTCATTGCTCTTTGCTAGCCCTTGGATGCTCTCATTAAGATTGACAACTGAAGGAGGGTAATGTGGCCAAATGTCTTCCAGAAGATGGAGAGACCACTGTGCACTTTAAACAAGCTTCAATTTGTTGTGACACTTTCTGCCTTGTTCTACTGTTCTTTCCCTCTGCTGTTTTTCAGGTACAAAAGCTGCTCTGTATGTGTCCAGTGGATTTCCATGGGCTCTTCCAGTTGGATGAACGTCGCAGGGATGCTGTGATCGCTTTAGGAATCTTCCTAATTGAATCTGACCTTCAGGTATTTTTCCCACTTAGGCTACCTATTTATCTTCAAAGATCTTGGATTAATTCAAGTTTAGTTTTTCAACGAATGAAAAATTGGTTTTTGTTCTTAATAAAAATCGATAAAAAGATCAGGGCTAAGGGGTGGATGCAGGCAGGAGAGCACAGGAGAGCAAGGAAATACTGATAAGTGTGATAGGCAGTAGCCATGGCACTGTCACAGCCAAACTTCTGCTATGTTTTCTGGTCATCATGGCTTAAGCAGAGGAAGGAAAGAGTATTCAGGAGGATTTACTCAAACCAGATGTGTCATTGCATGTCCTCCCCCACATGCTCTTGACGGACAGGGATGCTCCAGTGCACTCCCGAAGGCCAGGTTTGCCACAGGCCCTTTCATGCCAGGATAAACAGACAGACAGGGCACACAGGGCTGCATTGTACATGAGCATCCCTTCTGCATCTGCTAGCAGGGTCAGGACAAGCTGGTTCTCTTCCCTTTGACTGCTGGGCCTGCTGTGCAGAGGAAGGGAAGGATGGACAGAGTGCCAGGTCCAGTGCTGTTAGACCTCACTTTAAATTCCTTCATATTGCGAAGGTTTGCATCAGGCCTGAATTGCTTCCTGTTTAGGATCCGTGTGCTATGGTACAGCTTTCATGGTTATTAGGGACCTTGTTCTTTTTCTTTTCATGTTTGTCTGGGGTTTTTTTGTAAGGCAGTATGCTGTGCTTTGATTTGCAGGTGAAGGGAGCAGAAGTGTTACAGAGATGTGTTAAGTGACTTGCGTAAGGCCGTGGGATGGATCACATGTCCCGAATTGGCACTGGCACTCTGAATTTCTAACTGTCTTAAAATTATTTTGGGAGCTTGCTGTCAATTAATGAATTGTTTGGGGTTAGGTACTGTTCGGGAACTATTTTCTCCAACTTTTACAGAGAATGAACTGTTGCCTGGAGTGAAAGGCTTGGATTTAAGGCACTGATTTGGGTTACTTTAATTTGCTTATTTTGAAATCAGTTTTGCAATAGTCAAGAAGCCTGTGGAGTAATCATTAGAAGAAAGTTCTGTATGTGATAGTATCTCTAAAATATCTTGAGATTGTATGGTTCATCTTTTCGTCTCCATTTTAAATGGAATATTTTCTTCTTTAGCACAAAGATAATGTGGTTCCTTACCTTCTTCGGCTCCTGAAGGGTCTTCCCAAAGTCCAGTGGATAGAAGAAAGCAATGCACGGAAAAGCAAAGGTGATGTTTGGATTTTTTGATCTTTCTCATCGAATGCCAGCCAGGAAGTAGAAATGGCAAAGGTTGTTGAGGACATGGTTCAAGGGGAGAAGTCCTGCTAGGTTCTTACTTAGCTCCTGGCTTGACAGCCTTTAATATTGATTTTTTAATATTGATTTTTTTAAGAAGCCAAAGGAAATTGAATATATCCCTGTTTGCCTGCTTGACTGCTTTTTGATGAATTGCACTTCCCAAATCATTCTATGTTCAATATATTTTGTTACTAAACTGGAGAAGATTGTGTAGTAGTTAGAGCAGGAGAGTGGAACATGAGATTTAGATGTTCTACTTTTAGCTTTGATGCTTAATTGGTGTTTAAACCACTTCATTTTTGTGCTCCCTTTATTTTTCTTAAAATTAATATAAGAATACTTTTGTATAGTATTATATGATTAAGGTTTATTTCCAAGTAATTGAAAGCCTGGGAAAATTTTTAATTATTCTGATTTTTCTTTTAACATTTATGCTGAAATTATGACAGAGTGCTTCTAAATTTTGTATGTAATACTATTTTTGTCTACAGTCTGTCTCAGAACTTCATGACACGGGAGTCATTTACATCTTCTTTCTTTATTATAGTTTGCTCTTTCTATGTTGTTTCTCTCTAGCAAGGCTCAAGTGGCTGATTTTCTCTCCATTACTTTGCAGGTTTGCTTCCAGTGGCAGAAAACTTCAGCTTCTGCTTAGTGACGTTGTTATCTGATGTGGCTTACAGGGATGCGTCTCTCAGAGAGCAGGTAGTGTTGTAGAGCTGTTGTATTACCCACTTGTCCAATCCTGCAGTCCTGGCAAATGTCTGGAAAAGAGCACAGCTGCTCCCTGTCAGCAAGGGGCTGATTGCTTTAGCATGTGCTCTGATGCATTAATTTGCTTGTGCTAATAGTCAAGTATCTAGAGGATATTCATAGGTCTGCAGTTCCTTTTGGGTGTCGGTCAGTGAGCCCAGAGTTTTAGAATTCCAGTTTTGAGACTGAGGTTGGGAGTGCTGCAGTCTCATTGTGTACTTGCAGCTCGCTGCAGACTTTACCAGAGAAGCTCTTTAACCTGAGGGAGGGCAATGTAATCTCTTAGTCACACAGCATTAAGAAATCTTTACAGAGGTGCTTACATTAACATTTACAAGTTCCATTTGTTATAATGATCTGGTGTAAGATAATGATATCTCTTTACCAAAAGATATTTTTGTATGTCTGTCTTGATGACTTCAGATTTTGGATGCAATTCTACAAGTAATGCAGTTCCTGTTGGGAATGTGCCAGACACCGCAAATGCATGATAAAGGTAGTGATAAAATTGTTACTGTATTTGTAACTCCTGTCCTCTGAAGTTCTCTTGTGTTTGTTTGCTGGTTATCAGGATCAATCCTGAAAAGTGAGTTTTGTCTTTCAGCTTCACTTAGCACTTGTCTATTCTGTTTGTTGCTGACTGGTAGATATGGAAGCAGAAGTATAGTAATTTGTGATACGTTCATGGTTTTTCCTCTGCTTGTACAAATCAGTCGTTGTAAAGCACTTTAGGCTGAAACAGTTTAGTGAAGTGGCAGCAAAACCATGAAGAGGAAGTTCTGAGTTACTGTTAATGTGCTGTTACATATGTTTCTGTTTTCCAGAATATTTATGCAAGTATGCAGTGCCCTGCCTGATAGGAATTTCTCGAGCTTTTGGTCGCTACAGCAATTCAGAGGAGGCTCTCCTTTCAAAGCTTTTTCCTAAAATTCCTCCTCATTCCCTGAGAGTTCCAGAAGAGCTTGAAGGAATTCGCCGGCGATCCTTTAATGATTTCAGATCAATTCTTCCCAGTTCCCTGCTCACTGTTTGCCAGGAAGGCACACTGAAGAGAAAGACTAGCAGTGTATCCAGCATCACACAGGTTTGTATGACTGGCTCTGTATTGGAGTCAGCGCTGAGATGTTTTCTTGGTCTCACTGGAGTTAAGACTTAAGCCTGGATATGGCAAGAGTCTCTTAACATGTTTTTTGACGAAAACCAAAGATCTTTATTTTGGTTCCACAACTGAGTTTCAAAATAGTTCTGTAGTTTCTGAATTACAGAACAATCAGTGACAGTTAAAGTAGCAACTGTGCTAGTAAGTCTTCACATGGAGCATTTGGCAAATCCCCTTCCTTGTGTTATTATCATTAAAAAGCATTGTAACGTACATCTGCAAATTTTGGAACCTGGCACTTAATGGCTAAAGTTTTCAGAAGAGGATACAGGAGCTCTCATTGGTTTCACCAGGAGCTGTGGATGTTCATTGTCTTGGGGGAAGAATGGGTTCAAATGCTGGGTTTGAAACTGCAGATTGTTATTAGCATAATTTCATACAATAGAGGAGTCATCATTCTGATCTCTTCCCTTTAGTCAAAAGCACTGAACTGACATTTTTTAACTTCCCATTTTTGGCTGGAATTGAGCTGTTAGACCCAGCAATATGTAGTTCCTGTTAGTTTTGCTTGAAGCTGCATTTCATTTTAAAGTGTACAAACTATTCCCTGACAGATTTTTCAATGTTTTATAAATATTTTTTTAAAATATGGCTTTTGTGCAATGTTTCAGGTTAGTCCTGAACGTGGGATTCCTGCTCCCAGCTCTCCTGGAGGATCTGCAATTCATTACTTTGAAGGTAGATTACCTTGCAGAGGAACAGTCTGTGATTTGGGGATTTTGTTGCTATTTAAAGAAAATGGGAAACAAAAAGCTTTTGATCCCTTTCTGTGCCTTCTAGGATTCTTACAGGAATTCAGTGGCACATGCCTGCTAGGATTTTGAAAAAAATTGTAGTCTAAAGACAGTAGGAAGTAATTATTAACACTAATGATTTCCAGGCTTAGTTGTTTCTGGCAGGCTTTGAGAGATGTGATTCCCTTCCTGCTAGGCAGTGCCTAGCACTGGAGAGCTTAATTCAACCAGGCCAAAAATATTTCGGGAGATTAGGCTGAATAACTTTGAGGAATAAGTCTTACTACTGTGCTTCAGTAGACAGCTACATTGTTGGTTGAGGGTCTGGAATTTTGAGGCTCGTGGCATATTGTATAAATCCAAAACAACTGCTCTGTTTGGAGTAAGTGCAGTGTGGGTCATTGTGTAAGACCCAGTGATTTGCTGAAGCAAGAAATACTAAAGGAGATGCTGGAGTGTTCACTAATGTGCATTAGTTACTGTAATCATAGAAGGCCAGAACCTGAGAGTTTCATCAATTAACGTACAACCACTTAACCACTGAGCTGTGGTAGAGCTCTAGCTGTGAGTTCTAAGTCAAAGCAGGGCTTAAAAATAAACTCTCCTTCATGAATCATGTGGAGGACTGGCTCGGCATCTGAGCTGTTTTGGTGTCTGGTTTGTCTGGTCCTTTGAGATTTTTAACATTTTGGGCTTTGCTTCTGGGCCATTCTCCTCTCTTGAGCCCTGGCTTAAATTAATTTCTTCCACATTGCTTTTCTTTTTCCTTCACACTGCTATTTCTAGAGGCATCTCTTCCTGAGTCATAATGGGATTGCTGTGTGATTCTTAAACTGTCAAGTAGGAAGAGACCCGTTTATCTTCTGTCTACCCTGTTAAACCAGTGTATTCTTCCTTGATGTTGTGGTCTTCATGGTTTGAATTAAAAAAATAAAAACTAAGGCTGTATGTTAGATGCTATTGTAGTAGAAGAGAAATAATCTTAATTCTGTAGGTGAATAGTGGACAACTTGGTAAAGTTTTTGGAATCATTTTAGTTGTCTGTCTGGTAGAGTTATGATTATTCTAATTAGGATTTTATTTTCAGTACTAAATTCTACCAGGTATTTCAGCTATAGGCAGCCCTTGTATTACTTCTGTTGTTATAATTTGTGATAGTCTAGATTTCTGAAGAGGATGTGTATTGACCTTGGTTTTATTCTGGCCAAGGCTAAGAACTGAGGACAGTTTTTTTTTTGTTGTCAATAAATAGTCTTGCTTGAAAGCCTGTTAATCACAAGAACATTACTCTAGCACAGCCAGCTGACCACTTCAGAAAGGCATGAGATGTAATTTCTCAAGAGGAAACAGAGCCAAGGGCAGTTTGCTGAGCAAGTTGTTTGCTTAATAGAGTACTTGAATCTGAAAAATAATTTGATTCTCTTTGCTTTCAAGTTGCAGTGGTGAATTGGTGCCTATTCTAAGATGAACATGGTGCCATGTGCTCATTTCATCTAATATAGGGGAAAACGTTGGAAGATAGTTTTGACTTAACCTGTTCTTTGCAGCTCTGTGCTTCTGATCTAATGGGCATTTACAAATGTTTTCAGGTAGATGCACATCAGTAGTGTGGAAAGATTTGTCAGAAGTGTCTCTGATATGGACATAAGTCATTGTAATGAATTCTTCTGTTGTGATGGTAGACTTCTAATGGCAATTGTATTATGGTTTTCTGTCTTGGTTTACCTGTAGATGAGCTGAAATGCACCTCTGAATAGCTGGCAAGTTAAAGACTATGTTAGAAATAACTCTTTATGTTACCGTGAAAGAAAGTTAATATCTTTTCTCTCCTCAAACTTGTATTTCCATTATTTTTTTCTGATCAGGTTCATATCTTCCTGATGGGAGTGCAGTGGATCCTGATTATTACTTCTCCACCATCAGCTCCAGCTTTTCAGTTTCTCCTCTCTTCAATGGTATTAACAATAAAGAGTTCAACATCCCTCTGGAAATGCTCCAACAGCTGTTGAACATGGTACGTGATGGCTCCTTATGAAGGCTGCAGTGACATTCTGTTCTAGATATTTCTGCTAGAAATAGATGCAGTTCAAGTTTAAGCTCTTAGAATTTCAAGTAAAACGACAGCCTTTGTCTCTCAAGCTTTGTGTAATGTTATTTTTATGGCATTTCGTGTCACACTTCAATAGCGTTCCTAAAACGCTCTCATATAAACCATGCAGAATTTGGAAAATCAAATGAGCTTCTTTCAACTGCTTCCTGCTTGAGTCTTGAAGACCACTTGTTCTGGTGTAACCTGCATACTGCTAGTTGCTGAAATAGAAGATTGGGTTTTGCTGGGAGAGTGAGACTTTTCCTGAATGCTTTGGTTGCTGGGAATTCACACAAGTGTCAGAGGCTGCAGGCCCTGTCTGCTTCTGGCACCAGCTATTTTGGAACTGTAGATGTTCTTGTTGCTCAGATGTTCTTCTTGCAGCCTTAATTTCATCTGACACTTTGTGGTGAAGTGACTTCTGTTTTCTGTGCAGAAGTAAAATTGTATTAAATTATATTCTCCTTCTATCTAGAGTCACCAACAGGAAACATCCTATTTTAGTTTGGTTTTCTTTTCCCTCCATAGGTAAAGCAGATAGTTGAGGACTCCCTTCTGAAGACCTTAGATGCAGTTATAGCTGAAGTTACAGAGGTGTGTTTTTACCTTCCTCCTTTAATGACTGTAATACTTGATTTTTTGCCTTATTACTTGCAAATCTAGTATTTTACCTGTGTAAGGTATGCCTTCTCTTTGCAAAATGATACTAATTTCCTTTTTGAGCAGTTCTTTCAGTGGTTTAAATCTAGCCTTGGAATGTGTAAAAATGGTGAAGGGGGGATGATACTTTTCACTAACATAGGAGGAAATAGTTATTTTCGTACGTTAGCTCTGTTGTCCTAACAAATTACAGCATTGGTTGCCCAAAACTGGTTTACTGTAGACTAAAATCTTTCTTGCATGTTGCGGTAACATTGTCTTCTTCTCACATCTATGAAATACATTGGTTGTTTTCTCTTTGTGGCTTGGAAATCACTGCTGCTCTTTTAGGTGCCATTACTGTGAGTTTATCAGTGTTGCAGCTCGTGGACTTTTGCTTCCAGAGTTGGTTCTGTAGGTCTGTGAGTCCTCATTTCAGAACAAGGGCTTGTTTCTTGTTCTCCCCTCCCCTGGGTGCAGCTCTGTCACAGCCTCCACCGAATTTTATGGAGTTTGCCTCATTTCCTCAGGGCATAAAGCTGTGGTGAAAGGGGCGTGTGCTGAAATGTGTGCAGAAATGACTCTGCTCTGCTCTCCAGCCTCCCTTCAAGCACTGCCCTATTCAAAATGTAGGCCTGAGTGGAGACAATTTCAGCCTTTCTTCTTGCTATCTCAGTAATGTGAGAGCTTCCAATCCCCTGCCTTTATTTTTCTTTTTAGTTTTTAGCCACACTGTTGGAGAGAGCAGACATGTGCTCTTCAAATCAGTGACTGAATCCTGTTTAATACCTTGAATGGCTATACTTTTTCTTTTGTTAAAAGAAGAGGGGGAAAAGCTGTGAGGTTACTTCTACCTGTTTTATGTGCTTGTTTGCACTGTGGAGGGGGAGCGAGATTTATTTATTGATATAATGAAAATACTTCCTTTTGAATCTAGAAGATTGCTTCTTTTCTCTTTCAGGCAGGGACTGGCACAGATCTCTATTACAAAACATTCAGTGACCCTCTTTATGTTGCTCAGTTTAAAATGTTGAGAGACACACTATACTATATGAAAGGTATGGTATTTATCTTTTCTTTTTTATATATCCTTCATTATGTTTACGATCCCAAGCATCATCTGCTTTGTATTGAGTGCTTGAACATCGGGGTTTGCATTTTCTGGGAACTCTATAAATGGTATTAAGTTTATATTTTGAAATATTTCCATGTAAAAAAGGTGTTGTGAAAGTAGAAAAATTATTTTGAGCACCATTAAAAGGATTAATAGATGGCATTTGAATTATCTGTTCACTGGTGGATTTTGCTGTGAAATCTATCTTTTAGACAGGACATAAACTTGATTAAATAATTTCATTTATAATGTAGCAATGAATTTTATATATGCTGTTATTCTTATACACTGACTTCCATCCTTCCAGTATAATGTTGTTTCCTTTTCTTTCTTTAGACCTTCCCAACTCATTTGTGAAGGAAATCCATGATTTTGTGCTGGAGCAATTCAACAGCAGCCAGTCAGAACTTCAGAAAATCCTCCACGACGTGGATCGACTGCACCACGAACTGAGCCCTTTAAAACTGCGCTGTCAGGCCAATGCTGCCTGTGTGGATCTCATGGTGTGGGCTGTGAAAGATGAGCAAAGTAAAAAATGCTCTTTGGTCCCTGCAGTGTCTGTCTGTTGTGTTCTAGATGTAGAAATGCTTACAGAGTAGATGCTGCTCAGAGGAATATTAAAGTTCAGTGGAATACTTTCAGCTTTTAGAATACAAGAGTAAAACTTCCATCAAAAGGTTGTCAGATTGGTTGGCTGGGTAGTTAGACATCTCTATAGAAATGGAAGCAGAAACTTTCTATTATTTAACTCCAGGGGATGCTATAAATGCTGAATTACATGCAGTTATTTATTTTCTACTTTCTGTTTTATTTATTGCTCTTAATGTCTTGAATATTTCTCAGTGATTCTTTTAAAGAAAATATTTTTCTTAATTGCTAGCTGGAATGGGAAACTTTCTCACTTTATTTTCTTTCTTGTATAAATCTTGCATCCTCTGAATATGTGAAGGACTTTTTCCTTGGGTTGTTGCAGTACTTGATTTCTGTTCAGTGTGAAGTACACTCAAAATCAGCTTTAAGTACTGTCATTCTTTCAGTCATGGTGTTTGACAGAGCTGTTTGGTGCAGATGCTAAATTTGCAAAACTGTTCTTGCAGAATTAGCACTGAATCTTTTTGAGGAATTGTAGTATGAGAAGCGTGAAGCTTATGAATTCTCTGTTTTAGTAATTCCAATATGCATTGGTTTGTGTGTGGCCTAATAACAAATCTAAGATAAATTTTTCTGTTGGATTTTTCATTTAAGGTGCAGAAAACCTGTGCATCAAGTTATCAGAGAAGCTGCAGTCAAAAACGTCAAGCAAAGTCATAATTGCTCACTTGCCACTGCTGATTTGCTGTTTGCAGGTCTGTCTTAACAGTATTTGTCATTAATCACTGTAATTACTCACTGTATTAGTGAGTGAGAGTTTGGAGAGTTTTACAGGTTGCTAGGACACTTCATCTACTATTTAAATTACTTTCCACCACTGTGTTCTACATTTGGATTAGAGGTCTGGTGTTAAAACTAGGAACTTTTAGAATTTTCTTAGCTCAACTACTTTTTGAAGAATAATATTCTTGAGGTTTTTTTAATCAGTATTTAATTTCTGAAATATTTAGCTTCTTAGTCCATGACACAAATAGTAAAATACTGGGAGTGGCAGGTCACTGAGGTTTTAGACTAAGCCTTGGTTATTCTAATTTTTATGTCTTCTTATTGGGCACTTATCTGTAGTCTTAAAAATGAGGTGTTTTCCACCACATAATAAGTAATAAGTTATCAGGTTCCTCTCTATGTTGGAACTTGTCCAGTTTACTTTATTTTTGGAGAGAGCAGTTCGTTTCATGTAACTCCTGTGAAAACACCGAGGAAGAGAGCAGCAAAGCTTGACACACTCTAGAATAACCTAAAAGAGTTAAAGGCTTAACATGTCTAAATCTTCTAAAAATTGAATCTCTCAGAGCTATGTAGGGTTTGTTTTGTTTTCTGGTTGTTTGTTTTGAGCTGAGGTTGCAAGTTTAAATTGAAGTAAAAATTGTGCTGTTTTATTCTAAAGCTATGTTTTGTTGCTTTGGGGTTTTTTTTTTCCCTTTTAGGGTCTAGGTCGTTTGTGTGAGAGGTTCCCTGTTGTGGTTCATTCTGTCAATCCGTCACTGAGAGACTTTCTTGTAATACCTTCCCCAGTGCTTGTGAAACTTTACAAATATCACAGCCAGTATCACACAGGTAAAGGAAAAAAGGCCATGCTCCAAAGTGATTGATTTCCAACTTGTGTAGCTTTTTCATAATTTTGGTATTTTGTGGTGATACAGCTGTAGGTGGAAATGGAGATGGAATTGTGTAGTTTTGTTTTTTGGAGGTGGAGGGGAGGAAAGCAAACGAAATTTTGGAAGAAGTGTGTGCAAGGGTAAGCAGTAGAACTGCTGTGTGTCTTCTGCTGATCACTTCTGCCCTGAGTGAGACTCTGCAGCCAGAGCAAAAGCATAATTATCCTCATAGTGGGGGAAAGAAATCACATACCCAGTTGGAACCTCCCTTGTTTCAAGCTGTGGCTGTTGTGTCTCAATTCTCCTACAAAGGCTGCTTCTGTCTGCCCTGTAGCCTACTTTGCACTTTGGGAGGCAGCCACTGGTTCTGTCCAAAGCTTCCCCTTCTCCTGAGGGAACAATGTCATGTTCCTCAGACTCCCCATACACATCCTGTGCTCCAGCCACATGACTGACTGGGCATTTGGCAGGTTTTTGTTGTTGTTTTTAAATTTTGATATCAAGTTACGATTTCCAGAAGAAAAATGTCCAATTTTAATCACTTGCTGATGCAAAAGCAATATTGTAATGCTAAAGCAGAACCATGAAGTAGTAATGACTAAATATATGGAACAATTATTTAGGAATAATTAAGTGCAATAATACCTCGTATGGCTCCTCAAATGGTGTTGATTTCTGTACTCCTATGTTCTTAGTAGGTGGGAATGACATCAAAATTAGTGTAACCAACGAGCATTCGGAGTCCACTCTAAATGTGATGCCTGGCAAGAAAGGTCAGCCATCCATGTATGAGCAGCTGCGTGACATTGCCATAGAGAACATCTGCCGGTAAGAGGAGATTGGCACCATGCTGAACATGTGCTATTTCCCTGCACCATGCTGAACATGTGCTATTTCCCTGCACCATGCTGAACATGTGCTATTTCCTTGGCAGAAAAGAGCTGTGCCCATTTAGAAGGTTCTGCTCTGTGCTGCCAAAACGTCTTTGTGCCTTGTTTGGTCGTGACTTCATTTTCCTTCAGCATTCTCTTGGTTCTGTTTATGTCCTAACTGTAAAATAATAATTCAGTCTCACTGTTTTGCTTCCCACAGGTGCTAGTCACCATTTTGATATTCAGTAGGTTTCTTTGTTTTCAGCATAAATTATTACTTTGAGTGAGCCTCCTGTAACAGAAGGATTGTCACACTTGTGTGGGCAGTGTAGTGATTATTCTTCCCTTTCAGACAGCTACAGAGAGCTGGAGTGAAGACAAGTAGTTGGTGACTAGAAACAAGGGATTAAAGTTTCAAAGTAGTGGAGTCTGAATTTACCTTATTGCATATTCCCGTCTTTATTGTTTCTGGAGAAAGCAGAATTAGAAACTGCGCTTATTTTCTAAAATGTATTTGCAGTGTTCTTTGGCAATCAGTTCTTACTCTTCAGTATAAACCTTGCCTCCCTTATATATAAATAGCATGCATTTACAGTAGTAAACAGTGATATCTTTTATGGATGTATTATTTTTTTTTCTGTTCATTGTTACTCCAGGTGCTTGAAAGCTGGCTTGACTATAGATTCGGTGATTGTTGAGGCCTTTCTTGCCAGTTTATCCAACCGTCTGTACATCTCTCAGGAGAGTGATAAGTAAGTTGTCTGTCAGTCATCAAACCAATATTTCCTTCACTCAGTGAATCTGAGGCTTATTTTAAAATACAACTACTGGTAGCATTTTTTTAGAATTAAGTGTCTCTGAGATTAATGAGCTTGCATGTAGGGTCAAGATCTTCCCATGCCAAGTCTCTGCAGAGCTGATCCCTGGTTTTCATACTGAGAGGTCTGGATTCAGTTTTATCTGATTGAATCAACAAATCTTTGGTGCCTATTAGCCAATTTTGAGTCCTCAGCTGAGTGATGCTCTCTCTTCAAGCTTCAGTTGTCCTTTTTGGCTAGACATACCTCGTCATTTGTGTTTGACTTCTCTACTTTTAAGAGACTCACCAGCCAAGAAGTCTCATGGGGGAGGTTCTGTAGTAGCTGATCCGACTGTCAAGTCTTAGTGTTTTGCCCATCATTTTTGCCTCTTTTCACTGTTGTTTTTAGAACAGTTTATTCATGGATTAGTGTGGATTTCTTCAATAGTGAGTTCGGGAGAGGTTGTTATTTTTTATTTTGAAAATCACCTTGTGCAAGTATATCTTCTAATGTTGGGGCTATATAGACTGGTATTATTAAAGCTGTTAGTGATGTTTAACTTTGCTATAGGAACTGTTACTTATATGAAATATACCTATGCTTAGAGGTCTTGATAACTGTTGAACAGTTACATTTATCGAATTGGGGTTTTTGTTTGTTTTTGTAACAGGGAAGCTCATTTGATTCCTGACCACACAATTCGTGCTCTAGGGCACATTGCAGTGTCACTGAGGGACACCCCAAAAATGATGGAACCCATCCTGCAGATCTTGCAGCAGAAGTTTTGCCAGCCACCTTCTCATCTTGATGTACTCATCATTGATCAGCTCGGCTGCTTGGTCATCACTGGGAATGTAAGGAAAGAATTGGCCAAGAGAGTGCCAGTTCATGATCCCTTTCCTTTACTTAAATGGAAATGTCTTTTAGAAACTGCTTTTAAGGTTTTTCTCTTCTTCACCACAGGTAGACACTTGTACAATCTTTGTGATATCAGAAAACAAAAGCTATAATAGTGTGTGAAGTGCTGTCCCTGTAAAGAAGATGAATCCCCACAGAAAATAAGAGCCTTTAAAAAAAATACTATAAAACCCACCAAACTCAATGTTTTCAAAAGTTACTAAGTTTTTAAATTTGCCCTGTCCCAAATAAGTGGAGAGTATCTTTTTCTCATATCAGTAATTAATTTTCAAAGTCTTTTAGGTCCATAAATTTAAAAGTATGGAAGATTGTCTTCTTCAGTCATACAAAGATTAACTGACCTTTTCCAAATGCTTTTAGACAAACAATTAATTGCCAGAACTCAGAAGCCTAAAAAAATGGTTTCCATCAGGAAGGAAAGAACTAAAAAATTTTGTAAAATCTGATCAATTAAAACCATTCATGAAAGCACTTGTACTGTTGGCTTTATGAAAACTAAACCTATTGCTAAGGCTGTGGCTGCACAGCCATCTGAAAAACTTGGTAACACTTGGAGTATTTTACAGGGCTGTTCTTCAGAGAGATTGTATTAAATAAGCTCTGCTTAGGGATTTGGTTTTGTTTTTTTACAGCAATACATTTACCAGGAGGTGTGGAATCTATTTCAGCAGATCAGTGTTAAAGCAAGCTCAGTTGTTTACTCTGCCACAAAAGACTATAAGGACCATGGATACAGGTAACACGTAGCTGTGTCCCTTAAATGTATCAAAACTGTATTAGGGATTAAATGCAAACCATTAACAATTTAATTCTTTGTGTGTAAGTTGTGCATTGTTGTGGCCATGACAAGTAAAGATTATCACTGACTGTTGGTAGCTGGGGTAGGCTGGATATCTTTCAGTGCAACATGGAAATAGCTGGAGGACTGTTCCTGTCAGTACATTTTAACAATGCAATCTCAGCTTTAAAAACTGACACAAGTTCTGATTCTTCTGCTCAAGAGCTTTCCCAAAACAGAAACACTGCCCTTAGCTGCTTTTTGTCTGCCACAGGAAAGTACTTTCCTTGTGGCCATGACAGCACCATAAATGGAACATCCTCCAAAGGCACAACTTAAAAATAGTTTGTCACTTAAATACCAATTGCATTTCAATTGTCAGTAAAGTGATGTGCTGTTCATATAAACAGCAACAAAACAAAAAAAAAACCACAAAAAAACCCAAAAACAAAAAACAAACAAACAAACAAAAAGTAAAAAAAGAAAAAAAAAAAACCAAACTAAAAAAACAACCATTCAAAAAAATCCAAAACCGGGTGAAAATATGTCAGTAGCCTTATTACATGAGTGCTGTAATGAGTAATTACATGAAGAAAGCACTGAAAATACAAAACCTGAGGAATTGTTTGTTCATAACTGTTCTTTCTCCTCAGGCACTGCTCCTTAGCAGTTATTAATGCCCTGGCCAACATTGCTGCCAACATCCAGGAGGAGCATATTGTGGATGAACTGCTGATGAACTTGCTGGAGCTGTTTGTTCAGCTTGGGCTGGAAGGAAAGAGAGCTAGCGAGAGAGCAAGTGAAAAAGGCCCAGCACTGAAGGTCAGACATGCACTAGTTTTTAATTGTGTGCAGCTGTGCTTTGTGTGGGTGGCACTGCTGAACACACCCTTACACACACAGGGAAAACCCACGCCATGCTGAGCCTCAGAGTGTGTTCTGGTCACGGGGTGTGAGTGCAGGTCTAGGATGCCTTCAGACACCTGACTGATCCACGTGGAGTGTCCCAGATAAAGCAGGGCATAGCTGCAGTTCAGCTGAGACTGCCAGAACTGGAGTGTCAGAGGCAGAGCTGCAAAGGGAAACAGGGAATGCTCTGGAATCAGTATGGGAGACAAACTGCTGCACTGACGTAAAGCTGTGCAGTTCTGCAAATGGAGAAATGACAGATTTCAGATGGACCGAGCTAGGAGGCAGTGTTTCTTTACTGTGAGGATACTGGGGACAATTCTCACTAGAACACTACTCAGTGCAGAGTAAAAGTTGTGAAAGGTATTCTGAAGACTGGGTTACTTCATTTTCAAGAAGAAATAAAGAGGGTAAAACAGTGTACATGTTGTGTTCCCCAAACAAAAGCAATTTTTTCTTTGATAGTTTGACTATGTTTCTGCTTCTCAGCACACTGAAATTTGCTTGATAACCATTAAAATGTTCAGTGATTTATTTGTTCTATTTTCAATCATTCAAAAGTGATTTCTGTGAGAAGAAAAAATACCTTATTTTTCTTTTGCTGTTGCTGGTAGTTGATGTGAATGTCCCCCGAGTATGCCCAGGAATGGAAGTCATTCCATCTTCTTCACCCTCAGTGCCATGTATTATCATAAGGAGGCTGATATTTCATTTTTTGTGACAAAAATGCTAATAGAAAAATGGCTTTCCTGTAGTTCTGTGTGTTGGTGCCACGTGCCTAGTTCTGGCTGTTGCAGTTAGTTTGCATCTCTGCTCTGACTCTGAAGCAGTGAGTCACATGCAGTGATTTATCCTGAAGCTAACAAAAAACCCATGGTGACTTTCTCCACTTGTCCCTGCCCCTTAGAGTACCTTGAGTGCTGTTATTTTATTCCCTTCAAAAATATATTAAGACCCATCTTTTGTTTTGCTTTGTCTTGACTCTCCAGGAAAGATAACTGAAATTTGTTTTAGTTGGGTTGTGTCGTTGTTGTTTCATCTGAAGACTATTTAGCTTTGTTCTCTATCGCTCTCTTCTTCCCTTCTTTGTTTTTGTTTTTTATAATTGCTTCCTTTTGGTTTATTCCACTTCATGCAAAGCTGTACCCTGTTAGCACATCTTCCCTGCCTCCTCCCTGTGGGGCCAGCAGTGTCTCTGCTTTAAGGAGGGAGCTGGAGCATTCCCTCTTTCCCAAATCCATTGTGGAGGGATGTGGGAGGTTGGGAAAGTCTGTAGAGAGATGTCTCAGTGTGGTGTCTGTGCCATCACTGTTTGCCTGGTCAGAGAAGGTGAGAGGTGCTGTGCTGTGCTCAGTGAAGGTTTTCAGTTCTTTAACACTCTGCTTGGCCAAGAGCAAACACACTTGTATTGCATGCAATTTAAAAAGTTCTAAAAAGTCAAAGGAAATATGTATTTTCCTTACGCTTCTTATATTTCAATGGAAAAGGCTGCTCCTCCTGCTTAAATAAATTCTTGGAAATGGTGTCTTTCTACAGACTTGTTTTTTTTGGCTTCATTTTGATAGTAAAATGAAACTTCTTCTAAACATTTGACAGTTGTTTGTGGCCACCCATTCAATGTGATCATTTTTCTAGCAGTTATTGAATATCTACCGACCCTGTGCTGACAGGGGAAAAAAATCCCTTCAATAGTCCATGAGGAACCACCTGAAAAGCTTTGTTAAAAGATACCAGGATGTGCTCAGTCCTATGGATTTCATGGACCTTGTGCACATCTCTTTGCAAGATGCAGAATTGTAATTATAACATTTGTTGTTTGAAACATGTCTTAGAGCAAATAAAAATGATTTTGTAAATGTTTTGATAATTTCCTTTTTTTTTTCCAGGCCTCCAGTAGTGCAGGGAACCTGGGTGTGCTTATTCCTGTCATTGCTGTGGTAAGTATCCAGTGGCTGGATTGTTGGAAACAATAATTTTTCTCACATCTATGAAATATTGATGCTATTTCAAGCAAAATGGTTTAATTGACAGCTAGTGCAGAGGTTACCATCCAGGAGAAATGCAGTACTACTGTAAAATGATACATCTTGCTCTAAGGGGGGGAAACGTTTGTTTAGTAATGACAAATCTCTTGAAATAATGAATCTTTTGTGATTGAGGGGTAGATTGTTTCAAGCCATGAATTCAGGCAGATTCTTGGGCTAAATAATACTGCAGGGACTATTACTTTGAATACTGTTTGGCATGCAGTGTAATAAACAGCACATATCTGTGGCCTGAGGAGAAGTGAAAAACAAAAGTTAATAGAAACAGAGTGAAAAATAAATCTTCGTTCGGTAACACAGTGAATTCTGCTTCTTGAAAGGGGAAAAAAGTAATTGATAAAGGAGGGGATAAATGTCCTGTGTCCTCTGAAATGAGAATTGACTGTCAGGCTGAAAGCATTTTAGGAAATGTGCAAGGACACTGATGTCCATGTCAGATTCATTTATTCTGAAGCATATCTGTGTTCAGTCTTGGATGTCAGTGTTTTCTGGGGAAAAAATAATTTTTTTTAAACGAAGTATAAGTGCTAATTCAGGAAAGAGCTGTAGATCTAAATCTCCAACGGAAAATTTGGTACATCCAAGGTGTGTTTCCAGGTCAGTAGGACTATTTGCCCAACTGCTGTAGCTTTTACAAAAAAAAAATCATGTCTAAAAGATTCATAGACAAACTTCCTGAAGGACAAAAGGCATCATGCTGCTTTTTCCCCTCCTGAAGCTGAATTGTTCTGTGGAGCTTTTCCTGCACAGCTGGTGGGGCAAAAGGGAAAAATGTATCCCATGTTTGCAGTGGGGATGCCTGCCTGTAACTTGCTCATACTGCACATCCATTAACAAGCAGAAAAGAAATCATTCATTTAATACTCTGCCCCCATAAACCTCTTTACTGAAGCTTGTCAAAGAGAAGAGTCTAAAATGAGCACTGGTTAAGGATCAAAGGACTGTTCCTGCCTTTCCTATGTCTCTTCCACTGGTTTCCTACATAAGGCCTCCCCAAATTTAGTAGTGATCCCAAGGACCAGTTCCCAACTTTACAGAAATATTTTATAAATGTCTTGGGTCACTGTTGTTCAATAGTTGCTCAGTTTTTGCATGAGCCAGCTAGTCCTGCACTGAGAGAGATGTTCTAGTGGGTGGCATTTTCCACCTGTCAGTGATGCTGATTTGAGTGAAAGCAGGACCATTCTTTGCATATTGAGAACAGGTTAGTGCGTGTTAGAGACTTAATGAAAAGTTATGGAAATACTTTCCTATTTCAAATTTTTATTGATGATATATTTGTTCTGAATAGCTGGGGATAACTGCATTTTTCTTAACCAATGTGACCTTTAAATGTGGTCAGATAGTGCCAGAATCTGAAGCAGGAGTTAATGGTTACATTATGGTTGTTGAAGCAAATATTTGACTTTCTTGCACAATGTATGAAGATCATGAGTTTTGAGCAGTAGCTGATTTGCTTTTCTGCTTGACCTCTTTGCCTTGAATAATTGTCGTTACTTAAGTCCCAAAAACCCATATTGCAGATGCTCCAGCTCATTCAATCATTGATAAACTAATTAAACCTAGGGCATGAATATTTAATCTCTTGCATCTTTCTTGTACATGCTTTCCTTTCTGAATACAGATAAAACAATAAAATGTGTTTATGAATGTTAATGATATCTGTTGTGCACTTCCAGTACTGAAAATTGTCCATCACATGGTGGACTTAAAAGGCAGGAATAGGGGGAAACAGCTGAGCCTCCTATCCAGTATCAGCTCTTCATCATTCTTCATCATCTAATATCAGTATTTTACCAGTTGACATTGTAAAAAACTTTGTGTATGGAGCATATAATTGGAGCAGATGCAAAATTACAAGCAGCAGTATATAAAAGCAAAATTAAACCAACAAGTTAAACTTAATACTGGAAAAACCACCTTTTTAAGAAAATTCATTATCCTTAAAATAACTGTTGGTTTACAGGTTATTTGCATATTTTGCTAACGTGAGGAAAACTTATAAAATACGTAGATTGATACAGTATTTGATACTGCAAAAAGTAATAAAAATACTCTCACTGCATTGAGGCACATTTTTTAAAGGTGTGATGTAAAGTAAGATATGCAGAGGTATGTTCATTGTGTTTAATAATTTGAACGTATGGTGCAGCTCTGTTCCTTGTCCCAGGTAGGCAGTTATATTCTACAGAGTGTAGGTAAGTCTTCTCATTTTTAAATGTGAAACATTTGAACAGCATTTGTGTTGTTACCAGAATGATTCAGAAAGTTTGCAGGGACTTGAAAGGTTTTGTCCATTAAATCAAGTGTGGAGAGTGTATTAGAATATTAACAGAGAGATTGCTATAAATGGCTTTTTTTGTAGAGAGGATTAGGTGATACTGAGCCAGTGAAAAGAGCATTTTGCTGACTGCTTTTCCTGTGAAGGGTATTCTGAGGCTATTTATATCATTTACCAGGCTGGCCTAATTTTGATACCCCTTGTACCAATGCAGATCAGAGAAAGTATTTAAGTGAAACAAGTTAGATTGGGGAAAAGTAGTGGGTCCCTTAATATTCATTCCTCCAAGACATTGCTGTCACCTTTTATTTGGTACACTGGTCCACGAGGCTCGTTGTGTGTATCAGTCTGAATGTTAACACACATTGTGTGTATTCACTGAATGTTAAGTGATGCAAGCAAAAGAAAGAATGGAGACATCTGATCTTTTCAAGTTAGATTGTGTAAAATGCTCAGGAGGGACTTAGGTCTCTATAGCTGGTCAGGTCTTCAGGATTTCCTTAGTCCTATTTATTATAAACAGACATCCTAGCACAAATTTAGAGCTAAGTTTCAAGAATCCATATAGTCTAAATACTTTATTGATTATGTTTTATACACTGATGTAGAACACAAAGTAAGTTACCTTGTGGGTTTTTTTCCATTAATACACTTGCATCAATACATGGCACTAACCATTTTAAATTGCAGTCGAATTATCTACTGCTGTGAGTCCATTCGTGAGAAACTACCTGTAGATAATATATTTTCTTTCAATACCAGTGGCTTTTGTATTGACTAATATGACAATAAATTTTCCTTTATGATACTGGTATTTCAAGATACAATTATACAGCCCATGTTTAACAGTGTTTTAGGGTCTTCTCTGCTTTTAAGATGTGGCTGGGTTGGCAACTCTGCCCATGAACAGGAGGCAGCTGGTGCGGTGTTCATAGATCAGAAACAGAAAGGGGCGGTCGACGACAAAGCGGATCTGAGTGGAGAGGGGCATGAACCCCACGGTGGTTATGGCTGCAGCCTCTGTGCCCTCCTCATTCACTGTTATTGTGCCTTGGTGGTTGAACTGTTCCAACAAACAAAATAGGAAAACAAACAAAAGAGAAATTGAGCCTCTCCTGAGTACAGGTGAATGCTGTGCTCAAAGCCTTCCCTGCTCCGTGTCCCATACCCTTGCTGGTGACACCTACACAGCACCAATCCTTTGGGGTTTGTTTTGTGGATAAGCCTGTTCCTGACTGACCACAACACTCTGAGTGCCTTTGACATCTGATTAAACATGGATATGAGTAGACAAGGACAAACCCACAACCCTTCCTCCAGTGTCCTCCAGAAAAGACGAGGAAAAAATACTGTTTTTGCTTACTGTGCAATATTACTAGTGTGCTGCCATGCTATTGGGTGATAAAGTGTAATCAGAGAGGAGGTGAAATGAGGAGTAAATACCCTGTCAATAGTGATCTTCTCATCTGATATACCAGAGTAGTCGCCTTTTCCATTGAACAGTTCTTCTATTCCCATGGATCTCAGATGGTCAATCAAGTTATAAGTCTTCTCCAGCTTAAATCTGGGCAGAACCACTTCTCTTGTTCTAGTAGAAATAAACACAAAAAGGAGAAATCATTGAGTGGATACATATTTGCATGACTCCTTTGCTTTACAGACCTGTTGTGGTTTAGGTTTTTTGCTGTCTTCGACAAGCAGGACACAGAGATACAGAACTGTACTTTTACTTTCAAAACTTAAGCGTTATGACTTTTAAAACTGCTTTAAAAATTAATTCCCCTGTGAAAATTGTTAGTGTGTCAATTTGATATTTCATTTATAATGATTTGCATTATTTATGTGTATGAGATATGTGACTTTAAGCAGTTCAGTGCACGCTTGTAGTAGGTGTCGAGCTGTCAGATTTTCTGAAGTACTAAACTGGAGATTTGTCACTTATTGTGTACAACAGAAATAGGTTGAATTCCTGGGTAGCACATCAAATCATCTTTTTTTATCAAGTTTGAAGACAGATACACCTACTCTGTCATCTCGCACAAGGGAGGACATATTGTTTTTTCTCTCCCATAATTGTGATGTGCTTTGTTGATTATGGAATGTGTGCCTTTACACACAGCTCTGTTGAAATGCTCAATGCTGAGCTGAACATAGGCTGATGTGACCAAGATTATTCTGCACCAGTAATGTGTTATTATCATAGTCCTGTTTTTCCTCCTCATTGTGAACTTTATCGGTAAGAACATTTTGTTTAAATCTGCATCATTAAATACTCAATAGAAAGAATTTTGAAACTTCATTACAATTTGCTACCTCAGTCATCCTTGATTTCTTGATGGCATTTAAATTTTGAGAGATCACTGGTCCTGGTTTTTAATTCAATAAATCTATTCTTGCCGGTTTTGTTTAGGTTTAATATATTTAATCAAAATACATTATCTTCTGCATGCTTTACTTACCCTTGCCAGTCTCATCAAGAAAATACAGTAAGACTTTAACAAGACGTGCTTTTCAGCAGATACCTGTTTGTCATGCTCTTCTGCCACTTTTCCACCACCTGGGGTGTGATCTGCTTTTCGAGGGCTTTCATGCCAGCCAGTTTGTGTGGGAGCACAACGAGCATGCTGATGTTGCCCACGAAGGGGAGCTGGATGACACCACAGTCCAGCTCAGGGTCTGCAGCAGCCAGGAAGGTGCCTTTGGTCTGCATCATGGGCACCTTCACTGTCTGCTTGTCGTTCAGCCGGAAACTTCTCTTCGTAGTCATTTCCACTGGAAACTTGTTCTCCCAAGTTCCTGTTAAGACAATGCAGAGGGCAAATAAAACTCCAAGGTCCTTGTTTAATACAATGTTCCCAGAAGAGGTTTACACTAAGCTTTAAGTCATGTGAACTGGGAGTTACTGTAGGAGATTGTTGATTTCAGTGAGAGCTGAATTAAAAGACAAGTTTTAAAGTGACTCTGAAATTCCTGGTTTTCTAACTTAACATTTGTTCTGAATTACAAAAGCAGGTGAGCACACACACCAACCTCTTTCAAATTTATAGTTTATTATTTTTCCTGCAAGGAACCTAGGAATTATTCCATTTAAACAGATGCCAAATGTTTTTTAGGGTTTGCCTCTAGCAGAACACTTGACCCAGCTGTATTTTCAGTTCGGAAGGCAGCTCTTTGGAGAATGTTAGTGTTGCATGAAGCTAAGCCAGTCTGGTTTAGTTTTGTGTAAAATTGTTAAATATATTATGCTGAAGGCATTACCTTACACTAGTCCATTCAAACTGGCTAATTTTCTGTCTTAGCCTGAAGAGTTGGGACCTTGACTGCTTAATTCTGTGACCAAGTTTAATGTGATAACAGGCTCCTGTAGATGTGCTGAAATCTGACAGGCTTATGTCCAAATAATGCAGTCCAACACATTTTGCAGCCCAGAAAGCTGTGCCATCAGGATTTGAAGCTTTTTATGTGGAGATACTCTGGATATCAGAAATATTTATTGACTGTTTGAAAGAAGACACTTTTTAAAATGCAGTTTTATTGGTCTCCTTATAGAACTGTGGCTCTGGAATAAACATTATTTCTTAAGGGGCAGACAAAGCTAGAAGATTATAGTGGAAATAGGGTTACAGTATTTCCTGTAAAAACTCAGGAATTTAGGTCATCATTGGCAAGCAAGTATGTGCGGAATGTGACTCTGACTGCGTGGAGAGCCTACAAATATAACCTTAACTGGTTCCTTAGTCTGACTTTGCCAGATTGACTGTGAATAAGAAAAAAAGCCTTAAGTCCAGCTTTCATTCTGATAGCTCCTTTACATGTCAGGCTGATGGGGGCCAGTTTGAGAAGTGATCAGACTGTGGTTATTGGTCTGAAAGGAATGGGATATAAAATGGATTATGCTATTCCCAAACAAATTGTCTCACTTCTGAGGAAAACCCAGTATCTGGCTGTTCTTCAGGGAGCAGAATTCACAGGTGTAGGACTCCAGCTGGCCAAAGACATGGGGCTGCTGTGGGCCAGGGAGCTTCAGCAGCCCTGAGAGAGGTGAGACATAATCAGTTCTTCCTAGTGAAAGAGAGGAGCTGCAGAACATTTTTCTTGGATTCAGTTTTGCAAATGTGTTTGTCTTGGGGTGGAATACTGATCCCCAGCAGGAGCTGTGTGGCCAACTGAAACCAGCTGGCACTTTATGACTTTTGTGACTTTTTGTTTTGAATCTTTCCCCAAGATGTCTTTTGGATCCATCTGTGGTGGCAGATGTTGTCTCCACCAAGTGACTCCTCTCTTGCATTTGTGATGAGAATCTCAGAAAAAATCAGGATATTTTGGACCTGTCAACAATTGTCAATTACCCAAACTGCTGTGGCTAAAATAACCAACTCCTACTTGATATAAATGATTGTTCAGAGCTGTGCAGAATGGGGGTGGACTGGATATCTATACAAGATACAGTGTGTTTCTTACCTACATAAGTAGTTTCCAATAGTTCCTTGATGGTCTTTAATATAAAAGGAGTTTGGGACCTCACAGTGTTTCTCAAATATCCCATTACTCAGTATCATTTGTACTGAGCATCTCTGTTTATCTGAAAACACTTTGAGGATGTAACAGAGCTTTTCTGCAGTGGTACATACAGTGCAAATGGAAGGATGGGGACAACATTTGACATGTTAGAAGGAGTAGAGGGGAAACTGAGAAACCTGGGAGCAGAACTTGCTTTTAAAAAGTTCAGTTCCACTCAAAAGAGAAATTCTGGGAGACTGTCACTGTAAGACAAAAGAGTGAGAGATGGCACCAAGGCAGTTTAGACTAACAGGACTCCAAAAGCAAAAAAGTCTTTTTGATCTTGATAACTCAAGAGTTCTGATACTACGGCTATTTTTTTTTGGTGGGTTTGTTATTTTGAGATAGCACAAGTATTTAATAATTTTAGAGTGAAACAAAAAGGTATTTCAAATTTGACCAAACTATGAAAAAAAAAGTATCTGTTTCACTTTATATAGTCCTTTTCTTAGGATGGTCTAATGGGCATTTAGTATGATATGATCATTGGAGATATACTTAAGGATACAAGTAAGTGCCTGTTGGATGGTAGCTGAGAACAGCAGATTATTTGTATTTTATGCTAATGATTGCTTCAGATGTCTTAGAGGTAAGTGGCGTTATTCAAGGATGTAATTCCTAGCAAGTGAGTGGGAAAAGGTACCTTTACAGGAATGTTGCACTCATGTGTTCGTTTTTTGTCTCACTGTGAGACTTTGAGGTTTTGGAAGTAGTAAGCATTTGCTCTGTGTATACAATATCCACTAACTTCAGAGCATGACTAGAACGTCATTGTGCTACAGAAACAGGCAGAAAGGGGCTGATAATAGAGAGCTTAATGAGGAAGTCAGTAGGTTTTTTATAGTGTAGATTAGACTTGAGTTCTGTCTGGGATTTCTAATGACATATGGCAGTGAATTGTAAACTGACAAAATCATCACTAAGATTGAAATAACAGATTCTTACCTTTAAAGTAAAGACAATTAAGAATCATCATCAGTGTTGTAGGGCTTATATTCACAAGAGCTTCCTTTATTAATCCTTTGGTCAGCTTCAAGATGCGTTCATTTGTTTTGGCTATGAAGTTGGGATCTGAGAAATCGGCTGGTTGGGCATCAGCAAAGTAGTATGTTTTCATATTGGTTTTGAAATCATTCAGGATAGAGAAGTCCTTATGAATATAAAGGTCATTGACAGACCTCAGTGTGTAGCCAAAGTTGCGCCTGAAGAGCCGATGGGTGAGTTTGCGGAAGAGATTGTGGACGGTCATCAGCTCGTATTTGCTGCTGGCATTAATGAAGTCTTGAAAGCCAAGAACAGATAACACTTCCTGCTGGGTTTGATCCTTCAGACCCAGGGAAATCATAGCCATTGCAGTGGAAATGCCAACAGGAGCCATGATAATATTGTCTGAGGAGCTGGCCTTGTCTGCCACGCTGCGGTAAAGGTTGAAGCCAAAGTTTGCATTGAGGATATTGAGGCGCTGGATTCTGGTTTTGCCCTGGAATAGTTCAAGAATATTTCCTTGCTGAACTTCGGAAACCATGTGTGGGGCAGCATCAATAACATCACTGTAGTCATCTTCACTCAGTATCTTGTCGAGGTCTAGATAGTCCTCTTCCTCCTCCTCTTCAGGAATCAAGTCATTAGTGATGGTGTTTTCTCTGTGGAACTCGAGTGGTAGGTTGGGCATGTCGTAAGTCCCATTTTCATGTGGCTGTGCACCTTTAAGGCTTTCAAAATGCTCACTGACATCCTTGACTCCGCCAAGTGTGGAGGTTATGACGAGACCAAGGGCAAGCAATTGAAATAGGAACTTCATTCTGACAGGTGAAAGCCTGGAAGACAACATAACAGTTGAGAGAGTCGAGGGTAATTGAATTTTAGTTATCTATGTCCTCCTTTAGGTCCATGCTAACTTCTGTCGTAGGAGAAGATCTATCCTTACCTTATTCAACAGCATTTTTTTTAGTGGAACAGATGTCAATTAGATGGATAAGCCTATTTTACTGATAATTGGTTTTGCTTACACAATGCCTCCAGCTTGCCAAAGAATTAGTTGACCTCCTCCCATACAAGTAGCTATTACTGGCATATTTCAACAGTAACAAACTCATTACCCAATATATGGGGGACTCTTTATTTATAAACTGTTACACTTAAAATGTGCACTAACTGTGTCAGTAGTTTGTGCTGAAAATAAAGTGTGAAATTAAGTTTGAAGATGCAAGCTTGGTAAGAGGAACTCCCGATCCAGTCTCCTGTAGGAGCATACCAGAAGACTGAGATGTACTGAAAATTTTGAAAAACAAACATTCTGTAGCTACAACAAAAATGGAAGTTTTGTGGGAGTATTTTGGAAAAGCAAGGCAGCAGTGTGGTCAGTTACGGAGATCTAGGCATGTAGAAAGTCATGTATCTGCACCAAGTACCATCAGTGGGGTTGCACTGGGGGAAGTGTTGGGCGTAAACATCTGTCCTGGCTGCTCATGGCACTACTCGGGTGTTGCTCAATGTCTGTGCACCCTTTCTGCAGCTCCCTGTCCTCATCTGCCGCTTCCGTGATGTGTTGGCTTGATTCTGCTTTTGGCTTAGTTCTGTTTTGTTTCACTTTATTTTTGTGCAGCACTGCAGAACTCATAGCGCTCTCTGTTTCCTTCATAATTGAAGGCTCTATGAGATCTCCACAATTTTCTTTCTCTAGACATAGTGTTATCCCAGTTTTAGATATCTAACCTCACCTGTTTTGTTTGAGGATACATATAAGTAGAACTTGCATTTTTCTAAGTGAAACTTAATCAATCTCTTCATCTACTGAGTATTGGACTGTTGAATTTTTAAATTATTTTTAAAAGCAAGGATTTTCTTCAGTATGTATTTGAAGAGAATCCATCAGTCTCCCTCAGCTCCTCTGCCAAGGAGTGGGTCTGAGAGACTTTTCATTATAATATTAGCTGTAGTAATTACAGTGATCTTAAAAAAGATAAGAAAAAGTGTAATTCCCTCAGAGAGTCAGAAATCAAAATGAAAGTGTTCTATGGCTCTGTCAGCTGAAATTGAATGGGTGTCTGAATGCCTGGCCTTGGGTTTTGCTCCAACTTAATTATGAAGTTATTTCATGAGTTTATAAAGTAATTTCAATTGCTTTACCTTTTTGACTAAAAAGACAATTATTTACAGTATAAAACAGGACAAAATATTGAATACAGCTAAAACAAAAATCTTACTTAGGTGTCTATTAAAATGCTTTTTAAGTTAGCAAACAGGGCTACTTCTGTAAAGTATAAAAGTTTACATACCTGTACCTGTTCATTGACCTGTATATCAGTGAATAAAATCTTGAAGGAAAATATTTTCAAGCAGGTTGTAGCAGGATTGAAATAACTGAGCTGACAGTTTAATTTTTGAAACTCTCCCCCAGACTAATTCGCTTTAATTCTTAAAACCATTTAAGATGATCCTCCTCTATAAAAGAATGCATTATTTTGCAAAAATGAAGGATCCAAATAAGACGGTTATGAAATTGTTTTAGACTCTGACTGAACATCTCGAGTCAGTCTTTTTCTTATTGTTTCTTCGTAAATTCATTAGTTTTTTCCCCGCCCCCAGAAGTCAGGCCCTTAGGGCTGAGATACTCTGTCCAGTAACCATTGATAAACATTTTCTGCTCTTGGCACAGCAGAATTTGCTGTCTGTATTCCCAACTTTACATTCTCATCTTCATCAAAGTTCAGTTACCGCTTAGCTGCACTTACACAGGCAAAGCTTCCCCTGCTCTGCAATATGTATGTCTTTGCTCAGATCTACCTAAAATAACAGGAGAGGTAAATGAAGCTTACCTTTAAGCCACTGTACGGGAAGGATGTGTTGAAAAGCTCAAGTAAAGGGAACGGCAGGGTTTAAATCTGAACTTTGACGCTGCTTTTTTGTGTATCTCCCAAAGTAAACATTCTGTAAACCAAACACTGCTAAACTTACTTCGTCAGCCAAAATCCCTCCCTTGCCTAGCGATCTCTGCTGAATTCCCTGTTGTTTGTTGAACTGCTTTTATGGCTTTGCAGGTACTTGTTCCCTTTTGAGGAAGATCTTTGAGCAAAAATCAGTGTGTATGTAAAGTTTCAAAGCCAAGCACGCACGTAAACTTGACTGTTAATGGCAGGAAAAGCCATGGAGCTGCTGTTTTGTGCTGAAATGGGGGGCAGGGGGAGCATCTTAGTGCAAATGTGTGTGAGGCCTCTGTGGTTGTGCTGGGGCTTCTTCAGTTGGTGATAAATTGGTGCAAACATTTCCATTGCACAAACAGCTTTTTGCCATAGTGCCGTTCACCAGCTTAAACTCACACTGATTTTATTATAATAGAGGGATTTTTTTCTTTTTTTTTTTTTTTAAATGACTAATCTCCCTCATGATTTACAAATACATCCAAAGCTGGCTTTATGTAAGGTTTCACTGAAGTACTGCTGGCTCTCATACCTAGAGGGAATTATTGTGGTTAGAGAAAACTTCTTCAAACTGGATTAGAATGTAACATTTTGTTAATAAAGTTTACAGTAGTAATATACAGTCAGATTGAATAAAGCTTGCAGTTGGACAATTTATTTTACTTTTTATACACTGCCTGTGCTTTAACTCTTTTTAAGATAACACACTATGATCTTTGTTATATAAATTTATCTAAAATTGTATATCATGTTGGCTGGGAGGATATACTGCTATTCTGGCGGTAGCAGCTGTTTGTGCAAAAAGTATCAGAGAATTTTAATAAATGTGTTGAAAATAATGTTCTTTTACTTGCTTGTTTAGACAGTAAATTCTTCAGAACTGATGTCATTCTGTGCGTGGGTGCAAACAATGAAAGATCCCCAATTGGTGCCTCAATGTATTTCCACAAAGCTAATAAACAATAGCAACCAGAAGTGTTTTTGACTAATATTTATTTAGCTTGGAGTTCCTTTACACTGAAGCAAAGCTGCATGGCATTGTCTTCAGCACAGTTTAAAGGACCATGTGGTCTCTTCCTCCCTGCAGTGGATAGTATACTAATATTATGTATTCTCTTCAGAGGTTACTGTATCAGCATGGTGTTATTCCTGTGCTAAACAAAGGAAATTCTTACTTCAGGCTACTCAAGAGTTAGCCTTTCAGATCTCCAAAAAGAACTTAATTCCTTCAATATAACGATAGCAATATAATACTAGTTTTTATAATAACAAAGAATATTTCTTTTATAAATCATAGTCAAGAAGGTGCATGAATTGATTACGTAGTGTGGAATTGAGTTATTCTAACTCCCACCATTTTCTAATGTTAATTTTTATTTCTTTGGTAGCTCACCAGACGCTTGCCACCTATCAAGGAGGCCAAGCCCAGACTGCAGAAGCTGTTCCGTGATTTCTGGCTGTATTCAGTGCTGATGGGGTTTGCTGTGGAAGGATCAGGTATGGAACATTCTAACAGGACAACATTGCTGCTCACATTTAAACTTTTGATGCATGTAAATACAACTATATGCAAATTATTCACAGTAGCTGGAAGAAAAATTACAGGCATGAAGACACTTCAGTGTGAAGAGCTTACATGACAGTTCTGTGGTGGGACTTCTTTAAATCTTTGCTGGTTTGCTGTCAGATTCAGCACAGTACAACTTGTGCTTAGTTTTATTCCCAAGTTAATAGCCTTAATTATGAGTTTTGATAGTCAGGTTCCTGAAATGGAAGATGAGACACATGGGGTACAATGGTAGTCAAGCAGAAACTGCTTATGCAGTGAGAAACTTCACCTAAACATATTTCCTAAATTTGGAGCATGGATCATATGTGTTGAGTGTCTGTGCTTAAGTGCATGAACCATTTGCCCTAGGAAATAGTCCAAAGCTTGGTAATGCGGGTAACTTCTTGAAACTTAATTTTTTAAAATTCCTCATCCCACCTGCCTCTTTCTACTTCTGTTCCAGGTCTTTGGCCAGAAGAATGGTATGAAGGTGTGTGTGAAATTGCCACCAAGTCTCCGTTACTCACATTTCCCAGCAAGGAGCCTCTTCGGTCTGTTCTGCAGTACAATTCTGCCATGAAGAATGACACTGTGACTCCTGTAGGCATTCAGTTCTTCTGTTACCTCCTTCCATAATGGCTGCCTGTGTTGAATGACAGGGTATCTGGGATATATTGACATAGCACTACACCCCTTCAGCTTGCCTGCTATAAATGAAAAGCAGCTTTTTGACACTACTCTTCTGACAGCAGGGTGCATAAGTGACTTGGGGTCAGTTTTGTGGAGTGTTAATACAAATGCTTAGGGTGATAGCTACACCATCTTGATTAGGTGTAGAAGCCAAGTCTTTGTGGAGATGGAAGCCCCTTAGCAATTTTTCATCTGTTTTATGTCAAACAAAACTTGCACTATTTAAAAAAAACACCAGCAAAGTTTGAAAGGAAACAACACATTCAAGTCTTTCAAAGAAATGCTGAGTTTGCTCTAGCTTGATACTGGTATTTTTTTCTCTCCGTAGCATTTGCAAGATAGATTTTGAAGGACAGGTTTTGCCCAGGGGCTCTTTCTGATAGCAGTGTAAAGTGGATTGAAGAGTTGCAGCTCATGAAATCTCTTTGGCACCCAGATAATACAGAAGTCTGCATTGTGCCTAGATACTTAGTTCTGTGGCACCAAAGACTGGCACATCTGTGAAGTTTCAGAGGCTGGACAGTGTTGATGTTGGTCGAACTTGCATGCATTTAGTGTAGGAATTGTATTTTTTCATTGGTATAACTTCATGGAAATTAGCAGTTACTTCTGCCAGGAGCTTGATTCCAGATTTAATTCTGTGTTCTGTATTTGAAGCATTGTGACTTACTGAGTCAGGGGAGGTTGGTCTGAGTCTGCAGGCAAAGCTTCCTGACATTGTGAAGGCTAAAACATTGACAGAGTCATGGCTGAATGCATGTTTGAAGACACCAACTAAAACAGTACTCCCACTTCAGATAACTCCATGTATTCTTCTCTAGGCTGAATTAAATGAGCTACGGAGCACCATAATCAATCTCTTGGATCCTCCTCCAGAAGTGTCAGCCTTGATCAATAAGTTGGACTTTGCCATGTCTACCTATCTCCTTTCTGTTTACCGCCTAGAGTATATGAGGTATATTAATATATATTTACTTTTTTTCACTGATAAAGCAGCAAAAAAACCCCTAAAACAAAACAATCAATAAATCCCTGAAACAAAATCTAAAATAAACAAAAACTGAAACAAATAACCAAAACCAAAGACACCCCAACTTACAAAAGTCTCCTTCCCTAGGGTGCTGCGTTCAACTGACCAAGATCGCTTCCAAGTCATGTTTTGCTATTTTGAGGATAAAGCAATTCAGAAAGACAAATCTGGTAAGATTTACCTGTCTGGGTTTTCTTTTGGCTTGAGATATGAGGAAATTATCTCCGGGCTACAGAACAGAAACAAATCAAGCAGTTTTATAACAAAATGAATCATGGTTGCCAAATTGCTGCTGCTTTATTCTTGCCAAAAACACTGGTTTTGTTTTGAAACAAGTTCAATATTGGCTGAGTAAACATAAATACTTTTTAACTGTTAAGCATAGTTTATAAAACAAATGTAATTTTGACAATCAAACCTGTCACTTCTCTCCATTCCTCAGGCATGATGCAGTGTGTGATAGCTGTTGCTGATAAGGTGTTTGAAGCTTTCCTGTCAATGATGGCTGATAAAGTAGGTTACATGGAAACTAAAATTTTGAATTTGTATAAATTCAATAAATGAATTTGTCTAAATGTTCTCCTTTTAGTTTATGAAAGTGAGTTTGTCTTTTCCCATAAGAGCTTCATACTTCTCTTTGGCATGTTTTTTAGCCAAAAACCAAGGAGAATGAGGAAGAGCTGGAGAGACATGCTCAGTTCTTGCTGGTGAATTTTAACCACATTCACAAGAGGATCAGAAGAGTTGCAGACAAATACTTGTCTGGACTGGTAGACAAGTGAGTATAAATTTCATGTTTCTCTATTCACAATGACTGTTCAGTGGTTGCTTAGACACTTGGTGACACTGGTCAAGTGGATTTCTTGGCTGCTTCTTGTGCTGGAATATCTCCTTGAAAAATAACATTCAATAGTATTTTCAGCCTGAACTCTGAAAGCCCTGCTTAAAATGTGTGTCTGCTTAGTATTCCCATGGGTGAAGCAAAGTGAAGTGCCCATGATATAAATGTAATCTCAGCTCCTATGAGATAGCTCTCCTCAGCTTTTGGCTCTGGACTAAACCAAGCTGCTGTGAGCCATGGCAGGCTTTGTGGCTTCTGCTGAGTGTGAGCTTACCTAGGGGTGTATAAAGCTGTCTCTTTGAGCAGCTCCCTTGATAAAATAATGTCCTTTCTCATCTCTCCATGGTTATTGTGTGTCTGAATTCTGTCTTGCTCTAGATTTCCTCACTTGCTGTGGAGTGGAACTGTGCTGAAGACTATGTTAGATATTCTGCAGACATTGTCTGTGTCTCTTAGTGCAGTAAGTCCTTTTTCTTTCCTAAAACTTTTTTTTTGCTTTGTTCTGCATTTATTTGTTACTGAATTGAGTTTGTAATTTGGTTTTCCTTTCACTAAGATTGATAAAATCTTGAATTCTGTGAAGAAAGAATTATCTTTACAACAGTATTTCATAAGTAGTAAAACCAGTGCTAAAAGGTTGTTGTCAGATGTGGTTTATAATTGGTGAAATGTCTCATTTGAAATAAAAATTTGGTGGTGTTTTTCTGGCTTATGGTTTGTTTGGTCTTTTATAAATTATGGTTTTCAGATTGTATTCTCTCCAGTCTGCATATATGTGTCCGTATTTCTTGAATCTATTACATGCAAGAATTTTTGAATATGGAAATGCTTTATAGAGTTTTATTTTTGTACTAAATGTTGAGGAGAGTGCTTTGGGTTTTTGAAATTGTTTATTCTAAAAACCCAACTGGAATACAAACAGTTTCTTTTATAGCTGTTCAAATTGACTTTGAGAGCAAATGTTAGCAAAAAAGGTTTGGTAATCAGGCTTCTTGTTTGCTACTTGTAGTGTTAATGTCAAGTGATGATGAATTTTGTCTTACTGAGAGGCGATAATCGTTTCTGTTTAGGACATTCACAAGGACCAACCATATTATGACATTCCTGATGCTCCATACAGAATAACAGTCCCTGACACACATGAAGCCAGAGAGGTGGGTGGCCCTCCTTGATTTATCAAAGAACAAAATAATGCCTTGTTTCATAGTTCGGAGGTAAATTAGGGAGCTACTCTGAATGGCCATTTAAAAAAAATACTTCTCTAGGTAAGATTTTTCTATTAAGGTATGACACTCATTTATGTCTTTCTGAATCTTACTCTTTTACTCGAAGTGTGACAGTTCTTTTCTAATCAAGGGCACATTTAACTGTTATACAAAATTTTAACTGTGTCATGTTGTTACAACAGTCTTGCTCTCTATGTTACTTATTACACCTTTAAAACCAGTGCCTCATGTTAATTGTCCTGTATTTTACTGATTGTGTTGATGCTTTTCAATTCCAGAGCATAGTCAAAGACTTTGCTGCACGCTGTGGGATGATTCTGCAAGAGGCAATGAAATGGGCTCCCTCTGTTACGAAATCTCACCTACAGGTAATGGGCCTGTTTCTGTGAAAATCTGATTTTTGCAGATCTTCAACACTGCAACTCTACCTGAAGTTTATATTTCCTTCCCTAAAAAGGAGCCTCAAGGAATTCTATCCATGCATGAAAGGACAACTAATTATATTTCCTTCTTCTATGTAGTCCAAAACACTTCCTTTCATAAGGTTCTTTTTGTCAGAACTGATTCTTTTAAGAGAAGATCTTAGCCTTCAAGTGTTTATCTTGATAGCTTTATTCTTTTAGAATGCAGGAGGAGTCTTACTCTTTGTGTATTTAGGAGGACATTCAGAATTTCTAATTGCCAGGGGAACAATGCCTGAAAGGGATGAGTAGAGACAGTCTGTTGTCACGTATGTGTGTAATTAGGTTTCCCATAGTTTGCGGTGATGCAGCACTTCCTTATGAGGTGCCTTGTTTGGAAAATAATTAAGTATTTGGGGTTTCTGTTGTTTTTTTTTCAGGAGTACCTAAACAAACACCAGAACTGGGTATCGGGTTTGTCCCAGCACACAGGACTGGCCATGGCTACAGAAAGTGTTTTGCACTTTGCAGGCTACAACAGGCAGAACACCACTCTGGGCGTGAGTATTGTTTGTTCATTTGTGCACTGCAGACAGACCTTGATAAATTAGGGGGCTGAGGAGAGACCTCATTGCTGCCCACAACTTCCTCCCCAGGGGCAGTGGAGAGGTGGGCACTGATCTCCTCTCTGGTGACCAGTGACAGGACCCGAGGCAAGGTCATGAGGCTGTGTCAGGGGAGGTTTAAGGCTGGGTGTTTGAAAGAGGTTCTTCCCCCAGAAGATAGTTGGGGACTGGAAGAGGCTCCCTAGGGAAGTGGTCACAGCACCAAGCCTGACAGAGTTCAAGGAGTGTTTGGACAATGCTCCCAATGTTGTGATGTGATTGTTGGGGTGACCTGTGCAGGACTGGGAGTTGGACTCGATGATCCGTGTGGGTCTCTTCCAACTCAGAATACTCTATGATCCCATATCCATGGAAAAGATGCTCGTATTCCTTTTTTAATTTTTATCACTCCTGCTACTGTTGTATGTAATAGTCCTGTACTACTCCGATTATAAGCATAAGTAAATTTAAAACATATGTGAAGGAATAAAAAGGTAAAGAGACAAATGTTTTGATATGATCAGTATAAACACCTTGGTGTGGTCTGGTCGTAGGCAACCCAGCTAACTGAAAGACCAACTTGTGTCAAGAAGGACTACTCCAACTTCATGGCTTCTCTCAACTTGCGCAACCGTTACGCTGGAGAGGTAAGTCCAGGATTCCTCACGAATGTGGGGTGGCCACAAGCTCTGGCATCACTTCCAGCCTATACTGGTAAATGGGTTTATCTTACATGAAGCATAGTCTCTAAATCCCATCAGGATAAAGAGTATAATTTCCCTTGGTTATTAAACAGATCATTTTACTGTTGGTCTTGCAGATAAAGCTAAAGATTAGATAAAGCTAAAGATTAGATTGCAGATAAGGCTAAAGATTTGGTAAAGTAGTAACAAAAGATGCCTCTCTTTGTGGAGCTCCCTAATCAGCACATGACCAATACCAAACTAGATGCCTAAAAATACTGTTCTCTGTTGAAAACCCCCTTAAATTTTACAGGTTTCTGGAATGATTCAGTTCTCAAATGCCACAGGACGAACATCTGACCTGAATAAACTGATGGTCAAAGAGCTGAATGCTGCTCTTGAATCAAGCGATACTGAATTCTACACCCAGGCCATGTTTAAGTTGACTGCACTGCTAATAAGTAGCAAAGGTAATGAAAACCAAATGGAGTTCTGCTTTCTGATGGTGAATGCCAAGAGTAATAAACTACAAAAACTATCCATACACCAACCCAGTACACATCCACTTGAAGCAAAACTGTGTTTTGAATTTTCTCAATTAGGCTTATATTGGGGAAAAGCCTTCTTAAACTAGAAGCTATTTATTAGGAACTGATTATTACCCACGGTGCACACCAATTTCATGCTGATGTGGAAAGCAGTTGTTCTGTTGGAGAAATCTGAGTGAATGTTTGTTTTCAGACTGCGATCCCCAGCTCCTTCATCATCTGTGTTGGGGACCCCTGCGAATGTTCAATGAACATGGCATGGAAACAGCAATTGCTTGCTGGGAGTGGCTGCTTGCTGCCAAGAATGGAATAGAAGTGCCGGTAGGAAGTGATTTAACTACTCCTTCTCTGTCCCTGTGAGGGGGAAGAGAGTAGATTTTGAGAGATTCACAGATATTGTGAATCTGTGTCAAGGATGTTTAAATGCCCTGTTTATCACTTTAGCCTGCCAGAAAGTCTGTTCATGTGGTGTTGGAAGCCTCAGCACCCTCACGAGGTGGACTGTGGGAAGTGGATCTTTCTCAGCAGCCTGAATGATACAGCAAAAGAAATGTGTTAGAATCTCAGCTGTAGAATTTACTTTGCTGATGAGATGCCTGAGCTGTTAGTGAATTGACTCTATACTATCACAGACTACAGAATGGTGTTTTAAAACAAAGAGAAATCAGTCTTCCTGCTCATTAATCAGATCCTCTGGTATCTGGCATTGCACCATTGCATAAAAACATTGGCTTACAGATAGGTTAAACCAGTTGTATTTTGTGAGATGGGGATCAATGTAATAGTAATAAAGCAACTCAGCAGGGTGTAGTGGAAGTCCACACAGCTGAGAAAGCTGCTTCTGGTAATTGCTTTGCTTAGGGGGCACTGAACGTTTCACTTGCTGGAGATAATCATCCATCTGAATTTACTTAGGTGAGTTTATGTGCAGGTTTCAGTGGTTAACTTAAGCATCAGTTTCACTTTGTTTCGTTAGGCATTGGGGGCAATGCCTTTGTATCTTGTAGAGGAGAACAGAGAAGCACCTTTTATTGCTGGGCCTCCTTACTGCAGAGGATGCTGCTCCTGAGAGCAGGATAGCAAAACTGAATTATGGGCCATCTTTATGTTGTGCTTGATCAGCTGTGTGTGCTTGTGTGGGAGGCAGCAAGCTTTAGTAGAGCAGGAGGATGGATGGCATGGGCTGATCTAACAGTTCAGTCTTCTCAACAACAATACAGTGCCTGGCTGCTTCTGCCTTTAGTCTTTCAGTTACTAGCTGAGATTCCGGGCGAAGTCTCTCTTCCTTTTGTAATTTAGGATGTGACAGGAAGATTTTCCTTCAGGTGGGATGTATAGAACTGTCACTGCCTCTCCATCAGCACTGCAGTGAATTTTAATTGATGTAGTAGGTTCTTGTGTGTGCTGTGGGGAAAGATTGTGGTTTCCATAAAAAGATGCTCTTCAAACAAGAAGTACTGTCACCTTCCTTTCTGCAGTTCATGCGGGAAATGGCAGGAGCCTGGCAAATGACAGTGGAGCAGAAAGTTGGGCTGTTTTCTGCAGAGCAGAAAGAAGCAGATCCGTTAGCAGCCTCAGAGGAGAGCCAGCCAAGGCCCTGTCCACCAGAGGTGACCCCACATTACATCTGGATAGAGGTGTGTATGTCTTCTGGAATGTCACACCTGTGGCAGTTTGCACTTGCTGTGATTTGGGAAGGGACTGGAGTCATGTGCTCAAAGCCACCAGACACACTCCATTTAGATGAACATAATCATTGAGGGGGAGGAAGGTGTTTGAAACAGAGAAATCTGCAGGTGGGGCTTGAAATTAAAAGGTTGAAGGGAGGCATGATATGTCTGTCTCTTTTTCTCAGTTTTTGGTGCAGAGGTTTGAAATAGCCAAATACTGCAGTTCTGACCAAATCGAGATCTTCTCCAGCCTGCTCCAGCGGTCGCTGTCCCTGAACATCGGGGGGGCGAAAGGCAGCTTGAATCGGCACGTGGCAGCCATTGGGCCCCGGTTTAAGTGAGTTCTTCTGGGTTTTTCCTTGGTGGAATCACAGAAATAAGGAATAAGATGATAGGGAGAAGAAATGAGGTTACTGGGAGATGGAAGAAAACAACCAAACACTAAATGTTTAACTTGTGCTTGTCTTTAAGCGATGAAAATTGCTTTAAAAGCCTGCAGAGTCTAAGCTCTGTCTTCAAAGCAGAAGTTGATCACTTCAGCTTGAAAGTAATTTTTTGGTGTTTCAGGAAATTTCTTGGGATAATTTCATGTAGTGAATTGCCCACATAATGATCTAGATGGTTTTGTTTCATCTGTTATTTTCACCTGTTGTGACTTCAAGGCTTTCACTTTCTGTGGTTCAGCAGTCACAGCTTTGGGAACATTATCATCAGATAATATGAACAGGTTGCCAAGAGCTCTGAGACAGACACTTCTCAGGCTGCAGTTACAGCTGTAGCTGTGGTTTGCATGGTGTCGTATTGGTCACCATTTTGGGAATGCCAAAATTTCCATTCTCTATTTTGTTTATTAGGTTGCTGACCCTGGGTTTGTCTTTACTGCATGCTGATGTGGTTCCAAATGCAACTATCCGAAATGTTTTGAGAGAAAAGATTTATTCAACTGCCTTTGATTATTTCAGGTACTCTTTTACTTGAAACAACTCACTGAAAATGTGTGTGTGTTTTTCCTGAACCTTCAGTGATACTTCAAAGCAGCAGCTGTCTTTCTGTTCTAATGATTTTTCTTCCTTTCCTTTTTTGCCCACTTTAACAGAAACATTTCTTGTGCTTTAGTAGGGTTCATAAACTATCTCAAAGAGGTTTAAATACTGGTTTCAGATTTTATGTGTGGCTTAAAAAGCAGCATCTTCAGGAATGTTTCTGTTCTTTCCTTTTTTTTCCTTGTTTTTGAGTTTATTCAATGCTCAAAACTGTATCTAGATTTATAGGGTTTGAAGAATTGCTGTTAAGAGTGTGTGTGGCTGAAATACAGTTTCATTGTTTTGAAACTGTATTTGAACTGTTTTCAGCCATACTGAATCTGATTATTTCAACATTTGACACAGGCACAAAAGAAAATTTAATTGATAGGAATGTCTGGATGTGAGGAGGTCAGTCAGTCCTGATATTAACTTTCAAATGAATCCAGGATGCTGACAGATTGCTGCCTTAATTTTCAGTTGTAATTGGATGTTTGTACTCTTCAGTCAGATGTAATAAAAGCCGTGAGGATAAAAGGTAGTGATGTGTGCTCTCGTGCTTGTAGGTTTCAGTCAGAATAAAAAATATGACTTGATTGGGTTGGTGAGGTTTTTAGACTGTTGGTGTTTTTTTCTCCAAATGCACTCAACATCACATTATTTGTGTGATTTCTTCAAGTTGTCCTTCAAAGTTCCCCACACAAGGGGAAAAGAGGCTTCGTGAGGATATCAGCATAGTGATCAAGTTTTGGACAGCAATGTTCTCTGACAAGAAGTATCTGACTGCCAGCCAACTTGTGCCACCTGGTGAGTTCCTTTAAGTGCTGTTTTTAAAGCATGTGGTTTCTCTGATTGGATTCTACATCAGATCTGTGTTCTGTTCTTAGATAATCAAGACACCAGGAGCAACCTGGATATCAATGTTGGATCTCGGCAACAGGCTACACAAGGATGGATAAATACTTACCCTTTGTCCAGTGGCATGTCAACCATCTCTAAAAAATCAGGTATTCTTTTGATTGTAACCAGCTCATTACAGCCAACTTTACAGCGTAGTTTATGTTCAGATATTTAAAGTCAATATTTACCTTTAACATGTTCTGGCAGGATATTTAATTACCAGTGCCAAACTCTGAAAACAGGGTGGAAAAAGTCTCACTGGTAGCAAGCAGGAATGTTCTGAAATCACCTGAGTTTTTTGATAGACATTCAATTCTGTAATGCAGAAGAAATAATACTGGAGGAGGTCAAGATGTATTGAAATCCTGTAAGGAAATTTCTTACTTTGTAGAAACTTATGCCTAGTGCTTTTTGGGGACAGCAGAGTGACATCAGATTGTGGGCTGGTTTTGTACAGTTTTAAAACCATGTGCTCTTTCCTTTTAGTGGACTGTTGTGTTCCTAAAGTGAATGCAGTGCTGGCTGCATTGATATCCCTGTAGCCTGTAGTACTCCATGTATTCAAAGAACACCTGCACAGTGAGTGGCTGTGGTGCTGACTCCCTGCAGCCACTCCAGTCTAAATCACAGGTGTCCTGTGGTTGTACAGTTCTTCTGTGTTCATGTTTCCAGGTGTGGACAGTTTGAAAGTATGATTTCACCTACTGAACAAAAGCCACTGAAAACTTTTTTATCCTTTTCTCCAGGTATGTCCAAGAAGACAAACAGGGGGACTCAGCTGCACAAGTACTACATGAAGCGAAGGACGTTACTGCTCTCACTGCTGGTGAGTCGTCAGAAGGATGGGGAAACTGCATGAATTTCCAAGACCCTGTTATTGTTGCAGGGTATATAAACTAAAATATCAGATTGGGCGTGTTTTGCTTCTTCCAGAAAACCCATTTTTTTCCTGTTCCCCTCAGGCTACTGAGATTGAGCGCTTGATCACATGGTACAATCCACTGTCTTCCCCTGAGCTAGAGCTGGATCAAACTGGAGAGAGCAGTGTTGCAAACTGGAGGTCTAAATACATCAGTCTTAGTGAGAAGCAGTGGAAGGATAATGTAAATCTGGCTTGGAGCATTTCTCCTCATCTTGCTGTGCAGCTGCCTACCAGGTGAGATATTTCAAAAGAAACAACTAATGCAATTACTGCTGCTTTAGAAGTTGAGTGAGTATTTACAGTAAGTACTGATAGCACTTACTGCTGTTTGCAGCCTCTTGCATATTGTCACAACTGTTTGAGGCCTTTGAAAAGAACTAGATTACTTAATAGACTCATTTGGCTTAGTCACTAATGAAGTCCAACTGCCCTTCCTACCACCTATTCTTTGCCAGCACTTAGACACTGTTTGATTCAGAAGAAATCAGGTTTGTTTTTTAATAGCATTCAGCCCATTAGCAAGAACAGTATTTAAGCAGTGCTAAAAGTATCCTGGAACGCAGTGTTTTAACTAGATATTGGCTTGCACTTTAATAAGTGTTACAGGAGAATTAGCATAGTTGGCTCTGGAAGGGAAAGGAAATTCTTTCCCCCTTACGACAGTGATAGTTTTTGCCAAGTAGACTTCTGTACGCTGGTTTTTGTAGAGTCCCAGACGGAATATTTCAGCCAAGAATCCACTAGTGGAAGTAGGCTGAAATACAACTGGTTTATACAAAAGCACTGGATGAGGACCAGTTGTTTCTGAATCTTCTTTTCACAGTATATTGGTCCCTCGGTGTACATTATTTCATAGTTGGACTATTTGTTTATTGGGCATATAATTTTCTGCCTTTTGCTGTCCTCATCTTCTCATAAATAGAAGAAGCCCTCAAAGTTTTCTAATAATGTTACTGTATTCCTGGTTATACTTAGGTTTAAGAACACTGAAGCTATTGGAACAGAAGTGACCCGTCTGGTCCGGCTGGACCCGGGAGCTGTTAGTGATGTTCCTGAGGCAATAAAGGTACTTGTGAATATTTTTACTGTTACAGGGTCCCAGTAGGCCACTTCACTCAGATGTATTGGAAAATACAATACACTAGAACATACTACAGTGTATGTTCTAGTGCTGCCCATCTCAGGAGAGAATGGCAGAACAGCTGTGCAAATAGGGTGCTGAGGGGAGAATCACAGCAGTAAGAGGAGGTAGTCAGTTAGCTAATGGTACATTTTGCTTTTGTGTTTTCTCACCATACACAAAATGGCTCAAAACTTGCAGTACAGCCACCACTTCTGTTCCTTTGGCATAATGAGTGAAAAGATCTCTCATGAGTCATGGTGAGTGCTGCTGCTGAAGTTATTTCAAGCTTAACCTTTCCAGTGTATCAAGAGGCCAAGGTCTGGGAGTGGAGGAGGCTGCTGATCTGCAGTGAAGCACTCAGTTATGTGAGGGACAGTCTGGTCAGGGCTGTGTTCTGTACATCACCTGTAAAATAGATGGCAGGAAAACAGAACCGTCTTTGACCTATTCAAAATGACTCATCCTTTCTGCTTTCTCCCTGTGCTAGAGCTCCTGGATTGTGCTTTTAGTAACTTCATTTGGTGTTCTGGGAGATGAGGCGATTCCAACAGCTAGGTTTCCATGGAAAAAATGCATTAGATAAAATAGCCATGGTTTTGTAAAAGAAAACATGCTATGTTTCACTTGCCCTGCTGGAGGAAGCAAGATGACAGCATTACTGTCTGATGTGTAGTAGCCACACATCTACAAACCCCTAATGTGAGTGCTACAAACCCCTAATGTGTCTGACCTGCTTTTTCAGTACCTGGTTACCTGGCACACAATTGATGCTGATGCACCTGAGCTCAGCCATGTTCTGTGCTGGGCACCCACAGATCCACCAACGGGCCTGTCCTACTTTTCAAGCATGTATCCACCTCATCCTCTGACAGCTCAGTATGGAGTTAAAGTCCTGCGATCTTTCCCTCCGGTAAGAAGAGTTCCAGGAAAGCCTTTACACCCCCGGGAAAGTTCTGACCTTAGTCTTTGTGGCAACAAGTTTCATTGTAATGCTGTGGAGAGATATGTGCTAAATGGGCACAGCACATTGCAGAATGTGCACAGAGTGGGATGGAAACTTGAAGGTGATTGTTCCGTGTAAAACCAGCTCATGTATTTGCAGCTTTGTTGTTGTAAATTACACTAAGCTGAATTCTTCAGACTTCCCTTCTCAAATCATCTCTTTGGCATCTTCTCTGACAGTTTTTTCTTTTAAGGCAGCAGAAAGCTGTTTTTAGCACTTGTCAGACTTCTATTAGGACTGTGAAGTACGTGATTATTAATTATATTCTTGAAGGGAATAGCTAAATAGAATAGTACTTTGATTTGAGGGAGTTGCATACCTAGTTTAAAATAAAGAGGCAGTGGGATTTTGTTTATCACCTAACTGAAAGGAGCTTTTCTCTGTGTGTGACCCATCTTCCCTTCTGACGACTAAATCAGTAAAACTCTGCCATCCCTTCTCTTTCAGGATGCCATTTTATTCTACATTCCACAGATTGTTCAGGCACTGCGGTATGACAAGGTGAGATTATATATCAGCTGCATGTGAACAAACCAGATTTTTATTGTAGCTTTTAGATTTAAAGCAGTAAATAAGAATTAAGCATAATCTAATGCTGCTTATTATTATCCTGTATCTAATACATAGAAGAAAAATTATTGTCTCTAGAGGCTGGCTTGCTTTGGATACACCTCTTCTATGTACAGGTAAACTTGAGAAAGACTATGTAGTTTATCTGTCAGGAGAGATTTTGTTATGGGAAGCCCCAGGTGAGGACTCTGTCTGAATAATGCTTTTGGAGGTTTGCATGAGACAACCTGTACTGAAATTAAATCATTACCCTTAGTCATTTTACTGTGGAGTTAACCAGAGAAGACATCCAGGGGTGTCTTGCGCTCCATCAAGTTCATGAGATTGGATGTCAGCCTCATCATCTTGCAGAAGCCAAAGTAAAGCTTCACAACCAAGTTCAGAGTTCATTAATGTGAGGTCATTTTACCTGCCAGCGAGGCAGTGAACTCTGATCAGTGCTTTATGTTCAGGTGAACACATCCCCAGCCCATAGCATAGGTGACTGTGTTCAGTTATTCTTTGAGAACTCTGCCGTGCAGAGCACGAACATCAGACACCTGTCTGTTAACATCAGTCAAACACAGAAACACCTACAGACTACCAAAGTAGTTGCAAGTAGAGGGAAGAGAATGCAGCTGCTGGAAGGAGTATGATTCCCTTGGCCACTTCAGCTTTATTAGTGTGTTCTTACCTTCCAGAACTTCAGTGGGACTGTGCCAGCACATGCAGTTCTTGCCACCAAACTCTACAGTCCATATGACACTGTGTAGATTTCTGGTATTACAGGAGCACGTAGTGATGCCAGGCAGGACCAGTGTCTGTTACACTGTGCTTTGTACACATACTAGAAGATAGTCTGAGCTCAAAGAGATTTGAAATCCAAATAGAGCAGATGGAAAATGGCATGGAGATGGGGAAAAGGCTGATTAGAGTAACAGAGTGAGTTAGTAACAAAGCTGAAAACAGTTTAGATCAGTTCACTGCCTTTTAAAATACACTGCCATTCATGTCTTTTTAGCAAAGTGGATGAGAGTGCAGAGGTCTTCTTTCCATGCATTTAATGCTTTCTGAGTTTGAATGATAGCTGTTAGAAGCAATGATATTGAGTCTGAGAGTTGTAATGAACTTTGATCCTTACTGGTCTGGATGTGGTTGCAGATGGGTTACGTTAGGGAGTACATCCTGTGGGCAGCTTCCAAATCGCAGCTCTTGGCTCACCAGTTCATCTGGAACATGAAAACTAATATCTACCTGGATGAGGAAGGACATCAGAAAGATCGTGAGTACTTTAAAATGTAATCTGTCTTGACTCCTTTCCTTTTCTTGGTCCAGACTAAATCTCCTTCCTCCTCCTTTCTGGTCAGGAAGAATCTTTTTAGCTGGGAAATTCTCTTTTATTAATAGAGGTAGGGCCCATTCAGTATCAGTGCCTGATGGAGTGTATCAAGAGAGACGCGGTGCTGGTTCCCTCAGTACCTTTCTGTCAATATATCCAAAGGTGCTTATTTCCATCACCCATATCATTTAACTTTCTGAAATACGCTTCTGACAGAGTTCCCTCTATTTTTCACATGCAGCTGACATTGGGGAACTTCTGGAGCAGTTAGTGGAGGAGATAACTGGCTCATTGTCTGGCCCAGCCAAGGAGTTCTACCAGCGGGAGTTTGATTTCTTTAATAAGATCACCAATGTTTCAGCCATTATCAAGTAAGTATTGCACTATAGAAATTGTGCTCTGTTTGTATGAGTTTGAAACAAATTCGAGGCTAGAGTAATATATAATATGCAGATAAATAAAAGATCATTCATCTTTCTAGGCCATTCCCTAAAGGAGATGAAAGAAAAAGAGCTTGTTTGAATGCTCTGTCTGAGGTGAAAGTGCAGCCTGGTAAGAAGTGATTTAATTGTATAAAATTGTGGGCTTTTGCATTCAACACAAGTACTGTATTTTCTGCAAGCAAATCTTGAAATCTCTGTGGGTGGCAGCTTGTAGAGGTTTCAGTTTTGGTGCTGGTGGCAGTTCGTTATAGTTTGGTTGTTTCTCTCTTGAAAAAATTCAAGTATTTTTGCCCATCCACTGATTTCTATATGGTTCATCAAAACTTATCCAAAAGCAAGTTAGATTATGCACATCATGGATAAAAGTAGGTCTGAAGAGGAAGGATAAATAAACTCTCCCTTGCTTTCTACCACCTTTTTAAAAAAGGTGATGTTTTTGAGAAGTTTTGTTATCTCAAAAATGAAGCATGTCCAGTTCCTTTCATTCTCCCCTTTCTCCCATCAGTTATTCCCTTGCAATGTCATTATCTGAAGGTCCTTTCAAATCTTGAACATATGTTTTCCCAGCCTGAATCTTCCCTTTAAAATTGAGTTTGATGAAAGCTTTTCCTGATCTCTGACTGTCTCAATTCTACCATGTGTTGGTGGCACTGGACACTTCCCAGTGCACTGGGACATGAGGCCACATCTAATTAGGCACTGTTGTAAAAGGTGTCCTCTCTGTACCTTTCTGTGGTACAGGCTCTGCAGTATTAGCTCAAAACTGTATTTTATTAGTTTCTGACAATCTCTCACTAGTGCAAAGGATACCACATTCTTCATGGCTCACAGACTGTAACCTCCAGTTTTCTCTAACATTTTATTTAATTCAAAACTGCACTGAAGTTGTAGACACTGACATCAGTTACTGTCCAACTTGCATTGACTCACCAGCTGGTGGATTTGTTCACAGCTGTCTGCTCTGTTTTGCAGGCTGTTACTTGCCCAGCAATCCTGAAGCAATTGTTCTGGATATTGATTACAAATCAGGAACTCCTATGCAGAGGTATCATGTTCTCATGTTCTCGTTATATTAATTTTTATTTATATATATATATGCTTGTTAATTTAATTGATGATATTCAGGTATTTTTCTATAAGTTTTTGTTTGGTTAATTGCATTCACCATCATCTCTGTTTTGCTATAATTTAGTGCAGCGAAAGCACCCTATCTGGCCAAATTTAAAGTGAAACGATGTGGAGTCAGTGAGCTTGAAAAAGAAGGTTAGTAACTGCAACTTAATCATTGATGCTACTAATTAAGAGTCAGCAATTCCTTTAAAATTGCCTGCTTTTAGTGACCTGTACTGCTGCAGGAAAATGATTTCCATGTTGAAGTTTGTCTGCCATAGTTCAGCTGAGAAATGAGACAGGATCAAAGGAAGAGAGAAGAAAATTCTGAAAACTGAAATCCTTTTTAAGGATAAGTCCTTTCTAAGCAAGTCACATAAGGCCCTTGAAGAAATTATAACAGTTATTTTAGACTAAAATAGAAATCAATGGCCTTTTCTGGGTTTTTAGACAGTAAAAAACTCCAGGTTTTGGCAGGTTTTTCTTGTAAGACGTTTTGTGGGAGTCCTTAGCTGACTAGATCAGTGCAATTCAGGCATTTGTCAGGTAAATCATGAACACTGGTTTGAGATGTTCTAATTCCAATAGACAAAGGAAACTATCTTATGATAATTACCTTGTAAGGCAGAAATATCTGTAGTGCACCTGCAGTGAAATGCTGTGGGATTGAGTGCAGACAGCTTGTCACGATAGAAAGTTACTAATTAGAGTCCCTGTCTGGGTTTGCTTTGCTCTCTTGCTGCAGGTCTGCGATGTCGCTCTGACTCCATCGATGAAAGTGCCGAAGACGATGAGGACAGTAAGAAAGTCTGCTGGCAGGCAGCAATCTTTAAAGTGGGCGATGACTGCAGACAGGTACAAAGCTGTCGGGCTTTGCTCTTAGTGGAGACAGGTTTGTGGGTGATAATCCATAAGAAGAAAATAATCTTAGTCTATTTTTTTCTTGTCTGACAGGACATGTTAGCTTTACAAATCATCGATCTCTTCAAGAACATATTTCAGCTGGTAGGCCTGGACCTTTTTGTGTTTCCATACAGAGTGGTGGCCACAGCACCTGGGGTAAGTGTGCAATTAAGTGTGCTGTAGAAAGTAATTCCTAATTCAAAAATACTTCCTTCCAGCACACATAAAAATTCCATGCTACAGGGAAGTACTGCCCACATCACTTATGCCAAATATTTGGAGTACCAGCAATAGAAAAAGTCTTTCCTCTTCTGCTTCCTGCTTTTATAAAGCTTTTGGCTCTGAAATTTTGCTGCTTGCAAATGTTTGTTGTTTGATTTTTGGGACTTCATTGTGCAAAGCAGTGGAAAGTCACACAGCTTGTCTTATGTTGCATGGAAATCCTAAAATAGAGGATAAACTTTCTTTTATGAATAAACTAGAAGTTCTGTATCTGGTGATCTATAGGCTTCCCCACATTTCCCAGAGGACCTGTATCACTGCCAAGAGCCATGAACAAAATACATTTTGGGAACATGCTTTACAAACCTGTTTCTCTTCTTCCCCTCCAGTGTGGTGTTATTGAGTGCATTCCTGACTGCACATCCCGTGACCAGCTGGGCAGGCAGACAGACTTTGGGATGTATGATTATTTTACAAGGCAATATGGGGATGAGTCTACCCTTGAATTCCAGAAGGTAAAATATCAGTGGGCAAGCACAACAAAATCTCAATTGAGAAACATTCTGTCTATAAGAAATAATGACAAATACTTGGATATTGACTACCATAATGCTGTATCTGCTTCCTGATGCTGATAATCCATTTTTAGCTATTAGTGAGTTAGCTAAAGAAGTTATTGCAGCTGTAGATGTATGGAGAATATAACTGACTCGCTTCAAACTAATCATGGATGGAAATAAGAAAAAAAACTTTGTTCATCTGTCTCATTTCCTGATGGAGAGTTATTAAATTCTGTAAGTTGCTCTGAATTGTTTTAACTTGTTGTTTGTACAGGCTCGCTATAATTTCATCCGCAGTATGGCTGCCTACAGTCTGCTCCTGTTCCTGCTCCAGATTAAAGACAGGCACAATGGCAACATCATGCTGGACAAAAATGGACACATCATTCATATCGGTCAGTCATATGCACCTCTGAATGTCAGTTGTTTCCATTCCTTTCTGCTGTTAAGTATTGCTGATAACAGACAATGAGACATTTCCCGTTTGAGATCCATCTGTGTACTGGTTGCACCGTTTGTAAACATTCATAGGATTTTTTCGTGCCTGTAAGTGTTGTATATTTGTGTTGGCTGCTTCTGTGTAAATTTAGCTCTGCAAAGTTTTGAAAGGTTCAGGAAAGTGTATATACACATATGTATGGATTACACATGTATATGGACTCATGCGTGGATATGTGTGTATGTGTGTAATTATAGAAATGTGTCTTTGGATTCCTTTCATCACTGCAAGGGCATGAATTAAACTTGACAAGTAAATTTATGTAATTGTGTGAGGCTGTAACCTCTGCTTTAGCCTTGTTTTTTTTGGAGCTGCAAAGATACTTAAGCAGTTTATTTGATATCATTCTTATATCTATTCTAATGTCATGGTGATGATGCTTTTGTTGGTGTTCTTATACCTCACCAAAGCTTTTTTCCAATTGTAATTAAAATGTTTGTATTAATACATGAAATCTACCTCTCTTGCTTCTGTCAGCTTTAACAGTACATGATGAACCAACAAAGTTTATGAGGCACTTTATCTTTTGTGCACAGATTTTGGATTCATGTTTGAAAGCTCACCTGGTGGAAACCTGGGCTGGGAGCCTGACATTAAACTGACTGATGAGATGGTGATGATAATGGGAGGGAAAATGGAGGCAACGCCATTCAAATGGTTTATGGAGATGTGTGTCAGAGGCTATCTGGCAGTCAGGTAAGGTGTTCTTAGCTGCTCAAAAGTGGAAGTGCTTCCATGTCTAAAACCAGATGAGAAGATAAATAATAATAAATGTTGATTTTAGGGAATCTGAGCCATTGACTGTCCTGGTACGTCTTGCAAACTGAAACAATATAATAATCCTGCTATTTTACACCTTATCTTTGTGGTATTTTTTCTGTCCTTATCTTACATTTAAAACTTTTGTATATTCAATTTATAAATGTGATGTTTCACACATTTGCTCACATGATTTAGTACACTGTTAATGCAGTAAGAAACTACTGTCTTGGAGTCAAGATCATTTCGGTTCCTTTGAGGGGCAACAGCCTGGACAAAGTTTTTGTGTCAAGGCAAACGTGTCACTCAAGTAGCAGAGTAGTGTCTTGGTAGATAATAAATGTTCTGAGCAAGAGGACAGGAAAGAGAAGGGAAGCTGGGCTGATGTAGCAAAGAGTTACAGAGAGTAATTAAGATTGAAAGATAATATGTTCCTGTGGTGTTGCTGGTTTCAGCCTTTTGTACTGTTTTGGTGCACTGGTTCACCTTTCTGATGCCAAAGAAATGTTGTTTGCTAAAGCATTGCTTTGTATAATCCTTGAGACTTCAACTTGCAGAATCTGAGTATTTGACAGCCCAACATAAAGGAGTGACATTTAATTGAAGTGACAGACTGCAAGCAATGGTGTAGCTTTGCAAGCAAATGTAAGAGGATTATCTGTGTTGATTTAATTACAGAAGAAGGTGTGATCCAGCTCGTTGAACTCCTCAGCTTGCCTGTTTTACCTGCTAAGGCTGCAGGAGTTTGAGTGCTCTGACGTTTTTGTGCTCTTTTTGTCTAGGCCTTACATGGATGCTGTGGTCTCACTGGTTACACTGATGTTGGATACAGGGCTGCCCTGCTTCCGAGGGCAGACAATCAAGCTGTTGAAGTAAGTTAGCAATGTGGGAACTGGAAAATGTGTTCATTAAAATGCTATGTAATTTGTACCAAGTGGTCTCACAAAAAGTAGGTACTTGCAGCAAGTGAAATCACAGCTGGTTCAGCTTGTGCAAAGACACATTTGTACTGTGCTCAAAGGAAACCTCAGTAATTGTCTCTTGTTTGTTGTGATTTTCTGTATACAGGCACAGGTTCAGCCCCAACATGACTGAACGGGAGGCTGCAACTTTCATCATCAAGATCATCCAGAATTGTTTCCTCAGCAATAGGTTAGCCATCTATTCATGTCTTCTTACTATGGCTAAAAGGTCATCAGGCTTTGAGCCGAGCTGAAAAGTAGACTTTTATCAGTCAAATACCAAACATTTTTGAGTTGTAGATATTCAGATAATGCAGGATAGCAGCTTTGTTTCTCAATGTGCTGCATCTCCTCTGTGTTATGCTTAAGGAAAGCTTAAGTCCAGGCTGGTCAAATAGCAAGGCTGGTTAGTCTAAAGAGTAAATGTAATATTTAAACATGTTAAGTGTATGGTTTATTATATTAGATAATGCAGACTTTGTGGGATATATTGGAGAGTCTAATACAAACTCTTCTGTAGCTCCATATGGGGTCAGCTTGAGACCAGTACCACTCACTGGCTCAGATAGAGCACCACTAGAACCGAACTGGATGTTCCAGTGCTTGTTGATCTTAGATTAATACTGGGGGGTTTGAAGGCAATGACACTGCTGTGTGAATGCCCAGAGCCAGCTTAGTTCTGACAAACTTGAGCTCTTCTACCTGTGGCATGGTTAGTCTGCGACCTGAATAAGCTCTGCCCATACATAATTGAGTTATCTGTTACAAGCTGAGATTTGTTTGCTCGGTCACTCGTCAGAGATGCTGCTATTAATACTGTTATTTCCCCTGCACTTTTACTTTCATTATTAGCATTCCCCTTTAATTAAGATGACTTTTATTTCCACATAATCCTATCTCCATGCAGCTCTGATGATCTTGATTCATTCATTATGCATTTCCTTCTCCTAAAACAAGCTGCAAATGCCATGTGATGTGCTTGTGGCTTATCCAAACACAGGATCCAAGCCGCTGTTGCTGATGCCACACTGAGAAGTGTGGAAATACTTTTTTAAACTAGTTTAAACAAGAGCAGGATGTTTTGTGCTGTCCATAACAGTAACTGGGCCTTCACAATGCCTTCAAAGAGTGGAGGGCTAGTTTTGATTAGCAGCTGATTTCCTTCACCCATGCTTTGTCTCTGTGGGATCCTGATGAATGTTTCTCTGACAATGGGTGCAGTGTTTTTTTAAACTTTTACTTACCTCTGGCTTTGCTTTTCTTCTCTAGGAGTAGGACATACGACATGATCCAGTACTACCAGAATGACATCCCCTACTAGACACTAGAGACCCACTGCCGAAGTGAAACGTGCAACCCTGTGCCCTCACTCCAAACTTGTGACAAACAGGAGATTCTCTGTCACACCTCGCTATCTTCCAATCTCTGTGTATGTGTGTGTACATGTGGGTACATGTTTCCTGGACATTGAAACAATCAGTTCTGATTCATTCCTTTCTCTAGACCAGGTTATAGATATTACTGCTTTCCCCTGGATTTTTGGAGTTGGGTTGCAATCACAATAAAAACTGTATTAGGATTATGAATGTGTGAAAGTGGTAAAGCTTGAGGAGTTTGATAATTTTTCATGCAATGCAAGGATTTTATATCTTTAAAAAGTAAATTAAACCCTTTCCTTCACAATCCCACAAAATGCCATGGAAGGGAAGGGTATGGATTTCTCTTTGGAAACAGAAATGTCAACTTGTTCCAGTTTTACTGTAGAAAAAGCTTGATAATCATCCAAGGTGGTGATGTCTGTGTAGCTGTGTTCATACTTTGCACTGTACATGGTCCCTGCTATGTGGTCAGTATTTCATATGTACATGAAGAATGTATTTTTTCCTTTTGTGTGTTTTAAAAAGAGACTCTACTGAATATATATTTAATCTATAAAATGTAATAAAAGACCTTAGACTTCATGTCTGTTGCAAATGTTTTCCCCTGCTCTGTTTTTATTTTATATACATCACTCTGCACATTTCTGTACTGTTCATTATATTATGCCCTTTCTTTCTAATGGAGAAATCTAATTTCTTCTTCAGCTGCTTGTCCATCTCAAATGACATTTTTTATTGGTAAAAGAAATGTTCATTGCAAGAGCTGGAATGTAGGACCAAGGTAAAGCTCTCTGGTATTGCTGACCAAGGACCTCTATCCTGGGCTTGGACAGAGGTCTTTTGGGGTATTTTTTCTCTTTTTACATGCTTCTTCTTCCACATGGGCACTTCAACACAGGGGCTGTCCCCTCTCTAGGGAATTTGTCCCCCTCTTGAGGGGATTTCCCCCCTCTTTTGGGGATTTTCCCCCTTTTTAGGAGCTTTTCTCAGGCGTCCGGCTCGTGCTCTCCGGGAGGGCAGAGCCTGGGCAGGGCCCTGGGGCGCCCCCTGGCGGCCCCCGCGCGGCTGCGGCGAGCGCGCGCACCGCCGTGAGGGGCGGGGGGGGATCGCGTCAGCCCTGAGGGAGAGGCAGCCCTGAGGGGCCGGGGGGACGCGGGACACCGCCCGAGGGTGAGCCGTGGAGGTGTCGTGAGGGACACCCAGCCCTGAGGGCTCAAGGGGACACAAGAAACCGTCCCGAAAGGTAACGGATGAGGGGGACACATCCCCGAGGGGGCTCACAGCACTGAGGGGCGGAGGTGTCGTGAGGGAGACCCAGCCATGGGGCGGGGCCTTGTCGTGAGGTGGGCCCAGGCCTGAGGCGGGGATCTGCCGCGTGAGGAATACCCAGCGCCGGGAGGGGCGTGTTCCCGTTCACACGAGGGTCACCCTTTCAGAAGGAGTAGTGTGGCCTCGATGGTCTGCTGTAGCTGCCCAGGCCAGTGTTCCCATTCACACGAGGGTCACCCTTTCAGGAGGAGTAGTGTGGCCTCGATGATCTGCTGTAGCTGCCCACGCGAGTGTTCCCATTCACACGAGGGTCACCCTTTCAGAAGGAGTAGTGTGGCCTCGATGGTCTGCTGTAGCTGCCCAGGCGAGTGTTCCCATTCACACGAGGGTCACGCTTTCAGAAGGAGCAGTGTGGCCTCTGTGGTCTGCTGTAGCTGCCCAGGCCAGGCTCGTGGGGTGCCTCAGGAGCTGGGCTGTTGCAGCAGGTCCAGCCGTGCAGGGTGGCCTCTGTCTGAGGCGATGATAGGTCGATGATGTGGCTGTGCCCATGCCTTCCCCTTGGTAGTGTGCATTTTTGAGCACTTCTGAGTCAGTTATTACGTTTCCCAGCGAGTTTCGGCTTTGCTGAGGGAGCTCCCAGCGTGTCCCTGGAGCGCAGGCAGCAGGAGCTGCTCAGGGGGACCTCCTTAGCCCGAAGCCAGGGTGGCTGAGGAGGCCCCTGCAGAGAAGGGAGCTACACGGAGCTCGCAGCTCAGGGAGCCAGAGAGGGGGCAGCCAGGGCAGTGTGTTTTGGCTCTGCCTTTGGGGTGGGTCATGTGCGTGGTACAGTGGGGGGCTTGGTCCTTTTCCACGGCGGGCTGCATTCAAAATTTACACATGCTTTTGCCATGGGTGTTAAAGTGGGTCTTGTCTGTTGCCTGTGCTCACCAGAAAGTGGGCTCTGAGCCCCTTTTCTCATTATGCGGAGGTGCCACTGGCTTTCTAAAAAGGTTTGGAGGCTTACCAGGGAGAAGTAGCGTATAAGAACTGCTTTAATTATTGATTTAATTCAGATTTATTACATAACCAACTGGGACATGGAGTAATTTTGGTGTTCTGTGCCTGCGGCTAGTTGAACTTATTTAGGCTCCATAGGAAAGGAGCTGATTGACACTACAAATGTGGTAAACTTCCTCACACCTTTCCTTTAACAAGGAGCAGGTGGAGTGAGGAGATGTGAAGGCTTCTTCTCAGGGGAGGTGGTGAGGAGTTCTAATATTTTGTTAATTCAAGTCAATGCTTCTGTGCATGTACTTTTCTGCACCTCAAAATAAATGTACCATGTTAAAAATATCTAGGTCTAGAAGTGAGTAATTAGCTGATGAATAATAATATTAGGAATAATAAATGGAACTCTGGTAATCAGAAAGTGACTTCTAGTTGCAAATCTCAAACCACATAGCAATTTGTGTGTATTCTAGCATAGGATGCATAGAATTTGCTAGAATGCAATTAAGGCCATCCAGGGCTTTGTATTGGGAAGTGCGTAAGTTTGAGTGTTCTTCACAGTGTTTGCTTCAGTCAGGCTGTCTAGAGAGCTGATGTGGTCTTAGTTTCTTCTCTCAAGTTTGTTCAGAGAAATGAGAGCAGCTGAAGTCAATTGAGTGTAGTTACTGTAAAAACAAGCTCGTTTGCTGGTCCTAAAAACTCTCAGGTGGCTGCATTTGAGGTACCATGGATGTATCATTTTGTTCTGCTGTGAAGCTTGCAGAACGGTGTGAATGTGTTAAAACTCCACGTTAGTAGAAATTATATGCTCTTGTGACTTTATTTCTCACTGAAGGGTTAGGTGAGCTCTGGTGTGTGGCAGAGCTCACCTGACATCTGCAGATTTCGTTTTATCAACGTGACTGTGCCTTCTTCCCTTCCCCTCCCCTCAGGGTTCCTTCCCACAGCACAGGTGCAGGAGAAAACTCCCCTGTAATTGAGTGTCCACTGAGATACAGAGTGGATTAGACAGTTTACATTTAATCATGCAAGGGAGTACCCTAAAGATTCTTCCTTAATGGGATATGTACTGTATCTTCCTCCAGGGAGACTGAGGAGGCGAGAATGCTAAGGTGCCCCACAATACTGCAAGTGCTTCTGAGATACTGAATCAATGCAGTTGGACACACCACAGACTTATCTCACCTTCATCCTCCCACCAGGAAAGGATATGTCCTAGACACAAGGAGGCTGGCAGGACTTCCAGAAGTTACTCAGGTAATTGAAACAGATAGAATTAAGACCCACATGAAAGTATTGTGAAGGGTTCTGTCTCTGAATCTTATGCCAGAATATGTCCTGATGCCTGTGCAGCTCTGGGAGAAAAGACATGTGAAAAAAAGAGGAAAAAACTGCTCATTTAAAAAAGAAAAAAAATCAAGGAAGGATGCTCCTATCATTTCTCCACTCTCAGTAATTCCCAGTCATGGTGAGAGACAGACTTCCCAGGCCAATACCCACTGTAGTTCTTTCTGCATTGGCCATGCATATAAAGAGCCCTTAAGAAAGGAGCAAAATTTATAGTGATTCATTTGCATCTGATGGACCCGGGGTTCAGAGCTACTGGTAACTTGATCAGCACTATTCAAATGCTAATCTCATTATGTGTGTTAGAGACTGAAGCTCAGCAATCCACTTCCATTAGCACAACGTGCCTGTGTGATGTTCTGGCTGGTACGAAGGGTCGTGGTACCCCCTGCAGACACCCAGCACATGCTGCATAGCATCAGGGTTGATGTGGGCAGGGAACGGGAGCTCGGTGGAGGAGTCAATGAAATGAGCAAACATGGGAAGAGGAGCTGGAATTGTCTTTGGAAAAATAATGGAGAGTGGGGGAAGGGATTGTGGCCAATGGAATGGTTTGGATGGGGTTTTTTTTTTCCTTTTCTTCATAAATATGTCCATCCTTTCCCTTTGCTTCCACATGAATGCTAAAAAAACCGAAAAAGGCAGTAAACAAAAGAATTTGTCCTGAATGTAGATAAGGCTTCAAGCATGACTAATTGTTTGACCTTTTGAAAAATATTGTGCCTGTGCTGTTTGGTGTTAAGACCTGGTGGTTTTGCTTGTTCCAGGCAACAAGGACTAAAATCTTCTGGGCAGCATGTGGCATGCTCAAAGACAGCATGCACAGGGATCATTTCTAATACAGGCTCTTTGGCAGAGCCTTGTTACTGAGATGTTCAAAGAATGCAAAGGATGCTTGCCTCACACTGTTACCTACAGTATATGGGTTGGTTTGTTTGAGTTTTTGGGTGCCTCTTCTGTTTCTGTAAGGATCTGCATTTGGGAGGGCACATGGGTTATAATCCTGAAGAAGCAAGATTTGTAAGGTGACATAGTGTATTTATTCGATAAGCTACTTAGCTGGCAGGAGCAGATGAACTCTGATAACGTGCAGCCCTGGCACCGACTGCTTTAGTAACTAGCACAGCCTCCCAAAAGGAGTGGGTTTCTGCTGGGCACTTGCCACTGCAGCAGCCCTGTGACCAGAGCTTTGCAATTATAGGTGATGCCTTTGTGTTTATTTCTGGTACACTATCAGTGACAGTGTTGCTGTGAGTCATGTTATTTTAACACAGCCCTCTCCAGGGTAAGCACAGCCATGGGGAGCCTCAGCGCTTGCTGTGGCAGCAAAAAACTGTGACCAGGCTTGTGTTAAGTTTTATGAATGTTACACATGGCTCTGCTGCCTGACAGGGGAGAGCAGAGCAGGAGGATGACACGGTGACACAGGTAAGGAATCACAGTAATCACACAGGCAAACAACAATGGCTGGCAGTTCACTGAAGAGACTTACCTACAGGACTGCATGTAGGTGTCTCTTCCCAAGGAAAGCATGGCAGCCAAAAGGGGAAGGGATTTGGAAGTTATTATTGTAAGTGCCCTCACAAAGACTGCTACTTACCCTGATGCTACAGGTATGCCTTTTGGAATTAAAAACCCATCATGGGCAACCAAGACACATGGGAATGTGTCTTGGTCTATTCTTAAGCAAGGAGTCTCAGCTTTGCAGTGATGAGCCTGACAAAATAAATTGTGCTTTACTGTTGGAATGAAAAAAAAAGTCTGAATTGTAGCTAATCTAGGAGACAGTTCTAGCTGCATGTATTGATTAGGAGTGAACACATGGGGTGGTAACGTCAATTCAGATGTCAGAAGGGGCAAGCCATGAAATTCCATCCTTGTAAAGATATAGGAGTGTTACCTCACAGAGGGATATGATTTTGGATAATAAACATAAGAGATAAAATCATATATCGCTCTCATGTACTTCACTTGCCCAGTGCAAGTTACATTTTGACTGCCACATCTCAACTTTTTTAAGATGCTTGCAGGTGAAGACTGTATGTGGGCCTCTTGGCATGCACACCTGCAAACCATTCCCTTACTGAGAGCTTCACAAGACCCTGGAGCACAGACCTGACAGCTCTGCAGTACCTGACCTCACTGCACAGAGAATCCTGTACGTACTGCAGTTATTTCTTGTGCAGGACAGTGCCGTGCCTGTGTGGTAGTGATTGGACATGAATGACTGATCTAATAAAGATACTTATGGGTGTTGTGCTTAAAAGACGTTTATTGAAAGAACTATATTAACCTAGGTAAGTAAAAAAATCACAGAATGTTCTGGCACTGGGAGTCAGAAGCTTCATAGTTGGTGTCAGGCCTGGCTGCCTGCAGCAGCTGGAACAGAAAAGAGTAAGGGTAGGGTAAGGATTTTTTGAGCTGTGAGGAAAACGGAGTGACTAAAGAATTTTGCCTGGTATTATTGGTTGTCAGTTATTAGAACCTTCTAGAATATCTGATCTCTTGGTTGGTACTTGATAGAAACTGTTTCTGTGCAGTTTTCAGAGGTCTGCTGACCCTCAAAGGGATTCCTGGCTGCACATTTTGGACTAGTCAGCTTTCCTGTTTTCCCTTAGAGACAGGAATTACTCATCACTTAGATGAGATGGGCTGGGTGGAAGTGAAGAGTAAAGCTGCCTCCCGTGGCTGCAGAGGAAGAATCCCAGCAGTGCCAGTGCAAGGGGCATGTGCTGCTTTTTCTGCCTCAGATCCCAGATGAGAAAAACTGGGCAAGAGCTTTGTGGGAGGTGAGCTGAGGTAGAGTTGTCCCTGAAAACAGACCTGAACATCAATTGTCTCTGCAGCCGTGCTCGGTGGCAATGCTTTGCAAACCTTTAGAGCTCCGGTAGTTAGATCTAGATGCTAGGCTCAGTCTTGGCTCTAGCGCGGGGTCTCTGACAGGCACGTGAAGCTGAATGGTGCTGACCGCTGTCTGTCCTTAAGCGAGATCCCGCTCCTGTTCCCGGCCTCGTTCCCTGCAGGCTCGCAGGTTCGTGGGCTGGGCGGCAGAGGGCACTCCAAAACAAGCCACCGTTCCCCGGGCACAGGACAGAGCAACTGAGCAGGCACAAATCTGCCTTTCCTGTAAAGCGGGCAAGTCTGGCAGGGAAAACCTTGCCGTGACCTTTAGTTATGACATATCTGTCACGGCACGCACTGAGTGGTAGAGCTAGCGAGTACCTGAATATCAGATATGAAATTGCTCAAGAGCCTGGCTGTTTGTATTCTGGCATGTTCTGCTGGGGAGGTTTTTGACCTTCCAAGGGACAAAAAGGACATACATTTTGCTGGCTCTGCACTGTTGTCTCAGGTGAAGCCTTTAAATATATGGGTGTCCTCTGGTATAGCAAGCATGCAGAAATCCATAGTGCATTTACCAAAAACCCAGAGGTTTATTGTGGTAGCTCTCCTTGTTGCTATCGCACTGTATTGGATGAACAGTCACTGTAATCAGCTCCAGAGATGGCTACATTCTGTGTATGTACAGTTTTGGAAAGCTTCTTTGGGGTAAAAGGTACTCTATATGCAGGCTCTGATGTAAGTTGTCTGTTAGTTTTAGGCTTGCGTACTTACTAAAAATTAAAACCCGCCCCACATAACAGTAGTTGAGCATTCTCTCTTTGAGCAACTTGCCTTGGGCTTCACCTTTGTGGTAGACCTAAGGGTGGATAGCACCATGCAGTTTTTAAGCTTCACAGAATACGCAGAACACAGGTGATAGGATGGGGGAAGAAAATAGATCCGAGGGAAGAAAACACTTTGGTGCAGCTATCAAGTGCTCATTGATTTTGGATAGTTCGTGTGATCATTTTGCATCCAGGCAAGTAATAGTTAAAAGTCTTCCCCATGCTGTCTGTGACCAAGGTGGTATGGGTTGTGTGGAATCCTCTGCCATGAAGATAGCCCTGGTCTGCGCTTTTACCAGGCTTAAAATTCAGTGTCTCAGGACTGATCCCAAAAGAAACCAGGGTTCTGAAAAGTACTTTCTCCCTCTTACGTGACATGTAAACTGGGATTTCAATTTCATTGTTTTTAGCATCAAGTCTGGCCTTTAGGCTGCAACTCTAGGCAATAAAGAAAGAAGCAAGTCCAGCTATAGCTGTGGTTGTGCCACAGATCAGAGCTCAGAGGGACACATAAATATACAGTAATTTCAAGCTCATTATCTTGCAGACAGGATGACTAGATCAGAGGGAAGGATTAAGCTCTAGATTAGAAGACAAACCTGCCAAGGGAACACCTGAGCCAGATCCACGATGAAACCTCAGATAGATCTCAGGAACCTGAAAACCCACTTCATTTCCAGGACAGTGCTGAAATTGGCATTTTTTTCTTGCCTCTCTGCTGACACTGTGATCCTTCTTCCAATTTGAACAGAGTTTTCTTTCCTTTGAGATGCAGCTCTTACCAGCTTGTGGCACAAGTGACTCAGTGCAGTGCCTGAGGTTATAGGAACAGGGCTAATGGTGACTCTGTTCCTACCCATCAGCTGAGCCTGGAAAACCAATCATGTTTGTGTTCCTGCTTTGTCTTAGCTGAAAGGTAAAACTCTTAAGCTTAAATTTCATTGAATTAAAACCAACATAGATTTAAGAGCAGGTACATTAGTCCCAGCTTCACCGAGGAGAAGGAACTCAATGTTGACAGAACTCTGTCACACAGTATATATGGTGGGCCAAATCCCTTTAGAAAGAAAGGGATTTGAAGTGAAACCTAAGGTACTTGATCTCCTGCAAAAGATGTGCTGTGACTGGGAGCTGCTTTGGCTGCTCTGTTCTTGAGCTTGCCCCAGTAGGATGTAAGTTTGGAATCCAAAAATCAGCTGCCCTTTCTTAAGAACTGGGCATGTGTGCCTGTCCCAGAGAGTTCTCAAAGTACAGATTGAAATTGGAGACCTTTTTCCTCTAGTATGTATTACTATGATTTTTGAGCATTATTACACTATAGGTAAAAGGGCTATTTCAAGAGATGCAACTTCTTTACTGAGAATGACTTCTAAATATAAAACATATTCACAACTGAGCTTGCTGCTGACTGCTATCCCTCAAAGTTACTGTGGCTTGCCTTTGCTCAGGAGATTGTCTATTAGTTGTGTAGAAGTGATAAGGGATGCAAAGTTTGCCCTTCACTTTATTTGGGAACCTTTGCAAAAAGCTCTTCTCGAGGTGCAAATGGCTTTTACTGAAATGGTGGAGCTGTCCTGACTTTGAAAAAGGTGGTGTACTTTGGAAGACATTTAGCGGACCTGCAATTGCACTATGCTCTGTGGGGATGTTTGGGAAGTGGAGGTGGGTACCGTGTGTGTGCCCATGCAAGCTGTCACCACTAGATGACACCATGACTCTGGCAACAAGGTCCAGATGAACCCTAAAGCCAAGGGCATTTTGCCTGTTCTGGAGGGTTTGATACAAACCCAGAACACGGGCTGGATTTGCAAACCTTTCAGTGAACTGGAGTCAAGTTTCCACCAAATGCAAGCTGAGGTTTGAGTAGAATGGGCTCAATTCCAGGTGACAGGGTGGGATTTATGATTTGAGGTGGAAACCATCTGAACATCTGACTTGCAACCAGGCTGATCTTGGCCATGGTTATGCTTGGAGGACCTGTGTGTATTTGAAACAAAATCTCAGAGCAAGATTCAGGCAATTGGAGCCAAAACCAGAAGGGGTTTGCAGGACCCTGCTGAGAACTGCTATAAGAGGGTTTCACATGACTTCACTGCTTAGCCCAAGTGGATCTGGGCATGTACTCAAGAGCAGTATCCAGACCTGGTCAGCAATAGCCCCTGTTCCCTTTTAACCTGTTTTCTGTGGCTGGTAGGTAACTAGAGAGCTGCCAAGGAGACAGCCAGCACACATTGCCATGCTGCTGCCACACCTGGCTTAACAGTCACCACAGTGTAATGGTGGCTCAGCCGTGACTTGGGCAATCTTCTCTCCAAGAGCACATGGCTTTCTGATCATCTGATTGACTCGGTACCCACCAGCAGAAGGGACCTGTTTCTCCCTGCGGTGTCTTTCTGGGCTCTCCCCCTTAATTGCATGTAAACCTCTGAATCTGGTTGTAGAGCTGTGCCTCTTGTTTGCTACTTCATTCTCTGTTTTAGCTGAGGAAATGCTTCGTTACTCCGCAGCCCAAAAAACCTCCATTTTGCTGTAATTACTTTCTATGTACGCCTACTGAAGTCATCCTTCCACTGCTCTTTTTATCCCTTTCAATGAGAGCAGAGGATATTCACAGAAAGCATGTTAATAAACCAACCTGCTTGTCTTCTGCTCTTGCAAAGGGTATTTCTGCATACTGAAATTTGGCAACTATCATGTAATTATGTGGCTCCAAGGACAGTTTGAGGGAATTGATAATCTAAGTGATATCTCTACAATGTTTTGTCACCTCCTTTGAAATTCATGTCTTTCCACTACCACTTCAGGACAATCCTCACATGCAACCTTGTTAAAATCTTGTAGCAAGGAGTCAGCACAGAGACAGGGCATTTACCTAATGAGCACACTGTGGGCAAGCTACCCTAAAATGCCTGTTGTCATTGTGCCCCTCACTAGTCCGGGCCTAGAGGGGTCCCAGCAGTTTGAGAGATGGGTGGTCTTGTTATCACTGTGGCTCCCAATAGTGCTTGCTGATTTGGATTCTGTTTTAGTAAACTTGTGGTGCATAGAAGTTTCCTTATTAGCTTCATACAATGATTTTCTCATAGGATGCTCACATAGCTAGCTCAAATAAACTAGCTGTATTAATAAGGTTGTCTTATGCTAATTTGTTATGTGTGTAGAAACCCCTTTCAAAATATCATTCATTAAAGCTTCATTACTATTGTAAGGTTAAGCATCACAGAAAATTCTACTGTAAATGTTTTGGTTTACTGTTTGTTTTTGTAGACAGAATAGTGGAGTGTTTATCTTGAATAATCTCAAACCTTTGCTTTTATTGGGATATATTTTTATAGTTAACAGTTTTTATGGAAGGCTGGAATTAATATTTTTCATGCTTGATGATTCCATCTTTTGCTGTATTCACTAATGTAGTCAGAGAATTCTAAATGTTCTGTCAAGCTTTGGTGTTTAATCTGAAGAACTCTTAGGCTCCTAGTATTGCTTCTGTTTTTTGGGCCTGCTGGGGTGCTAGTGGGGAAGGATTTTCATCTTCTGTAGCTGGGAAAACAGAGGCCTAAACAGATTTGGGTCAATGATGCAGACTCCTGCATGCCCAGCTGTAGTCCAGGAGCTGCTGGTGCTCATCTTGAAGAGTTTCAAAGCTGAAGAGCATGAGCAAGGCACTGAAGCTCTTCCTAAACATTAATCAAAAGGCTGTGTGGTCATTCGGTGGGGCCCCAAGCAGTGAGTTGCCAGTAGGTCCTGGCAGTGTCGGTTGGACAAACTTCTCTGCTTCTTTATGGGATAAGAGTGTAACCACAGGGAATGAAAAAGTAGGCGCAGCTTGAAGTCCTGCCTGTAGAAAAGGAGCTCCAGTAAAAGCTGTCACTCTCCCATTTGGTTTTTCTTTCTGTCTCTCATTCTTCCATCTCCCTGTATGGCCATTTGTGCTGCCTGCCTGTTTGTTTGTTGGCTGAGTGCTTGCTGAATTATTTACCAGCTTGACTGAATTAAGCAGCAGCAAAAGCAGGCAAGTGAATCCCACCTGAGACTCTTCCAGCAAGAGGGGGAGGTGGAGGAGTGGGGTGTGTGTGTGTGGGTGTTGATACACAGTGCTTAATTAAATGTACCAGGAAAAACCTTGTGGGAGGAGAAACTCCTCTACTGCCCTGAGACAGTGCTGAAGAGAGCTGAGCACATGGCTGATGCAGCAGCTCAGGTGGCAGCACGCCCCATCTCCAAGCTGGGTGGGGGTCTTGCCTCTGGGAGCTGCCTTCAGCCCTTGCCAGTGTCATCTAATCGTGCTGAGATGTGGCAGGGCTGTCAAGCATCCATTCCCCTTCGCTGCATCAGTTGCATTGTTTGTGATGGTTGTTGTGCTGTGTGGGGTTAATTGGGTTAATGAGCGCATTGTACATTATTAGAGGCTGAATTGACAATTATGCTAATTATTGTGTCTCCCAAAGTGCCACATTACTGAGGATGTTTAAAAGGACCAGGGTTCTTGTGCCATACACTAGATCAGACCTGAGTATCTGAGCTACAGAGGACCTCATTTTACCAAATGGAGGTGTGCTGGGTGTTTGATGTCAGGAAATGCCTCCTGGTTGGCATGTTTCTTCCAGCAAGAATGTGCAAGCTTAACACACAATCCTTAATTCATGCAGTTCGTCGCCTGACTATGTCTCAGCTGTTATGTCTTACAGATGGGGAAAATGAGACATAGATCTTTCTGTGACATATCAGGTCTGGGTACTCTCTCACCAAAGCATGCGTTCTCCAGTGTGGTTGCTTGCTCCAAGCCAGTGCTCCTTACCCCGTGGTAGACACAGCCCTTTGACTCTGGAACATGCTCTCATGACAGTTCTTCAGACTGTAGCAGTTGGTTCAGATGCCAGAGATCTTCCCATGACTCTATTCTTCCCATCAAATTCTGTCTGTGCTGAAAAGCAGCAATCTTCCCACAGGTCACTCTTTGCCAAGGTGCAGAAGCAGATTCTGATTAGTAGATATGCTGATTTGGGCTGCTCTCTAGATTGCATCACTTTGTTATGCAACTGTTACTGTCATGCCATGGTAGTAATGCCATCCTGACTATTCCTACGATGTAGTTGTCCCAGTAAAAATAACCCAAGGACACCTTTGTGCCCTCAAACTAGCTATGGAACATTATTTCTAGATACTGAGCAATTGCAAGCTATAAAGCAGTATGGGATTTGAGTAGAGTCACCTTCCCTGCTTCCATGGGCTCACATGCAATGTTCACCAGGATTACTGCTGGCTTCAGTGAGAGCAGATCTAAGGCTGAGAACTGAGGAATGCCCCAATGCACTGAGTCATCCTTAATATTGATCTGAAAGATGCCTATTCAAAGCAGTACAGTACCAGTATGTGGGCTGCACAGCCTGTTCAGAAGTCTGCTTGGTGTCTGGTGGTTAATCTGTGCAGGGCTCCATGGCTGCGATGCCTCTGGTTACTCCTTAGGCATAGCCATGCTTATACATAATAACTATAAACCGGGAATGAGTGCAGACTGAAGAATTTATGACATCTGAGGCTTAAACAAGAGCTGATATACTTTTAAAATCTATAGACTGCTTCTCTCTTTCTTGAAAGAGTTAATCTCACCAGTTTAGCAGGGAAAGTCATCTGTCCAGTAAGTGCCTTGTGAATCTGGGAGTGCTTTTGTGTGTGTGCAGTATTGGGCACCTTTGTCTAAAGCCAGCTGATTAAAAACTGGTCTCCATCAGCTCTTAATTCCTCATATGGATGTACATGCATGCGTTAAGTTATGAGAGACTTAACCCCTCAAAGCAGCCTGCTTTCACTTCTATTTCCCAGGCTTCTTGACTTTACTGAAAGTATCTCTTCCCTTCCAGAATGTGGCATGTCAGCAGAGGCAACCAATGCAGACTAGTCCTTATTGTCTATAGCACCAGTTTATATGAGGTATAATAACGTCTCCAGAAGGTGGATAAAGAGGGAGCTGAAAATGGCAAGACAGAAGAGCACTGAACGATCAAAAGCACATGCTTCATGAATTTATCATGAACTAACTCTGTGAGACTTGCTACATAAATCAACTGATAACTCACCATGTAAAAGATCATATACAACAATTCAGCATTTCCCTCCCATTTCTGCTTTAACCCTCTTTCTGAAATTCACTGTGCAATCGGTGTGAGCGTGCTCACACATTCTGCTCTGTTGCAGAGATGTGTATGTGGCATATCAAGGTAATGGATTTTTCTTGAATACCCTAGCAAGTACTGTCATGTTTTGCATCAACAGAAAGTGATTTCATATAGCATAAAGCAAGGAGTTTAAAAGAGCTGATGACCCTTTTTGGCCTTGTTCCAGATGGGAGTCATGTGTCTGGGTTACTGCCCAACCTTTTCCAGTAAGTTAATTCCCACTCTTAGAATTGTAATGGCTGCATTGAGTTGTGCTCCTTTCCGTAATGATTACTTACAGAAAAGAAAAAATGCTTTTTCATTGAACTCCAGCATTCCTCCTCATGCCTTGCCAGAATTTTGTGTAGGTGCCTACACTTGGCACTTGCTGTGAAAACTGAGGCATCACGTCTCAAACTGCTGCTGGCATGAGCATACATGTTGTGTTCTAAGGCTCTGCAGCAACATTGGAGTCCCCCAGTTCTATACTGTCCTCATGTCTACAATTAATTTAATGTATTTCTTTCATAAGAAAGCTTAACTGTCTCAATTCATCAGCAGACATCATCTAGCTAGATTTCAGCAAAGCACTTTGTAAGGTATCTCATGGGAATATTGTACTCAGAGAAAACAGGGATTAGCATGTGGCTTGTACAGTAGAGGAGAGGCTAATGACAGGAGGCTGCATAGGAAGGAAAGTAATAAGAATGGAATTCTTCCAGTACAAGGTTGATGTATTTGCAAATGTTAATTCTACTAGTGAAGTACAGATTCACTGGACAATATTAGGATTCTGCAGAAGCATCTGTACATACAAGTATATCAGAGGAGCCGGGGGCCCCTTTTCCTTTGCCTTTATACCCACTGAACAGCATTTGCCTGCTCTAGTCTCTGCAAGAGGAAATGACCCTTTCTGGTGCTGCCATCCCCTGCTGTGTTTCACAGAGATTTACTGCACTCTGCTCACTGACTGTACTCGGGAGCTGGTATAAAAGCAAATACCTAAGGGATGCATACGTCAGCAAAACTTGTTCTTCCTGATTGCCCAAGTTAGGCCATGGATGGCCTTTCTGTTAAAGGAAGGTTTGTCAGTCTGGATCTGCTTCCTCAGATGAAGTCAGAATTGTTCCCTAAGTCTGCTCCCATCCACATGTCTGAGTGTGAAAGGAGAGTGGGATAGTCCTACCCAGCATATCAAAAGAGGGGCAAAGTTCCTGACTGATGCCGATGTGGAATGGAAAGTTTCTTTCTGTGGCAAGTATGATTGCTGTATGAGAGCACCAGAGTCAGCCTGCCTCAGACTCACAATAATCACTGCAGCTGCCACTGCTGCACAATGGCAAAGTGAGCTGTTTCGCTGTTTAGCAGACTTGGCAAGGAGATGATGGAAGAGACGCTTCTGGGGGAGCAGGTACTTGGGCAGAATGACTGAAGGGTTCTAGATAATACAAGAGGGAGAGATTCAGAGATGAAAAGGAATAAAATACCATGTGGTATTGGAAGAGAGGAAGGAAGGTACCCAGAATAAAATTAAAACAAGGGGTAGAATATTGTTGGAGGATACAGAAAGGGACTTACCTTGGCAGCAATCTGGAGAGGATGGTTTTTTTTCTGTTTGTCTTTCTCAATCTCTACCCCTTCTCATCTTTCCCTCATAGATGCCTTAACCTGCATTAACCATGGCAAATCAGTCCAGCACACATTCTTCTGTGCTCAGCTTTCAGGGACTGGTGATATGTGCTGGCTGTTTTTGTTGAGATGCTCTTCTCCCTTTTCCTGTTTTCCTGTGTGGGAATTTGAAGCCAAGAACCAACCTTTTGGATCTGTCCCACTGACAGGAGGTGATGTGTTAAGAGGGAGAAGTGAAGGGAGCCATCCATGCCTAACACTTTCAGAGCCTTTCCTGTCCCACTTACAGATGTTTGCTAAAGAGGTGTTTTGGTTTAACTGTAGCTTATTGGATTATGTGATTATGGCATTTGAATTCTTTATTAGATCTTTTCTGTCTTGGTCCCTGGGGTTGAGAGGGACTTGTTTTCTGGCCTTTGATGTGTTTGAAAAAGTCAGGCTATTTGTATCACTGCTTCTTTGCTTTGATTCTTTGAGTCCTTCTCTGGGGAGCATTCTGATGTGCAGAGCTCAGCTTTGTGCGTCTGCTGCATGGGATATCTTTGTGGTTTGTTTTTGTACTGGGCACAAATCACCCCTCCTGCTCCCTTCTTTGCAAGTTGTCATGAAAGCAGGTTATTGCTGACCAGTTCATTTTGAAATCTTGTGCTTGCTGACAGCTGTACAGAAAATTCAGTATTTTAATAAGAGATACGCTACCTTCGCTTGGAGGGATGGATGGCATTGCAGCAATTGTCCATTTTCCCCTCAGGCCCTTTCTCCTGGAAAAAAATCTTACCATTATAATTAATTTATCCAGAGATATTCTTCACATTCTGCTGTATCTGCTCTTTCTTGATGATTTTACTGAGGCACTAGGAGAGGAGTCCTCTGAACCCCATATTGGGAAGTGAGCAGCTTCTGCTCTGGTTCTTTACCATGAAGCAGCACCCTGTGAGCAGAATTTCAGAGAAGGGAAATTTGCTTAGCCTGCAATAAAAGGTCAGGCCCAGCTGGGTAAACGCTGCCAAGAAGGGTCAGTGTGGTGAACCAACTTACGCTTCATTTGTCACCTGTCAGTGCTGAGCACGATACACTTAATAGCATGGTAGTGGAAAGGACAAAGGGGATTTCTGAGGGGAGAAGTGAGGTAAGCCATAATTAACTAGAATACTGAAGGAAAAACTGGATCTTGGAGCTGCTGAGTTTCCCTTGTGAGCTTAGGTGTTTTCACACACACTCCTAACACACAGCACAGCCCCTCCCGTATGCCCTCACACCTGTCCATGGTTGCATTTGCTACCGTGTGTCATGTCAGGAAATGGGACCAAATGAAAGGAAGACTGAATCTTTGTAGACACAGGCAATGAATGCAGCACCAAGATCTGCAGTACAGTGCAGAGCTCAGGCTCAGTCTGATGTGTTGACCAAGGGAGCAGAGAGGACTCTCCCACACCTATGTTAATTCTGGGATTAATCTCCCCACCCAGCATGGGTAAAAAAGGAGCTTATTGACGCTGAGGAGAACAGTGTTGTTAGTGGTCGCTCTGGCAATGAGAAACAAGGGGTTCCCCCACACTCATTCTTTCCCTGTAGGATGAGCTATTGCTTGTACCTGTAGTACCTGGTTTATGTGTCACCTCTCCTGCATGAGAAGTTACTACCGCATTCTTGCTTTTCCCAACAGAGAACAGACATGTTTTCTTCTTTTGTTCCTGAGTAGTTTCCAGCCAGTGTTATGTCCCTGTGGAATGTACCCCACAGCACAGGCTGCTTGAATGTTTAAGCTTAAGCTAGTTGGAAACAAGCAATTTGGTGGCCTCTTTTTCTCTCCAGGCATAGCTTGGAAATATCTTTGCAAGGGCTGCCAGTGCCCGAGCAGTGATTTGGTTCCCACATCCTGCTCATCCTATGTGAGAGCTGCTCTTGTTTTGCATGGCAACAGCTGGCAGAGCAGGCTGGGAACACTGAGCTTGGCTACCTCACCCCCAGAGCTGGAGCATAAGTGGCCCTGAACTATTTTTAAAGGAAACCATTCAAGTGTCATTAACAACAAAGTCATAATGGTAGCCTCTGACACAGCTGGAAAACATCTGCGAACACTTGGAACAGGTAACAGTTTGATGAGGGCAAAGTTCTATCAGACTGCACACGGCTCATGAGGATTAAAAGCCTTAGCAGTGGGGTCAGCATGACCTCTGGTTTGGTTTGGAAGCCCCTTTTGTTCAGGAAATATTGGTAAAACATGGCAGCTCCTTGCTTCTGGAGAGTGTCAGAATGTAAGATACCAAACAAAAAGAGAATTTACCTGACAAATGTAGCCTCTACTCCATGTAAATTTCTTGAATTTGCTTATATTTCAGAAGGTGGATTTCTGTACCATTTTGAAGGGTAGGGAAGGAGTTTTTTGTTTTGTCATGGGTTGTCTTTTAAACAGCTGCCTCCACTTGGTAACTACAGTCACTGTGGTTAAATGACTGATGTTTTACATTCCCTAACATTGAAAATAGTTGTGGTGCAGATTTTGCTGGGATTAGTTTTGTTGTTCTGTTTCTGTAAAAATCTTAGGCAAGTGGCTTTTTGCTGATGCAGGCAATCATGGAAAGCATGAAGCTTCATTATTCACAGAAATTATGGCAAGAGCACAGCAATGACAAAAAGAGCCAAATAAATATTCGTGATGTTTCTTTTGCTGCATTTGCTCGGAGCTGTGTGTGTATGGCCAGGATGTCACGATTTTTATGTTTCTGCTATTTTAGTTTGAGGTCTGTGTGGTGATAAACTCTAAGTGAGGACCACACTGTGTTGTGAATGTATAAAAAAAGGATTACCTTTGTCTCAACAACTTCTATTTTTAAACAATTTTATTTGAGATGCCAGATGAGGTAGATTTTGAAATCTAGGTCTTTTTCTGATTGTTATGGAGCCAGTAAACAGCACTGAAATTGCCCCATACATGATGCTGCTATTTTTTGATGTCAGGAATGCCACAGATAATATTTTTTCTTATCTTCTCACTTCTCGCCTGCTTCTCACCTGAAGCTTCAGTGCTCCAGTTACTGCTCACAATGTCCTCTGGCCTGTGTGGAGCTGTTTGGTAGAGCACTCCAAACGGCTAATAGGTAAGATGTCCATTAGAAAGACTCTGGTTTTATGGGCTTCACATTTTAGTTTTTCTCAAACACGCTTTATGCAGAGTAAATAATGTCAAAAGATCTTGTTGGAAAGACCATGGTGACACTGAGTCAGGACTTTGCAGGGTTTGCAAAGACAGGAAGAGGGTTTTTTAAAGCTTATTTGAATGAGAAGATGCAGTTTAAATATTTTCTTCCAGTTCCAAATCTGATTTAAGACTATGTGACAGAACAGCAAATATTTTTCCTCTTCCTCATCCTCATCGTCTCTCTTTTAAAATTTACTCTGAGTACTTGGTAATACTTTAAGTTACTTCTTTGTGTCTCACTATATCAGTCATCATGGACTAATCCATGAGAAGGCTTGTTTGTGGGATGTCCAGTTGACCTCAATTTAAGCATTCCTGGGAGCTGAGGAAGGAGATGTGTCTACCAGCAAAACAGGGGAATGCCAGGATTCAAAACTCAGTCTGTAACCCCTTTATATCTGCATAAATGTTATTGGTGAGGACTAGGGTTCTTTGTCCCTAGCACCGAGATAGCCTTTAGGCTGTAGAAAATGATGCAGGTATGAGGGCATATTAACAAATGAAGATGTTAATTCATTAGCATTATTCTCTTCCCCCAAAGAAAACATTTGCATCACAGTTAGATTGGAGGAAAACATTGTCTTCCAGATTTAGCTAGTAAAACATGTTACCTCACCAAGTGATGTTATTCTCTACACTGGTCACTGGAAGAGCCCCAGGCTAAGCTGAGTGTCTGTTTAAGCAGCTTCAGTTGTTGACCACAGCGAAATTGTTGGCTTTGAAGAAAATTAGGGAGTGCTCACAAGAAGTGGTCCTTTTGCAAATTGGTGGAAACACAGCCTCAGTAAGGACAGAAGAGATGGGAGGAGTAAGGGAGCAGCTGTGGGAGGTAAGTGCTGGTTTTGGGTGATGATGGCCAGCTGTGTCCTTGAATACCTTTGTACCACTGTGGTGATAGCAGGAAACTGTCTGCATGTAGACACATCTTTTGTTACTGCTGATAAAGGAAAGTTTCAGCAAATCTTAAGTTACTTCTTTACCTCTCATAAAGAAGCAAGGTTGAGTAGGTACCACTTTTATGTAACTTTTAAGGTACCTGCCCAAGGTTATGGGAAGTCAGTGACAGTGACAGACCTAGAAACAGAACATAAGAGTCCTGGCTTTTTAGCTGTCTTCACAAACCATGAGATGATACTTCCTCCAGATGTTTCAATAAAGGGTGCTATAAAAAGTTTTTTGCATTGCTGTTGCAATTCCTTATTTCCAAAGGGCTGCCTGCCTTTATGTTTTTAATATCATTGCTTTGAAGCACCATAGCTAGAAGTGACAGTGCCAGAAATAATAATAACAATAATAATCTGCATAGCACAACAGGCATTTTACCAGCATGCAGGAAGACAAAGGTCTCTGTGTGTTTTGTATTAGCACACTGAAAAAGTCTTATTGAGTCTATCTGGAATGCATAGGTGGGAACCTTAACCCCTCATGTGCTGAGAAGAAAATTGTATGCAGACCTGAGAGCTGAAGTAAATTAATAAAAGGGCACGAGCTTCATTCCTTTGGCAGTGGGAGGTCTTTCTGGACCAAATGCCTTGACAGCTTTGTTCAACCTTATGTATTAAATATCCATGTGACACCAGTGTAGTTAATTTACAAGTATTTTTTCCATTTTCTTCAGTTGTATATAATTGTCCTTTACCATAGACCAGAAAAGACAGAGAAAAGGCAAAAACCCAATTTTTTTTTTCTCTGCAAATTCCATTCTTATTTCTGCCATGGCCCACGTTCAAAATCCAAACAATAAAACATACAGCTGTGACATAGGGGAATTGTCCAAAACGGACGATGTCTGAAGGTTTATGATTAGGTTTTATATTCCCTCTGTCTACAGAGCAGCACTTCCTGAATGTTTCTGTGGTGGGAAAAGCATCCCAGCCATTTCCCCTTGTGGATGATGGTGTAATTAGAGCTGTAAAGAAAGAACCCATGACACTAAAAGGCTATAAGTGCTGCAGATTTAGGACAACAGGTTTCTATGGAAACTGAAGTGAAAATAGGACCTTAAATGGGTGAATAACAATAATACAGAGTTCTCAGTTTGGATCAGTCTGTAAGTTGCAGCAAAATACAGCCTGCCTTTCTGGCAGTTATTTGCATAATCTTTTCCATGGTGCTCTCAAGGAAACATTGCCCCTCCATCTCTTAATTTCTATACAGAAACATTCGTTCCTTAAAAAAGAAAGATGAGGGTTTCTCAATGGATGGTATGCACCCATTTATAGATGTTATCAAAATAATTTGAGCTTAATATAGCCAAATAAGCAACATAAGGTATGGTATCCATTCTCATTATTAGTACTACTCATTGGGGTTCATGGTAGTAGCTGAAAATTCTCCTGCGCCAGATGGAATATGAAGTCTTCTTATATTCTGGTTCAATGATGATGTACTGGAAAGATGGGGAAACACCAGTGGTACTTTGCACATGATACCTCTGTGCCATTCACTGCAGGCTGTAGTTGCCAGTTCTTGATAACCAATTGTCTCCTGAAATTCTGCTTCAATCCAAGACTAGGTCTCATGTTTGCAGTGGGAGATCCTTTCCCTCAGCTCTTTAGTTTTTGAGGAAATTCGGAACAGCCTCCTACTGGCAGGCAGCCTTTCCAGGATTTTTGGTAGAATATGCTGTCTTGCAAAAGTTGTGCCATGCTTTGAGCAACATCTGAAAATGCCACAGCTAGAAATGCTCCAGGAAAGAACAAAAGGAGGCTTGGCATTCTTCACACTGTTTTTTTTTTCTTGTTGAGCATTTAAACACAGTGGAAGAAATGAAACTACAGTGAGGGAAAGACTGAACTGCTAGTGACAGAAATACCCATATGGTCCTATTTTTTTCTGTAGAAACAGCCATGCAGACGTTGTATAATAAACATACAAACTTGGGGATATTTGGGTTGTAGGTTACAGCTTTCTCTGCAACAAACCAGTATAGGCTAAATATATAGAAATATATATGTAGCATTATTACTAAAATGAGAGGCAGCCAAACTGGGGCACATCTGTGCAGTAATTGACCTAAGAGCTTATCATCCTCATGGCACTCTGAGTGGTTCATGGTCCTCTACAGCCTGAAACATGAATTAATTTTGCAAGCTGCGGCTAAAAGTCACATAAGCTGCAGTTTAACTCTTTGCAAACTGTCCCAGAAGAAAAGGCAGCCTCGTAACGTGCTGGGTCTCTTTCCCTGCCCACATTAGTGCAAAACCACTATTCCAAATGGGAATCACTTAAAGCAGTCTGTTGCCAGTCATTGACCCTAAGTCAAGATCCTGGTTTGTGGGAGTGGCATCTACAGCAATACCAATGATTTCTCGTCTGAGACTTGTGTTCTACCATTTGAGTTTTAATTAAGTAATACAGGCTTCCTTGACTCTCCAGCTTTGTGTTGCCATAAATGAGAGAGAAACTGTTTCTCTGTGCATGGATCTGGAATCTCTCACTGCATGGCAAGCCAGGCAGATCCGTGATTCTGGCTGCACTGCTTGTGCAGGCTCAGGGCATCATCCAGATGCTGACACACTGGCTCCAGACAGACTCCCCACAGAATAAATGGTGTTAAATTCTTGATCTGATTGGCAGCCCTGGGAATTCAATTCAAGTCCCTGGGGAGAGGCAAGAGAGCATTTCTTTTCTCTGTGGCTATTGTCATGAAAATGAATAAATCCTTCTCCCTCCCCCCCACCCTCAGGTTGTCACTGGCCTGGATTAATTTTGTATACGTTTTTCATATTCCTTCCCTAGCTGCTTCTTGAGGAGGGGATTGCCTAATTCTCTGTTCAAGTTTAAAGCAAAGCTGAGCAGTCTGGTAGGTGTTAATCCAGGAAGGGAAGACGAGCGACCCGACTGAAGCCTCTGCTGCCTGATGGCTCTTGGCTGCCTGGTGCCCCAGTTGTGGTGCCCCGATAAAGACAGAAGCTCATCACGGTCGATGGGAGCAAGGCTGGTCACTCTCTCCATTTCCGCTAGCACCTCCCTGTCTTCTTGTTAAGACATTACTTGGTGATTTGTCCATGGATTTACCCATCCTTTTAGGCAAATGTAAGTTATCTGCTGCTGAGCTGGGGCCTGGTGTGCCCCCCGTGTGTGCCCCCGTTATGTGTGTGATACGGAACACGGGACATTGGTTCCCGGCACACCGCGGTGAAAGGAGCGAGCCCCCCGCCGCAGCGCGGGTTAGGTCAGGCACAAATAAATTGCAGGGGAGCAGCAGCTGGGACCCCGCGCAGGGGCTGGGCTGCAGCTCTCGGCAATTCCCGAGTGCCTTGGGGATGCTGTGCTGCAGACCGAGAGCCAGCCTGCAGTGTCAAAGCAGAGACCGCGGGGACCAGCCCGAAGATGCCGATCTGAGGAAACCCATCCAGCCTTTGTTTCAGCAGAGCATTTAAGCATAGCTAAGCTTCAGGTTTACAGCAGAGCTTGCAGGGAAAAAATGGAGAAAATATAATTTTGTGCTGAGTTTTTATTTACTGAAACTTTCTGATCTGTCTCTTCCCTTTTGAAGGCAAAACAAAAAAAAAAACCCCAAAACTTTGGGCAAAGAAATTTTATCGTTTTGAAAACACTTTGTTTAAACATCTGATTTATAATTAATGAAATAAAGTATTTTAATGGAAATTAAAAACTCCCCAAAATTGTCTTTAGAAAAGAAATCAGTATTTCTCAAACAGTTTTATTTATATGATTAAAATTACTTACATGCTTAAGTGTCTTGCTGAATCAGAACTTTAGAAGATAAAGCCTTTCTTATCTTAGTTACAATACCCATTTTAACTTATGTAGGATGTTTAAGTATAATAGTTATATGCTCTCTTTTATCTCATAATTACAGGTCTTTAAAAACCTTTTTAAAAAGTGTATGTAATTATTATATAGAGCAGAGTTTTTACCTTTAAATGTCATGTATTTGCATAAAAATTTACATATATTAATGCTAATCAGGGACATAGGAAGAGAAACAGAATTTCACTAAACTTCTTGCTTTGAATTAGGACTCGTGTCAGAGGTTGGGCTGAAAAATACAGATGTTGACACCAGCTGTGTTCTCCAAATCCTTGCTCAATGGCAAAATTATCTGATGTCTCTGTTGGTCATCATTCTGTCAGGCTGCTTGGGAGTGCTGACACCTACGTTGCTGTTGCTGCACTGTACTGTTAACACCTTGTTGAGCTGAATGAATAATTTGCACCTCTTTTTAAGGCAATTGATTTAATGATTTATAATCTGCGGTCTGGAGGCTCCCAGAGGTTCTTCTGAGAGCGCCAAAAGGAAAGTGAGCCTGTTGACAGTGTGCTTAGATTTGCTATAAAAAGCCTAGGACAGCCAATGGGAAATTTTTAGCATCTGCAACTTGGAAAAGGTTGATAACTGTTGATTTAGACTGTCAGCAGTCTCAACAGCCAGAGCTGCTCCTGGTTAAGATCTGGACATTTCCTCTCCAGCCTTCATGTGGAGTTCTGGGTCTCTTCTCAAGCATTCAGTGTTTACAAAAGCATTATAAAAGTAAAAAGTGTTCAGGGAGAAGTGATTATTCTTAGAAACATGAGGCAGCTTACACGGAAGAAGATTATTTAAGTTGGAGAGGGGGGCAATAATGGAGAATTATTTCCAGAGAATTTTTTTTAAAATTCCAGAAGCATGTGAAATGAGGACTAGTATGATGATGGTAAGGAACTCCTCTCTGCATTTCACAGTAGAAGATGAACGAGATAGTGGATTATAAATGTTGTCTTTGATTGGTAACATTTTTAAAACAGCTAAAAAAATGTTCTAGAGTCACATGCTGCAGAACATCTTGACAAAAGGTAGCACTTGGCAAGAGGTTCAGCAGGATCCAAAGAAGTAAAGAGGAGAATTTTCTAAGGCAGAAAAAAGAAGGTGGGCATCAAATTCCCTATGGAAATCAATTGAATGTTGAAGCTGCCTTCATGATCTTGAGACCTGCTCATTGTCTTTAAATGCTGAGAACATCAACAGCTGGATAAAAAAGGATGAAAGGAAATAGAATGATAAAGCTACAAGAAGCCTGTATGTCAAGGCATAAACCTCTGACTTGTGCCCACTAAGGAAGGAGCTTTCCCTCTGAGCAGAGTGGTCTGTTATTTGCCCACTGTGAAGATCCGCACGATTACCTCTTTGCAAGGGATTGCTTAACAAAAAGGAAAACAAGCAAAAACCATCCAGTTTATGAAGCACTGAAATCACAGAGTGCATGAAGTCCTGAGCTGCTGAGCAGAATTTCAGTCATTTGGAAGTGAGGTGAAGGCACCGTTGTTCATGCGGGTGGAGCTGTGCTGCACTGCTTGTGGCCCTCACACCTGGCACTCCACCAAGTTGTATTTGGAATGGGAAGGAAAGCTGAACATGCTTGAAGGGGAAATTATTTTTCGGAACTTGTTTGAATGTTGATGTTAATTTTTCATGTTTTGTGATAAATACTTGAGTATCTGGAAGATTTTCTTCTCCAATAGTTAGTGAAACAGATCTGCGCTGACACAGAGCAGCCTTTCCCAGCACCTAAGTCTCTTAGAGATGGATTTCTTCCAAAGCACAAGCCTCTTGCATAAAAGCTAAATGAACATATGCTCATTTAGGAAGTAATTTATGATGAGTAAGGGCTAAAAAGAGACAGTTGCAATGGAAGCATTGCAGCCAACTAGTAGCAACATTTAGGTACAGCGTTTGTGTCTGCAGATAAACGACAAGGCTATAAGAGCGTTGTTCAGTCCATCTGTGTAACATGAGAATGGCATATACACAGCTGACTATAGGAAAGGAAACAGTGCTATTTTCTTTGAGATCTGCCTTTGTGCTATTTTAAGATGGCATCATTTTTGAATAGTAATAGTGGCAAGCTTGCTGTGGTTTATAAACCTTTAACTCAGCAGAGGTCCAGGATGAAAAAGGAGCCCACCTACCTGCATAAAAGTCATCCGCCTGCATCTTGCTTGCAGTTTGAATACTAGAAAAGCAGGGCTTTTTCAGCCAAATTAATATGTAAAAGCTGAGCTATATCCAGTTGTGAGACATCTGAGGCAATTTTAGCATCAGTCTTTGGGATTATGATTTACACCATGTATTCCTTTTTACTGTAGTACTGAATAGCTTTAAAGTATGTTCTGATTGAACATGTGCTGCTGCCATCTTTGTACTGGCATGGGCACAGTCAGAAGCCATAGGCGTCTAGAGTAGAGCTTAGTGTCTTTATCAGAATGTACTTTTTTTTCTTTATGGCTTTGATTTACAATTTTTTCTCTTCTGAGTCACAGTGAAAAGAAAAAGACTGGCATTTTTGATTTTTTTTTTCTTTAGAAAAAGGCAAGGAAGTGTTATCTTTCTAAATCTATAGTCATTGTAAAAAGAAGTTTGGGTACAGATGAAGCCTATGTACATTCAAGGAGCACTTCAGAAAGTTGGTAAGTGATATCACTAGAAAGGGGCACAAAACGTAGATGAATGCATTTCACGATTTCCATTCGTGTGCATGATTCTGCAGCCGTGGGTACCAGTGTGTTCCAGAACAACCCTGACTGTCCAACTAGAGAGAAGTGAGCATACCATCGTGCCCATGCCTTGGATGAGACAGGCAGAATCAGGCCCAGTTAATGCTGAGAGGCAGAATAAAACTGGTGGTATTGCAGGGACAGGATCTTGCTTTTGATGCTTCTGTTGATATGTACAGCTGGTTTGTGCAATATACTGCAGAGGTTCTGTGCTTGTTATATTGCTATAGAGGACAGAGCATGCCTTGGCTGTAAGCATTAATTGTTATTACTGCTCAGTGTTAGATCATTATACTAATTTGCTAGATGCAGAGCAGTGGCTACAGATTACATTGATCACATCTGAACAGATTACTAGGACCTGCAGTTTGCTGCAGGGCAGCAACCCATGTGAGGAAGATTAAGGGTCAAATTCTGCTCCCCAGTATACCATTGTAAATATCAGTAATCCAATTGATTTATCAAAGTAACTCTGGATTTAAACTGGTGTAATTAAGGGCATCTGACCTCGTTGTTTTGTTATGTTTGTTAATACATACGATACTTCACAGCAGCAGTCTTTGTAGTGGGCAGGAGAGGAATCTATAAAAGAGATTCAAATACATTGCTAAGATTTTTGAACAATTAATAATATGAGCCTTTCATTCACTTCAGTCATCCCATGTTTAAGTGTCTGAGCATCTCAGCCCTACAGTGTAAAATGGAAATTATATTCTAATGCAGTTTTAGCCAACAACTGAAAAAGAATGCCCCCATTTCTGACTGAGCTGTGAGCATGCTGCAGGATTGCAGAGAAAGAATGATGCACAATGTATATAATGCTGATTATACACAAGGAACAGGCTGTAGTGAGTGCAAGTAACATTGGTGGTTACTCATGGATTTAGTACTTGATCTTACTACCACCAAAGCCGATAACAAAACTTCCCCCAGCTCTAGGGGGACGAGAATCAGACCTGCTGTTATACTGGGAGAGCACAGCTTGTGGGTGCTGCAGAGAGAAGAGTGCATCGTAATGCAGATTACATTGGTTTGCTGCAGCGTCAGGGAATCTCCTGGTGCTGTGTGCTCTGTAATAGAAATGTCACTCAGCCTGCCTGCTTTTATAAATAAGTGAGGTTATTTAAATACTACTCTTGTTAAATTTGCAGCTGCTAAAGCAGCTCTGAGTGGCAGGGGTAAGCCAGCTTCATCTGCAGCCACCCTGTGTGGCTGCAGGATTTTCATGCTTGCTCCTCCAAGGTGGAATGGCAATTTTCTTCTCACACCTTCCACCTGACCTTGCAGTTCTCTTGCAAAGCAAATGTTGCAGACAGGCTCATGGTAAGAGTGTGGAACAGACAAATTTATCCTTGCAAGGGGAAACAACCTTTGCCCCTGTTGTCCTGCAGCTCTGCTAAGTGTTTTGCCTCCCTGAGTGGAAGGAGCCAGGAATGAGTGCCTCTCTTGTCATCCACTGGTAGCATGGGTGGCTCTGTGGGAGGCTGGGGCTCAGAAAGGAATGAGCAAAGGCCCTGCTAGATCTGTGTCCGGGGTCTTGTCACCTGCCCAGAAACACTTCTGCAAGTGGGTTGTGTGCATCTGGCTGCATCCTGCTTTGGGGCTGTTTGCACTATGGTAGGCCAGGGTGGCCAGCAGCCGCTGACTTACTGATTCCATAAATAATGAATGTGCCAGAATTTAATTGGATGGCTACCGGGCCCTGTGTCTGACCTCTTCAGGAGAGGGTCTTTCTTTGAGCCTTGTGGTATTTTGGTCTTTGAATTTCAGGATTATATAAACTGCTGATTCTTCCTGGGAACCTGATCCTCCCACAGGTGACCAGCTATCAAAACAACAGTCACAAACCTGTTTAATGATACTTGATGTTCCCTGGTGCTTCATACAGGAGAGGACTTGCCTCCTTTTCCATTTGCTAGAGGCACTCAATGCCAAAACATAGGCTGGACTGGTAGGAAAAAACAATGCAGACAAGCACAGTACAATCTTACCCTTGTGTGGTATCTTGGGAAAACCCTGAGCTAGAACACAAGAGTCTCAAGCTCTTTCCCAGACACATTTCATCTGTTCTATTGACTTAACTCCTCAACTGTATGCCTTGTTCCCTACCTATCTGGTGAAATTTTAAGATTTCAGAGCCAAAGACAGTAACAGGATAGTGTGACATCTAATGAGGTAGGTAGGGCTTTAGTCTTTGGGATTTTTAGGTCAGGTATAAATGGGATCAGTGTTTGATGCCCTTTCTGGTTTGTTTTAGAACACCATATCCTGTCTGGGTGTGAGTCCATATCTCCCACAGTGCCAAGCATGCAGCAAGCAGTTCTGTAATATGTTTGCAGGTGTTGTCATGCAAATGATGAACAAGTCCCACAGAGGAGCACTGCAGTAAGGGTGCCTACACTCTTGAGATGCAGAGAAATGTGGTAACTGCTTAGAATGCAAAATGTTCTTATTATATTCATTGCTTGTCTCCTTCTGTTCCACCCACCTGTTGTGCCTGTCATTAACTGAGAGTATGATCACTTCAGAGCAGTTGTTGTTTAAAAAGCAGACATAAATGTTCATAGAATTTCTGGCATAACAAACAGCATATTACTACTTTTATTGATGATATTAGCTAACAGAAGCAACAAAAGTAAGTTTTTACTCTTTCTTCTCATCTCTACATTATCTATGAATCTGGGCTGTGCTCTGCTTAAAAATTATCAGCAGATAGATTACAGGGTCTGTCCTCTCTGGCCTGAGTCCCACTGAGAGTGATGGGGTCACCGTCTTGTGGTACCTTAGACTGAAGGATCTTCTGTTAATAGAGTTGGTGCACCAGTCACAGTCAGAGATGACCATGTGGCTGAGTTTGCCCCACTGACTTTTGGTCTGAAAACTGATTGTGTTTTCACTCTGGTTCTGGAAGACCGCTGTGTGGAACCCTATGCTATTGATTTTATCTGAATAGAAAGAGCCTCCCAAGGAAGTGTTGAGGCTTTAACATCATAGAGAGGAAAGCTGCTGTGCAATGGCCGTGATCAGGGTACCCAGGCTGACTTAGCTTGCAAGTCTGAGGAGTTTCTGTTACCTCCATTCATAAAAGGAAAATCCCATTCATTTTTCTCATACTCAATTCTACACTCTGTAGGCTACAGGAGTTTAACCCACAGCATTCAGAGTAGGGATTTGGAAGCAGATGTGTTTGCCTCCTTGACTGACGCATTGTATTACCCTGACTAGCAGCTGTGTACTAGGACTGCTAACCTTCGCTGCATTAGTTTCTCTCCCAATTTTCTGCTCTCAAGAGCTAGGCTCTGTAACAGGCCAGGGAGGTTAGAATATCTGTGTGAGTGTTAAATGGATTTATGCAGCTTTGACACAGCCAGAATCACTGCTGCTCAGCTCTGTCATTGTTACTATAATAACTTAATTATTACATTTCCAGTTGCTACTGTGTTGTTGTTGTTGTAGGCACTGTGTAGACTTACAAAAACTGATGATGGCCTCTGCCCTGAAGCTCTTGCAGTCTTGCGTACATGAGACAGCAGACTGTTGCAATGAATGAATATTGCCAGACAATTAAAAGTATAAAGCAACAGTTGGGTTTTAGCCTCAGGTCCTCATGGCTCTCAAGTGCCAGTCATGTGGTTATGTTCAGGTTTGCCTTCTCCAGGATGGAGTGGGGCAGACCTGCTTGTGTATCATTTATGCAAGTGTATATATGTAATTTTGTGTTTAAACAATGTAAAACATAGTTTTAGTGCAGAGCTTGAATGAGACAAGAACCTCAAGGCACTGCCCTGTGCCACATAGAGCTTGAATTGCTGCTCACAAAAGGCACTGATGGATGGTTGATGGTTTTCACTGCCCTGACACAGTTTCATTACATAATCTGGTATGAGTTATCACAATATCCCCATGATATCTCTGACTTCCTCTGCTGGCTTCCTCTGGTTACTCTGACCAGCACAGTTTAGTTCATAGAGATGCTGGGAAAAGGATATTCTTGTAGATGCTTCCATGAGTTATGGACATACAGAAGTATTCACATTGAACTGGTGGATAGCTACTATGAAAGCCGATTTTGGTTCTGGGAAGTGTCTAGTTAAGCAGCAACTCCAAGAACATGGCGTCACACTGGGCAGGTTAGTCACACTGAGCAGATAATAAACTCCACAAAAAACACTGAAAGTCAATAGTTGTGGCAAGTTGTTGGCAAATATTCCAGATAAGTAAAGTATTCCAGGAAGTATTGCAAGTATTCTGGTGTGTAGTGTGTTTGCGTAAACCATCAGATAAGGCTATGCTACACTATTAAAACGATGATTGGGAGTACCTGTTTCTGTTTATTTGTTGAGATTTTTTTTTTAATAGTTTTGACTTGAAGGGCTTGAAATTTTAATGATTTAACTAATTGTGGTTAGGCAATCTGACTTTTAGTTGGTATGGTTGCAGTGGTAAGAAGTCATAGCACAAAGGCAGGTATAGTGATATTGTAGTGATTATTAGTAGGCTGTATTCCAAACCAGGCCGGAGGAGGTGAGGATCCTGCCTGAGCTCAAGAAGAGCCAGGAAGGATTGCCCTGCAGGGAGGCAAGATTCTGCCATCAGCTGCTTCCAATGAGCAGCTGCTCAGCTCCTGCCTCTGGGCTCTGACTTCCTGCAGCTGATGGGTGGTGCTTGCTTCTCTGTGAAACTGCAGCCCCTGTGAGGTCCTTCCAGGCATTTCACGTGCAGCTGTTTGACTAAAAAGAGGGGAGGGATGGCATAGCAGTGTTGCAAAGCAGGAAAATAGAAGGGGAACATGCCTCTGCATATCACTGTGCTTTAGGCAATGCTGCAAGAGATGACTGTCCCATTTTCCCTAAAGCAATAAGGAAATCTGCATAAAATGCCTTGAAGACAAGGTCTGTTTGGCTGGGGAGGTTTGTAGGTATCTTGGTATAACAAAGATGTGCAGCCTTCCAGCACACACTGAGCCCCAGGCAAAGCTCCAGACAGGAGCTGTCGTGTTCCTGTTTGACGTTGTGTGACTTGCTTTTAGAGATGTGGGGAACCACAAGCTGTATGGGCATTTGCTTCCTTCATAAAACCTAATGCGCTCTACATGACGCCAATGAATGGGGTTAATCATTTCTGTGTGTGTCAGTACCTCAAGGCACTAAAACCTGAAAAGAAGGTGCTCTGATACTTGTTTGTTAGCGTCAGTGCTGGAGTCTGATGTGTCACGGTTTTATAAAACGAACCTCTCTTATTTTCATGTCTTCTTGAAAAATCACTTTTTCTTCCCTTGCTCACTTTGCTTCCTTGCTGGCCAAAGCATGGTCTGTTCAAATGCATCATCCTACACTGGCATACGGTGGTTTTGGCTGTTCTTGATTTCAACACTTCACAGAAGACATTCTTTATATCACTGAAGTTTGCAGGATCTGACTTGCCTTCATCCATATGTAACTAGTAACTCTTTGATAAATAAACTTCTACCCAAGTAAGCATGTAGAATCCCATCATCTTTGGAGTATGTATTCTTGCTCCCTGGTTCTGAGATATCAGCAAGAAACAGGTTTCTTTTGGTACTTTTGGTACTTTGTTTAACGGACAAAAGAAACAAGCCATAGCACCAATCTGTGATTTATTTCAGCCTTAAAAGTCAGTGTTTGAGGGTTTTGTGTTTGTTGCATGGAGTTGGAAACAATTACAAAAGTAGCTTTCTCCAATTTTAGATATCTTTCATGACACACTAGTCTTTTTGTCTTAACAGATTTTTTTTGTGGTCTTGCTGCTTTCATGTTATTTTCATAAGCCCTCTTTGCTGACCCTAAACTTTTTGATATATTCAGCCCTTAAAGTACTAGTTATTATTTCTTTTTTTTCCCTGCTGTTGTTTTCTTATTGATGGCCTCACAAACTTCTATCCACTGTCTTTTTATGAACCTTCTCTCTTTCTGAAGCTCTTTCAGAAATGATGCATTGTATGCTGTGAGATTACATGTAATGGGGAATCTTTGCCTGTCCAGAGGTTTTTATCTCTGTGGGACAAATTAGTGGCAGGAGTTTGCAGGAATGTCATGGATAAAGAGATGATCAAGAATCTTAGACGTTTGTGCTGCAGTTGCAGGATTTGGTGGCGAAAACATGAAAGGTGAGTACCATGGCAAAGGTGTGTGTGTGAAAGCAGGCAGTAAGCCTTTTCTTGAGTTCCATGTAACAGTATTTTTAGTTGAAATCAGTGCAGTAGCAAGTGAATTTATACATGGCATGGGAAAGATGGCAGAACTGGGACCATAATTTTTACTGTAATGGGCTTGAAAAAGCCAGCACTGAGCCAAACAACCCCTAATGGCTGCTTCAGGTGAGCCAGTGCAGGAGAGACTGTGCTTCTCAGGAAACCTAATTGGTCCAGGCAGAATGACATCCTAACACAGCTGTCTTGCTTCTAGTTCCTCACTAGTGCTGAGCAAGCTTAGCTGGAATTATCTGCCTGGCTCTATGTGACGGAGATTCATCCTCCTCCCTTCCCACTGCTTTGGTTACTTCTCCTTTCAGGAAGAGATGAAATGAGTATGTCTTTGTGCCCAGGTTGCTGGGACATCCATACTGCCCTGTATTGCTGAGCCACCCTTCTTTGTGAGCCTGGTGACAGTGAGGTCATCAGCAGAGCCTTGGGACTGCTGTCATTGGGAATACTGCTGCTAAAACTGAGCACATACCTCGTCAGTTTGCTAGGAAGGTGAGACTTGGGCTCTGAAAACTCAGGTGGGATCTCAAGAAACACCCTAGCAAATAAATGGTTAACCAATAAGGCAGAGCATAGAAATAGGATGGAGGAGTGTAATTATCATGGGATAAGCAAATGATTAGAGTGTTATGATGCTCAAAGTATAGCCCTAGAGTCAGGTGCTTAATTATTAATATTATTATTCATGGATGGGTCTTTATGATGTGGGAAATGAATATTTCTGGCACTGGAAGGAGATGTAAGACACCAGTTTAATATGCCAAGCAGGGCTTATGAGAGAGCCGTGCGCTTCATATAAATTAAATCTACCCGTTAGCCACGTGTTCTCCACTGGGGATGGATTCTTCATCTCCTTCCTTCTTAAAGCTGCTCATAAAATGTGAAATTAGAAAAAAAAAAAGTCTCCTTTTAATATTTTTGTAGGTAAATCAAAATGTTCAAAATGGAGGAGAAAAGTGAGGGAAGACATGGTTGGTGGCTTTGGGCTCAGGGGAGGCAGGGCTGAGAGCCTGGTCTTGGTGATGAGTCCAGTACTGTTTTTCAGGTAGCACTGGCTGTATTCTCCTTTTATCTAGGTACCTATAACCTCACAAATCCATGTCACGCATGTGGTTAGGAGCAAATGTTGTAGCAGACACTAAACAGCACTGATACAGCTTTTGTGCTGACATAAGCATCAGCTGCAGCATCCCCAAGGCCAGGCACACTAATCTTTGTTGTGGAGCTGTTGTCAAATCAGATGTTTTGGTGTCTATTTGTTGCATTCCTGTGCTGAAGTCCTTCATAGCACAGGCCTGTTTGTCTGGGACTCAGCTGTCCATGGCAGTGATTTGGCTGCTGTATCTGTGGACCACTTTGGAAGCCACTGTGTAAAGGTCTGATTAGTAGTTATTCGTACAACAGAATAGACTAGATTCAAATGGGCATCTTTAACATATCCAAGAAAACCAGCAAATGAGATTGCTGTAGTCAAATAAAGGGGAAAGGTTGTTCTGCTTGGCTTCCAGTCACTGAGGGCCAATGTCAGCCTTTGCAAACTCTAGGTTCAGGCATTAGCTGTCATTAGAGCAAGGAGTTGTGTCACTAGGCAAATAGTACAGAATTTAAGAGAGAGAAAAAGTGGTGTATAAGTGTTGTAGGGAATGGAGGCTGTGTGCATGCTGAGCATGCTGCCACCATTCTGAATGAGTGATGCCTGGCTTCTTCCCTATGGGTATCTGGCTTTTTGGCAGTGTGGCTATTGAAACTGTATTCATCTTTCACTCCAGTCCTAAAATGATGGGCTCTTGCAAAGTGCCTCTGTGTGTGGTAGAGCAGAAGAGTGGGAGAGATACTTCCTTCTTCTTTCCCTCTCTCTCTCCCTCTTTTTTTTTTTTTTTTTCCTTCTTATTACTATCCTGCCTTTTTGATCTTGCTTCCTGCAATATTACAAGGACTGCAATGGATTGCTATGGCAACTGGCCAACCAGGCCTGCATACTAAAGGAAGACACCTCCATGAGGGCTCACAGGGGAAGGAGATAAAAGTGTAAATGAAGCAAACAAACAGAAGAAACTCCAAACAACAGCAGTAGCACCATGTGGGTGTGTTATACTGTGAGATGGGATGGATGAACATAAGGAATAAAGCCTAGTATTGCTGGCCAGCATCAGAGCCAGAGCTTTTTGTCATGCACCAGCAGGGTACAAAACTCGCATTCTTCTGCTCCCCCATTTCTGCAGCCCTCACCACAAGCAGATATCCAGCAGACACGTGTGTCTGTAAATATAGGTGGACTGCTAATTTGCAGAGACATGGGGAGATGGCTGTGTGAAATTGGGGATGCAAATGTTCAATTATTGCAGCTTGACATTGATGAATGGAGAGTGGAAGAGGGGCTGCATGGCTGGGTTCATCCTCTGGGTACTTCTGTTCTGGTTGATCTGAGCTGCATCACTGTGCAGTGGCTCTGGGGAGTGCTGGGCAGAAGAGGGGAGCATAACAGAAGAAAAATGCCTGTCTGGCATGGGGCAGGGACAGCTGGCAATAGGGTAGGTCTTTTCTGTTCCATAAAACAGGGTAGAGATGCTGGTTCCTGAATAACTGGCAGAGGAGGCAAGGAAGTGGGGAGGGTATATAAATTTTCCCCAGCATACTTGGCTTTAGCTCCCCCTTCATCTCTGCTGTACTGGTTGTCCCTCCAGTCTCCCAGCCACAAGCCCATATGGCATTTTCCCCTCCCCACACCTGGAAGGAGCAGGCCTTTTTGCCAGAGGAGGAGGGGAGTGTGTGGTGGGAGGGAGGGGGAGGTTGGTGCTGCTGTTAGGGCCAGATGGCCCTGAAGGGCTCACTCTACACTACCCTCTGCCTCAGACCTTTTCAGCTCCTTTATCTCTGCTTTTCTCCTCCCAGCAAATGGGCAATATCTGGTTTATTGAGGATCACTTGAATCTGGCACTGCCATTAAAAACTCATGGTTGCTTTTGTCTTGCTGGTCTGTGGGATGAACTGGGTGAGCCCAGAAGATGTGCCATGTACAGAGCAGTCTCGTGGTTGTGTGTATCTAGCTATAGTCCCAGGCTGAGGCCTCTTGGAGGTTGGTACAGAGACTATGACAGCCAATGCCCTCTGAAGAGCTCCAGGAGCCTTTCCCAACTTGCCAGTCTTTACTGAGCACAGACTCTCATGGGACTGCATTGGCTCACAGGGGATGAGAATTTTGCCCTTCACCCAAAAGAAACACCAGTGTGCTAAACGAGCACATTTTTATAGGCAGAGCAAAGCACTCAATCACCAGGCAGCATCTTAAAATCAGGTGCAGAGACACAAGCCAAGGAGCAAGTTTCCACTGAGTGGAACAGATGACAGTGAATGCTGGAGAAAGAGTCAGACCTTCTCTGCCGTGAAACAGAGCTATCTGTATCAATTAATGAACCCTGCTGGTTCTCCCACCATCATGTAACCAAGTACTCTTTTACATGGGTATGAGGACACTTTGAATATTTGCAGAAATGCATCAGAGGAGTGACATGTAGGGGCTAAAGCAGGCAATGGGGTCAGCCTCCTGTCTGTTCCAGAGGTGGTATTGGTAATACTATGATAGCAGGAAGCATCTCAAATACATGGATTAGTAACAACTACATAAATTTATAACTAGAGTTTATAACAGTTTCTAACCTGTGTTGAGGAGGGCAGACCTGTAACAAGTGTTCTGAATTAACCTTACTGCTGCTCACAAGCCCCTTTCGGTGTGGTAACTATGCAAAACACTTAGATTAGTCTCTGAACTTCTGCAGAGGCTGGGGAATGCTGATCCCAAGGCTTGAGTCTGACGAACTCTGCAGGAGTCAATCTTTGATTGCCAACATCATGCTCCCAGGAAATTCTGCATCCTTCCAGAAGTAGCCTTCAGCTCTGTGGCCCTTCTACAAAATATTTTCAGTTGACTTTTCTTTGCTAGTTTCAATATGTTACTCCATTCATGGGGCTGTACCAGGCTCCCTGTGGCTGGTAATTAAACATGCTGGAAATACTTGTGCTTTTATTTTTGACCAAAGACCCTAGGCTGGCTGGCACAAAGGGATAAAGTTTGCTGACTTTGGTGTAGGAGGCCCTGAGTTCAGATTCACTTCCCTTTCTCAGCACTTTTCTCTTTTTAAAGAAAACAATAAAAAGAAGAGAGATGTGATCCGAAAGCACTTGACAAGTACAAAAATACTGGAAATGGGATGTTTGCTGCAAAAAATGGGATGAAGTTAGAACAGGCTGAGCCTTAAAATGGGCCAAGTTAAATAAGCAGCAAGTCCTGATAACTTGGCCCTTTTTTTCCAAGGTTCATACACCCACATATGGGATCTCAAAAGGGTGAGCCAATGTAACCCTAATTGTATCTTATTTATCTTGGCTGTTTAAACAGCTCACCATGCTGTAACTTGGCCCCTTCCACAGTGATTGCATCTTTATACAGTTGACCTTTTCTTCCCCCTCCAGTTTTCTGTATGTGCTACAAGTTTTCATGTCAGATATAATTATCTGAACCCCCGTAGGCTGTGAGGATAAGGTTTCAGCCATTTTTGGCAATGGGGTTCTTTCCCAGGGCTGCAGATGGGTTAGGTGAACCAGATGTACTCAGATAAGTTTGTTGCAATTTCTTTCTGGTTTTTGAGTTGCGCTTCAAAGGATGGCCTCTGCGCTTAGGGGTTAGTTGCCTTATAAATTGTAACTTTTATTTTTGCCTTTGTTATGAGGGTGCTTTTTATTTCATTGAAACCTGGCTTAAACTATCATGTTCTTGTAGATTCCTTTCTAGAACTTGGGATGTGACAGTTGCATGTGTTTGCTGATATGTGCTTGGGCTAAGGATGAAAAAGAAAATATTAAAATATTTTGGAAATAGGAGGCAGCTCTGCTGCTGCTGTATTGTATTACCTGCAGCAAGCCCAGTGTAAAGGTCTGCTCTGCAGTGGGACCTGATTTACTTGAGAGATAAAGACACTGCCTGAGTGTCAGAGCTATGTGTGTTCCACTGCACAGCCAGCCTTCTGCCTTCGCCTGGGCCCCCACTGCCGCCCAGCCACTCCTGCAGCTGCATCTTAGTCTGATTCTTACAGATTACTGGTGAGCTGGAAAACAGGCAGATTGGTGAGCTGGTTAATTAATTCTGTTTTAATATTATTATTTATCCTGAGAGACTACAAAGAGCTGTCGGAGGCCATGCTGCCCCATTCACTAAGCACTAGAAAAGCACATGGGCAGGACTTTGATTGGTTTCTATCTCACTATACCAGGGTAGGGAAGAGGTACATGTTGTGACCCTGATTTTGCAGAGAGGGAATGGGGGACATGGAAAGTAAGCGATTTGGCCAAGGCTGCACAGAGACTCTGGCTGAGCCAGGAAGTAATACCAGCTTTTCCCTACCCCAGTGCAGGCCATCCTTTGCTCTCATTGAAGCTTTCTCTTTTAAAATTTCTCCATCTTAGTATTTCCATGCTGAGTTAGAACCTCTTTTCTCCACTCTTGCCCCCACATTTCCTGTCTCTCACTCTGTCACCCCATCTCCTTAGAGCCACAATACTGATATTTGCTAGGAATAGCATAATTTTGGAAACAGCACAAAATGCATTTCAAGTGATAGCTCTGTTCAGCTGCACCACTTGTAAGGGGTGGAAGGGAAGTGGAAAGAGCTCACTGGCCTCTTTGTGTCAGTGAGCTAGTGGGGTTGTTTCTCCTCTGTAGATGCCACTCAGGAGCACCTCCTTCCTGACTTCTATTAGAGCCCCATTCCCTGACAGGGCCATGGGCCATGTGCTGAACTCGGCTGAGCCCCAGCTGCTCTGACTAAAGGCCGTCAGAGCCCATAGTGCTCGGACCCCTCAGGAATTGGCTGCAATTTTTTTTTTTAATTCCATGTTTTTGTCTGTTTGGGAGGTGACCAGTGGCACTTAATGTGGGTCAAGCCTGGCAAACTGATCTCCATGGCAACCCTTAATGAATGCCATTGGCTCAGTGGTTCCATCCCTGCATCTCATTAAATTTCAATGACTTTCATGGGGCTCGGACATGTAATTAATATCAAACACATGGTATTCAGCAGGATAAGGTTTAACAGCAGGCAACTTGTGCAGGAGCGAGAGAGTGACGTGGGGGGAGAGTGTTTGGGCTCTGTCCCCAAACATGACAGGAACAGACAGCCCGTGAAAAAGAAGCGAAAGGCAGAGCCTGGCGGTTGCTGCTCATGGCCCGGCAGAGCCACTGACAGGCTCTTTAGCCCCGTCTGCTGTAGTGGAGACTGGGAGGCAGTTCTGTGATCAGAGCTCGTGCCAGCTCTCACGTTCAAGAGTGGCTCTCAGCTGCTTTGTGACCAGTGGCCATCTTGCTGAAGGTGACATAAAACCACATAGAAAACAGTAATATATGCTGGCTAAAGGAAACTCCTCAAAGGCCAGGGAGATCAGAGGAAGCAGCACAAGGCAGGGAGACAACTGCAGTTGCATTTCTTGGTTTTCTTTTCACTGTGCACTGGTACAATCTCTGTGGTACATCACAAACTCTCCCCATCCCCAGCACAACAGCATCACAGAACAGCTTCCAAAGCCATCACAAGGACCCACCATGGACTGGGAAAAATCTTGTGCTTATTGTTAGGGCTGGGTGAATCATAAGACTCTCTTCAAAAGCAAACCAGAGAAATTTGGGCTGGAGATGCAGCAGTAGGAGCAGCAACTGCAGTGTTTCCAGAGACCACCTGAGCTTTGCCCCATCCAGCTGCACAGTAGGGCCAAGGGAGGCCTGTTCTCAAGGGGAAGGGACAGATGCCAAAATTCAGGGGGGGGTGGTAAGGAGTATTTTGTTGTTTGCCAACATGGATTTGAATTTCTTAGGGTTTGCCTGTGTCTTGTGAAGATCTCAGTCATTTCAGCTGTATTAAAATCTTCCAGCATCTTATCTCACATGGATTAATGTTATCAGACATGAAATGAAACAAAAAGGTGGGGGGAATGGAGGAAATAACCTCTGCTAATTACTAATATGCAAAGTGAGTAACAAGATGAAGAAATAATGTGCTATCAGATACAATCCTGGGGTTTTAAAAACAAATTATTTCATCTTCAACTGCATTGCTGCTATTCCCCAGGGAATAATATACAATTCCCACAAGGATATGAGGATATAATTCAATGGCAGCTCTGGTGAAGTTATATTCAGTTTAATGAACGTCGGTGGGAAGCTAAGATTGAATTATTGCCCGAGTGCTCTGTCAGGTTGCCTCATGTTGTTATGCAGGATATAAAGAAAATTATTATTGACAATACTAAGGAGATTCATTTTGTCTGAGTGAAAGAGGCAAAGGAGGTGTATTGAATATGTGACGTAGTGGGAGAAGGTTAATCATGACTGTAATATGGGATGGGGAGATCGATCATGCGTGGATCACAGGGATGGATATTTAATGCGTATGTGACACAGCAGTGGAAGTTTTACTGGCCAGGATTCATGGAAGGGACAGAGTTGGAGGCAGTAACAATAACTTACTGTGTGATGAGTAAATAACAATGTGGGGAGGATGGTATTCCTAGATCCTTGTGCTCACTAGAAGGTGCAGCAGTGGGGGAAAAGTGCATGGGACTTCGGGCACTGTTGGTGTAAATTCAAGGCCTCTTTCTGCGTGTGCGAAGAAAAGCCAGGAGAGCCTCTGGCAGCTTCCAAATGGCAGTCGGCGATTTAGGCGGACGCTGCTCATCCTCTCTGGCCATGGGGTGGCAGCATCTTGATGTGCAAAACGAGCATCTCCAGCGCCCTCGCTTCAGGAAGCCCCAAGGTACCCGCGGAGGGCTGGAAGTTTGGACTCACCACCCATCGCACCAAGAAACCCCGTGCCCACGTTCCCGGTTACAACGTGGTTATGGCCCCAAGTTGTGCCAAGGGCGGTTTCTATTGAATATCAGGAAAAATTTCTTCACTGAAAGGGTTGTCAAGCATTGGAACAGGCTGCCCAGGGCAGTGGTGGAGTCACCAGGTGGAGTCACCATCCCTGGAGGTATTTAAAAGATGTGAAGATGTGGGACTTGGGGTCATGGTTTAAGTGTGGATTTGGCAGTGCTGTTCTAATGGTTGGACTCAATCTTAAAGATCTTTTCTAACCTAGATGATTCTGTGCATCTGTGGTGCTGCAAGTGAGGTGTGGCAGAAATGGAACCTAAACTGGAAGCTCCAGTCACACACTCTGGGGGGTTTGCTCACAGCTTGCTGGGAAACCAGCTTGGAGACAGATCCATCCCTAGGTATTTTCATGGACAATCTGGACTTGAATCAGAAAAGAAAGATGTATGAACAATGCAAAGTAATTACGTGCAAAACTGTGCAGAATTGGCGGAACCAGTTTTTGCTAAAACTAGATTTGAGTATCTTTAAGGTCTCATGTCTGTTGAATTTGGTTGACATTGGCCAGTGACTTATAACTACTCAACAAAATGTAATTTATGGTATAATAATAAATATTAATAAATCACACAATTATTAATGGGGAGACGTTGACAAACATGTACTTACACATACAGCAAGATTGTGTAAGATTTGTTATCTCAGGAAACCAACTGATAAGTAATGGATAGTTTGGAAAGAAGGAACTGAACATTCTCAAACTTCCAAGAAATGCTTGCTTAAAATAGACATTAGAAATGCTTTAAAAAAAATTATCAAAAATCTTTCTTATCTTCACCTTCCTACACAGGAAATTCATTATTTATTTTTCAGGATTCCAAGTCATACAATTATAATCAAGATTTCATTGCACCCACTTAGAAGGCAGCAGTCATTGATTTGAAGGATTATTTGATTCAGCAAAGTTTCCGTATTGAAAAATGTAACTTCTACTTTTGAGGACCATTAGGGTAAAGGGGTGTTTGCATCTGGAGCACTGGACAAGGGCCGTCTTCAGTGTGGATTAGTGTCAGCACCTAGAAGAAGGAAATAAATATATTGAAATCTAGTGCAAACTATTATAAGCAAAACAGCTGGTGGTCTTGTTTCAGCAAATTCCTTTAGCCTGCAAAATGGAAGGAGATCCATCCAAAAATCCTTTTAACATTTTTTCTTGTTATCCACAAAAAACTTCAAAAGCAGATTAAATTCAGTCTCCTTGGACCTGTCCACCACATTTCACTTTCATATTTTCTTAGAAAAAAATCCTACAACAAAATATGGAGATGATTGTTTCATTTTCTCAACCTGTCACTCACGACGTTTGATGTGCACGTTCAAAGTGCAGCAGTTGCAGTCAGAATGTTTCCATTACAGACAGGATGAGTGCTTGGGCCACACCATCTACAGCTTCTCCAGTGGTGGCATTCAGAGCAACATGGGACATTCAATTGGTTTCCATCCGCCGAGATGACAAGACTGATAGGCAGAGAAATACATAAATAAACAAAAACAGATTCTTTAGTGGCCAAAACAAAAGACATTCTCATAAATCATAGAATACTTTGAGTTAGAGGAAACCACTGGAGTGGTTTTGTCCAGTCTGCTCGTCAAATTCCTCATCAGATATATTCGAATTTTGGTATCCTAGACCTCACTGTCACATTTCTACACTTTTTTCCCCCCTAAATATTTACTGAAATCCCATGGGTAGCTTTTTTCTTTTCTAAGTGCAGCTCTGCTTAGAGATTCTCACAATCTAGACATTTCTCTTTATTGCAAATAGCAAGAGAGAGTCTTTAGATGGAAAATATGAATCTACATTGAGAATCATAATCACAGGACAGGTCTGTGCTAAAATGGAGCTGAAGGTCAGATTATATGTCAGTAATTTAAGAGTAAAACACTGCAATATGTATCATCCCACAAGTGTGCACTAACGTACCCAGGGAATTAAAAAAAATCAGAATTGGGATGAAACTTTAAATGAACACAAATAAAGAAAGGAACAGAAAACCATCCAAAAAATACCAAACTGTACCTTGTGGAGATACAGATTGGTAACTATGATAGAGATCTGATCCAAGCTACCAGCAGAGAGTTGGTGTAGAGCCCTGAGTCGAGTGTCTCTGCTATTGCCTTGGGCATGGCAGTTCCCTTGTTTCCCATTCAGGGGCTTAGCATTGCTGAAGGCTTGTAATGGGGTGGGGAGTTATGGTCATTGAAACAACTCAGGAGCTCTGGGTCCCACCTTCTGCTTACAGCTCACTGCCAGGGGCTCCAGCTGGGCTGCTGGTAGTGTGGAATGAAAAGCTGAAAGCCCAAGGTTTCCCAAGGCTCCTCCCCAGTAACTGTTCTGGCAAATGAAGCCTTGTCACTGAAATACAGTTCCAGCCTTGTGTCTGGAAAGATGGCAAGGCCCTTTTGCTATGTGTGGATCTCTCTCATATTATCCAGTCAGCATGTTTGGAGGGTCTATGTATTAAATAGATTTATGAGTTTAATAATTATTAGTTTCAAAGATTTACAGTGCCTTGCTGCTATTTCTGTGACTCTGCCTCCCCAGGAGGTTAAGAAAGTGAAAATCCTTCATCAAGGAAAAGGAAAATTCAGAAACTTTAAATCTTCCATCATTTGGAAAATACATTGTGGAGAGAATAAAGACACATTCTCTGGATGTTGTGGGTTAGGTGAGTGAGTGAATATGTCTTGGGGTTGGATATTACACGTGTTTAGGGAACATGTAAAGATCTGGATATGTTTATCTCCTTCCCCTTTGCTGTAAAAAACATTTAGACAAATCACGGGGCATAACCAGAGGAAGCTTCACAGCTGCTGTGCTACTGTTTTGTTGTGCAGTGACAATTTGATAGAAAGAAGCAGCCTTCATTTATCAAGAAAAAGGGAGTGGGATTTACCAATAAGAAGATACAGCTACTTCTAATACAGCCTCACTTTTTTATGTCATCTTCAAAGCTGACTCTTGCTCTGTACTCATATCATTTCCAAAGCTGGCTCATGCCAGAGCAAGTCCCACTGTGTGAACTGGCCATTTTAATCTTCTTTTCATGTAGAGTGAATTATAGTCACTATAAAAGCTAAAAGGAACACAAAGGGGAATTTAAGAACTGAAATGCCTGTATGTGAAGTTTATTAACATATTCCTATCTGGGTTTGGTGCAAAACCAGTGCAGTTTCATGAGAGAACAATACTAGAGGCATGAGGAACTTGGAATGCAACTTACAGAAATTGGACTTGAATGACTCATTTTGAAATGAGACCTAGATTTGGAAAGGAAAAGAAAACCATCCTGGGTTACATATTTATAATAGTGAAAGTCTTAGTGAATTTCATGTTAATCCTGATTACCTACAAAAATTAGAGGTTCACAATAGAACTTGAGGAGAAGTAGTATGAAACTGGAAAGTGTGTGATGCTTCTGGGAAAAATGTATATTGTGAAAGATGAGAATCATACAGTAAAGAATTATGTTTCCAGAGTCTTTTTAAGTCCTGGGCATTTCCAGGGTCCCAGAAGGATGAACAGGCCTGTAGAGCACACCTAAGTTCCTGCCATAAAACAAGCACTAAAATCACAGGTGTAGTGGGGTGGTATGGAAAACCTGAGTAAAGCAGAAGGGCATATCCCCCTTCTGATAAAGGGAGGTCCTCGTTATGCAGAGCACACCAAAGTGCTCTTGAATTTGAAACCAACATTAGTGAGTGTAGAGGACAAGAACTGCCTGGTGAAATAGCAGAGCTCTGACAAGTAAGCAAGCTTCTTGTCTTCTGAATGCCGAACTCTGGGCATCTGCTCACCCCAGCTCTGCAGCCTCCATCAAATCACCAGAAGCCTCTGTCTTCTTCCCACGCCTGACCTGAGCAGTTCCAGTGGCCTTGGAAGGAGGAGCTGAGCTGTCTGACCTGGTTTGCACACTGCAGTTTTACTACCAAGCTTGTATTCACATTAAGGTGCTCATGGAAGAGAAGTTTATCTTCAAATTTGGCAGCACAGAGAGGTAGATAACATTTGAGAGAAGTTGCCAAAATGCCCTCAGGACCTTAGCAAATTGCAGCTTTTGAAGGACTAAGCTGCATTTTTTGTTTGTGATCTAATTTTAAGAATCCTTGTGGAAAAATCCCTTTGTAAGTGGCCTTGCAACCTTGGGTTGCTAATTCAGATCTGATCAGCACAGTCAAGGCAGACTCCCAAATTTTGGTTCATGAACAGATGTCTGAAGGACAGGATAACAAACAGCCTCCAAGCCAGGCTCTTTATGAGGAGGGCTGTTTCTAAACTTGAGTAATCTATGCTCTCAAAGTTTGCTTTCCTACTGCAGTTGTAGCAACCGGGTCTTTCACTCAGATAACCAACTCAAAGCAAGCTGACACTACTGTTCTGCTAGTACCTGACATAGTCTGCATAATTCCTGAGTGACAAGCCTTCCCACACCAGCAGCCTCTTGTGTGTAACTGCAGGGCTATGCAGGACTGTAAAGCTCCTTTATCTCTTCCACCACCGTATGCAAGTGTCAGCACCCTGTTCACATGTGAGCTGAACCCCTTCTTGCATGTGTTACATTTTAGCAGCTTTAGGGAACAAAACATCACCCTGCAGAGGGGTGCTGTGGTCTGAAATGGCCTTTTGCTAAGCTGTGTGTGCAATCCCAAGAACAAGAGCAGGAAAAGGACATATGGGGATGAGAAGTATTTCTGTTATTGGGAGGGGTGGTGTGCATACATGTGGCAGTGAAGGTGCATGTGTGCACTAACAGCTTGAAGGTCTTCATTGTTTCTGTTTGGGTATTTTTATTTATTATGCTGGAGCTAAGCATTTTCTTTCTCCTACTGCTGTTAGCACTATTTTTTGTGGATGCTCATGACAATAAACATGCTTGACCATATAGATAGTACATAGATATGTTTATGTGCCTACAGCCTTAAAGGGACAAATGAGGACAAAGGACTTTTCAGTATCCTACATACTGCTTGCTGCAGTTGTCTTGTTTGGGTTTTTTTCTTCTCTAAAGAAAAAGATGTTTGATTATTTTTTTCCACTCTGATTAGTGCATCCTGGCAAAAGATGTCTCAACCCTCTGTAATCTGTCTTGCTCATAGGAGATGTGTTCAGGAGAGTAAAGAGGCAGATGCATCATTGCCTTATCATTGCAACCAGAGTACTGCAGTCTGTGTCCCTGCCCTGGCTCCCAAATAAGTAGTGGACAAACTGATTTTGATTCCCAAATGCACCCTGCTCCTTAAAATGGTGGGGCAGAGGAGAGGAGATGCTTACTGGCATGGCATTACTTAGGAAAAGCAGGTTTTTGAGTCATCTCCTCCTTTTGTATTTTCATACCCTTTTTGACTTCAGTCCAGAGGTGCTGTATCTGTGCCTGGCACTCGGTTCCTTGGTAAGCCAAGGGTGGCTTGGATCAGCCCCTTGCACTCTCCCACTCAAGTGCCTGTTGTCCCATACCTTTAGAACAGAAGGCAGGAGTCATGTTTCCTCAGATGTGGCTGCAAGATGACCAGGATTGTCTGTCTCTCCGGCTCAGCTCTGTGTGATGTGTATAGGACCCAATCTCAATAAGATCTGGATCAAAATTTGGCTCTGTTGAAATCCATGTGATTGCTTTATTTGCGTTCATTACTTAAACTCACCTCTGGTAAATGCTGAAGGTTTGTAGTAGTCTTTCAGTATATTCTTAATGCATTTGCAACACACTTCTAATAGGACTACTGTTTTATTATTGCCCTTCTATGGTCAGTACAATTATTCTACTTTCAAGATAACAAAGTGCTATGCTTTAATATTTTTTAATTGATTCAATTAAAATGGGAGAGTCACAATATTGGCATTATGTGTAGGTACACTTAAAAGCATGTAGCTGCATTTATACATTTCTGCAGATGAAATGGAAATTCATTCTTTCAAATTAGAACATGTAAGGAATATAACAAACAATAGCATTCCCTTGTAAGAATGGAGCTCTGTAGTATGTTTTTCAGCTGGCTGTGCTCGCTGAGAACCAAGACAGTTGTTGTTTATGCAGAAAGTTCATTCACGGAAACACACAATGAATAGCAAAGCAGAGGAACAGTGATAAACTCTCTGTGCCACTTAGGTGCTGCTGAATGAGTTTCTGCATCCTCTGCTGATCTGAGCCTGGGATCTCTGTCACTTGCCATTTACAGCACCGTCTTGTATGGTGACCTGGTGACTCCATGCTGGAAAAGAGCACTCAGAGGATTTAAAAGGTCTTTCTTGGCTTCCCCTACTTTTCTTTGATAGCTTTGCTTGGAAAAACATAGGTATACCTGAGGAGGATTAGCCTGCAATGTATCTGCACGTGTTAGTCTTCTATCACTCTAAACAGAGAATTGCATGCCAGCAGTTTACTGAATTCTTCTGTCGGGCAGTTGTGACAGTGTTAAAAAGTAGGTCATTTGAATGCATTGCTGATAACAGTAATGGATTCACACATCAGCTGGCTGTTCCATACACATGTAACCCCTGCCCAATGTCACCTCCACCGTGGTTCACTCCCAGCAGTGGAATGTGCCATTTTGCTAATGCACATATGCAGAGTTTGCATTTCAAACTAAGGAAAGCTGAGAGCTTAGAAAATGCTAGTAATAACTGTTCTCCCAGAAAGGCTGTCAGGTCTGGGCTCTACATGGCTGGGTTATATGAAGTGGCAGCAGGATGAAAACTTGCTTTAAAAGTTACAAGTTGCTGGGAGGATGTTTTATTAAAAACAAACAAAACAAAACAAAAACAAAAAAACAACCAAACAAAAAACTCCCACTCCACAAACAAAAAAACTCTCTTGCTCTTTCTGGAGTGCACCAGAAGATGCATGTTCTGTGGGCTGCTCAATCTCTGCAGCATCCTTTGCAGCGCTCTTGCTGCTTCCCCGCTGCTGCAGCGTGCGCTGCTGCACTGGGCTGCGCGGCTTACACAGACCCAGCCCTGCGCTCCGCGCGCCCTGACTCGGCTGCTCCGTGCCCAGCGGCTGCAGGCTCTGCAATCAACAGCTCTGCATCGTTTTGCATGAGTAGTTGCTTCTTCCTACTTTCAGGATAGCTTGAAACTAATTTCTGAAGATTGAAATCTTAAATACTATATGTACTTCGTTCTGCTGTCCCCCAAACAGCTTAAAGCGATGGCAACAACCAAAAGCAGCCAGGCGCCGTGGGTTACATTTGCATGTCCTGCCGGAGCTGTTGTTAAACCCCTGGAAGCAGCAGTAAAGCCTCAGCCGTCCCCAGCCCAGCTCCTCAACAGGCAGCAACCGAATTAGGGAGCAGCTGCAGTCAGGATTGCAGATCTGAAAGGCAGTGGCAGTTTGGGCTGGAGAATAAGCATTACCGTTTGCACAGAACAAGAGCTGTGAGCAGAGAGGAAAAGAGGCATTTCTAGCCACAGTAACCATCCACTGGTGAAGCAGTTTTAGTTCCCATGGAGAGGATAGTTCACTTCTGAAGCAAAATCCATAACCTCTACTTGATCTCACCTAAGACGACGACAGGAATTTCGTGCTTGGTATCCAAAATGAAATTAACTGTGGAGACATTGCAGAAGTAGTTTGCCTTTAACTGGAAGACACAAGACAAAGCAAAAGCAAATCTAATCTCAGAACCCACTCATTCATGTAAAATGCCAGGGCTGGGGTAGGTGTACTTTGAAGTGCAATTTAGGAAATCCCAAGAGATTAACTAAAAACGCACCAAAATATTATAGAGGCACAAACCACTGAGTTAACTATTTGCTAATTGACTGTGCCATGAAAGGAAGAGAGGATTACTCAGACTGTAGAGTATCTCTTTCAGTAGCAGTGCCGGACTGTACAAAATCTTTCTTGATAGGTAAAAGTAGCTTGGTTAAGGTCACACACAGCCTTTCCCTTCTTCCCTAGATCTGCTACAATCAAGAATCATATTTGGTTTTTTGCTACTTAAAAGTATTGTATTGTTGGATTCACTTTTCTTGTCTAAAGATTCAGGAATTGCTGATGATACCAAAACCTGGAGCTTTAGAGAGAATGTATCTGAAGAGTCAGCAGTGATATGCTACCGCAGGCTGTTTCTGTGCATGCCTGTGGTAGGAGGTTAGCTTTTCCAGCACAGCATAATGCAGCAAGTTGATGGAAAGCTGAGTGTGATGCAGGCTTGGCTAATTGGAGCACTCCTGGGAGGATGTGAATTGCAGTTTCCATAATGAGTAGAGAGAAAAGATAGTTTACATCCCCTAACGTAACAGCATCAGGATAAGATTAATAGCAGAACCAGAGCAGCAGTGTCTATCAGACACTTCATTATTAAAGGAACTGGGTTTCACTAATGGTTGTGCTGGTAATGGGTGCTGTGAGTCAGTAGGCAAAATCCCTTCCCTGTGTCTCCCCTAACTTTCTTATCACCAAAGCCTAAGATTATAATGGACACATGAACACAGAGATTTTTCTGTTGGGGGATGCAATTAAATTGTGGCTCACCTTCCGAACTACACTGGAAATGGAGTCATCTGAATGCACTATTTTCCATGGATCTTTTAATTCTGCTGCTGCTTTATAAAAGGTCATATCAGGAAAGTTAATGAAGAGTCATTAATTTGAGGTTAAAGAGGTGGATTGGATTTTTGTAAACATGCTATTTTTCTTTCATGTTTTGAGCACACTGGCAAGGTTCTCAATGTTATTAAACTATACCTCAGCCTAGAAACTTGGGCAGCACAAATTTGGAAAACAGTCACCTTTGCTGGCAATTGTTGACCTGGAATGGGATGGCAGGGAGTGTTACAAATCAACATGTACACACCAGACGTGATTGGGAGGGGAGGATTTTGCTCTGAGAAGTGTTGTAGGGTTAGAAACCAAAAGAGGTCACTTTACCATCATTTCAGATATTTGTTAGAATACAAGCTATGCTGTTGTTTACAACCCGAGAGGGAAAAGATCTGTAAGTTCCCATTGCTCTAGGTGAAATAGATGCCTTTTTGCTGCTGGTTTTGAGGAAAATCACAATCAGCAATTTTTTATGATCTGTGCTGGCAAAAAGGCTATGCATTTTTCAGAGCCCCTGTTTGTAGGAGGTGCCTTTTTCAGACAAATACTGTTTGGGTTAACACTGGATAAACATCTCTAACCCCAGAGCATGTTTGCTAAAACCTAATCCCATACTGGTGAAGTGAAGGTTTAAGTGCAGCTTCCGATCAGTTTTGTATGTTAATCTGAATCCCCTTCCCTTTTGTATGTTAATCCTTCCTCTTCGCTGGACAGATTTGTGTGTCTGTTGGCACAGGCCCCCCAGCTCTCACAAGACATGGTGCTGACTGCCCAGACTCAAGACCCTCACTGGTGCCACAAAAACTAGCAAATCCGGTGTTTGATATGGTGATAGCTCCAATAAACCCGGAGGCCACAGGTTGCCCTGTTCCATCCTGGTGTAGAGGCTTGGCATGCTTCAGCCTTGGCTTGGAATGATGCACAAGGTGAATCTGAAGTGCAGTGACTATGTCTGAACAATTCCCTGTAGTCAATACCCTGTCATTACCCAGAGAATGCAATGGCAGTTTGACATTCTGTCCGGTTACTGGGAAGGGAAACTTTTAAAGTCAAAATGACAAAGAGTCTGCCGTAAACAAATGTAAGTGCAGTCATCTGAAGATCTTTTCTCTGCAGTTACCATGATTTTGCACCTATGGAGCAAAGACACTGAGAGTCTGGGGGTGCCCTGGGTGTACAGACCTCTTTCCTTGTGGTGCTCCATTTGTGCATCCAAAGGTGGTCGCTTAACCATCTACCTTGCCTGCTCTTCTGAGCTCATTTGCTTCTTACTGTGATTGCCCGGGTCATCTTGGAGTGCTTTTAAACAGAGCATGTTTCCTTCTCTCTCTCTCTCTTTTTTTCCTTTTCCTTTCTTTCTTTTTTTTTTGGGGGGGGGGGGTTTTGTTTGTTTGTTTGTTTTTGTTTGGTTTTGGTTTTTTGTTTTTTAATGGAGTTAACCGCAACTCAATATTTGTATCATTCAAGCTCAATTAAAAGTACACACAAAAAAGTTCATGAATAGTCCGCTTCTAATGGAGAGGCATACTTTCATAACAGCCACTTTTCAAAGATACTTTTAACAATGAGACTGAAGGATTTACAATGTAAGTATTTTAGTCATTAGAAAATTGGAATTGTTTCTTTGGAGAAAACAAACAGGCTCTGGGCTCTTCCTAAGAGCAGTATGAACTCAGTGGCTGGCAGCGAGTTAGCCCCCCTGCAGTATGAATTAATGATAAAACTGCTTTCGTTCAGAAGGGAATTTTATTGGGCAGGATGCCGGGTACCAACACAATGAGGTCTCTAGGCGCCCCTCCCTCTAGGGGTCTTCAATTACACTTCATAATGAGCACTGTTTCATTAGTGAGGAAAGCAAAAGTCTGCACTAATTAAAATTAAATTAGGACACACTCAAGTTGTGTCACACAGTGTGCTGAGATATTAATAAAAAGGAAGCTGCCTTGAACAAGCATGGACCAAAGGGTCAAGTGATAACAATTAAAATATTGGATGTGATGTCAATGCTGAATTTTAGCACTCCAGTTTTGGCTTTCTGTATGGAAAGATGATGTCTGGATTGGTTTCTTTAAGTTGGAAGAGACATTGCATCTACATCTGTCAACATAATGTCTGACAGAACATTTTCCTAAAGCTTGCATACTTGCCAGAGTATTTCACAAGAACACATGTGTGTGCACATGTGCCTGCAATCTGGTGTTCATGCATGCTGTTGAGCTGACGTGTGAAAATAAGATGTACATTCCACGTGAAAACCCTGCATAAACTCCTGCTGACATGCAAAAGGTGTCTGCTTGAGCACTCGTGTAGCAAAGCAGAGCATCTGCACTGTTACATATGTATACCATGAGATGAGCATATATTTTCTATGTATCTCTCTCACATGAAGGCAGTTTCTTCCAAGTAGAACAACTGAGTTCCAGTCCCAGACCTTGGCTCCCTTGCTGGGAGCACTGATACTTCATTTACCTTAATGTGTGATGCTCTTGACAGGGGTCCTCAGAGATTTTGTAGGTTAGCTGCCCTTAGGTTTAGAGTGTTGCTGAGCTTTCTTGCTTGCTCACTTTTTAAAATCTGCAGTTTTTACTTGTTTTGCTGTGCTCTGGCTCAGTACCTTCTGCTGCTGCTCCTTGTCCCCAGTGTGTGGTGTGCTGCCAGGAGTGCAGTGCAGGCACCCACATGGATCTCCCTCAGAGTCAGCACAAGTCTGGCAGAGCACAGCCACCCCAGCTCCAGTTCTCCAGCTGCATCCATCTAAGCCTGTAGCTAATTGTTCAGACTAGTTGTTGTAAGCATTTTTGAGGAAAACTTACTGCCCAATTTAACTGTGTGTTTCATTAAGTTCGTTCCAAAGGCATTTGCCAAAATATTAAAATATATTTGACCTTCAAAATGGATTAAATAGGCATGATGTTCAGCAAGGCAAATTACAGTGAACATCTGTACATTTTGTGTTTAAATATACACACGTGGAGCTTGCTGAGCTGGTGAATGGATATGGAATATTCAGCACATACAGATTGTAATCTAGAAAAGAATTGTTGTTCTTCTTAGTGAATATATTCTTGTACATGAGTAAAATCATGGCCAAGGCACCTCACACAGTGTGAATCTGCCTTGTAATAAGTATTGATGCTTGCTATGGTACAGCAATAAATTGTGCATGAGACTTCTTGGGTGGAAAACTGAAGCAGAAATAACATCCTGGTGTTACCTAAGAAACCTTGGTGCTTCAGGCACCTGACCACCAAGCCACCCAAATATCCGCGTCTGTATAACTGTGTATCAGTGGAGTAGGCCTCATCACTGGAACATCTGTCTGTTTTGTGCTCTAAGTCCTCTGTCCTAAGTATTAAGAGAGTTGGTTCCTCTAAACTTGTTGCTTGCTTAAATACTTGCTGGGTGTTTCCCTTTCTGAGTGTTTCCCATTGTGGCAGCTACAAACAAAGCTCTCCATCCTGTGAGACCATCCCTGTGCACCCAAGGTAAAACTCTCAAACTATTCATGGCCCAGCTCCAAAAGCCGACTACTTACATTTCCTTCATATGAATTTACAAGAGAGATCATGAGGCCTGTAAATATGTGTTACAATAAAAACATCCCTAATGTGTAACTGAATGCTCTGCCATAACCATTCCACATGGGCTGTTAGTCGCTGTGAGGGCAGTAACCTACATTGCAATAATTTCTTAATGCCTGCCTTAATAAAGACCCGAACTTCACTAGGTCATTTATTCACAATTCTATAGATGCTCTACCTTTTTAGTACAGTCAAAACATGTACTGGTAGATGTTATTGGGGTTTTGTTTCTTTTCTTGTTGTATTTGATTGTAGTGGCATCTATTTATACTGTGTTTTCCATCTAGGAGACAGAGATACAGCTCAGATGAAAATGCATGTGACTTCACTACTAACACAGAAGTGGAGCAGAGCATCTGATGAATACTTCTAGTTTAAGGAGTTTTAGGAGGTGCTTTAAATCCCATGCCCTGCCCAGAAAATCTGAGCTAACAATCCAGGGCTGTTGAAATTGAGTGTTAAGTCTGCTAAGCAGAGGCCTGATCATAATGGGAAAGATGCAAAGAGAAAAAGTAATCAAATCACAAAAAAGCACTCCTTTGCACCTCAGCTTTCCTAGATGCCTCCCGTCCTATGAGACCAAATTCTGATTAGCATTGAGGCAGGACAGTCTGTGTGGCTAATGGTTTTGCTCAGTGCTTTGAACTATTATGTAGATCTTTTTAAAATCTGTGTATGCTCAAACACGAGTACCAGCCCCAGCGGCTGGGGCTCTGCTGAGTCCTGGGATGCAGACAACATCCTGGGGCAGGGAGTGCACTCTTCCGAAATACATTTCCAGTCAGTGCAATTCCTTGTCCTTTCAATCTGCACTCGGGAAAGGTACAAGCAGGCACGCTGTGGATGAGTGAGCAGGCAGTGCACCAACATGCACACGCAGCACTATTATACTGGCATGCCTTGTGCAGGCATTTTCTTGCTAGTTCTTCTTGCCTTTCACTTGACTTGCTGGGGATTGCAAAGGAACACGCTTCTGTGTTTGCTTATATTGAATCACTGGATGATATAGATCTTTGTTACCTAAGCCTGCCTGGTCCCATTCAGGAGCAGAGACATTTCTTTTTGTTGTACAGAGATACTTGCTTTTGCCTGCTGCAGCCCCTTCTTAATGGTGAATGGAGAACGAGTGAGTGTGGGTGTGTATGTGTGTGTGAGCAAGCTTTACAAATCCCCTCATAGACACCCCTTTGGCAACCTCTTTTATGAAATTTTTATTAGTATGTTCAGCAATGTGCATGTCCTCAGGAATAACAAACAGTAGAGAAAGAATATATAGCCACTCAGATGGTCCAGGGGCTTCAGAAGGGAGGTGAACAATGCTACTTTAAATATTGCAGGATGGTTTACAACCCTGAGGGAGGAGGTGTGGGGGAGGAGAGGGGAAGAGCAGATGGGCACAGTGTCCATTTAAGGTGGTCTGGCACAGTTGGTCAGCAACAACGTGATTTATATTTGGAGGCTCCTTCCAGCCCCTGTTTTTCTCTTGAGTTTGCATATGTGTCTGTCTCTGAAAACATTACTATGGATTTCAGGGAGTTCTGCAGCTAAGCTGTGCCACAGTGAGTATGTTTAAAAGATTGACAGAACGTTTCAGTGACCATTTTCTTTAGACCAGATGGGTGTCTGACATGGCTGATGTGCCCTGTGTTAGGGGCTGACATGGCAGGTACTGCTGCCCACCTTAGCTGCAGTCTCAAGTCACAGGAAGATGTCATGGGGATCTGCTGAGCTCAAAACCTCTGGCAGGACCCGAAGAACATTCAGAAACATTACTGGCCATTATCCCAGACACCAGACTGGCTCCAGGCTGTGCAACATGGGGAATGAAAAAACTGTGTTATTTCGGGCTTTTGGCTCCAGGAACTTTGAAACCGCACGAGATCCTTGCATTGATTGAAGGTCCTGGTGTTAGAGTAATCCTTAACATACCCATACTCATATGCCTCACACTGCAGGGCTCTTAGTATGTGCAGTTTCCCCTCTGGGCAGTGGGAGCTGAGGGTGCTCTTTCATCAGGATTTGAGCTGGGAAGGTTATGTGGATTCTGGCAGACTTGGCCATAAAAGAAATCACCAGACTGTGCTGGTTTTATGTCCCCAAATAATATTTGTGTGTTCTTGCTCCTTTTTGAATGCAGAAGCTCTGAGACTCGTGAGCACTGAGCTGTTAGCTTCCTTAGGAGAAAAGGTACCTGGTATCTACAGCAGTGTAGCTATCTGTCTACAATTTGGGCCTAGTTCATCTGCTAAATTTATTTGAATAGGATTGATTTTAAATTTGCCAACTCTCCTCCCCAAGTGACCCATTAAATCACGGTAATCCCTCCACTCCAGTCTGTTCTTCTACTAAAATCCATGTCTTCCTGTAACTTCCTTCTCATAATCAGCCCATATACCTATGAAGTAGAAAACATTTAGCCTGGCAGTCAGCAAACAGAGTTTATAGACTAGCAACAGGTAGGTGTTCATGCCTTCATTTTCACTCACAATGTGATCCCCTGAGACACTTACAGATTTTTGCCCCAGTTTTCCCATCTGAAAAATTGTTTATTGCATTGCAAGGCTTAATACAGTAAGGCCATTGAGAGAGCTGATAGGGAAAGGCTAAGGAAGAGCATTTATACTCAGATGAACCTAGATACTGCCAACAAAATTAGTCTCACTCCCCTGGTTTTCTACCAACAGCAGTATTAGACTCCATAATTAACTAAAACTGTCTCTGTAAGAGTTCTGGTTTATCTGTTTGCACTGGGATTATTCTGTTAATTGTCATGGCAGCATGGTGCAATATCACCTAAGAGTATTAGAGGTGAACTGTTTTCTTCACTTCGGGGTCTTCAGGCATGTGTATTGCGTATGGAGAGACAGGCAATGATCTTTTAGTGGCATATGGAAGGAACAGTACTTTTATTTCCGTGAGTGATAGATGATAATACATTATCATGTATTCACCTCTTCATGATGCCACAGGAATAATATGAAAGAAACAGGGGATCATGCTGAACAGGGACTTAACTCTTCGGGGCAGGAACCATCACTCTTTAAATGTAGGCACTGTCTCCAGCATGGTAAGTGATGTGTCCCTGAGATTATTAAGCATTCCATCAGAAAAATGTCATTATTGTCACCACAGCCCTGCCTGTGTGATGAGATTTGCAAAGAAAGGTCTGATTTTTTTAGGGTTGTGCATGCAAAATATTCATGCATTTGGCTGTCTGATGCTTGGAAACCCATTTTGGTTTCCTTATATATTGACTTCCCTCTACATTGACTTCCTTGAGTTTTTTTGGGGTCCTGAGGCCCGTGACAGGAAGAGCTATATGACAACCTTATTCAGTTTTCTGATGTGTGGAGCACACAGACACAATTAATTCAATGGAGCTTAAGGGTACAGCCAGGCATGTACAGTATCCATCCACTAGAGTAGTCAAAATGGGTGTGACCCAACAGGAGGCTGGAAAACCATCTGACACACTTGGCAATTGATGTAATTTTCCATTCTCAGGAGGAAATTCTTTATTGAACCCCTCTAACAATGAACTTTTGGCCTGAAGCTGGAGTTAGGATTGCACAAGTTCAATAAATGTGTAATTATAAATACCAGAGACACACCAAGCCCCCCACCACCCCCCTACAAGTAGGACCTGTTATAGAAGTTGGGAAGGAGCAAATATTCAGCCAGTAAACCCACTGCAGGAGCCAGCTGCTCTGATGGAGAGCAGCCTCTGCTCAGGGTGTGGGCCCTGCAGGAGATGGCTCCTGCCCAAGAAAATGTCATCGGTCATCTTGGGTATTGTGGCAGCCAATCAAGCCAGCAAAGCCATCAAACATTCAGCCTCCTCCTCAGGTCTTGCTGCTTTGAATTGGCTGCTTGACAATTGTGTGGTAATTCTGCTTTTACCTGAAGTCATTGCCTAATTTAGAGTTTGTTTGCAGCTTTGCCATTTAGGAGCCGGAGCTGGATAGGAAGCCCACGGCTATTGGGCTTCCTCTGATGTGGGAGATGGTATCATGAAGAAGGGGAGAATCTCAGCTTTCATGAAACATCAGTCTCCAATCATGGTTTGGGTTTTTTTTTCCTCTCTTCTTAAATTAGAGTGACTGCAATGTAATGCAGAGATAGAGGATTCACTTTGATGGTAGAAATCTACCTGCAGCAGCTTGAAGTTCAGCACTAGTAGACCCTACCCTGCTCCTCTCACTCCAAGGAAGGATGCAGAGCCCATGATCCAATGACACTTCCACACCTGTAATAGAGTGCTTTGAGTGGCAGTGGAAAGCAATGGCATGGTCACTTACAAGGTGGTTTCAGGACAAACCACATGCTTATGATATTTCAGGCTGGGTGTGTATGTGCCCACCAGTTCCAGAATGAACACCCTGATTTTCAGTCCTCTGACTCGAACCATTGGTGTTTCACATACATCTGTGCTGAATGGGGTGAGGCCGAGCTGGATGAAAATCGTTTGCGTCTTCATTTCAACAATGACAGTGTGGGAGAGTAGAGGAAGAGTCATTGCTCTTCTTGTGAAGTTGGAGATGCTGGTTTTGTGGGGTTACCCCAAACTATGCTAACTGTAGCTCTGCTTGCATGTAAGGCCTTTCTGAAAACCTGTGCTGGTTTGCATGATGGCTTGCTAAGCCTTTTATGTATAGGGTGGATCCAGCACTGAAATAAGCAAATGAAAAGGCTGTTGAAGGAAGGGTTAGGAGTGGAACCCAGAGGTGGCATATTCAGTCCTTTTTGAAGGCCAGGAAGACCTGTCCAGCCTGCTCACTGCAATTATTAGATAACTAGAACTCAGCACCGTTTTGAAAAGTCTGACTTACATCTAACTGCAAATATTAGAATTTACTGTTAGTGAACAAAATCAGGCAGGAGCAAAATATTGGTAATCTTAGGCTGGAGAGTGGAAAAATGAATCCATGTCCTCAAGCATTCAGAGCAGTTACCTCTAAGCCGTGATGCACTGTGCAGCAAGGCTGTGTTTGGAAAGCATTAGGATAAAGTGAGGGTGGGGGGTGGGGGGGTGTGTACGAGTGTGTTTGTGCACATGCACACGTGGTTTAGGATTAGCAAATAGAAATGTTTTCATTTCTACCTGAAAACAGATATATCTTCCTGCTTTAACACGCCTGCTACATGACTGTTAAAAAACTACACAACTCATGAAGGTTAGGAAGCACTGCTAGCAATGACTGTTAGCCAGGGCACTGAGTGATGATCTAGGTGTGAACAGCTTTGTCATGGCTCTGTGAGCTTTCTCACCATTCCTTAAAGCTCCAAAGGGCATTAGAGGAAGGTGTGGAATAGTCAGAATGTTCCTCTGCAGGACACAGCAGATCACAGCACAGCTACAATGCTTCTTGCTATTACAGCAGGGACAGCAGCGTGATTCCCACTCAGAGGTTTACCTAGTTAGAGTGTTCTTCAGGTGTATGTGTATTAAACAAAGTGACCAAATGACTTGTCACTCCACATGTGCAGTTTGTTGAGTTTGTTAATCCTGTACAAGAAAGGCAATTGGAACATCTTGTGACTATTTCAATCGCATTGTTTTATAATACTTCCAACATTATTTTCCTTCAGATTCTGCAAGGTGATTCCCTTTGCTCATCTTTTCTCTTTTTCTCCTTTTCTCTTTCAAGACTGCTGGTTGTATAACCTGCTGGTTCCTTTTGTTCTGCCTATGGATTTCAAATTGTTTCAGCACTTTCTGCCATTGTGAAACCTGAAATTAAGCTAAGATTTTTATATGTGCTAAATTAGTTGCATTAGCTCAGCAAAATATTTGTTTTAGCTGTAATCGTATTATAATATCAAGGTAGGTTATCATTTATTATGGTGTATTATTGCAGTTAGTAGACAACACTGTCTGGTGTAATTGCTGTATCAGTACCACTGTTTCAAGGATCTACCCATGTTTGTAATAGAAAACTAGATTTCAAGGGTTTATAATTCATCCATTATATATTGCCTGAAGGTGGAATATAACACAGTATGTACCAGTATTGGGGAAATCCCTGTTCCTTTTGTACTATCCACTGGATTGAGGCTTATCATGCTCCAAGGAAGATCTAACCTCCTAGAACTACAGCTGTGGAGGCTTATCTTTGTGGGTAGGAATCGGTGCCAATCCCCACAACTGAAGGTAGATATCTACTCTCTCCAGCTTCTAATAAATGTTTCTTCTTTTTCTTTCTTGATTCACTATCCAATTGACTCATTTCACAGTTTCAGAGGAAGGGAGTGATAGAGAAAGCAAGCAAGAAATGTTTAAGAGAGAAATTTGTTTCTTTGTCAGCAAAGAGATGAGAGAAATACATTCCTGGAGATGAAGTCTCAGTCCCAAGCTGCTAGCTGCTCCCTGACAATCAGTGTTTATTCTTTATTTTCCAGAGGTAGAGTGGTATTATGGACTAGAATTAGTCATACTTCTATTTCCCTAATCTAAGGGGGTGTTCTGGGCAGCCTTTTCTCTCCATAATCCCAGGAATCTTAAATGGGATGTCTGGAGGTGAATTTTGAGATTTCTTTTCAAACATTGTCCCCTAGGATCTATGTAGGGGATTGGTCTCCTTCTCCTTACAGCCTGTTCCCCTTTTAGTTAAGGATGACACATTATCTATATCAACTCTTTGCCTCTTCATAAGGGGCCCCAAACCCGCTGTTCTTTCCTTGATCCCTGTTGGCATGATAGTATCAAATACAGGTTTGGGTATTTGCCTATGGATACATACATATATTTATTTATTCCTGATGAAATGCTTGCAAAGAACCAGATGTGAATGTGAGAGGAGACAGTGAGTCACAGAGGACAGGAGTGAGCAATGAGATGCAAGGTGCTGATGTCGGAGTTTGCAGATGCCCTCGTCCATAGGCAGTGTGCCTCATGCACCAAAGAGCTCCTGCTGAAAGCTCCTCTTGGTCTGGGGAGCAGCTGTGCCAAACTGACTGCTAAAGGGAGTTCTGGTCCATTTGTGCAGAGGCACCAGAGCTGAGGGTTGAGATTCATGGATACATGAGTCCCACAAACCTGTTAAAATAGTTGTAGTAATAATAATGATGATACCTGGCAGAGTTCAAAGTGGAAAAATTCCAGGGAGATCTGCTATGAATCTCTTGCTATATATTGTGTATATGTGTTGACATAAGGGTGTGGATAAGTCTAGAGTGCAAATCCAGGCACAAACACTAGAGCCATACTTTTTCCCCACTCCAAAGTGGAATACAAGGATGAGATTCCAGAATGGAAGCAAAATGAAGGTTTCTGGCCAGCTAGTGGACCTTGATTGAGTTCAACTCTTTGAGTGCAAGAGTAGTGAGGGCCGGTATGAATAGGGTGAGCTGAAACCAGCTCCTCCCAGACCGATTCACAGGAACCTTCCCATGCCTCTCCTTTCACCCATCCTCCCTTCCCACAGAGCATGTCAAGTCAGTGGCAATTGTCAACCCTGGAAATGCTCTGCAATAAAGGGAGCAGGTGCCAGGGGGCGCAGGAGAGCCGCCGGCGGGACCCCCATCCTCAGTCGGGAGGTGCTCTGCTGCCGTGGTAGAACAGTCCTTCAATCTATAGAATGTACAACCAAATGCATTTTAGACAGACACGAATGTGTTTTAAAGCTTCCTGGGTGATTGACCGTATCTCCTAGAATTCTACCTAATGAGTTGCCCTTACCTTCAATTATATGAGGCTACGTTCTTGTGTAGCACTGCTCTCTCAGTAGGAAGCCACACAGTGTAACGGATTAACTCAGAGTTATTCACTCTCTAGTCTAATGCAACTGCCTCGGGGATGAAATACAAAAGTTAGTTAACCAACAAGACTTCACAGCAGAGTTCGAGAGGGACATGAAATGCTGAGATTTTGTATCAGCTGTCCTAGTGAAATCGGAAATAATCCTGTCAGCTGTCAATGGAATTATTTGATTTATACCCATGTACAAAATCTATCCTTAAAAATTTCTCCAGTAGAAACTACATCAAAATGTTAGCAATAATTTGGCCAGAAAATGGAATCTAAGGCAATTTCTGCTGGGAATGCAGGTCACAGATGTATTTAAACCAGCTGCATACACTGGCTTAAATGCGTCACATATCACATATACATCTCTGGGTTGCACTCACAGGAGAGAGGATAGTATGCATGTAAGCTATATTACTACACTGGAAAGCATTATGGAACACAAAACCAGACAGGACAAAGCCTTCCTATCTCATCCCAACATCATGTGAGACTGGCATGTACTCACCCAAGAGGCATTCGCCTCTGCTGGTCTGGCTGGTTTTACCACAAAAGGGTTATGATACCAGCAATTTGATTATGGTGCAAGTGGGGGATTATTAAGGGTTTATGTTTCCTGTGGTAAAATTCTATGATTCCAATTGCAGAATTACTCTGCTATTACTAGAACTGTCTATAGAAAATACATTGAAATATAAAAAATTTGGCAACGCTTGTTTTTTCCTCTTCTTTAGGAGAAGTTCACCCATTTGTTGCCTAGGGGCTTGCTGAAGAGCAGTACTTAGTCTCTCTGCTTCTCTGGAAGTTAATTCTTCATTTTGCCAAGTGCCTTTTCTCTTTCAGACAACAGTAGTTGTCTCAGCACCATCCACCTTATTCTTCTCTTGCCTTCTGTGTGCTAATATCTACCCCTTGCTTCAATAATTGCTACCATGTTGATGGTACTTTGTAGATTTGTCTTAATGAGAATATTTATTCTGTTGCAAAGCACTCTGCATAGCAATAGAGGATTCATTGCTTTCATGAATCTGTAAGGTACCTCTTCAGCAATGTGCTAAAAGGACAACGTTGATCTGAAAACAAAGCTGCCTCATTCAGACATTGAAGCTGGACAAATACAGACCAATGTGTGGCAAAAGCAAATGTAAAACCCATTAGATAAATCTGCCCTCAATAAAACTGTAATCTGGTGAATGCTGAGAGAAATCATATAAATACACAGAATATGAGAAAAAGGAGAGGTAAATGCCAGGGAGGAGAACAACTGCTTAGACTAATGGCAACACTGGCACATGAACAGATGGGCATCATGAAGCCAGTAGTAACTTTAGCTGGTAATTAGAAGGCTCCTAACCATCAGAAGGGAGAGATTCTGGAGCAGAATTTGCTGTTGGGGCCTTTTCCCCCTACTTCTTGCTGTGAGACAGAAGTCAGTAAGCTGGCATGAGGGGTTATATTATCTGATGTACTGGCTCTGTTTGCACATGTTCTTCCTCCTGCATCCCTACAGCTCTCAGTTAGCAGAAGGGACAGGGGAGACAACAGCATGGAAATAAGCATCAGTATCCAAGAGCTCTCCTTTTTGTCATTGTGGCACAATCAATCAGTCTCAGAACACTGATTCCTGTTGTAAAGGCCTGAAGATCTGAGGTGGTGGGAAAATTCACCCTGGGGAGTCTGTCCCTCTACAAAGGTCTGTGGAGAGGTCCTCCCTCATTCTGGAGAAGATACGCCTGGGACAGAAAGTCAGATTGAAACAGCTCTATGTCCTCTGAATCTGAGGTGTGTAGTATGAGCCTATCTCCAATGATATCTTATTGAATCTGAATCATTTCTCCAGCTGCTAATGTACAACAGGCAGATGTGTATTCTCACACCCACTGCTCACCTGTGATTCTGTTTTTCTCTTTAGTAATTGTGCAAGTCACCTGATAATTCAGCTAAAAGCCCTTACGAGACATTACATAATGTCCTTGGAGAAACACTGTCTGCTGCAACATTGGAGAGATTATTATGTAAAACTTTCTCTCTTTTTCTCAGTTGTTTGGTTTTGGGTGGGGAGTCAGGCTGGATTTCCACTTGGCTGAATCTAAAAGGTTTCAGGCTTACACTGGATTGCTCCCCTGTTTTATTCATCTCTGGAGACTGTGCTGGAGCTGGCCTTAGCATCACAAGTGAAATGAGTTTGGCAGGGCTCTCTGGATCCAGGGAGCACACCTGGCTGTGATCTGAGGTGCGATTCAGCTCAAGTGGTAACACTTACTCAAGAAAGACCCCAACTCTAATGTGATGATTTAATTAGCATCACTGGACCAGATCCATTGGATAAAACCTTCCCCCAGTATTCCCTCTGGACTGCAGAGCTTTCTATTTGCACAAGTAATGCTGAAGGGATTGTGCATTGTTTGCAAACATGGGCAGGAGAGCTGTGGACAGGCCTCTGTTGAGGAGGATGAGTACAAAGAGGGAGACCCCAGCTTCCACTGAAACCTCTTAGCGTGTCTTCGCTTTGCTGTGTGGATGTTGAAGGTTTGAGCAGAAGGACTGGTTCATTCACTCTCTCCTTTTCGCTCAAGACCCTGTGGCCCTGCCTGCTCTAATGAACACCCTGTGGGTAACATTGAGCTCCCACGAAGATCTGAAGGGAGGTTGGAAGGCAACACCCAGAGCAGTGTGAGGCACCCAGCTGTCCCTCAGCATCCTGCTTCTATCAGCATCTTGGAAAGTCTCCATCCCCAGCTGCAGGGTGGAGGGGAGAAAGCAGACCTCTGCTAGCAGTTTCCCCCAGCTGAAATGTGTCCAGCCATTTGTAGCACCACCTCATTGTGTGAGTGCTGCAGGAGCTGATCTCCAGCCCTGCTGTGCATTCTTGCACCAGCCTCCCATCCATGTTCAGCCTGGCATCCAGCACAGTTCATCGTCTGCCCCAGCACAGAGACCAGGAGCTCCTCAGGGCTCTGATTTAGGCCATATACATATATATTTATATTTTTATATATATATATAAAGCGCCTATCACCATATTGATAAACATTCTCTGGAACCATTTTGAGGGCAGAGGTAAGAACAGGAGTCAGCCTGTTGGTACCTCAGCACTTCTGTTTCTAACCAGGCAGCATTTTGTAAAAGGAGTGGGTGGGAGAGCAGGATGAGAGCCTTGAGGTGATGTCGTGGGCAGAGGACCTGTGCAGGGGCTGTGCTCCCTGAGCACGCCTTAGCAGGGTCCCCACACAGGGGAGGGGGAAACTGCACCAAAGCTCAGGTCAACTGATCTTATCAGGAACTGTTTTCCTTCCTGTCCAGAAGTTCTGAATGGAAATACATTTTCTGAAATACTGCTTTTGGCTGCATATTTCAAAGCAGCATGAAAAATTTCATTTCAGCTAAAAGTGTTCTCTTTGAACTGAGGTTTTGAGAGAACTTTTTATTCTTGAAAACTGAGATTAAAGAAAGTCATCAGCTGCAGAATTTCAGCTAGGAAATCTATCCAAAAGTGCAAAATACTATTTTTTTTAATTGCCCTATTGAGGGAAAGAAAAAACCCAATTATTTGTAACAGCTATGTTTTTCAAAGGCAAATTTTTTCCATTCTGAAAAATACCAAACAGCTCTATCAAAACTGTGTTTCCTTCTACCTGTTCACATCTCCTTCTTCTTTTTTTAATTTTATTTTTCCCTCTTACTTGGGATACCATGAAACAACTGAGAATCCAGAAAGTCTTTTTTTCCCCAAAGGTTTGCAAACCTTCTTGATGAACAAGCTTCAGGCTTGTCATGAAACCTGAACCCAAGGAAGGTTTCCTGGCTTCAGCTTTCAGTCTGATGTTGCACATGGCTCTGGCACAGAGCATTGCTTTAGTATTGGAGCAGGGATGGGAAACCCACTTGTGCAGAGGAAAAAGAGATGGAAAGTGTATGGGCTGCAGTGTGGAAAATCCAGCTGCAGGGCAGCCTCTCTGCCCCTGCTCCTAAAGCCTGGCCTGGTGCTATGCTGCGGTTCTCACCAGCTTTGGCAGCTGAGCTGGATTGCTGTGGACCACCTTAAATGTTTTCCATGCCAGCTGAGCACAGAAAGCTGCTGAAATGGGTCTCTGCTGTGCAGCGCGCACTCTCTCTTAGCAATGCCCTCATGGTGACTCAGTCCCATTCCCTGCTTCTTTTAACCCACAGCAGGTCAAGAGTTTAACAAAGTGACTGGGGCTGGGAGCCAAGTCCCCAGAGTTGCAATCTGCAGCCAGCATGCCAGCATCTGGAAAGCGTTTGTGACCAATAAAAAATGAATGTGCAGACTCCGCCAAAGCAGCAATCATTTGGCATCTCAAGCCCAGATCTTTACAAGATGATTCTTCTGAGGCTTGGAAAGGCTTGCCTTAGTGTTTTCTAATAAAAACAGTTCTGGGCTGGGCCAATAGTCGGGTGAATAGTGCTATGCGCCGCCACATGGGAGACAGCCAGCCGGGAATGGGAAGGCATTGCTAGAACCTCTGGGGCTGGGGCTGGCTGCCTCATAGCAGTGATGCTGGGGCCAGGGCAGTGCCAGTGCTCCAGCAGCTGCACTGAGAGCACACCCTGACCTTGGGCTGTTTTATCTGCTGTGGGCACACCGAGGAATGGCAGATACAGAATATCCTACTTTAGGGCACAAAGCTCTTGGTCAGTTTGACATGAGCTGCCTTAAACTAACCCCATGGATAAAGCAGTTTCCAGCATTCAACAGTCACTTTTGCAGCTGGTGCAGGTTAAACGTGCCAGGCTGTCTCTGCAGGGTACATTTGCCACATTTTTGTCAGTTCCTGACTGCAAGAGATTAGTGGTTGTTAGGAGCTGTTCACAGGCCTTCTCAGATATGGGTAACAGCACAGGTCCACCGCCAGACTTGAAGAGACCAAAGAGAAGAGTTTTAGTGTATGTATGATCTTGGTACTTTGGAGTGGTACAAGCCTGATAGGGGGCCTTCAAAATGGGAAAAAGCAGCATAGTGTGAATGCTGCCATGGATAGCCCTTGCCAGCAGCCAGCTCATACTGCCATTGTTGACTGCATGCAAGAGATCTTCTCATCGCTTCCAAGCTCTGTCCCTCAGGAAGTGTTGAACTCAGCACCCTGCTCCTCCTTGCAATGCTCAGTGGGTTGGGTTTGTCCATATGCACATTCCTTTCCTCAGCTGATTCCTTCCTTTCTGTTGCTTTCTCCCTCCTCTCTGGAGTGACCATGACTGGCAGTCCCTCCCATACAAGCCTCTAGGGCTGTTTGAACTCCAACCACCACATACCCTGAATTCCACTGTAAGGAAAAAAACGAAAACGAATGGAAGTTTAGTAATTATCTTGCAAGTTGCCAGAATACGTTTGCTGGAGCTAGATAGATGTTCCTATGGTGTCATCCTTTCTACCACAGAATCAGTACAGTGTTATGGCTAAAGCACTGCAGCTGGGGTGCAAGAAACCCCACACCTAATCCCCTCTCTTAATTCTGAAGGCAGGGATAACAAACACACATTTGGTTGCTCTCCTGATTCTGGGCATGATTTGCAGAGGCACTGCCACCGCAGAAGAAGCAGCTGGCATCTAAACTGCAGGATTCAAGTGCAGATACAATCCAGATGCCCCAGCATCTTGAATTTGATCTTGTCCTTGAGGACATCGAATCTGATGATAATGAGGAAGCTAGGAGGATGAGGAATCCTGTAAGTGAAGGAATTTTCTTTTATCCATTTACACTTCAAACTGCAGATATTTGAAGTGGGTCCTCTGGGACTACCAGGGCTATACATAACACTGCCATTTTATGAAGTTTGTTTTTGACTCAGCACTGTTTGATCTCACCTCAGTCCTGCTTACAGTAGGAAAATGAGCCTGAGTTAGCCAGTGTCAGCTACTGTATGTGCTTTTCCCTATATTCACAAAGGATAGGTTAAAGCCGTTGACCAGGGTAGGTAACAACAGAATAACTTGAAGAGATGTTACTGGTCTGGGTCAACCTGAAGTATTGCTATAATCCCCCCTTGTTTTGCCAGTCTTGGTAGGATTAACAAAACAAAACCAATCCTCCCCCACCCAACACCTTTTGCTTTGTGTCACACATGCAAAATTCCTTCAAAGAAAACTCAGCCAAATCTACTTTATTTCCCTTGGTTTAGAAACTTTAAATTGGTCAAAGTTGGCCTTAAAAGCTAAGTGACTCTTGGCCAAAACCATCCTGATTCAAATCTCAGAACAAAGAGAAATCCAGAGACATATTTAGTTTTGCTTTGGGACATTTCTTGGAATCCTAAAGTTATTGTCACTTACTCCTGTAGTCAGTTTAAAATTAGTCCTTGTGAGATGGCTGATTCATATTAGTCATGTTCTTTAGATGTGCTAGTTCTTTTTCCTTTTGTTCCTTTTAATTTTTTTTTTTTTTTTTTTTTTTTTTTTGTTGGAAGGTTTTGTTTGTTTGTTTGGGTTTTTTGTGTGAGAGATGCTGTATTAGCCCTAGTAAGAGTTTATTTACAGCTTGCAAAATACTACGTAGCACTTTCCATGCATCCCTGAACACTGCTCCTATTTCCTCTAGATGGAGATGGCCTGGGCTCTTTGCTTCTGTCATCCCTGCAGCAGTTTCTTCACAGGATTAAAAATGTTCCACTTCCTACAGATGCTTAGATATGCTGGACTGGGGTTGTGTTAACCCCAGCAGTGCTGCTACACTGACAGGGCCTGTTGAGTCTCTCAGTGATAAGAAGCTGCTTTGTTACTGCCCCAGGCACCCCTGGGAGGTAGCAGGGTGCTAGGCAGGCAGATCCTTAATAAAAGGGTAAAGAGTTGTAGGGCCGTGGCGTGTCCTGGGCAGTGCAGCTAGCACTGGTTTGGATGTTGCATCTGTAGGATGGCAGCTGGAAGGCTGGAGCAGATGCCAGCCTAGACAGCAGTGGGATGCAGGATAATGTGTGGCAATGCAGAACTTGCATCTCAGGAGCTGGTACTGGGCATGCTAGGGAGCAACTAGCAGGTACTGTGTGCGTGTCACAAGGTGACAATGGCATGTGAATGAGATGGCTCTTCTTGTGATGATCCTGGAGCTAGAAATATTTCACCATTTTGATTTCTGGTGGTTTAAGATTATTAACCCTTTTGCACACAGCAGTCCAAATAAATGATCACAGAATGCTTCTGTTGTTTATTCTTAAACATGTTCCAATAAAGGCTGCTGCATTATGTCTAAGCATTCTCTGTGGTTGTTGCACTTTTTTCCTGTGTCCTGTCTCTCTGACAGTGAAGGGTTAAATCCCACTTTTTCCATGTGCTGCTGATGAACTCTAAATATGCAGCTAGGACCTGTTTTCACGCATATGTCCCTTTCTATAATCCAATCTTCTCCACTGGGGCACAGACCTGGAGGCTCTTCTGCAGGCAGGTCTGCTGCCATGGGATAAGAAGCAGTAGGTTGATTTACATAATCATATATGCAAATAAGCTAAATCAGGGTCCTTCATTCAGCTTTGGTTTTAAGGGGACTCTTTCCATGGGTTGAGAGCAAAGGGGTTTGAAATGATGCTTTCCTTCTCTGGAGCTCTTATGAAACAGAGCACCCCCTCAGAACAGTTCTGCTGTTACCAGCCCTGTACAGCCTGATGGGTGGGAGTGATTAATTGCACAAACCCACCTGATAGCCCATCCCATGCAAATGCACCCCTACCCTCCAGGCCTACATCATCTGTTCCCTCTACTGGAAGTGTGGACTGCATCCTTATGCAGGAAATGAAAGAAACTCCATCTCCGAGGAACAAAGGGAATTCATCTCTTCATCTGGTGGAACACTTAAAAGATGTTAAGAGCAGCAACAGCCTCACACCTGTGGCATACCAGATGAGACACGTGGGGAGGTCATTTCAATGTGTGCCCTTAGAAAGGCTACAGAGAATAAATCAGAGCACAACACTGTCTGTCAGCACGTGGAATGAGGACTCCAAACATTTGTGCTTCTCCTTGGTTCAGTTTCCCTTAGTCCATTGTAGGGATGCTGGCCAGCCTGGTGTGGGCTTCAGGAAAGCTCCAGGAAGTGGTGTGAGCCATCCATGACAAACTCATTGATCAGTTCAGCGATCCTCTTTCCAGCAGTAACCCTTGCAGGGGTCCAAAGAGAATGAGGCTAACGAGGTACCTGTTAAGGCAGTACCTGTTCTGAACTTGTGAGGCTAAGACAGGTACCAGCAGCATCACAGATCTGAGCCTGTCTGATGGAGTGCTCTAAAGATCTAACAATCGAAAGATTGTGTAATCAAATTTCTTTAATCCTTAAAAAAACACCTAAAATTAGTAAGCTATTCATCTCTTTTGCAACAGTGGAGGTAGAGGTAAATTGAATGTGTTAATTAAACATTAATAAAAAATGATGACATTTTGTCAATTTTAAGTGCTTTTTCTTTGGAATTCCACTGACTTTAAGAGAATGTGTATCTTGCTGTGCTGTTCTGCCTGAGTGATCAACACACATGGAACTTTCCAACTTGCTTTAAAGCTTTAGATGAGAGAAAATATGGTCAGGTGCTCTAGCTAAATGCCACAGATTAAGAAAAGAAATCAAACCCAAGAGATACAATAGCTGGATGCTGTTGACTCTTGTCCATTACAAATTCTGATGGCATGAAGTGTAACAGTAGACATTCAGAGATAGGTAAAGCTGTGTCTTTAGATTTACGCAGTCTCCTCAGTGAGGGAAAATTATTTTTGATCTAAGTCAGTGAAGCAGCTCCATCATCCTGGAGTTCAGAGTTGCAGACTCCAGGCTGTTCTAGGGGTGCAGTGCAATGGGCCTTGTCATACCCTGCTACCCAGAGGTTGGCAGAGCTCTGTAAACAGCTACTGGCACATCCCCTGTGCCAAGGGCAAGCAGACAGAATGAAAAGATGCTGACTGGATTGCTTTGGTGGTGTTAAAGAGATTCCCTCTGACATCTAGTTAAGTCACCTCTGCAGTCTCTTTACCCCTGGAGCAACACAAAGTTGCCATAGATAGGATCAGAGTTGGCTCATTAGGGGTGTGTAAGCTGTCCCTGCCCGGCCCTGCCTGCCTTGCACTCTGTTGCACCCAGCAGCTCTCTCAGTTCTTCTGAACCAGTGTCTACTGCTGAGTACCAACAGCATCACCTACACTAGCAGGGCATCTCAGAAGAGCAAAGATATTGCGTTTTTTCTAAGAATTAGCTAGTACTGAAGAGAAATACAGCTTCTCTGCATTCCAGAGAGCTGTTGACAGAGATAGTGCCCATCGTTTTCAACTACAATGATTATATCGTTGTGCAGAGGGTATTGTGTGTTCTCTGAGGCTTAGTCCCAAAATAAAGCAGAGCACAGTGTTCCTGCTAGGAAACAGTGCTTCTGTTAGCACCTGTTCTGAGTTAATCCTCTGATGCCCAAGAGATTGGTCCTTACTGCTGAGATGTGTTGAATTTGTAGAGCATTTTGCAGCATCAGTGCACACTGGGTAGAACTAATTAAGTCAGCCACTGCTCTGCTTGAATTGGTGCACCACAGACAAGAAACTATTACAATCTCTTCTTGACTATGTGTGGATAAACTCAGGTGGTAGCTGGCACCTGAGGCAGGAAGAGTAGGGGATTAAGGGAGGACCTTAAGGCTTTTTTTCTTGAAAGGTGAGCTTTTGAAAGTTCAGCTGAATTTGCATGTCAGGCAGAAACTGGGTGTGCCTGACACTGTGGTCTCATGAAGAGACTGGGTCTGGAAGGCAGGGTCTGCAGCAGCTTTTGAAAGTGCTCATCCATGTAATTTGATTCTGTGTTTTGCTTCTACAGTCAGTAAGGATGTCTTTGCCATCTCTTGATCCTTATCCCAACAGAAAGCCTGACCTGGACTGCAGGTGTCACCCAGCATCCAGTTTCTTAGTTCTGACCGAATCCCCATTGGGTGGATGGGAGAAACACTGACCAGCTCTGCTTTTACATGCACAAGTATTTGCCATGGCAGAGAATCTTGCAAGTGTGTGTGTATTTATAGGGAGGCAGATGTAAACCACATTTGTCCCGTGTTTCTGGCAAAGAGAGAGCGTGAAATATTTGTGACCCGAGTCATTGGCTTTCCTGCCATTTGTATAAAAATTTCCAGATGTGATTGTTGATGCTTCACCTGGGACCAATTAAAGAAAGAAGGGATATCCAGAACCGACTGTGTTCATATGGATACTTGACTTGTTTGTGTGTGTGTGTGTGCGCATCTCTCTTGCAATGTGTGTGTTTTAAAGTAAAGCAGAATTTCAGTTCAAAGAACTTGTGTTCTCTCCTAGGGCCTTCCTTTTGTCTGTTATCCTTTCCTCTTCAGATTTTCCCTGTCCCAAAAAGCAGGATCAATTTGGATTTCTTAGATACTTTCTCTCCTCATATTGATCCTCACACCTTTTCTGTTACACCTCCCAGGAACAGCTTGCAGCTCGCCTTGGTCACTGCACTCTTCCATTCAGGCTATTTCCTGAGGAGATTCGTGAATACTATGAATTTCCAGGAAGCCAGTGTAAAATCTCTAGTTACACAACAACTAACCAAAACAGAGTCCAGCATAGCATTTGGACCACTCACCTCCAAGTGAGCTTTGTTCTCTGGTCTGTCTCCTGCCCTCACTTTTCTCACCTTTACTTCAGTCTGTCAGTCTGCTGGGTCCATATTAGGCTGAGACTGGAGATTAAACTCCTGGCTCTCCTCCACAAAGACCAACTCCTGATCACCTGTTTGGTCTCCATTTTCTTCACTCTACTAATGACTGGAAACTTCTATCTCATTTGTTTATTTTCTATTGAGATTCTCCGTATGTTTTTGTCCCACCCCAGAGTCCTGACTGGGTGTATTTACCAGGCTGCCTCCCTGCCTTAGTCATACTCTGCTGGAAAGCAAATCTGAAGCCATCCAATCTTCTTCCCTTCTTTTATTGTTGTTTTTGCAAGGGGAGTTCAAACAAACAAATACACCCCACCTCCCCCCAACATCTGGTGTCTTTCAGGAGCCTTAAACTCGTGGCCTGAATGAGTATGTGAAAAGAAAGGCAGAATGGTAATCCAGCTAACTTGTCAAAACTAGGCATGGACCCAAAGGAACAGACTTACTTTAATTTGAAGTATCCAAGAACAAAGTTTGTACTTTTATGCTTATCAGTCTTCCCCTTTAGCCATGATCAAAAATCCATTTCTGTGCTTCCCTCCTTACCTGCTGGTGTCACCCACTCTGCTGTGTGGGCACAAGGCCTTCCCTGTGCAAGCATTTATTCAAAAAGGGAAAGAATGCAGGGTCCTGTCAGCAGTAGGATTCATTGGGCAAAAGGTCTGGAACCAGTTCTCTGTAACTTCAAATCCAGTGCAGCAAGTATCAGGTCCAAAGTGAACTTTCCTTTCTTCTGTCTCATTTTTTAGCACTGACCAAATGGATTTGGATATGTTTCTTTTCAACACAGAGGATAATTAAAATACAATTGTCAATGCTAGTGTTTGTTTTACACAGTCATTTGTTCACTAACAAATGTTTCCAGGATAGTTACGTTTTAGCTCCAGACTTTCAGCTAGGATTTTACTCCTCCAGCAGGAGATTTTCATAGCTAGACTGGAATTGACAGTCTTAGTAGATGACATGTTAAAACAGGACTACAACTCAAGTGTAGATTTATGTTTTCTGTGTTTTTTGGGAAGAGAGATACACACATTCTAACCAGCTGATTACAGTTTTTCTAAAAGGGTTATTTTTGTTTCCATGGAATATAGCAAAGGGAAATTATTTGGTGTATGGTTGTGCCTTCAAAAAGTCTTCAACAGTTAAAATTGAACTGCTTCATTTTTTTTTCATTAAAAAAAGGACAAGCACGTTCAGAAAACAAGGACATGGCTATCACTTGCACAGTGAAGCTTTTAGGTGTCTGTATTTGAAGTGGCACTGTTCTTTTTTGAAGCTCTGGCTGGCATGGGTCTCAACCTCTCAAGCTTTGCCCATCAGTTTATGCTGGCACCACCAGCCCTTGACCCAGACAACTCTGCAGTATGGAAAGGTGCAGTTTAATTCCATTGTGATACTGTGTCAGGTGCTGCAGCTGCCTAGTATTGAGTCCTCCACTCTCCTTTTGTGGTGCAAGCAAGTAAGAAAATAAATGCAGCAATGTTCCCCTGTTTCCTTGCAGCCGTTCCAGCTACCCAGGGCTTTATACCACTCTGCACCATGGAGTGAGCTACATGCAGCTAGTTCAGAGAGGAAGGGTAAAGATAAACTGAAGCAGTGAGTTTAGCAATGCATTGGCCAGGTTATCTCAGCTTCCTGCAGGTGCCAAAATTTCCCTGAGCTGGCTCTTTGATGCATGGCCTCTTTGTCTTTAACCCTAGGAAGGCCAGGGTGGTGGTTTTCACCCTTCCATGTGCTATGAGCCTCTCAAAGGAGGGGGTGGGACAACAGTGCCCAAAGGGCAAGTGTGGAAGGAATGAGGCTGGGCAGCTGGGAGCCAGGGGGATGGGACACAGAGAACGCTGTGATGGCCCCAGGGCAGTGCAGGAAGACTGGGGTTAGAGAGAAGCTGTGCAAAACCGATCAAATGGAAGATATAAGTGCATGAAGAAGATTCATGGCTATATTAGAGCAGGGGAGTGGAGCGCTAATATACTGGTGGCATGATCAGGTATCTGGCAGCATTTCTTTGCAGTCAGGCCAAGCTGAATATTCTGCTGCATAAATGATTACTCGCTTTGCAGGGGAATTTCTGCCAAGTCCCTTCCTCTTCTGGCTCCCAGGTCTGGGTGTCTTGCTCAAGTCATTGGGCTTCCAACCAGTTTCCTGGCCACTGCAGACTAAGGTGGTGCCAGTACTTCTAAAAACAGCCTGTGCTCTCTCCTCCTCCTCTTCACTTTGGTGAATTCCTGCCTCCTCCCTTTCAAGCAATGCTTATTCAGCTTTCCTTGCTAGACTCTCGCCCACTCTGGAACATATTGAGTCCTGACCTGAGGAATGGAGTAGATAATGCAGGAGGGGCAATTTTAGGAAATATTCAGCCTTCCCTGCTATTATGAGACAGGTCTGGCTGCTTTGAGCTGCATTCTACCTTCAGCAGTTGCATGATTGTCCCAGCAATGCTTAAATGAACCATTATAAAGCTTTGTGGGTTTCTCTCTTATCTGAAGGAACACTTGTATTGCTGAGGATCTGGCCCAGTTCCTGTACACTTTAATCAACACTCAGTTGTGCTTTAAACTGTACGGACTGGGAGCGGGAGGTGAGGAAGACTTCAGGTACACAGAGCATCCACTGATGGATGCAGGTATGGAGGGTGCTAGGGAAAAGGGAACCTCAGCTGTGGCTACAAGCAGGGAACGCTCGTGCCCCACTACAGCAGGGCTGGGGGCTGCCTTTACCCCACCCGAGCAGAGGTGCTACATCAGCGCAGTGAAGGTCCAGCCTGGTGGTGCGAGGGGGCTCACCTCACCCGCTCAGGGACCGCTGGGGCTCTGGGGTGGTGCCTGCCCGACCGGAGCGGGTGATGGCCGGCAGGGTTGGGGATGGAGCTCTTCAAGCAAGGCAGCGCCCTGTGGATCGGGGGGAGGTCCGTGGGTGAGGAGCAGGGGGGAGGAGGGGAGTGCGGGGGGTGCCTAAGGCAAGTGTCTGTCCGTGTTGTCTTGTGTGTCAGACTTGATTAGATTTGGCTGGCGCTGGGGCAAGGCCTCCACGCTGCGAGGGGTGGGGTCTGGCTGGAGCGGGGGCAGAGCGAGACCCTCCTTTTATGTGCTGCTGAAAAGTGTCCTTTGTTGTGGGGTTGGCCGGCTTTGTCCCTTCCTGGAAGCAGTGCCCCTTTCTCCAGGCTTCAGCCCTCGAGAGAGGTGAGCAACCTAGTCTTTTTGTGTCAGATCTGAGCTCTGCCTTGTGCCAGTGCTTGGGTGTTGCACTGACCCCGCGGGGGTCGAGAGAAGCATTTTTCCTGCTAGTTTGGAATTGTTAAATTGAAACTGCATTTGGCAAGGATCCAGCAAGGTGTTAAGCTACTTTAAATCAGGACTTCCCCCCCCAAGTCCCTCCCTGGTTTCTTCAACCCTTTGTGAAAGGTTTAGAACAACTGAAACAGAAACTCAAATAAAATCTGCTCTTCCAGGCCTTCCTGCAGACATGTCCCCCACAGACTGAATGAGCTGCACTCAGAAATTTCCCATAGGGAAATTAAGGCTTTGTTATTATAGTATTAATTTTGAGGAACATACAGACTGGGAGTAAACAGCCCTTAGCTGACTTTACAAATCCCTGAGCTGAGGGACTGATGATTGTCCACCCCCTACAAACTGCATACCCAGATCTTCCTGTGTCAGAGAGCTGCACGATATATACCCCACAAACCAGAGAGCTCAGTGGGTGTGAAGGCAAAAGGTGGGTGTTCCAGAGAGCAATTTCCAGACCATGGATCCCAGGGGTCTTGTCTCTCTGCTGTGGGACAGACCTGGATGTAACATGCAGCTGTGTCCAAGGACAATGCACCAGCAGTGCTGCATCACTTCCCAGTCCTGAAGGCCTGGCTTGTCCAGCAGTCCCTTTGGTACCTTCTTGCCCATTGCATCTGCAACACGCTGGTCCTTATGCTGTGCTCTTCAAAGGATTTTCAAGCATTATTTTAGCTTGTCCAAGGCCAGGTAGCACGACAACTAAACTATTTTCAGATGACAATTGTGTTTATATTTACTGTGTATATTCATTGCTTTGATTAAAATAATTTTCAGAATACAGTAGCTGGAGGGCTGGCTATCTTTCTTTCAATATGACCTGTCCCTCCCGTGTTGCCTTTGGCAATATGAGCATGATGACTGATCTGCAGATGTCTCCTCTGCAGACTAATGCTGTCATTGCCCTGGGCATACATAAAGCTTTGGCACTGCAGGGGTTAAATAGCACAAGAAGGGTGGAGGATTCTTCAGCCAAACCCAAACTGATTGCACCTGGTTTGCTCAACCCGTGTGTAAATGACACCATGGTCTTCCCACCCCCACCCCAGCAAATGCCACAGGGGCTGCCAAGGTCTACGTGCAGGTAGGGCTGTGCGAGCAGGTGTGGGGCCTGCAGCGCTGGGAGGCTCCTGGCCCTGCCGCGGGAGCAGCCCCACCGTGCCAGTCACACGCACACGGCAGCCTTGGAAACTGCAATCGCCCTCAGCCGCTGAAATGACAGAGAGACCAAGGAAAACGTGCCCTGTTAGAATCTGTAGCCTCCTGTTAAACATACACGTCAGCTACTGACAGATCTTAGTAGGGTCTGTCTTTTTGAGCAGGAAAAGTGCAGATTTTGGTAAGCATGGGTCAGGGCAGCCTGCTCAGCCCATGGGTGGCTCTGACTGCTCTGTCTTTGTACGCTGATGTGGCTCTCAGTTCCCAAGGCTGGGCAAGCTACTCTCCTGTCTTTGCTCAGCTGTGTCTCAGAGACAGTGCTGGCTGAATTTACAGAAGAATTGAAAGCAAGGAGTTTGCTCAGACATGTGAACATTGCTTTGCTGTCCCCGGGTAGGTAATGAAGGGTTTAGGTCCATAGACTTGGGACTTGGAATTTAGTCTTTGGGAATTTAAAGGAATTTAGAGTCTTAGGGAAGTGCTAAGGAGGCAATGAATTTCTTACAGGAAACTAGTCTGGAAGTGTGTTCGGGGAAACTATGCTTAAGTGTGGGTACCTTGTGCAGCTGTGAAAATGATCACTGTCATGCAGTAGGAGAGGCTGAAATTATTCACATTTATTCTCTCTTCCCCTGCCCTGACTCCAGGTGGAGCCAGTCCTTCCTTTTGAAGTCCGTGCTCACAAAGACAATTGTCACTGGGTCATCCTGCTCTGCAGAGCCCGTGCTTTTTTACATGTCAACCAAGATATCATTCATTTCTTGCTGTGTGTCCACTATTTAGACCAAGTGTCTATCTATGGGTGTAAATGAGACTGTTCTGCTGAATGTAAAGTTCTACTCAGCTCCAGTGGAAGGAGTTTGGCCCAGAGCTCCCAAAGGTTGACCTGTATGTGGGTTTTCCTTGGCATTGTATAAAGACTCTGAGGTGAGCGGTAAGGGCTGGGGAGATTCCATGTTGTGGCCCAGCTGGCGTGTGCAGCCACAAATAATAATTAATTGGCTCTTTAAGAAGTCTTGCAAACTCTTTTTTTTGTCTGTCTGTCTTAAGCTCCTTTTAATTAACTTCAGTCATGTCCCAACACATCATCTTGGCTGAATCATAGACCTCACTGTGCCAGTTTTTTGCATTCCTGAAATACACAGGCCGCCAGTGTTGCGAATGCAGCTTGGAGGCAGTGGCTCAGAGGAAGTCAGGCAGCTCTCCTGGAACTCTGAAATTTTCAGGAACTGTTGTGACATCGAGAGGCAAAGCAGACCAGCCTCTTTGCTTCAAACTCCTGTGCTGCCCAATTCCCAACAGTGCTGCTGGCTTGCACTTTACCCACTGGCTCAAGGAGCAGGCACCTGTGTACAAGCAGCTTTGTTCCTTCAGAAAGCCCCTTATTCGGGTTACAGTGCTTGGGGTATACAGCCTTTTTTTCCCCATTCAAGAGCTTGTTTCTTTGTCACACTTCTTATTGCAAAGGGTCAGCTTTCAAGATTGTAGGGCATGTTAACAAGATACTCAGGCATACTTAGTCACAAACAAAGTCTGTGTGGCAGCAGGACAAACTTTTGTGTCTCTTCACTAGAAAGCTTCAAGCCTTGTCCAAGGACCATTTCCTTCTTTTGAGAAATTTGGGGTTCAGGAGGGTCTATTGCATTATAACCTGTCTGTGCTCTCACCAATGCTGGTGGAAATAATGTCAATGTATCAATAGCTTTTGTCCCATGATCTATGTGTTTGGAGCTGAAGGCTTCTGCATTTGATAACTCAGGCTCAGTCCTAGCACTCCATTTAACAATATGTTTAATTTACTGAAAATAAGGGAGGTTTTTTTGTACTCTCTTGGTACATGTTTAGTGAGTGCAGTTTGGATAATGGAGTTGTACAACTAGTGCAAAAAAAGTGTTAACATTCAGTGGTTAAAAGCAGCTTTTAAAGAAAGGAGGTGCAGCATTACAGTGGTGAGGATCTTTATCCATTTGAATAATGTACTACTGTGTTCTTCATTCCAAAGCATTTTTTGAACCAAGCTTGGAAGCAGCCTCCAAATAAAATTATCATATTAAAAGAAAAAAAAAGGGTATTTATTCAGCATACTTCTGTGATCCATGCTGAGGAATAAAGAATTGCAATTTACCTTCTGCCCTAATGAGATAGGAGACAAGGTATTATGATAGCAGCTTCAGGTGGTGTGCCCCAGGCTGCAGGTGAGGAGCCATGAGTTGCCAGAAAACTCTTTTTTCAGCAATTCTTGTGTTTCCATAGCAGCTTCAGGAATGACTGCTCAGAGATTGCTGCTGTGTTGCATGTTGGACTCTTATGGTGACAAATTTTGAAAAGGTGTGAGGAAAACACATACAATAACTGAGAAAAAGCAAAGAGGATAAAGTGCCTCAGTCTTTTAGGAAAGGTGTAGGAAGACCAGAAAAGATAATTTCCAGCAAGCATCAGGCTGGGGCATGGGAGCAGCATCTGGATTGCTGAGGGCTGTACAGAAGCGGTGAAGACACAGGCAAACTGCAAATGGATAAGAAAAGAAGCAGGAGGAGCATTCAATAATGAGCAAGAAAGTGAAACAAAACTGAAAATGCTGAAAATTGCCTCCTCAGTCCCATGGAACACATGCTCATTCCCTCTGCATCTGGTGCATGACATGTCGCCGTGTGTACGGACTCTGACCAGGCTGCACCAGCTCTAAGGTGATGTAGAAGTTGCTTATGTAGAAGAGAAAACTTGTTAAAAGTCAATTAGCAAAATACACTGACAGTGAAAAAGAGAACTTAATGAGCTGTTAGGGGGACACTCAACTGTGGTGCCTGTTCAGGAATTAGGGGTCCGCTGAGACACAAAGAATTTGGGTCTTTTCAGTTGCATCCTTAAGGAAAGACCAGGTGTGCTACAGTGGGTAAGTTAAGGAATATATTTCCTCTGACATAGTTTAGAACTAACAACTTATTTTTAAGGAGCACATTAGTCACTGCTTCCCAGGGAGAGCATTGCCACAGATCTGGATACTACCAAACCTGAGGAAATGTTCACTCCAGGTGCACAGAAAACTGCCACCCTAGAATGGGTTGGACCCCAAAAGAGATGCATTTCAGAAGGCCACCATGCCAAAAGTGCATGACTTTGACAAGAGGAATATAAAAAACTCCTGTCATGGATGTTATTATAGTATTTTCCCTGAAATTCGTCCTCTCGTGAATAGTAAACACTGGTTTCTAAAGCACTTACTGGGCACCTGTCCCACAAGAAGTGCTGGAACAGCAAAATTAAAGTGTGCTGTCAGAGAGAGAGAGGGCTGGACTTGGCCTTGAGCCACTGACAGCCTGTTTAATTCACTCAGTGAGGTGCAGGGGGAGAAAAGGAAAACTGAGTCACTAGTTGTTGGAAATGATGAAAACAGCTACCAGGACCTGCTCACAGAGTTCCGTTGGTAGGTAATGTGCCTTTTCTCTGTGTAGGGGCAAGGCTACAGATGATCACCAAGTGTGCTTGAACAAATCATACAGTGATTTGGTTTGTTTTTTTGGGATTCTTTTTTTCATATTTTCAGGCATGATCTTCTTTCAGCAGATCACTTTAACCTAGGAAAACTATGAATCAAGTATTGTTTCTCTTGAGGATCTGGTGTCATATGTGCATTTATAACCAAAAATATGTGCATTTTTAGAAGTGAAGGAGTTAAAAAAGCTCTCTTTCATGGTGGGTAAAGAAGTGAAGAACCCATGCCACTTACTGATGTGGGAAGAGAAAAAGATCCTTGTGCAAATTTTGGGATGGCATAATGCAAAAAGGGACTAGTGGTAGGGAAAAAAAAAGCAGATAGCACTCAAAACAGTGTGTGCTGACCAGCCAGCAGCTGCCTTCGGGAGAGCTGCAGCTACAGGATTGCCAACATCTTCCAGCATGCCACTTCCATAAAAGTTACTAGCTTCCTTGTGTTCCCCATGGCTGTAGCTCCCACAGGGATCCCCTGGCACTGTGTGTACATGATGTGACTCATGGTACAGAAAGGGCTGGGAAGCTCTGCTTCCCAATGTTTTTCTGTCTGCTTCCACCTCGGAAGGGTGGTTCTCAGATGTTCTGCATGGTTGTGTACCAGGCAGTTTCAGCCTACATTTCCATTTCCAACGAACTTCAAAAGAGGAAGATACTCCCATTAACGTTTTGCATGATAACAAGTTAGGCAAGCATCATTTTTGGATGCAATTGATGGAAGACTGGTTACTGCCACTGCCAAGTGGGCGTCAGAGTTGAGACTATCAAATTATGTCTGTTGTATTAAATGCTTTGTTTTATTTCCGGCTTGGAAAATGATGCATGTGTCAGACAGAGCTTTCTGTTTTGGCATTAAAGCAATCTTGGCACCCGGTGGAAACTGTTTACTTTAAAAGCTTAATTTTAAATATAGTTTTGGAACACACTTAGAAATGTCTGCAAATCAACAGTAACAGACAGGAGACTAAAGCACTGTTTCCTTAACTCCTGTGTCCTTTGAAATACCTTAATCTCCTTTGCTTTGTGTGAGCCGCTTCTGGTTTGTGCGTGATTTATTCGCACATTGTTTCTTCCTGAATTGGACAGTAGCTGAAAGACAGGTAGGAGCCACCAGCACAGAAGAACAAAATGCACAGCACCATTAGAAGTCTTTTTAGTATTATTTAACCCTTTTTTGTGATATACAACTGGTGGAAGGAGAACATGTTCCACCTTGCTGAGCAGTCAACAGAGCCAGCCTGTGTTAGGATCCTGAAGGGCACTCTCCAGTCTGCTGCAAAGCCAGTGGACATGCCAACATGCAGTGCCATTAATTTCCACCTAGCAGAAAGGTTCTTTAGAGTGCCAAGCGTGACGCCAGAATACAAAACACTTCATTCATCAAAGCCATAAGTAAGAAACTCTGTGTTTTTGGTTTTAGAAGTAACTTTTGTACATTTATGACTTTTTCCACATTAAACATCATTTATGGTTTGGAAATTGTTCAGGCAAGAGGCATGTGGTTTCTGCTCCTGAATATCAGCAGCAGTTTTGCTAGGTTCAGTCTCTATTTTTTGTTGACATTTTTTTGGCTTTTCGTTTATCTTTTGGGTGGACCTCTTTGGAGCAAGCTGCCTCAAGGAGAACCCATAACCTTCTTTCTAAATGAAGACTAAGTGGTCTGCTTAAAGTGAAGAAGATTATTTTGGTATACAGAATTTGGGTTCAGAGCCAGACTTTTGCAAAGTACCTGGTGAAGAAATATCTTTTCTGGGATGTTCCCTCATCAGAGCAATTGCTGGAACAAATTGAGAAGTAGGAATTTCACACCTGCACTTTGAGACATAAGTTGATAGGTTTTTCCATAGGCAATGTGAGAAGTTACAGAGTAGCTGTTGAGTTTTCAGTTAATTCTATTTGTGCTAAATAAATGGTAAAGGGCTAACTCAAGATCTTGGTTTGTGATCTAGGAAATTTATAAATTACAGATTGTACCAAGATTCCAAGACCCTCCTTTTCCAGGCATTTCTATGCATGAGTGCCACATTTCAAGGGAGAGTGGATGAAATTACATAAATATGTACTCCTTGTGCATCAAAAAGAGGTGACTGCATGGATTGGATGTGATTTTGTTCCTGCAGCAATTTGGATTCTAGTGCTAATTCTTTCTTTAGCTGATCAGGAAGGACAGAATTTAGAAATGAAGGCTGGTTTTTGCCTTTCTGTATTCAAAGCTCTGTCCAAAAGAACAACGTGTAAATGCTCTGTGGGGTTCCAGTTCTGCTCCATGCTGAGCCCAGTTACTGCACTGACTTAGTCATGACAAACAAGTGCTGTGGGGTGTCTGGATACAGTGATAGGTACTACAGTGCACAAACTGAGAGCTGCTGCAGGTTCTAAATCAATGCCTTTGTGATTCTGGAGTTTATGAGAATCTAAAATTGCCCTGCTGGGCCACACCGCTGGGCTGCTCCCATCCAGCCACAGGTTTTGTCTCTAGAAAGGGTAGCAGGAAATGCTTTTCAGAGACAGCTTTCAAGCCTGGCCCATCTGGTCTACACTCACCATACACTCCTCAGGTGCTGACTCCTGTCTGTCCAGAGGAGCTCCTGTTGTCCTCTTCCCAGGATCTCTGCTCTGGGGTTTTGTGTTCTAATTGCCCCTGAGGATTAGAGACCTCTTTTCTGCCGTCGCGTGGGGTGGCACTTGGAATGTCTGCTGTCTTTCCTGAGGTGTGCTACCAAGAAAAATGGCCCTGAGTAGAGGTCTTATTTTATTTCCCTGCTCCTGCCTGAATGAGGAATGAATAAAGACATACCCTATGATATATTAGGGGAGTTTACTTCACTCTTTGGCCCTGTGCATCATGGCCCAGTGACTTCTGGTGCTGGCTGCCTCTGTCTCTGTTCTGGTGCAGCAGTCCTTGAGACTGGCATTTGCAAAAGTTCCCTCCAGCAATAGCCCAGGTAAAGTTGCCTGGAGCACACAGCAAATGATGCCTAGTGCCTCTGGAATTTGGGATAGAAACCTGATTGGAGGGGAAGGATGTTGCAGCTACATTTTTTAAATTGGCTTCCTCTTTAGTGTTTGACTGTATTCTTCCATTACCTGACTGTGTTTATCCATCTGTCTGTTTTAGGCAAACAGCAGCACTAAATTTCAAGGAGAGAAAACAAATTTTTAAACAAAATATTTGTTTTCCTCACTTGCCTAAACTTTTTGCATGTGCCTACTTGGTATTGCAGCTGCTTTTGCAAGTCTAATATACCTCTATTCCTAAATCCAGCTTCTCCTTCCTGGTGCCCTGGGCCAGGGGCTTGGAACACTTCTCTGTGGCCTTCCACAGCAGAACAGCCTGTAACAGTGAGGTTTCATTCCTGTCCTCCCAGGTCAGGACCACAAGCCTACGCCTGGTGGTGCAAGCTCTCCTAGCTCAGTCTCCAGCTTGATTTGTGATGGTTTCCCAATAATGGGAAGAGATTATGAAATCAAAGAAAGACGCACAGATGGGGAAAGATATCTCAGGGCTGCCAGGGCAGCTGTTCGAGATCTCGGAATCAGATGGAGACAGAACTCCACCACCCTCAGCTTCCCCACCCTCAACTAGGACATCTCCCATGTGCAAAGCAAAACCAGCCCCACCCCTGCCATGCCATTTTAGCTAATGGCCTAGTTAATAAATGGCAAATTCCAAGGGTAATCCTGTCAAAGCCTTCCTGACATCCTCAATTGATAATATTAGCCACAAAGTGCTCCCCTGCTCATCTGATTAATACCAGAAGAATTCTACTTGATTAGATTATTAGTGAGGGGAAATGTAGGAAAGATAAATAATACAGGGAAAAATGAGGCTTTAGACAAGGGGGAAGCCCAGAAGTGTGCATGGTTTGTAAAGCTTTTCACCTTGTGGAGAGGGAGAGGTTTGTGATTGTCTTCTGCTCCCCAACAACCTTTGCAAAGGATGTGTGTCCCAGCCCTGTTTTGCCTGTAGCTCATTCATGTCATGTTGATGTGAGCAGTGTAAACTAGGTAAGTGCCTACGTCTTTGAAGGGCTGCATACTAAATGTAAAGGTCTAATGGCAGAGACCCATGTCATTGTTTCCTTGAAAAGTCTGGCAAGGCCAAATTAGTGCAATTTTTGGGCTCCTGGCACAGAACTGAGAGTGGACGGAGGAGCAGAGCTTTTTTGTCTATCTTCTCCCCACTGTACTCTTTCCCTGGAAAAGCTGGGATAGCAGTTTGGAGGCTGGGTAAGAAATATAGTATACATGGACTAGATCATCTCCAGAGGTGCCTCCAATTTCAGTAATTCTGTGATTCTGTAACAACACTTGCAAAATACCTGTTAGAGGGTAGCTGGGATAAGCTGACTTGGGAGGTGAAACTAGCTTTGGAAGTTCTCACAGATCCCTGGAAATATCCTAGTTGAAAACAGCTATCCATATTTTTAAGTTCTTGGTTTTGTTTTTTTCCCCAGGCCATGTGGAACATAGCCTGCAGACTAATTGATAATCTCAACTGGGGAAAGGGGTGAACTGTAGTACTGCAGCAAAGTCTGTGGAAAGAAGAAATTTTTAAGCTGGCTCAATTATTTGAGACAATCTTTCGTGTGGCTACACTTTAGCCCCTGCCCCAAAGCATAGGGCTGTACCATTCTCTCACATAGCAAGCTTGGCATTTGCCTGAAGGTATGAGAAGAGCATCTAGGAGGTTTAAAAGGGGAGAGCTGAGAGCCCGAGGCTTTTAAACAAGAAGAATGAAGGAGAAATGTGATAACATCATGAAGTAGTAAAGGGCTGGAGAGATAATCCAGGTAATACAAGGAGAATGGGTGTAATTTGTTCTCTGTATCCAGGGCATATGGGACAAAATGTCAAGGTTTTTAACTACAGCAAGGCATTAGAAAAAAATCCTTAATAGCAATAAATCTACTGAAGCCCAAGAATAAAGTGCAAAGGTGGCTGTGGGGCCTATGAAGGAAATATTTAAAACACAGTATAAAAGTTTCAGTCAAGGATGGCCAACTGAGCTGACCTGCCTTGGGACAAGCAAATAGATGGACCAGAAATTTCTTTTCTGTCCTCAGCTTCTGTGACTCCCTGAACAGTGGGAGTTCATATGCACCAGAGAGCTTGCCTGTAGGGAGAGGTTCCTCTTACCATCCCCCACTCTAGATTCTAACTCTAAAAAAGCAAAAGAGATTCATTTTACCCTGTGGTTTTCTTACCCTTGGACTGAATGTAAGATGCACCATCTTTTGTGGCTTTTCACATCCGATGATGTCACCAAGTTCAGAGTTAGTCTTGAGTCCATCCCTGCCCTTTGCAGGGAAGCTCAATACCAGAATTGGCCTTTTTGTTGTTATTCTGTTCGTGGTTATTCTTCTTTCTTGTCACTAGCCTGTCTAGAAGACTGGTGCCCTGCAATCATATAACTTGCTGCCAATGTGTAAAAATGTCGTCGTACTCCACAGTGGCTCCTAACATGGAGCAATTCTTTAGGAGAGGGGGTGTGGTGGAAAAGCAGGCAATCTCCCTGGAGTGAGAGGCAACCACTGTTTGTTAACTGATCTTGTGGAAGGAGGGGAAGTAAGTTGATAAAAATAATAAAAGTAATAATGCAGAATAATTTGGGCATCAATTCCTATACAAGAAACCTTTCTGATCCAGCAAAAGACTTTAAATCCTGATGTGACACTTCCATAGGGAATTCCCTACCAAATATGTCTTATTCCCTTCCTATTTGCACCCTCCCACACCCTGTCCCAGACCACAGATAACATTTTTAGGCATGCTCTGAGTAAGCAAGAGGGAATGGATCCCACTGGTAAAGCAGGCAGTTGGGGAGATGAAGTTGCTTGCTTTAAAACATCTTCTCCAGAACCTTCCTGGCTTGAAAATCAGCTTTGGGAATTCACTAGAAGCTGAGCAGGGATTTTCAGGCTTTCGCTGAGTTCTAAGTTGGGAAACCAAAATCTCTGAGGAAAAGAAGTTTCCAAGTCTCCCTCAGCCTCCAGGTCATAGCACCTTTTCAGACCATCTCTCACTTGCCCCTTCAAAGGAAGGCACTGGCCTCAGCAGTCTCCTGCTTTCTGTGCTTTAAAGGAGCCTTCTCAAGTGTGGGTGAGCATCACGCTGCCCTGGAGAGCCAAGCCCTGTAACGTGCTGAGAGAGCAGACTCTCCGATCCTGGCATTTCTTTATATTCCAGCCCACAGCCATTCCCTTTCTGAGAAACCTAACCACTCTGTGTCCTTTGTTCCCTCCCTCTCAGCTCCCTGGACACATCTACTGCCATGAGATGTCTCAGCCAAGGATTTTGAGCCAAGATATGAGGGAAATGCTTTAACCAGATGTGTGCCCATGCCTGGGACACTGAGCTTTCAGATTCTGATATTTAAAAAGATTGCCATCTCCCCTGCCTCCCAGCAGCAAGGTGAGTAATGGGTGGGACGGCAGCATATCCAGAAAAACACCTCTTTTTCAAATGGAAGCAGAGGAGGTTATAATTCGACTGCAAAAATTTGCTCCAGGCTGAAAACTTGGCAAACAAAAGCTTAGCTTAGGAATGATTTAATAGGAAACAACAAAAAAGCATAAAATAAATCAGGGCAGTCATTTTGGGTGGAGATGAGGGTCCAGAGCTTAAAGATCATTCTTTAGTGGGGGAGGAGAAGAAACAGCTCAAGACAGAGTTGCATTTGGCTCTCAGCCCTGCTATAACTAAGCCTTTCAAAGCCAAGAGAATAAACTTAATACAAGTCCAGTCCCTAACCCTTTTGTCGGAGGAAAGCAAGGCTCCCTGTACTATTTAAGGCGGAGTGGATGCAGATATGATGGCATTAGCTGAAATATTCCTATTTCTACTTTCTAAATATGGATTTCCCTGTATCTGAAATTGTAAAAGTGCATGAAGTCATTAAGGCTCAGTTTGCCCAAGAAGCAGAGGGGCAACCCTTGCTTTCAGCATTATGACTCTCCTCAGGCCCTCTCTCACTCTGTGCCATACCACACCTGCTGTTCAGCATCTGTGCCCTGCTTCTGCCTTCAGCACTGTACAGAGCCACTCCATACAAGCTGGAGACCTGAACAAGAGGATGACAGCTCCTTGCAGCTCTTACATGGGGCTTGTTCACAGTCCCAGGCTCACAAAGCTGAGGAAGAGGAAGAGGAAGAGGTGGCTGGCTGCATAGCAGCAGAGACCAGGATACCTCTGGAGGGAAGGCTTTTTCAGACCATTATCTAATGTGCATGGCACACATGGTTGGCAGCACACTGGGCACAGACCTTGAGAGACAAAGACAAGGCCCAGCCAGTTCCCCTGCCTTTTGTCATCTCCAGACCCCTGGGCCTCTCCAGCCTGTGCGCCCATGCATAATTGCATTGCAGACTCTCACTGTAGTGCTGTGACTGTGAGATTTTCCTGATGGCCTGGAGCCTCCACACATCAGGTTTGGGAGGAAAGCCTAATGGTGGCATTTTAGACAAACTCCTCAACCTACAGGAAAGGACTTCACAGTGTTAAGCACTGGAAAAGGTAGGCCAGCAAGTATATGAAAGCTCCATCTGTGGAGATTTTCAGAACTCAAGTGGATAAGGACTAGAGCTACCTGACCTGGCTTTGCTAACTCTCCTTCTTGCTATGCACACTTCTGAAACAGCCATCCCCTTGGCTGCCTGATGGAGTGCTTTGGCTGTAGCAGGTACCAAAGAGCAATAGAGTAAATGAATGATCGAAGGCCCCCTCCCATGCCATGGTTTCACTCTCATGTTTGATTTCATCAGCTTAAAGTGACACAGGTGGTCATGGTTTAGATGGGGTGTTAGTTAGTTTTGCTCAGAAGAGGCCTTCTTTGAAGGGCAGCACGATTGAAACCTCTCTGGTTTTGCAACAGGCTTCACAGTTTGCTCGCAGGTATTTTTGTATGTGTTCACTGGCCCTCCATTCAAGCACCTCAAGGCTGTCTGAAGAACTTAGTGCTCTCTAGCAGCTTACAGTGCTTTGTTTTGCTCCATATAAAAGAAATGCACTTTAATTCTATCCTTTCTCCAGGCGTAATGAGGCAGGTAGAATCTGCCACTACAGAAACTTTTAAAAATAAGTCTGTTTGTTCAGAAGGCTTGGCGAAGCTTTGTGCTTTGCTTCGAATTTCTGGCACTGTTGTTGCAGTATTAAGAGATCTCTTACCTTTACTGCTGTACTGTATGATTTGAAATCAAGTTGTCAAAATATCACCTTTCTGAATATCTCAGTAGAGTCAACTCTACTGAGATGTCGAGGAAGGCTGTTCAAGATGCTGATGCTTTCATGTATTGTCATTTCTAGGGAAGACTGAAGCCGTAGAGCATGGAATCCAGCCTTTCTTCTAGCTGCTCAAGAGCAGCAAAAACATCTACAGACTGATCTTCTACAGCTGCTCTGGAGCACTGGACCTTCCAGTTGTATATATTTTCAGGGCACAAGTCACCCCAGAAAAGCTGCTTTTCAAAAGGTATGTCATCTCTTGTTTAGACTAAAAAAGCTGAAAAGGGAAAAAAAAGAAAAACATTTGGTTTTGGCATCAAAACAAAGCAAGTCTTTCTTTTCCCTAAGGTTCTTTAATTGTGCTTCATGCAAAAGAAAATGACGCTGTAAAAATAAATGGGGATGAAGGTAAAGACAAGGTACTGGCATTGGAGATAAGGTTAAATCAGAGCCCAGCAGAAAGAATAGGGCCGTGGAAGAAGTTTAACAAGTTCATTTTATGTGCCACTGTGTCATGCTTCCCTTTGATGCTCAAGAATGTTGCTTCACTGGTTCCTAGGGTGTGAAAGGGCCATGCTGCTGGGATGATGTGACCCAAAGACTGCATGAGCCACTATTGGGCTACCTTTCTATCTGGCAATTGTTGTTTTACTTGTATTACCATTTTGCTATGGACCAGGAACCAGTCTGGACTTCGTAGTCAGAGGTTTTGTGTAGTATGCCAGCTTGTAGAACAGTATTGTGCAGGGCAAAAGCATAATGAGAGCAAGTGGGTACTCCAAGGGAAGTCGATATGCCTCTGTGGAAATCATTCACAGTGGTCAGGAGGTTTGAAAGATACCAATCTTGTAAGGAGCTCAGAAGTTTAAGCTAAATGCTCTTTAAAATAATGGAGATCCCTCTGACCTTTGCTTTCAAAGGGAGGAGGCAGGACAAGACGCTCACAGACTGTGTTGTGTGTACACATACACAGCAAAGGAGAGGAGGAACCTCACACACTTTGTCAGGAGGGGTAGAGTGCACTGGGAGTGTGTGACAAGCCCTGGCAGATACACACCTCACCACTGTGATCTTACACCAAGGGCTGACATCTCTCCCTCCTGCCAGTGTTTGTACACATCCTAAACTGCTATTGCATGGTCTGGTGTGAGTCCTGAGACTGGAAAAGCCAGTTGGTTGCCCAGCTGGTTGTTAGCTCAACCCTTCACAGAAAAAAATAAATTAAAAAAAGAAAAAGTGATCAGCTTCCTCCACAATTTGTTCTGCCCTTGGTGATCACAAAGCTTGCTCTGGAGCACCTCTGTGTGAGCTCCAAGGCAGTCCACTGTAACTTCCCCTTCCAGCCTAAAAGACACTTTATAGGCCTTTGCTCTACAGGACCGTTCACATGTGAAGGACTCAAAAGGCAAGGTAGGACTCCTGTAACAGCTGTAACTCAGATGTTTTTGCACACATATTATTTTTAGTTAATATAGATGGTGTTAACATTAATGCCTTAACCCTTGAGGAAGCTAGCTAATTTCCAGGTCGATATGGCCAGGGAGCTGGCTCATTTCCAGCGTTTTGGGGAGAGAGCCAAGAGGTGCAATGCCAGGGTGTTTCTGGCTGCTGGTGTTCCTGAGTGGACCACATCCTGAGCTGCACTTCATCCTAGGTTTCCAGTCACTGTCTGCCACCCCACCACCCTCTGCGTGTGCCCTGGGCTAAGTGTCTGTAACAGCAGGGCTACCAAGCTGCAGCTGCGTGTTGTGGTACTGTCACCCAAAATGCCTAGAAGGGGACAAACTGGCAGCTTATTAACCAAGCTGTACAAGGTTGGTGGCTTACGAACAACAGCCACAATGGTCTAGGAGTTTAGTGTAAGGTCTAGCAAAACAGTGACACCATCACCCATCCACCCGGTGTTGTTACTGAAATGTGGGTCTAACCAGGAAAAGGCTGTGGCAAGCAGGCAGGAGAGGAAAAGGGAGGGGGAATTTCAAACACCACAGCCCAGAGAAAGAAAACCCTGCGTTCGTGCTTACGTCAGTAGCCTGTCTGTGTGCTGACCCCAGGCTCACCTGAGCCTTGGCAAAGCTCCCCTTTGTTCTGTGTTGGCATTCAGAATCCAGAGTTATCCCACCACCACTTCGTGACCCATTCCACCCAGACAGCCTGCCCATGATTGCTTCATAAAGCAAGACCCAGGAATCAAAAACAGGGCATGTTTCCTGAGCAGAGATGGAAAACAGCTGTGCTGGAAAAAAGGAGGGGTTTTCTGGCTGAGCAGTGGAAAATACAGATCAAGGCCTGGTTGTGCAATCTTCTCTGGCTGGCCTTTGGCTGCTATTGTGGCAAGGGGACCAGCTGGACTTGGCAGGAGGCTGCTGCCTGGTGATGGGGGTAGCGAGAGCCTCTGGTGACAAGGCTAGAAACCCAGAGCTTAGTTTTGCACTTTTTACAGATGCTTGGGAGGCTGAGAACTGACATCTGGTGATGCTGCCCTCACCACTGTCCTGCAGTCAGATCTGTATGGCCAGTCCCAGATGGTGTTTGAATGGCCAGGCCTGTTAACTGCAAAGGCACAGAGCTCTGTAGGGCTACAGAGAAGCAGCATCTGCCCAGGTGTGAAGCTCAGTTCTGCCTGGTGCTCGTAAAGTGCTCCGTGTGCAGCCAGAGCCAGGGGATGTGGTTATGTTGTCTGGCCAGGTTCCTGCGTCTGAATCCCCAGTGCCTGCCTGGGGACTGTGAAGGGAAGCTGACCAAAAGATCTTAGAGCTAGAGTCTGCTCTCTTACTCCCGTCCTCTGCAATCATGGGAAAGCTATGTCCTGATTGTACTAGCCTAAAATGCTGCTTGCTTCAAGCATGGCTTCTGGAGGAGTTCTTGATTTTTATCAAATTCAAAATCTTTAAATGAAAAGGAACCAGCTGAGTCTGGATCCAGAGGGAAGGGGTGCGGGATTCTGTCTTTTTTTTTAAAAATCTAATTATTGTGTCCAAGAAGGAGAGAATGGGCAAGAACAAAGAGGGAGAACTAGGCCTCTGCTTCAGACCCAAATTATCAAAAAAATTACTCTCTTCTGCTAAGAGAGTCCTGCAACATCTCTCCGTTCTAAAAAGTAAGGGGCAAAATGGTGAGAAGCAAAGGAAGCAGGCAGGACCATGAATCACCTCCTGGGCTGATACATGCCAGCGACATTGGCCTCTCTTCTTAGCACCTGGATCAGCAGAAGGCAGTATGATGAATGTTTTTCACTCTGTAGTGTTGGAGCTATGGATGCGCTGTAGCTGCAGGGAGATCGTGCTTTCTTACAACTGGCTCAGCTACTGAGCTGAAACATATGGATCCAAACCTTGCTCTGCAGCAGCTTCCAACAGTGTTCATCACTAAGACAGCACAACTGCAGGGGAAAAGCAAACCCCAAACTGATCACTGCTACAGAGTCCATGAAGGGGAGGAAGGAAGATTTGATATGGTGACCTGTAGCATGGAGGAAACTGCAGAATTTAGGCAAGAGCAGTGTCCAGAGGAGATGCAGGGGGAAGAAATTTTGGTCCAAATAGCAAACTTTGGAGTATTTATAGTTTTGAGTTGGGAGCTGAACACGATAAACACACCCCATGGAAGGAGTGAGGGACTTAAGGCTGTGCTGAGAGGAGCCAAGCTCTCCTGTAGGAGAGCCAGTTTGATTCTCAAGGAGCAGCTTACAGGGGCTGCAGGAGCTGGCTCCCAGAGCACAAGAAAAGAGCAAGACAAAGAACAATGCATTTTGTTGTGGCAAATGCACCTTCTTTAGCTATTACTGATTTAAGCCAGGTCACACTAAACTTCGTACACAGCAGGCTTTGCACAAGTGCACACAAAATCAATTCGCTGAAACCTGGACAACTTTGTAAGACATCCAGACAAACAAAACCCAGATAGATACACAAAATTAATACTTGGTAACTGCTTCAGCATTCTTAGGCCTTTTGAAAATGTAGCATTATTTGCAGATGAAATCTCCAGTGCTTCAGTTTATCTTCAATACAAAGCAGGATGAAGGCATATTTTAGAAATAATTTGCAAAGATTATTATTATAACTAGAGATGCTAGGTTCTTTTGCTTCTACTGACCTGAAATTATTCTTTATAAAAAAAATTGTCCTTCATTTTTAACTTCTTAATGGGGTATCAGCCATGATAATTCTTATGAAACAAATATTCCCCATCTGTACCTACGCAGCAGAGTCCAAATGGGACCTCAACAGTGGCTGAGACAAAATTTCATTCAAAAAAAAATTGTTCCCATGGAAAAGTTCCAATTTTGATGAATTATTTCCTGCAAGAAAGCAAAAACCAAACCTATCAAAGTTTTGACCCAATGTCCGCTCTTCAAGAGGGAGAAGGGTAGTAGAGAGAAAGCAAGCGAGTGTGGGTTTGGGAGAAAAGAAGTCCTACCAATAAATGGGGGTAATGAAAGCAGAGGGAAGAAAGTACAAATTCCCAAGCATTCCAGACATATCTGGTATCCTTTACATCCTGTGCTCTGCACTTCAGTTGTACATATTTCAGTGTTCCACCGCAGAGGCAGCTGCATTTCAGTTGGGAGTTACTATACGAAGAGTTTTTTATAGTTGTTACAGGATCTTATGAGATCAAAAGAGGCTGACCGCGGCAAAGAAAGTAAAATAGAACATGCAATCTATTAACTATGCTGGAAACTACTTATGCCACAGAGAAATAGGTGCCAGGAAGCAAAACTTCCAGAAGAAATTAGAAATAAAAGGGGAAAAAAAAGGAAAAGTCACTGGTAGCAGGGAAAAGAGTGCAGGCTCATTACCACATCCGAGCTGTTGAAAAACAGCCTCTGGTTTTCTGTAGCTCTTCATCTGTTTTTCTGTTCATTTTTGTCCTTCTCTTTAACCTTGCTGGGTAAAACACATCTCCAAGGACAAATAAAAATGATTTTCTTGCCAGTGCTGCTGACTTTGCAACCTGTCAGAAAACTGACTAAACTTGAAGCTCCTTCAGTCAGTCACTTTAAAATATAGTCAGCATTGTGTTTAAAGAAAAAATGAACTATATGAATTCAACACCAGGGTTACTCTGCTGCATATTACAGCATTCTACCAGGCTCCGGAAGAAACAGCACAACTGAGTAGTTTTACAAAGGAAGTGCTGCAAAATACTAGGCTTGGCTCTTGCAGTTTGGTGAAGATGCTTCATTCGTTTCAACTAAATAGGTATTTTATTGAAGAATCCCTAGATCCAAAAAGCTGGCCTGGGAACCAGAAAAAATACCATTTAGAACCCAGGCTCAGGAAATGTGAATTAATTTTGCTAGGGTCAGCTGGCCCAGTGCCAAGGTGCCCTGAGGGGCTGGGGTCAGGCTGGAGAGATCTAAAGGGCCTTGAGCTCCAGGAGCAGTGGGGCTGGAAAGGGCCTGCCAAGGTGATGGTGCCAGTGCCCCAACATTGCTGCTCCTCCATCTTTCTGACAGGGAAAAGCCAGGTAGTGTGCTGGGGTAATGAACTGGGGCTAGGCTTAGGGTTCCACCTGGGTTAGGCTTAGGAGATCTAAAGGGCCTCGAGCTGCGGGAACAGCAGGGCTGGAAAGGGCCTGCCAAGGCAAACGCGGCAAGGCCCCAACCTTGCTGCTCCCACTCCTTTCTGATCTGGACCCCCCACAGGGGTGGGCACCTCGGCCTCGGCCAGCAGCTGCCATTTGGCCTAGAGTTAGGCTTGAGAGAGGGAAAGCTCCTAGAGCTCCAGGGACAGTGGGGCTGGAAAGGGCCTGCCAAGGCCATCGCAGCACCACCCCAAGATTGCTGCTCCTCCATCTTTTTGATAGGTGAAACCCAGGCAGTGTGCTGGGGTAATTAACTAGGGCTAGGGTTAGGGTTACGCTTAGGGTTAGGGTTGAGAGATCTAAAAGGCCTGGAGCTGCGGGAACAGCGGGGCTGGAAAGGGCCTGCCAAGGCAAACGAGGCAAGCCCCCAACCTTGCTGCTCCCACCTCTTTTCTGGTCTGGACCCCCCACAGGGGTGGGCACCTTGGCCCCGGCCAGCAGCTGCCCTGGGGGTTAGGCTTAGGCTCCTGAGAGCTGTGGAGCCTACGGCTGTGGGGACACTGCCACTGTAGAGGACATGGCAAGGGCTTCCATCACGGCAGCCTGCTGCCAGAGACTGCACATGCTGCATGGCTCTGAACATGGGGCAATGGCAGTGCCTGTGTCTGCTGGGAGGGGCCGGTTGGGCTGTGCTCCAGGTGAGGCCATGCCCTCCTTCTTCTCCCCCCAGAGCTGCCCCAAGGCCTGGCTGAGCTCTCTGTCACGGAGCCTTGGGGTGGCCCAGGTGCTCACGGGGGCCCTGACTGGCCAAGCCAGCGGCAGTGCCAGCTGAGGGGCGGTACATGAAGGCTGTGGGGCTTCAAAGGACAGAGCATGAGGTCAGCCTAGAAGCCTGCATGTAGTTCCCATCCTGCCCCTGCTGGAATCCTGGGAGGTGTGTTTCTCTCGATCTCTTCTCTCCTTGGGCCTTTCTCTTTGCCTCTTTTGGTTTTCCTGATTCTCTTTTCCTGGAACTTCTGGGGAACATAGCATTTTGCAAGTGGAACGGTTTTTCTCGGCCTGCTCAAGGAAAAATGTCTGAACACTGGAGAGGTTGAAATCTGCAGTGAGTGCTTTTGTCATCAATTACATTCATCTTCCCTGGAAGCATTTCCTCTTTATACCTGCACCATAGGTGGGTGGAGAATGGTAATATCTTTTAGGAAACTCGTCTCCCTCAGCTTCTTCACTGCTCCTCAGAGATACACTTAGAACCCAAATAGACTGGAGGGATTTATGGATTGGCAGGTCCACCTACCATCCACTGTCTCTGACAAATGCTGCTTTCAAACTGTGGTTAGCACAAAGCAGGGGTAACTTTTCAAAATCAGCCTCAGCTTGCTCAGGGTCACAACATAAAAAGAGAAATTATGTTGGTCCATTATCCATTGCCTGCGCCGTTACCGTGTGCCCACCTGGCCCATGCAATTCATCCTTTCTTACATTCTAACAAGTGTCAGATTTTTGGCTTATGACCCAAGAGGTGCACAAAATGCAAGGTTGTGAGTGCCTTTTTTAGTCTGTGAAGGGGGTTGGTCTGCTTTAGGAAGTAGCTGGTTCAGATCCTTGGACAAGAATAAATGAAGGAGGAGAAAACATGGAGTCAGCTATAGGAACAAGGTGAACTCTAGAGCAAGAGATGTAATTTTTCAATCAAGCTTTTAATGAAAAGATCATAAAATAACAGTTTCTCATCACTGTACATTAAGACTGCAAATTTCTGAATGCTGAGATCATATTATAATTTCTGTATCTTTTTATATGACACTTGAGTTGAAGCCACAACTATGTGTGGCTCTGACCTGAATTCAAGCTCTTGAAGGAAATGAACAGAACATTGCAGCAGGAATGTCGGCCTTTCCCTTGACCTCCCCTCCTTTCCCCCTCCCCAGGAAACATCCAGGGCTTCCAGACTGACTGATAGTTAAGGCTTAAAATGAAAAACAAAACAAAACCAAAAAACAAAAGGGGTGATGCAACATCCCTTTTTCAGTTGTATTTAAAATATTAAAATAAAATGGGGAAAAATATCCAGCCAGCCAGAACAAGATCCTCTCCTCAAAGAAAAGTTATCCCCAGCCAGTCAAAAGTCCTGTGGAAGGTTAGAGGAGCAGTTGTGCTGGGAGTGCTTTGATTGGTAACTTGTGACAGAGAAAGTTTAAACCAGTCCCACTCCTCAGGGGAAGCAGCGCTATGAAGTGGGTCCCTAACTGGCAAAGAACGCCACATGAAAGGTGGTGGTTTAGACCTGCCCCACCACATGCCACAGGGGCTGCTCTGTTCCAAAAACACTGATCCACTGATCCCTGTGTTCAACACTGGCCTTCAAAATGCTGAGGAAAATTAGGGAAGGAAGGGAAGAAGATGGTGGCAGTAGGAACGACAGAACAAAAATGCATTTCTGTCTTTAAGTTTCAGGATCTTTGAGTTGTTAGGTAAAACAAGGAAATCAGAATAAACAGCAGTTCTGATGTGGCAGAAAGATGCACCAGGGCTGAAACAAAGGAGTCTTCCTGACTTGGAGGAACAGCTAGGAACCTTACTGCAGAGCTGGAACTGCCTCACAAGGGTTCCCAAATCTTTTCCTTTTGCAAGGAGAGCAGCAAATTTAGTGAGTCTAATAGGAAATCATCAAAGGTGAAATTTCTTACCCTATTCTGAAAAAAATGCAAAATACGAGGAATGGAAAGGGGCTGAGAAACAGCTTTTCCTTTTGCCTGCTTGTCTCCTGCAGTAAAATCAGGACCATGAAGTACCATGGGACTTAAAACATTGCAAAAGGCTACTTTCAGCTATTGAAAGCAACCCCTAAATTTTCTTTTTCAAGAATATGGCCAGTTCTAGGGTGCAAGAATAAGCTTATAGAAAGAAAGGATTTTACAGTAAATGGGAGACTTTACTGATGTTGAGCAGACAATTATTTAAACAAAAACTAAGAAAAAATGCCAGAAGTCTCTTTAATTATTCCAGAATTACAGCTCAGAGTTCACTTAGATTTTAAATTCTTGCTTAAACAAATGTTTATTCAAACGTGCCATCTCAATGATGAGCATTTCTGCTGTCTGGGGACAGCTCGATGTTTGCTACCTAGAGCCTCTTAAACCCACTTAAAATGTAGGGAGGTTTTGTCTCTTTGTGTTTTTTATTTGCTTTACCCTTAACTCTAGCACTGCTGATTGGAAAGGTTTCAGAATCTGGCAAATATCCAGAAATCAGCAAACATCCTTCCTTCATGCTAATTTTTAAGGCTGTAGTGGGTGCTGACTCCACCAATACTGGAACAAGAGGCTTTGTAAAGCACAGCTTTTCCCAGGGCTCGAGCCCCCTCGTGCTGTGGGGAAGCTGATGTTTCAGTATCGTTGGCAAGGCCCATCATGAGATGGCACAGAGGCTGTTGGGTTTGGCACGGAGCTTCCTCTGCCTATCCTAGGCCTCGACACCCCACATTTGAGATCCTTATTGCTACCACAGTAAACAGTAAGTGAGGGGTGAGGGGACTTTAATTAGGAGCTGCATCCTGTCCTTCAGGCAGGACGACAGACTCGTCTCAGTCACAAGCTGCAATCGGAAGCACACAACTATTCCTCAAGTGACTTTTACCTTCTCTGGATTTTGCCAGCAGTCACCTCAGATTTCATTTTGTTTCACTAAGTGCACTGGATGTTTCTCTGGTCAAGACCCATACTCCTGCTTTCCAGAACTGAAGCAACATGGTAAAATACTGCTAACCCAGACTTTGAACCTGCATTGTATGAAAACAATGCTTTCAACACACACGAGAGAGAGGAAAACAAAAACAAAAACCAAAACAGGAATCTTAAAAGAGGGACACTGTAAATTGAAACATTTAAATACAGCAAAACATAAATTCCTCTTCTATGCAAAGCTACAAAAGTCCAGTCTTTGTATTGTCTTCACAGGTTATGGTTTATGGCTATGCTGAGAGTCTCTGAGATTCTTTTTTTCTTTTTTTTTCTTTTTTTTAATATATTTTTTCATTTTTTTGAAATCCTGTAGAGAAGACCCTGCGACACATCTTTGTGTTTGCAACTGTCTGAATTACATTGCAAAACTGTGCATACAGAATCTGAGAAATAAATACATTCATTACTGCACATACATATTGATACAAAAACAACACTGTCAAATAGTGTTTGCACCATCTTTGTTAGATATTAAGACCAGGCAAAATTAATATTTCATTTTCCATCAGCCCCCCCTCAAATGTTTGAGGTGGCTTTGGTGTAAAAGGTAAAAGCTACAAAGGGTCAAGACTAATGATGGGGAGCTTTCTTAAACCTTTTTTTTTGGCTTCAGCGGTATTTTAGCAAACCATCTTTGTTGGTCATCCTTAAACTGTTCTACCATGCAGATCGGCTTAGGTTTCCACCTAGACAGCCTTAGGAGTTTTGGTTGGGCTCTTTGCAGGACTGTAAGGTCTGAAGTGAATCAATCCAGCTGTTTAACTAAGGTGGCTCAGAGGGCCTGGAGAGCACAGCTCCAGCCCAGCCCAGCCCAGCCCAGGAGGAGGCTGCTCTGTGCCCCTGAGCTGGGGCTGGGAGTTGCCTGTGCTCTGCCGTGGCAGCGGCCGCAAAGCCTCACAGAAGCTGCGTGTCAATAGCTCTTTGGTGTCTTCTGTGATCTTTGCGGCTCCTGCTAACACCCCCAAGTGCACAGAGCTGGGCCTTTGGGGATTTTTGCCAGGAATTTGTTTTTGGAAGTTTTGCAGTAAAGGACTGGAAAACAGCCCAGCTCCCCATGGCTAAAGTTAAGGAGATGTGCTGGGTACAGCAGCTCTCACCATTTTCTAACATCCTCTTCTACTAGAGCTTCTTGCATCTCCCCTTTACTCTCTTGGTTCCCTCAGACTCCTCTGAGGAAGAGGGAGACTGGAATGCCTCTACAGTAGTGCCTGGGTCTCACTCCCAGCAACATCTCTCATGGATTGAAGAAAAAAAATTCTACATGCCATATTTCTAATTGCCCACCCTCTCCCCACCCTCCGCAAGCAGTACTGGAATGCAGGCTGGGACACAGATCCCCCTCCCAAGCTGGGGAACACTGCGTAGCCTTCAGAGACAAACCAATGGAAAAAGCAAAGATTAATTTTGACTGGCCCCTAGATCTGTTGAGGTCTGAAACTGTAAAAGTTTATGTAAACAATGAGATAAATATATTAGTACTTTTCTGAGCCAAGTGAGGTTCCATACTCATTCAAATGTGCTTTGGTTTAAAAAATAGTTTTGTGAATTTGGGTATGAGCTTCTTTATTCTTTTATACAACTTTTGCTATTTTATCTTTTTTTTCCTGTTATTCCGAAAACATTCTGGAACTAAGTGACTAAAGCATATACGTAAGCTGCCTGGCCTCTTTTTTTTTATTTTTGTTTTTTTTTTTTAATTTTTGTTTGTTTGTTTTTAAATGGTTTTATTCCTCTTGAGGCTCTTTGTGTATTTTAAAAAAAATTAAAATAAAATAAAAAAAACAAAAATGCAATTCCCTCCCCCCCACCCTAAAACTCTTAAAATTTTAAATATGAAACTAGTGTTTTGCTTTCTCATTAAAATACAGAAAAATGTTTGATACAATACTATGTCGTACAAATGCAGTTGAGTGTTTAGGCCCCAAGCAGGCCTGAAACAGTCCCTGAAGTTTTGAGTATTATTAGTTATTCATTATTACTGTCACAATTTGGAAAATGTTGTTTATACTCAATCTATGGAACACAACTTTACACAGCTATTTGAAAAAAGAACATAATTTCCTTTTGTACAATACTCTTGCTGTACACAGACTTTATGTCGTACTGTTTAAGTGCTGGGGAGGGGATTTAAAAAAAAAAAAAAAAAAAAAAGCTCCAAAAAATAGTTTTTTAAAAATAACATTGGGTCCTGAAACTTCAACGTAATTCTCAAGGCTTAAGAAGCAAAAGAAGAGGGGGCCTGGGGCAGGGGGAGAAGCTACATCACCCACACATGTGTAAAAATGGAATTAAGTGAAGGAGAGCAGGGTTTGCCTGCTGAGAGCTCGGTGCGGGAGCTGCCTCGTGCCTCGGGCTGTTCCCTGGCTCGGCTGCCTCGCTCCAGCGAGAGCTGCTGTGCCAAGGTGGCTCCGGGCAGCTCCTGCCTGTCCTCCCCAGCGCCACAGCCTGCAGGGCAGAGGGAACGGAGCAGACCCACATCCAGACTCCGCTGCACAGCCGGGCCTCAGCCCTGGCCAGGCCCCTCGCTAAGGGAGCCAAACCCTGGCCTGGCGGCTCCAAGGGTCCCCTCGGCCTTGGGGGCTGCAGGGGAGGCAAAGGCAGGGTGACAGTGCCGAGGAACTCATCTTGCACAGCTGGCCCTGGGCTCTGCTCAGGCTTGCTGAGAACAAGGTGGATGGCAAGGCCTTCCCTGTCCTCCCCAAAGACAATTTTGGGGACATGCTCAGGGGGAAATGGCAAGGAATCAAGGAGAAAACAATTCAATATATATTCAAAAATGTGGAAGTGCTAAAGACACTAAAAGCCCACTTAACCCCCCGAAAAGAAAACAGCGCGTCTCAGCACAATTAGACCAAACCAAAAGTCCATGCACCCCTCTCGCGCTCCAGGGCTCGCAGGCGGCCGGGAGCAAGCGGACAATGGCACTGGGAGAAGCTCACGGCGCCGCTGCAGAGGGGCGAGTGTTCCCTGTAACGTGACACCAGGCCAAGGCTCAGCGCCTTTGGGTTGTCTATTGCTTGGAGCCTGGATTCCAGTTTCCTCAGTTCATTCAATTGACCCAAAAACTTCTCATGGACTAGTCTACCTTAACAAAAAACAAAAAAAACCAAACCAAAACAAAAAAAAACAAACAAACAAAAAAAAAAACCAAATTAAAAAACCCACCAAAAAAAAAAAAACCAAACCAAAAAAAAAAGGAAAAAAGAAAAAAGAAAAAAACCAAGCAAAAAAACCCCAATAAAAAATGAAGCATATATTTCTTTGTTTTAGTCAAACATGCTCACTTTTTTCTTTTTTTTTTCTTTTTTGGTCGAAACTTTAAAAAAATGTTTTGTTTTTTTTTTTAAAAAAAAGACAAAACGCGAGGTTTGGTAAACCTTACGCATAAAGACTATACTGGTTTGAGTGAAAAAAAAAAACACCAAAAACCAACAAATGAAAAAATGCAAGTGTAAACCTTAGTCATTTCAGAAGGGATGATTCTACTGGCTGTGAATTTTTACCACCACAGTCACGGGAGGCTTGAAATAAGCCATAGCTTTCCACAAGGTCACGCCAACAAAGTCAAGGGGGCCAAGAATCGGTGGGCAAAGTTCTCTGTCTTCTCTCCTAAACCAATAGCAGCTGTTGGCTGTGATGTCTTATGCAGATGTTGCAAGAACATTTTGTTTCTTTTTCTTTTCATTTTTTCTTTTTTTTTTTTTTTGTGTGCGTGTGTTAAATTGTCTAAAAGGGAGGATATGAAACACTTTGGTTTGCTTTCTCCTCCTCTCCCCCACCTTATTGCACTCTGGATTCTAGTAAATTATAGGCTGCTATGCCCTCACCCTCTGTCCTGCCAGGTGTTTACAGACTGACCCAGATGTGCTGGGGGAGTGGAAGATGAGGGGGACATTTTCCCCTCCCCATAGTATCCAGATTCAATAAACAAAGCTGGAAAGGGCCCAGAAAGCTCAGAGAAGTTTTCTGCTTTTATCTAAAAGTGACTACAGACAGCCAAGAGACTGCGAATTGAGCCAGTCCAAGCAGCCAGCACAGCCTCTGGCTCAGTGTATTTTTTGCTTTGTCTTTGGCCAAGCTTTGCTTTAACATTTCTCTAGTTGACTTTTGATGGAAGGACGGGGTGGTAAAAATCCCTTAACTTTAATTTAGCTTCTACTTTTATACATTTAATTACTTACAATAAAAGAAAAAAATGCCTAATCTTTCACTAACCATCTTATTGTTCTCATGAATTCAAGAGGTAGCAAAGGTAACAAGTCTGTCCACACAGACTTGTTCTTTAGTGAGGGAGGAAAGCTAAAAACATACACACACACAAAAAAATAAAATAAAAAAATAATAAAAAAGTACCTATGGAACTTGTAGCAAGTCCAGCCTACATCAAACCCCCTCCCCACCCACCCACCCTAGAATTAACCTCAGACCTTCCAGTTCAAACATTCACATAAACGTTACAATGGTTTTTCCTTTAATAAAACAAGTACCTCTAAGCAAAGAATATTCATACGAAACTACTAGAAAAGTAAAGACGACCCCCTGCTCACTGAAAGAAATTCCCAGGGCATCCAGTCCCTGTTCAGTCATGGGTAAGGCAAAAGAGGTTTGCGTGTTTTGCGGGAGAAGGTGGCACGTGGTCATGTGTGCCAAGGATAAAGATCAAAACCAAAACGGGGAGGGATGGTGAGGGAGGCTTCACCATTTCTTTAAGTGAAGAACTGGGGCTGGTGCAGCCCTGGGAGCTGCTCTCCCCAGCATTGCCAGCCCGGGGGATGGGGGTGGGCTCCACCACTGCTGTGGCTTTCCCACAGTCTCTGGAGGGCTGCCAACCCTGTGAGAGGGTCCACAGACACAGCTTCTGCACTCGTGAATGCAACGCTGTTATTTCACAGCTACTTAGGCCACTGAAAAGGTGTACTTTAGTTTCTTTTTAATGGCAAGAAATACCCCTCCTGAGTTTGGTTTTAAGAAAGGAGGTGAGTACAGTGACAGTAACATGGAAAGAGGCAGGGAGGGGGGAACCAGCAGAGGCTGAAAGTTCCTCAAGGTCTCCCTACCTGCTTCAGAGAATCAATATGGCAATGAAGTCGATGTGTGCAAAAAGAAGTGGCATTTCTTGCCAGGTCATCTAGATTTGAAGGGAGACTGGGACTAAATGCATCAGCTTGGCTGTGGACCTTTCTTTTTTTTAAAAAAGGAAAAAAAGGAACTTTTTTTTTAAATGTTAAAGCTACATTTGTTTAGGCCTCTCATGACTGAACAGAGTATGGGGAGTTGCCCCCTTTTTGTTTGTTTTTTTTTTCTTTTTTCTTTTTTTTTTTAAGCAGCAAGTCTACAGAAAGGTAAATCACTGCGGATGGGCTCGAAGCTCATTCTGGAGTCTTTGGCTTATGTGGGAGAGGTATGCATTCGCAGGTGGCTGATCAGATTGCGCTGCTGGGTGAATTTCCCACCACACAGTTGACATTCGTAAGGTTTTTCTCCTGAGTGGACACGCATATGCTCTGTTAGTCGGTACTGCCGGGTAAAGCGCATCCCACATTCCTCGCAAGCAAAGGGCTTGAGCCCCAAGTGGCTGCGCATGTGCCGTGTCATGGTGCCCCGCTGCGTGAACATCTTGCCGCAGATGTTGCAAGGGAAGGGCCGCGTCAGCCAGTGAGTCTTCTCGTGCTGCCTCAGCGTGGCTGGATCCTTGTAGCTCTTCTCACACACTGAACACTTGAAGGGCCGGGACTCCGCAGCATAGGACTGATTGGGGTTGGACAAATCCTCGGCTTCATCCTTGCTGCCGTACGTGCCTTCCTCCTTGATGTAAAGGTCTTCCTCGGTGTGCGTTTCCACATGGGCATTGAGCTGCTCAGAGCTCGGGAAGCCTTTGCCACAGGGGATACAGACATACAGGTTGTCACCGTAGGCCACTGGCTCAAACCCCTCCTGCCGGTAGACATAGTTGGCACTGGTATGGCCGCCGCTTTCGCTCTCGCTCTGGCCGCTGTCGTCACTGTTCTCCTTACCATTTTCCACCTCCTCCTTACATGGGTAGGGCAGGTCTGCCCCATAGGCCCCGGCCAGACTCCTCTCCACAGACTTGGACAAGGGCCCCAGCAGGATACCATTGGGCAGCCCTTCACCCTCGTCCCTGTCTTTGCCCCCTTCCTTGCGGTCAAAGGCGTTGTCTTTCTTGATCCACTCCTTCTTGCGGGACGAGTGCCGGAGGCCCTTGCGCTGGCTGCTCTCTGTCAGTGAGTGGTGGCACTCCTCGCTCAGATCCATCTCCATGGGGTCGCTGCTGTCCGCCATGCTGTGGGGGGCTCCGACCCCAGACTCGTCGAACGATGAGGCACTGTTGGCTGCAGGGGCTGAGGCAGATTGGGGAGAGCCGTGCTGGCTTTCGCTGTGCTGCGTGTCATCGTGGGAGGCTGCAACAGGGAGCGAGGGGCTTTTTTTGGACAGGTCGAGGCCTAGCTCCTGGTCACCGGTGCTCCCATTTGCACTGCTGCCCCCACCGCCGTTCTTGCTGGCTCCCCTGCTTAAGGAGTGACAGTTCTCTTGGTTGGAGCTGCTGATGAAGACCTCGTCATCAGAGAGCTTTCCCTTTGACAGCTCCTTTGAGTGCGAGCCCTTCAACCCCTCATTTGACCCTGAATAGCGAGCTTGGATGACTGAAGCAGTGGAAAGTCTCTGACTCCTGGCAGATCTCCCGACACCAAGGCCACCGGCCTTGCCAGCAAAGGACTTGCCGTTCCGCTTCAGCTTCTTTCTGCAGAGAGCTGCCAGGTCGTGCAGTTGGAGGTAGCTTGCTGCGGTGAGGAGAGCATTAAAGTTCTGTTCACCAGGCTGGTCAGTCGTTAAGAGCTTACCAGTATAAATAAAGTCCAAGATCTGCCGGAACACGGTGGGGTTCACCATGTCCGTGTCTAAGTTTATCAGGTTGTCATGCAGGACAAGGGATTTGAAATACATGCTGCTGGCTGCCAGGATGTTCTTATGGGCACGAAACAGGGCATTTTCTACCACAATGATCACATCACAGAGGAAACCTTTGGCTCGTTGCTGGTTCAGCTGCAGTAGCAGTTGTTTGGCATGATTTGGCAGTTCCATCTCCACCTTCTCTTCCTCTCACCTTCACCTTACCACCTGCAAAACAGGAGGACGAGAGGTGTGAGCTTGCTGTTTCCACTAGAACAGGTTACATTTAACAGACTGGTTTAACACAGTGCAGTCTATGTTAAATTTGACACTGACTAGGGAGATCTGAGCCCTGCAAGCTGTGATCCTGCTGGAAATACAGAGAGAAATATTTCTCATGCTACGACTTGATTCAAGTCTTTCAAAAATCAGATTTGTAATTATCTTTTTACAAAAGCAATTGTTGTCTGGACTCATTATTCAGAAGATAGCAGCATGAAAACAATAGTTAGGTACAGGGGAAAGCTGTTCACTCCTGACACAAATTTGAAGGGAGGATGAGAAGCAAGAAGAGGAAGAAAAGAGAAGCATCTACTTTGCTGTCATTTGCATATCTGAGCATGTAAAATAATTAGCATAAGCTGCAGCTTCCCTGCTTTAACATGTAGTTTGTTTCTTGGCTGTTACACGTTGAAATCTTGTAACACCCAGCAGCCCTGGGGTTGAGAAAATGACATGTAGCAACTAAATCCATTGAAGATGGAATTAATCACACTGAGGTGTGAATGGGAAGCCTCCTTAAGAGTATGAAAAGCTGCTTTAAAAACCACCCCCCTGGCAATGTCCATATCCCAATCCATTGACATGAAGGGTTAGAATCAACCCTCAGCTGGCTGAAATTCAGGATGCTGAGCTAGCTAAATGCCACCAAATGTCTTCACAAATTTGAAACAGTTTTCTCAAGTTAATTTCGTTCTGTCTTTAATTTTGAAAGAATTTTCTTTAAATTAATAGTCAAGTAACAAATCTCAAGTCACAGTCTCTCTACCCTGAAATACTGTAAAGAGAGGAAAATTGTGGCTACTTCTGTGTAGTTCATGCACTACACAAACAGTGGTCATGATGTATTTTAGTGTAGATGTTTATACTGGCCTTCCCAGTGGTATGGACTGTCGGAAACACCTAGTTTGAGGTATGTCAGAACTAACTTCAGTTGCACATTCAGTAGATATTACAGTCCATAAAAACCAGAATTTAAATTGGGGGCTGCATTCAGGAATCCAAGATCAATTTTAAAATTCCTTTTCCTTGTTGGTTTTATTTGTCTGTTTGTTTGAAAGTGCCAACTACTACTTGTAGTGAGCATTTATCTGTTGAAGTTGATTTAAAATAATTTCTGAGATTCAAAACTAGGAATTAAATACCAAACTTACAATAACCACCATTTCAGCCTTCTACTTCCTTTCTTTCTTTCCCAGTTTATTATAGTATTGAAACATTTCTCTTATTTAAAGAGAAGTGAGCCATAAATACAGAGAAATTAACAGCTTAAGTGTTCTCTTAAAATTATCATCAGTTACTTTTTTTATCCTTTGAGTCCCACTACCACACTCTGGCCCATCAGAGTTCAAATGATGAATCATTTGACTGCATTCTCTTCCCTGTGTGCCAAGTACAGGTGCACAACAAAAAGAAATAAGGAGTGATGCTGTTACTATTAAAAATTGCTTCCCTCAAACCTGGTTCTTACTACCTGGTGATAAATAGGACGATTTAATTTGGCAGAAAGGTGGTAAATTTACATCATCCATTTCTGCACAACAAAAAGGTTTTGCTTTATGAAAAAAGCTACCAAAAACTAAACAAATTCAATATTTTCTCCAGCATTGTTGCCTGACTACCCTGCTACTGTTCCCAACAGATCTGCCAAGCAGGTGCCTCCTTTCTTTGACAGGACATAGCTCTTCACTTGTTTTGCTGGTCAGCCTGGTGCTTTCTTATGCTCTTGGTGGAATTTTGTGGTGGCTGTTCAGTGCAGCAGCACCTAATTTAGCATCCACACAGATCTCTCTCAGGCTCATCACCCTGACCCACAGCTAAAAAGGCGGCTCTGCTTTTCTGTTTGATATTTTTTCAACAATGGATGGAAACCCAAGAAGATGGTGGATTCGCCACTGTGGCTTTGAGCATGTGGATGTTGTTCTCAGAGCTCGATGGCTTTAGAAAGGGTGGCAGCCAAAAGGAGGAAATACAGGCTTGCCATGGTGCTAGTTCCACCTGTAGTGTTTCTGTAACAGAAACTCACCCTGCAGAATCAGAAAAACATGACAGCACAGGGATGACCTCCACTGAGCGGTGTTGAGCACTTTAAAACCAAGTTTTGATGTAATTAGTTACATCAGAGTTGCAGCACAGAGGCAGCGTGCCTGGTTCTGGTGGCTTGCTTCCAGAATTGCTGATTAAGGGGAAGAAGCAGCAGAACAGAGGCACAAAATACCCACTTTTATCTAGCCAGGCCATTAAGAGCCCTTATTTCTGGGTCTCTGAGATACATTGATAGGGGAGGACAAAAACGTGGCTTGCACCACAACAGCATCTCTCTGTATAAATGAATCCTGCTCAAGATAGCAAGAGACAGCCCAGGTACTACACTCTTTCACTACAAATGTAATGGTGCTTTTCCATGCATGTAACACACAAAATCCCTGCGTATGATTTTTAAGTGTTCCATAAAGGACAAAGATGGGAAAGGGAAACAGCACAGCCAACACTTTCTGCCTAAACAAAGTAGTAATAATAATAATAAGAATAAGAATAATAACAACAACAACTACAACAACAACAAAATGTTACTGAAGTAAAAGTATTTACTGAAGTAAAACAGCTTATTTCCCATTCATGTGGCACTTGAAGCAGAGGTGTAGAAATCACTGTATATGAGACTAAGCCTTAAAGGCTTGCTGCAGCTACTAATGCGGAATATTTTTAGTGTTTTACTTTCTTTTGTTCTACTTTTTTTCCTTTTCTTTCTGCCTTAGATATATATTGAAACGAGGTAATGAGCCTGCAGAGAAAGCCCTGGAAACAGGGTTAGAATTATAATTCTGCTTTCTACTGACCTTCATGAGGAAGATAATGTTATTATTAAACTTCAGTATGTTCTGCAGCATAAAAACTAGCATAGTACAAGTTGTTTAAATTACCTCTATTTATCTCACATGTCAACTTTTAGAGAACTATTCATGTTCAGTAGGACATATGTATAAGGTAGGCTATTACCGTCAGTAGATTTTAAAAGCAGTGGTCAGGAGTAAGCACTATAACATTGCCTATCAAATTTGGATTTGTTAGCTGAAGTCTAATGTGGATTTAACAACCCCAACAAAATGAATGTAGTGAATCAAGGCAGCAAAACCTTCAGCCAAGCTTAGAGCACTGTGTTTAAAATTTTGTCAGAATTGCCCACTGAGGGCTTTGACCAGGAGAGGAGCATGGCTCAGAGAACACTCCTTTGACTGACATCCCTTGTTGGCAAAAGCCTTATAACAACCTGCCTTGTGTATCTTGTGCAGTGCTCAACAAAAATAAATCCAGTCCAGGTATTTTCCAGAGCTGACCACTTACAAACCCTTCTTTAGCAATGATGCATTTCAGAGGTGGAGGAAGAAAGGAGTGTTGGAAAAGTTGTTAGCAAAAGAGAAGCAGGCATTATTCCTTAACTTATGGCATTCCTCAATGCCAAATAGGCTCTCACATCCAGCTGAAAGCATGGGACCAAGGACAACTACAATTTTAAATCCTGTATAAAAGTTATCTGCCCAAACAAATGGCAGGTGCAGCCCTAGAAAGACCTTGCTATCCATTAGTTTGCTTAACAAGCCCTAACATTTTAATAACATCACCACAACCCCCCAAAGCCCTAAAAAATCGCAATGGGTTTATACTTCTTGTATTTCAGTATCATTTTTAATAACCCTTCCTTTCCTGTTTTTTGCAAAAAAAACAACCAGAAAAACATACTCCCAGTTCAGAAGAACTGTGGCTCAGAAAAGGCTCAGATGCATTTCTAGTAAAAAACCCAAACCCAAGACCTCAAGAATACATAGATGTCTCTCTGGGGCCACAGTCTTTAACCATTGAATGTGGTGTGCAAAATTTCACCCCTTTGCATTTAAAAGAGGATCACAGAAGGCTTCTGGACAAATAGCAGCAGTGATGGTCTTTTCCCAGATTCAGGCTGGTTACCTCGCATTCAAGACACACATTTTTCAGAGCAGTGAACCTGCTCAAATCCTCCCATGCAAGGAGGGAATGAACCAAGACTAAGGCTCTCCACTATCTCCACCACATCCGTGACACTGAGACACAGCACATGCAAAGACATGAGAAGTACAGGGCACAAATCACAGAATACAGTAATGCTGCAAGCAGATGCCACACATCAAACAAAGCTTCGCAAGCTAAGAGCCAACAGCATCTTAATAAGCAATATTGCCCCAGGAGCTGGGTAACTGTGAGCTGCTGTGCCCAGCCTGGGGCACACTGTGACCCCGTGGGCAGCAAGGCTCTGCACAACACACAGGCTGCTCCTGGGGCTGTGCTGCTCTCACTGCACAGCAGGAAAAACTTCATTTTCTCTCAATTTGCACAAAGATTCTGGACATCACAGAAAATAAAATTGCTAAACAGGGGAGAAGAGTAATCCCTTCACCCCTCTCAACAGTATAAAATCTACATATTTACTACAGGTTTGATTCTCTTTAATATCACTAAATCTCTTCCTAAAAGTAATTGCTGAATGAATGCTAAATGTGTTATCTTAGCAACCTCTGACAAGAGATGCTGTTTGATTTCATCTCTGAGTTATAGATTGCAGCACATGAATATTGTTTACCTTTTAAGAAGCAACACCAGTGAAGCAAAGAATCAATCAAAAACAGATCTAAGGAATCACTCATTTCACGTAGAGGATTTGTGGCTGGATGAGAAGGCTAGACACCGAGCACCTGAACAGTGAGCTAACAGTACTGCAGATAAAAACCAACAAACAGATTAGATGTGATGTATCAAATTAGATGCTGTTAAAATGTCAGCCTACTGTGCATGTTATAAAAGACCCAGGAAAAGACAGTGGCCTGCTTGCTTACTTCTCCACTTTCCCAAGCTGTTGTGCTGCACTGAGCAGACACTGCAGCAGTGAGCATGGGGAAGAACAAGACAAAATGAAATCCACTGTTTCCTACATTGCTCTCTCCCACCAATTTATGACATTAAAAATGCTGTGTCCAGCTGCTACTGGAACTGAGTGAAACTGAAAGATGACTTCTGCACCCTTCAGTTTCAGATGAACCAACATTTTTTTTGAGCATTCAATGACCCCACTGGGAAGAGAGGTTTCCTGTTCCTCACTGGCTCATCTGATCTTCCTTTCCCCACATCCCAACAGAACCAGGACCCTCAGAGGTGTCAGTGTAGTTCATAGCCACTAACCTGCCCCCCAGGAGCTGCACTTGGCAGGTCATTAGCCCATGACTTTTAAAGGTATTCACATTCTAGAATAGCAGAAGCACGGGGAGGAATGCTGGAACTGTGTTAGTCCAAATGGTTCCCTATCTCCAGCCCCTGCGAGCAGTCAGACAGCAGAATTCAGAAGCTGAGGCACGAACATGCATTTTCATCATTGGCAGTGGAGCAGCAAAAGCTCTGTGAAGAAGGCTCAAGCAGAAAACAGGATGCAGCACCCTTGTTTTTCTCACACGAATATTTAGCACTCTAAAATAGCTAAGACCAACATGTGAAGTTACGCGGGCAGAGGTCTGCAGAGCTGGGGGTGGGAGAGAAAACATGCAGGACAACAGAGCAGGATGTGCAGCTGATTTTGCAGGTGTGGGCATGGAAAAGAGAAGGAAAATGGAGGATCATTTTGCAGAGTTTGCCACATCAGCAAACTGAAAGTGGCCCTTGTTTAGTTTGTTACATTCCAATTAGTGCCAGGCAGAACTGCCCTCCTGGGTCCCTGAGGCAGCTCTTGCAGGACTCCCATAGAAACGGCACAGCTTTGCTTATGGACACAAGCACCTGTGTGGTACCTCTGTGCGGCAATGTTTGGACATTTGGGACATGGGCAATACCTGCTCAACTGCTACCAGCTCCTGGCCCAAAAAGGAGAGAAAAAAAAAAAAAAGAGTGAGATGATTTTCCAGTCCCTTCTCTCATGTTCTAGAATAACAAGGAGAGCCTGACATGGCTAGGCCCTTCTCTACTGCATGGCAAACTTCCCAGGGAAGGGGAATCTCCGTGGGTGAAAAGGGTAGGGACCCTGTGTGCATGAAAGCACTAACATCAGGAGAGCAAAGTGATTTCCAGTCAGTGCAAGGTTGCAGCAAAGCAGGACACCTTGCTATACAAGCTGAGACTACGAGCAGTAGAATGCAGATTAACCGCTTGGTTGCCGCTTACCATGCCAGGTACATTGGGCTAAAGGCACCTCCATCCAGTGCTGCCCGACGTGCCAGGTACATCCCATGATGTTCCATTGAAATCACAACAGGCCATCAATAGAACGTGGCTGCACGGATGCAGAATGGAGAACCAGCAGGGACGCTGTTAAATGCAATTAAAATACTGCAATCAAAATTGAAACGTACATTTTAAAACAGCCACCTGCCTTAAATATGTAACTGCTAGAACAACCTCCCGTCCACCCATCCCCCACAACTGCTCAGCTGCGACGGAAGCGGAACAGGAGGACTCTGCAAGCTTCGTACTGATGCTCTCTGGCCACTTCCATTCATGACTCCCAAAGGCATTGAGCTTCAGGGGGACCAGTCCACATGTATCCAAAACAGGCAGATCTCAGGATGTCTGCACCAGCTTCCTTCTGCCCAGAAATTCAGGCAATGAAATATCATCACCATTTAGAAATGCCTCTACAACAAGAACAGCCTGGTGCCAGAGCTTCATGGTCTCATTCCCCACACAGTAGAGGCAGCAGAAGAAACTCTTCAAAGCTGATCCTCTGTGTCGTCCCCATTTTCCTGTCCCACTTCCCAAGCCTTTGAAAATCTCTTCTAGAGATGTAATGGCATGGAGCCAGGCTGGATACTTTGGTGCAAGATGGAAGAAGATACTGTATACCCTCTCCTATCTATAATGATACTTCACTGACAAATTAATCTCCATTCTTGGAGACAGAGATCAAGTTGATTCATGGTGAACTGCAGCTTGTATGAGCGTCGCAAAACTTAAGATCTATAATTCCACCCTCCCCTGCCCAAACGAAAAAGAAACATCATCTTTTCCATGTCAGGGAAAGGCACATATCACAGATACCCTAGGTTTGACAAGCTGATTGTATCCTCTGCAGTGCATATCCTTCCCACAGAGTTCCTCTAATCAGCTCCACCAGGATTATTATGGAGGACAGTCTCAGGGTAAATGCTAAGCATGGGTCGCTCTCTATAAGTGGTGATGCTGCCGCAGTGAAAACAAACAAAGAAACAAAAAGCCCAAACCTATCAAAAAACCGTATGAAAATAAGCCTGCAGCCTGGCAGGGATTTAACACAGGTTTTTAGACCCTCATGGTCAAGTGAAACATGTGCATAGCTCTTATCACATTGATGGCTGCATGTCTCCAGCTGTGTTTCTGGAGATAGAAATCTTGCATTTAAAAAGTGAGAATAATATTGATTATCAACCTTAAAAGATAAAAGGCCAAATGAAAAAGACCTACAATACTTCATGCAGTTGAATGAGGAAGAATGCAAAGGAGGGCATAGGCCTGAGAAAAGGAAAGCATCACCATGAAAAGGACACAGTATAAAGAGATAGTTCATTCTCCCTGAACATCTGCTGGGCTCAGGCCCAGGACAGTGTTCCCATCATTCCCACCTGCATACTTATCCCCATATCTCTGTAACTAAATCCCTTTCACACTGAACTAATAGGTCTTTTGTATTCAGATCACCCTGTTTTGACTGCTGTAGGCTGAAGATTTTTTAAGTCTTGCCAATACAATGAAGAAGTGAAATGTAAGCAACTGTTTGCCTACTGACCTGAGCTATGCTGAGCCAAGTGCATTTGCTGAACTAGTCTGAACAGACCACTGCCAGCATGAACAGGCCAAGCCACATTTAACTACCACACAACTTGAAGGATAATGGGCCAGAGCCCCAGGAATTTGAAGCTCCCCTCTCTCCAGAAGATCATACTCTGCACTGCACTGGAGCAACCTTAACTTCTGGCTGCATCTCCCAGCATCACAACTCTGCAAAACCCTCAGCAATACTAGCAATACTCAGCTTAACACAGGCTGAATGCTGCACAGAGGTATTTCTTGAACAGCAGCTCAAACACGAGTTTTTTACACCCAGATTCCATCAATTTGCTTCTTGCTACTGTGAAGCAAGAGCACTTCTCTATAGTTGTATTTCCCCTCTAGGGCAGAGTTTAGCAGAGAGCTGCGTCAACCAAAGGTGTTTCCTACTGTTAGAACATCTCACTGCAGTCAGAAATGAAACTTCCTGCCAATTCCTAAACAGAGTGCTTGTATATTATACATTTATTGTCACTGCTGACATGTAGAAGCCTAGGATTACCCAAACTTCTAGTGGGAGGAGAGGCATGGACATTGCAGATCTTGTCAGGCGCGGTCAGGCACTAAAAATTCCTGCATATCTGCAGAGCACAGTTGATCTCAGGAACAGAGCAGTGGCACAAATCAAAGCTTCAGAAGCTCGTGACCACTTAGTGACCAGCAGTAGACTCTGGGCTCTTCTGCAGTCCTGCAACAACTGAACAAGCTCAGTTTCAGTCGTGCCTGCATTGCAAGTAGTAAAGGCAGCTCCGACATCCAATACTAATCTCATTAATTCATTTATTTACTCCCTATTGCACGAAAATAACCACATATTGAGCGAAATAGCTCAAAGCCTCTTTGGAATGCAAAATTTCTGTTTCCCAGCTACCTTTGAGCCTTGATGTACAGAATTCTCCCTTTACAATGCAAGAATTTAGGACATGACTAAAGGATTGTTGCTACCTCCCAGCTAATCCTGGAGAGTACCAGGCTTGGGCCCTGTCCTTCAGTAAGGTAGGCCACTTGGCAGGGGGTGCATGGGGTGGCAACCTCATGCTGAGCGTTGCTCTGAGGGCAGGAGCACACCCAGCACAGTGGAGAAGGAGGAATGCCATGACCCTCTTCCAACCAAGACTGTCCTACAGGACACTCGCAGCAGCAGCACAGCTTTAGGGCCCTGAGTCAGCATAGGTAGAAGCTGATAGCAGGCTGTGAAATGCAGTAATACTGGAGCAAATGCACGACCCTTTCAACTGTCCCTGCAGCTGGGGAGGGATCTTCAGGACAGGGATGAGGCAGGCAGCTGGAACTAGTGACTGTGACTCAGATTCCTTAGTTACATGGTTTGTTAGAGCAAACAAAGCTTCAGAATGCTAGGAAAAATGGGAACAGATTGATAAAGATCCTCCCAATTGGCCTGTTTATTTTTATTTCTTGTGTGGACTCAGCAAACGTTTCTGCAGAGAGAAGCTGTCTGCACAGGAGCATCTGCATACCCAATACTGCTAATACCACGAGCTTGCAGTAGTTAACACCAAGTTTCCATGCTGAGGGGTGCAGTAACTGTCTTGGACCAAAATGTCATCTCTCTCACCATATGCCAGATACCAGTGAGCACAAAACAAGCATTGCTGTCACATTTCTTCCAGTAAGAAAAAATTCTCATTCCCTTTACCCATATCTATTGATGCAGCAACAATTCTTAATATAAATGATGCCTTGAATACAGCACCTTTAGCACTTTATTCATATTTCTTTTCTTTGCTTTACCTCAAAACTGACCATATACTCAGCCCTGTACTTAGCAAAGAAATCTTTGGGTTCAAGGTTCACTCTGGTGAAGTCTTTCAAGCAAACTACTGTAAGAGTTGGTCCAGGCAGTATTAGGACCGTACTGCCTTCCAAACATCTGTCCAAATCAGGTGCTTAATTGATCACCCTGAACCCTTTGTATTTGGTTCTTTACAGCCACCAAAACGTCTCAGCACGTCTGAGCCTGGCAAATGAGAGGAGGCCAGAAAGCCACTATTGCTTGTAAAAGCAGAAGGCCTAAGAGACTTGAAGTTTTGCAAAATGTCTGTATTGCATCCAAAACTCTCCAAGCTGAAGATAACCTACTGGGAAAGTAGAGTTTACTCACTTTCAGAATTCTTCATTTCCTTGGCTGTTTTTCCTCAACCCCTACTTCTTATTTTGACTGTTTTATTCCTTCTTCTTCACTTGAGACTTCAAGCATTATTTAAACTCAGTTCTCACACTGCATGGAGGTCACACCACATACGTTTCCAAAATCCACCTCTTCCCAGCAAGGCTCACATCCTGCCAGCTTTATCCTGCAGCTCTGCACAACAGTGGTCCAGGGCTGCAGATACCTCGGGCACATTTGGCCAGCCCTCCCTGGTAGACAGCTTCTCAGCTTGGGGGATTACAGCCACAGGCACGTTATGAAAGGCAGCCCAGCAAGGTCATGGGGTGTTGAAAACTTTGCTTCAGTCCAAAGCACAGGATCTTCCTCCTTTCCTTCCCTACACACTATTCTTGTCAAGGTCAAGGATTTCCTGGCACTCCTCAAAGCACACAAATTATAGGCTTTTGTCATGAATTAAGACTTAAAATTTCTCTTAATTTAAAAAAAGTAGAAGGGGTGGAGCAAGGCAGGGGGGAAGGTACTTTTGCCTAAGATTTGGTTTTGAAAAGGGGATTGACAGCCTATGTATGTGCTTTACCCTGTAATCTGAAAGCTCCTCAGGACAGGACCCTTAGAAGCATTTTATACTGAACCATATACACATCCCAGAGCAAGAGAAGCAGCAACTCCCTGCATCCATTCCAGTCTGCTCAGCTTCTCTTAAATCAACACTGCCAGAAGGCAAGACAGCACTATAACAAATTAGCACCACTCACAATTTGTTGAAGTTGCTGTTGCATTGTTTGTTTATTTAAAACACGCGCAAGCACACACACACACAAACCTCCTGAGCCTGCTCTCTGCTGCCATCCCCCAAACTCCAGATTTGTAGTCTCAGAGAGGCGAGCAAAGGCTGAGGATTAAACCCATGCAGAGCAACAGCCACTGTGCTGGGACTCAGCTTGGGTTTTGCTCTTTCACTACAAGCAAAACCAAAGAATGCCCACACTGTTCCAGCCTGGAACATCAGGGTGTAGAAATCCTTATTTCAGCACCTGAGTAGGGAAGTGTTAAGAAAAAGAAAGAGCCACAGGCTTGAAAGGACCCAGCGCTAATAAAACTCTTAGTGCTAATGCTATTTATGAACATCCAAGGGATAATCTGCACCCCTTATCAGCCCACAAGATTATAAGATCTTTAAAATAGGAAACATGCCTTACTTCATAAAGCACTGAATAAGTTTACAAAGGTCAATATTAGCGGTAATAAATAATTGTGAAAGTTGAGCACAGAAGTGGCTGTAAAACCTGAAGCACCATCACTGTTCCCATTTCATTCTGAGCTCTGGGCAGTAACACTGTACATTCACAGGTTGTGCTGACTTGGTCTACTCTTACACACCAATCTGGCTTTATTTTAAGAGATCATTTGGGAAATGTACTATGCTTATACTCACAGTGGAGAAAGTAATGTTTGATCATGAGGTGATCACGCTGAGGGTGATTTTAAAGAGCTGTAGTAGATTGTTATCCTTCCACCAAACACAGCCGAGTTTGCCAGCGTGTGTCAGTGTGCCAGCAGTGATTCCTCTACGCAGCAGTTCTGTCTGTAGGCACTTATCACACACAGAGCACCCTGCTATCGGAGCAGCTGCTCACCAGTTACATCATGTAGCCTACAGAGACAGCTTCTCTTTCATTTCTCTTGGTTTATATGACATTAAGCTCTGGGCTGCTGCAGGCATAGTTTAGAGGACAGTAAAGTCAGCATCATCCACTCAAACCCTTCCATGCTTTCATTCAGGTTTTTTTTTTTTTTTTTCATTTTAGAGAATTTTTTTCTGTCTTGTGAATGCTCTAAATGTTTTCATTTCTGGCTGCTGACAGATATCTGCATCATCCAAAGCATCTCTGCTCGCCTGGGCTGAGCTTTGGTTTCTGGACAGGTGAACACCACAGATACCACAGTTATCTCCACCATCTAACAACAATTAAGGAATTTACAGGATTTTATACTCAGATGGAGACCTTTGCATGGAATTCTGTTGGTGCCAAAACATTGTAATTTTTTTCTTCAGATAACCCATGATTTATCAAATGTTTAAATACTCAAGCTTAAGTATTTCAAAAGATACTCACTTTACATTTGTCACCTAAGGAAATTACTGAGCAATTTATGCATTTTTTTTCCTGCCAGGAAAAAAATGCCTCAAAGAGCAGAGCAGAATGCATCACCCTCCTTCTTTCAGCATTATTAAAACCATCTAATTGGTAATTATTCTCCTGAAGATGGGCGTGGGGGAGTGAAAATCTGTAACAGATTCTATTTTTAGAAGATAACCTTGGGAAAAACAGGAGTTACCAGAGAAACAGGCATGAGGGGTGAAGTTATGACAGTACTGAAACTAGCAGGAGACACAGGTGTACCAGGTGTCTGTGCCAGAGAGCTCTGAGAACACAAACGTGGCCACACCTCCTGCAAGATTTAGGCTTGGCTGGCAGGTTTCAGAGGCACTCAAAATTCACAGAGACAGATCACATATTTAAAAGCTTGAGCAAGAGTTTAAAATAAAACCAAAACCAAAACCACACTAAAAGGTTATTTTAAAAGTTTGCTAGATCACTTCCAAGAGTGATCTAGAGCTTACTAGAGCTCTCTCTCCAGTCAGCAAGGAAAGTGGTTAAAAAAAAAAAAACCCAACAAAAAAAAAAAAAAAAAAAAAAAAAAAAAAAAAAAACCACACCAAAAGCCCAAGCAGAACCAAAACCTAAAAACAGCCAGAGAGGCTGAAACTTCCCTAACACAGATGAAACAACACAGCAATTTTATACCTACATAAACAGGATCAGAGTCTGGCCTGAGGAGTAACACACAGAGTTCCGCTAACAGCCACAACAAACGTTGATACCACACCGTAGGGTGGATGGAAAAAGTAAAATTCTTCCAATCCTTACCACTTCCAGCAGAGCCCACTGATACAACAGCATCAGGAGACGCCCAGAGGATGCAGAAAGTGAGGATACATTTGGACTAGAGCCTCTCTCTTGGCAATGTGCATTCCCAAACACCTGTATTTAGTACCCAGCTGCTTTCAGCCCCTGGCCCTTGGCTGCAAATTATTCAGCCACATGCAGTTCTGTCCCAGAGAAGGGCTGAATAAACTGTGGCATTGTTACACCACAGTGCAGGTGCTCAGCAACACACACATCCTGAGGCTCATGCCCCACCAGCCTTAGGGGTGTTCTGATGCCATCCAGCTTTCTCTGACCCACCACCTCAGTCCACCTGGGGTTAATCTATTCCCTTGTCCAGGCACCTCACTCAAAGAATATGTTTTAACAGCAGGAAAACCACCTCAAAATCCCAAACCAAACAAGTCAATGCCTGTAAAGAACCTGAGTAAGTCGCATAGGTGGCATCCTCCTTATCTCAAGGTATCCTCCATCACAGGTGCTGACATGGCTTTCACACACCTGCTTTCTCTGCAGCCTCGTGTAAGAAGCCTGACAATAATCCCAAATCCCCAGACCCTTCCAGGAGCAGTCATTGCACACCCAGACCTACTCCAGAAAATCAAAGTCTTACAACAGGGTATGTAATGTAAAAACCTGGTTAATCTTGTGCAGGCAAGAAGTAGCAGGAACTTGCCTGTTCAAAAATTAGAAGGTATATAGTAATTCATCAAATTGATTTAATAGAGCCAGGTATGTGTGTGAATGCTGGCCCCAGCAGAGATGGCCCCAATCCTATGCATTTGCTTACAAATAGGCAAGGTGCTTTGGCACAGCTACAGAATCCTTTGAAAAAGTTGGTTTTGACATGTTGGAAAAGGACTTGGATTTTTCAGCTGCTCTCTAAGTAGGAGGCAATTCAGAGAACACACCCAAGACCTGCAGCAGACACCACTTTAAAATTTGTCTTCATTATGTTCTAATTTTTGCACAACTTCCTAACATTTCCAATAGCCAGATGAAATTTGTCATGTTTTTAAAAACAAAGGAGAGGTCAGGAAAACACTATTACACATCATTTGTTCTTTCTCTAGTGATACTCAGAGTCCAGAGTCCTTGTCCAGGGTTTTTACTTATATTTTCCCTGTGATTCCTAAGCCAACAAACCAAATATAGTTGTCAGGTTTGGTGGGTTTCAAAACAAAAGGTCTATTAGACAGGGGATTATTTATTATCATACTGTTTAAAAGATTTGGTGAGGAATCTAAAAATCTGTAGAAGGGTTTGTTGGAGGGGGATTAGAAAGAGAAGGGCCTTGTAAACACAACCCCACACACTCCACAGGGTTTGTTCCTCTCCTCCCCATAAGCCATAGAATCATTCAGGCTGGAGAAGACCCTGAAAGTCAAGTCCAACCATTAACCCATCAAAGCCAAGACCACCTCTAAACTGTGTCCCCAAGTGCCACATCTACACATTCTTTGGATAATCTCCAGGGATGGCAATTTCCCCATTTCCTGGGGCAGCCTGTTCCAATGCTTGATGACCCTTTCCTTGAAATTTTCCCTCATATCCAACCTAAACCTCCCCTGCTGCAACTTGAGGCCATTTGCTCTTGTCCTGTTGCTTGTTCCTTGGGAGAAGAGGCCAATCCCCATCTAGCTACAACCTCCTTGCAACCTCGCTGAACCTCAGCCAAGCGGCCTCAGCCCATGGATCCAGCCTGTCCAGATCCCTCTGCAGAGCCTTCGTGCCCTCCAGCAGATGAACACTCCCACCCAGCTTGGTGTCATCTGTGGGTTTGTTGAGTGTGCCACCGACCCCCTCACCCAGATCTCTGATAAGGACATGCACACTAATGCCTTCTTGCCTTTCATGAGGCAAACAAATCCAAAGGAACTGGCATAAAGGCCTGGAAAACACTGCGCTCAGACACATGGTGGGGAGGTGCTGGGAAGCAAAGCAGCAGCTGAAGTTATATGGAAATAACAACAACATTCACAGAAGTTCCCCTTGGATACATGTCAGTGTGTGGGAATGAAGGATTAAGATTGAGTATTTGCATTTCCCAGTCAGATGCCAAGATAGCAAAGCTGGCAGGCTGAGGTGTTGTGGCGTTCCTTGAAGGGAGTCTCCAGCCATCCACACTGTGTGTACAGAGCTCTTCTGCTTGCAAGTCTCTCTCTCTAATGGAGAGTATTTTGAATTTTTTTAAATGTGCTCTAGGTTAGTGCTTATAAAAGTAAAGCATTAACAGCTCCAGCAGAGCACAGGCAGCTGGGCAAGCTCTGCTGACAGATCCTTGCCAGCACAACCCCAAATTAATCCTGTGCTGTGCTCCCAACCCACACACTGCAAGCAGGTAGTGCCATGGTGCCAACTGCTTCAGTCAGCACGTAAGAGCAAAGTGCCATGTTATTAGCTCTTCTAAAGGCCACAGCAGAGCATTTTGATCCCTGCATACAATGGACACCTGAATAATTACAGCACAGGGCTGACACCTCCGGCAGACACAACTTTTAAAATAACATGCAGCACTTCTGCATCATTGCCCTCTACAACAGATTTCAGTGCTTTTATGCTGCCTTTTTTAAGGCCAGCATTAACATTGCCAATGATACATTATTTACCAGCTGGGAAAAAAAAAATCCCAAAACAAACCGCACAGAAATAGAGTCATCATTACAGAGGATGAGGCATCATGATCTGTTTTAGGGCATCCAAGTCAGAGCCACCACCGAAAAGGTCAGGTCTTGCCCTCTTTCTGCATCAGCCCTGGTCTGGCTCAGCCTTAGAGCCCCATGGTCCTCAGGGCAGAACAACAGAGCAGGCAGCAAAGCACAGCCAGGGATCAGGAACACTCTTGAACAAAGCTGGCTGTAAAGCCAAATCCCACATGTCAAAGGTCACAGCAGTAACTGAGGACTGTGCTTCAACCTCCAAAACATCCTCCGGTATCCAGGAAGGCTGCTGGCAATAGGTGAAAGATGGTTGTGAGAGAGGAACAGTGAAGGAAAAGTTCTTGGAATTGTTGCTGACACTGTGTGCTTCATGCACAATGAGAAGGCAGAGCAGAGTAGCACTAGGATGAGGAGGGGCTTCAAGGGAATATTCCTGCAGGCCTTTGGGCCTGAAATTCTCCTCTTCAACACCCCATTTTCCTTAGTCAGAAGTGAGATCAGTGCCTAATATCTACACAAGATGCTTCGACTTTATAATGATCTTAATTTCTAGATGATTAATTGTTGTTGACTTCCTCCCTTGGAACTTTGTAACAGTCCAGCAAGAATGAAAGTTTGGAGATTCTCCCCAAAGTTGCCCAAATGCATCAGAAACTGGAATCTGCTGCAGGGCTGCAGTATCTTGTCTCAGCAGATTCAGTGGGTAACGAGGTCTTCTGAAACAAAGTGTAATAAGTGTTTCTGCCTGGACTTGCCAAAAGACCTTAATGCAAACAGAACTGCAGAAAAATTAGGGTGGACTCTAGTGGCTGCCTCCCCCTCAGGGTTTTGGTTTTTGTGTTGTTTTTTTTTCCCCTTTCAATCCTGATGAAATTCATTACAGTTGCATCTAAACTGAGGTTGTGATTTAAATTTTTCAAAGCAGGCAGGGCAGGTTTGAAAGCCTGATATATCAGAGTGTGTGTGCTTCCTGAGAACCAGGGTAGTTTCAGAGCCTTCCCCAAGGGGTGCCTGGTTGGTCCCTTCACCCCCTTGACGTGTTTGCTGTCACACAGGCCACTGGGCTCCTGCAAGCCGAGCAGGCTTGCTCCTCACAGCCAAGCAGCCCCACATTCAAACATGCCACTGCTTTCCTTGAAGGTATTTACAGTTTACTTTTTAGTGCTACTTTAAGTTCAAAGGGGCTAGTAAAGCCCCATTAAGCCATTTACATCAAACTGGTTAGTTAATTATCCTGTTGCAGGCTTTAAATTAGCAATTTATAGCCCCTTCCCTGGAGATGCCAGTATTTAGAAACAACTCAGCCAGGACATTTTGCAGGGTGCAGTTAAGGAACAAAAAACACCACTAAACCAAACCACCCCTATGCCCCCCTTCCCCCCCACCCCCCGCAAAAAAAAAAAAAAAAAAACCAACAGAAAAACAACCCAGAATAAATCTCTTCAGTTTTTGATTGGACATCTATTAACTTTGGGAGAATCCAGTAGGAACAGAGGTAGGGGAGAGCCCACTATTACCAGCTAGCAGGGATAGTGAGGTCGTGTCTACTTTAGGCTATGCAGCAAAATGTGACATGCAGAGGCCCAAAGCCAGCCTGGGAGGCAGCACAGCTAAAGTGGGATGATTCTTTCCTTACAAGAAGATATTCTGCTTCTTAGGAGCACAATCAAAGGTATTTTTACATTCATATGTACAAAACTGTGTCTGCCCACAAGGGTGCAAAACAATTTGTGGGTCTGGATCTGGTCAAACTGAACACCAGCACACAGCTGCAGCCCTCTCTCAGGTTAGGATGAAAAAGATACATATCCTTGTCAGAAGGGCCAATGACCCCATGGGCCAAGTGAGACTGGAGCTGAGGGGTCTCCATTCCCAAGATCTTCTCCCCTGCCAACAACCTTTAATTTCTGAGAACGAGAGTCTGTTGTCCCCTCAGGGACTGCTTATTCCAGTCCACCCCACTCAGAGTGCAGAGCTGTTACAGAAGAGAATTCCCACCTTCCTCCCAGAATTCCTGACTGCCCAAACTAACCAGATCCTAGAGCACAACACTGCTCTCATCTCCTCTTCCTTACTTCCACCAGCCATTACTTTAGTTCTACAAACAACTGGCATACTGGATGTCTACCTGAAAATTCTATTTAAAATAAAGATGGGAGGGAAAGACTGCCCAGTTGCTCCTATTTTCACACAACAATCTATCAAAAGTAGGAGAAGCCTTGGCCCCAATCCTGGAAGCTGTCCCAAACCAACAAGCACTTAACACCTCACCAAGAGCAGGAATCCATGGAAAGAAGGGCCATGTGGAACGAGACTAAGGCAATCTAGGAGTTTTCACATTAACATCAAAAAAGGCACATCAAATTTGAGAGAAAAATTCCATTCTACTTGAAAGACATGACAGACAGATGGAATCAAGTCATGTGACAGACCCTGCAATTTCTTTTTCCTTCATCTTAATACACCCCCTTTTCAATAACAAAAAAAATTATCTTCTGCCAAACAAGTGTCAGATAAACTTAAAAAAAGAGAGATAAAAATCTAAGCAATTTAATTTCTTTATGCTATGCAACCATGAGATTTATTTTGCATTTACTTGCTGCTACTTTTTCTTATGGAGAGGAGCCATTTCACAATAATTTTTGGGATGGAGGGCAAATGGGAAGAAGAGAGGGAAATACACTCAGAGATTTCAAACCAAAGTGACATAATATTTTTGTACAAAATTTGTAAGACGGTATGACTTTTATGTGATTTACAGCTCTAAATTGCAAGACAGAGGCCCTATAATAAAAATACAGGTAAACACAACACAAAATCTAAATTATCTAAAGGACTGAAAAACCCAACCCCACACATAGATGACATTCTCTGAATTCTCTGCCCTTTCTTGGCAGCAGTTACACCCAAACCATCACTCAGACCAGAGGCTGTCCTCTCCTGCAAACACCAGCCTGGCCTTTGAAACAGTCCAGTGCTAACAGGTCACAGGACTGCATAATACTAGGGAAATATAAAATAACATCAAATGGGGGAGAAAGAAAGCAAAGCCCTCCTGAGGATAAAATGAGAGCCTTTCCTGCTCCACCAAAACCTTCCATTTCCGAGGCATGCAATACCCAGGCCTGTGCCTAGAACAGGTGTGTCTCCTTAAATACCTCACATGTCACACTTGTGTCTCATGGATAGTCCTGCGGGATTATATTAGTACCAGTGCATACCAGCTGGAGCTACCCCCGGCGGTGTCCTGTGACTCCTCGCTCGGGGGGAGCCGCTCTCGCCACAGGCACGGCCCCTTTGCCACATGATCCCTGAGACTGACAGACAGACGGACAGACAGACAGCGACCCTGCCACTGCGGCTCCGAGCACTTGCGCTCCGGGGGCTGACCCAGCGTAGGGACAAGCGAGAGACCTCCTCCGGAGCAGGAAGGGGGCACTGCCGGCAGACATGAGCCGAGGGCTCCAAGTATCCTTCCCTTTCCCTCCTCTGGGCGTATTACCAGCAAACTCTCAACCGATTTATGCCAAATAGACATGCTGAAGACCTCCTTTAAATAGAAAAAGATGCACAGCTAACAGAGCAAAGTCCGCTCAGCCATTCCCAAGCAGAAAATGCTGACAGGGCACAATGCAGGTATGGCTAAAGCAGGATGAAGGAAGGACAAAGGAGAGCGAGCCTCATACATCTCCAAGTCAGTGCAGAAAGAGACACCCCTTGGCAATTTCAACCTAATTCATCACTAACCTTGGAGCATGATAGCTGCTGGCTTAAGCAGCTGAAAGAGATAGTAAGAAAATTTTTTTGGCAGCAAACACATTAGTGACATTTTTTGTGTAATATCTTCATGAGTGGCACAGGTAATACAAAGGGAAGTGCTACTTGGTTTTAGCTATAGCTCTGCATCACAATACAAAGGAATTCTTCAGCATGAAGAACGGCCCCAGTGCCATCCATCTCATGAAAGGGATCTTGTACTGCTCCGGGAGCCAGAGCACTGATGGATGTGAGCACACATGGGCTCAGAGGTGGAGCATCACAGGGCTCGTGTCTTACTCCTCTGTAGTAGCACAAGTGCCTTCATTTTCCAGAGAACAATCCTTGAAACAGGTTTTAAGAGAGAGTGTGAGTTAAAATGAATGGACCAATCTTGATGAAAAGTCTAACTTATGAGGAATCTACTACATCCATAAGTTACTACACTGTTCAATTAATTCAGATTTCCAGGTCTGAGCACACATCAGGTTTATCTGCTCATCCCTATGGTAACTGGCTCTAGGCATCACGATCAGCTGTTGGGATGAAGGCAATACCAAGCTAAACGTTCTTCTCAAGTGCTTTTTCAATCCACCTCTGCTTCATAACCCCGTGAGGGCTGGGTGATACAGAGGGTTCAATGAACCCAATTCATCAGTTCAGTGCAAGTTGGAAGCAAAGGGAAATTCTCACATACTTTACCTCCCAGTCATCTCTTCATCTCACTGGCCATTTCTGTTCAAATACATCCAGAATAAGGTCATTCCATGATACTTCATTTTCAAACAAATAAGCAGGACCTCAAAGCCCCCAAATCCATCTACACCTACAAACACCTATCCTCCTTGCTACTGCCATTTCTCAGTTTCAAGAGGCCTCAGGTCCATAGCCATAAAAATCAGCATTAACTGCCAGGTGAGATCTTACTGCTTAGCCAACCTTTTCTTATGCTGGGCTCTTCATTACCTGGCAAACATCTGTTGCAAATGCCACCCTATGTTCTCAGACACCAGGAGTTTAAATGCTGAACAGCCTCCCATAATCAAAATTTAGCATCTCTATGTTTTCTTTACTCTTTGCCAGCCACAGTGTTAGTGACTTCCTGGCCAGTTAGCAGCCAGCCTGGTAAGAGCTCTGAACTTCACACATTTGTCAGGAGATCTTAGAATACAGACTGTCCTGTACCTCTCAAGCAACTTGAAACCAAGTCACCAGAGCAGGTCTGGGTGCCAAAACAGACAAATGGAGGCCCAGCTGTATTTCATAACTGTGCCACATACAGAATTTGCACTTCCAGGAACCTTGAGACTTGGTGACACATCAGAAACAATTATTTAAGAAGCCATTTTTTTAATCTCCACATTTAGTACTGGAGTGCAACCATTCCCTTAGTTTTTCCACAAACAAAAATTTTTCAGACTTTGGGAAAACCAGGCCTTCTTATGAGCAACCTCTCTGCATAACCAGGGCTGCATGTTCTCATGGAGAGGCACAAGCATTTTTTCTTTGAAGACTCAGAAAGTCTGAATTTGTAGGTGAGAGAAAACAAAACAACTCCTTTAAGTGGGAGTAGCTGAGAACAGAGCTGTCCACGCGCCTCTGTATAGGCCTTCATCCAAATGCTCAACTCCCACTCCTGTCAGTACTTGCAAGCCTTTAATCCAACTGAGGTTCTTCACCAACCTCCAGCTATTTCATGACGTGCCTGTCTTGGGGCATAAAATCCTAGAGAGTGTCCCCATAAATCAAACACATTCGTTATATAATTGAAAAGGTTTTATGGGGGAGAATGGAAAAAATCCTACTGTCATTAAGAAGAAAATTAATGATCTAGAGAACAGCAGTGATTAGCCAGATAGCTATTCCTTTTTATTGAGCAACCAGACTCATAATTAAGGTGTTTTTTTCTTAAAATAATATATAAATAAACTATTGGAAAGTTTTACACAACTTTAACTGGTGAAATTTCAGAGTTCAAATAAATTACAAGCTATTTCACTGTTGGACTGTCTGTCTCTAAGGCCATAATTAATTTTAATGTTCAAAGTTGCAGTGCCAAACATGTGACCAGGAGTAAAATAGGAAAAAGCTCTTTGGGGCTCTCTTGCAGTTTGTATCAACAATACAGAATACAGGAAAATAGGAGGCCAGGTGCCCTTATGTTCAGAGATGTCTTCAGTCTCACATACTTTGAGAAGCATTTAAAAATAGGGCAAATTCAAAATTCACTTGCCCCCATTTGGGGGGAGGGCAATGGAGATGAGAGAGAGGAAGGGGAGGGAAAAAAGAGATCAACTGTTCCATTGGTGACTTCGCATATGAACACACAGAGGGAGTTTCCTTTATGTGTGTATCAAACCACTGCAAATACAGGAAAAGCCATGGCAGCAGCTAAATGTGCTTTTACTTATTTATTTATTTATTCGGAGAGCATTCAATGGTAGAGGAAGACTGGATTTAAATAAAAGTAATTGAAAGCTACCAATTTTAATCTTGTTTTACATTTACACTCTAGCTCATGAAGGATGATCAGTGGCTGGTAACTACTAAGCCATATTGATTTGCAACTAAACATAATCTGCTCTCAATTTGGTATTACTTTTTGCTAACCAGAGCTGCACTATCTCCACCTGAAACATTTATTCCATTTCAGAGATATTTATCCAGCTGACATTTTTCCTCCATTTATTACTTTAATAAACAGCTAATGACTTTTATTAGACATTTTCTCATCTGAATCTTAATGCCTGAAAATTCAAAAAGTCACAATCCATTGAGAATTTTTTACTTCATTTTTGTATCTACCATACTAAGTACTTAAGTCCAAACATGTTTAACATTTAAAACAAACTTTTTCATAAAGAAAAGTGAGCTGTAGCTGATGATTTAAAACTGAATTCACATTGTCTTGTCCTTCAAAATCTAGAGCTACCAGATGCTGGCCTCCCATTAGATCTAGCTCTTACCCACCAGCTTAGAAAAGGAGAACAAGCATCCCAGATTTCTTAAGCTTTCACTGTTTTCTCAACTGAAATATTACTGATTAAATTTAAAAATCTGCAAAAACAGCCTGAAGGTCTCCTTGCAAAGGCAGCTTCATCTGTCACAATAAACTCATGTTCCTCATGCATAGGGACAGACTTTCTGCAATTGAGCATTCTCTTTCCCTAAACCTTTGGCAGAAGACAAGCAGTGCCTAAATAAAGACAGATCTAACCTCATTAAGATCTATGAAAATTGCTTAAGGCAGCCATTGTAATTTCAAGTTTCCCTTCCTAGTTATTAAAAAGCTTGTTCAATTCAGTAGCTTTGAGTTGTTACATCTACAGTGTGTTTGACTTTTGCGCAATATCCCACAAGTTGCTATCAAAGACTGTTAAAACCAAAAAGCAAGAGGCAATGCATCCATTTCCTACAGTACACATTCCGCTTCCCCTTTCTCGGCGTACATACTGAGAGGCTGTGATTGCATCTGGCCACATTTTGTTTAGCAATTTATACTAGAGAAAAATCTTACTTTCCGAAAAATCTTATTACAAGTGCCAAATTAACAGAAAGCTTTACTTGCCATCAGGAAGATGACAGAGAAAGAACACTGACTATCACCTGATCAAACACAATGTTATGTGAAAAGCACAGAAGAAACAGGTTTTCATGGAACCTTCCCATGCTACTTTCATGTTTGCCTTCATAATCCATGATGTTTCTCAAACCACTTCTGCACTAAGTTCCTTATTTGTTTATTCCTTCCCAAGATAGCCTTTCCATTTATAAAATTCACACTTTCATTGCTAGCACAGACCTGTCAAGCTAAGGAAACCTGAAATCAAGTCTTTCTTTTTGCCTGCTGAATGGACACCCATGGCCACATGTTAATCATCCAGTAATCAGGCTGATGTGATTGAACCAGGAAAAGTAGAAATGTATTGGACACAGTGCCCTGATCCTACATCATGCTGGACAACTGTCACATATGGAGCGTGGACATTGAGAGAATCTCCCTGGATAATTTACCAGCATTGCTGGTTTCAAGTTGTGGTTAGATAGCAAATGCACAGAATGAATCACTCAGTTCTTACAAGAAAGTCTGGATACACTGAAGGAGTAAAACCAATAAACCCTCTTTGCTCCTTGCTATAAACAGCCATTTTGCTGGTGTGGAGGGAGAAGCAAGCAGGGGGAATAAACTATACATCCCTTGTTTAAAAGAAAGATGACTTGGTACCTCAGAAAAAGTCTAATAAGAACACTATTTCCCTTCTCTAATGAAGTTCCTTGTCCAGCACTAAAGGAAAGTAATCTTTCAGCCACCTGAAAGGGCAGTTTAAAAAATAACATAGGGTTGTGATGTTTAAACAAGCTTTTCCACCAATTACTTAATAGCATCCAGAAGCTCCAAGTACGAAACAGGACCCATCATACCCAGAAATTTATAGTAGCAATACACAGAGTGAGGCAGAGGACTTGAAGGGAAGGAAAATGCTGGGGGCAAGGGGAGAGGGGAGGTTTAAAAACCACAAGTAAGGTTAGTATATCCAAAATCTAAAAACTGGAATAAAAGCCAATGCCCTGCACCAAAGCCCTCTGGAAATACAAACTGTTTAGGAAAAAGAAAAAAAAAAAAGGTAATTTCTTCCTTGTTCACCCCATCAAATCAGAATCAGCAGCTTTCCTGCAGCCCACTCTGGAGAGCTCCAGCCCTTTGCTACCCCTCTGGCAGCTTTGTGCCCTGGAGTACTCAGGTGTGCCAGGCAATGACAGCTGACAAGTACAAACTCATTTGCCCCAGGACAGCCTGGCATGTGAACTCACAAGGGCTCTGTGAGCTGGAAGAGAAATCTCCCAAGAGAAGGAAGAAACTCTCACTATTTTGCCTAAAAAGCTCCTGCAGAGAGCTGAGCTGTGCTGGAAGGTGGCGATTGACGCCTGCGCTGCAGCCGCTCTCCTCCTCGGGGCAGGGGAATGCCACGCTGCAGCGAGCTCGCTGCTCCCAGGTTCACATGGAAGCATTCCAAGCTACTCAGCTTCTGACAGCTCTCCAACTGCTCTTCCACGCAGTATTGCTTTACATTACATTGCTTTCCCTGCCAGGAGGCACTGCTGTATTACAGTACAGTCGTCTAGCAAAATGTAAAACTGATTTTTTCACCTCCCAAATACCAACCGACTGCTGCCACTGCAGTCATGTCTACAAGCCCTCCTCTGCATTACACTTGCCTGCTTTGGTGCATATACAGACTTTAATATCTTCAGCTCCTTCCCAACTTTCTGCTTACTCCCTCCCCATCATGCTCCCCAGTCCTTTCCGAGGATCCTCAGCCTCCAGCCCAAGGTGTCACCACTACTAGAGTTAAAAATGCTCAAGTCAGCTCATTAGGTGCATTATCAGTGACTCAACTGACTGTAGCACCGAGAGGGGAAAGTGTGAAAAGTAACTGGAAACATTGTGGTGACTTACAGCTTCGTTAACAAGTTCAGCTTCCTGTTAACTCCGAATTTTAAAGAAGATGCAGGCTACAGAGGCATTTTATAACACATACACATTTTTAGGTATTTGACTCCTAATTCTCTTCATTTCAGTGTGCTTTACATTACCTGTGGGCTGCAAGGCAAAACTAGTTTCCCGCACTGCAGGGTAGCTGGTTTCCTTTCTAGTTTTGAGCCATAAAAATAGCCATGCTCTAAGAGCAAAGGTCTAGCTCTCTGTTCTTCAGGAGCAGCCAGAATAGAGCCAAAAAGAAAAAAAACTGAGGGATGGCAGAGAGAGGAAAAGCAATGACATAGAATACAGGCAGTCCTTTTCCTTCTTACACTCTGTGCAATTGTTAAAGATCTCCTGATCCAGAGGTTGCATCCAGGCCATCACTTTTAATAAGAACTTATCTGTCCTTCATCGATTTTTCAATCTGTTTAGACTTCTGCTATCCATAACACCCTGTGGCAATGAGTTTCACGTGGTAACTACTGCTTGACAGAGTGCCTCCTCTTTGCCTGCTTTGAATCAATTTAGCAAACACAGGAACCGTGAAGGATCACTCCCCACTCCCCTTCCTCACCCCATTCAGGACAATACAACTCATCTGCAATTTCTGTAATCTGTCATCTCTTCTCTATGGCAAAGAGAAATCACAGTGACTGACTTTTCTCTGGACCCTCCCTAGCCCTCCACTACCTTTGAGGGTGGTGATCAGAACTGCACAGTGCCTGAGACACTGGCACACCATGGATTTACCAGCAGCACACGGGTGGTTTCTGTTTGGTTTACCAGCTTGGGTAAACATCCAGAGAGTTTGTTGTTTCTTCAGGGAATGCAGCATTTCCTCCCAGATGGCCATTTGTCTCTCTGCAAGAACTTTCTAGGGACTCACTTCAGAATGCCCTTAAGTAGTCTTAAGTTTCTGAGATGACAGGTGAAATTTTTTCGTCTTCCAACAACTGCTGCCACAGTTCTCTCAATTTTACCCATGTTTTCAGAGTTTTACCCAGTTCAAGTCAGTCAAAATCTCAGCTTTCAAATCCCTGCCATTTTTCAAAGTCTCCCCAAAAGCACAGCAGTTTGTAGCCACTCAAAGCTCGTGGCTACTTTCTTTCACCTGTACACCCAGCAAGAAGGTCCACAAACCACAGAAGCAGAAAGGACAGGGTTCTCCCCAGCAAGCAGGGGGGAGCATTATTGCATTAAAATCTGTACTGACAAACCAAAGAAAATTTCTCAATCTTTTCCCAGCAAATATCCCAGTCTTACGAAATTTCCCAGGAGTCCCCACATAACGAGTGACTGTCCTGAAGGATCAGTCAGACTTGGCACTGTGATGCACAAATCACTACCCTGCCTCATGAGCCCCTGCTAATCCCAAAAGACGTGCTTCACCAAACAGAGCTGCTCCATGTAATTGCTTGGCTTATCTCCCCTCTCTTAGCTGAGTTACCACGGTTCCAAAAGGCCTTAAAATTAATGATAGATATGCTTGCAGATTAAAACCCCTCTCTCGACCTGTGCAATGCTGTGTGCATCACTTGCTCACAACAGCACTGCCAGTCGCAGTGCTCGGCTGCGGTTTCTCTGTGCTTCTTACAAGCAGCTCAGGTGCTGCTGAACGAGCAAACACTGGGAGGAAACATCAGAGCAGTTTGTCTGACCACAGTTTCAGAATTTCTGAGAGGCAGTAGTAACATATCAGGAGAAAGATAATAAAAACCAAAGTTACAGACTGAAACACTGAACCTGAGCACACCTGACCAGAAAACTGAGTAGTAATTTGAGCAAACGCAGACTCTTAACACACAGTTAACAACAGTAGCTCAAGACAGATTAACAAAATAACAGCACAGACACATTTTACTTCCATAGTTACAAACCTCTGAATTTGACTCAGGTAACTGTAGAAATAACAACCTTCCTACATTAACAAAAATATATAATTACCCTTGAGCATAAGACAGTGTGCAAAGGCTGGGGGAATAAAGTGATCCAGTTCAGCACATTGAAACATTCCTTTTGGATATCTCATTTGCTGAACATTTTGCACACAGTGCCTGCAAAAATACACTGGGTGTGTTAAGAACAGTGGAGAAGAATCCCTTTCCTTCTGTTTCCTAAGGAAACTATGTGGGATAGAACATCCCTTCTACTCAATAGGATGAGAAATTCCCCCAAATCCCTTGTTGGAGTTCTGACATAAAGGCAATTCAGAAAGTCAGCCAGGGACCTGCCCACACCCATCACCATGACTTTCTAAGACTGGAATGAGAAAAAGTTATGTTTAAGTTTTGCACTCAGCTTCAAATGTCAGTCACCTCTATTTTCACTTTTGAAATACACAAACAATATACACATACATTTGTACACACATGTATAACTCACTTCTGATATTCCTTCTGAAATCCCTGCTCTCACTGACACTTCTCATGGTGCTGAATCTAATAGAGAGTCCCTCAGTTAATTTACCCTCTGTATTATAAAATGCTGCCATCCCATGAGGGATCAGAACCAGCCAGGAGCTTGAACACAGAGAATACAACAGCCTGCTCACAATAAGCAGAAAGGTGATCACTGTAAAGCTGTTCACAAAGAGTGCCTTAAATACTATTGCAAGAAAGTGGTAGTCTGTTCATAGCTGTACCAAGCAGGGAAAAATGCTTGAGTCACTTGAGGCACAGGGCTAGTTCCTTGCTGTTTTCCAGAAAGAAGTGCACAAACGTGTGAGGAAACAGATCATCTCACACTTGGACTCTTGTCCAGGCCTTGAGCTACAAAAAGTCAGCATGTGCTGTTTGTTCATATCCCCTTTCTTTGCTAACTAATTGAGAAGCTGCATTCTTCTTAGTGTGGAAGCATCCACCTCCAGCTCAACTTGTTTCAGAGATGATTTGGCTGAGAAGAATGAGAGAATGAGGATGTCCTCCTTGAGATAAATGTTCCAGCCTCTTGTGGGCATAACTCTCCCAGTAGGAACTGACAACTGATAATACCATAGCAGGAAATGCATTTAAGCTCAGTTCTGTTAATAAGGTTCTCTCCTAGGGGAAACTAAATGATCCCTGTTCACCTGGTATCTTCCACATTAATCCTGCTGTTGTTCCAGAAGCACAACTACTGCTGGTGAGGAAAAGTCACCCATAGTAAGGGAATGGACTGTACTTCTAAGCCACAGAAAAGGGACAGTGGATGAATTGGCAATTTGATAAGGGTACTACTTATCATTTAGGACATTTGCCTGAAACGGCCTCTTCAGCTCTTGGTTTAATGAATAAAGGAATCAAATTTTTCAATACATATTGTAAATAACCACAAAGATTTGCCATCTGAAACAGCTGTACATGGCTCTCTCAATATCCACCATTTACACAAGTAAAGGTTTCTCAAATGATCAGCTGGGAGAGCTGGAAGTTGGCAGAGCTCAATGTGTACCCAAATTGAATCATCAAGGAAAAATTTGGATAACACAATGTTGAAAGTCTTGGAGACAGTTTGCAGTGGCTTCACTATGTTCAGTTTTTCCTCAAACAAACATTTTTCTACAAAGCTGTAATCTTCCTGTTGTATCAAATTCCTTGATATCTACTGGGGAGAAAATTTAGTTGATCCCTAAACATTTGCATGGCTTATTTGAGCTGTGAAAAAAATTCAAGTGAAGAGATGAAGAAACTTGCCCAAAGTCAAAATGGCAACTGCAGAGCTAAGGAGGGACCCTTGTCCTCACTCCCTTATCTCCTTCTGCAGCTGAAGGAAAGCACAGCCAAGGGCCCTCAGCTGAAGGACAGCTGTGGAGTGATCTGGTTTCAACTGCCTGAGCTCAAGCTGCTGCTCCCAGCCAGTAGCAGAATCATCACATCCATCCCTTCTCAGCGAGCCCCGAGAGCTGCCCAGCAGGCACTGGGGAGAGCTACACCCCAGGATCTATCCACGGAGTTAGGCAGAAAGTAGTAGCCAAGGTACCTATCATGGCAACATCTAAATGCAAGAATCAGAGCACTTTACAGACAGAAAGGGCTTTCCCCCGGGCTGTTTCAAATTTGCATGTTCCTGTGTAGCGCTGAAGATAGCAGCAATGGTGATTCATTAAGATAATGATTTAAGTAGGAGGCTTAAGAAAGTCGGGGTGGATTAACATCCAGAGGGCTGCAGAGTTGGAGCTTCTCCACTCCAGGCTGCCACCTTCCCTTTTAAGGGAAGGGCTGAATTCCAAAAGTCAAGAGAACTATGAATTAACAGCAGATATATCACAACTACAATGTACTGAAGCACAAGAGCACCATGTCTGCTCCAGCCCATCCTCCTTGGCAAGGACAAGCACAGAATTTTACACTGCAGGAAAATTTTCATGGCTTTATAAATTATTGGCAACTATAAATTACTGGATTTTCCTTTACTTGATTAGTTTGTTAGTGTAGGTTCTCCTCAAAAGAAAACCATTGTGTGAATTTCTTTTAAACCAGTTTTCTATCCACCTTAAAAACAATACACATTTTCTTCCAACCATCTTTCCCCACTATTGAATAATCAGATGGGTTTGATAAATTGATTGCTCCCACATAATGATGTAAATAAACACATTGGGAAAAAGCACACAAGTCCTTTCCACACCCCACCATTTAATCAAATCGTGATCAGTTACGGGTTGAGACATGCATTCTGTCCGTCACACCAGGCTAATGCTCAGACAGTAACAGGCAGCTCAGACTTCATCCTTGCTAAGACAGAGGCCTTTGTACCATGATTTTCATATTTACTTTCAGTTGCCTTTTAGAGAGATGTACAGGCAACCTGTCTGGCTATTCTGCTGCTCGCTCATAATGGCTGCAATGGGGCATCCCGGTGTGTATTGCCCACTCACCGCTAGCTGTGCTTGGGCTGAACGTCCTCTAGGCACTCTATCCCATGCTGATTCAGTACAGAATAGCTCCCTGGAATGCAATTATAGAAAGAGTGAGGGTTTGTCTTTAAAAGGGATTATTCCAGAACAGCTATTCCTTATTAACTATTCCAAATCGCCTCTTCATTAGGATGATGAAGTTAAGTGAGAATAGCTCTTCCATTCAATCTGTAACTTTCCTTGGTCTCAATCAATGACCCTGTTTAGATGAGCCCTTGGTACAGCATCACACACTCATAGCAGCAGCTCCACCAATAGAAATTGCCTCACAGTTGCAATGAAAGTAGAGCTGCTGCATGGACACATCTCAGCTGAGTTTCTTTTAAGTTGGGCAGATAACAGGATCAGGAAATAAGTTTTAAAAAAAAAAGGTTGTTCCTATCACAGATCTCATCAGTACTGCCTGTGACATTTTGTACTTTACAAGTCTTAGGATCTGCTTTGTTCAAGCTTGGTTTATTCCTTAGATATATGGAGACCTTAACAGCAGGGAAATTTTGAGTTCTGGAACTTCTTTGTTTATTAAGTTCTTAGCTTGCAAGATTTCTCATCCAAAAGGGCTGAGAAAGTACCTGGCACATCTTCGACGCTTATTGAATACATTAAATAAATCAAACGTTTTATGATAAAATTCCACTCCCCCACACCAAACAGATGTAAGTGCAAGTCAAGGAGGCTTGAAAAATTGCCCTAAAATTGATTTTGCTCCAGTTTTCCCCAAAGGAAAAAATTTGAGTGTGGGTTGAGATGAAAACACGGAAAATTTAACCTATCATGAACAACTGAAAAGAGAAATGGAGAAAAGACAGAAGCCAAAACTAAACTTCACATTCAGCATGCCTAATTTATATTCTCTCCAGTGTTCTGTACCACAAGCATTCCTGGACTCATGTGTAAAGTGGGAGCTTTTTTCTTGGGCTCATCACGCTTCTAGAGAAAAATGCGAGATACCCTAACGCTGGTGTCTCCTGCCTACTCAGGGGAAATCACAAACCAAGAGATCCTGAGAGGATAGAACAGATAGGACCCAGCACAGGTAGGCTACAGGATGAGGATGTTGGTACCAAAAGGATCCTGAGTCAAAAAATGGGTGATCCAGTCTGCCATTGCTAGATCACAGTATCAGTCTAACTTTCAGTGTCCCTTTGCATACAGGCAATCTTAGTCCCTGTATGTCATATTTAATAAGCAGCATTTATGGCTTCTTTTCCCCATAAGAGAGAAAGTTAAGAGAGACACGATAGAAAGGGGAAATGGCAATTATAAATATATGCAAATCAAACCAGGGGAAAAAAATGAGAGAAAGAAACTGAAACCACTTCCAGTCTCTTCCTCCAATAAATTCCACACTCTCATGGTCTCTGGCACCACTTCACAGTAACCCCAAAAGATGTTCACCTGCTCCCACAGCACTCAGAAACAAACACTGAAGCAAGAACAAAGAAGCTCCTACCTAGGATGACCAATGTAATCCCCCGAGAGCACATTGTGAGGGGAAAACCTTATCATTAAAGCAGAGGAAAAACAAACACACACATGCACACACACAGCTCCACTGCTGTGCACCATTAACATCCTCCCCACTTTCTATACGCATCCAGTATCAGGAGATTTATATTCAGGCCAAAAGCTCATGCTGGCAGGAGAGGAAAGTACTTTGGAGAAGAGAGGGGAAGGGAAAAAAAAAAAGCCTACAGTTTCTTGGCTTGTGATCAGCAGGCTGGATGCATTCTGTGGAACTAGGCCAAAGCGTTAGTTATTATATTCAAGAGAACATCTGAATCCCAGCTCAAGGGAGCCGAGTTTGCGGCTCTCATTTATGCTGTATATCAATTGAATATCAAACCACATTTTCCGCCTTCTGAATAATAAAGCTTAATAGTTTGGGACTCCCATATGGTCTATTGTTAAAATATTTCCAAACACTGGCTGCTGTTTTATTTCTGAAGGAAAGATTTCTCTTTCCTCTTCAAGCTTTGCTTGTTTAAAAGATGCTTGTAGCAAAAACTAAATATATTAATCTTTTAAATATTTCCAGAGCTTGAACTAGGGCTGAAAAATGAGAATATAAGGAAAAGAAAATACATTTTGAAACGAGCTTTTTCTTTTTAATGTCACATGCAAATGTTTGTTCCAGGCAGAAGCAGCTGGTGCCACCAGGCTCTGCTGTTCAGAACAGGGGGTGCAGAAGCTTTCAGAAACCATGAGTTGCTCTAACAAAGGAGGGACCACACAAACTCAAGCCATTCACAAAAGGACCCAGGCCGATTATTTGACTATTACTTACAAGGAAGCTTGGCCAGTAACGTAGGCAATAAATACTGGAGAAACCTGTTCTGTGCATAACCCGGGTTTGTCTTTTCACAAGTCCTGCTCTCTAATTAGCTACTCATTCCTCGAGGGCATTGCTGATGGATGGAGTGTATCAATTTGGTCTATTTTTTTTTAAAGTCAAGAAACTTGCTAAATAATAAAAGCATCAGCATAATAAACACTCTGCAGTGTTAGGAACGGTCACTAGTGCTCCTTCCCAGTCCCAGCAGAGATGAATATTTCTGTTCTTTCTGCTTTGCAGAAAAAGACTCAGTGGCAGAGAGTCTGTAACTCACAAGGGCTGCAGTGCCATGCTGAGAGCTGGGATGAGAACTCAGAAGTGCTCAGCTTTTGATCCTGCATTCACCCCTGTTCCATTTGCACACCAGGACTCAACTGCTCGGCAAGCAGAAGTGAAACTGTGCCTGTTTGTGCACTGGTGTGACCCACCAGCTCTGCCTCACCCAGCCTCTGCCCTCTCCATGGAGTTCCTCCTGTGCTCTGTGACAGGAGCTCTCAGTGTGGCACCGTCCCTCACATCTGCTGGACACTCAGCCAGCCACAGGGTGCTGAGCTGGGCACAGCCAGCAGTGAACAGCACAAACAGAGCTATTCCTACAGCCCAGGGAGCCAAGCAGAAGCTTCTGCTCTCTCCTCCTTATCTTTTGTTCTAGCCCTCATTGCTGCTTCTCATTTCTGTCTCCTACTTCCCTTCTGCCAGTGTGTTCCCCTCCCCTCCATCACCTATCAGCCCCTCCATCACCTGCTCTGCTCCAGTGTACAGGGCTTCAGTCAGCTGCCCCAACCCTGAAACTGGTTGCTCTTACTCATCAGCTGCCTCCTCCCCAGAAAGGAAGAAATTCCAGTATTTCAACATTTGCTCTCATCCCAATTCAGGGAGAAAAACTGCAATTAGAGACTCTGTAGAACGGAAGTTCACAAGTTTAAAAAGAAAGAAAGAAACCAAAAAAAGGAAACCTATTTAAGAACACCAGTGCATTTTGTGTCATTTGAAATGGAATATTTTACATTACTGAAACCAAAGTTAGTGCATTTTGGTTTGGTGACCTGACCTGAGAAATTTTGTTCTGAGTCAGTACAATGTTGAGCTGTTTTTATTCCCACAGTGTTGCACTGCCTCAGTCACTGCAGTTTGGCAGCCCGGTAACCCTGGCCTCACCTCTGGGTCAGACTCCTGTGCTGGAAGGCAGTTCCCAAAACACACACCAAGGTCTCCTGTGGCACAGCGTGGCCCCTGCGAGACCTGTACTGCCACAGGGGAAGGCCAAGCCCCTCGGAGTCCAGCAGAATAGGTACATCAGTCAACAGCTCTCTGAGCACTCAAGGATGACCTGGCATCCAATGCAATGTTTTGAATCAATCCTGAGTGAAACCCTTCAGATCAGTTAGAGAAAAGCAAAGCAAAGAGGCATTCCCATTCAGGCAGCGTAGACAGGTCAATGTAACGTTTCTGGTAAAAAGCTGGTTTATTAATCTTATGAGTGATCAGAAATCTAGCATTGGGCTTTTCTAGGAGAAAAATAATGTTTTCATTTTAAAGAAACTACACTGTTCCCTGAAAAAGCCACTCCAAGGAAAATTCAGATCAGTCTCCTACTGATCACAGCAGCATTCTTACAAACTGACTTAAAAATAATACAGTGAACAAATCTCACTCCTGCAGAAACTTCCTCAGCAGGGAACTTAAATTATAGCAATATCAGCACCCTTCTGCCTCCTACACAGCTCCTGGTGTGACCCAAGGAGTGTAGGATTTAGTTCATCAGCCAAGTTTAACGACTAGTTTAGAGTCAGACAAGTATTGAACCAGGGGCTTTGCAACAGATGTCTGAACGGTCGATCCCTTGCTGCTTCAAGCCGAGGCACCGACACAGCTTTTATGAGAGTTGGGTAGAAACAACTGCTGGTGGAGCTGCTGGAAGCTCCGAGTTCTGCCCCAAATGTTAGGGGTGCCACCAACTCATGCTCAGCAGCCAGCTCTTAAACAAGTGGATCGGACTCAGAGGGAAGATTAGTATACATTCACAGAAAGCTGGTTTAGTAGTTTTCCTGTAAGTTTCTATAATGCAGCTCTTGCAGTGTGTGTTCTTCCCCCAGGTCTGTATATCTGAGAGAAGGCAGAGTGTGTATGTGTGTGTGTGTGTGTGTGTATGTATGTATGGATTTGATTTACTCTTGAAAAAAAAGGAAGGATAGACACTTAGCCTGCAGTTTCAGTGTTGGGAACTGCAATAAACCTCTCTTTTTAAACCCCATAACCTTGTGACTGTTTTATAGTTATAAGGAATCATAACCAGAGAAAGATTTAGCCTAACAGTGATCTGCCCTCAAAGACATTAATCTGTCACATCTAATAGAAGGGGAATAAGGAGACGAACCTTTCCTCTAAGTAACTCAAACAGATGGTGTATGGCTCTGGTGGGAACTTACTGTAAGTTGCCCCTGTAACAAGGGTAAATTTGGCAATGCTGCACACCCAAAGATGCTATTTACGAGTCAGTGTGAGAAATATCTCTGCACGATTTCCTTGTGTTTTAAAACCTGAACTCTCTACGACCATATCTCACCACTTTTGTGGTTGACACATTCAACCAGCTTTCCACCCACTTTTTCACCCCGTTTTTGCCAGCAAGATACAGTCTCTCTTGTTTGCAATTTTTATCACTTCTCAAAGTAATTTTTTACTTCTGAGGGATCAGCAGAAGATAATCAAGTGCATCATGCCAACATGTTAAAGCACACTTTTCTACAGGTATTTCAAATATAACTTTGTTTGTCTGGGCTTACAGTAGATTCTTCCTTACCCTACAAAGCACACCAAAGACTTCAGCTTAGTTTCTCTTTCCTTCTTCATACCTCTATAGAAGATAAAAGATTTATTTTCTCTCCTTCTTTCTTCCCCCACCCCAAACCTCAATCTCCAATTTCTCTTTTCTAGTTTTATCATACAACTTCTCTTCCCTGCTTCTGCAGACCCACAGTAAGAAGCATTTCTTGATCACCTTGCTCTGGACTCCTCCAGAGGAGCAACAAGTGGCTCCTGGGACACCTTGCTCTGTTTCCTCTCTTGGAAGACAGCCAGGGCTTACTCAACTCTCTCTTCCTCAGGTCTGCCACTCAGCCCACTAACCTATCCCCATTTTCCACCCACACTGAACAAGACATAAGGTTTCCAAACTTGTCTGGAGAGCTTAGTCCCAAATTCAGCTCGTCCTATAAGAGACCAGACATGAAACCAATACCAATGCTTAAAAGTTCCCATGATATCTCAAAGCAGGTGAAGACCATTATTGTCAGATTCCTAGCATGCAACAAGGCTGACAGGGAGCACTGAAAGATACGGGGTAGCAAGAGACCAAATTCACATGCAGTGGTAGTCCAGGGGAGTATACTGAATTCAAAGGAGCAGTAAACTTAGACACTGGTTTTCCAGACTGGTCAGGGGAGGATTGGTATTAGAGGACCTGAGGGTAATCCCCAGATTACCCTTCCACACGCTCACAGGGAGCAAATGTCACTTTGCATGGTGAAGCGTGCCAGCTCGGGAGCACGCTCTACGTTTCGTGTTAATGAGTACTAGCATGGAACACAACTTCCTTCCCCTCCCTAATTTTTACGTAATTAAGGATCAGAACAAGCATTTTGTTTCAGTCTACAACAGTGACAGACAACAGCGCTACAGAATAACCACAAAGGGAAAGAATGAAGAAAAAAAATGCAGGTGGTAGACACTTACTGCTCTGGCCACTGCATGAAATGAAGGCTTGAGTGCACATTTTTGCCTGATTGCATAGCTGTCTCTGCTGCCCATCTAATCTGCTTAGAAAACTGGTTTTGAAGGATATGGTTCAGACATACCACTCGCATGGGGAGGGGGGAATGATGAGGGGAGAAAAAAAAAAGTGCTGCAGCTGCAAAAGATAAAATAGAGACAACTAATTTTCTCAGAGCTTGCAACACAACCTCTCCCCCTCCTTCACATGCAGTCACTGCACTGGCAGGATAAGCTGGAGATTCTCCAGTGTAAGCAAAGAAGGCACAATAAGGTGTGCAGGCCCTTCTCCACCCTGATCCCCACAGCCCTTGGGGTGCCACAGAGAGCGGAGGCTGACAGCCCCACTCGCAGGGAGGGGGACATTCCTCCGCCCGCTCGTTTCAGTCGCATTCCCATTTTTCGCGGGGATGTGAGAAACGCGCAGTGCTGGATGTTATGCTGAGACAATAATGAGCGTAAGGGAGCTGCAGACTCCTGCTGTACCAATTGGTGGCTGGGCTCTGAACTCTCATTGTGTGATCCGATTTCTCCTGTCATTCAAGCCATTTTGCAAACTCCAAGCATACGTTCATTTAAGCCATGTGTCCTGAAATCTAAACAGCTGAAGGGGACAGGAGGGGTTGGGAGAGAGGAGAACCACTGGATTTCTGGTGACAGTGTCTAAAATATACATTTGCACAAGGAAGTCTCACTTTAGATAGTCACTTAGCAAAACAACTACAGCTGCTGACAGGCAAGAGGTACAGTTTCAAGTGACCATCAGACATAAAATAGGCCAAATAAATTACTGCAGTCTAAAGGGAGTGGGTGTGTGTGCTCTCACAAATGTAACAGAGATAACAAATGGATTACCACTGGGTGACCCAATGTCAAGATTAGCAGCCCCAGTTCTCATTTCAGTTACACCGTAGCAATGACATTACCCAAGACCTAGCAGAAGCGAAACTGAAATCAGAGTCCGACCCAGGATGTCAGGGAGGCAGCTGCTTTAGTTTTTTAATGCCTAGAATTTCAACCCAGTTTGCTTTGTTTCAAAAGCCTAAGCTGCCTCTGGCAGAAGGGCTAGCAGCCTTTGCCAGCTGCCACGTGATCTGCAAGGATGGTTTCTAAATGGAATTTTTTTTTTTTTAAGTGGAGTTGGGGGAGAGTAAGTGGGGGGTTGTTAGTGATGGAGGTAGAGAGCATGAGAAGTATATTGGCATGGTTTGTCCCTTTCATCAAAGGTATTTTGTCCTTTATTTCTATTCTGTGCCCATAAATACAGTTACCTTCTCCTCTGCAGTCTCCTACACATACATCCATCTTTTCTTTGAAAGAATCAAGAAGGCCAGTTCTGGTCTTTGTGGGGTCTTTGAGGAGACGTGTGAGTGCTAACTCCCTCACTGAAGTAAAATACAAGGGGTTTTTACATGTATATAAATAATTTTTAAGCTTTCCAAATATTAATTGCTTATGGAAATTAAACATCTGCTAACAATAAACTCCCCAAACAAATGAGAAGACAGTTTCAGTCTGACTGAAATGCTTTCCCTTGCTAATTGCTAAGAATACAATTTTCTTGTCCTTTACAATGGCAGTTTCATTAGTTCTCCAATTATCCCAATATTTCAGTCCTTTCTCTTTCACAACAGAATGAAAAATGTCCAATTCCCATCTCCAATGCAACTTTCAGAGCCCTGCAAAACCAAGTAAGAAACTGGCAATTATGACGAGCCACAGAAAGTCCTCAGGGCAGAGACTGACTACGTGGGTTGCAGAGTCCACCTGCACACCTTTGCTTAGCGCATCGCCCACAGTCCCCTCCGAGTCTGCCGAGTTTTCACAAGTATCGTACTACAGACTACACCCGGCTGTGGCAACTGGGTGCTGGAAGTGCAAAGAGGAGCTGAAATGCTGATAACACGCGAATGCTTAGAATAGCAGATGCCAGGGGGAGAGAAGGGGGCCACCAGCTGAATTTGCATCACACAAGGAAATAAGTCAGTTGGGCAAAAGCCCCATATGGCTGCTTGGGAATGCAGAGCTAAAAGGGCCTTCACTGCTTGGAGAACTACCGATCTCCTCCAGCTTCTCATCTCACTCTCTGCAACTTGGTGCAGAAGCATACAGAAAAGATTTCAAAACCTCACAGTACTTTATTATACAAGAAAAGCAACTAGTCCTTTGCATGAGTGTGTTTTCTGCATTTAAGAATCAAAAAGCACTTAGCTACAGTACATGCCCTCTATTCACTGAAGGGACGAAAGGCCCAGCCTAGCTTGCTCTAGGTCAAATAGCAAGTTCAGTGGCAGGAGATGACAAGGGCTCAGCTATATCCAAATCCCATTCAACTGCTGTACCCATTAGACTGAAGATATGTTAAACACCCTCACGGCATCACGAATGACTAATGCCCTCCCAGGTCAGTTTGTGATAGAGAACTGGGAACTCACACATCTCCTTCCTCTGCCTCCCACTCCAGTATTGTTGCAAAGCCCACGTGATGAAATTTTCCTAATCAGCAATTAAATAGTTAATGCTTACATTGCAGCAGATGGAACAGGAGTTGCTGCAGGGAAGGTATGCAGAGGGAAGGAGGAGAAAAGAGACAGCAAGGAGGAAAAAACAGAGAAACAATCCTAAAGGAAAGCAGTTTTCCCACTAAAAGGAGTGATTAGTTGACTAGACAACATAACCCTTAAGACTTTGTCTAGACTAGGATAAAATGCTATATTGTTGAAGGTGTTTGAGAGGCACAGTGTAGGTAAGGCTCATGGCCTCTGAGGATGTGGTAGCCAAGGAAGAGACTAATTAGGACATGTTCACTAACATGTCCTAATGCTCCATGTTTAAATCCTTGCCCAAGAACTCAAGGCTATGCAAAGCAAAGGTCTCTGATGCTGTTCTAATGATTGTAAAGCAAAGCTATGACACAGTGCAAAGAAATCAAATGGGGAGGAATTGCTCAAGTCTCACATCCTCCATTTTTTGTACACTCATTGAATTCCTGTGAATATTTGCATCTTAAAGTATTCACCAGCATTTTACCAGATAACTTACTATGACATTTTCCCTCTAAAAATCTCATCAAAGACCGAAATGCCAATAGTAAAAAAGACCACAGGCTAACACCCTACACTCCTATGAAACTTATCCTTTTGCTCCAGTGTTTGCCAAAGCAGATTTCAGAAGGAGGGTGTGAGGGGAAAAGAAGACAGGACTATGAAAAGTATGCCCAAGGCCTCAGCTAAACCATCATTTTGATAATCCATTACCAGATTTGTAATTAAAATTAAATCCCACCTCACTAGGACAGCCAGATACATTCACAGAGACCTTGTTCTGAGAGTTGTTACAATAAATACCAGGAGAATCACAAATGCTGTAGCTTCTTCTTAACCCTTCCAGCAGTATTTCAGGAACCACCTGTCAGTTTGAAAGACTGATCGTTTTTCTCCCAGTTTGTTGCAGGCTCTAGGTGTGCCCCTAACCAAATAGGCTTACCACTTAAAAGCTTAATTGCACCTGTGGCTTAAACCTTATCCCAGACAGCACTTGGGAGCATTTGGATTTGGGCGTTTCAGGTGTGAGACTGGGGCCTGCATTCACAAACAGAGCTAGGCAAGTCAGAGTAGGAGCCCCTGGTAAAAGCAGGCAGTACACTGGGGAGCAGGGGATGGGGAAGAAAGAAGTGCTTTTTCCATTTTGATCACATTTAACTGTATTTACATTTCCACACTTGGGCTTGAGTAATGTCCACCTCCTTGTTTGTGACTGAGGGCAGGTTTCAGAGTCTCAGATTTCTTTTCCACAACAAAAAGATCAAAGTTTGAGCCACTTGTGCAACTTAGGTGTTTACAGTGAACTGGTCTAATCGCATGGCAAGCCCTCCCTCCCGTTATCAGTCTCACACTGAGCCAAGCTCCTTCATTCCATAAGCACCAGGGAGGACTGTGAGGAGTGGGCCCACGTCTGGTGTGGATTATAACCCACCATCCCTTCTATCTGCTCTAACGTGGGAACTAAAATACAGTGTGCTAGGGAAGGGTTTAACATGTTCAAGTAAATACTCACTCGGGATGTGGTCTGCAAGGCTGACAAAGCATTTCCAGGTTGTATTTTTAAAGAAGCTTTCTAAAAAGCAAGCAAGCACTGTCGGAAGAACCAGAATGAAAGAGAAGGCTCCCTTCGCCCACCTTCTCAGTATTGCCTAGGTAGTACAGGCTCATGGTGCATCTTATTGTCAAAGGAAACCTGTGCTGCCTTGTCAAAAGTTACTGGTGAAAGAAAGATAAAGGAATGCAGTACAATAGAAGCCCATGCAGACAAACTTCCACATTCCTAATCTTGCTTTGTCTCATGCAAGGACACACAAACTTTCTGAGTCTTCATTTTCTAAGCTATGAAATTGAGCTAAATTTTAGGGGTTTGTGAAATGGTTTTTAATTAATAATTGCAAAGCACACATCTTCAGATGAAAGGTATCATATAAATATTAATGAGCTCAGACTACCGGCGGTATGCGTGTCTCTTAGGAATCGTAAGCACCATGGATGGATCAAAGAGGACATGTAGCTCTAAAAGACAGAGTGGTGGGAGTTGTCTCTGTCTTTAACTGTATTTTAAAGTAGATCCTCAAGACTGTTGTGGATATTCCCTATCAAGTTACAGCAGCTTTCAATTAAAATGACATTTTATCCTTAGGCAAAATTCCACCGCGTACCTTTTAATATTAGCAGGGCACATTTTCACTCATGTAGATATTCCTTCTACATACACGCATTACTAGATCTTTGTAAATAGGGGTCAAACCAACTGGGAAATAGGGATTTTACCTTCATTTTCATCAAAATAAATACCCCTTACCTAGTTACATTGCTGAAAAACTTCCAGCTCCACTGCAGTGCCGTGACAAGAAGGAGGATGAGGACGTGGCAGCTGTTTGCTTCACGGTGCTCGTACTCAGTCTGGCAGCACTTCAGACATGGAGCTGTCCTTTGAATGAACATGGCAGAAAATGCCGCATGGTGAAGGTGCCGCTTCTGCTCCCCTGAGCAGGGGCAGCACACACCGTGGCTAAGGACACGGCAGGGAGAGGTGCGAGCCCCCGGGGGCTGTGCGCGGGCATGTCGGAGCAGCGAGGGAGCAGCACCAGCGCGGCCTCCGAGCAGAGCCGCTGCCCTGCTGGGCAGGCACGCCGGGGAGGAGGCTCGCAGCCTCCTCAGGAATGCGGGATGGCCGCAGGCCCCAGCAGTGTTTTCCAAAGAGGTGCTTACCATTGTTTCTCTTAGGGTCCAGCAAACCTGTGCTTTTTCGGTGTTGGGGGTGGTGGTCGGGAATGGGGGAGAGTTGCATTGTTGGGGTTTTTTAAAATATATTAGAAGACAAGAGGGAGCGGGGACCGAAGATATTTCTTTGCCTGAGGAAAATTCAGTTTTATCAGCTGCCTTCCTACCTTTCTCCAGCTGTAAAACCACATGGGCAGCTTTCTGCCTACTACTCTTCAGCCAGGCATCCTAAATGCTTTGTGAGCCTGACACGTGGCCAGCCAAGGGGTCTACAGCAACTTGCCTCCTGTCTGGGGCTGTGTTTCATTTCCTCAGTGGAGTCAGAGCAATGGCCCTCTGTCCTGTTCACCTCAGGCACATTTCCATAAGCTCTGCTCGCTGCAGTTGCTGCTAAGGCAGTGCTGTAGCTGCCTCTGGTTTTGCCTACACTGGAGCAACTGGGACTGATTGCTTAGTTCTCCTAGCAAGAACAAAAATCAAACGGCATAGGCACGCTGGGAGTGCTTGTAATTGTGTCCCTGAGCTGGTCGGAGGGAGCACAGCAAAGAGATGGCATTCAGAGTGCTTACCACTTCTTTGGCAAAAGAAGCTGAAATTTGGAAGATGCTCAGAATAAAGAACACCTTCATAGTTAGAAAAAAAAAGGTTTTCCAGAAATTAATTTCCTCCTGGGTTGCCAATAAAAGATGAGATGTTCACAACACAGTGAGTGGTGTCCAAAACAATGGTCTAATAATAATTTGCACCTACTTGCTATGTTCAGTGCTAAAAGATATGACAGAAAATGTAACTGTGTTTTGATACTAAATAATATAAATCTGGACACCATGCCAACAATTTTTAGACAAGGAACCATGAACCTTCACCAAAGAGACTGGGAAATTAATTTCTTCCCCAGCCACACCAGGGAATTTTACACCTCTGTATGAATAATGTTTTCATAGCAAACCCAGGCATCAGTCCTAGCAAATACCTCTCTGTAAACTCTAGCCCAAAAGTATCACTTTGGTAAAGGTCATACCACCTCCTGTTCCCAGAATTAAGTTAATTAACGCTTGTCCCTCTCTTTATAAGGTCAGGGATCCTCCCACAAAGGAGGTACACAACCAGATTGTTAAAAGATGTACATATGCCCTCTTAAGCAAACAGGCTTCTTTGTAGTATCACCAAGATTCCCTCTGGTCATCCCTGTAGAACTCCCAATTGGAAAGGAAGCAGCCTTGGAGATTAGTGTAACCCAGGCTTTGCCAGGTAAAAGGAGAACAGTGCAGGTCAATAGGAGTGTTGATATTTTAGTAGTAGGTAGTGATCTCTCTCCATCTGCATGATTTTTATTAGGTTCAGCATCTGCCTTCATGTCGAATGACATATCTGAACTATGGGAATGTTTTCTCATTGAAGTTGAAAGATTTGCAATGCATTTTCCCCTCTGACATACTTTGTTTTTTCTTATTCCATCCAGGCATTCGTGCTATGTATATTATGGAAGTATTTCACTTCCCCTGCATGTGACCACCTACGTGCATTGACAGAAAGCAAATCCAGGTAAGACCTGCTATCAGTTATATCTGGGTGCAACTGAAGTTTGATCAGCAATGAAGGTCAACACACTGTTCTGTCTTTTCTGTCCACAAAAATGTTACACAGTGCACTTACTGAACGAGGGAAAAAATAGCCTAGCCCACACAGTTCTTGGGCACAGAAATATTGTAACACATTGCCTGCCACAGAACTCAACTGCTGATTTGGGGTAGTTTAAGAACAGAAACCCAGACCCAAGTGTTTAGTTACTGATATGCCCATCCTAATCTAACACAGCCCAAACTATGTAGGATGCTAAGCCCCCCTTTCTGTCAGCAGCCAGCCATGACTGCTTGCTCTGAGCACAGCCTCGAACCTGCTGAGCAAGACAGGATTACACCAAGGAGGACAGGCTCCAGTTCCCCAGAGAGAGCACTCCTTTGCAGGCCCATAAAAAAGGGTTCAGAGACTATTTGTGTCAACTCCCTAAACCACAAACCACAACTAGCCCTCCTCTGAAGTACTTGCATGCTACTCCTTGCAAAGTTGGAGCAAGATATGTTGGCATCCAGATCACCGCCTTTGGGGGCCCACCCATCCCTCTTGGTCTCCTTCTGTCCCTTATCACAGACTTGCAGACCCTCTCCCTGGCAGCAGCAGAAGCTGGGGTGTATCTGCCTCCAGGTTTGGCACCCTTCTCTTCCACCATGGCCCTGTTCTGACCCAGGCTGCAGCTTGCCCGCCCTGCTGGGTCCTCTGATACCAAGAGGGAGATAATACACAGAGAATCACAAGTAAGAAATGTGAAACTGGCAACTCCGGCATTTGAAACAGAAGGGGATTTAGGATGCACTTGACATTTCAGCTTGAAAGTTTAAAATAAATGAGGCAAAACTGAACTGTAGCAAAGGAATGGCTTATGGGCAGCTCAGACTTGTCCTAGACTTTCAAGCCAGTCATTTCCCATAAATACTCATAATTTCAAACATAAGAAAGGGGGAGAGGAGACAAAACAAACTGAGTCAACTGCTTACTGCCTTTCTGATTCAGACTCCTCAGCAGATGTAGGACAGAAAATTATTCTAGGAAAAAGTTCCTTTTTATGTATCTGGGACAGCCCCCAAAATTTTTACCAGAGGGGAAGAAGAGGACAAGAACTAAACTGCGAACTTGTCCGCACCCTAGCAGGAATTCACCCATTTTTCACCTCCCACAGGTATCATTAGCATGCTACTGAGAGCAGAAAAAAAGCAGCTAAGATCAAACACAAGCTAGTAACAAAGCTCTTCCTCTTGTCATCCTGCAATGGCCAGAATTTCTGGCTGCAGCTTGTCTTTCCCTGAAAGGCTGGGCTAGTTCAGAGTCCCTTTTAAAAGAAGTGCCACACTATGAACGTGCTACAGCTGCGACACAGAAAGTGCAGAAGGCAGGAAGTCTGACGTTCACACCAACCTCAGCCCCTTCACTCACACCTCTTTTCAAATAGCTTTAGCACATGGAGCCCACATTTTCACGGTCTCAGAACGTGAAACGTTCTTTATCTATCACACTGCAAGTTTAAGAGAATTTTTTTGAAATAAGTCTCTTTTCCACATTCAAAAACTCACTCAACTGGAAGCAACTTTTAAATTGTTTTTATAAACTGTTTTCCTCTCTGATTTCTTCAATAAGTTGCCACACTGCCTTTTAAAATAGTACATATGATTTTTAAAAAATAAAATAAAGATTGAAACACCATACCAACTGTTGTCACAGTCCAAAAATGTCTGGATTTTCAAACTTAAGTCCACCACTGTGTAAAAGGGCCACACACATGTAAGTGTCAATCAGGCTCGGTGGCAAAACAGAGGGACCCAGGCTGAGCCTGCAGAATGGCACAAATTTTCCTGGACAAAAAAAGAGTGCCAGTTCTCACCCATCTGGAATAATTTCTGCATTTTTCAATGCAGATTTTTAGAATTTGACCTCAAGAAGCCAGATGCTTGATTTCTGCATCTCCTGCTTTGCCATGCTTGGTGACAGAAGCAGGAGGAGAGAGATATAAAGAAAAATGTGCTATGTACAAGGCTACACCTTAATTATACCTAATATTACCATAGTGACTGGTTTTGCAGGCAACTCAAACGGTCTGTTCTGTGCCCAAAAATTCTGTAGCTGATCCTGTGCATTTTTAACAGAAACACTATCTCCATTCCTCTCCTCTCAGCACCAGGATTAAAATAAAGTAACATTCAAAGTATTTGTGGGAAATGGCTAACAAATGGGTAGTAAAGCCTGGAGATTGCTTGGCAGCAGAAATTAGCTATGGCAAGTAACTAAGTGAGAGCAACAAAACCCAGCATTGTCCAGCATTTGGACACTCAGCGAAAGACTGATGAGTGAGGGGAAAGGGCCAACCCCACATGATCCTGCCAGGTCTCAAGTACTATTTTGAATCAGGTAAACTAATACCTCCTGTACCTGTTCCAAACCACAGAGTAATACATGCTCTCTCATTCTACAGAGTCTGCTCGCTGCCCCCTTTGGAAGTAGCATCTGTCTTGGAGAAGATTTTGTATTTTCTCTTGGTCTCTGAAAAGGGATCCCAAACAAGTGGCAGGGACACAGGGGTTTGGAAGCCTTTGCATGTTTATCTTTACTGATAAGGCTGCAATCCTTGCTGCAAGCACTTGAGCCTGTGTCTGCAGCAAAACCTTATTCCAGTCGATGCCTGCCTTGAAACAGCCTTCCTCAGGACTGGGCAATGCTTTAACCCCTTAGTGCCCCATCTGAAGAGGCCTTGGTGTAGATTTCTTCTTCTTGCTTGAAGATGCATCATGTTTTCATACAACTTAAAAACAAGCAGGTAAGCCAGACCTGCTTTGAGACAGCAGCAGTGCAGATTGTATAGATTATATACCTCCACAGATACTATCAGAGCAATTTACCATCAGAGAGTTTCATCTCCCCAAACCTCCTCTGGTTCTGTGCAGATCAAAAGAACTGTCCATTTAAAATAAAGGGATGCAGCTATCCAAACTGTGGGTGGAACACATAAAAATTCATTAAGAGGACTTCTTGAAATTATTCTGTCTAATTGATTGGAGACCTTCAGCTGGAGCTATTTGGATTCTTAGAACTGGAGAATCAGCTATGATTCCAAGCCATCTCATCCTTTTCTAGCAGGTTAACTAACCTTGTTCCTGCAGCTTTGTTAACGAATTCTCAGATCACGCACAAACACGCATGCCAAGGGCAAACATCCAGAAAGTCACTAGGGATCTCCCAAAGCTCACATGCCAAGAGCTTGGACAGCCTGAAAATGACAAACAAGTGTTTTTTCTCTGACAGCAGGTTTCATTTATTTCCTCCCACTTGCTCTTTCCCCATCTTCTTCCTACACCACTGAGTCAACCTTGACCAGGCAGGTTTCAGTTAAGCATGTGCTTTGCCAGAGGTGTTTTTAAATTATGTTTTTGAAAGTTTATTTATAGTACACACGCACAGTGCATGATGCTTTCAGGGCTTCTGGAGACTTCAGCATGTCAGGCAGGACTTTGCCAGGTGGAAGGAACATGAATTCACCAACTGGCCCATGGAAACCCACCTCCTCCCAGCTGTGTCTGTCTATGTGATCCAACTCAAAGATGGAGCGCAGTAAAATCATTTTTACTTTGTTTTACCCATTATTCATAACATCCATGATCAACATACTGGAAATTCCAAATGAAAAATTCAGAGGAATCCAAGTGATCCCCCTCCAGCTGATCTCTTAGTAAAACCAGCAGCCCATGAGACAACACAATTATTCTGTGAACAATTTCCCATTAGGGCAAGACTTGGAAAACAGTCCAAGAAAGTGAACTGGGTGAAACTTGCAGTCAGAGTTACATGGTCCAGCACCCCTCACATGTGGCAAAGCAAGTTCCATTTAGGGGTTTGTCCTAAATGGTTGTATTTGACCCATGTGACCGGTTTCTCTTTTCGTAAGAAAAATGTAACATGACCACAAGATCATTTCCAAGCAGAAAAGCAAATATTTTCAGGAGCAAGTCTCTCAGCTAAGTTCTGATCCTAAAAGACAGTTGTTCTCGTGGTTTGGCTTCCCAACTCTATGCAGCACAGGTTTCACTGCACAAACCTTTGCTATGCTGGAGAGGTCCCCCATCCTGCTCCCTGATCGGTACCTGGCCTGGGCAGGGAGCATCCACTGGACAGGCCCTTCAGATCAAAGGCTGTGCTCATGACTGGTTTCAGGACAAGTTTAACTTTCCCTGTTCCGAAATGCTACAAGTTGCTGAAATGTTGTTTCCTCAGCTGCACACCAAATACAACCAGAGCAAGTTACTCAGAGTAATAGCTCAGAAACCACAATTTTAGGAGATGGCACAGAGGCGTTCTGAGAGAAGAAAAGGATGTGGTAGACAATTTGCTAATGCCCAGAAACTCTCTGTCTCGGAACAAGCAAGCTGCATGCCAGAAAGCCTCGGGACAGGGCTGAGCCCATTGCTCTTTCCACAACAGCAGCTTTTTCTAAATAAAGATGTCTTTACACGCAGGATTTGGGAAAGTTAATTCAGATTAACTAAAGTTGTGAATTTAAAGTGAATTAGCAAAACCACATTGTATCTCTGTACAGACACCCTCATTCAGTATTAAAAAGAACTTTAATTTAATTTATCTCATTTGACTAAATTAAGAGCATTTTAATTCTAAGAATGCCCATGCAGGGATTAGTGGGTGGCACAAATGATGAAGTTACATGCTGTGCTGGAGCTGACTGTGACATAGGAAGTCTCCCCACTTCCATGCTAAAAAGTGCTCATTTCCCACCCACTTAAAAATAAGCCAACTAAAATGATATATTTTATTTTACTAATTACCCATGCCTACAAATCTAAAGCTGCATATAGAAAAACTTACTTCTGGCTCTGCATTTGTATTTTGTTTCAATCTACCAGATCATAAGCATTGTTTAAAAATTAAAGTACCAGAAGAAAAAAGAACATTGATATAATAATAAAAATATTAAAAAACTGAAAAAGGCAACAGCATTTAAGAAATATTCATGGCATTACTTCAATAAAAGCCAGACACCAGACCCAAGCCACATCAGCAACACTCTGCCAATGGAGGACCTGGATCTAGACCATTCCATGAGCTACTAATTTGACTACCTAAAAGAGAGGATAATTCTCAAGTTTTAGCATCGAGATTGTTGTGTTTGTTAGCAATTAGGTATCTTTCCAGCTTACTGCGTAGTATGGACCTCTTACAGCTTCATCAGGGATCTTACAACACCATAGCCCAGCTAGTGGCGTGGGAAGAACATTTCTTCATCAAAGGGCTCAGCAACTATCACTTCACAGAGGAGAAATGGCAGGGAATGCTCAATTTCTAGCTGCCATTTAGGAAAACACCTAATCCCTCTGCTTTAGTTTGGCTGCGACTGCTGGGAGACCTTGCTGGGAGAACTTGCAAATCAGAACCATAGGCTGTAGAAGTCCAGGCAGCACAAGGGAGACTGACCAAGTGCTTCAAGTGAGAGCAGTCTGGTAACTGTGGTTGCTGAATAGGCTGAGCCCAAAAGATCTTCCCTACAGAATACGTGCTACTTTCCATGCCACCCCTTTTCAAGTCGGAGAGGAAGTAAAATAAGGATAAAGAATTTTTATTATAGATCTTAGGTAAACAACACTCTGGCTCCAATGCAATCTTCCACAAGAAGGAAAACCAACTTCTCAAGCAAGTCCAGATTGTTAAACAGGAGACAGATGAAAGCATTGCCTCAGAATGGTAGGAAATCCCAGGCTGGCTGGTTGGGAAAGAATTAGCAATACATAATTAAAAAGAGTACTCTCCCCTTCCTCATCCCTGAGGTGAACACAGGTCCTGCATATTACTGACTTCTACATCAGCACCAGGCAATGAAGCTATCACTTGAGGTCTTTCTCCCTTCTCCCCAGGCCTCTCTCCCTCAAGTTTTCAGTGGCTGGAGGTTGTTTCACACCAGTTCCTGGCAAGGTCCCTGTGTGGCAGGACACGCTGTTTGCATGTGCAGCTTGTGATGAAAGATTTGGCCACCGGAGAACACCAGGAGGGAGGAAACCAGATAGCAGCTCTTATCGTGACTCGCAGTGGAGGTTCAGTGGTCCCCTGCTGGCAGCCTTGATTGAGCAGCAGCAGATCCAACCCTCCTGCTCTCCTGTTTAGAAGGCAGGAGCAGGGCAGAGCTCAGATCACACTTCACTGAACAGAATAAATCCCATCATTTGGTAATACTGCCTGGAACACAGCCTCTCAGCATCCTCTGCAGACAATTATATCAGCAACACACTGTGGAGCTCTACCACACCCCTTGCCACAAAAACTGGGGACTGAGGACCACGGCAGCACAGTGCAGTGTGCAGCTGAGCTGTGCCATTCCCTGGCACCCAGCTGCAGAGGCAGGGAGTCTGTGAGAATGGCTTGAGTGCAAGTCTGTCATGTCTGAAGAGAATACCCAGCTACACACTCATGTAAAGGCTAGAAACTCCCTCACCTCAGGGCATGAACCAACCACCAACTTCCTCTGTGCACAAGTTATGCCATAGTTATTTGTTTTAGGAGTTCTTGTACCTTTCCCTCAAGCATCTGGTGTTTGCCTGTCCCGGAGAAAGGATGCCAGGCTAGACAGACAGATCATGGCTTCTTTCTGGTATGGCAATTACTGCATTCCACCCTGGAAGGGGGAGAACACACTGGGGAAAGCGAGGAATGTTAGATGGCAAGTTCCAATAACACATGGCCCCATTAAATAGCCTTCCCTCCCTGTCTGGCCCTGCACAGCCATGCCAGCAGCACACCAGGAGCACACAGCAGCACAGCTTGGCCCTCTGCACTCTCAAAGAGTCCTGTGTTCCACCGCAGAATTTGGGAACAAAGCTGAGCAGGGCTCGGCTCTCACCCTGGAAGTCCTCACACATGCAAGAAGCAGGATGTCCCAGGCAAATAAATGTGTTACAAAACCAGGGGACAGAGCAGAATTTTGGTCTGCAGCACAGGTTAATACAAAATACAATATTTTAAAACAACAGACCTCAGTAGACCCCATGGTCCCTTAACATCAGGTTGGATCAGTCATTGTCCTATAGGATCTGTGCCTCTAGAGCCAAAAAAGTCCTTGGAAAACAAAACACATCAAAGGTTACCTACAAAACCAGTTCCGTACAAACTTTGAGTAAGTCAACCCACTTTGAGCAGAATATTAAATATCTGTATCAGTCTATGAACTAGGGGCTTGGGAGAGCGTTTATACTTGAAATGGGCATTTGGCAAAGCCTCTTTCTTCCTTCTCTGGAGCCAGAAGGCTCCCAAGCTCCCCAAGACAACTGTAATCTGGGAAACTCAGACCTGCCTTTCTACCTAAAAATTCTTCTTTCTGTTGACTCTGGCTCTGTGCCAGTTTAGCTATCAATTCCAGGTCTCCCGATCTGTGTGTCAGCAGAAATTGCCAGTAGATATCTGCCCAGATTAGCTGCCCAGACACCATCTCACTTGTGGCCTGCTCATGGATACCCTTCTTGAAAGCAGCTGCTGCTGCTGCATTTATCCACTGGAGCCCTCATTTCCTCACTGCCCATCTGCTGCAGGGGAGGCAGAGCCACACAGACAAGACACAAATAACTGACAGGGAAGACCTTGCCACACCAAACAATAAAAACCAGGAAATCCAAAGCCTGCACCTACCTCATGAATTTGTGCTGGTTTTTAAAAGCAGAAGAAGAATGTGGATAAGCAAACACTGATACGGTTGAACAACTTATCTAAGTTTAGACAAGCGGTATCTAAATAATGCTATTTTATCTTATTACTGTAACAAATACTAGAATTGATTTAATAACCTAATGTTGGTTTTGGACAGTAGAGGTCTGCATCAATGGACCAAGACACTAATTATATTATCTTATCAAATCAGTGTACAATAATAGAACTTCTCTATGCATTGATGGAACTAGGCGTAGCTCTGCATGAGAAAATAGTCCCTGAAAGACAGGGAATGAGACAGTATTTGCAGAAAGTCCTTGTGTGTAGTCGTTATTTTCTTTCCCGTTCAAAATATTACCAAATATTATCTTTAAGGTATTGCATGATGAGAAATTTCCTCGAAAATCTTTTATTGCTTGTTATTTAACCTCCCTCTATCTTTCTGAGAGGTAGTCAATATAATTTTCCAAAAGACTTAAGTAAAAGGGAAGGAACTACTGGTGCATATGCAGATCAATTCATTGTAAGCTGACAATAAAGCTTTTTCCATCAAGGTACAAGCAAAATGACTTGCTGACATTAACTGGCAAGTACTTTGCATTCATATGGTATCTTTCATCTACAGACTTCAAAGCATCTGACAGGAGGCAGGCAGGCCTTGTTTCGTCATCCATCCAAGGAAGAAGCTGCAGCAGAGAGTGGCAAGGCCTCCCCAGAAGGTAAAACCATTAGCAGAAATCTAAATTAAGTGATTCCCAGTCGGTAAAAATGAACTACTCTGCTCCAGTACAAATTACACGTGCCCCAGAGAGCAGAACCACCACTCACCCACACCCCTTGAGAACTGCTCAGGATGCTTTAAGAATGTAAATTTAATTCATGAGAAACTAAACAAACACGGAACACGAGAATACTCTTCTACACGCAGGGAAATGATGGGGATCTGAAACCAATCCAGATCTGGAGTTCTCTAGTGCTCCAAGGAGGAGCACTCCTTGAGTGAACCTGCAGAAGCACAGATTTTCATTCATGAGGAGAGGAAGGGAAATCCTGCTACATAATCTAGCAAGTGTTTAAATAAACCTGTTCAGATGAAGATCTCTCCAGAGAAAAACTAGGACTCTAAGAAAGGTTATGGAAGCAGTTTTTAAAATGCCATCTGAAAGAGAGTAAGCTCTCTTCTTTCAGCTCTTCACCTTTTTCATATAGCTGAAGAATGTTGACTGCCTAGAGCACTCAAATGGCCAGCAGAAACTCTTTTTAAACATAAATAGGGAGAAAAAATCCCTGCACAGTGCTATTTTAAAAGAAGCATATGGATTCCTCTAAGTTTGAAAACAACAAACAGAAAGTTAAGTTGAGGCAATCTCTGGAGCAAGCAGTCTTTCAGCATCGGTCAAAGAGACTGCAATAGAAATATTTTAAAACCTACTCTCAAGTTATGAGATCTCTCATGGCCTGTGGAGGCGGACGATATCAGAGGCCACTAAATCCTAAAGTTTATTTTTCTAAAAGTTTTCACTTCAAATAAAGCTTTGTTTTAAAATGTATAGGGCCAACTGTTAGAGCATTGAGGTCCTGGTTATTAGCCAGCTAGAGCTCATGAATTATGTTTAGTGAGAAGTTTATTGGCTCAGTAAACACCATTCCAGTTCCCCTCACTCCTGAACCGTGGAAGCCAAACCAAGAGATATTCAATGCCATATTACCACTAGCACCAGAGAAACCATTATCTGATTATAGACATTTTATTTTTTGTAAGGAATTTGCTATTGCATCATTTAATACATGGAAGTCTTTAAATTTACCAGGGCAACACACAGAGTAAGTAAGTGTTTGGTCCTGTTTATCATCTTCTGGAGCAGGAATATTTGTTTCCATCTCATAGTTTTCCAAGTCCAGGCATTACAGAAATGCAGTCCCTCAAACTCTTCATAAGGTAGGAGTTTGACAAGGAATTTTTAACGCTAGCGACGTGCTCATGAGGATCCGAAGTGGAGCCAGGACAGCCTGAGGTGGTGCTGGCACTGCCTGGCCTCACCCTCTGTGTGCAGGCACCAGGAATCCACAGAACAAAATGCAAGGTAGGCATCTCCAGAATAAGCAGGAGCGATGAGTAGCTGTGCAAATCCAGAAGCAACTGCTACTTGTGTGGCTGGCTTTGTCCTGGATTGTAGCTGGTTAGCTTTCACTGCCATGAGCTAAAGCCCCAAGAGCAGAGAGTAAGCAATGATCAGTCAATGTGCAGTGACTTGTTTGTGTGCTTGTTGTTCCAGTTCTCTGGAATAACTAAGATACGCCAGAAGACTGTACAGGGACTGTGTCAGTCCTTGAGGCAAGGAAAGTTAATTTACTTGGAAGAGTAAGGATGCAAAAAGGAGTGCTATAATAACAGTAGTCTGTTCTGGTAGCTAAGTAAACTGGAGCTGAAGGAGTTCAGGTTCTCCTCTAGCTCTCTACATCTGTCACACCACCTTGGCCAAATAATGCATCTGTTTATGTCTCTGCTTCCTCTCTCCCCTTTTGCTACACTATCTACTATCTACTATTATCTGCTATTACTATTACTATCTACTATTATCTACTATCTACTACCATCTACTATTTAGACTGGAACATTCTTCAGGGAAGAGATTGTGCTGGTACAGCTCAGTGACAGCCTTAGGCTTCTGCAGTCCCTAAGCCAAACATAGTCCAATTTACATAACACCAACTATGAAATCATGTATTCTCATGTAAATGCTTCTTCTGATGTTCTGAGGATCACAATGCTAGAATTTGTCCATATGACAATGAAGAAACTTGGAGTACAGAACCTTAATGTCCAACCTATCCCACAAGGACATATCATCATGCTGATAATGAAGCACCTCTGGAGAACAGGCAGAGTTAAAATCTTTCCACCCCAGTAGTGGTGAAAGACAAGATACCCTTCTCTTTAAATTTAACCCTCTCCCTTCCAAAGAATGCCTGGAATTTCTACTATTTCCCAGCAGAGAGTGGAAGGCAAAGACTTGGCATGGGGCAAGACAGATAAGAGCAGTTGCCTTCTCTAGGTTTTGTTAACTCTGCATAATTGCTTAGGACATGTGATGGTTAGAAAAAGACACATCTGCCAGAGACAGACTACAAATCACTAGGATAATTCCAAGTAAACAAAATCTAGTTTACAATGTGGCTGTGGTATATAAAACACCTCTGTAAAACTATGGTGTAATTCAGCTGCTGCAGTTTCATTTACAAAGCAAGGATACAGTTTTCCCTCTAAAAGACTGCCATTTAGGATCACTAGGATGTTGAATAAAGTCTTGGCAGTCCTCTGGGGCACAGGGTGAAGGTTGATTGTTGTTGGAAGTTTCTCTGAGCAAGCCACATTTACATACCATGTTTTGCAAAAGGGCCCATATTGCCTTGCCTGTGAATTCAGGTTCCTTTACCAGTTTAAAATCTGGGTCAGAGCAATTTGCTTACATTTGGAGTCCTTTTCCAAAATTAATGGTGTGTAGTATTTGGAGTTGCAGATACAAGACAACCGGATACTCTGCTATTATCTGCTCTGCATCATGCATCTCCTGTCTAGTTTTCCTGCTAAGCTTTGTTCACATGGACAGCCCACTCCTGCAGCAGTTGCACACTCAGCATCCTAATGATATTATTCTTGGCCATCCTGTTAAACTCACAGTGTAAGGTAAATGCACAGGAGTGAGCCCTGCTGGATTCTCAGCAGTTTTTAGATGGCTCCAGATTACAGCTGGCCATGGGTGGAAGTTTTCATAAGCAGCGATGAAGTTGAGAGCTTTTCTATTCAAATAGGATGTTGACTACTGCTGTCTCTATCTCTGTCACTTCTGTGGTGATAACTAGATTACCCAAATGTACTGTGCTCACGGCTACATCAGACCACTTGGAAGATCCAGTTAGTGATACATACAGCTGCCAAATTGCTTAGCTAAATTTCACACAGGGATCACACACAACAACTGTGACAGTTGAAGTTTGTTTCACTTTGCCGTTCAAGGAGGTCCTTTTGGATTACTAATACTTTGTGTGACTTGGGTGCTGGCTAGCTCAGAGATTATTTTGTGGTATCCTGGCAGGCAGTTGGTAGCTGGACCTAAGCCCTCAGTACACACATTTAAATCTCTCTGATCTGGAAATTTGGGTGGCACATCTGCTCAGGAGTCCCACCCAGAGTTAGGATCCTGCCCACGTTTATTTCAGTGCTTGAAAGAGGAAAGACAGAAAGGAAGGGAATAAGAAAGAAGCCCAAAACCACAACACAAATTTGCAACTTAAACTTACTGACAGAACTGACCTGCAAAGTACAAACAGTAACAGAGAATTATGATATTCACACTTTCTCATAGTATTCCTCCAGGTATAATATATAATGTTTCCTTAATACAAACCACTTTGGAGTGACAATCAATGAAATACATTAAAATACAATAAAAATATTAGGTTTAGGATAAAAATGTGGTTCCTACCTATGGGTTTGTAAAGGAAAAGTCAGCAGAGTCTTACTCTTCTTGTAGGTAAATTCTGAAGTTTCATCCCCTTGTTCACAAGCCAGGCGGAATAAAAATATCCACCTACACTAAACCAAAGGGAGCCACTTGTAACCCAGACACAACCACAACAGACATTCTCGACAGTCCTTGGCTTAATAGAACACTGCTTTGTGGTTATCCCCACCACTAGGATTTCATCTTGCAAGTTCTAGCACGTTTAATTTATTCCAGGTCATACATCAAATACAATATTAAAATTTAAGATGGCATTTGAGATTGAGATTTTCTTTTGCAGTTCGAGTACCGAGAACACAGTTGGGACTGTGGGTGCATGAGCATATTAATACATAAACACAAACCTGCAGCCATCACTCAAGAAAAACAATTGGTCTTTAAGAGGGGAAAAAAGTTGTAAAAAGAATCAATTCCATTAAATAGCTCTATAAATCAATTCCACCAAAAATCAATGGGAAAATACATCCACCATGTGCCAAGTAACTCCCACACATCAGGTGCAACTGTCCATGACAGCGGCCACGCAGCAGCTCTGCCTGCTGAGAATTCAGGCAGCCAAGGGCTGAAGCAAGAGCCCTGACATTGCCCACACTGCCCTCCTGAGAGTCCCAGCACTGCCCACACTGTTCTTTTGAGAGCCCTGGCACTGCCCACAGTGCCCTCCTGAGAGCCCCAAACTGCCCACACTGTTCTTTTGAGAGCCCTGGCACTGCCCACAGTGCCCTCCTGAGAGCCCCAAACTGCCCACACTGCCCTCCTGAGAGCCCCAAACTGCCCACAGTGCCCTCCTGAGAGCCCTGGCACTGCCCATGCTGCCCTCCTGAGAGCCCCAGCACTGCCCACACTGTTCTGAGAGCTCTGGCACTGCCCACACTGTTCTGAGAGCCCTGGCTTTGCCATGCTGCCCTCCTGAGAGCCCTGGCACTGCTCACACTGCCCTCCTGCTCCTGCCATGGTGCCTTAGCCCTGCTTGCTCAGGGGGAGCTGCAGCTGAGGTCTCCAGGAAAGCAACTGCTCCATGCCAAGGCCTGCACATCTGCTCATGGAGCCCATGCTGGGAGCAGCCCCACGCTCACAGGGACCATGCAGCCCCTCACCTCCAGACACCACAGCGCCAGTCCCACCTAAAAATCAGTGGAGGTGGAAAACGCACATTTCTTGTTAGAGCCAGGCATCTTACAGGCCCAGGTTTAAAATGAAGTGTGACTGTGGGATTTTCCAGCAGGCTTCATGCCACATCAAGTGTCCCCAAAGGGGAGCTGACTTAGGCACAGACATGGGGAAGGTGGTAAGGGAACATTAAAGATGTGGGGTCCATGAGCCAGCAGCATGCAGTAAGCCACATACTGGTTAAACAAACTACTTGTTTAAGCTCAAGTGCAGGAGTTCCACATTGTGTCAGTCCTGCTAGTTCAGTGACTCCCACAGTGACTGTGCCAGGCCACTGCCCTCTCACTTTCAAAGTGCAGCTCAGTTGCATTTTCACATTTGTAGGTGGTGGATGCCCCTTCAATGACTGGAGAAACCCTTGGGGCTTTCATTTTGTGCTGGCAGCTCTCAAATGACTTTAGAAACAAACCCCTGGGGCTTTTGTTCTGTGTGGCAGAGCAGAGAGGGCATGGAAGATTCTGGCTTTGTTAAAACCTGCAGAAAAATTCATGTCCTGTGTCTTCCCCTTCATGTGCTTCACGTGTGCTGTCATGTCTCTGGGCCATTAGAGACACACTATTTAAGAAATTCAGATCTAGCATTTTTGCAATAGAAAAACTTAATGAGCTGGCCTCTGTTATTGAGCACTAAGTATCAAAACCCATTTTTCCTGTTGTAACTGAATGTCAAGCATAACTGAATTCAGTTATGCCACACAGAAACACTCATGTCTGGTATTATACACATATATTTAAAACAGAGAAAGAATGCACATATGTGTATAACAAATCATGAACAATTTAATGAGAGGGCTCTGGACTGTCCCTGGCAGGGAATGAAACTATCTACTGCATCTCTCCAAGGCTCTGCGACCCAGCTGCAGGAGGGATCTGATCTCCAAATTGCGTTTTTGATCTTGGGCCTGATCTTAGCAATCAGCACCCACAGCTTACTGATTTCAATGGGGTTTGAGAGCTTTTGATATCAAACCTTCCATCAGTCACAAGCTTCCCCTAGATGTAAGGATCTGCAGTTCTGGAAAGCAAGACTTTGACATAGGCTGGAGGTTTGATGTCAAGAGTAAGTGGGAATTGTACAATCAGAGGCTACAATCTAACCACTGGTATTTGGCAAGACAAAGCAGCAACACATTGAAGTTTGTCTCTTTTGAGTTATTCCTTAAAACTCTGTCATATGACTCTTCTGCTCCAGAAGAATTAATCAAATATTAAAAAGTATACTAAGGGAAGTTGAAGGCCATTGGCAAGAGAACAGCCAGATTTTCCTGCAATTAACAGTAGATGTTCCTCATTTTCTCTGTTCCTAAATGTGTTTGCAGTGATACTTCATTTACTGGGATTTTGCTTTCATACAAGTCAGGAAAAACAAGTATTTGTGGCAAGTGGCCTTCAAGTATTATAATAAGGAAGGGCATTTGCAGAGAGTTCTGAAACACAGATCCTGTTCTAAAGAGAATCTCCGTGCACAAACAGATGCCACACCAACACCTGCATGGATGTAACCTGCAACTATTTGGTGGCTCTCTGAAGTTCTGCAGTAGCTTAGAGTGAAGAAATTACTGTTATATTTATGAAGGATGGCTTGGTGCAAAATTTGCGTGGAAAGAGACAGAGAAAATAGATAGGAATAGACACAGCCCAGGGAATGAAGAGATCACAGTGATAGAGCAAATATGTAGGAATGGTTGGAAAAAGCAAGTATATGCACAACTGGGGAAGAAGCAAGAATCCCCCAGGTTAGACAACCAAAGCATAAATTGCAGTAAGCAGGTACTATGAACGAGGAGTTGAAGCCAGCATAAGGATCTGAAGTGTCAACTTGCATTTAAAGACTATCATAGTTAAAATCATAAACCAAATTGCGTAATAGGCAAATGAGATGAATTGAAAGATTAAGCTATGGAAATAGACTCAGAGAGAAGATTGTAAGGATTTTTTTTTTAAATCCTGCTCCTGAACTCTTTTATACTCAAGGAAAAAAAAACTTAAATCCCATTTCCTGCAAGTATAGGGTAAAATGTTAACACCATATTTCATAGCAGTTAACTTGAAACAGGATTACTGTGCTGACTTGTTCTTAAAGAGCAAATACACTCTAAAAACTAGATTGGGAAGGAGGTAGATTTCTTTCTGACAAATCCTCTGACAAGAAGCAGGACAGAGAAAACATATTTTTCTCTGTGACTTCTGGGGATGAACAGAAGTTAAAAGTCTGTTGTCCTCAGTAGCACTGACGTACTCTTCCAGTTGGACTTTTTTCTGTTCAGTCATTCACTGTAGAGACTGACTTACTATGAATAATCGTGCTTTTCTTTCCTGCTCAGATGAAGTGCTTGCACTCCTTTCAGTGAAAGCAAAAGAAATGCTTTGTTAACATTAAGTTTAAAATAAGCCAGAAAGGTCTTACGAAGAAGATCCAATGACCCATCAGAAGGAATAACTTCTTAATACCAGCCAGGGAGCTGCCTCCTAAGAAATAGGAAGATTCAAACCCCTACCCAAGCAGACATTCCAGCCAGAGCCTTCTCTGACACCACAGTCTATCTGGGACCTCACTGTGTCAAAGCCTTTTACACGGAGAGCACTTAGGCAGCGAGTGTGTGACACATCCAGCGAGACTCGTAATGTCTTGCCTGTTTTCTCTTGAGCCTCTGAACTGTGACCTCAAAGCAAATGAATCTGAGAAGAAAATACATTAATCAGGCATTCACTCAGCCAGGCTCTGGGTTTTTGAAGCAGAGATCTGAATCAGCTATATCGCCTCCCACTTCTTTCCTGATACAATTAGTCAGCATCTGCCCCGGCAGCCAACCCGCTGCTCTCAGAGGGGGGGACAAGCAGCTGCAGCTCCCCTGCCCACTGCTACTTCCTAACAGGCTGCAGAACCAGGGAGAACAGCTTCTGAATTCCATCTGGTGAAGGTTAGCATCCCTTCCCTGCGCTCAGGGGAATGAGAGGAGCTGAGAACAGCTACCACTTACAGCCTCTTTGATTCCCTGCTCCAGCCCAAGCGCAGGCTCAGACATGTCCCAGCCACACCCCTCCCACCTTGGGCCAAGGCCATGCCAGCTCCACACACCTGTTGGAGGCATCCCCGCGTTTTAAGGGAATCCCCAGAAGGGGATTTGCAGGTGCTCCACTCCCTTCAAAGAGCTCAGGCAACAAATCAACCTGGGAAATTGGACCCATAGCATTCAATGTGGCCCTCTGACCTTTTTCAAAATGTTCTCAGCCCACCAGGCTGGCAGGACTGAGCTTTATAGCTACGTGTTTAGAAAGACGCATGTGCTTTTAAAATCCAGTTGAATTTTTGCTAGGGAAACTTTACAAAGGCATCATTAGTGTATCCACAGGAGTTTTGCAATTTTAGGTTACAGGTGATTACAGCAAATAAACAGGCATGCAAGTCAGGGTCGGAAGCGGGCTTCTACTTAAAGCCTCACCAGGCACTTGGAAAATAAATAAACCCCCCAAGCAGCTCTGCTTTACCCAAGAGCTCTAAGGCTGCAGCCCGACTCCTAGGGCTGGATTGTGCAAGCTCTTACTCCAGCAGTCACACCGAGTTCAAGCAAAGTGCCTGAGTAAGCATTTGCAGAATCTGACCCCCCCAGCCAGTTATCTATACAGCACCTATTTGTGCCTTGCACTGCAAGCTCTTTAGCTGGGGACATGGTCTGGGAGCATATTGTCAGCTGCAATGTGCTTTATCTCCATTTATAGTATTAAATCTAATTTTTGGTGCCAAGTGCAGTGTTAGCCTTACAATGACATCTATTAAAGACATTTTCCCCTGAAGACTGTGATCTGACCAACAACCAGTTTGCACTGTTCATTTTTTATTTTATTCCAAAACCATGTTCATACTATCTTTCCACTTCTCTAATGTCAAGCGTTTTGTTAAAAAAACAGTACAACAGGCACTAAATTACAGAAATCCCACACGCTGGCATTATGCTGACTTCACTTGAGATGCTGCCATCCTTCCTTCCCTGAAGATTTACAAAACTGAGAACTTAAAATTAAAGCAACAAACTTGACTGGTTAGTCTGCAGTAATGTGTAAGTTTAGCCGAGGCAGACCGGCTTTCTCTGTGCCATCAGAAGTACTCCTGATGGGAGCCCAGCCCCTTCCCTCCTCCCAAGACACAGAAGAGGCGCGGTGCAGCAGCCTGGCACAGCATGGAGCAGTTCTTATGGAAAAAAAATCTGCAAGTTCCCCTGAAATGCTGCATCCTGCATGCCTCAAAGGACAGCTGCTACCTTCTCACTTACAAAAACGTGACCCCAGCCAGTCAATCTACAGCGCTAACACTGTCAGATACCCTCCCACTCACCACTTTTGATGGTCAAAGCCATTGAAATGAAGCGGCTTCTCCTCCACCTCAAAAGGGGATGTGCATTGCTTTTGCTCCAGGAAGTTTTAGGGAGGGTGCGTTGGGTTTTTCAGTTTTTGGTGAGGGTATAACCCAAGCTGTTTTAGATAAACACAGAGGTAGCAGGAGCCCATGTGTAACCACAGAGGAAGCAAGCACAAATAGGCAATGTTCTGAAAAATGGCAGTGTAGATGCACATGGAAACTTGCTTGAATTTATCTGGACTCCTTTCCCCCTTTCTTGTCCAACCAGTTAATGGATGGAGAACATCCCAGGCCTCTGGCATATGGTATTAGATGCTCTGGGCATTAGGTAGAAAACTACTGATATGTCTTTTGAAATAGAATGTTTGGCGTCATGTAGCTCAGGTCCCACTTGATATGAACTTCAAAACTTAGAAGGGAGACAGAGGTTTTATTTATTACAAGTGAAGCAGAGAAACTGAGGTGTTTAATCAGTCATTTGCATCTAATGGGAATGGAAGCTGGATTGTTGGGCTATGCCCATGGCTTCTGTTCCGTTAAGGAAGAACCCATGTGCAGCTTTCAGAAAGTCATAAACATCTCAAAAAAGGTTACATGAAAATGCCAGAGATACAGCTGTAAGTCAGAGATTACTAATTATGAAAGCATTTTGAGATCTTCGAGTGGAAAGGATCTCTTTTCTGGATAGGCTAATATTTTAATTCTATACTCCGATGATCAGTGTTTCAGCAGGACCCTTAAAACATATTTTCCTTCCATGACTGTCCCCTATGGTTAGTTATACCTCCGTGCATGATTTCCATTACTACAGCTCTATCAAAGGTACTAGCTTTCTCTGTATTTGCTTCCACTTACAAGACACTGAACTATTAGAACAGCATTCAGCTTGAAATCCTCTTGCAGAATTAACAGGGTGAGATATTAGACAATAGCAGCTACTATTGTTATTTTCTGTTCATTTAATGCTAATGGACATTCAGCCCATCTTCAAAATACCATGGCGTTACACATGCAGAGGTGGAGAGCTACAGACAGATGAAATTGTTTTTCCAGATTCAAACAACATATCAGTGGCAAATGAATTCTCATACTCAACTCTGTTTTACCCACCAACATAGAGGCTGTCAGAGTGAAGCTGATGGTTCTCTCTCCACACTCGGGTCACTTTTTCCCTCACTCGGGAGCTGAGGAATATCAATAGAGCAATTAAACCCATCACCTTACAAGCAGCAACCGGAAACTGGGAGACCCAGCCCGACTGGAATAAACCAGCTGACTACAGCTGCTAGAAAGAGGTCCACACTTGGGCAAATACTCAAGACATTCCTCCTCCAAGACACCACCCATAATAACAGGCCAACAGTCAAACACCTCTGCATTTGGATGGATACGCAGAACCGCATACATTAAACTGCTTTTCTTGGAGTTCATTTAAGAATGATGCCAGCTTGTAAACAGCAGAGTCAGTTTTGCTGCCAACACAATTTTTACCTAGAGCAAACGGAAGTGCTTTTCCAAGAATTTCCAAGACTGTTGCGTCACGCCGTGAGCTGGCATTGCACCATGCAACCCGGGGAGGGAAGACACAGAAATACAAGCTGCTGCTTGGTGCATCCTGAAGGGGATTATTTAGAGGCATTTACTTATTTTCAGGAAGAGACTGACAGTGCAGAACAGGCCCTCCAAAAACTCCCAGTGCTCACTGCAGGGGGATACATTCTTATTAATATTTCCAATGCTGTAGCAAAAAGCGAATAATTTTTATAGCTGGCATGTTTCAATTTTCATTACAATTTTGAAAGCCTTGTTTGATAAGGTACAGTGGAGACTAAGAAATGTAGTATTTCTGAAGGACTAGAGAGAATTCTTCTCTAGCTTCTCTCCCCCGTTGTGAGTTTTGCATAATCCGAAAGCATTAGTCCTTTGGCAACTTTACCATTTTGAAGCTTTATTAGAATTATGTGTATGATGACAGCATTTACAGGCTGTTGCTAAGGTCAGGGTCCCATTATGCAAACTTTTAAATATGATGAGCATTTATAAGATAAATACACAAAACAAACCAAGGACATTGTATTCTCCATACTTTAAAGATGAAGAAAACTGAAGTTGCTTAACTTTCTTCATGACCATAGCATGGAAAGTTTAAATCAGGGATAGAAGCAGAGTTCCTTGGACCAGAAACTCACCCAGAAGAATTAAATGTGGGCAAATATTCAACCACTGTACCAATTCATAAAAGCAAGTTCTTATAAATGACTTTTCTGGGTAAAACTTTTCAAGTCATAATTTACATTACTTTAAAAAACACTCAGCCAAACATCAGTCTGCTGACATCTGAAGAATTTCGAGACAACTCTCATGCCAAAATTTCCATTATTGAGCATTCTGGTACTATAGTCCTGGCTATGTACACTTCATAGCTGTGCACACAAATTTATAATTTTTATAAATTAATACAGATTCCTTCCCATCTACAACTTTGGTAGATATTTTCCCTGCCTAGAAGGACATCCATGTTTTTCTTTGAAGACTGGGCATAATCGTGTCACTAATATCACATTATCAAAGAACATTTGAGCTGCCTAGAAAAGAACAAAGAGTTTTTTTCAAGGACTTGAGAAGTTTGATGCAAAAAGTTCCACATGAGGACTGTTCTGGATACTTTATAAAGGTAAACAGAAACTAGGAATAACAAAGCACCTCACCCTTCCAGGGGTAGGGGAAACAACATCAAATAAAAACAGCACAAGTTTAAGTCTCTCTATGCACTGGCATCATTTCAAACCTTCTTTTAAACAGGTCTTGTTTAAAAAAATCTTTCTTCAATTGTATGAGTTTCCTAGAGAAGTTTTAAGGAAAATCTGTCCCTACACAGCAAAAGCCACTACTTTATTGTTTCATCCACTCTGGGCAGTTAACTAACCCTTGGCACCAGGAGCCTCTTGCAAAGGGACAGAGAGGCTGTTTTTTCAGTTTCGTTCAATAACCTTCTTTCAGACTGCAGAAAGCAACTGAGATTTGAGGAGGGGCAGAAGTGCAGGAAAGCTTACTTCCCTCTGAATGACTCTAGATGCTAGAAACTAGTATCTGCTGGCTCCAAACACATAAAAGATCAACAAAACTAGAAAATAATCAGTTCATATTTGCTCAAAGAACACTTCCTTTGGTTTGCATTTAAATTGGAGCTGAATAAAAATCACAGAATAAGTCACACAGGAAGGGACCTCAGGAGGTAGTCAGAAAGTATTTTGATAAGAAAGTATTTTCCAAATATTTTTATTTAACATTTCAAAATATTCAGGTTTAACACTTCATTGAATTTAATGCTACATAAGAAGTTGCTTGAGTCACTTCTCAAAAACAATAACACAGTAAATTAATTTTGTTCCTGATTTGCATGTTGAATCATAGTCTGAATGTGTTAAACCCTGTCCTTCTGCTTAACATGAAATTTACTTTAAAGTTACTTCAGTTGGACATCAACATGTTTTAATAGGTACAGACCAGCAGGATCCAGTCTTTCTGCTGGAGACTAACTACCACATAGACAAAAAAGCAAGCTTTAAAACAGGAGTTCTTGTTGGCTGATTTCAATTCTCAGTTAAAACTGGCAATGCAAATTACTCCATTCTGTTCTTTATCGAACAAGAGAAAAGATTTCCAAACTGTCAAACTGGCTGGTGGCATGCTGACAGCAGATGGAAATGCAGTAAGTGCAGTCCTACATGGCAGTGTCTTTATGTGACTCCTAGAAAACGGAATCCGCTCCCTGCGTGGCTCTTCATGCCACGGGAGATGAACACACATTTCGGGGAAGGACTCTGCTGTACGCTCCTGTCATCCTCAACGGGCCCAGGAACGAATGGGACCAGCCCAGCACGAAGAGCAGTCAGGTTGTTTACCACGGGGCCTCTTCCCAGTCACCCCATCATGTATCTCTTTTTACACTCACGGCAAAAGACTGATTTGAAGACAATTTTATCTTGCACAGTGTTTGGTTCAGTGGGGGAAGGGAGTGGATAGGGCAAACTGATATATTATGGAAAGCCATCCCCTCTTCCTTTACCCAGGGGACTGAAGGACAGCAAATGCCTCAGGCCAGCGTACTGACATGAAATGCTTCCTACCTCCCATCCAGAACCTGGCAAGGACAACATTGGCAAGCTTTTCCATCCAGTACCTAAAGCTGGAAGAACAGAGGGGGTTGTTCCTACCTCCTGCACAGATCTCTCAGAACACCTAGCAACAGAAGCAAGAAGTTTGCCCTGTTTTCAGGGACGCTTTTATTGGGAGAGTTCCCTGATGACTGTTTGGAGCAGGAAACCAATCCCTGCACTTCTCTGAACTCTTCTTAGTGTCAGCTGAACTCAGACCCTTCCTCTCCCAGCTTAGCTGTCAGTGCATGTGCCTTCTGCTGCAGGACAGCTCAGTTTGCCTTTTCTCCATTAGTGAGAGAGTAAGTGAAGGAAGCTTCCTGCAATAGGTCCATTTCCAAGCTCCTGCTTGAGGTTTTCAGTTTAAAAGATCACTCTTTAGCCCCTTCAAATCCGCAGGGTGCACGTCCAAAAATGTGATATAATACATATGTAATCCTGGATAAACTACATTCCCCACCCCTTTCCATTAAGTAAAATCAGTAACTAGAATCCCTGTTTAGGATTTGTGATTACAAGGATCACCCTCCACCCTGCCCTGCTCAAACAATACGGGCTCTAGGAAAGCATGAGAGCCGTCATTTCAATAATGCAAAACCCTGTTGCTTCCACTCCAGAACAGCTGACTTGAAGAGCATGCTAGGCTGTGCTTATTAACAAAATGAGAAATCTGATACATAGAAAGAAAACACTATGTGAGGATTAATCCTGGATTGCAGTTTGTGGCCAGCACTGGGCCGTCATCCAAACACAGATGAAAAAGAACAGAATTTCTCCCACCTGTCACTTACAGCAGGTACAGCTATTGCTGTCTTGTAGCCTCCTCCTTTACAGCTATTGTAATAACTCATTTTGGATCAGCTTAAAATTCAGGATTGACCTCACTGTTTCATTTCTTCCTTGTTTTGTGGGAGCCAGCACTGGAGGGTGAATTTTCTTTCCAGGAATTACAAACAAGGAGCATGAGTAACTTACAAGTTTGGACAGCTAGCATAATACAGGTATGCTTCAAGGAAAGAACCCCAGCTTAGAGCTGGCATCCTATTGGAACCTGGAGATGCTAACTGAACAAGAAAATATAACTCTCAGGAACATTTTTTTAACATTGTTCTGCTGCTTTTGAGAGAAGTAAGAACACTGTCACCGCTGATTACAAGAGACGTGAACAAACCAATGCAGTTTCTTTACCAATGAGCTACTGCACAGCAGAATGAAATCCCTATTGCAATGCATTGTCCTTGCTCCTGATACTACAGCAAGACAAAAACCAATTTAAGCAGCCCCAGACACCGGTGTTCAATCCACACCAAACCAAAGAAGTCATCTTTATTTTTTAAAATATATTCTCCTGCTTATGGTTGGGTCAACACTCTGTTGTTGCAATGCCACAGCTGAGCCCTGTTAATTTTTCTCCAAGCCCAGCAGGGAAGGCATGTCTGCTGATGCTGAAATGGTCCCTTCCCATTGAGCTTCGCCTGTCACAATACAGCCAATATAATGGCTATGTCACAAATGTGATTCTGCTTTCTCCCACTCCAGCACCACATTTGCTGCAGCACTGAAATGCAGCTTTGTGGCAACGTTCTTCCCTGGCTGCTGGCAGAAGCTGCAGCGTTGTTTGTACACTATATCAGTCAGATTTGGTTAGGGCACGGAAAGCTTGGTTTTCTGCAGAGAAAACATGACAACCTCTTCCTACCAATACCTCTGCCTGTCAAGCCGCGATATGTTCATCAGACTGGATGAGAGGGTTAAATGCTGCAGTCAGCACAAACAGGAGTTCTGATATGAAGGCAAATGCACCTCGGTTTTCAGACATTATCCCATTTCCCTACACCTACCATCAAAGAAGGCAGCAGGAGCTCAAAGAATAGCCACGTACTATTTTCTGCAAGGTCAAAGGAATGCACAACATACAGTTTATGTCTGACAGTTCTTAATTACTATGGGCTGTAAAGATGCAGAAAATGAGAAGATCTGCTGTTCACAACTTCAAATTTCATGCTGTGACCACCAATTTTGGGCTGCAGTGGCTGTTTTAGAGAGTTTAAATCCATTCCACAGCCAAACTGCTTAGCATTAGGTTGTTTTCTAGTTATTTTAAACAACTAATCAAAATTGAACATGTACCCTTCTGGAACAAGGCCTCTCACCTTCTCTTTCTCCCCTCTCTCCCCCCACCCCTTGTCACACATCGGCTTCTGCCAAACAATTCAGCACTGACACTACAGCGCATCACGTGATACCAAGTGCTTCAAGCATCTTGCAATACTTATTACTATCTACACATCCATAAGTCATTCCACCCAGAAACGTATGTGAATACTAACGCGAGCTATTTCTTTATGCATTAAAGATTTAGAGCTCTCCCACATCCTTGGAAGGAGCTTTTCCCCCCAAACACAGAAAAATCATCCTTTTTATGCATGTGCGTCTCATCTGCATTTCACGTAGATTAGGAAGCATGACACAAGGAAAACCTGCCATATCCTCATATTCTCCCATTCCTCCTGCTTACACTCCTGCAGCCACGCCAGTCTGTCGTGATGAAGCAATGGATTTTAGATGTCAAAGAACAAGGCACTTACACGGGGTGTCCTCACCCATGGTAGAATGGAAAGTAACAAATGTAAGAGGTTGCTTATTCTTAATGCTGATCTCCTCCAGAGCTAAAATGATATGTCAGTAGCAGGTGGCAAGTTTGAAGACCCCCCTCCCCTCCTTTTTTTTTTTTTTTTAATAAATATAACAAAGGGCACACAGATTTGACCTAATGGGTCAACCATCAAAAGTTAAACTGATTTAAATAATTAGACCTAGAATGTCAGGCACCACTGCAAATAATTGCTCCTAATTCTTTTAGGATTAGATTGCTAATGAAAAGGCGCAAAAAGGAGGCCACTTGCAGTTGTGGAAATAAGTCAATTTTCTTTCCATATGTCATTTTCCCCATGTAGATTTGCTGTGAAATCCTAAGGAGTCATTTACAGCTTTCTCTCCAGAGCCGCTATAGTATATACAATAGTTCTGAGTAATAAAAAATAGTAATAAGTCATCTTGATATATTAGTTGTTTATACACTGTATTTATCAAGCACAGCAAACATCTGCTCATAGTTCTGACATTTTCCAATGAAAGTGACTATTGCATATTGTTTTCCCCTTAATTTCTGGAAAAACATGGGAGCTATTCAAATATAAACAGCATTCCGCAACAAATTTAAACCAATTTTGGTCAAAGGACAGTTCATTAACAGAATGTAATTCTGATCCTCTTAACTGGTTTCTGGCTGCTCTCTCAGATTTATTCTAACAGCTAAGTAATATTCTGAGTGATTTCGGTAACTGTCTGCTAAAACACTTGGTTCCATCTATAACTCATTAATTCTGTGTAAAGGTGTATATACCCCCGCCCCACTCGCAGATTCCAACGCCAAGTTACCCGTCTCTGGAAGCGCCCAGGCCACCCGAGTTCTCAAAGGCTGCGGATTTTGCAGCAGAAAGTTTCGAGTGCCCGGAGCCCGTGTACACACACGCATTCCCCGGGCGGCGGCAGGGCCGGGCGCGGCGTCCGGCGGCCGCGGAGCCCCCGGGAGGAGCGCGGCTGGCGGCCCCGATAACGGGGGGCGCGCCGAGAGCCGCCCGCCGCCGCCGTGCCCACTTCCACCTGGGACCCGGCCAAGCAGAAGTCAATAATTGACTTCCCCGCCGGCTCTCGCCCCGTACCAAAGGGGCCGGGCGCGGGCTGGGCGCTGCGGGCACCGCGGGGCTCCCCGGGCCGCGCACCGCGCAGGGGGCCGGCACGCAGCCTCCCCCGCCCCCACTCCCCCCGCCGGCTTTACTTTGCTTTTAAATGCAACCAGAAAAACACAAAAAGCCCGGCTCCCCCCGCCGCCGGGCTGGCACCGGCACCGGCGCGCCGGGGGATGCAGAGCCCGGTCCGGCTCCGCGGCGCCGTGCCCCCGGGACCCCGCGGGCAGCGACCAGCCCTCCCGGTTCCCTCAGCCGCGATGCCGAGCGCCTCGGCAACAATATTGCCAGCCTGGACGTACAATTTCTTTTTTTTTTTTTTTTTTTTTTTAAACCGGGTGGACAGCTCTGCGCTGGCTGGCGCGGCCGGGGAACGCGCATTTCCTGCGGGGCACAAAGCCGGCAAGCAGGGTCCGGGGAGCCCCCGGCCGCGGGAGGGTGCGCGATCCTGCTCCGTCCATTGCGTCCGAGATGGGGCCGTAACAAAAGCCAGAGACCGGCAGCGACGGGCAGAGAGCGGAGCCGGCGGGTCCTTCCCTCCGCGATCCCGAGCGGCCGAGGGGGGCGGCAGGGAAGGGGGGAGCCAGGGCAAAAGTTCACCACGGTCCCGGTAGGGCAGGGGGTGCTCGGTGGGGCTGGGGCCGGCGCTGGGGTTGGGGGATGCCGGCCTGGCTCGTCGCCTCGCAGCCCGGCGGATGGACCGCGGGGGGGGAAGGAGGCGATGCAAGTCCCGGGAGCCCCTTTCCTGCCCTCTCCTCCACAATGCGGCCAGATCCCCGGCACAAACACGCCCCCCGGCACCCCGGGGCTCCGCTCCCTCCTTTCGGGGAAAAAATAAAATCAAATAAAATACAATACGGCTCACTTGCAGGGACGAGTGAGGATGGGGAGCAGGCGGCTGCTCCGGGGCTGCCTGCGCGCCCCGCGGTCAGCCCCACGCCGGCCGGCCCCGGCGGGCAGCAGCTGCGGCCCCCCGCCCCGACCCCAGCGCCGCCGAGGAAGGGGCAGCGCACACCCGTGCGCACACACACACACACACACACACACGCACACAAATGGCACGGGAGGAGGGGGAAAGTTTCCAGCCGCTTCAACCAAACAACCAACATTTGCAAGCCCCACATAGGCACGGTGGCCAGCACACCGATGCACGCCCCGGCCCCCAAAGCAACGGGGCAGCGCGCCCGGAGAGCAAGGGGAGGGGGCACGGAGAGAGGGGGCAAGAGGAGAGAAACCATCTCGGGTTTTTTCAATGGAAGTACCGCCGGTGCCGGGCATGGCTGATGCAGGGCAGGGAACAAGGGGACACCCCCGCCACCCCGGCGACTCTCCCGAGCGGACCCGTGCAGATGGGCAAATCACCGGGGTTGCAAATAAAGAGCGGGGGAGCGGGGCTGGGCTGCACCGCGGAGCCCGGCAGCGCCCGGCCGCCCCGCGGGACCCGCGCCCCCGCCCGCGCCCCGCGCTGCGTTACCTTCTTATTGCATCTGGAGCAGCAGCTTTTCTTCCCCTTCCCCTCTCCTCCTCTCCCTCTCCTGTCCTCTCGGTTTATACCAGCCTGTTCCTCATCTCACAGCCTTCCTCCCAGCGCCATCTTGCAAGCTTGTGACGTTGGGAGCCGCTCACCCCTGACCCACATTTGAATAGAAGCCAAAATGAAAAAAAGGAGAGAGCGAGGGAGAGAGGAGAGAAAGAGAAGGAAGAAGAAAGAGCGGAACAAGGAGAGGCAGGGAAAGCAGCAGCTAAGCAAGTGCTGTGCCAGTGTGGAACAGCATCGGCTCCGCTCCTTTGCCAGCTAGTTTAGTAATAAGCAATTTCCTGCTTTTGCAATAAATGTTGCCGCGGCGGGGCTGGGAAAGGGACGGGGAACTGAGTAATTCCCACCGAGGGACCAGGGCTTCCCCCACCCCGAGCCGCCCCCACTTCCCTGCCACCCACACCCCGAAACCCAGCCGGGAGCCCGACCACTGCCTCCCGGCAACCCAAATACTGCTGCTCCCTCCCAGGTTTTGAGCAACGAAAAAGGCATTTATTAAGATTATTTCTCCCGTCACTGATGACCTCTCAAGTGTATGTTAAGAGAAATTATATAGATTATAGCTTGTACATGTATTGGAATCTGAAATGAGTTTTATACACTAATTTAGGAAACATCATGTATTATACTCTTTGCATATTAGCTTTTTGTCACTCATGTCTATTCTGTCACTGCATTTTGCATCATTCAGGGCACACATACACACATGGCCTTTGCACCCATAGAATCTGAAGTTTTGTTTGGTGCATTTCTTTTTTAGTTATTTGCCTATTGGAAATATATTGGGGGAAAAGTTATTTGTGTTTTGCATCCCTAGTCCTGCGAGATTTCCATGCATGCTTATCTCAAAGCACATCTGTAATCACACTGAGTAAGAAGGGCTACTCAGATGCTTACACTAAGTGTGTGCCCAGCCTTCAAACTCAACTGATTACTTTGTAAAATGTTAAATGAACTGATATCATCTTAATCTTACTGAGCATTGCCACAAAGTACAACTGTGCAGAAATCTGAATTATCCCTGTGTAGCACTCTCTCCCTTCCGTAGCTAATAAATCCATAATAGCAGGAGCAATGCATATAAACATTTTTATTGTAATCATGCACAGGAATACTTCTACTATCCCATGTAGGAATCACTGTATTAGCTCCACGTGTGAGACGATATTTCCTTTCCTTCTGTGCCCTCACAGGCACCCATAACCAAAATTCTCTGTAGCCTGAGCAAGGCGATTCATTAGTGAAGCTAAGCCTGCGTTTAACACATGTCTAATAATTCCCTAATAGCCACAATGCCAGTGACTCTCTCAGCCACTTCCTGTGCAGATCCCTGCAGTCTGCCTGTGTTTCAGCTGGGTCCCAGCTGCAGCCTAAGCTCTCCATCCGTGATAATAAAGATATTTTCTAGTTGCTCATTCAGAGTTCAAAGTTTTTGCAGGACATGGTTTCTTCAGCCTTACCAAAGTGGCTTGAGGAGCAAATAAAGATAAGGCAAATCACAACAGCCATATCAGAAGGGTCTGGACTGGTGGTTTGTTCACAGTACACCCAATAAAGAGCAGAACACTTTAACAGTGGTGAGAACAGCAAACCTGACTGTCAGCACAAGACCCAGTGAAGTAGATAAGGATCAATTCAAGACTCTTCCCCCACCAGGAAAGTTAATTTAAGATTGGTGGTGCCGCTCTGAGCTGTATTTTAAAGCTAAGCGGCCTTGCAAATAGCCAGGGAGGTGTAGGTAGCCATTTGTTTCATGCTGTGCTGGAGGAATTGGCAGGCAAATACATTGAAGTCCTTGTACTATCTAAATAGGGACAAAATGCATCATAGATTTTTTTTTTTCAGACAAGTTGAGGCATTTGGGTTTAGAAAGCCCCGCTTTTGTGAATCTTTGTGTGGCATCTCAAGACCTCAGCAATGCCACCATCTGCCCTCATCTTCCTTCCTTCCGCTGAAGCTTTCCACCCCAGCACAATCTGTGTGCCCCTGCCAGTTCACAAACCAACATCTTTGTTCAGACCCGCTTTCATCAGACATTTGAACAAAGGTGCCAGGTTTTTCACAGGAATGGCTTGAGGCACAAGCATTTCAGCCTGTCTGCCAACTTTGCTAGGCAGGTGTTAACTTCTGAAAGTGAAGAGGGGAAAGAAAGTTGGGAAGATGGACAGAAACATCCTAAAATGTGACCACAAGGTTTAGTCTAAAAAGCTTTACTTGTATTTGAATCTCCTCTAGGTTTGGGAATGATCAGTTAGCAGCATCCCTTAGGAAATGGAGAGATGGACACATTTGCAGTAGAGAGGAGACAAAATAAAAGGATAGAAATTAGGTGTCTGGCACCTAAAAATGATATGGTGTGATACAGCACTGGATTCAGCTTCATACATAAGTGATAATTATAAGGTTGAAAAATAACTAATGAGAAAGTTAGACCTGGCACTGTCACTAGAACCATGGACATCTGTGGAGGATCTGATGAGCCAAGTTGAAGTGTGGCCACACCTACCTGGAAAACATCTACAGGCACGCAAGGCAGATACCATGATACCTGTAATGTCTCCAAGCAACCACAGCCAGGGAACTTGCCATCCAAACAGAGGGTACACCCTCAAGTTCTGAGAAATCACACCCACTGTGGGCACATCTGGCACTGGTGGAACGTGCCCGTGTGTGTGAAAAGCAAACGTGTTGCACAGGTGCAGAAAGAAGCATGCTCAGGTGAAAGGCTGGATTAGAAGGGTAGTGGTGGCACTCTGTTTGTGGGCACTGTGGCACAATGGGCGTGTTCTGAAGGATGGTTTGGGCTCGTGAATACTTCAGAGAAAGAGGCTATCTTATTTCTCCACAGACACTTGTCATTAGCTTCATTTTCTAGTTTAGTTTGACTGTGGGTTTTTTAGCACTTAGGCTGAAGAGTGCACGGAGAGGATGGCAGCAGTGAATTGTGCTGGGGGCTCTGCAGACACAGATGAAAGCTTCAACTTCCTCCTTGATGTGTTGATCAGTACATTGAATGCAACACATCCAAGGTAGCTATGACAAACAGACTTTTGTCCTAACAGTATACAAAGAATTTAGAACAAAATCCAGAGAAAAAGCGGATTTCACACTATCCTTGTATCCTTAGTATCTTTTCACAAATAGCTCTGTAATGCTGCTTTCAAGCAGGCAAGTTGAATTAATTGTATTACCCCCAAAAGAAGTTCTTGTTTGCAAAATACTTAGGCAAATCAGTGACTGAAACCCAGAGAAATTTCAGTGCTTTGGTTTCATTTCAGTTTTCAACAAACTGATGGGTTCAGACACAGTTCCAGCCATTTGTAGCAGTGCTAACAGCAAGTTTACACTCATCCTAGAAGCAGGAAGAGGACATGGGTAGAATTATTATAGTGGCAAGTGAGTGCTGTGGGTGAGGAGTGAAGTAATCTGAGCAAAGAAAATGCCATTGCAGAAAGTAAACAGAATAACGACCAAAGGGTGGCCATGTGCCCTTACGGCTCTTCAGTGCCACCTGCCTTCAGTCCCAGCGCTGGTGGATGGCCAGTGCCATCTAGCAGGCAAAACAGTTGTTTACAGTAGCGAACCGATGGGTAAAGCTGGGCAGGAAAGCAGACATGAAGAGCGAAAAGCTGCAGTTCACTGAATGAAGCAAAATATACAGGGCAGAGAATGCCAGTTTAGATCTTATGTCTGAAAGCAAGGTTAAAGTGAGGGGTAACTAGCCTGTTCCTCAAGAATAAATAATGATTTAGCTCTAAAAATAAATGTAGATGAAGTTTCTTAGCAGAGGTTTGCACTCATTATCTCTGCAGTGGGGTAGTTCTGATAGCACCACAAAAAATGCTGAGGGCCAGAACATGAGCCTGAAACTGAAAGGGGCATCGTGTGAGGCATGGCAGTGACCCAGGAAACTGTGCTTGAATGGGATCAGAACAGCTGGTGATAGCTCAGGAAATGAAAAAGTTATTTCACTGCCCCCTCCGTAGAAATGCCCCTCTACAGTCAGACATATGTGTCTGAAGGTCTCTTCTGAGAGACTCAGAAATGTCCATGGAGGAGATTCCAGTTCTATGCTAAAATGGGATTGGAAAATCTTTTCTCTCTTAGTTGCAAATGTGCTGTGCATGAATGTCCATCCTCAGTAAAGCTCCTTCATCATTCACTGGGTGAGTTGGTCCCCACTGCTGCCTCTGGTCTTCAGCTGCAGTTGGCAAATGATGCACAGAACATTGCATTTTGACCTTTGTGTAATGCTGCCCTAATTTCTCATATCTGTTCCTGGATCTACAAATTCAAAACTTGATAGAACACAAATTTGACAAGTTACTTTTCCACATCTGAAAAGGAAAAGAGAATATTTTTGGAAATTCATTTGTAATGAAGGAAAATCAGAAGCGGTAAGGGTAACCTGGATCCTTGGTATCAAAAGTTGCCACAAAGATCCCCTGTTCAGAGCTAGTTTTATGCTGTGGCTGGTCACAGGTTCCCTCAGCTCTGCACCATTTTGTCTTGTCTCAAAATCATGAGCTTAGAACCCAATTTTGAAAAACCCAAAACCAAACTCAACAGAAGGTAGCAGTTTGAAAATTAGGTTAGTGGTTCAGTGCTTGTACAAGGTACTATTTTGTCCACTTCTGCCTCTGTTGTATTCTTTCTGATAGAAAATTTTCATTTCCTTGGAAGAGAAGAAACTTGCGCTATTTTTGTTGCTAGAAGCTGAAGCATTTTGCGAGACACTCTGGCCTAGGCAGGGCTGAGGCAAGGGGTTTTGCAACCCTGATCAGATAAAAACACTGCTTCCATTTTAACAAGATCTTTGATTTCTGTTGGCCTGTGAATTTCATTGCAAATATGTTCACTCTGTACCTATCTGCAAAACATCTGTATTTAACTATGTCTACCCTATTAGTAAATATAATCTGTGCAATAGCATCACTGCTTTGGGCTGTGGGAGAGCAGTGAGAGAACAAGTGATGAACAAACCACTACCTGTGTGTGTTCAGAATAAAGAGAAATTTGCTGAAAATAACTCTCAAATAGATGTCAAAAGAAATTAAAACAAAAATGAAACATTTCTTCAGCCATGTAAATAAGCAGGGAACAAGAAAAGAACTGGTGCTACTCTGAAGTGTGGACAGTGAAAAGATTAAAAATGTTTTGTACCCAAAATCTAATGGAAGCTTACCCATAGCTTTTAAGAGGAACAGTGGAGTTGAAGGAGGGAGCAAAACCAGCATGAATAGTTAGAATGAGAGGAAGAAAATGTTATCACAATAAAGGTGAAAGCCAGTCCAAAAGAGCTTAACTTTTTCAGGTGAGGGAGACCAGTAATTTTCAACCCAGAACTCCAAAGGAACTAGTACCAGATCAACAGCAACCATTTGAGATAAATTTTTGAGTTGGAGGTTGTTCTTGCATTATTTAAATATATTAGATATGATCCTTTTGTTTTTTAAATTATTAGAAATTTGTCTAAGCAGCCACTGAGCTCATTGGTTTTGAGACCATCTCAGACTTTCAGAAGAACTTTGAAAGAAAATATATTTAACATATTTAACAGATTTTTTAAAAAGATAGAGAGCAAGAGCAGATAAACAGGATAAAATGCAACCACAATGCTGATTTTACCAAGTGTCCTGGACTATATCTTTGCAGAGATAACTGATTGTCTAAGCAAGGGGAAATGTAGTAGATCTAATCTGTATGGATTTTAGTCAAGCATTTGATATGATGCCACACGGGAAGTTATACATTAAGATGGAGAAGATGGGAATTAGTACAAGAGCAGTAAAATGCATAAGGAATTGTCTGAAGGAGAGATGCCAATAGACTGCTATTGGGATAGAGATTTCTAGTGATTCAAGACTGGACTTGTTTAATATTCACTATAATGACCTATTGTCATTTAAGCAGGAGAATGGTAAAGAAATGTTCTGATGAAAGAGGCAAGAGCACCATCATTAACAGCATCAGAGTGTTGTGGCTGGGGAGCTGCAAGATGGGGGAAGCAATGGAAATGGGATGCAGTTCCACACAGTAACAAACATACATTTGGGATGCACTTCACCATTAACAATTGAAAATTAAGCATCTTTTTCAAGCTGATCCAGGGCTTCTTCTGCAGGCAGATGGAAAAGAGGAAGATTGTCTGAGAATGAAGGTCTGTCCTGCCTCTTTTGGCTTCTTGATTTAGGATAAGAGGAGCTGTTGTGTGGATATGTCACTCTTTCTATTAACTATGCACAACTCTATGCAGAAGGATGAAGAAAAGTAAGTTCTCTTTAAGGAAGAAAACTGACTACAATATTTTTTAAAAAACAATTTTTTTGGTTTGTCTACATGCAAGTACATATATGTGTGTGTACACACATCCATCCATAAATACATATTTAAGTGAAGTTTTGTTTCTATTGTTTATTGGGGAGCAAAGAAACACAGAGCTGTATTTTGTGTTTTCTGTAATAACCCACAGAGCCAGCCACTATTTGTTGATATGCTGCATTTCTGAGCATTTCTGGTGATGATGTTCAAGTTATAGATAACCTAATAATCTCTTCTAGTCCTCAGATTAGGTAAAAATAACAGGGAACCCCCCACCAACTTCAGCTGTACATAAAATCTTTTTGCTTTCTTAATGTGTGTGTGTACTTAGAGAGGCAGTGCATATAGTATGCATAAGTAATTAATGTTGCAAGCTGGAAGAATGAATTATTGTCAGATGGAGGTAAAGCATGCAATATGGTCAAGTAAGCAGTTCCAATAATAGCTGTGCTTATAGAAGCAAAATGTAATAGAGGGCAAACTCTACAGGTTGCCAGATTGGTGTCAATGTGGAGCTTTGTTGCCAGTTGGTGACCAGGGGACAGCAGAAGGATTGGTTTTAGCTGAATGCTTTCAAGCTTTCTTGTTACCACACCTAATGAGATTGCTTCTCAAGCCGTGGCACTTAAGCAAAGGGCATACATAATTTTAGCTTGATTTAGTTGGTGGATGTCTAACTAAAAGCCACCTTTGCCTTCCTCCCTAGCTTGGCATTTCCTCAGTGAGTGAGAACGTGTTCTAGGTGAACGTGAGCCATGTCCTGTTGTTGCAGGGACAGCCAGATCAGGGTGACAAGTGCCTCTCCACCTGGGAACTTAGCTGAAAAAAATGGAACTGTAGTACAGCAGCTGGGCTGTGCAAACTCCCCAAAAGCTGGCACTGCCCAGGGTAAAGTACAAACCCAGGGAGCACTCTGCTTTTGGACAGGTCACAGCAGCATTTTTAATTAATGTGGTAGAGAAGATCATCACTAGAACTACAAAAAGGCTCCTTTCCATCCAAAGTGGACACCAGAATCCTGGGAATGTTGTAGCCCAGCTGGCGGCTGCCCTTCCAAGCCAACAGCCGTGCAAATAGCACATTTAATGTTGGGTAAGAGAAAGAAACTCTCAGGGCCCTTGAATATGTGCACACAGACCCAGGTGTGTATCAGCTGAGTATCAGTGGCCTCAGAGTCAGTGTCACACACAGGCACATGCAGAACACACAGGCACAGCTGACAGGGCACAGTCCCCAAAGGCTTTGCTCCCTCCCCTGCCCACCTCTTCACAAACAGGCAGAGTTCAATTCCAGACTGCCCAGCATACAAAGCAGATAAAGACTGGCATGGAAGAGCCCATGGGCAGCTTGGCAGCCTCAGCAGTTACTGGTATCAAAGGTTACTGGATGCTGAAAAATAAATATGTTAGAGTGCCAGCAGGGCACTGGTGACCCAAGATAAAAGTTTCTCTACCACTAGAGATACATTTTCTTGTTTGGTACCCATATGGACTGTATTTATGGTGATTTTTCAAGTGCTCATGAAAATACACAGGGTGAAACACGTTTTGTTGAATTCTGGCTTCAGAGGCCAGACCCCCTCACTCTAGTATGCTCTGTGCTGTTTTCATGGAAAGTGGCTTTTGGATACACCGGAGCTGCAAAGCAGAGAAATTCACTGGGTTCTGATATTTCCCGTCCTTTTTACTTTTCAAAAGTGGGATCGGATTTTTCTGTCCTAAAAGCGCCTTTCTATTTGAGCCTGACTTCACTGGTGCTGGTGTAAGCCTGAAATTACTGCACTGGAGCCACTGGAATGGCATGGGTAAAAGGGAGAGAGACTCCAGCCCAGTGCCTGACATTGTTAAACAAGGTTATAAACACCATTGGTCAGCTCATATTCATCTTCTGTGATTAGTGCCAGCGGCAATGGAAAGCCTGGCCAGTCATTTCCTACCGTGTAATGCAAGGTGACTATAGTTCAGGGGACAAAGAACATGAGATTGGGGTTTTTTCAGGGACAGACAGAGGACTGGTTATGAATGTTCGGGGCGCTTTAGTTTCATTGTTGTCTGTACCAGCACCGAGGGCTGAGGGATGCTTTCTTGCATATCTCTGGTACCAATTCAGGGGCTGTGCATGGGAATGGGAGCTCTCTGCTGCTCTGTCTTTTTAGTGCTCACATTGTTTTTTCTTGCTGTTTCTCTGGAGGCACAAATCTCCAGCAGTATTCTTGTTTTAGCTTAAGGACAGTGCAAGTAAAAAAGCAACATACTAGAAACCCAGATAAAGGTGGAATTCCTGGTGCTCTTCTATCGCCCCTGGGCCAGCGTGCCATTTACAGCAGCTTTTAGCCTTCTCTAACCAGTGATGGGTGACAAGACAGTGCAGGGACAGGCAACTGCAGATATCATTGACTGGGAGCACAAAAGACATCACAGTGGCCACCCATTACCACCCGTATGGTGTTTGCAGGGTAAGGGCATCCCTAGCAGGACTCTGGGCTTAATCAGAGCAAAATATTTTCAACTTTTGCTTAACTTATGGTGACAAATTCAATGTTCTAAACCTTAACAGTGGTGTCACTCCTTGGTATAACATCTGCCAGGTGATAGTTTACTTATCAAAAATGTGCATCGAAGATCAAACTTGACATAAAGAGTAAAACAATAGACATCACCAACACTATTTGCTGAAAAATATCTTTAGCTTGTCAGTAAAAATGCAGCATTTTTCAGTGGCTTTACGAACACTAGAGAAGGATACAGAGGAAGAAATGTTAGATTCGTAATTGTACAAATAGAGAAACAAAGGGGTAAATATTTGTTCCAAGTGCTCAGACAAACAAGGACCAAAGGAAAATTCTGGAGTGATGAAGAACCAGAATTATGTGGTTGTGAAACAGATGCAGAACAAAACTGCCCTTTGCATCCTGCACAGCACATACGCTGCACTGGCTCTCCCAGAGGCTCCTGAAGGAATTCACTGCACCTTCGTGCGTACCAAGCACTCGCTCACTCTTAGGGGCTGAACGAGGGGACAGCTGGACACGCAGGAGGAAAGGGACTGGAGTGAGCAGCTGGGCACTTCTGCAAACTCTCTCCATTCTCCTGGAACCTTTAAGAGCACATCAAAAAAGGCTTGGGCTTTACTTTGAGATTTGGGAACTTGCGCAGAGGCTGAGAAACAACCTGACATGCCTTGGGCCACAGGATTCCACATTGGAAACTGGTTAGAGCACAAGCATTTCTGCATCCCACTCCTCTGCTTAGATGAGCAACCCACGCCTCTATAAATCATCCAGGAGGCACTCGAGTTACTCTGGCTTTGTGTGTGTGCTGTAAATCACAGAGCTGTGCTGAGGGGAGACCCATCTGCCCGCTGGCTGCCAGGCCATTGAGCAGGGCTGGCGCTGCTGGTGACTGAGCTGCCACCCTGCCCTTATTGCTGTTTTTGAACAGGGCTTTGAGTCTCTGGTACAAAACAGAGCTGCTTTTTCCTTGTCTATTCTTAAACATGCATTCCAGCTATCGTTCGATCTGTTGTGAAACACTCAGGATAAGATCACTGAGGAACCTGTGGCAAGACAACCCTGACAATTTCTGGATGCTGCAGATCTTTTGGCACTTATCTCTTTGATTACAGTCCTGAATATGCAACAGAAACTACATTTTCCCACTCCTTTATAGTTACTACACTTTCCTTGGTGGGTGTTCTCAGCCCCTGAAACTCCTGTCTCCTTCATTATCAAACATTCTGAAGTGCTGCTGACTGCTCTGTTCTTTATCCTCCCTGTCCTTTCTGATCCCCTTGGCTCTCTATGGGGCAGCCAGGCGGTGGCTTCAGTAAGGAGTGAGCCCCTGTTTCTGACAGTAATGCTGCTTGTGCGAATCAAGTGAAACATCTCACAAGAAATTGATCTCCCTAAGTATCTTCCCCTTGCATTGGAACGGAGAATATTGGTTTTGTTCTCTGTAACCACAAATGCTTTGAGACTTGCCTAATTGAGATGCTGTATCTCCTCTTCTGCAGGGATTTCAGCAATGGAAATCACCAGAGGCAATCTTGACCTGAGGCAGGCGTGTTGTTTTCTCTCCTCTTCGGAAATTACTTTGTCCACAAGGGCCCAGATTTTTTGACTTTTAGAAAGGGAAGGCATGAGCAATGAGAGAGGTCTCAGTGACAGCGTGAGGAATTTGCTTGTTTTGTTACTGTGATTGCATGGCTGGATTTTTATTTGTTACAGTGTCTTGCCTGACTCTGCACAGAACGAAGTATGGGTGGTATGGGGCAAAAATGCTTCCAGGAGCACTGGAGAGCCATTTTTATGGTCATCTTATAATTATAATAAACATAGTTCATCCATTACTTCTATTTTTCTGCTAAAAAAGCAAAAATTAAGTAAAATATTAGAGCAGGATTTTTTTTTAAGGCAAGCCAATAAACTGTTAAAAATGTGTGTATGTCTGTTGATGCTGCTGCTCTTCCTGCTTTAAACAACTGGCTACATTTTGTTCTTAATTATGAATTAAGGGGTTTGTATGCATATGTCTACATTGGAGACCCCCAAGTGATTCTGAGATGAGGGTGAACTGGGGTTTTTTCTGCCAGTTGGATTGAAATTACTTACCACTTGAATAGCATCTGCAACAGCGTAAGGCACGGAAGCAATTTTTCTTTTGTAAGAAGATGAAAAAGAAATAAAAAAGGAGTCAAAGAGTAAGCAGGCTGAATGGGCCATTAGCACCAAACTCTAAAGATGTAGAAGTCAAATAGGATAGAAAAGCCCCATAAATTTTTACAACTCCTCAGAGAAAAACACTGTTATTATTAAAACATGAAACCTTGCTTTTCTAAAATGCTTAAAAGATTAATATAGAAATGTCATACTGTGGCTGCTGGAGGGATTATCCTTAATGGGAATGTTAGAAGTTATTTTAATGTAAAGCAAACATAGCCACCAAAGAAAGATCAAAAGTGGAGCAAATTCAAGGCTCTTAGTTTCAGGAAAATGAAGTTTGTCAAGAAACTATTTCTACTCTGTTAATTAGAATGAGTAAATTCTCCATAAATACTGTATATATATGACATAGAAAGTGATGACCTCATCTAATTAGTCATTACCTAATCCAATCACTAGCACAAGAGCAAGGCTTAGGTCTCTTTTATGAAAAATTTTGTTCCCTTTTTGGCTTGAGAAAAAGTATATTTTTGCTAGTGCACATTTTTGTGAGGTCATGTGCATATGCCCAAATAGCTTTGATGGTAATCCACCATCCACGGGCTGGGGAAGGTCGGTCACATGGCACAGTGGCAAATGCTCCCAGAGCTTGTGGTCTTTTCCATGCAAGAGCAAATTCAGTGACTTTTTGTTTTCTTTTCAATCTAGCATTGTTACTTTTTTTTAAGTGTAAACTCACCACAGAGCTACACACTGCTTTGGTTCCTATGTAAGCCTTTGAAGTCCAAATAAAAACTTCAGTGTTGTTAATTTAGAGCAAAAAATGTAATATTTTCTCTGCTGTTCAGGACAGCACTTAATTTGCTGTCTGTCCTAGTTTGGGCTGCGCTGCCGTCAAACACCTGATTCCGTTAGACCCCAGTTAGCAGCGCCAGACTATCAATTCCAGGAGCAGTAATTGCTTTACAAATTGTGCCACCGTCGACTTGTTTTTTCCGCCAACGTGAGGCACAAAACCACACTACAGCATGCAGCAGTGCTCACACATTGCTGTCCTTGTTCCCCTGTAAAAGGGTTGGACTTGCAGAACACAGTTTCTTTTAACAGTTATTTCTAAAAAGATCCATCATGCTAGTACTCAGCCCCAGCCTGCTGGCTTTGCTAAAAAACTTTCCCAGAAAGTAAGAAAGTGCTAAATCCTTCTCTGCGGTCTGGAAATTCACTTGTTCAGATGTTTAATGTCATATATGACAGCAAGATTTTACTGGGTAATAAGAATTTTTTTAGTTTTAATAATTGCCAATTTTTATGGGGAGGTTTTGTTCCAACCTGCTGTCTCTTTCCCTTGTCTTATCCTGGACACAGAAATAAATATCACAGAAATGAAGGTTATTTTTTACTTGCAGCCCTGCACTCAGCCAGCTGTGTGTTTGCTGTTCAGACAAGGTACCATCGCCATGTGCTGGTGACCAGTTATCAGTCACCAGAAATTTTGCTTCAAGCTGAAATCCATTTTTTAAGAGCTCTGCAAACACCAGAGAGCCCTGACAGGAAGATTCTGCAGTGCCTGAGGTGTGCCAAGGACTCAGTGCATGGGAGGAAGGTCTTAGTTGAAATACAAAAATTCAGTGAATTGTCAGGATTTACCAAACTCCAAGCAGTTTTCATTGGAAGATTTGAAAATATGTCCCAGAATATCAATTGTAGACCTGTTGAAACAGGGGTCACAATTTACAGAACCAAATACTTCATCTATAACAGAAGAAAAATTTACATTAGTTATGCACCAGAATTGTACCTGGCAACTCTGAGCATTATTTTTACTTTTTTTCTATTCTTTTCAAAATACAAGAGTGTAGTTGGTATCCAGAAGCTTTTCTCTAGATAGTCCCAGGAAATGTACTGTTAAGACAAAAGGAAAACGCCATCATTTCCTGATGTACACTCACTTTAAGCTACTAAATCCATCAGTATTTTCCTCACCAGTCTGGTGCCACAATGACAAAAACAATCTATTTTTTTGTTACGAGCTGTGGGTTACAAAGCACATCATACAAATGAAGTGGCTATGACGAAACACTCAAGCTGTATATTGAGCAAGTGTGCACCATCCTAAAATGCAGGGCTGTAATTCTTCCTTCCCTGGTGTCCCTTTAATTTGCAGCCATATAGAACAGCAGAAGAAAAACAATTAGCATGTTCTACTCACTCATTAAAATATGATTACAGGATGATGATATCAAATGCAGGGTAAGAGCCATTGCACAGAAGCTCAGGATTTGCAGCTTTGTCCTGCAGAGCTTGTGCTCATTCTTACACATCAGTGCTCGACCCCAAACGCACAGCTACAGTAGCAGGTTGGACAGAGGGCTTGATTTACAGGGTTGTGGGATCCTACCTGTAAACGTCTTCCTTCCCCAATTGCATTCAGTGCTCAGTAGCCATGAACTTCCTGACTCTCCTCATCCCCACACTGTGTTTCCAAAAGAACTAATTTTCATTACTGACTTGCTAGTTGGGCACTGGGCTGACAGAGCTGAATAAAGAGATTTTCCAGTTACAAGGTGCCAAACACAGAGTGACAAAGCAGGGATCCCGTGCTGCTCCACTGAGCTGCAGGTCTGACAGAGAGGGCAGGTGTGGAAGGGACAGGACAGGGCTGTGGTTTGTTCAGACAGAGTCGTAATTCTGTTCAAGTCAATTCTAGCAGGGGAGCTCTGCAAGTGGCAGCCACGGAACCTGTGTTCCACTCATCTTACCTGCTTAATCCTTGTCCAACCTGCTGAGGCTGCTGGAAACACAAGGTGCTATCTGTCCATGTGTATTTTTGTGTGTGTGTGAACATAAACTTGGTATGCTCCATGTCATTTCATACAGCGACTCAAAATCTGTGGAATGAAACCTTCCAGTCACTTCCAAACTGAACGTGTCAATGTGTGATGTGTAGAAACACTCTGGGATGGTACCTGTGCTTTGCATTCCAGTATGTGACACCCATTTCTGCATTCTGCATCAACATGCATGGCAATGAATCTTCTTGAAACTGGAGCATGACACACTGAGGGGTGTGTTGTATTTCTTGATGTTGCTCTGGCAAATGAGCTATCACCTTAACAATGTTGATTTTTTTTTTTTTTTTCTGGTGTCTTCTGATTTTCTTAGATCTCAGCATGACAGCCAAGACCAGTGTGTGCAGACACCACTTAATATCAAAACAAGGGCTACGCTGTATCCATGTAGTACCCAGAAACTCAGGAAAATGGATACAGAAGCGAAATAAGGCGTTGGACCTGATGGGATTCCTGCTAGACCAGAGCTGAGCTTAGCAGCGACACTCAGAAAGCTATTTTTCATATACTAATAGCAGTACAGGACAATGGCAGAGTTTTCTAAATGCTCTTTTCACAACTCCTTAAAAATGCAACTCAAAGAGAAGTAGTTGTATGGCACAGGTGATGCAGTGCTGAAGAAACAGTGAATCCCTTGCTGCACAGACTCCTGAGCAGAGCCCCAGGTTTCACAAGAATGGCCATACACAGCACATTCAGCTTCGCAGCAGTTTCCAGACTCTCACTGGCCTTGATTCATCCTTTCATGACACTGCTGGTGCTGTCATGCAATGTAGGTTAGCAGGTCTCACCAAAGTCAGTGGAGATAGGCTGGTGGGGAGTGGTGCAACTCTTTGGGAAATCAGGCATAATATACACTAAAAAGTATCTTAAGCTGGGAGTTGTCTAAAGCCATTGAGGTTTTGCAGCATTTTGCATGTAGGGCACTACAGTTTCTAGTGTGGAAAAACAAGGGACTGACTCTTCCCTGCGTGTAAGCAACTCGTGTTTCTGTTTACACCTTCAAACAGAGAATGATCAGAGTTTCCAATTCAGGTGGCTGAAACCTTACAGCCAAAGCAAGGGTATGAAAAGAATAATAAAAAACAGGGCCCTGAAATTCCCAGTTTAGTTTGTGAATTGTGCAGATCTTGGCCACACATATCCTCTGTATATGGTAGCTTTGCACTCAAAAAAATTACTTCTCCATGAAAGAGTTTCACTCTGCAAGTATAGGCAAGTAAGTGTCAGTGTGTCGGTGGGAAAGGGAGAGGGATGCATCAGGACACCATTTTGGGGTTGATCTGATCGTGGCAACAAAATGGGAGTCCCTTGGACAGTGCTCTATAAACCCATCAGATAGATATTCACTAGGAGCCAGACTGGACCTGAGGGAATATTTTAGAGAACTGAAATTAGATCAAATTTTCCAGCAATTGTGTAGATCCCAAATACCACCTGCTGGAACTGGACCTCATGGAATTGTCACTGCTGCTTTAGAAATACACATGGCTGTGCTCTGGCTGCTTGACATGCAAAAACTGGCACAGGGATGTACTTTACGTGTGGAAAGAGGATTTATTCCACCAGCAGGTTCCTGCAGGATTTGTGCACAGCACACAGTTAGTGTCTGGTGATCAGAGCATTCACTAGCAGAATGCATGCAGTGAGAACGAAATGCATCTTACAGCCATCCCTTTATATTAAAGCTGTAGCACACTGTGTTTGGATGCAAGCCCAAGCACAGTGCTGTGTAAGATCTTGTTTACCCTTTCATTGTGAGTGTTCCTGCAAGCTGCTGCTTTCTCACTTACGACTCGTTTTCAGTTTTACATGGGGATGATGAGGCAGGTTTCTGAAAACACAGCAGTGAATCAGTGACCTCACAGTGTGCTGTAACTGCCAGTAACCCTGTGGAGAATACAAACACAATTTACCAAATAAAGTGAGATATAAGAGAGGAACCTGCATGTGGATATATGGCAAGGGAGTTGGAAAGCTGTAAAATAGGGACTTGGGAAAAGTCATGAAAAGGGACAAATTCTTCATTTTCTTGCTCACATCTTTTCGTCAAGAAGCAGAGTGGTGTGGTAAGGATGCAGGATAGCATGGGGGCCCAAAAAATGATGGCAGGAGCTTCCAGGCTGCTCCCAGGCCCTAGTGCAGAATGCCCTGCCAGGGCAGCAGTGCTACAGTGCAGCAGGGCAGCTCAGCACAGCCCAGCACAGCAATAGCACAGCACAGCCCAGTGTCAGCACAGCACAGCTCAGCGCAGCACAGCTCAGCGTTAGCACAGTGCAGCTCAGTGTTAGCACAGCACAGCTCAGCACAGCCCAGCACAGTTCAGTGTTAGCCCAGCACAGCTCAGTGTTAGCACAGTGCAGCTCAGTGTTAGCACAGCACAGCTCAGCAGTAGCGCAGCACAGCCCAGTGTTAGCACAGCACAGCTCAGCACAGCACAGCTCAGCGTTAGCACGGTGCAGCTCAATGTTAGCACAGCCCAGCGCAGCTCAGTGTTAGCACAGCACAGCTCAGTGCTAGCCCAGCACAGCTCAGTGTTAGCCCAGCACAGCTCAGTGTTAGCCCAGCACAGCTCAGTGTTAGCCCAGCACAGCTCAGTGCTAGCCCAGCACAGCTCAGTGCTAGCCCAGCACAGCTCAGTGTTAGCCCAGCACAGCTCAGTGTTAGCATGGCACAGCTCAGCACAGCTCAGCGTTCGCACAGCACAGCTCCACGTTAGCGCAGCACAGCGCAGCGTTAGCGCAGCACAGCATTAGCACAGCACGGCACAGCACAGCGCAGCAATCTCCTGACATCTTGTGGCTTGGCCGCAGAGCACAGCCGTCCCTTCCCCCACATCCCCAGGCACGGGTGTCAGCTGGAGCTGACCTTGGCATTAAGTGCAGCCACTGGAGATCCTTATATATCCCTGCATTCCTCTCACAAATGCAGGGCCATTGCTTTTCCCTCCTGGGCAGGAATGAATGGGGTCGGATCAGCCTGTGTATTCCCAAGCACTTGTACATGAGGTTTACCCAGATTCACACCAAAGAGGCACCTGAATTGGCATCGAATACAGATGAAGTCTACCTAAATTGGATCCCAGATTCTGCATCTATCATCCTCCCTTTATCTGGTGGAACAAAACCCAGATCTGACCATCCCAAGTTTGGTATGATCTCCCCGAGCCCCACCAGCTCACTGACGCTCAGATCAGGGACTGCTCATCAGAATTGCTTATTTTTTTTGGTTGCAATGGCCCAGTTTCAATACGAGTCATGCATGGTCTCTAGAGGGAAGGACAGGAATTTTGAGTATTTAATAAGGTGTATTTATTTTTAGACACTGATTTCATTTTTTAAAAAGCGTGGCTATCCAGAACGCTAAATTTATACACATACAGAAATCCACACAATGCAGCCCTAATCTCTATCATCTAAAAGTATTGCTGGTTCCTGAAATATTAATGGTAAAGTCTTTTGTCTCCTCTAAGGAGCTGAGACTGACTCCAGTGTTTGCCAGAGTTACTTGGTTTCAGAACTGGAAAAATTACGAATACATTGAATTCTGTTAGAAGAAAAATCAAGTGACTTTCCCTGTGTTGTTCCTGATGAATCTCCCTGGGTTACTCATTGCACCAGGCTCTTACCCTGGGCTTAATTTGCAGTGGGAGAGCAGAGAAGAGCCAGAGCTGGGGCTGGAGCTTTTGAACACCATGGCTGGGGCTGGTGAGAGCTCAAGCTGGAGTTGTAGAGGTGCTGAGTGTTGAGGAAGGAGGAGGAAATGAGCTTCTCGGCTATTTTTTGCAAGTGTATTTCACACATTATATTCCACAGATTGGCAAAATATGGTGCTGAGGAAAAGACACACAGGCAGTATTGACCATTCATTCTCTCACAGCCCTGTGTGGAGGAGTTACTTCCACACCCTGCTCCCTTCCCTCGTTTGGGAAGCATGGTTCAAAGGGGGAAGGAAATGGCATGGAAAAAGGGGAGAGAGGGCTCATGTTGATTTGGAGTGCTGAGGGAAAACCTGTGGCCAGCATTAGGACTAGAGAAAGATTATCAGTGCTTTCCAAGAAGCTTAGCAGGAAATACATGGGGAAAGTCATATGGTCGGTTCACAAGAATTCATTCCCATTCCCATTCTCCTCCCATTCTTTCACAGTTTGGAACTTAACCTTGAGGAGACCATGGTGCAGAGATGGCAGCAGAAGAAGACAGAGCAGTGTGGCTGGAAAGCACTTTGAGAACCTGAAATTTCTTTCTCCTTCATGTCTTTGGGATTCCCAGCAGATCTTCATCACAGGGAGGTAGGCACACTGCTTTGGGTATCACTACACCCTCCATTTCACCATTTGGATACCTACACCTCCAGCAAGGGCTGTTATGGGAAAGTAGAGGAGTTAAAAATGCTTCAGCTGGCCGGTTTGAGTTTGAAAAAGGATGGAATGGAGGAAGTGGCACTTACACATCAGAGGCTTCTCCCAGTCCTCACTGGTTTTCAGTGTACTTAAAGCTTGTAATTTAAGAAATATCCAAAGGAGTAAACTTTCACTCACTTCATACAATGTCTTTGAATGTGTCACAGTCCTGGTGAAAACAGAAATTAAGCTAATGCGCAGATGCTGTGTTTTGTGATGAAACTTGCACTAAGGTTTTGTTAGATAAATTGCCCCTGACTTCGTGCTGCCCACATGACAATTGTGGTTACTGCAGCAGTGACAGCAGGACAGACAGACCATGTCCAGTTCAGCTCTATCAGTTCCTTTGTAAAAGGCTGCTGCAAGTAGACAATTGGCTATTTGTGGCTTGTGGCACCTTTCTCAAGGGAAGTTATAAACTGAAAGCGATACCAAGTGTTATATGAGGGGAAAACAATGCACAAAAATGGGAAGAATTACAAATATTTAAAAAATTTACTATAAATATGTAATTATATAAAAATGTGTGTGCATTCATACACCTACGTGCAGAGCCACACATATGTGAAAGCATGTTTCATTGAAATTCCAAAAGAAATTATATTTTTGAAAATATATATTCAATATTCTGTTGCCGCAAACCAAAGTCATCTGTTTATCTTGACAGCTAAAGAGGGTGAAGGCAGCTGCAATTTGAGCTTCTCTGCACTGGCCAGCTGGTAGCTTAAAGCCAGCAAACAGGAAGGGGGAGGTGAGTTATCCCCACTGGTTGGTTTTAGAAGTGGTCACTGTACAGGACAGCTTTGGAATTCCGAGGGTTATAATTCTCCTAGGAACTTCTGGGCTAATACTGTTTTATATTTTCTTAAGGCCAAGTGGTGTCTGGAAGCTCAGCATTAGGCAATCTCCAGCACCACACTCTAGCCCAGGGCTACCTGTACAGAAACAAATGCATCACTTACTCTTCCCATACTTGCCATTTGTGTCTCTCAGTTGTCTTTGAGTCACTGTAACTGCCAAGCTGCTGTAAGTGGTATTCACTCACAAACATCAGGAGTTTGGGATCATTGTTAGAACCTAGAAACATCAAACAGGTCAGGTTCAGCTCCTCAGAGTGTCTTTAGAGGATGCCCTACCCTTCATGTGTATATGGGAGAGAGAAACGTTACCTTCTTCGGCAGCTGCCTGTGCAGACCTGGCACAATGGCACGGACAAGGGGCTCATTTGAATGGGCAGCAAGAAAGAGAAGGAAGGGGGGGGCTGTGATTTATATCCATCTCATTATTTCAGTGACAAAATGCTGCATACAGGCTGGTTACAGCTGGATTTCTTGGGTGAGCCCAAAGCCTGGTGTGTGTGCGGCTCCCAGATTACCCTGAGCAGTACCTGGGGGTGGGAGCCCTCACATCAGTGCACTTTAATAGCAACATGCAGCCTGTTTGTCACTGCTCTGAATTGGCTGTAGTGATTTCTTTATTCATCCTTTTTCTGCACACAGGTTTTATGATTTCCAAACCACAATGTAAAAGCTGTTCAGCTCTTAACCAGCCATGTGGAAAAGCAATGTTGAATATATAAGCATGCAGCGTGTCTGGAAGCATTGCCATATTTTTCTCTGAAGAATTTGTTTAGGTTACATAAAAGAAATAGACAGGAACCCTTGGGTTTTCATTTGATGGTTCTCCCTCTGTTCTGCTTGGCTTCTCAGCTTTCAATAGATCCCAAGGTCAGGCTGTTATTTGTTGCTAGGCCAAAGTGGCAACCTCCCACCCTAACAATGCTGCTATCTTCATATCATCTGAGCTATGGGGGCCACATTGTGATGCTTTGGCAGTGTTGCTAGGGAGGTTGCTAGGTTAGACTGATGTCACTATGTGGGTTATAAATTGCCTTTACCCTGCTGGCCCTAACTTGGCCCCTAACACAATGATCTAGTAGATGGCATCGAAGTGTTTGGAAGAGACATTGGAGCAACATCTTTGGATCCTGAACTTGGCAGCTAACACATCTTGTAGCCATTCAGTGAAGGAACTCACTTGTAATCTAGAGAAGAAAATAAGCAATTGTGTGAAATATATTCCTTCGTGTCCAAAAATTAACAAAACTGGTGAAAACCATCCAGTTTCTACCCAGGCACATGTGCTAAACCCAGACTTTCCCTTAACGCAGGCTGTGTGCCCTCTACATGCCCCACTGTTGAGAAGTTTGATGATGACAAGAGTGAGAGCTGAGGAAACGAGGTAGGTGAGCTGAGAATTTTCCAGCTTTGAGTATCGGTGTCACAATCACAACTCTTCTAAAATGTGCCACCAACACCTTTATTACCACAAAAGTGCCATTCCACATAGTCAGGTTATTTATGTGTTTCTAGTTTTTAACCTCAAAGGATGTTTTAATCTTGCCCATTACAGAAAATAAAAACAGCTAAAGAATCATTTTAATTTAAGGAATAATTTTAATTGATTTTTCAACTTACTAACATATCAAATTTTAAAATTCTATGTTCTGCAGAATATAGGTGTGCATGTGCACACGTGTGCTCATGTGTGCATTTCATTTGTTTTGAAAAGGAATAAATAAAATTAGATAAACACCCATGCCCTTCAGAGCTGTTCTGGTTTAATAAGTAAATACATCATTAGACAGGCTTTTCTTTATGCGTGATGTCTTGATATGCAGGGCTTTAGCTGCACACCTCTCATTAGCCTTAATGAAATTTATGTGGCTAAATCCCCATGCATTGTGTTGAACATACACCTTAGTATATTTGTAATTAATTTTTAAAGACTGCAGACCAGAACACAGCTCCTGCAGTGTCATGTGAATCCATAGGGTGTATACATATTTATAAATGTTTTAAAAATGCATATTATATTTCACCCACAGAGCATAACATCTCTGCTGGCTGAAAACTTGTATTAAAGAAGGTAACAAAAATCCAGAGGAAATGTCTTTGAAAAATAGTTAATACACATGGGCTACAGCTGCCTTTTAAAGATTAATTTCTTGGCCATTTACAATGTGGTTTTTATTATCAAAAGCCAATGGACCATATTACAGAAAATCTTGCTTTGTAAATTCCTTTTACACTTCTTGGGCCTGATTCTGTTGCACAGAATTTGGTCCTTTCCTTGGCAGACTGACACCATCACTCACTCAGAACTGGCCTGGGGTGTCCCAGGTTGGTGCATGTCCTGCTTGGGGTCACTGGAGGAAGCAGCGCTCCTTGTGCGTGTGCTGGAACAGTAAAAGGGAGGGAAGAGATGGAGATCTGAGTCTTTGTTTAAAATGTGGTTTGCAAGGCTGCAAACATAACTTTGCAGAGTCATACACATGGGTGTAGATATTTGCATGCATTAAATATGTGGAAGAGTTTAGAGAGCTGGAATCAGACTTTTAAAAATGTGGTCTTATTGAAGCTCCACTAGTTCTGACTGGATTATTTTAATTTCTTTCAGTTGTTGATTTCCTATGGACTTTGAAAATGAGCTAAAGACTGTGTCAAAACCACTTACTGTTTATTCTCTCTCTTCTTTTGCCTTCTCCTGGCCTTCCCCTTTTTTTCTGTCAAGACTTCCAGAGTTTAGCTCGGTGCTGTGTACTCCCCCTTTTCAGTATGGGACTGGGCAGAATGTAGAAGCACAACACTCTGTGTACATGGCAGATCCTGGCCTGTTTCTGTTTCAGCCTGTAAGCAGCAACATTTCCAATGTGCAAAGAGTTCAGGCTGTCTGTGCTTCCACAGATCCAAAGCCAGACCTTCTCAGGCTCCTCTTAGACCTGTAAAAAACAAGGGTGGGAGTGGAGGGGGAGAATGAAACCAGTCACTGTTAAATCCAGCCAAGCAGTAGCCCAGGGAAGAGAGAAGAAACTGCAGGCTCCGAGCTGTATTAAGGACAGTAAATTGCTCTTACTCCTCAGCAAGCCATGAGAGGATGGACAATCTGCTGGGGTGGGTCCCAGGCATGAGCGAGTGCCTTTCCCAGAGCAGAGCCTTGTCCTCTGTGACCTTGGGCAAATCGTTTAACCTCTCTCCATATCACTGTTCTGTATCTGAAATTAAAATAAACGGCAGTAATGCACCAGAAAGGTTAAATGTGCTGGTGATTATGAGGGGCTCAGATGAGGATGAAGGTGAGATAAAGACTTTAGACAGATAAAAAAATCCTTCCTCAACTCCTGTGAAACCTTCAAACATTAAACTCAGCTTCTTGGTATGACAGACAGGCTGTATCCCTCAATAAACAGGATGGCTTGCATTTTATCATTGCAGTGTAAGTAGATGAAGTTTTTTCTAGGGCATTTTTATTCTTATTCCTCTGGTAGCGCTCAGTGATGTTTCCTTATTTGCAGCACTGGTGTGCAGGGCACTCCAAGGTGACTTTTTTCAGCAGAGGATTCCCTGGCTGACTGGACCCATTCGTGTAGGTCTTTGTCTGGTCATACAGCATCTGCACTAACATTGAAATACTCATTTCTTGGAAAGTGTTAAAATCCAACATGTAAATGTTGATTTTTTTTTTTTTTTAATGTGCTCCTGGGGCTTTTTCATCTCTGCCAGAATTAAGTGCAAAGGGAATTTTTACAGCTGACTTGTAAATTCCTGACAAGAGGAGTTTATAATAGAAGTGTTGACATAACCTTAACTACAGTGACAACTGAAGCTGGTTTGTTAGGGAAGCAGCAAATAATTTATTTGCAGAAGGCAGAAGTTGGGCATAGAAGGTGAGGCAGCTAATTTTTTTTTCCCTGAGAATTCCCGGAGGCTATTGTGTGAGACAGCACGTGAAATGAAGCTGAAGCAAATCACATAGCAGGCAGAAGAAACACTCTGGAATTTGCTCATTTTCATGAAGGAGAAGGTGCAGTTATCCTCTTATAATTTTTTTTACAAGCTGTGTTTCTCCCCTCAGAGGTAATTGTGGAGGTCTTACAGCAAGTCAGTGCTTGTTTTTAGCCTTACAGCTCTCTCTTACTTCTTTCTTTCCCCCTGAACACCTAAGGCTGTCAGGAATGAACTCCGGTGCCTCAACTCTGTGCCTTCAACAGGAGCAGGACCCAGCCCTTTGTTTGCAATCCATCTGTCTCTTACAAGCAATAATTTTTTTAAAAGTCACTAAATCTTATTTCCTTGAGTCACCTGCAAGAATTCAAAACCTGACATCTTAACCACCCAGCAATAGATGGACAAGCCTTTGTGCAGCCAGGCTAAGCCACAATAAACTCTGCTGTCACTTACATGAGAATCAAACCTATTGATAGAAAGAGGTAATTTTAACTTAAACCTGGAGCCAAAGGAGCATTTGTAGAGTTGATTCTTAGTGCCTTTACTTCCCCAAAGTCAGCTGAGGTTTGTTTTATACCTGTCACTTCCTTCTTTCTTGTGGACGAGGGGAAGAGAAGTTTTTCAGCTCTTCTTGCAGGTATAAAATCAGGCTGGATTCAGAAGTAAAAGTGCTTCCCATCCACTTTCCTACACCCTTCTGCTGGCTACAACTCTCCCTGAATCTTTGGGATTAACTTCTAAATGGCATCCTATTTCCCAAAAGGTTTAACAAAGGCTTTCTCACTCCTTTGATGTGATGTTTGTGTGCAGAGAGGCAGTGCCCATTGGCACGTGGGAGCAAGATTTATTGTGAGCTGGCACACTGCAGAGCCTGAGTGGGAAGAAGGGGCAATGCCTGACTTCCTCCCTGCTCAGCCTCTGCCCTACCCTGACGTGTTTGGCAAAATACTGAAGTAACTTTTCTGGAAAGGTGAAAGGTCAAGGGACAGAGTATTCAGCATAGAGTAAATAAAATAAGCAGTTGAAAGCAGAGAAAGGGACAGGTCTGAAATGGCAATGGCAGAACTAAACCCCCTCAGTACTTCCTACTTGTGCAGGGACAGCTGTGGCCCACGGAGTGTGCAATCAAAGTGCAGGAGCTATTGATGAGGGCAGGGGGGACTGAGCAGCACTGCTGAAGGCATTCTGAGTGCCGATGGATTTTTAAACCTCCTTTTCCCTGCAGTGTGGTTGGAAGGGCAACATGAGCTGGTCTGGCAGGATGGCAGCGACAGGGGAAGATTACCCAGTGAGCGACCAGTTTGCACGAAATGTAAAGAAAAGCAAAGACTGCAAATTCCTCCTCTGCTTTCTCCCTTCCCATTAAAACAAGATTTTTTTTTTTGCCCCACCCTATATTCTTTCTTTTTAATACATGTTGAAATACAACCCCTAGCTCTTAGGCACTGCCAGAAAACCTGGCGGAAATACTGCACTGGGAGCCACAGCCATGAGCTGGAGGATGTGGAAAACTATCACTTTTTCCCCTGGCAAACCAAACACGCATCGGGGGAGCAGCGCGCCAGCGAATGTCTCCTTTTTCCCCAGAAAGCTCAGGATTTTCTGTCAGGATTTCCGCTCTGGATGCCCCTGTGTGTGTGAAAGGCGAGCTGGCCAGCCCTTGAAGCACGCTGGAGCGAGATGCCGAGGCGGCTGTGCCCCGGGATTCCTTCTCGCTGGCGCTCGTTTCGCAGTGCCCTCTGCTGGGTCCCGGGGCCCGGGCTGGGCTGGGCAGGGCGGTGGCACTCGGTGGCCACAGGGCGAGCTCGGTATCTGGTCCCGGGGCCCGGGCTGGGCTGGGCAGGGCGGTGGCACTCGGTGGCCAAAGGGCGAGCTCGGTGTCTGGCCCCGGTGCCTTTGTGCGCTCAGCAGCGCTGTGCCCTGGCCAGGGCTGTTCATGAAGATGGCCAGGGCTGTGTGCTCTTATCTCCTGCACTTCAAACTGGAGTAATGCTTCCCAGCCTGGCTTCGAGGCTAAGGGTGCATATGGGTCATATTTATATACATTTAGCCTCAGGTCCCTGGCTCTCACAAAAGGATATGGCATGTAGAGTAGATTTATACCAAAAATGAAATGAGCAAGGAGCAGAGGCTATTGGAGATAAGTAGGTATTAGGATGGTGTTTTCCATCTCGTGTTCCTAAATGAGGGTAGTGACACAAAGCACTGTCGGCAACAAATTGGCAACATCCAGCACTGCTGTGTTTTGATCTGTGCTTATGGGACTATTGGGACTGATTTCTCCAAATAGTCTTTTAAATTTTGAAAGGATCTGCCTCCACAGACAGCTGCTGTGTTATCCATATCAGGATATGGGGCTGATATTGTCACCGTTACCCAGAAGTATTTTCCTTTTTCCATTTTCCTTCTTCTTTTACATTTCCCTAAAACTATTTTCCATACCAAGCTGACGTGACAGCAGTTGTGGAGGAAAAGCTTAGGTGGCTGTTCTGGGTTGGTCAGGGGGTATTGAGGCATCCCCTTGTTAGAGGCTTTCCAGAATAGACTCAGACTCAAAAATCATTCACTGAGGAAAATGTAGATACTTTTAAGCCTAACTCAGAGCAAGATGGGCAACCACACATCCTCTTCCAAGTCTTTGTTATGAGGTATAAGAACTTTTTATGGCAAAGGCTTTCATTTTCTGTCCAGACACTCATTTTCATGAAACATGTGGGAGCTTAATAGCTTTGAAACATTTTTCTAGAAATCGGCCATCCAATTGAAACATTACTGGGACAAGGAACAGACAGACAACATGGCTGTACAGTCCTCATTTTTCTTGGAAGCCAAATACTGAGGGGTTTCTACAGGTTTGATTTAAATAAGAACCGGAACTCTGCAGCCTTGTGGCTGTGAGTGTGTCATATGCCTTGGCATGTTGTACCTGTTGGTGACAGGGAGGAGGGAGTCTGAAACCTTCCTGGCATTTCGTGATCATTCTGTGTTAAATTTTTTCGTGAGAGTTTTCATAAACATCAGCTTATGGTAAGACCAGCACAGTCTGGGTCCTCTTCTTCAGCTCTTTTTCCTTTCCCACAAGTCAAACCTGTCTCCAATTCTCCCCACCTCTGCACATGTGTTCACTCTTCCTGTGACCCCAAAAGCCATTGGGAAGGAAGCGATGGGAATACTGAGCTGGAGAACAGAGCAGCAGTGGAAGCCTGGGAAGGCATGCAGGTGATGTCATGGGTGTGTGAAGAGATGAATTAGGAAAAAGATGGGAAGGAGGAGGGAAGATGAAGGAATGTTAAAGCAATTAATAAAAACAATTTCTCATGGAATTGGCATTTGACTGGAAGGATCAGGCCCCAAGGTCTGTAGGGAAGGTAGCTCCGACAGCTGAGCAGTTCCTTCAGGGTCCGTGCTCTTTGGTTACACAGAGGAAAAGAAGAAATCTGAGTTCTGCCCAGATTTGATCACTGATCCCTTTTTGGTTCTTGGCAAGCTACTTCAGCCTCTCCACATCACTCCTTTGTGTAAAATGAAGACAGTGCAGCTACACAGATAGGAATGAGAGCAGAGACTTTTCCAGAGTGATGACAAATCATGGAACCATAAGGCTGGCAGAGACCCTGAGAGATTGTCTAGTCTGGCAGTCATCAATTTTTTTAATCAAAGGACTGCTGTGGAATTTTTTTTAAAAAAACTGTTCCACTGCACAGTGCCAGCAATGGTTTGAATCTAAACGTAACCAAAAATTTTATTCTATTCTCTAAATTGAAGAAAGGCCCATGTTGAGCAAAAGTTTTCAAAAAAGCAATTAAAGCCAGATCTACTTATACTTTAAAATAGGCACAAGTCCGTTTGTTCTGATTAGTTTTATCCTGACATTGCTTATTTTCATAGATGCTTATAAACGTTTCCTTTGCTAGTTAGTCCAGCTTTGTTGAAGTGTAGTGGAAGCAGTGCACGAGCTGGAAGTGTCCCACTCAGGCTGTAGGAATGGTGCTGCAGCAGGGTTACTTGGAGATCTCCCAGCAGCACTGCTGACTCCATCCTGATTCCAAACATTGCTCCGCTTATTAATCACCCAAAATATCCTCATGTTAGCATTGGGGTTTTTTCTCCATTTATTTGGAAAGTCATCAAAGTTCCTCCATCTGATCAAACCTGAAGTGCAAATATCAATAGCCATCATCACTCTGTCCTTGAAGCCGTACTGTTACTGGGAGGAACAGTCAGAATGAAGCCATGTTAAGTCAGGGGTGTAATAACACAAGAAAATACCAATCAAAAATCACACCTTTTCGTAATTAACTCCTGTGTGCCTGAGGAGAGGATTGCATCCATCTCACTCGCTTTGCTCAGCTGTTGGAATGTGCAGAGTAACACACCAGCACAGCTGCTCCGCAGGCAGCAGAGCACTAATCCAGCTCAGTAATGAGGATGCTATGTGGTCATCTTCTTCACATTATGTGATTCATATCCTGTACATCCAGGAAGCACCGAGCACTTTATTAGAGCTGATGAATGTACTTTAACCACTCAAACACAGTATATTCACAAATGCACGTGGTATTGTGGTTTCACTCTGCTCAAGAGAACTGAGCAAGGTGAAAAAAAAAAAATAGACACTATCATTGCAAATAAGCAGTTTGTGCAATCCTAGATGCTAGTAAAAGGTCTGTCTTTAAAGCAAGAAATGACCACAGCTTTCTTTTGAATAGAAAAGGACTGGATCCTCCTGTGGGAAAATAAAAAGTTCTCTGAATATCAGGTTATCAAGTAAGCAAGTTACAAAGTAGTTGATAATGCTCAAGGTTCTAATGTGTATTCTGGTCCTACTGAAACTTTAACTTGGAAACCACTCATTCATTCACCTGGGTTTATCCCCATGTAAACTATAAGATCCAAAACCCTGACGAAGATAATGAGTTGTTAATTGTCTCTCATTTGTATGCTGTACGTCAAAATTGGGGTGAGTTTTCTCCCCCAAAAGCCAGCTGCCCGGAGAGAGGGCTGGCTGGACAGAGAAATCCTGAGTTAGTGGGAAGCTGAGTGATTCTTATGTCCTACATGCCACAATTCTGAACCTCATCAGGTTACACAGAAAAATCACCTTCTGGCTATATTGTTATGATTAGTGTGTTTTTCTCCTTGAAATGTATACTTGATTCCCCACCCTCCCCTCTAATTGTATATCACAGAGAGGAAAGCAATAATGTTTTGTCCATACAAACCAGCAAACAGTTCCTTCTTGAAAGCTTCAATAAAGGATCAAGTGTCCTAAGAGCTTCTTAAACCTACTGCCCTAGCTAAAAAAAAATTTACACCAAGATTCATGGATATAATTTATTTGAAAAAAAGTATGAAAAACCTAAACATGTCAACTGTGCATGTAAGCCAAGCCTCCCTTTGTGTGCTCCCAGAGGGTTTTCCCCCCCCACACGTGCACACTCACCCCCCTGCCGTAAAAGATCCATTTTATAGATTCAAGGACAGCTCTCTCCAAGAGAAGAAGGGACGTTGCCAAGATACCAGATGCGGTTCCATTCAAGACCACTCATAGGAGCAATTCAAGATGAAATCAAATTAGATGTGTTGGTTATACATAGCGCAGCCTGCTTGGGATACTAAATGACAGAGTTTGCCAATAATTAAGTGAAATCTCAGAGATGATGAGTCCCCAGAGCTCTCTAGGTTATGTCGGTCTAATTCTAAGTGTCATCATTATAGCAGCAGAGCAAAATACTCTGCATAGGCTACAGAGCTGGAATTTTTACTGTGGATATTAGCTTTTCATAGCCAGTGCTATGGGGCAGTACTGAGCTTCATTACATGTCTTCTGCTATTACACTTCCTTAACCTTTCCCTGATATAAAGCTCCTGAAACCTGACTCCCACTTAATAATTGATAGTTAGCACTTACTATCCATAGCAGTATTCATATTCAAAGCACTTTACAAAGAGCTCATTAATCTCTCTGAACCCCTCCCCCTTGAGGTGTCCACCACAATTACCCTAATTTTGTAGAAAGGGAAACTGAGGCAGAAAGGCTATGCCACATCCTGGGGCTGGAGGACAGTGTGACAGCCAGCACTGGTGCCCAGGTGCTTCCCTGTGGGAGAGCTGGCTGAACTTCTGGTGGCAGGAAGCAGGCTGGTCTCAAACTGGATGTGGGGACAAAGGGGGCAGGGGTAGCACAGAGATTCCCAGGGCTGTGGTGCCTCCCTTGACCCCATTCCTCCCCAGCTGCAGACACTTCCCTGCTGTCCCTGCTGTCCCTGCTGTCCCTGCTGTCCCTACTGTCCCTGCTGTCCCTGCTGCCTGCAGCCCTGGTCACCTCCCGATGGCACCTCACTGTTCCCCCAGGAGCTCTGCAGAGCTCAGCTTGGCTCTGCACCCTGCTCCTGACAGAGGGACAGCACGAGGGGACCTGGGTACATCCACAATGGAAACAGCATTCTCAGGATGACTAGGAGGGAGTTAGAACATTTATAGAAGGTTCTGATAACAATCTTGGATAGATACGTTCATATTGCTAAAAGATTCAAACCTAAGAGGCTTTTAATTAAAGACTGGGGCACTCTGAGCTATCTTACCAAAGAGGTAATAAAATTATTGACTAAATCACTAGCAAAGGCAACTGAAGTAAGGAGTTTAAATGATTTCCAGAGACTGTTGTCCAAGTGAAGGTTACAGTGAGAGATCCAGCAGTGCAATTAAACCAAATGAGGTCAAGCATGTTGGGCCTTAAGGCCTCTGCCTGCTCCTCAGATTTCTTTTGTTCTTATAATTCAATTATAAAGACCCCCCCTCAAGAACCATTTAACTGTCTCGTAAACCAGTTTGTAAACTTTTTTATTTTTCTGTAAATTGTCTCTTAAAAGTAGCTTTCAGTATTTCAGGCAGCATGGAGTGTACACAGGTTTCACAGTGCCTTTTGTTCTGATTTGAGCATCACATGCCCTTGGTTGTTCATACAGGCCAGGGTTCTCCCAAAGCATCCTCAGCCCAAGTAAAACATCCGTGGCAGGAGGTGGCAGTGGATAAAACTGTGTGATGGGGAGCTGGAAAAACCGTGATCATTCTGTCTCTCATTCCCTCTTGCTCCATCCTCTCCCCTCCCCCCCCGATTTTCTTTATCCTGTGAGTCAGAAAGAGGGTAAGTTGTGTGTGTGCCTCATTTCCTGCCCACTGGGTCATGTATCCCAACCCTTAACATCATAAATGAGCAGGGAAATCTTCTGGCCAGCAGATGCCTATGTAGAGCCATTATCATAGAACTGAACACTTTAAAGGTGTAGGGACTTCTTCTTTTTACCCTTTTTTCCAATTATTTTTGGTAGAAATATAATTGTACAATAGGGTCAGGTAGAAGTAAGGGAGCTTCCAAATACAAAACTTTTGCAGATTGCAGTTCTGCTGTTGACAGTGTCCACTGACCATAAGGGAAGATCCCACAATTTGCAGATCTCATGGGACTATGTCTCATGTGCAATTTCTCCTGTTTAAAGAGGCAAAACCCAGTTATTTACTCCTTTCACATACGAGAGCATTTGAAGTATGAAACCATTCCTGATTCACCTACAGGAATAGGATAGAAGTCCAGAAGTGATTACAAATTTTTCTAAGCAATTTAAGCACAAAACTTCTGTTCAGATCATGCCTTTAGAGGGTCAAGGGTCTTGGGTTTCTGTTTGCATCATGAGGGGCTTTGATGCCTTTGTACATCAGGCCCAGGGTAACTATCTGTTAATGAGCCACAAATGAGAGCCTAAACCTCACACCTATGAGTGCTCCCTTGTGAAAATTCAGATCCACAAGTGGCAGCATTCTTTCTGTCCTGTGAAACTCCAAGTGACAGGTCTCTGCTTTGAGTTGGATTGAGTGCTAGAAGCGACTGTTGTACAGGGAGAGAAATATTTATTCCTCCTTTCTACTTCTATGTAATTACAGCTAAGACAGTTTGGTTGAGACATTGGAAGTAGTACTGACAGCTCTGCTTTCTCAGGAAGGCCCTGCAGAGACAGTGTGATCTGTTCCCTCACTGCATCTCAGCAGGAGCTGGGCAACTCAATGGTCTGAAATCTGTCAGCCTTTTCTCCATGGGTCCTCACAGGCTGGCCAACCTCTGTTCCCAAAACTGCACAAAAGTGAGGTTTAATGGGGTGACTGCTCATCTTCTGGAGAGGGGAATACTGACCCTGTTAGCAGCAATAATGAAATGGCCACTGGTGTTAGAGATGAACTCGGAGCTCACTCTGTGACTGATGCCTCTTACAAGGTTAACATCTTCTTTCTCAGTTCATTAAAATCTTGTGCCTCCTTCCCCAAAGGAAAGAAATGTCAATACATGAGAGAGGAAGATAAGTTAGTGCTACATTCAGGTTGCAGAGCCAGAGATTTCGGAACTGCTGAGGTAAGATGCCTGTGTCGGTGCTAACTCAGCCACATTGCACACAGACAGTACAGCAGCCTTTTTTCACTGCTCATGTGCATTGATTAATGCAATTACCTTTATCAGAATATATCCTAAAGCATTGCTTATTGCTAGCCTATCAAGTTGTAGGTGGGGTCAATGATTGTACCGTGGTGGCATCTGGAAATGGTTGGGTAGCTCAACACTCAGGACAACAGTTCCCTTCAGTCATGGGACACAGATTTACTGAATAGGAGTCTGGAGTAGCTGCAAGCCCAGTGGCACTTCTTGGATGGCAAAGGAGATTTTAGCTGAGAAAGTGCTTTTATTACTGTAAAAAATTAATGCAAAATGTCAAATATTTCACACCCAAGCCGATACTGGCAAAATGCCAGAAGTATTTGGGTTTCGCTTGGGGTGTGAATATAGTTGATCATCTGTAATTCAAAAGCTTTTATTTCAAAGGAAAGAGACAGTGTGTTGCAATAGACTTTGTAGTGATAAATATCAACTGTGCCACTTCTCTCCCAAAAGGGATTTCCCACAGTTCTATAGTAATAAACAGTTCAAAAGGCCATACTGAGATTTATAGAGCTATACATTCAAAAACTGGCATTCGAGGTGCTTTGCTCAGCTAAAGTAGATTTGACTTGCAGCCCTCACAGTTCTGCACAACCCAGAAAGCAGCTACAGGTTCAGGGTGCCAGCAGGCCCGAGTGATTGGTTAATGTGTGGTGCTTGGGTCACTCAAATTTGTCCAGGCAGTTAATCTAGAGAGTCCTCAATTGTGTGACTAGATACTCTGGAAGCTTTCAAATGTACTTGGCCAGCACACCTGGTCAGGTTGGAGTAAATGGCCAGAAATTAATTTAAAACAAGGGAGTTAGAGCAACTGATGGCAGCAATGAATTTAGCCCTCTTCATGCATGTATCATTATTATTATAAACTGATCTATTTTTCTTCTTTTCTATTCTAGTCCTGTTTATTCTATCATCTGTTCTATTCTATTCTATTTAAAGCCTCGGCCACATTCTAATCCATTTGCATAGCAATAGTTTTTGCTTGTGAATGTCCAGTGAATGCCATAAAACACTTTCTCTGAAGACACAGGAAAATTAGAGAAAATAACAAAGAAAAACAACTTTAGAGACTTGCCTGAATTTTCAATTTCATATAAAGAATATACATTGACCCATTAGTGTTCAGCATATCTTCCATTGTTTAAAGATTTACTCTTACAGATAAATGCACTATCTGTCTATAGCATTTACAGACTTCCCATCTAATTTCAACTGTGTGCCCTGAAAGACCTGGAGCTGCAGGTATTTGGGAGCCATGTGGAAATGTTAGATTTGTTAAATGGATGGGCAAGACTTTCAATAGCAAATACATGAATTCAAGCATCTGTAAACAAAAGCACCTAGATTTTCAGCCTGTAGATTTTCAGGCACTGGAACAACATGTAGAAGAGCAACAGAAGTTTTGTTATTGAAGAACTTCACAAGAATTTCATACATAAAGGCAAGACATAAAACAGGACTGCACAACATCTGACCCACAAGCTTGTGTTGCCTGCCAAGAACTTTCTTTGACCCATCATGACGCTCCAGCAAACAGACCTCTCTGGACTGCCTTCTCACCATAGCCCACAGCGGGAATGGCACCGAGCCTGCTCAGCGCTGGGCCACATGGAGATTTGAGAACTCTTAGCCATTTAATTAACTCACAGTCCAGAATGCTTTCCCCCTTGGTTAGTAGCTGCATGGCATGAAGAGTTGTCATCAATCCCAGACTGAATGTGTCTGCAAAAGGCACATATGGAAAAAGGGGGCGGCTGCTCTGCTGGGTTTAGTGCTTGTGAGACTCGAGCCAGATTGCTGCATCTCGCCTGGACTCCAGTCTGAAAAGAGCAAAAGTGGGGAGGCAGCGAAGGAGAGGGAGAGCTAAAGCAGTAAGAGATTGAGACAAGAGCTGTCTTCATTAATTGAGAAAGATAATGAGGGAAGCTGCAAAACTCCTAAAATGTAGATGGTGTTTTCATTTTATATTTGTATTTTGAAATTACCACCCTTAGGTACACTAACACAGGATAAGAGATAGTGGGCAAATTTATAGCAGAGGGCACTAGGTTAAATAGTGGAGCTTCATTTCTGAGTGTGTGAATATTTGCTGAGGATAAACAGAATCTCTTATTTCCATATGTATATATCTTTATCTCCTGAACCTGGTGAGATCTTGGTTTCTAACTTTATGAATTAAGCCTTTCATGAAAACTCCAAAGCAATGAGACAGTTGATGTTCAAAACTGAGCTTAGAAAAAGACATTTTTAGAGACACGTGTCACCCTCAAACCCACAGTGAGCAATGTTTTGTCTGCAGTTGGCAGAAAAATGAGATTATCTGATTATTTTATGAGAGTGTCAGTGCCATTCCACCTCTCACGTATCTATTGGCTTGGCTGATCTGCTCTGATTATGCCCTATCAGAATCACAATGATCCCCTGTTTACGGCACACACATGACACCACTTGAGCAATACACACTGATATTGGGAATAATGTGTAAAATGGTTATTGCCATAAAATCGAGCTTATTCCCACTCCTCAGCAGCAAACATTGTAAAAAGTACTTTCAAAAGGTCTGTCAAATAGCTCTATTTTCACAGTAACTCTGAACATTTGAAATTGGCAATTGAAATAAAAAAAGAAATTTCTTATAAAATTTACTTTACAAAAGTAAAGTTTCATTTTCATTCAATCTTTATTAAAAGCCATCCAGACAAATCAAGAACCTAGCATTGCAGGGTAAATCATATTGGGCACAGATGAGAAATGTGCAAAGATTAAAACCAATTTGCCACTGTTCCAGGCCCTGAGAATGAATCCTGGTCTGACTGAACTTGCAAATAACAGGCCCCTGGATTTCAATGAGATAATAATTTGATCCATGCGATTGCTTCTGTCTCTTTCTTTGATATTGCTGTAATTGCCTCTTCTTTAATCCGAAACAACTGAGATAGAAAGGAAAAGCCACACATGTTTTTATAAGAAAAGGGCAATACATAACATGAAAAAATGTTTCATCAAAGGTGCAACTATTTAAAATGCAAAACCGAGACTAGAGAGGTGACAAATTCAAGTTTTTATTTAAGATCTTTCAAGTATTCATTTGCCAGGGATACTTGTTTAATTTTTTTAATGTATTCAGTTAGTCATATTCAGTTCTCTTTTATGTCCACTTCTCATGAATCACTTGACAGATGGACTTCTACAAGCACATCCCTTTGGGGAAAGTAAATTTTAAGTGATAATAGGAACATAAGACATGCCATCCTGGATCAGAGCAAAGGTCTATCTGGTCCATATCCTGGATCTGTCAGTAGCCAAGAGCAGTATATTAGATTTTAACAGTAATAACTTTGATCTTTCAGTGAGTATTAAGTTGGTGACTAAGCAGAAAATGGAAAGAGATCCCAAGAGCAGAACATTCCAAAAGTCAGGAGGAACAGCAGGAGAGGCCATTTCTGGCTCTGCCGGAAGGGCTGTGTCCCACAGGGAGCAGGCCCCAGGCGGGCTGGGCATAGCACAGGGCAAATGTGGCTGTGTCACAGTGCCATCCATTTGTTTTGTTCTCCTGCCCAGCCAGGGACAATGGCATGGGGCACTGGCCAGTTGTTCTGCACAGTGGAGGTGTGTAATCAAACTCCAGCAACAGGAATGAAGCACGGAGGGAAAAGAAATGCTTGGAGGGGGAAATGCAGGGTGGACACCAGGAGGGCACACCGGGGCAGTGATGCTGGCAGTGGGGGGTAGTTCTACCGAAAGGGATGGTTTGGGTTTAGGAGCTTGGAATTGCACACAGAACCAATATCGGCAGTGCCTAAAACCTGTTCTCATTTCCAGAGTCAGAGCTCCACTTGCTCCAGTGAGATCGTAGTTAGAAGTTCTCAAGATTTAGCTCATCTTTAATTGCTGCTGTCTCAATTAAACTGCATCTGTGATGGCAACAGCCCCCCTGGAGCCCCAACAGGAACTTCAACACACTGTGAGTAAATTAAATAATTGTGTAAATTATAAAGTTTATATCCATTGGTTATTGCATTAAAAACTATATATAGAGCACATACTTTTTATAACCTTCCTACCTTAGGAAATCTTATAGAAAGGTGTTTAGCCTGCCAAAAATCTGCAAGGATCACTGATAATTTGTTGATCAGCATAAGGTTCATTAAATCTATGCACTTCATTATCTGATTAATTCAGAGGCAGGTTTGTAATCAGTGATGAAATGTTTAAGATTCTACAGCTCTGGCCTCCACAACCTCCTGCAGCTCATTAGAAAAGCTAATCAGATAGAATTTTCCACCATGCTGTTTATTGTAGCCCTAATGAAAGACAATCACTTTAAAATTACACACTTAGCAGGTAATTTCTAAAAGCCATAAGCCATGGAAGCTCTGTTCTCCCTGGCTCTTTGTCTTTCTTTACTAGGGTAAGGTAAGCAACGGAATTCTGTTAGAATTTGGAGAGTTATTTTGCCATATAGAATGTAAATGCTGCTGGAAAATTGTTTTTGTCTTTACCATGTTTCTTGTCACCTGGGAACCCTTTCAGAGATGAGTTTGATTTAAAACTTCAATGGTTTCCTACTTTGTGATTAATTTGGGGCATTAAGAACTTTCTTCATGTCCTCTCGAGATCAATAGCATTAATTTAAGAAAAGAACAACTTTTTGATCTTGGGGTTTCACAGATCAGCTATAAACACTGTTGTCCTGGAGCTTTCTGAAGTCACTAGTGTGATGTGGCGGAGGCACTCAGCCCTGGTCATGCTGCAGCCCTGTGCTCTCCACAGGCAGAACATATTCATAGCAGCAGGGGGAAGTATCAAAGTGTTAGAAGGACTGGAAACTCTCTGGAGTTTATATGCTGTAAGAGGAGCTGCAATTAACACACTGATGAAGAGCAAGTGTTTTGCTTTAGAATATCCTTTTAAAATCCCCCGAAGGTGACACTGGGGCCGTGGAGAGGAGAAGGGACATTTGGGGCGCTCGGGGGGCTCGTTCCCCGGGCTCTGCTGCCACCTAATGGTGTCCCCACAGCCCCGAGTCAGCCTCTGCGTGGGCTCTGGGAGCGATTGTTTCCTTTCTTCCCTTTTTATTTGATAATCAGGGGCTTATGGACTATCTCTGAGACATCCGCAGTAAGTAACAAAGAGCAGTTTAATGCCACTAGAAAGGTGAAGTTTCCTGTATTCTGTACCTCCCTGCAAAACCACCTATGGCTCACAAATTTAAAAGATTTTAAAGCATCTTCTAAATTACTGATGGGTAGTAGGTATCTGTACAGGCAGGCCAGAAGTCAGAGCAGTTCCTGGGCAGTGTGAATGTGCACTGGCCCCCAAGTGTCCCACATCTGGGAGGGACAGATTGGCTTCTCCACACAAATCAGTAGAACCCACACTTGAACTGACATTTTACATTTGCAAAACCCCTTTCTCATCAAAGAGATTCATTCATGAGTTAACTGTGAAACTAAATACAATGCAAGGGCCAAATAACTCCAGTAAGGTTTTACAAGTTCATCCTTCACTAAATAGTGGGTTTAAAAGCAAATCCTGAAAAAATACAAGAAATATGTTGCTTTAGGTAAGATGGTATTACAAGAAAGCCATCGTCTCCAACATCCATTTTTGCATAAACCAAACACTGAACAAATCTCAAAACAAGCAATGAAATAGATACAAAAACCAACAATCATTTCAAAACCAGTAAACCTTCCACTGGTCTAAACAAATACTCATATTAATGTTATTTAAATTTAAATCTCTGAATGTTCACTTATTTTAAAATACTCCACATATAATTTAGCTGTGAGCCACCCTTTACACCATTCATTTGGGAGATCTTCTGGCATTGACTGTCCCTATTATCAGCTGATACACAAAACATCCACTGATGTTGTGGAGATGGAGTAGCAAATCCCATTGTTGCTGAGTTTTTCTCCCTCTGCTCTTGGTTAGGGTGTCATTTCACATCTTGAGGTCACACTTTCACTTTTTCTTCTTGCTGAGGGTTGGGTTGCAACCTTTGGAACACAGATCAATGTTCTCTGTCTTTGCTTCATCACGTATACCTTTCATTAAAGCACACTGCATGTAAAGAATTGCTGCTGGGCATCCTAGTGACCTCTGTTAAACAGGATGATGCTCCTAAGTGTTAAACATTTTGGAGCTATTTGGAGCTAAACCTACTAGGAATGGTGCATTGCCTCTTGCCTGAATTTACTTTTTCCATTACCCTGAAGTAGAGTTCAGTAGGTCTGACTTTTAAAAAATCCAAGTATTCAATCACTGCTTGAGTCTCTGACCATAGAAACCACATTTAATATCTGCACAGCCAGCACAAGTGGAGGCTCCCAGCCAACAACAATACTTCTTGCAAATTATTTGACTAGAGTGAGATTTCTTGGATAAGGTAGTGACACATGATTAAGGTGAATCTCTGAATCTCCTGATCTATCAGCCAACACAACGGCACAAATTTCTTGATCAAGACTATCCCTTTTTCCTCCATTGCTCATGCTTCTGCTGCAAAATCTCACTTCATGATCTGCATTCTGCAAGAGCTCGCTTGGCTATGGAGGCTCAGTTGTCACCATGTCATCCTTTGAAAGTTGTATCACATTAGAGGGAGCCTGTTCTCCTCTGCCATCTGTCAGCTCTCCCTCAGACAAACCATCCTCATCCAAGTCTCCAAAGCTCTATGCCACTTGTCCAGCAGGCAGAGCAAGCTCTACTTCAGGGCACTCCTTGGGTCCATCAAAAGGGTCACAGCCATGCTGAGCTAAGGATACTCTAAGTTTTGCAGCCTGTTGTCTTGGACACTCTAGGATCAAGGAACATTTGTCTGTTACTGATTCCTGTGTCTCTGTGGCCTCATCTGAAAGAAGCCAAGACCTGATTGCCTCGAAAGTGCTCTCATGTCTCATCTGGACCTTTCCTCCACTTGCTGGGCAGCAGAAGCAGTTCAGTGTCCTTGTGCTTGTGCTGCTCTGCCTCCTGCCACACTTGCACCGAGCTTCCCTCCCTCCGAGGTAGTTCTTATTTTGAAGAACACTCCATAGTCCCTCCAGGCTCTTTAGGGCACTCTGGGGGTGATTGTCCCTGACTGTCACAGCTGCTCAGGGCTTTTTTTCCAAGAGAAATGGTCTTTTTCGCTGTGATGTTCAGAGTTATGAACACCATGGGACCCCATCTCTGGTTCAGGCTGATAGAAGCTAACGAAGCATGAACAGAAAGCAGCTTAAAGTTCATGGTGGTGGTGTTGTAATGCTTTGTACATTCCCCTCTCCATCTCTAGACCTGTTTCCAGCATCAAAGGGAACTTAATGTATTTAGTTTTTTATAAAGTTAAGGAATATTGCATTCAAGGGGACAGGCATCTGTATAGGATGGAATCAGTTTAATAATGTTCATGGCACACAAAATGCAGGAGAAGACAATGAGTTTATAATTCTATAATGGATACTTACCAGACAGAACAAATGTCAGATGACAATCATCATACATAATTAATTGCTTTAAAATGCTTGTCATTAGAGATCTAAGAGACTGAAGAGACAAGAAAACCTACGTAAAAAATTTAAGTTGTTGGCCAGGAATAAAGGATGGAGGATTGTCAACAAAACAATAAAAGAAGTATGTCTTCTTTTTAGTTTTTTTAACCATTTTAGATTTAACAATTCTAATGGAGAGGCATATAATGATTTAAGGCTTTTTTATTTTTGCTTTTTTTTAAATGATCTATCTTTTTATCTTCCCTGGTTGTTTTGTTCTTCTTGTGGTGTTCTTCTTGTAAGCACCATGTGGGGGTACCAAGGTTTCATACAGCAACCAAATTATTCTTATTCTTTCCTCCTCCCTTCAGTTTTCATGAGGTTTTTTTGTTTCCTTTCTGATGGCCATTTCATAACAGGGTTGGGCTCTTGTGGCTCACTTGTTCACTAAGTCTGTTTGCACAATTTATTTTTCAGAAGTGGAATAGCTACATTGCTTAAAACAGTGGAAACGTGACAGAAAGTTTTCTTTCGCAGAGGGGAGGCGTAAGTATAGTCTTTTGAAGATATTACAGGATAAATACTAAAACCTGCATTCTGGACACTCTTAATTGTCAATTAAAATAATGGATACAACCTAGAAATCACACCAAAAGGCAAGAGTAAAAATGCAGAACCATCTTCCAAACAATGTAATGAATGGCCTGTGTTTTGCTGCTGACAGAAGAGTACGAGGTGTAATTGATGAAATTCTGTCTGAAAAGAAATTCCTGCTGCTTCTCCAGCATGTGCAATAGCGTGTCCTGACTTAGTTACTGGCATCCAGGTGAAATCCAGCACTGGGAATATCTTGTGGTCATCCGCAAGGTGCACATCAGTGTTGGCACCATCAGATCTGCTCTGGATCCAGCCTGAACCAGGCACTGCAAGGATCCAGGGTACTGGCAGCAGGTGTGTGAAATGAGCCCAGCTCTGTGTACACTTCTCAAACACTCTGCTGTAATAATTTCAACATTAAGTGTCAATTTGTGAGGGCACTACACTCAACACCAATTTCTTAAGAGCTAGCTGAGCTGTTGTTATAGTGTGGGTGGTATTTTTGTCTTGTTAAAGGAAATGCAGATTATCTTACAATTATCCCAGCTACTTCTGATACTCTTACAAGATATGAATTCATGGATTAAAACTACAGATAGTAATTTCAGAATTCCCTGTGGTGCTTCTAGTACTCTCTGGTGTTTGGTGGCTCTGTGTCTCAATGCAGGTATAGATAGAGCCCGAATAATTGTATTTTGGGGAAAGAATGTTTAGAGAATATGCAGGGACATATGGTAGTCTTGGAAAATTATGCAGTCAAATAAAGATGAGCTGAAGATATAAATAGAGTTTTGGCAAATAAAAAAATCAAGATAGTATCTGAAGCAGCTTGTTTTTCATACTTGTAGACATCTGGAAAATCAGTTGTAAGAACTCTTCTTCCAAGTTACCATGGTATCAGATTTAGGTATTTCTACATTTCACAATCTTAGAATCTGAACTAGCTGTTTTATCAGATGTCAGCATTTTTAAATCTTCATCACCAGCATCCCACTTCAGCAGCACATCAAGAATCATCAGAGAGTCTCTGCAGCTCCTGTTTTCACCCAGCCCGTGCCTGCCTGGCGCGTGCGTAACTTCCCCACCCAGTCAGCACAGGATTGCTTTGCATCTCTCCACTATTTCCCCAGGAGGGTCTGCCTCTTTCCGCTTCCTCTGACTCCATTTCCCTGGAGTAAAATGACTGCAATAATCTTTACCTATCTAACAGAATAAAGTTATCGTTATCATCAAATATATTTCATAACTATTTACAAACTATTTCATAATATGCATAGGAAGTAGGTGACAATTAAGGTTGATTCCTGTAGGTGCTGTATAGCTTATTTCATTAACAAATGTTGATTGAGTTTTGTAGCAATAAGCACTATACTAATGCAAATATTGATTAGCAAAAAGCTTATTCAAGGACTAATTTTAAGATAACAATCCTGTGCTTCATAATTAAAAGCTTTTGTTGCATTTTTACAAGTTTTTGAAAGCCTGTTGTAATAACCACAATGTTTCCTTTTTCAGGTTGTCTGGGTCTGTAATGCTTGTTTTAGAGCTTAGAACTTCTTTTGGTGGCTTGTTCTGTAGAACAAGTGTTAGATCAAGTGAGGACATGAACTGACAAGGGTGGGGGAAAGAGGAATCAAGGCCACACATCCAGTGGCCCTGGAGTAATTCCTGAGTACACTGGCTCAGTGGAGAATGTTTTAGGGAGCACATCAGGTACCGGAACACAGATGTCTGGTGGCATTTTAAATGTGATGTAGTAACTTTTGTCCCATGCCATATCTGCCAGCCCTGTGTGTGGATACCTGAGAACATCTTCACTGATGCTGGATCCTGTGGTGAGACTCTGAACTGCTCCACAGCTGGGGAGCAGCTACAGTTAGAGCTCCATTAAAGGGCCGAAAAGCACATGGCAAATGACTGGTTTTAGTACTGACAGCGGCATTTTCTCTTCTTCTACAGCACTTTTCTCTTGGAGATCGCCGCAGGGTGCTGGAAGCTGGGGATGAGGCTGGACTGGGCTGGTCCAGGTAAGGCCAAGAGTGGTTTCATCAGATACCAGCGGGACTGGGGGTGGTTCCATGCTCAGATACCTCTCACTTCAGAGTATTTGAAGAAACTAAGAAATAAAGGTTATGCAGTGCTCTGAAGAGGACATGGGTCTGTTTGAGAAAGCCTATAACTACAGGTGGTTGTCTTTTCCCGCCGAGGAAGATGGTGCCGAATTTGGGGGATACAGTGAATAGAGCAAGGCACAGCAGCACTTTTTAAATCGGTGATTGCTCATTGAAAAGGCACCACCGAGGGCGGCCGGGAGCCGAGTCGGGCCGAATCGAGCTGAGCCGGGCCGAGCCGAGCCGAGCACGGCCGAGTGCAGCCGAACGCAGCCGAGCCGAAGACAGCCGAATTGGGCCGGGCCGGTCCGAACCGAACCGAGCACGGCCGAGTGCAGCCGAGTCAAACACAGCCGAATTGGGCCGGGCTGGGCAGAACCGAGCACAGCCGAACACAGCCGAGCTGGGCCGGGCCGGTCCGAACCGAGCACGGCCGAGCCGAGCCGAGCCGAGCCGAGCCGAGCCGAGCGCAGGCCCCGCCCCGCCCGCGCGCCGCCCCAGGAAGCGCAGGGTTTAGCGGCCGGCCCGCGCCGCGATGCATTGTGGGGCGCAGCAGCAGAGCCAAGATGGCGGCCAGCAGGAGGCTGATGAAGGTAACAGCGCCGGGCAGGGCCGGCGGGCGGGCGGGCCCGGCTCCCGCGGCTGCTCCTCCGCCCCAGCCCCCTCTGGCAGCGCGGGGCCACCTCCCCCGCCGCGCCCCGGCGGGGCGGCCTCCTCCGCGCCCCTCGGCGGCGCCCCGCGCCCGAGCGGCCGGAGCGGGAGCAGCCGGCACTTGGGCCGTGGCCGTGAGGGGCCGCGCCGCCCCCCTCGCCGCCGCCCCGCGCTCCGGCAGCGCCCCGCGGGCCCGGCTGCCGCCCAGGGCTGGGCGGGGGCGCCGGGCGGGCGCCGCGGGCCGCCCCGACCCCCTCCCTCGGGGGGCTCCAGGGTGACTAAGCAAAGAGGAAGGGACGGGGGGAAGGAAATGCCGCCGCCCGGGGCTGGGGCATCCCTGGGGCGGCGGGAGGGCTCGGCGGCCCTGCCGGGGGAGGGCTCGGCGGGGAAGCGCCCTCTCCTCCCTCCCTCCCTGCGGGGGGGGTTCGCCGCTCCCCCCGCTCGCCCCGGTGAGGAACCGTCCCCAGACACCCAGGGATGAAATAATTTCGTTTTCGTTGTTTCGGAGAGTAACCTCTTCCTTGTATGAGTAAGAGGTTTATCACACAGAAACATGGACCTGGGTTCAGAAGTTTCTTCATTCGCTGCGGACGTGGTAATGTTTTTGTCTTCGCTCTTATTTGTTCTGAACCGTGGATGAAACTGGGAAATGGAAACTCGGCCCCAGTTGGGCTTTAACCAAGAGCACGTATAGTTCATGGTAAAATACCACTCGGGATTATGTTTCTCGTTATTTTCTTTGGGGAGGAAGGTACTTCTTAGAAGGAAAATGGTAACCGTTGCCCCCAAAGCACACAAATTTATTTTATATGCTGTATATAATTGCCAATTAACATCACAAACTGTAAGCAGTGAGGTTTGCTTAGGGCACGCATACATAGTGACATAAAATTTATTAATCTGTAAAATGCAATGGTGGTACCCACCAGGATTTGCATATAAAGTGCCTGTGAGGAAATCAATGAACTTTACAGGCCAGTCCTGAGAAATGGAGGGAAAAGACCCTGTAAGTGTGGAGTGATGTTTCAGCCTTATTAAAAAACCTGCCCCTGTGGGATGCAGAGTAACCCTGCACTAGGATTTGACAGATACTTGGGTGATTCTGTTGAACTTAATCCTTTAATACCAGTTTTACAGCTGGCTTCAAGGACGTGGACCCCCAGAAGGGCTGGGATTTCACCAGGACATGTTCATGGCATGTCCTGAAGTTGCATTTCCTTAATGGTGCAGATACATAAATAGCCTTTATAATTTGGTTATTTTGGAAGAAACCAGTAGCTCAACAGTGCTTCTGTAAGGCTCATTTTGTTGGTTTAAATCTTCTGTGGAGCACTTAAAAATTAAATAGTAGATACATTGTGTGCAGTGTCATTCATATATATTAAAAATCAGTAGGCATAAACCTTTAATTGTCCTTAAGGATCCTGGTGAGATGCAATTCATTTTTTATTTCATTTTTGATAGCTGCTATATTTTGTCAGGGCTTTAGTATCATAATCAATATGTCTGTTGCTTTATACTCAAATAAGGTTCCCCTTAGTTTCAGATATAAAATTAAATCGTTGCTTACTATTTTTGTAAGGCAGCTTTTCAGCCTTTTGGGAAAAAATACATTAATTGTTCAAAAGGATGTCACTACTACTCCGGTAGGAATAATACGTATTTTCAATTTTTTTTTTTTTAATTTAAAATAGAAAATAAATCTGAAAGGCAAGAAAAATCATTCTTAATAATAATTTTCAGTGCCTCTTGCTTTTCAGCCCCCCTCCTTGTTTTCATTATATTTCTGAAACCTTAGTGCTTCAGTCTTTTACTATAGTGCAATAAAAAGGAGTTTTGATAATGTGACCTTATTTTCTAAAAAATTGGTGGGGCAGTTTTTTCTCAGAGGGAGTGGTGTGGAAGGGAATTGATAACTTACCTCTTATATTTTCACTTTTGTTTTTATTGTCTGGGTTGTTCACGTTGTGTGTGGTTTTTATGCAGTTGAAGAGCTGTGAGATGCTCTGTCACACAACTTGCAGAGGCTGTTAGAAAAGCATCTCCCTTCCTGCTCTGGGGAGTCGAGTCAGCCCAAATGGCTCTGGTTTTGCCATTCATCTCCGTAGGAACAAAGTCGAGCTCTTGTAGGGATGATGTCATCGGGATTGCTGCAGCATGATGTTGTGAAGGTCCAAACTCGCCTGTGTATCACCTAATATCACTGTTAAAGTCCCAAATTCAAAGGTCCACTTTGATTTAAAGTCTGCCACTGTTGAAGTTTTGCAATTGGGAAGAGTCTTTGGGGTGTCTTTGTCAGGGTCTTGGAATGATGAGTGATTATAACTAAAGGAAATAGGGTTTTTCACTGTATCACTCAATTATCTTTAAAATAATTTAGCATAAGCATTAACTGTCTTTTCTTTGAGCTAAATATCAAGTTTGTCTTTGATGAATGAGACTAAACCTTAAGCCTTTTATAGTTATATAAAATTAAGCAAATCCTATTTCCTTAAGGTCTTGCCAACATTTTGAAGTACTGCATTTTTTCTGGACTCAAGTCATGCATCATAGTTATTCATATTAATCATCATGGCTCAAAGAGGCTGGATGTAGCACATCCATAATAACACACTGTCTGCCTGTAGAAAACTGGGAGTCGTTTCCACTGTCCAGGTGGGAATGGATGCCCTTTTCCAACTGGGGAAGCCACATGCATTTTCCATTCACAAACCTCTGTGTGAAAGAAGCTTTACAAATTTTGCCATTGTACTTGGACCGTTCAATTTTAAATATTAATTCAAGTTATAAAGAGAACAAGACTGACTTGTTATCTGAGGGTGTGTTTGAGCAAATCACATTCCCTAGGCCAAAGACCTTTTTTATGGCCTCTTTTAGCCAAGCTTTGTGCCATCAAATAGTGCCATCTAACTGGAGTCTTCTCCACTGATTCACAGACGCTTTGTGGAGGTGTGCCCTTCCAGGAGCACACCTAGCTTAGCAAAAATGCAAAATAAACATGGCTAATGACTCATATTCCTGTGCCATCTGAGGTGGAGGTTTGGTCTGTGAGCCACCATTACACCTCTTTAGAGAGCCCCAGTTGTTGAATCCTGACTCCTTATGAAATGTGAGCGGTGGGAATAAAGCAGTCTTTGTCAAGAATGTGGTGTTGTGGACAGTCTCTCAGGGTTAAAACAGGCAAATAAGGAGTGATTCTATTTAGGAAAGGATCTAAGGCTTCTCTTTTAAGAGGGGTTCATGGCCCTTTCTCGTCGAAAGGAAATTGTCTCCAGACCTGTATGAAGGGGAACACGGATCTCCTGGAGACATGCCAGAGCCTTCAAGGAAAGGCTTTGCACAGTTGCCACCTACTGATGTGAAACAAGCCCTTCTCCAGAGCTTAGTGCTGGCTGGAAGGGTGGTGGGCAGTTGCAGAGGCAAGGCTGTTCTGGTGCTGGATACTCACAGTGCTTGCAGGTGCAGTCACGAGTGGTGCTGAGCTGCACCTCCCACAGAGTGTTTGGGTGCTCTTGGAGAAGGCAGTGCTGGCCCAGCCGTGGAGCTGCCCTGCCATGGTGACTGCCTGGGATGGAGCTCAGGCGTCTGTAAGATCCAGGCTTTGGTCTCCTGATTCTTAGAGGTTCAAAAGTATCTTTAGTGTTAGAAATTGAAAATTGATTTAAAGAGTAAATAACACTTCACATATGAAGTGAGATGCATAGACAATTATTTTAATTTTATTGTTTTTACTCTGCTTCCATAGTTGCATAGTCAAACGTTTATGCAACTGTTGAACTCCATGATAAAACACAAACATGGGACCACACCCAGGTAGGTGGCCTGCAATCTCCAGGATGCTGTGGTCCTGTAAACACCATAGTGCTCCCATATAAAGGAGTTTTAAACAAATCTGATACTTGAAAAATAATTCTAAATCGATCCAAATTTCAGTTCTTAGTAACAAGGGAAATATGGTTTTGAGCAATGTATGATTGTCTTTAGGCAGAAGTGAGAATATTGATTCATTTTCCCTTTTTGAAACTGAGGGGAAGGGTTTTTAATCAAATGAAAATACTTTGCCAAAAAGTAGAATTGCTCAGTCAATAAGACATGTGAGTATACAGGGTTGTAGTGTTGCAGAGGAAGCTTACTGCTGTTCCTTGTAGGAACTAAATTCTATTTGTGTTTTTTGGTTGGATTTGTGATAGGTGGGGTTTTTGTGTAGTAGAATCAGATTTTAAGGTGTTTTAACACTTTTCTGTACAGTAAATTCAGAAAGTGAAACTGGCCAGTTCTTTATCAGTGTTTTGGAGCCTTTTTGACTTACAGGCATTTTTTCGAGAATGTATTCATAAACACGTAATTATAAGTTGTTATCATGTTATTTCAATAAACTTTAGTTTTTATTTGTGAATTTAACAGCATTTGAGGCTTGATGCAGATGTCAGTATGAGCTCTTACGCTTATTCCCATATTCCAAAATTGCACTCTTACAAGTATTTGCCTTCACTGCATTTTCCTGTCTGGCTTGGGTATTTAGAGAAGTCCCAAAACTTGAAAGAGGCATGGACAAAACAATTGCAGGGTTTTTGAAAGACTTAGCTACATTTTAGGCTGATTCTACTTTTCTTTCTAGTTTCAAACATTTAATTTTTTTATTTAAACAGTGCAAATGATTACACAGTATTGAAAATGACAATTTAAAACCTTTAATGATTATATATGAGAGGTAGTATGTACTTCTGTTACTACCTTCAGCCTTATATACTTGACGATCACATAGCACCTCTGAAACAATGTTTTCTCCATTTCCTGTGCTGTGTATAACACTTGGTGTGAACATTTCCAAATTACAAAACATCATCTCTCAAGAGAGCCCCATGAAGTAAGACATTTCAGTTTTTTGAGTGGGGAAACCAATGCAGCAAGGTCACATGCAAGGTTGATAACAGTGTGGGGAATGAAGACTGATTGAAATTCTTACTGCAGTCATCTAACCTTTAGTTACGCTCCTCCTGTGCTCCTTTAATTATGTTACTTGACAAAATTAAGGGGTGGAGGACAAGAAAAGGAATTAATCTATTTACTGTCTGCCTAGACTCGTAAGTAAGTATTACTTTGAAATAAATATCTGAACTGTATCCTTTTACCTCATAAAGTAGTTTTTGTCCCTTTGGAGTTGCTCAAGCCCATGTTAAATGTATTGTTAGCTTTTAATCTGCGCTGCTTGAAAGTATTTAGTAGCTCATTCACTTTTTTAACAGTACTTTTATACTGCAGTTGTGTCTGCCTCCATAGCCCTGAGGCAGTTAGATCTTTATTAAGGGTTTTGGCAGTTGCCAGAAGAAAAAAACCGAAACAACCTCCCCTCGCACCCTTAAATTGTGAATGGCGAAGCTCTTTCCACTCCTGAAAGCGTGACTTGGGTAGTGTTACATTGCAGTAGTGGGGAGAATAGTGGGGAAAAAAGCTGTTTGTGAAGAACTCCACCACGGAGTTGATTCATTCGGAGTGATATGTGAAGTCTGAAACACTTCAGGTATGAGAAAAGTATTTTCTGGTATAAATTGCAATGTGTCTGAGCCCATCGTTAGGTGCGTGCCCGGCTAAGGTGGCTTGATTGTCCCTGACCTCTGCCGTGCTGCCTGCGTGTGAGGCACAGAGCTGCCAGGTTTATCCCTGCCTGTCCCTGGCTCAGCTGTCAGCTCCTCCCGCAGCACAAGGGCAGGGTACAGGCCTGACACACTCCAGGAATTTACCACGGTTTTGGTTTTGGATTTGGTTTCCTGCAAAGGCCTCACATGGCAGTTTAAAGAGGAAAATGGCCTGAATAATTTTTGTCTAGTTCTTTAGTGCCTCTGGACTGTTTAATTCCCTCTCTCATGCGGTGGACTTGAGGAAAAGTGGGGACAATTTGCATATTTATTTTCAACTTTTCATTGATTCCATACAAAGTTTCACAATTTTATAATGATCTCTATACAGAATTCTTACATTTCTTAATTCAGCATCCATTTTTTAACCTGAATCTAACTATAAAATGTAGGTGTTTAATTTTTCAGAAATGTGAAGCCATGCTTTTCTAATTTGTTTTATTAGCTTAATAACATACCTGAATTATAGAGTCATAGTCCTCCCTTTTTTTGCATCTGGACAGTTGTTCTCTGGGCCAGCAGCAATGTAATGCTATTGTCTGAACCTGGGACAAAAGCTCCTGCATGGGAGCTGCAGTCCCACTGGATGTAATGGGAGAGATTTCTGTCATATGCATTATGGTTTTAATATAGTAACTAGAAAATAGTCTAAACCCATTTTCCTTGCCTTGTTTTAGAGTGAAGGCACTTGTGATGATGCACGTTTATTCATGCTTAAATACCTACTGCTTAATTAGCTTGTTTTGTTCCCAATGTTTGATGTGTTACATTTAGTGTGTAATGGAAAATATCCTTTTTACATGCTGTGGAGCAATGGTTTGCCAGGACTTCACTGTTCTGTATGTGAAGGGAATGAGCTGCAAAACTCAGTTCAGAGCAAGTTACTCCCCTGACCCTGTCAGGGCAGAGTCAGCCCGGGATCCATCCGGCTCTCCCTGAGCTGCTGCTTTGTGCAGGAGCACTCCAAGTAAGGCACTCTGGGGATTTGCACTTTGAGTGATGGTAAAGCACCTCTTAGAGCTGCGATCATAAAGGTTATTTTCTTTGGAATATTTTGGTTTGCACTCTATCCTTATAAATATGCTTCATGGGATTATTTTTGGGGGGTTTATGTTTTCCTGCTTTAAGGAAATAGGATAATCCTCTTAGCTCTTTTAAAAAAACACCCAAACTGTCTGTGACATTGCATAAATCGAGCAGCAGTGGAATTTGGGGATTAATCCATGGGTCTAGACTAAATAATCGGTTAGTGCCATGAAGATAGTGTTAGGCATCAATTCAGTATCCAGGACTCCAAGGTTAAACTTCTGTGTTCAGAGTATACTCTTGCTTTAGGAGGTACAGTGGGTCAGAGTATAAATGTTCATTTTCTGATATGTGGCGCTCATGATTTTTGTTTCATGTGAATTTGGAGTTCTTATTTTCCCTCTGGGTTTTAATTTTATCATGATGCTTCATTTATGCAAGAGGTTACTGCAAGTATTAAATCTGTCAGTCAGATGCGGAAAGGTTTGATCCAAGATGAACATAGAGCTATTTTGGAAAACAAACCGAAACAGGAACAGTACAGCACTTGTAGCAGGAAAACTGGTGGGGTTTGTTTTTCAGTGTGTAGGGCCTTTGCTTGCAGTTGGTGGGTTTATCATAATTACATCCAGCTCCATTTTGCAAGACACCCAATTTTGCACCCAGTGCAGAGCTGGGCCCTGTCAGAGCACACCAGTGCTGCTGTATAAGCAACATTTTTCCTAACCTATGCAGCCACCAGGCATGTGCTGCAGTTTTGAAAGCACTGGGAAACTTTTATGTTTTGCTGTGGATAACTTTTGAGTTTGTATTTGGTTAAATTCTCTTTAAAGATAAAACTGCAGCGTTCAACAGCAAAGGACTGTAATTGTTGTGGGGGAAATAAAAGTGGAACCTTGAGGTGTTTCTTTTTAGATCTTATGAAATACTCTAGGAAACAGTCCCTACGGTAGGGCTTGTACATCATTTTAAATATAAAAATGCTGAAATACTTGTTTTGGTGCTACCTGGTTCACTAACTGATTAGAAATAGTTTGACTGGTGCAGAAAGATAACCTTGCTCAAGACTGACACAGCTTTAAAGAGAGGAATCTTAATGTGTACTGTGAGCTTTGAGGTACTAAACAGAGCAAGCTGAATCCTTTCAAGTTACTGGTCTAAACAAGGCTTGTTTGGCTTAGATTGATATTTTTCTGGGATTGGATCAATTTAAGCTGCTCATGCAGGAATTTGTTCATTTTCAGTTGTTCAGTGATTTTATTCCTGTTTAAAACCATTATGAAATAGTTCTTCCAAATCACCATTCTCCTTCAGACAAGTCCTAAGATGCATTTTATTTCTGCACCTCCCAGTGTTATCAATAGTCTGTGATTAAAGGCACTGATTTACATTTGAGATAGAAAAACATTTTTAAATGTCCTTTTTTAGTACTTGTGCTTCATTGTGTCTATAATGATGTTAATAACAAGCCATTTTTGTGTTTTCATCACATACCAAAAAATAAGGAGTTTAATATCTCATCTCAGAGAATTTTACTTTTTACAGGTGCAAAATTTTATTTGTTATTTGTGTGGGTTGCCACCACTAATTAAAGAAACCCACACTGACCTTTAAGCATTTTGAAAAATAAATGTGAGCATCTTGCTTAATACAGTTATTAACTTACACTTACCGCTTTGCTTTGCTTTTCAGGAGCTTGAAGAAATCCGCAAGTGTGGAATGAAAAACTTCCGTAATATCCAGGTTGATGAAGCTAATTTATTGACCTGGCAAGGGCTTATTGTTCCTGTGAGTATAGACTACTCCTTATGAGCTTTAAAATAAAGTGAGGATCATTTGTATCTCATAAATCCCCAGCTCAGGAGTGCTGCTGGTGACCATGAAATAATTCAATATTGTGGCCCTGGTCTGACACATGGCTGGAGCCCAGTGGTGGTCCTGGGCTGCTGGGAGAGGTGTTGGAAGGGGGAAACAAGTGAAGTTTGGGTTTACATTTAACCTTAAAGTACAAAATCTGCATGATCGTAGGAAAAAGAAAGGAAATATTAAATACTTTTACTCCTTAATGTTTTTTTTTAATCTGCTGGATTTATTACTGTGATAAAGTTGAGTATTGGAAAAAATTTGATGCAAGGAAAAGTTTTGGATTTTCGGAAGTGAGCTCTTTAAAAGAAAAAGTAACTTTATTTAGGCATCAGTGCCAGAATAAACCTATTCAACTTAAGCTTTTTAAAGCACTACAGTCTTCTAATAGAATGTTTAATCAAAGTGGATAACCATTTTATTAGTCAGATAGAGAGGGATTTATTATTAAGGGAAAGCAGGAAATGTGGTATGTTGGTTTCTTGGTTAAAAGTCACTGGGGTTTTCACCTCTTGCGTTTCGCACTGCTGTGGCCCATAGCAGTGGGAAGTGGCTCCCTTGGTTCTGAGAGCTATTTTTAGTCTGCAGCAGTAGGGGATGGGCCACTGGGGCTGCACTTGTGGTTGTCTGTGGGCGCTACCAAAAAGCCTTCCCAAGCAGTGCAAGTCTGTGTTTTACTGCGTGAGTAAGACTTGGAGCCATCCCTGTGGCAGCGCCTCTGCTGCGTTAGTCAGAGGCTGTTCTGAGTTCACACGGCACAGGCCGAGGTAATGGCTGGGCCTTTGCACTTTAAATGCTGTGGAATACATTAAGTTTACTGTTTACTTCTGTGCCTGCAAGTGATTCCTCGGAGTGGCTGACACTACCCTTGCAAACAAAGCAGGCGGGACCTGACACTGCAATCTGACAGCTGAGGAACAACCTGCTTTAATCAGCCACTCTGCTCTTTGTGGTTCGTGTGTAACAGTTTAGTGCTTTGATAGCACTTTGAAGCAATAGTGCTTTGATAATACTTTGAAGCAATAAGGTTGGTAAATATGACTAATAAAACAAAACAGAAAAATACTTGTTTATTCCTGTTAAGATTAGGAATGTGTGGTGTTCAGCAGCTATTTTTAACAGTTTCTACTCACCAGAGGATGAGCATGGTGTTTGCTTTGCAAAGCTTTGCAGCATCACAAGTGTTTAAATGTTGATGCAGTGAACTGTGCTCCAGACCTGCCTTTACTCTGTAATATGCCCTGTTACAGGGGAAATAGCCTCAAATTCACTGCTGGTATAGTTAAGGGAGAAATTTGTAATGAGATTTTGCTTCCTGTAGTAATTTAAAATGTGTTGTTTGTGTTCAAAGAGTAGCGTATGTTTGTGTTCTGAGGATATGCTATAGATGTTATAGTGCTACTGTCTCTTTAGCTATTTTGTGTCCTGTGGGTGGCCAAGGTACACTGTTTATTTGATATCAACATCAAAACAAGACTATCTAGCCCAGGCTCCTTGTTCTCATAAGAGGGTATGTTGGTGTACCATGAATTTCATTTCACTTAATCAAAACTGCTGTCTGTGGACAAACTTTTGCAGAGCGAAAATACTCCAGCTGAGTGCAAGTCATGTTTCAGAATTTAAAATTCTATTTCTCTTGTCAGTGTCAAAATAAATACTACAAATAATTGGAAATTGATTGTTTGAATACTTTACTTACATCTTTGGCTCAATGTATTGGTGAGGTACAGTGAAGAAAATGGATGTTTTTAAGACTTCCCATGTCAGTTCACTGAACATCCTCACGAATTAGAGTATGTGATGGAGGCAAGAACAATTGAGCTGTGAGGGCAGTGACTGCCTAAGCTGTCACCACCACCACAAGTTATTAGTTAAACTTCCAAAGCTTTTAGGATTGCTTGGGTAAAAAGTGATTTTAAAGCTGCTGCAGTTGCCTCTCCCCTGGCTGCAGAAACTGCGCTGTATTACTTACAAATACAGCCAGATTCTCCACATGGATGAGTGTAAAATTAAATGTTTTCTGTTGACTAATATTTTAATGGAATGCTCCCCACCCCCAAGTATTGGTAAATCTTGGAGTGGGATTGATTGCAGGGAATGGTCTGGATGTTAATGAAGAATGTGTGTGATTATACTTTACACCAACTGGAAACTCTCATCCTTAGATTCTTGTTCCCAGAGTGTTTGGAAAGGCTTCATTCCATAGTTACTGTTTTCAGTGCAGAATGGTGTTTTCATAGGCTTTAAATGTAGCAATGATTTATTTTTGTTCTGCCTCTTCTGTGCAGTATCTGAAGCAGTATCAATAGTCTAACAGTTTTTTAAAGTGAAATTCTGGGCATTGTTTTTTCTGTTTCAGCATGAAGAACTGCTTTGCTCACTTCACAGTTCTCTCATCCTGCTCCTTCAAAACTGATCTGATAAGAGTGGGTGCTAAAACTGCATACAAATTCAGAATGTTCTCATCAGCAAACACAGTGAATATCTATCTTTAGTACCAATGAATGCTCAGCAGATTTTTGTGTAGTCAGCACAAAAACGTTCTCGGAACATTTAGGGAGATCTGACAAATCAAATTGCTTTGCTGTTCATGCCACCATGTTGTGAGACACACTAAATAACTGTGTTCAGAAACCCACTTCCCTTGTCAGGCCTCCTGTTTGTGTCTTGGAAAGGGTTTACTATGTTATTTGAAACACAAAGCTGGGAATAAAACTTAGGGCTGACTAGGCAGGGCCTTGAGTTGGAAGTAAATGGAGTTGGATGCTTTCTTACCAATAGAAATGTCAGCCAGCTGTAGGACAATGGCAACCTGCTTTTTCCGGGGTGGATGCAAATGCACAGGTTGTATTGCCTCTCCCCAAATAGGTTTTGATGTTTCCTGACACATAAATCTGGCAGAAGTGTTGGTAGAAAGTGCCTTTCAAAGAGGTCATTCAAAAGATCAAAGAAATCCAAGTCTGTATTTTTCACTTGTGTCCATTAGCATGTGCCACATTCTTGACATTGTGCCTTCTTGTTGCAGGACAATCCTCCATACGATAAAGGAGCCTTCAGAATTGAAATCAACTTCCCAGCAGAATATCCATTCAAACCTCCTAAGATTACGTTTAAAACAAAGATCTATCACCCTAACATCGATGAAAAGGGGCAGGTTTGTCTGCCAGTAATTAGTGCTGAAAACTGGAAGCCAGCAACCAAAACTGACCAAGGTAGGACTCCATGTGGAGAAAGAATTGAGTATTGAGCAACTTCATAGTATGTTTGAATTTAAAGCTAATACTGTTTCAGCTTGTCAGCTGCCTGGTGCTCTGAGGGAATATTCATTGTGAGGTTTGTGTCATGAGTCACGTGTGGTGAGCAGAGTGCAACTCTTGTGGAATCTTGTTTTGTTGCTGGAATGTGAGGTACTGGCACTGAAGTAGCATTTCCACCTCCAGGAAACCACAACACTCCTCATGACTGAGGAGTTTATTAAGGAAGTGTCCTCAGCATACTTCAAAATTTTACTGGTAGTTTATGTGGGGATTATTCTGTGTTTCATTTTAAACTGTGACTCCAGAATCCAGAGGTGTTTGGTAAATTCCTGGATGTTTGAAAGAAGGAGTCTAAAACCTCAAAGCTTTGTATATTTTATAATCTGCCATGTGGTTAACTGATTTGAACATATGGCTTGAAATATCAAGGGAGTCATAAACAAAATCTGAAATCATAACACAGATTAAGTTGTAGTTCTTAAAAGATCATTGCTGTCGGGCTTACTGTGTAGAGTCTCTTTGGATGAGAATTTAAATATTGTAAGGAAAGTTTCATCAGGTTCTGTGGCAGTCTTGAATGTGATGTAAGTAGAGTTTTTTCTGTTGTTTCCATTAGTTGTTGGGGTGAGAATTTTGTGTCTTCTGGCAGGTAATGATTATTTGGATGTTAAGCTTTTATTATCATACATATGGAAAGTAAACATCCTTGCAAAAAAATGCTTATATTTTTAAGAGTATTAATTCAGGTGAGTAGCAGTTTAGGGCAGTGCTAGAGCTTCAGTGACACTGAAATATCGTGCTCCATAGGAGAAAGTATTTCTCTCTTCAAGGTTGTTTTCACATGATCTGTGTTCCTGATAGGAAACAATGCTATACTTAAGATTTCATTTTTCTGTGTACTCCTGCGTGCCAATGAAAGTACTTCCAGTTGTGTGATCTTGCCCAAAGACAAAAGAGGAAAATTCCTGTAGTTGTTTTAGAAGAGATGAAGCAGCTGAATGGTGGTGAAAATGGAGGTAGCAGCAGAAAGAATCTGTGAAATAGGATGGCCAAAATCTTAGATTTGTTGTAGATTTATCCCTGATTGCACAGAACAAAGATGCTTGGGAGAGAGAAGATGGAAACAATGTGTGGAAGGTTTCTCTTAACACCTGAGCAGCTGTCTTGGCCCTATCAGCCTTTTCTATTTAACTCACGGAATTACATGTCTCTACCCAGCTTGAAAAACAAGCTGTCATTAGCTGGAACTACTGAAGCAATTGTTTGCATGCAGAAAATAGTCAGTGTCTCCCTGAGAAACAGCAATTCCTTTTTTATCTGAGAGAGTGGATAAAAGTTGTGCTAAAACCAGAATTTGGAATCAATCCTGGGTAACAAAATATTGCAAATCTCTCATGATCTGCTCTGTTGTGGTCTTTCATTTGTCTTAACTCTTTCTTCAAGAAGTTGTTTTAATGTCAGCATCTGCTGTTACTACATGGTTGTATGAACCTATGACAGTGTTACTACAGCCCTGCTTAAATGTCGATTCCTTTTTCTTCAGAATCGGAGCTTTTCTTAACAAAATAATGTGACACTATTAGTACAGCATCAAAGTGATTGGTTTTGTTCATGCAGGTGTCAAGAAAGTGAAGAGATTAGGTTCATCATAAATCATTAATTTACCTTTCACATACTAAATGTGCCTCTTACTGCTGTACTTCTTATTAATTTATGCATAATATTAAAAACAACTGTTATGGCAGGTTAGTTTTCAAATGCTGAGGATATTGAGGCAGCTCCTGTTCTGACAGGCCTGGTTTTTCTGCCTTTTTACTGTTATTAAGGTTATTGAACACACTTTTTCTCTGTAGTGTTTTTGCATGCTTTGCTCAGTGAGAGGGGATTGTCACTGAGTGTTTCTGCTGCTTTCATAGGCAGTCAGCAATGTGGTGGCAGTTGTTGTAAGGCCAGGACTGGTGAGTTACTGTGAAGGAAGCTGGTATCAATTCTACATTCCTTAGATAGTTTGTTGCAGTTTAAACTTGGATTTGTGGTGAGAAATGTTCCTGTTTAGCAGTTTAGAGACAGAGGTCAGATTTGGGTGTGGCTTTTGAATATTTGTTTGGAGGTTTGTTCATGGGTGGAAAAGACTGAGATGGATGCCCCAAAAGAAGCCACTCTGGTGTTCAGCGTCAGCTGTAGGGATCGGCACTGTAAGAACTTGTGTTCCTGCCCAGGGACAGACACCTTTGGGAGGCTGGGCGGGGGGACCCGGTCCCTGTGAGCTTCCAAAGGCTGTGAGGATGCGTGTGAGGAAAATGTAGCTGTAAATGTCACTGTGGTATGTGAGGTTCGCTGTGTAAATGTCAGGTGCAGTTCCATTTCCTGAAGAATGACTTGTCCTCGGGAAGTGACAGGGACATTGGTGACATTGCTGTGAGCACCTTGCCACTCTCAGCCCTTTGTTTGCCCAGTGCGTCTCTACTGGTGGCTGCCTTGGGCAGTTGAGGGTCAAGGGAAGACTTGCCTGCTGTTCATAGGAGAAGTGAGAATCATAGGGAAATGGAACTGGAAAAAAGGGTTTCCAGAAGAGGCTGAGTCACAGCTGCATCCCTGTGACAGGTGTTGGGAAATGCTTCATGGTGCCAATTCCATCTTTACCCAAACCCTTTAGTGAACTTGTCTGGGAACTTCTGTTCTTTCTCAGCCATAGGAGAGGATTTTAGATGAGATGCCAATTACATGGGAAATCATTTGTAGTGCTCTTTGGTCTCTATTCATGTTGATTTTGTTTACAAATACGATTTTCTGGTGTTCATTCATGGTCATTGAACTAAATCTTGGCATATCACCGCAGCTTACTCATGCCCTGCGCTTGAAAAGGCCCGAGATTTATGGGGATGTATTTAAATGCAGTTAAAGCTCTTTTCTTAGAGGGGAATTTTGCTTACATTTTGATTTTGAAAAATTAACCATCTTAGTCTCTGACAGTATTTATACTTCTTTTGACAGTAATCCAGTCCCTCATAGCACTGGTGAATGATCCACAGCCCGAGCACCCCCTCCGGGCTGACCTAGCTGAAGAATACTCTAAGGACCGTAAAAAATTCTGTAAGAACGCTGAAGAGTTTACAAAGAAATATGGTGAAAAGCGACCAGTGGACTAAAATCTGACACAAGTGCTGTCAGCAACCTATGATAGAAGATCGGAGCAGTGCATTTGAGACACCCCGTAAAGCAGGACTCTATGGAAAATTGACAAGTGCCACCTTTCGGTGTGAACTTGTGGCTGTTACTAACTTTCTACAGTTTTCTTAATCAAAAGTGGGCTAGGTAACCTGTAAAGAAAGGATTAAAATTTAAGATGTTCTAGTTCTGCTTTCTTTGTTTAAAAATCACTGCTTCAATATACTTTAAAGTATGCTGTTTTCTTTTTCTTGTCAGAATTTATCAAAAATATCTTAGACTTATATTCTGCCCTTAAATTGAAAAGGTTGTGGCTGTCATTTCTTATTTTTCCTTGCAGTTCCCACTATCTTGAGTTCATTCATTGAATTTTATCCCCCTCCTCAAAGTGATGTCTTAGGAAAAATATCCCAGTTCTGGCAGAAAATGATTGAGTGTTTGGCAGTTTCGTTTACTTTACACTCTAAATGTTGCACTGTGCTTTGTGGGACTTGTTGCAAGTTCCCCTGAACTTCAGTTTGTAACATAATAAACAAAACCCAACCCCACAAAACCAATCAGAAATAATGTCTGGGTCTGATGTAAATCTGGCCAATGTCTATTAAACGGGGAAACCCAAGTTTTTGTGTGCGTCGTTGAATTAGAATATGGCTTATGTTCTGCTTTTGGAAAACTTTGGAAAAAAAATCTGTAGCAAACAAGTAGTGGAATGTGATTGCAAACTTCCTTCACTTCTATCTTTAATACCTATGCAGAGTAGCGGGAAACGTGCACAGAACAACATTGCAACCTGTCCAGGAGAGTTCCAGAAATTGGGGACCAAGAGGTACCAAAGTGACAAACTGTCTTTGAGTTTAAAATCATTCTTTTGGAAATGTTAATTTTGAATTCAAGAACTAAATCTGACAGCACTGCTGTCCCCTCTGAATGTTTTCCCTCAGAATGCGTAAGGAACATCAGTGTTTGTGGGACGGCCCTTGAGCCGTTCCCAGCCCCGGTGCCACTGCGAGGCCAGGCCTGAGCAATAAGGTGTGACAGAGAGTGCTTGGCTGCTGCTGCTCCTGTGCTCAACACACGGGCAGGTGGTTCATGAGTGTTCAGTGTCAGTGGAGCTCCGGCAGGCAGAGCCCCGGGGCACTCCTGCGCATGCTGAAGGAAGGGAGCCCTTTCTGCTCAGAACTGAGCCTCCTTTGCCGTGTCTCTGCTGCTTCCGCCAGCCTTTCTTCCCCGGCCCAGATTGTGATCATAGCTCCACAGTCAAACTGCCACACAGTCAACCTGCTGTCTCCCCTTCTCCAGCTGGGGTCTGCTACTGAGTGAATGGATTATTTCCAGAAATCCATCGGTATCTGGGAGCACATATCATTTTGATGTGCAGGAAGCTGAGTTAAAAAGCCCCTGACACCTGGGTGGTTGCCTCTACTCCTAAATTCAGTTTTAATACAGCCTCTGCCTTTGCAACCTTTCAGAACTAGTGTGTCAAGCAGTAGGTCTCTCTTGGTTTTAATGTCTCGTGTATTTGCTATCTCCTCATTCATCCCTCTCCTCCGGCTTTCATTTCCGATTTAGTGTAAACAATGACAGCCCAGTACCTCACCTCTGTTGAAAGTAAATTTTTTTATAAGTTAGGGAGCTAAGAAATTTTATGTTTAAGTGTTCTTAGACAGATTCTTTGGCAGGTAAATAAAGTTAAACCACATTCACCTTATTTACGGAAACTTGCATTTCCTAAGTGTTTTCAGGCTTGTGAGAGCACTATTACCAAATTTTCACATCTTTGTGTCTTCATTTGCAGAAAGTTGGTACTGATTTTGTTTCGTTCACGCTCACTCGGATTCATAATAAAATAATGCCAAATTATCTGTCAAACCGAAGTGTGTAACTTCTGCATCACCTGAGTCACTGTACCTTTGATCATGTCTGTTGGCATGGAAACTTACCATTCTCTAAATTTTATTTGAAACAAAACTGTAGCACTAGTTTGCTGCCCTCATTGCTACTCAATAGTTACTCTGTGGTTGTAAAGCCTCTCAGGTCAAAGACTGTGTCTGTCTGCCTCGCTGTGCCCCGGATGCCGTGGGAAGGGACGGAGGGGCTGTGTGATTCCAGGAGCTCCGGCAGCGCTGCGCCAGCCGTTCCCATTCCAGCTGCAGCCGTCACACAGAAGACAGATCTTGCTATCAGTTCTCTTGGTGTGTTCTTCATAGTCCAACTGCTAAACTGCGAGACGTGTAAACAAAGTGCTGGCGTGTGTCTGGGGCAGCCTCTGAACAAAGGGATCCAGCACCTGTGGCTGAAGGCTGAGGAGAAGAAATCCAAGTGCGAAGTCCTATGATAACTCAGGAAATCAAGCTCTTGTTCTCTCTGGTTCCCTAAGCCATGCTGAATTCTAAATGTGCAGTTGAACATCCACAATAAAAGCAGCGCACTGGTGAAACTACACCCAGGAGTACTGGTATAGGCTTTCTGCAAGTCCATTCTGCTACCCTAATAAAAATTGCTCTCAACGGCTTTGTGGCATGGTTTTATTTTCACAGAGGTCTGGGGTTAACGGGGACTGTAGTAGTGTCTAATTTGAACTTGGATTGTCTTTAAAGCTTTCACAGAACCACTGAGAAATTTCCTTATCTCCCTATGTTTTACCAAATTGAAAAGTTCCCTATTTAGTAATCTTTTAGTAGTTCTTTATTCATTTCTCTAATTAAACGGAAATCTGGGGTTTAATGCTTTTCATTTAAAATACGGAATTTACAAAACCCATTCTTTGTTCGCAGTGCAGCGCTCGCGTAAGGCTGTCCTCAGGTCTGCAGTGCTCAGCTGCCAGGAACTGCATCCAGAATTCCGCAGGTGTGTAACGTCCTGATGGGTGCGATCAGAGCCAGTCCAGCAGTTAGAACATGAAGCAATTTAAACGTTTATAATAAGGTTTAAAAGTATCGCTAAGAACGTGGTGACAATTCCATAAGCGAGGGAGCTCTGCGTTCCCGCAGCGGCTGCAGTGAGCCCCGGCGGGCACGGGGTGGCGCCGGTGGGTTCGGGCGCTCCGGGCGCCGCTCTGTCGCGGAGTCCCCCGGCAGCAGCGCCGGGAGCGGCTCCGGGGCTGTCATCCCTGGGGTAACCCCTGCCCTACTCTGACCCAGCCCCGGCTCAGGCATCTAAGTAATTTTCTATCGTTTGGGAAAGAATCGCGAAAAATACTTTCTACAGCATCCTTGATGTTCCTCCTATTTGTACAGGGCAAAAACTTCCTCAGATGTGTCATAGGAAAGGTCAGATGGTTCCTATTAATGACAGAAAGGGAGGCCCATCCAGCACTGTGGGAGCAGACAGGTGAGTGGGTTTAGTTCACTCACCAGCTGTGACCAAACCCAAAAGCCTCCTGAAGCTTTGCAGTAGAAAATGCCTGAGTTTATTTTTTCATTTAAAAGAATGATGATCATACTGACATTTTGAATATTAAAAAACATGGTTAACCAATTACATTAAATAGATCACTCTTGTGCAGAAAATGAGCATAAACAATCTAAAATAATTTTTCCCCATGTGGAAGTCCTACAGGAGTGACAGGGCTGCAGTTAAGAATGTATCAGCATTACTGGGGCTTGTTGGAGTTTGAATGCTTTGGTGACAGGAACAAAAGGGACAAGTACAGAGATCTTCTCCACTTGCAGCCATGCTCGTGGCTGGCACAGCTTGTGGCTGTCCTGAGGGGCAGTGGGTGGTGCAGGTGCAGTTGCTGCTGCTCTCATAAGCAGCAGTTACTGAAATAGCAGATGGGTCAACAGTTGCTGCTCCTGCAAAGTCATCCAAAAAATAAGAAGCCTCTCCAAAAGGGCTGCAGCTGATGTTACTTTCCTAGGGGGACTTAATGCCAAGAGGCAATGTAAACAGGCAGAGACAATTCCTGCTGGCTGAGGTGGCTCCTGGGAGGTGGCTGCAGACCCCACTGGGCCACTTGTGACCTGACTGCTCCAACCAGAGGAAGGCTCTGAGGGTGTCCCTGCACCCCTCACCATCGGTGAGCAGGTATGAGTGGAGGGGCAGGGGTGGGTGCTTTCAGAAAACCAAATGCTGAAGGTGTCCAGGCCTCCTGTAGGTGACCTACACCTAATGGCTGCTCCAAAGCAGCACCTCCTCCCCAGCACATTTCTGGGTTTGCCATTAAGTCTGAAAAGAGAGCTGACCAGGCCCCGCAAGGTGCTGTGCTGCAAAGTGTCTCACAGGCAAGTGTGTCTGTGCTGCTCTTGTTGGCAGGAGCTGAGCCCTGGGAGCGTGTGCTGCACTGGGGTGGTGTGGAGGGGGTGTCACAGAACTGGTTTGGCACATTCAGAGCAGATGTTGCAGCCTAAAAACTGAGAGCTGAGGCTCTGGGGCACTACCTGGAGCTGCTCACAGGGGGGTGGTGTCCACTCCCAGGCTGTTCACAGCTCCTGTGAGCTGGACCAGGGCCTATGACACTGCCAACAGTGATCTGGCTTCTCTGGACATTGCCAACTGCCTGTCTGCAGTGGTTGGATGGATGGATGGATGGATGGATGGATGGATGAATGCTCATTTATTTAAAGATCTTTGAATGAACACAGCTGAATGTTCCTGCTTTTGTAATAGCTCTGCAGCTCCGGCCTAATTAATGTCTGGAGTTCATGGAGGCGCTCCCAGGACTGTGAGAAATCATCTGGTCCTTCCCCGCAGCCGCCGACGGGGGGAACACTGGGGTAGCCTGGGTGCACCATCAGTTCGATTGTCACTGTCCTGCTCTGCGGTGCCTTGGCCGTGAGCTTCGGGATGGCAGCGTCGATGGCACTGCAGATGCTGCTGACAGACATGTTCTTGCCCATGGTGCTCAGGCCTATGTAAATGTCTGGCCACCTGGAGCCAGAGGAGGGAACACTGGGATTAATGCTAAAGACTTAGGTAGAGAATTGTGTTAAATCCAAGGGATTAGAAATCAAAATTTACCTAAAATTTAAGATATAAAAGGAGGAGGAGGTTTTTAAAATTTTAACTATAAACAAAAATAAACCCAGAAGGTTTCCTTATTGAAACCAGGAACCTATTTGAAGCAGCAGTTCTGCAGGGACAGCAAGCCCCAGCACAGCCCGTGGGGTGTTTGGCATCTGTGAGCTTACAGGTGCATTTTATTTTCCCAAAAGGGAAGAGAAGCACTAAACTGAGCAATGCCACACTATCAAAATAACTTTAGCCTTAACAAAATAACTTAGATACAAAAGTAACTGAAATAAAATGGAACCCACCCAGCTAAAGGAGCCTTCTGCCAGAATGTATCAAAGAGCAATAATAACAGGACACAATGTTACTCCTGGAGGACACCACCTACACACTGCTTCTTGGTAGCTTCACACAGTTCTTTGTTCAAGTCTGGCTGCAAATGCCAGTTCTAAGTGTGGCCTGAACGAGTCCAGGGGAGCTGAGCGAGTGCAAGGGAGGGCAGAATGACAACATTTTTGGAAGAAATTGAGGCTGGAGTCTTTACCTGAATGATCCCAGAAGAGCCCAGCTTGGCTCTTCTTGAGAAGGGAGAAATGCCAGCCTGCTGCTGGTGTTCAGAACAACTGATTAAAAAACAAAAAAAGAAATCCCAAAAAACAACATTCCCAGTGGACTGAGGAGGTAATGACATCTACTCCAAAGGACAGGTGACTGCAAGGGTCTCAAGTGAAAGGCCTTTAATCCATAAAACACTGTCTAAGCTTTTAAGAGAAGGATTTTACTGGGGGAAGGGCTGAGCTTTCTGGGTTTGGCCCCTGAGATGCAGGACACTGACAAGGCTGTTTGCTTAGAGCAGTGATCACCAGCCCTCAGAGCATCTTGCTTCCCCTTAACAAATACTTGCTTCTAATTAGTCTCTTTCCTGCTACTTGAAACCCTTTCTCTATTACACCAGGAAGATGAAAAGTTAGTTCTTGAAAATTTTCCCGAGTTCATGCTGTTAAAATTCCAGCATTGATGCAGCATTTCTCCTGACATTCCAGATGCCAGGCTGATGCAGCTTCACTAGGAAGGCTGAGAAGCATATTCTGAAAAGAACATTCCCTTTCAAGTGGAAAGTGACTCATTTCTGTTCAAACAAAACTTCCTAAACCCTTGTGCCCCCAACACTTTTGTGCTCCTCCTGAACTTCTCCCTAAGGCCTAAGAGGAAAGAGAAAGGTGGTGTTCCATTTTTGAAAGATACTATCAGGAACTGATAAAATCTTAACATTTTACCACCAAAAAAAAAAAAAAAAAAAAAAAAAAAAAAAAAAAAAAAGGATGAGTAATACCTGTCTTACCTTATTCCATGCTTTGTAAACACATCCACTGTGTTAAAAGAATCTTCTTCTACTCCCAGGTAGAAGTCCATCAGGGATGGTGGAATCCAGTCACAGTTATGAAGGCCTGGCTCTATTGGGACACGTGTGTACTTGATCCCATATTCCTCTAACACCTCTGCAAATACATGCCTGACCTCTGTAAGTAAAACCAGAGACTGCAGTCAGGAGTTGGATAACCAGCTCCTTGTGTCCCCTACAAACTGTTAGCACAGGGGCTGCTTTCATTTTGTGTTTAACAAAATTCCATTTGGTTTATCTTCTGCTTGAAATGGTTTTCTTCATCTGTAGGGAGTCCCCTTCTATACTGGAAACATTTGTCCCTCAACATCTGCTGTAGGTGCTTTGTCATTCTTCTGTGTACCACAATGACCTTATTTGCAAAACAAGGACAGAAGATCCTTGCTCTCTAAAGCTGAGACCTGCAGGCAGGGACTGTGGTGGGAACACAACTGACAGGATGGAGTTCTTGTAGCATCTGGGAGAGTCACCAGCTATTGCAAGCTCCAACAGCTTCAACTGGCTTTGGTCTGCCTCCTCATTATGGGTGAGAACATGGAATTCGGATGCTGAGGAGAATTATTGATCCTTGGAGGAAAAAGTGTAACCTAGGCCATTTGTGTCATTAATGCCCTGGTGCTGCTATGGGAAGACCCAGGGCCCCAAGCAGAAAGTTTGGGCCTGGGCAGGACTCTGGGTCAGGTGGGAACATTCAAACTGCAACTGCCAGCAGGTGTTTTGTGGTGGGTTTTGTTGCCCATGCAGGGAGCTGTGGCAGGGGGAGTTTCCACTGAGCCAACTCTCCACCTCTCACCTGCTTGGCACTGGGAAGAAGAGGATTTCCTTCTTACCTGGGAGAACGTGGACATGCTGGTGCCCATCCATGTGAGGAGGTAGGTGACCTGTCAGCTCACGGAACAGCTCCACTTGGGCCTTTAGCTCCTGCTTCACCTGTGCAGCAGAAATGGGTCAGAGCAAGACCTGGCAGAGGCTGAGAGCAGGGGACTGATGGGGCTGCTGGACCTCACTGGGCAGGAGTCAGGACCTGGCCTGCAGGTGCTGCAGTTGTACAGGGATGTGCAGCACTGCTGGGCTGCCCAGAGCCTCCCCTGGGCATGGAGCTCATTGTGCTCCTGCTTACAGGGATGGTGCTGATATGGGATGTTCTAAGTACACAGGATATTTGAAACCCATTTGTGTTTAAAATGAGCGCAGGTTTGATCACCTGAACATGCTCATCCTTGTTCAGAGGGCAAAACCAGCCATCTCCCCAGAGAACCAAAACCTCTCAAAAGCTGATGAAAACTTGCTGCCTACTTAGGATTTTTCTGTTGTTTGCTCTTTACTGATCTCTAGATTCTTTGTAAATACCTGTTTCAATGCCCCTTCTGCCCCCTCAGATAAACAGTTAACCGTGTATGCAGGCACCAAATGTGTTCTCAAAGGCTGCAGAGCCTTTGGCAGAAAGAGGCCCAGGACCTAAAAGCTGCACAGGCAGGATTCCTCTCTAAGCCCCCCCTGGGATCTGGGAAAGGTCCTCAGCTGTTACATGCTGGGATAAGTGCAGGCTGCTTTGGATCAGGGAAGGAAGTTGTACAGCTGCATGTGGCTTTCTCCTACCTCTGACATATTCAGGAGACCTTTTGATAGAGCTGTTCTGAATCCCATTTTTCCATGGAAGAATCCATCTTGGTGGAGCAGAGATGAATTTGTCTTGAGCGCCTCACACACAGGGGAGCCCTCGGAGAGGTTGGCATGCAGGCCTATTGGGATGTTGTATCTGCAACAGAATGCAATGTCTGCTAAGCTTTGCACCTCCCTGACTGTGGCCAAAGGGGGCAGATTTCAGTGTAAGAACTCAACTGATCTCAGAGGTGTTGCTGTACTCAACAGCAACTCAGTCTTGTAGCTCTGCTCTGCCAGAAAGGAAAGCCAAGTGACCCCAGCCAGAGCTGAACATCTCCAGGTGATCACCCTGTGCACTGTGCCCAGGGCCAGCCTGTGAGCCCCCCAGACTCTGCTCCCACCCTGGCTCACAGCACGACGTATCTTGTGCTAAATGCTGTAACTGCACTCCAGTAACTGCAGTCACTGGTGACTACCTGAAAAATCCAGACCTTGCAGCCTTTTCTAAAGCACTTCAGTAGCCCTTGATAGGTATCCACTTGAGTTGTTCACCCTGTTAAGGCACAGCCTAAGAAGGATTAGTGTAGGGAGGACCACAATGAAGCGTAGAGCATTGCTAAGGAATCACAGGGGTATGATTGATTAACCAGTTGCACGCTATAACATTTTTTTAAAAAGGAACTATGGAGCTGGTGTGGCTGCAGAGCTCCCCTCAGGCACAGGGCTTAGCAGGGTGCTGGTGTTTCCTTTTTGGTCTGTGCTGTGGATTCCCCTAAAATGAGAACAGGACTTGTGCATGCTTGGATTTGTGCTCGGTCTCATTAGCATTTCTGGAAATCCTCAGAATCAGAAGCCAAAATGATGCTTTGAAACTTTTTCTAAGACAACCCCTGGCCTCTGGCTGACCCAGTGAGTAGATGACAGAGCTGCAATGTTCCATCTGTGCTGCCCAGTCTGAGTCATGGTGCAGAGTGAATTTCAAGACAACAAGTCTGTGATGCTTTAAATCCTCCTTGGAACTTCTGCATGGAGCTGCTACAACTAGGTGTGGTCTGTCCCTGGTACAGCCCTTGTACCACAAGGAGGAAAACAAAAGCAATCTCCATGGAGGCAAAGTGTCCTACTTGAAAACAAGATCTTCCCCTTCTGTCTGGTGTCTGAAGCTGACTGGTGAAGCACTAACTCACTGGAGACAGGACTGTGGATGTATTGGACCAAGTCAGTCATTTAGCTCCTTCAGGTCCTAAGGCTTTGGCCCTTACAGGACTGAAAGTCTTTATTTCCTGGCTCTTCCATGCCTTGTGATCCATGTAGATGGTGCAGTCAGTTGCTAGATACTTCTCAAAGACACAAATGTTAGGACTCAAGTTGTATGCACAGGTCTGTGGGACAAAATGAGCCTAGTATGTGATTAAGGAGCTTGAATGTTTGTTTAATGGAGCAAAACAGCTTGTGGGGAAAAAGGTCCTCTCTGGCTTTTCTGATCTGGTGACTTCTGTGCAGCAGGGCCTGATTGTTTCACTGATGATGAATGTGCATCATAGCTGGGGCCTGAGCACCTGTGCACACCAACTCTTGGCTAACCAAGTGGAAGGTGTGTCATTGTGGGTGACAGGTGCAGGGCAGGAGGCAGCTACAGAGCAGAAGGGCTGCTGTGGCAGGAGGGCTTCCTCTCCATCCTGTGACCTGCTGGGCACCCTGCATGAGCCCAAAGGCAGAGGGGAACCTGTGGTTTTGTTTTGGTTCTCTTTTAGAAATCCATCCCAGATTCTTTTTTGTGTCTCTGGGAAGCTCTTGACTGCATCAGCTGGAGTATTATTTGTACCACAGCCAGCGCTGTTCGCAAGAAAAAAGGATTCATGTGTTACCATGAATCAGCAGATGGACTTTTTCTGTTGAGTACTCTCTTTCTCATGTGTTGTGGGAGGGCAAGAAATGAACAGCTGAGCCTCTCAGTGTTGTCTCCCAGAAGCATCAAATGAACTGCCTCCAATTGTGCAATGCCTCAAATGCTGTGAGGGAAGCTATTTCCAGGAGAAGGCAAGTCCCTCCAACAGGTGTGGGACACCAAGGAGCCAAGGGCTGCACTGGGGAACATGAGAGCAGCTCCTTGCCGGAGCCAGCCCAGCCCCAGAGCTGGGGAATGTGCAGAATGTGGAAGTGCAGAGAGAGCTGGCCTTGTCCTCGGGTAAGAGGAGACTCTGACTGTAACATTAGAGTGTGTTTCAGACCTTTGCCTAACACCAGCTGAATATCTTAATAGTTTTCTCGTGGTGTCAGTCCTGGTTTGACAGACTATGCATGCTGAGGCGACTGAAGAGGAATTGCTCATGTTTAAATGGCTCTGGGATACAGGGACTGAGAGAAAAACTCAAAATGCAGCATGTGAGAAACTTGTTCAGAAATATTCATCTGTGGGAGGTGCACAGAAGAAGGCAAGCTGGGATGGTTGTAAGGATATGGGAAGGAAGAGAGTTCAGTGGGTACAGCAGAGTTAGTTCTGCTGCAAGCTAGCAGGGAGAAAAGTCAGGAATAGGGAGGGAGTCAGGAAAAGTCAGGGAGAAGGTGCAGGAATATCCTGACAGGGCCCATTTCTCAGAGTGCAGATATTTGTTTCTGCTACACAAACATGCTTTGTGGTTGCCCATATCTTTTCAAAGACTGTAAAATATCTGCTAATTTATTGGCTGAAGTACTGAAGCAGAGACCAGCAGCTCAAGCAGCTTATACAGCATGTGATGCTGCCCTGGGACCAGGGCTCAGCTGTTGTGGGTTTGGCCTCATACCCACTCCTCTGCCCAAGCCCTTTCCAGATGGAACAGGGTGAGCCCTGCTGGTCAGTGCTGGTCATTAACTGCTAATTGCTCATAGTAGATGTAAAATACAAGGACTGGCATTGGGCTTCAGGCAACAGTTTAGTTTCTGAATACAGCTACCATTGCCAAAACAAAATGATGTGAAGAATCTACTGCGTGTCTATAAATTCCTTTTGGTGATTGTTTTAAGCTGCAATGACCCTTCCAATCTGTTTGGAGAGGTCCCTCCCTGTGTTTGCAAGTCTGTCCCAGTGCCCCGGAGAATGCAGAGATGTGAAGGAGGATTTAGCATGGGGGCTCAGTTCACTCCTGATGAAGCCATAGGACAGAGGCTACAGGTGTGCACTCCTACAGCAGGAGCTGCCTGGGAGCTCGCAGAGAAGAGGTTCAGTCACTGAGGCTAATCCACTCACAAGCTGGAAGTTGGCTGTTACCTGACTCTGTGGCTCTCTTCCCAGCATCTGCTGCAGAGGTGGGGGACTAAAAAGAGGGTTGTGCAGGAGATATCCTTACAACGAGTGCTACAAGGAGCAAGAAGGAATTCACCCTGGAAAGATTTGAGTCAGCAAGAGCAGTCTAGTTATCAAAGAGGAAATACAATCAGTTAAACTGCTTCCTTTTCAAGTAGTTGCTTGTTTTGCCACACGAGTGCTCTGAACAAATGTCTCTGCTGAGGCAATGTGCAGCTGCAGTCCCTGTTCATTCACATCCTTGGCAGCAAAGGGACCCCAGAGATGGTTACTACACTGAGTCACTCTGAGCTTGGTGCATGAGTAAGTGTCCTGGGCCCTGCCTGGCCCTGCCATGGGACTCAGTGTGCTCCTGGGAGCAGTTGCAATGGCTGTGGGAATTATGAGATTTGCCAAGCAAATCAGTCCCAATTGCCTTGCTGAGGGCTGCATGCTCTGGCATAAGTGTGGCACCTTACCCTTTCTCTTGATGGGTAAACAGATACCACCTTCAACATCCTGTTTGTATCATCCAGGAAATTGCTGATCATCAGTTTTTAGCCCAAGGGTGACCCAAGTCAGAGCCTCATGTAAATACCTGTATGTAAACCTTCTGCTTCAGTAAACACCCAAGCATCTGAAGACAAAGCAAGGCTTTGAGCAAAAAAGTGCACTTCTTAGTTTCTTCACATTGGCATTTGCATATTTCCACACACATTTTCACCATTCAGAAATATCTGCCTCTCATCAAATACCATCTCTTCTTGCTCTGCTACTGTTAAGGACTTATTTCTTCTGCCAGAAATGCTGTAAAGCCTCTGCAGTGTTAAGAACTGGTGCTATAACATAGCTTAGGGACCTGAGTTTCTGTTGTAATTACATCTTTGTATCAAGTGCAGCTCCTGTGCCTGTTGCCTTACGTCAGCAAAATGTGCTGTTGCCAGTAAAGTCAATATGATCTGGGATTCTAGTGTAAGGCTTCAGATTGGGTCCCACCCCATCCAAACAGTTCAGCAGTGCAACTGTCTGTTGTGTGATTAACAGTCACATAAAAAGGTGACAAGAAAGCATGAGAGATTTCTAGATTAGTCAGATGTTGACTGGGAGGGTCAGAATTAAGTCACAATTTACACACACATTTTGCAATTAGTGTTGATGGGAAAGGGAGTAAAAACATAGAGAGCAATTAAATGTGGCTTTGTTAGATTCTTCTGTTAAATGTACCCAGATGTTGTGGGGGCTTCAGCTGATGTTCAACATTTAAACTGCAAAAAACCACTCAGGAAGACTGAGGTTGTGTTCTAAAATATGTCACTCTTCATCAGCTATTTGGACACAATGAAACGGAAAAGGGTCCTAAGGCTCAGTGACACCTGAGCTATTTGATATAAAGGGGAGGGGTGGGGGTGATATGGCAGTAAGCAGTCTTAGGTGTCTCTATTTCTATCTCCATATTTCTAAGGAAAAATTAAGGGATCTCTTCATTTCAGGTTACAAAATAATCCTTCAAATTTCTGGGAAAGGCTCTGGAATAATCACCAGGAAATCTGGCTGAGTTCAAGGTAGGGCCTGTTAAGTAGAAAATTGAAATTTTAGTATTTGGATAAGCAGGGAATCACAGTCAGTCAAGGCCCCATAAAGAGAAACGTTTTGAGTTTCTGAAAAAACCTTCAACCCACAATGGTAGTCTGTTCTCCCACCTGCTGCTCTGGTTATGCTCTGCTCTGGCAGATGCTATCAATAGGTTTGTCATTTGGTGATGGATCAGGCCTCTGTTGAAACTTCTCTGCTGCCAGAAGTGAGTGTGCCCCTTCTTTCAGCCCAGTTGTGGCAGTGAATGAGGAAAGCCCAAGATCCTGAGCCTGAATGTTAAGGAAGGTGTATTATTTACTGCTTGGTTCTGCTGCTCTGCAGTTGGCTTGTGTTAGAGCTGATACAAAGATCTGCTGACTATCATCACATGTCTGCCAAGGCTTCTAATCAAAACTCAAGGCAACAGATGGTATACCCAGAAACCTACAGAATTATTGTGAAAATGAAAGGAAGACAGACGTCTCAGAGGAGCTGTGTTCCTTTCTGAAGGATGCTGAGTCCTAACATTACAGGGCAGCTTAGGAAGGAAAAGTTGTCTAGTTATTAATTAGCTTTGCCTGTGTCCAATTAACTGAAGACCAGGTGAGGAGTGAGAGCTTAAGACTTGCAGTGACAAGCAACCATGTCACAGACAGTTTATCAAGAAGCCACAGAAGCAGTCCATCACTCTGACAATCCTGGCACCATCTGTGTAAAATACCAAATTCCACAGCACTGGAATGTGCCCCAGGAAAGAACAAGTTACTTGCTTCAAGCCTCTTCTCCCAGCTGGGGATAGATCCACTCTTCCTGCTTACACCACTGGTCAAGGCTGAATAGGGGCAGACAAACATGGGGAGAAAAAAAACCAGACAGGCTTTCATCCCATAAAACAGAAAGCTTCAATATTTACAATGGGATGGGAGATGGAGACTCCAAGCAGGCACAAGAGGGAATAATACTGGCAAGGCAGCCAAGCAAGTCATACTTTCCCATTTTTGCACCACAAGATGAGGAGGATTCAATGACATTTCTAGTAAGTCTGACCTATTCCAGAGCTGTGTAGAAAGAGTTTGCGTCAGCCTTTGTAACAGAGCAAATATCTCAGGGGTGACACAGGAGTTTGTTTACACACACAGGTGCCAATGAGCAGCAGCTGAAGCTGGGCTTGCATTAGGACATGAGGAACCCTCTTCCCCACACCTGCTAATGCTCCCCCCGTGTCTGGGTAGGGCTGAGTACACCTGCAGAGAGTTACACAAATGAGGAACTGTAGAACATGGGCTGTTGATCTTCAGAGCTGGCATATGTTCCCAAAGTCACCCTGCTTATATGCTCAGAAATAGATTTAAATCCATTTTACTCACACTGACAATTCAAAATTAAATTCCCCCTCCCCACCCACCCCCCCAAAAAAAATCAAATTGTAGCAGCAGGCTGCAGTTTCTGCTGTGCCCTGCCCTCTAACCTGGCTTTTCACACCCATAGCAGCTGCCAGCACAAGTGTCATGACCTGGATTCAAAGATGCTTTTTAAACCCCTGATTACAAGGCCTACTTCCTGGCTATGGAAATGAGGCCAGGTGGATTTTATTTGAAAAGCCTGCTAAATACCATGGCTAAAATAGCTGACAACATTACCACACCATTAGGGTTTAAAGGGTTTCACAGAGCCTCTGTGTCTGAGAGATGTGCTGGCTTTATTTCTGTGTTTTGTGTTTAATTTACTAATAGGATTTTAGGAATCTCAGTGGTGTTGTGTCCCTTCCCTTCTCATTCCCAGGCAGTTCCTCTTTCCATGTTTGTGTGCAATCTTCAGCCTTTTTAACAGACCGGTTTGCTGCTAACATCACACCCTGGCTTTCCTCCACTACCTTTCCTTTCCTTCCACTACCAAAGAAGCTACAAGCAATTTCCAAGTACCCCTAAAACCACAGCAAACTGAGAGATGCTCAAGAAGAACAAGGACAGCAGGACTCTCATGAAACCCTCCCCCTACATCAGCTGCATTTGAAGCATAAGATCTCAGTTTATTTAGTACCAGCACAGGTCCTTTCCATTTCTGTTTTCCTGAATTGTTTCTCAGCCTTGATGTTCTCTCTTTCAGGACATACTCCTGCTTCCAAGTGCCTGCCCTGCCCACACCGGAGCTGAAGCATTAGCTGGGTTTTACCTCCTAAGTACAAATAATGCTTCCTACTAAAGGATTTGCTGGACTAGTCCATGAGCCCGCCACGTAGCATTTGATCTGCTGCAGAGCTAACTGTGCCAGCAGCCTCTGAAGTTGGTGAAGAAGTAAAGGTGGTAGGCACAAGGTACTGTCCCTTTCTTTATGTATGCATTTTTTACAGATGTGTTTATCAAGTTTAGAACTAGTAGAAATATAGATGTGCTTTTTTAAAAAAGGTTTACAAGCCAGAAAAAAAATCAAGTTTTCCACAGCCCAAATTTATAAAGAAGTCCTTGTAGAAATCACACCTTTCCCTGATTCTGCAATGAGCCTGGCTGACCTTGTGCTCAACCTGGATGAAATGGATCAAATTCAATGAGATTTAAAGATTTGTGCTTTTTATGCTCTAATAGTTTTAGGGGTAGCAGGTTGGTCTGAGTATATAATGTGCACTTTCATTCTGATGAAGCATCTTTTAGAAGTGTGAGAAGAGAAAGTCTAACAAACCCAAATTCTTTTAGTTAAATAATGGAAGTGGCTTCTATCCTGAGGGGGAAAAAGGGTGCAGGGGCTAATACTAGAGAAAGACCATTATGGGTATGGTTGGCAGACCACTGGTTTTACTATGAAGGCTCTTAGTAGGTGTGTCTGAATCCAGTTTTCTTATACTAGCCAGAGCTATGATACAGTGTTTATTCTGGGGCTACAGAACACTAAATTTTCCAGGCTTGGTTTTCCGTGGAGGCTGTCCACAAAGGAGCTAAAGAAAGTAGCTTACCTCCTTGCCAGCTTGGCTGCATCTGCCGCAGCACTTCCGTTGACTAGAAGGGACACGTTAGATATCGCACCAGCCAGGAAACAGTCCACGATGCCTTGGTTTCTCCGAGGACAATAGCCAAAGTCATCTCCAGTTACTATTAGCTTCACCTGGAGCATCCTTAGATGTCATCCCTGGCAAAAAAAATAAAGGAGGTTAAATCGGAACACTCGTCAGTGTGCAGATCACAGGTAAACAGGAAAAGACAGGCTTACCGGGGGCGAACCCGATCGTGACTCAGCCCCTGACAAACTCCTCCTGCTCCACCTCAGCCCGCCGCTGTCTCGCAGCTCGCACAGTGGCCGGATTTGCGTGTGGCCGCCGGGCTTATACCATCCCTGCCTGCTCCTGCCTGAGAGCTCCAGCCCTGCCCTCCCCTGTGGGGACAAACCCTTGCGTGCACTTTGTGCCTCAGGGGATGAGGAGCGTGCGAAAGGTCAGGGACTTGGTGGGATGATTTAATCGATTGAGGGTGTGTCGGGGGTCAAATTCCATTCCCGGGCACACCCTCGCCCGCGGTGCCCAGTGAAATGGCGCGAGTGCGGGTCACCTGAGGCAACCCGCAACCATGACGTCCTTGCGGCCAGCGATCCCCGGCCCCATCCGGCGCGGCCGGAGAGGGTGCGGGCCGTGTCCCCCGGGACAACCGGGACGGAGAGGCCTCCGGCGGCCCGGCCCTGCCCTCCCGCTGCGGCGGGGGCGCAGGGGGCCCGCCAGCCTCCCTCCCGTGCCCGGCGCGGTGCGTACCTCCGCTCCGGCCCGATCCCGGTCCCAGGGCCGCCGCCAGGTGTGGGCGGCCGCGGCCGCCGCTGCCCCGGGGGGGACGCTGGCCCCGGCGGCGGAGCTGTGCCCGCGGCGCCCCGCCGCGCATCCCCCCTGCCCGCGCTGCAGAGCGGCCCCAGCGGGAGCTCCCGCGGCGAGGCGAGCACGGGGCGGCCCCGCCGCAGCGCCGGCGCCTCCGAGCGCGCCGAGCACCGGGGCGGCCCCGCCGGCGGCCCCTGGCGGCGGCGGCCCGCAGCGCCGCACGGCGCGGTACGGCCCGGGACCGGCTACCCCCGGCCTGGCTGCGGCCGGGCTGCCGCACACAGAGTGCCCCGGGTGTTCTGCCGCGGGGCCTGAGATCGCCCCGTGCCGCTCTCTGTGGCGGTCTCTGCTCCAGACTGCCGAGGTTAGACCCGCCTCTGGCTCAGGGCGGGACAAGCAATTCAGTTCGTGTTCTGTGCTGGCTTCAGCGCAAAACTGTTATCCCAACGATGCCATGGATATATAATCCTGCAATCAGTGACCATGACAGTAGCCACTTGCTTGTTTTCCCCCACCTCTGTTTGCCGGCAGTGTGCACTCAGTCTGACTTTAGAGCCACAGAGCAGCAAACCCTGACGAGGAAGTCCCACGGCTCCTGGTGCTGGGCTGGGGAAGGGCAGGGAGAACAGAAGAGAGTTTCACGAAGGGCAGCTTCTAACATGCTGTCATTCAGTGCTGGATGTCAGCCAGCTCTCCATCAGGCTGCATGTAAAATCTTGTTTGTCCTGGCATTGAACTGCTTTTTCTTACTGCAGAAAAACTGTTCTGGATCCACCAGAACGAAAGTGAAAGTGCCAAGTAGTCATCTTAGAAATGGTGAGTGGAAGACACTGTTAGCCTGCGTTTTTCACCTGCAGAAGAAGATGAAGTTCCATCAAAGCAGAACAACCCCCTTCTTGGTCTGTAATGTCATCCCAAAACACTCAACCACTTCCAATATTGCAGGAGAAACAACAAACTCATGTTTGGGATAGGGAGAGTGGCAGCTCAGAAAGTACCATGGTAACATGTCCATGGATCCAGGATAGCTGTCTTGGTGTTTGCTGCTAACCTGTTCCAGGAAGGAGGGATCACACTGGGACTGGGACTCTTGCATGGATGATGGTGATTTCCACCTCTGAACCTGTGCCAACATGGAGGTAAGTGAAGAAACATCTGTCAAGCCAGGCACGGTCTTCTTAGAAGACCAGCTGGAGTGAAAAGGGCAGGAAAAGGCTTTAAGGGTTGCTTCCGTGGGAATGGACTGACCATCCTGCTGCTTAATTCATTTATAAAGAATGTATAAAGAAAACAAAACCTCCAGGTGTCTTCTTTTTCAGCAGAGTTCAATTCCTAAAAGAGAGCCAGTGTGCCCAGCCCCAAAGTCAAGGACATGTCTTGTAGGCACAGCCAGACACTGACTGTCCTCAGCAAAGGAAGAACCATCAGCTTGGAGACAGAAAAGCACACTTCAACAGAGGAAATTCCACTGTTTTCACACCTGGAGCTGAAGTTTGAAACACTATGTGGGGGCACGAACACCTGTGTAAGTAGTGGTTTTCCACATCCGTCTCCTAACAAGGAATTTAGAATCACTGAACTGAGGTAGGTTGCAGTCCCCTTGATCTTTAGGCTCTCATCAATTGCAGTCCACATAGCAAACTGCTACAGAACCCTGTTTCCATCAGCCTGAGGGCACTTTGAGGGGCAGCTAAGTTTTGGATGATTATTTGTAAGCTTATTTTGATACTTTGAAGGAGAAAAATAAAAGCAGAATGGGCGGTAGCAATATTATTCATGGGAGAATTTGGTTCCTAGGCTGTGCTCTCCCTATAGGCCCTGAAATGGGCAGCACTGGGAGATTGGGAGCATGGGAGACTTCTGCTGCATCAGCTGCTTGTCATTTCCTTACTCTTTCGTGCTCTTCCCTATTCATGTAAATGAACACTGACTACTGGAAATCATGGTGAGAGATGGAAACAGCCTTCTGCCTCTTCTGTGACATTTTCTCTCAGAAAAAAAAATAGATGAAATGAAATTCAAAAGAGATCATGCTAAAATGCTGCAGAAAACTTGCTAGATCTTCATTCAGGCAATTCCTGTGAGTTTTTCTGTCATTTGATAGTTGTATGGCTCTGTTACAGAAAAGTTTTTGATGCTCTGTAGAGGTTTCCAGTGCCCTTGGCATTTCAGAGGGTATATTTGTGCAACTGCTACTTGCTTCCCCTTCTGGGAGATGAACGTCACAGCCTGCCCACATTCCCCAAGAGGCTTCACTTACTGATGAGTGCTGTTACTATAACAGCTGAAGTCAGCACAACTCTGAAGTAATGTCATGAATCATAAAATAAGTACCTCCTCTCTCTGCCAATGCAAACTCTGGGGTTTTCTGCCTCTTTCTAGAACTGCCAGTGCTCCCTGCCTCTGCACAGGTGAGAGGCAAAACATAAGAATCTTAGACAAAGCTTGGCTTCTCAGCCTTCTTAACTTTAGTATGCATTTAATGCTATTAACAGTAACATCCTTCTTAAATATTTAATGCACTTCCTGGAGGCTTTCTTTTCTGATTTCATACCTGTTTATCCAGCTCTCCCTCCTGTGACTGGAAGTAAGTCTTGCCCCTGTGTCACATCCCCTTAGATCCCAGCAGAGTTCCCTCTGCAGCCTGCATGCACAGCTGGCTGCCACAATAGCCCTTGCAGCTGACCCCCGCAGAGTCCAGAGGAGAAAGGCCCTTACAAATTCATCCTGGAGCTGAAAGGCAAGGCAGACTTCCTCTGGATAGTCTTTCCTCTGCAATGAAGACAGAAACATTGGCCAACATTTCTGGTGGAGCTGCATAAGCCAGGATATGCACTAAGCAGGGGCTGCATCTTCTAGCTTAACTAAAACAAAACATAGCCCTACCTCACCCTAGCTGCAAAGCCAGCAGGAGCTCTCACCATCCTCAAGTGCTTCACTGCTTTTGAGCTTGAATTTCTTTCCCTGAAATTTGAGTTATTCAGTAGCAAATTTAGAGGTTTCTTGTATTTCACAAAAGTGTCTCCCAATAATTATTGCTTCCAACAAGGCGACTGTTTACATGTTGACATAAAAAATGTGTTTTCTTTTTCTTGTTCCCTTGGCTGCAGCTAGTTAGTTCATTTGGGATTACAATGGTAGCACAGTAGGACTTGGTTTGTCTTCTCCTTGCATGAAATTTTGTTGAAAGTGTGAACTGTAAAAGGCATTCAAATGAGACAAACTAAAATCCATTTTTTAAATGAGAGGATGTAAACATTTTCTTCTATGTCCCAGCCTCAAAGATTTACTAAATCTTTGAAATTCAGTGACTTCTATAGAAATGCTTAAACTAAAGCTTTAAATCTATAGAACAGCTTTCTCCATCTTGCAGCAAAAAGGGTTGAAATCTCCAAATTCTGGGGTATATCTAAGAGTGAAAGATTTCTCTGCTTACCATGTGACACAGCTAGGCAGTACCTGTCACCTTCCCTCATCCGTGTAGGAAATACCTGAATTTACACCAGCACAAAATAATGCCAGTACCTGGCAAGCTGCATGGTCCCAGCAAAGTGGCTGAAAGGCGAAATTTGCCATCGTGGCTTTATTATTAATTTGATACCCAGCAATAAATTATGGAGGACTGTTAAAAGTACCAAACTCAAATCCCTGCTGATGCTCATATCAGTGATCTGGTCCTTGGTGATACTATGGCTCATGGATGATGAATTTTAATCCACTCTCCCTTTTTTCAAAGGGTTATTGTCTCTCTGCTACATTTCACTCATGTCTAATGTGTGGTAAAATTAATATTTGAATATGAACTAAGCTACAGCATCTGTGACTTCTGACTGGGCTTGAGATGATATAAAGCCTGCACATTCCTTTTCCAGATGCCTCTTCGCCTGATGTTGAGGTCTATTAAATATACAAAGACACCTGGTCAAAAAAGAGTTGAGACAGGGAATATTTCTCCTAGACAATTAAATGTCTAGGAGACATCTAAGCCTACCAAAATAGGTACAGTTTAACTGTGCACATTAATAGCTTAACCTAGACTATCTGATTCCATTAACTGTTTGATTGCATCAGGAATTCAGTCTGACCTCTCTGAAAATTATTATACTATCTGGAGCTCATTTCTTGGTATTTATGATAAAGGTTCTGAGAGGAAATTATCTCTAGGCAGAATAACACTTTTATTGAGGTCAGAAAGGAGCAGGTTATATAAAAGATGCATTGATGTTCAGTGGAATTTTCAGAATTACATTAATATTTACCTACCACTGAAACAGATGTCTAGAGGTTTTTCAAATCCCTTGAAGAACTAAATTATTTTAAAAGCTGCCCGAACTGCTGTAACATACATTGCATTTTTACATTCCTATTCTAAAATAGAAGCCAGTCATCAAAACCACAATTCCAGTCCATGACTACGAATTCTAAATAACCCTTAGCTTCAACTTACACTGTCTAAACAAAAGCAGAGTTAAGCCTAATTTTTACAAATGTTGATCAGGAGCCATTAAAATGAATTAAAGAGACCAGAGGCAGGTCCTTATGTAAAGGAAAAAAAAAGAATTAATGCAAGCATCGGGAAGGCCTCAGCAGTGCTACTATGCACATAGGTTAATCTGGCAGATCACTTACAATGATTGTTGTCATCTCCCAGCATCACTGACAGCACCTGGAAAATCCCAGTTGATTGAATGGAAAGGCACATTAATTCCTTTGGGGTTCTGAGGGGAGATCCCTTGCTCTTGAAGGACCAGCATCAGTCATGAGATTGGCTGAGAGATGGTGACAGTGATGGACACAGATCAACAGGACTCTGCAGAACTTTCCAGGAAATCTTCTCTCCCTCAAAGACTAGAAATAGAAGGCAGCAATTAAAAAACATCAATGATTCTCCCCCATATGAAACTATCTTCAATTTAAATATGTATATATATATACGTTAAATTTTTTTTGTCAAATGTGCTTCTGCTTATTTACTTACTCTGCTTATTCTTACATTATGCTTATATCTAGTGAATGCAAAAATCTGAGCAAATGATTTTGGTTATCTAGTCCTTAAACAACTCAGGCTGAGTGATAAGAAACTGAAATTCTATAAATTTTTGGCAGGTCATTTTTTGTCACTTTGATTTCTCCCTGGGTGTCAGCATTTTATCATTATTACTCCTGTTCACTGTTTGTATGAGGCTTAGGGGTCACAGTTGGATGAGCTCTGTTGTAAGGCATGCCAGTGGAGACAAATGTTTCATCTGAAGTGAGCTTTATAACCAGCTGTTCCTCAGTGTGGAGTGAAAGAAGGAGAGAGAAAAAAACCACAGAATCTTTACAGACCTGATTGTCTACAGTTACTCTCTTGAGTTCAGTACAGTTCATCCTTGTGGACATCAGAGAAGGGACCAGATGCAGAGAAAAGCCAATGGAAGAGCTTGGGTGGACTTGCTTCTGTATCAGGTACTAATGTCTTCAGAACTGTCCCTGTCTGTTTTGCCTAAGGTTCGTGTTGGTCTGAGAAAGAACCCAGGTGTTGCTGCAGTGTTCTCCATAAATCAAAGGCTGTCTACACCAAAAGATGCACCAGTGCTTTTTGGGGTGTAGATCAGCTCTGGTCATGCAAAGCAAACAGAAGGTTTAAAGCATCTTTAACAAAGACCAACGTAAAAACTATATCCTTTTTCTATCATCTGTTGCTTTGGGTCAGCATACACCCTCTGAAATTTTCTTGTGCCACAGATTTTTCATTCCTGCAAGCTAGAAGTATTTGGCACTGCTCAATCATGTTTTTAGGGAGGGCCAGGTTATACCTGCAGCTGCACCTGAGTGGAAATGGTAGGAGCTTTCAAAATCCTTGAAAATCAGTTGGGCACAAGGACTGGGGGGTAAAGTGATTGAAGGCTTTGTAGTTCCATTTCACATTCTGCCCTTTTACAGCACTGTTGAATTATTTTGGGTGCATAAACAAGAATCATAATGAGATTCCTATCCAAAAAGCTGATGTTCCCATGACCAATGTGAAGCCACATAATTTCTGAGGCAATTTTACCTGGAGCTTAGAGCAATCTACCAGAAACAATAGAGGGCCCTGTCGCAATGAGGTGGCTGTTAATTGCCGTGGGCGTTTGGCATTGATGGGCTCTTTGTTGGCAACCGTTCTAACCCAATTATGTTTCTAAAGTGGGACTGAAAAGCATTGTAGGGAGCACCATGTAAACGGCACTAAATGCACTGAGACTGAGCGACCTCCCAGAAGATAGACAGGTGCCAGCTAAAGCCCCATATGATTGATTTTCCACGGCTAAAATGGCAACCACAGACATCTGGTTTTGCCCCAGTTATAACAACAGAAGCAAATGTGAGCTGTTGTCTTAGAACAGCAAGGCTTCTTAGAATGACATAAAAATATGGCATTTGACTACCAATGGGGGATCTTTTGCTTTTCTGAGTAAACCTTTATACTTCCAGCGCTAGAAAATGAGTTTTTAGTCCTGAGAAAAGCACACTGTGTGTGTATGTATGTAGACACATGTGTGTATGTGACTGAGTTTAGTACTTGGGCTCATTTCAATGCTGGCCTGGCATTTAAGTCAGAGATTTTTCTTAAATGGAGGTATAGCTACAGAAAACGGGACAAAGCCAGCACAAAAAAACCTAACCACTCGATTGCGTGGTATCACATGGGCAGGAAAAAGCCTTGGAGCTTCAGGACTGGTGGAAGAGAGAGAGTCAGCTGAGCATCTTATGATGTTTGCAATACCCAGCAATGCTAATGTGCTTTCTAAATCATCCTACAATAGCAAGTGCAGTGTTTCAGTTCTTTGCTGTTGCAAGGACAAAATACCATTCCTACAAAGACTTAAGTGCCAAGACAGGAGCCCTTCTACCTGTTTTCTTGCCACTGAGAAGATCAAACGCTTTTGCGCTTTTAAATTACTTTGCATTCTTCACGATGTTATGTGGGACTCACACAAGATTGTGATGTGGTACATGGGTCAATCCAATGAGCAGTTTCAGAGGCAAAAGCTAATGAACTGTATAGGAGTTGTGTCCTTTGTCCATGGCTGCTTATTACTGAGATTTTTATGGGGGTGGGGTATTTCTTCCCTTTGCAAAACTATGCAATAAAGGACAGCAGGAATGCTAATGTATGCAGGTGTTTCTTCTACAGAATAGAGCTTAATAATCTCTTTGTTAGAAGAACTTTGCAAGAGACTGAAGCACATAAGGTGAATTTTGGGATCCAAAAGCAAAGATGTTATTGCTACATCTTAATGTTACAACAAGTTACGATGTTAGTTCTTCTTTATGTAGTGTTTATGCCCTATAATTAGGAGCTCTAATATAATCCAGAAATTACTAGAGCTGTGATGTATTATTATCCAAGTCACTTCACAAACATGAATTCCCTTTGTTTTTCAACACTGTGTTGCTTTTCTCTGTAAATCCTCCAAATGGGTAGATATTTACTCTATTCTGAGAGCCAGAACGGCAGGGAGGAGCAGACCCAAATATGCCGCCTGCCAGCTCTGAGCTAGAAGTGGCCTGAATGGAACAGCAGGGCTGATTGACCTGACAGTGCCAACCGCGGCTCCCCGAGGCTGTATTTAACACTGCCCCTACTTGGGCTGTGACCTGAGCCTGGTTGTCTCTGACACTTCTCTCGCTGCGAGGACATTTGTCTTTCTCTGGCTCTGGTGATAATTGAACAGTTCTACCCACAGTACGTTTTCCTTCAGGGCCCTTTAACAACCCCTCACAGTGGCCTGACTATAATTTTTCATACAGCCCAGACCACGTTAGATGAGAGGGCAGCACTGACAGACCTGGCCTCTCCTCCTACGTTCTCAGCAAGGGCAAACCGCAGAGTCGTGTCAGGGGTGCCCGGCAGCCGGGGGTGACCCCCGCCCGGCCCCAGGGCGGCGGGAGCGCGGGCCCGGCCCGGCCCGGCTCCGTGAGGGAGCGGAGCCCGCAGTTCTCCTTCGCGTCCGCCCCCTGAGGCCGCCACGCCGCGGGCTCTGATTGGCCATTTCCCCCTTGCCGGTTCGCCGTAGCCCAATGCGGGCGCGCGGCGGCGCGGAAGACGGGCGGGGATTGGCTGAGCCAGGCGGTGGGCGGGGCGATCGGCGGGCCCGCGCCGGGGAACGGAAGCGGCGCGCTGAGGGCGGCGGTGGCGGCCGGGCTGAGGGGGCTGAGGGGCAGTGGCGCTGGCCGGGTGCGGCGCGATGCGGGGCGGCCGCCGCCTCTTCCCGCTGCTGCTCCTGGTGCTGCTGCCCGGACTGTGCCACGGCAGGGAGCCGGCGCCGGGCGCCGTGACCTGCGGCTCGGTGCTGAAACTGCTCAACACCCGCCACAGCGTGCGGCTCCACTCGCACGAGGTCAAGTACGGCTCCGGTGAGCAGGGCCCAGCCGGGGAGCTGGAAAATGGCGAGGGACGGGCTGTGAGGGAGGCGAGAAAGCGGTGGGGGACAGGTGGTGCCTGGCAGGGGGTTGTCAGGGAAATGGCGGGGGTGGGCAGGCAGTGAGGGTGGCGCAGAAGGAGGATGAAGTTGGAGCTTCCCGAGTTTCGTGTCCTTGGTGCAGAGGGAAGCAACAGGCCTGGGGTGGGGGTATAGGGATGCGCTGGAGACCTGGCAGGTGCAGGAGGATGCTGAGGCCTGCGGAACAGGGAGATGTGTCAGCTGTGCTGTGGGCCCTGGAGTTGGGATGGGACAGAGGTGCGTTGCCCTCGTCCCTGAGGTGAGCCCTGTTGAGTGTCAAGAGCCTCAGCAGTACCTTCCCAGTGTCTGTTCTGGCAACGAGGGTGGAGGTCTGTTTGGGGACACAAGGACCTTGATACCATTTTTGATGAAGGTGGGATGGTGTGAATAGTACCCGTCATGAATCAGATTTTCTTCTTGTGTGTTCACCATGAACTTTGACAGTTTGCATCTGCTAACACACGCTGTGTTTCACTGCTTCCATCTGAAAGATCATTTGGTACTTGCATTCCCTTTGCAGTCAGTAAAGGGACTGTGAGAAGTAAGCATCTTGTAAACATGAATAAATGAGAACGTTAAAGCAAATTTCTTTAGTTCTTTCATGTCTTTCTGAACTGGGGAAGCAGGATAAGTCTTGTGTCATTTTATTCTATTCAAACAGGAAGTGGGCAGCAGTCAGTGACAGGAGTTGAAGCTTCAGATGATGCCAACAGCTACTGGCGGATCCGTGGGAAGAGTGACAGCAGTTGCCAGCGTGGGACACCAGTGAAATGTGGGCAAGCCATACGGCTTACCCACGTTAACACAGGGAAAAATTTGCACACTCATCACTTCCCATCACCACTCTCCAATAACCAAGTGAGTTGGTTTAAATCTAAAGCTTTTGTATAAATAGTGCATGCTATTGACGATAGTCTCTCCAGACACTCATGTTTTTGGAGAATCAGGCTTGGGTACCAGCTGCCAGAAGCACTATGTCTGTGCATGTCCAGATTCAAGTATATGCTTTTCTGAATCTTGAAATTACCTATTTCAGTTCTTGACACAGGTAAAATTTAATATGTGCCAGTATTAGTATTTCACAGTAGTTTTAACAAATCTGCTTTTTGTTTGCTTTTTTTTTTTTCCCCTTTCTTTTTTCCTGCACCATTGCTACTGGGAAGACTGTTCTGAAATGTTTGGTGTTTTCAACGTCAGGGAACCTCCTTCAACATTGCAGATTGCTGTAGAGCAAGGCAACTAATCATGTGTTGTAACACTAGGCATTCCTATGTCCAAGTTCCTTGGTGATCCAGTCTCTTAGTCTCAGTCACCTTCTTGCTATCCTTATTTCATTTCACTGTTCCTATTTGTCTGTCCTCCTTCCACAGGAAAACTGAATCTGCTCTTGCAATCATATTTATTTATAATCTTGTACATATCTAGAAGAGTGTAATTTCTAGCTGTAATTCAGCCCCAGTGTTGTCCTTGAACAAATGCTTCTCCAAGATTAAAAATCTCTCTTATATGTTGGAAGAGGTTTATTGTTAGTCACATCCATCTTCCATCAGGCTATGTTTATAGGTTGTTACATTCAATCTTGGAACATCTGACTCTTTTTGAAAAAGGCTTTTCTTGCACCATGAGTAAAGTGGCTGAAACAATGATGTCCAACTTTGTGTAGGGTGTTTAGATAACCTGATTATTAAAAGAAGGGATGGAAAATAACATTTCAGAAGAATTACTTAAGGGAAAGATTGACTCTAAAACCTTACCCCAGGTTTCATTTTTCAGCATAGACACTTCATATGTTGTCATTAATGTAAGAATGTTCAGCTCTCATTGTGGGGTTTTGTTTTGTTTGGGGTTTTTATAGCACTTTTTGTTCAGATGGCAGGTTGGAGTTTGTTGGCACTTTGTGTTCAGATTGTAGTGGTAGAACCTTACTGCTTCTGGACTTGGTGACTGTTGACAAAGCAAAGTAACAGCACTTTTTCTTTCCCCATCCTTATCTTTAAACTCTGTTGAGTCTGTGGTTGATATTTGTGTGTCCTGGAGGTGTTTGCTTACACTTTCACTTCAGGAAGCTTGTGTCTCTAACAGGAAGTAAGTGCCTTTGGTGATGATGGCGAAGGAGATGACCTGGATTTCTGGATTGTGCAATGCAGTGGGACTTACTGGGAGCGGGAGGATGCCGTGCGCTTCAAGCACGTGGGGACTGAGGTGTTCCTGTCCATCACAGGGGAGCAGTACGGCCACCCCATTAGAGGCCAGCGGGAAGTTCATGGCATGCCTGCTGCCAACCACCACAACTATTGGAAAGCCATGGAGGGAGTCTTCATCAAACCCAGTCTGGACCCTGCAAAACATGATGAGCTCTGAATTGACATAGGATCCAAAATGCTTCGTTTGACTCCAATGTTCGGAGATGCTAATCCTTGGTCTCTTCTAAGTTCTGCCTTGCCTGAGTGACTGATTTTCCGTATTACTGAAGGGCATTAGTTCATTCTAGGAATGCAGCACTTCTGTGGGGAATGGCTTCTGCCAGGTTCAGCCACTGACATTTATTTGGTGAAATCCTTTCTGAATTTCCAAGCTTTATTGGTGAAACTAGTTCATACATCTGTTAGTTTTTGTTGTCATTTGTTTGCTTGTGACTTTTTCTCAAATTCGAAGGAAATGAAATAATGAAAATAATACTTTTTTCTAGTCTCAAGTACAATAAAACTTTGTATTTTGTAATCTTTTCCCAACTATAATTAAATATTTGGAAACTGATTTCTACTTCCTAGTGGAAGAATGTTATTGATGAGGAGATGGATTGAGTCTAGAAAGGGAAAAATAGTTCTGAAATACGGTGTCTTTTGAGTGACTTGCAATCAGCTATTCAGTCTTTAAGTTTAAAAAAAGTATCCATTTGAAAATTGCTTTCAGTGTCTTCTGAGAGTTTCATTCTGTATTGTATTGGAAGACTTGGAAATATTGTGTATGTTGGAGTAAGAAGACAAAATTTTAATATTTTCACTTCATTCAGGAAATTCTGTTGTTCTGGTAGTGGTGGTATGGCTAATTGTCCATTGGTAAGGCTGCTCTGCTCTATGAACAGGTACAGAAAACTGCTGCTTGCTTAATATTAGAATTTTACAAAGTTTCTTATGGTGCAAAGGAGCAGTTGAATTTGCCATACTTCTGTGTCACTCTGCAAGATCAGTATGACAATCCAGGTGAATAAATAGTGAGGCATATACCTATGTGGTTTTTTTTTATGTGTGAATCCAGAAGAGAAAAAAAAATCTGAGACAATGGTTTGGTCATGGATTTCTGACAGAGTGGTATGCACTGGAGTGCCAGCAAGGAATCTTCATTGAACAAGTTAAGAATTTCTGTGTTCCTCTGTGAAAAGAGAAATTAATTCTTCAGTGTGTTTTTTACACAGTGTTGCTGGAAATACTGATTAAAATTCAAAATACCATATATTTGTGATTTTGTTTCAAATTGAAAAGCTCATCAAATGAGTGAGAAAAGTCAGAACATTCAGGTGCTTTTGTTTCCATGTGTAAATCGTTTACTGATTGTGGTGCTCATTAGTCAATCAGTTAAAGAGGCAGGGAAACTGATTTACTGCTCCTACAGCTCCAGCCAGGAGCTGCAGTTTGGTGTTATGGTGAGAGGGTGCAGCAGGCAGTTGAGTTCAGCTTTACAAATCCCCTGGCTGCTCTGTGCACCGCGTGCAGAGCTCTGCCGAGCCTAGCTCCAGGTTTTATTGAAGGGTTTCCTAGCAGGGAAGAGCCGTCCTACCCTATGGAACAAGGAACCTCAGTAACAGCAGTTCTGTGTACCTCATTATTTCTCTTCAGAGAAAAAGGTAAGAATGTTCTCTGTTCCTTTTAGTTGCATGTGTGTATTTAAGAACTGCAGGCATTTTGGAGATTAAGTAGACCGGCTTTTGCTCTTTTGTATTAGAAGTAAACTTTCATGCGATTAATATTTCAGGTTCACTGATACTCCTGACTAATGGATGTTGAGGTTGTAGCTATGAAGGATACCGATTTAAAAACAAACCAAGCCTGCATAAACAAGCTTTTCCTTTCCTTTATTAAGAAGGAGGGCTTTTCTTTTGAAGGTGGTATATACATAAACACAAAAAGTGTGATAGCATTTGACAGGAGGAAGAAATTATCTTGGCAGTGAGTTCTCTGTCGCTGAAATGCTTTGTGCCTACACCATATGGGCTTGATGTTTGTGCACCTGTGGAATACTAAATTGGCTGAGAAGGGATAGAGCTGTGGGGCTCATCTTGGTCTCTGTGACAGGTACCACCCCACCCAATGATTGTCTGTGGCTAGATGTTTCTGTCCCTAGCAAAGGTGGTTTTCAGTCTTATTTATTATGCTTGAGTGGGATCTCACTGGACCTTTGTCTTTCTGTTCTGGATTTCAGCCAATTGATTCGGTGAGGCTGCAAAAAAAACTGACTTGTTGTCTTTATTGCTTGCTTTTTAATATGTTCTCTGTTTCAAAAAATATTTGTACCTTTTATTCCTGAAGAACCAAGCTGCCACACACAAATATACCCATGAATGCCTTATTTAAAGACATATACAACAATCTTCCTGTGAACTGAGTTTTTTCCACTTCTGATTCTGACCAAAGTGTAAAAGTCACTTGGCCTTAATATTTCACTTGGGCATGTGTCACAATAGTTGGGGGGGGGGGGTGGTATTTGGTTGTGGGGGTTTTTCTCCAATTTTTATCACTATGAATGTTGTTCTGAAGGACTCTCAAATAAGGCCAGTTGAAGTACATCTTATTTTGGAAAGGTCTGATATAGTACTTAAAGAACTATTGGTACTCCTAGCGTGCTAAGTTCTGGCTACAAAAGTCATGCTAATGTAGGAAGTGCAAAAATTATAGCTGTGAAAAATGGTGGCTTGTGCTCATGGGCAAGTACTGAGATTTCAGAGTTTGATTCAGGTGGTTTTATTTATTTTGGCTGCTCATAATTCAGCTTTTCAGTCCTGCCCCTATGAGTGAGGACTAGAGACTTGGGAGAATCTCAGGTTTTGTATTGCTGGGTGTTGGTGTTTGTTTTCCGTATGATTTTATCATCTGCCTGAAGATATTGGGGCTCTAGGGTAAAACATGAAATACTGAGAGATGTAGATGTAAAAGATGTTTTGTTTCTTTGTTTTCCTTTATTTTAAGGTTATAAATTCTCCTGTCAAAATTCTCTATATGCTTCAAGGTTAAGTGAAAAGTGTTTATTTTGACTTCCAATACTAGAAGGAAATAATTCTTTCAAATAACTGGCAGATGCTTTCTGATTTCTTGCTTACTACTGCAGGAGCTCTCTGAAAAGGTGCACCACTGTTGCTTTGTACTCTTCCTTTAATAAACCAGAAAGGGTTTTGAGGAAAGAATTAGAGGGATCTGTATTTATAATTATTCTCAGTGGGAATAGTTGCTAAAGACTACTCTGTCTTGAAAGCAATCTGTCAAATAGTGCATTTTACACGTACGTATATATCTAGCTCAATGCAAAATCCTTAGATATGTTAATTTTGGAGGTGTGTGCCTACAGACATTTTTACTCTCTTTCTGGAAGCTCTTTAAAGCTCTGTGCAACTCTCAGATTATGAATACTTGCCACACGTTTTGACTTCTCAGTCAGGATGAATGAGACCTGGTTTTAGTTCTTCCAATGTGCTCGAAGGGATGTGCTGCTTATTGATTCTTCATTCTGAATTTTGAGGCTAAATATAAACCAGTGTTTGTATTTAAATGGTATAACTAACCATAATTTAATTTATTGTGTTTGGGAATACTAATTGGGCATATCTGTTCCTATTAGGTTAAATTAGCATATATTTTTAACGGGAAAAAATACTATCAAGACAAGCCTGTAACAAGAGCTCTTACTCAGCAGTATTTTTAAGCCTGTTAGTTTTGCTGAATCTTCTCTCTTTTCTGCCTCCCTTCCCTAGCACTGAAGCAGTAGCTGGCACTGTAGATGCACCACGTTTCTCACCTGTCCTAGACAGAGGCTGAACTGTAGCAGATCTTCCAGCAGCAGCATCCTGCTGGTGTCTGGCTCTCTGCTTGGCATCCTTGTTTGTTAAATTCCCTGCTGGCAGCTGGGAACTGCCTGAGAGCCTGTCAGAGATTTGTGTATGTTGGGTGTCTGAAGCTGATGCCCCTCTTTCCTAGTTTTGAGTTTGCATCTGTGCCCTTTTGGTTTTGCAGTTTTCTCTTCGAAAACGTCTTCTTTAATCTAGCCCTGGGCAACCAATCAAGTATGTTTGATAATTAATTGCTTTATAACATGGCTGTTTCATCAGCTGCCTTTCAGGAACCCATGTTTTTGGGGTTACAAGCCAGAACCTGTGGTTGTGTCATTAAGTTTTTAAGGAAGCAAAAAAAAAAAAGTTACCCTTAAACAGCAATACTCAAAGCTAAGGAAGCGTTTTCCTCTTCATTGTACTTGGTTCTATCCTGTGGTGTAGGAAGCACAGGGAATGGTTTTCTTCTTCAAAGAGGAATAAAACATGCAGCCTTACCAGCGTGGAGTTGCATAGGAAACACAAGGCAATTTGAACTTTACCTTTGGGTTTATTATGCATGCAGGTCACAAACAGTCATAAACTTTAAGTATTTTAAAAAACCTTAGGACTAAAGGAATAAATATTTCATACTTCTTCCCTTCCTTCCAGGGATATTCTGTGCATCTTAATGCTTCCACTTTTATGAATTCTTTAGTAGGGTGTGCAGTATTTACACCTAATAATTTCTTTTTACTCTCTGTGCAAAGGATGGAACACCAGCATTAGCTCCTTCTCTATTTCCTAAATCAAACTGGCTGTTATTGCAATAATGTGTGGGAATTGATTGAGACATGGTCAACCAGTTCCTCTGAGCTCAGTACTGGTTTACTTTGGGTGTATATGAGCAAGGGGGGAATATAGTGAACACCTTGAAAAGTAGACTTCGGCAGCTGCATCACTCAATGCTTTTTTCTCTTTAAATTGCATCAAATTGAACTAATTATAAACCTTTTAACTGTCTTTGGAATTGTGCTAATTCTAAATTAGCATAAAGTTCACAGTGAAATCCTTTGACAGCTCTGATACTGATTCAAGCTGCTGTTCTGTGAGGGATTCATCTGTCTCCAATCCTTTGGGAAAATGGTGTCCTGCTTCATTAGGATAAGAAGTGTTAGAAGCTGTATGACATCTCAAGGGTACCAAACCCTTACGAAGCACATTACAAATTAATCACAATGTGTGCAAGCTGCCTGATTAGTTCCTATGTGGGTTTTTTTTTTTAATTGTAAAAATAATATGTGGATGCTGGCTTTGGCTGACTGGAGGATTATCAAGTTTTGGCTCGGATCTCAGGCTCTTTGCTTGATCTTTGTGGTGGTTATGTGTTTATTAACCTAAGCTTCGTTTTCTGAGAGTACTCATTAGTAGTACAAGTGTGTGCTGTACTGAAAATCGAAGTATGCGGGGTGAATCTACGTGAATCACAGCTGAACATAAGACGCAGGAGGTGCCCGATGTTGTTATTTTTCTTCTGCTGATGCCTTCACAGCCCCATCTCTGCCTGCCCGGCCGCCGCAGGCTGGAAGGGTCGGGCTGCCTGCCTTGGCCGGTGCCCGCAGAGAGCCCCGGCACGAGAGTTTCTCTTATGTGCTCTTACATGCCTGTGGCTACTCTGCCCTGCCTAGGGACCAGCCCTGTGGACGGGCTGTGTGAGAACTTGGGTGGGGTAGGTGCGAGCGGGGCTGTTCTGAGGAGAAAGGGGGCGAGCGCGTTTCTCGTTCTCTCGGTGCGGAGCTGGGAGCGGCGGCCGCTAGTCAGCGCTGCTCCTCCGCCTTCCGCGCTGCTGCTGCCGACTGCCTGCGCCCCGGGTGCCTTTGGCAGCCCGGCAGGGTTTCAGCAGCGCAGCTTTGATCGCCGCAGATTTATACTCTTCGGGGGGAAACAAATAACATCCGCTTCCCCCGCGTTACACTGCTAAGGCGATCAGCTGCTGCAAGACCGCCCGTGTGGCTGTGCCTCCTTAGGTGCGCTCTGCCAAGTCATGTACTGCTCGGTTATTCAAAAGGGAAGTTTAAAACATTAGCGTAAGCTCTGAAGCCATGCTTCAGGCGTTTCTGTTTACTATTTTTCTTTAGGAGAGATGAAGTGCGGCCAAGGATGGAGTCTGTTTGCTTACAGTATACATTTAAGGCAATTACCTGCATTGTAAAATTAAATACCGATTTCCGCTCGGTGGGGGAAGAAAAGGCACAAAAGGATCGTTAAACGGGGACCTCTCCTCGTCCCGTCATGTACAACAAAACGCATTGCATTTCGCAAGATCTCGACAGTAAAAGCTGAAACAAAACGATCTGTTCCTAATTAGAATAGATCGCACGTCAGCGGTAGTTACATGAACACCTCTTCTCCATAATGTAGCTCACCTGGCTCTCCTCGGTTCTTGCTGGACCGCTTCCCCTGAAGTAGATCCTGTGCCATCCGCCGAGGATTCCCTTTGGCATGAGGATGAAAGCCGAGCTGCCATCTCTTACCGACACGGTATCGGTTTGCGAGCCACTGGGAGGCTTCTTCCAGCCATCCTGCGGGGATGCAGCTCCCGCTGGCTGTGTGGGTCACCCGCGTCGCACCCCACCAGCCGTGCTCAGTGGGGACAGCAAGCTGGCAGGTCCAGCTCCCCATCCTCGCGGCGCAGTTATTGCCGAGGGCTTTGTTCATGTGCCAAAAGAACGTAGAATTTTTTTTTTTTTATGCATGTCTGCCCGGCAGCGCAAGTTGGGTTTCTCAGCATCCGCTGCCTGCCGATATTCTTTCATGTCTAGCGGAAAGATGCTCTCGCACAGGAGCTTTCTGCGGTCCCGGGTACCAGTATTTGCGTGCCGGCCGCTGCTAACGGCGATCCTTGGGCGATGGCAGCAGACCCTCCCTCATTCTCGTAGCGAAACTGTTCTCACGGCTCGCTCTGCCCCCACCCCTCTCCTCTCCGCCGGGCACGATCGGCGTATCTTTATTCAGCCTCGCCCGCCGCAGCGGGGCGTGGAGGGAGCGGGGTGGTCCCACGGCGTGCGCCGGCCCCGCACCAGCCTGTCCCCGGCCCCGCCGGAGCCCCCGGCTGCGAGCAGAGCCCGGCCCCCGGCAGGAGCCCCAGGCGCGGCACGGCTTCCATGGGAGAGCTCGTCGCCGCCTGGGCGCGGCGATGCTTGGCCGCAGGGCCGACGCCCAGGGACGGGGCTGCGCTGGGCAGCGCCTGTGCCTGATGGGCCGGCGGAGACTTCCTCTGGTCAGGCGGCAAGTTTAAAGCTCAGTAGCTCAAGAGCCCGAAAGGCTGCAAAACAGAATCGTTGTGCCTCCTTGTGCCGAGAAAACAGCAGCGACACAGTCCGTACCTGCCCGGGAGAGGGAGCCGAGAGTGCGCGGGCGCCCTGAGTGCTTGTCCCGCATCAAGGACGACCGGAGGCCTCCGTGCTTATTATAGGTGTTCTAACCGTGCTGCCATACGGCTTGTGAGAGAGCTTCCAGCCCTGTCCGGCTGCTTACACTGTGGGGGAAACATGGCCGGCAGTTCCCATCCTACTACAAACCTCAGTAACTGGCGTCCGTGGGCGCACGGACGGTAATGTGGTAAAATAATCGTATAGGCACTTGTTTAATTGCCTGTCTACTCCTCTTATATCCTCCTTGCTTGTTTAAAAAGGGAGCATGACTCGTGCCAGCAACATCTTACTCTGGGCTAGCGTTGGGTGTGCTTGTGACTACATTGCCAAAAAAATAGAGCTCTTGTAGCATTAAACCTGTGCTGGTAAAACAGACCTAGAGAAGTGCAGAATGCGAGGCTTCTCCTGAAATTGCACCCAAGGGAGCACCATCTGCTCTCTCTTGCAAATATTATACTTTTGAACGCATTACCTCTGCCTTCACTGGGTGCGGATGTGCAGATGATTACTGTCGCGCTGCAGGCAATTTTCTGTAAAGCTGCACAGCAAAACACATTTATGTTGTGCTGCATTTCCTCAGCAATACAATCCCACGGTGATGAGAGTGGCTCTCCGTTGATCTTAGAGACTTGAGTCTCCAGGGCAAAATAGCTTAAAATGTTAAAATATTTGTCTTTCTCTATGGGCGCTGTTTTCCCTCGTGAGATGGGAGGCTGTTTATTGTGAGCAATTAACTGAAATCTTGCTTAAGAAGTCCCAGCAGCCTCGGAGCCCCCACCCCGGTCTCGGCTCTGGGGGAAAAGGCGCTGCGTGACACTCCTTAGGAAATCTGCCATTCCCAGGGCTAAAGCCGGGAGCCGGAGAACAGGAGGGATGCTGCTCGGCAAGGGGCAGGGAGGGGCGATCCGGCCGGCCGGAATAGATTTGCTCTTTAAGGGGTAAATTCTCAGTTGGGAGGGCACAACTTCTCTCCTTCTTACTCGAAAAAGTAGGGATACTCGTGATTTGTGAAGCGGTAGCTGGAGTTGAAGGGACACCGTCCTCCGGGAGAGCAGGGGTGGGTAGCAGAGAAAAGCCTGAGAACCCTCCCAGGACTGGAAATTTGACATAGCGGCTTTTTCGGCTTCCTCCCAAGCGCCGCCCGAAAGCCCAGCCGGGGAGCGAGTGAGCCCCGCAGCTCATGTTCTGACGGGACGGGAGGGTGGGGAGGTGGGGTCCAAATGTGGGGAACATCAGAACCAAGTGAATATGCGTGTCAGTGACGGAAAACCAGGATCTGCGAACCCGGCGGTCCCCAGCAGAGCAGGGGCGGGGGCTGCATGGGGCAGGGCGCAGGCGTAGAGCGGACGCACAATGGGAGCTGGCCAGGGAGGGAGGTTCAGCATCCTCAGCACTAACCTGCCGCCGGGGCAGCTCCTGCTCTGCCCATGGCACGCTCCTGGTTGGGACCCCGCGGCGGAGCTCCGACAGCGGAGGTTGAGCCGGCGTGCCAGGGCACCGGCCCCATCGGGGAGAGGATGCTGCACAAGGCGGCGCTGGGAAGGCTCGTGCTGAGTGGGATGCTACATTAAAAGATGCTTTGAAGGGAAAATAATAATAACGCCGAATGTTGCTTTTCTTTCCAACCTGCTTTCTGCACACTTCTGCATAGGAAAGTTGCCCAGTCTAAACCGTTCTTGTCAGAAAACCACCTTGACACTAGATCATATTTTCTTATATGTGGTGCCTTAAGAAATCGAAGGAAAAATGATTGTTTTTCACTCTGAGACACTATGGTTCATACTGAAATAATGCCTTAATGCTTACTCTAAAATAAAACTCCAACCTCATAAAGTGTTAGCTAAAGTCCAGGGATCTTTTGGAATGAATAGGTAGAACTATGCTTAAGGTACTGGACTGGGACTGATGACCAGCACTCAGTTTGTAGCTGCAGAACTGAGTGATCCTAAAAACTTCTTTGCCCCATCTAGAAGAGAAAATTATAGGTTTTTTTTGCCTTGTCTGTGAGCGGTGCTCTGGGTTCCGGGGCAGGTGTCCAAGAAACCAGCAGGAAGACTGGGTGACATGCCTGGGGCTGCCCAGGTGAATCCCTGCTTTCCCCAATGTCCTTCTCCCGCAGCTCCGCAGAGAGGCAGACCATCCGCTGCCTCTCTGCTGTGGGCCTGCTCGGAGCAGGTTAAAATGGCGAAGGCCACCCTGTCCCTCGAAGGCAGGGGCTTCTGCGTGTCCCTGTCCGGCTGTCCAGGGGCTGCCGGGTGCCGAGGCGCGGGTGGGAGCCTGGGCACCAGCCGCTACCGCCCGGCTGAGGGAGGCTGGGTGTCCTGCCGAGGGCCAGTGCCTCTTTGGCCCGGGGTGCTGTTGCCCCCGCTGGAAACTGCGGGGTGACAGGGGTTCCCCACGCCTCGCAGCCCTTCTCTGCCGGTGCTTTCCGCCGCCGGGGCTGACCGGCTGCAGGTGGGAGACGCTCACTCTCTTCTTTGCGGGAAATGCGGGGAAACGCAGTGCGGCGGCGGGGTCACCGCCGAGCCCCCCGGGGTGCCCGGGAGGGGCTTTCCCGACGGCACGGTCGGAGCGGCGGTGGGCTCCCTCCAGGCTGGTCTCCAGGGCATTTATGTGCATCAGTGGGTTTAAATTGAATAGAGAAGACCCAGGGAAGGATGTGGTCGGATTTCGGGCACGGATGTTTTGGGTAAAGGTAATCGGAAATGTGTGACTGAATAGCCTGAGCAATACTTACTCCTGCTGTGTCTCCCACCCCGCCCCCCCCCCCCAAATACATTTTGTGTGCCCCAAGTTAAGAAAAAAATTCAAGACGTCTATGTCGAGAATTGGGTTTAGCCAGTGTCCCCTTTGCTCCCTCCCCGAGCCTGTCCTCCCTGTCTCTGCTGGGACTGGCGGATGTGATTTTTTGCGTCAGCTTTCCACCGAGGAGAAGGCAGTGCCTTCGAGCACACCTTCCTCGACGGACAATGCGTCCCTGTGTCACACTGGGGAAACATCCTCAGGCTTGAAGCCTTCCTTTTGGACAGAGCCTGCGAACAAAGCGGCGGGACCTGTCAGCGGGGTCCTCTCAAGAGCCACGAGCCAGAGACCCTTCGGAACCCCCAAGCAATCCGTTTGCGGGGGCCTGTTTCCCCCGGCAGCAGCTGTCGGGCTCAGCCGGCTGCGGTGCACCGCCTTTGCCGAGCACCGAGAATGAGCCCCCGGCAGTGAAACCCTTTCTTCCTGCCGGCTGCAGCGCGGCTGGGGCTGCCTGTGCCGCTCGCCGGCCGCACGGTGCTCGCCGCCTCGTTGGGGCAGCGGGCGCGAAGCGGAGCCCGGGCGAGCCTCCCCTGGCCCGGGGAGCCGCTCCGCCGCCGGAGGGGAGGTAGGCTGCGGCTTTACCCCAGCCGCTGTAGTGCCAAGAGCCATTCATTCAGCGGGGCTTTAAAGACCCCTTACCCGACTGGCTCCTGTAATACAGGGTGCAAGTGGAAAACATTTCAGCTTCACTTTTTCAGATTTAAATATTACCCTGATTTTCCCGCCCCTAATTAAATTCTCTGCTGGGTTTGGTTTGTTTGTTTGTTTGGGTGCTTTTGCTTTGGTTTGGGTTTGGGTTTTTGGGCGTTTTTTGGTTTTGTTTTTGGGGTTTTTTTGTGTATGTGAGAGATTTTTGAGATTAGTGGTTGTTGGTTTGTTAGGTTTTCTTCCTGTAAACGTTTACCTTTCAGTAGGGTTGTCTGCGCATGAACAGAGAAATGAGGGAGAGAAGGGACCTGATCAGAGAATTCAGAGATTCAACCAGGGAACACCAAAACTACCCTTTCACTTGCTCCATACACTGCTATAAATGTCCTAAGTGAATCACTTGGTGTTTGAGAATAGGCAGCGAGAAATTCTTAGCTTTGCTCGTTCTTGGTGTCGGCAACAGCTTGCACATGGTGACCTCCATACTTCTCTAGGGCTGGTGAGACATCCCCCTTTTCCTTCAGAATGGGAAGTTTTTAATTTTCTCCTTCTCTCAGAGCACAGCCTCCCTTTTAATTGAATTTTTCAAAATAATTTAGAGATGTGTTAAAGGTGTATCCACTGTAAAAAGAAAATCAAGTAACAGAATTTTGTGCTGGAGGGCTGTGTAAACCCAGATGGCCATCACCACAAACTTGTTGTGAAATATGATGGCAATTCACAGTGGTGGAACAAACCAGTTTGTTTCTAGCACTGTGTGATTGTGGCTTTCCTACTCAGTGTAACTCCCTATCGATTTTAATTGGGCAAACTGCTCACAAAGATGTAATGGCTCCTGGCAAAGGTGTTACTTCTTAGTATATCAGTGTTTCAGGAAGGCAGGGCTCTGCTATTTGTTGTAGTAATAGCAGGGTGACTCTTTAAAGTATTTGACTTATTACATTCATCCAAAATTATACATTTGAGTTTGCACCATGCCAGCAGCTTGTCCCTGACACCTGATTATTCTGTGTGTCTCAAGGTGTTTAAAAGACAAGGGCTCACCTCCCTCCCAGGTGAGTGAGTAAGCAGGAGTTTCACAGAGTTGGTGTTTGATGCTGAGCCCAGGCACCATACCTAGTTTTATACAATGCCACAAAGACTATTTTGGTTTGCCCCAAAGAGCTTCCATTCTCAATTAGCCGCCCACCCGCTGTTCTGCTAGTTCCTTATGGCAGAGATCCCTGCCCATGGAGCTTCTGGTGACAACACACTAAAGAGAAGAGCACTGTTTTAAAGCTCTGATGCTTTGAGACTTTTCTCCCCATCTGTTCACTTCTGAGCAGAGGGATGGGTCCTTTGCAAGAACACAGGGCTGCTAGATCCAGGCTTTGCCTGGGGAAGCTTTCCATACCCAGGAAGGGTTTAGCTGGAGCCTCAGAAGTTGGGTACAGATTTAGCCAGGCTTCAGCTGAAAAACTGGATTGATAATGCCATTGTCAAGCCTCCAGTGGAGCAGTTTGGCCACCTGCTACTCCCTTTGGATGGAAACAAGATGTTTACTGGAGGGCTTTTCAGGAAGGGAATGTACTTTCAGGTACCCCATCTGAATGGGCTTCTCCGGAGGAGTTAACAGTGTATCTTTTTCCTGATCACTTGCAGCTAAGATTTAGATTTTTTTATATGCATCATCCTCTTTCTTAGCACTTAGTTTGTTGTAGTTGCCAGAACATGTCCTGTCCAGTCTGTGCTGAGATGAATTCTGAGGACTGGATGTGGAGCAGTGGCAGGATATAACCCTAAAACCCAGCAGCTTGTGCTTCCTGCAGGGAAGTGGCTGTCTATGGCAGCCCTTCCAGAGGCAATGTGCACCCTCTGCTGCAGTGGAGCAAGCACAGCACTGATCAGCAGGTCTAGGGAAAAAATTCTATTGTGCCTTGGTTTTCAGTAAATATGCTATGAGCTACCTAGTGGTATTAGGTCTAATCATAGTCTCAAAGCTGTGGCTGGATTTATGTTGATCACTTTAAAACAAATCTCACTGATATATTTAGTAGAAGAATGTGTAAACCCCCAACCCCCAAATGGTATTATGTAACCAATACAGTATTTAAGTGCCCCCTGTGTAAACTAAGTGAAAAGCCTGCTGTTTGCTTTCTTTGCCTCTGTTGTGTATTGGTCAACCAAAGCCGGGTGCTCTGTTTGCTGTTCTGATTACTATTTTAAAAGGAAAGATCCATAGGATCATGTTATCCAGAAATTGAAAAAGACTTAAACCCCACTCACTGGGCTTAAGAGAGGTATCTGGGGCTGAGTGAGAGCCCTCTCGTGGGCTGCCCAGGGGTGTCTATTGCCAGGGGAGCTTGTGCTGTTTGAAAGCACACACACATCAAGGATACAGCCCCACACAATGTACTTTGTCTCTTTATTTTGGCATGTGTGGTGCAGCCGTTCTCAGCGGCCTCTGCAATCTCAGCCACAGGGTTCAGCTGAGCTCAGCAAAGATGAAGATGTGTTAGTGTAGGGTCAAGGAGATGGTGGAAGCTAGTGGGCCAACTGGGAATGTTGCTGCTGCTATATCTAGGGCTGATATCTGGTGGAAACAAGAGGTGGATTTCCTCTTGCTTTGAACCAAGAGGAGTTTGTAGGCTTTCCCCCTAATTTACTGTTATTGATCTGCCATCAGCTCCTTGCCCAGTTAAATCCTTTATTCAAGGTGCTGGATCTTAGGAGCACAGTGGTTTCCCATTATTGTTATAATCTTTTGCCAAAGAGAGATTCCCCCTTCTCAGTAATGCACCAAAGTGGAAGTAATCGCTCTTTTTTCTTCTTGCATTTGTCCTTTCCTGTTTCATTCACCGATTGAAAAATGGCTAAAGAGCAGCCCCCATTTCACCTCCCCTTTTCCCTGATTGACTCAGCAGCTCCTGGGACAGAGAGAGGAAAGGGGCCTCGAGGTCACAACCTTCACAATCTTCAAAGCCCCTGCCGCTTCCAGCAGCTGTCACAGCTCTCACTGACCATATCCCCAGAAGGTCAGCAAAAAAATAAACACTGGGGCCCGACAGGTCCCCTTCTCATGCAAACTGGCCATTTCCCTCCCCAGCTCCCATTCCATGCATAGATTACACATTGGAGACCCCCTTGGATTTGCACAGAGCTATGCAAGAGCAAAATGCCACAGAAAATAAAAGCAGAAGGGCTTCCTGGGCAGGCAGGGTGGGAAAAAGAAAAGCAGCTTCCTGAGCTCTCCATGCCCACCCACAGGCTGCTGCTGCAGCCATTTTGTGTGCGCAAAGCCTGAAGGTGAAGCTGGGGAGGGGGCTGACTTTTCCCTGGGAGAAAGACTGCAGGGAAGGATTCAGCTTTTGTATCTGCTTGTGCATGTGAGGGATGGAAGAAAGAGAGAACCCAAAAGAAATAGGAAATGAAGTACAGACTGTAAAAGCCTTTTCATCAGGATTAGATTGCATCCCTCTCCGACAGCCTGCCTGCTTTCTGCACTCACCTTCCTCTGCAAAAAGTCATGATGAAGCAGAAATAGTGCCAGGGAGAAGCACAGGTTCAAAAGGCCAGAGCAGAAAGGTCCTTTGCTAAAGGAAATACCCCTCCCCAGCCCTCTTTTATAGAAGTATCCATTTCACCATGGCCACTAATAATCAAAGGGCTATTTCCTGGCCTTCCCAGCACAGCTCCCAGATGCAAAGCGCAGTTCTCATCTCCATTATTGCAAACCCTTCCCCTCCCGCCCCACACTCACTTCCCTACCCATGCTCCCCCATGGCTGAACCCAGCGCTAGGGCATGACTCGAGGTTTTTCAGGCTCCACAGTGAAGGAAGACGCTCGTTTCCTATTCGCATTTTCGGCCTCTCCCCACAAGACGAAACGGGTGAGCAGCACACCGGATCGCAGGGCAAAAACTCGTCGAGGGGATTTTTATCTGCGAGGGGGCTGCCGGGGAGGCAGCAGGGGCTGCTGACCTGCAAGAAACCCCCCCCAGGAAGAAAAATCAGGGACAGGGGACTTGGGGGTCACTTTATTTATTTGGTGTTGGCCGGGTACAGCAGAGGGGCTGCCCCAGGCTCCGCGGCCGCGGGGAGCGCGGCCGGGGCCGGCGGGGCGGGGAGCGGCGGCGGGCCCGGGGCAAGCGGTGCGCGGAGCCGCTCACCTTGCCCTGCCCCTGCGCGCACGCTCTCCGCCGCTGCGTGTTTAAACAAAGAAAGTTGCACAACCAAAGTCCGTCCGTCAGTGTCGTGTGTATCCCCCCCGCCCCGTTAAGGTGGCTCTCGGGGGGCGGCGGGACGTCCCGTCCCCGCACGCTGTCACCGGCTCGTCCCCGGCTCTCGCCGCTCCCCGGCGCACTGACGCCCTTTCATTATTGCACTGCTCGCTGCGACCGTGACAGTAGTGCAACAGGGAAAGAGGGGCAGCCCGGCCGGTGGTCCCAGCGCTGGCACAGCAGCTGCGGCAGCCCCCGGCCTGCAGCCCGGCTGCCGCGCTGGGGGCACGGGGGGAGAGCCCGAGTGGGGTGGGGGGATCCTGGCTTTGTCCCCGAGCTGGCCGCCTCCTATCGGAATGATGCTGGGGGGCAGCTAAGGTGGGGAGTTAAACCGAGGGCAGCGGCAGCCGTACAACGGGGAGGCAACCGGCACGGCCCCGTCGTATGGCTCCGGGCCCTGCCCCGCTCGCGGCCGGGCCGGCGCGGAGAGCCCGGCGGCCCCGGGGAGACGCGCGGCAGCGGCCCCGCGGCCACGGGGGACCGGCACGGAAAGCCCCGCGGCAGCGGCTGCTCCGCCGCGCCCTGATCCGGCCCTCAGTCCCCTCCCACCACCCCTTTCCCTGGGCCCCTGAGGTCCCGAAAGGGACCGCGGGGACCACCTGAAATGGAAGGCAGGGCCACCCACTCGGCCATCCCGTCTGCTGTCAGCCCCCAGCTGATCCTCACAAAGCGGAGAGGAGATTTAACACCCCCATCCCTGCTCCGTTCCCACGTACCTCAGAGAGCAGCTCTCGGGAAGGGCCGGAGGCAGCTCCCGGCCCTGCTGCGCCGCCCGACCCTGGAATAGCCCCGGGTGCAGGGCACGGCCGCGGAGCCCGGCGGGCCGCGCTCGCCGGGCAGAGGCATGAGCTTTGTTTCGCGGAGGTTATTAGGATTAGAGCCTCGGCCTCTTTGTGCTGTGCTCTGCTTCGCATCACACTGGTTTTCGGGCTGGGATCAGGCACAGAAACAGCAAGTATGGCTATGTATCGCCTCCCATCCCTTGGTGGGTGTTTACATCAGTGTGTAATATAGACACCCTTCAAACGTCTCAGTACTCATACTATTTTAAAAAGGAGCCATGATGGGTTTCTCTGGTTTCAGTCACTGCTTGTGTTTTAAACAGGAGGCCGTTTTGAATCCTGTGTGATAGCATCAAAAATATGCCCATTACTCACAACCTGAGTCACCAGAATAGCACGATTATTTGTCACAAATAACATCTCTGTACAATTACTCGCCTATCTAACAATGCTCAGCATTTCACAACTTTTCCCTCAACTCGGTGGGCACATGGGATTTTTTTTTCCTGCTGTGGCTTTCTTCTCTCCATGAAGAATAACCCTCGAAAGAAAAGACCCTATAAGCAATATTGCACTACTACCCTGATCACAAAAGCAGAGGCAATATTGATAGGGTCTCATCCTTAAGGTTAGGAAGCTGGATAATGTGTCTTGCAGCAGGTGACTGGAGGGAGCTTCATTCCATGCCTGCAAATGGGGAAGGGGTAAAAAGTTAGAAAGCAGTGCACTGCCCCTGTGGATCACAGCACCATGTGCTCCTGGGAGAGTGGGGGATGCAGGAGTGGAGTAAATCTCTGACCCGCAGAATCCGTGCATGGGCACTACCCCTTTCTCCCAGGACACATTTAATTCCAGTATGGATTTTATCCAGGTTTCTGTACCTCAATCCTCAGTTCTCACTTTGTTCTGTGTAAATTTCTCTCTTTTATTAATAGCCTCAGTCAATTAGCTGCCTAGCTGTCAGAGGCTGGGAAGTGCTATTTATTTGATTAACTGATAGTTGTATTTTGAACCTCTTAGTAACAGGCATCAAGCCCTCAGAGAACTTCCTTTCTAGGGCTGTCCTACTTGGAAAGCCCAGTGTTTTAAATATCCCTCCCTTCATTGGAAATCACGGGATTAAGTACACACCAAAAATTAGAAAGCAAAACAGGATCTCCAGGGCTGGCTCTCCAGCACTGACTTCACATTTATGCACACAGGTTAAACGGTGTTTGGAGACGCACGCGTGTTTTGCCCTAGCTTGTTTTGTTTGGCTTTTTCTTCTCTTCCCCCTCCCCAGCACCTTTTCTGTCCAAGGCTGGAAGGCACAATCTTCAGCTGGAGCTGGTTTAGTGTTGAACACACTAACAGCCACAGAAATTATTCCCAGGGAAGGGCTGAGACACCTCCAGCTTCAGGGCTGCTTTGCCAACTAGACTCTTCCTCTGCGCTCTGGCTCCCAATTAACCTGCCCCAGCGCATTTGTCACGTAGGAACACTTGAGTGTCCAGAGGAAGAGGAAGGAAATTTCATTCCCAGGCCATCCCAAACCAGGTCATGATTTTGACACATTAAGCTTCTCTTTCCTCAGTGTGCTTTCCAGTGGATTAAATAGGAGTGTAATGAAGGGACAATCCCCTAATTCATGGATTCCTGGCTAATTTATCCATGCCACATTGATCAGGTCTTTGCCATTAGAGGTCCCTGGTTTTTGGCATGCTGGTGTGAGGCAGTCCTGCATCCTCTTTGATGCTGCCTGACTTGCCAAAGGAAAAGGAATTGGGCAAGCTCCATTCAGTGTTTGGTTTTTTCTAATGCCCAATAAACAAAATTTCCAATCTGTCCCAACCTCTCCTTCTCCCCATCCTTTGTGATGCTTGTGGAAGAAAACAGGGATCTTTTCCCCTCATTATTTATTTATATTAAATTTTTACTCACACTAATTAAAAGGCCACATTCAGAGAGATTGCTGAAAGCAGCTCAGAATTGAGTTTTATCAAACTTCTGTATTCTTGTTACCTTGGCAAAACCTCAGGTTTAATCCTGCCACTGCTTCTCAACAATCCCTGCAACCTAGACATCCAGTTGGACTGAGAACATAAAAAAAGATGCAACTAGGCTCAGCCTTACCTTTCCATCTATTCCCGTCCAGTCTATTTTGTTTATTGTTTACCATGTCTTTTCCACTCTTCAGCCTCGATGTTATCTCAAACAAGCCTTAGACATAATACACACAATTTAACTTCTCCAGTGGCCCAAGAGACAAACCCACTGGCAAATTTACAGTGAAAACACACAATCTGCACATGAAGTGATGTTACTGATGCACGGATAGTGTGGGGAAAAGCACAATTTGACGACTTCCTCACAACTTAAATTCTTCAGTAGTTGCAGAAGCGACAACTGGCAGGGGAGGGTAAGGGATGTAATTAGAAATGTCAGCCACAAGTAAAGTTCCAAGCAAAGGCAATTAAGTTACTTTATGTTTCTGGATCTGTGCTGAGAGCCTAGATGTGTCTCAAAAACGTCCTTATCTCTAAGTGGTGTATTGGCACAGGCCTCCCTACATGTTGCTTTTTTTTAGCAAAACAGGAAAAATAAAGACTGAATCAGCCTCCAAGAGTATTCCAATAGTATTCCACCTAGTTTGCAAACGATATGCAAAGCCTGGGTTGCACTATGTCCTATAGCAGGGAGACTCTCTGGAATGTATATGGGGGTTATTTTAAAATAAACGTTTAAACACGAGATTATGAAATGCATGCTATTTATACACTGTGAGGCTCAGCATCTCTAGATATGTTTAGAAACCTCTCTTGCCTTTAATCACAGTTATAGAAACTAAATGGAAATGTCACCCAGACTAGTATGGAAATAACAGTTTGTATGTTGCTCAATAATGGAAGCTCTTTTTTTGGCAGTGTGTGTGGGGAAATCTTGCTGTAGTGGAGCCTTTGCTATGTGTTTAAGTCCCCTTTTTCTGATGTTAGGAGACAAATAGACTGAAGTGTCCTTACTATGAAGCCTTGGGATAAATAAAGTAGTGAGCTGAGCCTCTGGAGCTGAGAGGCCTCTGCTCTTTGTGAGATCAGACCTTGCCTTCCCTGGTTTAGCTTAGGGAGCCATTTCCCCTTCCCTTCATTGCTGTTTTGTTTGTTTGTTTCTCTTGTGGTTAAGGATGCCACTCAGGGCAAGCGGGTTTTTTAAATTTTCATCGCAGTTGCAATCTCACAAACCATAGAAGGGCACAGTCCAGCCTTGTTTCCCTGGTCACAGCCAGTTCTCTAGCCTGAGGAAAGGAGCCCATTTAAAAGCCATCTTGCAATTAAATACATTATATAGTCTATAATATATTTTCTGCAGCGGAATTGACACTATAACCAAAGGTCAGAGCAAACACTTTGGAAACAGCTGTAGGCTGAAAGTTGATTTAGAGTTTTCCATCCTATTTAATAATTTTATCATTGTTTTAAAACAGGGAAGTGTTGCCTTTTTAATTTTTTTTTTTCTTTTTTTTTTTTTTAAGAGAGAGAAAATTCTTAGCATTCCAGTCCTGGCTCCTTAAGTCTATCTAGCAAGTTTGTACAAATCTGTCCAGAGAAAAAGGGGATTCTTGCTTCCATGCAAGAGTCAACTTGTCCAGGTGTGAGACTCCAGAAAGTAAAGGTTGATAATCCTCTCTGGAAACATCACCTTCCCAAGTGTGTTTCACCCACCAAGCTCAGGGATTCTGTCACCCACAGCCACTTACCAATACGTTCCCCCTCTCCTGAAATCAGGAGGGATTACACTCCAGAATGTCCTGCCATTTGATTCTTGCTTATAATATTTAGTTTGTGGGTTTCAATAACCCTTTTCTCAGCAGCAATATTTCCTCGGCTGGCAGAACCCAGATCTGCGTCAGTGAGCTCCATTAAAAGGAATGACAGAGCTCCTTAAACAGCCCAGACTTTGTAACCCCACAATACGGCTTTTCTGCATGGTGTTTACCAGCGCTCTGCTGTCTGATGGAAAAAAAAAAAAAAAAAAGAAAGACGACTTATGGTACTAAATGCAGGAGGAAAATAGGGCTAAATACTATCACCCTGGAAGTGCCGATCCCACTGTTGGCCCTGCATGTACAGGGCAAGTGAAAGGCCATGTAGTTGCCTTGGCTGGGGAAAAGCACACGTGGGGCTGATCCTGAGGTCCCCCAAATAACTCTTTCCCCCACGGCGAGGGCCAGACTCCCTCATCATACACCCAGCTGCCCCAAAGCGCCCACGCCTGCAGGGGCAGGGGTGTGGTTTCTGCGCGGGGGCCCCAAGGCCGAGTCTCCACAGCCGGGCCAGTGGCACGGCACGAGGGGAAGCGGCACCTCCTGCCCCCGCCCGGCCGCCTCCCTTCCCCAAACCACCCAAGAGCGGCCAGAGCAGGAGCGACCTTAACACAGATCTAGCACTCAATGCAATGACTCAAAAAGTCCCCCTGAAAAAAAAAAAAAAAAAAAATCCCTCTGAAAACTTAAACCATCTGATTTCACTTTCCGCTCCAATTGGTTGTGTAGCCAGGGCGCAGGTCTGGCCTCCTCCACCACACTAATACCCTATGTGTGCTGCCTCCACAGAGGAGGGGTTCTTTTAACAAGTTTATGCAACAACAGGATGGAGGCTCTGCCGGAGCCCTTCCCCCCGCAGCCCGACCTGATTCCCCGCATTCCTCCCTCGCCCTCCCCCTCCGACCCAACTGGAGACAAACTCTGGCATCTCCACACACATGCAAATGGTTTCCCTTGCACAAATACAGACTCCTGAAGGGGCCTTTGCTTCCGAATCCCCCCCTCTCTTTTTTTTCCTTCGTGCTTTTTTTTTTTCGCTGTTACATTCCTCAGCCAGGCAGGGTTAAAAAAAAAAAAAAAAGTGGGGAAGGGAGGGTTTGGAATGTGTAACCTTCATCCCAGGTCCAATTCTGCAGGGAACCCCGTCCTCTCCCCTCACACCCCTGGGGGCCTGCCTTGCAGAGAGCTGGCCCTCAGCAAAGGGCATTTGTGGGCTCCATTGCCCCAGCCAGAGCCAGGAGCCCTCAGAAGTTTGTCCCTCTCCCTCTGCAAATGGGATATGGTCCTTGTCATCACACAGGCCTTTCCCTGTATCACACGCCTCAAATTCCCCCCACGCCCAGGGGAGGTTTTGAAGTGTAGTGACCATATTATTTTTAAAGACATAACTTCATACAGGAAAACAGCTATGCATCTATTCCCCCTGTGATTTCTCCACCTCCAAACAAGGCAGGCTCACATGTCTGAGAGGCCATCTTACAGCCCAGCATCAGCCCCACCAAGGCTTTCACTAGCACTTATTTCCACTCACTGATGGCCTTCACGAGCACACACACACACACACAGAACAAAGCGTTGCCCTGCTCCAGGATGCCTTCCAGCTCCTCGCTGGTCCACCCTCCTTCCCATCCTCCCTGGCCAGGGGCAGCAGAGGGCCCTTGGCGCTCCCACTCTGGTCACTCTCGCGCTCCTATTGATGGCAAGGGGCGAAGACACCCCCCTAGCAAAGCCCTTAGAGATTTCACTCTCTCTACCTCTTCATTAATCAAGAATTAGAAGGAAGAAGAGGGGAAAATGCCAAAGCTAAATAGGTCTCCCCGTTCCTTAACACACACAAAAATGGCAACCGTGCTACAATGCAGAGATGGATGAAAAGAAAAGCTCTAGAGAAAGGGAGCCATGCCGGCTCGGGTTACCTCCACTGAGGCCTGGGAGTGCACCGCATGGGCCACCAGCACCGTGCCTCTGGTTCAGGCATGGAGGCTTAGCCTTGTCCTCTGAGTGTGAAAGGGACACAGCCTTCAGCTCCCCCCCAGAAACAGAGGGGCTGAAAAGGTGTCTTTTGTCTGCTCCCTCGTTCATTGGAGAACTGGAGTGCGTTATTGAGGATTCGGCTTCTCCTCAACCCTCTAAAATGGGACACGCTCCCCTCCTCAGGATGTGGTCCTCCATTTTCTGCCTCCCCATGGCTCGCTCACCAGCACATCCCGGCCTGGCTTGGGATGTGCTGTGCAATCTGAAAGCACTCGTTTACCTAGATTTGATTTCCAATATGACGGCTCTCCCCACCCCCACCCTTTGCTCCCAAGGTAACAGCTCAAGGCTTCAGGAAAAAAAAGAGAGAGAGAGAGGAAGGTCCCATCCCCCAGCCCTCCAAACCCTTTTCTTAGCAGCTGCAAGCGAAAATACCACATCTGCCTCTAACTACACCGCGAGTGACAGTCACCAACATATTGTTATTTAAAGATCAATTCTGAATGCAGTGTTCCTGTTCCTAGGCCTACATCATCCCCGCGTCTCTCAGCCTCGCTCCATGTTGCTATTGGGAAGTGCAGGGACAGATTGTCTTTCAAATCCTATTGATTATTATTTAGGTATCTTGTACTATTTTTTTTTTTAAATGAAAATGAAGGTATCAATATTCCTTTAATCTTAACAGTAATTTCTCTAAAAGTGAAATACGATGGAACTTGAAAAATACATCAATAGGAAGCAAAAATTAAATTGTCTGTGAATACATGTGTATATATTAAAGTCACTGAATTCTATACACAACAGTAACATCCTCAGGTTCGTAAACCCCTAATTTTTAGATCAGAAGCAAGAAACTATTCAAAGCTGGTCAGGATATTTTTAAAGGTGGTGATTGCTCTAAAGGAGGACAAGAGGGCTTTAAAATGTGAATAGGCCAGCTTTTTATTTTACAACTTGGACACACAAACCCAAGCTAGTGGCAGAAAGGGCAATCCATTTTGTACACTGAAGCAGTCAAAACGGGGAACAAAACCCAAGGAATTTCCATACAGACCACTCAACCCAAACACAAAATAAACAAACAAACACACACAAGGGTAGGGATTTTTAAAAGCAATTTCTACATGATCTTGGCATTGCTCGTTTGAGCCTTTGTGGTGGAGGGAAGAAATCAGAGTAGGGGGCTGGTTCCCTACTAAAATGCATTAAATAACTACAGAATGCCATAATGTCAGGGGCTGGGTGTGCAACAGTAACTGATCATAAAGGATGTATTAGGACTGGAACCAAATGCTTTGACAATATTATTGCACTGCTTTATTTGTGCAGACAGTAGTGCAACATTGTCAGAGCCAGCGATACCAGCAGCCACTGTCACGTTCTGCACAGCTGTCCCTGCATCCTTTTGTAAGGGACTGTTACATTACAGTGTTAACCACAATAACGTTTTTATGTTTAGCCCCAATAAAACTCTGCATGACAAAGTTTATTTGCAATCGTAATTAGACAAGGTAAAAAAAAAAAAAAAGAAAACAACAAAAAGTTAGTTTAAAAAATGACAGAAAGAGAGAAAAAAAAGGGAGAGGGATAGAAAAAGACTACTGTTAGCATGGCTTGTTAAACAAGCCATTCAAGTCTTCTGCTATATGCCCAGTATATCTAGGCACGGTACGTTATAAAGGTTTTATACAATAAAATATTTTTCTACAGTACTGAAGAATAAAACAAGAAGGGACATAATTCAGCATCCCCAAACATATGTGTTTCCATGAAACCCAAATTGATCAGTCAATGAATCTGAACTAGACAATTTAAATAAATCACAGAAAGTGCCAACCCTTTCCTGTGCCCTCAGAAGTTTTCTTAATTGTGCTGTGATTTTATCATGGTTGACCAGTACAGATGAGAAAAGCTGAGGGGTGTGGTGTATATATAGAATGGTATAAATACACAGTGCTTTGTTTTGCTATGGAAAATGTTACAGAAATGATGAGACCTGTGTACAAAAATACTTAGTGCCTGTGCTTCAATCTCACACATATCTCTGTGTGACCACTCAAAAAATCACAGCATAAACACCCCAGATTGTTAGAAACAAACCAACAGCATTAAATCCCTGTAGACATTGATAGGGACCACCTTAAACATATATAGGGGAAAACTTCTCTAAGGGGAAAAACTATAATGAAATAATCAAAAATTTCAGTGTAGATATTGTATGGAAGACTGTAGAAATTGGTAACTAATTACTCACAAGCTATTGGTAAAAAAGCAGGTAATGGGATGCCTTGAAAGCTCCCAGAAATGAGCTTATGTCTGGAATAGGATGTGTTTAAATTGTTCTAGCCCATTTCTATAGACAGACACATAAAAATGTATAACCCAGAATCTCTCTCCTTATTTAAAACCACTCCCACATGTATAAAACCTTATTTCACACACGTGCATAAATACACTGGAGGAGGCATCTATTTTAGGGTTGTTTGCCCACTCTGAAGAGGGTGGGCTGCTAAAGGGGGTCATGTTTCTGCCAGCCAATGCCCTTTTAATATTGCACTGCTCATCATAATTGCCAGTAGTACAACAGAAAAAGGGCTCTGGACAACAGCATACTTCAGAGACTTTCCAAAATAAATGATAAATCAGTTAGAAACTTCTCCAAGTGATGGCTTCTGTGCATGTTTTACTCTAAAACAGATTTGTTACATTCAAAAAAAAGGAGTTTCTTCAACAACCACATTGAATCAATGTCATTCTTTAAAATTAGATTTTAATATTTCACAACTGCTTCTTCAATTAACTTCACCAAGAATTTAGATAAGCTTGCTTTAGGGACCTTTTTTCCTTATCAATACTAAATGTACTGCATTAGAGCATGTGAAAGCAAATACCAGAACTGGGATTGTCCTGCTTGCATTTCAGCACCCCAGTATTTTACAGAAGTAGGTGTAATGAACTAAATATTAAAGACACAATGGAGGATAAGTTAATATCCTTTCTCTTGCTTTCATCTGAATCAGCTGTTAAAATAACTGGTATTTATTACATACATGCTTCTAGTACCTTAAATTATTCACTTCTAATTGCTAAGGAAGTCTTGCTATTTTACAGAGGCATCTAAACAAGCTTTCAAAACAGCTGCCATCCAGCAGTGAGAGACCTTCAAAAATCACCTATTTGCATCATGAAAACGTTACTATTTTAATTTTTCCTTTTTCAAAAAGAATATATGGGTAGTAAGGAGAAAACATCAGTTAATCATTACAAATCAGACATTCCAAATAATTTTAGCAATAAGTAACATTTAAAAGTCAACTTGTTAGTCTTTAAGCTCAAACTGTTTACCATTTGTTTCTCTAGACAATTTCAAACTTAAAGCTGGAAAATGTAACTATTTGTTAAATAAGAATCACTTGAGAAATTATAAAATTATTTTATTTCAAACAATGCAAAGTAATTCTATGCAAAGAAATCCAAACTTGAAAACAACTTTTCATGACTGTATAGACAAGTAAGAATCGTACCAAATGCTAAAATGAATTAAACTGATTCGGTTCTGGGGGAGTTTGGGATGAGTGAGAAAATGCACTGCATGAATTCTAGTTGTCACTCTATCATAGCAGTATTAACAAAAAGCCAATTGATTTGGAAATGTCCCAACCCAATTAGACTGTTAAATTGTATCATTCTTGTTTTCTGCCTTCACTTTAATTTTTCCTCCTTTTTTTTTTTTTTTTTTTTTTAAATGATAATTTATCCCTAATCCAGAAACCTAAGCTGGTTTGGAGCTGTTTAAGAAAAAAAAAAAAAAAAAAAAAAGGAAAAAAGAAAGAGAGAGAAAGAAGGAAAAGATAAGAAAAAGAAAACTAAAAGAATAATGTGTTAAACCTTAGGAAGTTTTTTTTTAATTCCAGAGCCCCAGGTCTGTGTTCGAGGGTACGAGCTTTCCTTACACAACTCAAAGACCACACACTGGAGGGAAACAGAGCGGAATTGGGGCAAAGTGCAAGAATGCCAAAGAAACACTTTGGGCTGCGCACCCTGGTTTATTGCAAAAACTCTGGACTATTTAAGCAAAGCATTACTTTTACGAGATTTAAATATTAAGCCAATATAAATACTGGCTGGAGATAGCATGTGACTTACTGCTTCGCTCTTTGGGGGTTTTAGGGGAAAAAAAAAAAAAAAAAAAAAGAGGGACCTTCTAAAATAGGGTCTTTTAACAAAGCGATTCTACGTGGTATCTAGAGAGACAGGAGTTTTGCTCCGTTTAAAAATGGGAATAGTATTTTGCAGGAGGAGTGCTGTGGCACAATGAGAACGGGCAGCAGCCGCGAGCCCTCCCGTGAAACAGCCCTCGGCGCGGGCTGGGGGTGGGGAGGGAGCGCTCGGCTCCGGCGACAAGAATTTCATTCGTGGGATCCCACTCAGTTTCTCAGGAGTGTTTGCATAGGTGAAGTGTTTGAGAGGAGGAAGGGGAAAAAAAAAAGCTCACCACTATCTAGAGGTTTCCAACCCAGCCCGCCGGCACTCGTCTCTCTCCCGGCGCTGCTCGGCGCACGGGCGATGCGCTCCGTGCCGTCCCCGCTCCCCGCTCCGCTCCCGCGGGCACATGCGCCCATTCCCCACTCCTGCCGCTCTCAAGTTTTATCCCCGGCCCCGCTGCCGCCCTCGGCGGCTCCGGCCGCCCGCTGCTTTCAACACCTCGTATCGATCGCACGCCAGAACGCAAACCGACCGGCCAAACTTCACTCGGGGAATCGCTACACTTACGACGCGGGAGGAAAATGCTCCCGCACTGCCCGCTCCGCGGGAAAGCCTCTCTGGGAAGCGCACGGCCCCGCCGGGGAGCCTCTGCGCGGGAGGTGGGCGAGGGGCGCCGCCGTCCAGCGGCTCCCCCTCCCCCGCCTCGCCCCGCGCTCCCCGCCGGGTCCCCCCGCCCTGCGCCCTCGCTGCCCCGGGCGGGGGGCGCCGCTCGGCCCCCGTCCCGCCGCCGCTCGCCCCGCGGGCCATTGTCAGCGCCGCGCCCCCCGGCACCCCGCGCCCCCCCCGGGCCCGCGCTCCCGCCATTTCCGCCCGGGCGGGCGGATGCGGCCGCGGGCGGCGGCAGGGCCGGCGGGCCCCGGGCCCCGCGCGGTACCTGGCGGCGGGAGGGACGAGGGACGGGTCCCCGCGCCGCGGGGGGGAAAGTTGCCAAAAGAGGCGCAAAAGAGGCGGCGAGAGCGGCGCGGCTCCGCAACCCCCCGCCCGCCTCCCGCCGCCGCCGCCCCGGGCGCGCCTCGGCGCGGGTCCCTGATCGATCCGAACGTGGGCAAATCCTCCGGTACCAACCTCATGGCCTCCCCGCTCCAGCCTCCATCTTTGACTAGTTGACATTCAGCTCCTGCCTGACCAACTCCTCATTAGCATACCTCCCCCGCCATTGGCTCGGCCCTGCGCTAGTCTTTGCCACCGCCTCCGCCATTGGCTCCCGGGGAGGATGTTTAAAAATATTACCCCGCCGCCCATTGGCGCCCGGCTGTCCACGTCACGGCACGCTCTTTATTTTAACAATGAATGCACAAACACATTCTTCCATTCACAAATTTTTTTTTTTCAGTAGTTTGCCCGCCTTTTCTCCAACTACATTTTCATTGATTTTTTTGTTTCAGCTGAGGGGGTCCCGGTTGTAAACAGATAAATCAAAGGCGAACAGAGGGGGGACCTGAGCAAATATTATTTTCTCTCTCTTTCTCTCTTTTGTTCGGCAGTGCTGGTGTTGGGGGAACAAAACTGATCCCCAGCCGCCCCGGATCGGAGAGGTGTGGTCGGGGGGGGGGGGGGGGGGAGCGGCTCTGCCCAAGAGATTGCAACTATTTTGTGTCTATTTCGATTTCAAAGCTGGACCTGCTTCCCGCAATTAGAAAAGCAAGTTCTGCCCGGGCAAAACAAACCGCTAAATTAGTCAAATTCAGAACAGTAATTATTGCTGAGGGTGTGGAGCGGGTGCGGGGGGAGCGCGGTCGGTGCGTGCCCATGGAGGAGGCTGCTCCGCTCCCTCCCGGAGCGGCGGGCAGCGCCCGGGACGGCCACGCTCCCCTCCCGCTCCTCCCGCAGCCGCGGGCTGAGCCAAGCAGGGGATTTAATTGTGACCGACTGAAACACACCAGGTCACTTCAGTGCACTTTCATGACAAGAGCTTTTTCTTTTGTACGCGCGGTTGAGCTGAAATCAGGCGATATCAAAGTTTAAGGGCTAGGGAGGGAAGGTCTCTAGCATTTCTTGCCCTGCAAATTGTAAGACACAGGAATCGTTGAAACATTAATCAAAAAAGACTGAGAGTCATTGAGAGACAGTCCCTCTCACAGGCAAAGGTCTTGGTGAGTCTCTTTTTTGGAAAGGTTTCTGCTATAATTTTACCTAACAAACTCACGACTGTGCAGTTGCTTCCCCTTCCAAATATATAGTTCCTCAGTTCTTCAACAATTTATTTCAACAGATGTTTGTAAAATGGAAATGTTTCCATACACCAACGACACAAACTTATCAGCAAACCAACTGGGCAAGCTCTGAGAAAGCAATAAACTTTCATACACTTTTGTGGGTATAAAGGCTTTTTCTATTTTTTTCTTCAGCCGTGTTTACTGGCATTTTATTAACTTACCTGTCTTTTAAAAACCGTGTATTTCTTTCTAAATTGTTGTATTATTTTAATTTTTAAATATCCTTTCTTTTCATTTGTTCACTACCTTCATACCAAACCCAACCCCAAAATAAAACTTGTGTCCGTGTGAACTAAAATATTACATTACCCAAAAAGGAGGATATTAGCTATTTTAAAAAATAAACAAAACTTCCTTTGTATCTATTCTTGGGCTTGGGAGTTGGTCCTGATTTGGATATTTTCTCCATATATGTATGCATATATGTGTGTAGCCCCCCACGCACAAACATTGAACCCAAGTTGTAAATGCTGGGTCTGGGTACTAATGGGTGGGGACTTGGAGCAGTGGATCTCTGGCAGTGTTTTTGGAGATGGGAGAGAAGGGCAGTGGGCTGTGAAATCACACATTCCTGTCCAATGGAGCTGAAATAATGGTATTGTTCTCTGGAAAAGAGGTTGCTTTTCTCTTCTCCATTCTTCCCCTGATCTGCAGGGACCTGATTGTGCAGTTAATCAGCAAAAAAGCGTTTGATGTAAGGCAGGGCGTGAATTCAAAAGGGCCAGGGGGGATTCAAGAGGGATTCTTCTGTCTGTTAGAAAATGTTTTTCTGATTTCAAAATGGTAGACATTTGAAAAGCTGCACTGGTCTCTCTTCAGAGATCCGAGTTTGTAGTAGGTACCAGCACTAATTATATCGCTTCCTTTGTGGGTTTGACACTTTACTGCTTGGGGAAAAAAAAAAAAAAAAAGGAAAAAAAGAAAAAAGTAGATATCTTACAGCAAAAAGAAAGATGTCCTTCCTGGAGCAAAGGTGAGCCCCTATATCCCTGCAGTTAATTCCTTCAGCTCGCTATCAGTCGCCAGAGAGTCTCCTTAAGCCTTGCCACACGTTTAGCATTGCACGATTCAGAGTAAAATAAAGCCCATGGGGAGCAGGTAAGAACTAAGTTGGTTTTGTAGCTCTTTTTGGTGACCTGTGTCCTGAGCATGACATCCACCTCCCCGAATCTTTAAACACTGAGCCTTTCCTGTCCCACACACTTCTCTGTAAATCTTTCCTTGCCAGCCTTGTCTTGAATGCCAAGAATATTTGAATCCTGTTTCTTATTTCAGTGTGGTCGTTTCCCAAACTTCTTAACAAAATGCTTTCTGCCGATTTCTGCTGTGGTATCTACACAACATCCTGCTATCTTTCCAATGCACAGCGTCTATACATATGTAAATATGTAAATTCATTGCTATCCCTTTACTTAATATATTATTATAGCTACACAGGAAATGACACATCCTAGAGAAAGGCAACTGCCTTGGATGTTTACGTGAAAAAACGTGTAACTTTACAGCAAACTCCGAACGGGTTTGTCCGTTTAACTTTGAACAAACTGCAAATAAAGTTAATGAAAGGTCCCTATTGCCCACCCTCGGTCTCCAGCCCCAGATCTGTCACTGTGTGCCACAGCCCTTTCCACAGGCTCCTTCCTGCTCTGTGAAAGGAGGATTGCTCTGTTGTAGTGCTGGATTGATTGATTTAATTTTTGTGTTTAAGGGCTGGGGGACACTGGGGAATTCTTTGGATTTTTTTTTGGTGGTGTTTTGCTGCAAATGTGCAGTTGTGCTCGCCCCTCCCTTTGGAAAGGAAGGCTGAGGAAAGACATTTGTTCTGCTGTTGGTTTGCTTTCAAGAAGGGCTCCTTGCAACCGTCCAATGCTGGAGAAGAATGGTGTTTTTATCATTTTTAAACATCAATGAGAGAGGGAGAAAAGCTGATTTTTTTTTTCTCCAGATCTTGGGGTGTTTTTGCAGTGTAACTCAATCTGATGTCACTGGGGGTGGAGTCTCCGCTAGGTTTGCTTAAACTGGAGCTGCCTCAGTTCAAGGCCTTGTGGCTGAAAGTTCTTAAATCTGTGGCAGACAGGCATGACTATTCCTTAATGAGACCCCCGCTGCAATAACGCGTTTTTTATTTTAATCAGCTTCTTAATGCTATTAATTACGATTTCTTTCATAATACTCTCCCCATCTGCAAGGTTAATGCAGTCCCACACGAGTAGTACAGTAACACACTCCACCGTCGCCGTCTGTGTGAAAACACATGTACAAACTCATATAAACCTCTCTTAATTAGGTCTTGAACATGCATATGCTTTGTGGGTGTGGGTGACAGGCAGAAACAAAGACAAGAGAGGAGGGCAAGAAAAATTTCACAGAAGTTTCCAAAGATATTTACAGAGGCAGTTATAAATTAACTTTAAACTTCATCCTTGTGGAAGATTGCTACATATAGAAAGGACAGATTTGGGGTTTGTGTTTTGTCTTTTATTCCCAGCTCCCTAGCTCTAAACATTTGCTTCTGTGGATGAAACTATAGGGTTGGATTCAAAACTAATTGATAAAACTCCATGGGAGACAGGAACAAATAGATTCATAAAATGTTCACAGGGCAGCATTGACTATTCATGTTTAAACTTAAACAGATTGGACTTTTGGTTTGCTTCAACTTCAAAAAATCAGTACCACTCCTTCAGAGGGACTGGAAATCAAAGTCCCCTCTGAGCTCAGCTAAAATCATAATTCTCTTCTCATTTAGCACAGCTACCTTGACTTTTCTCTTGTAACACACCAACATGAAAAATTAAGCAGACCCTTTATTTAAACACTGATTTGAATTATCCTAAAACTTACCTCTAAAAATGAGAGATTGTACCATTTCCATATTTTTACCCAAGTAGTTTACAAAAAAAAAAAAAAAGTTTTCTTTGAATGGACTTTCATTCAGACACATGAGAATAAAAGAGTTTAAAATTACTGTATGTATGCATATCTCTCTCCAGATACATGTGTCTACATATCACTGAAATTCAAATTGTTTCTTTAATTTTTTCCCAGCTTCTTACAGTTTTTCAACAAATACAACTTGTTAAAGGATTTTTAAGTGAAAAAAAACCCCAAACAAAAACAAAAGCACTCTTCACAACAAAAAGGCACCCCCCGAAACATTTTAGTAATTTAAAAGCTGACAGAAACGATTTCTGAAAGTTTAAAATGCACCCAAACTCACCCCCGCCAACCACATCTTTATTTAGACGGAACAATCGTTTTAATGTGATAAAAATGCAATATTTTCCTCAGGATATTTTCCTGTCTCCAGGACTGAAAACAAGAAAGGCAGAGAAACCTCGTTCCTTTCACTAAAAATAAATAATCATTTCCTAGCTAGCAGATGGCCAAAAATACCTTACATGTTTCCATAAACATATCCAATCGATAGCTTCAAAAGTGATTGAATGTAACCGAAATGCAGGCAGCCCAAAGAGCTCAGCTCTCTCCTGATCAAACCTCTACAAAGCAGGCTCTTGTGCTCGACTTGACAGTGTCCGAGAGGGAGGGGAGCGGCAATGAGAAAACCAGTCACTAAATGCGAGTTATGAATGAGGGATTGGATGGGAGGGAAAAAAAAAATAGGGACGCAGCTAATGCAAAAATCAGTTTAATTCCGTCGGTTTTACATTGATGTGCTTTTGCCCTCGGATCCCACCTCGGCCGCGGAACCGTAGCTAAACCCATCTCTAGCCCAAAGCCCGACACACATCCCCGCTACAGGAAAGAGGGGCATTGTGCTCCTCAGCTCACATTTTCTTCTCCCCCCTCTTTACTCGTCCCCCATCTCTCCCCCCTCCCTCTTTTGTAAATCAGAATGAGGAGGTTTTATAGTGAGTCTAATTCTCACTCCCTCCATTTCCTTCCTTTCTGCATTTTTTATCCCCCTTCCACCCCGCCCCTCCTCTGCCTGCAGCCCTGGTATTGATTAACCACTTCGCTGCTACCCCTCGGCGCTGCCTCGCCGCCGCCGCTCCGAGCCGGGCCGGGCCGGGCCGGGCCGGGCCGGGGAGCCGAGCCCGGGCAGTGCCGGGGCCGCGGGGCGGAGGAGCCCCAGCGCCCGGAGCCGGCCCCGCGCTGCCGCCGCTCCTGACCAGCCCTTTGAAGTCAGGGCCACTTAATGCTATTTAATGAGGCTGCCGCAGCGCCGGCAGTGCCCGGCCGGCTCCGGCCGCGGGGAAAAGTGGTCAAACCATCCGCCAGCGAGCCGAAAATGGGGGGTTCGGCACAGGGGTGCGGCCCCCGCGACTACGGAGCCGTGGAATGAGGAATGTGAGGGAGAGAGGGGGAAAAACCCCGAGCACCGAAATGGTTAATGGCCCCTGGATGCATTGATTAGTATTGATGGCTTTGGTAGTTTTAATGGATTTGTTGTTTGTGGGAGGTGGGGAGCTTTTGCCTTGCTTTGAATTCTAACCCCCTGGCTGGGAGCTTGCTCCTAATTGCATGCACAGCATTCCTTCGGAGTGGGTGGTATCACCTTTTACTGCTGCTCCCTTCCACAGGGAAGGCCTGTAAAAAATCCCTTTCATGTGCCCGAAAATCAATACCCAGGGCTCTGGATGGCTGCTGTAAAAACAAAACAAAATCCTGTCCCTCCCTCACACAAAAAATAATTTTATATATATATATACACACATACACCTCTATAGGGAGAGAGACGGGGGAAAAGAGCCCCAGCAGAGCAACCCCTCCCTGCAGACAAACGCAGGGGGCAGTTGGTTCCTTTTGCCAGCCCGGGGCAGAGGCAGTTGCAGGCTGGTGTGGAAGGAGCCCCTATTTTTACAGCTGTTGGGGACACTTTCAGAGGGGGCTGCAGTTGGGAGCTGGAGGTTTCAGTGTGGTTCTGGTCAATAAAAATGGATGTGGCTTGAAAACGCCTGCTCCAGTGGCAGAGAGGATGCAGGAGCAGTGCTTAAAAGGTTAAAAAGGACTGGGTGAGTGGGAAGTTGTAGGGTTATGGGTGGAGTTATCCACACTTTTTAAAAAAGCACAACAGAGTAAACAAATTCATCTTTCAGTTAATGTCAGGATGAAGGTAAGAGTGCAAGGGTGTTGTGCCTTCCTGTGACCAGCACCGGGCTTTTAGAAATTAAAAAAATGAGACATTTTATTAGAAAACTATTAAACCGAGTTTATTTTTCATTCTGTCCCCAAATTGTGCAAAAATGATACCAGTCTAAGTTACAAGTGAACTTCATGTTCACTTCTCTCTCTGCTGGATCTTAATTTCTTTAGCACTGAGGGGAGCGGGAGCGATTGTTAAGCCTTTAAAAATCCATGCAAAATAAATCAATGTGTTTCTGCCATCTACATTTCAATTCAATAACATCGTTTTCATAGAGCTATTTCATTAGGATGGAATAACTCACCTGTAAGTAATTACAGCTGACTTGCTTTCTAGCAGAGACCAATACAAGTCCAGAAAGGGGATAAAGGTTAGCTCAAAGAAATACTGCAGAGGTTTGGCATGGGTATAAAAGCAAACAGCTATGTTCTCTCCTTAGAAAGCAAGTAATTTTGAGTCATCATTTAAAAGAAAATTCATAACTGTGCCTTGAAGCTTCATTTTAATCTAAAATTTAAAAACAAAACCCAGCTTGAAAGTGTTTCATCAGTAAAAGGTTTGCATCAAACAGAAAAAAGCTCCAAACCAGCAAACAACCCAAAGTTCCTATAATAATTGTTTGAGAAATCCACCTTTCTCAGATTTCACACAGGCTCAAGCAGTCAAATAGTTTGTTTGGTATTTGTTGTTGTAATTCTTCTTGTTGTTGAAATGCTGTGTTGGCACTGAGTAACATTTGTTTGAAATTAGTTTATCAGTGTAACACTAACTTAAGAATGAGTTTAGTGGTTCAAAAGTGCACTACTTTGAATGAGATAATTTAAGTGGAGCTGTACATGGAAAAAAACCCCATGAAGAGTATTTAAAATTATTTTTATATCTAATATTCATTATCAGATTTAAAGAGCATGTTTTAATATATAGTTTAGTGTAAAAATCTTAGTTTAAAGTTCCTATTTAAATCCTAGTTCAAATTCTTACTAATTTTATTTAATGACTTTTATTACAGCAAACTGCCCAAACATTTTGTATTAATTCATACTAATGTGCAACACTTATTTCTATCTTGTCCAGAATATGTAATAGGAAGTTTTCCAGGACAATTTCTTTTTAGGAAACCCCATGTGTCTTAGTTACAAACAAAATTTAAATAGAAATAATCTTTTTCATTATTAGATTATTTCAGGAAGTTCATCCTTTCAACATTCTACAAGCTTTTGTACACACATTTTAAAACAAAATATTTACAAAATAAAATGCTTTTCTAAAATCGCTGGGATGTGTTCATCTCCAAAATTCAGACAGTTTGTATTTTAAGCTCCTTTTGGAACAAAATTAAAAGGGTCATTTTGCTTTACCAAACAATTAAAATGTGCTTTCAGCCAGGCAGGGAGAGGAGGGAGCTGGGCTGTGACGGATTTGAAGCGTTGTTTTAGGAGAGCACTACAGCTACAAAACCTACACTCTCAGTGTTTCAGGAGTTCAGTCTTTGTTTTAGTGTCAAGAAGGACATTCAGATTATTTTATTTTATTTATTTTTTAAATTAAGACAAACCACAAAACTTAATCAGAAGCAGAACATAGGATTCAGTTCTTTCCCTTTTCCAAATCTGTTTCTTAGTTGTTTTTTCCCACCCCAAATAGTTAAAAAAACCCTGAACAACAACCTAAAATAAAATAAAGTGAACAACTTGCAGTTCAGAGAGCATGAAAAAAAGGGTGGTTATTTCCTTCATTCACTGAGCTCACCTTAACAAACTATTTTGGAATTTCATTTGTTTGAAAACTGCAGCATATTTATCTCCCAGGCATTTAAGGGCACTAATCTGTTTGACATTCAAGAAAAGTAACTGAAGAAAAACCCACCTCTTTCCCACCCCCAAGCAGAATTGCCAATTAATATGATTCTGTTAGTCCTGAGCAAACAGGAGGAATCAGAGAGGTATTATGGGAGATTTATCTGAGGGTCACATCTCACTTCTGAGCTAAGAATTTAATATGAAAAGAAATCATTATAAAGGTTTTCTCTTTCTTTTGTTATCTCTAAAATAGGTGCTAAACATGAAGATACTTCTGTGTTTGTTGAGGTGTCAGAGCAGTCTCTGGGCAGAGTTAGCAGAGCTTTTTGTTTCTCTGCTAAATTTTGAAATCAGCCTCACTTTTTTAACTCTAAAACCCCACCAGTAAACACTTGTGCAGATGTAGTTGCTATGTTTGAAAGGAGCCGATCTATATAAAGGGAATTATGAAATTATGGTTTGCTTATCAAACAGTTTAGCTGAAAGGGCTCCTGAAGCTTCAGCTTAAATTTGGGTGTTTTCGAGGGGTGAACATGTGGCTGTGATCTTAGTCTGACCATCTCATAAACTGTCCTTTCCAAACGAAGGAGAAAAGTGCAGATAGAAATGTTCCCAGCTTTGCTTGCCTTGCTGCTGAACTGCAGTCTAGAACTGAACTGCAAACTCATTGCCATTGCTTTTAGCTGTTAACCAATATAACTTTGTTTTAAGCTTGCAGACTTAGTGAATGCTTCCAAAGTTAAATTTAATCTTTGTATTCCTCACTAGCACCAGTGAAGCTTAATTTTAAACAATGTTTATAAAAACTTTGTTTCAAGATTAATTTCCCCTTCCCTTACAACTTGTGTGGCTTGCTCTTCTCACAAATCCAAAACAATAATTATTGGCATTTTGCTAAATTATTTTCTCTCAAGTTGTGTGCCAATAATTCAAGTACATCAAGGATTAATGGTTCAATTATATTTAAAATATCACTTATAAGTTCACACCCAGTTTCCAGGCACCTCTGGTTAACCAAGGAGAGCACCTCCCTTTCGTTATCATTTAGTATTTCTCATCACTTGTAATGAAAGATACTGAATTAGTTAAGCAAGACTTCATTGGCACAAGAGGAAAAATGAAAATAAATGAATTAACAAGCCCTGAGAAATGATCTTTGCAATTACAGAATTTCTTTGCTTCATATCTCACACACATTGTGCATTTAACCACAGGAAAGTGGAGGGTGCTTAAGGTGTAAAAGACCCTTTAGAAATATTTCAGTCAACACTGCTAGCTCTTGAGCATGTTTATGTTTGCCTTTCATGTCAATAGGGGAAAAATAGCAATGAAATTTTGGTGTTTATACACCTAGGAGCTGGGAAGTCCTGGTTAAATATACCAATCTGAAGCTGGGAACATTTATGTGAGAATGAGAGCTTCTTCGTGCTAATTGAAATCTGTACCTGGGAAATAGCAACCCACAAGAAGGACTAATTTTTCAATCAGAGCTCAAACTGGTCAGGAGCCTGTGACCAAACCCAGGACAAATTCAGATACTGTTCTCTATAAACACTCTCTTACAGAATAGGAGCTTTTTCTATTGTGGAGATGGAATTCAGATTGTAAAAGTCATCTGTTAAGATCAAACAGATAACAGTGTCTTTTCAAAACATTTTAAAATATTCCTTATCCACACTGTTATCTTTGTGACTAAACGATTTTAGCAAATGCTGCAGGGAGTATGACATTAGCTAACAGAGTGCAAAGGGTCCCTGTTTGTCTCAATCCTCTGAGTATTCCTTGTAGTGGGCTGAGTCCACATTTAAAACATTCAAATGCTTTTCCCCAAATGACATCAAAGACAGTTTTAAATCAATATTTGGATGATCAGGGAGCAAATGTTTGAATTTGGGAGGGAAGGGGCAAATGCAGGCTGTGCGTGGTTGCTGTAGCACATCACACATGATTTGAGGTGGGCAAAGGTTGTCACATGGCGGAGCTGCTGTAGGAAGGGGAGGAAAGGACAGCAGCTCCTCAAATGGTCAGAGGAGGTTTGAAGGATTTCGTGTCTGGGCAATTCCAGCAGGCAGGTTAAAACTGGGAGGAATTAGCACTGCCTTCAAGGAAGCTTTGATTTTTGTGCAGACAATATTAACAGGGAACTAGAGATTCCCAGGGCAGCATCAGTTCTGCAATTCTTCCAAATACTTGATTTGATATCACCAATGAAGAGGTGCCTTTGTGGCAGAAACCAGAGAGCACCTTTTTTGACCTAAGCTTAGAAGGAAACTACTTTGGTGCTGTGAACACCACCAAAATCCTTTTAGAAGTCCCAAATTTAAGAGAAAATTTTCTCTGTTAAGACCTGACAGTGGAAACTTCAGTCACAATTGTGTTTCAGCTCAGGCAGTTTTTCTCTTTGCCATGTAAACTTTTAAGAGAATAAAGGTGTAGATCATCTGTGATTTAAAACAAAACAAAATAAAACCAAACAAAAACAATAAAACCACCACACAGTAAGAACACCTTGATAACATTTTAAACAAACTATGAAGGTTTGTTCCAAGTATGCACATAAACTTTGTTCTAACAAGGGAAGACCCAAATAGAGTATCAAATTTGTTTACTGCTTTTACCTGTCTCTTGGTAGAGCTACCTTGGCTTCAGCACAACCTTCAGAAGTCACTGGCAGCCTAAAATTGCTATTCCTTAGCTGCTGGAAAAAAGTAAAACAGCTTTTCTCTGCTGCTGATACAGAGGATGTGCCCTCTCTACTTCACTCTTTCTCATTCAAATTAAACATTTCATTAAAAGATATCACCAAAAGAAATCCCTAAAAATTTTAGGGTCATTATGTGACAGGATATTTGTTTTTATTAAGGGTATGTTGAACTATCTTGATCCAAATAACAATCAAGATAACATCTCTTTAAGCTACATTAATTCAGACTCTTAAAGTCCAACTTGTATATGGCAAAGTGTGCAAATTAATAGCTAAAGGATGTTGTGCACTTAAACCTCACTTTGAAACAACAGACCATTCCAAAGAGATTATACACTCTCATCTCATTTAACTGAAATTAATCAAAATTAAACAAATTCTCAAAATGTCAGAAGTGATTGTAAAAAAACAATGTGCATTGCAAACCCAACCACCTAAACAGCCATTATGTTTAAAGGAAATCTGTGATCTGCAACTAATTAGGAGCAAAATGGTTGTAAAATATTTAATTTGTGAGTAGCATTTTAAATTCAGTAACAGCTATAACAAAATGGGTAAGTAAATGACATTAATCACTCCTGATACTAAATTATCCCTATTTTGCTTCTAGGACAGGAATCAGACTGGGCAGTGTTTTCTATTAGTTAAACACATCCATAACCCTAGGCTCCAATGAAAGCCTAGGAGGCCATTTAGCTAACGGGGATTTCAGCATCCTTGTTGTTCCTTTATTTTGGGTTCTTTTTAGAGGTCATATAACTGTTTTGAAGAGTCACCTCTTGATTTTTCAGCAGAGATAGTGAGCATTATTTTCCTGATAAGAGATATTTCAGACAGGTAGAGCAGTATTTCCTGCGGTGAAGACTAAATACCAAGCTCATCTGAAATGACTTTAACAACTAAAGGAAAATACTGCTCTCCAGCCTGCAATATATTTTTCTTCTGTTTTGGTGTTTATTCTAAGGAGAAAAATTTTTTGTTGTTGTACTAAATAATGCAACAAAATCTAAGTGGTTATTTTCCACAGTGAAGCTGTTGTTTCCCTCAAAATGTGCTATCTCGTTTGGTTTTAATAAATTAATGGCAAGTGCAGCGAGTGAGTGCAAGTGCTCAGCTCCTCCATCCCAAAACACTCCTGTGTGGTGTCTCCTGCATGATCTAACTGCCACAGACATATGGTCTCACTCTCACCTGTTCCCCAGTTTTTTATGCCCTCTGGCTGTCCATTCCCATTTCTCATTTAATGAAAAGTAAATTTGTATTTTTATACATATTTTTAAAAAGAAAATAGGTTCATTTTTAAAGCCCATTTTAATTCACGAACATCACAGATTAGATTCAGCTTCTCAAGATGAATTATTTCCTGCTTTTCTTTCTTGTAAATATCTTCCACCACCAACCACCTTCTGCAGATAAAACTTTACCAATTAGTCATTTACAGACATAAACTCACAAGGCGAAAAACAGCCTTTGCAGCTCTAGGCCTCTTTGATGATGATGATGTTTACAAATGCTTTCACTGCTGGACTAGTAATGTGCACTTTGCCATTAGCTCTCTGAAACTGTTCGACACACAAAATGTGCCTTTCAGCAAGGCAGATGGTAAGAAAGATTGTTCCTTTCATTATATGCAGGACACTTATAAAATAAATAGTGACTGGGGTGAACGTACTGATTTCTTCAGACTGAAAAAAGCTGTCTTGTTGTTCAAAATGATTTCACTGGCAGAACAGGTCAGTCGCATAAATATCTGTCCTGGCGAGATTTCCACTGTTCCTGCACTGCCACCGAGCCTCCCAGCAGCGGATGGGCTGAGGGCTTCTGGTGCCAGGTGCTTTACACGCTCATTGTAAGGCAACCCTTGTGTACGAGATGTGACTGAAATCCTTCTTTTCTCTACCATGGTTTTCTCAGTTCCTATGAAAATTTGCAGCTCTCTCCTTTAGATGTCAAGTGCATCAGGACATGCTAGTTCCTAACAACACTGTCATACACAGCAGAACAAAAGTTCTGCATTTGATGGGGATACAGGAGCTGAAAAGGGTTAAGTCAGACAACAGAGACATGAATAATCTGCACTGCCTGAACAGAAGCAGAAGTGGGTTCCTGAACTGTGTGTCTTGCAGGAAGGGTAAGTGAGAGAAATGTCAGAGCCCAAGCAGCTTGCACTCATTTCGGAGAGGAATAGCTGTTCCGATAAAGGAGAGAGTGGGCAAAGTTTATCCTGTACAAGCACCACAGGGGTTAGAGCCCTTTTTCTGCTGCAGGCAGTCTTGGCTGAACAGCTGAGTGTCCATTTGGAGTCAGGCAGAAGAGAACACGGAGTACTTCAGCTCAACTCCTCTGTGCCAGGGTGTTCTCTCTGTGCTCTGGTTTTCCTTCAGTTGTTGGCTGGGACTGACCATTCCCACTCCTGGGACTGCTTTAGAGCTCGGGCAGGAGCTGATCCCAACACAAGCAGTTTTGCTTTGTGGGTGACCAGGACAGCACATTGAGAGCAGGGAGCATGTTTAGCTTCCTATCTGAGTACCAGACACTGACAGAATGTGGAGGTTGGAAAGATCAATCAGCTGCTCCCTCCATTCCCCTCCTCACCATGCTCTGCTGTGGTATTCCACAGGAATACCTAAGCACTGGCTGAGTATTGAGTTTGCTTGGATATCTGCTAAAATACTTTCATAGCTAACTTTGCTATTTCAAGAAAGAGAAAGTAGCTAGAATGAATGAAATTGAGTCTTTGACCTTGTGATACAAAACCCTCTCTGTTAGACTTCTAATCACTCAATTAAAATGAAAGTTGGAGATAGAGTAATCAATTATAAGAAAAGAACTAAAACTAGGGGAGGTAAGAGAAGAGAGCAAATGATCAGAAAAGAGGGATGGAAGTGTTTTTCAGACCAACCTAAAACTTTCACAAAATTACATAGAAAATAAAGACTTCAGATATCTCCAGATAAGGGAGGAGCAGGTTTCTAAAACTGTTCTGTTAAGAAAGAGAAAGAACTTGGGTACTCTCTGGAGAGAAACTCCACTTGCCTTTTCCTGTGCTGAACATGTGTTACTGGCACCTTGGACCTGGCTCAGTTGGGTAGAAGAGTTCTGAGGGGAATGTGTCCATATCTGTCCTTCTGCCCCTCCATCCATCTCCCCGTTAGGGAACATTCCTATTGTGAGATGACAGCTTGGTTGTGCATGGTCATGTATGTTTAGATGCAAGAAGAGAAAATGCTTGGAGCAATACTGGGTTCCTGTGAGTCTGTCACTGGGACATTTGCTTCCTACTCGGAGGATAAAACCACAGACACACCTTACCCTGATCTGTTCTGTACGTGTATGTTCCTGGGAAAAGCAAGCATCTTGGTCTCTATTTGTCATCTGTGCTGTCTGCTCAGCTCTGTGAGGGGCATACAGCTCCCCACTCTAGAGAGAAAATGGGACAGGGAGCTGAAGTTTTGATCATGAATCTTGTAAACTGTGTCTTGGTCAACAGAAAAAATGAATGAGAGGATCCTCAGAACACGGATCTGCTTAAATACATGTTCTTAGCACTTGACACTGAGATTGCCAATGATCACAGTACCCTGATGCTTTCATAATCTGGCGTGTCCATAGTCCAGGCTTCTTGGGTTTCAGTTATATCATTGTGTCTCATGTTTGCAGCTAATGCAGGACAGGAGCCCCGTGGCTGAATTCCCAGAGAAATATGTCTCTAGAATCTGACTGAGACACCATCTCCTCTGGGGAAAGTAACTGTGGCATTCTGGATTCAACCCAAGGCTGGAGAACAACTTGGTACAGCCTATTGACAGGTTTTCACCTGCCTGCCTTTCCTTCCTTGATGCTGTTTCCCAAAACTTCGTAGGAATGAAACAATTTTCCTTCGAAGGAAACTTCAATCACTGAATTTCATTTCAATGAAGAGTCTGATACTGATGTACATCTGTGCAGTGGGACCTTGATCAGCACTGCTGCTGCGTTTTCTGAGTACTACTGATAGGAATGACAGATATTTGCTACTCCTTGGGGGGATCCTTGGAAACTCCTGCATGATTTCTGTGATATTGTATCATCACAGGAACCTAGGCATGGCCACACTACACCAAAAGAGTAATCTACCTAAGTTTGTCCCAAGACAAGATGCTGATCTAATCTAATGTACTCATGGCAGCTAAGGAGGGGGAAATCTCCCTCAGTCCCTGTAGTCATATTCCAGCTCTTACTGGGACATCCTCTGCACAGGGAGATGGAGTTCACTTTTCAGAAATCTCTCGGCAACAGATGGGCATAATGAACGGAAAGTGAGGACTGCAGAAGCCAAGTTTCATTTCCCATGCTCTGCACAGACTGTCAGTAAGGTCAGCTCTGCAACTGAGCAGATTTAGCAGTACTGTCCCATGTAGAGGACTTTCTGTTTTCCTGCCTGTGTACCAGCTCAATGCTTTTCTGTACAGGTTTGTTTTATACACTGTGTTTAGAAACGGTTCATTTGTCATGTTTTAAGAAGACACAGAGTATCACTGTTTCCAACTCTTTGAAAGTGGAAGGCTGATTAATTTCTAATTTGGACACTTAATTAAGATTAAGAGCTTGGAACGGTTTCCATCTGAAAGCAGTGAGACTTTAGCTGCTGATTTTGAATGCAGGTAGAATTACACTGTCAGGCTGTGTCAGTGCAGTACAAAAAGTGCACCAGAGTGCTAAAGAAACAGACTTTCCGCTAAAGTCCTGAACAGAGGTCTGGAGAGCTTCCAGCTCCTACCCAGCCAACAGTATCTCCTGCTGAAATCATTGATGTAGATCCATGTGAGGATTGAAATTGCACTTCTGGAAAAAACAGTTTTCGTTGAGGAGGCTGCCTGTGTGTCTCAAGGGAGAATGTCTATTCAAAGCCACAGGATACTGTCCTCAGTGCTTGCTACAGGATGATTCTTTTTTTGTGGCAAGATGAGAGACCAAGGTATCAGCACCCTGTTCCAGGTGGCCGGGGAAGGGCACCCCAGGAAGAAAAAACGGATAGAGAGACTTAGATCATACTTTGCCAACGCAAAGATGGCACTCACTGGCTACAGAATCTTGCCACATTTCAGAGCAGTGTCTTGCTGCTCCCTGTGTTCTCAAGCAGAGAAGGGACACCCACCTCCCATCCTCCTGCAGAGGAAGAGGTCCACTCTTGCTCTCTGCCACAGTTACCCCTTCGGGCCGGAAGTTATTTTAATTGAGGAGAGACAGCTGCCTGTGTGCCCATGACATGCACAGCTCACAGAATTCGGTGCAGGGAGGGAGCAGCTGTGGGGTAGCCAGGGCTGTGCTGCTGCCCCAAGCAGGGCTGTGCTCAGGGAGGGGACGAACTGAAGTGGTCCCTTGGCCCTGCCCCTGCAGAGAGCTGCACCGACAGGCAGGAGCTTCCTGTGGCAGAGACCATTCATGCACACAAGCCAGCCCAGGAGCAAGTACGTGAAGATGAAAAAAATGGATTGGTCAAGGATTCCTCATATTCCCTTTTCTCTTTCCAGTAAGCTGTGCTGTGCCTTATCTTGCCTATGCTTTAGGATCACCTGGTGTTAGTGAGCTATTCATTACAGCAGGCAAAGCCCCTTAGCACTTACCCAGCTGTACTGAGCCTCCCATTATAGCAACTCCTTCCCAGAAAGCCCCACTGCATTGGGGGTTAGGTTTTAAGTTTGGCAGGCCCAGGCCACTTCATTTTATTCTGACTGTTCTTTGCTGCAGGTTCCTCTCCGCTTGCTGGTGAGTGAGTACCTTTAGCCTCTCTTATTTGTCTGTGTTTCCTTTTTGCTTTGTTAAAGGCAATGTTTATCATTTCATGAGCTGTTGTTATCCAAGGCTCTCAAAACACATGGACTCTGCAATAATAGAGACACAATGTTGCTCAGAGTAGAAGCTTGCAATTGTAAATCTCAAGGCATTTTATGAAAGCGATTGTTGTATCTCCTTTGCAAGTGTTGTTCCTGTAGCAGAGAAGTGTCACTGCCTGCCCTCACATCTCATCTGGGACAGAACACAGATTATGGAGTGCTGATCTCAGCTGTGCTTGCTCTGTTTGCTTCCTTGGCCTTGTTGTGTTGTGCTTGTGCTGCAGAGCACACAAACAGGGTCCTTGGAGTGGGCTAGGGTTGCAACCACCCCCACATCTACAGATGGAACTTGAGTACATTCTCTTTTAGAGTAGTGAGTGGCACAAAGTCTGGGTATCCTTGCAAGGAAAGCCCTGTGTGTTAGCTTGTGCCAAGTAGTTCTGTTGTTTCCTCTGCTTTCCTCAAGTGCTCATTCTCTCGACTCTAAACGTCACCACAGACCTTGCTGCTGTAATTCTCTGTTTTGCCTTTGCGTTGCTCTAAATTTAGTTTTCAGATGATGGTGTGTATTGGATAAATGAGGAATTGTTGTACGTGTTCAGGTTCTTGTTTTAAAATATCAGATGTAACAATGGTACCCAGCTGAAAACTAACAGGACTTTATTGCAATTATTTGATCATTTTCCTTTGAAGGAAAGGTTTTTTCAAGCCCATCAGCACTTGTGAGCAGCAAGAGTAAATGATCAAATGACAACGTGTGCTCAGTAAAACAGCTGCTCTTGCTATAGCCATGAGTCAAAGTCTGCTTTACTGTAAAATTTCATTGGCGTCAACTGGAATTTTTCCTGAGTAAGGTGCTCGAGATTTTTCTTCAAGTAACTTTACAGTTACCCAACATGGAGAATTAGGAATCACGTGACATTCCTGACACAATATTATGTTTCCATTCTTGCTGCATGAACATACTTATCTGAAGATTAAGTAGATTTTGCACTTACAAAAGTGCATGCTCATGCTGAAGGCAGACAAAGACCTTGGAGCTGTTGTGCTATTGGAACTTCAGTTATTTACCCAACTGTCCACCATGGCAGGAGTTTTTCTGTTAAATATGTAATTCCCCCCCTTTTTTTTTTCTTAAACAAGAGAACCAGAGGGTGAAAGGGTTGAAGATTAAAATGTAAACAGCAAAATTTATTATAATTACAAGAGTGTTTCAAATTATTTCCTTAAACTGCAACATAATTTACCTCTAGTCAAGGTCTCTATTGGTGGTGAAAGAGGAAACTGCTTGACCTTGGGGTGACCTCTGGCCCCCGGGGGTCAGCGCCCGAGGAATGTGCAGATGTCACGGTTCATAAGCAAGGACAGAAACTCTCAGGTTTCCCAGGCAGAGAGGCGCCAGTTCGGGGATGGGGCCAACATGTGCACCTCCCTTTGAACCAGCCACTCATACCTGCAACCACATTGAAAGCCAGCATGCCCTGGCCTGGAGATGGGAAAGGTCCAGGGCTGCCCAGGATGGATTCTTGTGTGAGGAATGGGCAGAGGCAGCAGAATATAATGGGGGGAAGCATAAAATTGCCCTAAAGAGGATCAGCATCTGCACTGCTTTTCAGCTGTACTCGAGGAATGCTGCAGGCAGATGTGACCTGCAGTGCAGACCCAAGGGCAGTGCCTGGCAAGAAGCATTGAGAGGAGCTTTGGCTGCCACCAACAGATACAGCTTGTTGCTGTTGCAAAAGCAAGTGTCCACAACTCTTAGAAATGCAAAGAAAGGAGAGAGAAATAGAAGGATTTGCTGCCCATACTATGTTAACAAAAACTGCATGGGCTGAATTGATGCAGTGCAATTGCTGCTGTGACTTTTGCAAAGCCAGCAGAGATCTCTCAGTAACCCCATCTGAAATAAGTTGAGTGCTGCTGGATGCCTTCTCTCTGCCCCAATTTGTGCTGCCGACCCATGTTCTGTGAGTAACAACACAAAAAAAAGACCCAAACAAAAATTTTCATGGCTGAAAAAACCCCAAACAACAACAACAACAACAAAAACCCAAACAAACAAAAAAACAACAACAAAAAGACCCAAACAAACAAAAAAACCCCAAAGAAAACCACAACACCTTTACAAAATTGTTCTTAATAAAATGAAGGAACAAGGAAAATAGGCTTAAGCTAAAACAAATTGTGTGGTAAATATTAAGCTCAGGGAGAGAAAATTATTCCAGCAGTAATATTCAAAGAAGAAACGGGATGAGGGGAAAAACAAACACCAGCTTTATTTTAATATTTAAATCATACCTTATATATCAAAATAAAATTTATATTCAAGGAAATTGTGAACCCAAGAGTTCCTTTCAACTATTTGCAGCCTACAAACCACAAGTTGTGCTAAGCATGATCAAAGTACTTCACAATTAGTTAGGGTTTAAATCACTATAATTGTCAGCCTAGGTTGTAATCAGAGAAACATTGTTTTGAAGCAGCAGCAAACTGTCCCTGGCTGTAATGTGGGGAAAATTCAAGAAAAACCTTGGGTTGTGGTTGGTTAACAGTAGCCCAGTGCTTGGGGACAGAGCAGTGTTAAACATGTGGGACATCGGAGGGGCTGTCCTGGGCTCAGGAGACAGCCCACGGCTGCTGCTGCTCTGCTCAGCTCCCGGGGGAGGAGTGGGCAGCACATCAGAGAGGCTTTGTAAAAATGCAATTCGTGAGGTGCTGTAAAAATCATGTGCTCCAGGTGATCCTGGAAGGTGCTTGGTATGTTCCTTGTGGCGATGGAAGGAAGAGGCAGCCAGTGGAATGAGCGGTGCAGAATTCTTGGATGGAGGAGGCTGCGGGAGTGCCAAGAATGACTGCAATGCGAGTGTGAGCCTGCTCGAGCATTGCTCTTTTAATAAAGCTGGCAGCATGTTATCTGGAAGCTGTGATGGGTTTCCTAATAGATTCCTTGGAAGTTTCAGGTTGGAGAACTCTTCCAGAGGCTTTGCCAACACAACAGAATAGAGGATGAGCTAAAATGCTTTTGTAATTAGGAAGAGTATTCCTTGCAATTAAAAAGATCTTCCAGGAGTACAGGAAATAAAGCCTGTCTTTGAAGAAATCTTGCTTTCTAGACCTTAAAAGGGTAAAGGTAGCTTTAATCTGGACTCTGCTATGGAGAAACTGGAGGAAATTTCCCCACTGGAAGCCTTGAAAAGAGAATTTGCTCAGCAGTACAAATGAATAAAACAACAAGGCTTTGTGCTTGAGGATCTCAAAGCGTTTTCTGCTCTGCACCAGGAAATGTAATACCTCCTGGGAGCTGTGCTAAATTGGAAACAGGGACCTTCTCAAAGCTTGCTCAACTCTGCTCCGGCTGAGCACAGCCATGCTTCCACCAGCGTTGGTGGAAAAGACAAGTGATGTTTTGACAACTTGAGTCTTCAGTCGTGACTTTTCTACAGGGATGCAGGAGATTAGCAGGCAGCATAGATTTAGTGAAGAGGCCATTAAGAGAAGAGAATTAAATTTGCCACCTTGCATGCAGCCAAGCCAGAGACTTTCTTTGGTGTTGGAATGACAGAAAAATCACCACCTTCTTAACAGTGACTCTTAGGCTTCCAGAAAAATGGGGGTAGCGTTGGGGTGGCAGTGAGTGAATGGACTGGTTGAGGAGGCTCTGCTGGCAGTTTCCCCTGCTCTGTTTCAGAAAAAAATGCAGAACTGAACAAAGTTCAACCCCCAGTTTAGTTGGTATGAATCATCTCCTCTGCTTCTGCTCTCTTCTAGTCACCAAAGAGGTATTAGGGAAGAGATGACTAAAAAGGAGCAACGGGCAGGCGATGGGACTGTGAAAGTGAGTGGGATAATTAGTGGAAGAGATGAGATTTGTAAGAAGAAACCACTACCTCAGGTCTTCATCTGGGGAAGGGAAAGCATTTCCCAAGAACCCATCCAGGTTCAGGTGGTGCTGGACTGAGAGGGCCCTGGAGGGGACGGCTGGGAAGGACAGGATTGTAACAAAGCAGAGAAGCTTGTGGAGGAAGCTGTGTTGCGCTCCCCTGGTTGAATGTAAATGGATTGTAGCTGTCTTTTTGATCTACTTTCACAAAATAACTGATTGAATTACTTATTTGAAGTAGTCACTATTAGAGTAGGTGAAGGACAGTAACCCAGGTGTGATCAGGCACTGCCAGACGCTGGGCATGGCCACGTGGTTGTGGTCCCACTGAGCTCCCCAGAGCACACAGCAGAGGCTCTGCTGCACACGTGGCACGGCACCAAGGAAAAGGTACAGATGGGCAATACCTGATCTGGTGCAAAACATCTCAGCATGAGCACTGCCCTAGCAAACTGTTATCAATTAAGAATGCATAGATTGGATTTATACCCAAGCAGTGATTTCTATCAGGTCGTGGCCTTTCTCAATCAATGATTAAAACCTCCCAACTAGTTTCCCTCTTTATTGTTGGTTTATCTAAGGACTGAGTAGACCCTTTGGCTTTGCTTTTTGTCCAGAAGTATGGCACATCATCTCAGTTCTCTGCCACAGAAATGGTACAAGGCTGTACCATCTAAGGTGAGATATCAGACTCATTGCCACAGGGCTTTCGTTTGTTTTAATGTGGAGAAAGAGCCTGTTATGCTCTTGCACAAATTTTACTGTTCCCATTAACCAATGCAATTGTGGAAAAGTCCCAGTAAGACATCTGCAATACACGTTTGGCCTCAGCCTCTGATCATGCACCTTTTGTGACACATGCTGTGTCTGATGCGCCCTTGCAAATTTGTCCTCACATGACTCAGCCCACACTGGTCAATAAAAGTTAGTCCATAAATCTGACGGGTGGGAGTAACAGAGTAAGAGAGAAGAGGTGAACCAAGATTCTGGGATTTTCTTCTGTTTGTTTGTTTCCCCTTTTCATGAGTAGGTGAGAATGAGATGGAAAGGACAGTCTTTGGGAAATGGGGATGGAAAGATTCTCCCACTGACCAGCTTGACTCAACAAACGAAATCTGCATGGATCCACGAAAAGCAGAGGACACAGAGGGAGAGAAGCGATAGTAAAGCTGCACCCAGCCTCCTAGCAGTAGCAGAAGCCAGATGTGGAAATTGTTCCCTGAGCAGACAGGACCCAGAGCTATTTCTTTAACTTTCCTTTGGCGCTTCTAAGATTTTCTTGCTGTTGGGAAGAACTGGGTGAAAGGGGTGGGGAGAGGGGGGGCTTTGTGCCATTCTTCCATTTGAGTGTAGAGAACAGAGAGCAGAAGGTGTGGTGAGAAGCCTTTTAAAGTGGTCGTAGATGTGTGAGGTCTGATTCTTTTTTCAAAAACGTATCTGTTAGATGTAAGTGCACGGGAGGTCATTAGAGCTCTGCTGCCTTTCAGGGGGTGAGGCAGGAGGGAGCTGGGCTGGGAATGGGCAGGCAGCAGCATCGCTGTCGGGAGCGAGAGCCACCGTGCGATCAGCAGGCTCTGGCAGCAGGGACAAGGGGGGAAAAGCTGGATTTCCCTCTCCTCAGCTGAAGGCATTGCTGGCCACAGCCAGGCGCCTGTGTTTAAAATGATGCCAGCTTGTGATTGTGCCAGGAGCTGCTCTGGAAATGAGTATGGCTAGCTGGCAGGGTTTTAAACAGAGCAGTGCCTGTCTTTGGTGGTCACCTAACATCTTGTTGTTTACTGGATCTAAAAATAAACTGTGTTTTCCCAGAGCAGAGAATCCAGCTTATAGGAAAGGCAGGTATTTTCAAATAGTTTTCCATGTGGTAGGTACCTCTGGTTCATCCAATAACTCATGCTGCTTTTCTAACCCTTCTCAAATCCCTGCTTACCTTCCATGGATGGGAACTTGTCATGTAGTTTTTTATTCAATACAGAAAAAAATTGGTTCTTATGTGTAAAGTTATTTCTGAGGGAGAGACAGACGTAACAGACCGTGTGATAATTTTCTGAGGTTATGGGAATAGATAACCTCTCAGAAAAAAAAAAGGGTCTGATACCCATCCTGCACAGGCATAGTGTGTTTCCAATAATTGTACTACTCGCTAATATCATGATTCTAGTTGCATCTGAACTAATCCATGATATGTCTGTGAGGGACCACAAGTGAAGACATAAAGGGACAGATAGGAGAGGAGAGATGTGATAGGGTCTCAATTTAAGGTTGGCCATGGGCTGCATGACATTCTTGTAAGTAAACTGACAGTGTCCAGGTTTATAATAGCTAAACTCCTCAGTTTCCTTTATGTAAACATTTCACTCTAATGGAACATTATACCCAGGACCATGCCTCAGCAGACATGCATGTGTATGAATTGCATAAAGATAGACCAATAGATAAATAGATATCTGGATTTAATAAACACTCACATTCTAACACTAATAGGCTGATGAAATCTTACAGAGAGGGAGAGAGAGACTGAAGGAAAATACAAAATACTGCCGAAAGTTTACAGACTGGCACAACTGGAAGCACTCAGCATCAAAAGAACGAGGGGAGGGAAAGGCCAAGATGGATCAGGCATATTCTATGCTTATTAATGTTCTCCCATCTTGTAGCAAGGAATGGTGAACAAGTCAGTGGGGTGGGTGACTGCTATTTCTTCAGAGGTGAAATCATCCTCATCCAAATCAAAGAGTTTCATGTATGAATTCTAGAAGATTCAGAAATGTTTTTCCAAAGCCAGAGGATCTCTAGGAGTTTGTGTTCCTTAAAAGTCAGGTAAGTGCCTTTGAAAATTTTACTTTGACTTCTCTTGGAGGCAAGAATGTTTTTCCATTAAGGACACATTTCTTCAGCTTGATCATTTTTCTGTATATACTTCTTGACATTTTCCCTGTTGTCTTTCACCAAAAAAGAAGAGAGAAAAAAGTGACAAACAAAATCCTCCATTGCCTATTCCCTCCCAGATAAATCTCCCTTCCAACTCTTGGTCTGGGAACCAAAATCCTGTAACAATGGCAGCTCTCTGCTGAACTTGTTGAAACTGTGCCGCTTGACAGGATATGGTCCTGATGGCCAGCGTGGAAACAGGAGGATTCTGCATCCAAGAGCCTGTGAGGGAGGGCTCAAATAATACCCTTCAGTTATTTCCCATGGCTTCAGAATTCAAGGTAACTAGGTGAGAAGAAGGAAGAACTTTATGACAACAAATGAGCAACAAATCAAACAAAAAATATTTACTTAAACTGGGAAAAATAATTTCTAAGTTCCAGCTTACCCACTTCAGTCTGTCTTTTAAACGAGCGTTGTCTATTACCCAGGTAAGGCCAATGCAGCTATTGCCCCAGCCCGGACACCCTTTTCTCCTTGTTTTTACCGTGCCTGGGTTTATTTTACTTCCCTTTGTTTGGCTCTGTGCCATTTCGTTGGCTAACGTTCACCTTGGCTGGATATACCAGGGAAGGGCTGCTCACTGCTCTCTCCATGGTGTGCCCACTGAAGCCCACTCTTCCCAAATGGCTCAAACCACTGATTCCTCCTGCCATCTGCGTTTTGAGGAGCCCGTGGCTCCAGAAGCAACCCTGCTTTTTAGCTGGCTTTAATGACTGTTCTGAGCTAGACCAGAGAATATCTGTGTGTCCTTTGCAAAGAGAAAGCAGTGAAATCGGGGGCTGTCCAGCACAGGGCAGCGAGAGCAGAGCCCCACACATGCGCGGGCAGCGCGTACTCTCCCACCAGGGATCTGCAATCTTGCATGCATGAATTGCCTTGCAACGGCCACTCGGCTGTCATCCTGTCAGGCCCATTTACAAATCGCATAACAGGTTTAATTTTGAAATCTCTCTCTTCTCCCCCCTCCCCTCCTTATTTTTGCTGAAATGGATTTACAATGAAAGTATTTGAAAAGGAATAATTATCTATACGAGCAGCAGCGGCACAATGCCTGCAGCCTGCAGCGGTGGGGTGGGCTCCGATCAGAGGAAATGAGCCCTAAGTCTGAAATCTGCTTTATACATGTGTACACACTTACAAAGAGCTAGGTATTCACAAATATCTATAAAATATTTGATGGGTAGGGATACGACATGATTTTTAAATTCTGTGGGTATAGATCAGACATGCAAAGTCTGATTCAGCTTTTGCTTTTGTTGTGCTAAATGCCACATTTTAAAATAAGTCCTCAACCATACCATTGCGTGCATTTTATATCTGAAGTGATATTCCTCAAGAAATTGGTTACCAAAACCTTAGAAATGCTTTCCAAAGCATTCCAGTCCAATTTATATTTTTAAAAGGGCGGCCAGCTCACTCTCTGAAAGTGCGGGAGAGCCCGTTTTATGCAGTAGTGGACATGAAGCTGAAGCTTTTTCTATAGTCTCTGTCCATTTCTCTCAGTGAATTGAATCCAGTCAAAGGTCAAACTGGCCAGAGGCACTTTTATTGTCATGGTAACCATGACTTAATCAAACAATCCTGAGATTCCAGGTTTGTGGGAACAGGCAAAGATCTGAAGAGACTGGAATGAATCAATCAAAGGGGGCAGGGAAGAAAATCCTAAGATATATGACTTATCCTTCCAAATCTATTACTCTGTCCTTAAACACACAAGAATTATGCCTAGGACAAAGCCTCTTTTCAGACCAAATACCTCTGATTTTGTTTTCTTGTCCTTTGCATCAAATTTCCTAACATACCTCTGTCCTACAGCAATCAAACCTCAGCCCAGATTTAACCAACAAGAGGAAAAGAGGGGAAACAACAATTTAGGGAAGATGACGATTATTTTGTAAAAAACTACTTTAAAAAAAAGAGGAAGAGGAAAACCAAGACAAAATGTGATCAACCACCTTTGATTTGAAACCTATTTAGGCTTATAAGTAGTGAGCTAATGCAGATCTACAGGCAGTTAATGCATTTTTAAGGTTTTTCTGCTTTCTGGGCAGCTGCTGTGTTTTCTTGGGATGCCAGAAAGGGGGGCTTGCTCATTTCTCAAGCACCAGAGCATCCAGGGGTGCTGAGTTCAGGCAGCCTCCACTCTTTGCTGAGAGCCTGGCAACTCCAGGACTGTGTTGGGGCACCTGGAGAGTGCTGGAGGTTGGTTAACCTGGGGCTTGGCTGGGGCTAGGGCTGCTCTAAGTCTGTTTGTGCATATTTGTTTATATTTCAGAAGCAATTTGCATTTGTCTAAACTCCTGTATGTGCTTGTGAGTCCTGGCTGCGTTTCTTGGTAGGAGGAAGAGGCAGACATGAAGCCTCTGCTCCACCTCCTTATTAATGGGGGAATGTCTTGTGGGTTTGTGGGACCTGACTGCAGTCTATGTCTACATGCCCCTCCTAATAATTCTTGGTTTGCTTTCTAATAAAATTAATCCCTTGCTCTGGCTTCCTCTGGCCTGAGAAGTCATAAACAGTAAAATCATGGGGGTAGGAGAGGAGTAAGAGACACTTTGCTGAAATGTTGGTGGCAGTATGTCCAACTTGTTATGTGTGGTTAAGTGGAAGCATCACACATTCTTTTCCAGTGCCAGAGAAGAATTAGCCAAGAATCTGAAGTATATTTGCTCTTGGAGGCTTTGCTGAAATTGGGAGTGTGGGGCTGGGGTAGGTTGTGCAGTGTGCGTGCTCAGTTACACGCTTTGGGACACACCGTCATGGGAACGCGGGAAAGCTGTTGGCTGCTGTGCCGTGCTGGAGGTTAGTTTTGCAATGTCACACAGACATCTTTGCCTCCCCTCCCTGCTCTCACATGCAAGGTAGGCTATTTTCTGGTGACTACCCTGTCGAAGGGGGATTGCTGCTGAAACTCTGCTGTATCCATATTCTGCTGTACAAGGAATATGCTACACAAACTTTGCTATGCAACGAATGCAGGTAGTGAGTTGCAAACCCCAAACCTAAGTACAGTAATGGCAATCAGAGCATGAAACAAACTCATTGATTCTTGTTCTTAACGCAGATGTGTCCTTACCAGGAAATGTATCCTCTCAATGTGCTCAGCAAACAGACTCAAATGGGGGAATTATCCAGAAAACAAGCTCCTTTCTTGCTGCCAGATGAGTGGGGTGTCACCTGCAGAGATAGTCATTGGTAGGTAAAATATGCAGAAATAAATTGCATAATAGAGCTTGGCAGATGGGCAGAATTCCATGGATACTGGCAGGACAGAAAGTGAATTACTGAAGCCTGAGCATCAGACAGGGAAAAGGGAAATGAGTAGTTGAGGAGGTCTGGAAAGAAGGAACCCTGACCTGTGTCCAGGGAGGATGTGATTTTCAAGTATAAGAAGAAAAAGGTCCCCTTTTAGCTTGGCTGGGAGAAGGCCGCTGCTACCTCTGGTAGTGCTTGTGGAAAAGAGACATTTCAAGCCACATGGGAGGAATGGAAAAGCACTTCAATGCAGAAAAATAGCAAAGTTTAGAAAACAACAGGAAGAGAGCTCATGTCAAGAGAGCTATTTCTGAGGTCTGTACACATAGGAGGAAACAGAGGAAACAGAAAATAATAGTGGAGATGAAATGAGAGAAAAGTACAGGGAGATCAAAAATGGGAATTAGAGGATTGGATGAGCAACTACATGAGCAGAGAGAAAGTGACACATCTGACATGGGCTTCCTTAATAGCAGAACAAGAAAAAAGTTTGAGAGGAAGAAAGGCTGTGCTGGGCCTGCTCTGAGAATGAACAGGGTCTGTGGTTAGAGATACTGGGATCAACAAAATTGAGGAGAGTTCTGATGGTTTTTGATAGTGAAAGGCTTTTCTTCATTTCTTGTCCAGTGTCTCAAACAATCTTTGAGACCAGGGCAAAGAGCAGCACAGACAGAGATGAATTGCTGCCTCCTGCAGCAGCGCTGAGCACCCCTTCTATCAGGACTGTGAGGAGCAGCAGGCACTCAGCACCACTGGGAAAGAAGCCTCAAATCTTCTTTGCTCTTAATCTGTTGATCTCCTCAGGACAAGACTGAGGAAATTGCTGAGATGAGGGACCATGGGCAGGTTTTATATGGAGCCAGCACTGCACATGACCTGTGCTGAAACGAAATGCAAGTCTGGTAGGTAAAAGTCCCTGTAAAACTCCTTCCCCTTTGCAAAAATATCCTCCAAGTTAGCTTTAACACTTAAGTACCATGGTTCCTGAATGCTACCTTTAAAGGTTAAAGCATTTAAACTATAGGAACAGCCAGGGGCAAAAAGAGGCCCGTTTCAATTTGATATGTTGAGGTCCTGCGAAAAGCCAGACTGGGGGGTCTCTGAGCTCTTTGTCCTTTCCTTTCCTTCTGAACTTGAGATGGCCCCGAAGCCCAGGCTGGGCTGTGTTTCGCTATCCTTCTTCCTTTCTCTCCCTGTGTTGTAGTAAATTAGCCATTTCCAAAGGGCTCAAGCAGGGGAGGAAGTTCTCCATCCCTGACTTGCCTGCTGCACAGGGCAGCTTTGCAGGAAGGAACTGAAAGTAGATCAGGAAAGAATGGTGCATGAAGAGAAGAGCTGCACTTCTCCCAAGGGTTCAAAGCTTGGTGTGGACAAACAACATCCCTCTGCCACCATGAGCGCTGCCAGGGAGAGGTGGGACTGGTCCCAGTCACTATGACTGTCTTCTCAGGGCAGCTCATCTGCCTCTCACGGTAGATCACAGGACACCTGCCTTCCCTGGAGGGGTCAGCATCTGGCCCAGCACCCTGTGATCAACAAACAGTTTTTTTTCCCCATTTCCTGACCTTGATCTTGTCCCTGTGCTTTGAGGCAGGCTGGGGCCTGGCTCTGCTGTTTCACACCCAGAGCAGGGCAGGGCAGCCTGTCACTGTTACTGCAGCACGAGCAGCAGGACAGTCCCACCGAGCCACGGCTGTTTGGCTTGCAGAGATAGGAGAGCACCACGCGGACTTTACCCCACACTGTAATCCAAAGAGTACTCCTCAGTTTACTCTAACCTAAGCCTTTCTGCGAGCTGCTGCCTTTTTCTGTGTTATCTGCTGTGATAGCCACGGTATTAATAGCAGGAGCCTTCCTTGCAAAGAGCCGACTGCAGCGACAGCGCAGCTCCCATTGTGCTCCTTGCCCGCACTGCTATCTCTCTGTGCAAGGAAACACTTCCAGCTTTACTCCGGTGCTTACAGCTAATGGAGATCTCCATCCATTTATCCCACATCAGCATAAACAATCCTATCTGGAGGTGGTGCCTGCAGTCAGCTCCCACCCTTTAAAATGATGCTGGAACTTCCTCGTACACAGAGATGTGAGCGAAGGTCTCCAGCACTTTCTAGGCAAGAGCAGAGCTGAAGGTGACTACTGGGGAACAGAGGTGTAAAATCTTCTTTCTGAGAGCCCTGCCACAGAGAGGTCTTCTAATATTATGTTTCCCTCTTTTAAAGACATCTCTTTAAAAACCTTTACAAAAATAGGGAGGGATTTGCAAGTGATCATTTAATAGATCAGAAAAATCCAACTACTTGATAAAGTTCTTTTACCTTTAGCAAAGCATGTTGGTACTGGAAAGCTGCCATGTGCTCTCCAGGGCTGTCCTACAATGAGATCTTTTCGAATAGCTGCTGTTCAGGAAAGAAGAACAGCTATGTCTCACTAGGAAAGCTTTCTGAGGGTTTCTTCCAAGGCTTGCTTTTCTCACGGGAGCAGATAAAGCTCCAAGAGTCACTTCTCTGTTACCACGACAGAGCTCACTCCTACTGTTGTAGCTGTGCACAGCTGTATGGGCAGGGATCAGTCCTGGTGAGTATCTCAGGTGGGCAGAACTCTGAATAATGCTGACTGCTGAGAGCTTAAAAACAGACTTTCTGGAGAGGTTTTTTTTGAGAAATATTATCTGCACCAAACAAAGCCTGTAAACTGTGTATACCACAAGAAACTTTCTGCCCAAGTCCTTGGTGGAGACCTTCTCTATCAGATATTCATTACCTCCATCCTGTCCTCAGTGTCAGCTGGGGGCTTTGCCAGGGAACTCTGAATTCCACAAGTTTCTGCTTCTGCTAACACTCTCCAGTCTGACACTTCCTAATAGCATCATTCAGAACAAGATTATACTGAGATACACTCATTTCTTTGTCAGTCCTCATTTGATTTATAAAACAGTTCTAAATCACCACAAATTCTGATCTATAATGTTGAACTGTCTCTCCAAATAGAACCCATGAAAGTGTATAATAGACTTTTCATCAGATGTATTAAGGCATAGAAGCAATATGCAAAGATGATTGGAAAACTTTGGCACGGAGGCATTTTTTCCAAATGATGGATGTGCAAAATCTTTTGTTATGAATCTTGAACTCCCAGAGGAAAGACTACAGGGATATGGCCAAGATGTCTTGCACGCTGATGTAAAGAGAAAGCTCTAAAACTTTTGTATGTGAAGGTTGGAACAGGAGGAACCTGACTCAGTTCAGTCAGAGGAAAATATCTGATGTCTAAATAGAAACAAATTCCTCAAAAAAACCCCCAAAACCAAAACCAAAGAAACAAAAAACCCCCAAAACAAAAATTCCCACCCAAACCCAAAAAGCAAAACCCCCAACCCCCCCATCATTAATTTTTTAGAGAAGAAACCTAATTCTGTTTCCTTACATTTTTGTTTAAAAAACCCAACAACCCACAGACAAAAAACAAAACAAGCAAACAAACAAAACAACCCTACAACCCTTCTAAGCACATGAAAACAGAATTGCACATCTATATGAAGTGTGCAGTCTCATCCTGACCTTACTTTATGGCAGCGTGTGAATATAAAGCTCAGCAGAAGTTGATGAATTTACACCCCTTAGTGTCCACTTGCAGAGTGTGCAAGCCTTGAACCGGAGCCCCAGCAGTGTGAGCCGTGCAGGCAGGAAGCTGCACCAAGCTGCTTTTGAGGAAATCACACTTTTTGGATAAATATCAGTCAGCTGCAAACATTTTTCTCTCCAGGATGTGTGTGCTTTTCTAATGTTTAGAATAAAAATGTGGTGCTATGAATTGGGAATATAGTTTTCACATATTTGATTACTTCAGCATTAAAGCAGCATGATAATATTAGTGGTAGCCTTTAACATGAACTTTGTTCTGTAACTTCCAGGCTTCAAAAACTAATGAGGAGTAAAATTGGGGGAAAGAATGTCTTCCGACAAGCCGGTCTTCAGCACCTTTTTAATGGATAACAGATTTGCCATCATCACACATCACTTGGAATATATTATGACAAGACACACAGGCTAATATAATGCATTGTCTACACAAGGCTACTATGTATTAGTGAATTCCTCTCTAACTTGATACAGGATGATTCAATTGCAGTTACAGAAGCTTTCAAATCGTTTTCCTGGAAGAACCTTAAGCCAGTGGACATATTCAATGTAACTAGACAACATCAGATGCTTTGTTACAGAAGTTGCGAAATGTTTTCTTTGCTTCCCTGAGTTTCAAACTTTCATCACTTAGTAACAAGCTTTCAGGAAAACCCAGGATGCAAACAGGGAATCAGAAATGTCAGATTTTCACTGCACTGGGTTCTGTTCCCAGAGACGGGAGTCGGCTGCACCCTGAGCCTGGCTCATTTTCATTTCCAGTATTCAGATGTGAATCCTGGATGGGTGTTTTCAAATCTTTCAGCTGTCTGAGTGCTGGGTGCTTGCTGCTGTCACAGGTTTGAGCACCAGGGGAGTGCACGGAAAGTGTAAAAGCATCAAAAGTTCCTTTCCATATGGGGAAAGCAGGGTGATGAAAGAGATGAAAACTTAAAAACAATTATCTTGTGTTATTAAAAGACCAGTACATGCAAACGTTTTTTATATAAAAAATTTTTGATCAACAGAGCCACATTGGCAGATGTGAGTGCACACTTAATGCGGCAGGCACAGCCATCTCTATCAGCTACAGCCAAGACTCTCTGTTTTTTCCTTAGCTGTAAATGGCAGGTCTAGAAATCTATCTCTTGTCCTGGTTTTGCCTTTTCAGTCAGGAAAGTATAAGGTATACTCAAAACACTTTTAAAAGTGCTCTTCAAACTTCCCCAGGCAGGTCGATGGATAGCTGGAACTGGAATGACCCAGGAGCATTGAGTCATCTGCAGGCATTTTCCCCCTCCTCTCCACTTCTACAAGCAATGATTTGTTTTCTTCCTTCCTCTTGATTAGCTCTATAATATACTCAGATTATAAAGTGAACTCAATTTTGTGTCTCTTCTATTATCTGTAGTGTCTCATTAGGCTCGGTACCATCATAACCCCTCTCTGAATCATCATTTGTATACGGATGTTTGACATATCAGCTGATTGTCCCTTTTTCTCTTTCCTTCCCCATCTTTTCTGAAAGCCAGTGAAGCTATTTCTGTTGATACTTAAATATCACAATTTCTCCCACTATCGCTAATAGCATAATGGCAGCACGAAGAACATTTCTGCACCGCATTTTTGTGTGACGTAATGCAAACAAGATGGAACTAAATGAAAACACCATTAAATGTTGCCCTCCTAAAATTCATTTAAGAATGAGCAAGAAGTTTGGACAAAGCAAATGTTGTTTTTCGGGGACTAAGCATTGCAAGAAGTCTTTTCAGGACAGTTTCAGTCAGTTCAGGACAGTTTCACTCAGACATGGAGAAGGCACTGTAATGTTTATATGCATATGACCATAAAAAGGCTTGAGTGCCTGGAAAATAGGTGTCTGTGTGCCTCTGCAGACCCTTGTGTCATAGAACTAGTCCTGGTTTCCCCATTTTCACAGGGTGAGATGAGAATAATTTCTGTAGGGCTTATAAACATTTCTGCAGGTATATGCTAAAGTGGGGTTCAGTGTCTCCTGCTTCTATATATTGGACAGTCAAAGCAATGCTCCCCGTGAGAATTCTGCTCTGTGGGACGTAGTGTGAAATTTTTGTATGCATATTGCTGTATTTGTGTTTTCTTAGCACCCATAGGCACTACCTGTTTTTCTCTTCTTCTGGAGACCTTTGTCCAGAGAGCTGTTACTTTTTAAAAATCGAATAATTAAAGCCATTGTTACCTTTTTTTTTTTCTTTTTTTTTTTCTTTTAATTTTTTTTTAAAACTCAGGATAACAAATTCTGGCAGGTTTTTAGTCTTTGGTATCCACAGGAACTAGCACTGCTTTGCAAACATCCTCAGATTTTCAAGATCTTGTTCCACCAAATACAACCTGCATTTTTCTAATATTTTCCTTTGTTCAGCTTCCCCGTTGTCTCATTCCATGTGGTCTCACTTGAGTCTTGTTTTAACTACGATAAGTTCTTTTGTTTTCCTATTCTATCTTATCTTCACAGCCACATTTATTTTTCCTATGTAAAGCCAGGCAAAATGTCTTGGTGTTACAGTGCTGATGTAGGGGTGCCCAGAAAGCCAGAAAATACTTCTCAAGAAACATGGCTTATAGATACCACTAAGGCTGGCTGCACACACAGCACCTTGCTGGCTTGGGGCTTTCCCTTGATGCAGTTTTTCAATGCATTTGAGCAATTATTTTGCTGAGGCAATGGGATGCTGAGCTGTCAGGCTTTCCTCATTCTGTGATCTCCTGAAAAGGCACAGAATTATGAACCATCTTAGGAAATTATAGCTCTTTGCCCTATAGGAAAGGGAGCATTGGGTTAAGTTGGTATCCTTGATGGATTTGACTTCTGAGGAATTTTGTTCCTGCTGGAAAAAAATTATTCCTGATATTTAGGGTTCGTTTAGGGGCTTAACTCAGGAGAAGTAGTTCTGAGAGTATTGCTGCAAGACCTGCTGCTGCTGCAGAGCTGCTCAAAGGTGCTGTGGTGGCTCTGCCTGGGCTCTGCCCAGTGTTGGCAGGCAGTGCCGAGGCAGGAGAGCAGTGCCTGCTGTGTCGGTGCTTGAGGAAACAACAGGCACTTCTGCAGAAAGGTTTCCTGCTCAGCACCTGGCAGGCTTCTCTCTATGTCCTGGGAGAAGGAAAAGCATTGACAAGCAGGGCAGTGAGAAGCGGCAGCGAGCTCCTTTCCTTGCGAGGCAGTGAAAGCAGGTGGCAGGCTTGAGGCTGAGCTTTTCCAAACACAGCAGTTCTGTCTGTGCATCCCCTGGCAAGTCACTCACTGGGGACACCCCTGCTCTTACTGTTTAATTAAGCATTAACATGTGGGTGTTACCTTGCACAGAAATTAGAAGGCTCCCTTTCCATCACTTGCTTTATTTTAGCTTTTGGAATGGGTGAAGATTTGTTTTCCCTTCTGGAGTAGTCACGCTGTTATGATGGAGAAGCTGAAAGGTCCAATTACCCTCCCCGTGATGTTGTTTGTAAAGCAATTAGAACTGGCAGAGTGTGATTAAAACCAAGAAGTTACCACTCCTTTCTTGAGGCAGGAGGGTGACTGTTTGCAGATGAATATGCACCAAATCTACAACAGGAATGATTTCCTCACCCAGTGTGTGACCTCCTCCCCTCGGTTACTGACGGCAGGTATGCAGCTATATAGTTTTTTGCACATGAATTAACACTTGTAGCTAATAGCAGTAAACTCACAAATGGACTATTACTTTTTATAGCCTTTTAGCAGAGTCAGCCTAATGGAGCAAAACTGTTAACAAATTAAGATATGTTTGACAGGACTGCAAGCAGGAATCATAACCTGGGAGTCACTAGCTGGGACATAAACATGAAGTTGTCTGTAGAACGAGGTTGCACCTCAGCTGCTGTGTGGTGGCAAGTGCTAAACTACAAAATTAGAATTAAGACCAGGAGTTAATCTTGGTGGGATTTTCAGAGCAAGGAACTGACTTCCTGTAATGATTACAGAGAGTCTGTCATACCTGTAGTGCTACAGAATACAAAATACGCAAAGTCACAGTAAAAACAAGTAATATATTTCTCCTTATGGCACAGCAATTAATAAGGCAGAGATGCAGCATGTCTTGAAGCCCCAGCAGAAGCTATACCCTACAGGGGGCTTTTCCTCAGTGCTTTCTTATTTTTGGGGCTTGTTGACTCTGTGCAGCATCACATCATTCACCTATGTATGCTCCTATTGAGGAGTTCAGGAGAGTTCTGTCTGTCTGCAGCTCCCCAATGGCTGTGCTTATTAGTAAATTAAAGCCCAAACTTAGACACATTCAGGCTGATTTTACTCCTCTTTCTCTGTCTTGAACCTTTGCTCCCCACTAGAGTTGCTAAAACTTCATTCAGTATAATGTGAAGACTCATTCTCCTCTTAATACCTTGTGATATTCTGCTAAGAACATCCAATGTTACAGTTCCAGCATAATTATATTTTCCCATAGGTGTAAAATGTGTCTGCATCAATAGCTTATTAAAAGAGTGTAATAAAAATTATGACCCCACAATTCTGCTATTAATATAACAATTCCGAGCCAAGAAAGCTCCTTGATCCTTCTTATGCGTCTGCTGTAACATGGTACAAGAGCAGAACACCGTAAGCCAGTTTAATCCCTTCTTTTCACCCCCTAGCAATATACATTGGCCCAAGAGAGTAACATGAATTGAAAGTTTAATTTATTAATATGCAATAGTGATAATGTCAAAAGAACAATATATAAAACCCACACAGAACAGGATTACACGGTACATAGGGGAAAGCCTAGAGCTAATATTTAATATAGCAAAACACAGCCAAAAATAACTTCTCGTCCAAGGAGCAAGAGAAGGGAGAGCTCTGCAGGTGCTGGAGCAGAGGAGCTGTGCAAGCAGCCTCTGCCTTCAAGTGCACAGCTGGACCCAGCCATGCATCCTCTGGCTGAGCTTCCTCTCTGCTGGGAGCCACAGGGACTGTGGTGCTTTCCACGAGTGCCAACTGTTGGGCAGTGACTGAAGTTCCCAGCTATCACTTTGTCTGCTTTAAAGTCTCTCACTGCTCCAATTTGACAGTGCACACTAGAATCAGAGCAGCAGACACAAGCAGCACGGGTGGGGAGCAAGCCACAGCAAATGGGGAGCCTCAGAGCATTTCCACAAGTGAAGCATGAAACCAGCTCCTCACTTCAGAGCAATCGTTCTCTTAAACCTGGATGAACAACGTTTCACCAGTAGGCAAAGCACCCTGCAGCCTTAGCAGAGGTACAGCCACATTAACATGTCCCTGGCTTAGCTAGAAATGAGCAATTTGCCCAACAGTCTCAAATCACTAACAGTCCTGTGAGTGGAAAGCTTTTCAGCCTCCAAGGGACTGGCAGGTTTCACACACTTTCTAGAGTTTGCTTTCCTGCCCCTTCCCTAGAAAGAACAAGGAAGGAGAGACAAATTTGAAGGAATAAAACTCAATATTTCTACAGTATTAGTGAGTGTTCGCTGTACAGCCAGCAGAGCAGAGCTCACTCTTGGAGGGTAAGTTGATAGGGGGAGCCCTGGCTTCCCTGCAGGTTTTCCACTCTGCCATGCATTTCCCAAGTGGTGGGATGAGCTCCAAGCTGAGCATCTATCCTGCCTGCTGCTTGGCACTCACCTCCCTGCACATGCACACCAAAGAAACTGCAATAGCAAATAAGTACGTGGTCAAAATCCGGGACCTACTTGTCTCTGTTGATTGAAGAGTCTAGGTCTGGCAGCCAGGGCTCTCTTAGCTGTCGTGGCTGTAGATTCATCCCCTGTCTGATTCCTCTTCCAGCCTTCCCCAGCTCTAATCTGCTCGCTGTCCTTCCCATTGCTGGAGTTGATTGCTCCCTTCATGGCATGGTCTGATTTAGAAGAGCCAGGTCAGCTCAGCAAAGCTCTGCTGCTTTAAACTAACTCACCTCCTCTTGAATGCCACACAAGATGCTCAGCTCTTATACAGCAATAATCTCTGAAAGTCAGGAGGAGGCAGTGGAGATGAGAAATGGGGGCAAACCAGGAGAGAGCTACCTCTCAGCTGAAACGCTAGCAGCTGGGAGAGGCTGCGTGCCCACAGCCTGGCTCTGCTGCATGCTCTGGATCAGAGTCCACAAGCACAGCAGGAGAAGAAAAGCAGTCAGGGCTGCCCTTCCAGCCCCTTCCTGAGGAGGGATAGAGAGAGGAGGATGTTTGCAGCAGCAGCTCTTGCATGAGTTTGCTGTCTCTAAAGCTTTTCTCACTGGTGTTTCTCAAGAACCAGAGTCTGGGCAGGTTAACACAGGTCACAGCTGCCCTGTGCGGAGGTGTCACGTCACACCGCCTGGTTTTTATACACGGGGCTTCCATGATTTATTTGCTGCTTCTTTCAAAAGCTTTATTTCTCTCTAGTTGGCTAAATTAATATATTTGTAGTAGTTCAAAAGGGGTGACTAACTGCAGACTGGGCCCCTGGCTGAGCAGAGGAGGAGAGTTTTCCCCTTCTGCGAGGAGAGAGGGGTCAGGAAGAGCCATGTGTCTGCCTGACCACTGCAGACTTTCAAGGCCTTTGTGATATTCTCCTGCTTTCTTCCTGTGGTTGGCGTTGCTCTGCAATTTCCTATACTGTTATAATTTTTTTTTTGAGTTTTACTTTGATACTCTTTTAATCTGTGACTATATTTTCTTCCACTCAAAGCTTCATGTGGTGTGTGCCAGGCTTTTATCAGCAATAGCTCGTGCGTTGGACTGACACTCACCCAAGGGAAAATGGAGGCTGCAGGGAGGAGGTTTCTATAAAATGTGTGGGGCAAGTGCCAGGGAAGCTGTGAGCCAGCACAGGAGCAAGGGCAGCTGGGAATGCTGTGTTCATGGTAATGCAGTTCAGCGCAGGACGAGGGGTCAGACAGCAGAGATATGCCCAATATCAGGCTTCTGTACTGGGTGGAGCAGCTGCTGGACTGAAAATAGAGTGGCTCTACCTGCTCCATTGGCCAGAGGAACATGAGGCTGGAGACAGGTGAATTTCACTGGCAAAGTGAGTTTACATCAGTGTGTCCCTAGCTCGTTTCCAGTCTGTAGGTAAAAGAAAATAATTTTGGTTTGCACTGTTTCTGTGGTTGTAAATATCTCATTGTATTGCATCAGTCAGATGCGGGGATATGATAGATGGGGTGGAAAAGAAATGTGTGAGACAGAAAATGAAGAAAAGTGCCATCCTGTTAGTACAAATGATTCTGCCCTGGGCTGAAGAGGGCAGGAGAAAATGACAGACAAGTACTCAACCAGAGTTGAAAGACAAATACGAACCAGAGGAAAAAGGAGGGAGTGATTCTTCAGTTAAAGGAAAAAAAGATTAAGATCTGACCCAGATACAAAGACCATTCCCATCCTGCCCCTCATTTGCTAGGTCAGGGAATGTAATGAGAACAATGCATCCCTAGGACTGCTGCAAAATTCCTCCAAGGTTTTGAGCCCACAGGAGCAAGCTCACCAGGAAACACAAGGTAGCTGTGCTGCACCGCGTGTGAGCCGGAGTCTGCCTGGTGCTGGGGTCAGTTTCGGGGGACCTAAGCCTGTTCACTGAGTGTCCCGATTCCTCAGCTCCTCACAACATCAGGTACAAGCCCGCAGGCAGAGGATGGTGCGTGTGGAACCACGGGTGACCATTCTGTCAGCCTGCGAGCGAGAGGCTTTTACTCAATGCTGGCTGAACAGCAGCACTTCAGCTCCCACCGTGCGCGGGATCTGACCTCCTCAGCTCTTTTCATGTGCTTTTCCCCTGCCCTGGGAAGGGTCAGCCTCTTGCTGCTGCCCGTTTCAAAATAAGGGTGTGTAGCTCAGCTGAACAATGTACTCTAATGACAAACTGCCAGTCAGTGACGAGTTTAAAAATATCAAGAGATATGATGAGAAACAGCAGAAGAGTAATAAAATGAGGTTGATAAAGGAAGAGTCACCTGAAAAGTCTCCTGGGAGGTCTGCTATGCAGAGGCATGGCCTCTTGGATAAATGTGAGCCTTCCTATGAAACCATTCATAAATTATGTGAACTGTTTGCTTTTAAAAGCCTTGTAGCAGAGACAGCCATCCATATCAAGTCACCTGTTAACTCTTGATATTTCCAGCCTCTTTTCTTTGCCTGTTGCCAGTACCCTGATTACAAGGCTTTCTTACACTGATGAGTTATCCAGTCTTATCTGGCCCAGCAAGGCTTGCTCTGTATGGAGCTTATCCACAAGAAATTCTTCCTTGCTCAAAATTCAAACCACTTTACTTGGCTTTTGCTATTATGTTTGTATCCTGGACTTGAGGGAATATTTAAAATTGTTCGACCTGACTGCTAGATTCCAGTTTCATTTTTTAAAGTGACTTGGATACCTCATTCATGGTGTATTCAACTCATTTGAATTTGGGTCCATTTAAATTCTGCACAAGGCTTGGGTCACATATACCTCCATGCTTGGGTCTCTGATTAACTGCATCCAGGCTTTTGTGCTTAAACTCTCTAGTGTGAGCTGTGAAGGAAAAACACGTACATGGACACTGTAGATAAAACCTTTGGGTACTTGAGTGAGATCTATTTAAGTAACGTTAGGGGTTTTTCCATGGAAAAACATATTTTACATTTGTTTTTCACTGATCTTTAGAGACTGACAGTGAATACAATCTCCCTCACATATAACATGAAAACAAACCTTTTATCTGCTGGTTTTTTTTAAGAACATGACACATGATGCTCTTTACCACTCCAGAATCAGAGAAAACATTAATTTGATCCATTAAAGTGATGAATGCCCACAAAATGAAACCTTTTTTTTTCTGGAATGATGACCTTGGGCAGATTAGAGCAGCTAGGTAAGAGATCCAGCAAGTATTTATCAAAGGCTTCTAAGACAGTGCAAACTCTAGTGAGTTCAAAAGCGAGAGACTTTTAGTCTTCATACAACTGACAGGGTCATAACGTTTCAAGAATGCCAGGAATCCATGTGGCTGTTCCATTAAACACCCCTGATTAGTGAACGTGCTGATAAACTTAGAGAGTCAGAGGTCAACATTTCGGAGCTGAAGGTACCCCAGGTATCTGAAAAAGTCTCCAGAATTCCCGTGCCTCTTGCCCAGTTAACCCCTTCCACCACTCCACCCATGGAGGCTTGAAAACGGGAAGAGAGTGTCTCAGCATTCTCCAGACAGCGCTGCAGAGATATTGAGTTATTCTGAAAACTATGGAAAAATTACCTCAGGCACCTCCCATGAAAGTGTTCGTGACAGCTGGCAGCCCTTTGATTTCAGCTTGAGCTCAGAGTCAGTGAATGTGTAAGACCCCACGTTGCCCTGGCTCCTGCAGCCCCTCTCCTTGACTCCAGGTAACGCCGCGATGGCAGCAGGCTGTGCATTAAAATGCCTCCAGAGCTGTCACACTGCAAACATGACAGTGCTTTCAAAATGCTCAGGACCAGTCACACCACCCTGACTCCACACTGAGCTCTCTGCTCTGCTCAGGTTTTGTTGCAAGAGCTACAGTTCCACTCCCACCAAGTGCCTGTGGCAGGCAATTGGGAAATCTGAAAATATGGGCTGTGTGCCTGAGCGTCACTTTGCCAGGGCATTGGTTTAACTGCAGCACAATCAGAAGGGTCCCAGGAAGGCTGAATTATCTCAGCAGCTCCCTGGGGTGTTAGCACGTTTTCCAGGCAATTGCCCTAACTGGCAAGTCCCCTCCATGGATGTTGCTTCTGCCTCAGTCTCCCAGGCAGAGGTGCAGAGTTTAACCGGTCCTGCAATATACGGCTTTTCATCGCACGCACTGACTATGAGCTGCTGGAGGCACTACAGATTCGTGTCTGCTGAGGGCCACAGCGTGACCCCATCAGTTTCCTTGAAAATCAATAGGAAAAATGTTGGGAGAATGCAAAGGAAGCAGGAACAGTCAAAGTAAAGACAAGTGATGTCCTGTAATGGCTGTAATGATTCTGAAACACGCAAGGTCACAGATAATCAGGAATCTAATTCTCCTCTGAAAGAATCTGTCAAGTTACTTCCCTACCTCAAAAACAACTGCTGATTGATGTTATTTATGGGCTAACAAACTCATTGAAGGCAGTCTGAATGGAGGTTGTACAGCCTTTACTATCCAGGTGGATTTAGGTAGCCTCAGTTGTAGAAAAAAACCAAAAACAGGTAAAAGAGGTTTTCATTGTTGCAGTGAAACAGTCTTGATAGGATGTGTTTCACAAAGTGCCAGCACTGCTGTAAGTCAGAGCTGCAGTGCAACAGTTCTGTTAATCAAAGCCTCTGCAGTTTAGACTTGAGAGATCTCCCCGTTTGGCTGCTTCACTGTGCTGCAGTTGCTCAGAATTGTTGTGAAGTGGGGAGGAAAGACCCAGGAGGGATGGAGCTGCCTTGGGACTGGGCAGAAGTGTGCAGAGAGGTCAGGGCTGGGCAGGAGCTAACAGGAGCCTTACGGAAGGAGCCAATATTCAGGGTTCTTTCTCAGTGTGTATTGCTCAGTGCTCATTGCAGGTAACACTTCAGGAAGAGGACACTGATCTCTGCAGGCTGTGTCTGGGAGGATCTTGAAGCCAGTTTGTGCCACCATACACCCCAAAATGCTGCTAGAGCTGCAAAGCAGGACAGTCTGTAGCTAACACTAAATGTCAGACCCCTTCCTCTCCACCACATTTCTACCCAGCCTGTTTTTTTTTTACTTCAAATTGTAAAGAGCAAGGGCAGAGCTGTCTCCCGTAGGAGTGAGGTAAAAGGTTTTATAACAAGCAACAGGGTTGGTTGACAAGAGGGGCTCTTTTCCCTGGACTGTGTGTGTGCTTGGAGCTGGTGGTGAGGGAGCTATGGCACAGATCCAGATCCAGAGCAACCTCCAAACAGTAGAGATGCAAGGCAAATTTGGACTTCAGCACAAGCGTGGATGTCAGCTCAAAAGGTATAATGCAAAATTGACTCACAGCTCAAAGGCCAGGGCCACAAGCAGGGAAATAGGAACCCTACAGCTCAGAAATTTTGGGATTAGGCTAGATGGCAATGTCAGCCAGCAGAAGGAAGAGGTCGTAGGAACCTCTTATGTAGATATAATTTAAAATACATTGTAATTTTGAACTGCATTCTGAGAGGTTTCTTGTAATGAGGCATCTTAGAGTTTGTTGGTTTTGGTTTTTGTCTTTTTTTAAAGCTGATCCTTAATTTTTTTCACAGCTACTTCAACCTCAGCAAGCTCCTAGACTTGAGGGGAGATGGGTGGTCCTTTCCAAAGACAGAGCAGTGTAGCTACAATTGTTTGGATAATTTTAATTTCAAAGGTAAAAAGTGGGATAAAGACCATAAAAATGTGGTTGCAACAAGAAGGAGAGAACATATGAAAATATGTGATGAGTGAGATGTGAAACTCAGGCAAAGATGAGATTTTGGCTGGCTCCAGCTGGGGTCAGCTGGCCCTCAACACTGAGGGCTCAATGCAATTCAAAGAAGAAATTCCAAATTCCACACACAGTGAAAACTGTTGTTCAAAACGAAGTCATTTCTGCAAAGTGACAGGCAAGAATTTACCTCACCCCTAATTTACACAACTTGGATGTTTAGAAAGCAGACGCATGAATAATGAGATAGTAAACATTGCAATGCTGTCTAAACCTCCCTGTATGGTTATGAATTACAAATTATGTATTTCCTCACATCCAGGTATTATTTTTTGGCAGTAAGGTTGATCATGGCGTGCTGTTTTGTTATCTAGAATTTTGTATCACTAGAACAAGAACTTTGAAACTGCAAACATAGTCAATATCCAGTGCAGGCACAGCATGGGCAGAGTACATGAGAGTCTGTTCTGCCAGAGCAGTGCTGAGGTTCTGACAGGACAACTGCGAACAGTCAAGATCCAATGATGTGTCATGTGTCATGTGTGTATGTCCCAGCAATACCCTGTTTCATCAGCATTCACCCTTTTCTCTCCCTTCTATTATTCAAAGGGTTTTTAAAAAGTTATTATGAGGAGCAGGAGCATAACTTTTGTTCCAGCACAAAACACATAAAGTGCTGTTGTTGCTCTGTATGTGGCAGACTCTGTCTCCTTCCCAGCACTGACGTATCTGGAGCCCAGATTTGCAGTCAAGATTTCAGGCACATTTTTGTGGCCTCATAGTTCTTCTTTAGTTTTTTAAGAGAAAAAAACCCTCTATTTTAATAATATGGCCTGCATTTTAATAATTTCTAATGTCTGTGGTATCCATCCAGATGTGTTTCTGCCTGCCTGACCCTCCTGTCAATACTTATTAATTTCATGGCAATCTTTTCAAGAGTGTTTGGAAACAAACAGGGAAAAGTTACTCTGAGGTCAAGAATGAGCCCAGGGAGGTGAAACAGGAATGATCATGCTCACTACAATAGAGAGCATGATATTTCTGTAGCTTCTTCTATCTTGCTCTTAAAGTGAGCTCTGTGCATACACATCAGTAAAGCATCCCTCAAGAGGGAAGCTGCTGCTTGAGTCCTGGAGGTGTGAGGAGGAACCAAGGTGTGTTACTGAAGGGAATCAGCGAGGCAGTGGCAGAACAAAGAGGTCCAGGGCTCTAATCTTTCACAAGCTCTTCTGATGGAGAATTGAAACATGAATTTCTCAGCCAGGGTGAGGGTTTTGACTGCTTAAATAATAACGCACTGGAATAACCTGGGGGATAAATGGTGTTGAAAAACTTGGGAGTCAAAAAGGCAACAGGGCTGGCGAGGCTGAAGTGTCCACAGTGTGCAAAGTCCTCTCTCAGAGCTGCAGCTTTCTTGATTTGATACACTTACCAAAGCGATGTAAACCAAAACCTTGCTAATTATTTAAACCTAGAAACAAACTTTGTTTGTTGAGAAAACCACAGGAGAGGCTGCCTCATTTGGGGTTTCATTGTTCTGCCTGTTGGTACAGCGGGAGAGCCTTCAGCTCTTCAAAGGAAAAGTGAAGGAACACCAGCCAGAGATGGAAGAAGTAAAGGATGGGGTGTCAGTAGTACTGGGGTGTCAGTAGTCCTGGATGAAGCCTGTCCCAGCACTGTGGGCAACAGGCTTCTTGGCAAACATGGACTCTTCTCCCCGGAGTTTCTCCTGTGGAAATGAGGGTGCTTGCCATGGGGCTGGTGGGGGACGGCAACACGGTATTTGGAGCCTCCTCACTATAGTGAGAAGCACTTTTAAGGACAGGGTGGCCACACCTGAGCTGGCAGTAGCACAGAGCGGGGAGAAGCCTCCGCGAGGAGGCGGCGGTGGAAGAGGGGCTCCGCGGGGCTCCCCGGGATGGCGCAGCGGCGGGGAGCCCATCCCCGGGGAAAGCACTACAACTCGGAGCGAAGGGAACGCACAAGGCGCAGAGCCGCCGCGCCGGGGGAGCGCTGGGAACTCTGGGAGCGGCGGGAAAGGTGGGCGCAGTGCGAGGGGTGGGCGCGGTGGCAGCGGTGGCGGCGCTGGGCGCGAGTGCCCGCCTGTCTCCGCCCGTCCCCGCCCGTCCCCGCCTGTCCCCGCCGAGCGCAGCCGCGCCCCGAGGCCCGCGGGCGGCTCCTGCGGCGGCAGCGCCCTCCAGCGGCCGGCCCGGCCCCGCGCTGCGCCCTCCTGCCGCTCCCGTCCCGCTCCTGTCCCGCTCCCGTCCCGCTCCCGTCCCGCTCCCGTCCCGCTCCTGGTCCCGCTCCCGTCCCGCTCCTGGTCCCGCTCCTGGTCCCGCTCCCGTCCCGCTGCCGTCCCGCTCCTGTCCCGCTCCCGTCCCGCTCTTGCTCCCGCTCCCGTCCCGCTCCCGTCCCGCTCCCGTCCCGCTCCTCGTCCCGCTCCTGTCCCGTTCCTGTCCCGCTCCTGGTCCCGCTCCTCGTCCCGCTCCTGTCCCGCTCCTCGTCCCGCTCCTCGTCCCGCTCCTCGTCCCGCTCCTGTCCCGCTCCTGGTCCCGCTCCCGTCCCGCTCCCGTCCCGCTCCTGTCCCGCTCCTGTCCCGCTCCTGGTCCCGCTCTCGTCCCGCTCCTGTCCCGCTCCCGTCCCGCTCCTGTCCCGCTCCTCGTCCCGCTCCTCGTCCCGCTCCTGTCCCGCTCCCGTCCCGCTCCTGTCCCGCTCCCGTCCCGCTCCTGTTCCGCTCCTGTCCCGCTCCCGTCCCGCTCCCGTCCCGCTCCCGTCCCGCTCCTGTCCCGCTCCTCGTCCCGCTCCTCGTCCCGCTCCTCGTCCTGCTCCTGTCCCGCTCCCATCCCGCCCCGGTCCTGTTCCTGTCCCGCTCCTGTCCCGCTCCCTTCCGCGCCTCTGGGACTGATGCAGCTCCACGCTGGAGGACTAGGGATGGGGTGAGGCTTTCCGGAAAATTTTCAAAGCGCTTCAAGCGACTGTGTGAGCAGGATTCGTGGGTGTCCGGCAGCGGGAGCCCTTCGGGCCGGCAGAGGCTCTGTGCGGCCCCAGGAACCAGCCACACACGCGTCTGTGTGTGTACCAGCCCAGGGGTACACGGGGACTCAGAGTGTCCCGAGTCCCTCGGCCATGTGTAGGAGAGTCCCGACTGTGCTTTCCCGGGTGAGCACAAGCTGCAATTTCTTGTTTCGTTAAGTATTCAAAGAGAAAAGGAAGGTTGGATTTTGTAGAGGGTTTTTACTAGAGGAAATTAAAAAATATGTATCTGACATATCTGAAGATTTGGTTTTAACTTGCTTCCTGATTGTTCCAGATGTTCCCCAGATGTCAAAGGGAACCAGGCATTGAAACAGCGGAGCACATTTATTTTAATATAACTTCAGTATTGCCAAAGAATTGAAAGGCCTGGGTTTGTTTTGATTTTTTTCTTTCACTAGTAACTTCGATGTCTATTAATTGTCCACTAATCAAATTGAAGGTGAATTAGCTCCTTTTTATTTAAGACAGCATGAGGTTGATATACATCCTGATGCTGGCTGCTTCCCAATCTCTTCTCTTTGGGTTTGTACGGCAGTGAGCAGCTCTGGGAAAAGTGCTATAAACATTGGCAGCGATCAATGCACAACCACGGGTGTAAAAATAGAGAGCTGAGCTCTTCCACAAAGTGCTTATAAAATCCAGCAACTTGGGGCTTCCCTCTTTAGCTCTTCCCTTGACAGTTTTTAGGATGTGTGGAAGAGCTGAAAGCTGCAGGAATGGTTGGAAACTGCCTCAGTCCCCTGAGCAAATCTCCTTAACAGGGCCCAACATCCCTGGGAAGCAACAGACAGGGTAAAGGGCCCTTCCACCACTTAGGGAAAGGAGTTGCAGCCCCCAGGGTCAAAGCCTGGCTGGGGCAGCCCTTGCCTCCTCCCTGGGGAAAGGTGGGGTGAAGGAAGGGTGTGCTTCTGCCTGGCCTGGCCTTCCCTTCCCACTGTCTTTTCTTTCTATTTCTGCCTAAGTGAGGCATCAACATTCAACTAAAATTTAATGTGCAAAAAAAAAGCACTTTTTCAAGAATCATTCAAAAATGGATACCTTTTCCATTACCTCATCTGGGTGCAAAGGAACCAGGTGCTCCTAAGACTCCTAAGGCACATTTATTTGTGCTGAAGGAGGTGCTGTCAGTGGCTGACACTGTTTGTAGTGTTTCAGGTATACAGAAACTGGAACCCGAGTGACGGACTGGGCACAGGCGCCGAGGCTCGTGTCGCTCCAACAGAGCAGATACAATCTGTGTGCGCGTTCTCTTAGAGAAGTTTGATGATACACGTTCTGTGCACCTGTGTGGGTGAAGGAGGAGGCGTCTGTGCACCGTGCGGCGCGGAACCAGGAACGGGCTTTGGAAGGAAGGGGTGCCGGTGCGTGCTGCCCATGTCCTTGTGCCGGGCACCGCGAGTGACCCGAGCTGTGGCCGTGCCAGCCCCGAGCGCCCAGGGAGACCCCCCTTCCCGCGGTTCCAGGGGGCGCTGGGAGGGGCGGCGCCGACCCCGGGAGGGGTCTGAGTGTGAGAAAGTGTGAGTGTGTGCTGGGGGTGTGTGTCTGTATATATATGTGTATATGTGCGTGTGTATATCTATGTGTGTGTATGTGAGCCTATATGTGTATATGTATGTGAGCGCATGTATATGAGTCTATGTGTGTGTGTGTTTGTGTATATCTGTGTGCGTGCATACGTACGTGTCTGCGTATATGTGTATCTGTGTATATGTCTGTGTGTGTGAGTGTATGTGTGTGTATATGTGTGATGTGTGTGAGGGTACGTGTGTGTGTACACGTGTATGTACATGTGTGTGTACATGTGTGTGTACATGTGTATGTGTGTGTACATGTGTACGTGTGTGTACATGTGTACGTGTGTGTACATGTGTACGTGTCTGTACATGTGTACGTGTCTGTACATGTGTCTGTGTGTGTACATGTGTGAATGTCTGTGAGTGTACGTGTGTGAGTGTACGTGTGTGTACACGTGTGTGTGTGTGTACATGTGCACGCGTGTCCATGTGTACGCACATGTGTGCATGTCTGTGTGTGCCGCGCCCGCCCGCGCCGCCGCAGCCCTGCGGAGCCGCCCGCGCCTTCCGGCGCCGTGACCCGGCAGTGACGCGGCCATGGCCGCCCGCTGAGGCGCGGAGCGCGGCCGAGCCCGGCGGGGCGGAGCGGAGCGGAGCGGAGCGGGGCGGGCGGCGGCTCCTCGGCGGCCGTGCGGTGCGGTCGGCGCTCGGGTGGGAGCGGGCCCGGGGCTGGGGTGCCGCCGTGCCCCGGAGCGGGCGCGCTGAGCCGCGCTCTGTCCCCTCAGGCGCGGGAGCCGCCGCGCCCCAGCACCGCCGGCCCGTCCCCGCGGCTCCGCGCCGCAGCGGCCGAAGATGAGGACGGTGCTCATGGTGGCCGAGAAGCCGTCCCTGGCGCAGTCCATCGCCAAGATCCTCTCGAGAGGTAGGAGCGGCGGGCGGGTGCCTGTGCCCGGCGCAGTGCCCGCGGCGTTGGGAGCGCTTTGCAGGCGCAGCCGGAGCACGGTCCGAGCTGCCGGAGGCACCTCCGAGGGCTCCTGCGTTTGCTGTCATTGCGGCGAGGCTGGGAATGCCTGGGCAGGGGCTGGCTTGTCTTGGGGCAGGTGCCGCCTGGGGACGGTGGCTCCGGACAGCTTGTAGTTCATGAAAGCATGGGATGTCCCATCACGTACTGATTATTTTAATGGGCTGATGCCTGTTCAATCTAAGAATAAAGCAATTTGGTTTAGATATTATTGTAGCTGTAGTGTGCCTTAGAGCTTACGGTGTCTGGAAAGTGCCAATCAAGTAGTAAGTTGCCGTTCTGAGATTTTTAAAGTAAAAGTTTCCTAAATCATCTGGAAAATAAATTGATTATAAGTGTGCAGGCTAGAAAACTAGCTGTATTTTTCAAAGGTTTCCTGTTGGGAGGGAAAGGTCGGGGGAGACAATGGATAGTTTAATTTGAAGATGAAATATACTTTAAAAAAGGCCTAAATTGATACTTAAGTAAAAATTTGATCAATGAGTACGATTTTGTCATCAGGACACATTTTTGTCATCAGGACATCATTCACACATATACACAGACATACACTCTCACACACAGATCTTACCCTAGCTGTAGGATCTAAGAAAAGGGGGATGTAATTTCACACAAAATAATTTGTTTCCGTGGTTGGGATTTTTTACCTCGTTGATGTTTATGGTCTTATTTCCACAGGGAGCATGTCCTCTCGCAAGGGGCTCAATGGGGCGTGCTCTGTGCATGAGTACACCGGCTCCTTTCTAGGACAGAGTGCCCACTTCAAGATGACATCTGTGTGTGGTCACGTCATGACTTTGGATTTCATAGGTATTTGCCTGCGTATAAGGTTTCTTAACTGATATGGCTTGTAGAGCTGCCAGGTCCTTCAGAAAAAGCTAAGAGGTCCCTTGATATGTAGTAAAGCAAGATGTGTGAGGGTAGAAAATTTTCCACTCAAATTTTGAAAGCCAAGTGTTTTGCAAAGTAAAGGCGTTTGTTTGTTAAATATGTCTTCAGAGCTCCACTTATTATGCTGTTGCTTTTCAGGAAAATATAACAGCTGGGACAAAGTGGATCCAGCAGAACTTTTCAGCAAAGCTCCCACAGAAAAGAAAGAAGCTAATCCCAAACTCACCATGGTGAAGTTTTTACAGGTATTCTTTCTTCTGAGTAGTATTTAGAGTTATTTTTTTCTATGTTCTTAAATAAGAATTTTCCTTTCCTGTAGGGAACAGCATTTTATCACCATTAGATCTTTTTTATTAACATAATATAAATAATATTTTATTTTTGCTGGTCCTTGCACTGTTTGAAATCTTTTTAAAATTCACTATTTGCTATCGCCTTCTGAGTTTTTTGACTGTAGGTATCCTCTTCTCAGAATTGGAGCATTGGATCCAAGTTTAGCTTTAACAACAAGTGCAAGGCACAGCTTATAAATGCCTTCTTTAAAATAAGTCTGTGTTGGTACTGTTCACACTTCACATGCTCTGCTGAAACCAGAAAAAGAAATATATAGTTAGGGAGGGGGTAGGTGTGTTTTTGGGGTTGCTGAAGAGCTGTGCTAATTTTTCTCGCAGGTGGAGGGAAGAGGCTGTGATTGTATTGTCTTGTGGTTGGATTGTGATAAGGAAGGAGAAAACATCTGTTTTGAAGTAAGATTTCCATTTTTAAGGCTTACAATACCATAATACATTTGTCTGACAAGACCGTCAATGCACTGTTTTACGAGTATACAGTAAAATTTAAACTAAAGTTGAATAAAGTCTTAAAGGCATGGGGGGCCCTGGTGGAAAAACTCGCATGCTTTGAACTCTGTAAGATGTCAGTTAAAGAGTATAAATAAATTTCAGAGATGTTGCTCACCTCAGATGAACATGAGGTCTCTTAAATGTTCGAACATTCCAGTGCTTTGAGAATTGGTCTGTATTCCACAGCTGGAGTAGTTATTTTTATGTCCTTATAAAACTTCATCTCTATTGTCTTTTGTTTATTAAGCAATTAGATGTTTTAGAGCACAGAAGCTGCTTGTAAGTGTCAGCTTACTGCAGGAATTTGGTCTCTGCACATAAAAGGCATAGAACTAGAACTTTGCGAAGATTTTTTTTTTTACATCCTATTCCCAGAAGTCTAGATGAAGAGTATCTGTTTGGGGATTTTGTCTAGTTTAAAGAAACACAAGTAACTGTTTTAAGTTCTTTACGTACCACTGTGTCATTACTTGTGCCTTAGCAGTAAATAGAATTAATCCAGATAGAAACTGGTACGTGTTCACCAAAAGGTGCTGCAGCTGCACTGGTGAATGTCTTTGCACTTAGCCAAGAATAGTGGTTTGCTTCCAGCAGTTGCTGTATAGCAAATAAGTCCTTCAGTTTTGTTAATTCTTAATATGCTGTTGAGTGGATGGACAAATACTGCTCTGCCTTACCAGTGAACGCATTGGCATGGCATATTGCTGGATTAAGAGAGCAGTAACATAGAAGTTAATATTTTGTGGGGAGTGTTTTTTTAATCTTTAGAGAGAAAGCCTTTGTTTTTCAAATCCTCTTTAACTATGCTTCTGATTTTCCTTAGGTTCTTGATGCTGTTCTTCCTGTCATGAACAAACCTCGTGGCACAGAGAGGACGATTTACAGAGCTAAATTCAGTTCCATCACCGACACAGACATCTGCAATGCCATGAATCACTTGGGAGAGCCCAATCGCAATGAAGCTCTGTCCGTGGATGCCCGCCAGGAGCTGGATCTGAGGATTGGCTGTGCCTTCACAAGGTGACAGCACGGATTGCAGACAGTTCTGTGAAAGGTTCAGCAATGGCTCCTAATGCCTGAATGATTTTATAAATTACTTATATTTTGTTCATGTATATTAATGAAAATGTCTGCTTTTCGTGGGAATAAGGATATTAATGTATATGTTCCTCATTTGGGTTTTTTTTTCCTCCTCTCTTAGGTTCCAGACTAAATATTTTCAGGGAAAATACGGGAATCTAGACAGCTCCCTCATCTCCTTTGGGCCATGTCAGACCCCAACACTTGGATTCTGTGTTGAAAGGCATGATAAAATCCAGTCATTTAAGCCTGAAACTTACTGGGTGTTGCAAGCTAAAGTAAGTTTTACAGTACTTGTTTTCACAAAAGAATTGCATTTGTATTTTGTTCATTCATAAATTCGTAGCTGCTGACAAGAATTCACAATGCCTATAGTTTACTCATGTGTTCTCATTCTGTTCTCATGTGTGTCACCACTCTCAAGAGCAGATTCCAGGATGTCAGTTTTGTATTAAAGTGCTTGTTGTCTGCTGCTTGTAAGAATTCTTCAGTGCTAATCATCTAAGCTTGGATTCAGCTAAAAAGACTACTTTAAATGGTTCTCTTTTGTTCCCTGGGGTCCTTGGACTGACTGTTGTTAATTTGAATCCAGGAATTAATTAGCCTGCCAACAAACATTGGCATTGCTGAGTATTGTAATTTTAAAGCAAATAAAATGCTCATTGTGTTAATTGGCAATTGAGTCCTCAGAGTACTTTGGCAGCTTAGAGCAGTTTTACAGCCCCGCTGCTGTCCAAGCTCTGAGAGCAAACCAACAGGGTTTTATGGCTTGTGATCACAAGGATTTTTTAAACAAACAAGGCATGCATGGTAAAAAGTGGCCATTTTTGGATTTTAAAAGTTAAAAAAAAAAGCTGAATTCTGGCATCTGCTATCATCTCTTGTGTTTTGTGTGTCATTCTAGGAAATACTTGGTGCTGTTTACAGAGGATTTTTGTGCTCTCTTGTGTTGGTTGCTTCATGCTAGTTTTTGTACATGGGGCTTAAAACATGACCTAGTTACAGTTTAATACAAATGATTGATTTTGCTAAATCAAAATTGTAAACTTTGAATTTCTGCCCATTTCAGTCTTTACTGTTCCCAGCACTAAACAAGGACAGTATTCCAGTTCAGTGCAGGAATAGTTCTGGTCATTCCCCAGACCCTAGACTGCCAAGTGCTCCATCCTTCTCAAAAGCCCCTGTGAAAAAGAGCACAACTGCATGTTTGAGCGCTGGCATCCTGGTGTGGGTTTGTCCTAAATTTGTCCTAACAAATCCTGTATGTCCTAGGATTTGCTTGCCAGACTCTTGCTGGAAATTCTCACACTTCTAGGAGTCAAGTTGGTGGGAATTAATTTTTTTTTTTTTTTTTGTCCAATAGGTGAACCCTGAAAAAGAAAGTTCTCTCACTTTAGATTGGGATAGAGTGAGGGTGTTTGATCGTGAGGTTGCTCAAATGTTCCTGAATATAACAAAGATGGCAAAAGAAGCAAAGGTAAGAATATTTAGCAAGTGTCAGTAGAGCCATATTTCATATAAAGGAAATACAATTTAATATTTCATTTGCTGCATATTGGGGCTTTTGGTTGTTTTTGTTAAGGAGTGTAGAATATCTGTATTTTGTTTTTTACTTCACTCAGCTTTGTGTAAATGAGAATAAAAGGCAAGAGATTTTTTTCTTGTCGATCATACTATGCTGGTGTGGTCATGTCAGCAGAAGCCTCTTCTTAGTATTGACATTGGAAATGATCACCATTCATGATAGTAACTCTTCATTACTAAACCTGCTAGGAAATACTGTTCAGATCTCTCCAAGCAGACCTCTTATTTCCCATGAGACATTGAATAAATCAGAATTTAATTATGTGTAGGGCAATATTCCTGCAGTTAAATTTTTAATCATGTGTATGGTACAGTCTTTATAGCCAATTAACTTCTAACTCTGCTCTGTTCAATACTTGTTGGACAGTATGTTTGGATTTAAGTGCTTATAGACATCGAGGTTCAAGGACTGCTTGAAGCTTTTAAAAATCTAGATTCTTATAGTTAGGACTGTTGCTTGGAATAAGCAGTAAGTCCTTGTAGCACTGAGAGTACATGCTGCTGAGGTAAGTGGGAAGTAAAGACTGCAATAAGCTGCCTTGCTGCTCTCCCAGTCAGTTACAGACCTGATCTAGTCCTGGCACAGAGGGACTTCAGGACTCTAATTTTAGAACTTGATGGAGTGACCTCCATCAGATTTTCAGAAAATCCAGTCAGATTTTCTAAAGTGAAAATGTATTGGTGGTTACTGTTCTAGGAGAAAAAAGCAGGTATGACAAGAATAGATAGTGGTAGGTATGACACATATTTATAGGCATGATCAAATTTATGCATTTACCAAACGTCAGAACTTTTACTGTGAAAATGCTCTTTTCTAGGTAGAATCTGTGAGTAAAAAAGAGAAGGTGAAGCAGAGGCCACTGGCTCTGAACACTGTAGAAATGCTACGAGTGGCCAGTGCTGCTTTAGGTAGGTACAAAAGTTCAGATTTTCATGCTGTTTTAAAATAAAATACTTTGGCCTCTCAAAATAAATAATACATCATTTTGAGCAAAGATTTTGGGCAAAATCAATTTTAGAAAAGTTGTCAAAAGTGAACTGTTTGGTAAGATCAAGGTGACAAACAGTCTTATGGAAAGGACAAACCACAATTTATTTAAATACTTGGGTGAGGTGTACATCCAGATGGAGCAAACCATAATCACATTGATGTGTAGATGATTTTTGTTTTCTCCTGTCCCATCTTAGGAATGGGTCCCCAACATGCCATGCAAATAGCAGAGCGTCTTTACACCCAGGGTTACATTAGCTACCCTCGAACAGAAACTACCCATTATCCAGAAAACTTCGACCTGAAAGGGTGTTTGAGACAACAAGCCAATAATCCTTACTGGGCAGAAACTGTGAGTACACAAAGCAAAAGCTGTGCTAGCATTCTCTACTCTGTGTTTCAGACTAGATCTTACTTGGTCTATTATGACCTGTAGGCCTTCATAAACTTTAAACATGTCTGATTTCTTCTGTTTATGTTCTATTGTTATGGATTTGATCTGAGTAAGCCATTTCCTCCTTCTCCCAGGTAAAAGCATTGCTGTCAGAGGGCATCAATCGTCCAAGGAAAGGCCACGATGCAGGAGACCATCCCCCCATCACCCCAATGAGAGCTGCAACAGAAGCAGAATTAGGTACAGACAAATTCAGTACTGTTGGAATAGTGTGTGAGGAAATTACTTCCTTGAGGTGTAAGGTGCCAGTTTCAAAATCACTGAGTTTCAACAGAAAATAAAATTATTCAAATGGCAGGAAGTGAAGAGAGAGCAAACTTGATCCTCACTGAAGCTTCTGGTGACAGTGAAGTTCCGAGGTGTTTTAGCAATTGACCCTTGGGACTATAGTCAAGAAAATGCCTACTTTTCTAGGAGAAATTTCTCCCAGAAAAGTGGCTTCCAAGTACAGAAGTTTTATTTTGTGGCTGAGGTGTTGTTTCTCCCCAGGTGGAGATGGGTGGCGGCTGTACGAGTACATAACTCGGCACTTCATTGCCACTGTCAGCGCTGACTGCAAGTACCTGCAAACCACCATTTCCTTCAGTATTGGCCCTGAAAGATTTACCTGTGTTGGAAAGGTGGTCACTTCACCAGGTAAGACTGATTAGAAGTATTAGCTACAGATTAATTTTTTTCCCCATTAGTACACTGCATGGATATAAAAGTGAAACCCTGGGGACAAGTGCAATTTTGAAGACTTTTTTGAGCTCTCAAAACCAGAGACCAAATCTTGTTCTAATTTTCATAATTCAGTTATGATAGAAAAAGTGTTATTTTTCCTGTAGTAGTCTTAAAGATTCAATGTCACATTTGCTAGTGTGAAGAGCAGTCTTTTTACAGAAAGTAAATGCCTTGTGGGAGATGTTACACAAAGGCAGATGCTTTTTCTTGGGCCTCTGTAAAAAGAACGTAGCACCACCACTTTAATGATAAATTGGCAAGTTGTTTGTTTCTTTACCTACAGGGTTCACAGAAATTATGCCATGGCATAGCATCCCATTGGAAGAGAGCCTTCCCCACTGTGAGAAAGGAGATCTTTTTCCGATTGGTGAAATAAAGTTGCTGGAAAAGCAAACGAGCCCTCCTGATTACCTGACAGAAGCAGAACTGATCACTCTGATGGAAAAGCATGGCATTGGTAGGAATTTGCTTAACTTACATTATCCTGTAAGACATCCACCGAGAGTGCAAAGATCTGTCCCCCTCCTGTGCACTGTCTCTGTCAGTAATGGTCTCTCACTATTCATTTGGACACATACAGTGATAATCTCTTCCTTCCCCTTCAAACCACCATACCTGTAGCTCCCCTCAGCAGATGATAGATTATTTCTTCCCCCATGTTCCTTTCCCTTTCTTGTCCTTATTTTTAGTAGTTTTTGACCAACTGTTGCTGGCCAAAGCAGTATTCTTTCATAACACATCCCTGTCGCTTCTCTGTCAGAAAGAGCTGATGTGTGCAAGGAAGCAGCTCCCCATTCTTAGGAATGATTTCTTGTGTTTACAGCTTGCTTTAGCTTTGCTCTCTTCAGTAATCCTTCTGTATCTCATTATACAATTTGCCAGAATACTACTTTCCTTTATCAATCTGACTTGTTTCCTTTGATGTATTTTCATAAATTTGCCCAGTCAGAGCAAACACAGTCTCTTATTCTACTGTATTTTCCCAGAGTAAATAACTGAGAATACGTGTCTTCCCAGTAGTAATTCCTTGGAAGAGATGAAAGGATTAAGATTAAAACATATGTTTCAGACTTCTGAGAACTGCGAAGGAACATCAGAGTTCCTAGAAAGAGAGAAGTTATGCGCTGGAAGTTGGGCAACAGTAAGAAGGCATTTGAATTTTAAGCAGTCTTAGGAGCCCTGTAATTTGACATTCAACCAGAGAAGCCAGAAGTGAGTCATTTGATGAAATCTCTGTTTTGTTCTGGGTGGATATCTTGTTTTCCTTTGTGTGGCAGGAACTGATGCCAGTATTCCAGTCCACATTAACAACATTTGCCAGCGAAACTATGTCACAGTGGAGAGTGGTCGAAGACTAAAGCCTACAAACCTTGGCATTGTTCTGGTTCATGGTTATTACAAAATAGGTCAGTTAAATGCTCTTCCCTTTCCATCCTCTTCCCTTCCTTTCCCTTTCTTATATCAAAGACTGTTGTCACTGTTTAACTAGCACTTCTGTCTCAAAGAATGCATCCGGGGAAGTATTACTAATTCCAAAGTCTGTACTAATTAAATCTCGTTTGTTTATTTTGATGTCAGTTCATGTATGGACAGTTTACCTCAGTTTTTGACTTTTCATTGCTGCTTCTCTGGTTTTCTATTAGATGCAGAATTGGTTCTTCCTACGATCCGCAGTGCCGTAGAGAAGCAACTCAACTTAATAGCTCTGGGTAAAGCAAATTATCATCAGGTCCTGGAGCACACCCTTGACATTTTCAAAAGGAAATTTCACTATTTTGTGGATTCCATTGCAGGTAAAACTTTCTACATGTGAAGTTCCCTACAATTATTTAGTTGTTGCATAGAAATTACTTATATATTAGACTCCTTTCAGAGGTTTTGGCTTTCTGAAAAGTTGTGCTGGGACTGGAAGTTTCCACTCAAATTAATTGTCTCTCCAAAGGGAGATGGACTGAACTATGTCTCCAAAACTCTACTTCAAGTTTATTTTGTGCCTGTGTAGTAGTTGGTTTTTGAAAACTTCAGATTAGCTGAACCTGTGTGTTTGTGCATGGTCAGCACAGAACACTGTGTATTTTAAAAGTCTGTGTAGACAAGGAAGAGCATTCTGAATAAAGTATTTTAATTCTCATTTCTTCACAGGTCTGATTTTGTGCAAGGTTTCCTCTTAAGATTAGAATTCTAACACAAATGTGATTTTTCCTTTTGCAGGAATGGATGAACTGATGGAAGTGTCTTTTTCCCCCTTGGCTGCCACAGGCAAACCTCTTTCCCGCTGTGGTAAATGCCATCGTTTCATGAAGTATATTCAGGTAAGTTTACCTCATACTTGGAATTTGAATTTCACTTGCTGGGGGACATTGAGTAGAGACTTCTTTTGTATTGTTGAACTTGGCTTCGAATGTGGTTGTCAAGAGTGCATTTCTAAAGCAAAATGGGGTTTTGACTTGGGGAACAAACCAGAGAGCAGCTCCCGCTGGGTTTACTGCAAGTTTTAAACTCTGTTGACCCTGCAGTTGCTGAGGAGATTTGTGTTCTGTTCCCAGGCCAAGCCAAGTCGCCTGCACTGCTCTCACTGTGATGACACCTACAGTCTCCCCCAGAACGGAACCATTAAACTCTACAAGGAGTTGCGTTGTCCCCTGGATGACTTTGAGCTGGTGCTGTGGTCATCTGGATCCAGGGGAAAGAGCTATCCGCTGTGTCCATACTGTTACAACCATCCTCCCTTCAGGGACATGAAAAAAGGTAGGAGTTCTGCAAACATGCAGGTATCACCCTCACTTGAAATAAATCAGGTAGAGTCTATGCAATGTGCTTTTTAGGAGTTTTAAAATCAGTGTTGCTTAGTATAAAATGCTGTTCAAATTAGACTCTGGATACCTAAAATTCACATCAAACTTACTGACAAAATTCATTAGTTAATTAATTTTTGAATTTTTTTTTCATAAAAGAAGTAAGAAAATAATTTACCTGCATGCACTGTGGGTGACCTTCTCAATACTCAGCATGCAGCGAAGGACACCGAGATACTGATGCCTTGCAAATTGGAGTAGGCTCAGATAGGAGTATAAACAAAGAGCAGGTCTTGAGCATGTTTTGATACAGAGATAAATGGTGTGTGAAAAGCTGTTGAAGGATATGAGAAGAGGGAGAAGTTGCAGTGAGTTTAGTAACTGTGAGACTGAAAATTACTTAAAGTAGTGATTTTTCACATCTTTTTATTACCATCTTTTAATTAGAAATATCTTGGACTAACAGTAAGTAGTTCAAGTATAAAATAAGTTAGCCAGGAGCCATACATTTAATTGAAAACGTAATTAGTTTTCATCACTAATGTGTCTAAACTGCCTGTACTGTACAGTGGCAGTATATGGCAATTCTGAAAACAATTATAGAAAAATTTTTGAGCAGGGGATTATGCTGAAACTGTGAAGAGGCAAGTTGCCGTTTGGGGAGCAGTTCCATTCTTTAGTGATTTAGAAAATATGCAGTATACTTAAGTGTCTCTGGTTTCTGAGTCTCACTTCCCTCACACTGGGTTTGTGAGCAGTGCAATAAAGGGTGGTGTGGTTTCACTCTTCTCCCCCCAGGAATGGGCTGCAATGAGTGCACCCACCCCACGTGCCAGCACTCCCTCAGCATGCTTGGAATCGGGCAGTGCGTGGAGTGTGAGAATGGGGTTCTGGTGCTGGACTCCACGTCGGGTCCCAAGTGGAAGATGGCCTGCAACAAATGCAATGTGATCGTGCACTTCTTCGAGAACGCCCACAAGGTCCGGGTGTCGCCCGAGACCTGCGACGTGTGCGAGGCGGCGCTCGTGGACGTGGATTTCAACAAGGCCAAATCTCCCTTGCCTGGCGACGAGACGCAGCACTCGGGCTGTGTGTTCTGTGATCCCGTGTTCCAGGATCTGGTGGAGCTGAAACACGCGGCCATGAGGCACCCCATGCACCGTGGGGGACAAGGCAAGAGGCAAGGGAGGGGAAGGGGCAAAGGCCGGAGACCTGGAGGGAGACTCAACCCAAAGAAACCCAAGGACAAAATGGCAGCTCTGGCTGCTTACTTTGTATAATGGCCACACAAGAGGAGAATAAACTTCTTATAAAAATGTGTTTCTCTTTGAGTTAGTTTTTAAGTATTTTTGATGTCTCACTGCTTTCCTGTTCTTAGAACAGTTAAACACCTTAAGTTGCTCACAAAACAAACTATTCTGGATGATCCGTTAGTAACTGAGTAAGCCTTTAAGCTTTTAATTGGGATTCACTGATACAATTAGAGCTCACAAACAGTAGGGAGACTCAAGAAGTCTACCAGGACTATTAACTGTGGCTGATAGAAAGGAAATGAAATTTGTCTCTTCTGTCATTTTTGGGGCCTTTCTCAGCACTGCAAGTGCCAGGAGTATAAGAACTGATTAAGATCAGTGTTACGGTGCCCTAGTGTTTAAGTGTGGCATGAGACTTCCTTCATCTGACTTTGAATCTTCAAAAAAAAGAAATTATTAGTGGCTGTCAGATTTTTAAATTGCATCTGCAACAGCAAGAGCACTACTTCAAATCTGTCATTTTGCTGCATAAGTGAATAATGCCAACAGACATACAAAATGGAAATTATAAATGGGAAGGGGAATATCTGCCTTGAGCAGTGTTTCCCAAATTATGGCCTGTGCAGACAAGTTAGTATTTTGTGGTCAATGGGGCCCAGTTAAATGAGACCTCCTCCTGCTGCTCGAAGACAGATTAAGTATCCATGCTGGTTTTTCCTTCTGTGGTCACACAGCAGATCATATCTGACAAAACACAGTTTGTCCTGTCTGTTCCCCAAATTGTCATTTCAGTCTAGGTTAGTTTTGTTGTCAGGACGGTGTCCTCATGCCCTCATGTGGAGCTGTATCTAACCACTTGGCACTGGGTGCCACATTGCAGAATCTCATTGTACAATTATATAACACTCTCTCCTTTCCTTTCATGTGCACACGGCTGAGCAAGTCTGGTCATCTGGTCAAGTACAGTTTGTGTCATCTATAGCCCTAAAACAGTTTCAGGAGTAGTTGTGGTCAGAGGGGAAGTGCAAAGGCTGCTGTATTTGAACACAGTGTGCAGAGAGCGACCTGACAGGATTCACTGGCAACAGAGAGGAAAGATAAGTCCCTACAAAGGTGATTTACAACTCTGCTGTTATAATTGGTGGTGTGTGCATTGACTGAACCAGAGAACACAGCCCAAATTCCACAGCCCCAAGCCTCTTCTGGTCAAATGTTTATACAGTTACAGCTCGAACTGTGTTCTAACAGTATTGCTTAGAATAGCCAGCCACAGGTTGAAGGGGTTTTTTCCGTAGTTCTTTGTAGTTCTTTCTGGTAAAAGCAGTCTGTCTCCTTTAGGCTGGAGCAAATAGCTTCTTTTCATGAAGAACCACGGCAGTATTTTAAAAATCAGCTTGATGTGGTGCCTCAGAGTCATAGGTCTTGGCATAAACTACAATGGCTTTCAGGGTGCTTGTACTGATTCAGTTCAAGTCCTCTGTTAGCTGTAGCCTGATTTGGTATACCAGGAACTGCTCTGAACGTTCCTGTGTGCCCAGCTGGCTGCTGCTGCCGCCTGGGATTTCTGTCATGCCTGGAGGTGGTCCTGAAAGTGTGGGAATCCTGCCATTGGTCATTCTCCATGGCTTCCGAGCTGAGTGGGAGTGCTTTCTTATTCCTCCAATCATGGCTTTTATTTTGGCTGTTTACAGACAAACTTCTGCTTGTAAAATCTCTTTGCACCCTTCCCTTTTACAGATCTCTCTGTGTGATTTGTCAAGGTGTGTCATTCTTCATAATGTGATGTAGAGTGGGTATTTTAGGATGGAAAAGCCACTCACCTGGGTCAGTACTCAGTGCAGTTTAAGCACCACAATGTAAAAAATTCATTAAGGTATTAGCATCCAAAGGAGGGCCACGAGGACAGGGGAAGAGTCTGGAGGGGAAGCCAAAAGAGGTGTGGACGATGCTCTCAGGCACATGGTGGGGTTTTTGGGGTGGAGCTAGGATTTAAACTCGGTGGTCCCGATGGTCCCTTCCAACTGAAGTTATTCGGCGATTCCGTGAGTGCTGAGCGCGGGGAGAGCTCGGTGAAGAGGCATCCCTGGGAAGCACCTTTCTGCTGGCAGCGGGGGTGCGGAAGGAGGGCACCAGAAGCTGCCGTGGGGAGAAAGCGGCGCTGCCGCCCGGTCCCGGTCCCGGTCCCGGTCCCTTCCCTGCGGCCCCGGGGGTCCATTCCCGCATTCCAGCCATTGGTGTGGCCCCGCCCCTCCCGGGCCCCGCCCCCCAGGCCCCGCCCCCGCGCGCCCCTTAAAGGGGCCGTCACGGCTCCCTCAGCCTCCGGCCCCGCCCCGCCCGCCCCTCCCGGCCGGGCAGCGCCGCCATGGCGCTGGAACTGGAGCCGTCCGCGGCTCCCCTCAGCTCCTTCCTGAGGGACTTCCCGGCGCCGCTGGGCCCGGGGGAGCCGCTGCCGTGGAGCTCCACGGGGAGCGGCGCCCTGAGCAGGGCCGAGGTGCCGGGCGCGCTGGCCGAGCGGGCGAGGAGCCTCCTGGGCAGCAGGTGAGGGGGCGGCGGGGCGGGCGGGGGCTCCGGCCGAGCCCCGGGGGGGTCGCTGGAGGGCCGGCGTGAGGGAGGGGGCGGCTCGGCAGCGGGGCCGCAGCAGGTGCAGGTGCAGGCGCGGGAGGCGCTTCCTCCTGACGCGGGGCCCGCCGGGGGCGGGGGAGAGCCCTCAGCGTCTCCGGGGGATTTTGGGTTTGGAGATTGATTGTCTGATTTATTATTCCCCCTTCTAAATTACTTTTTGTGACTGTTAATAGCATGCTTCTATTCAGGCCACAGGCCCTCGGCCCCGTGCTTTTGTAGTATTGTTTGTGTGTGCTTTTCAAAAATACTGCTCTGCCGCTGTCGGTGCGGGTTCAGTTACAAGCGTGCAATTAGGGCGATAGGGCAATACTTGCGGTGGAGTGCCAATAGCGTGAATCCAGGTGCCTTAGGGCACGTGTGTGGGTCAGCTTGAAAGGCTGGGAGGGAGGCAGGGAGTCCGTGAGGTGCCTGGCAGGGCTGCCAGGGGTAGGAGGCGAGCCAGCTCCAGGGGTGTTCAGCTCCCCAGCCCTCCCGAGGGGGATGTGCTTGTGTGGGTTCCTCAAGCTGATGTTTTCCTAAAACTTCATAGTCACACAACTGCTCATCAGGGATGTTTCTGTCATCCTTTGACTTCATCATTATAACCTTTATCCTGAACGGTTTAGGCTTCCTCTTTAACACTGCTAAGAATTTGGATGTGACTTACTTCTTCTGGCAAGTTAGTGCTTCATCAAGAACAAGTTGTCTCCCTCCACTTACTTGTCCTCCTCTCTTCCTGCATTTCGGCAGTAGGGCCTGTGAATTCCAGTTGTTACAAAGTTCCTACCACAGTCTGTTTCACTAACCTGCTTGTAAGAGTCAAAAACAGGGGCCGTGGATGGTGTGAAAGAGCATGAGTGGTGATCAGACTATGCTGTGGTGCTGGGGGTGTGGAGGAGACTGGTTCTGGTTAGGTGTATGCTGTATGTTACATGGTTACTAGAGGAATTTGATAGATAGAAAGCATGGCTTGAATTACTTGCCTTTTTAACTACTAGCTGGTGAGTTTATGAACACCAAATAGATTTTGTTGTTGTTGTTGAAAGCATATAGGTGATTTTTAGATATTTAAATTGCCTGAGAAATTTGCCTTAAAATCAAGTTACTCCTGTGCTCTATATTACAGAGATGACTGTGGACATAATATCACTCAGTTAAATGGTGTGCCTAAACCTGAAGATGTGAAATGCATACTAAAGAAATACAGTTTCTTAGTCTGTAGTTTAAACAGGCCCAGATAATCATTGCATTAGTTAGTTGTGCTTTGTCTAAATTGCTCTTGAACAAAACACAGCTGTTGCATTCCCCAGTGAGATTGCAAATTCATCACGTGCACTGAATCTTTGAACTCTGTGGAGCAAGAGTGGTTCTGGGTGAGCGATTTAAAGAACAGAGTAATGCCAGTCTTGAACAAATACTTATCACATGGCACCCACTCTGCCAAGTGGGCCATGCTGATGCTCTCTACAATTGACTTAGAGAGGAAGGTATGAAGCTGTAGAGTTATGGGTTATGTTACTCAAACTGCAGTGCTTTAAAAATGAGCATTTCTGAGCTGCATATCTGCTGACATTCTGTTGTTGTCTATTGGGCACGGTAACAAGTGGAAACAGAAGAGGAATGCTGGTTTTGCAATGCTTTCACCTCACCTGTCACTCCTGGTGTTTACACACAGAGGAGCCTGCCAGTGTCAGAAACTGCATTTTTCACATACCTGCCCTGCAGCCAGTTCTGGCTCCACAGCCTATCTGGTGGAGCTGCCCAAATCCTGAGCTGGCAATTGAAAAAAAAAAAAAAAAGGGAAGGGAAAGATAGCTAAAGAATGTAAAGCAGAATTGAAATGCAGGAATCTACTTTTTTATCATTCTTTTCACAAAATGTTTGTGAAAAGCAGAAATAGATAAGTGTTTTTATAAATTCTCATGGCTGGCTGCAGGCAGTTCTGTGTTTGAGTGAAGCCATGTGTTTGGGTGTAGTGTAGTGTACCTGAAGTGTCAAATGTAGGGATCCTTGCAGGATTATAGCTCAGTTTTGGACTCCTTTGACAAAGAGGAACCTTATTTTGCAGTTGCAAAAAGGCTGTATTTTCCTGTTGGATAGGCTAAGTTCTTGCATGTGGAGAAAAAGATTGGTACAGCCCAAGGCCAAGACAGGAATCTTGTGTTTTGAAATTTGCAGGCCTTCTTCTCGTAATGCCTGTAATTAGGAACTAAAACCAAAGTCTCTGATTGTGTGAGAAATTGCCAACATTACATTTTCTTTCCCATGTTTGCTGCTGTGGATCAATTCAAAATGCAGCTTTGAAGGCTGAATGAACTTTGCTGTTGATGTGAATCCTCAATACAACAGATGAGGGAATAGTAAGGAAGTAAGAGAAAGAAGCATCTTAAAGGTTTTAATAAATGGAAAAATAAGGGGGAGGGCTGACATTAGAAGACATTTAAATGTTTGAATAAAAGTTGTTGAAGATGTAGAAGTGGTTCCAGATTAGTGACTGCACGAGAGGTCATTGTAGTTGAGACCCAGTGGTCTGCAGGCTGTCATGGCAGCATCCCAGACACATGGAGGCAGTTTGGTGGAAAATACACACCCTCAAATAACACTGTGTCAGCCTACATAGCTTTAGCACCATGAAGATGTTATCGGATGTACCTTGCTGACTTCTGGCATTGGTGCTTGTCCTCTATTTCCTGAATGTAAGATTTCTCTAGCACTCCAACATCACAGAATGTATTTTACGTGGGAATTAGTACTGATGAAGTACTTCACCCTACTGATGAAGGATTCCTCTGTAGATCAAAGTGTTATTGGGAATCGAGTTTGACACCCAGTTCTGCTGTTCTGCTTCTCATTTCTGTGTTGTCAGGTACTTCATTCACATGTGCACAGATGTGTGGGCCCCTGAAGGGCCCAAGCCAATAAAGGTCCAGAGCTAATAAAGATCCAGCAATATCCTCAGCTCATGAAACAACACATGGTGATGTTTAGCTTGTTCTTCCAGTTGCTTGGAGACACAAACCTTTGTGCCTTTGCGTTAGGAATATTGTTCCTCCTCTACTGATCAGGATTTCTGTTGAGAAGAGAATGGGCCAAGGAGTAACATTAGTTGGGTCCAGCAAGGAGATTCTGAATGCTATTTCTTCTCCAAGGCTGCACACATATCTCTTTACATGGAAGCAGTTGGATACATCAGGCTAACTCCTGAATGTCCTAAACTGAAATGAAATATTTTAACAAATTTCTGCAAGTGCAGCTACCATAGTGAAACACCAGCTAAACCAGCAAACCACTTTTGCTCCCTGGCAGGCCTTGCCCCTAAATCACTAATCTGGTGAAGCTTTGCAGACATTTTTACTTTGAATAATTCATTTAAATCAATGAAACTGCCTGCTGCTAACTGCAGCTAAACACATGCATAACATTCTGAAGAATCAGAGCAGGCTTAAGTAATTCTTGCTTTGCAGAATTTTAATTAACATACACTTTTGGGTAATGGCTGTGTTCTGATAGTGTATGAAAATAGTTGATTGTGAATGAAGAGGCCATTAGTTACTTCCAAAGCTTAGAAATTAACCTGAAATATTCCTGATTTTCACTACAACGTGAGATGAAATCAGACCCCCAAATATGGATATTTTGTCTTCCCCTTGATAGGAGCTGGAACTTGTATGGCCATCCTGTGACATATCCAAAGAACAATGTAAAATTCCTGCAGCCTTCCTGTTTGAAGAGATTTACTACAATAACAGTTGAGAGACTTGGGTTTCCTGTTCTGCCCCCTCCCAAGCAATCTGCTGTTGCCTCAGCATCCTGTTTTGTGTCTTTGTGCTTTACACTGCAGTGTTCGCACCCAAGGTGTGGCCCTGGCATCTTTATATCCAGCATTCCCTGCTTTTAGAGTAGTTAATTCTGCAAGTTTTTATGTGATTTAAGCATGAGGCGGGGGAAAAGAAAATCTTATATTGCTTCTAATTTGCCCAATCTCTTCTTAAAACTCTCCTTACTTTCTTCCTCTGTGAAAACTACTATCTACTGTGCTCTCTGCTTTTAACAAATCCCCTGAAATGTATCTTCCTGATTTGTACCATTTAGTGTAATGCACTGGTACAATTGCTTGGGAACATGCTTGCATATTTTTCTCTGTGTGAAACGCCTTTTCTGTTGTTGTTTCAAGATAAATACTCAATTTCGGAACAACATGTTTAGGGCTTAATTGAAAAGTGGCTTTTGTGGAATTAAGCCTCTCCTGTTCTGCTGTGTGGTTTTTCTTCCTGCCAAGAATGAAATGGAAGTAGCAGGTGACTCTTCATTGCACATTTTGTGTAAAAACTGTTTAGTAATGACTGAAGGGCCTAAACAGATGGATTCTGGATTCTAAAGCTGCTGCTTCTGGTAGTTTCATAAGAAAAGCTGGAAAAAAACTGCTTCATGTAACCATAAGAGATGGAAATTCTGTGTGTGACATTGTTTGTGTATTTGTTTTGATTCCCTGTTGTTCGTCTCCTTTAATGACCTGATGTCATTAACACAAGAAACAACTTCCTGTGCATTGTGGGATGTCAGATGTTCTCTCCTTAATGGATATATATTTCTACTTTTCTGGCCACCATCACCCTGGGAATTCTGGGTACTGCTCTAATAAATGCTAATGCTTAGAGCTGCTTGAGTGGAAACATTCTGTAGTTGATTATAAGAATAAAAAGAGAAAGGGAAATAAAAGTAGCAGACTGGGGAGAAAATACTGAACACAAGCAGCTTTTGTTTATGAGGACACTTGTGACCTGCTATTATTTTGGCAGTGTGAGAGGATCTTTCACTTGCTGGAGAACTGCTGGCATTTGCAGATCTGCACTAAACCCAGTGCTGATGGAGCTGTAACATGCTAGAAACACACACGGAGCCCACAGTGACAGGCTTTGCCTCCCTGGCATAGCTGTGCTGTGTGTGATCTTCTGCCGTTGCAGAGCCCATGGAGCAAATCAGGGCACAAATGTGTCTTCCCTCAGACATCAGGCAGCTGCAGCTGACTTATGCTAGAGCTTGTGCTAGCAGAGACAGCACTTCTTTCTTCCCAACCTATGTGTACATGCACACTCTGAAAGGAAAAGAGGATTATACAGGGGTGCTCTGGCCTGCAGTTACCACTGTTAGCATTACAGCTGGTCTTTTGAAGTGAAATAAAATAGATAACTAAATTGTATTGCAGAAGAGAAACAAGGTGAACAACAAGAGAAGTGAGTTCTGTTCTGTAATTCATGCCAAATCTAAAGTATGCAAAATATCATAATTCATTCTACTTCCGTGTGTAACTTTATTTTGGCCTGGAGGTATGTATATCAGCAGGAGCTTTGCATAGCTCCTTTTACCAGTACTGCATGTGTCCAGTGGTCCAGAATCTTTCAAGGAGGAGGGTAGCATATAAATTTAACTGTGTTCTTTATTAGCATAAGTATTGCTTTACTCTTTAACTTATGTCTCTTATCTGTACTCAGGTTTTTGAAATGAGGCATGTGTTTTACTGTGAGTGGCTGGAGGATATGAACTCCATGCTCCAGCCACTGCCGATCTGACTTCAGCTGCTGGTGAAGCTACAATGCCTCATCTGCCCTGTTACAACATGCTTTAATTCTTTTTAAATATTTTTATTGTGGTCAAAACACACCCTTTATGTTGGCAAAGAAATAGCCTGTGGCAAAGAAATTCAAAGTCTGTTTACTACTAGCCTGTGTGTGCTGAGGCTGAGTGTTTAGTGTTGTGTGTGTCATAGAAATGGGGCTGATGTGTTTCTTCCAAAATTCTCTTAAAGAGCCATCCTCTGTATGTAACTCACCCCACCAGCTTTCCTCTGCTTCCCAGTACAGTTGGCTTTCCACTTAGGATACAGCTACAGTGTTCCTTCTGATTCATGGAGATTAAATTATGCTTGGTTCAGCTCATCACCAGGGTGTCTTGGGCTTCTTTGAAAGGAAGATTTTAACAATAAGTGACATTCTTCTTTGCTTACAGGAAAGGTTTAAAGTCTAATGGTAATTGCAGTGGGTTACTTTTGCACTGGTTGCCATAGGTACTGTGGTTGCTTCCAGATACTCTCCAGCCAAGTGAGACCTTGTAGCTCTCAACTGGAGCAGCAGTTCTTGCTCTTTTTTAATGACACATTTTGTTAACTCTTGAAGTCTCTGATTTAGAAGATGAACTTAGAACTGGTAAGCATTGAACCTGAATGAAAGATGCCATTCCTTGGAGCTCCATTTACCTGAGCCCGAGTAAAAACCAGTCTTGCCAATATGGTAATGCTACAATAAAGAGTTCATAAAGTAATCACAAATATGTTGTGTTTGGAACTGAGATGGAACTAAATAGGTTGGGTAATTTTTTTTACTTTTATCTTTTGTCAGTGTGTCAGAATCAATTCTTTGATGTTGCTGACTGCATAACAAAATCTCAATAAACAGCCACTTTCTTTTAGATTTGCACAGCTATGGAGGGGAGGAAATACATAGGCAGCAAAGCCGAATGCGGCATATCAGTGCTGAGGAATCATTGAATTTCCTTTTTAGGAACTGGGTGGCAACTGGAAAAAGTTGAAGGATATGACATAATTTGTAAACTTTTTCTTTGTTACAGACATCCTGTAAGCAGAGGTTTATACAGGACTCGTGCATTATAGCACTTAGTAGGTTTCCTTTTGTTTAAGCTACTTTCTACGGACCCAGTTCAGCAATCCTGGACTCTGGAAAGCAGAAATCTGTGCAGTTTAAAATCAAAGTATTAAGCCCTCTTCTGGTGCTGAACTGTGAACCCAAGCTAGATTCAATTTTTTTCCTCCAATCTAGCAGAGAAATTCTGACGATATCTGAAGCTGTGGCTCTCACCGTGCAGCTAAATGCATAGCTGTTTTCTCAATGTTTCTTGTCTCTATTCTTGGAGCTGAAATGTGCTTTGACTAAAGCTTCTGACTTTCAGCAGCATCAACAACACATCTGACATTGTTTGTGTGGTGTATATTTTCGTATTCCTTTCTTTTTCTCTTATGCAAACAAAAACAGGAAGCAGGATTTTGGAGGGCAGGGGATGCCATATCTGTTTTGGATGTATTTCTTGCCTGACCTTTTAAAAAGTTGTCTGTCAGTGTCAGAGCTATTATAAGCGGGTATTGTTACTTTAACTGAGCTAGGAAAGGAGCTGACTCCCCTAAACATATTAGCCTTAAAAAAGAAATAAAAAGCCACATTCTGTTTTCCCTTGATGTGACATGACTGCAGCTAGCACTGAAAGGACTGCAAACACATTGCCATCTATTTGAAGTACCGAAATAACTCATTAAATTGGGCCGTCACTGCCACAGAATGTGTAACATAAAGCGGGCCTGTGTTGGAGCCTGCTGGCTGACACAATGCTTTCTGTTTGCTGCCACGGGAGGTACTTGCACACGGCTGTGAGGATGTGACAAGGCCTCTCTTTCAGGAGCACAATGGCAAAATGCATTTCAGCTTGTTGTCACTGGGATCTAAAACCCCGCGGTCTTCCCCTGCCTGCCCTTGCACAGACCAGTCATCGCTGAGCAGCATCACAGACCAGTTGCTCCCACCATTTCATACTCCCCAGCAAACCAGTTTTATGCAGAACTTTCTGAATGTTTCCTGGCAAAACAGTCTCGTCCTTGACTTGCTGTAGGTGCCTTAATGTGGTATTTGCTTTGGTTGTGTAATTCAATACTTTGTGGGAATCAAACACTCCATGAACAATGGATAAAGTGGTTTTGATGGATGTTGATGCTTATTTTTCATTGTGCTCATAGAAAATGACTGGAACCTGTGTTGTGTACTGTAGCTGTTAGTGCTTGCCATGAGACTATATTGAATATAGGAGTTATTTTATAGTAGCCTCATTTTAGAGTTGGATGGGACTTATTTACAGATTCAAAAGCATTATGGCAAATGTGTGCTTCTTATAAAACACGTGGCTTGAATAAAGCATTGAGTAATCAGGACAGGGTGAGCAGATCATGTAGCACTGTTGTCTTCTAGATGCCTACCTGAAAGCTTCATCTAAATCACAAGTCTTGGAGTCTCTTCTTTTCCTAGTCCCCAGTCTCAACTCTTTGTGCCTTTTTCCTGGATGGTTTCTTTGGAAAACTTCCAGTCAGAATAAACTGAATGAAAAGGGCTGTAGGTTAGCACTGAGCATGGCTTTTCTTGTGAAGGGAAGGAGAGTTCCAAGTAACCTTTTTCGAGATTTGCATCTGCCACAATGCTGAGATCTTGATACTGTCTGTGGTGAGACTGTTGACTGCAAGCAAGAAATGCTGTGTAGTGAGTAGAAACAAAATGTGTGTGTTCGGAGGCTGGAATTGAAGGTAGCAGTTCCCATCTGAGAGCTCAAGAGAAGGAGGTACCATCTGTGAGTGGAGTGTGAGGCAACAGTTTGAAAATATGATTCATACACTTCTTCCTCTTTGCATTCTCGAGCAAGCAGTTGTCTAACTGAGGATCTTACTAAAGATTTGTGTGAATAAATATTGAACATATGGTTTTCTCTACTAGTTTACTAATGAAGTTGGTATTATTGTGTGTAATGCTTTCTAAATCTGAGGTCACCAGCCATACACTGGTGAGGTTGTAGCTCAGTTTAAACTAATGCAGTCTATTTTGCTTTCCCTTCCTTTTCTTACCGGCAGAGGTGTTTCACCACTTCTTGCAGCATCATTGACCCATGCTGCAGTTGATGAAGTTCTCCAGATAGACTTGACTGAATTTAAGCTGCAAAATGTGGGAACAGAGGGAGAAGGAGATGAGGAAAGGTTCACCTGTAAGTATACTTCTTTTTCCGTCTGTGGTTTTCCTGGAGGCTGTCTGTCAGAAGACTTCGGTGTTTTGAAATGTTTCCCAGATTTATTATTTGGTTAGGCTGCCTGGCAAGTAGCAGTGAATGGAACTTCATTTGCTTTTGCTGTGTGTCTGTGGGATGAAAGGAAGCTGTGCTAGCTCTGCGGGCAACATGCAAACACAGTGTCTGGAGCCCTGACTGATCCTGTGGGTTGGCTTTCTGGAAAGGGAAGAGTGTGTGCCCTTTTTGCTTTGGTAGGGCGACCTTAGCTAATTACTCCTGTGTTTTGATGTCAACATCACCACAGTTGTTGTACAGCCACACCAACACCTTCAATTCATCCATATAAGCCATCTTGCTTTTGTCTTGGCAACCAGATTCTGGCTCCTCCATGACTTGAATGTTCTGAAACTCCAGATCTCTCTCTTGGCAAGTTGCTCAATAGTCTCTGTCTTTATCGATGATTTCTTTTCTTCCCACTCTCCCCTATAAAGATGGGATGCTGAGGGAAGAAGAGCCTGATGCATGTATCTTCTACCTGATGCCTGCATTTTCTCCTGAGTGAACGGGAGAGAGAATAGACCTCGGTAACTGAGTACTGGGTTTGTGCCTTGTGTAACAGATGGTCCTACTGCATTTACGTGCTGAAATGTTTAACATTAGACTTCACCAACCTTCAGTCCCAGTGCCAAGAATTTAAATGGAGCAGGATGCAGGCAGAGTAGAAGATAAAAACAGAGGAGAGATGTCTTAGACAAACCAGTCTGCTCTGTAAGAGGAAATACTCACCCTTCTATTTCCCTGGGATGGCTTGAGAGGCGGTTCAGTGTGCCCCTAACAGAGCACTGCAATGGCCAGGATATGACACTTCCCAGAAGCCTCTTTTAGCATTCATGTCCAAGTCCGAACGGCAGGAGGGGGAACTCAGTTAATTAAGTCATGCTGCACTCTGATTATGTCAACCCTCACCTTAATGCTTGTGGCCTTCACTTACTGCAGCTAACCTGGCCTGGGGCAGGATTCTGCCTTGAGGGGGAGCTGGTAAATCAGAGTTCAGTGTGACCAGATCACTGCAGCCTCTACAGGAAAATCAGAAGCAGCATATTGTAACTCACCTAGGATAATTACGTAGGTTTTCACAAAGCAGTTGGAAACTGTTACCAGAGCATCCTGCAGTCACTCTGCTGCAGAATCTTTGTTGACACCTATGTAATTATCTTTGAGGTGTAATTATCTATAAGATATGAGCTGCTATACATTTGTGAGCCTAGGATTGTAATTTGTCATTTGGGGTCTTATGTAAATCTTGGGCCCCCAACCAAAGCAAACCCTATCTGGATGATAAAGAAATAATGTTTAGAAACAGTGAGTAATGAAGAACTTGATAGGACATGGACATTTTTTTTGGTCACAAACATCTAATGTCTCTGGTATATTGGGGACATTTGTAGGATATTCAGGCTGCTGTTTTACTCTGAAGGCTATAAAGATAGCACTGGAGTCTACTTTTAAGACAGCACAGGCAAAGTTGGAAAATTCTTGGTTAAGTTTAATGTTGAGCTAGTTCACATTCTCTCTCACTATTCCTTGTTGACAAATGCCCCAGAACCCTCCCTGTTCTGATGGTTGAAACCTTCTTTAATTTCCCTTTTACATATTCCTGTGCATTTTGTTTGTTTGTTCTTGTGTCACCATTGCCATTTAGATCAAATCTCTATTGAGCATTCATTCCCCTATCAAACAGGATGGAAATCTGCTCATTGTTCAGGTACTTGCATTGCCTGATCTCAGCAAGGAGCAACTACTTCAGGGGTGTCCATTTTTCTGCACCTGTGGACTGTACTTGTTTTTCCCCATCTCATAATTGCTATTACATCACTTTAACTGTACAACTAGAAGGAAAGATGTTCCTTGTGCTACAGCACAGTATGGACTCTCTTCCTGCACTGCAGGAATCTGCCCAAAAAAAAGCATTCTTGGAATGAAAAAGAAGTGATTATATAAAAGCAACAGGGGGGGAGGGGGTGTGCACGTGTGAGTATCGCTGTTTGTGGTACACTGCAGAAGCATTTCTGCTGTTGAGGTACTAAATTCTTTGTCAGATTTCACAGGCTTAATATTTAAACAGCAATATGTGCCTTCTGGTCAGTATTAGTCTAGATGTTTACAAATATGTAAGCTAATAGCTGTAGACAAGGTTGTCTAAGATGCTGTCCTATTTAGTTATTTTGTATATGGGATGATTTAATATTTAAAGGTTTTAGTAGCTTGCCCATTAACATCTACATATTAAGAAAATCAAAAGTAATTTTGGTTAATATGTAGTGGCTGCTAATCAAAGATGTGTGCTAAATTTAAGCTTTCAATTCTCCAGGCCCAGAGATGCATCTGAAGCAGGTCAGCCATGGCTGCTGAGAAAAAAAATGCTTGAGAACAAGGAGGAATAAGAAGAAAATCTGAGGAAGCTTTAATGCTAGCAGTGTTAGCAGGAGTCAGGACAAAATAGTTATAGGAAAGATAGTTAATGGGCTGCAGTTCTTTAGAATATACACTAGTGACCAGCAAATGATTTTTTGCTCTATAAATGTTCTTTTAAGAGTGTTTTGAAGTTAGTTGATTTAGCATTGAGGCAGCTTTCCTACTCGAATAACAAAACTTTAGTTTGTTACCTGTTTGGAGGGAGACTGTGTTGCAAGGCTAGACACAATGCCAAGCACCAAGGCATTCAGTCTGATGAACAATAAGTTTGGATTAATTAATCTTTGGGATCTATCCAGAAAAGGATTTGAGTGTCTGGCTGGAGCTTTTCACACTATGCCCAATGGGTGTTTGCAGTTCTGCTCTGTAATGACAAAGCCGGAGAGTAGCGGAAGTGTTCTGTCCCTCCAGCACCTACAACCATGAGTATTTAAAAAGATAAAGATAACAGCTTAAAATTCTAATCTGTTCAGCTCAACTATGAGTTGAGCTATTGACCTCAGCAAAACATTCTCAGACTTCCTTGTTGTTTCAGTGGAAGTGGTTCAGTAGGACATAACCTGACCCAAAGCCAGGCCAGTGCTTTTTCAACCCTTGTGTCCAGGACAACAGCATCTCATCTTGAAGGTTTCTCTGCCCACTTGATGATTCCCTTTTATTTTTCAGTAGGGAGGAACTCCAACCACTGTATCTTACTAATTTTGCTTATATCATAATATCAACATTTATATCTAATATGCCAGACTGATTTTTTTTAGGGTCTTTATTATTTTTGTCATGTAATCACCTGCTTGATAAGCCTCTATTTTGAAAAGGAACTAGCAAGTAAAGAAGCTGCTATTATTTTTAATGTTATACTGCTTTCCATTGCAGCTGTCTCTCCACGCTATTCTCAGGACCTCATTTTAATCCTTGCAGAGCCTGTAAAGGCAGGGTGCTGGATGTGTGTATGTAGCTGTAGGGAAAGAAACCTGAAGGAAAGACAGGCCAAAAGATGGGGTAGGGTAGGAAAGTGGGACACAGCAGTTACTGTTTTGTCTCTGTGCTGTCAGTGCTGGATGGGGAATCGCTGCAGCGCTGCTTTTTTAACAAGCTGCGGGATGTGTGCTCCGAGTGGCAGAAGCAGCTGCCACCGCTGAGGCCACTGACGCGCTTCCTGCTGGTGTCCATCCACGCCATCCGCAATGCTCGGCGCAAGATGGAGGATCGCCACGTCCTGCTCCCGGAGTTCAATCAGCTCTTTGGTCTATCAGTAAGTCTGGACACAACAGGGAAGGCCAAGTGGGCAGCTTTTCAACATTGCTGTAAGCACAGGGGCCTGGTGATGGGTGATCTGTGAGTTTGTTGACATAAATTATTTCTCATGTCTGCACTGGAGCAAGGACGTAGTGACTCAGATTGCTGGGGGCCAACTGCTGCCCTGGTAAAGAAGTGATGCAGGGAGGATCTTGTGACTTTGGTATTCATGTCATAAGTTATGATACAGGGAGATGGGAAGTTCACCTAGTGTTATGCTGCTGGAGTTACAATGTTCTTGTGACTGACACAACTTATATATGGATTGAGAGCAGCCCTGAGGAGCAGGACTTGGGGGTCTTTGTTGATCAGAAGCTCAGTGTGACCCAGCAATGTATGCCTGCAGCCCAGAAAGCCAAATGTGTCAGGGCTCCATCAAATGTAGTAAGGGCAGCAGGCCAAGGGAGGAGATCCTGCGCCTCTATTCTGCTCACGTGAGACCTCACCTGTAGAGCTTTGTCCAGCTCTGGGACCCACTACATAAAAATGAGATGGACCTGCTGGAGAGAGTCCAGAGGAGGCCACAGAGATGATGAGAGGGCTGGAGCACCTCTGCTGTGAAGACAGGCTGAGAAAGCTGGGGTTGTTCAGCCTGGAAAAGAGAAGGCTCTGGGGACACCACATAGCAACTTCCAGTGCTTAAAGGGGCTCCAGGAGAGGGGCTTGGAGCAACCTGGTCTAGTGGAAGGTGTCCCTGCCCATGGCAGAGAGGCTGGAACAAGATAGTCTGTGCGTTCTCTTCCAACCCAAACCATTCTATGATATTAAGAACAGAAAAGGGGAGAGAACAGCAGTTGTACAAGTGCCAGTTCATGAAACTGCCAGGGGACTACATAACCAGCAGTCTGCTGCTTTAATTCCAGAATATTTTCAAGGACATTAAGTGAGTAACAGCAAACGAAGAAAGGTAATTCGTCTACAAAGTACCCATTTTGTACACGTGTAAACGGACTTAAATTGCCATTTGTATGGAAGAAAACCCAGAATAAAGAATCTCTGCTTGTTGGTACCAGTCTGTGAGCTATTTTGGTTCTGAACATGAATGTCTTCCTCTCTCTCCCTGCCTGTAAAAGGATGACGTTGATCGCGCTTACTTTGCCGTGTTTGATGGCCATGGTGGAGTGGATGCTGCCAATTACTCAGCAACCCACTTACATGTGAACGTTGGGTTACATGAAGAGATTGTTAAGAATCCAGCTGAGGCCTTGAAATGCTCTTTCCAGAAGACAGATGAAATGTTTCTTTTCAAAGCCAAAAGAGAGGTGAGTGGGTAGAGATTAATTCCATTGTATTTAAATAACACTGAGAACTGTTGGACAATGTGGTATTATCCAGAAAATTCTGACAGTACAGTTTATTTGAATCACTGACTTCTTTATGAAATTATGCTACATATAAAGGTTTTGCTTGATCAAATTATTTCTTATTTTGAGGAAAACCAGTGCTTGGGAGTTCAAGATGAGTAATTGAAAAGAAGTGCTAAAGTGATTTAAATGATTCTGACATACCAATTATTCAAGAGAATACTGGTGCCTCTTTGTCTAAATCAAGCAGCCTCTAGATGTTCTGTTGTCCTACCTCTTACTTGGAAAAGAGATTTCTCTCTTCCTGATAATATGGTTGCTATCTTCCTCTTTCTTGTCCCACCATTAGTGTCACTGGTGGTTGTAAGTGAAAAATGTGTTCTGTGATTTAAGTCAGACTCCTCAGTTCATCAAACTTATTGATCGTCTTTTAATTGAGTTGGTACAATGAACATTCTTTCTTCAAATCTACATTACAGAGTTTGAGAGCCCTTATTATAGCAGTATTATGGAAGTACTCATTGTTAGTATCTTCATTTCTGTCCGTGAGGTACAAAAGAGGGACCAGCATTTTCATGAGGTCTGACTCTCACTAATCTGTACAGGGAATTTAGGACAGTTAGATTTTTTCCCTTTGTTGACATTCTACTTTAAATACCCAAGGATAGGGGGATTTGTGTGGAGCAAGGTATCTGTAGTTGCTAGTGTTAGTGGAGAATGTGAAGGGGATTGGAGAGGCCTGTTTGCTTGTGAAATGTTCATACTACTGAAGTTCAGACCCTCTTGTTTTTCTGCATGTCTCTGTTTTAAACAATAGAGCTCTTAGTCTCCTAGATCAGTTTTGGAATTAATAGCAAGAGAAGGAAGAACATAAGAGACAGTATTAATCATCTGTGTATTAGAAAATATGTTTATAGCTAGTTTATTTCATGTCTCTCTACTATCTTGTACCTTCCTTTCAGGTACCTGAATTAGGATTAGCAGATCTAATCTACTTCATTTAGTGTGATTAAACCTGTTTTCAATATTGCCATGTATCCTGGTAGGGCTTGTTGAATATCCACCTGCCACACCTGTTTTCCTTCTGCAGAAGCTGCGGAGTGGCACAACAGGCGTGTCTGCATTGATTGTAGGGAACAAGTTACACATAGCATGGCTGGGGGACTCTCAGGTGATGCTTGTGCAGCAAGGCAAAGCTGTGACATTAATGGAACCTCACAAACCAGAAAGAGAAGTAAGTCTGACTTGTTTTTTCTCTTAAGTGTGTGATGCCAGATTCTCTCTTGAAACCTTTTGGAGTCAAGCCTTTTTAAATGTTTGATGTTTTACATAATTACATATATTGTATGGTGGGATGCATGGAATTAACAATTTCTTTTTTTGCAGCCACTCCTGTGTCTTGACAAGGTGATCCCTACACCTTGCCCCCTTGAAAGTACTAATGAGTGGTACTGACTTTAGTTCCTGCTCAGACTGTCTGTTCAAAATTTGCAGTAATTAAAGACTTTTACAGATTTTTTTTTTGTGTGTGAATTTAAATCTGCCTGTTACAAAATATCTTAGTAATTTGAGATTAATAGTGATTTAAAATGTCAGCATAATGCAAGCCTTTCATTATAGGCAGTACTGTCATTGAAAAGCTAATGCCAATCTGCTGGCCTAACTGGCTTGAAGTGTATTGTGTTTCCTATATATTTTAAATAGCCAGATGTTTTATTCCAATGAAATTGGATGGGGACCTTGCAAGTTTATCTGGCATTGCATGACCCTTTGCCTTCATTGCATGAGTATTTGCAATAACTGAGTAGTTAAAGGGGTATCAATGCAAAGGCTATTGTTACTTAGCTTGGTTATAATGTATTTCATTCAGAGCATTTATATATTGACCCAATTGTTGTATGGAATGGGAAGATGTGGCAGGAAAATGTACTCATCCATATGGGAAAGGATACGATGATACAAAAACTTGAGAATTCTGCTTTTGTGTGGACAAGCCATAGCAGGAATGGAAAGTAGTGGCTGGTTTCCAGTAATCCTAAGTGCATGTTTCTGTGCTAAATTCTGGTATGTGTGTTTGCTATATTCATTGTAGAAATACAGAAGCTGCTGAAGCAGCATAAAAATGTCTTGCGCTGTTTTTCAGGATGAGAGAGCACGGATTGAGACTCTGGGTGGCTGTGTAACCTACATGGACTGCTGGCGGGTTAATGGTACCTTGGCTGTTTCCAGAGCGATTGGTGAGATAAACCATCAGAATAGTAAACTTGGGATTAAATTTGGTTGAAACACGCCACCTGAGACTGTGTTTACTGTGAATGGTGTCTTGTTCAGCATCAAACAAATAGTAAATGACTTACTGTCCTTCCCATAAGCAAGGTCTGACATGGCTTGCAGCTACATCATCTTATTGGTTTTACCATGAACAAAGAATGTTGTTGTTTTGTTTTGCATACTAGCTGTGGTAGTCCTATTTTTTTTTACTACTTAATTTTTTGCATCTTATAAACGCCTAAATTATTGTAATGCTTTACAGTAGTGCAGTATTTAATTTATAAAAGTGGAGGAAGCAATAAATATTTATTTAGCCTTTTTTATGTGCTTGAATGTCTGAATTATGAGGGGATTTTTGTCCACTTTAATATAAATGTATCTTTCTCCTCACTGCAAATCTTTCTGTTTAAGTCAAATCGCTGCATTCTCCTTCCATATCCAGCAATTTAGGGCATTTTAATGGTAGTATTCTTACAATCTTATTAAACAAGCTTACTTTGCTAATTGCCAATTAGGGCAAAAAGAGAAAAAACCCTGGGCAATACAGTAGATAAATGTAATATATGAGTGGGAGCAGATTAATATGAAATTTGTATAATGCTATTTGGATCAGTAGCAATCTGTATTTAGTAAGTGTGTGCATGTAAAACTGATGAGCTAAGCACAATGAGTAGATTCTTAGGGCATTGTGCTGTATATCTGGATAGCTGAGAAAAACCTAATTTTCATGGCGTTCTGAAGAATCCAAGAGGCACACCTGCAAAATGAAGGCCTGACTATCTCCTTGCACAAATATATTTCTGAGAGAAAAACTTAGGAATAAATTCCTTATTTTCCCTGAAAAATTAGGGGAGCATAAATTAAAGTAACTCCTTAGAAACCCACTGGATTTAGGTAGGTTCCAAGCGTCCTTCAAGAAACAAAGTCTTCCATGCTTATTCCAGCTTTTGACTACTCTTGTCCTGTAGCAGGTACCTCTGGAACTTGATCTGGCCGTCCTTGAGGATGGTAAAATCAATTGGTGAGTGAAGAAATAACTGTTTACATCTGAAGTAATAAAGCCTTTGCTTTTTTTGTTTGTCTCAGGTGACATATGCCAGAAGCCCTACGTCTCTGGTGATGCAGATGGAGATTCCTTCGAGCTGACAGGCTCAGAAGATTACTTGCTCCTCGCCTGCGATGGATTCTTTGATGCCATCAAGCCCTATGAGGTTGTAGACTTGGTCCTGGATCATTTGATGCAGACCAAAGGAGTGGGGCTCAAAGCAGCAGAAAGACTGGTGGCTGCTGCCAAGGAAAATGGATCCAGTGACAACATCACTGTTCTGGTGGTGTTCTTGAGGGATCCTCAGGACATCCTGGCAGACTGTCTCAGAGACTCTAAGAGCCCTAGGGCTGATGATGATGCTCAGAGCTCACCCTTTAACTTCCTCAGCTGCGAGGCAGCAGCCACACACTGACAGAACCTTTTTAGTCCAGAATGTTCAAGTGAGTTTATGTAAGGAACTGCTTTCCACTGAAGAAGCCTCTAATACAGTAGGCAAAATGTATCAGGAAAAAGTGACAAATGGACAAACATGGAACAGAAAGGCAAGACCCCTTTTACTGAGTTCCCATTTGTCTTTTCCTTTTCCCTTTCTTCCCCCTCCCCTCAAAAAACACTGAGCAGACATGGAGGTTTGTACAGCTATTTCATCTCTGGGAGCAGACACTAAAGTGTGTCCCAGGGCTGCTGGTCATATCACTCTGCCCGGAAGTGGTAAGAAACCATAATAGATATAAGCTAATGGATGAGAAAATGCATTTCATGAATTCTGAGTGAAAATTTAAATTAGTGCTTTAAAAGAGCACTGTTTTCTTGTACTTAACTGTGATGTTACTTTGGAGGTTGGAGGGGGGAAGCTGTCCCCACCACAGAGAAGCTTCTTCCTGTGTGTGTTCTGTGGGAACAGGCTCGGGGTGTAGGGTCTGGGTGACACCAGCGTGCTGTGTAAGGTGCTTTTGGTTTGTACCAAAGATACAAGAACGATGCGGCCTCTTTATTCGAACAGAAGCATTTAATTTTGTGTGTATGGAGAGGAGAAAATGAAACTGGATGCTCCAGAAAAAGCATGAAAACTAGCTAGAAATAGCCCAGGGAAAATGACAGAAAATCAACTGCTTTCTGGGATGCTCTGGTTTATAAACTGGAATCTGCTATTTAACTGCACTGGATTATTTCTCCCTAACAAACGTACTTATTGGCTTTTTGGCAATCTGAAAAGACCCCTCTTGTGGTATTTGAGAGAGATCTTTACAGTTTGTGTGCTCAAGCAGGTAAATGTGCTCTTCCTGCCACTATTTTGTGTACTATAACAAAGGAGAAATGTATTTTTATTGTAAGTGTTTATTTGTTAATTTTCTGAATTTTACATTTGGAGGAATGTTTTGCAGTGTTACTTTATTTTGTTGTGGTTTTTATTTAAACTGGAATTCTAAAGTGGCTCTGTCTTTATTATCTGGTGTATAATAACTGAGTACCCTCAAGTGCCTTAAATATTTCACCCAAGGATTGCTGGCTGCCTATCACATTTGGGTGAGCCAGTTCCTAGTTTTTAAAATGTGACTTTTTGTTTTCATTAATGCACTTAAATGTTTCAGTTTTATGAATTATTTTAGTGGTAACTAGGTTTCAAAAACACATCTCTTTCCTTGTTGTCAAATCTTGTGGCTTGTAGTAAAAGCTTCACTGTGACTTACTCCCTGCCCTGTGCAAAAAGCTCTAGACAGTTAACCATAAAGTAACAATAGAGTAATTAGTTCATTTAAAAAGAAGTAACTTCTGACCTTCACAAGAAAATTTAGTAGCACAAACTAGAAACAATTTAGTAACAATTTTTCTTAATGACATTAAATTTGGCCACACTTCATGAACCTTTTGGGTCTGAATAACTTTCTAAGGAACTGTGAAGCTCAGAGGATGAAAGAATTGTAATGAATGTGTGAGGGTGCTGCACAACTGCTCTATTCATGACGTGCTAGAGCCTCTGGTTGTGTTTTGTCTTGCCTGGCTAGCAGGACTCAACAAGATCTGAAGGCTCAATGGTAAATTTGTTATTAATTTCAGTGTCTAAACAAAAAGTGCTTTGCATCTGGCAGCAAGACTGTATGCTGCATTTAGAAGCACATGCCCTTGCAATATGTCAGTCCTGTTGGTTAAAATATGGTGAGCATTAATGTTGCTTGGGGAGGAAGTTTAGGTAGAAGAGCTGGGATGGCTCAGAGGAAGAACAGAGCAGCCCTGTCTGTGTCCACAGAGTCTCTGGACCTTCGCTGATGCAGTGACCTGAGGTGTTAGCTGCAATTACTGTGGAAGATCTGCTGTTTTTAATGTAGGAGCTCCTCAGTGAGCTCCTCTCTCGCTACACAGCAGCTCAGACAGTGAATGCCTTGTTTTGCCATAGAAGCTTTTTCTCTGAGAAGGTTCTAAGCAGTTTTTCATTCTGTATTTTGGTGTCCTAAAATACATGGGGAAGGATTTCCATTATGGCAGCCTGGTGGGGTGGGCATCAGTGTTTGTGGTGAACCTGCTTCAGTTAAAGAAGCCCTTAGACTTGTGCAGTAATGCTGTTGGGTTTATCAATTCATCTCTCTATGATTTCTAGCCCAGATATTCATTCCGTGCTAAATCCTGATGACCACTAGTGCCTCTTGGTGTCTTAGAAATACTTCTATTATTAGCATAGTAAGAAGCATGCAGACTTGTTTGATTTCATTGCTATCTGAGGTTTATCAGGAGAGATGGAAGCTATTGTATTTATGAAGGGAGGTGTGAAATGTTGATAAGTTCATGGGATGGTTTAGTTTCCGAAATTTGCCAAATTTCCTCAAAGGTGGAGGGGACTGAACAAGGCAAACTCTTTGTAATGATTCTTTTATTTCAACCTTTTCTAGGCAGATTTGCATTACAGAGGAAAGAAAGTCTAAGTCTTTTGATGGATGCTTGCAGCTATGTGAGAATATCCTTTTTTGTTTCAAATTTGATAATTTCTGTTTTATGGGAGCTAAGTGAAGTGGGCATTTAGAAAGCTCTCTGTGGCAATCATAAAATCTAATTCTCAAGCAATGCTCTAGGGAAGAAATTCTGCATTCCTGAAATGCTGTTCCCTTACAGGTGTGTTCATTCTGACTGACATAGTGCTTCATTTCTTTGAGATGTAAATGGATAGGAACAGTCTTTGAGAACTCATACAGATCACAGAGTGGATTAAAAGTACTTCTCATTTTCAGAGACTTTTTGCTATCTTTAAAAAGTCTGGTCGAGTCTACAGAAATTGTAATGAATCAAAAAGGGCAGTTTGTATCCCATCAGTAGAATAAGTAATTCCTAATATGTCATCTCCAGGAAAATCCCAAATACTGTTTGGGGGGAAGCTGTAGAAATTAGCTGAAGGACTCAAGACAAATGTTCAATAATTTTCATGTCTTACTAGACTCCAAATGAATGTCTGCTGCTACATTTTAGCACTCAGCAGAAGAAAAAATGCTCTTTAAAGGAGCCTGAATTTTGAAGACAGAGCACATTTAAATTCTTTTGTTGTTTGATTGGAAACTGGCTCCAGTTGTTCTGCTTAGTGGGTACCCAGCATCTCTTTTGCTTATGGGTAATTCATGCTTCTACCCTCCCTTCCTTTTCCTATCCTCTCCTACAAAGACACACACCTAAGACAGTGAATATTCTGGGTCTGACAGAGACAAGATTAAAATTTTACAAATGACGTTTGTTGGAGGGTTCATTTCGGCTTTTTTTTTTTTTTTTCTGAGAATACAGATGATAGAAATGCAGGAAAATTTTTAGAACCGAGGGAGATTAAGTAAAATCCACCCTCTGAGTGATGGAGGAGTGAAAGAGAGAGACAGGAATGCATTTAAGTATTATTAATGCCTATTTTAAAAAGGAAGTGGGCTGGAAAATAGAGCTACAAATGTCAGTTCTTTAGAGCGAAATACCAGCGCTTGAAAGAATTAGAAACACACCCATTAAAAAGGCAGAGCTCAGCTGTGGTAACTCTGTCTTCAAACAGCCAAAGAAAGAATGGCACTAAAAGTGTCCAAGGTGACTTATTGTGACCCCTCAGCGCTGCCTTGGAAGCTAATGCTACTAAATGGATTTTTCCAAATATCCTCCCATGTAAAGCAGTGCTAAGAGGGAGCACCCAGCCTCTGCAGGTCCTGGTCACTGCAAGTGCAGCAAGTGCTGCCGTGAGTCAACGTGGAGTGTGTTAATGAGTGGAGGGGATGGGGAGCCCTGGAAGATGAGTAATTGGGCACGGAGTGGTTACAGCAGAGTTGGCAGTTGAGTAGTGTTAATCACAGTGATGACTTTAATAGCATTTAATAGACACTTATCTCAATTCAAAGTCAGATGCAATACTGCTCTTTTAAAAAGCATTTCCAGTGCCATTAACTATCTGTCGTGAGGAGCCACTAAAATTTCCATTTTTTCGTCAGATGTTGGAAAAAGTGTTTCTCTTACTTTCTGAATTCTGGAGATAAGTTGGCTGTCTGCACTGGAAAACCTGTTTTCAATTGATAGCTTAAATCAGTTCTTTAGGGTTGAATCTTCCCTCCCAGGTAAAAGAAAAAAAAACAACCTAAAAACTAACCTAAAGACTTTAAAAACTAACTTTAGAAAGGTGTTTCCAAAACAAGTGGCCAAGGACACAGGTATTTGTAAATGGCATTGCACAAAAGGTAACCATCAAATACCCTCAATCTATAAAGGGCATGGCCAGTAAAGTCTAAATTAATATTCCAGCTCTGCTCTTGTGTAAGTCTGACTCTGTTGGTTAAATTATTTGTATTCTTGTGGATGCAGGTACTGAATGTGCAGCACCAGCCATTTCTAGTCTTAGAGTACTGAAGTATCAAGCAAATGCTTTAGGGAGAAGGTGGGGGGATGTTAGCCACAACAGAGCAGATTGCAGATGATTCATGTATAATTTAGCTCTGGTTAAGCCTGAATTAAATTTCCCTGCTTAGTTCTGTTCCTGTCCCTTTTGCAATTGGGCCTGTGCCTTCAGACAGAATCCTACTAGGAAGGAATGGTCCTTTCCCCCTTTTCGAGGAGCAAACCCTCCTGATGAAGAAACTGCCACCCAGGAAGGTTTGGAGAAGAAAAAAGAGCCTTCAAATGAATGCAAAACTTCCCAGTCTACATGAAGTTATGTACTGTCCCTGAACACAAGTTTGTGGCAGGTCTGGTAGCATTTGAGCAGTGCTGGAAAGCAGGGGGCTCTCTGCCAACCTCGTCATAAGCTTTCAAACAGCATCAAAACCAAGAGGCTGGTCCTCTCTGTGTTACTAAATCAAGCCACTAAACCAGGCAGCCCTGTGGAGCATTTGTTTTGCGACACTGACAGCTCTAAGAGCTAAGCCAGACACTTTCTGCATGTGTTTTGCTTGGGTTTAATATATGTCTTGGATTTTATTTTATTTAAAGCTATTTTTATTTATATCAGTCATGTCAGCTGAGAAGTAAACAAATGGAGACTTGAAGGAGTGACTGCACCTCTGAACACATATCTGTCATAGACACTTCTTAAAATAATGCCTTAAAATGAGCTGGTAGGCTCTTGTGACAGATAACCTTATCTCTGCATGGAACAGGAAACCAAAATCTTCTATAGAATCACTTAAAGCTTTATTTTTGTGTGACCCATCAGACGTGAATGCTCGCAGGCTGTTCAGTGTCCGTGGTTTAACGCGTGTTCCAAGCTGCGCGCGCTGCCGCTGCTGCACACAAAAATAAACAAGGGACAGCTGTGTTGGCCGCATAGAAAATTTAGCAAGATGCAGCTTTTGTTAAACAGAAGAGGACAAAATCAATAGGAAAAGAAATGTTTTCAGGCTTCTTGGAATGCAAACAATGGAATAAAAAAAAGCAGCCTAGAAGAGTTGGCAGTGCACTGTCGGCTGAAAACCACTGTTTTAAGCAAATGAATTTGGCTGCTTTGTAATGTCTGTTTTATTTTGATAACAAACTCCTCTCAGTCAGAGTTTTATGTCTTATTATGTGCTTTTTAGTTGAAGAGACAAGATACATTCAGTTCCTTAGAAAGTTAAATATATCTGGGCTTTGTGACTAGCTAGATTCTGGTTATTGAATTTTCTTTCCACTATTAAGCCTGATTACTAATTTAGAGGAGATATTAATATATCAAATACTGAAGTTATTACTGATTAAGTGTTTCTGGATTTCCATGCACAGGGATGTCATTAGCCCTTCCTGATCTAGTGGATCACTCCTTGAAGTTGTTTATCCCTTTGGAGACAATACATTAGGCAGGTAGAAGGTTTGTTGCTTTGGGAATGGAGTTGGAATGTGTCACCATTGTTATCGCCAGGAACTATATATCCTTTTATCTAAGCAATGATGGTTCTTTTTGGATGTCCAAGGATAAAGAGATAATAGCTAGGAAACTAGGGTGAACCTATGGGGACCTTCTCAGGGCAATAAAAATACTTCCTTTCTTTCATGGTGCCCTTTATTACTTTGTGAAAAGGCATTTGGCTGGATATTGGATGATTAATGCTGCTTTCTTTGTCTGTTTTTCCCAGGTTTTTTTTCCTTTGTGTTTAATAATAGCAAGATATTTGTTTTATTTGGGGTCAAAACTTTATACTGACAAAAAAAAAGGACAGTATGATGTTTTTAACTCTAAGTTCTTTTAACTTAATGACTTTAATTACTTTTAACTTTCTCTTCTGGAAGTCACTTCTGTTCTGTGTCCTCTCTGTTTTCTTTCCAATTTTGTTTTTCTCTATCTTTTATGTCATGTAACATTGTCACCCCTCCCTTCCCAAAATGTTGCTTTTTAGGCTGTGAAATCTGTTGGCTCTTAAGTCAGTTTGGTTGCCACTTTATAATTTTCACTTCATCTGTGTCCGTAGTGAATGTGGTCCGATCTTTGGAGGCCTGCAACACCAAGAGTGTAAAAAGAACCATGTCAGCTAGGAAGATAAGAGACTACAGTAACTGTTGTCTTTGGCATGGACCAGTATTGGATATGTAAGAAGAAAATCCTGTTATATTTATGTCTTACTCCATAGGGATACTTAAGCTTATTTCAGGTAACAATAGCTCTCACCCCAATTACAGGACTTTAGAAACATTCTTATCTCTGTATTTCCTTGTTCCTACGGATTGTTTGTGTTTTCAAACATTTGCACTGTTGAGAGTGGGGGGAAAAGCTTTCTGCCTTCCTTCACCTCCCCAGCTCTCTCTCTCCCACCCCAGTTGGCCAAGCAGTCAGGTTGGGAGCAGCAGCACACCCCAAGGCTCAGCAACCTCTCAGTCAGTGCCATTCTTCAGGGTCTGCTCTGTACTGTAACGTCAGTCCCCTGCTCGTGTAGTGGTGAGTTAGACCTCTGTAACTACTCCTGCTGACTTAAAAATATATGTTCTTATCAGTATTAAAACAGTACAAGAGCAGAGCTGTTGCTTTAGGCACATTTCTTGCCTCTGTGTTGGCTGATGAACCTTGAATGAAAGTAAGAGGGCCAGTGACTTCGTAATAGGAGCTGTTAGCTAAGTTTTGTAGAATCATAGTCCTTATTTATTTTGTATGCTAATCTGCACTTGTGACCCTGAGCAGAAAAGCTGCAGTACAGCAGGTTTTATAAGCTGTGGCTTAACCAGTTATCTAGTCTCTTAAAACTCTTATTTAAGCTGACTGGTTTTATGCACAGGTCAGAAACCTGTTGTCATTGATCATTAAATGCTATGCATATTGTACATTCATTTACATGGATTGTTCTAATAGTGCTTGTGTGTATTATGCTACATTACCATATTTTTTATATATGTATGTATTGCGTGAGGTTTAATTGTTGGGATTTTTTTGTATTGTCACTTTTGTATTCACACAGTGCCTCATGTATCTATTTGCATATTGCAACAAGTTGTTTCAAAGCAGTGATTGGAAACAGGTGGGGATAAGAACTTGCCACTGTAGGACCTGATGTTTCTGAAGTATTAATAAAGTATAGTGACTCGAAGCACTGTTTGTTTCTTTTCTTAAATATATTTTTCATTCTAATATTTCAAATAGCTCATGTTGCTACTTTTTCAGGTAGGTCATGTTTCCCATCTTTGAGTGGTTACCCTGTCTCACCATGTCATCTTCTTCCATAGGGCTTTTCTGGGAAAAGAGTTCAGTGGTAACACTAAGATGGAAATAATTCTTGGGATCACACAGTGTGCTTACTTGAAAAGATGAGCGTCACGAAAACCATCTTAGGACTGTGTACCTCTAAGTTATTGATTTCATCTGTCCCTCCTTTTTACCAGCTGACCACAGTGACAATGCAGGTTAAGTGGGGTGTACTACCTGTGTCTTTAGTAATGGGATAATGATCTGAAAGACCCTGTTGCAGCAGCGATGGCAACAATTTATTTACTTGCATACTTGTTAAAGAAGTGGTCTTTGACCACTGAAGTGGAAAGCTGGAGAATGAATTCTCAGTGTATGTTAGGGCTAATTTACTACAGAGCATCGAGAAACTTCTAAGAGGGATGGAAACCTGAAGTACAAGTAAGGCTTGGAAGCTAAGCTAACTTGTGTGATTGTTTCTGAAGTGCAGGTGTTCATGTCCTTTAGGAGAGGAAGACATAAGGAGAGCAGGACAGAGACAGGAGACTTGACAAAAGGCAAGCTTTAACAAGGGGATCTGAGAGATGCAGACTTTCAGGCATTTTGTCTAAATGCTTTTGTATTTATCCTAGTGAAGAAGAGAATAAAAGTCTACAAGAACCCAGAATGCTGCTATCACAGGGAAACAGATAAGGTATTTCTTGAAATAGAAAAATAAGTATAACCATAATGAACCATCAGGTAGACTCTGGTCAAGATGTTGTGGGCATGCTTGAACCTACTTCAGATCAAACCTCAAGTGTCTTGAAAATATCTTTCATTTCATGGTTCTAAATGTCTTTTTTGGTTTGTTTTTATTTAATTTTTTTACAGTAAGAATTGCAGGGGTGAAAATTCACTTGTAATAATCTCTTAAAAACCAGCAAATTCTCAGAAAAGTGTAGGCTGGGGATTTGCTTGACTGGGTTTAGCAGTAGCTTTCCAGCCTGTGATTCACTGGGCTCACCAGGGAGCACAGGCAGCAGCTGACTGCCACTGTTCTTCCATGGTTTTGTAAAGCAGCTGTGGGAATCCATCAGCCAGGTAACTCCACAGTGCAAAGGCAGCTACTGATCTTTGCCAATGACAGCACAGAGCTAACAGTCACTCCAGTGTCTCATGGGCATCCCTGGCACTTCCTAACAAAGGGTGCTGCCGTTCTCTAGGTCTGAGCCCATTCCAGCTGCAGTTGAGAACAGGCCTGGACATCACTCTTGTTTCTGTTTGTTCTCCAATGTGCCCAGCATTGGCTTTGCTGTCTCCTTTTGAATAGCAGGAGAAGAAATCCAGGCATTGCTGATTTTTGGCTGTGCTGTCGTACTCGTGACTGTTTTCCTTCTCATCCAGCAGGTCCCCACCACCCATGTGTTCAACATGGGGCTCGGAGCCAACCTTCTGCTCCAGGATCCCAGTCATTGCAGGCTCTGTTGCTGGAGGGTTTGAGCAAGAAACAATCAATAAGCCTATGGAAGTGAATGTAAAGGAACAGCCCTTCCACCAGTTTGGGTCAGCTGTTCCAGCCATGCTCCCTCCCAGCTTCTTGTGCACTTCCTTGCTGGCAGAGCCTGGGAGACTGAGATGTCCTTGATTTAGAGTAAGCACTGCTTAGCAACAACTACAGCATCAGTGTGTTACCAACATTATTCTCACGCTGAATCTAAAACACGGCACTGTACCAGCTACTAGGAAGAAAATTAACTCTATACCAGCCAAAACCAGGGCACAGTTCTGCCAACTGCCTGGGAATGCCTGTCCTCTCCACCTGGGAAATGGAGTGAGCAGAAGTGCTTCTTTGGAGACTGGGAGAACTTTAAGAAATATGGGCTCTCCTCTATTAATGCAGACTTGACATCTCTGCCATTTGGTGAGGGATAGATAAAATATTTTCTGCATCTAGATCAAGTTTGCTATTCAAGTAGCACTAGTATAGATTACAGGCTTTCCTCTAACTTTCCTCTTACTATCTCTAATTTTTTTTTGAAGTTTTTTTTTAAGAAATCAAGCATAACCTTGATGTCATGCAGGAAGTGGTTTGTAAATTACGTGTGGAGACTGCAATGGGTATTTACCTGTTTCACCAAACTGATACTGCAGTTTTTGTACATGTAACTGTACAGGTCTTTTATGGTCAATATCCCTTGTATAAAAAACCCCAAGCAACCTTGGTGGTTTTTTTTCTAAATGTTTCTTCCACTTTTCTGGTTTCGATCTCTAATACAATCTGTTATCTGTATCATTACAGCAAATTCTTAATATCTTGTTAGATGCTTTTTGATACTTGTGTTTTCTTTTGGGTGTTGGTTTGTTTTGGTTTTTTTTAACTGGAGTCAAAATGTTTTGAAGTTTGGGTTTGCCACATTCTCATGTTATTATGTTGAGCTGTTTGGAAAGGATCTTAAGTTCTCATTAGAATGAGAAAATATTTAAATGTTTAAATGCTGCAGCTGTTACCTAGCCTTCAAATAGAAGTAGGTCTTGGAAAGAACTATTTTGAACAAGCCTTGACAAAGATAAACCTGCTCATTTTATACAAGAGTTCACAGTATGCTTGAGGCATATAGTAAGGCAAAACCCAGTCTTTTTTGCATAGCCTAGAAGAAAAAATTCTAGCTATGTTGTGGTGAGCTAAACTAGCTACAGAACTGCTGTCTGCACTTTGGTGTTGTTCTGTTTTCCCTGAAAGGATTGCACCAACCACAGTAAAGAGACTTCCCACATCATATTCCAGGCTGTAGAGTAAGCACTTCGAGGAAAAGGCTGTGATTTCTTGTAACCAGCCTGATTTTCTGTGTAGACCTGCCGCTTCTGAGCCCTTGCAGACGCCAGGACAGTGCTCCTGTGTCAAGGTAAGGCAGGGGGGGCTCTGCATGGAGCTCAGCAGGTGCCCCATGTCCCTTCGGGGCTCGGTGTGCCACCCCTAGAGGGCTCCCGCCTGCCTTCGGCCGGGGCGAGCCGAGCCCTGGGAAGGGTGCGGGACTCTGGCCACGGCCACAACCTGCACGCAAGAGCCCTCTGCGTGCGGTGTCCTTCCCTTCATGTTTTCATCTTACCCGTGGGTACTGGAAGGCCCAGTGAGAAACGTTTCTTTGCATGATAACACCTTCCTTCTTCTCTGTGTCTTTTAAGAAGTCGTCGTGTTTCTGACATCAATTCTTCGGTTTGCTTTTTACTGGGTAAGATTCAAGCAGGTGGTTCAGGCTGGGGCCCAGCTGCCCAGTACCAGATCTCTGATAACAGCAGTAATTTGGGGAGGGTGCAAAAAGCCTTTTAAATGGGAGGCAGGAAATAAATATTTTTTGTAAGGAGTGGGACTAAACAAGTGTAGGTTAGAATAATATTCCTTTCTGCATGTCTTAGTTAAGATTAAAAAATTCTGAAGCCTTCTTTCTCTTTATATAAGACATAGAAGATGTTTCTCTGTGTGTTTTTCAGGCTACAAGAGATGCCTCTTTTTTAAGCTTTTAGTTGACAGCCCAGTTCCTTTATGAAACCACATTCTGGTGTCAGTGTGGGGAAAGGAAAAAGTAATTTTAACAATGGACGAGAAGACACTTCAGGCTTTCTGTATAATTAATTATAGTCATTTAAAATCTTGAGCAAAGTCTATGCTTGGAGAAGTTCTAAGTTATAATTAAGCCAAGCTGCTAACGATGGATCTAATTGTTGGGTTACAGACAAGCACAGGTAACACGAGTTGGGCCACTGACAACAGATATTTCACCCAATTGTTTTCTGTTGATGCAGCTAATTCCACACAACTGTTCCAGCAGCTGGAATGACCGGCATGGGGTCAAGTGTGGCTGCACCTCAAGAATTTTCCCTGACAGACTTAACTGGCTGAAGATCCTTGGTCTTTACAGGTACCGTGTCCTTAGTGCTGACTGTCAAAGACTCGGGGGAGCACAGCTACTTTAGATTGGAATGGGCTGTTTTCTGCAGGGTGAAGTAGACATGGAAGGGATCTGAGCAATTTAGTGGTTTTCACTTTTAGGTACTTTAAGGAAGAGCTAATGAGTAAGCCCTAATACAAGTACCAAAGAAAACTGTTTGTTTCTTCCCCCTACTGATAATCACCTTTTGTAATAGAAGACATCTGCAGAGGCTGCCCCTGCCATTAGAAAATTGTCTTCTAATATTTTCTTGTTAATGACCTTTCAAGTCAGCGAGCTATTCCCACTAGCAGCTGGCCAGGCCAGGATGTGCATTAGCAGGCTAATGGCAAGCGTCCTGCCTCGCTGAGGGCCTGTCTCATGGCAATCCTCTGGAGCTGCCTGCACCACTTGGAGCACTTAATACTGGCTTTAGCTCTGCTAACGCACTTCTTGTGTTCCCATCACCTCCTTTGGGAGAATACTCCATTGACTAATAGATCTCACTGTCAGGAAGTCTTTCCTGTTCTTCAGTCTTACTGATTTCAGCTCCAAAATATATAACTGTAACCTCTTTGACTACTTTTCAATGAAAAATTAAAAAAAAACCCCATCACACTTGCATAAGAAAAATAAAATTGAAACTAACCCGGGTTTCAGTCTTCACTGTAAAACTTGTAGAACTTGGGGTTTTAGTTAAATGCTGCCTGCATACATTTTTGGCTGATGAAAGCAGGATCTGGAAGCTGGCTAGCATAGATCCACTCATAAATAAAACTACTGCGACTTTGGGTCTGTCAGGGACCAATGTGTGTGCCTGTGACATGTACGAAAGCTGGCAGCTAATGAAAGCCATGCTGAGCTGCCCAGGGAAGTTTGTGAGGTTACACAATGCACTAGTTGAGATGTCACAGGAAAGCCAAGGGCTGGGGATGTGGAAGGAGGACCACCGGGGCTGCATTTTGCAAGAAAAACGGTGTCAGCACAAGAGCAGCCTGCTAAGCTCCCGGGCTGGGCTGTGGGAGCTGCCTGCAGCCCTTGCCAGCCCGGGAGAGAGGCTGGTGTGCAGGAAGTAGCTGGAGAGAGGTTTGCACAAGGACCTGTTGTTTGGTTGCTCAGATTATATCAGTGTTCTGGCTATTGAGAGGGATTTGGCCTTTGGGTTTTGCTTTCAGCTTTATTTATTTTTGCCTGTTCTCAATTCTCTTTGTGAATACCAATATTCTGAGTCACCCAGAACGATTTCTGCCTTCATTAAAGATTCCTTCCAGCTCCCCTTCAACAGCCTGTAGGCTGGTGCCTGCCCCTGCCTCCCCCTTTGCACTTTGCTGCACATATTAAGCTCTCAATATTCCATCACTTCTCGACTCCTGCAGCTCTGGCACTTGAGTACCTTCAACTACATTGTACCTTTGGTTCTTTGCACAACTCGTGTTCTTCACCTGGCCTCTTCTTCACTGTCTCTGCACTGTCCCATGTGTTTCGCAGCATCTGAGATATGGTATAAGGTCACAGTTTATCCCAGTGCTACAGCAGCTCTGCTTAGAGCTGACTGAGTGAAATGCTTAAACCAGGAAACTGAGCATCCAGACCCTTTTGATTATTTCTGTTACACAGCATCCTTCTGTGTCACCCTGGATAAATCCATTTACCTATTTGGCTTTGTTTCTTTGGTATACCTTGGTGTTGAAATTGTCTGTGGTATCTACACTGAACAGACAGGGCCATGTTTCTATAAAACCAAAATTAAAAGATGCACTGTACAAAAGATGTAATTGTATAGTTCTTTAAAGGGTGTTCCTACATGAATTGCTGAGGTCTGTCACACTCTAAATCTCATGTGTAAGAAATTCTACAAATCAATAAAGAAAATAACCTCGGAAGGAGGATGGGTCTCTTATTACAGCACTGTGTCAATACTGTAGATGCCTTAGTGCTCATTAATGACTGTCCCTAATGGTATTCGAACAATGTACATTTGCTTTAGCTTTTTTCAAAGTCCAGATGAGCTGCTCAGAGCTCTCTTAATGATGCGAATTATTTAATGCTCATTTGTATGCAGTATGTTCCTGCTTTGAAAGTACTTCACAGAATTGGAGCCAAATCCAGCCTTGCAGCTCCACTGAAGTCAGTGCTTGTCTGTGCATCTGTTGGTCGCTTCTCTTTTTGGTTTGGCTTGAGGAGTTAACTTCTTGTTATGCTGATTATATTTTTTTAAAGGTAATACCTGCAAAGGGCTGTTCATCACTCTTCTCCCCAAAAAAGCAACCGTAAGTACAGAGGCAATTCTGCTGATTCTCACATCTCCCTCTTAACCCCTGCAAAAGGAGGACAGGCTAAGCAGAATACAGTTTTTGGTGTTCTTTTCTTTCCTTTACTTTGCACCTCCTAAGCACAGTTTCAGTGATATCTGGCACTTCTCCTGAAAATCATCCTGCAAAGAATCTCTGCCATCTGATGTATGCAAGACATTCTCTGTGGCCCATTTCTGGTTCAACACAACATGAACTGATGGAGGCCCAAATCTTGTACAGTTCTACAGGTTGGTTGTGCTCAGTATAACAATGTCAGGATGTACTTTCTTGTGGTTGAGAGCAATAGGCATGGGAGCCTACCTGAAATTTTGAATTCAGGTACGTGCTGATGGGTGGAGCAGATGCTTCAAGCACTTACTCATTTTTTAGTTAGACTTGATAACTGCAGTATTCTTGTGATGTAGTTTTTAACTCATCCCAGCTATATTTTTAACACACACATTGAAGAAAATAAAGAATCATCTGCAATAATATTGTTCATTGTCTCTGGGTAATGAGTAGAGCGTGATTTTCAGCTTGCAGCACAGACCCACAGCCATCCATTGCCTGCATGGAGAAAGTGGGAGTAATGGAAAAGCATCCTTTCTAGATGTGCATGTCACTAGAATGGGCAGAGACGTTTCTTGTCAGGTGTTAGAGATTTGCTGGCAGCACAGGGACGAGTGCTGAGACGTGGGAATAATGGGTTCATTTCCAAGCTCCACAGCAGATCAGTCTAGATGCCCTGTTGCTCTATTTTGTATAATAGGATGTATGATTGCTTCCCCTCTCCCTTTCCTGCAGTACTGTCCTCCAGCTCCTGCCTGTGTTCATTTGGATGTTCTCTATTGCTCACTCCTTCCCTGCTCCCCTCAACTCCTCCCTCCCCACTGCCTGCCCATCCCTTTTGGCCTGCATCTCTTGCCTCCCTCCTGCTGGGATGGATGTAATCCCCAGAGGAATGTGGCCCACAGGCCTCTGCAGGACTTGGGCGTGTGACTCTGGAGAGCCTCTGATGGTGAATGCAGAGCAGGAAAAAGCAATCTCCCATCACCTGGCAGCACGGGGAGGGAAGAGCTGGATGTTTGTGGGCTGTTCAGTGTGCCTGGCTGTCCAGACAGCTTATCAGATGAAAAATAGAGGCCAGACTTTTCGGCTTCATGTGCCATTTCCCTATTCATTGTGTCTGGGTGATGTTATTCTCTGCCTGTGGTTTGAATAAATATCTTTCATAGCTACTTTCTGCTTCAGTCGCCCTTGGGACAGCTCTTTCCAACTCAGCTGCATCAGTGTGCTGAAGATGTGAAGCCCAAGTGTGTGGAACAGAGGAAAGAGGAGAGAGAACTTCATGCAGAGCATCTAAGAAAGCTTTAGCTTCAGTCATATCTCTGTTGAAAGCTCCTGTACATAACACAAGCCTCAGCTGCAGTGTAAGTTGCACCCAACTCTCTTAATCACAACTCATCTCCCTTTTCTCTTTGTATTTATATGTCCACAGAGCATTCAAAAGTGTTTGCAAGGAGAATCCCAAGCTACTGCTAGGACCCAAAACTGTGATTTTTTTTTATAAGGCTTTGCATTTGGGATGTTGCTGAGTTTTAGAGAGTATCCTGGAAAAGTAACAGGGATGTAATGGAAAAAAAAAGAATCACAATTTTGTGTGGGGAAACTGAGTTTTGTTTTATGTAGTAAGCACCCATCTCAACCCTGCTGGAGCAGAACAAACCCCCTTCTCCAGCAGAAACCTGAGTTGTTGTTAATTAACGTCTTGCTGAAAACTAAGTCTTTGCCATCTGTTCCGCCACCTCACTATGAATGCTGCTCTCATGTTGATTATGTAAGTAAAAATGAAAATATATTTTGGTAGAGTGCTGCATGGCACTGTGCTGATTCTTCTCCTGTTTCTATTTACCATTCCCTGCCCCCACCCCACAAGGAAAGGAAAAGGCAACAATTGTTTGACTCCTCAGCAGCTTTATCCTGGAGCTGCCGTGCTGGCTGCCAAGCCCGGCGTGTTGTGGGAGCAGCCACCTCACCCCTGCTGCGTTTGAGCTGTGAGCCCTTTGCAAACCCTGTTTATTATTAGGTTCATGAAAAATCCATGGCAGGAAGATGCCCCTTAAATTGAAGCTGCTCTGAGTTCTGCTGAGGGGTTAACTTGAAATCCAGAAGAAGAAAAGGAAGGCCCGGTTACTCCATAAGTGATAGTGTGACCTCTGGGAGCAGCCCACTGCTCCTGTTACAAGTGTGGCCTCTGCCTGTCCAAAGGTGGAGAAGGAGGGAAAGAGGAGGGGTAGCTTTCCTGTAAGTGGGTTAGAGCAATTACTGAGGTCTCTTACAGCAAATGAAGTTGTCAGTGTGAGTCACATTCCCTTTTTTCTCTCACTGCCAAGTTTTAGGCAGTAACCAGACAGAGGGAGAAAAAAAAAAAAGGAAAAGCAACAATGGGGAAAAGTTGAACTGAAACAACCCTTCACTCGGGGTATTGTTTGACGTTTTAGCTCTGATTGTACGTAGAGATAAAGGATCTATAAATATCCTGTCTGCTGAAATTCCTTATCACAACATCGCCTGTCAGCTGAACAAATAGGTTAGGTTCTCAAATAATACATAATTACATATGTAAATACAAAATTACTGATTAAATCCCTCCAATGCCCCATGCAATGGAGCTTCATCACTGGAGAGGACATTATTAACCTCTTGTGGTGCACTAGAGCTGCCTGGGCCTCAGGACAGCAAGTGGCACATGCAGCTGTTAGTGCTGAAGCAGCAGGAGCGCAGAGACCAGGCTGGAATAAGCAAGGAGATATTTATCTGCATGACTAGACTAGATGAAAGCATCTTCTGACACTTTTTGAAAGTATCTGAGCATTTAGTTCTGTTTAGCAAATGTCTGGAAGCTTTTCTACTCTGCTTTAGAGCTTTTAATGAAGCATTGTGATTCCCATTGTGGTCAATTGTTTGACACTTTTATTATTACTGGTATGCAGAGCGTTTTTTAATGTTTGACAGCTGGAGAAAGAACTATTTTGTGCATTGAAACTTTTAGCACAAAGCTGCTGTTTTCCATTCTGCCTTTGTCTTTTATTCTTGCTGATGCAAATCAACGAAAGACAGAACTGATTAAATTACATTTGTTTACTTCTTCCTTGATGATAATAAGACACAGGCTGCCTTTTATAAAAGGCAGAAATAGAGGATGTGACTGTTTCTACAATATTTCTAGAAAGGCTCTTTTTCTTCTTTACAATATAAAGGCATTTATTTGTTTCTAATGTCTTGATTTACCAGATAATGCACACTTCCTAATGTGTGTGGAACAAGAATAGAGCAATGACGGACAGTTAGCAATGGATTCCATTTGGAAAGCTTCTATCTTGTTATTTTTATTAATCCAACAGTATAAATTATCAGAACACATCACAAAACAAACACAGCAAGATACTTCTGTCCTTCCCAGTAGGGCTGCTGATCACTGCACAAAGCAATGCCCTCCATTGCAGGCGTTGGGTTTATACACCCCCAGGCCTGCTACTGGGTCCTGCCTTCAGGGCACTGGTACCACTGGAGAGAAAAGAGAGGCACAAATGGGATCCCCAGGATTGTTTTGGTGAGTAAGGTGCATGTCTTGGGGATTGTGTAATACTTTTTTATTGAACACTTGTCCTGGGAAAGGAGGCCTGCGTTTGTCTGTCTTGCTTGCGCAGTTTGCAAGGAAAAAGATCCTGGATTGGGAGGGCATTTCTAGTGGACAACAGCTGCTCCTGAGAGGGTAGAACAAAGTCACCAGGAGCACAGAGAATTACAGCAGGGGAGACTTTGAGAAACATAAATGGCAGAAACAGGAGAGGCAGAGGACTCGAAGAAAGGAGGTGATAAGGAAGTCACTACAAAACTGCCCTCATGATTGCTTTTTCCTGCATTTTCAAGAACAGAGAAAAGTGCAGCAAAGGATGGCAAAGGCAAGAGAAATGTCTGAAGGCTTCTCAGCAGTGCAGTCAAACCTCCCGATTTTACAGCTGAAACTAGTCTTAGGGAGTGATATCACCTGGCAGCTGAGCCAAATCTAAAGGACTGCTGGTATCAAAATGATGCTTCTGCTTCCAGCCCTGCTGCTTTCTTTGTACAGGTCTGGTGCTTGTCTGACTCTTTAATGAGCTCATGCAGCTCGGTAAACTGCAAGAAAATGAATTCAGTAAAAAATATACCAGGAGAAGAATTGGACACTGTGAGAACAGAGACTGCAATGAGTGGGAGAAGTACAAACATCAGAATTTTGCTGCACATTTGGGGTGTTTTGGGGGGTGCCTTGCTCCTATTTGATGCTTAACCTCCCATTTCACCTCCTAGGTGGGGCTCCCCACAAAAGGGTGCAGGATGCACACGCCTGAGCAGGGAGGCTGACTGGAGAGCTGAAGGAAGGTCACCCAGCAGCAGCAGCACACAGAGCAGAGAAAGGACTGAATGAGACTCCAGCAGCCCAGCAGGATGCTGGCCTGGGGAAGAGCAGTGCAAGAGGAACCAAGAAGGAAAGAGGGCACGTGCAGAGTAACCACAGAAGATTGCTGCAACAAGCACTGGAAAAATGCTTGAATATAGGGTGAGGGTCCCATCTTCCTAATCTGGCTCTTAAAGGGTTTATTCTCATATTCGTGTAGCTGCCCCTGAAGGTGCTTATGTCCCTTATTTAGCCATACATTTCTCTAAATTGGGTTTTGATAAAAGGACAGCTGCTGCATTTTTATTATCTGCGATAAGCAGCAGTAAAAGCTGTTTAGAGTTCATGATGGAAATGTATCAATATATTGGCATTTTTCCAGCTGCACTTCACAAAGGTAAATGGGACATGAGAGTGGTGCACTGCCCCCTTTTAATCCATTTTCTCTAGACGGGGGCACTTTGCCTCTCTGCGGGAAAGGCCAGCACAGCTCCTGTGCTAATAAACACTCATTCCTCACTGCAGCATCTGCGCTTCCCAGACTCATAAATCCAAGCAACTTGTAGTTGAATAACAATTAAATATCCACGTGCATTTCCATACCACGGTCTGGTGCACAAGGCATAGGCTAAGTGGCTGCACATCTGCTGTCTGCTCCCCCCCACACGCTGTTTGGCAGAGCGTGATCACTTAACCTTACCCTGCTGCCATTAATGGTACAAGGAAAATCGGATGCAGAGCATCATCCTACAGATATTTTGCCATATCTTTCTAAAAGAATGGTGTTCTTTCTTGTGCGTTTTTGGGTTTTTTTTAAAGGAACCTTCATTGTCTTTCTCTCAGGATTTCCAGGCCAGGGATTCAGTTTGGCTGTTAACATCAGCTGGAAATGAGACATCATATTGAGAAGTTAGTTGAGATCCAGGACACTGATAGATCCTCACAACAATTTTGTGTCGCTTGTACAAAACCCAGAGACTCAGTAATGCAGTAAGATAAATGTAGTGCCTGATTACAGTGGATGTATTGCACTTATAAAAGGCATCTCTTATCATGAGGCTCTGCATATCTGCAATAATAACCACCATATGTCAGGTAAGACAAAGATAATGTGAGCTAGATCATTTTCCCATTGTTAAGACTTTCAAAATCCAAAAAGCTACAAATGTCTTAATTATTGATTCAGTTTTGTTACATCTAGTGCTGGTAGCTGAAGGGAACATCTTTCTAAGGTTCAATCTTTCCTCTTGTCTAACTGATCAGTCTGTGTGGCAGAGTTTTAAATGTTACAGCCATTTAAAGAAATAAGGATTGTACACAGTCATTGCCCATCTTGAATTTCCGTGCAGCAGGATTTTACCACATGAAACTGCAGTTCAGATGTTCCTATCTTGAACAAACAGATAAGCCTTGTAGTTTGCTTTGAATGTAACAAGCCTCTCTCAGTGGTGAAGCTGTGTGAGGCACCAGCCTGTCTTGTGTGTGACTGTACAGTGTTGTTGTTGTACAGTCACTATCAAAATGCTTATTCCCTTTGGAAATGGCAGAAACCTTGAATTCCCTCCCTGACCCCCACCCCGTGTGTCTGTCAGCTGCAGACCAAGCCCCAGCCAGAACATCCTGAATCAGTCACAAAAATTTGCATTTCCTCGACAAAGGTTTTATCTGCTGGGGGTGCAAATTGCACCATCAAAGTTGCTGGTGTTTGAAAATCTGCACCCTTCTGCTCCCCAGCTCTCCCTTTCCCAGCTAGGTTAATTTATCCAGAAGAATTAATTGAGGCAACAAAGCTGTCAAGTGAGAAAGGCCACACAGAGAGACAGCACCGCTCTGAACATCTGCACAATCTGTGCATTTGATTAGGTACCTCAGCACTGGCAGATTATTGTTGTTAGAAGCAAATCTTACTTTTGCCATTTTCATACAAGACTCTGCTGCAATTCTGCAGATGTTCGTTCTCTGTATCCCCACATTGTTTAAAAAAATGACTAATGATGATAGTAAAAATTACATTTGCTCATTCAAACATCTTGCTGTTTACATATATGAAGAATCATGTGCTGGGGTGCAATGACCTAATGAGAGATGCAACATGGCCTTCAGCAGGAACTGGATGTGGCCCTCAAAATCTGCTGCTTTCACACAAATTGTCATCCAATATGTATAATGAAAACCTTCTTTTGTTTATAATGACAGATGCCACAGGGGTTGTATATTTAGATATTATTTTTTCTCTAGGAGTGTTTATTAACAAATGCTTGAAAGTTTTATGATGTGGTGAAAACTATATCTCTCATGATAAACAGGAAGTGCTCAGAGGTATTGCATTACCCCATAATGCAACACAGATTCCAACAGCTTGGCTCTTTTTTTCAAAATATGGTGATACCACTTCCTTCAGGAAATCTCACTTCTCTTCACAGCTTTTGTCTTCTATAGATATGCAAAATTGCAAAAGAAATGTTTGTTTTAAGAAATGAATGATGATTCATCAATTTTGGACTATAGAAATTGATGTTTGTAATTTATATAAAACCTATTAAAGCTAAGCAGTAGAGACTCTTAGGGCTGTCAGGTCAGTGGATTGAACAAAGTGCAAGGGAAGGAGACTGACACCTCCTCTCCCCCCACAGCATAGGTGCAGACAGCAAAGACGCAGATTTCCCTGCAGCCCTGAACCTGGAGGTGTCTCTTCTGCAGTTCCATGTCAGCAAGGTCAGGACCTGCCTGGCAGAGGAGCAGAGGGAATCCTGTTTCCTTGTCACACACCCAGGAAAGCTCAGTGTGACTGTGTGTGGAGCCCTGTGTTCAGAATTGCTGTGCTCCAGCCTCCAACTTTCTCCCAAAGGCTGCCGTGCACTTGCCATGGGATGAACAGCCATTAATGCTGGCTGAATTTTCCACCCTGGTAAAAATCTCAGAATGCCATCAGTGTGCTGTCCCCTATCACTTGCCTCTGTTCAGCCACTGCCCATGGCTTAGATTAAATCTAATAACAGCAGACAAGTAGGACGTGTATTTGTGCCATCACAGTCATCAGCCACATGCATTTGTGATGAACGTCACCCCAGCAGACGACGACGTCAGGGAAAGCAAGTCCTGGTGAGCTCTTTTTAGAAGGCCTGGCATCATTCCCCAAACCGGTTCTCCATGAATAGACCTGTGTGTCTGCCAAGGGCTCCACTTGCACACAGCCAGATGCAGTGGGGTCTGGATATCCCCTTCCAGCTAGGACCCTTCTATTCCCACAGCGCAGTCCCCCTACCTGTTCATTTGACTTTGAATTTACATTCCTCCTCCCCTGCCCCCCCCATACTCTCTTTTATTTGTTCTTGCATCACCCTTTCTGCCTCTGTCCTCACATCAGCCAACCTCTTCATTACAAAAGTTCCCTGCATTTTTAGCTGTGAGCAAAAAGCATTAAAAATGCAGTATTTGGACAACATAAAATCCTAATAATCCTGTTTCTACATGCTTTGACTCCTGCCTCTGCTGGAGGCATCACTTGTCCTGCCTACAGCTGAACCAAGAATAAGCGTGGGGGAAACATACTGCACATTCTAGTATTTGTAAATTATTAGACTTCTGAGGTTATGTAATAATTTCTTCTCTCTTTTTTTTTTTATTTTTTTATTTTCTTAGCAATCAATGATAGCAGAAATGCAGAGATCAAGAGACTGATATTATGCACTAGCTAAATCTTTTTGTAAGAACTTAATAGCCTTCCAGTGCATAAAGCTTCAGCATAAGAAAACCGGGGTCATGTAGCAGCACCTCAGTGAAGACTCACATGTGTAACATGTGTATAAATTCTGACTGCATGGATGTTTTGTTTTGTCAGTCCTGTAAAATAACTTTTTATCTGGTGATTCAATTCTCTTATCATGCCCAGCTTGTTTACTGAATTTTAAGTCTTGGGCAAGATGAAGCAAGCTCATGAGGAGTAGCTGGTTTTCAACTGATACAAGCTCCAGATAACCGAGGACAAGTAAAGCACACAACAATATTGAAATCACTCAGAGTTTTATTGCAGCTGACTGAGACAGAGTGTGCTTTGAGGCTGGGAAATTTCCATTACTGAACTGCAGGACAGTGCCTGGATACTGCTACTACTGCAGCTGAAATATAAAAGCAACTTAATTTTATATAGACAGCAACAAAATGTCAGTATATTAATTGAAACAACTAGATTTATATAATAAGCTTTTAAGGTTGCTGTAAAATAGATCCCTTTAAAAATATTTAGAGTATGATTGTAAACTACTTGTTCAAAGCTAAGGAACATAAAAATGACTTGAAATTGCAACTGTGTTTTCAAACCATATTTGTGAAGAGCAAATCTAACCAGAACATGATAGATAATACAAGACATCTCCTCCAACAGTGACAGGTTCTGACAGTGACAGAATGATACCCAGTGCAGGATCAAGGCTGTTACTGACAGAATCATTCTGCAATTAATAATCTTTTGTACTCCCCTTGGCATGCACAGAACAACCACAGCAATCTGTTTACTCATCTTAACTCCATGGTGTCTAAGCCACAGTAAGCTCCCTGCAAAGTCCATCAGAATGTTGAATGCGGAAAAAAGGAAATACTTGGGGGGAAAGTAAATTTGTTCTGGCACCAAGTGCCCAGCAATTTGGATAAGAGACTGTTTTTTACCTCCCAACAGTGCAAGATTACAGCGAGAGGCTCATTTTCATTGAGGTCACTTTACAGTCAAAGCAGAGGTCGACATTCCAATGAAGACAAGTCTCGAGGGATTTCTGCTGTGTGTCACCCGTTCAGTCAAGCCCAGGTAGGCACTGACTAGAAGTTATTACCAGCTGATGCTCTTTCTGAATCTTAGGATAGTTCCCTGTAGATCAGGCCTCATATCTAAGCAATTTCAGGAACCATCACCATGGTTCCTGAGTGCCTTAGAAGTTAAAATACGTCTTTATAAAACATTTTAACATGTCTTATCTCTCTCTCTCATCACCCCCGCACAAAGGCTTGAGGTCTTTTTAAATAATTCTGGGAAAATTTTATGTACTTAATGCCTGTGTTTTGTTGGGGTGATGGGGAGGTTCGGGTTCATGCTGACATAGTTGTACAGCAGTTACCAAGAAAGCCATGGCTGCAATGTCCCACGCAAATCATACAACTGCTATAATTATGATGATTTTGGGAGATGCGGCTTCAGTTTTAAATTAGCGCAAAAATCTGAAATGCCTCCCACCCCCACTCCGGAGGGGCACTGCAGGGCAGCTCTGTGGTGTTTGTCCTCGGCCTGACCCAGCACTGCCGATCCCAGGGCTCAGGGGGCCTTGTGGTACAATGTTCCCTTTTCAAGAGACCAATTCAGAGAACAAGAATTAACAGTTAAAGTGGATACAAGTAACAGGACAGTGAATTTCTAGATCCTGGTAGTAGGAGGAGCTCATCCATGTGACTCCTGAACTTGACTGAAGATGGAGACAGTCCAAACCATGGCGTATTTACACTGACTTAGCTTATGGCTTAGCTTTGTCTTAATATTCCTGTTTCTGCTTACACAAACTCTTCTAAGCAGTGCTTTGATTCTGTTTGAAATAAAAAGGCTTGTTTCCTCCTGCTTCTCATTATCTGCTATCATTTTTTAGTAAGTATCACCTCTTCTCCCCCAACACAGCCCTTTATTTTGATCATGGAACGAATAATTTTCTTAAAACACATTCATGTGCTTTCCAGAATTGAGGATTTAATGTCACCTTGTTAAGGCAAAAGACTCAACATTAAGTGCAGGTAATGGCAGCATATTTAAGTAGGCTGAAAACCAACTGATACCACTCCCATCTGCTCTGCCTATCTCAGCAACTGCAGCACTTCACTGAAATACTGCCCCGAGTTCTGTCACGGGAGGAGTTGTTGGGAAAGCATGCCATAGCCTCTGACCACTTATTTGGGTTTAATTGGATTAGACATATATTTGAACACAGCACTCAAAGGAGCTGACAGTCCTTCCACAATTTCCTGGCCTGCCTGGTTGGTTTTCTTTTTGATCAGACACATCCCAGTGAAGGTAGAAAATAATCTAGATACACAGCAGTTTTTAATTAAATTTGCTATGACAGGCTGTGTTTAAGCTACATTCTCCATAATAATTTGTTTTGCATTTGCTGATGACAGATTTATTTATGTATGTAATCATAAGCGTAAGCAAATTTCATTTTCAGAGTTAAGAGAACCTTTTAAATAATATTTTACTTGTTTTCAGAAAAATTTAAACTCGCATTTACTGCTGCCTAAAATTTCTGAGAAAAATAATGCTGTGTTTCTAAAGTGCTGAAGAACACATCATGGAATGGAAAGCATTATACACAAGTAAAAATAAATGCATCAGAAGCATTATCCCACTCAAATACACAAAAACACGAGCAGCAGAGTTGAATGCCTGTTAAATAGAGAGGAGTTTATTGGATTTTGTTGCTCTGCCCTGACAGCTTTCCCTCCATCAACCTAGGCTGGGTGGCACCTGGAGCCAGCCCAGCAGCGCCAACCGTGTCCCAGGGGAGAGCCCTTGGGGCCAGCTGGGTGTGCAGCCAAAGCCAGGGACTCCCTCGGCAGCCCTGGGCCGAAGCTGGCCCCGAGCCCGGGGAGGTGAGCGAGGGGTGCTGAGAGCATCGCACCGCTGGGAGCAGCTGCGGAAAACTGCGAGCGTTTGGCGATGGCAAAGGAAGCTGGCTTGGAGCGAGAGGGGCCAGAGGAAGGTGGGAGGCCAGAAATGACCGCGGGCAGCTGGGAAAAGCAAGACATTGTCAGGGACAGGAGTGGGGACAGCGTCAGGGCCAGGATGGAAAAGAAGTGGCAGAGATGTTGGCAGTGAAAATGTCTGTAGTAACCAGGGGTTAGTTCTTGTTGTCAGGATCATTAGAGAAATGCAGAAAAAAAGTCAGAAGTGGAGTTAAGATCCTTGTGCATAAACTCCAGCAAACAAGGAAAGACTGTTTCCTGCCTTGCAGGAAAACAGAAAATGTACGACACTTTTGCAAGCAGCGGCCAAACCATGAGGAAAACTTAAACTGCGATTTCACCTCCCCTACAAAGTTTATTTACATTTATACGGGAAGCAGCGAACAGGAAAACGTAATTCCACGTAAAAACAACATGCTAAAAAGAGGTTGCAAAGCTGCGCTGCTGTCGGGGAATGTCACAAAACAACCGGCCCTTACGGCAGGCACCGAGCCCCGGCGCAGGCAGCGCGGTGCGGTGCGGTGCGGTGCGGTACGGTACGGTACGGTACGGTACGGTACGGTACGGTACGGTACGGGTGAACGCGGCGGGCGCTGAGGGCGGGCGGCCCCGGCCCCGCTCCATTTCCCGCCCGTCACCTGACGCCTCTAATGGCGCCGCGCGGCCGCGAGCCCACGTGACCCGCCCCGCGCCCCACGTGACCCGCGGCCGCCGCGCCCCCTCCCCAGCGGCTGCGGTTACCGCAGTCCCCGGCCCCGCCCCCGGGCCCGGCCCCGCCCCCTGCCGCGCGTGCGGCCCCGCCCCGCGCCGCTCCCTGCGCGCGCGCCCTCCTCCCCCCGCCCCCCCCCCACTTCCACCTCCCGGGCCGGGCGATGCGCGCGCGCGCGGCCGGCGGCGCCTCCTCAGAGCGGCCGCGGCGGGTTCGGCGCTGACGGGGCCGACGGGCCGGGACCGGCGGAGCGGCCGGAGCGGGCGGCGCCTCTTCCTCCCTCCTCCTCCTCTCTCCTCCCTCCCGCATCCTCCTCCTCGCCCCCCTCCTCGCCCGCCTCCGCCCCCCCGCACGCAGGCACCGCGGTTCCCGGCACGGACAACATGGCGGCGGTGTCGGGGGCCGGGGCTGCGGGCGGCTCCGCCAGCGCCGGCGGCCCAGAGATGGTGCGGGGACAAGTGTTCGACGTGGGGCCGCGCTACACCAACCTCTCCTACATCGGCGAGGGGGCCTACGGCATGGTGTGGTGAGTGCGGCCGCCGGGGCAGCGCCCTTGCCCCGGACAACTCCCTCCTCCCTTCCCTCCCTCCCTCCCGCCGCCCTGCCCGGCCGCGGGCCCGGCCCGCCCTTGCCCTCGGGGAGGGGGAGCAGCTCTGCCTCGCTCTCAGCTCTGCCTCTCCCTCCGTGTTCCCGAGGTTGTCCCTCCGGCATCACCCTTCTTTCCCCTCCCTCCCTGCACCCCCCCAACCCTCCGTCGATGGGTGCAGCTGAGCGTCTCGTTTCGTTTCGCTCCTGCGTTTATTTTCTTTAGTATCTTCTGCCTCTGGGCTTGGTCGCTCTCGTTATTTCCTCCGTCTCCGTAGCGCGATTGCAGACGTTCAGGAAGGGGGGGAAAGTGCTAAATCCTCTGGCAGCCCCGCGTCTCTCCCTGTGCCCTGCGAGCGCTCACCTGGCTGCAGCAGCCCGTGGTCGCGGGGGATAAAAGAGGTGAATCTGAGCACAGGAGTTGCTGCCGCTGCCTGACTTTGCTCAGGACGTGCTGTCTGTGCTGCAGAGCCGGCCGGATTAGTGCCTGCGTTAACGTGTGCAGGTGAAAGTTCTCCTCAGCAGTCCTAGCTCTAGATTATATTGTATTATAAAGACTTAGACTCTTAGTCTCACTAAAAAGCCATCGTGTGTGTTTACTGTGGGTAACATCGGTCTTAAAGAGCGAGGTGAACGAACTACAGAAAACGTGAACTAAGTGGATTAAGAGTGCGGCATGGATTTTTTTAGAAATCTCAGTGAGCAGGGGTGATGCTGTGTGATCTGTGTATCTAATGACTGGGTTATATACCTGGCATGCTCAGTGACCTTACTTAGGATTTCATATTCTGTCTTCCATTAGTAAAACCCCTTATATTAGTTTAAAAAAACCCTTATTCCTGAAATAATTTAAGGCATGCAGATGAAAAACTCTTGTTACTGTTTTGTCAACTTTCTTCCGACAGTGCCTCTGTTTATTCAGTATGGTTTTTGACCAGAGGTACTAAATGAGACAGGCTATGACTTCATGAAAGCTTTATCAGCATTAATTTTGCTCTCTGATGATGAATCTTTCATAAAGCAGCGCATTTCTCAGCGAGGGCACCTCACAGCCTTCAGCTGTGCGTTACAGATTTTTATAGCTGTAGGTTTTTGCACATAGTCACTGAATTGTGCTGGCCTGTCAGAGTGAAGTCATTGTGTGTTTCAGGGTGGGAGCATTCATCTAGGCCTGAGCTTAGCTAGGAGATTGCGAGCATCTATCTCAGAGTTTTGTCTTGTGGCCTTCACTTCTTTTTTTTTTTTTGCTATGGGAAGAACCTTCAAAATTTAAACCAGTAATCCTGTTTACAGTGTAAAAATATCCTTGTTATTGTTTTAGCGGTAGAAATCACAGCAATATATCCAGTCCAAAACTTGTTGATGTAGCTTCTGGTACAGGCTGTATTTTATTATGGTTATTTTATCATCTGAGCCAGAGCAAGGGAAAGGGTGCAGATAATCTCACTAGTGGTTGCACTGGTTTGCACTCACAGTGAGGTTTCCGAAGGTCCTGGGGCGTAGCACTGCCAAGGTGTGTGCTGGGTACAATCCAGTTCGCATCAACGGGGTGTTAAAAACCGTGTTTCACAAACAAAACAAAAAGCTAAAATATTTTACCGCAGATCAGGGACTGCAAGAAGCAACACGATGGCAGTTGATGCCCTTTTTTGGCATCCCTGTGCCAGTGAGCAGATACAGGGGAAATGGGGCCACCTCTGCCCCTCCAACTGGTGTGTGGTAAACTTCTACACTGAAACTCTCTCCCCTCCAAATCCTAAATGTTATTTTTGATTTGAAAATTTTTTCTGATATTTTGTGTCTGCTGCACAAAATTGCTAACCAGAGATCTAAATCTCCAGTTCAGTTGAAATTTGCACTTCGCTCCTGTTTTCTACTCTAAAATACTCTATTATTAATGTAAAATGCCGCATTATGTATTTTGAGCTCTTAATTATTACTCTTATTCCTTGGGTGTGAAATGACAGGGAGCAAAGTCCCAGTTTATACCGTGTACTTGGTCAGGAAAGTGTTGGATGCACTTGTTGTAGTTAATGCCATAGCAACTGTGCTGTATTGTAGTGACCGCAGTGAAATGCGATTACTTATCAATCACAGCCGTGCAGGTTGTGCAGTTTAATGTTCTGTGTTTCGTGTTTTGCTCTGGTAGCTAATGCAGTGAGGATCCGCAGAAGCTTCTCCCTTGGGGTGGGGGGGTAGAGGGCAAGCTGTGAGTGTGCAGATGGAGATGCTTCCTGCAACTGCAAAATTCATTTAAATTTGTACACTCTAATAAAGCAAAGCAAAACAGGCCCTGATGGTTTTTGTTGAGACCCACAGGTAATGTGGACCTCTTCAGAGGTGATGGTTATTTAGAAGTGCACTGTGCCTTAAAGCTTGTTATGGCAAATGAGTGTCTTTTAACTCTTAAAATCCTTCACTCTCTTTCTTGTTTTTATCCTAATTCTTATGTTTCTACATTATTGGATTAGGGATTTGAAAACAATAAAATGCTTTTGATTATATGAGTAAAAGGGCAAATGAAGTATTCTTAGGATAGTGCTGTTACGGTCAGTCTTCCATTTTGATTTTGCAGCAGAGAGAATAATGTTTGAGAAATATTGATCACAACATAAAATACCAGTACAGGAAGTAAGAGGAAGATATTGGCTGAAGAGACTGTACGCGAATGTTCTCTCATCTGGATCTGAAAACCCTTAAAGGCATTTAACTATTTTCCCTAGTGCAGTCATTTTTTTACATAATCAGGTTTTGAGTAAAAATAAACTCAGCAGAGCAGTATATTTACTGCTGTGTTGTGGTTGCACTTTCTCAGCTTCGTAAGCAGAAAAGGCACGTTATCAGGCCAAACCCCATCCTAATGTCCTCCAGTTCAACTCTGCCAAAAACGTTCAGTGGTGCAGGCTTGTGCCTTACCCTTGTCCGGAGGGTGAAGTGGTAGGAGGTGGATCCTTGTCAGTGTCCCTTTCCAACCTATTTTTGTTTCAGTAATTCTGCGAGTGAAACTAGGGAGTGAGCACAGAGCAAAGTTTGAGCCAAGATCCTCAGCACTTCCTAGGACTGCAGGACATTCTTCGAGCAATTACTTAGTCACACAGTCATGTTTGTTACTGTGAGTTAATTTATCCAAATGTATGTAAATGTTGTGTTTATTGTTTCTTCCCTTCTGCTTTCACTTAGGAATTGTTAGTTGTTTTGAGGGGGTTTACTGTAAAGTTCCTAAAGTGACTTTCCCCTTCATTCAGTGGTAGGGGGTTATCAACATCAGAGTCAGACAGAACCCACTTTTACACCAAGCCTGAAAGTTTCAGAAACACCTTTCAGACACAACAAACTGGGAAAGGTTTTTGGGATTGTTTCTTTCTCCCCTAATGTGGGTTTGGTTTTATTATTGTTATTAGTGGTATTTTTTTAAAGCTAGCTCTTAAGCCGTACTTCAAACATACTGGAACAGCAATGAAAACACGATAGAGCTGAGCTTTAAATTTCCATCGTGACTTGTCCTTCATCCAGTTGGTTGATGGTAATTTGGCAAGGATGATAATTTGACAGTAAAAAACAAGTAATCATTTTGGAAAGAAATGGTGAATGGGAGTGTGATAGGGTTGTTCTCATTTTTATCCTAGTTTTTGGAAGCTTTTTTTATTATCAAGCTTATGTGAATGTGAAGTAATATCAGTGCTGCAAATAACTGCTTATAAATAATCAGTTGAATCCAGATGAATGCAGTTGGAAGAAAATAATCTTCAAGCCCAAATCTTGCATTTCTTGCTCTGAATTTGACTTGCTACAAAGAGATCTTTGTGTTACGGATGTGCTGTGAAAGAGTGATATTAGAAGTTTAGGTAGTCAATAGAGAAATGTTGAAGTAATACTGAAAAGAATATTTAAACCATTTGGTAGTAGAGTTCTTACGCTTCTCTCTACTGTCCCATGGAACAGCCCTACTTTTAGAGCATCAATAATTTAAAATGAAGTATATTAATAAAGAAACTAAAACTAGAAAGAAATCAGGAATAGAATGATCTGCAAGGCATAGATATTGATATTAAAGCGTGAAAACTTGAATGGGATTGATGGTTCTGTAATAGTTTCTTTCAAGTTACATGAAAAGGTAGCTTTTGTACCCTCTGTGAGGGTCATCTTGGTGGTGTGGGGTGGGCAGCTCAGTGGCAGTGATCAGAAACTGCCTGTCACTTTTGTTCTGTTAACTCTTGCCTTGTTGCAGAGAGAGAGCCCTTTAATGGTAGAGCCAGGGCAGGGATCGCTGGTTGCGTGTGCTTTTGGGGAGCACAGGCTGAGTATGGGTGTTGATACTTGGTAATTAACATGTTCTGTCTGTGTGATAAGGAGAACAGGGAGCTGATACAAGTTAGCCAACCCTCCCCAGTGCAAGGATCAGAGCAGGGAATTAGGGAGTGTAATTGGTGGCTAGTTATCAGCTTCTTCCCTCTGGGGAGAAGGCAGATACAAGCACTTCCCTTCAGTCACTCAAGCTTCCAGCACTTGCCTAACCTGGCGTGGGAAACCAAAGGAGCAATTAGAGCTGCTTTTCCTGCTCTCCCCGGTGATGGACAGGTGGTCCCTCACAAGCTGTGCAGCAGGGACAGGCAGCAGCCACTCACTGTGTCAGAGCTGGTTTCCAGGTTTATGGAAGATGGGAGGTAGTAACTTCTGCTGCCAGCCCAAAGCAATGGGATACTGGCGTAGCTGAAGAGTGCAGCTCATGGACACTTGCATTCTGTAAATAAATACACATTTGCTTAGCACAGCATGATCCATGCCATGGAAACAGACTGAGATAATTTGCGGGTTTTTTTAAAGCATGCTTTATTAAGGAAATATGGCATATATGTTCACAGCATCTCTATGTGGCTGCACCAGTCCATCTCCCGTACCTCTACCTACGATTCTAGTACCTGTTGCCTGCCCTTCGTCAAATCTGACAGATGGTAGAAGTCTTAAAGATGGGAAGTTATTCTGCAAGTTTCACAGAAATAGGTATTTTGCTAGAGTGAAATGATCCTATATGCTGCTCCACTGGGGAAGAGATTGTATCAGATCACATGTGAGAAATCAGACTCCCCAAGGAGACATGACATGCCCCAGTTTCACAGATGGATTTATCAATACTCTTGAGACCAAAAATGTGTATTTGTAGGACACCAGGCTCCGTTAGTTCAGTGGCTCCTGTTCAGGGGTGGGGATCTACAGCCCACAGAAGAGTTGGTGCTTTACCAACTGAGTAGGTGTAGAGCTCAGCTTGTGTTGAAAACTAGTACTTCGCCAACATAGTAATTTTTTAATGCTTTTTCTGTTGATGCTTTGTCATAGTTTTCAGCTGTGATATACAAATTAAAATAACTGATTGATTTTGTATTTAATGAAAATATTTTATGACATCTTGCTGTGGAATGTTTCACAGCATAATGTAGGTTGCAAGGGACTTTCTGAGGTCATGTAGTCCAACCTCCTACTCAAAGCAGGGCTGATGTCAAAATTAGACCAGGTTGCTCAACATGTCCACTCAGTATTTCCAAAATCCCCAGGGATGGAGATTCTACAACATCTATGGGCAACTCCTGGTTTTAGTGTTAAACTGATTGTCCAGTGAAACTTTTGCCTTTAAAAACAGAAGAATTTGCCTCACTGTGACTTGGAACCATCCTCTCTTGTCCTTTGTACTCTGTGTCTGAGCAGAGTCTACATCACTTTTCTCAGTGATCCCCCTTTATGTAGCTTACAATAGCAGTTGGATGTTTTCCACTATCCCCCTTTTTTCCCTTCCTTGCCTATACAAACCCAGTTTCTTCATTTTTTTTTTTCTTTTGTGTCACATCCTTTAGCCCCCTATGCATCCTAGTGGTTTTCTGCTGGATTTGGTCCAGTACTAGGAGGGAGGGAAACTGGATGCAGAATTCCAGATGTGCCCCCACAACAGGAATCAGTTCCCTTGACCTGCTGGCTGTGCATGTAATGCAGCCCAGTCCGTGGTCAGCCTTCATCACTGGGAGCTGGCACTGCTCATGGATGAAATTGGATGTTGTTCTGATAATTTGGAGAATCCTTTCACTTAAAGTGAAGTATTTTAAGCACTTTTTAAATAATGTCTGGAAAAAAAATCCCAAACAAAGAAACATTTCATTAAGTGATTTCATTTGTATTTGATTTTGACTTCCAGATCACTCAAATGAAGTGAATGGAGCTATAAAGATATTCAAAAATATAACCTCTGTGTTACTGTGTTGTAAGGTAAATAAAAATAGTAATAATATGTAATTCAGCAGTGTAGTTCATTTCAGGTGATTTATCTGTGTAAAATCTATATTCTGTTAATTGGTAGGACAGTTATTAAAGGTGGTGGTTTGCTTGTGGGTGAATCTCCTTTTCAGAAGGGAGCTTGTTTTCCTTTAATGCAACTTTTGGTTATATGAAGAAGTTGTTCTCCAACTCATCTTTTTGCAAGATGCACAAAAAGCCAAATACACTTTGTTGTCAGCCTTGAGCAGGTAGACTAATAAGATCCAGATTGTAATAAATGTCACTGATTCAGATGGGGCTGTTGGATGAGCTGTTGGTAGATACTTTGGCAGGGTTTCCTGTGCTCCATCAGGGTGCAGGAGTTGGTCTCTGTTTCACAAGCATTCCTGTCTCCACCCGTTTCCGCTGAGGAGAGCCAGCGCAGGGACAGCCTCGGGTCCCCTCAGCTCCTTCTGCCCCGGGAGCCTCCTGGTGCCCTGGCTGCCTCCACACAAGTTGGGCTTGTGCTGTGCCCCTCCAGCCCAGTTACCTCTTAGAAGTGGATTCAATACTGGTTTGTGTATATATGTCTTCTAGAAAGGCTGTGATAGAACTATTTCTCTGGTAGATTTGGGCAGAATCTTCACGGCAGTCCATTTTTAGCAGAATCGTGCACATGTTTTTACTGTCCATCTGGTTTAGCAGTACCCAAAACCACAACTACCTAAGTTCTCTTAAGGGGAAGTCACTTCTTTTAAAAGCTCTTCTTTTGTATTTTATGACAATTTTTATAAAATACTGAAATACTCTGTGGTGATTAGGATGCAAATGAGAGTTTTTGTTACATGCTGGAAAGTAATTTGTCTGTGTTGCGAGTAAGTTTTAAGTACCAGCAACTTGCAATTAGGCTTACAGTTTATAGTGTACAATTACTTCACTTTGCAGTTTCTCTTAAAATTAGCAGCTGCCACTGCAGTACCTTACTTCTTGCTTGTTCAGAAGGAAGGCAGATTGCTCCACCAAATATTGCTGATGTGTCCTGAGTAAAATCTCAGGTCATTTGAGCACTCCAGATCAATACTCCCCAAAAATGCTTCAGTCCGGAATTTATCCAATTTTATTGGGATTTGGATGTTGCAAAATACCCCAAATGACATTCAGGTTGACTTTTATATTGGATTTTTTTAAGCGTTTCATAGTTGTGAAATAGCTTCCTTTCAGCTACAGTAGCCAACATGTATTAATGCTGATATCTCCTCTGAACAGAACAACAAGCTGTGAATATGCTGAGGGTTTACTGTTAGCATGTCTTGTTAGAAAGGTGGAAAAATCATTTGAAAATGCCTTGTAATCTGATGCAAAGGGAAATAACTTCTGATAGTGGTGAGATGCACACTCGGTGCTTGTGGTTGTTATGTTTTGTTTTGTAAGTGGAATACTGAACTAACCATGGCGGAGTGGACAGCAGCAATGACCTTATTTTCAGCAGTGCTTTGGGATAGTTTTCATTTTGCATTGATGTTTCTGCATCAGGTTTAGGAAAGTCTCTGCTTTTGAGTATACATGGATGATTCTGTTCTATTTTCTGTTGGAATGAAATATTGTAAACTATCTCTTCTGAAGATTTATATGGTGTGGAATCAATCTAATAAGCTGATTTTAGGAGGAGTATCTGGGATATAAGTCAAATTAGAACCTTAGCAGCCAAAATACTAAACCACACTGGAGGATTTGTTAATCCCATCACCACTCACGGCTCTCTGGTAGTGTTCTCCCTTCTCTCTAGGAAAAGGGAAATGTTTCCTGCATGCAGTTATGGCTCCTGCTTTGCTGCTGGGGGGTGTGGTGGTTGTTTTCCAGGCTCTGGAGTGGTGACATTACTGACCTGTGCTTTGCTGTCTTGATGGCTTTTTGTTGCCCCTTGAGAAGCTGTGAGCACAGGGGGAGGAGGTCAGCACCTCAAGGGCTGTGTGGAGGCTGAGCTCTCCTGGCAGGCCCAGACACCTGAGCTGAGCTTTCTGGGGCTGACCTGTGCTGGTCTCGGGCTCTGCTGCTGCTGCAGGGGCAGCTTTTCCCTGCATGCCTCTGCTCTGTCATGCCTTCCTCCACTCTTGTGCATTTGCTGTCTTGGAAAGCTGGTTTAGCTGAAGAGTTACTTCATTAAAAAAATAAAGGTGATAAGTTGAAATGATGGACTCAAAGCACTGTGAGCGCTGGTGCTGACACAGGAAGGGAATAGGACTGTGCAGGTAAAGGCTTCTTTGCTGTTCGTGCTTCAACTTTGAGCTGCTTTCGTTCTCTGAACTGACACAAAAAAGGCGCTGTTCCAACCAAAAAAGTGAGAAAGGGCTGGGATGTGAGGCACAAAAGGGAGAGTGAACCACAACTTCTCCTTTGAATTCAGTGAGACCTTAGGTTGTCTCATGTTGTCGGACTCTTACAATTTTAGCCCAAAATTCATTCCCCCATGAATTTATATATAGAGAAGAAAGATAGTGATATTTAATATACTAATGTTTTTTCAAAAGCAATGGGTACCTTTGGAATAAAGGGTTTATTTCGCAGACAGCCGAAGGGCCTTTAAATATAGCAATGAAGTTTGTTAAATTTGGCATTGATGCTATCAAAGGAAATACTGGCAGTGGAGAATCTGTAAACCTCTAAAATAGGGAAGGGAAGTGGGAAGGGATGAAGTAGATAAAGTGAGATATAAGAGTTTTCTATTTTCTGAAGATTAACTTGAACTGAAGTGGCATAAAACAGAGTAGGCATACATGGTGGTTTCAAGTCTCAGTGTTTCACAGCTAAAGGTCTGGAAAGAAAAACATATATTAAAAGAGATTGAGAAAATTGATCTTTTTTTTCAAACAACTAAGATTAATCAAAATACTATTAAAATTAAATAACATCTTTAGCCAAACAGTACAGAACCTTGGGTGAAATAGCCAGTATTTTTCTAATGCCAGTATTAAGGTGTAGCTCTAGAGCTGCTGCTCTTCATAGTTCTGTTTAGTAAGTGCTAACAAAACACAAATCATCTGCCACACCCAGGATTATGAATTGACTGAGCTTCTGGCAAAAGTAATTAATTTAACAGACTCCATTTTGCATGACTGGCTATTTGTTTTTAAAATAGTAGGAGTGATCTAAGGAATTATACTATTAAATAATTATTATGTGCATAGTAAATAGCTTAAAATGGAATTTTTTGCAAAGATCCTTCAAATCCTGAAAAATAAAATTGAGCCTTTGTAACCTGTTATATCCTAGAATGGTTTGAGTTGGAAGGTACCTTAAAGGTCGAGTAGGCCCAACCCCCTGCAGGGTCACCTTCCACTAGAGCAGATTGCTCCAAGTGCTGTCCAGCCTGGCCTGGGGCACTTCCAGGGATGGGGCATCCACAACTTCTCTAGGAAACCTGTGCCACTGTCTCACCAGTATCAGTTAGAATTATTTGAGCAGGTACATGGAAGCAAATCTCCTTAGGAGGTTATGAAAGTGCCTTATGAATTTGTGGTGTGAAGGGCAATAACCTGTAGTAGATCAGATCTGAGTAAAATCACTTCAGAGCAATTATTCACCTTTGTCATGGGAGCAAGGAGTTGGCGTAATTGCAGCAGGAAGCTTTACTATCAGCATTGATTTGGATTGTTAAGAGGAAGATGACTGAAGCAGTAGGTGTAGAGGTGAAGGCAATGCTGTTCCAGTTTGACCCAGGAAGCCTCAGAGGTTGACTGATGGTGTCTGCAGGGGTCACCTTGCTGTGTACTTGTGGTAAAATAAAGGGCACTGATTTAGAGATTATGTATTTGTCCCTTGTTGGAAGAGAAAACAAATCAATTTTGAAATAAATACCAAACAAAAATAGTTTGTTTAGGTATCTTCTATAATAAAAAACAAACCAAAGCCTTAGCAGTGATCATTTGGTGATGAGCAGTAGATACAAAGGGTTGGAGATATATATATATGTAAAAATAAAAAGAACATATGTAAGTATGACAGTTGCTTTGCAGAGGGGTCGTGGTAAAAGGCTTAGAAACCCCAAAGCAATAACCTATCCATTTGATACAAGAATCTCAACAAATTAAAAACTACGTAAAAAGCCTCAAGCCAACCCCAAGACTTTCAAATAACATTTAATTAGGAGTTTTCAGGTAAGGCCAGATGCATGCTGCTGCAAATTGGATCCCAACTCCTGGGTAGTTTTTTTACTGTGCCCTTGTTGCTCAGTTGTCTCCTGCTGCCATTTTTGTGGCACGAGAGTGGGAGCCAGTTATCAGCAGCATTCAGTGGGGAGCTGTGTGTCACAGTGGATCTTGTACCTAAGCTTACTCTGAACTATCTCCCTGTTGAATTCAAGGTTTTTGGCCTCTTTTTTCATTATAAGCTGTCAGTGCTTATGGATGTTTCCTAAAGCCTAAGAAGGTAATAATCAATGGGGAGTGTTTGTAGCATGCCAATAGATGGTTCACGAGTCGTGAATTACAACTTACTTGGCTTCTGCTCTCAGAGTAGGATGAAGGAGTACATGGTGCTCCTGTTAAAGTTGTTATAATCTTTTAGGTTATTGTAAAGCAACTAGAGCCTCAGGGCTGAGGGGTGTTTTATTTGTTGTTTTTTTTAAAGAATCAAATAGTGAGGTAACTCTCCATTTTCATGGATTGCTGAATTTCCTACATGGTAGTGTGTAAAACTAAATATTTAATGGAGAAAAGTAGAAGTGTATTAAGATGCTCCTGTTTCTATAGTTTATTTTCTGAATTCACAGCTGACAAACCTGAGAGATGCTTTGTTATTGAGAACCTCTTCTAGAGAAAGCTGAGAAATCAGAACGAGAACTCTGAGTGAGACATGGGTTGTCTGTTCATAAACTGAGGTTTCTTGAAACACAGCAAATGTATCCCAATATGAGTAGGCACTTGTTGCTTCTAAAACCAGGTGCTGATTTTGTAAATCAGTGCTAATAAAAAAGTCTAATGAATAATACACTTATTTATCTTCAAAATATTATGAATAAATGGAGCAAAGTAACAAGTATTTCTAGTAAACGTAGGTGTTTACAGTTGGCTACAAAAAATACATTCAACAGTATAAAAATGACACATTACTCAGTGTCCTCGAATAGTCTTTGACTATTTTCATCCTTTTTCCAGTCTTTTCTCTTTATTAAAAATATCATACACTGTAGCTGCTCTCTGTGGTTTAATCATGTAGAATAAGAAACTAACTATTCTGAAAAAACTGGAATGGTTAATATCTGATTATTAAAAAAAAGCCCCAAACAGAAAAACCAAAACACAGTCCTCTCTGCAAATGTGCACTTCTGCCACCACCTTCCCCCACCCACAAAAGTTGTAGCAAATAGTCCATTAGGATGGTTGTTAATACGTCATAATATTGCATTATTTTATTTACAACACTGTTAAAATAAGTTTAAGCTTGCATTGTAACTTGATAAATGTCTGCATGTTGTGGAAATGTCCACGATTGAGCTAAATGTAGACTAAATGAAAAGATTAAAGATCTCCAAAGATCAGCTTGCTTGCTGGGAATTATTTTTGCTTTTCCTATTCTAAGTGTAAGCAGAATTATCCAATATCTCAGAAGGATTCTTATCCCTGGATATGCCCTTGGAATCCTGTTTCCACAGCAACACAAAGCTACTGATAAAAAAATCCCTTTTAAACTTCAAATCAGTCTTTCCTTCAGAGTTGTAATCAGGGTGTTTGCCGGTAGCATTGTGTATTTTGTGTATGTGTGTGAGTGTGCTGGGAGCAGCCTGTGAAACAGCCACGGGGGGAATAATCTTCCAAGGGTTGGAAGAACATCCCGAGAAGGGGAAGCCTGCAGGCAGCGGGGCAGAGGAGCAGGCAGCTGTTTTTGAGCGGTTCTGGGAGGGACCAGCCCTCTGTGGGGTGCAGGGGTTGCCAGGAGCTGGCTCCTTCCCTGCCGCCAGCTGCAGCGTGCTCTCACTTGTTCCAGCTCTGCCCCGCGTGAGACATGCGAGGAATAGAAATGGGTGAAGAACATGCGGCAGGCTTTGTGGGCAGCAGGGCTGAGCCTTGGCACTCGGCCACATGTGCCTGGTGAAAAGCTCGAGCCAATGGAGAGGGGCACATGCTAGAGGCCGCCGGAGCAGGCAGCCCTGTGGGCTCAGGGCTGCCGTGCCGTTCTGGTCACTGCTCCTGGAAGCAGCCCCGCCCTGGGCTTCTGTTTAAAAAGGAAGTTGGTAGCAGACAGCAGAAGGATAAAAACTAGCTTTAAAAGTTATGTGGTGCAGCTTCTTGGGTTATAAATGCTCATTTGTTTATTTTGTAGAGCTGTGTGTGAAGTTTTATTTAGTCAAAACTTTGTATAGATTTACAAGATACTTAAAATTAGGAATGGTAAACTCTGCTGCTGGAACTTGTATTGATTTTCACGCGGTGTTGCAGAAGTAGGTAAATAACGGTGCTGTTGCAGGTTGTCGCAGGTTAGTAACCACAGCTTGAAATAGGAATAATGTTGTGGCTACCAGAGTTGGGCAGTTGCAAAATCTATATTTAAATTTATCACATTACAGATAAATAGCCCTCACAGCTGAATGGTTGCTTCAGCTTGTAACGCTGCACATGATGGGGATGGAAATAAATCCTTCCTTGTGAATATTTAGTGTTGGTGACTAGATTCATCATAATGGGACAGTTCTGTGGGCAGCGATCAGTACATGTGCTTAACAACTAGAAACTAAAAGCTATAAACTGGCACTCTAAAAGTGGTTAATATGTGAGCTGTTATTCCCACTTTACAGATGTTTATCTTCTCTGGAAAGAAGTCAAGATTATAGAAAGTTCCTGACTTTAGAAGATGTCCCAGTTAACTGCTTCATTGCAAATAGAACCAATTGTTGTGAGGTTTAGTAGAAGCTGACAGCCTAGACAAATAGGTTACACAGTGCACACTGGGACAGCACTCTCAGAATGCAAATAATCTAAATTTAGGGTGTACTGGGAGGCGAATGGGATGTGCTGTGGAGCTGTTCCTGGTCAGACTGCAGGGGGAGCACGGGTGATCAGGAGTTGTAAAATTAGCTCTGTAATTCCTGCTGCGGCATGAACCTGCAGTGATGAGCTGGAGCAGGGGCTGCGGGGGGATGCAGCCAGGGCCTGCATTTGTGCTTTCATGATGGTTTCATCTGCAGTCACTAAAATGCACACTATGAACAGCAGTTTCTTGGCAGAGCTCTGGAGAGGAGTGGGTAAATCTGGTGTTGGTGGCAGGGAACGAGCAGTTGAATGGAGGGAAAGCTTTGGGAAATGGTTCTGTCTGGCTTACAGAGGATGCAATTTTGTTCATTTATGGTGTTTCCTGAGTAGTGAATTAGGTATTTCGATATCACTTCATGGGCCAAGTGGGGGTCTGGTTGTAGCATGACTCTTCAGTTCCACTGAAGTTCAGTCTAATGTGTAGCTTTTTCAGTTTTCTACAACATATGTCAAATTGAGAAAATGTTTTTAAAGGGTCACAGTATTTACTTAAAGCTGTATGAGGGCTGTGGCTGAGAATGTGAAACGGTGTTAACTAGATAATACAGATTCTCAGTGTACCTGTATTATGCATGACATTTAAAATATTATGCATAAGCAAACATACCTGACTGCTTGTATGATTAGCTTCTTGCTCATAGAAATTGAAATAATCCCTCAGATGTTTAATCAAGTTATAGAAAGTTGTATTTCCTCACTGAATCATGTGTATTATAGTTGGACCATCAGAAAGCAAAGTTATCCATCCTTTTCTAAATAACGGCATAAACCTTTTGCTAGGAAAATGCTTCAAGGATTATAAGTGAAACAGCTACAAGAGAGGAAATCCTGATATATTTAATTGACGAATTCAAGTTAATTTAATCAGTACAAAGAAAGATACATACTTTCCATCTATAATCAACCTTTGCTTGAGAAGCAATAACTGATTTATCAAATACTGTAAGAGACTGGGAGCTTTTATTCAAGCAGCATCAATTGGTAAGTATTGGCATTTTGCCTTTTTGTGTGCTGCATAGCTGCTGCTGTCCAGTCCTCTGAAAGGATGTAAGATTCTGCATTGTGGCAGACAAAATGCTGGAGTCAGTACAAAGGAGGAGGCAGGAGGTTTGTTTATAATGCTGAAGTGGCCCGTAGGACAGTTCCATTTCTTTCCCAAATCCAGGTTGTTAGTGCTTCAGAGTTATTTCTGGTTTTGTTTTCTGCTTGTGACCAACCTCACTGGTCTATTGTAAACACCGCAGGTGACAAGCTAAGAAAATTACTGCAGCCCAAGTGCTCTTGGAGGCGATGCCAAGTTCCACTTATGGCACTTGGTTATTATCTATTTTGGGACTGAGGAACTGCTAATGTGTTATCTATACATATGCAATAGCAACAGTTGTAATGAATACTTGCTCAGCATGTGGCATTTCAAAGCTCCCCATGGAGCATTTGAGTTCAGTGTTTCTAGAGGAAAATAAATGGTGCAGTCTGTGGGCACAGAGCAGAGTTAGGGATGCAGGCAGGTCAAAGGGGTTCTGTGGGAAAACCATGCAGAAAGGGTGTCATTGCATATGCATGAGCTGTATGAAGATCTTACTGATGGCCCTAATTGACTGAATTATATGTCAATTTTAGTAATGGAAGTGAGAAATTTTAAAAACTTTTGCATGGTGACAGTACCATCTCAAAACCAGCTTGTGGCACCATGTCTCTGCTTAGTGGTAGAAGAGTTTTGGTGTGGCCATGCATTTGAATTCCTCTGAGGTCTCCTTTTCCAACTGGATTTTTATATTTTATGCTGCTCTAGCTGGTCACTAGGTACCTGGACATCTCATCAAAGTAAGGCCAATTAAATGAGTTTCAAAGAAAGTTCTGGGACTCAATTGTAGAAAATTGGTGGGATGTAAAGCCTCTTTGGGTTAGTATGCTTATATTTTTATATGAAATACTTGAGGCTAACAGAAATGTATGGAATGTAGGCTTGACTATTTTTTTAATTTCCAAATAATACAGTAGTGAGCTTGAGTAGGAACAAGAATCATATACACAGATCTAAATTCTAATTAAATTACCGCATACTTCTAATACAAGTAGAAGTTATGATAATGAGATACTTTGTCATTCTTACAAACAAGGCCACAGAAAACAAAACCTGTGAGGATTCATAACATTTTTGGTAAATAATAGCCTGAGCCCAGATTTTAGAACATGAGGTATGTTTTGCTGAGACTTTTAATTAGACTCAGGCTGTGATATTCTTCATTAATGTGTTGGCACGTGGAACAGAGATCCTGGGCGTATTTGTTGGTGTAGCTGGGAATGGAGTTCTGAGCTCCTGGCGTGGCAGTGCTGTAAATGTGGCAGGCAGCGAGTTCCTTACCGTGGCTCACAACCACTGTGCTCCTCATTGTGCTGCTGCCTGCTCCTTCTCCATGTGTGTGCCTGGATGCATCTTTCTTTCCTCAAGCTCATGTTATCCTTGGAATTGAACTTGGAAAGGTGTTGTCACAAATTTTTCTTCCGTGTCTGTTATGGGGGTGCCAACAGTGTAGATTGACGGAGGAGTGAAAGGTTGTGACAGCTGGCACTGCTTGCAGGAGTTGGACAGAGGATGTGGAATTCTGCTGCTTCAAAGATGTTTTCTGAAGGTTTTTCTGCACCCCAACGTGAATGGGTTAACTCAAGATGAACTTTGTCAAACTTAAGATGATTACAGCACATAGAAAATCCTCAGCCTTGGTTGTTGAACAGGCTGATAAAGAAGGCAAATACTTTTCCTTTGTGCAGGTACCTGCGAATCAGCAGACTCCAAGGCAGCTGGGAAAGCCAATGGTTGTAGAGACCCAAACAGGCTGGTGAAAGAACAGCAGTGTTTTGTCAGTTCACCAGACTGAGAGACATGTGTCACCTCTCCTCATTTGACAAAATTAAATGCAAACAAAGCACCACCCCTGTATTCAATTGATTTCACACTCTTGCTTCCTGAATTGAATGAGTTTAGTATTCCTTATAATTGATGTTATTGATTCTCTTCTAGTTCTGCTTATGATAACGTCAACAAAGTTCGAGTTGCTATAAAGAAAATCAGTCCCTTTGAGCATCAGACGTACTGCCAGAGAACTCTGAGAGAGATCAAGATCCTACTGCGCTTCAGGCATGAGAATATTATTGGAATAAATGACATTATCAGAGCTCCAACTATTGAACAGATGAAAGATGTGTATCCTTTCAAAGTGTTATTTGGCATCGTTAGTGATGGTTGCCTCCTCCTCTCTTTTGATTCTTTCTTCCCCTTCATCCTCTTCCTTCCTACATTTTAATAAAAGTTGGCTTCTATTATTGTAAATCAAAAGGAAGGCAATAGTATTTGATCAGTTTATAGATAAATATATAGATCTGATGTAGATGTACACTAGTTTTATTCTTTCTTTTCCAGGAAAAGAGAAGAATGTTAATTTCTGTCTTCCAAGGCAAAGAACTCAACATTGTAGAGAAGATATAGTTGAGTCACTTAATTCTAAAACTGTATTTGCTCTTAATAGAGCTGCTGTTAGAACTGATTGCTTTGAGGAGAAAATAAAATGGCCAGACTCTGCTATAATTGTCTAAAATTTTCTTGAATTAAGGGGGAAGAAAATTGTACTTAACTCATTCTTGTCAAAGCAGAAAGAATAATCCCTTCTTTTAGTTTTCATTGCAACCTTAGGGGGAAAAAAATTGTCTGGCTGACTATATTGGGATTTATCACTGGTAAGAGAAGGACTGTTGCGTTCAATGTAGCATAATAAATATATATAGAAGAGAAGAACAGCTGAATTTTTTAAGTGGGGAGATGGTAGAGAAAGTTTATCAGAAATGGTGAGATCTTTCTACCTTTTTTGCTTTTATGCAACTGCAAGCAAGTATCTTGGAAGCTTATTACTCATTAACTGAAAAACCAGCCTTTGTTTCTTGGCAAGCAGGATAGGAATCAGATGAAATTAAGATTCCAATAAAAGTCAAGCTCTACTATGAAGAAATAGAGGTTTATGATGATTAATTTGAGAGGATCACATGCTGGTGTCTCTTAATTCTATAAAGGGCTGCTTCATGTACCAAGGATTGATTGGATGCCAAACTTCAGTAGCAGGAATCAACTACACAGTTTCATAATTGTCATCAAACAGACAAATAAGAGAGAAAAAATGTAGAAATTTCATTGGGTACTCTATGTTGATACCTGACATGACACTAAGTTTTTTTGCTGCCTTACATCTAATGCCTCACAGATACATTGTGCAAGATCTTATGGAGACAGATCTTTACAAGCTCCTAAAGACTCAACACCTCAGCAACGACCACATTTGTTATTTCCTTTACCAGATTCTGAGAGGATTAAAATATATCCATTCAGCCAATGTGCTTCACCGTGACCTCAAACCTTCAAATCTGCTGCTTAACACCACATGTGATCTCAAGGTGAGCTGAAATTTCTTACCCATTTCCCTGCCATGGTCTTCACAAATGAACTGCTGTAACCATGAATGTGTGTTTTAGTTTTTGTTTTTTTTTTTTTTTTAACTGGGGATTAATGTCATTTTTGTCCTGGAAAGATTGCCAAAACATTATTTGGTTTGATAAAATAATTATCAAGATTTGAGTGACTAAGAATCTGTTAGGCTGCTGTAATGAGTGCATCACTGTTTCCATCTGGAGGCTGACTTGAAAACAGCTTCTTTGAAAGATGGATGAAAATACTGATCTGAAGCAGCATCATGTTTACCTCAAAAGTAAACTCAGAACTGTGTATGTTTCAAGATTTGGTTTCTCTGTTTACACTGTTAATATTTTGTTGTTGGAAAAGGATTTTGTATTAGTGGGCAGCTAAAGTGGCATGTGAGATTCAGTGCTGATTAAATGCACAGCAATTACATAGGGAGAGAATGTTCCTAATTTGCATTTCCAGTGATGGGCTCTGTACTCGTTAATACTACAGAAGGATGAGCTTAGAGCTGTTATGATTCTTGGAAAATGTCAGCTCAATGCTTAGTGGCATTCAGTAAAGCAAACCAAGTGTGAAGAATTAGAACAGAAATAGAGAATAAAACAGAAAACATGCCATTCTGTACCTTTCAGTTGGTTTTGAGTCTTGAGTGTGATCATAGTTATCACACTTCTCCCCGAGATATGAGGAGATCACGATTTCAAAGTAGTGCTCTGCATATCAGGAAGAGCTATTTAGCCTTGATTTCCTCTGCTGGAAAATACTGCATGAGGAACAGAAGAATCCAATGGAATTTGATAACATTGTCAGGGGCATAGGGAGGGTGAATAGAGAGCAGTTTTTCACTGTTCTTAGCTATGGAAAAGGCTGGGGGGGTGGGGATGAAAGGAGCAGGTGAAGTTTACTTGCAGCATTGTTAAGCTGTGGAATTTGGTATCACAGAGCACTGTAGATATTGCAGTTTTTGTAAAAACACTGGGCAAGTTAGCAGAAAGAAAAGCCATTGAGTGCTTCCTCTGGTTCAGAGTCCCATGGTGGCAAATCCATGGAAGATCAGAGGGACTGGAATATGCTCCCTTTTGCACTGTACAGGTTGTATTTGCTGCTGGCCACTGATGGAGTGAGATTGCAGAGTTTACAGTGCTCGATCTGATGTGGTACAACTGTGTGAACACTGTGTTGCTCCTCATTACCTTCTGGTTTTTAGTGTAGCTCTTTCTCCTCCTTTGCCTTAGTTAGAGCATGAACACACTACAGTGATACTGTAAGTTGTGCTTTTCTGTCTACACAGTGAAAACTCACAGTTATTAAAACAACCAAGAATTGTTACCTACTGCAACAAGTGTGAAAGGAAAGTGTAAGGGAGAGGGTTTTTTTTTTAGGAAAACTGCAAGTTAGTGTTCCTTTCAGCCTTTTTCCAATTTCTCTAGAGATGCAACTGTTTCAACTTCCATCTTATCAGTAACAGTTAACCTTAATGGCAGCCTCTCTGCTTTCTCTTACACGAATACACACACACAGAGGCACAGGCTACTCAACCATACAAATGCAGATATTTCAGTATATTAGTAGTACTGTTGGGTGTCATTTCATTTGCTTAGTGAATGGTCATATGTACATGATCCTCCTAAATCTTCCCATCTGCTTGATAGCTTCATCCAATTTTAAGCCATCTCTGGAAAAACCTAACCATCCCTGATTCTGATTGCAAGAACATTGTTTTCAAGAAGTGGAAGCTGAATATATTATTTATATATTTATGGTGCTGGTATTTCTTTTATTATTTATTTGTTTATTTATTTAGCTGGGAAGTAATTTCTTCTGTCTCAGTAGCATCTGTTCTGTCTCTCCAAGGCATGAAGCACTGACTGACATACCTGGGTCTTTCATTATGCAGTTTTTTATTCTGTACTATGACTTAGTCAAAATGCCAAGAAAATTTGCATGTTATTATGTTGCTCTCAGATTATTTCTTCTTTTGTTGTTGCTTTTGTTCACATGGAGAAGCCTAAAAACCCCTGGTGCTTTGAGTGCTCCCCATGATCATTTGTAGGGGCACAGTGCCCCACCTTTCCCCCTGCGCTGCAGCTCTCTAAGTGTGCCCTGCTGCCACAGGGTGAGGAGTGCCTGCCCTCCCTGGGTGCAGCCAGGGCAGTGCCCGTCCCTCCCTGGGACTGCAGCAGAGCCCTGGATTTCCAGCATCCCTTTCACTCTGTGCCATCACTGCTGTCAGCTCTGCAGCCAAAACCTCTTTCTTGCAGCTTCAACCTTGAAGGCTTTCTCACTAATGGTGTTTCTGCTTTTCTGCTTAACCTGTTTCTGCTCCAGTCAGCAGGAGCTTTTTGTCATTTTAATGAGCTCTCTTTGTCATTATTCTTCTTTTCCATCCCATGTGCATTTTTCTACTTGAGCTGAGAGATTCAGAGACACCTCCTGTAATTCAGTTCTTGCTTTTCACTGTGGACCAGAGAGTGTCTTTTTTCTTTTGTTTTAATAGTAACAAACCCTAGCACTTTGCTTTTGTGTAATACTAAAATTCTGCACAAGTGTCCTTGCGTGTAATCTTATCTAGTTTTTTTCCGAGGTTAGGAGGAAGAGATTACAACAATTTTGCCTGCTGCATAATTATTTTCTGAAGTCTCTAAGCTGTCCTCTACAGTTTCTTCATTTCTGTCTTTAGAGGAGGCTCTTCTGATTGTTTGTACTGAGTCTCTTTATGTAAGCTGCTAATTGCACACAAGGCAGCTGCTCTGTTCCTGTAGCCTGGCAGAACCTTGCCATGCTTCAAAAGGTTCTTCTTGGGTTGTTTTCTGTGAATTCAGGGGGTTGGGATTACTTTTTACTATGTATCTAAAGTAATGGCATACAGCTTGGCGTATGGCATTCATCACTGCCTTTTCTTCAGACCCTCTGTGTAACAGTCAGCTGCTGAATCTTGTCTTTCAGATGTTGCTTTTAGTCAGCTGAAGTATTTCTTCCCTAACTCATCTATCAGTTATTTCACTGACAGGCTGTCCCTACAGGAAAATGAAGAAATATCTGCCAGGGTAGAGTGAGGTTTCTGTGGTTTTAGTAGGATTTTCCATTACTGACTTTATTGACTAGAGCATATTTTCACTTCACATTTTCAATATAATCAATGTACACAATTAGCTGTCTAAGGGTAAATATTGCAAAGGGTAAATATTGCAGCAGAGGAACCTCCCAGCTGTTTGCCACTCCTATGTTTGATGCCTGGTTTTCCTGAGGGTATGTATTCTTTCATGGAAATACACTTTGTGGGGCAGTCATTAGCTGGTGTTTGTTTGGGGGCAGCAGAAGCTTCTGAACGTGTCTAATGTGCCACTCAACAGTCTTGCCGTTGACCTTTGGGATGGTAAGAAAGGAACAGCTGCTCTGCTCTACAACAGTCTGTCTTCACATTTTCAATTTTCTTAATTTCTCTATAGACACTAAATAGCTCTGAAAGCCACGGAGCTTCCTTACCAAAGCATAATTAAAACCACCTTTTCCTTTTTACTCAACTTGCTAGTCTAAATCGGTGTTTGTTTTTCTTTTCATAGTTAGATAAAACTATTTTCCTGTTAAAGGGTTGAGAAATATTTTCTTGTTTGTGTTTAGTTTTTGGGGGATTGTTTTTTGCTTTTAAGCTCACACATCCTTCAACAGTTTGTAATCTCTCCAGTCTGCCATTGTCTGATGATTGGATAGGTTGTTTCTCATGCAAATATGCAGTTAGGATGGTCGCTTTTGTAAAGTAGGGTGTTGAATTTGGTTACAAATGTGTTGGTTGCAATTTGTGTTTTCTGGAAGTCTTAATTGCTTTCTTTTTGTTTTCTGGTGAATTTCTAGGAGGTTGGAGCAGTATCTCTCACTACGTGAGGTGTCTGCCAAAGGTGCTGTTAAGTAAGCCCATGGTGGAACGTAAACTGTGCACCAGGAGCATCTTTTTCTCTTGAACTGTTTATTCTTCCTGGCCTCTGAATGGCCGTTGGATACATTTTGATCCAAAATGATTGGATCCAAAACATTGATCCAAAACATTTTTCTTCACTTTTGTGCAATAATTTGTTTCTAAAAACATAGGTTACCATCTCTGTGTTTGTAGGTGTTACATCATTGATTGGGGAATGATGAATTAGTAATGTTATAATATTGGAAATGTATGTCTAATGTGCTTTTTTTTCTATTTACTTCTCTAAAACCAGATTTGTGACTTTGGATTGGCTCGCGTTGCAGATCCCGATCATGATCACACAGGATTCTTGACAGAGTACGTGGCCACACGTTGGTACAGGGCTCCTGAAATCATGCTGAATTCTAAGGTAAGGGCCACAGTGAGCTGCTCTGCTGCTGCTGTTGCTGTTTATTCCCTTGTGAGTACTAACTGTGCTTCCCTGGTCTGTGGTTTTAGGATCAGAACACATGCACAGTCCTGGGGAGAAGTGGTCATGGATTTCCAGTAGAGCTACTGGCTTGCAATTAATTTGTGATTCCAAAATTAATTATTGGGTACTAGAACTGAGCAATCACGTGCTCGACTTCCCACACCTGCAGTTCCTTTCCAGTCATGAGACTGCTTCCAGCTCTGCCACAGAGCAGGACAGGAGTGCTAGGAATGAGCATTCCCCTGCTGCCTCCATCAAGGCTACAGATGTTGCTCTAACATTATCTTGACATCTTAATTTAGTTTAGAATGTATAATGAGGGTGAATCTGATTGTGAATGAAGGCATGTGATCTTCATGTGTCAGTCTTAATTGCACATTCGCGTAGTCTTCATGAAATCATTCCTTTGTTTTTTCTAAGTGGTGAAGGGATGGCATCCTGAGGAGCTGGTGCCCAGGTGGCTGTGGGGTCAGCAAGGACAGAGCCTTCCAAAGGGAGCTCCTGGTGCCAGGAGGGGGGCAGTGGGCAGGGATCCCCCAGGCCACCCAAGGATGGGGTCACTGCTGTGCCTTTTCTTGTGGATGGCTCAGGTTATCCCTACACATGGATATCCCACCATTTGTTCCATTCCCATTGCATCTCGGTGGCTGCTGGTGGCTTTCTCTCAGCCTCTTCGCCTCTTCCTGTCTGCTGTGTTGTACAGAGCAGCCAGCCAATACCCATTGGCTTGGCCATTTCCCCTCTTAGCCAAAGTTCTCTTCCTGGAGTGCTCCTTAGATCCTCTTGGGAAGGATGGCTGCTTTCAAATGTGTTTCCAAAGTTTGTTAGTTTAAATATGTTATAAAATTAGGGAGTCTCAACAATTCGCAGTTAATAACAGATTTAGCTAAACTTATGCTTTTCCAGAAGGATTCTCTATCTTGGAGACTTCAGTTCTTGCTACTCCTTCAAAACAGTGTTTTGATATGTGATTCTTAATTATTTCATTTGTACAGAAAAACCAAACACCATGAGCAAGCATGACTCATCTAAAAAAGAAAAAGATGATTTGTGTGCACTTTCACAATTTACTAAAGTAACATGTTGCTGCAATTACACAAAAATTTGATAAAAATATGTTTGTGTTTCACTTGCAGGGTTACACCAAGTCTATTGATATCTGGTCAGTGGGCTGCATTCTGGCAGAGATGCTCTCCAACAGACCTATCTTTCCAGGAAAACACTACCTTGACCAACTTAACCATATCCTTGGTAAGCTTTATGGAGAAGCAGCATTTCCACATCCTTCTGTCTCTCTCCATCACTTGTGCCACCTGGGCTGGTCTGTCTCCAGTGGGTCAGTGTGGAAGGTGTGGATCTACAGCTGTGTCAGCTGTTCCCTCTATTGCTACAATTAATTGTTGTTTTGGGGACAGCTAGGGAATACTTACCAACTTATGTACTATATCAGCAGATGTATTTTTAAAATAAAATAAATGTTAAAAAAGACAAAAAGCTCATATATTATATATTATTGTTGTTGTTATTATGATTATGATTATCATCCATGTCAATTTAAAAAAAAAATTCTATAGGTACACCACTTACTGGAGTCTTTTTAAGAGATTACAGAACATTAGAAAACTCAGATGCATTTATTTATCAAAAAAATGGTTTTTAGTAAAGGTTTCTAAAAACTCCTCAGGTATTCTGTATCCTTAAAACATTTGGTCTGACACCTCCTCAGCAGTTTTAATATTGAGTTTTAGCAGATATGATATAATGGTATTAATGTGCTTTTCATAGAATGCTCTATTGTTTATATTCATTTTTTTAGGTATACTTGGATCCCCTTCCCAAGAAGATTTGAATTGTATAATAAATTTAAAGGCCAGAAACTACTTGCTCTCCCTACCACACAAAAATAAGGTACCATGGAACAGGCTGTTTCCCAATGCTGACCCCAAAGGTATGTTATGCTCTATTATGTTGTATCAAAGTAATGGCAGGATGGGAGTTTTTATAACCTAAGAATTGCTCTTTCTCTGTATTGGGAATAGAAGATGCAGGTCCCTTAAAATAGCACTATAAATCTAATATAAAACCATAAACCAGCATGAAGCCCTCATACTAGTTTATCTTTTTAATGCAATTAAAAGGATAACTCTAAGATTGCACGTTGTGGAGTTAGGTCTTTAACTTACATGTAAAGGCCAAACATCAGTTGTAGACCAAACAGGGTCCTGTCAGTGAGTGGGGTCCTTAGGCACCAGGAAAGCTTAAAATTTAATGGGCTAAAAATTCAGTTATGATAAGTGGAGCAAAAGTTATAAAAGCAAGGAATGTAATAACTGTTGCCTTTCTTAACAAGGCTTTAGTAAAGGGTAAATATGATTTTGTTTTGCTAGATGGCTATTAATTTGCCTTTTAAGCTCAATTTCATACAGTTTAACGGTGGTTGTGTTCACAGTACGGCGCTCTTTTACCTGCTCTAGTACAATTCTTAAGAGCACTGTTTTTTAACTGATATGATAATTTACTCTTAGTGGATATGATCAGGTGCTGAAGAACCATGTAAAAGCTGATTTCTGCAGATGGAGCTGTGTGGAGCTGATTATCCTTGTCATTGAGAGAAACAGCAGTGATTTATTCTGCTTTTATAACAGTGCTCATCAATGTGAGAATCCTCACCGTGGGCTTTGACAGCTCAGATGGCAGCAGGGCTGGTACCTCAGCTGAGGGGGAATGTGCCGTGTGCTGACTTGTGCAGCACCTTGGCAGTGCCATCCCGAGAGCAGCTGTGCCAGGGCAGCTTTTGGGGAGCTGGCTGTCACTCAGGGCAGTGACAGCGCTGTGCCTGACGTGCTCCGGCTCGGGCTGAGCGCGGGAGCTGCCAGCACTGAGGGAGCCACAGCAGAACACCGAGGGATAATTGCAGTGCAAGTCTGAGGCTTTTGGAGCTGCCTCTGAATGAAGTTGGGTCTCTTGTGCAGTGCTGGCTGCTGTAGAGAGCCTGAGAAGCTCCCCTAAGTCACGGGGTGATGGTCATGGTTCATTCCTCCTCCCCAGGCCACACATGACCAAGGTGTGCTCCTCATCCCAGTCCAAAGCTGCAACTGCTGCACTGAGACAAGAAGCCTCTGTTAAACTTCTGCTTCATAAACGATGTGGCAAGAAGAAAAAATGTGATGGAATTTAGGATACTGCAGATAGGGCTTCTTGCTCCTATAATCAGTTTTTTCTTTTCCTGGAAAAGGGAAATGTGTTACAGGCAAAGTAGCTGACCAACTGCAGTAGCACTGACTTGTGACACCTGTCCAGAGTTTCACCAGACCTCACTCTCTGTCTTACTGGCTGTTCAAGTTCTTTATGGATTCTTTATGTGTTGTCTTCAACAGATTTTTGCCTGAATCTCATGAATATAAATGTACTTGCATCTTCTCTGGAGAGTATGTTCTGTGCTCCTGGTTGTGCCAGAATATCTCACTGTCATGGTCTAGAACTCCCAATGACTTCTGGATGGCATTTTCATTCATAAACAGCCAAGTTTTCTTTTCAGAATAAGAATGTATTCATAATAATTTATTTCAGAAACGCTCTGTCTTGGTTTGGATTTTGGCACAAAAATCCAAAGCATTTTTCTGAGAGAAGAAAAAGTCTCATCTGTTTAATTTCTGCTGTAGTTAAAACCAGATTGTACTGTAGGATTCCATGCATTTCTTCCCTTGACATCCATTCAGGGCCTGAAGGGTCTTAGGAAGGGTAGCACCTCTTGGAGCAGGTCGTGCCCAAGGCAGTGGAGCCCAGGAATGCTGAGAGAGGGGCAGGCACAGATCCTGTGCCCAGCTCACAGGTCCCAGTGCTGCTGCCTCTGGGAGCTCCAGGGGTGCATTGTCATTAGCACAGACCTTGGGGTAGGGGGTATTGTCTGGTTAAGATCAGGGTTTGTAACACTTCTGTGGAGTGTGTATTAAACTCTTGCTCACTTTTTTCCCTCCTAGCACTTGATTTGTTGGATAAAATGTTGACCTTTAATCCTCATAAGCGGATTGAAGTGGAGCAAGCTTTAGCCCATCCATATCTGGAGCAGTATTATGATCCAAGTGATGAGGTAAAGATGTTGTTAAAATGTAAACATTGATAAAATGATACAGCTGATTATTTTCTACGTTAGTTTTAACGGTGGTATTTGTACTGCTCTAATGGGGTTGCAAAATGAATTACATCAATTTATCAAGATTTCTCACTTTAGTACAACACTTAGGAGATGCCATACAATAAATAGATGCTGAGGTGTTCTCTCCAGAAAATGAAGGTTCTCAGCTTATGTGTCCTAGTTTCATAATGTCTGAGGTAAAGGAGGAGAATGGCTGAGTTTGCCCTCAAATTATGCTTTAAAAACCCTGAATCAGAGCTGGCTGTAGCCTATGTACAATTCTGGAGAGATTTCTGGCTCTTTTTTGTGAAGAAATACGGAAGGAGGAAATAAACTAGTTTTCCTTAAGGGCCAGATATGTTTATTCCAAGAAATAAAAATGTTTAAGATAACTCAGTATCTTGAAGAAAAAATTATGAGCCTTGAACAAATATTTCAACTTGTGGTTTAGATTTGAGCAGCTACTTGCTGTGGCTGATTTAAAATGGTGAACTAATACATAAAGCACACACAGGACTAATAGGAGGAGTTCTGCCTTGGAGACTGCACAGTGTTGGATAGTTTTGTGAAGGGCATTTTCAGATTTCTTTCCCATCCGTACAAGAACTGCATGAAATGCAGCAGAGCAGTGATACTAAAGTAGTAATGTTTCTTTGTGTTATTAAGCCTGTAGCTGAAGCACCCTTCAAGTTTGATATGGAGTTGGATGACTTGCCGAAGGAAAAACTGAAAGAACTGATTTTTGAGGAAACTGCAAGATTTCAGCCAGGATACCGATCTTAAATCGTGCATAGGTAAAGTCACAGCAATGTGGGACACTCGGGCAGGGGGGAAGTTTGGGGCTTTGGTGCTGCTAGTGAGCTGTAGGACTCACCTGTCCCAGTGCCCAGTGACTCCTGTCCAAGGACCTGACCTCAGGCCTGACCTGTTCTTTCGGAAAGCTTCTGTTTGCCCATGGCGCTGAAGTGTCCACATGGAATGCAGGCAATTGTCTGAGGTGTTTACCTTGTTTGTAAGTTATATTTAGGGTGTAAGAATTACAGTTCAATAGTGCTGCTTAGAATAGAAGCAATGGTAACGCTTTGAAATGCAAATTTTATTTTAAAAAAATTCTAATTTTTTTTAAGGGGCAATGTTCTTCATCTATTACAGATACATTATTTAGTCATATGGCTTCAAATGCTTTTAAAAAAATCTCCTCCTAAATGTAGTGTACAGAAGAGAAATCTCTTAAATTATTTGAGGAAAAAACCCACACGTGAAACTTTAGTACAAATTATCTTTAGTTTTAAGTAATTCTGAAATAGTGTAAGTAAATAAGAATAGGTATCTAGATATTCATGAATTAATTATGATTAATCTTCCTAGTATTTTGAAGGTCTAAAAGTATAATTTAAAATTAAATGTACTAATACTCACTGATTCTGACTTTTTTTTAAGTATCAATGAACTTAACTGGTGTTCCTGTTCCACAAGGCTTACAAGTCTCAGAAGTTTCATACAAAATTGGCCAAAAACTGACTTGATTGGAATACCTGCGAAGCTCCTGTGATACTCATAGGTTTTAAAGTGTGAAAGTTTTATGAGTGGGAAGGAAAAGCAAGGCAAAGCCAACAGGCTGACCTGGGCTGCCTGGTTTGTGCTCTCTGTGCTCTCCTCCCTCAGAGCAGCATTCCGCAATCACCGGTTTGAATGGGCAGTTCACCAGGAAGGGGAAGCTTCTCCCTGCCAGAAATCCACGGCTCTGCTGGCAGTGTGGAGGAGCTTTGGGGCTTTGCTATAAGCAATAATTTTTCTGCACTAAAAATGGGATTTCAGTTTCTGCATTGCATATACCCCCATGTTTTCATTCAATGATGAAATTCGTAGGAAAGGATAAGAAAGAAAAAGTGGGGGAAACTTTTGAAAATACAGTTTTTACTGTAACAGGGTAACTGCTGTTGCCACTGACTTGAATATTCAGATGTATAGAAGCTCACAAATGAAGTTATTTCAATTTTTACAAATACTGCATTTTGTTTATTTAAGCTTGCTAGGTGACATTGGAACTGTTGCAATAATTAAAAGGTGGGGACATCTGAGGTTCACACAGTGGCGCTGTCAGTTGGCATTGTCAACAGAACACACCTGGGACACAGTAACTGGTGTCAGTGTCCCACCCATGGTTTCTGAAGCTGGTTCTGTACAAGAGCACAGCTGTGCATGTACACAGTGTGGGACAATATGACATAAATTTTCCAGAACAAGATGAAACCTGTTCCTAATAGGCTGTAGTCACAGGGAGGGACAGTGAGTAGTTGCTGCTGTAGTAAACCATAGTTTGTGATCTCTTGCTTGCCTCTTTGCCCAGACCATACTTACCTAGGTTGTATTAGGGATTAAGGGATAAAAGGATTAGGGATAAAGATATCAGTGATCCTCTGCTAGCAGAAATTTCTGGTTTGATAAAAATGTTACCTTCAAATGCTACTATGCAGAGTAGATTTGGCCAATACAATACCGAAATTGAAATATTGTACTTAGCTTGATAAGGATATGCTGGCAATTTATCCCAGTCATTTGTGGTTAGGCTTGCCAGCTATGCCGCAGCACAACAGTTTAACTGTACCTGGTTGATGTGCCAGTGAGGGCCAGTCCCCAGGAATTGGCTTCAAATGCACAGTAACAGGGTCCTGCTGTGCATTTCTGTTCCCCTGTGCTTTAGCAGCCAGCTCTCCTCACTGGGCTGTTTCTCGAGATTCAAAATGTCCCCTGGGCTGTGGGTTTTGGAATTGAGAAGTAATATGAAAATGACAGATTTTGGTTCAGACAATGTACTTCATCAATTAATTATGTTTAATCTTTCTAATCTTTTGAAGATTTAAACTTTTAGTTTAAAATGGAATGCCCTGATATCCACTGTCTCTGACTTGATTTTTAACATCTATAGGTCCTGCTGTCTCTGACTCATGGTAAACAGAGTGTGCAGAGAGCATGGAAATAGTAAAGGGCTTGTTTTAAAAGGTGATGTTAAACTTCCTTCACTGAAATACGTCTTTGCTCTCTTTTGTAGGACAAGGACTTAAAGGACTGGGCATGCTCAAACGTTGCTGTTCCTCTTCCCAGTTCTTTATTGTTGGTCATGTCTTGTGGCCTCTCTCAGCTTATCCACTAACTCCTTTGAGCCATTCAGGAGGGCGGTTCCTGGTAGTTTTGGCTTTTCATGCTTTCAATGAATCTTTTAAGCCTGAAGAATTGTAATTGACACTCCTATGCGTAATGCCCATTGTTGACCTGTTGCAGTACTGTACTGTACGTGCACCTACTGCTGCCCGTGTTTTAACTGCTTGCTTTCTGGTTTGAAAGATGCAGTGGTTCCTTTCACTCCTGGATCAATATCCAAGAAGATAATTCATTAACCTGTAAGACGTTTACACCATGAACTATGTTTTTCTGACTTTACTGAAGTCGCTGGCATTTTTTTTTTTAGAAAAGCTACTATTCAGGGCACTTTAAGTCAGTGACATCCCAGATTTTTTTTTTGCACGTCCTTTTTAAATAGAAATGGTTGGTTAGCATCCAGCAGAGTGTGTACCATTATGCTATGGATTGCAGCATAAGTCGTGTTCATGTTAATCTTGCTTATGCACTTGTTTGGGTGTCCTGTGCTGTACATACAGGTATTCTATCCAGTGTAAGAGCCACATAGGAACCCAACTTAATGAATTCATCTAAGAAACATTTTTTCATGTATTGACAAAATTTGTACCTTTTCCTCCCTGCATTTTCTAAAAGAGATCATGTAAAGTTTACCCACGTTGGAGGCATAGTACTTCCAAAGTTCTGCCGTGCAGTAGTGTTTGTGCGGCTTGTGCAAAGGCGTGGCAGCTGCAGCTGCTCTTGGCTCCGCGTGTGCTGGAAGGTTTAACACAGACACGATGGCACCACCACCCCGTGGCCAGTGCTTTTCCTGGGCAAGGCAGCCGTATCTGGTGGCAAGCAAGAAACCAAAATATGATATTAATTAACTCAGTCTACATCCTGCATACCAATGAAATGCTTCAAATGAGGATTGATAGTTTTGACATTTGAATCTAATCACTGACATTCAGAATTCTTGCAGAGAGGAACACTGCATCTTCAAATGAGAAAGTTTGATTTTACTTTTGCTCCTACAGCATGTCAGCATCTCAAGTTCATTTCTTGCAACCTACACTATGGTGATTTGTAATCAAGCCTCCATGAGCTCGTGACATGAAGTACTGTTCTGTTGTCAAGTACTATCAAACTTTTCTGATAATGCTGAGTTAGGACAACCAAACAAAGCTAGCACTAAATAATGTTTAAAATTGTATACCTTTTAATGATCTTTTCAAGTATTTGTTACTGAAATTGTATAATGTGGAGTTTACTAGGTGTTATGTTCCAGTGCAGTGCCTCCTTTTCTTTCCCCACTGCTCTCTGTGGTGAGAAATTTGCCTTGTTTAAAATAATTACTGTGCCCTCGCATGACTGTTAAAGCTTTCTGTGCAAAGATGATTGTCTAAGTGCCACATGCCTATGATTGAGAAAAAAAATAATCTATTGTTACCTCTGAGTTGTGTTCAACTGAAATGCTATTCAACAAATAACTTAGGAAAAATAGTTCTATTTTTAGCTTTTCATATCTCTGCTGTCTTTTTCTCACTTTATTTTGGCAGCAGTGAAGAATGGATTGTATAAAGACTGCTTGCTAATATGAACAAAATGCACTTGTAATTCCTGGAAATAAATTTAAATCTTATATCTTCACATTAACATTAAGAATTAGTTTTTGGTTTCCTCTTGGGTAATGTCTTTGAATGGAAATCAGGTTCAATTGCTACTGTAGTATATAAGGATGCTGGCTGGTTAATAACTCCAGGCTTCCTCATACCATTTAGTCTGCTCTTCAGAGAAATTTAGAAAGCCATTAACTTAGACTCCAGTAGATAAGGGTGCTTACAAGATTCCATTTCAATTTTTTTTTCCTATAGTTTAAGTGTTAGTCTGCCAAAACTAATTTTTAATAAGCAAGGGTTCATCATTAAAGGGCATTTTCTATTAGGAAGTTCCTGTGGTACATAAATCTCTGTTGTGGGGAACAAATTCGGAGCATTGTCAGGACACTGCACAAGTGATCATGGAATCGTGGTATGGAACCTATGCTAAAAACATTTCTATAGAAGAAATATGCACTTGACTGTTGATACCAGTGTAGAAATTTCTCGTGACCTTTCTACACATCTTTACCAAAATGCTTTTCTCACTCAGTTTTGAAAAGTTGAAATATTTCTAGAATCTCTGCTACTTGTATGATCATCATAACAACGGGAATAATTTTTGGCACGGTTGGAAAGATGACTGTTACTGAAATTAGTTTGTAACACCTCAGTTTTAATTTATTAAGGAAGAAGTTTGGCAGCTTACTTCACTCTTCTCTTTCCCAATTCTTTTTTTTAATACTTTCTTTGATTTGGGATGTTAGGGGAGGTGTAGACTTACCCTTGCATCCTGTCTCTCTGAGTGAGAAGCCGAGGGTTTGCTTTATCTAATGCGTGGTGCTTTCGGGCTTTCTTCCTTAGCTCCTCTTGCTGAATCCAATTGGCATCTATCAGGATCCATAACCACATTCATCAGTCTTTTACTGAATTCAATAAACATTGTTGGGTTGAATTTGTTGATGCGTCAAATGCTGAAGCATGATTTTTTTTTTTAAATCAGATTTTGAAATAGTTTAAAAGAAGGTGCCTCTAACAACACTGTGTTAGGTCAGTTATTTCATCATTTTACATTGGGTTCTTTTCTTTATGCAGTTTTTATATTTTAGAGCGGAGAACAGCAACTCTTAATCGAAGTAGCATGCAAATTTCATGGTAAAGATGCTTTGGGAATAAGGAATGTAAACAGTTCACTGTCAAAAACATTCCAACCTTACAGCTGAAGAAAAATATGCAAACACAAAATTCTCATGGATGCTTTGGCAAACAAGCGTCTGACTCTGCTGTCCTGCCTGTGGCCAGACTCTTCTCACCCATGTGACACCAGAGCTGGGCCGTGCGCGCCGGGAGCTTCCGGGAGTGGCAGTGGTGACAGAACTCGGCAGTGGCCAAACAAAACCCAAGGAGCTGAGCAGGGCTTTCCTTGCAGAATGAGAGAAAGAAAATCCTGTTGTTGCTGCCCACTGTAATATGCTACGATATATTTATACCATGTCGAAGTTGTTTGCTGAGCAACTGTACTATAGATTTAAACTTTATTAATATATATTTGCTTATGTTAGTGTAGTTTATATAGTCCTTGGTTATTGATAAATTTATTGTGTTGTTACAGCACAGTGATATGGTATAAATATAGGTCTATACATACACACCATATACTTATGAATTTGGTCCCTTGCATAGTACTTTTATATTTGTACAGCAATGTCTTCAAGCAATCCCAGATTTTAGGGGAAATATTTTTGTAAATGCAGTGGTTTAAACAAAAAAGTCCAAACAATCCTTTTACTAAGTTTTAAATACATTTGTGGTTCAAAATGGTTTAGTTAACAATTGAAATCAAGACACTAAATTAGTGAAAAGTGCACATTAGTAAAGTGAAGCTTACAGTGGTTTTTGTAGCATGTGCTGTGATCAAACCAAGTGACACATCGGCGGAAATGTAAAAGTTGGATTACATGTGTAAATCTAGAACAAATTTCTAAAGGTTGCAGCTGGTTTACTTACTATTGTTGCCTTTTCTCGTGTTGTATCAGTGTAGAGCACTCTTAAAAATACTCAAACTGCTTTGTCTTTGCTTTGTACTGTTGGTGCCTTCTTAGTCATGTACCCCACAAGTCCTGCATAGCTAATTTAGTTAATGGTAAGTTTAAAATAAAAAAGCAAAGGAAGATTTTATAAAAAATAAATAAATCATTTTCTGTATGTTCTTATTCATTGTAACAATTAAACATTTATATTGTGACAGATTTGTGATTTGGTTAATCTGTATAGATCAATTGTAAGTAGCAAAGGTTTATATTTCGTCTTATTCTTTTGATGTTGTAAACGTTTGTGATTTTCTTTTTTAAATCAGGTAACTTAATGTTCTGTTTTGTTTTTGGCATCTGAATCTTGTAAAAACAAATGCAAAGAAAATCATTAAATTGTGTCCCTGTATTACCAAACGAGCATAGTTCTGTGCATATCTAGAACGACTGGGACATTGCTCTGCCCTGAGCTGCTCCATTGGCTGATCTAAAACTGCCCCTCCCCGGAACAGGGAGCAGCCTGCAGAGCGTGCCTGTAAATGCTCAAGGTGTGTGTCCCCCTGTACAACTGGACCAGCGTGGAATTCAATTAGGGAAGCCATCCAAAAACACCACAGGTGACGTTTCTTTATAGACAGGCAGAAATGTTTTATCTTTGATGCAAAAAGCTTATGAAATCTTGACCTGTTGAGTAGAGTGATGCAAATCGATTTCAATGTATCTGATGATTCACAGGCTTTTTTGACACTCTTTTGTATGGATATTTATATTCCACTGTTCCCATGAAATCTTGAAAATTATTATTTGTTTAATCCTTAGAGACCAAATGTTTTAATTTCCATACAAAAAGATTCTTCTACGACCAGGGGTTTGAAATGTGGGATTTCTGAGAGCAGTGCCAGTAAGCTCATATCACTGTCATGGGTTTTAATTTTTTTTTTTTTTTTTTTAGATTAAGATCAGGCTGTGCCAAAGAACTGAACTTTTAAAACGTGTAGCTGGATAACTTCTCTAATTAATATGAAAACAAAAAATTACCTGAAACTAAAGAAAGCTTAAGCATAACCTACAGGTCTGTTATAGGTCTGTAACAGCTCTGAGAATTGATCTCTCATTCCTCTCCTTGGCTTTCACTGTAGAGTACATTTTTTTTTCCCTAAGAACAATACAGAATTTCATTTTTGTCATAGGTGGGTTTATGTGTGTTCTTACATTTTTATTGGCTGTGGCTGTTTCCCTGGCAGAACACGTTTTCACCATTACCATGTACTTCAGGGAGGGACTTCAAGGTGTGACTGCACTGCTGCTTGGCTCCAGGGAGGTTTTGACAAACAACTGATTGACTTTGTTGTGATCCTTGTTTCAGCTGGGTTAGTTTGAAATAGCACACAGATTTCCTGTGTTTCACCAGAATTTGCTGTTGATCCTCTCCATCTGTGAGCTTCAGGTGCAGTGGGCACTCCAGAGCTGGGCACGTGGGTCGGGGTGGTGATTCCAGTAAGAATCGCTAGGTGCTGGGGCAGATGATGCACTCGAGTACTCAGGAAGGCTGGCAAGGAGCTGCTTTTGAGTAGAAGCCCTGTTTATTGAAAGAGATGCTAATGGAGGTCTGGTGGCATCAAGCTGTAAAGAGCTCTGACCCAGGACTTTCCCTGCAGACCAAAGATGATTCTGTGCTGTGCATGTTTCATCTTCAGTTATTCTTTCTACTAAATTGCATATATGCAACACTTTAAAAGTTTAAAAAACTAAAAACATTTGGGGCATGTAGAAGACTTTGAGGCATCATTGCATTAACGTGTGCTGTGTCTGTTGGTGGTTGTCTTGCTCTGATGTGTCTTCTCACCACACAAGTCCAGGTAGATTCAGAAGGAGTTCTAGAGCCTCGACTCTGCTTCCAAAGGCAACTTCGGTGAGTCTGAACTGCACCTGGTGTCAGAGGCGTTTACATCCCTGTTAGAAAGGTGGCCCCACTCACGTGCTGTTTGTGTGAAGCCTGATCTTGGGAGTTGGATGTGACAATTGTTCTGTAACCCCTCTGTCTTTTAGCTTTATAAATTGCACTGACAACTTTCTTTCACGTTTTCCAGAACGCTGCCTTTTTTTCAGTGCATCTTGCTATTGGCAATTTACTTTTCTCTGTGTTTAAACAAAGTCTGAACAAGTTCCAATTGTTACAAAAAATCTTTCTTCTATAGGACTTATGAGCTTTCTGATGATAAACAGTAGATTATTCATCCTGTTGAGCTGATGTACCTTGTGAATACTGAAAACTTCCTGCAACTTCCCTAAAGCTGCCTCTCATTTTCCTCTCAACACGCACAGGCACAGAGCCCATTTTTCCTGAAGTTCTTTCTCTTTCCATCTGATTAATTAGTGTAGTAAAGAAATGTGTCATCCTTCTAGCTTAGTACAGAGCTAGCTTGTGTTTGTGAAGGCTGAAGAGAGGAGACTTGAAGTCTTCCATTCCTGATTTCCTTGAAAAGAGAGAAATACCTTAACAGGTCTTCGGTTTGCAGTGTTTTCTCACCTAAAAAGACAGTAATGAAAATACTTCTATTTCTCTCCCCAGTCTGAAAGTTGGTGTGCACTCTGCTGTTGGCTGCTCCCTTCCCTTGGTCTTGCTGAGCTCCTCTTCAGCGGTGCTGCTCTTCCTCATGGGTTTACACTTTCCATGTTGGGATCTTTCTCCAAAGTCCCTTGTCTGCTCTGGCTGACTTCATGACTTCACTCTTTCGTTCTTACTTTTCCTTACTTTCATGCTTGTAGGTTCCTGCCGTCTCAGAGCTCAGCTTTTATTTGCTTCTTTCATTTTTTACCTCTGTCCAGCTGAGCCAAGGACACAGTTGTGCTTCCCAGGGCTGGGCCTGGGTGCAGGCAGCTGAGCCCAGAGCCCTGGTTCAGCCACAGGCTTTGGGGAGAAAACAGGGATAGGGCAGAGCAGCTCCAGCCCTGGAATGGCACCAGCCAGGGCCTTGGCAGTGCAGGGATCTCTTATTCTGCCTTGCGAGTTTAATTCTGACCTTGAACACACAACTTAGAAATTATGGAAATATTAGTGTCTCTATTTGTGATGTGTGATATATGAAAATTCAGGCTTTTTTAGGAAAACCAAACAAAAAACCCAAAGCTGTAAGGGAATGCTATAGAATTTTTAAAAATTTGCTATTGCTAGAAGATTGAGATGCACCTTTTAGGGGCTTTTGTTTATTTTTGTTGGTTTGTTTGGGGTTTTTTGGTAACATCCAAGACTAAATGGCTCATTGTGAACATCTTTTTCTGCCTTAAAACTACAAATGCAAAAGTGCTGGTTATTCAGAATTTTGGCTTGAGACTCACTGAACTGATGCCACAAGAGAGCTGGAAGGTTTTTTAGTCAAGTCTTTCTGCTAGGTCACCTTTAATTTTGATAGCTAGTAATGAAAAGGTAATTTGGACTAAAAAACCTTTCTTTGTTCCTGGAAGTGTTAAAACTCACAGATATTCTAACTTACAGTTGAGGCGTCACAAACTCAAGAGTTGAAACTTCAGACTTTTTAATGCATTCTGTGTTTTTAAAAAGCTTTTTGTTAGTTTTTGTACACATACATACCTTTGCAGGTTTTCTGAGTAGGTTTGCCACAAGTGTGGAGGGGACACAAACTTGCAGGCGAGTTTACACACTCAGAAATACTTCAGTGGGTGTTGCTGTCGCTGTAGCTCTGTGTTTGGATTCTGTGTTTGCCTTCATGCAGTATAAGCACAGCACTCCAGACAAAAGTGGGGATTGAAAACAAAACCGTTTCTTAATCATTCTGTTGTAGCTAAACTTAATATAAACTAGGGTTTGAGGGTATGCTTGGTATTTTGGAAGAACTGTGTTAAGCTGTTTTTACAGCTGACTTGGTGACATTTCTGTAAGTAAAATACGCTGTTGTTCCAGCATGGCAAAGGTCTGCATAATTCATGTGCTCAACTTAATCACTGGTTTTCTTCTTGTGACAATAAATGGCATTGTACCAAAAGCAATATATCCTGTGTGTAGTTAGTAGTGGAAATAATTATTACTGTGCAGCTTGTATTTGCATTGTCTTTGCAGCCACTAGCATGCATTGTGTGCACTGACAGTCGCTCCAGGCTATTCAAGATGTCTGGGGGGGAAACCAGGTCCTGAATAACACTTGTTTGCTTTGTGGAAGCTGCTGCTGTACTTTGAAGCAGAGAAGGGTAGAACCTGATGCTGCATTAAACTTATTCTGAGTCTTATCATCAGAATACATCTAGGTCTAGAATGTTTCTCCAGATTTGCTCCTCCACATTGTTCCTCTTGACAAAAGGCTCAGGCTCAACACCAGCATCATTAGAGCCAAGGATTATAAGAGAGCGGAAGGGCTTTTTTCTCTGCTTGATTTTGGGATTCTGTGAAGCTGTGCTCAGCCTTAGAGCTCGGCATTATAAAAAGACTTGTGGAATCTGCAACTGGTTTTGCTCACCAACTACTTAACTCGAGACCAGATAAGACCTAACAGGCAATATGCAATGCTTGGGAACTCTCTAGTCATGAGTTCTGTTCCCTCCTGCCCCCAGTAGCAATTCTGCACTACTGGCTCTGCAAGAAAACCAGCCCTGGTTACTCTCTTCAAAGGGAAGCTTTGGGTTTCATTTCTGGGTGCTCAAAAGGGCAAGATACTAAGACAGTTCTCTCCCTATCAGTTACATTTGACTGCTAGTGTAGTACTCATTATACTAAATTGTCACTGTACAAACAATTTTATGCTGTAGAAGTAACAGGGCTGAAGAGCTTGCTCTTCTCAACGTATATTCCTTCTCACTTTCTAAGTCTGTAGAAAAATACCTGATTTCAGTTGTAGCTAAATAGCTTTTCTGCATTCTCTGTGCACATTTTTCTCTGCTGCCTCCTACTCTTCTTAGATGTCACTTATTTTACTGCTAATGGTGTTATAAAAACTGTAGTACTACAGGTGTCATGTGGTAACTTGTAAATAAAATTACTCTCAACACATGGTCAAGTTATTTGTGGTGCTGCTCTGTACATGTATGACACTGCCTTAGCTGTCAATCCTTACTGCCCTTCCCTGGAGGATCACTCAGGGATTATAAAGCTGTGCCTGTGCCTTGCACCAGGAACCTTTTGCTGACCAGCCTCCACAGCAATCTGGTCCTATTAACAAGTTCCAGGCAACTCTAGCATTGACAGCAATTCTTTCTAGGCAGGAACTTTGTCACATCATCTGCCAGCTGACAGCAGATCAGCCCTTCTGTCAGACTGATTGTCAGTGGAGCAATAATACAGTTTAATGTAAATACCTCTAACCATTTGTAGAGCACGTACAGAACACAGGATTATTTACAGCTGGAAGCTGATGAGGAAGCTGTTGCTGGGGCGTTGTGTCCTTGGAGCCTCTTGGTGTGTTTCCTATCCAAGTCAGAGAGGGGAGGAAAAGAGTGGGAGAGGTCTGACCTGTGCCGAGAACACAGAGTGCTGTGTTTTAGTTAAAAATCCAGATCCACTGCTCTGCTGCAGTCTCTGTGAATGTTGAGGCAGGCAGTGGAGCAGGAGAGGCTGCGTGGCTGCTCCAGAGCAGAGGGACAGCAAGAGTGCTGGGAGCTGAGGAGGTGTGCTCAGGAGCAGTGCTCGCTCTCTCCTAAAAATCAGTCGTGAGCAGATGGAATGAGCAGGCAGGTGTGCAGCTCTTCAGAACAGTTTGCCCTCGTGAACACATGTGTCCATGTGTCCTGGAAGGCCTGTCATTGGGCAGTGCAGCAGCAGATAAAATTTAAGGGGTTTCGTGCCTTTTCTTTGGGGGGGTGAATATGGAATACTTTTAGGAAATATTCAAATGGCTGGATTTTCTGCAGTGCTGAAGAGAGAAGTAGCTTGTAATTCCCAGCTACCTGAGGCTCCAGTCAGCTGTCTTTTGTGTATGTAGGGAAAAACTCACTTCCTGGAGATGACAATATTTCTGCTTCCCAACTTTCAACTGCTCCTGTAATTCTTCACAGATTTCTTCCCTTTAAACCTCCTTCCCTGCAACTGTTACATACAGTGTTTCAAAGGTATTTCAGTGAATTAAGAGGCAAATACCTCATGGAAACATTTATCTGGAAACAGTTTCACTTAACATGGATCAGTTTCTCACAGCAGGAACTTGTGGCCTTTTACCACAAGGGGCAATAGAGTTTATTTACAACAAGCATGTTAAACTAAACACTTAGCTCAAAGAATAAATACAAATACAATCCTTTCCAGAAGAAAATGCCAGGTCCGTGATAGCTATTGAATTAAATCTCTGGGGGGAAAAGGGACTACAAAACAAAAATGTCTCCAAATCAATGTGCTTGAATGAATGAAATTTGTGGGTACAACAGGGATTGTGTGAAGATGGTGATTATAACCCAGGTAGGTGTGGTGGGTAGAGAAGTGGGCAGTGACAATGAAGCCTGTGGCATTTCTTGTATAAATATTTCTATCTGCAAATTGCCACACTCCTCATCAAACAAAGGTAGCAATTAATTAACCAGGAGAGTCCATTTCAGCTCTTAAGGCGCTCATTTCAGGATATTCAGGAATTGTCTTGGCATTCACTTGCACTGAGAATGGATTCATGATGACATGTTTGTGTTCAATTACTGAAATTTTGCATGTGTATATTTTAGTTTTACTTGAATGTATGAATCACTCGAACATCTAGTAATTTTCGCTGTGAAAAGAAGTGTGATTGCCTTTCAGTGATCTGTCTTGCTATTGCTTGCTAACTGTGCTAGATTTTGGAGCGGGGGGAGTGAAGCCTTCCATGCCCTGGAATAAAATAATCTTCAGGTAAACTAGTAAAATTTACAAACTCTTTGTATGTCTTATTTAGAGATAATAAATCCATCTATACCCTTTGCAGCTACTCAAGCAGTGAAGAGCTAGCTAATGTCTGAAAAGCTTGAGGGAAATAGAGAATGTAAACCCAGCTCATGCTCTCTTCCGATGAGCACAGTTCCTGTACCCTGCTGGAGCCTACACCGCGGGCTGTCAGCTTCCAGGGCTTGGTAATTAGCACTGCTACAGTACGACTGGATGGTTTTTCCAACGCCATGTTGGTTTTCTTAAAGCAGCCCCAAAACTGGGTTGAGCCGGTGCCCGTAGCTCAGACTCTGTGCTGCACAGCGCTCCTGCTCAGCCCGGTCCCTGCAGAACTGTCGGGATGATCGGGGCTGTGCTCATGCCATCTGCTGGGGAAAAGCTGCCATCAACAGCTGACGACAGTCAACCGCGATCATGAAAAAGCAGAATTTATAATAATAGTACCTATATTATGTATTGAAAAATATCATATAAGTCTACTAGATTCATAGCTCCAGTGCTTGTCAAAGGCTAACCTAGTGACAGGTTACAACCCAAACATACCTTTGAAACTGTAAGTGAATAATTTCTATTTTTATGTGGTAGGTTAGGGGTTCTTCTGTTTTGGGTTTGGTTATTTATTTAGTTGTGGGGTTTTTTTAAGCAGTCTGATTCTCACAGTGGGTGTACAGTATGACTGGTCAAGGCAGCAGAAATCAGGATTTAAAGAAAATTTTGTTGCATGGGACTGATTAGATCATTCTTCCTTTTTCCCCCAATTTCTGGTGTGGGTCCAAGCAATTCCAACCACCTACGAAAAAAGCATACCATCCTGCGAGGGAATGAAGCACAGAAGCAAGGTGAGGCATTGGGAGCTTTCTTAATATGAATATTAATGATTATGATTATGCTGGTTATGATTGTCAGACTTTGTACAATCTGTTCTTCTCGTCGCCGTTCCCATCCACCCGCTCCATACCTACTGGCAGAAGTATCAAAAGAGCAATTCAAGACAGAGCACTGAGGGAACAGCGTAGCTTGTAAAATGAAAAATTAACGTCACTAGGTTGTTGCTGTGTTTTATACCCCCAGCTTAGCTGTGACGCTTATCTCTCTCCTGTAACAGTATCCAAAGGATTGCAGAACCTTGTTTGTAGCGGCAGAGAAGTGTCTTGCAGGAAGTTTCTGGACACTGATGCTCAGGGGATTTTGCTGGTTCCAATAGCTGTTCTGAGGGTTTCCATGCCCTGCTTCGCACCCTGCTCAGACAGTTATGCTGTCTCCTCTGCTCTATAATTCTTTAGCTCACACAAGAGAAGGTATCAGTTTTCTGAACAATGTGAGTTATGTTGACTTGTGCTTGTGTACTCCTGCCAGAGCAGCTGATCCTGTGCCCCCCAAGCCATGCAGATGTCTCAGGTGACTTTTTTTTGGAACCTGAAAGTGTGAGATACCCCAGAAAGGCACTGGAATGTGGATACTTCTGGCTGAACAAGGTCTTCTCAAGGCTAGCAGGGCCTACAAAAGCACTACCTAGGATGCACAATGGGTTTCAGAAAAGCAAAGGACAAAGGCACCAGTGACAGTTCCTTTGCACAGTGTGCCAGCATTGGTGCTACTTTTCTGGAATGTGTGGATGCAGAGAAGGATGTTGAAGGCTGTAACCCCCAGCTGGTGCAGGTGAGATCCACCTGAGTGCTGGCCACCCCAGAACTTAGGTACCAGCTGAGATGGCATTGCAATATTTGCATTTCACCCCTCTGTTACCAGACAACAACCTTCTATCCTGACACACTGCGGAACATGAAGCAGCAGCATTACCTCTGTCTTACTTGAAGTAATTGTTATTACTTTCTGTGACACACACTTGGTAACTTTTATGTGTGGTGCTGGATGTTGCTGTCTTGAGCAGATGTAAGAGAGTCTTTTATAGCTTCCTCCCACCCTTGTTCCAGTCATTTCTAACACTAATCATGCTGTGGTTGCAGCAGCCTGGCCACCCTGTTCCTCTGCTGTGCTGCCTCCCTGGGCCACAAGCTGCAGCAGTCCCTGTGCCAGGCTCAGCAAACATTCTGACAGACGTGTCAGTACCAGAGCAGAACAGAGTGAGTGTTCAGCAGCTGTAGGGCACAGTACAGAGCACATAGGTATATACTGTGTGCACAGTGCCTCCTGACCAAGTAACACACTCAATGCAAAGATTCTTTCTTGATACAAAATCCAGCAGGGAATTCTTCACATAAAACTGTAGTGCAGCTCTGAATGAATTTGCTTTATGAAATGGGTATGATGTACAGCAGAGAGAGTGCGACTGATACTTTTAACACTGTGGCAATCTTGCAAACCTGCATTTATTTGCAGATTTCTGAGCATGTCTGCAGGGGATATAAAATGGAATTCTAGATATGAAATGTCTTCCAGCTTGGCACTTACATGACAAGGTAAAGCTGCTTTGTCCCTCACACTTGGATATCATGGATTCTCTGTATGGCATAGCAAGAGAGACTCTTCTCGCCATGCGAATTTTGCTGGGGTCTGTGACTCCTTGGAAACAGGCACTTTCTTTGTTTCCACACTGTATGGATCAGGGGATATGCCTTTCATATTAAGACTGCCAAAACATGGGTGCAGCCGGCCTTATCCTGCCTTGTACCCAGTAACCAACCCTCTACCAGTTTCTGCAAACATGGTTTTTGTTCTCTTGATCTCTGCAATCTTGCATCTGTGGCAGTGTTTTTAGAGATGAGTGCCATTTCTACAGTGCCTGTTAGAAGCTCAATCCAGTAACACACAAGCTGATACACAGCAGAACAGAACATCCAGAATGCCCTGGCAGCTCACTGCCTTCCTGCTGCCAGCACTGAAGGTGCTAAAAGTGAACTATTTACTTTTTTGTAGTCTGAAGAAAACAGATAGTTGTGCTATGCACCAAAAGATGAGCCTACATAACTGGAATATGAAACAGGCACTAGCTGAGCCGTGTGGTCAGTGAGCTGGGGGGTTGGCAGCCTTCTGTAATTCCTGCTGTGTGTTTTGTCCTTTCCTAGGCTGTTTTCATGGTTGGGGTGGTTGAGCAGTCAGATCAACACACTTACTGAACACAGTTCAGGGATGGCAGGAAAAGGTTAATTGAAAGGTATGTGCTTTTTTCTTCCATTCAAATGTTAGCACATTATTTAATGACAACCACCTGAAAAGGTATTTGTCTTAGAAAAGAAAATAAAGCTGCCAAAATAAACAACATTGATCTGTGTTTATGTTTTGGTAGAAATCCAAGGCCACTCTTGAAGGTAAATGGCAAATTGCTTTACTGGCCACACCAAGTTAATAATGAACAACAACATTAGTGCAAGTTGGAGTCAAAAAGTGCTGGTAGATGCTTGTTTCCCCTCTGGCTGGCTGAGCCTGCTCTGACAGCAATCAGGAGGATGTAACCAGATCCTGGGATTGATAGTGCTACACAGGGAAATGGGCAATGCTTTCTAGGGCTAATCTTTCTTCAACCTGTCTCCCCATTTTTCTATGACCAGAAGCATTTGAGCCACTTGTCCTCAAAGTTATAAAGGAAGTTCACACCTTTATTTATCAATATTTATATAAGAATGATGGCAAGAAGGGTCAACCTGTTATAAAGAATCAGTGCCGTTTCAGCCACAAGATGGAGCCAGTACAGTACCAGGCACACCTTTCCAGTGGAACAAAGTGTTAGGCTGTTTTGTCTCAAAATCCTTCAGTAGTTTTAATAGGATCGTTCACTTCTCAGTAACGGAGATAGCCTTGGAGAAAATAAATATCAACTGGAGAAAACAAAAATCAGAAATTTCTAGTATTTAGGGTACAGAATTCATATATAACTCGTTACAAACTACAAGTGAAATACACATGTAATCTGATCAGCAAAAATAAAGATCAGTGATGCTTTTTCTTGACTCTAAATAAAACTAGTCTTTAGACTCAGTTGCACTCTCCAGGGGTTTATGGAATTAAATGATCTGAGGAAAAAAAGAAGGAAAGATTAAGAGGAGGGAAAAATTACAGGGTGGCAAATAAGGCCTTTGAGTTAATCTTACAGAATCAGGTGTATCAACACAAGTAATAAATCAGCAGAGGCAGCTCTAGCAGTTGCCACAGTGAATTTAAAAACCCCAGTGTGAAGGACAGGAAAACAGGGGTTGTTTTGTACGTTCTCCTTCCAGCAATCTTTGTAGACATTTTTTAGAGAAGTTACTAAAAGCAATATGTGTCAAGTGTCAAGTTACAATGTACAACCCTATGCTCTGATAATCACAGAACATCTCTGTTTTTTCCTTGTTATTACTGTTCTTCTCTTCCGTCTCCTTAAAGTTACACTAGAATCACATTAAGTACAATAAAAGCTTTTATTTTTGTCCTTCCCAGAAAATTACCATGGCCAACATCACTATTTACTTTGTATGTTTATCTCAACATTGCAAAAAGAATCAGCTCTTTAATAATATCTGTCTTCATATAATTCCAGAGAATAGTTTGATGCCTTGTTGCATTTTGCCCTGTAAAAAATGGCTGGCTACCAGAGAAAGTCAATCCTAATCAAAATCTGGTTTGATTTAATTTTTCCTAGAGCATTGCTTTGGTATGGAAACTTGTAATTCACCTCTGAAATGAAATTAAATTCACCTTCTATAAGAAACTCTAGGTGACCTTCTGGTTATTCTTGATAAGAGATGCCTTCTGAATGTGGCCAGGCTTTTAATTTAAATGGTGTCTAGTCTGACTCAAGAGAAAACACTAACAAGCTGAAAATGTTTTTACCATCAATTAGCTGACTTCGGTTTTGCTTGGCCCTTATAATAAGATTCTCAGGTATTTCTGGTTTTGAAGTGGGAACAGCAATTCTGAAATGCCTTTGGGGATCCCAATGAAGAATTGGTTGAACTGGCAATTAATTGAACGGATAGGTAAGATCATCTGACTGTCTAAATAGGAAAAGGACAGTCCCATGCTTGACAGGAACAAAAATCACTGCTGGAATCCACAGCTCAATAAATCATTTGATACCTTGGAAAAGGATCTGAGAAGAGATACAGAAACAACTTAGAAATTGAAAAATGTGCTTTATAAAATGCTATTACTTAAAAAGATGCTCTTATGTTTATAGTGGGTCCTATTGCCTCCTCCAACTTACAGAGATGGAGGAAAAAGCAGCTGAAAGGTAAAATTACACACATTTGAGAGAGAAATTTTTATATATATATATATATATGAGAGTAATTAGTGACTGGAACAATGAATTAACAATTTGTAGAAATTTGTAGAGACAGGATGTTCTAGGATGTTTCCCTAAGGGATGTTCTGGTTTAAATGACAAGTAATATCAGCAGTCACATGGCTTCTGTTTCCCAGTGAGTTGTACCACATGATTACAGTAATCCCCTGGTTCTATTTATCTGTGAAACGACAGAATATGCTTGTGCTGGATGCCCTAATCTGGGCAGGATAGAAAATGAAGATGGAAATATAAGTCTAGGTTTTAAGATGAGAAACACACGTCTTAGAAGAAAGGAAACTGAACAATCCCAACATAGAAAAAGCTTGAATCCCTGCCTCTAGCCAACTGTTTTGCATATATAGGCAAGCATATGCAGAATGTGTTTTTACAAAACATGTATCAACAGAAAATTAATCTCTGCTTTTCTATGGCTCACAAAAGACAGGTTTAACTTCTCAGATAAGCAACAGCTGGCCAACAATCAGCCAAGGAGTCGATAGCTGCATGAAATAGATGACAATCCTACATTAAGGTGGATTTTATAATATGTACGTATACAATGAAAAGCTCACATAGTTCTCTTTATTCCACTACCTTTTCCTTTTGCCTCAGAGAAACTCATCTGCTTTCTTTACTGCTAAATACAGACACTCCCTGCTAGCATCTGATTTTGTGATTTAACTGCTATGGCCCTCATCAAGTGCAATTAGCTTCTACGTGTTGTTGCGCTGGTTTGCTCTGTTGCCACTCCTGCTTGCATGCTAAATATTCCACTGTACTGTGTAATTTACCTACCAGGAGTGAATAGCTGGAAAACTGATGATGCTGTTTCCAGTCTCTTGGTAAAGTGCAGTCTGATCCTTGTCTACAGTCTCAATGTTCTGTGCTGGAGGCACAACTCCAGCCCTCTCTGCATTCAGAATTACACAGCTACTATCAGGGGTTCAGAACAGTTGTCTTTTCAGTCTCTGGAAATGGTCTAGGCATCACCCCTCACAAAGGAGTTTGAGATGTCTTAATAACTACTGCTTCTTTTTCAGGGATGAGGGGGAAATTACAGAACTAATGGGGTAGGGCCCTAGTTTGCTGACAGATTTTGTCCACTTCAGTCATCTATACCAATGCACTTTCATCATCAGAAATTGAATCCAAATACTGAATTCTGAAACAGGTCACAGACAAATGTAAAGACTGCCCACCATTTTCATTCTGTTTTCCATCTCTAGCATGCTTTCACAATGTTAACTATCAGAATGAATCTGTATTTGATACATAAAATGTTTATGCTTATTTTCCATAAACAGACACCTGAGGTAGATTACCCATAGACTTGGAATTTGGAAGATTTGGAATTTGAGAGTTAGCACTGAGAGATATAATGTACAGCTCATATCACTGCCTATATCTACAGTTTTAATGAAAATAGAAAGACCTTTTAATGTATATTTTTAGCATGCTTTTTGGTCCTGAATCTTCTTTTGTAACAGTCTAAAGCATATTAGAATGAGTCAAAACAATTGAGTTTAGACTTCACCCACTTTTAGGATTTAATTTCTACTGTATCTCACCTTTGGGTCCTGATTTGTGAATCCTGCAGTTCCAGAGGTTGTAATTGATTGTGCCAGATATAAACACAAATAGAACAGTTGCAAATTCTCCCATTAGAAAAACACTGCTGTAAGTTTTACAGACACACACACACACATGTATTTACACACTACAATGTCTGTTCTGCACTTGAGTCTCTTGACAGACTTTCTGCAAAGTCAACAACCAAAGCCATCAATAGAAGCAGACACAACCAGTTGCAGATTTCCCCATTTATCCAGCATGGTTACAATCCCTGCAGTTGCCTCTGCTTTTGAGGACAGACAGAACTTCATCTCTCCCCAGTCTGGTTAGCACAAAAATGAATTTTCAACAAAAAATATGGCTGTCACTTGTTCTTATGATCACCATTTTCATTACTGTGCTTATAGCACGATGATTCTTCTGTTGGCCTTACATTTTTGTTTAAAGACCAAAAGAAGTCAACAAAAGTACAACAAAATTCAACTCTTACGGTTATCATGTAGAGAAAGGTCTAGATTTTGTAGTGGAAGTTGATACTAAATTATTAAAAAAACAAATTTGGGGGGGAAAAAAATTAACCTAGCTACTAGGGCATGCTGAGGCTTGAAGGGCAGTGTGCTGGCTAATTCCCTGGTGACGTCTCTGTTCTAGGTAGGACACTTGTATATCTGTCAGTCTGAATATTAGAAAAGTTTAATTAACATCTGGTTTTGCTATTCAAAAGTCACACAGGAGATAAAATAGGTCTTTCACAGTGATGGTGGGGATAAAGAGAGCAATGAAGATTTTGCAGATGACAAATCACCCTCCAGTGGTGTATATTTCAGCCCTCTGATAGAGAAGACATATCTTCTCCTGAATTAGGTATCTGGAGCTCTGGGTGATTCTGACTTTTTTCCATATCACATCCATTTATATGTATATGAGCAGATGTCTACATCACATAAAAATCATGATATAGGTTTGTTGGAGTCATGGCCCCCAAACAAATTCCTCTGCCTGTTCTCCACTTGAGGATAGTTTGAGACATCAAAGTGTTTCAGGACAGCTGATTGTATCCCTTGACATTCCCTGATCCACTGAAGATGCAGCTTCACTGCATCTTTTTGGGGTTTGCAGGTTTTGTGTTGGCATAAGTAGTACAATTTAACACCTACTGATTTCAGAAAGCATCCCAGATGAAAAGATACTAATTTATTTATTCACCTGAAATACTTTCCTACACAGGCAGTTCCAGGCAAGTAACTGAAATACACTGTGACAAATACCAGTATAATTTATGACCTAGCAACAAGCTGGTTTATAATTAATACTAATGTTGTATTTTCATATTATATAACCAGAAACTTGATATTAATTTTGCCAGTTATTTCTAGATTATACTCTTTAGACCAGTTGCTGCCATGTCCTAAGAAAATGATGCATATTTCTTTTCCTTGGGGAAATTTGGAGAACACAATGTTACAAACCTGAATAACTGAGAAGACAGTTTTTCATTTTTTCATTACTAAGCTTGCATTTATGGCAAAGATATAGGAAAATAATTTTAAAAACATAGTTTTTTCTTCTTTCAATGATTTTCTTTTGGCTAACACAGAAAATCCAGAGTTTGAAATTCTAAGATCAGTTGACTTTTTAAATTTGGTTATAGTCTCCAAACTTTTGAGACCTAACAGATCCTGAAGAAGCAAAGGAAGGAATGACCCAGACATTGAGATGCAAGCATTTTTCTTCCATGCTTTTAAAGGTATTTCACTGTCTCTGCCACTGACTACATGCAGTACTCTCAAGTACATCATGCTGTACCAGAGGTTCATTCATACATGCAACCTTAACCTGCTACCATTGAAAGCATTGAATACATCCTTGATATGTCTTTATCTTAAAAAAAAAAAAGAGAGAGAGAGAGAGAAAAGGATGGTATCTAACAGTGTAGCTTGTGTATTTGTTACTAGGGAAACAAACAGCGAAGAGAAAGAAACCCTCAGTGTCCTTGTCATTTGGATCTTTCAGTAGAGAAGTGGAGCTTGTGTTAAAACAATGGAAACACTGTTCAGCTTTCAGGATCCTTTGCCGTCCTTGCTGAATGACAGACACTTCTTTCTCCCCCTTGTCCATCTTGTCATCTCTGAAAATGAGAGTCACTTCTACATTCCACACTGGACTACTGGTTATTTTTTTATTCCTCATGCAGACTTTAATTCCCAATTCTGTGTAACCTGGTCAGTTCCTAACACCCAAACCAAGACCACAGCAGGTCTCTTGAGGTAAACAGAAACCCCAATGTTGTGTTCGTACCCATAGAAAAGCAGACACAGCAGCACCAAGAGTGCCAGGTTTGTGCTATGAGTTTGTACTGAATCAGAGGATCATCAGGACTTCAGAGAGCATGAGAGGTGTGGCAGCACCAGGAGCCTGTGCAGCCATGATCCCTGAAGGCCTGTGCATGCGTGACACCATTGCCTCGGAGGGTCAGGGGCTGTGGGTTGTGTGGGAGCTTTGTCACCAGTGCCAGTGAACCAGGGAGATGTCAGGCCATGTAAGTCATGACTGACACCTCTCTGGTTCCAGTCAGTCAAGAGGTGTCAGTCATGGCTCAGCTGGACTGGCAACTCCCTGCATGGGTTGGGAGGACAATGCAGAGATCAACAATCAGTTGTTTGTACCATGATTTTCTGCTCATTGCTAAATATGCACTGTACCAGATTTAATGTAATTTCTCTATCAAACTATGCTACAATTCTGCTTCTTTTTCTGTTCCAATTTTGATCTTGTTTGTCTTTGGCATACGCCTCATCTAATTCGTCTCATAGGAACTGGATTAGGAAGCTGGATTTGGTGCCCTCTGAAGTGTAGCTAAGTAAATCCAAAGGATTGTCACCTTTCTCCTGTTTTTACAAGACTACAGCTACCAGCATTGGAGCTGGAAACATGATTGGAAAATTGCAATAAAAGCCCTGCTGGAAATACTATCATAGATTTTTGTTTCCTGCTGTTTTGACAAAGCATATTTCTTCTTTACCATGCAAGCAAGCATGGCTTTTTTGTACTGTTCAAGACTAGTCGTTAATTTGCCATTAACAAGGATGAAGGAGGTGACCTAAAACTACATGAACATGTGAATTATAATAAAAATTGGATAGGCAGAATAAAATCAACTAGCACAGAGTTTATTGATCATAGCCACTAGCTGAATTGTAATGGATTCTCTCTCTCTAGTCTTCTGCTAAGCACCAAAGCCCCTTGGGTAAAGAAAACAAACCACTTGATAAAGATTAGAAAAAAAAGAAAAAGGTGTCAGGACTGACAAGAAAAGGAAGCAACAAACATGTTATTGATGGTGTGTGTTAATAGCATGACAGCAGAGCCCTGCCTGGGGGTACAGTGTAAATGACAACTTCGTCACAGGCTCCAGCAGTTTGTGTCCCTACACTCTTTGTCCATGGAAATAGAAGGGTACAGCCAAAATAAACCAGGGGCTGGCTTTTATTGACTTTTTAAAGAAAAACACGATCATTGCCAACAGACCTCAAATACTTGGGAAACTACTTGCATGTGAGTTGTGTTTTGGTTCCCTAATGTTGAAAATTATTCTTTTACACCATAAAACCTGTGTATTTTTTTCCTTATAAGCAATGAGCTTTTCCCAAACTCTCTCTCTGGAATCAAGTGCTCCAAGATCCTACTTGTCTTTCAGCCTCCAACTGGCCTTTTTTTCCTTAATGTTTTTTCTACGGCACTCAAGTTTTACCAGACCAGTGCCACCTCCTAGGGTTTTACCTGATTCCTGGAGAAACGCGGAGAACAAACACTTTCTGGTGTGAAAACAAACTCTGAGCAATCCGACATTGCCGATTGCAGCGCCTTCACGTGGAAACCGCATCCGGCGATGAAACCCTAAACCTAGCGGGCTGCTTCGGCAGGGGCTATTTTACCTTGCGCTCGTTCCGCTCCCGCTCCCGCTCCCGTCCCGCCGCTTCTCCCCCTCACGGCCGGGCCCCCTCAGCCCTCAGGCGCGCGCGCCGCCCGTTTCCCGCCGCGCGCCGCCGCGCGCCCGACCCCGCCGGGGGGTGAAGGGGCGGGGGGCGCTCGCGGCACGCGCCCAGCGGCACGCGCGCGCCCCCCTCCGCACCCCCCCCGCCCCGCCGCGCGCACAACGGCCGTGGGGGCGGGGCCAAACGGGGGGCGGGGCCAACGCACCAAACACACCCCCGCGCGCGCTCTGGCCCCGCCCCCCGCCCGGAGCGCGTTCCCTCCTCCACAAAGCCAGGGGCAAAGGAGGGAGGGGCGCGCGCCGCTTCTGCCCGCCCCCCACCCCGAGAGGGGCGGGGCCGGGCGCGGGGGGCGCGCGCGCGCGGGCGCGAGGGCGCGCGGCGATTGGCTGGCGGCGGCGGGGGGAGCGCGTTTAACGGCCGCTGCGCCCCCGGGCCGGGGCAAAGCAAAACAAAGGCGGCGGCGGCGGGAGTGGGAGCCCGGGCGGAGCGCACGGCACGGGCACGGCACGATGCCTCGGCCGCCCCTCGGCCCTCGGCGCGGCACACGCGCGCCCGGCCCCCGTCTATGACCCCCCGGCGGCCGTCGCCGAGACGGTACCTTCGAGGCGAGGGAAACCGTCGTGTCCCCCCTCCCCTGATTCCCCCCCTCTTTGTTTTTCGGTGAGGGCCCGGCGCGGAGCTCTCGCTGCCCGCCGCGCGAGGACCGGGGGTCCCGCCTCCCCTCCTGCCCGTGCCCCCTAAGGGAGAGGGGCCCGGGGGCTGCTCGGAGCCCGGGCTGGGAGCGGAGTCGGCGCGGCGCAGCGGTGAGTACTGAGCGGGCGAGAAGCAGCCCCTCTTCCCTGTGCTGGGTTTTATTTTTTTGGGGGGTGGGGGGAACGGGCTGAAGGCGGCTGCGAGAGGAGCCCCGTGCTGCGCCCCGGCTGGGGGGGCCGCGGTCTCCCGTGTGCGCGGGGCCGCCGAGGCAACTTTGCTGGCGGGAGGAGGCTCGGGCGCTATTTATAGCGCCTGGAAATGACGGCAGCGCTGTCTGCCCGCAGCCTCCTCGGTGCGGGGCGGGTAAGGGCGGTTTACATAATTGAGGGGGGGAGGCTGAGCTCGGCGAGCCGGGGGCCGGCGGGGTCTCGCCGCGCTCTCTCTCCCCCGCGCCGCGCGGGGCCGGGTGCGGGTCCGTGCACGGTACCAGCAGCGGGAGCAGCGCGGGGCCGTGCTCGGGTGGCCGCGCGGCCGTGCCGGCGGGCAGAGGGGGGGAACGAGCGCTGCCCTGCGGGAATCGCTGCGGGGGGGAGAGAAAAGGCGACGGCGTCACCCGCCGCGGCAGCTTCGTGCTCCGGCGTAAGGGAGAAAAGCGCTTAAAGGCGCACGGCCAGCGGCTCCCTCCTGGCGGGGGAGCGGGGTGTCAGCCGGTAACTTTCTCCGCGCTTCTTTTCTCCTGTTATTTCCCGGTATGTGAAGGTGAAAATGAGGCTCCCGTGGCTCAGTGTTGAACTCGGAGGCTTTCCCCTGCTGGAGTAAGCTCACCGCAGGTTACTGAGAGTGCGTGCACAGGCTGTGTCCGGCTTTGTGCAGCTGCCCAAAGACTCTTTAAGCGTATTTCATGTCGCTTCTTTCTTGGAGCCCCGGAGGAACGACTGGAGGCCAATTGCTGAGCCATCTCCTCCCGCCCCACGCGCGGCAGGAAGCCGCTGTGTCCCCGGCCGTGCGCGGCCCCCGGCGCGGGGCCCGAGCGGGGCCGCCCCCCCGCCACGCTTTTCGGGGTGTTTGTTTACACATCCGGGACCCGCGCGGGGTGGGGCCGCCCCCCGCCCCATTGGCCGCCCCGCGCCCCGCCCCGGTGACGTCACGGGCGGCGGGCCGGGGCTGCTGCTCGCCCACCCGGGGGCACTTTGGGGTCGGGGGTGGCCGAGCCGGGCAGCCCTGGCGAGCAGAGCGGGGATGGCCGTGCCCGGCTCCTGCGGCCGGCACAGCCCGTGCGCGCTGGACTGCCAGGTGCGAACGCAGGTAGAGCTCCAGCAGGCACACCTGTCTGCGCAGGACCAAAGTACGGACTGTGCCGTGGCCAAAGAATGAGAAGGACGTAGTTGGTTCAGGTTTTCACTCTGTTGTGTGCGGAATAATGAGCAGCAGCCCGAGGAGCTGCTCGTAACTATGAGAGGGAAGTGAGACTGGATTTATTCACCATTGTTAGAGCGAGCTAGGAAATGGTTTGTTGTGAATTGTGTCTTTAACGGCACGACAAGTCTGTGGTTCCTACGGTGTATATCAAACACTTGGAGTAGTCTTTTTGAACAGAGCAATATCAAATACAGCTTTGTCAAATGAGCTTTGGAATTCTTCTAATTCTAGCTGAAAAACCTGCAATGTTGAAACGAAGAGTCCAGATTGCCTTTAGAAGTGTGAATTAAAAACACTTCTAGGAATGCCTTGAAGAAAAATATTTTCCTTTTACATTCAGAATCACAGAATTGTTAAGGTTAGAAAAGATCTGTAAGATCATTGAGTCCATCCATTAACCCAGGACTGCCAAGGCCACCACTAACCCATGTCCCCAAGTGCCACATCTACACCTACTGAACTTTTGCAAGGATTGACCTTGTGTTTCAGTTATTGATGGAAAGGGTTTAATTTAAGCAAAAGTCAAAACATCATAGCATGTGGTGCCTTTCATTCTGAAACTGTTTTTTTCTGGTTTTGTCCATTTCTATGACCCTGAATGGGATCTGTATCTAACATTGAGTTCAAACAGGGAATTTAATGGGAACCTCATGTTCCTAGGTCACTTTGCTCTTATGATATCCTACTTCTAATAAAGGTTGCTTCATATCTAGCTGTTCTACAAGAGTGAGCTGTTTTTCACAAATAATGTAATTATTCTTCCCTGTGCAGTTGTAATTAAATTATCCTGGGATACTAAGTATATAATATTTGTTTAAATTACTGTTAATATTTAAGTCCTGCTCTTCATGCCAAATGGGTTAATACTTCAAACATATAAATGTATCCCTTATCAAATGTTTTCCCAGTCATTCTCGTCTGTAGATCCATGCTTTGGATGGCAGTTTGTTCTCATTGTTGCTTTTTTTTTTTTTTTCGGATTGCTCATGTTGTATTACATGTCTTGTTTGTGGCTTATCTCTGCCTTTGCAATTCTTTGTATAAGAAATTTTCTTGTAGCAAGTTCTTTCAGTAGTTTATTTCTCCTTCTTAGGATTAAAAAAAAATCCAAACCAAAACCCTTCAAGTTTTGCTCTGGTTTTACTAGGCCTGCTGTACAGGTTGCTTTCTCAAGGCTTCTTTTGAAGCACAGTGACTGCTTCCTATAAACAGTCTTTAATTTCTGTGGCTTTCACTATCTGCTCAAGCTCCATTACCAGTATCCTACTACTCGAAGAGTGGTTAGTGCTGCCCTGCACACAGTTTACAACTCTGATAAATCATTTGCATGCTCTTAGCCGGATCAACATACTGTAAATTCCTTATATTGTCTCTCATTTCTGTTTGTGCTATTGACCTACTCTGCCAGTCAGTCACCTGACAGCTGATGACATAAGTGACTGTGCAGTGTTTGGAGTGCTCATTAGCACGGTGCATATATAGCCTGGGAACTGCTGGCCTCTGACAGACCAGTAGATGTTATCACTGCTTAGAATCTGTTTAATTTTCAGGCAAACTGAAAAAGCTTTGCTTTCCAGCATAGCAGGAGGGTCTGGCGTACTCTGACATGAAATGTCTCTGGAACGTGCTCTGAGGATTAAGGATGCAGTTGGGTGTTCTCTGTGCAGAATTTAGCTTCAGTATCAGATTGTGGGTTTGGTAGCTTCCATTAAGGCTATTCTGGTACAGGGAGGAAATACTTAATTAGCTTTGATCAGGACACCAGTCCAGAAGGTCTTTGCCTAAAGGCATAATTCTGCAGAGCTTGAAAGAGGAGTAGACACGGATCCCTGAATAGGGTGGCAGCATCTAACTTGGTATTTGACTTAAAGCCAGATGTGATACTGCAAGATCTTTGCTGAGAACTGAAGTGTAAATACATAAAATATATTCATTGTTGGACAGAAGAAGTGTTTTCCAAGATGCCTTGTCACTTGCTATATTGGAACTGACCACTAGAACTTCAAAGACAATTAACTTTCTTACATTCCTTACCTTTTTACTGTGATTTTCTGCATGGATGTCTCAAAGAGTACACCTGGTATAATGTAGAAAGTGCTTGTGTTTCATGGAGAACTGTTTGAATCTCGTCCCTCATTAGAAGTGGGATGGAGTAGAAGCCATTAGCGGAACAGAACTGCTTTTTGCTGTGTTGAATGGAACTTGAACTGCACAGCTCCTTAGAGAAAGGGGCCTGTAGTGCAGCCAGGCATTTGCTCCAAATAACACTTTGCTTTATGGCTGGACTTGTTGAATAACAAGTTAACTCTGGTCTTGTAAGCTGCTAATTGTTCTGCTCTTTTCACCTACAGGTTGTGACTGTTTCTCTTCTGTTATTTGTGTGGAAAGTGCCACACACACTCCAGAACAACAACGGCTTTTGCTTGCATATTCCAGTGTTTCTTTTGTCAGCGAGTTCAGCAAAGTTGTAATTCTTCAAGTGCCAGCCCTGAGCTGAGTGAGGAGCCACCAGCAGAGATGGTAAAAATGACAAAATCAAAAACGTTCCAGGCTTACCTGCCAAACTGTCATCGAACCTACAGCTGTATCCACTGCAGAGCCCATCTCGCCAATCACGATGAATTGATCTCCAAGGCAAGTGGTTTCTCTAGAGACCTCATGAATTATTTCTTAACCAAAATGGTTGTCACTGTGACACCACTCCCAATAGATAAAGGATGCAAATTGATGCATATTTCAAAGTATCTTCCCTGGGTTCACTCTTGGGTCATACATGTTGTGTACTGAGAACTGCATATGTTCTGGAAGCTTCTGAATGTGACATAAAGGTTGATCTAATATATTCCCCATGTTAACATCCTGTGTCTGCTGTCAGGTGGGTACTATTTGTGAGCTGTTGTATCTGAAAAGTCTACTAAGGAAAACTGTCAGAAGAAAGCATGGATCTCTGGGTAGGGAAATTATTCTGGTTATGGTTATTCCAGACAGAAATTATTTTTGACTCTGTTGGACTGAAGGTCACAAAACTGTCTGTTTCCAGAGTGTCTCACTTGTGTTATGGAATCTGTAAACACACTTTTGCTGTCTACCAGCTTCTAAGGAATATGATTAGCCAGAGATGTTCAAAATAGTTGGACTGTCTAAGCTTAAAGGATAGGTGAAACCTTGGAACAGGCCAGGCCTGCCCTTCTTCCCTATTGCTAGAAGAAACCAAGACTTGTGATGTATGAAATATGTAGGAAAGCTTGAAGTCTGGGATAAATACTTGACAGACTGGTTCATTCCTTGCTTCAAACAAACTCCTTATTAAGCTAGTCTTAATGGTGTCCTGGAGAAAACATTTCAGTTGCTTTTCAAACCTTTGAATACAAAATGTTCTCTATATAACTATTTTGTCAAATAAAGTTAGTCATAAAGGGTTTGCCACTAAGAGTTTTCTCCATTGCTTCTGCCAGTTTGAGTGTTCAGCAGCACTAAGGTGATGCTGCTCTTCAGTGCTGAAGTGAAGGGAGGGGTTGAGAATGCTGCTGCTTCTGAATTTAGGCTTTCTTTGGGTGAGGAGAAAGTATATCTGCTTGCTTATCCGAGGGCTATCAGGCAATAATGGGTTTTTCCCATACAACTTTTAACTTGTACTTGAATTTAATTTTTTTCCATGTTGATTTCAGAATTTAAGAGGCTTTTTTGGCACCTCTGGATTCTAAAGTGTAAGCACTCATAGCTTCATTGCTCACTTTGTGTTCTGGGCCAGAAAATACTGGGAGGGGTTAATCTTTCCTGAACTTCAGGTTGTAGATACCTACAGGAAGAAAGAAACTTCACTTGCCGTGTCTCTTGGGATGTATTAATGCAATGAGAAAATGCAATCCAAGCATATATTTAATAGGAAGGTCTTCTTTTTGTGGACTCAGATTTTTGCATGTCAACCAAGCTGCCACAGTTGCCACATGAGCCAATTTTCTCCAAGGTCTTGGGACCTTTGGTGAACAGAATACTTTGAATATGTTAAGTAAATAATGTGTTCATTTTACAGCTTCAAAAATAATTTCAAACATTAAGGATCAAATTTTCAATTCAAAGAAAACATAGAGGACTCTTCAAAAAGTCTGTCTAGTAAATACAAATAATTACTTCTAAGTTGTTTCTGATGGTGTTGGAAGGGTGTTTGAGGTGGATTCTGCTTTATTTCTGGCTTCCTTAATTTTTGGTGAAGACACAAAAGTCTTTGTACTTGCAGGTTGACTCTATGCTTATTTGACAGCTGATCCATATTTTGTTAAAGATTTCTTGACGTATTTTGTCTAAATCTGTATGGTAATGAGATATAACTTGAATGTGAGGTATATTTTTTGTATGTTTGTAAAATAAAGAGAACATTTGTCATCTATTGTACTTGTATTTGGGACATAGCTTTGAAAAACTCACCGTCCTTAGGCTGAAGGTCTGTATAATTCAACCTAGGAGAAGTTCTTCTGATGGAAACAACTGCAAAGGAATAGATAGACTTGGATCATTAAAAATAGGTACTACTGGCCCTGCGGAGGGTGGAGGGTGGAAATAAAATTTGATTTTCTTTCTCAACTTCTCTTAAAGTGCCTTCATTGGGGCATATTGTGTGTAATAAACTTAGGTTAATGAGAGATATGTTTTTTTAACATATCTAGAATCCTAGTTACTGTAACTACCTAGATGCAGGAAAAAAAAACCAAACAAACCCAAACCAACCTGAAGTGTAGCAAGTTGATTCTGTACTGTGCAAAGTTAATTAAGAACTGTGTGGTTCCTGGGCTGGTCTGGATTTACTGATGGAGCAGAGACTTAGACTGTTCACCCTGACCTCCCCCTACTGCCTTACTCTGAAGGCCTAGTTCAAAGCTGATGCTCTGTGTTACATTCTTTAAATACAATTCTTGGTTCCAGATTCTCACTTTCTTCCAAATGCTTCCTATACCATCTCCTTCCAGAACCCCAGTGCCACAGGTCCTCTGCAGCAGATGCAGGCAAACAGTATTTATTTAATACCTGCCTGTAGCTGCCTCCTTTGGGGGTTGTCCCCAACCCCTCTTTCCTGGGTTCATGGTGATTGTTGCTTCCTCACGTGTGGTCAGGGAAAACGAACCAAAATGCATGGTGCACTTCTAATTTAAAGCAGCTCCAACTGGCTTTCTAATGTGCTTTGAGGTGTAAGGATTTATTATACCTGACACTGTAGTGTTTTTTGGCTTGAAGATGAAAAGATAAGCTGTGCTGTGAAATGAGTGGTGTTTCTCTTAAATGCTGGTCTGTCATGGAAAAGCAAAAGTATTGCATATTTCTGTCAATCATCCCTTTGATTCTGATCCTCAGAATACCCCACTTCAGTACAGATTTGCAATTCTTCTGCATTTGAGAACTGTTGATGTCAATTGTCTGACAAGGATGGCAGCGTACACGAATCACCTTTTCATTTTATTTCTGTTTGAGCAGCAGGATCTCTTTCTTGCCCTGGAATTAATCACAAAGCTCTCTTTTTCTTGTGCCCTTGCTGGTGAAAAAATGGCAACCAAGGGTCTTGGCAGTGGCTTAGAAATGAGAACACAGACTAATGAGACAGGACAAAAATGTGTTACCTGCTCAGATGGATTCAGGTGTGGTTTTAGTTTTCTCTGCAGCTGTGGAAGGACTCTGTGTGTTGCCCAGTGTCAAAATCAACTTGATGTTAGTGGTTAGAACATACATTGCTAGATGTTTTCACTCTGCAATGACCTGGTGTTTTCTGCAGCTGGGGAGGAACCTGGGAAAGGCATGGGAAGAAGACCAGTTGAGATTAGGAGTCCCAGACTGGGAGGTCATTGGCAGTGGAGATAAGGGCAAACATGAGTCTGTGCAGCTGGACATATGCACACATGTATGAACAGTTGCCATAATAGTTTATAACTCCCAAGTTACCTTGGAGCAACCATTGATTTGAAGGATACATAGTAAGAGAGCTAAAAAACTGTAGGTGACTTTTAACTGAAATAAGTGTGAGGTGCTGTTAGGTACACTTTAGACATGACTGATTTGCATTGCTAACATGTCTGCGAGTGCTGTATTTTCTCTTTATTTGGTGAAGACTTCAAAGTGCTATAGCACAGAAAAAGTGACCAAACAGTGTATGTTAATAGTTTTTAAAAATCCAGACATAATTTGTTTTTGAGAGAAAACTTCTACAAGACTCCTTGAAGTGCAGTGGAGGTTTCCACTTGTGTGGCCTGAACAAAATGTTATATATTTGCTGCTCTTAGAGCAATTCTGAAATAAGTTTTGTGAAAGGCTAACTGAAAGAGCTTTTTTTGATTTGTTATGTAATAGTTGGAAATGTGAAGTGATTATTAGGAGCAGTTAATTTTATAGGAGACAAATGTTACTTGAAGAGCAGAAGTTCCAAAGCACTTGAGAATGGCTTGTACCTACTAAGTTCCAATAATTGTTTAGAAGTTCAGGTTATGATCCTACAAATTATAAAGAAACACAAATACTTAATAGAAATCTTGGAACCTAGTGGATATACTGCAAAGGATAAGGCTTTGTTACTCAAGGTTGAGGTGCTTGAAAGACTGTTGAATCATCTTACAGTGTGCCTTAATTCTGGGAGTGGAGAGAATTTGGATTATTTCGTATAGATGTCTGTAGAAATGCTGTCACTTTCTTCTGTCTCATTCATTGCAAAGCATATCTGACCAGAGGGGAAAAAAGTCATGTGAAGGCACAGACAAGACTAGATGTGTCAATATTTTCAAGAATGAGTTCTACATAAAGGTATATACATACATATATGTAACTGTTATTGACTGCACTGGGAAATCCTTGCACCTTGTGGGTGAAAGAATGATCTTGGTGGTTAAATTTAGTTCTCCAAGGCATTCAGTATGACTGCTCTTCTATTATAGATGAGAAGGAAGAGTCCTCAGCCTAAATAGATGCTAAAACATTTTTAGCCTTGCTTAGCAATCTGTGGTTTTGTCCTCCACAGTTCAGCTGATGAGATCAAGAGGAATTTTTTTTAAGGGTTTATTGTCTTTAGGTAAATATGCTGTGTTTAGCCTGGTTCAATTTGTAATCCTCTTTTGCTTATGATATAACGAGTATTTGGAAAGATGGGCCTGTTGTATGTATGCTTGAAGGCCATTTTCGTTCCCTCATTAATTTAATAAATATTCTGGTGATAATTTTTTTCTCCAAGAGGCTTCTAGTTTTTTGGGTTCATTTTTTTTTCTTCTGGGGGAAGAACCTAGTTTTTCAAAGAGAGGCAATCTTTGGAAAACATCCAAGAATAGATTTGAAGGCTTAAAGGAGTTGGAAAGTGCAAGGGAAGTGTTCTACTCTGTGTATTTTGACATAATTATTTCTGAAATCCATTCAAGATGCTGCATAGGTCGAGATAACTTGTCCTGCCTGACAAAGTCTTTACTTCAGGGAAATAGAATTTGCCAGGTTTGCAGGCATGCAGTTTTTGGGGTAGAATTTTTTAAGGTTATTCTCTACACATTGGACTTTATAACTTTCTTTATTAAATTCACTAAATAAATTAATGGAAATGAACTTTAAAAAAAAATTAATATGTATTATGGAGTCTTCTAGAACTTGCCTAGGAAGCAGCTGAGCAGCAGCATCTCTGGTGGTCCACATTACCAAAGAGCTGGATGTGAGTGAAATACCAAATGGAACAAATATGGGGTTTTTCCCCCTGATAATTTTTTTTTGTCTGTAGCTTATGTTGAATTCAATTTTCTGAATTTCTGTTGTAAATCTTGAAGTGAGAGGTTGTCCTTACCGTCTCTGATGCATCTTGCTGAGAAGATAATTTCAGACATCAGAGCACCTGTGGTTCAGGTTTACCTTAAGAATCCTGCCCCTACAAATACTATTTTCTGTATTTCCCTAGTTTGCTTATTTGTTCAAAGAACTGATTCACCTTATCTATCTTAGCTTGTAAAGGGAACTCCAGCAAATGAAACACAAGAAAATGAAACTGAACAAAAACCTATGGACTTGCTGGATTTTCATTGTCTAATGTTGTATTTCTGTGTTTCGAATAGCTTGCAGACACTGTTAATGCCACTGTGGCTTGCTCAGAATAACGCCTGCCTTGCCCCTAATACATGCTAAGATGGCAGTTTTGTGGCTATTCGCTGTGGAGTGTGATCTCTAGCCATGCATTCTAATCCCATCTGTGGGGAATAATTGATGGCATAAGCTTTTCAGTAGCATCCCTTCCCCCACCCATGCCTTCAGCTATGCCTTAGGGCAGTAAATACATGTTCTGCTTGACTGATACTTCCTTTCCTCCCGGGTAAAACAGCTAATCCTGGTGTCAGAGGTGAGGGTGGGTTTAATTTACAAGCATAGATCGTACCTAATTCTGCAGGCATGTACAAGTGAAACATGTATAAAGCTTCTTTGCTGCCTAAGATATTGGTGACAGAGGTCTGTCAGATGACTTGAAAAGATCCGAGTTCCAAACTATTCTTGCAGTTGACTTTACTGTAGTTTGTAAGCACAGTTGGAGATTACTGCTGACACTGTTAGACGTTCTAGATACTTTCAGCTGTGCTGAAACAAAACATGATCGACATCCTTCTGTATAAATGCACGGCTATCAAAGATGTGGATTTTCTAAGGAATAAGTTAACTCATAAATCAATCCAGTATTATTAATTGAGGACCATGCAAAAGCAGCCTTATAGCAAGTTTAAAGTTCAACTGCAGATATTAGTTGAACTGATAAATTGCCCAGCTTCTGAGTAAAAATCCTGCTTGCTCTGAGTCATTATTGATGAGAGTTGGTCACGCTTGCCACTCTCTTCTAATTCCTCTCTACTGGGTAAGACATAGTCAGGACTCAGTTTGAATAGATTGTTCTGCTTTCGTTATGGTTTATGTATGGTGCTCGTGATCTTGGGAGTGCTGAACAAATGTTGCAAAGTAAGAGTTTGTGTTTGCATAGGTGATGTTTATTCTGTAGAAGAGCAGTTTGTCTGGAGACTGGTTTGAACAGTTGTGCCTGTTAGTCCTTGACACTGCCATTTGAAATACTTTCTTTCATTTCCTTTTGAGGAATTGACACACAAGGCATTTAACCTGTCAGTCTCTTAAAATTCATATCAGTGTAACTGAATCATACAGTGTAGAGTGTGAGAAACCTAGTGCTGGTAAAAACAAGTGTTCAGTATTAATTTTTTTCTGGTTATGCAAAATACTCTGTTTATAGCCAAGTTACAAGCTCAGCAAGCAGCTTAAGTGCCAAACTGAGTTGTCCTCTTTTCCTTTCTCGTAGTAGGATGCGTCAGAAAGTAGAGCTCTGATAATAAATCTTTCTTACACCTTTCAGTAGGTGGAATCCTATATATTAATATCATGTGACTAAGAGAATGCATACATGACAGATCAACCTTTCTGTTGTGTTTGAATACAGTTTTTGGGGGACAAAAGTCTCAGCTGTTCATGTGAATAAGAAACTATGGCTGCCAAGTGCTGGCAAGAGATTCATAATAAAAATTAAAAGGCATGGGAATTTAAAAATTTATTTCCTTGCAGTGCTTTGACTCCAGCCAGTGTATAAGAGTTCTGCATGGCTGCACTGCAGACCGTTCAGTGCTCAATGAAACACAGATGGTGTGGCTGGACACTGGTTTTAAAGGGAAGTCTGAGTTGCCTGGACCCACGTTCTCTGCTCCAGAATGCAGTTCCACAGGTTGCTACAGGTTCCTGTCGAGTTATCTGAGTGATGTAAACATGGAGGAACTTGCTCTTCACAGCTGGGCAAAGAAACAAGGGTTCTGTGGCATGTAAATACAATCTTTAGCCTCTAAACATGAGTGTAGGTAAGAAAAGATAGTATCAAGGGAATCAGTCAAACTCTGGGAACAGGGAATGAGGTTGCAATGGAGGAGCTTTTCACAGTGGGATGTTTGTGAACTTTCTTTCTAAAGTCACTGGCACAGTAAAAGGTACTGTGCTGCTTCTCCCTCTACTCTACCTTGATAATCCCGAAAATTAGAAGGTAATGGCTATTTCTGAGGGAAAATAAGCCTAGGAGAGTACAGGATATCTAGGGCAACAAAGCAAAGAGTGCAAGAAAAGTCAAGTCATCTTTAAAAATATATTAGGGAAAGAAAAACAACTAAAGCAGTGCTTTCCAACCTGTGGTTTGTATTTCCTTTGGCATGAATTTTTTTCAGCTTATGAAACAAGAGAGGGGAAGAGCTGCTTTTTGTGCTATTCCTGGCATCCTGTTACTGCCCTCTGCTTAATTTTGAGAAATGCAGGGTCAAAGGAGAGCTTTTATTAGGTGATACGAAGTTAAGACTAAACATAAACTTGGCAGAAATAATTGCATAAGATCGTTTGGAAGATCTCCTGACTCTTGGTTTGTTCTGGAGTCTTTTTTTCTTTGCCTGCCTGCTGGGGAACTTCAGGTATGGCATATAAGTAGTTTAAAAATTCTTATATAGAACCAGCCAAAAAGCCCAACCTACCACACTGATTTGTATGTGATTGCCATGTGTAATTACATGTAAATAGAGAAACTAGCACATGATTAATAGATAATATTTCTTGGTGCAGTTTGAAAAAGGATTTGTGAATTTTAAATCACAGCATGTAGTTTTTAAAGCGGGGGAAATGAATGCAACTTTATTTTTAAGAATTTTTACAGTAGCTTAACCAAACATCATGGTCATCATGGCTTTGGAAGTTCTTTTTAATAATTTCAGGTATGTGGAACAGGGAAGTTCTAGTTTTATGTTTACTTCTTACTGAATAAGAGGATTTTTAAAGTATTTCCTTTGCCTTTTCTTAAATTTTGGAGTTGCACATCTGCAGTTTTCTCTAAATTAATGTGTTGTTTACCCATGCTAGTTACTCATTTGTTAATGGGGAGTTTTTAAGAGTATGTATCTGACCACTTTTTGTTTTCACCCACAGTAAGCATTCTCTGTTTCTGGCTCTAGAGAGTCCTGGTTATTCTGTAGGAGCTGCAGACTGTAGGTCTGCACCACTCTGCCAGTTTTGTGCTGTGTATTTAAGTATCTCTGGAGTACTGAACTAGTGGTGGGGTTTTTGTTTGTTCTAAAGGCAGGTGTAAGGATAAATTACCTTCTGGCAGAGCTGTTCAGACTCTGTCCTCAAGCGAGTCTCCCCTTTCAGGGTCAGTCCCACCTGAAGTTTCAGCTTTCACTGTCCTGCACAGCCTATCTGGTTTTCCTTGCCTGGTGAAAAATAAGACTTGCAGGACTGGCAGGTGGAGACAATACTTTGTCTTTGGTATAGGTAGAACCTCCTTAAAATCACTGAGGTTGGAAAAGACCTGTAAGGTCATCGAGTCCAACCACAAACCCAAAAGTGCTGAGTCCACCACTGAGCCGTGTCCCCAAGTGCCACATCTGTGTGTCCATGGTGACTCCACCACTGCCCTGGGTAGCCTGTCCCAATGCATGACAATCCTTTTGGTGAAGAAATGTTTCCTGGTATTCAGCCTAAACCTCCCCTGCTGCAGCTTGTGGCCATTTCCTCTGGTCTTGTCACCTGTTAGTTGGCAGAAGAGACTGATCCCACCTTGCTCCAACCTCCCTTCAAGCAGTTGTGGAGAACAGTAGTGTGTTCTGTCAGTATTTCTTTTAAATTGTAGCTAAAATAATAAGATATTAGTGCTATAAACTGTTAAGTAGAATTTCTCATCTTAGTGTAAGATTTTACAAGTGTGTAAGGGCTGTATGTAACAACTCTGCCTCTCTTGCTACCTAGAGTAGTCCAGTCATGGATTTCTTTAAACATTCCTTATTGCAGTACATAATCTGGTTAATGTTGATCAAAAGGGTTAATTTGTATGCATTTTCATTTTGCTCTTTTTTTTTTTTCCAAACTGTTCTGAGTAATTAAAAGAACAATTATTGCTGTTGCATTGCTGGTTGGTAGACTAGGAAAATACCTATTTTACTGTCAAGTGACTTGTAATGATATAACTAAATATACGTCAGGAGAACAGTCCTATGCAAAAAGGACCTTCTGCCTATGGTTCCATGCCTGATGTTACTAAAACCATGCAAAAGTATTCAGGTTGAGATTTTCCTTGCAAAAACCTTGCATGTTGATCTAGTTCAGGCTTCTGAAAAGCTGGTCTGTGATGTTCAACACTATAACTACAGGGTTTCTTATAAACAGTTGTACTTTCTCTGCATCATGGATAAAGTAGTTAATTTTCTTTGAAAGTAGGTTAGAGAGTGGAAAGACTGGGGTAAAAAAGAGAAATTAAGACAGTTTACAGATTTTTGTAAAAATGGAATTCAGTATGGAAGAGAGAAAAAAGAAAATCTCTGTTCCAGTGTGATCCTGTTTGGATGGGAAATAATGACTGTGTCTAAATTACCAATTCAATGCAGAAGGAACCAGATGAAAGTAGCGATGTGTCTGACACAGGTTTTGAATGTTTTACCTGTGGCTAGCTCTGGTCTGCTCACAAGTTCCCCCAGGATGACCACAGCTCCCAGCCTGATCACAGGTTCAGGACTGTGTCTGCATTAACGTTGCTGAGTGCATGGCAGAAGAGCTCCTGGTTTAATTGGTTCAGAAGGATCAAGGATGCAGTTCCCAGGCACTGAAACTGTTCCACAAGCCAAACCAGCCCCCAGTAAGTGTGGCTGATTAGGGGTTTTAATTCAAAACTGTGCTACCACTCTGAACTAAAACATTCATTTCGATCCAGCCAAGAAAGTCTAACAGTCACTGTTTGTCCATAATCCATCAGGAGCGTGAGAGATTTGAAAGTGTCTGCCTGTGTTCAGGCATTTGATGATAACAGTTGTCTTTACTAAAATGAAGTTGAGCTTATCTGTGAATTATAAACTGCTCAGATGCATTTCCTGAGTACAGTATGCTGGTTTTATGCTTGGTCCAGAATTTCAGTGCTCTTATATCAGATGATGCAATGAAATTGAAATAAATCATCTTTTGGCTGCAGCAGAGGATGACAGAGGAGATGGGAGTAATTCCCTTTGAGTTAAAAGCAGATTATTTCAATTAGCATGAAGGATGTCTAGGAAAATGAGAATTGATATCTTGCAGAGGGGTAGGAAAAAAGTATGTTTTGCTTGCATTATGGATGTCTGATTTTGAGCAATAGCACTTGACAAAGTAAAATAAAATCATTGCTAAAAATCTAATATGGGTGAAAACTTGGCTGGCCAGGCTTTCTTATAAAAAACTGGTATAAAATAATTGACCTGAAATAGTTTTTATCTGTATTATCATTATATGCTTACGAACACACCCTTCTGGAACTCTTTTTTTTGTTTGATGGGACTTCCTGTGTTTTTTAACAAGTGCAATTTCTTTTTTTTTTTTAAATGCAGTCCTTCCAGGGAAGCCAGGGACGAGCCTACCTCTTCAATTCTGTGTAAGTATGTGGTTATGGCTCTGCACACCACCTGCAGAGTGTAACTTTATGCTTCCCAAGTGGAAAACAGTAGGAAATAACCTAGCTGTACTTTGCCCTGTTCTTTTTAATGCTGGCTTTACTCACCAGCAATAGTTATTAAAGATCGACTGGGCTGATTCTTAAGCATTCCTTTGCACATATATGAGTTTATCTTATATTTTAAGTAATTCTGCTAAGAGCTGAAAGATTAGGGGAGTGTGTTAATGGGAAATTCCTTTTGTGTATGTAATGGTAACTCTCGAGTAGGAGCTGCCATTCTGAGATTCTCCAGAAGTCACAATCTATTGAGTGACCGTAAATTTGCTTTAGACATCTGTGCTGTGGTCTAAAGAATTTCCCAGTGTGATAGTTGGATACATTTGCAGGTTAATGTTTCAGTAAACTTGGTACATCTTAAATGACCTTGAATATTGCAAATGTGCTAGAGGCAAAAGGTCTCTGTGATCTTATCAAGCCTAATATTTGCAATATTAGGCACGTCCTTCTCTTGGTAGGAGGCTCTTTGCATTTGTTAGTGGGTGTATTTTAAGTTTTTAATATGCAGGATTGCATTTTTGTCTTTATTTTTCAGCAGTTTTTTGTGTTGCAGCATTTTGCAAAGAGATGCAGTTGAGTGTCCTGGTCTGTTTTTGACCAGGATAATGGAACTGTAACTGCAAAGGATTTGGTTGCAGATCCTTGAAATTTTTAGTAAGTAGTCGTTCAATGGTGACTTCTGTTATAATTCTAATAGCAAGAATCTGGTAATACAACAGCAAAAATGGCAAAAATTTGCTCTTGTTTAAGACTGTCTAAAAACTTGGTTTAGTCTTGCCTCGTGTTTTCTGCATAGACTCATTTGTGGAAAAAACAAGCTTGATGCAGTACTTCATGGGATGTTTTGTTTTGAAATTGCTGTTTGTTCATCACAGCTTAGTCTGCTGATCTGTAGCAAAGAAATATTTATGAGGCTTTTTTCTTGCTGCTATTTTGGAGCTGGTTCTAAATTCAGCTCTTGGTGCTGATTCACTGGTACAGACTTCCATTACAGAGGTCTCAAATTGTTTTTGAAGAAAAGCCTGAAACTGTAGAAGTGTCCAGTTACTGCTTAGTGTCCTGTTCTCTGGAAGTTTAACTATTTAGCTTGTCTTTGTTGCTGGGAGTAAGTGTTAGTGATAGTGATACCAGTGACACCACAGCCACTTGAAAAACAAAAAACAACCTCCTTTTTTCTTCCTGTCCCTCTGCTCAGTGCAACACAGGAAGTGACTTTTGCAGCATTGAATAAGTTAGGCACCTTTTTTTAACTGTTTTTTGTCCAGTGGAGAAAAGGTGAGGAACAGTAGGAAAAGAAACACACTCATGCTGTTCGTGTAATTTCTCCCTTTTTTCAGGGTAAATGTGGGCTGTGGTCCAGCAGAGGAGAGAGTTCTTCTGACAGGTTTACATGCTGTAGCAGATATCTATTGTGAAAACTGTAAAACCACTCTTGGATGGAAATATGTAAGTAATACACTTAACTCCCCAATAAATGCTTGTATGTTGAAGCACAGATATTTGAGTGGGCCATTGAGTAGTGCCTTTGCTGACAGTTTAGGTGAGCTAGCTCTGGTGCTTTTGTATACATCAGGCACTAATATGGCCTTGCTTCCTTGCATCTGCAGAAATTCTGTAGCAGATAACAACTTTATTCTGGACTGTAAATCAAGCATGACATAGAGGTGCTATTACAGCTACCTAATATTTCTGTAGTACCTTTTGCAAGATTACCAAGCACATGTCCACTAAACCAGGTGGGAGAAATTGTTACTCAGAGTGAGTCTGTAATGTCTTGGATTGCAAAAGTTGGTTATACAGCAAAAATGTAAATTACAATAAATGGTACTGAGCGTATTACACTGTTTACAAATAATCCGGACTAGATTCTGTTGTTTAAAAATTTACCTGTGCACTTGCAGCTGTCTTGCAAGTCTGATGTTTTGAAAATGTCAGATTCTGGGTGTTGCAGGTAGGATTTTCACTGATTCAGTGCAGCTTCAGATCTTAGAAGTTTTCATAAGGCATTCCTTGTGATGATGAATATAGAGGAGAGCTTCTGAAGAGGTTTGCATTCCCTCTTTTCATTACTTCTGAGAATGAGGAAATAACACACAGAACATGCCATTTCCTAACCTTCACTTAAAAAAGCATTAAAATTCCCTAAGCAGTGAGAGAACATAAGCAGTTCTACAGCAAGATCTGTGCAGCAGATCTGCTGATTCCACTTGGGAGAAGTTTGCTTCTGTTTCCTTCTCAATGCTTTTCAATTGCTCTTTCCTCCACCCTCGCCTTACTTGGTGTAACCAATATGGGTTGTTAACTGTAATGGCTCCTGGTCTGTATTTTTAATGCAAGTTTGATGTTTAAAATACTTAGTTTCCCCAGCTTAATTCAGTGTTGTCTTGATTGCTTTTTTTTTCCTTTTCAGGAACATGCTTTTGAGAGCAGTCAGAAATACAAAGAAGGAAAATTTATCATTGAACTTGCCCACATGATAAAAGACAATGGCTGGGAGTGAACCACAACCTTTTTCCTTCTGTTTGGACTATATTCTGTGGAACAGGCTTTACAAAGACTAACGCAAAGTAAAGGAAGAGCTTGGCTAGAGTGGCCCTGAGAATATCACTGAACTCTGAAACCTCACAAATGAGTAGTGTAGTGTAAGTGGCTATTTCAGGCCATGTTTGCCTTTTCTCCTTGTGTAAGTTCCCTCTTTTTGTACGTGTATTATTGTGTGAACAGTTGTTTTGGAACATTTTGGATGACCTTTTTCTAAACTCTCTCAGACTAGAGAAACAGTTCACTAATTGAAAACGGATTTTACTGGTTAGCATCTCTCTCTGACCTATGCCTTTAATGCTACTTCTGCTGTGCATGCTTCTTGCCTAAACACCTACACTCCAGTCCTGTAGAAGTTCTGTACCTGAGCAGTCTGAAAGAATGTATGGGATGGGGTGCTTTTTTATATGTAGCAATTTCTGATGTGTTTGGCAGTGAAGAGGATGCAGTATTGTAGTTATTAATTTCTTTTTAAAATTTGAGTGTACCACAACCTATGTACATCTTGTAGGTGAATTGGTTAAAGGTACAGTGCTCACTTCAAGAAATATTTCAATTGCACTGACTGAAGTTAGCAGGTCTCAAGTTGTTAGGAAAGGTTATGCTAGGGGTTTGGTATCTCCATGAAATAACATAGAAAGATTTTAAATCAATAATGCTATCGAATATGTTCCTTTAAGACCAACATATTCCCTATGGAGTTTGCTGGATAAAAAAATTTATAAAACTATAGCTTGCAAGATTAAAAAGACAGAAAAATATATGCATCTTCTATTTTGGAAACAAAAAATTAGTTGGTATATTAGGAAAAAACAAAGTTTTGGTACTGTACCTTTGCCAGTAACAGGGACTTGTGCATCAGTAAAGTTTTATGGCTGGTTCCATGTAACTGTATAGTCCTAATGCACTGGACAAAGAGGTTGATGTCAAGGAAACTTATTGAAGTCTTCTGCTTCTGCTACATTTGAACAAAAATATTTATTTTTGTGAGAAATGGCCAGAGCCTATGACATGAAAATTAATATAGTACCTGTAGGAAAAGGAGGAGTAATAAGAGGGAAGGAAAGTTTGACTTGTTTTTTCATAAAATAAAATAGCAAGATAGTTTTTAAAATTTGGGGGTGGGGAAAAGGGTTTCCTGGTTTGCTGGCTAAATCATCCCCAAGTACCTTTTTATAATAAAAATTTATATGAAACTCACCTTCTCTTTTGTTCTCATGCTGTTTCTTTAATGGAATCAGTTAATGAGAGAAACTTCTGGAAAGTATATGCACAATATGAGCTGTTGGTATCTGTGTATGCAAACTGAGCAACTGTGAAAGAAACGCTCTACATAAATTTGCTAACTTAATTTTCAAATTAAACAGTCTCTAAAGACTTTTTGTATGTTAATCCTTTTAATGCTTGAGGACAAAATGTTTGGAAAAAAAACCCCTTTAACACTACGTAAGTCCTGTAACTGAACAATACAGAAGCCTTGCAATACAAAATCCTTTTCTCTCAATAACAATTCTAATATGGCACTTGTGAAATTAGTCACAGGTGCTGCTGCTGCTGTTAAGTTTTTGGGAATCTCTCATAGGCTTTCTGAACTCTGCTGCACTTTAGAAATTGTCAGACATGAAAAATTATGCCAATGGGTAGGGGCAATACGAATCTTTAAAACCAGCTTTCCAGTGTTTTTGTGGAGGACTGAGAAGAGCATTCTCCCGGGTGTACACATTCCCTGTGATACAGGCTGGCTACACTGCCTGCCAGGTGTTGTCATGATTGATACCCATGAATTAAAAATGGAAGAATTAGAGTAGTTCAAGCTGCTTGGTTTCAGTCCAGAGGCCTGAGGTGGTACAGTCATGTTCAACCTGGATTTTGTGGCTTACACGTTGCTACTCTGTGTTCACATCAGGTCTCATTTTTAACAATGTCATTGATGCAAGATGGGCTTTGGTGTTGCCTGTCTCGTGATCTTTTTGGCCTGGAATTCTTGGGATTTTGTTCTCCACCATTGCAATGTATGTTGCCAACGAGGAAGGCACTAAAACTTCTGTCAGCAAAAAGTTTTGTGTTGGCTTCTAAGTCCTGTTGCAATGTTGATACTTGTGAACAACTTGTGTCAGGTTTGTGTATCTTTGGGCTTTTCTTATTTCCTGGCTGCAGACTTGCTGAGGCAGTACACTGGACTGAAGGCAAAACTAATGGCTGCTTTTCCAGAGAGAGTTGAAATTCAAGAAAATATGTAAAGTATTAAAGATTTTTCTCTCCAAAATTGGGAGTTTGGCTATCTCTTGTTAGTAAGCTAATGCTGTCTGTAACACAGTCTGATTCTTACTTAGAAATTCAACCTCTTTCTTCAGTGCATTATTTATATTTCAAACTGGACATTTTCACCAAAACCTTAATTAACTTTGATGCCAAAGGTTGGGACTTCAAGTGCTTAGCACATAGAGCTTCAGACTAATGGCATAAAGAGTTAATGATCTACATGTGATGTTTATGGCTTTTAAGAGAACCAAACAAAGCAATATTCTTTTTGGTCTTTTATTAAGAGTGGATGCTTAGAAGGAGTAAAGAGTAGAACTAGTACAGAATCACTATTTTATGCTGCCATGTAACAATTCTTGAGGCTCATTCTATTGAGGGAATATGTGAATTTTCTTCCCATGTTTTTTGGCAGCATCAATGATTATTTTCTCCCCTCATAAAGATATAGAGAGCTCTTGTTATTGGTTTTGGTGAAAGTTGAATCCAGATAGTAATGACTGCTGGTAGATGTGAAGAGGTCAGTCTGGTCACTGAACCCTCCAGCAGTCATTTGAAAGAAAAATAAACTTACTTGAAAAAAAAATTTTACTAAAGCATTTTCCCTCTAACCAATTTTTGTAATATATTAAAGATTATATTTAAAGTTTGTATGTGTTTGCTCTGGGCAAGTTTACTTCCCCTCCAACTTGAGCACTTTTGTTACTTGTACTGGTTATTTTTATTGTTGGTCTTAACATTTATTTTGTATTTTGTTTTTTATAAACTGTAACAAAAAGCTTTTGTGAACCTTTGTTTCTTGCTGGCTCTTTCTTGGACCAAATGAACTGACTATGAGCTGGCTTAGAAGAAATGTTCATTGGGATGCATAGGAATTTGCTAGCAAAAATGTACATGTATTGAAAGTTTTTTTTCCACTGAACCTCTAAAGCCACGCCTGTCCTAAAGTAATTAATCATAATTTGGTGTGACTTTAGTAATCTGACCACACATTCTCTGTCTAGGTCCAAAATAATGGTTGTAACAATGGTGTTCCAGGACTGAGTCTGCCTCCAAACCCTAGACTTCTTCTTTGGCTGGTTACTTTAAGTACCCTTTGGATTACTAAAAAGCAACTCTGCCACATATAAAAAGTCTGTCACATTGCAAACTTGCTGTGAAATCAGCTGCAGAATTTGGTGAGGGATTGCTGACTCCTCAACCTAACCACTCCTGCTGTATGCTTTTAGCAGCCCGGTAATCTTAATTTTATCTGCCAGTTAAAAGGGCCAGGATATGAATTTCCCTTGTTGGTTGTAAGCTGTACAATGGCAAACTGTGTGACGGAAGATTGCTGTGGCTCCACCTTAATTCTCTATTAGCAAGGCCCAGCATAATGACCAGTGTGGGTGGTGTGCCTGTGTGCTTGCAGTTCATGGGAGAGGAGGGGGAATGTGCGGTATGCCATTTCTTTGAGTTAAAAACTGGCCTCAGAGGTTCTGACCGAGTCCCCACTGCGCCCATAACCAAAGGTCACCTGTCTTTCCCATTGGTGGATCAGTGCAAGAGTTCCCCAAGGCCGAGCACGAGGTTTGGTGGCCTTGCACTTCCCTCCAACTGACGCTCCTTGGGCTCCTCCCGTCCGCTCATCTCAGCAGCCAGATTGCAGCAGCAGTGACCTCCAGGCTCACAGACCAAACTTCAGTCATCTCCAGCCTTGGATATTGGCCATGAGAGGAAGAAGCTGTCAAATTCTCATTAAACTTCTTGGACACTTTATTGGACTTCACTGAGACTCATGTTAAGCCAACCAGCAGTATCAACACTTACTGGAAAAGGAACACATGCTTCAGAGGTTTCTTTTAAAAGGACTGTTACAAGTGGTTTAAGGTCTAAAGCATGAGTCATAAATGGCAGTTGAGTTGTGCCTCATTGTTTCTTAAACTCTTTAAAATGCTTTCTTTTACAGGTGACATGGCTGTGTTGCTGTTTTGTCCTAGCAATACTGTACATCATTTGTTGTTTCACTATATTGTATCTACTTGAGGTATCACAATAAAAGCTTTCAATTGTTTTGTTGGGTTACCTGTTGGTTTTGTGCTATCTTTTCTTGCTAACTGAGTTCTCAGGCTTTATTCTCTGGTAGGGCCAGAGAGCAGAGACAGTGCTCTTAGTTGCTCTTAAAAACTTGTGAGTGGGTTGAATCTGATTTTTATGTGGTTTTAGGACTGCCACAAAATATTTGAGTTTTCTTCCTTTCACAAATCTTTCCAAAATACAGGAATTCGTTTTGCTACTGTTCAGGCTCTTGCCTTAGCTTGTTTTGAGCTAAATGTGGAAACTCTGCACAGCAAGAGTCAGTCTGTGCACACCCCCCAAAACTAATTTTGAGAGGAATTGAACAAGTGTAGGTGTATTTTGTTGTGTTAATTTGGTCAGCTGTAGACCTGAGGAGCACAATGAGCACAGCACTCTCTCTGTTCATTCTGCTTTGGCTGGGAGGAACTCCTGTAGCTCTTCTGATCAGATTATTGGTCTTGTCAGTGATATGATCCCTGTGGACTGCCTGAGGCTCAGAATGAAGTCATTCAGTGCACACTTATGCAGCTTCTTCAATAATCCATCATTTCATCTCACAAAGGGATAGGGATGCTCTTCATGCAAGATCAAACATATTTCCATCTTGAGAAAATGGAAGATAGCCAGCTACCCTTGCTCTTATTCAAGTGCTGTCTTTGGGGCATGAAATAAGAATCTTTCCAGATATATTAAAAAAACAAACCCAAACCCTAGGGATATATATATGTGAGATGTATGGTCTTCATTTGTATAAAAACCTAATTTTTGACAGGATATAGTTGAAGTACTAAAGATTCAAATACCAAGTATCTTTCAGATTTGAGATGTTCACAGTAACATCCCATTACATTTTGGTGTATCAGAGGGACTACAAAAACCCCACCTGTCAGCAATCGGTTTACCAGAATAATTTTGGAAATGTGAACTCCAGTGTTCAGTCTCACCAAGTGGAAAACACCAGGATATCCAAAGCTTGAGAACCTCCCATGAGATGTCTTTTTGCCCTGTTAAATTTAAGTAACAGGGCAGTGGTGCTCTAGGGTTCTCCCCCATGCCCAAAGCACTGTAGCTGTGACCATGGGGCAGCAGCTGGTCTGCACTGGCAGAGTCCAGGTAGCCTGAATGAGAAAACAGCACAGCTAGAGCTGAGCTGATCCTCTGCACAGGGCTCCAGCTGGGTCACTGCCCACGTGAGGCTCTTTCCACTTTTGTCTCTTCCTCTGCTCCCTGCCCTTGGCTCTGCCCCAGATGGGTCTGACCAGCACTGAGCACCTGCACTGCCACTGGCACTCACCTCCAGCAGGCACAGCAGCTGGGGATTAACTGAGGCTGGACGAAGCAGTTCCTGGCTGTGAAGCAGCTCTGCTGAGCCATGGAGCTGATGAGCTTTAACTGTTTCTCCTCTAGCAGTGGCTGAGCTGTTCTCAGGGTTTGGCTCATTCATTTCTACAGCGCTGCTGAATAAGATTTGAGCTGAGGGGCTGAGGTGCTCTGTGATCCTGGTAGCAGTTTAATCTCTGATGATGTCATGCATAAACCTGATTGCCTGAAGATTTTACTTAGTAAAAATCACTGCAGAAAGCAGACAATACAAGTGTTTAATGAATTTATGGGTAGATTTTTCATCATCTGATTTCTGTATTTTAAAACTAAGCATAGCTTAGCTTTCTCTCTTGCCCAAACAGACTTCAGTGGTTTCTAGCCCAAGCAAAAACAATGGCAGGGACAAACTAGCCCTTTATTCAAAATGGAGTTTGCATCCTGACATTAAAACATGTACATGTATGCAAAGTCCATTATGGCATGGAATATCATGGCTCACCCTGTACCTGCAGGAAGGGTTGTGAATGTTATTTAATTTTCAAAACCTCTTTATGACATGATTAGCTATGATCATCTGCCTTGTTTAACACCTGATGGAGTTAAATTAGTTTTATGACATTAGCAGAACCTTCCAGATAGGGACCTGGAGCTGATGACAGAGCAGCAACGCTGTATTGGGCATTGGAAATGTTTTTCTTATGTTTCAAATGTTGTAGAGTTAAAATCCCAGTGGATTAAACAGCCTGATTATGATAAAAGTTTTGGGATTTTGGTTGAGTGGCATTAATAGCTATGTTTGAATTGTAAGTCAAGGTATTTGTCCATTTAAGAGTGAAATCAAATAAGCTTTTTTCTGCAGAAAAGATTATTCAAAATGTTTCAGTACAGGATCATATAAAACCACTCCCACAGAGGTGCAACACTAAAAGGAAAAAACAAACAAACCCCAACTGCAGGAGCTCTGTGCATTGCCTGTGCAAACAAACTTTTTTCCAAAACTTTCTTTAAAACCCCACTAGAAGTCCGGAATCTTGTGACAGGGAGCAGGGCTGCCAAGGGCCAAAGCAGCTTGTTTTGCAATTGGGCCCGGGGGAAATTGCTACATCTGGGGGCTGGGTTGAAGCTGTAAAACACGTGCTTTTGAGACTGGGGGGGGCTTTCCTAAACAAATATATTTCCTAAACAAATAATAGATTCTGTGCCATGCGCAGGGGAAACCTGCTGATATTATCGCAGTGAACCTTCATTCTCTTGAGCTGGAACTGCTGAACACTCTGAAACCACTTAGAGGGGCACGTGCTGAGGGCCATAAAGCCCGTGTGTGAAAGGTATGTGGGGCACTGGGACAGGAGGGTGAGGACCGACCGCTGAGTGCTGCCAGAGTGGCTCTGCCTAGCAAAGAGCTCAACCGGTGAGGCTCTGACAGCCTGCCCTGCGGAACAAGCACAAGTGCAAATCCGTGGGAAAAGGTGACATTTGGTGACACTTCAGGCCCCTCCCAAAACTATCCCTCTCCGTGCCTTGTGCTAAGTGGCAAACAGCACTGCTTTTTGTGTGCCCTGCGGAGAAGGACGTGCTCCTGCCCGAACAGCCTGTGCTGGGCAGCGAGCGAAGCCTCCTGTGCACTGCCCGAGGTCAGGCTGGGCTGGCAGCACACGGCTCCCAGCAGCTGCTCGCTGGGGCAAGAGGCTGGTTCTGCCCTTAATCTCCTTAGAGATGAATTCGTCATCTGTTTCCCACCGATGGTCAAACAAGCACTATTGACTGGCTGGCACGCTCCACTTTGTTACCAAGTATAACTGATAAGATTGAAAATCTGCTTCTGCTTGTCCACTTAAATTATCGTCCCTTCCTTTCTTCCTCTTTTATCTTCCTCCTTCCTCAATTCCCCACTTTTTTATGATACCCATAGCAGTCCAAAGTCTGCAGAATTTTGCTTTTTTGTTGTTCCTCTTCTTTCCCCCACAGAATGTGTTACCCAAGGGGCAGCAATAACGATTTGTGGTCAGGCATGAGATGGATATTTCACGGTGTTTGATCCAGTGCCGAACCAACCCGAGGGAGCCACCGTGCTCCCACCCTGCCTGGCTGGATGTGCTGGGAGCCAGCAACGCCAGTCCCTGAACCTCAAGGGCAGAGGACAAGGTGCTGCTCTTTGCTCCTAAACTATCGCTGCTCTACTGATAAAGCTCCTGCAGCAACTGTTAGGTCTAAATACAATTTCTCTGGCATGATAATCAACAGCAAATGAGCATGTATGAGCTGCAGACCCACAGCCTTCCAGCAATGCTGTGCTCTACTGCCCCTGCTCCTCCTGCTTACAAGCTGATGAAGCCAATGGACTTTTTTTTTTTTTTAACAGTGCTTTTTTCCCTTTTTATCCCTCTCTTCTGCAATGAAAAGTTTCTCACAGCATCGAGGCTGGAGACACAAATTAGTGCCCTTTAATTACCTACTCATAATATACAAAAACAAAAGCTTTCTCACATCATTCTTTCAATGTTTACTTAAAATAGAGACCTTGCTCTGGCAGATCTCTCCTTTACTGGCCAAAACTCACGCTGAAGGTTAACAGCTCCCGAAGTTAATGATTATCTTGCCTTGTTTGCTCAGTGTTTCAGAGTTAAAACATGTAAATATGCCTCCCCCGTGTAATTGCTGTGGTCAGCCAGCGATGAGCTCTGCAGCAAACATAAACACGGCTATTAGCAGAGACAAATGTTTCTCCCTGGCCTGGCCTCCCCGGGCTCCCAGAAGTGTTGTCTCCCCCAGAAAACAGCCTGCACAGGGTGAGGCTGTCCCCCAGGCGCTGGCGATTACACAGAGCCTGCTATGAAAACCCCCTCTCAAAATAGCAATTTCTAATCTCCCCTGAGGCCATTAATCAGGTTTCTAATCCAGCAAAGCTGTCTGTACTGTACAGGCTGTGATCCCCAGGCCTTTATTAGAAACCCCTCTTGGTCACAGCATTTACTGGGTCAGGGGACTGATTGTCACGTTTGTCTGGGCAGGAATAGCTGCACGTATTTTGTGAGACAGATCTGCAATAGTGGTTGATGTAAGATCTGGCTGCACCTTACCCATGAGTGCTGGACTTATCAAAGGCTCATCTGCATAGAAATACATCTCAACATCAGCTCAAATTTGATAATTTCTGAAGACTTCGAGTAATCTCTGCTTTTTTGGAGACAAATGCAATACCTGGTCCTGTCTGATTGCTTTCAGATGAGATAGGAATGTCCTGAACACGTGTGACAGTCAAAACTTTCTGGGCAGCTTCAGAAGAGCAGAGGTTTTGCCCACATTTTGACTAAACTCCAGCTGGGGTAATTGCATCTGCCTCTTCTCCATTCCCCGGGTGATTCTGTCTCGGAGGACAAGATGTGTTGCAGAGGTGGAGTGACGTGACTGATGTGTGTAGCCTCCATACAAGTGTGTGACATTTGCAGCATTAACGGAGATCCCTCTGGCAAAAGGCACTGTACAAATGCAAACCCATCGCTCACAAAGTGCTGCAGCACCCCCGGGCACGGCTGAGCACAGGCACCGGGTGTTACCGAGGCAATGGGCTGCTAAATCTCCTCCTGCCACACGAGCTCCAGAGGCTCCCAGCAGCCCAGGGTGATATTTAGACACTGAGGCGTTGGCTGGAGAGATCCAGCTCCCACAGGGGCTCGGCTGGAGGATGCTGTGGGGTCGCTGGGGCTGTCCGGATGTTCAGCAGAGTCTTCACTGCTCATGGAGGGGATGCTGCGGCTGAGCCCCACCTAAGGATTTGCCTTGGTGGTTCCTGGGCCGTAGGGCCATGCCGCGCAGCTCGGTATCCCTGCCCAGCTGGGAGAGGATGCCAAGAGGCAGGGAAGCAGTGGGGGCTCAGGCTCAGGCAGTGCTTTCTGTGCCCCAGGGCTCATTATCCAAAGGCTAATGCAAGTGAGGAGGGCAGAAGTGGGGCTGGCATCATGATCCACCCCACACCATGGGTCCTTCTGGCTGAAATCCTGAGCAGAGCAGCCAAGAGAAGAGTCCTCACCTTGCTCAGCTGCCCATCCTGTTCTGAGCAGACCCCCAAGGGTGTGGAGCCAGCGTGCCCCGGTGCTGGATGCTGCAGGCACAGGGCAATGACTCATTTTGTCGCTCGGGACTCTGGGTGCGGATGTCTCACTCACATCTGGCCTTGGCAGCAGCAGCTTCTCCTGCTCAAGGGCTTTTGCTCCTGCCCGGCACAGCACAGGGTGGTGGCCAAGAACACATGGTCCTGGTCCGCTGCTCTGAGTCTGATCACATCAGGCCACAAACTTGCATCAGAACCACCTGCCTCATCCCTTGGTTTCCTAGAAATCCAGCAGCTGGCCTGGAAAGCAGATACCCAGCCCACAGGGCTGGTTAAATCAGCACAGCAGTGACCATCACACAGAGGTTTGCATGACGAAGCATTTGCAGCAATGCCAGAGGGTGGGGGGGAGTGTTTTTAATCTTTGCTTTTCCCATTTGCACTACGGATGCAAAACAGCCCTTTGGAACAGCACGGTGGGACACAGGCTGCACACGCAGCTGGGGGGTTGGAGCTGTGTCTGGCTGCTGGAGCTCAGGGGGTGCCTTGCCTGTGCCCAGCAGTGCCTGGGCTCAGCTCCCTGGCTGCCGAACCCCTTGGCTGCTGGGCATTGCCCAGGGCAGGAGGCAATGGAGCTGGGAGCTCCTGCTGGAAACCAGCCCCAACCCAGGGACATGCACTGCTGAGCACTGCACTCGGCCTGTTCGATGCTCAGGCTTGTGGTATTGAAAGGAAAAACTATTTCAGTGCAATGAACATAATCTGAGATGCAGCTGTAGCAATGGAACATGGGCAGCAATGGGACATGGGCAGCATGCCCAGCTGTCCTTCTCAGGGGTTGGGAGCCCCCCAAGATTTTTTCCAGCCTTTTCCTGATCATGCAGTAGTGCAGCCCCTTGCCATTGCTTTTCTTTCTATCATTTGGCTTTTCTCTTTGTCCTGTCTTTCCCTCTTTTCTCTTTTTTTTCTCTTTTCTTTTTTCCCCCCTTTCCTCCCCTCTCCTTGCCTCGTCCTTTCTGCCATGCCACAATCAGACAAATCCTGAGAGCCAGGAGCAGTTACTGGCTCTGTGAGCTGCTCGTGTCCAGCACTATCATGGCCTGATATATGTGCTGGCTGGGACATAATCCCTTCCTGGGGGCAGGATTGGTGCTGGTGCCTGGGAGGGAGCTTGGCTAGTTCAAGATGCAACATCCGAGCTCTCTGCCCACACAAGTTGTTGTTCTGGCGCCTGTTTGTGAGCATTAACACGCCATGGTTTTGCCACTCAAAAATCCCAGGAGTTGTAACAAGAGCCAGGGCTTCACCCAACACTGTCAGTGTGAAGGGCTTCATGGAAACTTCTCTGGTTTCTGCATGTCAGCTCTGAAAACCAAGCTCATCTCCTCTGAGCCAGGCAGCAGGTCCCACAATTGAATTACGACCAAGAGGTGAGGGCAGCAACTGGGCTGTGCGAGGATCTCCAGCCCTCACATCACAGGTCGGTGAGATCTGCCCTGGGCACCAGCAGCCAGCAGCAATATCAGTGCAGCTGGTGGTTACCCCTCTTCCCCATTTTTTCCTATTTTTCTCTCTTTTCCCCATGTTTATATGAAGCTGAGCTACACAAATATTTGATCCCCTCAGACACTGGACAGAGAAGTGAAGGTTGTTGCTGTCCTCCAGGGGAAGTCTCTCTGTGGTCAGTACTGCCAGCTCCCCCACTGCCTAAACCTGGCAGGGAATGCCTGTGTCTGGACTTCCTGCAGCCTGTTGGGATGTGGGGTGCTGGGCAGGGACCTGCCTGTATGCGAGGAGGTTATGGGATGGATGCTGGACTTACTGGATGGGCAGAGACAGGCACCTGAGGGCTGTGCCCCTGCTCCTCATCCCTCAGCACTGTGCCACCACCCCTGGACCACCTCCAAGCGTGTCCCCTTGGTACAAGCCCTGAGTGGCTCTGGTTTGGCTTTACCATTGCTCCCTGTGGCCTTGTTGTTCTGTGCGATTGATTTCAAGGGAAGGTGAAATCCTGGCAGGGGGTGGAGGCGGTGGAGCTGGGCCCTGGGCCCAATGAAGCTCAGGCTGGCACCAATTCCTCAACAGAGCAGCCGTGCCCTGTGAGCGGGGCGTGTGAGAGCCCTCTCCCTCGGAAAAAACACACGGATGCTAAAAAACCCAAACAGGCCAAGCTCTAGCAACGTGTAACTTGTTTTGTTATAGATTAACTGCTGCAGTAGACCCCAGGCACTGTGCTGAGCTGGATGTTTAACCTACTCTTACTTTTTTTCTAAGACAAGACCGTTACAAATTTTATCTGTGCTTCGATGGGGAGGTCACAGTCTGCAAAGAAGTTCACCTTGCCTCTGTACAACTCCGGGCAGAGGGTCAGAAGCAGAGGGTTCCACTGCTAAGCACTGCAACCCCAGGGTTGTGGAACCAGCCTGGTGTAGGTCTGGGGAGCACCCTGCCCCCCACAGATACGTGATGGCCAGAGCCAAGACCCTTCACCTCAGTGCTGGGCAGAAATGCCACCCATTGACTGAATAATTCTCCCCTGAGCATCTGCCATCTTCTGATGGGGCTGCTGGAGCCCCCCTGCTCCCCCACCAAGGGCTCTTTGCCAGGCACAGCAATGCCCCGGGTGGTTTCCTTTCTGGATAGGATTCAGGTGCCGCCCAGAACGCAGGAGGGTTTTGCTGACCCCGCAGCCTGTAATCTTACTCCTGGACTTGAGACACCTCTTGGCCCTGTTCCCCGCTCCTCTGTCCCCAGGACAGGCTGTAATCATCTCTTGGCAGGACAGCCCTGACCTGAGCGCTCCGGTTCCCAGCAGATTTCCCCAGCCTTGCTGAGTGTTTGCAAAAATACCCGGTGATTTATTCTTGACAGCTCAGCTGGACGGAGAAAAAACCACGTTGCTCTTTACATCTATTCTTAATTTTGTTGTTTTTGCTTATAACAGAGGTTGCCAATAATAACACAGCAGGAACAGCTCCTGGCCCCAAACCTGGCAGTTTTCTACCCTTTTTTTGCAGCGAGTGCCAGCCTGGTTTCTTGCCAGCCCAGTGTCTGCTGACAGCGTCCGGCAGCAATGCGGGCAGGACTAGCGATAATGTGGGCGAGCCGTGCTCCCTCAGCCTGGACTGCGATGGGAATGGCGGGTGACACCCAGCCCTTTGCTGCCACTTACAGTCACTGGGAGGTGACACTGACACCCCCACCCCAAAGAGCTGGTTATGGAAATACGGCCAGATGAAATGGAAAACCAACAGAGACAGACAAGGGTTATAAGCTAGTGCTTCGGGATGGGAATTTTCCGGGAATACATTTATTCTGCAAATCAAAAGGCGGTTCCCAGCCTTTCTGGTTCCGCGGGATGAGGGTGTTGGTGGAGGGAGCACCCTGCAAGACTGGACCTGGGAAAAGCCTCACTGTGGTGGGCAGAGGACAGACCAGGAACATTTACTGAGCCCTGGCAAGGAGGGGTGGGTGGTGTTACTGGTTTCCTTGTCTGCTCTGGGAGTGGGGCTGGCAAGGAGCTGAGCTCTGCGCCCCACCCCACAGACCCGGCGGGGATAAGCACGCTGCTTGCCTTGCAGGGGGAAATACATCAGTGCCTTAAAATGTGACCCTCTAGGTTATTCACTATGTAAATATATTCTCTTAACTAATCAAAGCTGTAAAAGCCAGTTGACGTCTTCCTTGTGTCCCTGCCTGCCTCCTCCCAGATCTCTACAAGGTCTGCAGCCACAAACATGGCAAAAAAATGAGCTTATTCAGCTGAGTCCTGGGAACACTGGGGACTGGGAGACAGCCCAGGACAGAGAGAGATGCAGCAGGATGGAGAAAGCAGGATTATTGCCTGGGATGAGGCTGGCATTGCCCAAATCAGGGCAGGGAAGGTCCAGCCATGTTCCACTAGCTGGGATGCTGCAAGACCTGGACACGGTATCTCCATTGCTGGACAAAGAAAAGCTGTTTCCCTGTCACTGCTGGAGACTGGGAATCCTGTTCACTGCCAGCCCCTTTCCCAAGTATCCCTGCCTCACCGCTGCCCTGCCCAGGGGTGGCCATGGGGCTTGACCCCCATTTCCATGTTGTCTGGGGAGAGGCAAGAGGGCTGACCCCAGCACCCCAGCACTGGGATAGCTGAGCCCTCCTCCCTGCGAGCCCTGGACTCCCCCTCCCTGCCACCTCCTGCTGCAGCCTGGCACACAAACCCAGCTGCAGACCCGGGCTGTGCAACAGCTAAATCCTGGGAATCTGGGCGGGTGCCAGGGACTTTGATCCCCAGCCACGAAAACCTCCTCCACAAGCTGCCTTCTCTTGCGAAATAACCTCCTGGGGGGCTGAGCTGGCGTGTGCTGTCCCTGAGACTTTTGCAGCCCCAAAAAGGGGGTTTGTCTGGTCAGCAGCCTCACCCTGCAGTGGTGCAGTTCCAGTGCCACTGCCAGTGCCAGGGCCAGTGCCTGTGCCAGTGGCAGAGCCGGGCAGACGCGTGTGGCACCAAATGCATTTACCTTGGACTGCTCCCAAGCACTGCTGCACTTCTCCCTGGTACATCTGCACATACCAGCCCCAGCAAGGCCAGCTGAAAACCTTCCCAGCTGGGAAACCCCAGGCAAAGGGTATGTGCCTGCTTTGGCACTGAGCCCCTTCTCCCAGAGGTGCCCAGCGGGGCAGGACAGGCAGCACTGCGGGGCACTGGGATCTTGAGCCTGCCTGCAGCAGGCCTGTGGGCACAGCACTGCAGGCCAGGTGGGTGGTGCAGAGTTATCAGAGGTGGATGATAGTGATTGCCCTAAAAAACATTTTAAAAGTGTTTTAATTTTTTTTCCCCAGGGGTGCGCAGCAGCCACAGCCCACCCCAGCTCACAGTGGGTGATGCTGAGCAGCTGGGTACTGTGCTGGACATGTAATATCAGCCTGGCCAGGTGTGACAGGGCCACAGGTGCCCTCTGCTAAAGGGCTCACTGAGCCACTGATGAACAACTTCTTTTTCTCATTTTTATTGCCTTTATTCCAATGCCAGCATCATCCAGCCTGCTGATGGAGAGGGGCCTTTTACATCGTTAAAAGGCAGGCATGGAAAATAGATTTTTTAGTGAATGACAGATTGCAGCTTGATCAAATCAAGGCAAAATAGGGTCTGCACAAATAGGGATGTTTGAAAAGATGTCAGAAGAACATATGGGGCTTCTCATATCAAGAAGCCTCCTATACAGCAAACAAACCCTATCCCATGGTCCTAAATACTGCCAGATGCTCATGGTCTTCCCTGAGCTGCAGCTGCAAGCATCCCAGACTGCCAGGTGGACACCAGCTCTGTGGTCACAGCCAGCTCTGCTGTGAGCTACTTTAATTTCACTGTTCTGGAGTTTCCCAGATTTCCCCTGTTCTTGCTTGACACTTTTATGAGCGTTTCTGCTCCTTTATTTCTAACCGGAGCCTTATCCCTCACACCCATGGACACAACCTGGCAGTGAGACACCTCTGCTTTTCATCCTGGGACTGTGCCTCAATCTGCCATCACATCCTGACCATCCCCTGGGGCTGAGGTTAGGATATCAGCCTTTGACATCACTCCAGTGTCACCCAGCTGCGGCTCCCGAAGCCCAGCAATAACTTGGAGTGTTTTCCTGCTCTGCCAAGTAACCTGAGTGACTCCCAGTGCCCTTCTCATGGTCTCCCTGCAGTTGGACTCTTGGCCACACCCAGATTTATGATTTTGCAGCCCTGAGCTGACAACCTTCAGATCAAGCATGTCACCTGTAGACCCCTGGGATTTCAGGAGCATTCAGCCATTGCAGCTCCTGGAGCTGGCTGGGACCAAGTGAAGTGCACTGGTGCTGAGCAGCAGAACTCATTGCAGCGCTGGGGCTGCTGCTGCTGGCCCCTGTGGTGCAGCCATGGCTCGGCAGCGTGGGAGAGTTTCCTTTCTTTATGAGCCAGAGTGCTGTACTTTCCTGCACCCCCATGAGGTTCCCATGGATTGGGGTGAAATCAGGATTTGGCTCTGTGTTAGCCCCGTGCAGTGCCTGGGAGAGAGACAGGCCTGGTTCTGGTCCCAGTGGAGGGGATGGAGGCAGCAGCAGCAGCAGTTCACCCTCCTGTCACACCAACCACGGCCACAGCACACAGCAGCTCCACAGAGCTGGGCACAGACATGGCACCCAACTCTTTCTCCAGAGAATGGAACTTTTTTAAGCTCAACAAAAAACCAAACCAAAACAAAACAAACCAGCCAAACAAACAAAAAAAAACCCAAACAAAAAACCCGAAAAAAAAACCCCAAAAAACGAACAAACACTCCCCCCCCCAAAAAAAATCTACCCCCAAACATTTTTTTAAGGAAAACCAAAGATTAGAAATACTGTAAGCAGTGGAGACAAAACACCAAAAATAGCATCCGAAGTTTCCTCCGCGCACTCTCCCTGCAGGCAGCCTGCACTATATTTGTCTTCACTTGCCATTTCTGCTGCAATCAATTTGCAATTGCCGCTGGCGAGGAACCCATCTATTAAAAGCTCGGCTGAGATCTGTGGTGAAGATGTCTGCAGTAAAAAAATCTGGCCATTCATTAAAAAAAAAAAAAAAATAAACAGTGTCCTCTGCAGACCTTCTCCTTCCCAACAAATTGCACTAAAACCATCCCTGGCCATGCTGTCCGGGCTTGGGAGCAGCTGTGGAAGCCCAGTGCGGGTTTCCTTCCACGTAGGGAAGGGATTTGCTCTGCAGCTGCTCCGAGGCTTGGAAGCACTTGGTGTTTGCTGCCTGTTGTGCCTTATCTCCACGATTTGCTGCAGGCCACCCTGGGGAGGCGGATTCCTCCCGGGTCAATTGCTTTTATCACAAAAACAAATGTTTTCTATCATGCCTTTCATCCCGGGATGAAAGTGCAGCAAGGAATCACACGCCTTCCGCGCTGCCTTGGTGGGCCGTGCTGCCAGGCGTTCCTCTGCCCCCACAGAAATGTGGAAGGAGGGACAGGGAAGGCAAACAGGAGCCCCGAGTGATCCTTGCCATTGCCTAAAAAAATAACCCCACGGGGCTGCCTAAAAAAATAACCCCACAGGACTCCCTGGGGACACACAGCTCTGCCCCCACGTTCCTGCCCCAAAAGCACCACGGCCAGTGCTGACACCAAGCTGGTTTCTCCCAGAGCCAGGCACTGGCTGGGGCCCATCTGACCCCCTCCACTCGTGAAGGGGACACTGAGGAAGGCAGGAGGGCTGATGGGAGGAGGCCAAAGGCTCAGGGCCCATGTAGCCAAACACAACAGTGGCTGCAGGGGGATACAATTGCTGCCTATAAATAGCGCTGGGAAGCAAACATTAGGGAGGCAAAAAAGCTATTCAAGCTAAAGGACAATGTTGGCACTAAAGCAAATAGATATAATTAGCCATTAATAAATGAAGGCCAAAGATTAGGGAAAGTATCTAATAACAGAAAAGTGAGAGCTAGGAAGGCTTTCCGGGGGGAAGGGCAGCGGAGACCTTGACCAGCGTTTGAAAGAGGCTGTGGCTATTTTTTGAAAGCCATTAAGTTATGAGCTGTCAAACCCAGCCTGCTGTGATTGCTGATGAGCCTTTTTTCTGTGTAAAAGGGAAGATTTGGCCTCTTCGTGATGTCAGGAACGGCAGAGGGGTCTGGGAAGCTGCCCTGGTCCCCACTCTGCTGCCTCCTCCCCTGGGCAAATCAATCAATCCCAGCACCTCTTTGAGCCCTCTGTGCCTTCTCTGCCCCTCACAATCCAGGAAAAGTCCTCCAGCTCTTCTCCAAACCTGCCTGGAGAGATGCTTTAACCCCTGAGAGTTCCACAGCAATGCTGGAGGGGGCAGGTGCTGGCCCTGTGTCATAGGTTTGTCCCAGCCTGGGGATGTGAGGCTGGGGAGGGTTTTTCTCACCACGGTTTTGGCATCATGCTGACACAGCAGCAGCTCCTGCCAGCCTGTCCTGCAGCGGCTGGCAAAGGGCTGCCATGGCTGACAAGGTAGGTGGATGAAGGGACAGGTGCCTGTGGGACACCTGCCTTGTGCCCACACCAGGCCTTCACACTGGCCCCAGTGCCCATGTCCTGTCCCTGCACTGTTCCCTCAGAAAAACCCAGAGTGGACACCCACAGGGTGCCTCCATGGGAGCTCCAACATCCCTGTCCATTGTGGCAGAGCCATAGTTAGAACATTCAGGGGTTGCTCTGTGCTACCCCAGCACAAACCTCAGGAAGACTCAGCTCACCAGCGGTAAGAGTGAGGGCCCCTGTTACCTGAGACAGCCACTGCCAGCTGCTGCCATGGCTTTGCTTTGCAACCAGGGAGTCATCTTCCTTTGAAGCCTTCATAGGGAATCAGGTGCTTTTTCCAGAATACACGTTTTAGCCAAGGAGCCATTATTGGCTGTGTGTAAATTGTATTATCTGTGCTGTCTGAGCAGGTAGGGTGACACAGCTGTGACCTCTCTGGCCTCGATGAACTCTGACTTCACCAACTCCTGCAGCAGCATCGTGCACTGTCCCTCACGGGGCTGGCGGCTGCCAAATGCCACCAGCCCTGTGCAGCCACGGAGCCCCAGCCTGCGGTGTCCTGTGTGGAGCAGCTCAGCACCTGTCCGTGCTGAGGGCTGAGGGGCTGCTCCTGCCTTGGAGCTCAGCCAGCTCCCGAGCTGGGGCCGGGGGCAGGCAGCAGTGCAGGCAGCAGCCAGTGCCTGTACGGGTACGGTGGTGACAGAGATGGTTCCTCCTCGGTTGCTATTTCCAGAGGATGAAGTCACGGGGCTGCAGTGCCTGAGCTCACTGGAGGCTGAGTCAGTGCCGGGCCCGCCGAGGATCCGAGCGCGGCCCGCTCCGCAGCAGCCCCTCACGGTGCGTGCCCCAGGGCTGAGGGCAGAGTGCCCCAGGGCTGAGGGCAGAGTGCCTCAGGCCTTGCAGAGAACGGCCTCAGGCCGCCAGCCCCTCACGGTCCGTGCCCCGGGGCTGAGGGCAGAGCGCCTCAGGCCTTGCAGAGAACGGCCTCAGGCCGCCAGCCCCTCACGGCTTCACGGCATGGTGTCGCCCGGGCAGGCTTTCCCGCCATCGTCCCGCCACCACTAGCTCTGTCCCAAACAGCTGCGTGTCCCTTCAGGGGGAATGTCCCTCCCGGGGCCATGGCTCTGGCCCCTTCCCCACAGCACCAGCACACGCTAGCTAAATCCTCCACAAGGCTGTGATAACAAATACACTTCCCAAAGAAAGAGCGGAAGTGAGAGCTCCCGGCCGCGCCGCCGCGGTGTAACGCGGCCGGGCCCGGCGCTGCCGCCTCCTTCCTGTGCCGTCTGAAGGGTTTGTTTGCCTCCTCCGAAGCAAAGTGTGGAAACTTGGGGGGTCTTTTGGCAAATCCCCTGCCTTGCTTATAAAAGCTGCTTCCTGTGCCAGGTTTCCGACATCCTGTTCCTTCCAAACATTGCTGGCGAGGGGTGGCACAGGGATCCCAGAAATACTTAGAACGCAGGGTTTATCCGCCAGCTGCTCCCTCTGGCTGCAGGGGTGACCATGGCCATGCCTGTGACTCTCGACAGCCAAGGGGACTCACAGCCCATGCTGGGCTCACCTATTTCCTGAAAGCGGCTGGAGGGAAAAGCAGCGTTTCCTTGGAGACCTTCAAACACAGTTTGACTTCTCACATTTGGTGGCCCCACATGGGATGCTGAAGCAGAGCAACTGGTAGTCTGAACTCCTGGGCTGCAGCCATTCAAACCAGCAGGGAACAGGCAAAATTAAACCGAACAGTAATATTTTTGGCTTTTTCTCTTTGTAAATATGGTAACAGAGTTGCAGCTACTTGGCTTGAAAAACTGTTCAATCTGTGCTGTTTCCCACAGACAATACCTTGCTCCTTGAGGGGCCAGCTGAATTCATGCCAGAAAAAGCAGAGGTGAAGAGCTGAGTCCCCCATGAGCCTCCTCTTTGTGTGACTGTACGGAAACAATGGGCCCCAGCTGCCAGCCCCACCACACACCACTGCCTTCTCAAGGGTGTTTTGTGCTTTTGCTCTCTGCTGTTGTGACAGGTCTCAGGAAACAATGAATTCACTGGTCACCCAGTGCCTTTCAGCAGAACAGCTCAGGTATGAAGCAGTGCAAAGTTAAGAGAGGGCTGGTGTTATTCTAGTCAAGGTCAGACAAAAGCTTCTTCAGCCCCTGGTTAAAATCCTACTTTTTCTCTCTAAGCACATTTACTGGAAAAGACTCAAAGAATGTAAAAATGTGCTTACCAACAGCACAGTGGCTCCCAGGAGTGAGTTCCTGTAGTAAAGCTGCACAATTCCTGCTGATCCCTCTGGCCATAGCAGGAGCTGGTTGGGTATTCCCTTAACACAGCACCATTGCTGAAGAACTAAGTGATGAAAGGGGAAAAAACGGTTTCAATAAAGCCTCCTTCCTCCCCTTTCCTGGCTCAGGTAGTGGAAACTGCAAGTCACCCTGCAAAGAACCAGGTTTTGGAGAAACGAGGGCTACAGCACACTGCCCTGCTGTCTGTGCCCCTGCCATCTTTCAGAGAAGAGCTTGTGTCACACTGGCCCTGTGGATCCCAATGATTGGAAGGAAGTTGAAATTAAAAAGGAATTTACTTGAATACACAGAATTACAGGTGTGGGAGGGCACAGAAGAGTGGCTCTGCAGGACAAAACTACAAAACTTCACTGCAGGGCCAGGCTGTGGTGGAACAGTGACAGTGTTGGCCCCACAGAGCTCTTGCGAAGCCCAGCCTGGCCGCTGACTCAGCACTGGGCACTGGCCAAACCCCTGGGACACTGCAGCACCCTGGAGATGGGCCAGAGCCAGTGTCCCCCAGCTGGGGAGCCACCGACAGCAGCTGGGAGCACTGGCAGGCCAGAGACCTCGATCCAGACCCAGAGGTGAACCATGGCTGGAGAGTTTCACCCCAGCCTGGAGCAAAACTGAAAGGGTCATGCTCAACCCTTCCTAGAATCCAGGAAATTGTTCTTTCTTTCGTGTCTGATGTTACGGTGGGAAATGGTGAGGAAAGGGGCAGTGCAAAGGCCCTTGGAAGGGCAGCAGTCCCTCTGTGGTGGACTCAGGGACTGCAGTCGGTTCTGCCAAAAAAGCTGGAACAGAAAGGGAAAGTGGGCAGTTATCTCTGCAGCCTGCTGCCACGACAGGAAACTGCCCCTTGGATCAAGCTGCAGCAAGGACTTGCTGAAATGGAAGTCCTTGCTACATCTCTGCTGCCTTCCTTGTAATCAAAAGCTCCCTTCTTTCATAATAATCCCCATTTTAATCTAGTATAAAAAAAAGTATTTTATCCTTATGGATTCATAAAGTTGCCTTTTCCAGCTCTAGTAATGCTGTGAACTTGACTACTCAAAAGTGTGCCGAAGTACAAGTTAGGTAAAGAGGATCAATATCAATTTATCATGAAAGGGCCAGCACAGGAGAAACAAGAGGTTCCAATAAGACAGAAGAAATTCAGCATTAGGAAAGTACCATCAAATCCCCTATTCCAGTAATCAAACATGTGTTATTTCAAACTTAGACGTTTGCAAAACAAACTCCCCCTATTATTCTTTCAAATTAGTTTGAACTTCCTATGATTTAACAAAGATGTAATCATATCCGTAGAGATCCCAGAATTCCTTATGAGCATCTTAAAAAGCAGGAATGAATCATTTCCTTGCAGAACAATCAACTTTGCAATGCTGTGATCTTGGAAATAACAGTTGAGCAGTCAAAGGCAAGCACTCAAAAGAAAATAAAAGCATTTAATGCAAAATATTTTCCAAAAGTTTTTACAGCAATTTCCTATAAATGGAGTATTTTTTTAAAACATGAAACCACCGATACAAATGTATTGTTCCAAAGGGGATTACAAAACTTTCTCCTCAGCCACACAGGAGGTGGGGGGGCATTTCTTTTATCTGAAAACACCTAAGATGAACAGAAAAGTAATTTTCAGGATCTAGTCTGCTACGTGTAAGTGACAGTAACCCACAGATGCTTTGGGATTAAAACTTCATAGGCTGATACATCTTTACCCCATAAGGCCTTTATTAAGATTCTAATAATTTGTGGGTTTGCAATGGAAATATCAGAGATGCCTGTCAGCTATATTATGTGGTTTTTCCTAACGATGGGAAGCCTGATGTTGGGGCAGTCTATGGGGTGTGTTACCCTGCACGGACCAGGCTTTAGGGATGGGTGTTAAAAAAACAAACAAAAGAGTTGTTTCTATTCCTGCTCAGTTGCTCAAGGCTGTAGTTTTGGGACCTGAGGGCAGGTGTGAACTGGTGCATTGTGGCACCTCTGGCGGTCCAGCGGCTCAGGGAAGGGCAGCCACTGGGAAGAATATGTGGTGCAGCTGCCCCAAGCTCTCCATGCAGATTTGCAGCTTCCCATGCTTTAATGGAGGCTTTAATAGGTACAGAGAGGGCTCATTTTGGAGTGAGCGAGGCCCTTCGGAGATTGACAGCAGTCAATCCAGCCAGGATCCTGGCAAAGAGGAGACAAAATTGGTCCTTGTTGAGAACCAGCAGGAGGCAGCTGGAAGGGAAGGGCAGGACAGGCTGGAGCCCCTCCACAGAGCTCTCCAGCAGCACAGGCGCTTCCCAGCACATTAATTCACTCCCTCACTTGGCAAACTTGGCCGGTCTGGAAACGATTACCTGTAAAAGGAGCTCTTTCACCACCGTAGCTGTTCACTGCAGCAGTGTCCTGCAAGGCTGGGCTCTGCCTGGTCTGCTGCCAGCCGCGCAGAGAAAGGCTCCAGCTGATCCCCGGGGAGCTGGGCTGCCTGCTCCCTGCTTTGCAAAACAACAACAAAACGGCCTTCGAGGAAGATGCAGTGGGGGAATGTGCTCTCTAGAAAACAAAGCCACATTAACCAGCCTCAACAAAGCAGCAGTTTTCTCTGCCACTGGAAGGGCAGGCTCGTGCCTTTCCTCCCCAGGACAGACAGTCTTTTGGACTCTCTGGGGCCACGTGGGAAGCTCCTGTTTGCACTGTGCTGCCCCAGTGCTGGGCTCCCCAGGTGCTACCAGGAGCTGAAGTCCCCAAAGCCTGTGCTCTTCTTCTCTTTCTTCGCAGCTGTGCTGGTAGAGGGCCCATCATCCTCCACGCTGCGCTTCCTGCACCAGAATGAAAACAACTCTCAGGGACTCTTTCCTGCCAGTGGGACTAGGGCAGCTTGGATGCCTGCTCTGTCTGTTCTCTCCCAGCACCAGCTATACTGGAGCCAGCCTTGTGGGCTCGAGAGGAGTGCAAGCTCTGTGCCAGCATGGGGACTGCAGGGGCTGGGGGCCTTTGGCATGCCCAAAAAGAAGGAGAGTGAGTCCATGGGGATGGTTTGGATCAGGCTTTGAACACTCCCAGGAACATGTTCAAAGCACAGTGGCCAGAGCTGAAGATTTAACAGCTGTACCTTTTTAGCATGGTCAGGAAAACAGAAGCCGTGAGTTCTCTCCACACCTTCTCACCTGCACTTGTGGCAGCAAAAGAATTTAGGGGGAATTATAGCTAGGAGGACTTTTTTTGATCCTTTCCTGTTTCTTGAGCCCAGCCTGTCGCAGTTGCTGGTGCCATTATCAGCCTCTCTTGAGCAGAGCTTGCAAGCCCAGGGAATACTATGCAGCCAGCTCATGTGCTGTGGTTTTATTGTCAGATATCAGCAGCTGATAGGGAGAACAGAGAATCCTACATCTGCCAAAGCAAATTGCAGTGACTGAAGGTCCTTTTTATGCTACCTGGTCTTTTCTGCAGAGCAACAAACTCTGCTGGATTTCCTCTGTAAGTAAGAGTCCAACATGCCAGCAGTTTTAAGCTGGACACAGTATTTTAAGGGACAAGCAATATCCTGTAACTGAAAAATTTTACTGACACACTAAACTGACCTACCTGAGCTAACATATTTCTGTTCTCACAGTTATGCAAATGCCTGTAAGTCACAGAGGCACACACAAGCTGATTAAATGGCTGCCCAGATCTGTGTATGCATAAATACAGGCCTTTATGCAGCAGACAGACAACAGCATTTTTGCAAATGCTTTTAGAGAAGTCTGCTAAAAATCAAGTGGAAGGCATTTATTTTAATTTTTCCAAAACACATGCTAAGCTGCTGCTCAGCCAGGATTCTGTGCTGTCCTTAGGAAAGAAAGCAGTGGTGCCAATCCCAGCAGGGGTACAAAGGGTGTCTGGGAGAGGGTGCTTTTGGATAAGCCTGTCCAACCAGCCAGGTACCCTGGAGCTACCCAGATGCTCCCACAGCAAGCCTGAGAACCTGCTCCCCTTTCCAGCCATTTCAGCTGTGCTGGTACAGCTGTTTGTGGGACTGAACAGGGAACCAGAGCAGCAAACTGACAGGGGCCTGGGGCAGCTACTTTGTGCAGGGGAGAAGTTGCTAAAAGAGAAACATCTGTGGGACCACGGCCTTCAGAAATAGCTGCAGAAAAGGAAGAGGATAAAAGATGGTGTAGGAAGTGACACAGTACAGTTCCTCAAAGACTTCTGAGTTCTGGAACTGTATCTACAGTCCTGAAGTCAGTAAATGCTTTTCAAGACCAATCTGGTCACGTTCAAGTGCTAAAGAAAAGCTCAGTTAATGTGTGACCTTGAAAAACAACACAAGTGAACTCTTGACTGTTAGGACTACATGAGGGTGTCTTTGCTGGCCCAAACCAAACATCTGAGCAATGGCACTGGACAGGGCCAGCATCCAGCAGGAAAAGCACCTAAAACACTCAGCAAAACTCAGATGGACAGGAAACTCACGCTGCAGCCATGTTGATGTATTTTCCAATCCCCTGCCGGTAAGCTTTAGGAGCCTGGACCTCTTTCTTTGGTGGGACCACCTCAGCCTTTATTTTGGCTGCTTCTTCCTGCTCGAACTTCTCTCTTTCAGCAGCGACCTGTGGGAAGCAAAGGGTGCAATCTGTTGCAAGAGATAGTGCAGAATAAGGAGAAAATTCTACAATTCTTGGAAGCTTTAAAGCACTCTAAACCAGCAATCAGCACCGCTGAGATTACAGGGCAGGCTTTAGGAGACAGCCCTCAAGGGCCACTACAAACAGGCTGTCTGCAGCCATTACAGCAAGACTCCTTTCTTCTCACCTGCAGCTACCCACAGCTGCTGGGGGCATTTGAAAGGAAACCATCAGAAGCCTGAGGGACTGGGAGCTTTGCCAGACTCAGTTACAAGAGCAACTCTCCACTGAAAGAGTGACCAGGATCCTGGCAAAAAGGCAATGTTCAATGGCAGCTGCTTCATCTTAGCTGGCAACCAGGTAGGCCAAGGGGCTGCCCATGTGCAAAGAAAAAGGATTACATTACAAAGCTGTCCATAGAAAAGCTTTGGCCTTTCAAAAAAACCCCCAACCACCCAACCAACCAACCAACCAACCAACCAACCAACCAACCAACCATCCTCACCTGTGCATCTGCCTCTTCATAGGGATCAACGAAAACGGTTGTTGTCTCAATTCGTATTTCCTCCTGGGAGCAGAAGAGAAGATCAGTAAATCCATCTGCTGATTAAGTTGTGCCATCTCCCCCGAGTTTGTATTTGAGAAGTGCCAGCAGAGTGACCAGCACTGCCCTGTGAGGCCACTGCCCCTGGTGCTTCCCACGTACCTTGGGACGGTCTGTTTTGGGGTCACTTTCCACGTTCTCCATAGCGGTCAGAGTCTCAAAGCCACCAACTACCCTGAAAGAGGAAGGGCATGTTATCCAGTTGTCACAACATACTCAAAATATTCCTACACCCTTACATTTAGTATATCTAATTTATGCCCATTACTCTAGCGGATTTTTAAATCATCATGTTTGGGGAGAGGGAATTAGCAACTGCGTTTGGAAGACCTAAGATAATGTCATTCAGTGTGGATGGTACGGATTTCTTCTCAAATATGGGATTTGAATTTAAAATTAAACAGAACATGGAAAAGTCAAACACTCAGAGGCAAAGCAAAGTCATTTGTTCAAAAACCTGGGAGCCACACAAACCAGCCATTCGAAGAACAAGTCTTTTCTTTTTCTTTGTTTTTATATTGTATTTGAGACCTAGAAGTGTTATCAGGGAGAGAATGGTAACTACAGCAGTACAGGAGAGCAGAAACAGAGCTGTCAGCACTAACACCAGTCACACAGAAAGCACAGGATTCTTCCAGAAGAACATCCTGACTGTGAGCTCTTGAGGGCTCTGGGAAGGCAGCAGAGCATCAAGGCACAGCCACAGGTTAATGCCAGGACACTTCCCAAAGCAGTTTTCACCTAGGAGAGCCATAGATCCCTGACTTCTCACTTTTCAAGTCAATATATCCCAATACTTGCTTGAAAATGTTTAAGGCTGAAGGCTTTCTGGACTGCTGCATGTTTATTTTCAAAAAAAGTGTGGAACAATGGGAACATTCTAGAAAAGCATATTTAGAAAGGATAAATGGGGAAACCCAGATAATTATAATCCTGTCATCCTGTCATCTATCCCAGCAAAGTAACGGAATAGCGGAGACAGGACATGATTAAGAAAGAAAGGAAATAAGTAACAGCAATCAACAAGGTTTTGTGGAAAACAGTGTCTGTCAAACAACCTTCTATCTTTGAGCCAACAGATGTGGTTAACAGGGGTAACAGTGTCCACGGAACAGACTTCTGGAAGGCGGCTGATATTTTGATTGAGGAACCAGAATGATATAAAGTGAATACAGCACACATTAAATAAAAAATTGGCTGACAGGTGTCAAAATCCAATTTTAAACAGGAACCACTGAGTCAGTATGTTTTCAGAGGGGTCCTGCTGGGATCAGCTCTTGGTCCCAGGGTATTTAACACTTTTATCCACATCGTCATCCACAATTAAATTTGAACACAGCTATTCTTAGAAGAGCAGTAAATAAAGAGGAAGACAGGCTGTTGATGCTGAGTGATCCAGATCCATTAGCAAAGCAGGCTGGAGCTGGACAACATCTGTTTTAGCAGAGCCAAGCCACATGGCCAGGAACCAAAAATACGGCCCCTATTAACGGCTCTGGGACAATGAGAAGCAGCCGCAATTCTCAAAACCACTGCTCCAGGAGCCAGGGGAGCTTGGGGCTGGGAGCTCAACAGTGAGGGCAGAACTGAGCACTGAGGAGCCCAGGGCTGCCCATGGGACAGGGCAAGCCAAGAGCCAGCGATCTCCCACCTTTCACAGGGGGGAAACTGTTTTGAAGCCTGACTGTTGGGATTACTGGGACTCCAGCACCAGCACAGGTAGGCTGCCAAGGAATGGGCAGATGAAATGGGGGAAAATCAAATTAAATGAAACTGGTGGGGAAAAAAATACCAAACTGGTGGAATATGGAGCATTTTATCACCTAACTCTGCTTTTATATTAAAGAAATAAGCAATGTCTTGACCAAAACACAGTTACCTTTACACATTTTATACCCTCGTACCAGGATATTTCTCTCTCAAAGGTGTCTGTCCAGTCCCAGCACGGCAGAGTCTGCCTGGCCAGCACCAGGACAGGCCTCTGACTCTCACCTGCCACGGTCTCAGCTGATCCAGTGGAGAAATACACCTTCTACACCACTCCCCAGTGCCCTCACTGCCACCCCACGGCTGGGCCAGGCTGGAGGCACAACCAAGAGGACAGACCCCATCCCAGAGAATGAACCGAGACAGAGACAGGGCTCTCAGCACCTGCCCCAGCACAGCTGTGCTTGCTCAGGTTTCAGTGCTGCTCCAAACTTCATTCCCCAAGGGCCTGCTGATATTCTGTAATCAGGCTGTGACTTTTAGGAGCAATTAAAACCCATGCATGCAGGCTAGAACAGCCTCAGTCATTTGTGACTGCAGGGAGCAGACTGGGGCAGGCTGCAGAGGGTTTGAAGACCCTGCATGAACTTTGGAAAGTTCATACCAAAAACTCAATTTCAAAATCCCCCTCCAGGCCAATATCAGATTCACTTATAATGCTGGTGATTAACACCCAGCCTAAGATATATTCACTGTATTTTAACTGCCCCAAAGGAAACTTCTGATTTAATATCGGAGGATTTTCTAGCCAACAGCTCACTCATTATCTGCTTGTATGTTTTCATTTAATTAGGTTTCTGATAATTTGAAATGGCCAGATCAGCTGTGCACTGGCAATCTCAGCTGAGTAATCCCTTAGCCCATAGCTAGACCTCCCACAATATTAGCCCTAATGCATTTTACTGATGCTACCAGATCTTCAGTTGCTCTGCTAATTAAACTTTATTGGGGATATTTTGTCGCTTGTACATTTTGAAAGGCTGTGATAGATGTGGCATTCACAGGTCATCAGTAAGTGACCTAAATAGTCTATTTTGACATGATTGTGAAGGGCTAAGGGGGAAGAAGACAAAGTTGTTATGCCTGCAGAGCATGTCATTCTCTTTTCTTCTGCCCTTCTTGTCTCTCAAATGGAAAACTGCTTCCTTTTATACTCTTGCATTCTCCAACATTTTGCACAGAGTATCTCTGTGTATTAGTGTCAGCACAGCCAGCTCTCAATACAGGTTTTTGTCTTTATAAAGACACTGCTGCAACACTGATAAAAAATAACAACTAATTTGAATACAAACCACCAGCTCAGAGGAGAGAGCTCTGACCAGAGGGACAGGAAATAATCTACAAGTCACTTTTGTTCAGGGAGCACTTGGGGGCTTTGTCAGGGTCAGGCCTGGCTGAGGCTGGTATCTCACCACTAAAAATTAACATCCAAAAAGGGTAAGATGTGATTACAAACATCACTCATTCAGTAAAAACTGAACTACAAACTAACCTGGCAGTCAGAGCTGGATGCAAAACAAATTGAATATTCTAAATTGTAAAGGCTTTTGCAAGCTTTCCTCTGATCTAAGAGAGACGAGGTACATGCAGGCCCTTGAGATGTTACATGTTGTTATTGTCAAATCTCATGATGTTACATTGCAGCACTAAAATCAGTTTGATGAGATATAGTGTGTCAAAGCCCATGCACTGGCACCCCTCACAGCAACTGCTCCTCACGGAATGAGGAAACTGAAACACCACCAAAGTTTTTGGGATTCTTTGCCAGACCAACAGCACGTATTTTGGGCCAAGAAAAAAGTCCATACAAATAATATGCAGAAAAGACCATCAGATTAGTACATTCAAACATTAAAAAAAGAAACTAACTCCTCTAAAGAGTGCGCCACTACTTAATATTATTCTAATATTCAAGGAATTCTGTACATAATTTTCAGTAAAAAACAAGCAGATTCCAGGAATGCAAGCTACCATCCCTTTATACTCTCTCCACGTGCTAAACGTGTGACACAGACAGTGACAGTTCTCACTGTGCTGGCTGGTCTCATGCAGTGTCACTTGTGCCAAGCTGGGAGCCAGCAGGGAAGGGAAGGGAGAAGGACATAAGTTTAACCTTTTCCACTGCTTCTGGCTCTGTTCTTTCTATAAGGTGGCACACATGCTTTGTCCTAAACTGACTATGTGAGGTTTAAAAAGATGTTCAGATGACATCTGACAGTGAAAAGGATGACACTTCCAAGGCACCATTTACATTAGAACAACCAGTGAAATCAAGGATTTGCTGTGTGCTTCCAGTAGACGTTGAACAGAGAAATGATGATCTCAACTATATATTTAGCTCAGCATCCCTGAGACAGCTTGTATTTTTAGAGGAGCTTGATAAATGTTGCATTACATTTAAGCATGAACGACAAGGCAGGTACATTTAGGGTGTTTTTTTCTGTTAGCATAGGAATGAAAACAAAAATGTACCCTTACTCGTGCAATTTGTTTGCTTGAAAGCTGGGTAAGTTAGCATTGGAAATCTTTGCATTTCACATTTAGATGTGTTATTAAAATCTTACTTCCTGTTAAGGCTCCTTTATGTAAACCAGTAACCTTGCTTCATAAGCACTGCCAATGCCTTAGCATGATGCAGAAGTTAAATACCTGGAGCAGGCTCTACCCATTTGTGAAATGCCAGTGAAGGTCTCACTGTATATTAGTTAGTGCTGCCCCCAAAGAAAACTGCATCTCCCCTGCAGCCCCAGAGACATTCACACATCAACCTATTTCTCATACTTTTGTTTGGAAGAATTATAGGAATTAAGCCTTATGCAATGCTGGGGAGGGCAGTGGGCCAACATGATAAGAGTTTCCTGGTCAGAAGATGATACCAGAACAATGTCTGGACTTTTTTTTTAAAAAAAAGCTTTAAACTACAAACAGAAACCAGAAAGAAAAATTGCTCTTTTGTAAACACATTCTGCCCTGAAGGTTATTTTTCTAAAAAAGAGAACATACATTAATATACACACACACAGAGAACAAAACATACGTGCACAAACACGTACACTCAGGACAAAATGTTTTCCATGCATACACCCAATCTGCAATGGAGTGAGCAATTCCAATGTGCAACAAGGATGCAGCCAAAACATCTCCATCTCACTGCTAGATAAGAGCTTAATCTAGCAGGCGAGACACGGTAATAAAGGGTGCTGAAAAAATAAAACAACTTGGAAAAAAGCTTGTTGAAACTAGAATCAACAGATGAACCTGGCACGAAATTACTTCCCTGCCTTGGCACAGGTCCCTCTTCAGAGATCATACAACTGTTTTGGAAATGACAGCAGCCCTCATGCAGCTCCAACAGCCCAGTCCTCGTGTGCTGCAGGACACCACAGCCATGGCTTCCACAGGGAGGCCTGGCTCATTTTCCCACCTCGCTCTTTGCTCCTATCCTGGTGTCTGGGGAGCAGACTCTGCAGTGCAAAATTAGGTCAGGCTCCCTACCCAGAATCAGCTCTTCTGCTGCCACACAATTTCTCCCATCTTCAGATGTACTAAAGCAGAAGAGCCACAAAAACAGGAGTTTTCCAGCTTAGAAGCCACTGGGATTCACTGTTTCAAATCATACAGGGAATGTTGCAAGCTGAAACTTGTGTTATTTAACAGTACCTGGGTAACTGAAACATGCCTGGTATTTGCTTTATGAAGCTAATTACTTTAGAGGACAAGAGTTATTTTCCTTGCCCCATTTTACAGAATTGCAGTAGAAAGCATTGAACAGGTTAAGGAATACTTAATACAGAGTGATACTGATCCAAGGAGGAATTCTCTTCCACAAAAGCATCTGGCAAGGGGAGAAGGGAAGAGAAGAATAAGCCGAGTGCATGTCAGCTACTGACTGATGCCTCCAATATGACCAAGTCTGAAGTTTCCCACACTGCCTTGTTCATTATTTCTGGGAACAAGAGAATTGAAGAATGAGCAACAGAAACCTTGAGAGACAGTAAAAGTTATCCACGTAAGCAGATATGTGCAGCCTCATACGAAGGAGAAAACTGTCCTCGACATTCTCATCTCCTGTCTCTGTTGCCACTTTCTTTTCTCTGCTCTTGACAAACACAAGTGATGCTCTAATAAACTCACAGAACTGCTGCACAGATAATTTCCAGCTTTGCCACTCTGACCACAACACTTTTCTCTCTGCTCCCTTTACTGCCTTTGTTTTATCACACCATATATCTGCAACCTGCCCTCATTTTCAAGCCCACCATGCTCTGCTTGTCTTAAATCTCACCCAAAATTCTGAAAGCATTTCTATCTTTCTGTTGATCACTTTCCACTACTATATTAAACATGCACTTTTTAATGTGTGCATTTAGCTTTGGAACAGGCTCCCAAAAGACATCGATGAAGCAATTTCATGTTTTCCTGGGGCTTTCTTTTTCCGAACTGTTGGTGGAAGGTAGGTTGAAATGGGTCACTGTCACAACTTCCATCTGTCTGTATGCAATCTCCTTTCTACTTACACAGCTCTCAGGGACAGAGATTATGTTTCTATTTCAGCTTATAAAGGACAAATGTACCAAGTCTCTGATCCACAGGAGCTGTGAACCATTGGAAAACATAGTAACAACACGGATGGGATATGCTTGCATCTAAACTTCATAAAGCACACCAGACAGGAACCTGAGCCTGTCTGCTGCTCTGGCTGTAGTGTTCCTGTAGCTCCTGCAGGTCACAGCACAGCTGAGACCCCAGGCACAGAGCCCAGGGCAGCAGCAGACAAGACCCTCCCCAGGCAGCAGCCCCCTGCAAATGCTTCTCATCCCCTCTGTGCAGAGCCAATGCATGTCAGTTGGTTTACATTATCTCAGTTTCTAAATTAAACCTCTTACCAGCAAGCTAAAAGCCCACAAAAGCCACCGGTTGGTTTTCGTGTTAATTACATCATTCTCTAAGTCAGAAGAAATAGTAATTACTAGAAATGGTAATTACTAATTTAATCTAGGCAGCTCTGTTGGAGCAGGAAATCCATGCAGCCTGCAACACGCCTCCAAGGGAAGGCATTCTTCTCTTACTCTCTGTTTTTGCTCCCCAGCCATGCTAGATTATCTTCATTGTGTTCCACTCTGGTTTTGCAAGAGGCACAATCTCCAGCATCTTCTGGATTTTATAATTTTTTAAAACAATGCAAGTAAAAACAGCTGAAGGATTTTGATGACAAAATATAGTTCTTATGAGCTACACACATCAGTCTTTTATTATAAAATTTGTAGGTAAATTCAATTATTCAAGAATTCAATTTGTAGATACATATATCCCAGCATCTTCATTTTTACCTTTGAGTTAATCTTCATTTACATGCAAGATATATCAGAGCAATATTTCCCTGCTCTGTGTTCATATGAAGATGTCACTCAGTTTTCATGTAGGGAGCCAAATATGATTCTAAACCAACACTTTAAAAAAATGTTTTTCCATTGTATTTCAGCTAAAAGTACAAGCAGCACCACTTCTCTCTGGCACCTAAGCTCAGTTTTCTGTAGCAGCAAAGACAATTCACAAACTAAGACAGTCTTTGCTAAAACTGCAAAAATCTCTGCTGTATACACTTAACCAGATTTACCTGCACTAATTCCTCTCTAAAGGGCACTGTACAGTGCGAAACATCATCTGAGCTCTTTTGCTCACACGGTACTTGAGGTATTCAGCACAGTGCAAAGGCTTTGGGGAGCACTCCCTGCACCACAGAAAACTCAGCTTCTCTCCAAACTCTTTCCTGGTGAATTCTGGTAAAACTGGAGCATACTGGGGAAGCACAGCAAACACACTGGAGGACGACAGAGGATGTTCACTGAGGCCAGGCTGCACCCAGAACTGAAGAACAGGCACATTTTCAGCTGAGCTGTCCTAGTGCAGACATTATTTGATGAGGTGGCCAGCTCAGGTTAACAGCATTACTGTAGGGGATTTGAAGGGTTTTTGCAAGGTGGACTCAAATTGTAGCTTAAGTGAAATAGTCTTAAGATCTGGATAAGGTAACTCCTCCAAGAACATACCAGCTCTCAGCTTTTAGTATTAGAATTTATTTATCTGCTTTCACCAAAGGACAAGGGGAACTGTGAATTTTTCTAGGACAAACCCAAGAAAGAAAAAAATACATTTCCAAGAGTGCAATTATTGAAGAATCAGTATTGGAACTAACAGCACTAAAATAAAGTGCCATTAAAATGAAGCAGTTTCTGCCTCAAGAACTAGCAGGCTGGGAAGATGGAGTAAATATATCAAATATATCACTTTCACTGTACAGCACTATCGCATGACATCCAATCAAAGTCAACGGCACATGGTTTTATTTTCCATTGCTGATTTCCAAATGAATAAAACTAAGAAAAGAATAAAAATCCAAATCTACAAGTAAAAAAGATAGTAAGATTCTCAGGAACTACCAATGCAGCAGGTTAGTAACATTACCTCCTCCTGCCCTGCACTAGGGATGTCTGAGAACAGCTCTGCTTGACTTGGCAAATACCAAGTACCTGCAGCAGAGTAAGCAAAGAACAAACTATAACAAAGATTTTTTATCTTCTTCTGCAATAAATACCTTAATCTTTATCATGTGAAGGCTTCACTGGAAAAGATCTACAGAAGAGACTTTTTTATAAGGCAGGAAGTTTTCTCGCTCTCTGGGCATTGGCAGTATCTTTATACATGTGTGCATAAACATGTATGTATGTACACACACACGCACATAAATATACAGATTTTATACCAGTGATAACTGTCAGGAATAAAAGAAAAGAAGAATAAAATAAAAAAGATTAAGAATGGCCAAAAGACCTTATCTATGCAGAAGCTCTATGTTCTATGCCATGATGAAGAGCAGTCCTGTCATGACTAATTTTTCAGCTGATGGCTCATAAGAGGATGAAAGCAGTATTGAAGAGCTAATCTCTTGTGTCCCAGCAATTAACATGCACAAATATTAACATGGTTCATTACATGACGATGATTACTTTGTTCATGACTCCTGGAGAGCCACCCACAGAAGGGAAGTAAGGCAACTTACAGTGATGGAAGGAGGAAAAAAAGGCAGGGTCTGCTGACTGGCACTGGTGCAATGTTGCCCACCTACTCATGACCAGGAGAACTGGATTGTGAGCTAGGATTTTGCTCCAGTTCACTTACAAGAGTCACTACATTCTTCTCTTTAGGCTTCAGACACACAGGGGAGCATGTCTGCTATGCCATTGCCCAAAATATCCTTCACTTACCTTCCAAAAACTGTATGCTTCTTGTCCAGATACGCACAAGAGCGGAATGTGATGAAGCTAGAAAGAATAAAGACATAACAGTTACCACATTGTCCCACTGACCCTCAACAACACCAGTAATGCTTAAAAGCACGAAGTGTCTGCAAAAGCTCTCGGAGAAAAGACAAGCCCCCCTCCCTCTCTCGCTCCTCTCTGCGACGCCCACCAACCTAATATCCTTTAACTCCTCAGTTTTGTGCATTCCATCCTGGATTTCTGGAATTTTGACTTCTCACTTTTCACCTTACTAATATTCTTAAACAATACGCCAAGAGCGGGGCCTTTCAGCAAGTCCAAAATGAACCTGAGCATCTGCCTCCTCGAGCACTCAGGCCCTGGGAAGCTCATGCAGGCCGGGGGACGTGCGTCCTGCTTGGGAAGAACATTCCTCGGGCATGATGGGCAGCTTGTATCCAGCAAATAAAGTTATGTGACACAACAGTCTCTGCCAGTGCAAACTTCTATTTTCTGGATATTTACATTTTGCATTTCTCTTCCCTTAAACTGGCCTGTCTGTGATCCATTTCTCCTCTGGACAGAGCACGCTCGTGCTTCAGATATAAACGTCACAGAAGAATACTTTGGAGTGTCAAAAGTAATTAATTGGACTTTTAATTTTGGGGCTGTACTTTTAAACTTAAACATGGGAACTGAAACACTAATGCAAAGAAACCTTTACCACTAAAGCTTTTCCCTAAAGCTTGATGCTTCTCTGGAAGACTTGGATTATAAATGTATGAGACAAAGGTTTCCACACTGTGGTCTGCAGACCACAATGGCCTGTCTTGGCTGGACGTGCAGTGCTGGCTCTCCTCCCTGTCTCCATCTGTTGCGCTACATAGGAGACAGCTAAAAATATATAAGCATTCCAAAAGCACTTTTCCATATAAGCAACTGCCTCAGGAAGTTATATGATTGGAAATAGGAGCAGCTGTAATGTGCCAGACAGTCTATTAAGATGTAGCTTGCCCTAGGAAAGCACTGGGATGCTGTGTAGAATGCAAACTCCTGCGTGGAGCACCACTCTATTCCTGGATATCCAATACTTAAGATCATCATATGGTCAGTTAAGTAGCATTGTAGTAAAAAACCCGGGAGCAGAGGCAAATATACAGGGAAGGCTTCTCACTCGTCACTGCAGTCAAAATAAAATTAAGGACAACAGAATTAACATTACTCAGGACGATCCCAGAGAAGTCTTGAGCATTATTCAAGCATCACCTTGCAGAGGAGCCCCAGCTCCTGTGCCCTGCAGTGCCTGCCACCTGTGGGGAGGGCTATTCACAGAGTTCCTAAGACCAGAGCAGCTGCCAGAAGTGTCTAAGTGCTGCCTAGGAACCTTTATAAATATGGGCAGCTTAAGTCTCTTAAGGACTTACACATAAAGGAATTTTGTGTTCCATTTGCAAATTTTAGGAGAACATACGATCACATTTACCACAGCAGATGATGTGACTCAAAATGGCACATCACTTATGGTCTCTGTAACTTGTTATTAGAATCCCCCTTTAAAAAAAAAAAAAAAAAAAAAAGAGGAAAGAAGCCTCTACTCTCCCCTAATGTAGCACGTGAGTGCTGGCAATAATATTCAAATCCAAAATAAGTTGTACAGGAACTTGATCCAGCAAACTGCCCCACATGTGCTTAGGCTTAGGAATGCAAGTAAGCCTATTAAAGGCCCTGAGACAAGGACTTGTGTTTAATTAAAGCAAACCACACTGCTGCAGAGTTTACAAGCCATCGTAACACTCAGCAGCACGAACACCAAGGCCCTGCTCCCTCCCCTCCTCCTCAGTGCCAGGACACAGCACTGTACACATGCACGCACGTTTTCCTGGGGCTCGCAAAGAAAGAACAACTTCTTTATATTGCAGTACTTACAGAGCAACCAATAAACAGTTGGCTCAAAGTGACACAGAACATTTTCAAAGCACTGCAGGCAAACACCCATATTAATGTCACACACAAGCAAGGCCCTTACAACTCCAGTATCTTTAAATATTCCCTGATTTTAGTCCTCATTCTGGTTTTGTATGCTGGAAAACAAGTTCTTCTCAATCCCAAATTGTACCCTCTGACGCATTTTGGTCTACATATTTCAAAAGAGCAGAATTGCTCTTGTTTATTTAAAATCAGGTGACTAAAAAGAAGTAATACTCCCATAGAGTGCATGTTTCATTTCATTAAGCCCTTTAAAAAAGTTCAATACTGGGCTAAATTTACACAAAATAAAGAGGTGTGATGAATGATCCTACAGGGGTAACACTGGGTGGACACAGACAAAAACAAACAAAACCTTCGAGTCGTAACAACAAAAAAGACAAATTACTGTTGATATAATAAACCTATGTGTCTTCTTGCTGTGCTTCATTTTGCTCTTAGTTTGGCCAAGAGCAGCTGTAGCCCTGATTGCAATATGCAGCACTCAACAGAACACTTCACTTGACTGAACTTTAAAGAGTAGCTCATAAAATGCCATTTTTCTTCTTAACAGAGTGAGACAATGTCCAGAGGGAAACAGTAAAGCACAAAAAAGCAAGTGACTACTTACAACTGTGATTTGTTTGTGTTGGGTCCCGAATTTGCCATACTAAGAACACCACGTCCCGTGTGGGACAAATTGGGCTTGAATTCATCTTTGAAAGGTTTTCCCCAGAAAGATTCTCCTCCTTAAAAGAGAAAAGATGATAGAAGAAGAAAAATGTTTGTTTTCATTAGTTTCCCAGTGTGTTTTGTAACAGGCACAGACATTAAATCCAAGGTTTCCAGCACTCCCAGTCACGATGTGTTAATACATTGTTACCTCACCCCTATCACTAGGCCAGTTTTTGAGCACAACCTTGAAATGTGATATTTTCAACTGGCAACACATTTCTGTGCCCTCACACTATCAGCCGCAGCAGACCACACTTTATCAACAGCTTTATGTATCCTGTGCTGAAGAACTGTCAAGGATTTAATTTTTTATTGCTGGTCCACCGTAATTTTTCTCTTTTGAGACACTAAATCTTTAAAACTGGCTACATGACAAAACACAGAGCAAAGAATTACTAGTTTAATTGGACTCTGGATACAGCATTGCTTCTGGAAATAAAATATCAGAGAGATGAAACACATTCAGAGAATCAACTAAGAATGGGAGCTACAAGCTCAAATGCTTAATTCCAGACTAAACAATGAAGAACGATGATATATGGTGCTCCGAAATGAAAGGCAAAAATTAGATATTTGGACTAGACACCTGGGTGATGTGAACGCTTAAATGCAATGAAGGTAAAAGGATGACAAAATTGCACAAACCCCAGCCCCAGCCCTCCAAAACTGATTTTTCTGTGATTGTGGACAGACAGAGGGTCCATGAGAGCTCTCCTCCTGACTGTCATTTTTACATTATTTATGACAGATCTGACATTTTCATTTGCACTTTCCTCCAGGATCATTCTTAATAAGAAAAACGAAGGCTGAGATGAGTCATAGTTTTACAGTCAAATCCATAATCTTGTTTGACAAACCATGAAAAAATATTTCACCTTAGGACAGTATTAAAAATAAAACAAACAAAACTATCCAAACAGGCAGCAAGACTTGTCCATCTGCAGAACTGGCTCAAGAGCCCTCCAGAGTAAGTGTAGCACTGGAGAAGCATGAGGTCAGGGAGGGATCTGTGGTGCTCCCCAGCCATGTGCACACGGAGCACAGAAAGCAATTTGATGCTATGGCTGCACACACCAGCAGCAAATAAAACCAAGGAATGAAAAAGGCTCCTACTGAAAACCTTCCCCAAAAAATGGCAAGAGTGCATTAAATGAGGAACGAGTTTCTGATGATGCCGTGACAACAAAGCATCGCATGTGGACAGCTGCAAGTGGAATGAAGTGAGAAATTCTGGGAGAAACTGACCCACTTAAAAACCCAATTAATCATATTCAAAAGACCTATTAATAGAGTTGAGTGTTGCCTGCTCTGCAGTTTGACAAGAGGTGGCAAAAGGGGACAAACCCTGTAGGGATTTTCTGTAATCAGGAGTACAGCAGTGGTTACTTCAGCAATCTCTGGCTATTGAATATTTTAAGATCTGCAAAATTACATCAGCTTGATCCCATATGCCAATCTTTTCCAGCAGTTGGTGACAGGAATACGGTATGGCTGCAGCCAGCTCTAGAGGAGTTTGTGCTGTCTGAAGTTTTCAGAGGATACACGAGCACAGCCCTTGAGATGGGACACAGCAGCAAGTGGCCAAACCTGTGAGTCTGCTACACCCTCCATGTGCTTCCAGCTGATGCTGGAATTACAGTCAAGCTGCTGAAGGAGAGTGGAATCAAGCCTGAAGCCTTCACTGGTCAGAAAAATAATTCAAAAGGAAAGAGAAAAAATGTGAATGACAGAGAGTCTCTCTCTTTCTGGCACAACAAACAACCAGACCCAAGAGCTTGCAGACAGGAGCAATGAGCCATGATCTTTAGGTTTTGGAATATTTATTTTTGTATGATTTCATTTTGGATCGTGCACTGCAGGTCAGAATTAATCTCCTATGGATGAAAGCTAAGTTCGGTTCATTCCGGTTCTCTGGAAATAAGTGCTAATATTTTAGCAGATAGTTACAGCCCCTGCTCTGTCTGCCATACAGCTGTTTCCAAGGCTAATTCTGTCTGCCCGGGAGCTGCAGCAGGAACAGGGAATGGCCTGTGCAGTATTTGCCTAAAAGGCCAGACGTCCTGTGAAGGACATAACTGAAGTGTCTGTGGAGATCGGGCAGCACAGACTGGCAAAGGGCGGCGGAGACGCTGCAGAGGCACTCAGACAGCAGAGCAGGAAAAGCTTGGGGTTTTTGTTGTTGTTTTGGCTTGGTTTTTTTAATAATTTAGAGGGAATACTTTTTTTTCTTTTTCAAGGAAAACCCCAAAGTATTCTCCTTAAATTAAAAATAGCCTGGATGTGCTTTTCGTCAAACTCCTGCTAACCTCTGGAATTGTTCCAGGCTTCAAGTATCTGCTTGAAGCAGGACTAGACGGAGCAAGTCAGAAGATGGCAAGTTACATATATACATTTTTTTAATTACTGAAACCCAGCATGACTTTCTCTGTGAAGATTAAGTACAAACCTCACATCAGTCTAGGGCCATGGCAGCACAGTGCCTAACGCTCAGCTGGAATAGCGATTTTACATTCTTACATTTTACTCTCTACATTAGAGCTCAGTGTAAACCTGGGAAACCACTCACAGGTTCCAAACCTACTAATAATTACAAAGTGTTTGCAAGTATCTAGCAGATTTTACTGTGTTTATTCTCCACAGAGCTGGGAGGTGTGGCTGTGCATTTTCTGAAAGCAGAATGGATGCAGACAGAGCAGGTGTGAGCATGGCAATGTCTGGCTCCAGCCTTTTCACATTACACTCCCTGTATGTGCCACAAAGAGAGGAGGCTCCTCCTTACACTCCCCAAATCTTCCTCAGAGTGCACACAGATCCCTGCTGGCTGTATTTGGAGTCACGATGATGCGAACCCCTCAGCCCAGAGCTGATGTTCCAGCCTACGAGCAAAGCCCACGGAAAACAAGAACTGACTCGGGGTGTTGGATTCACGGCTGGCAGCACTGCCTGTCACTTCACCTCCCTCTCAGCTTATCTTCTGTCCAAGTGGAGCTGTGTGCCTACTGGACTTGCAAATGTTTCTGAGATCCTATTACAAGAAGTGCTGGAAAAGAATTCTGGGGGCTTCTGGACTAAAAATCAGTTCACATGGCAGCAGCCATGGCCCCAGCATGTACTGCCAGTGGCTGGATTGGTGTTGGGAATAATTTCAGCCCCACACATGGGGATCTCCTGCTTGCATAAAGCTGGAAATGTCCTTGGGATCGGCCACAGAAATACACAGGCATTCAACTGCATTTAACCTGTACAATGACAAAGCCTTCAGGAGCCAGAAAGAGGTTTTGTACAATTCTGTAAAATAAAAATCACATCCTTACTCAGATAAATACGATTCAAAGGTGAAGGAGGCTGGGAGACAATTCCACACATTCTCCATTAAAAAAAAAATTCTCTTAAAGACATGTTTAACTCATTCTCACAGAGAGATGAAATGAAACAGACCACACAGCTCTTAGAAAAGAACATTAATAATTTCTGTGGCTATCCAGAGTGGCAAGATATATTTAGCTTGTACTGAAGCATGGTTAGTTATTCAGTCTCGTATCTGCACCCTGTGCTGATAGTGAACAGGTGAACAGATCTAAACCGACATCTGAAGCAATCACACATTAGCAACTACTCAGAAAAAAGCCACATTTTCAGATTGTCTTTTGAGCTAAACCAGATTACTCTTTGGTAGTCTTTGTTCCTACTAAAAGCATTTAAAAAAAATTCTGAGGTACAATCACAGAATTTGTACAACTTTCTTGCAAAGAGCTGAGAGATGCATCTAAAGCTTCAGAAATGTAGCATTCCAAAAGCCAGGTGTGGGCTGGGAATCATCATTCATGACAGTTGTGATTTTAAATAAATCCTTCCTTTTTCTGGCTTAAAAATTGCTAAGCAGTGGTAAGGAAGTGGGAGGGCTCTGATTCACAAAAATGATGGCTTACTTTCTGTAATTTTCTTCTTGTCATTTGGAACAACGAGGTACATAATAACATCTGACACTTCTGTAGAGCTTTCTAAGTGAGATTCTGGAATCATTTTGCAAATATGAAAGCCTTAGCTCAGGCAGTAAGTGCTTCTCTCCTCTCAGATAAGAGGACATGGTACTCTTAACCCCACATACCCAAGACTGGATTTGCAGAGGGGCTGCAGTTTAAAAGGAGCATATTCTAGATAAAAAGGTCTTGCTCCTGCCCTTTTGCTGAGCTTCAATCATGCAAGAAAAGGGGCTCTAAAACTGGTACAGCTGAGGAACTTGCCATCTTAGGTAATCACATTGCATTGACCAAGTTTGTCCACAGTCCTTTGCTATTGACATTTCAGAAGAGCTCTTCTTGCTGCCAACCAAAATGCATTTCCCATCTACCAGTGGTATTTCATCCTGGACTTTTACAGCAATAATGTGCCTCCTTTGTGCCCTCCTGGATTCATAAACCACATGCTGATTCATGAAACCTTCCAACAGGTTGCAAGAAGGAGTAGCTGAAAAATGCCTGTGCCGCTTTGAAAACGTGATGTTTTGCATATACTTTTTCCTTTTTCATACGAAAGGGTTAGGATATGAAACCTATCTTTTCTACATGCAAATTTTCTTCTATTATTTGGAACACTGAAAATACAAAACAGCTGCTCCACTTGCACGACCATGAGTTAAAATTACTCAGTGTTCAACCACGTTATGAACAGCAGGAAAAGAGATACATCACAAATCTAAAATTCATTTTCAAATAATTAATCATTACAAAGAATGACCATGACTCAGCTTATTGCTCTGAATACTGCCTCTATGGGTGGTTATTTTGTTAGAAAAGAAATAAGCTGCTGCAGCACAATAAAATTTCTCCCAGCAGTCTTATGAAACAGTAAGTTGAAGGCTGTAGGAAAATGAGTCTGGTGCTCCAAACCAGTGTCAGCCTTACAGGACTGTGTGTCTGACTGCTCTGGCAGTGCAGGTCTGACAGCTATGCTAAGGTAAAACTATTCTCTGCTCTTTTCCCAGGGTGCTATCTCAACTCCCAGATGCCACAATGCTAATTTCCACCCTCCTCCATCCCAAGGTTAACTGCTGAGCACCAGGAATTAGTTGCCTTCACGTGTCTACTGGGTCACATTTACTTTTACGACAGTGCAAAAGAGACTCAAAAAGGACATACTGGAGAGCTGAATAACAAACAACAAAGTGAGGCTCAGTGCTGCTCACAGAGAGAACTGTTCAGCTGGAGCAGCCACTGGAGAGGATGGTCAGTGACAACCAGCTTGGCATTTACCTCTGTGAACTGTTTCCAAAACACAAGCACACCTAATCCAGGTGAACCAAGAGCTCAGATGCAGTCTGTGTATGCATGATGAGTAACCTTATGTCACGTTGTACTAATTGCGCCCAAATCCACCCAGAAGATGAACAGACCTGGGCTTAATTAGCAATGGAGTGGGTGATCATCTCAGCATCAGGGGGCTGCAACCATAAACCTGACACCCTGACACATGGGATGAATGTCAGATGACAGAAACCAAACAGTGGGAAGATATTCAAACAAGTCTGTTCTAGTTTCTGAACTAATGAACAGGAATAATTAAATAAATAGAAGAAAAATATATACAGGGTTAATGCATCTTCCATGTATCAGTTTGGAAAAGGCTGGGTTGTTTTTTTTCCCAAATAACAAACAAAAATGACAAAACTCTTAGCTAGAAACCATCAGTTAAAGCAGAAGGTTCTGTGTAGATGAGGAAACAAAGTATGTTCTTTTTGTTCTGAAGTCTTCCTACAAAAGGCTCTAATAGAAACAGTTTATAATATTGACATTTAAAGGGTAACCTCCAAATAGTCCTCCCTATTGCCAATTGAAATATCTGGGAAGAAAGCCCTGTTCTGTTCTCATATGCTTCTCTGATATTATAGAAGTCAAGTTATTTACTTCTAAAGCCCATTTAATCTTACAGACTTTTTTAGCTTTCAAAGGTGCATCTTTTTTTACCCTTCTAAGAAGCAGTGAGCCAAAGAAAATACTGAAATCCCTTTCAGCTTCCAGAAGAAATAAAAAAGGGAATTTATCCTCCAAATAACATACAGGCCACAGGCAAAAAAGGTACAAAGTACTGAATCCCAGTGCTTTACTCCAAAGCTTTCCTGAAGTGAATGCCTGTGATCACATTAAAAATGCACAAACCAACAGAGCACCATTTTTACAGCATGGGAGCCCAGGAGAGCATCAGTCCATCTGCCCTGCTCAAGCACTGCTGCCCAGCTGAACCCTCCTCTGGATCCCTGCTGCCAAGAGAACATCAAGCCAGACGTCCTCAGGTCTGGCCACCTTCTTACAGCTCGAGACACACAAGTGGCATTTCTGCCTCACAGTCGAACGCCCTGGATCTATCTGGTAGTCAGGAACAAACCCTGACAGACTACTTGCACTCTGTGAACTGTCTAAGCAGCTTCACTGAAGTATTAAACACAAAGGCATGACAGTTCAAGAGCAATCGAGCAGCCCACCAGGCTCTCCATTTAGATTCTCTTGTGATACTGTAATATTCAACAAGCTATTAGGTAAAGATATCTAAAATTCAATTGTCTTCAAAATATAAAAACCATTCAGGTGCAAAGAAGACATTTGCACCGTTTGGACTCCACAATAATTGCAGCCAGTCTCTAAAAATCTGCAAGACTCATGTCTATTTGAGTGCACACTGTTCATTTTAGTAGAACTTTAATAGTCCTGACAGATGTTTGCAAGACATCTTGCCTGTGATATATTCATATTTAATTAAGAATGACAAGGAGGAAAACAAGATGGAAAATACTAGAGGTCATTAGACTCTCTCTTTAAAGTAAAAGAATATACATAGGAGCGTTTTCATCCTATGTGCTTATTAGCATTTCACTTCCTATTGGCTTTGCCAGTAGAGCTGAGTCTTGACCTTCCGTGCAGCAGTGATGCCTCGGCCTCTGTTAACTCTGCTCTTACAGCGCTTCTGCCATTTGCACAAACAGAAACAGGAATGACACCAGAAGTTCATTTTCATTCCACAGCAGGATCTGAACTCCACCCTGCAAGGGCTAGAGGTGTCTGAGTCAACCTATTAAATCTCTACCATCTCCTGACACCTCTTTAATTTCTCATTTCAAAAGATGTTCCTAATTATGTCTTTTGGGATTTGAACCGAAACTTTCCTTATAAAAAAAATCAAATCACATTTGACAGTCCAAGCATAAATGGTAACAATTCCTGTTAATGGGTTTTTGCCATCAAAACCCTGAACCTTTAACCAGTCTCATATCTTGCAACTGTTGATTATCACATACACTACAAGAAAGGCTGCTGGGCATCTCACACTAACAGATTTACAAAGTAAATGGAGCTAAGGTATTTGAGCAGGTGAGGAGCTGGGGATGTTGGTGACAGCCACAAGTGGGCAGATAGAAGGTGCAAGTGGAAAAGGAGTAAATTTACAGCAGTGACCAAAGGTATTACATGACCTATCTGATGTGGTGGGCAGTGCTCTGATACCCTTCAGCTGTTCTGCCTCCTGACCATTCCTGATATGACTGTTACTATATCTCCAACTAAGGGAGAAAGAACAGGCAGAAGAATTTTGTAACAGTGATCCCTAAAAGTTAGAAAAAGAGCAGCTTGGGTTTTACAAGGCAACTAGCTGGGAGAACAGATGGTATCTGGCCAATCACCAATTCCAAGGCAGGTCTGAAGTATTTCATTAACACTGAATTTGAAAGCAACTTTGCATGAATGTGTTTCTTCCTTTGTTCTTTGCCCTGGAAGACGAGCTGTAAAATCATTATAATTTTTATTTATTTATTTTCTGAAGGAAAAGGGAAGCAAAAACCACAAGAACTCTGCGTGGAAGGAGTGCTCAAGCTTTAGAATGGAAACGTATCAGATGAAATTTTGAACAGAGCAACATGTCATAAAAATGTATCAATAAAACCTCTATTTTAAAGTAAACACGATGTACTACATGTCATCATTTAGAGAATTTTAATTTAAAATTGTCTGGAAGTAAATGCAACAACACAGCCTATGAAGTGAGAACAGTTTACTTGATTCAAACTCAGCCTTACCTGTTCCTGTTCCAGTCGGATCACCTCCTTGGATCTGCAGAATTAAAAGTACATCAATGTTACATATGCATCTGTGTGGAAGACATTAAATACAACCCATAAAAGCCAATTCTGCTCAATTTTCTGCCTTCGCTACTGTGTCACGTTGACAAGTCAGCAACAAGGAAACCATTACTACTTATTTGGAGCTGCTCTTACCAGCTGGCTGTCATCCCTGACATTGCTTACCCATGAGCAGAACGGCAGTTTTACAAAAATAATAGGTCTTTTTTGGGTAAATAGGGGAAGTAACCAGTCCCACATGGGTTAACCAGATCATCCTCTCTATTATGTGCTGAGTCAGAACCTGCATTTTAATTGATGATGCATTGCTTTTGGAACTGAAAAGGCTTTACATTTTGCTACCAAACCTCCACATGATGGAAAGGCAAGAAAAGAGGGAATACGGAGTATTTTTTGTATCTGAATCTGTAACCCACTCACGATCTTCAGTAGGAAAAATCCTTATGTGAAACCAATCTTTCAGTAACAAAATTAATTACGTGCGTTAATCACTGTCCATGCAGGATCTGCAGAAATAATATTTGATATTCTAATGCCAGGGGAGGGAGTGGGACATGACCACTTTCAAAGTAACAGCACACAAGCACAATTTCAGTCGTGAGTTTAACTATGAACTGAGATATACAGTGCTGTCAAAAGAGAAAAGCCTTTTGTAGGATGACAGGATGGAACGTAACATCCAGTGATGTCCCCTGTGAGATGTGCTCTGCCTTCAGGATCAGGTTGTTAATTCTTCTGAAAGGAAGTTACAGGGCAGCTACAATATCCTAAGCTGCCTGGGCTGTAACTGTGTAAATAAAGAACTTTGACTTTATTAAGATGTTTATTAAGATGTTTGACCTTATTAAAGACACAGTTCTGGAGCTCAAGGTGCTCTTTAACTCCTTCACAAGAAAGCCTGGGCACCCAGTGTGGAACACACTAGGAAAGGATGATCTGATAGTATCCAAGTGCCACAACCTGAAACAGGAATTCTGATGCCTGCTGAAGTTTCATCTGAATGGGATTTCAACAGGCCACAGTATTACTTATCCAAACTAGCATTTCCCTCTCTCTCCTTCTGTTCATTAACCACCCACCCACATCTTGAGGAAGATAACAAGAGCCAAGGCAATGACTCTTAAAGGCTTTGTCTGGAACGCCAGCAAATGCAGTGCTGAGTGCAGTGATAAATAAAGTGACAACGTTAGTCAGAGACAATTGTTAGTAAGACCAATAAGAACACACTGCATAAGTTATGACAACCCTAATTTTGATGGTATATTTAATATACATCTATTGCAAGTTGTCATGCATGGAAGAATGCAAATAAGTTACGATTACTAAGTTAAATATTGTCTCATTTTGAGGACATCACATATTGTGCATTACACAGGATTTTTTCAATACCCACCACAAAATTCCGAATTGATCGGTGAAAAATTGTTCCATCATAATAGTTCTTCTTGCACAATTTGATAAAGTTTTCACATGTTCGGGGTGTCTGAAAGGCAACGGAAAGTTTTAATTAAAACACAACCATTCAACACTCATTACAGTATTTGAAACAATCACTTCTCATTTGTGCCTTACAAAGAAACAAACATGGAGGGCTTGAAGACGGCGAAGTCTCTGCCTACAGAAAAGAGCCTGTAATATATGTTCTTTTAAAGTACACTGGAGAGGCACACACTGCATTAAATAAATTAAACCCAGACCTTCCAATTAGCACGAAGAAATGTTGAGCATTAGCTCAGATAATGGGAGTTCCCAGTTGGTATCATGATGGTGAACACAGGTAAGCTCAGAGACTTGCAAGTAACTTAGTTCCAGCAGTGCATCACAATCCTGCTCCAAAAGTGGGTTTTTAGCACTGAAAAATGTTAATTTCCCAGAATGAAAAAGGGCCTGATTCCTTTGCTCCCCTATTTCAAAGTGAGCACACTGAAGCTAACTGGAGAGAAGCATTTGGTGGTCTTCACCACTTGGAAGTAACAATGGGACTTACCCAAATCACTGGAACACAGGAAATAAAAAAAAAACTTGTTTTCAAAACTCTAAATTAAAAAAAAATGCTAAATATATTGTCAACTTCTAGTTCACTTTTACAGTGCAAATTAAAGTTATTTAGTGGATTTATGAGCCATGACATTCAAACAGTACCTTCTGAACTTTACTGTCCACCTAATCACACTTCCACTGTAATTGTATGGATTCCCTCTTCTGCAATACTAAAATACCTTCAGACATACAAACACAAGCACAGAAACAGCCTGTTTTCTATACTTGGGCATGTTTTCCAGTCCCACTGTAGATTATGTGCATGAATCTATTCCAGTTTTACAAAAGAATACATCTAACTGAGTTCTTAGAGGCCTTAAAAATATCCTTATTGTTATATGTGCTGGCAAGTAAAGCCCCAGCATGAGCTGCAATGGCTGTGAGTGAACACACACAAGGCTGGTCTGTGTGGAAGGCACTGGCTCACTTTGCACTGCTGGGACATCACTCTGGGGCTGGGAGCTGCTGAGACACAATGAGACTGAGCCATGCAACCTGAAGTGACTTAAAACTAGAAAACCCAAGGCCAGCCTGATTATAATAATCTAAGGATGAAATAATCTCTCTCTCTTGAAAAGCCAATCCGTAAAAGTATTCATCTGGAACCCTACTGAACTTAAGTTTTCTGTACTTTCTCATCTGAAACACAATCATTCTCACCTCTCTTTTTTTGCACTGAAATGTCTCTTAATTTTCCAAACAAACTCTGCCTGTCATTATAAATTCTCTATAATGATTCCTTCTTAACTACTCTACTCAGATGACAATTGTCAACTAGGCCATAAGTGAAAAAATAAGCAAATTCTAATCCTACACCAGCCATGATTTCAGATTTCCTACAGAATTCATGACTGAGTTAAGTAATGGTACCATAATGGATTTATGGTAGAATGTCACCAGGACATGCATTTTGGTGGCAGCCTGAGGGCAACTCGTAAGTAACCATATTCCACAAAAATTAAATCAAACAGGAGGTTTTCCTACAGTTTCAATGTTTATAGTAAATGTGAAAATTTTTCCTTTGAATTCAATATATATATTTTAAAATAATCTTTGTACTTAATCTCTCTAGTAAAATTCAGCTCCTGAAGAATCACTTGTGCTGCACATGCTTTGTTTATAAGACAATATTATAACAGCCTTGATCATAGTGTTTTGCTATTAGTTATTACTCGTGAAAAATGTCAGTAAGGATAAAAATAAGTTTAAAAAATTTCTTTATAAATCAGAAATGGAATCAGCAGCTTTTAGCCTAAGGCACTTTATCTCATGAGAGCCAAGCACTCTTTGGAGAGAGAGACATAGTTAATAAGTTCTCGAGGGGGAATACAGCAACCTGTAATTAATTTTTTACAAAAAATGAAACCAGGCAAAAGACTGAGTCCCCTAGGAGTAGACAGCAAACCATTTTAAATTTGCACGAAGTTGATAACCCAATACAGATTTCCTATTTATTTTCAAAACATGATTTGTAAAATATACATCAAAAACCCCAGCTCTAGTAATGTATTTTTTATGCTGGACCTGTGCTGACCCTTCTCTCTAAATGGATTTCTAGCTATTATACCCTTTCCCAGAAACAGCTTTTCAAATGCAACTTCAGAAATATTTAGTATACATGCAATAATCATTTCAGTGCAAGGTTTTCTTTAAATAATTGCCACAAAATTGGTTCCCATGGTCACCCCATGCATCATAGAGATACATTTGGCAGGTAAACAGTTCCTTAGCAACATTACCATTACCTTTTATAGCGCTTTTCAGCAGACACAAATAAGAAGGTTTGCATTCAAGCAGCAATAAACCCCAGTTTCAGTCATGCAGTAGATCTAGAATATCTGGCTCAGATTATCTGATTTATTCAAAACAGTTAATGTTCTTGCCAAATCTCACACTGCCAAGCACATTTCAGGGATTTTTTCAAGCAGCATCCTGTCCAAAACAGGAGAAGAAGGCTTGAGGTTTACGGGGAAGGTGCAGATCCTCAGTAACGAAGCTGTGTTCTGCCCTGACCATACAAACAGGGCCAGCTTTGAAGTCTTTGTTCCAACTACAGAGACTGATGACAAATATACATAAACAAACCTGACTTTGTTATTTGATGTAAGACCTTGTGGCAGATGTCAGACTCCCAGTCTCTGAATGCAAAGCTGTCTCCTACTTCAGAAACTTCCTGCACACACCATTTCTGAAGGAGGAGGGGATGGTCAAGGCACCTGGAAACGCAGGAGGTCACGTCGGTTTCTTGTTGCCTCACTACTGACTGTGTGCTCCAAGCTCTCTTTTTAGTTCTGCCTGGTTTTGTCTCAAACTGGCCTCAACAGCAACAGCTAACCTTTCCCTCTTTATTCCTTTTACATTAAGCAGGAAATTACTTAAATTACTTTAATCTGCCGTGACTTAGACCTTTATGTAAGGAAGTCAAGGGAAAAATGCCACCTTGTTAACCTGATCTGAAATCCACCAACAGAAAACATTGTTTTAAACCTACTGCAATAGCTTCTCAGAATGATGCAGTGACAGTCCTAAAAAAGAAATTTTAAAAAATTTGGAAGGCTTTTCTGACCAAAGAGTGTGGTAAGACAGCCCTGAGAACTCCTCCCTTTCTTAGGTCAAGCTGGGACCATGTAAGTGAATGCAGTGTCTCTATGATGTCCTTCAGCTTAAAGACACTCCTCTTTCCAAATGACAAATAGTAAGAAAAAGAATCTTATTTATACCAAAAATGAGTCATCTGCTCCAACTGTGCTCCCTATTTATTTTGTAGATGCCAGATAACTGTCTTTCAACTGTTGAAAATTCACACCCAAGACAAGCAGTAAAATTTTAATAAATGGTTTGAGACAGGAATCCAGAAGAGTACTTATCCCTGAAGATGCCACAAATGCTTTGCTTGGCTCACAGATATATATACTTAATGGGGCCACAGCCCAATGGTTTTCTAAGTAGGTTTAAGTCTCCATTCAGCGAGCACACTCAGTAGGTAACTCTGCATGGAAACATCAGCACTCTACCAGTTACTAAGCCCAGACAAATTTTGGAGTTAAAGAGAGATTGCTACAAAGTATGACCCTGCAAAAACAGCAGTGACAGGAGACTGTGAAATCACAATACTGGAAGAACACTGAAAAAAGGAATATACCATTTAGAAAACCAAAGAAAAAGAGAAAAAAAACCCTGACTGCTTACTACAAACTTCTAGGATAAATGCAGATTTTATTCAAGCAAATTTCGGTTTCCATTTTGCCAGCACGGGTGGCTCCAAGCCAGGTAAAATTCATGTCTCATGCTGCATCCTGAGGCCTGAAGGGTGGGACCAAACAAGCCAGGTCCCTATCTGATTTCCCAGTCTGCAGCTGTCCTTTCTCATTAGTTATAATGAGTCATTACATTTGTAAAAGTTACCTTAACTCAGAATCTGTACTGGGAAGCGAAGAGCCAAACAGGAGGAGATGAAAAACCTGCAGCACTCCTGTTGCCAAGGTGCGGGAGATGGGAAAAGAGGGGAGAGCTCCTGAGTTGTTGCCATGACTGCAAGGAAAAAGGCTTTACTATGTGAAGAGCTAATCATTTCAAAATGCTCCATCCCTTGAGGATGTGCATGAACCTTGAAGGGAAATTTCACACTAAGCATTCAGAAGCTGTCATTCGCACATCTGTATAATTTTCTTGTGCTAATTCCACTTCCCTTTTATTTCTTTTTTTCTCTCTAAATTGGATGAACTGTAGTAGTGGCACTAAACTACAGAGCCTTGCTATATGCTCATTAACCCTATGTTTCAAAGCAGGAAATAATGAAAAGCTCATTCCTCTCAAATTAAAATTGCATTCTACAGCCTTCATCTTATCACACAAATGCCAGAATCCTGCTACTAAGAGGCATGAACTAGCGATGGAAATTTCTAAAGCTTCAAACGAAGCCTTCCATTTTCTTAACACAGATCTCCTTTAAAATGCAAGGTGGATTTTGTTTGGCTTTAATCCATTTACGTACTTTCGCATAGAGCATTTTCAATCTTGTAATTGTTCATTCAGCAACTCTTCTAATGCGGAAGCCCACAGAGGTGATTTGGTGAGGTTTAAACTCAGTTTCCCCCCCACCTTTCAATCTGTAGTACTCAGCCTACCCATCATACAGAAAAGAACTCAGCAATAAAAGCTTGGCTTTATTTGGGGCTTAGTCAGAGCGAACTGTAATGGCATAATTTCATGAATCACCATCTATCAGGTGCAAGTGTCTGTTCCCTCCCCCAAGTCATGGAAAGAAACTGGACATATAAATGTTCCAGTGTCCGATACTGCTCTGAAACACCATCTAAACCAACCCGTTTCACTTTGCACCAATGGACTATGAGCACATTCCATTTGTTTCACAGCAAGAGGGAAAAGAAAACCCAAAACTCCACAGAGCCCACTGCAAGAGCACAGCAAGAATTTCACTGTGGGAATCCCATGACATTTCCTGCAGGAGAAACGTTTACCCAGACCTAAACACCACTCCTGCCAGCTCCAGTTACCTGCTAACAGTTCCCCAGCATGCGAGAGGGGCTGAGCTGGTGACAGGTGATGGTGGCAAACAACAGCTGCCTACAGCGGTTCAGCTCAAGAAAGCCACAGTTCATCGAAGGGACACAGTTCTCGATCTGGTTACACCAGGAGCAAACGTGTTTGGGCAATCTGAGATCCGTGATCAGAGGAGCACAGTTCCAGAGAGTGAGCACTGGGAGACATGAAAGCATCGGGGCACTGCAGGGTAAAACACTCACCCAGACTCTTACTGATAATAAAAAGGAATCAGAACAAGCTAACTATGCCTCGGGTAATAGATTGCTGACTTGATAGCAAACATTTGCCTATTTTGCTACCTCAAAGCCTCCAAGTTCGCTTAGAACAAAGAGCAGAATTAATGCATTCTCATTACGCAGAAACCCACTGTAATTTAATCAGCTCTTTAGCAAAGACTTCAGCAGATAGCTAAATTTCACTTTTAAAAGGCATTTCTTCCACAGTACTGACGTTCATGATGCTACCGAAAACTTTTTCAAAGTCTAAGCAAGATGCTCAGCTCAGACAAGATGCCAGTAAAAAGATGACACACTTCAGCTTTACTTCTCACATTTTTGCAAACACAGGGACAATCAATCAGTTTAGCTGAGCACAACTCAAGTTAAACAAGGCATTTATTCACTCATCTACTTTGTCAATGTTAACTACTAGTTCTCCAGAGGCAGTCAGCATCTCTAGCCACCGTTAGTACTTTTCTTCTAACTTTCATTTACTGCAGTGGTAGAAAAGAAAACAATCCTCTCCTCACCCCACTGCCCCCCTCAAATCTGCCATCACACAAGGGCCAAGGAGCTTGTCAGAAAGCACAGTGCAGGGCTGGGTCTGATGGGGATGGACTGGGAAGCAGGACAGAACACAAGTAGGCACAGTCTAAATGAGGATGCAACTTTAATTGCTCAAACAACCTCCAGCAGCTCGAAACTTGGAGTAACGCAGGTCCCACGGCAGTTCCATGGAATTTCATCGACCTGCAGCTGCCTGCACATAAATTCCACCTTTTCAGAAGATGCAACCTGTAACAACTTCCATGCTAGACAGAGAAGCTCTGGTAGCTGTCAAGCTCCCAAGGTCACCCTGCTCTCATCAGAGCAGCCAAGGTACAAACAAGAAACACGTCAGAGGAAGATGAAGAGCAGCAGCTGTGTAACTCCAAACCACCCACCTCATGCTCGTGCTTGGGATCACTAAGTGGCAGACACAGCTGGTATGGGATGTCTGCACCTCATGTCTGCAAATGTCAAAAATCAAGGGGCACAGTCCAATAACAATCAATTCCCTTCCCAGATCCAGCTTGCCACGGCAGCTGGGAAGGCAGAAAGGGTCCAAATGTGCTAAATGCCTTCCCACCAATTACTCAGTGCCAAAGGCTGCCAGGAAAACGCACAGACAGCCCAGGGCAGCAGGGACAGGTTCATGGGGAGGTGGCTCAGCACATAAAGCTGTGGGAATAAGCAGGGAACGGGAGACATTCAAAGGGATGATGTTTGTCTTCCCAAGTAAACACTATGGTGATGGAGTCCAGCTTTCCTGGGGATGGCTGAACACCTGCCTGCCCTCGGGAAGTGGTGAATTAATTCCTTATTTTGCTCTGCTTGTGTGTGCACAGCTTTTGCTTTACTTGTTAAACTGCCTTTACCTCAGCCCACAGGTTTTCCCCTTTTCTGATCCTTTCCCCCATCCCACTGGGGGGGAGTGAGTGAGTAGCCATGTGGGGCTTAGCTGCTTACTGGGGTTAAACCAGGACAGGGAGCTATGCCCCCAAAGTTAAAACAATTAAAATATCAGCTTCCAGTCACTTTGAACAACCCAGAAGTGACCTGTTCATCAAGATGGCTGTGCAGAGCCATCCTACCCTCAATCACAAAGAGGTACAGATCTGTCTGCTATTGCAGCACTTTGAGGAAAAAACACAGCAACAAGTAACAACATTCTCTCCAACAAACATTTTTAACCAGCTGCTCTTCTACTGGAAAAGCACAGCTTTGTTTGTTCTTAGTTTCTGTTGACGAGAATTGTTGACGAGTTGAGAGTTGCAGCTCTTCTTCTAATGGCCTATTTTGATGAAAAAATATGAAATAAGCCATCACAACCATGCCAAGACCACTATATTTCATCCCTACAATCACATTATGAAGTGAGCAGAGACTGGTAAAACATCAGCCAGTTACTTCCCAGACAGTGCCAATATGATGTTGACAGAGGAGAAGTAGAATGAGGTTTAAATCAGAAAGAAAATGAGAGACTCAGGAAGACTGGAGAACATCATCATGCCAGGAGGTCAAAGGGTTTCTTCAGCAACTCACTTCTTTGCCACTGGAAATGGAAAAGAAGTTTACAGGCTTCTGATCTTCAGAGCAGTCTCTCACACAAAAGGAGAGACGATTTCAAAGAACAGGGGCTGGATTACACATTTATAGATCACAGGCATATTTAACAGGTCAGAGGGCCTAAAAAGATTAAAACATCAATGTTTGTAGAGTAACGGCTCCTTCAGAAAGCTATGCCAAGACATCGTCATTAAGTTTGCCAGGCCCTAAAACCTCAAAAACCACTTGTGGAGTGTCAGATGAAAAATCACAGAAAATAAAATACAAGAAATTCAGTGATATTCGTTGCCTTTCATCAGTTATTTCTTCAGAATGTATGTGTTTGACATGCATAAGACTAGAACTGAAAGAATAACACTTGTTGGATGTTGTTAAATCTTCTGTACTTGCCAGAATTACTTCTGGCAAGTAGAATTTTTGTAAATTTTTATCCAATTAGTATATACAACAAATGTTGCTTATGTGCAGCTGAACTCAGCTTCCTGAAAAACGTTCCTACAAATGGCCATCTGATTAAAACCCAGCAGGAGGAACACATTGTATCTGAACAGGAAGATTGGGAGAAAAACAAATGACCAAAAAAAAGCAGTAGGCACACTGCTATGATCCCAACAGAGAGCAGTGCTGCACCTTTGCTCATCCGAGGTAAAAATTCAAGAGGGTGGGAAAAAATCCAGCTTATCTTCCAAAGTCTTTTTATTGCCTTTTTTCAGGTCAATGACTTAAACCACACATCATCCTTCTGGAACCTAAGTGAAGTTTTCTGGTGCTCTGAACAAGTGATTTCAAAGACTGAAAATATCTGGATTCTAGTCCTATTTCATGCTCTTTCTGAATCCTGTCACAAAGTAACTGATGACTTCAATCACACTGCAACACTGATTTCCTGCCCTGGACCAATACCAAACATTTCTTGATTAGGTTTTTGGTGCTAGGAAGAATTTCATCACTATCAATCTTATTGACTGGCACCCTGAAGTACTAGTATATGAAGAACCCTATATTTATTTTTAAACAAAGGTTTCCACATGTACATATAGACTGAATGACAAACAATCCACAATGCCAAATAGCTCACAAAAAATGGGAAAGGAAGGAGACAACAGAGCTGTGAAGGGAGAGGGAGTGAGAAACCAAGGACAGTATTGAAGGCAACAGCTACTGGGCAGATTTCAGAAGCCATGCAGAGTGCTGACAGCACAGCTGCAAGAATATTTTGCTTAAATACAGACCAGAGGCATGAAAATCCAATTGAAGACTCAGTAGACATACCATCTAAGACAACAAGTATGTCACTTGCTACTCTCTATTTTAGTGAGGAGACTTCACCTCAAAGTATGTATTGAAATCTAAACCATAAGACTATTTTAAAATGTAATTTAAATGTTGCAAGTCCTACCTCCGGACACAGGTATTTATCTGACATATTTATACAGCAACTTCATCCTCAAGCTTCCTTGAGCATTTCACAATCATGTATTTTCAGTACTGTGCAAATGTGATCACTGCCAGGGTGGCTTCCATAATAACCAGAGCACAGGATATCCCTCAGCAATTAAAAAAACAAACCCAGTGCACATTAATTTGGGTGAGCATTACAGTGCAGTCCTGTTCCCCCTGACTGCATTCAAGGACCTTACCCACACTCTACACTTCCACAGGAAACCCAAATTCTGTATATAAACCAGCTCCAATTAGCTCCCAGGACTGGCCCAGCCTGTGCAGTGGATAAAGCAGAAAAGCTGACAAAATCCTGGCATATGATTAATTAAGACTATTACCATGCATATTCACAAGCAGGGTGAACTGGAAGTGTTTAACAATGCTCACATTTTGGCATTTCCTCGATTTCTACGTTGGTCTTTGCAGTCTCAACAGATTCATTGTAGCTGTTTTGTGTATATGCTTGTGACCTATGCATGTGCTATACGTTTGTAAGATGTTTGTTCTGCCTGCACTGAGCTAACCACAGTGTGATTCAGGAAAACCAAAGTTAGAAGCACAAACTCCTTATTTAGTAAAGGGAGAAAAACAAGTGCCTCCCGGAAAGAACTAATTTCACAGACCTAGGATGATGACCTAAGGTGGATGTTGTGAAAACCTCCCTAAAGCAGCAAGTTTTTCCTATTTATTCTAAATATATATCTTTTCCCCTCTGCAGTGCCAAAGGTCTGCCTAATTCACACAGATTTAATCGACACAAAGGAACAGATGGCTGGAGGCCAGTGTTCAAGCATGTCTGGTTGTGTAAAACAGCACACACTTCCAGTGTGTACATGAAGAAGCTTTGTGTGTGAAAGGGAGATGAACAGGAATTCATCTGGAAAAAAAAGGAAACACAATGGACATCACACAAGACGTTTATAATGAGCAATTGAGACTGGGTCCTCAGGACTGAGTGACACTGGTCACACATGTGGCCAAAAAGCCCACGCTGATAAGAATAGCTGCAGTCAGCCTGCTTTAGCCAGGAGCCAGTTTGAGAGCATATGGCAAAACAAATGATTCAATGCAATCTGCTCGTTCTGCCACTTCCCCTAAATATTGCTGTACTAACATCCTCTGCTTTTTGCCTTATTACAGTGTTACTATTTAAGAGCATGGAAAACACCTGTAGGGATGACAGAGACCTACAGAATTACTAACACGATATGCTGCTGTGGAGATTCTCATGCTGTTTGCATAGATCAGCTTGAGATGTTTACACATATCTTGCTTCTTACTCGTGTGAAAGAAAGGATGAGAAAGCCAGAAGGCTTATGCTGTTTGCTCCTTTTTCTTTCTAGCAGGCAAAAATGGATGCATTCTCCCAGTACACCTGGATTTCACACCAGGCACCCCAGCTCCTACCCAGCATCACTGCCCTTAAACTTCGTGAGGCTCACAAGAAACAGAAGTTTTACCATTTAAAGCCCTATTCACATCCTTCAACTTCTTAAAATATCAACCTTCAGGCTTACAATATCCTGAGCCAAAAATCTCAGTAAACAATTGAAGGTTTGAAAACTTTTCTCCTTTTATAGAAGTTGCTGTACAAATAAATAAGCAAACACACTACCCAAGCAGTGACATCTGACACATCACTGTCGCCACAACTCATTCATCTATCGTTAGTCTTGCCATGTTTATTATTTTAAGAGCCACTGATTTCCCCCAGAATCAGACTGTATAGACTATAAAAAACCTGAGTCTGTTTTTTGAAAATGAGCTTCTCCTAATGGCAAAGGGAAGGTGTTTGAAAACTTGAACTTTAAGAACTGAGACAACAGGAAGTAAAAAACATATTCTAAGGTTTTCATTTAGGTTTGTTCTATAAAGCTCAGACTTTAGAAAGAAATCTAACCATTTTTGGGAATCTTAACTACACATACTCAGACTGACAGACTGCTGTTTGTTTCATTGAGGTTCTTTTTGTGGTTCTGTCAGTAATCTGCTGTGAAACCTTGGATTATTCCCTCCTCACTATGCTCTGCCTTCTCTTTTCTCTCTTCCTTCCTTGTCCTTGTTTGGGTCATTAATCCTGACCCTTTGAAGCTTTAAACGTGTACCTTAGCATATTGTAGGTAGTCCACTAAAATGCTGGGACCACTCACCAAGAACATTTATTCATATAGTAGTTTATATATAAAATTAAAGAGATTTAACAGCACAGTTTTGTGTATGTATGAAAATAGACCAAAACAACTGAAAGCTGGTTATCTATCTGTAACTACTACAACTCCACATGATTCCTTTCTTTGGACATTTCCACTGCCAGCTCCAGTTCTGGTTGTTATCTACAGAGATTCATCGTAGGGGGCACAGTACCATGTCACAGTGCAGCTCCAAGTTCAGGTCTCCTTTATTAGTGTGAAGTCGCACATATCCCTTCTTCTTCACGTACTGGTACCTCACAACATCTTCTTCAATAGCAGCTATATCAAAGCAAAAGACAATAATTAGCTCTCTGTAAGCTTACTCACTGCTCTTCAGAAACCATCAGTAAACCATTCACAGACTCTACAGTTTGACCTCTTCTCCTGGGGTACTGGGATCCTACTCTGCAATTCACCTATGATAACCTTGCGTTAATCTCTGTGCAAAACACTTCCCACTATAGTAAACCACCAACTCTTTGAGAACCAACCAAATGATCTATATTTTAAATCCCAGAAGCATTCAGTATTACAAACTATAATTTTCAAGTAATGTCTACCAACCACAAATGTTACTTTGAAACCAAATTGCTTCTTGTCAATCCTGGAAGCCAAGAAGGTAGTCATCAGTCAACCTCAAACTGCTGACATACTGAGACCTACCCAGCTCTGAAAACAAATGAAGGTGTTACTGGAGACATTCCTGGTAAGTCAAACCAAAAGATCAGTCTAGGATGTTTCCATTCCCCTTTTGTCAAAATGGGAATGTCCAGTTAGTCAGATATTTCTATACTCAGTCACCTGCAAATCACTGTAAGCTACCAAGTAAAGGAACTGAATTTGGTAAACATAGTTTCAGCAATGTGTTAAATCTTTGCCTTAATGCCCAAAGACAGACCTCCCTCTACAACTGGACATACTAATGACTTATCTATTTAATCAATATCCATGCTAAATAAATCTTATACATTTGTTTTTAGGCTGGAGAATAAAAGGAAAACTTTATTGTATTAAAATGCATTTTTGTGTAACCTTGAAGAGCAGTAAACTCAAAGTTATCACCACAAAATTTGCTGTCATTCTAACCAATAGCCAGAGTAGGCCAAAAAGGTGGGCAAGATTTCGTATGGTGTTTGAGGAGAGATTATACTTCATTCCTAACAGAGATAAGGGGCTATCTCACTTTGTAATCCCTGGGCATAGAAAATATCTCATTAATTTCAGTTCAAAATAAGTAACTGTCATTCAAAGCCAAAGCTAGATCATAATTGCTCCATCATTTTCAGAATAAGCTCACTGGAAAGCAAGAGTATATCTGGTCAGGGAATACACTTCCATGGCATCAGTAGTGGCCAATTACCAACGCATTCCTTCAGTCCTCATAAATGTATGCGTGCTAAGGAGCACGCTTTAAAACTGGGAAGGAAATGAACAGTTGTGGGTAGGCAGTTCTGGTACCTGCTTCATGGGTAGTTTCAGGCACCATTGCAGTGGAGGTGAAGGAAGCACTTACAGCTCCAGTGGAATAGTGAGCCTGTTTGCAGAGGAAAAAGCAAGAGAAAAAGACATTAGATCTTAGAATTTATCTACCAAAGATACTATATAAGCACTAGAAATACACAAATGTCATCCTTCTGAAGGCAGGCTTCCTGCTCTAGCTCCTACTGAAAGAAACAAATACCAGTGCAGTGATAATTCTCCATCTGCTGCCCACATTTGCTCTGATGAAACTGTAGTTAAGGCTGCTCATGCGCTGAGCCAAAGGGGCTTAATGCTCCCACTAGGGTTTAATACATCACTGTACAAAGGCTCTATTATGAGAACTTGTGTGTCCACGGGTGGAGATAGGCAAGAAGTACTTGTAAGTCCCCAGTGCTGCTGAGTGAGGGGAAGGAAAATCCAGTGAAGCACAGAGATAGTGTGGGGGAGAGCAAACCAGCCCCCTCCCACACCCAGCCCTGCTGCGTGCAGAGGCACTGTCCCATGGTTCCCAATGTCTATTTTGAGCTCTGTAATTCTTCTGCAGAAGGGAAACGTTAACGTCACACATGGATTTTGTAGTAAATTACAAAGATCTAATAAACCCAGAGATATGTTTAGCAGTTCCAGGGAAATGCCTGTAAAGAGTCCAGGCCAGGTCAATGCTCATTCCATAAGGTTTCACTGCATCCTAAGCGAGTTTACAGCAATGCCCATCCACGTCATAAGCTGACAATCTGACCGCCCAACATATGTAGAGCTCATCCTTGTCTCTGCCCTCCTTTTTTTTTATTTTTTTTTTTTTTAATTGTAATGCTACAATGTCCCAAAAAAGGGGCATTTGTGATCTTACCCCTTGGTCACATACATTCCCTAATGTCCCTAAGCCTCCCATTAAAAGCTGTATGTTGCACTGCTATTAGTTTACATGTAGGTGTAATCAAAGCAAGTGGGCACACACATCCCAGAGTTATTAAAGGACAGAAGAATACCCTGTCTTGCCCATTTCAAACAGCCTTTGATGTAGGAAATCTAGATACAGATGAATTGTTTCTCTTGACAACCATGAACATGCACCTGGAAGAACACCCTTTAAAATATTCCACCAAACCCCTGCATTCCAGTGGAAAAAAAAATGGAGGAGCAGCTGCGGATGATTTATGTATTTGCCCACACCAGAAATGATTCACTTGCACTGCCCTTAAGGTGTGCTCTCTCTGCCAATAACTGCAGGAAGCAATGATAAACAAACTCAAAGTGAGAGATTACAACCTGGGAAAAAGGTTCTGCCAACATATACATAACCACATCACAAGGATTCCTCCTTCTTACTGTGCTCCAGTTTTCAAATGTTTAGGTTCATTTGCAATGATTTAGCAAACAGAAACTCGCTGACACATACTATGCATCTCTAAGGAATCCTGATATGATTCTCATATTTTCATCTATGACAAATTTCTGTGTGAGAGAAAACAGAAGGAGTAGTGTTTGTTTACATTGCAATACGGCCTCTAAGATGAAAAACAACTATTACCATCCTTGAAGAAGTCAATCAGTACCAAACTACAAATTAAGTCAACTTACTGCATTCAGCTTATCCACTTTCTTCTTTTCAGGAGCCTTCATAGTAGCTGCTAAAATATCATCACCTTTGAATTCCTTATAAAGCTCCAATAAAGTCTCTCGGGTCTCTGTATTTGTGTTTTTCAAATAGTAAGATGGATCTAATTTTGCTTTTTCTTCATCTAGGTAAGACAAAGTTAAAGCACTCAGTTAAAAGAAACATTATACTTTGTTCTCCTTCAGTTCTCCTCCACAAATCTAATTACACAAAAACATTCCAGACATTAATTCTACTTTTTTTTAAAATAAAAGAAGTCTAGCAATTATATTTATTCCTACAGACACAGTGACAAACAGCAATGCATAACACAGAAGACAGTGTAACCCTAAATGGTTGTGGCAACATTTATGGCAATAAATGCCAATATGATGTACAAGGGAAAAAAATCAAACCAACTACCATGAAAACTCATTTGAAAACATTATAAATTATATAAGTCCATTCAAGTCTTGTAAATTTTTTATAGACAAAATACAGTTGGGTACAACATAAACTTCTATCCTTTGTCTTCTCACTGAATGGCCAGGTCTGTGATGCAAAAGTCACAGGATCAGATCCTTAATGTGATAGCAGGGGGAGGAGGCTGCTGAACTGGAATGTGGAATTTGATTTCGTTAATATTTTAATATTTCACTTTTTGGACAAGTTGCACTTGTCCTCTGTCTTGGTATGCCTATTATTTGCTGGATATTAGATATTCCATCTCTGAGGTAACACTTATTCTGACCAAGTAAATAGAAAGAGATGCTCGCTTGCAGAACAGTAGATTTAAAAAAAAAAGTCCCAAAAGCAGATATGAGCATAATAACATAACCACTGAGAGATGTCCTTCCAGAAAACAGAGTCAATTCCATAACATAACCTTTAGATTTTGCATATTTGGGTTGGTGTTTTCTCAGCCTACCACCAATTCATCCTTACCTGGATCAATTACTTTTATGTTGTTCTTAACATGAAAGAAGTTTGAGACGTTGAACTTATCCAGGTTTGTTGGGTCCTGAAAATAATAATTAAAAGAACTAATATCAGAGACCTTGGCAGGCACCTATTCCATGCAACAGACGAGTGCAAAGGGCAGACACCACCATAATAAATAAACAGCGAGAGGCAGAATAACTTCCATACTCCCCAACCCACAGAAAGATGAAAAAAACATACAGCAGTCAAGCCCAACCAACATCAGCAATGAGCCTGCTCACAGCAGACTCCTTAGGGATCTGCAACTCAGTTCCAAACATAATATTACACATGTATGGCCTACAGAAGTTACTAACAGAATTCAGCCAAGTCTACCCTGTCCTAGTGAGAAGAAAGAACAATGCAATCCCCTGGTTCTTTCCTTTGCTCTGAGTTTTGGCTGAAGACCTATGCAGATGCACATCAGCTATCTCCTGCTATTTATAACACTGCCTGATTTGAGCATGCTCTGTGAACTTTTGCAATGCATTTCAAAATACAAATAAAACCTCAGAGCAAGTCTCTGGAGTAAGAACTGTTTCGACAGTTGTTTTTTTTCAACTAGAGCTTACAGAACTATGTTTAAAAATAATAATAAATTTTTTTTTTAAAAAGCAATAAAAATGCCATTATGAAAACTCAATTTAGTGACCACTGGAGGAAAATAGCAAAAACACACAGTCCATTAACTGTGATTCTTTATACTATCTCTAGGCAACTTTCTGCAGAACTTTGACCTTTTGTTAGAGAGAGTGAGACAAGGAATGCCTACTGGTGATCTAGGTTACTTTATACTATTATTAAATAGTCTTTAATCCTCTTCTTACAATGACTTCAAGGTTTTCTCCGCAAGCTCCTCTGCAGCACAGAAAGGTCAAAACACCAGCCCAGGACACCCAGTCACTTATGAAAAGTCTGTCTCACAGAAAACAATTCAAACTTCAAAATTCCAAAGTAACAGAATAATATGCAATAGTTTCTAGTTCAGGATAAAAATAATGCAACATATTATGCAAAGAACTATGACCTAACATGAATAGTGTAATATATTTTATATATTATCCTAAATAATTTAAGAGAGCTTCTCAGACCACTACTGTTGATAAAAAGTTTGACAATTTCATTTCTGCCAGAAGTAATGCTTAATACAAGCAGAGCTGGTAGCTCTATAATTTATAAAATGATCTAATTATGCCTTTCATTCATCCCTGAAATGGTATGTTTCCACAAGAGAGTGCATTTTTAGTTTCATTGCTGGTAGTAAAACCAAAACACATTTATGAAATCAAGCTGTGTGATTCTGCACCTTAATGTGACCTCCTGGCTTTCTGCTGTCCCCTTTCCTAACCACCAGATAACAATTTCCTATTGTTTCCTGTCCCACTATACTCCTCCAACAGATCTTCATTGAGACAAAAAATATGCCAAAAAAATTACATCTTTAAGATCTTGCTTTAGAAACAACCCATTTTTATTTACAACTACTAAGAGGTATGAAATTCGGACCCAGTTTTTAGCCATTTTTGTTTCCTCTGCCACCGGCACTCAGGTGTATTCATTATTTATTACCTTAAATACATATTTATATATGTGTGAATAGCAATGATTTTGAGCCCTGCTTTCTGACAGTCAACAAGATGCATGGAGAAAGTCTGGAGAAAGAGTTTCATGTGTTTTCACAAGACATTTTCACTCCCAAACACTCTTCAGCAATCCTGAGCTGCAGCTTTCCAAGGCAGCAATAACTGCCCTGCACATAAATGTACTACCTGAAAAGGTGAAAGAAGGAAGAACTGCTTACCCTTTCAGGAAAGGGAAAAAATATCTGTGTATTAATATTAATAGAGCAAAATGGATTTATAGCAATCCACATCTGCAGCTCCTGGCAAAGCTGAAGGGCAAGACTGACTCCTGAAACCAATTTTTCATGGACAGGAGTGAAGGCAGCAGTAAAAATGAAACAGAAAACACCTTCATGATGCTCCTCCAAACAAAGCTTCTTCATTTATTGGTTTATTGATTGATTAAAAATAAATAAAGGGCACCACAACTGCCAGTGCCTTACAAAACCCAGGGGCTTGTGCTCAGGGTACCACAAATCAGGTTAATTCGCACTGTTTCACAGCCACACTTCATTCAAACATCTGCGTGCCTTAACCAACCTAATCACAGGCATTGAGCAACTCCAGCAAAATGTTTCCAGTCCCTTTCCTAGCAAGGGTGTTCTCAGGGCTCTCCAAATCACCCCCAGCCTCCCCTTTGGCAGTGCATCCATTACCATGACAGCAGAGGCCACGGGGCAGCTCCCTCTCCTTGCAGACCAGCTGTCCATCTGCCCTCTGGGAGAGCTGAGACAACTCCAAACCCAGACTGAGACCCAGGTCCTCTGTACAAGGTCCTTCCATCACATCCTTGAGCCTTGCCCCAGGTGGGCCATCTCTTCCAATGGAAACCTGGATGAAGTTTGGGTTTACAGTGCTGTCCCTTGCGTTCCTGATCCACGCATTGAGGAGGACAACACACACCTACTCCAAAACAGGTTTCCCTCTCTCAGTGGAATAGCCCCTCAAACGGTTCCTCAAATTGAAATTTGAGTATCGTATTGTACAGGACACCCTAGGACATGTTTATTCTTCCCTTTAAAATACAGCATCATGACATACTAATAAAAGTTCAATTAGAATTTGATTAGAATTAGTGTGAATTAGAATTAGCATACTGTGAAAGCACTGCAGTGAATATTAACTCAAACACAAGACATCATTTGCTGCTACCACCCCCAAGAGCAGAAACACATCTGACCAGTCCAACCTGTGCTGCAGAAGACACAAAGCATTTCCTTACTGATGGTACCGTATCTCTACAACATGAGATACGCATTTTTTAAAGGTAACAACTGTGAAAATTTCGTAAGTTTGCACAGTCTTTAGACATATCACTTCAGGAAGGAAACTGTATAAACACTAATAATTAGCCTGCCAAGCTCCTCTCATTGCATCCATGACAGTCCCTGGGCACAGAATCAGAGCAGTCCAAACAAGATGCTGCAGGGACGGGCAGACAGATGTACTCACACTGTCAGAACCTTGAGCTCTAATGAATTAATTGCCTCTCCTGGTCAGAGAAAGGCTGGACTCATGGGGATGTTCCCAATCCTGTTAGGATTAAAGCCTGGGGCCCAAAGAAATAAGTTCTGTGTAAGTACACAGAAACCAGAAAGGAAGATAAACCATGGCCTACTTTTGTTTGTCTTAGCATGTTTAAAAACATTTATTCAAAACACCACAGTTGGCAGCGACAGGGTTTTTCTTATTAAGGGTACAAACCATAAACTTTAGCAAATTACTAGCACAGACATGGACTTCAAAGGGTTGATAACTATCATCACTATTGAAAATCTCATATTTAACATTTTCCTGAAAGCTGTGCTCTGAAAACAATTAATCTCAAGTTTTATTACACTTTTTTTTTCCTGTCATTTTCTGGCTTTACCTGCTTAGGGAAACAGCTTGAACTCTGTTAAACACCCTACACACAACCCCCCAAGAAGCAGGTTAAAACCAGCAGCTTTAGACTGTGTGATTTCTTTGAGTCCTGATTTCTCTCTCACCATTTGGTTGGCCATACTGCATCCCTAATTATCCTCAGGACTGTCACCCTCATATGCTGGCCATGTCCCACTTCTTCACCCACTATTCTGCACATCCACTGCTGCAGGACTCTCCCTCACAGAGACCTCACCCACAACCGTGAGGAAATCTGCTCTGACCTTCTGGCACACAAAGAGCAAGCGAGGAATAGCTGAGGAGTGAAATATCAATTAACAGTGTGCAGCTCAGCTACCTCCAGCTCTGCTCATTAGCTGTGCTTCCTGCCACAAATGTCAGTGGTGTTTAACAGCTTGTCGGGAGCCATGTCTTGTCCACAGCTGATTAGGTTATATAGAAACAATAAAACTGACATAAGGAAGCACATAACATGATGAGGTTTAACAGCAGCATTTACCCAGACTTGGTGTTTCTTTCTCTTCCCCCATCCATTTCTGCAGTGTGAAAAAGATGCATTTCTTAGCCTGCATCCACCAGGGAAGGCTCTCTGCAGGCTGCCACCAGAGCACTGTGCCCTAGCCCTGGCTCAGCAGGGCTGGGGCTTTACTGCCATTCATCTGGCAGAGAGGAACCTCTCACGTGTGCCTCTGCCTCACCTGCAGCACTGCCACTGAGCACAGCCACACTTCTCATTAAATCCCCTGCCAGCACACAGCTCAGCAATAGCTTCCAAGAGTTTCCAGGGAAGGAATCATTTCTGCTGGATCCTAACAAACTAAAGTTTCTCTCTTGTTTGTGAACAGAGCCACAGCGGAGGATGACAAATTGACAGGGTGCTAAACGGGAAATTGTTCTTCACTCCTCTGAACACTTCCTATAAAATGGGATGTGAAAGCTGAGTATTTCAGCACTCTTACTTTGCTCTCCTCAGGACCTCTCACACTTGCTGGGAAGTCCACCACTGCTTCCAGCAAAGCACTACCTGTCCCTGTTCCTCTCTCCACCTTGGGCTGGGGCAGGCATTTGCCTCAGCCTGCCTGCTCCCGTATGAGGGAACCCAAATGACACATATTTATGTGCTTGCCATGAAGTTCCACATCATTACACAAAGAATAATTTGTATAAGACTGAAACACGCATGGAATTTACATTCACGCTAATTAATGATAATTTCTACCAGACTGTTGACCAGATTTTGTCACAAAGATTTGACAGCAGACATTGAGATCTAGCACTCAAACCCCCAACAATTTACTTGGAAGATAATTTCAAATTTGGTTAAACATTAAGACTGAATACTAGCTGAAAACCTCCAAAACATAGGACTGGAAGAATCACCTAGTTTGGAACTGAGGTTCAATGCAATACCATTGGAAAAGCTGTGCTCAATCCCACCTTGAAACGAATTGCAAAGTGAAATGATGAACAGCAATGCACCAGAATGGCAAGCAGAAAAGGGAGGTAAGAACACTGCAAACAAGCATTAACAGTATCAGCTTTTCCACTGCAGGATACCCACTCCCCACAGATCTCCAATCACTTTACATCCTACCTTACCCATTAAATGCAACTAATTAATCTTACAGGACTCGAGTTGTCTGTCAGCTGGGAGCATGCTCATGACATTTTCAAGGGATGCTGAGTTAGGCTGAGCTGATCATCTTTCAAGGTGAAGAATGTAAGTGGGTTTAAAGTTATGAGAAACACAGACAACATACAACAGCATATTCCATTTAAAAGAGATACGAACTAGTACAGTTGGCAGAAAAATTATCTGAAATAATGATAAACTGTACGGAGAGAGAAACTTGGAAAAATGTAAGACCTGCACTGTAGAAGATGGAAAGCTTGACTAGAGTTTGTAGCAAGATCACAAGGCTAAGAAAGGAAATTTAAACTTTAGTGTAAAGAGCCATAGTCTAAAAAACCCAGTCACACTAGGAGTGCTGGAATCTTGGAAGGTGTCATATGGAATAATGTCACATGTACTTCTGTCCTCATCAGCAAGATATTAAACTAATATCCATTACTTCTTCCACCTGAATAACTCCATTCCAGTACTGGGAATGTATCTTGCACACCAGGACATGGTATTACTCTGTACCTCCTGTGCTGACTGGCTGAATAATATGGCCATATGCTGATGAAAAACTGCCATGCTCCACCCCAGGACATGTGCATTGAAACAGAGGAAAAAGCAATTTCTGTATGTGGACTACGTGTAGGAAGCACTGTGAATTCCTTTACAAAGAGAAGCACACCATAGATCTAAGACAGTATTACTAACAACTAAAGTTGTGATTTTGCTTTTTTTAGTTTCAAAAAAAATAAACAAGCTGTCCTTTTTAACAAGTAAATAGCACATAAATAGCTACTACTAAATTCAAAGCAAGCAAATGAAATGGTGCTTAGCAGAAAAGATAATAGGGAAGGATTATGGTTCGTGTTTGAATAATGCTAACACCAAGAACAGAAAAATAAATATTATGCAATTCTGCCTCCTCTGAAAAGAGTAATTTTTTCTTGTTTTGTTTATAATTATATATATTAAGAGCAAGGAGCCAAGTTTGAGGTCAATTGCTATTCTGGTAAAATCTAAGCAGATGTAGGATTATCCTTTATCTATCAATAGGGAAAAATGTGATCATACAAATAATCTGTAAACATACATCATTCACATTTTCCACTTATCATGCTGTATTTCACTACCAAACACAGGTACCCCATCTGTTTCCTAGGACATTCAGAGTCAGCCTCTGGAAATGCTATTTTCTATTGCTAAACACAGCTATTACAGACAGCCCTGTTCAGCTGTTATTTGCAAAGCAAAGAATGTTTTTTATAGCAACTTCCTTTATATCTACTTTTTTGCCAAACACCAGGGTCAGTGATACCAACTCACTCTCAATTCCAGCTCCCTCGGATACCACAGCACTCAATTTACATGGGGGAATGAGAAAACAACAAAGTGATAAATTTCAACACAGAACTGAAAGGTTTTTAAGAGAAGGAGGAATCAGGGTAGAGCTCTGAAACACAACAGATTGCAGTCATGAACTCTGGCTAAGAAATGGAGCCACAGGTGGTGGAGCTTGGCAGTGTGAAGCCACCACGCTGCCTGCAGTGTTGTCAACAAGAGAGCTTGTGCAGGAGACATCAGTCTGTCTTTCAATAATTTATATGAAGAAAATACTGTGAGAAAATAACAACACATTTCTCCACCACATTTACTTAAGCAATTTTAAAACCCAGGCTAGTCATGCCACTTCAGCTTGAATCCTGGCCTCAACAAAGCAAGTCAGGGTAGGGCAGCATTTGAATAGGAGAAATCAAGTTCTACGTGCAAGTTTGTAGTGGGTGTTGTGCAGTGCAGTAAATGGCTCTTACTTCTCTTTCAACAGCCTGAAGCCATTTTAGACTGTTTGTTATAAATAATTCTGAAAAAGATATTTAAAAACTGATCTGGTAAAAGGACAAGCTTTATCTGGTCAACAGCATTCAGATGGTCAAAGCTCTTGCAGTCCAATCCCAAGATGGGGGTGTCTTTGCTATTTCTTATATTAAACTCATTCAAGAATGTACACTGCAGATGTTAACACCAACCCATAATGAAGAGTTTACTGAAGAGGAATAAATCCACTCACACATTATGAACACCACCCTTAAATGGAGGTGGGAGAGGTGCAGATGATGCCATGACCTTGGACGGCACAACTATCAGAATCTACTTAGTTTCATATTAGACAGATTCCTCCAAGCAAGACAGAAACCCAACGTGTCAAGAACAGAACGAAGACGAAAAATATTGATAAAAACTCACATAGGGAACAACTAAATTTTTAGATGTTGCACTTTGCGTTTCAGGGGACTAGAGCATCTGTGAAAAACCAAAGCTAGGCAGTAACAGGAATACACTCTTTATGCATACATTCAATTCCAACCCTACAAAACACACCAAAATATGTTTTTAGTGACTGCACATTTCAATTATTTGTTCAAAATAACTTGGTTTTCCATACTGGTGCACAAACACATTTTTAGGCACTCATCGTTTTTTACTTTTCCAAATCCATTAGCAACCATGCAGTTATGCTGAAATAACATTCTGTTGGGAGCTTTCAGTCTGAAAAAAAAGCTGTATTTTTTGCATCCATTGGAATAAAAACATTTTACTTTGTTGCATTAGCTTGAACAGCAACAAGCCCAAAAGGAACAGAGGAAAAATATTTAAAAACATGCTGTTAAGCACTGGGGAGCAGGAAAGAAGGGCTACACTTTACTTAAATGTAGACATAAATGAAAAATTTTTCTATTTGAATCAGACTGTATTAGTCTTGGCTAGTGGCAATTAAGTGTTCATGAGATGCATACTAACTCATCACTTCAGTAATAATGATCCTGGAATCTTCCCATACTCCCATTTTGAAATCATGTAAGCTTCAACATAACTAATTTTAAACACAAGTTTCAGATCTTTCGATACTAAACTTCATCTGTAAACAAGTATCTTTTACTTGTGAAATTTATAGTGATGTTTTAATTTAGGTTTTAATTCTCTTAAAATCAGCAAAAGACCAATGTTGGTACTTATTAAGAAGAAAAACATTCCAAACAAGCAATTAGAGAGAATACTCTGTTTTGCTACTTGTTTTACTCTACATTCAGAGAAACATTCTATGGAAAACACATTTCTGAAGCTTTGTCTCTTTTATACATCTTTGAAAGAGTAAGATGGACAATCCACTTCAGTCTTAATGTAACACGTCAACTTCCTAGAAGCATAAACACTTCACATTCGAAACATTATTTCTTTTGATACCACAGATCACGTGGGACACCTCACTGCTCTCCCAGCTCGTGTTATATGGCATCTTTGTGGCTCATCTCCATAAGAAAACACAGCGCAGTTTCTCTGTTAATTATTCTATTCTAGTTTCCTGCTAGAACAGTGTACACAGCAGCACTTCACCCTCTGCAGAAAGAAACTGTGAAGTCTAAGGTGTGACAGAGAGGAAGGTTTACCTGCAGCGTGACGATGTCTTGCCGAGTGAAGGGCTCATCTGTCAGGAGATCCTTGTAGCTCTTTGGCTTTATGTTCAGCTGCTCAACTGCCTAACAGCCAGGCAAAAGACACAGGTATTAAAACTCTGATTCTCATGGGTAAATGCTACCAGTAAATATGTGATATCAATAAAATCTTTAAGTTCAAATCATAAAGAAAAAATTTCACCCTCATTCTCAACTGGCAGCTGCAATATTTTCATTGTGGGCTTTAATAAATGAAAAGCTTTTGTCTCTCATCCCTACAAAACTTGACAGTTTTGTGTGATTTGTTGGCTTGGTTTTTTTTAAGAACAACCTTGCAGTCTCCATTCCATAGCTACACCTATCATTTAAACCAAATTAATCATAAAAGTACTGCCAAAATAAATTAAAAAACCAAACCCTTACTTTCAGTTTTGTATACTCTTACCTCCAAAAAAACCCTCAATCTGTCTTATTTACCCAAATGTCCTCTGTTCTCCTCAGACTGAAGTGATAATATTTTCCCAGTACCTCCAGAATTCCATAAATTAATTCCATGTTTATAACCAATAAATGCTCTTGTTTCATGTCGTACCACACGGGGCACAAACCCTCTTGGCACAGCTCCATTGGGAAGCCCAGCATTGTAAATTGCAGCAAACAGAGCAGGAGTTCTGCAGTACTGACAAGGATTTAACAAAGACCACTCCTAAACTCACCCTTGCCTTTTAACCCCAGCAGTAAAAGCAGCCTGTTTGCAGAAGGAACAGAAAATACTTTCTGTTTTAACTTAATCTTGACTGCTCTCATAGGTGAAGACAGCTCTACTACATCAGAGCAAGTTTTCAAAACCATGATGAACCCAGCCTTTCCCTGACTGCAATGGTTTCAGCTTGCTCCTCCCTCAGCTGCTGAAAGTCCCATCAGAATTCAAAAAGCAGATGCTCCAGTGTTCAGAGTTTTTACAACACTGGATATGGATTCATTAATTGAAGGATTTATTTGCTACTGAAAAAGTAAATAAATCTTGCTTTTACAGTAAGGATTATGCAAAGAAGTCACGATTAAAATTCCACTTGGGTTCACATCAATATTCACAGAATACGAATAAAAATGCAGTTTAAGCGTCCATTAAGGCATTCTTTCTCCTATTCCCCCAGCTCCAGCTAAAATGCTCCTTTTTATTCACTGATATGAATAGAAATGATGCAATTTGTGATTTTGCAATGACATTGTATAAGAAAGAAAACAACAGAAAATTTGTCTATTAATTCAACTGAGGAGCATATAAAAGCTACTCATTTTGATCTACAACAGCCAGTACATGCAGATTATCTTAAGAGAAGGTTTTAGAAATATAATTTAATACATATTCTAAGGTTGTTCCTATTTTGAAGGCTAAAGTTGCAAAACAATTTGTGAAGTCGGTTCATCTCCTTGTACTTTAATTTCCCTGGCTGTAAAACAAGAATAAAACTTATCTGTCCTCCTAAAACATTTTGTGAGCTTGAATGAAATGAATCAACTGTAAGACATAAATAATGAAATGCAACAGAGAACCTACCTCATAGGCAAACACATTTCCAGTAGTCTTGATGGCCACAATATGGGAGTTATTGGTAAATACAGTAAACAGCACTGGACAGTGGTACTTGCCTGATAAAGGGAAAAAAAGTTTAAATTCCACATGCAGACCTGCAAGTGTTTTGAAACAGCTAATTTCTCTTACCTCTGTGGACGACATTCACATTAATTTTAACATAAAGTATAACTTCAGTGGGTACTTAATGGTGTTTTAACCACCATTTTGATTCTCCAGTGACAGATAAAGTGCTAGAAAAAGTAATGCTTAAGAGAACTATAAAACAAATAAGGAAAACACAGTTTTGAAACCTATTGCCTTCAATCCCCCAACACAGGACTTTGTCCAACTTGCTCGATATTTATGAAATACTGCAATATAATTGTTATTGTTGTAATCTAAGATCTATTGATAACATGAGCCGGTACCTTGTAACGTGCCCAGTGCTCTGTACCACTCATGTTCCCAGGAATAAAAGTTTAGTTTATATCCAACAGAAAAGTTCACGACAGCTGCTGTGCTTTAAACAGAGGGGAGCGTTTTGTATTCAAATGTGGCAAGCAGAATGCCATTAAATCTGAACAAGTCACTCAACAAGGAACCCAGCTTCTGCTCTAATCAAGCTGTGAATTTTCCCAGGAGGGTCAGCATAAATATTAAGCAAGTCAACAGAAAGCAAACTGATGGGAGGCAATGTAGGAGGAAAAAGAAAAACATCTGGAAAATCTCAGCAGAAAGCAATTAGAAGAAGGTTATTAATACTTGATCAGTTTGCTAGACCTGGGGCTTTGGGTGAGATTTTTGAAATAAGTTTGGCCTATTTGTTTTTTTCCTAATTACCATTTGAAAATCAAAACCAGCAGAGAGTCCAGAACAGGCTGCTCACAGCACCTGTGAGGACAGGGGAGGCAAACACCTCCAGAGATTGACCACTCACTGCACTGTCAGAGGCAGCTCTGCCCCCCTGCACAAGTCAGAGCTGAGGACACTTTGGTTAATGCCACCAGGGCTGAAGGGAAGCCACTGCCACAAGAGACTGAAACTCAAGAAGTCTAGAAAGGGATTTTTGGTAGTGGCATCATGGTGTGGCCCAACTGATGGATACAGAAACACACAGGTAAAATGTGAGGCCTCGTTCCTGCTGTACAAAAAAGAGCAAATCACCAAATGCCCAGTTCTGCAAAAGCAAAACTGCTGAGGGCACACATGTGTTGATCTTGATAGAAGGAACTCAGCTCGGGAGGGATCATTAAATGTGAGAAACTGCAATGCCCAAAGATCTTTCATAACATATCTCTGTGTGAACAAAGATCCTGCATATGTAGCAACCATTCCACGTTACAATTTAAAGAAAAGTTTGCTGATAGACAGAAATGCAACATTTAATTTTCCTCTTTTGTTGCATTTTCCCTTGATTAATGATACAGAATGCACCTTTTCAAGGAAAAGGCTTCTAAGACTATATGGCTGTTGTTGTTGCACCCCAGCATTATGAACTGGATTTCTTTAGGGAAAGCACAGTGTCATGGTACCTTTCAAAAGCCTTGGCCACAGTGACTACTGATCAATTGTTAACACCCTGCTCTTGAGACAGATGGAACACAAGGCACAGCAGAAATCCATCAGCTACAGAAAAGAGCTTGTAGTCCATGCATTTTGGTAAGATAAGGAGACAGACACTCCAGAATTTTATTCCCACCTAATCTTTGCCATTTTCCTTTCAAAGAAATCATTATCTGCTTTGTAGAAGATGAATTCATCTCCACTCTTCTCTTTTGTTCCTAGCACGCTCTCTTAGGAGGGAGATTTTATATCTTGCAGAAATAAAACTTGAGGCTGCTGTCTTATGTGCTTCTATTCATAAAATCCCACGTGTTCATTTAAGTCTAATCCCTTTTATAAACAAAAAGCTGTTCAAAACCAAGTGAACAGCAAATATTGCCACAGGCAAGTTAGAAATAAGATAACATTACAGAAATTTCGCTTTTTCTGATTCTTTCCTTAAAGTAAACAGTACCTTACTGCAGTAGCAGCTATAGTAAAGGGAAATTGCTGAATAATTTACAGCTCCCCAGTGTAAAGAAAAACAGAAATGGAACTTTGAAGGTAAACATATCACTCACGAGAAGCAATTATTCTACTCAAAAAATAAAAACCATGATAGGGAACACAAACTACTTAATTTTGAGTAGACATGAGTAAGACAAACCAGAATTTAGAAAAGTACTCATTAAGGAAAAAAAACCAAAACAACAAAACACCATCACAGAAAATGACTGCACTTACCTTCACTATTTTTAGCAAAATTCAGCTTTATAAGTGATTTGGCATCTAGTTTCTAAAGAAAATAAAGCATTAAAAAGATTAATCACAACAGAATGTAACCATGGAAATAAAAGAAAACTGTAACATCACTGTTAGGACTGTAATAGTACATAATTTATTAATAATATATTTCAAGTTGTCTGAATCATCTGAACCCTGGGAATTCAAGTCAGAGACAGCCCACAAAAACAAGGCTCAGGTAGCCTGAGAACTGGGATCCATTTGTTTACAGGGCTGTGTTTGACACAGTGCAGTGCTAACCACGGGGAACCAGCTCGAGGAGTTGCACAACTCCTAGGACAGACTGAAAGAGGAGTTTGCATGAAAAGCTAAGAGGCAAAGATCATTGCTGCTGATCAGAAGGGGTAATTCAGCAGGGACCTCTGATGAAAGTCATAAAGCCAGCAAACCATTTTGGCAATCAAGCTCGATGCCTTTTCTGAAATAACTGTAATTTTCCTTTTACTCAGGAAATGTGCAGCAGAGCCCACATGACAGCCAGCAATAATAAAGAGAAACGGAGGCATGTGTTCTCTGGAGAGGCACTTGGGGTCACGAAGGGAGTTCCAGGAAGGATTGCCAGCCACTTAACCCCCAGGTAACAATTCCACAGAACAGGGAACCGAGATGACAGCCAAGGTTAGGACAATGTTCTCCAGCTCTAGAGAGGACACTGCAAACTAAGCTACTCCTGCTCTCCCACGCTTCAGCAGAAGGATGTCTGTGGTGTTCTTCTGCTGCCCTCACTCTGGAATGGTTTTCTGACATGGGAAGGGAAGAGCTACCAGGCTGACAAGCATTTCTGGACAATGAGGCTGCTCCTGTCCCACAGCCTTCCCTCGACAGGGAAGCTGCAAACACTCCCAAAATACCAGAGAGCCTTCAGTAACAGGACAGGCTCATGTATGGCTGTCATTCCACGGGTCAGTGTGTGATTCGGGTACACCACTGGCAACACAGGGCATATCAAAACCTGGGTCACCCCAGCAGCACAGCCTGCCAGGGTGCTCAGGTAGTGCTCGACTGGGGCACCCAGCTGGAGACAAAAGTCCAGCTCAACAAGCTACAAAACTGAGACAGGATCTGAGACTTATAAAAAAACAAACCCTTTGATTGTATCAGCTGTCAGAGACAGTTTCACTGCCAAATGGATCCTTAAAAGCACACACAGCACAGGCCTTTCAAAAGAAACAATCGGTTCTCTTCTCAAAACATGCACCTGAAGAGATTAGGGAGGTTTTTATAACCCAGACAGCTCTTTATAAACAGCTACGAGTGGAGATCTGCCAGCCCCAGTGCCGACACTGCTACTTCAATCATTATGGCAAAGAGCAATGAAGAAATCGTGTGAAACGAAGTCAGTGGGCTTTCTGTGCCTAATCAAAATTCATGCTCTTGGTTTACAGAGTACATGTTATGACAGCTGGACTCATTCGTTTATAGGAAGGCACTTCTCAAATCGCTCTCAACCAACTGGCAGGCTCAGTGCTGCCAGAAAGGTAACCATCTCTCTAATTTATTAGCAGGAAGAGTAATGAGAGCTAGTAGGAATAAGATGGGAAAGGAAAAAAGAGGCCAGGTTAGGTTATATTTAGTTATGCGATGGAAGACCAGTACTGCTGTTTTTCCTTAAGTGGATTCTCAAAAAAACCACCCAAAACACTCCAATATCTGCCCACTGCTGGGCTACAAAGAAGGACAGCAAAGGCAATGGCAGCTTCTGAAATGACTAAGTGAATGCAGAGCTTTACTCAGTTATTTATCTTCTCACAAGAACAAAATTATCAAAGAAGTACTAGGGGAACTGCAGAGCTGCCAAAATGAACATCTGATCCTGGACAGATCTGTTCAACCTAAACAACTATTAACACAAAGCAGCATCCATCTGTGCACATGTTGTGCAACAGCCCAAAAATTATGTTTCAGAAAAAGCTTCTTTGGAAATACAACCACTGGAAACATTGATAATTTTAAGAAAGGTCCTTAAATTATCTTCTTGGCAGACCTGAGCTATGCCCAAAACGTATGAGCATCTTGAAAGCAAAATAGAAACAGCTCCCTAAGAAATATTTTAGCATGATTGAAGATTCAGATTTATACCTTGACAGAAATTTAGTAGAAAAACAGACTAAACTGCTGTGCAGACTTTAAAGGTAGCAAAACCCGCAGCGCACTGTTTCATCTGTCAACATATGATGTATTGTTAGAAGTGCTGCCAAGTCCTCGGACTCTCACGCCATACCCAGGGAAATAGTATGGTATTTCAGGTCATATCTTTCCATAATATGGAAGAAGGTTATTTTTCAGCATCAGTTACTCATGGTGCATCAGCTGCTTGTGCTGGATCTGCTCCCCACAGGGACCAGCACTTACACAGTCTTATGTCAACAGTAAATAAAAAAATGATTGCCATACAGGAGTTGAGATCCTGCCTGGAGTGGGAACTCTGTAGTGAAGTGCTGTATGAATATTATAAAATTCTACTGCCAAACATTGGCCTTCAATCAGGCTTCTCTTGAAGAAGTGACCTTGGCATGTCAACTCATGCCCTTTGGAGCAGCTCTGTGCTTCGACTTGCGTGGCAAGGCAAGAGGGGAATTTAGAGTTTCATCAAGGGAAATCTTTGGAGCCTCAGAACAGCAAAACCAGGTGCTGATCTGCTACAAAGGATTGCTCAGTGCCCAAGACCAGGCTACAGGATCTGGCAACTGCAGCCACAGAGGAAGCAGTCCACACATCAGGACTTCCATGAGGTGCAGTTTTGAAAGACCTACAAATTACCCAGGGGAGTGTGAAAAGACATGATACAGGCAACCTGTGTAATATTTTTTTTTCCTCTCAAGTTCCTCATTTCACACGAAAACAGGATTATCTTGCATGTGGGTGAATCTCCTCTAATTTATTCTCCATCAAAAGTCAAAGCTTTCTAAGCACCATCACACAGTTTGTTGCCATGGAAATGACCGTTATGCCACAAACGGGCGCCGATCTTCATGGGAAGAGACAGCAGGAGTGAATGAATCCTAAAATGAGTTAAAGTACTTGTTTTCATGTATTTTTTATTATTAATAATGCCTAAGAGAGAACAAATATTGCATACACAGCTCAAGTTCAAAACTATTTTCAACCTGAGTTTCCCTGACACACACCCACCATCCAGTTTCAGCCACGCTCCAGTTAAGAAAGCAAGAGGGAAAAAAGTGTTTATTAAAAACGCTTGATCTAATTAAGTTCTAAATTCCTAATGAAAATGAAAGGCCACAAGCATCTGCCACTTCCCTTAAGCAGAAATAAGAGCCGCATATTCCCTTCTAAAAATATTTTATGCAGAAATACTGGAAAGCAGACGCATTTCATGGCACGTAGTGCCAGCTGCTCCACAGCAAGAGAGGGCTAAAAAAAAAAACAAATGCAAAACCGTGCGAGCTCTTTTCTCAGCTGACTCCTCTCTCGCAGGCACACTTCCACAAAGGCAGCCAAGGCTACTTTTGGCCATGACCTACTTTCCTGCGGCAGCAAGAAGCCCCACCGCCCCGCGTGCTCTCAGCTGTCAGCTGACAGCACCGGCTCCTGCGGGATCCCAAAGGGCAGCATCCTTTATTGATACCCAGGCAGAGGTTGTGACGCCACGGAGGTTAGTGGGGCACTGTGGCAGCTCGCGGATGGAACACGCCGATTGTTTCGAATTAAATCATTCTCTGTCATCGCTGTGTGTCTCATGCAGATATGACCTACAATCCCCGCGCATCAATTAGTTACACTCTCTGAATCTCTTTGGTCTGTGGCTGCACGTTCTTCTTGTTAATGAGGCTCTGACCCTGTTGGATATGCACCAGCCCGAAAAGCAGTCAAAAAGGGCTCCACTGATTCTCTACCCACACAGGGGCAGAGTTGGTGACATGCAGCAAGAGCTGTGTTCAGTTAAGACAACCTTTCCCACCATACCCACAGTAACTGAGAAAGTGTTCAAATGTTCAGCACTTGGGGACTGGACCCCCTGGTCAGACACACTGAATGGCCTCTGTCAGGAACACACAAAAATCCAGGAGAGCTAGGACTGGGATTGTCTGGCCAGGTTTTGGTAGTGGGGGGCTACAGGGGTGGCCTCTGTGAGAAGCTGCTGGAAGCTTCCTCTGTGTCCAGCTGGCTCCAGGATGGACATGCTGCTGGCCAAGGCTGGGACAATCACAAATGGTGGTAAGACCTAATATCTAAGAAGAAAATCTCTCCTGGTCCTCATCTCAACCCATGAACCCCCAATTGCATTTTCTCTGCCCTGTGCAGCTGTGGAGGGCAGTGAGAGATGGGCTTTGGCAGTGCCTGAGTCCAGCCAGGGCCAAGGCACTACATGGGGAAAAATTAACATGTCACATCTGAACTGGTCGATAACACGAGGTCAAAATCATTCAGAGCTGGCGTAGCCATTTGCTAATTTTTCATCCCACCAAAACAAGAAGCACAGAGTTACCTCAGGCAGAAGAGAAAGCCAGAACAAATACTAATATTGAAACACAGTATTGCCTACCAAGTGCCAAATTTAGCTTAACAACAGCAAATGAATTTTACATTAAATTCTTCGGTTCCTTTAAAGATAAGACCTGTTACATATAACTTTGCATACAACTTCCCATTTTAAGAAGCCCTCTTACAATTTTCCCTGCTATAAAATCCTCCAAACACAAAAGGGGATATGAATTCAATAAATAGTACTGGAATAGTTCCATGTATAATGTTACTTATTTCAGATCTTGTAAATGGATTTAATGATGATAAAGGGCACTGGAAATCCTCAGGTCTACACATTAGGGTATGTAATTGGAAACAGCAGCACTGTTTTAACAAGATAAGCCATCTATGCGTAGTTTAACACTCCATGAAAAATTTGGGGTCAGCAGCCAAGAGGTCAGAACAGTCCCATGATTCAAGGTACCATTTCTATGTTCAATTCAACAACAAAATGCTAGATGTTTATCACAGCTGCCTGCCTAATGCTAAATAGATACCCTCAATTCACATTCTTGGATGAAGCTGCTGTTTAACTGCAGTTTTCATGTACTGCTGAGCTAGAATGGAAATGAACACAAAAGATCCTTCATTACACACTTCTAGACCTCTGTATTTACATATTTAAAAGTTAATTAAACTGACACCATATGGTCACCAAAGCCTTGTCCAGAGAACCATAAAGATATGCTTGATAACACACATGGCTCACAGACACCAGCAATAATGCTGCTCTATCAAAGAGCACATTAACAGAAATTGCCATGAGAAAAAGATGTGTAGCTGCATGTGCAAGATCAAACCTGCAGTCTTAATGCAGTCAGAAGTCTACCAATCCAGAGAACCCACAGCCAAATACAGCACGGTTCAAGGAAAATAAAGCTTTGCAGAAGCACCAAAAATCTAGTCTCCAATTTTAGTGAAAAACAGGCAAGTAAAGATCTGTGGGAAACCTCATGCTGCATCTCATTTAAGGCTAGAGCGCTTCACAGCTGCTAGTTTTTCAAGTGTCACAGTCACAAAATCCCATCCAATGTGCACACTTACACCAAAACACAGAGAAGGAAAAGAAGAGACCATCTGTTCAGTCTGTAAAACCTAGATGTAAATACTTCTTTTGCTGTAAGGGACATAATGCATTAGAAATAACGGCAGACACATTTATCTGCCTGTGTCCAGAGGTGGGTTACTGCACCAAACACTGCCCACCACCACCGCAGTCAGCAAGGTGTGAAGGAGGAACAGCAGCTTGGCCAGTGACTCATGACACTGGAGGGTTTTAAATGTCTTTTTTTGATAAAGCACTTGAACAGCAAGTAGAGGCAAATCTCATCTTCTTCGCCCTCGCTGTTTCCCAAAGATACAGGGAATTGAAAAATAAATCCCCTTTTTAGGACAGATAAAGGCTAACTCTTAGTAGCACTGGGTACACTGCTGTAAAACACACAAAACTATGGAAAAGAAAGAACCAGCAATCCACATTTGTCAGCAACAAAGGAGAGTGGGAAATTTTCAGAAAACCCAAGAAAAAAGGAGTTATCTGTCGGGATACGACTCGGGGATTTTCATCCCCTTGCTCCCCCTGTGTTTTATGACCATTTCCAGTTATGACCCATGACTTCCCAGTCATTCCTCAGGGCAGGAATCATGTCCTCATATGTTTTTATCCAGGGGCCTTGAAAATTTATGGTCACTAGTCAAATATTAACTCATTTAGACTGTTGACTTGAAGCTAATAATTTCTGAGGCCAATGAGGTAAGACGACATGGCTCGCTTGCTGCATATTGAAGAGTTCATCTTGTTCAAAGTGGATTCTGTGTCTGCTGCCCCAGACAAAAATGCACCTGGAGAGAGATGCTTAAAGATGTAACCACCCATGTCTGAAGGGCTGCTACGGCCCACAGAAATACATTCAGCAACATTCGGCTGGAAACAACAGAAAAAGAGAAAAGGAAGAACTATCGCTCATCCTGGCTAATTCTAACTTACAAATATTCTGAAACGACCCAGCCTACCAAAAGAAAATGCAACAAATTACCATTTTCTCAAAGCACCCTTCCTGTCTCAACACATATACTGAAATGGTTTTTGGTTTTACACTATCATGTGTAATACATCGAAGTATTATCAAAGTATTTCAGGAAGAGATTAGAAAATATTCCCACCACTGTACCAGGCATTCACAGAGCATTGACTGTGTATGATTAAGATTAACCCTGTTCAAAGAAGATATATTAAAATTTAACAGATGTGGAGGAGAACAACCATGACCATTTAGGGTATGGAGAACTTAAAGGCACAAAGAACATCTGACAGGAAAATACAAGTCTCAACAACAAAATGTCAAGAAAGCATGAAATTCCTCCATGCCAAACACACAGCTGTAAACACTAACAGAGAAGCGCAATTTTGGCACAAATACAAACGAGACTAAGCTGGTCAAACCCCAAATTTACAGAAGATATGTATCAGATGAAAAACCATTAGAAGAAGCTCTCAGCAGCCATAGCAGGCACAAAGCAAACACTGGTTCAAGACAGAGCAGGCAGTTTGCAAAGCAGACAGAGAGCCAGAGACCTCAGACAGTCTTCCAGTTTTCTGTTCCTCATCATTTCACTCCTCTTTCTGCAACACATGAAAACCAAGCTGGATTTGTCTGAATCATTTTTCAACAACAAAGCTTCCCTTGGCTTTATTTCTGTGAGCTTTGTTCTCTGCTCTGTAATAAGCTATTACTCACCCAGAACAAAACTGTATTCCCACCCCGCACTGAAACTTTTCTTACAAATAAACAAGGAAAAAACCTCACTTCAAATGTATAGGAAAACTGTGTTAAGTTTAACAAAAGGGGGAAAAGGGGGCAATTGACATTTAAACTTATGCAATAGCTGAAGACATGAGTTGCATCAGACAAATTAAGAAATATAGTTTGAATTTCAAAGCTGAAGATGTGCCGACTTCTTCTGACACGTATGTGAAAGGAGCTCTCTAGAGAAAAATGAAAATTCTCATTTATACATCACTCATATTACATCCAAATGAGACCTGAAGTTACTGATCCACCTAAATGATCACTCATTTCCAAAGCCCTAAGGAGAAAACACAGCAGACTACTTGGATTTCAGGTGCTGTGCTCTGATGTTGAGGGAAAAAACAGTGTAAGAGGGATATGACTCACTCCTGAATTCTTCTGCAGACTGAAAATTATCTCAACTGGTCAAACTATTTAGCTCATAATTAGAGAGTTCCAGCACTTTAGATATGGAAAACTGATGTGGACATAGCCTGCCTATGGAAGGCTGCACAGCATTTTCCTCTCAGTATTTTTTACCTAGACAAAGGATGAAAATGCTCTAAGTAAGCACAGTCTCTTTGGAAACAGTAAGTGAAGAAAATTTTTCAAGACAAAAAGATGAAAAATCACAAGGAAAATCTGACTCCTGCTGCAATGTGCCTTTTTCAGATGACCATCAGAATCCTAAGGTAACGTTACCACCAGGTTGCAGAAAGGTCTCAACAAACACTCTGAAAAAGAATCCCACTGAACATTTTCTACAGCTATTACATTTTCCTGACAATGTACACTGCTACGCTGGCCTGAAAGGGGTCACCTTCAAATCACAGCTTTTTGTATGATGACACCCATAATTTGCTGCTCATTATCTAGAAATACACCTGGAACAACACAATTAAAGCAGCAATCTGCAGTAAATTCAGACAGACCACATGAACTGAGTTAAAAGCCGTTGCCACTGTTGATTTAGTCAGTAAGAGTCACATGAAACTTGAACTTGTCCTCTTCCCAGTTCAGGCTGGAGATTTGTTCCACTTGATTCAGGGTTGGATGAGTTTTGTCTGCGACTGTGATCTCAACACCTCTGACTCAGTAATGTGTAGGGCTCATCCAACTCACTTTCAGGAATCCATTCCTGAAATACAGAGACCCTGCACTGATTATGTGACAGAGGTGGAAAGCAATTTGTAGTGAACCATAAAGCCCTGGCTGGAACTTCAACTGTGCTTTAACACCTGTCCCTACAGTAGTTGGTGTTTCCCATACTGCTCACACACTGCAGTGTCTTCATTCAGAATATTGCAAAGGTAGAAAAAAATTCCTAAGCCCTCTTTCTCATTATGTTCACTCCTTGGGTAAAGAAACAATTATCAATGTTTTCTATTCCTATCTCTATGCTTTTAAAACACAAACATGGTAAAAACACATCTATGTTTAAGGAAGTTTCACCTTTGCTCCAATTTCTGCATCCTTTTCAAACAGGATTTCCCTTATTTAGACAGCCAAAGACTTTTTTTGTGCATTAAAAAAAGTGTTGTAAGGTTGTTTGTTCCTTTTTTAAGTGGCATTAACAAATTAACAGTAAAAGAAGTAATCGTCTTCATATCCTCTTCATTAAACCAGGTCAGCAAGCTTCACTGCAAAACCAGCAACTGATTTCTACGGAATCTATGAGACTGACTGAAACCCAGTTGACCAAATCGAAAAGAAATCATGATTGCAACAATAAAATGAAATAATAATAGCCACCAGCATTTGAGAGATAAATATATTTAAGGAATGCATTTGAGAACGATTTTCCAAGTTTTGAAATAACAGATTTGGTTGCAATTTTTCTTTTGAGGGTAAAAAGTTACAGGTTTTGAAAGTGCCTGTAATTATTATGGCAAGCATCACCTTACCAACCTTACTTCAAACAAATGATTTTTAAAAAGGCACTGTTTACATTCCTCACGAGCAGAGCTGGAGGGAGGAGGTGTCCACTGCAGGCTGTCATTGCTGCAGGGCATTGCAGGTACAAGCTCTCTGGTGCTTCCAAAGCCTGGATCAGACAGGCTTACTGCAGGAACCAGGCACCTGTACTGCCACAATTATTTGATCATGTTAGTCATAATTTCACCCCAAGTCAGCTTTATTTGGTAAATACAGGATTAAAGAGTGTGGGAGAAAAATAGCAAATATTTATATTGTACACAGAGCAAAGCTTTGCATCCAGCTCTCTCTTTTTAAAAGGCACATGTTTCACTGGGAAAAGTCAGGGATTTTTAGCCTTCTGACTCCAAAGACAGTCCTCATTTTCCATGTCAGTGGCTCTGCCTTCTACTACTTCTTCATATGCACCAGACTCCTCTTTAAGGTTATCTTCAGAGGCAGCCCAAGCAAAAGGCTTTTCTAACCCATAAAAAACCCTCAGAACTCATAAAAAATTTCCTCCTTAACCTGGTGAGAAGCTAAAGCCTTGTGAGACTTAAAAAAATGCCCTCTCTGGCCTGCAGGTCTGGATCCTAACCTTGCACGAGACAGTGCACAATACAAATTCTGTTCTGCCTCATTCAGACCAGAAATGCGACCCTCAGTCTCATAAATCCACCACACAGCAGCTTCAGGTCTCCTAACCTGACTCTTAGGCCAGTTTAAATTAACTGAACTGAATCAAGTGAACTGGCTTTCCAGTGCCCAAAAGAATTAAATTCCCACAGGAAATGGGGAACAAGGGACAAAGACAGTAGCTGCTTCTGAGACAGGGAACAGAGATATTTGTCCAAGGTTACAGAGCCTTGAGAGGGGCTGAAAGTACAGCCACAACAATCTGGCCTGCCCACACACAGTCAGAATGTCACCAAACCAGAGTGGAAAAAATAGGCATTGACATCAGACACATTACAATGCACAGGAGGAAAAATAGCTCAGCCCACATATAACATATCCACGCAACAAAGAAGAACAATTTCCTTGAAATTCCTGTCAAAAGGCACGCTGATCTATCATCTGTTCATATCTGAGATTCCAACCAACCAGACATGCTCTGGCCAATCTCCCTCATTGAAACAGGTATCCTGAGCCCAGCTGGCTGCCTCGTGTGGGCACGCTGGTCAGGCTGTCAGAATGTCACTACATGAAACATCCTGGCAAGCCTGCAACTCTCTGCAAGCCCAAGAAGCCAAAGTGCTGTTGTCAGTAAAAAGGAATGAGCTAAGTATCACTTTCCTCTTTATTTTATGCAATTTCAGTGTAAGGATAAGCCAGGGCAGTGTCCTGACAAAGCTGACAAAAAGCGTAAGTGAGCCAAAGCCAACTGACAGGCTGTGGCTCAGCTGCAAGAGAGGCACTGTTTCTTCCATAATTATTGGTGTAGCAGTAACACAAGTGTTTTACCCCACTGCACTTGTAAAAAGGGGGGAAAAACAAATCTAAAGTAATTTTCTAAAATAGCTCACGGTAAATTCTAGACAAAGGTCAATGACGATTTGCATTGCAGCATTTCTTTAAAAACAGAGGCTAGTCCAATAGCTTAGGATTCAGAAGCATCAGAGAAGTCCCTTGTAGATCAGTTCACAAACATCCAATTAATAAAAGACTAGCACAGTCCTACCCCCTGGAGTACAGTGAAGATAAATATATTAATGACTGCAAGGCTCTCCAGCTCTCCACTGAGGGGTCCACTTCAGAAATAAGACAGCTAGACAGAGCTAGTGAGTGCCAAGAGTGCACCATTAACACCCCATTTCCAAGTGTATTGACTTCTCTAAAGCATCTGTCCTGCAGCAAACCACAACTAGAGATGTACAAGCCACAAAGGGTTTCATTACTATTTTTTACTTCAAGACAAATAAATGGAGAAATTCCCCAGAGCCTCATCACCAACCTGGGCAAATTGACTTCACAACTCACTGTACACAACCTGGCATGGCAGCTAATCTGGCTCAAATCCTTTCTAGATAAACCCAGAGTCCTGAATTTCTCTAAGTCACCAATTCACTACAAAAGATACTTTCTGGTTTCCATGAACAAGCTGCATAGGGAACAGAGGGTGCACACACAGTGACAGATTCAACAAAGAACAGAACAGTCCAGAGATGCACAAGTTCAATTCACTGAATTCCTCTGCCACTGACCCTGCCTTGTCCCAGCACTCCCACCTCCTTCCTGCCCAGTGCCATCCTCCTCCTCCAAAAACGTGAGCTGCTCCTCTGGGAAACAAAGTTTAAATTCCAATCCTTCTTTCAACACCTCTTCAACTTAAAGTTCCACAGGGCTGGATTCAGCAGGGCTGTGTGCTGGTCTGGAGAACAAGTGTGTCATTTTTTTTCCAAGTGACCTGGAACACCTTTGTCTGGTGCAGGAGAGAGCTGTACAGCACCAGGCCACCACAGAACAAAAAAAGGGGACGAAAGGGCTCTCCAGATAGTGATACAGCTGAAAATTGGGGAATGCACACTGAGGAGAGCAGGAAGTGCACTGCAGACCAACTACAGAGGCACAAGTCTGGTAAACTAACAGGCCTCAAGGCCTGACTTCATTTAAGCATTTATGGTTCACCAAGTCTATTCGGCAGAGTCTTCCTCTCTCTCTATTACACAACACCACCAGGCACATTACACTTCTTGCTTAGCATTTACTCAGAGCAATTTTAAACCACAGCATGGTTCATAGTCTACAATGAGCTCGTCAATGAGTGAAAAAAATTGATCTGGTAACACCCCAAAACTCCCAACCAATGCAGAGAGCTGCAAGGTGGTGAGAGGCTGGCAAAAACATATGAAATAGCTGTAATTTCATTCCTTCTCAACAACACATCAGCCTCTTCACGTGTGAAGAAAGACCTTCAATCATCTCCCCATTGCACAAACACACCTGCCGGAAAACACTGAGTCTCAGACAGGCTGTTCATGTTTAGAGTTTGGAATGTTGCATCTGTATTTAGCTTTTCCTCGTATTTGTCTGACGGGAAAATCCTTAATCAAACACAAGATGTTTCAGAGGGAATCTCACAGCCAGAGCCATCGGAAAAGCTCCCCAATCCTGGGCAATGGCTGCCACCCAGTGCCTGGAAAAGTAACTGCACACACTAAAGGAAAAGACAAGTTTCTCCTTAAAATTTTCCTCTATGCGCTCACAAGCAATGCACTTTAACACATCAGAAAAAAAAAATTCCAACAACAGGGAAATACTTCCTGTACTTCATGTTTATTCAGTGCTTTACAACTTCATGCTATGACAGAAAGTAATCTCTTCATAATTATAATTTATGAAAAAAAGCGGGGGAGAAGCCCACAAAAGTTTCTCTCACAGTGAACTATCATGACAGAAGCTTTCTGAAATATACTGTCACAATAACTCAAAAGATTATGTAGTGTAAGGTTTCTATTCATAATATCATCTATTAATCTCCTTAATCTGCATGATGCCAAATATCCTTTGGGTTAGGAAATATTGCTGCAAGTTTAATCCCAGATGGAGAGGTGCCAGCCCCTTGCCCTGTAGGGACCAGAACTCTGCTTATATGAGCCAGCAGTAGAGTCTTTTCCATCAATGACCAGTCAGGTTTTCTGGGCAGCACCAGCATTAACAACAGTTTGTATGTCCATCTGTACAGATGTTCATTATGCCACAGCTGGAAGGCAGGCAAGATACCCTGGGAGTTCACAGAAATGAACCCCACACTTCCTCTGCCCTCCTATTTACAATCCAGATACTAAAACAGATGTAATGCTCTCCTTTCTTCCACACATCTGCAAAAGCCGCACTCCCATTTAACTTCTTTTGCTTTCACTAAGGCATTTCTGTTTCTCCAACGCATTATACAAGAAACTGAGCATAAGGAAAGCAAAGACATGGTGTGATGGGATACACCCATCATTACTTACTTCTCCTGTGATTGGATTGGTTCCATATTTCTTTATCCAAGGAACAATGCTCCTGAAAAGAGAAGGGATAAAGTAATACATAACAAGTACCATCAGAAACCTCTACTGATAGCCATGATTGTTTCTGCCAACTTGCTAAGACCAATGATGATTACACAGCTCTAAGAAGTTCAACAACACAAAAATAAAGCTAAGCACAGACAGGAACTTACAGGATGTCAAAGACTGTCCCATCTGGTGTACAAACTGGGTATTCAAATGGCTGCAGAGACAAACTAGAAGAAAAAGAACACACTCTAGTTAGCAAAATCAGCTGGAAATCATGCTGTAACTGGCAATCACTTTCAGCATCCCCTGTTAGGGATGCTTCCATAATCCTGGCAGCTGTTAGCTCACAGATATGGGAGGCAACTTCATGAACTACCCAATTTACAAGGATTTCTAACCCACTTCTACCAACTCCCTTCCTTCACTTCTGCACTTCAAGCAGTAAACTATAAACAGAAAGAGCAGAAATATTCTTCAATCTACCTTAATCACTATCTCAGCAAGACAAGTGACTGACCAAGCACATTCTGAGCAGGGACAAGTAGATTTGAGCCCTGATTACACAGATTTGAAAGACTGGGATGTACACAGTAATGGTTCTGCATTGTTTCATCACTTGTATATTCTTCCAGCCATCAGCTCCAAGCTCTGCAGACACTGATAATGGAACATACAGACTTTGTTTCAGTTCTTATGGAACTTTTTCTTGTCACACTACTGCCACAGGAGGCACAAGTCAATGAAAGTAAATGACTCAGAGAACATGGCTTTAGTTCAGTGTCAACAGCCTGATAAACAGATGTGTCATTTAATAATGATAATGTAAATTTGTTGTCTTACCTGCAGTGATCAAATGATAAACGTCTAAAATTGGTTCGTGGAAGGTCTGTTTATGGAAAAAGAAAACCCACAGAACAGATTTTAATAAATACACGGTACTCTTGGTTTCGTTACACTTTGCTACATAAACAGTGGCAATTTACTCATGACAAGGATAAATACAGTAAACCTTACAAAACTGTAACTAAAATTTCTGAACTGGAATTACACTGCCGGAAAGTAATAACAAGAGAGCTCTGGCAGACCGAGAGCGCTGAGTTTGAATGTGGTGATTAACGCCCAGGCTCTGCCCCACCAGTGGCACAGACCCGGCTGAGGGCGGGGACGCTCATCTGGCCACAAACGCGGTACTTCCGAGCAGTACCACGAGCCCTGGCCGCAGCCCGGAGCTCGGAGCCGGCTCGGGGCTCAGCACTCGGGGACCTGAGGGAGATCTGCCCCGGGGATGTGAGGGAGAGGCCCGGCCCCCCTTTACCTGCTTTCTTGCCGCCGTAGAACTGCGTGTACTCGGCGCACGTGATGTACCTGCGAGACAGGGGGGTCACTGAGGGACAGCACAGACACGGCCCCGGCCCAGCCCGACCCCCCCGCGCCCGGCCCGCGCCCCCCGCTCACATCTTGTCCTTCTGGTGCTGCCGCTTGCCCATGGCGGCGGCTCGGCCTGCTCGGGCCGCGCTCCCGGGCCGCGCCTCGCCTCAGCCCCAGCCCCGCGCGCGCCTTCCGCCGGGTGCGGCGGGGAACGGCCGCGGCGCGGAAACAGCGGCGGCACGGGCGCGTTCCGGGGCCGCGCCGGGCCGCCAGGGACGGGCCGGGCGAGCCGGGGATGTGCAGCCTGGAGAGGGTTGGGGGGACCCCAGAGCAGCTTTCGAGGGCTTCCTCGTCATTTAAATGGGTTTTCTTGAATGGAATTTAAAATCGCTGTATTCCTGGGGTGTTGGGCAGTGACAGAACATCCCAAGAAGAAATGAGTAGAAAAGCCTACTTGGTGTCTTAATATGGAGACAGCTCTTCACAAAAAGTATTTCAGTCTCTTGAAACACTGAACGACAAAGAATTTACTGTCCCTTAGCTAATGACCTTTAAATCCCATTAAAGAGCCTTCATTACAAGACTGGTATGAACAGCACAAGGCTGAACAGAGGATGGTCAGAGTCCAGATACCTTGATTTTAGCAGAAGGAAACAGCCTGCTGTCCTGGAGCTTTCACTTAGCAAACACCTCCGAATGCAGTTACGCTCCTTTGTTCTTTCCTTGTTGAACCATCAACCTGGCAGCTCTCTACACAGAGCCACTGGAGTGAAATCCATGGAAGTGGATAGCCAGACTCCCACTGCCTGCACCAGGCTTTGGACCAGACCCCTTCTCCTCAGAAGATGCTGTTCAGCTCCTGTTTTAATCCCATCAGTTTGGTCCTTGGCCACACCTACGAGAACAAGGTGAGCACAACCTGCTCTGCTTGCAGGGGGTTAGACTAAAGGGCTTCTGAAGGTCCCTTCCAACCCAAATACTCCATGATTCTATATTGTTATGGTTCTCCTGTGAGGAGCAGAATGCTTGTTCCCACGAGTGTAGTCTAATTGGCAACAGCAGATTAATTATTTACATTACAACTGGTTATTGCTATCAAACGCTGGACTGGAGGTCAGGGGATGTGGATGGCTCTCCTCATCACCTTCACTCTCCCCAGCAGGTACACCTAGCACCAAGCTGTGCTATTCCTCCATTTCGCACTGCCTGTTGCAAACTCTCTGGTGGCACCCTGAAAAACACCTGCTAAGTCAGGACACTGCAGTCAGTGTGCACATGAGCGCTGGACAAAGCAATCTGGTGCCTGGCAGCTGGGTACAGGAGGCCACAAAACCTACAAACGCTGGGGTTTGTTGCCTGAAAGAACACAGCCCTCCCTCTGGGATCCAGTGAACCAAGAAACTGCAGAGCTGCCTTTCTGGAAAGGGTCAGTCCCCTTCAGCCACAGCCAGTCCTTGTCCTGGCTGAGGGTGAAGGATATTTGTCTCAGATATTTAGGGGAGAAACTGCCCTTTTACAAGGGTTTAAATATACTTATTCATTTCAATTCTCTTACTCAAATCATTTCAAAGCAAGGCATAAACTGAGGCACACCCAAACAGCAGGGCCTGCAAAGAACCAACCAATTCGCTTGCTCCTTTCCCAGTGCCAAGCACACTCTGGGGAAAGAAAACAACTTGATTTGGTTTCAGTAGAATTCCAAAAGCACTCCACAAGGAACATGGCCATCACTGCATGAAGCTCCTTCTTTGCTGCAGTGCTGGCCCCTCTGGTCAGCGTTCAGGGGAGCCTGTTTGGCTCTGTCTGAGATGATGAGCACTCCCACACAGCTCCCGCTCCCTTGGCTGAGATGAGGCTCTGGGAGCAAACGCTGGAGATGTCCACAGACATCACCAGCACTTGTCTGATCACGCTTTCAGAGGAAAGATCATCCAGACAGAATTATTTATTTCTAGACACCTTAACGTGATTCAGCCTGTGTTGACATTTCTGAAGATGCCTGTGCCCTTTGTAATAATTCAAGACCATGTTTTTGCTTTTTGTTTTTTTTAAACCAATGCAATGTTCTTTTATTTTGTACTTACAAAAAGAGTCACCCCTTGTATCCCTCCCCCTCCCCCCAAAATGCCTTTTACAAACATTGAAAAATTAAAAACCTGATGATGACATGTTAATTTGGTAGAATTACTTTGAAACATAGCCTTTGTAATTAAACTCCTACAAGATGACTTTGTAGTGATAGCCTGATTATTGGCCAAATAAAATTCCATATTACAAGTTAGCAAATTCTAGTACAAAAATAGTCCATGTGTTAGAACAGCCTCTTATTATTATTATATTCACAGGAAAGAGTCTATTGGCTGCATAATACCTTAATATTTATGAAATTTCTTTTAACATGGCTCATTCATCTAATTTAATATAGTGTTGAGCCTCAATAAATCCTCAGGCAAAAAACCCTAAACAGGGTTAAATATGCTGTTCAGTGTACTCTGAAGTACTGTGCTTTTCACAGGACATCCAAGAAACCGCACAAACAGTTCTCAGCTAGTTTTAATATTAAATGAGATCCAGATCCAAAAGGATCCCCCTGAAGTACATATCCATGACTTTCCATAGAAACAGAGGCCACAGCTTCGATGGTCAAGTTTCACTTGGGAAACTGTCAATCTTCTCCACTCATCATTTTCAGGAATCTGCTGGGACCTCTGCAGCACAGCCCTTCTTCAGGAGTGTCCCCACTGACTGGGCTCTCGCTCCTCTTCTGCCTCTGGTTAATGCTGTTCAGCAGTTTCTCTCAGACCAGGCCCCACAGGGAAAATCTGGGGACATGCTACTTGTCTCTCAAGATGTCCAGCTGCTCTTGGTACTCTGTGAAAAGCCTCTGGAAGCGGAGATTCTGTCCAATAACAGGAAGAAGCTCTTTCAATAGTTCTCTCTTTCGTAAACCCTGCACAGAAAACACAAAAGCATCCTCAGAATCTATTATTTGTTATCATTAACATGTTCCATAGAGCTGTTCATGCCCTTTTTCCTGCCTAGAGAGATCTGTGTATTTTATGTTCTTACTCTGCTTCCATGGCTCCCAGAATAAAAACTGCCTTTACATTTACACCCTCATGAAGCTGGAGCAGCCTCTGCAGTTCCAGACTCCAGGCTGTGTTCTGAGGGAGATGATGTGTCTTTGGCACGTCCCTGTTTCAAAGCTGCTGTCTGAAGAATGTGGAGAGCTGAACATGCGACTCTCCTTCATCTGTGTGATACTCAAGACAGCACCAGAACTGATTCTGGGGCAACAAGCATTTGCCAATGGTTTCACATGGAATAAATCTCAGTGCCATGGGAGGACGCCTGTTTATGTGATCAGAGCAGAGCATGGAAAGGGTAATTCCCTGTAATTTTCATGGGAAACTCTTTGTTCTTCATTCAACTATGATCAGGACTTACCATAACTGTTGATTCCCACTGACTTCCAGCTGAGTAATGGACTGGACCCAGTAAATCCTTGCATAATTCTCTCAAACGATATTCAAACCCTGGATATTATCAGAAATAAAATCACATTCGTAAGCACTTCACTACATATAACCACTCCACAATGTAACTGACAACATTTAGGAAAAAATCACAAGTATTGGTAATAAAATAAAGCCCAAAACATTGATTTCTGAAAAGTTGTATTACTATTCTTACATGAAATCTTAGGAAATATAAGATGATTTTTAGAGCTCTGAAGGGTTTCATTTAAGGTTCTCAAAACCAAAACCACTACTACAGATGATCTACAATAGGGAGAAAAACTGAAGTCTGAAGTAATTACTCCAGGTTGTTTTGAGAGCTGCTCTAATCTCAACCTTTCTCCCCTCTCCCACATAAACATACCAGCTTGTAAAAAACCGAAACACCTTTAAAAAAACCACACAGAGCTTTCAGACCACCTTTATTTACCCAAAAATCAGAGGGGAGAATTCCCTTGCAAGTAACAAAGTCTACATCCTTTACCTTCAGCCCAGAGTCACTTGCCAATCAATGTATAATAGATCAAGTAGTTTAATGGATTAGAATTCAGCAGACGTTGAAATAATCGTAAGAATAAAGGGTTAACAATAGGACGTGCAATTTTCAAAGTTCAGCAGCTCTAGAAAACTAGTGAAGCAGCAATACACATCTGGCAAAGCACAGTTTTTGCGACATCCATCCATCCATCCATCCATCCATCCATCCATCCATCCATCCATCCATCCATCCATCCATCCCAGCAACATCTGCAGGTGCCAGAGGAGCCCAGCACATGCAGCAGAGGTTCTCAGTTAGTGAAGGCTTTTAAAGGTACCACCATCTCTTTAACGTGTGACCCAAGATGAATATTTTAGTTTCAACTGAGGAAGGACAGAGAGAACCACATGCAGTTCAACAAGCTCTCTTGTTAAATAAGGTAAGGGTCAAAAGGCAAAAATTAATGAGTTTGATTTTAATTCTGCCAACACCTATTAGGTGGCCTAACATGAACCATTTCATTTCCCTCTGTGCAGAATGATTATGCAAGGTGAGGAGTAAGGCTGAATTAATACAATGGGAAGTACTAAATTAGGAATGCAGACAGGCAGAGATACAACAGAGATCTCTAGAATCCAGAAAGTATAAAGTCAGGCGGTTAACCTCATTTAAGATAATAGCATAGAGATAAAGTGTATTCAAATATAAAATAGACAGAAGGAACCTTTCTTGTGGGATTCTTTCCTCACAGAATTTAAAACTTGGAGATCAGTACAGGCAGTTGAAATTTCAGAATGTAAAAAAGGAATACAGTGCAAGCAATACAAGCAAACTCTCTGCAGTTTTATGTGCTCTGGTGCAAAGTGTCAGAGACTGAGCAAGCCCTCCATCTCACATCAGCTGGCAATTGTCAGCTAGCTGAGGAACGTTATGCATTTTACAGAGCACTGCTGGTTCCCCTTGAACATCTGCAGGTGCCACCAGGCAATACACGGGATGTGCCCGACAGACCACGGGGCTTTTTTACAATGCAACTGCCATTACTGGAGTCTGCAGATGGCACTGCTTCCCCAGACCATGGTCTGTTCCCAGTCACTGTGTCAAAACAGCATTCCTGAGGACTGAGCACTGCAGAAGCAAATGCAATTTGTTTTGGATTTAAGCAAACCCCGAGTCCAGAAGCTAAGTGCTAAAAGGAGGGCATTAAGTGCAACCATACATATACATGACATGAACAGTTTCTCAAAAGCCCATCCGAGCTGCAGAGAAGTACCAGAGCCTGGCAGGTCTCACCTTCATTAACTAGGTACCGTGCATAGATAAGGAGCCAGTGGTGATATTCGTGACTGGATTGTAACATAAGTGCTGCTGCTATCTGATTCTCCAGGTATGCAAGTGTTGTTTCTTGTTGCACTAAATGAGGCATGGAGAACAATCTTGCAGCTTGCCTTCCTGAACTGCAAAACCAAAAAGATTAACATGCCATAAAATCAGATACAAGTTTAAGGAATATATCTTTTTGTAGCACTAGCTATACTGCACTGACCTTTCAGAGGCACACAAGATATAAAGTTAAAGCATTTAAAGGATTTCTTGCATATAAACATATTGTCATAAGAAGGCTAATTTGAAAAAAGTAATGGATTATTAGATTTTTTTTTTCAAAAAGGGAATTTTTCAGTCTGTTATTGTCTCTCTCTCAAAAAGAGAGTGCTGCTTGTTTGGATTTCAAATGCTTTTCACAATTAATTCCCTTTCCCTCAAGAGAACAGCAATAAAATCACACAACTCCATACAGTTTCTCTCTGAAAGAAAATGAAACTTGAATGTGAAGAGCATAAATAGCAAAGAAATCTGCCTGGGAAATCTAATTCAAACCCAAGTGAGGATGGCCTACTAAACTACCTACAGGAATCTGCTCTGGCTCACACAACTCCTTGGTGATATTTTCACATGTTAAAAATATTCACTAGATGACTAGTATCTCAACTTTCTCAAAGACTTCATTAAATAGATTCTTTGAGGCCAACTGAACTACTCAAAATTTGTAGGCCTACTTCAGAGGCTGGTAAACTAAAAGTTAAAATGCAAAAGATAAAAAGTTCAGTTTAGCTAATAGAAGTATTACATATGCAGAATTGTCCAATATTTTACCCATCCAATGAAGAGGAGCCTTAAAATGATTACGTTTAGAGCATGCTTTCCTGCACCCAAACAATCTCACAACAACATTAAGGTACAGACTATAAACCTGCAAAGGTTTAAAAAAAACACTGTATGAAGGATTGATCATTTCAGAGCCATTGGCATTTCAAGAACTAACTCAGTGATTCAGGCATGTGAATAAATAACATGAGAAATCCCAGACAAACACGCTGATGACACGAAGGCAGCGAGTGCATACTTTGATGTCCGTCCCTGTATTACAGCCAAGGGCCCAGAACATAGCATGGCTTCTTGGGATGGCAAACTAGTCCTGAAGTCTGCACATTGTGCTAGAGAGTCCTGTTTGTCAGAAACAAGATTCCTGAAAAAAAGCAAACAACCAAAAAACAAGTCTGAGGAGTGCAAACAGCAACGTCAGTGGATCTAGCTCTGTTCTGCCTCAAAGCCTGACTTGTGTTCTCACAGATAACCAAAAAATATCACTGAAGAGCTCAGGAATTCCAGGGACCCTGATTATTCCCACTGCATATCCAAATTCTGCTTGTGCCGTGTCCCTTCCACCCCCAAAGTTCAAAATATTAATTCCATAAAAGAATTTACCATAAGTTTGGAAGGAAATTACCTTTCTATTAGCCATTTCATAGTCTAATAAGAAGCCATGACCCAGAATGATGCCTGGTGTGAACACAGGTAATGACTTTCTCATGAAGAACTTGATTTTACCTCATGTCAGGTCTTCCCCCCACCACCAGAGAAACACTTGACAATCTTTTCCATAACTACAGCTATCCCTTCATATGGAGGGAGCTTACAGCACAGCTGCCATTTCCACACCTAATTAAGGATATCATTTTCACTGGCTTGAGATGCCAGGAGAAAGAGTGGCTCAAACCAATGCTAAGTTTAGACTTCAGACAGCACAGGGGTAAAATGGTACAAATGTTTATAATACCCTTTGCTGCTTTTATCATGTTTAAATCTGTATGATGACTAAAGGCATTGCTCTTTTATATATTTCCCAAGCTGTGGCACAAACTAAGAAATGTCAGCAAATTCAGAATTATGGCTGAGAGCCTGTCCTCTGCTCCTTACTCCCTTAATATAAAGAACAAATAAGGCGTTTTTTCTTTTCCAGGGGATTCACTCCAAGTAGCTGAATAACAACAATTATGCTAAGGAGGAGTTAAAACAATAAGCCCTTTCATCAAGCAGGCTCATTACACTAATTACGACAATTATATTAGGACTACAACATGTTTTTTTCCCCTTAGAAAGGCAACAAAGAACCTGTTTTGGAAAGACACTGTAAATAGTTCAACCATGGAAATTTTTCAAGGGAACTTATGCCTTTCTATGGGGAAAGCCTATCTGACACTCAACAAGACACAGACTCTTGTGTAGCCTTTTCTTGTGCTTGACTCTGAGGTAGCCTGATTTTCCCAGTAAATCAGAACACACATCAGTTCCTGTAAGTTGCAAAAGCAGGAAATAATTCATGACTTACCATGTAGAAAGAGAAGGATTAAAGCAGTAGGCCTTTCCATCAGACATGCTCATGACAGGAATTCCATGCTGAGTCAGCAAGATCTGAGAGACAGTTGCATCACTTCCTGCAAGTCAAATCAGAGCAAAATGTTTCTTTTGGAGTCTTGCCTAAGACTCATAATGGTAAGGAATGGTATCTACCATTAATTATCAGTAATAGCAACCAAGAGAAAAAGGTTCAATGTTGTTCTCAAGTACTGATAGGAAGGTCAAGGCACAACCTAATGATGGCAAGCACCAGGCTCAGAGCAGTAGCATTGACATCAATTTTGCAAAATACATTATCAATCTTGATGCTGTAATTTATAAAGAACATGGGCTTAATCAGGAATATTCTTCTTATCTAGGCAAAATTTTCACAACACTGAATTTCTACATTCAGAAGCAAGGCAGAATATAAGCTACAAAACCTCATACAAGTTTGCTACTCACTGATATTGTCATCACAGTTATTTTAAGAACTTCCCTTTACTACACAATAATGAAGGAAAATTATTAGTTTAGGCTTTTCAGGTTTCATAAAATAAATATCAGCATATTCATAAATGGCACTAAATAGTACAGGTGGGCTCAAAGGCTGGTAATTAAAGGACCTTTTTTATTACCTGAAAATATCGTTTGCAAAGACTCATCTCTAACAATGGCTGTCTGCTTGTGAACATCCCTGAAAAAGACAAAAGGATGTCTGCAGTCAACAAGCAAGTGAGAACTCCAAAATCTTTTAACAAATGCACTTCTTCATTATTCACGACAAAGTGGGGGTTTGGGGAGTTTGTTTGTGGTTTCTTTGTTTTGACAATTTCTTCATTGATTTGACAAAATTATTTTGGCAAACTCAAACCCCTTATGGCGAGACAGAAGTCAATAGCAGAGAACAATTTTTATGGCTCTTTATCAGGAAACCTCATTACAGCAAAGCAAACACTGAGGATCCAAATAACTCCTTTAGGAGTTCTGACTTGCCTGAGACATTAGATTGAATTCAACAACTGTAAACAAGTTACCATTGTTTTTTATCTTGGCACCTTGAAAATGGCTGGAGTACTTTAACTCTGAAACTCATGTACTTTATTGGCTAAGCATGATGGAAGATGGAAGTATCCATATTTCTCCTCCCCCCACCCCAATCCATTCCACGTGCATCACAAGCACTTAAGCTAGTGACTTTTAGCTGATGCTTTATCTTCATTCTAGAATGAAGTTCAATATTATGGACTGTCCTAGAACAGAGACAGGATTCTGCTGAAACAGAAACAGTCCTGCCCATTTAACTCTGCGTATTCTGTTCAAAAGTGGACTTGTGTTCAGACCTGATGAGGCTTAAGCCTCAGTCTCAGCAGCAGTGCAGTGACACAACTGAAGGTCCCTATGAGCATGAGCTGCTGCAGCCAAACGTGGCCCTTACCAAACAGAGAGTGTAGCAGCAGTGGTGAGAGCCATGATGCAAGAACCTGTGCAGTGCAGGGTGGAAATGGGTGTATTCAATATTATAGGAGGAAGAAGGCGACGACCGCAAGATGAAAATACTGACAATGTTCGTTTCTCACAGGCCACAGTCACAATCTCACTGAAAAAAAATACAAGAAACATTTATGTATTGTCAAATGCAAGTAGCATAAAAACAGGGTGAATTCTGAAGCTATCATACAACTTGGGTAAATTCCCCAAAAAGTAACTATTGCAGCTTTAAGAAAATATTTTTGATACCAAGAGGAAAAGCCATAAACTAGACAGACCAAGGGGCATAGCTTGAAATATCAGTAAAGCTTGTGGGTACACACAAGCTCTCCTTCAAGCCTGTGCTTGTATTTAGCTTTAAAATCTGCTGCTTCTTTTTCAGACCTGGACAGGGCTCAGGCTTCAGAAATACACTTCCAATTTAAACTCTGAAGTTGGAACTAGGCAAAATTGAGAAACATTAAGAGAAAAAATAGCAAAAGACTCAGGAAAATACTTCAATATGACAAAACATGCCATTTCAAAGTTTTCATTCTTCAGTAGTTAGCACTTGAAAAACTATCACTTATGATTTCGTCAACTTTAATTAAAAATTTAAAGGAGAAATGTAAAAATACAGGAAAATAGTTGTAACTAGCTCATGAGAATTTGTCTTAAGACTGCATAGAGTTAATACTTGATGCAAAACCTGAGATTGAGAGCAGTGCACACTTTCATCCATAAATATTTAATATGAAAAATAACTGTTAACTGTACTTTTGTACACCTAAAAATATCTTCTGACCTTCAGGACCCCCTTCCTCTAAAACATACTCTCTTACCAGCTTCCTGCTGCAGCGAGGATTCGACTGGTGAGGACTGTCTCCCATTCCTTTCCTTCTCGATTACACTTTAACCTGCTCAACTTTGAACCCCCCACTGTGGTCATTTCATTCTCCACTTCAAGGTACATTGAAGGATCTGAACTTATCTGAAATAGAAAAAATAATTTTTGCAAGAGGAAAAAAAACTACTCCAAAAAGCAGCAACTACTATTAGATCCACAACAATGCTGTCTTTAAGGACAGATTTAAGTATGGCATTCTCTGTTTAATGTGGCTTCAATATATAGCATGGCACTTCAAAAGCAGCAGCCCTCTGAAAATCAGCCTTGGCTAAAACACAAATAACGTCTTTGTATTTGAAGCACAAACATAAGGAAAGGTTGTGCTAGTCTGTCTCTGCTTCCCAATTATGGGCACCAGATCAAGGCTGTAGGTGCCCAGTCTCCCCACAGCCTTGCAATTGGAACCAGACTACCACAGCCTAAACACACATAAAAACTATTTCATAAATGCCTAAAGCATTCATATTTGCCAGCCTGTTCAGATGCAGAGCACCTCCAGAGAGCTCTCAGAAAACCCTTGTGCTCCCACCACCACTGCAGTAACAGTGCAGCAGCTGCTCCCACCAGAGACTCTTATCTGCACCACACACTTTGGCAAACCAGGAGGGACTGATGAACCAGAGGTACTCACTCCTCTTTGAAGTTTAGCTAGGTCAGAAGTGTCCTATTTTTAGCTGATTTGCCATTATCTTTACTCATACAGACATATTCTTAGAAGCTAAAGTGTTATTTTCTTGCTTGCAACAAATACACGCATTCAAACATTAACTTCTCAAAGACTAACCTAAGAATATTTAAAAGAAAGCAGGATTTTTTTGTTTGTTTTTAAAGTATAAAGCTTTCTTCCCTTATAGTCCACTTACTTGCAAAGTAAACGATTTCTGTGGGATTGGGGTTGGCAGTTTAAGTGCTAATGCTGGTGCAGAGATGCAAGCAGCATCCTTCTCAGAGGCCAGTGTAGCTGGGGACTGGAAAAAATTGCAGAAATAGTTATATTTTTCTATTAAAAAAAAGTTAAAACCAAATATATTCTACCAAATAGATCGATTTGAAAGAGAATTTTCTTCAAATTTCAAATAATGCCATTTGCACATATTAGTATTTTTCCAGTTAGTTGTATGAATACAAGTTTTTAAATACAGCTTCTAAGAATTAAAGAAAAACAAAACAAATTTGAATTGGTCTTTCTGTTCTTTTGAAAACACCCCCAATATTCAGCTGCAACTAAGTAATGGAAATTCTGGTCTATTGCATGGAAAATCCAAACTCTAGATACTGAAAACAGAGGTATCTATAGGCCCTAAAAGGATGGAAGCTCTAATGCAACTACTTTAGGGCCCTGAGGAAATCCATAATCATTTAAGTCATCATATCCATGTCCATTTCTTGTGCTTGGGCACTCTATCATACACCACCAAAATCTGATGGCATTTCATTTTATTCTGTGCAATCATTTGGCAGGCTATCAGTACTTAGCATGCTGGAACCTTTCGTAAGTAGCTACATACCTATATGAAAGATAAACACATTTGCCATGCCACGCACACCTGCTTTTTCTAATCTTAAATTCTAAATCTAAATTCTAAGTTTAAAGGTATGAAAGAGGGAGAGCTAAAAATTCTGAGGGACTGATACTACTTGTGTTTCCCTGAGTTGATGGAAAAAGTCAACATGGGACTGACTTTATTAATATTGAAAGCCACAATGAATCTTATTTATTTCACCTGAACAGTTAAAGTTACTGGTACAAGTCTGGAGTCTTTCCGAGGCCTTCCTTTTTTCTTCTTTTCTACTGTTTCTCCCTCAAGTTCCAGTTTCCGTTTGGGTACACTGAGTGGTTTAACAGCTGGAATCTTCTCTTCACTGTCACTGCTGCTCTCCAGAATGTCCTTGGGCTTATTCTCTTTAATTAAATTCTGATCCTTCAGTCTGTAAAAAAAAGGTCTGTAAAAAAAAAGCTGATTCCGAAAGTTGCCACATATCCTACACACTGCCTTCTTGCAGAGAAATGGACATTAGCCCTCTTTAAGTGTATTTCAAATGCACAAAGGCAGGAGGAGGAAGCTGAAAAGGTATGGCAAATCCTCTCCGAAAGTACCATGTGCAATACACACGTAAGCCAATCAGACATATTCTCTCCTTTAAAAAAATTAATCAAACCAGCAGTTAGCCACGGGATAAAGCTGGAAATAGCAACTTTATTTTAGCATTCAGTTCCAATTACAGTCAGATCTCTTTCCCTGAGCTGATACAAATAATTCAGCACTCTAAGATGCAAGAGTAGTTCATCTTTTCCCCTTCAGTGGACATTAGACTTCCTGTTTATTCATGTAGAACTTTTGTCATTCTGTTGCCTATCCCCAGAAGTTGTTCTGTTCAGTTCTGACTACTGCAAAATATGTATCTGCAAACCATGCAAATGACCTCACTGCTCCATCTTCCATTTCAGGAAACATTATCATGGAATTACAGAATGGTTTGGGTTGGAACAGACCTCAAAGACCCTCTAATCCCAATCCCCTGCCATGGTCAGGGACGCCTTCCACTATCCCAGGTTGCTCCAAGCCCCATCCAACCTGGCCTTGGACACTTCAAGGAAAGGGCATCAACATCTTCTCTGGGCAACCTATTCCAGTGTCTCACTGCCCTCACAGTAAAGAATTTTTTACTAGAATCTCCTCTAAACCTGCCCTTTTTCAATCTGAAGCCATTCCCCCATGTCCTGTTGCTACATGCCCCTGTGAGAAGTCTCTCTCCAGCTCTTTTGTAGCCCCTTTAGGCACTGGAAGGTTGCAGTAAGGTCACCCTGGAGCCTTCTCTTCCCAGGCTGTACAGCCCCAGCTTTCTCCGCCTGGCTTCACAGCAGAAGTGCTCCAGCCCTCTCATCATCTTTGTGGCCTCCTCTGGACTTGCTCAAACAGATTCACGTCCCTATATAACTAAATATAATATAACTAATTCAAAGTACAATCCCTGTGAACTGTCTTGTTAACCATTATACCCTAAAATAGGTCATTTACTCATACCCTTCCCATTCCCTCCAATAGCTGGTTATTAACTCAAACTGCCTTGCCACTTATTCCTTAACTACTCAGCTTCAGAGAAACACCTTGCATAATCCAGACCTTTTTTCTCTGGCATCTGAATTATGCCAAGCAGTACACTTTTATCTATATTCCACTGACACATCAGAAGCAATTATGAGAGTAATTTAACACATCTTGCTTCTGCATCACATGGTTAAGCTTCTTGACATAAAAATATTGAGGTATAAAAACATGTTTTATTGATAATAACTGGGGAACTACATACATCTTCCTCAAGATTGCTATTTTTTTATAATTTGTTTTGGTGAAGCAGGAATACTTATGCCATAACACTATGTCACAAAACAATGCTTCCTTTTTTTTTTATTTTTTTAAATCATGAGGATCCAGAGCCAAAACCCTTTAAAATCAAAGAATCTTTCCTGCATGCCTTCAAGGCATAAAACTGAAATACAGCTATGATGATGAGAGGTTGTCTGCTGACATGTATGGTAATTTATCTTGAAGTAAATCTCCCTTGTACAGAGATTCAGGCTGGCTATTTTTGGCTGGTTTTGTCTTCTAAGGAGCCCAGCTGCACTCAGGCACACAGGGAGGCATGTGCACACACAGCCTCTTACAACAATAGTTTCAACTTGGAATATCTTGAAGAATCTGCTTGATACCAAAATGCCAGGGACAAATGTACAAAGGGATAACACCAGCACAGAATTTACCTATTTGCAGCTGTCCCCTTCCTTCCAATAGTGGAAGAAACCCAAGACAACTTCTAGAGTGTCAGCACTGTGACATCCACACCACAGAGAATCAGTGTTTCAATTCTACATTATTAGCTTCCCCCCATCCCCAGGCTGTGTCTTACCTGTCCACAACAGTCTGATTTGTGTTTGTTACAACAGCAGTCCCTGAGGTGGCTTTGGATCGTTCTGTGAATCTAGAATCAAATGCTTTCATGGGCTCAATCTTGGATGGAGTTGTCAGCACAGAGGAAGACGATGCAGAAGGAACAGCTGAGGCAGAGGTAGCATTTACACTGTCAAGGAAAGAGACATCAAAGGAAGGATTGAAAGGAATTTAGTACTGGTAACCTGCATTGCTCACAACAACTAGCACTCATGATAGTGGCTAGAAACCATGTTGGAAACCTTTCACTCAAGTGCGTCATCAATTATGATATTCTTTTTCCACTCTTCCATGCATCAGTGTTTTGCAAGCTTTGCCTGCTCTCAAAAGCTGTCTATGATACACCTCAGAGCTCAGAGCTTCACGTGGCCACATATGTGGATTAAAAGACCCTAATTAATTTATTTTTATTTATTTATTAGTATTTTAAATTCAGGAATGAAATGATACTTTCAGCCGGTACTTACATACCCAAAAGGGAAAGGATCACTTTTTAAAATGATCACAGGGGTTACTGCTTTTACCCCTTGTTCAGGTTACCAAATATTTCCATTACAATATTGTATTTCCCTGTTTATCAATCAAACAATTTGGGATGAAACAATTCATGCCAAGTTTAGGCTTTGTTGTTGAAAAATCCAAACTGATCATTAGGCCTTTCCAAGCATAACTCTAGGGCAAAGGAATGTTGTTTTCCCCACACTAAAGCATTCCAGGGATCTGTTATTTGAATAGCTGTTTACTTTAGAGATTTTTCAATTCATTCAGAGAATGAATTCAGAGAATGAATGGCTCTAAAATAACTGATGCTTGTACTAAAAAGCTGCTAGAAGGACAATTTACAAAGAAAAGGATACTTAATAGTTTCATCTGTCAATCATTTCTCACAGTCCACCCGCTCATTTTTTAATCTGTGGCAAATTTCAACCAAATTTGATGGAGAAGTAGAGGTTTCAATTACACTATTCTGTTATAAATGCTTTAAAATCACACTGAGAAGAAGCCAGGTCAGTGCTACCACTGAAGGAAAAGCAAGTAATATTTAGTTGTTCTGGAATTAACTTGAAAGACACACTGGCCAACCAGCACTTGTGCACTGACAAGTCAGTGTCACTGTGCTCTGATGAGGTTGTTATACAGGGAAGGAGGATCACCATGGCTGAAGAGAGGACACAGGTCAGAATTTGATGTAAAGTAGGTTTCAATACCTCCACTACTGGAAAACCTTCTATTATTTACTAATAGCAACCCAACAGTCCATAAGCAAGTCATTTTGTTAAAGCATTAGCAATCAACTGTGTATTTCTGTAAACAAGAATTAAAAACTAAACAGATTCATGTAAGTAAAAAACAACCAGCAAATACTGACCCATCTTTATTGGCTGCATCATCTGTTGGTTTTATACTGGCTGCTGTTGGCTCTACAGAAGGCTTTGAAGTATTAAGGGAATTTGCTGCGTTAGAATCTAGTGACATGAGCTGCTGGTTACTTTGAGAAGACATCATTGAGCCAGACAGAGTTCCAGATATTGGGATGCTATTGAAAAATGCTGTAGAAAAATCCCTAAGCAAAAAGACAAACAGATGTATTTCTCAAAAACACTTTAAAAGGAATTGAAAAATAGTAATTTGAACTAAACTATTTATTCCATTCTTCCTTTTTCCACATGGAGATACTCATATACAACCTAAATGAATTCCCAGTACCTTTCCAGAGTAATATCCTTTGGCTATGAGAAATTAAAGTCAGTACTAATATAGATATGAATAAAAATACGTTAGAGCATTGTTCATCTATAACAGTAAATAATGAGAATTAGCCTGATCTGTTAGAAGTGAGATCTTATGGCTAAACACAGGTTGAAACTCTATTTCATAAGAATACACACTTATTTCCAAGAAGTGTTTTATGATGCCATAAGACAGAATGCCAAGCTTGGAACAGGAAACAAAGAAAGATAAGAAGGAAAAGAAGGATTTTAAAGATGACTTCCAAACATACCCAGTGTCCAGTTGAGCTATGCAGAGAGGTGTGATCCTTCTCCGACCATCTGCTGTTCGTGTTTCAACTTGTTTTTTTAAGAGATTCTGTTGGGAAATACATTTTATCATAATTTCTGATAAATGGGAAATGCCATTTTAATTTTATTTTTCAAACCAACAAGAATAGGCATATTAGAAGAGATGCCTCAATTAAAAATCTGTTAGCAAAGACTTTTTCCCATAAACACATACATTTCCAATTTTCAATCCATCTTTCTGTAGGAAAGGCATTTGTGGAGAATGTAATCTGCCCTCCACTTTAGAATCAAGTCTAAAACATTGTCACCTGTGCATATCACATTTTTCATTAAAAGTTGTGTTCTGTGTTTAGGAGAGAAATAATGCTTTCAACCTCTGTCATTGAGAAACTGAAGCACAGTTCTACAGCTTCTCTGTCATTAGCTACTCTTGGTTTCCTTTCTGCACACCAAGAATTCTGCACTCATCACAGAAATATCCACAAGCCTGTTTCCACATAGCCTCACTTCTGCCTAAAAGCATTTGACTTTTCAACGAGTCCCAGTAAATGACCACTGACTTGGTCTACTGGCAGAAAGGGGCCACTCAACACGAATAAGGATGCAGAAACTGGTTGTATCATAAGCAGTTTGATATTTATGGGCTCAGTACTTGACAGTGCCCAAGAGCACCTACCTTTCTAATGTCCTCCAGGCTCTCCCCATTAACCATGCTAGCCACTTTGGGAGCTGTAGCATTGCCAGACCCATCCCGAATTGATGCATTCTTCTGATCCACCTGCTGCTGCTGCCTCTGCTGGTACTTGAGCATCTCTGGATTCTCAATAATGGTGGTGGACAGCTGAGCCTCAGTCATGATAGCCAGGCTTTTGCCGTAGGTGGACTGGTGAATGTTGCTCTGTGGGCATTACAGATGTGAGTGACTACAAGTGCTACATCACTGACTGTAATACAGTGGAATCACACAAATCCAATGGAATCCATAAAGTGCAACTGCCCTCTGGATCATTTATATACCAGATTTTTTTTCTTTCCTTGTGTTTTCAACTAAGTCAATATGTAAAATAATTGGAATTCAAAGCTCTAGTTGCTAATAGCGATGAGAAGAAAACAGCCAACAGCAATCAGTTCAAAAAGAATTGCATATATGCAAGTTATAGAGTAATTTTGTAGTGTTTTGAATCACCCACTTCTTGTTTCCTTGGCCAATTACTTCAGGTGTATAACGAAGTGTAAGCAAGTGGATGTTTTCCAAACACTTTCTTTCCAGAACAGAAACTAATATCACAAATTCATTTCTTGACTACTCTTTTTAAATTATTTGTAAAGCAGACAATAGTACATTTTCTGTAATATGGAAATCAGTTACTACATACTTCTATAAATAGGCAAATATTTTAATAGAATCAATACATCCCTGAAATATGATCACAGGTCTCTGAATGCTTACTGTACCTTTTCCTCCTCGCTGAGTGGATCCCCAAGTTCATCTTGGGAGAAGTCCAAAAATGCCACTGATCCATCCATGGAACACACCAGGATACCAAGTCCATTAAGGGTCCTGAAGGAAATAAAGGTCCAGCTTTGTTTTTAATCTCTTTCATTAATGCAAAGGAGAAACATGATGAATTGTTCAATAAAAATCTTAGCTTAAAGTTATTTTTGCAGCAACAACTGATGGAACCAAAGAAGTGGGACAGTGAGGGGACAGGCAGGAGAGTCCCTGTGCCAATGCTCCTTTGCAGACTGCACAAGGACGGTGGCACTGGGACAATACACCTGCCCGTGCCATGAGCAGCACCATGAAAAGTTTCCTGAAGCGGTAAATCAGAATAATGTGCACAATGAACAGTGAGAGGAAATTATAAATGTATCTGCTTCAATAGATGGACAAAATTTTTGTGCTAATGGAAGTGGGTGCAGAAGGGGGCCCTCAGCAACCAAGCAGCCCAAAAGTCTTGGTAGTAGGCAAGAACACAGGTTTGATTTTGTTATTATTCAGTATTTGATACTGAATACTGAAATAATTCAGTATTATTTCAAGTAAATTTCACAAGTATTATTTGAAGTAAATTTCAAGTAAATTTCAAGTAAATTGCACATGTTCTTATATGTGGGAATATACTGGAAACCTCTTCTAGAGGTCTCAAAAGGTTTTCTTAGCAAAAAAGAGAGAGGAGAAACTATACATTTCAATCTTAATAGAATTAAAATCTTGCATATATAACCTATAATTGCACATTTAAAAAATACTTGACGAATTTTGACTGCTATCCCAGACACTTCCAAGTACAGAGCTCACAGAGGCAGTGACACAGTGGCTTACAGATTAATTGTTACACAGAAGGGAAGAGGAAAGGAAAGTTGGCAGAACTCCGAAGTCCTAACCAAGTTATTAAAAATCTATTACGTGTACCACAGCCATAGGCATTTAAAAAGCCCTATTTTTGTGGCGGCTGGTGCCCTGATAGCATCACATCCAGAGAAATCAGCCTCAGCACTGTGAAACGAGGTAAACCAACAGCACTCCAAGTTAGAAAACAGTAAAATCATGTTGAGAGTTTTCTGCTTGCTTAGCAGAGAAAATTGCTGAGCTCCTATTGACCTCTGGATCCAAGCAATTGTTCCATGAAAACATAATCATTTGCAGATATTACGTTGATGGATGCCAGTCTAAAATTCTAAAATAGAAATTATACAGATATAACAATATAATAGTATCAGGTTTCTCTGAATTTACTCAGTCTCTTTTCTGAATAGAGCACGTTTCTGGGAACACTCCATATTATTGACATTTTAGCCATCCGTTCCAATTTGTAAACAGGATATAAAATATCGTCTGCCTGATGATCCTTTGTCTCTCAAATATCCCACAAAACCATTTCCTCAGAAATTGCAAAATGTTAACCAGCTCTTACTCCCAATGACTTCATGCCATGAAAAATGTGCAAATTGAAGATGGAGAAATAAAAAACCCTACAGGAAAACAAAACTATTCAAAGCTATTGTACTGTGACAATAGCAGCACTTCTCTTGAAATATTCCACTTGCTGGCTTTCTAGCCTTAATCTATTAATGAAAGAAAAATGTTTTGGTTTTGAAAACATTTTATTGTGGTTCACTGAGCTTCATGGCAAAATCCACATGGCACATAGAAACCAGGAAGTTACACAATTGTAAGCTTTAAAATTCACAGTATAAACCCACCAAGAGAGTTGTAACTATTAAGGGAGAATTTCAGAAGTGAGGAAGTGATAGAATTAAGACAACCTATGTAATCAGCTGTGTGCCTATCATATTAAAAATTATGAGCTTTTTCTTGTACATAACCCTTAACTCTCTAAATCACCAGATGTATAGATGAAGAGTATTTTTTTATACCATTTACTGAGTGGTCTCATAGTTATTTTTCCATTATTAGGTAAGTCTTGCAGCTAATTTAAAACTATTAACTTCTGCATTTTTATACCAGGCCTTAGGAAGAAGGCAGGAGAACACAGAGTACCACAAACTGCAGAAAGACTTGTTTCCACAAGGTTAGGGACAGTAGACTGCTGAGAACGTGTACTGTCCAACCAACTCTTCATTAGATGTAACACACATAAAACTCAACAAGTTAACTGAGTTCCCCAAGTCATGTTACAAAACACACATTCGATGAAAAAATGTCAGAGAATCATAACAAGCAGGAACTCATTCCAGAGCTATTTCACTGTGTCATGCTCTAAATACATTACTTTTAGTTCAGTTAATAATCTCAAGTGACCACGTGCTAGTAGTCAACCTTACTACCAAAGATGTTGCAGCAGAAACAAAACCTTCAGGAACCAATTACTTGTTTTCCACCAACCACAACTGGAACTGTTTTAAGGCATTTCCAGCTAATAAGTACACCTAAAGTTGATAGCAATGCTTTGGCTTCCATAACAAACAGCAGAAATCAACTTACCAGGAGATGTCCATGATTGACTTGTCAAACAGCTCATGTATGACAACTAAAGGTCGTTTCAGACACGTGAGCTTAAGAAAACAAGAAACAACACTCAGAAATGTAGAAGTTCTACACTACCACGGATAGTACCACATTAACACTCTCCCAGAGCCTAACACTGTGCACCAAACAAGATCTGGCCAGGAAACAGCTGCATGCCTGCTGGTGCATCTGAAGCACCAGGTCACCCATGCCACTGCTGGGACAGAAAAGCTCTGGAGAAGAACAGCTGATATTCAACTCTGCTTTCTGAAACATGGACTGAATTTCTTAATCAACTTTGCCTCTACATCACAGTCATAAAATACTCTCTGCCACTCCAAAAGCAATTCCACAGATGCAAAAGACAGCTTCTATTCTAAGCTGTACTGAGATAAGGATGTTGCAAACTGCCAGCACAAGAAGACAGAAAACAGATTAGGTTTCCATGTCCTCACTCGGACTACTTGTCTGAGAAAGTGAAACCTATCAAGAGCAAAGGGAATTTGACTCACAATTACTTTTAAAGAGGATTCCTCTCCACTTATGAATCAGCTTAGTAATAAAGAACTGAATATGAAAACTCCCAATAAACTGTTCTAAATCAGGCATTCTAAGCTCTTTAATGTCAAACCAATGGACTTAATTTCTGTGCTGTATAGTACAACTGAAATGAAGCAGAAGTTGATATGGTCAAGAAGTTTTATGCTCACAGGTTCACAGCTGCAGTGTAGCTGTCATCTTCAGCAGTTATTTATACTTCCATAGGTCTGTGCTCTATGTATGTTTATTAAGCTCCTCAGGGCAAAGACAACCTATAATTTTGCATCTCTGTAATACCTACTATAACCTCAACAGCCACTCCAAACGAAATCTTCATAGTATAAATAGAAAGTAAAATGTATTGAGTGATACTTTGATATGGGTATGCACTAGTAGCCATTACCAGAAACAGATTTAGTTATGCATCCAGGGATTGATGGATAAATATCACACTAGAATCTAAAAATAGTAGATTGCAGTTAGCAATTGGTGTATTCTGGCACAAGTTCTCATCACAAAGCTTTACAAATCAGTTAAACTGATTCCCTGTATTTTCCAGTTGCATTTATAAATGTGAAAATAGCTCTTAGCCAGAATAACAACTTTAGTGTAGATTTTAAAGTAAAATCCAAACTAGATATCAAAACCTTAAAATACTTAAAAAGCTTGTTCACTTTCACATCCCTTTCCTTTACAAAGACAGAAGACAAGTAAAAGGAAGAAAATAAGGTTGCATTTATTAACTGTGGTAATACATTATATCCCATAACAGTTGCTCCTCCTTCCCAGAGCACACACTCTGCCACTGGCTTCTAACTGCTCTTGCCTTTAGAGAAATGAACTAATACCAATCCACTTCCTTCCCCCCCCAGCTAAACCTCTAATGACAGATAAAAACACCCCCAAACATGAAACTAAATACAAGACCTAACGCTGTACACGTGACCTTTGTGCTAAGCCCCCAGGTTACCCAATGACCACATTAAGTTCAAAGGCAGCGAAGAAACCACTTACCCAGACAGACAGAGATCGATCTTTACTGCCGACAGCACAACAGCAGTAGGGACAACTTGACTTGGTGGAGCTCCCATTCTTTTGTTTCTTTTTGAAGATTTTTGGATTGAATTTCTAAACAAATCAGATGCCCAAATTTTATCATAGTAATTACATTTTATCAGGAGATCTGCTTTAAAAGTGAATTTTCCACTTAAGAGTGAAAAAGCAACATTTCATAGAAACAAAATCTATAACTGAACCAGACTCTGTAAAAGCACTGACAAAAGCTGCAGAGGCGTTTTTAAGGGCTTTTCTGAATGCCTTAACAGGAATGGCAAATGATATTAATTTTACTAGGGACCAGGAACCCACTAGAAACCTAAATCACTTTAATCAAGTCACTGAACAGCCAACAAAGCTGATGCTTGACATTCCTAACATGCTCCTGTATTCCCCCTTGTCTCGTTCATCTACATCCAGTTCTCTTATCACAAGAGCAACCTCATTGCTTCGAACAAGTAAAGCTGACATTTTTTAATCACCACCATGCATTTGCTTTACTAATCTTGACACCCATCTTCACCTTTTGTCCCATTTCTACATAAAATTATCCAACAGCACATACAAGTTTTAACTTCAGGGATAAATTACTATCACTCACTCACCACTACGGTAACTGCTTTCCGATGCCCTACAAAATCCATGTTGGTTTTCCATCCATCCCTCTCGATGATCTGAGCAGTGGGTCCAGAATTATTCATGGCATGAGCAGAAACAAGATAGTGACCATCAGGTGACCAGCTCAGGCGCAACACATGAGTTGTCCCTCCACACTGACAAAAAAAACACACTAGGGCTTTGAAAGTGTATGGCAAACAAAGGGTTTTTCATAAAAACTATTTAAATATCAGATTTAGGGAATATGATTACAAAGCAAGTTTTTTGTGACTATAAAAGAATGACCTCACACACAATTCTCAACACTTGGCCATGTTTACAACAGGTGATGTAGTGTAACTTGAGAAGCCCTATCAAAAGGGGGAAAAATGAACTCAGAGAATTTTTTTAAAGGAAATTATGAATTTTACATCTTTTTGGACACTGTTTCTTTGGTATTTATCACAGTCCTAGTTAGTGTCAGGTCTGAAACACAGCAACTGCTAATAATGAGACTTCAGCTTGCCATATCAGCTCACATGTGAATTGAAGCAGACATGGTCTATTACAAAGACTAATTGCACTAATCACAATACTGTAAGATCACTGCAGAACACTCCACTCACCAAGCACCAGCTTCTGTTCAATCAGACACTTGATCAAAGCCATCACATAACAGCCCTGTGATGCCAGACCAAACATCCCTCCTAAGTACTTACCTCATTTCAGACAGCGGCCAATAAAAGATGCATAGAGTGGAATGGCAGACTATTCTAATGAATGTGCCAGTGCTTCCTCAGAATAACCACTACATTTCCAGAAGTTAACTTAATTGCTTACATAACCCATGTAAACGTTCGGCATCCTCAATATCCAGGGGCAATGAGAGTCTCTAGTCAATGACATTTTGTATGAGAAAGTAGTTCTTTCTCCCCCCTTGTGAAGCTGCCATCTGAGAACTTCATTTGATTCAGCACTATTCAATTAATTCATGTTTGAGCAGAATCAAGAGTTATTCTTCTAGTTTTCATTCATTCTAAGGGAATTCACTTTGAACAGTCACACATTCTGAAGTACCTCATCAAAGGGTTTTGTGATGCTGGTTTCCAGCTGCCAGTCCATGGTCCGCCACACCTTTAAACTTCGATCATCAGCCTGAGAGGCAATGTATTTTCCAACAGGATCCCAGGTCAGCCCTTTCACCAAGCCAGAATGCCCCTTCAAAGTGGCAAGAATTTCTGTGCATACAAAAATTGAGAATAGAGAGTAGTTAATGCTATCTCCTTTAGGGCAGAATGTTGAGAAGATTTACAAGATCTTTTTGAAACAGCGTATTAAGTATAATATTACTCCTCCTTTACTGTAGAAACAACATATCAATCAAGCTGGAACCTGTAGTTACGGAAACACTGATACAAAAAAAGTGGTAAAGAGAACTCTGGCCAGAACAAGAGGTGCAAAGCTCTTTATAAGACAGAGGTCAGAGCAGGAAGAGCAGCAGAGTCCCGGTGCCTCAGAGTAGCACTTTGAAGCTGTGGAAAGCAGCACTTCAACTGGGATTTCAGTTAAACATTCACCCTGTCCTCCACACCCAAAGATTAGCACAACTAATTCAGCTCTGTGCGGCAAGTGTGAACCAAGTCAGAGTTGTGACTCAACAGACACACAAGGCTGGCAGACCTGGTAACCTACTTTCAGTCACTCTCTTGCTTATCAGACTGTGGGAGGAGAGGTTGAGAAGGTGCACAATTAGCTTCAAAGTCTAAAAACTCTGGGAGCTGTATTGGAAGCTAACTTAAAATACATGGTATGTAAATGAAATGCATGTAATCATGACTTGCATGTAAAATCAGCAGCACAGTCAGAATGCAGCTGCTGTCTGCAGCAGAGTGGAATCCACTGCTCATTGCTATCCTCCTGGAAGAAGGACTGACCTGCCAGACTGCAGGTGTCCCTCGAAAGACAAACAACCCATTCCCACCTAGAGATCTGAAGAATCAGTGAAATACACCCAAGGAGGGAAGAGCTTGTCACAAAGCCTTACATATTTGCACACCTGAAATGCAGGAGTACTCACCTGGAAATTTGACAGCATTCCAGATGACAACAGTGTTATCCACACTACAGGATGCCAGCCAGGCATCATGCGGAGACCACGCTACATCCATCACGTCTGTTTGGGGGAAAAAAGTTCCATTTGAGAGATTGATGGTAATCAGAAAATCACAAAGTCTTTTCACAAAAACCTTGTGTGGCAATATTTTGCTATCACTGAGAAATGATTATCACCTCACTAAACTGGAAGGCAGGAAAGAACATAGCAACACTCATTGGGAGTGAGACTCCCCAGCTTCCAGTGTTCAGTGGGGATCAAAACCAAAACCCAAAGGGAACAATTAAATGTTTTGCGATTGTAGGAAGTACTAATGCCTGCACAAAGAACTTTGTCTTGTTTTGAATGAAAAAGTAACAGAAGCTATTACAATGCATTCACTTTGTTCCAACACACGTGGAACGATCAAAGTGATTTCCATCTTGATTTTAATCACAGCTTATGTCAGCAGATGCAAAATGCATTTGAAATTATTTGTTTATTCAACTTTTCCATTGCTCTTCAGTTATTTTCTTCTAAATAAACATTAATATTCTTTGGTTAACAAAAACTTGGTCTTTTGCCAATCATATTATTCCTTGCCAGGGTGAACATTTATTTAATTTAAAATACAGTGTAGCTTCCTTTATCCAGATTAATTTTTAAGATAGAAAACAGCAAAATATAAGTTTCTTAGTTGTTAATTTTTCTCCTACAGTTGCCAGAAGCTACTCACATAAAAATTGCATTTAATTAAAAAACATACTTTCTTTTAGATTTTCATTTTTGTTCTTAAAATTAATCACTGACTTGCCACCAAATATATATAATTCAGGCAAGAAAATGTGATGCTGAAAACCAGTCTTTTTTTCCAAATACATACAAATTATGTTCATTCAACACCTTTAAACTTACCCCCTGAATGGCTTCTGAGAATCGATACACACCTCCACTGCTCAACATTAGTAAGTTTGCTACTAGAACCAAACACAGTGCTAGGTCCAATGTACCTAATTAAAACAGGAAGAGTTATAAAAAGAACCATCACAAGTTCTTCACTTTCTTTGTAAAGAAAATCAGCTGCATAGTATACTTCTATTTTATAGTCAGCTATTCCTACAATGAAAACAGAAGGAAAATAAATGGGTTTTTTTTAGAGAAAGTAATTCCAGCTATTAAAAATTGGCTTCAATAAAACATACAATTTCTATAGATAGCATAAAGTGGGAACATTTAAGGTGACTGATTTGGTGTCACAGGTCTGGGCTCCTTACACACCAGGTGGAGCACTGAGTTTACAGAAGGCCAGCCCAGGGAGGAAACACTAAGATATGACAGAGAAGCCTACTTGAAATAAAATATAAAGCTGAAGGAAGAAACATGCTTACGCAGCTCTTTTCCACACCATAATCAACTTGTCATCTCCCCCTGACGCCAAGTAAACTCCATTGTTTGACCATCGCACACAGTTCACACAAGCTGAAACACAGAAAAGAAAGTTTGTAAGATGAAATACGTGAATAAGTGGTTCTGGACTGCAGACAGGGTTTATACCATAAATAAGCAAAACTTGACAGGAGACATTTAGGATTTAAGTGAGCTTTTCCCACTCAAAGCAGTTACTCTGTCTGCTTTAGATAAATGAATTGGTACTTATCTTTCAGTAGCAGTTGAGGAATTTCTTACTTAAAAACCCTATTCCTTATCTAAAAAAACTTCACCAAAAGAGGCTTGAAGGAAGAAAGACTCCTCTAATGAAGGAAACTTATTCTGGTAAATAAAGTGGGATTAAGAGGGCAAAGAAGGAAAGGTATATCTTCAAGAAAAGAAGGGAGAACTTGTCAGGTGACCATACTAATTCCAAATGTAATTATTTACAATGTAACAAATGTAATAATTTATAACTATAACCAATATGCTTCAGATGCTGTATCTTTTACACGTATTTCTTCTCCAGCCCTTTCCTTCAGAGCTCCCCAGGTTCTCAGAATGTGTATTATCAAATACTTGTGGCCACAGTGGAAGAAAGCTTATAGGGGGAGATTTCCAAAGGTATCTATATTCCTCTGCACATTTCCCCACATTTTAACAACATTTTCTGCTGAATATCTTGAAAAATATATAGCCAAAATATGAGACCATTCTGCTGTATTTTATTGATTCTTCACCACTGGACAGGGCATGATTTTTGCTATTACAGACATGTAAGTCTTAAGCTTTGCCAAATTACCAACAGTCAGTAAAAAAAAACCCAACCGACCAGCCAACTTTGTTACCTAAGTGATTGTCCATCTGACAAAGCATCTTGGGAATATTTTCATTCTTTTCATCTTCCTCTTTCAGGACAGGAGCCATATTCCAGATCACGACTTTGCCAGAATCCTGACCTGCAAGAGTCCAAAAAGCCCCCCTTCTAAATACATGCAAAGAAAGCTCTTCAAATTAATCTCAGTTGCAGAACAGATGTGAAAATGTAGGCATTACCGCAGTGGGAACTTTGGAAATATTTGAATACAGATGCTGCTTTGATAGAATTGCAGCAAGTCAGAAGTGCTTTATTTTTGTTGAAGCTATTAAAAATAAATTCATATAGCCTTGTCCAAAAATCGTACTGTACATAACTGATATCAACTATAGGGATAACTACTTGTAATAAAATTGTATTTTAAAAGAGGAAAGATCTATTCAAATACTAAATTGCAATTATTGTAGCCACCATAGAATTTTTCACTATTGTGAACCAAATAATATTTTTGCATATATTTCTTAAGCTATTCCATTTATATAATTGGATTTTTCTGTCCCAATAGCTCCACAATTTAGCAACTAAAAAGCCCAACTGAACATCCAGTTCCTCTTCAAATTAAAAAGAAATTTGGCCCATGCAGCCACGACTCAATCATTGATAGCAGCTACTATCTCAATGATGTCCAAGAGGATGAGGACATCAGAACACTGCCTTCTGCAGGAACAACAGCACTTCTCAATCCATTTTAATAGCTTACATAATTATCTGTTTCTTAGAGATAAAAGTGATGCCTTTTTAAAGGGTCAAACCAATTCAAGTGCTGTGAAGGCACAAGATGATGATTATTGATGATGACGATTATTACCCAAAATTCTGCCTTCTATCAGTACACAGACATACCTTGCCCTCCTGTTGCAAACTTGGTCCCATCTGGGTGAATGTCCACTGAAAATATTGGCTTTCCTGGAATTAGAGAACAAGCAGCAACATACTGAATTGTTTCACAGTCAAGAGAATGCAGTAACACCAGAACCACCATAACTTTTCTGGCTGGCAAGCGACTTCTTCTTCCAAAGGCTCGAGTTGTAACAATTGCAGCTGACTACAAGCGCTGAGAGCAGCTTGCTGACAGAAATGGCAGCCTATTAAAAGCCTACATGGAAGTTACCATGCCACAAAAACCAGCGATAACCAAGGACACTTAATCCAGCAGGAATCTGCCAAATACCTCAAAGCAAGATAATACCACAAAGCAAGTGCCAACAAGGCAAAACTGTATTTGAGTACGGAATTTCTTCCAGGCTTCTACAGTTCATTAGCTGATGACCTGAAGCAAGTCTTCTTTTGGTTTCTGTTTTTGCTTTTTAAATATCCTCCCCAGTCTCAGGCTGTATCTGTTGGCCACACAGTTACCTGTCTGAAATCTAAATTTTGTTAGTGAAACTCTTCTACACAAAGACTGGCTTTGATTTTATGGCTTCCATATCGAAAGAGGAGGACTAACCAACTACATTACGACTCTTAAATCCGTCAATTCTCCATATTCTACATATTTCAGAAGAAATGCTGATAATTTTATTAGAATGTAAACTCTGTAACAAATAACTAACATAGTAGGGGAACAGCTTTGGAAACCAGACAACCCTCACTCCCAATCTACTCTGCTCAGACCACTGGCTCACAGACATTCTCTGTATGCTCACAGCTCTCTTAACCTTTGCAGGAGGAAAAGGAAGAGGGGAGCAGCAAGCTTCCTGCCTTTCAGTGATGCTCAAAGAGCGACCATTAAGGATTATTTGAAAGAACGCGCATGCGATTTCCACATCCAAAGAATTTCTGGCAGCACTTCCAACCCTTTCAAACTGGAATGCCTCTGCAAGTAAGATCACATATATGCTACTATAAAATAAGGCAATTTATCAAACAGCCAAAAGTACCAGTACCCACACACCAAGATTATTTGATAAATGTCCCATGTGTGTCAATCTTGCACTGTATCTTCATGAGATGTTAAGACATAAATGATAAAACCTGGCGATTTTATCCAACAGCATGATTTATGTCCAACTGTAGCAACTGAAATCCTTGACACTAAACTCCTAATAAAATTCTCATCCAAATACCCACTATTTCTTACTTTTTGAGGGATACACATTCAGCTTCATTTCAACTTTTGTATCCTTTATGTTGACATGTTTTAAGGTTTGTTTTATTTGGATTTATATTGCAACTCTGACATGTGATTTCCCTTAAAATTTTTACAGGCAGCCAAGCAAAGACCTTAAGCACAGAAAGATGGCTCTCAACTTACATTCCTTTCAAGTCCTTCAGACCACATAGAACACATGAGCTGAGACTTAGCTGTGGCTTTTCCTCAGCTTGTTGTGCCTGATTCTCTTTTATTCTATTAATTCAAATGCAACATTCAGGGCTAAGCTGAATATTTAGAGAAGCACAAGCAAAAAGCAAACATTTATTTTACCCTTTCCAAAATGCGAAAGTTCCCTTAACTTAAACCAGTGCATCATTTGAAATAGTCGAGCCCACTGACACTTACTGAAAAGGCCATTCTGGAGATGTTAGAGGTGGAAGAGGTGACCTTTTCAATCTGCATCAAGTCTTGGGCAAGAAGAGCTCATATACTCTGGTGTTTGCCATTAGATGTGTAGGGGAGAGTAGGAAGCCAGTTATCAAAGACCTTTGAATGCTAATACCCTGGCTCTTTTTGCCTCTGTATCATTTGCACCAAGAGAAAACTTCCCCAGCAAATCTGAAGCAATAGCAACTTCTACCATTACTATTCAGGCAAAACAGATATGCTACACACTAAGAAAAGATTGCCATTTTTTTGCCATTGTTTGCAAAAATCACTGTCACTATATAGTTTTTTTTTACTACATGTTTAAAACTACCACAGACTCTTCGATTTCTGCCTTAAGGGCACAACTCTACAGGAGCAGTAACATCAGCTCTGTCCCTACTCCTGGGCAAAGATTTTTCACAAATCTACATATGTGGTTGAAGAAACTCAGCAAGGTATTTGCTTATAGAGCCAGAGGTAACTTAGCTACAAATTCACCACAAAAGCTTAAAATTAGCCACACCAGGAAAAATGTCCACCAAGCCCAGTACTCTGTGTTCAGAAACCAGCACTAGGTAAGTCCCTAAGGATCTGTACAATGGTAAGCACAGTATTTCTTCCTAGGATAAACTTCCAAGTCCAAAGAAATTGCAACTGACTTCTTGAATCAGAGGCCCTCAATGGATTTTCTTCTATAAATTCAATCAGCCATTTCTCAGATCCATAATTACCATTAACAGCTGCTACAAAAAGAGATTCACTGCTCAGCCATGGACTCTGTGAGGAACCTCCTACTCCAAGCATCTGCACCAGCTATTTGTTACTTCAACACTGTTAATTCTTACACAGGAGAGTAGTGGACAAAAACCACTTGACATTCATCCCTTTTCTGCCACTCACAACTGTGCTCATCATGTCCCCAGCCCAATGATCCCACTCCTTAAAGAGTCCTACTCTACTCTATCATTTCTTGTACAAAAGCTGTCTCACACTTCTGATCATTCTGGTCACTCTGAGACACTTTCAGTTCTCCTCTATTTTATGACATGAATGGGAACTGGCATTGAAGACCACGTGTGCAAACACAGACTCTCCATATATTTACACAGCAGGATAACGTTTTATTTTTAGGTTTTTTCCTAACATAAATTTGGGGTTCAATCAAATGAGCACTGAGCAGATATTTTCATAAACGATTATAATCCTAAAAACTCAGACCTCGGTGGAAGTTGTAAGGTCACAGGGCATTATTTTATATGTGAAGTTTAAAGAGGACATGGACTTTGCACCCAGGAAAGGCAGTGGTAATAAATGAAGCTCTGGACAACAAAGTTTCCTACGTGGCTCAACTGTGATCCAGGGAGGGATCTTACTGCACAGGTAACTAATCATACACAATGATCTACCCAGTACTCAGATGTCCAATTACTTCTAAAAAAACCCTAAAAACCCCAAAAAAGCCAGATGAAGTGATCACAGGACAGAAATGCAGCAAGACAAAGTAATTGCCAGGGTGCTCTTTCCTCCAGGGTGCCATTATCAAGAGAATGCTATTTACAGTGCTGGATAACTGTAACAGGTTAAAGCTACAAGACTTGTTCCATACCATTTGTAGTTTATAAACTGAACACAAATACTGGGTTTTTCTTCACTTCCTTCAATTTCTCAAGATAATGAAGAAGGAGCCATTATTTGATAGCAACTACCTTCTTCCTGGGGTTCATGTCTTTATCAGATTATGTTGTTAGATCCTGTTGAAATAAGCCAAAAGGCACAAGGTCCCTGCTTCAAAATGACTGAAGCTTTCCCATGCTCCTAATTGGAATGTGTTCAGTTTCCTAACAGTAATGATGCACCAAAACAAAATGTGATATTTAAGCAGAAACACTAAAATCTAACACAGTGTGTTTTAAGACATTCTGACCTCCTGCAATAATTTCTAAAAAAAGATAAGCTTAAATTATTGAAGCTCCCAGAATCACATTGCATGAGGAGGCAAACCAGGTTCATTAAAAACAGAACACCTTATGATATACCAGATGTCCTGTGGGCTTATTTGTTTAAAGAACCCAAATATACATTATGTCCTTAAAGAAATACTGATAATGAAACAAGCTTGGAACAAAAAGATCCAAGTAAGATAATTGAAACGCAAGGAGAAGGTCTCATCATAAAAAAAAAGAAAAAAAATGCACCAGCGAAGAATAAAAGTAATTTTAAATATTGCATCATTTTTGTTTGTTGTTTAACTTTAGACAACAATCAATGAAATAGAAAGACAGTTTTAGGTGAATTTCTACCTCAAAATGAATGAGGTTTTATTCAATTTGCTTCCAGCCCACCTAATACATAATATTCAATGTGACTCACAAATCAATTCAAATATTTACATTCCACCATTACAGCTTGGAGAGATAAACCCCATGCCTATATTTAAACAACAGCAGGCTTCAGTTTCCACAAGCTGTTATACATGAACAGCACCTTGGGGCTTGCAAGGGTTTCTTGGAACAGCAAGGGACTTCCTTTCCCACAGGGATCAGCGTTTGCCTGCATGAGCTGTCTTTAAGCACCTGGGCTCTCAAACCCCTGTGTGCTGAGTGTGTACAGACAACTGCTGCATGCACGATCCATCTGTATTTAGGTACTGAATGCAATACTGGGGAGGAGAAGTAAATCACCCCACTTGTATCTTACATCTGTTCCTGCCCCCACCATTAGACTGCACTTTTGAACATTCTTCCTTGCTCTAAGTCAAAGACACAACAGCAAGAGAAGAGAAGAACACAACAATAATGAGAATTTCATGCAAAATCTAGTAAACCCACATTAAGTGCATGAAAAGCTTATAGGAAATGCATATGAGCAAGAAATAATTTCAGTAAGTACTCAGGAAAGGCAGCATTAAGAACTCCAAGGCAAAAACCTGTAGAGCCAAAGTGTGCTGAAGTGCTTTTACTGTAAGCGCGCGGCATCTCGGCTGTGCAGCAATGCAATTCCCAGGTGTGCTGGACTTCCTGGCTACAACACTCACTTCTAGTGTCTATTATCTCCTGGAGAATGCATGCCTGTAAGCATCATTCTAGTCCATTCAGTAAAACAAAAATCCCAAAACTGAATGGGAGAAGAAAAGGCTGGAATGACAGCACCTGGATCCGGTGTGTGGAAGAGCCAGCCCTGCTATCAGGACTCACTCACAAACAGGTGAAGCAGCCCCATGTGCCCATGCAGAAATCAAAGGAATAAGAATTATCACAGTCTCCAGTACACAGAGTGTAAATTCTCTTCACCCTGTTTCTGGAGAGGTTCCAGAGCCAAAAGGAAAGCCCATCAGGAGTGATGCAGACTCCTCACATGCAGTGATGCCCGGAGGATCCGGAACCTGGGTACGTTAGGAGAGGCTGACTAAACTCACCAGTTTTTATCCTGCACTCCCTGCCCCAAGGACAGGAATGTGTGACTGTCACACAGTCCTGCACACCTTTGCAGGCCTGACAGCATCTCACAAATGGAGCTGGTGGTGAATGTCTGCTTTGCAAGTGTGCAAACTACGAGAGTGCCTTGGCCAAACTCATCCCAACAGGTCAGCAGCAGAAATAGGAGTAAAATTTGGGACTATCAAGGCCCTGTGTAGTGCATTATCCACCAGGCAAAGTATCACAGGGTTCTATAAATGAAGCCCTGCTTGGCTGAAGCCTGTGTTCTGCAATGGTTGGATGTGTTCTAAATTGCTACAGATTTCAAATACATACCTGCATCAAAAGGTGCACCCGTTAAAGAAAGAAGGAAAGAAGTTACAGATATAATCTCAGTGATCTGCCAAGACTTAGGCTTAAAGTTTTTATTCAGCTGCTCCTGTGCTCCTGCTGAAGATACACAGAGGCACAGGACAGTCAGGCCATAGACAGCCAGAGATTAACATGTAAATGCTACATTTGCTTAGAGTAACCAAGCAGGAATGTAAAAAACATGTCAAATAAAGCACTTCCACATTTTTTCGGTTCACTACAACCTTTCGTTGCAAGGTTGAGTCCATCTGCTGCCTACAGAGTCCCTGGAGAGCAGGCCAAGTGAAGATGCACATGAATGGCAACTCAAGGCTTAAGTTACTGTTAGCAAAATCTGCAGCATAAACACAAAGATCATAACACACGCAGAAAGGCAGCTATAAAGTTGTATCTGGGGTTTTTCACTCAAAACATGCTTTTCTAGCTTGAATAAGCTGGTTTCCACCTTAGTTTTATTCTAGATATCAATCAGCTACATGAGTCCAGCTAATGACATTTATACATTGACAGAGTATTAAGTCCGCAATTGAAATAAAGCTGTACCCATGAATCTGAGGGCAAAACTTGCACAAACAGAAGTGAGCTCTTCACGTTACATTTCTTCTCACTGCTTCACCAGGAACAGTACAGGTACGAATCTGGAAATCCATCCTAAGCAGTGTAAATACTACATAAACACTAATGCTGTTCAGTATTTGCCACACAAGAAAAGTACAGAGCCTTCTGTCAATATCGATACTTCACTCTGAAAGTGTTTTAGCTCACATATCTTTTCAACATCACCAGAAGACTGCCAGACAGGATACTATATAAATTCAGGGACTTCTTTGGAAAGAACTGTTGGAAGAAACTTCTCCCTCCATGGAGAATGCCAGCATAGCTAAGTGCATTTGGGGACTTTAATTCTGTACTTGCCTCAGGAACGTGAGACCAGCGTGGTCAGTGCAGTGCACTGGACATCCACACATCCTGACTGGACACTCATCCATCCCGAGGGGCATCTCGACCTCTGCACAAAACTCCCTTGTCTCTTCTGCTACACTCGATCCAAACTATCCCTCTGCACTCTCTCAAGCACGGTGTGGCCCAGCGGCCGTGCCTGGCCGGCAGAAGCAGCTCAGCCCTCACTCAGAGCCTGCAGCCCTCCCTGCAGAGCCCGGGCTCGGCTGTGCCCGGCTGTCCCCAGCGAACACGCTGGTGCGAGACAGGTCCCAGGGGCTGCCCCGGCACGGCCCCCTCCGCCACCTCCTGAGGGACGGGCTGTCCCCACAGCGCCCTTGGGAGCCCGCCCGGCTTCAGAGCCCGGGCTCCGCTCCCGCTCCCGTCCGCCGGGACAGCGACGTGCGGACTTGTTGCTGCCGCTGCCCCCGCCCGCACCTGCCGCTCCCGGGCCGGCGGAGGTCCGGCACCCGCGGCCGACCGTGGATCGCCCGGCAGCGGCCCGAGGCTCCGCCCGCCCCGCGCCCCCCGCGTGTGCCACACGCCCGTTCCCCTGCCGCTCCCCCGCCGCACCTGCCCGCCCGGCCCGCGGCACCTGCTGCCCGGCCGGCCCGCGGCACCTGCTGCCCGGCCGGCCCTCACCATTGTGGTTGACCCAGGTCGGCTTCAGCAGCTTCATTGTTCCCGCCCGGGGCCCCCGCCGGCCTCCGCCCTCGGGACCCCAGGGCGGCTCCACCCGGGCTGCCTCCGCGGCCGCGGCGCTCAGCGGCCGCCGGCCACCATGGGCCCGCGCCCGGCGCCGCAGTGCCCGCGCCCCCGGCCGGCCCGAGCCGCCTCAGCGCCGCTCCATGTCCCGGTGCCGCCGCCGCCCCGCCGCATCCCCCGCCCGGCGCCGCCGGCGATCCGGCACCGCCGGAACTCGGCGTCTGGCAACCGCCTAACCGGCCCGGCGGGAAACAGCGCCCCCGACCCCGCCGTTCCCCCGCCAGGCACTGCCCCCCCCACAGCGCGGGCGGGCGCCCCCTGCCGGGCGGAGCGGGGCGGTGCGGCGGGGCGGGACCTGCCCGGCGGGAGGCGGCGGAACTCGTGTGCGCCGGAACGCGGGACGCGGGCTCGGAGCGCGGCCGGCGGGGCGCGGCGCGGCGCGGTGCGGGGCCATGTGGGCGGCGGCGGCGCGGGGGCTCTGCGGGGCCCGGCTCAGGTAGGGCTGGGGCTGCGCTCCGGGACCGGGGCTGCGGCCACCCGACCCCGGGACCATGGGGGTGGAGCCCGGGAAGCGCCCCTTAGCGGCGGTGCCTGCCCAGGCCGCTCCCGCTCATTCCTGACGCCGGTCCCCCCCAGGGCTCCCGCGGCGGGCCGGGCCTGCGCTGGGCACCCGCACCCGGAGCAGTCGGTGCCTTGGCACCTGGGCCGGTTCGTCCTCCCTTGGCAGCCGCCGAGATAGAACAGTCAGCATCGCTCTCCTGATCTCAACGGCGGTGGTCTGATCTCTCCCATATCAGCTCCTCAAAGGGGTCGTTATAAGAACTTAAAAATAAAACTGCTATAACCTATCCAAAATCTGTATCTGTTTCACCCCTCGGTAACCTGTGGCTCACACTGACCAGTCCATATTTGGGTTACCCAGCCCAAGAGTTTGAGGTCATCTCTGGGCAAACGCTGTATCCTGCCATGAATGAAGTGGCCAAAGATTATTCAAAACTCATCACAGTACTTTATGAATAAAAAATAGCTCTTGTGCAAAATCAGTGACACCAGAGTCAGTTTCTTCTCATGCTTTATGTTCCTTTTCCTCCTGCAGCTCTTGGCTGCCCCAGAAGGTCCCGCTCCGAGGGAATCACTGGCAGAGCTCATTGCTGGAGCTCAGGACATCGCTCCCTGTGAGGTGAGTGCAGCTTCCTTGGAGTTACACAGAAGTGCTCTCATCCACTGGGGGAACACAAATTTTCCCAAGTCAAAATTAACCTTTAACTATACATGTCCAAGTCTCTATATGCCAAAGCAGTTAGGAACTGTTGGCCTGTTGTGGAGACTTCAGTGGTGATCCATTATCACTTTGTGCTCGTGGGTAGCACAACCACAGAAGGCAGCTGGAAATGCTGGGATTTATGCAGTGCTGCCAAATTCCCTGCTGGACAACACCAGTGAAAGCCTGGCTGAACCAGAAATGCTTTGCTATGAAGGCAGAAGCAGCCCACGTGTATTGCTGTGCCACATTTCAGTGTCTGTGTTTTGTTTTGATGCAGCTTGATTTAAAGTAGCCAGGTAGCTCTTGGGTACCATTGGAGAGGGACTGTTCCACACCATAAAGGTTGTTTGATCAGTCTGCAAGGCAGGAATGGCACCCCTCAGGTCCACTCTGAGGGCCAGTTCCTGTTTGTGGAGTGTGCAGTGATATCTTGGATTTCCAACACAAACCATTGTATGATAAATCTGCTCTGCTGCACTCTGAGCTAGTGAAAACAATTCTAATTCAATTTTTGTGGAACTTCCTCTGGTCATTCTGATGTTCAGCACAAAATTGCTTTTCGCAGGCAGTTAGTTCTCTCTAGAGAAAATCTCAGCAGACATGTCACAGACTCCTGGAAATTACATTACTTGAATAAAGCTAATGACTGGAACTTCTGTCAGGGACCAAATAATGAATGGGAAGGAAAATAAAAGTTGCTGGTGTTGAATTAAAGGACAAAATATCTTCTTTCATTTACTATTTCCCTTGTAGAGCACAACCAAAGAAGAAGAAGAAAGTGGATGTGAAGAAAGAGCAGGCACAGAAGGAGCGTATGAAGAAGAGGATTAAAAAGTTGGAAAAAGCTGCCCCAGAACTGATTCCAATTGAGGATTTTATAGCACCACTGAAGTACTCAGAGAGCAGCAGGTCGGTAGGTCTGTCTTTCACCATGTGCCTGCACTTGCAGTGAGTTTCTTTCTCTGCACAACTGCAATGTAGTGCCAGCCTTGGTACGAAATCCAATCCACTTCCATCGGGACAAAAATGTGGAAAGGAAATATTATTTGTTCTTGCTGAAGGTAATGAAAAAAACATAATGTGAATTTCCTGTTAGATTGGATGACCAGTTACAGACTGACTAAATTATTAGTGAATTCAATCTGTTCTCTGGGTTTGGTGGTGTTTGGTTTTTTTGCTTGGTGGTGGGACTTTTGGTTTTGGTGTTTTGGTTTTTTTAGCTTGATCTTTGGAGTCAGGCTATTTCTCTATTACAGTGTTACCCTACTCTTTACCAGGGTGCGAAGTCTTCCTGCTCTTTCTCCTGAAGAATCTGAAAGAAGAGTTTTACTCCTGAAGAAGTGGTCTTTGTTTAAGCAGAAACAAGATGAGGCAGAAAAGAAAGCAATTAAGGCCCTTGTGGAATCCCAGCAAGAGGCACTGAAGGAACTGCGCCTGGAATCCGAGGAGCTGTACCAGGCAGCAATCCGGCGGGACGAGGAGCTTTTCCCCTTTGAGAGGGACGGACCCAGTTACACTCCTCCCCTTCCTGGCTATGATCCCCCTGAAGGAAAGTGCATTGACATCACCAAGGTGTACACACAGTGATGGAGGAGCTCCTGGTTCAGCTGCCAGAAGGTGCTCAGCCGACTGGAGGAAGAAAGACTAGAATAGGAATAAACAATTCTTCCTGCAGGTTACAACACTGCAGGATGTGACTGTGAAATAAATAAATGAGGTATCTCTCTGGTTGGGTATTTTTAATGACTCTCCAGGTAGTAACACACTAATAATAAAGCTACATGACCTTACACAGTGGCAAAGCCAATTTTCTTCTTTTATGTTGCCTTGTAATTGTTGTAACTAAGTTTCCATGGGTTTGCCCTAAAACAAACCAGATCTCTCTCTACATTTTTTTAAACCTTTATTTTTTCAGTAGTTTTGAATACTGACACAACACACACCACCACTCAAGAGCAGTTCCACAAAGGGGCAGATTCAGGGTGTGCAGCACCTTCCCCCCAGGTGACAAACTCTTGAACCACCACAATCCTGATTCTGGAAAATGCCTTTTAAAGGCCAGTGGTTGGGACTGTCCTGAGCTGGCAGGCAAGAGTCCCAACTTGTTTTTGTTTCCCATGTGGCTGGCTGGGGGTGGTTTCCTTGTTCCAAACGTTCTCGATGCCACCTGGTAGGGTAAGAGGCCCTCAGAGCTAGATCATGTATGCATTAATTTGGAAGTTGCCTGCTGAGTTGCTGAGATGAAATCCTGAAGTGTAAGACAGCAGTAAAAGACCACAATCAAATTAAGCACCTCAAATCTCTCTTTAAGAAATCCTGTGTTTAAATAAACTTCCAGTATCTTTGAGTGAGTGCTGAAGTATTCCAGGGCAGAGCTACAGTTGTGCAACTTTAAGATGATGTAGAAGAAAAAAAAACCCAGCATCATTCTGAATTGTGTATTATGTTACTGACCAAGCACAGAAAAGAGTCTTGTTAATTTGATTTGTCATGATCAAGTGGTAGATACCAGTCAGGTGGTGGGTTCTTCCTGAGCTTCCACACTGGAGCATATTTCTGTTTTTCCATAACTCGAGCCCTTTCACTCTTGCACAAGGCTTCCTGAAATACAGGAAAAAAAAATATTACCATAATAGTGTTGGATGTTCCAGTCATACAGAGCTGATTTACTGCTGTGACTATTTGAGATAAGAGCAGAAATAGACATTTATCATGCTTAAACAGAAGTGCTAAATGCTATCTAAGTAAGCCAGGACACAAGTTTTAACTAAGTCTTATCTATATTTTGCCTCTGACTCCTCCATTATGAAGGAAACTGCACTTCTGTGGAAGGAGCCCTGTCCGCCAAAGGCTGTCCTGGCTGGCTACAGGGAGGAGTTAGCTGTAGCCTGTGCTGCAGGGCTCGTGTCCTCCAGTGTCCTCGGGGCTGGAGCCAGGGGCATTTCTGGACACCCCAGGAGTGCCTTTTGCCTGCAACGTGGCGGCTTTTCCTATTAGGAAGGAAATGTCAGAGTAACAGAAATCAAGAGCTTTTACAGCTGAAAACTGAAAATGCTCCCTGGATCCTTAACTGGATTTTAAGACAATCCTACCCACCTCCGCCCCGAGCAGGCGCCTGCCTTTCCAACCCCTCCCCAACCCCCAGGGCTGCGGCGTTTCTGTCCCAGCAGCCCCGCCCTACAGAGCCCCGGGCGGGCCAGGCCCGGGGCGGTACCTGCGCGGCGGCGGCGCGGTCCCTCTCCCAGGCGCGGCAGGCCTCGTAGTCGTCCCGCCAGCGGTCGCAGGCCGGCAGCTCCCCGTGCGTGTAGTAGTGGTGGAAGGCATGGCGCAGCCCACGGCAATGCTTCCACTCTCCCCAGTAGTCCTCACACGAGCGCGGCGGCTGCGGACAGACACGGCCGGGTTGAGCTGAGCCGCCCGCCCGCCCGCCCGGTCCCGGTCCCGGTCCCGGTCCCGGTCCCGGTCCCGGTCCCGGTCCCGGTCCCGGTCCCGGTCCCGGTCCCGGTTCCAGCCCCGCCGATCCCCGGCCCCGCGCCCGCTCACCCGCCAGGAGCTGCCCGCGCCCGCCATGCTGCGCCGCCGCCAATGGCCGCCGCGCTTACGGCGGCACCCGCGGGCGCGGCCAATGGCAAGGGGCGGCACAAACCCGCCCCGCTCCTGCCAGCCAATGGCTGCGCGGCGGCCGCCACGTGACCAGCGCGGCGCACGCCGCTCCTGCCCGCTGGGCGCGGCCGGAGGAGGAGCGGGGACACCCCGAGGAGCCTCTGAGACCCCCGGCAGCCTCCACCCTTTGCTCCTTCCGAAATGACCACACAGGGACGCAGCTGGTAACGAGGAACCTTTACTCGGACTCTGAGGAGAGCGCAGGGTTTGCACCCGGGTACGCTCGCAGGCAGACGAGAGGGCGCACAGGATCCATCCTCACCGTTCCAATGCGGCACCGGGCAGTGCAGCTGGGTCTCCTCTCCCTACACGTGCCATGAGATTGCTACACTACGTTATAGTATCTGAACTATTAAAAGGCATGTTATTAATTATAAATATAAAATGCAATTACAGAGGGGTTGCTTAGAATGATTAATAATCCAACACCTGAAGCAAAGCTCAAAGAGACTCCCTGCACAAAAGTCCTAAACACCAAAGTCACCCTTCGTTTGCACCACACCAAAAAGATGACCTGAAATTGTGGCAAAAAATATATATAGAGGGAGGAAAATACCAAGCACAGAGCAACATGAGACCATCATCACTCAGGAGATGAGAGGAGGATTAAGAACCAGATCTTCAGTAAGGTAGAGCTTGTTAGTTTTACTTCTCAGGTTTATCGGAGATCTATGTTCCCCTCTTTACAACACATACTAAAAGCTCCTTCCAAATTCCCAGAACTTAAATTTTCAACTGAAAATTAAGACAGTCTGACAGCTCCAGCTCTAAACAGGAAACTGAAACCAAAGCTATTAAGTGTTCCTGTGTTGCAAAATCGATCTCTCAACTGCAATAACTAAGATCCAATATGCTGCAACTGTTATTTTATTTTCCCCCTAACTAGGTGAAGGTACCACAACTTAGGGCTTTCTTCCTTTTTTGCGCAGGGACTGGCCTTCTCCTGAAAAGGCAATAAACCGGCTTCCAGATTCATCCTGGAAAAAGGCAAGAGGGAAAAAGAGGTTGTTACCTCCTTGCTCACTGCTTATGTGTGATGAAAGCTGAACAACTGCTAGCAAGAACATTCTGCCAGAGCAGCCACTGACTGTAGGTATTTCACATCCTTAATCTAGGCAAAAACCCCTTTCTTCCTGAATATAAAATAGCAGCATTTTGGTGACCTTTCAGCCAACTGAAAGGAGTGTGCACTGGCTTATTAAACTGACATGAGGCCAATCTTTTTCCAACAGTAAGAAGGACACCAGAGGTTGTTTCATGTAACTCAAACCATTTTAAACTACTGCCTTTTAACCTCTGCTTTTAACAGAAGCATACCGTAAAAAAATCAAGGGGGGAGAGAGAGGGGCCACAAATTTGAACCCTACTTGTAATGTTCTCATTCTGTGCAAAAATGCAGAGGATTCAACTTCATTTACCTCTTCCACTTTCTTAACCAGTGGACGTGAATTCCTAATGAATGTGATTCTACCAATCTTGAAGTCATAGTTGGGAATTCCTCTGGAAAAGAAGCATAAAAATATTATGAAGTAAGTTTTATACCTACCATTGAATTGAACACAGAGAGACCTGTGTCTGTCAGTGTAGTACCAATGCTGACTGCACATTTTTATTACTAAATAATTCAGAGTTAAACCACTGAATTATTTTCTGAAGGTAGGCATAGTTTGCACTAAGTAAATAACCAAATACTGGAGCTGTTGTGGAAGCTTGGCCATGGGCATGTTTCCACTAGCCTGTGGCTAAGACAATATATTTTCTAAAGGCAAACGATGAAATTAGGTTGTTTATATTGCTGGAGCAGGGGAAAAATGAAAACTTTGCTCAAACCCTGATCCTTCACTTGCTGACAACTGAATGGAACAGACATACCTTCGGATGTCTCCTGGTTTAATTGGTGAGGGACTGGGCTCCACACCTTTCTTTTTGCCATCCAATCTGTTCCCAGAACCAGAGAACGCCTGTGGATACATAACGAGCTTTAATTTAACTCCTGGCATTTGAAAGCACACTGTGCAAGGACATTATACTCTGTAAAATCTTACAGCAATTTTTATTTAGTTATTTAATTCAGCGTGCTTCTTTTTGGTACATATAAGCTGATGAACTGTGGGTGTAGGGGTCTGTTTCAGTTTCCCATCTGCCCTTTGCAGAAAGCAAGTCAGCCTGTTCCTGGCTGTGATCACACAAAACTTTCACAGGCACTTGCCAGATAAATGGCAAGCACCTCTAAGAACAGGTACTAATATTTTGCAGTTGCTCAGAACAACTTTCCCTCATCATTTTACAGCATTCATAAACCAGCAGAAATAGGGGACTTACACGAAATCCTATGTCACTCACATATCCACTATGGTCTGCTTCCACATCCTGTGAGGGGAAAAACAAGTGAGTTCATTGTGTTCATGTTCTGACATGTACAAGACATGAATACAGTTCCATGTATTTCTAACTAAACAAAACTTCAGAACAATCCCTTTCCAAAACCAACAGTTGGTAAACAATCTCCTAAGTAACACATGTAAAAGCTTCTGGCAGGTAAAATTTAACCTTATGAACTTGTTTCAGGAAAAAAATTTATGTTGGCACCCACTGCTCTCCCCACAAGCAATGCTTTTAGGGAATACATTTTGGAATAAGAGAAGCTTAACTTACTGTGGTCTCTTCATGTTGTGCACTTCTTTCCGGTTCTTTGTATCCCAAAGGAGCATCGAAATCCACCTATTTACACAAAAAGCATGAAAACAAACATGATTAATATTTTTCTTTAAATTATAAGCTTTATACTAGTATTCCTCAAAACTCCATGAACTATTATCACTACATTTGATCTAAAAGGAACTGAGGTTTGCTGGTTAAACATTTTAACTCAGAACTGAAAAAAGACCAAGCCTCCTAGCGATGAACCTCTGCATGTAATTGAAACACAGCAGAAAAACAGCACCACAATATCAGTGGAGTTTGAGTCAAGGCAAGGCTATTAAATTAAACTCAGATAAAACATGCTGAAGCTAAACATTAAATTCTAGGCACTACAGTCACCTGATGGTACATGAAGTGCTAATCAAGACCACAGATGGGGTTACAAAGGCACATGAGTACTTTCAAATGAGTCGTCTTCCCTACCCCAGGGATTGCACCTTTCTTGCAGCATCAGAGGAGCTGGGTGTGCAGAGCTAGCACTGCACAAGTGTCCTCTCCTCTTGGGAGGACACAGGGAAGACTTTCCACATCAGCTTTAACTTACGTTCATATCACACTCTATGATGGACACAGCCTTGTCTGGTTTGGTCTCCATTACCCGAAGCTCATAGATCTGAAACAGTAATAGATGATTTAAGATTGCATAATGTGTAAGAAAAGCATCTTTCTAAACAATCTAAACCTTCTAACCATTCTAAAGCATCAATCTGAACCCTTCAGACAGCTTGGAGGAAACTGAAATAGATGCTCTTTAGATTGAAGAGTGGATATTGCACAGTCTCTACGGAACTTAAGAGCAAAGGTTTTTAACCTAGAAGTCAGAGAACCTACCTATTACTGTGCCTTGCTGCGCTCTTACTGTACTTTAATCTCCATTTTTGAAAACAAATTCTGAATTTAGGATAAATTCTTTCCCTTGACTTGAAAAACTTCAGCAGCATATTTATTTTCTTGTGAATCCAAAAAAGTTTAAACAGCAGCTCAGAAAGACTTTGCTGACTCCTTTTTCTCTCCAATAGAAAACCAGATGTGAAATCTAACAATCGGGATTACAAAACACTGCACAGCTCTGGGTTGATTGTTTTAGTAGCAACATCCAAAAGCTGAACTTAGTCTATAACCCTCAAGCCTCTACTGTACCTTTTCGTTGTAGTTGATGGCAATAACATCCCCAGTAGTTAGACAGGCAAAGTTTCTCAATGCATTTTCCAGTCTTTAGAATACGTTAAGATGAAATATTATCTCTGATCCTTGGTTTCTCAAACATAGTTTAAAAGTCATCAGTACTTCAGGTAGCCTTTTAGTAAATACTAGAGTGTACAAGTTCTTCAAAGGGACACTCAAAATTCACTGGATTTTAAGCCAACACTTCTCTTTCTTCATTCCAGGTCACACTTTGTGCCAACAGTTGGCAACAACTCTGTACCTCAGCTCTCTATCCCTTTTGTTTTCAGAAGGAGCAGCAGTGGCCACCTATTACTGTAAGGGTATGAGGCACACCTGAAAAGCTAGCTCTGTCTGATCATTCCAATTTGGATGAAAATTGTTTTCCCCCTTATTCTATAACTGAATAGGAAGGATACACAGCTTTGGGATTGGTGATGTCAAGAAAATCTGGACTCTGTGGCTGAAATTTTGAGTAAGTAGCAACTTGCAGATTGACACTCTCCACTTGCACCAGGCCTCCTTCTTCCAGCAGCAAGTTCTGCATCATCTGCAAGAATGGAAACAAACATACAAAGCACTATCAATATGTCTGATGTTTTCAAATCTCTCTCCTGTATAAATCAGTTCGTGTGTATATTCAATTTCAGGAAGAACAGCCAGGTGCATGTTAAAAAGCAGTCTCCTTTGCTTAAACTTTTGTGGAGGGAAGCCTGAGCCAGGACTGGAGGCTGTTGTAGGAACATGACCAGCAGAGACAGGCACTGTCAGGAAACATTCCACCTCCTTAATATTAAATGTGGCAACTTGCTAATCCCACTTTTCAGGTTCTGACAGTCCAGCATGAGGCAACTCACCCAATGTGGAAGGTAACATATGCCCTCATCAGCCACAAACTCGAGCACTCCACAGTGCGTCATTCGGTCGGAGTTTTTGTTAGTCAGCTTGAACAGCATGGGGTAAGTAATATTAAGGCGGCCTGGTGAGAAAGGAGAAAAGAATTGTGTTTGTTGAAAGCCACTACCGCACTTCTGAAGCTTTCAGAGATCAAACATCACCAAGAGACCAGACTACAGGAGAGGATTCCCCTCATACCATTATTCCAGCTGCTCAAAACTACAGAGAAAGCAGATACACAAATACAGTGTTGGCATCACACTCAGAACTTTAAATGCTCAGGTAGTCCGACACTTCAAGTGTCTGTACTGGAAGACAGACAAGTCACATTAATTCTGACAGAAAAAATACCTTCAAAATACACTTTTTAAACTGATTGGTCTCATATTTTCTATTTAAGTCACACCTGAATAGATAACTAAAATATTGTGGTATTTGCCTAAACATTTGCCCGTCTTTCTAATGTTGTTATTCCAGAATAAAATATTCACTTACTGAGTTGATCCAAAGCTGATGGTGGCATAATTACTGCAGAAATGAATAAGAATGTAAAATTAGGAAAAGTACATCTGTACAAGAGTACATAGCATATAATTTTATCCTTCCTTTCTCTAAAATCCCCTCTAAAGAAAAGGGCAGATTCTAAACTCTACAAATGCATTTTTAGACAGAGACTTCCGTAGAATCAGTCATAACAAATATCCCTGCCATATGCAGGTTTCAGAATTATAATCAGGGAAAAAAATAGAAGACAAGGTTTTAAAACATTAAAACCTTCTTCAGTAATATATTACTGAAGAAAATTTTCCCCCAAAGCTAATTTTATTTGTTTGGGCTCACAGGTGCTCTACAATCCATACCAACTCAATACAACATAGCATTTGTCTAACAGCCTGAAAATTAACTTGGCCAATCTATTACTTTCTTTGTACAAATTAAGTGAGGTACAACACGGTGGGGACAGAAAGTCCTTAATCATAAACTTCCATGGCTTACACTACATCCAAGATTGTAACAAGAAACTTTATAAAACAAGACTGTCTCCTTCTAATGCTCATAAATCCCGACTCACTTGGTAAATACTTTAATTACCGGATGATGCAATGAAAGATGACCCCTCCTCCTTCTTCAAAGCCCCACCCAGGGTGCTCAGCACTCTGTCACCGTGTTTTCAATATTTCTGCTGTCCTGGCCAAAAGCTGCATTACTTGACACTATTCACAAACACTCTTCAACAGGTTTATTAGTCAAAATAAAACATGCACATACTCTTCCCGCCTTTCTCCACATCTGACCTGTCATTAGGTCCGGCAAGCATGGATACCGAGAAGCAGCGGTACTGGGTTGAGAAACGGTTCTGGAACACCCGGGGGATGGGGTGGTCAAACATATTAAAAGAGAACTAGAGGGGGGAAAAAAACAACAGCACAAAGAGAAGAACGCATTAATCAGAATCTACAGCACGCAAAGTGTCACAGAACCCACTGCGATCTCCTGAAGTGTCGCCGCCATGACGCGGCACCTCCCCGGCGAACCCCCGGCCTCACCATGGCGGCGGCGGCGGCGGCGGACGCTCCCTCGGGGCCGCCGGGACGGGCCGGGCCGGGCCAGGGCCGCTCGTTCGCCTCACGGGCTCTGCCGGGCCCCACCCGCGGCCCCACCCCTCCCAGTGTGCAGCGCGGCGCCGGCCGCTCTGCCGGCCATTGCGGGTGAGGGCGGAAGGCGACCGCTCGCTCCCGCCAAGGCGGCGATCGAGGGAGCCCCTCCTGCCGGCTCAGCCACTGTTCGGTCACGGAGTGCTGGTGCGGCCCTTCCACTCTTCGCCGGCTTGCTTTAGTGGCAAAGCAAACAGCTCGCCCGCAGCAAAGATGGCGGACGCGGCGACAGAACACCTCAGGGTGCTTCCGGCCGACGTCCTCCCGCGATTGGCCAGCAGCGCTTTCGTCACCGCCTCCTCCCCATCCTATTGGCGGAATATCGGAAGGGGTTGGACAGCTAGCCCTGCGGGTGTGGGATGGGCGCTTTCCTATTGGCTAGCGGTCCGTGAGGCGCGGGCCAATGGGACACGGCGCTAGTTTGGCGCCCAGTTTGAGCAGAGGTGGCCCGCGGCTGCCGCTCGTTCCCGCCGCGCGCGCCCCTTCCCGCCATGTTCGTCTCGGACTGCCGTCGGGAGTTCTACGACCTGATCGTCACCCAGGTGCGGGCAGCGGGCCGTGACCGGGGCCGGGGGCGGCATCCCGGGCGCCCCGGCGGCGGGGGGAGCGGCCTCCCGTCAGGGCTCTCTCCCCTCACGGATCTGCCCCCTCAGCGTTGTCTCCTCACGGCGCAGGGTTGGCGCGGGGCTTCCCCGGCTCTGCCGGCGGCGACTGAGGCGTCTCGGTGCCCTGGGGCGGTGGGGGCCGCGTTCCGGGGCTGCGGGGTGGGGGTCGCGGCGGGGAGCGCCAGGCGCTGAGGCGGCCGCGCTGAGGACGGCGGGCCCGGCGGTCACCCGGCTCGTAAAAGTGCCTTTCCCAGATATTTTTTCCCCTTCCCTACCCATGGGAACCCGAGACAAAGCAGCGCCAGCGCGGTGAGGTCTTGCCAGGGGTTTCACTTACAGTTCACCTCCTTCCTCGCAAGTGCTTTTAGGTGTTCCGGATCTTATGCTTAACCATGACATTTCTGAACTGTTTTTTTTTTAAATATCTTTCTAACCATTTTGGTGTTCCTTGCTCAGACACTAAATACTGTTTTCTATTATCCTTAATGTTTTTCTTGCAGTCTTGTAGCAGATCTCTCTGAGTACTTTCATTTTTAACCCATGGTTTGCCTAATTCCATTCACAGTGGATGTATCCACTGAGGTGGTGAAGCTTTTGTTGGATGATCTTTTGTCATCTCTACTAGTGAAACGATTTTATGGATTATGGAAATGAAAGTATTTCTCTTTATTTCTCCAACTGTCAACAAAATCTCAGACCACCCCCCCCAGCAAAAAAAGAACCCAAACAAAACAACACACTCCCAAAACAAAAACAAAACAAAAAAAACCGCAACAGCAACAAAAAATACTAGCCAACCTTGATTTAGGGAAAACAATTTATTTCCTGGGTTGCCTTGCTTTTGCTACAAATTTCCTTTAGTCGAAAGTGTTGCAGACCTGTGCTGAAAATGAAGGCCTTTCTAGACACAATGAAAATGATTGTAGAGCTTGACTAGGTGTGAAACTTCAAAAGTATGTGTGGTTCAGAGGAGTCTGAGTAGTTACATTTCCCTAAAGCAGCGGAGATATTCCGGGTATGTGGAGCTGCTTACTTTTAATATTGACAGGGATCCAAACTGGTTAATTTGGGTGCAGTGTCCATTCAGAAGCAATCTCGTTTTATGCTTATGATCTCTATCTGAATTTCTGATGTCTCAGTGTTCTATGCATTTCATGTACCATCTCACTCGATTTGGCACCTATATTAATGCTATTATTTTGTTATTTTTGCAGCGTGTTCTTCTTCTTGTTGCTTCAGATGTTGATGCATTGTGTGCTTGTAAAATACTCCAAGTAAGTCTTGGTTCATTTTCACTGCAGGCTGCCAGTATGAGAAAATACGCCCAGGGTTCCTATAAATGGGTTTGGCAAGAGGGAAGGTTTAATCTTCTTTTGTAACAATTGTTTCTATGAGTTATGACACTGCAAAGTGGTGAGTCATACTCTGAGAGTTCACATAGGTTTGTCATTTGGGATGTCTTTAGTAGAAAGATTTGTGTGGAATAGAATCATAACATCTCAGAGGAGGCTGTTTCCCCTCCCCTTTGCTAACAGCTGTCGCTTCCTTGCAGGCTTTGTTTCAATGTGACCACGTGCAATATACACTGGTGCCAGTGTCTGGGTGGCAAGAACTTGAAACTGCCTTTCTGGAGCATAAAGATCAGGTGAAAAAATACTGGAAACTTTTTAACTGCAGCTCATCTTTTATAGAGATGAACTTCTTCCCTTCCCAATTTAGAATATTAGCTCTTAAACTCATTATTGTTGGTGGTTACCTCAAAACTGTGGTTACATTTTAATATACCAATGATAAACTTGTCAAGTTTTTAACATCACCTCAGATTAATGTTCTATAATGCTGATAGAGTCAAATTAATTTTGCACATATTTTGAGCTATAAAGGTGGTGGTATTGGATGTCCAACACCCCTGAATTTTGTGTTTTGCCTTAAAAAAATTCTGCCTCAGAGACAGATATCAAATATCAATTATCACAGAGTAAATACTAGTTTTGGCAATGATGAGTCCTTAGGAGGTTTTGTATAAGAGGTTTTGTAAAGATGTTTTGTAAAGGTGTTTTCAGTCTTCCATGTTTCCTGCTAATTTAAATAGCAAGCTTATTGGGTTGTTTTGGGTTTTTTTCTCTTTTTTTGGCAGTTCAAATACTTTGTTCTCATTAATTGTGGTGCCAATGTTGACCTCCTGGAAATCCTGCAGCCTGAAGAAGACACTTTTTTTTTTGTTTGTGACAGTCACAGACCAATCAATGTAGTGAATGTTTACAATGACACACAGGTAAACTTTTCTTTCATAATAAAAACCTCCCCGCAGTGTAGTGCTTTTCTATGTTTTGCAGAACTGCTTAGAGCATTAAATCATAGGTCAGAAAGCAGCATTAATAAATAAATATTTGCAATAGTAATATATATAATCAGCCAAATCCTTTTTCCAGTTGGAAAATCTCTACTGTTAGCAATGTGGTAGTTGCCAGTAGCAAGCACCTGTTAATCTTGTTGCTATAAATCAAACTGCCGTAAATCAGAGATTAAACATCCCCCATAATGTAGCATGCATTATTTCTCAGCATCTGGCAACACCTAGAATTTGAAGTATTAATCACAAATTATTTGATTTTAACAAGTATTAAAAATTATAATTCTTTCAGTACTGCTGTAACAAAGGAATATAGATTTTAATTTTTTTTTATATAAATCACTATGGTGTTTGTAATAAAAACGAATTTTTTTTTATGCCAGGAATTAATCACAGCCTAAATGAATTTTTAGTTTCTTTTACTAAGTAAGAGTGCATTTTGCTCACTAAATGAGATACTCTCTCTAAAATACAGTTTTCTTCTTGCTAGATTAAGCTGTTAGTCAAGCAAGATGATGATCTCGATGTTCCTGCTTATGATGACATCTTCAGAGATGAAGAGGATGAAGAAGAGGACTCAGAGAATGAAAGTGAGGGCTCAGAACCTTCAGAGAAGCGTAGACGTTTTGAAGAGGTGTGTTTTGCTACTGTGTTGTGAAAAGAAAACTAACACACCTATTGCATATATTTTGCATCATAGTAATATTTAAGTTTAAAAATTGTGTTCCATGAGATCACAAATTCAACTAAACGATTTAAAAATAATCTACTACAACCGGTGGAGTTTCACATAAAGAAAATATTTATTTATCACAGAAGTATTTTCTCCAAATTAAAAAAAAAATGTTTTGAACTTAATTATGCATAATTCTTTGTATAATCAGTGAACTGGCAAGATCTATCAGTTTATGTGCTCTGGACTTTGCAGTCTAGCAATAGAACTTGTTTAGATATGAACTCCTTTTAAAAAAAGTGTTCAATAAGATACAAGCTCACAAATAGTTTAGAAATACATTCTGTCTGTGCTTGTAGCAGTAAACTAACAAAAGTATATCAAGTGTACACATGAAATTAAATTTGCCACATGTTACTTATAACATATTTTCTATTTATGTTATAGAAGCAAGCAAAGGCATGAGACCAGCAACATTAAGGGACGACTAAATAGAAAGACATCCTTAGATTTAATATATATTTCATATTACCTTCCCATTAACATTGTACTTTTTTGTCCTACTAATATAAAAAGGGGTCCGTCTTAGCAAAAGAAGCTATCAAAGGAAAATCTACAAATACTCAAAAGCTTTTCTCAAATCTGGGAAATATTTCAAAAAGATCTTATGTGTGTTCTTCGGAAATATTTTTGATAATACTTTTCTCATTAGATGTTGTTAATGGCAATAGTCTTTTTTTTTTAAGGAAAAATATTTTTAATGAAAATTTTAATTTATTTTTTAAAATTAAGTTTTAATAATTGAGGTATCCAGATGCTAATCTATTAGAATATTTTTTCTAGCTTTTTAACATCCAAATTAATTTACAGGAGATAATAGAGAGGACAATGAAAAGGCGACAAAGGCGAGAATGGGAAGCACGCAGGTGTGTAAATGGGTTTTTCTTTTGTTGCTTCTTTTTCTTTCATTCTTTGATTAAAATTGTGATAAGAATATAAACCAAAGATAACAAGCTGTGATTTGCAAGATACTTCAGATATAATTTTGTTGAGAAAGCAGAGAGAGCTATTTAGTATATAAAACAAAATGTTTAAATGGAGGAAATCGTAAATAGTAATTTAAAATTTAAGTAGCAATAGTTGCATTGGCTCACTTCAAATAGCTGTAGTATTCTTATCTTGTCTGTCTTGGGGTGAAATTTGTGCTTCTGTTTTCTGCTTTTACAATCCCACTGTAGTCAATAGGAATGAGCAGGAACAAATCAGATAAAATGAGATTTGAGGAATAATGATGTAAAAAACTTTTCCTTTATGTATGCATTTCAGTGTGGTTTCCACATTGTTACTAAAGTCTAATTGCCTTACAGATAAACAATTTCTAGCCCAAGTTTAATATCTTAATTGCTAAAATGAAATGTAAATATTAATCACTAATTCTGGCTTATTTTTTTTTTTATTGGAGCCAAAGATCAGTTCACCGCTTAGTCAAATATGGGTTTTTTCCCCCTTTTTAGGCGAGAAATTCTCTTTGATTATGAGCAGTATGAATACCATGGGACCTCAGTAAGTATAACTTTTTGCCATGAAAACTCAAGGTGGCACTGAAAGATAATTTGACAATACTCAATCTTATAATTACCTATTACAATTATAGAATTATCTAATACTATTTAACATTATTATATTGTTGCATCTTACAATTTTTACATCTTATTGTTGTATATATAAGATACAGTATATATATTACAAGTATTTTAACTTAGTTTAATATTTTCTGGCCCTTCTTTAGATGTTTACAAGGGTATCTATCTATTTCCAAAATACTGTCACAAAAAGGCTTGCACATATATGGAGCTTGTTTGTCTTTCAAAGTGTCAGGATATCCCAAACACAGCACATAGGATATCAAACTGTCCCTTCTGTCACTTGGCCTTTCTGATTATATTTTATTAAGTGTTTGCTTTACATATAACGCAGATTTACAGAGCTCTCTGAAATATTTTTCTTTCTACTTAGAATCTTAGGAAGAAGTTGGCAGATTGTCAGGCTCCAGTGTGATTTCTAGAGCTTGAGTACCATGTGCTAGTACTTGGCAGATTTAACTGTTCTATTTATTTAGTGAACTGTGTCTTGTGTTGGTTTATCCTTTCTTTTTGCTTCTCCCTATTGTAGTCTGCGATGGTGATGTTTGATCTGGCATGGATAATGTCTAAGGACTTGAATGACATGTTGTGGTAGGTTTCCATCATCGTTTTTAGTAGAGATTGGAAGCTTAAACCTGTAGCAAAGACAGACAAGATTTTCCAAAATTATTTGGTTTCAGTAAGAGGTTCCAGTTTCTTTTGTGAGTGGATGCTTGTCTTCAACTAGAGGATGCATCTGTGTAAACTAATTAAAAGCCACAACAGATTTTGCATGGGAAAAGGGAGGATGGCACTATATGTATATGTCTGCAAAAGAGGAAATAATAGTAGATAACTTTGTTATTAATGTCTATGTACCTTTGTACTTTTGTACTTTGTTATTAATGTCTATGTCTAATGTTATTAATGTCTATGTACTTTTGGTAAGCGATGTTTCCGATTTATTTTGTTACATACTTAGAGTTAAATATAATATACTCTATTGGAATATTTGTTGAGTTAACCTTTTTTTTTTCCTATTTCTTTTTTCCCCAAAAAACTTTTAGGTGGGCTATTGTTGGCCTAACAGATCAATGGGTCCAAGATAAAATCACTCAGTAAGAAAGTTTTTTTTAAAATTTATATATCTTTATTATTATTCTCTCTTATTTATTTGTCTGTCTTTTGAAATTTTGTTTTTAACAGTAACAGCAGTTAGTAGAGATCAGGAAACATAAGGGTATTATTATAATGGATGTAATTAATTAGCAGTGATATTAAATATATTAATGCCTGAATGTGATCTGATGCCTTCCAAAAATAGGAATACGTATCTGAAAAAGCATTATTCTCTATTATTTAGAGTTTTTTAAGCTAACTTTATTTTTCACAAAATTATAAATCACTTTTGATCTGGGAAGAAATGGTATTTTACAGTAGTCTACCTAAGTATGAACTGGATACAGTTTTATTAAAAGAAAAAGCTTTTGTATGTTGTGTATCTTCCAGGTTCCTTTACAGTTTTAGTTAACAAGTTTCAGATATTTTTCCCCCTTTTTTCTTATTTCCTCCTAGATATGATCAGAATTCTAGTATTACACTTGCAGACTTTAATTCTGGTGTTTTCTTGTTACCAATATGTGAACATTTTTAAAGAGATAAACATAAGTAACATTTCATTGGTCAGCCTGTCTCTCTATAGCTTTCACGCTGCTGACTTTAGGAAGCATTTTTTGTGTTCTTATAATCAAGAACAAAGATTCACAGGCATGAAGTGAAATGACAAACTTGTTTTTGTTTAGGATGAAGTACGTGACTGACATTGGGATCCTGCAGCGCCACGTGTCTCGCCACAACCACCGCAATGAGGATGAAGAGAACTCTCTGTCGATTGACTGCATGAGAATAGCATTTGAATATGAGTATCCTTGCATAAGATCAGGGGAAAATGCACACTACTCTCTGGAGGTGAACCCCTCTGGAGTTTTTATCTAGGGAAGAAAAAAATCCCAGCACCACCTCTGCTGAGAATGGAAATAAAGGGAAATTCGAATATTTTGTTGTACATTAATCCCTCTTTCAGCAGCTCGGGAAGCTTCAATTTGGCTTAACTTTTCAGAACAGCTTACAAGTCAATGTTGCTCCTCTGGTGTTACATCAGCTGAGCTTCTCACTGCATCTTTGGCAGTACAGGCATGCAATGTGTGAGGCAGCTGCACAGTTACCTGCTTGTTGTGGAGTTTGTGGGGTTAGAGGATATTTCTGTTTCATTATTTGCTTAACTGCTGCTCAGCCTGCGCCTGGCGCTGTACCAGCACTGGTCTCTCTACGAAAGTCTCTGTAACACCTCGTACACCTCTGCCAGCCTTAAGCTTTGGTCTGTGCAAGGGCAGAAGAGGCTCCAGGAGTTTTTGGCTGACATGGGGTGAGTTATAAAAATCTGGATTTTTTTTTTCAATGACATATGGGGAAAATATTCAGAATATAGCTTGCAAGTACTCAAGCTGCTGGTTTTTAAATGTGATCGTGGGGCTCTGAGTAGGTGGCAGTGTATGTTTGAGTTACACAACTTGTGTATTGGTTTACAAGGAACACTTGCTGTATGCCTTTATAGAATGGCAGATTAGTAAAGTAACCTCTGCTTCCTCACAGCCACTTCTCAATGACTAGAAAAGTGAATGCAAGTTTAGTCAGACTTAAGCTTGCTAAATTACCTAATAATTTGAAAAGTCCTATGAAAAAAAGGCAAAATACTTGCTTCTTCTGGCATACCTGCCAACGAATTTTTTCCTTTTGTTTTTAGTTTGCCTTTGAAGCAAGTGAAACAGAAGTTTAATTCCATGGACATATCTTTGAAAGAAAATCTTCGGGAGATGATTGAAGAATCTGCAAACAAATTTGGGTAAATTTTTTTTAAATACAAAGGCTTTATCTGAAAATACTTTTCAATTAAATACAAATATTTTTGTATGAAGAAGATCTAATATGTTGTTTTAAAAAACATGGCTCTTAGATTGACAAAGTAACACTAGACTTGTTGCAAATATTAGGGTAAGGTTTGTCTTCATGTTCTTAAGATCAACATACTGGGGAGACAACTGTTCAATGCTGATAAGGTTAATAAACTTTCCTGGGTTTATTTCATTTTGCAGAATGAAAGATTTACGAGTTCAGACCTTCAGCATTCACTTTGGCTTTAAGAACAAGTTCTCAGCAAGTGACATAGTTTATGCAACAACTTCTCTCATGGAGAATATAGAGAAAGAGGGGCCTGAAACAACTAATTTCATTAAGGCTTTGGACAGTCTCTCCAGGTACTGAAAATATGTCTCTTCAATATTTTGCAATTTTATTTAGGGAAATGTATTGGGATTAGGGATCTAAGATGCGAATTTTTGCCTCATAAGCTATTAAAGAAAAAAATCAAAATCTCCCTGTGATTTGCATTTAGATATAATCTTTATGTGAAAAACTTTATTTTAATAAGAAAATGTCTATTTTTATTCTTTCTGCTGCAGGGGTAACCTAGACAAGCTGCACCAAGGACTGGACCTAGCCAAAAAACAACTACGTGCCATTCAGCAGACAGTGGCCAGCTGTATTTGCACCAACCTTGTCATTTCTCAGGGACCATTTCTCTATTGCTCCCTCATGGAGGTCAGAATTCTGTGTTTGGTTTCTCATTTGCCTCTCCATTTTGGCTGTATCATCAACGAATAACACTGCTTTCCTAACTGCTTGGCACAGTAAAATTACTCTGTAAGAAAGAACTTATTTCCCTGTACTGTGCTGTGCTCTGATGGGTCAATATTGACATTACTCTGAACTCCCCAAAGGCAGAATCAGCCCTCACGTAGGGGAGAGGGCTTCACTGCAAAGCTGGGTGAGCTCAGACTCCTGTGTGGTAATGATCCTTTTTACTGTTTGAGGCACACAGAGCTTCTAGACTTGTCAGTAGACAATAAAATTAAGTGTAAGAATCATCTTGTAATTGAAATAATTCTTCTTTTCCTAGGGCACACCAGATGTGAAGCTGTTTTCCAAACCAGTGTCTCTGTGCCTGCTTAGTAAATACTTACTGAAATCATTTGTTTGCTCTGTAAGTAAATCAAAAGCTTTTGACTCACAAACTTCTGGCCAGTGTGGTAGTTATTGTTGTGTCAGATACTTGCAGCTGATTATTAAAAGTGTTATATGAAGCTATTAATAATATTCTTCTGCTAATTGATTGGTTGATTTTAGCATATTTGTGAATGCTGCTTATGGGAAGATATGTATTTGGGAGACTTCACAGCACTGGGTTTTCATTATAAAGATAAATACAGTCTAAATCTTTGTGTAATTTTGTAAGTTTTGAGGGAGCACATCACTAACTTGTCCTTAAAGTGATTTTTACCGTAAGGAAGAAGTGGATTAAGTGATTCTGTAAAGAAACCCCCTTCTGTTGAACTGCACAATAGCTGTATCCTTAGGTGGCTGTTTGTAATAGCATCTCACCTGGAGAGCTGATACTGCATTGCTTCCTGAGCTTTGCCTAACAGCGAGCCTTTCTGACTTGCAGACAAAAAACAAGCGTTGCAAGCTGCTGCCACTGGTCATGGCTGCACCCATGGATGTTGAGCAGGGAACTGTCATCATGGTGGGGATTCCTCCGGAGACAGAAAGCTCGGACAAAAAGAAGTAAGCATAGTGTTCAGAAGTTCTTACTGAACCTGTCTCTGAAGCAAATATATCTTTCCTGTGCCTATTTAACATTGATTATGTTGACTTGAATTGTATCCTTCTCAAAACCACACCTTTTGCATACAGTGGCCATGAGATACTTTGAGAGAGGATACAGATCTTCAAGACCTCCCTTGCAAACTTTTTCTTTTTCTACCCTCTTAAAAGAGGGAAATAGTTCACTATATGGCCCATGACTTAATTTCTAAAAGCCTCCAATGTAAAGATTTTTGCACATGAGCAAGTGAGGTGCGTGTTGAATACACAGCACCTGAAAAAACATCTGGAAGCCATTTCCACTTCTCATCCAGGAAAAAGTTCCATGCTTATTCCTTAGTAAACATAACCTTTCCTGTGACGCTCATTTGTATTTCTGCTCCTGCCTCAGCTTTTTTGGAAGAGCCTTCGAGAAGGCTGCGGACAGCACCAACTCCCGGACGCTGCACAACCACTTCGAGATGTCGAGTGAGTAGCGCTGTGCCCGCTGCACCTGCAGGGGGCGGTGCTGGCGCGGCTCCGGGCGGCGGCGGTCGCGGGGCCCTTGGTGCGGCTCTGTGCTGCAGACAGCCCGCGGGATGGCTGGGCTGGTGCTCAAAGCGCGGCCTCCTGCTGCAGAAACGGCCAGATTTATCGTTCTGAGACAATCTGCATCTTGCGTGCAGTAACGGTTTGCAGTTTACAATCTGAGAGGTTATCTGTAAGGACTTTACGTATGGCAGCCAAACCAAGCGCGGTATTGATGAGACACGCAGTGCAATCAGCCTGCCTTGCACATGCTTTAAAAGAGGACAGGCTTTTTAAACAACATATATATATTTATCTATGCATGTTGAACAAAGAAATATTCTTAGATTTAAGAAGTGGCTGGTACCGTGTATAGTGAGCACCTAGAAAACAGTTTGCTAAGGTCTAAGTACAAAATAAACAATGTCCTTTGCATTTCATCCAAATAGCTTCTCCTTCTTAAAGCTGAATAAGAATATAAATTGGTAGGCTTGTTCTGCAAGTATGACATCTGGTATATCTTTCAGTTATTTGCATCTTGTAATAAAATATCTCTTATTTTAGTAATTGAATTGAAAACAGAAGATCGGAGCAAATTTCTGGATGCACTCATTTCTCTCTTGTCCTAAAGGTAAGACACTGTAAGGAGGATTAATTTTAAAATTATGACAAGTCAAGTAACCTGCTACTATCTATAGACTATTTTAAGAAAATATGGCATTTTTAGTGAAAATATAAATTGAAGCTAAAGAGTTTCTTACAAAGACAATTGTTTCTCTTCGGAGAAGGAGGTAGGCAATGTACAAGCAAAATTTTTTTCTCCTTAAGAGATTTAAGTTTCATCATCCATGAGCTTCTCTTTCATTGTTCTTAACTTTTTGTGGCTTTTTAACTTGAGGTGGAAAAGGAGCATCTGTTTGTGTTGTGAGAGAAATGGCAATATTCAGTAATTGTAGTTTGGATACTCTGTTACTGACATTTAATTCTGATGGCTTGTTTGAGCTGAGGAAGGAATTTTGATCACAGCAATGCAATTGGCTTTGATGTTAATGTAGAATTTGCATTTTTCATGCACAGGTTGTTGCCTATGTTGGTGTGCAGTTTTTACCTGAAACAGAGATGGGGATATAAGACTTTATTTGTAGTTGTGACAAGTAGCTTCACACTAGTTCAAAGCTGCTTGTTAGACAGCAGTCATGCATGACTTACAGGATTTCTACATCCATTTCTCTCTTTCTTTACACTTTGACTACTGATCGTTTTATTTTGTCTTCTGCTCTTGTTATGCAGTGGTGCCTTTTGGCTCCTTGTGCTGGAAGCTGAGGATGAGACCCTCTCAAATTATTTTGGATGTTCCAAATTTCATGGTGCTGCAATTTTGGTGTGTCTTAGGTACTGGTACAGGCCTGGACTGGTGTTTTTATGCCTTTTGGGAGGTCAAAAGGATTTTGATCTCAGCACAGAGGTATTGAATGCTTCTTTTATAAAAAGTTCCACCCTTGCAATGGCAAAAGCTGTCACCTGGTATTTGTACATTGGATTTCTACTTGTCAAGCCTGCTTTTATTAGTTGGCATGCTCTTGTGATGTTCAGTTGTTGACTGATAACAAAAATTAGGATTTGAAGTTCCATATTTATATTACCATTCAAATATGCTTTTAAAGGTGTATGGAATGCTTTTTATTTTTTTAAACAAAGTACTTGAAACTCTCCTTGAAGTTCTAGAATGCTGAAACTTTTTAGTACTGTAAGTTTGAAGTCTTGTAGCTTAATTGAAAGACTTGTTTTGTGAGAGGAGTTTTAAGATTTTAGGGCTTTTAAAATCCAAATACTGAGTAACTGCCAAATACCAAATGAAAAATCTGGGGAATGCCAGAGTCAATAAAGCCTTTTTAGTCATGCATTGTGATACTGTATTGTCACTTGTAGCTTGACTCTGGGAATAATTTTCCTGGAAGGAGGCTGGAATACTATGATAATTCTGTGTAGAATGTAGCACTATAAATATTGACAGAGTAGCTTATCCTGTTCCATAACAGATTTCATTCTACTTTGGTCATATGAAATGGCTTGGTGGCCTTAGCCTGCTGTGCATTGGTGGGTGTGTATATGTGTACATTTGGAATGCTTTTCTGCTTGAAGTGTTTGCTTGAATTTGCTGTGACTTCAATGTTTTCATGTATTATAATGAATACATAGAGGTTATGTATCATTGCATCATTCTTTGTACATACTTTAATACAGATTAATTTAATATTAAATGTGATTTAAATGTAGCCAACAAACCTAATTAAACTATCTATTTTTATTCAAACAAAAGTTGGTTTTTTGTTTGTTTGTTTTGTTTGTTTGTTTGTTTTGTTTTTTGTATTTTTTATATGTTGTCATCTTATCTGAATGAAATCCCAGTGCCACGCTTGCATGGCCAAAAAAATTGTGCTTCCTAAGATAAAGCAATGCTGCCTTTTGGTTTTGCATGCTTACGAGGTAGTATTGGCACTAAATTATATTCCCCCTTACCAGCACACTTTTTGTGTTTTACACAACATACAGGAATTCTGTCACTTTTCTGAAGTACCTTACTGTGCTTTAGGTCTCTGGAAACGGAAAAACAGAAGTTTCTGCTGTCTTTGAACACTGATAGTGCCAGGCCAATTAATATGTAAAAGGTAGGATTCTCTGTGACACTGAAGTGCACTTCTAAGTATTTTCCCTTTATCTTTCAGTTGCAAACTGCTGAGTGAGCTTAAGTTTAAGATAAATGTCAGAAATTCATTTATTTATCACAAAAGAATCACTGCCATTTCCACAACATTTAATGACTAACTGGTTCAGCCCTATCATATATTTAAGACTTCTTTTACTAGGTGACTGTCATATTTTGAAAAATGGACAAATTTTCAGGCACAAGCACCCTTTAGCTTCAATGTGTTGTGTCATACTGGGACGGTGAGAAGTGGGAGCTAGTTTTTGTGCTGGGATGTGTTGGTAATTGCTTTACTGCCAGGTTCTTCAACCAAATGGGTGTAACATAAAACAAACTTCCCTATCCCTCCTTTTATTGTTTGGTTGATTGGTTGGTTTTTGCCGGTTTTTAAGGTTCTATTTTTCCCAAGACCTACTGGAAGTGCCAAGAATACTTTTGCAAATTTTAGAACTGATCAGCTGTTGAACTGATCGCAAGGCCATCCCAACATGGCCATAAATCAGTCAGGAGTGTGGAATGCTGTGTGAAAAGAAAGTTGTTAAATCTGTATAGACACCTGAAGAAGTCTCTGCCAATAGACAAAACTTTTGCATGTCAGCATTTTGCAATGTGTGCAATAGAACCCAATGCTCCTTATGCAGTTTATTCTATGCTATAGAATTTGTAGATTAATATGTTAATTCTATTTGGAGAATAATTGTATGAGGAAATGGCAGAGCTGTTTCATTCAGCAGCATTAACTTGGTGGTTTGAGTGGCCCTTTGAAACTTGTGTGGGTTGGGTAAAATGGTCACTGGACATGTCTGTATGAACAGATAATTATGCTTTTGATTGATTACCCCAAACAGAAATTGTGGCTCTAATGAGTCATTTTAAAATAGAGCACTAAGAAGTCAACTTAGCCTCTTAAATGTGCAGTTGTATTCCACCTAGCTGTGTCTGAATGCAAATGGAAACATTCCCTAAGGATTATATGGAAGTTGCAGTAACTCTTCCAATGTGTTTACTTGCTGTAAGAGTAGCCTCTTAATCAGTTCTTTAAATATTTCTGCTGCTGCTAATCTGAGAACAATAGCAGTGTGAAACAAATCCTTTAAAATGTTTTTTTTAAACAAAATAAAATAATGAAAATCCTTAAATTCCAAAGCACTGAAGCAGCTGAACAAGCTGATTTATACCATTCCTGCTCAGTGATTCATGGCTGTTTTCTTTATGGGATGATAAATTTAAACATAATTGAAATTGCACAGTAAGGACCTGATTTGATTGGAATTGAAGTGAATCTCTGTCCACAAAACAATTGTAGTGGCTTAATAGACTTGTACTTACCAATGTCAAGGTTGCCTAGTGGTAAGAATTAATTCTTACCTCCTTACCTATTTCTCTTTAGGGAAAAAAAAAGGTAAATTAAGGAATGTTACAACTTCTTGTATGAAAGAGCTACTGGGTCTGTGCCAGTTTAACCATGGCAATAACAGCGATAGGGGAAGGCCAGTGGGCTTTGGTCAGTGGCTTGGCCTCTCCAATGTCAAAAGCAGGTGCTAGGGAAGAGCAGAGACACAAAGCAGTTGCACATGATGCTTCCTTCCAGATACAAACAAGTGCTGTCCCAATCCTTGTGCTCAAGGACGTCCTGAGCCAGGTGTGGTTTCTGTGTGTTTGGTTTGTCAGTAGTTATCTGGCAATCTGGATTCACTTCCTCCTGGATCTGTCTAAAATTCTAGCCTGGGCAGTATTTTGTGGTGAGTAGATCTGCAACCTAGCTGGGTATTGTATGAACACCCACAACTCAATGGAACAGTATAATAGTGTTGATTGTACTCAGTAATGGAAGTTAAAACCTCTGCAATTATTTCTAAACAAATTATTTTGCAAATATTCCCGTATTTACTTGCTATTTTAAAACCTTTTATTACAAAGGATAGAAAATATTCCTGGGTTGAATATTTGGAGATACTAGGGTGTTTTGCCTTGATCTACAGGAGCATGTATGTTTATCATCACACTGTCTTTTATGCTTTGGCACTTAGATAAAAATACAGTTGATATTACAATAGGAGCTCTATTGCATGAGCCATATCAAATTTAGCTACAGTATCTGCTATTTTTTCCACTATTCCCTGTGACTACTCTCTTAGAGCCTACTTGCTCTGCTTTTATGGCAGAAGCAGTAAGTCAGAGCTATTTCAGAATCTGCTGTTTTTATCTGCTCTATCAACAGTTTGAGTTTATGTTAGTAGATAGCAATCATCACTCGTAAACCTGACAGGATCTGAGAGAGCCATTGCAGTCTTAAAATGCTGAATGGTTTGCAGGAGAGCTAATTGATTGTTTAGTTAATTCCAGTGTACTCTAAAGAATGCAGATAGGAAAAGTACCTTAGAATTGTCATGATTGACATCTATGCCTCGGTCTCACTTTTCCCACTCCTGTTTTTAGGACAGCATTTCCAGTACTCGCCTGTCCAGAAATACAAGAGAAATAAAACTTTCCATCTCTCTAATCACTAGTCTCCAGTACCCAGTTTTAAGGTCCAAAAGAGGAAGTTTTAAAATCAGCCTCTTTTGTGCAGGAGTTCTTTGAAGATGGTTTTGTTAGGGTGAATTGGCCACTCAGGGTGTGCTAACTTGTAAAGAGGGGAGTAGTACAGAGCAGTACTTATTAAAAGGGAAATGGAGTAATCACAACTAAGCAGGAATCAAAACATAAAATACCAGGACTGTTCTCAAGACAATAAACAGCATCATTTGATTGTTGATTTTATGTGTACATCTGTCAATCACAATGGTGTTGATGGTTTTGATTCCCTCATAGAAGAAATATTCTTGAAAACATTAGTCTTAAAGTTCCTTTGTGAATAAGGCTGGCTTGAGGGAAAGAAAGCAGTGAAATGTTTGTTTCTTTAAATGGAAAAATTGAAATCCCTCTTGGCTCTCATGTACCATTGTTGGCTTCAAGGTGGTACTAAAAGTTCCCTTGGATGAGATTCAAGAACTGAAAAATATGCTGCCCAGGGTGGAGCTCGAAAATGCCACCTTTATGTACAAGCATTTGGGTAATAAGCATTTTTTAGCAGGAAATATTGCAGAACATTCACTAGGGAAAGAAAACTATGTGAGCTTTTTATTTCAGACTTGACTCCCATTCTCTTAAAGCATTTGAGTTTCGCCTTTTTCATTCGGAGGGAGGCAGAGTTAGAGAAGCAACGCAAAGGCCGAACATGTTCAAAGTAGGCAAGAGATCCTTTACTCAATTGTACACAAACTCATGACATCCCTGGGTCTGACAGAATGGAGAATGTGGTTTTCCCAGTCACTGCTGCTGTGTGATAGAATAATTTTGACTTCCTCTGTCCCCTCAAGGCAGTTGCGGCTGCTGGGTTGTAGTCCTGCCATGTGTTACCTTGACTTGCTCTCTGCTCCTGTGGTGTGTATCTGGGCAATATACTAAGGTCTTGATATTGAGAGATAAAGACTTGTCTGGTAATTTGATATCACAACAAGCATTTAGCAGAATTGCTGGTGCATGCTGTTCTCAATGAACTGAAGGCTCAGAAGTCAGAATCAATCCCATAGGAATTTATGGGCAAAAATAATCATACCTCGTGAACTAAACTAAGGTAAAATGTATATACAAGCAGTATCACAAGATAGTTCCTTCCTGTGCAGGATCTGGGTTTATTTTATTAAGAGATCTGTGGATTTTTTTATTCCGTGGTTCAATAACATTCTTCTCTGATGTCTTTGCCATTTGTTTAAAAACTGTAGGTGACTCTCTGGGTATTCCTTCGTGTTAAAGGCTAGGCTGCCTGTGTTAGACAAGTACCATGATAAGTTGGGTCCTTTGCTTTCTTTTCAAAAGCAGTTTTAATTGAGATGATTCCTTTCTGGCCCTTGCAAAAGAGATAATACTCCTTTACAACAAAAGGGTGCTGTCTTTTTAACTGGATGTAGCACTTAGAATTACCTCTTCTCATTGTTGCAGCTTCTCTGTGTTTCCAGTCCCTGTGGTGTTGGTGTCTCTTTCCACTGTTTAGCTCAGTGGAATTTACTTTCATTTAATCACTCGTTTGCAGCATGTCAGTGGAAAATCGGAGTACCTGCCATTGAATTGGAAAGAATTCACATGGACAGTCAGCTCTCAAAGTGTTTTTATTTGCTGAAAAATGTCATCAAGGGGCTCCTGAAATAAATATGCCATTAATAATAATCTACTGCCTGATCTGAAAGTCCAAAAGGATCAGTAGCCTATAAGGAAGGGGCATGTAAAATGGTACTTTCTTTAAACACTGCTGTGGTCAGTGTAGTAATTCAGAGCTCATATAACAAGAACACAGCATGCACTGGATCAAGCATGCTCTCTGAGGTCTGAGATTACCTTCTTGGACCCCTGCTAAGTTCCTCTTCTGAGACACATGCACTGACCAAAATGTCCACTCCCTATTGTACAGGATGACATTAATCTTTAAAAAAATTAACATTATAAATGTTTTCCTGAGGCTGCTGTGATGCCTTCAGGGAAGTCTCTTTTAACTGGAAGTGGCTTTGTTACATCATATGGAAGCTGTTAAAATCAATAAATTTAAAAAAAAAAAAAAAAGAAAAGAAAAAAAAAAAAAGAAAAAAAAAGATGCTCTCCCTACAGTTCTGGGCTTTTCCAGTGGTAGCTGCCAAGTTCCAAGAAACTCAGAAGAACATTTGAGTATGTCCAGCTCCTCACTCGTGTGTGGGCAGACTGTTCGGCAGCTTTTTTTTAATGTGATCTCAAATTTGAAAAGCTGTTACCCTACAATGGAAACAAGATCTCAACAGCTGCAGAACTTGTGCTGTAATATAATTCTGCAATCTGATACTTTAGCTGAGAACTGGGGTGGTTTATGGTGCAATTTGGTATGTGCCACACTGGTCAAATAATTGCCTTCTAAACAGAGTCAGAGGTTGTTTAGTGTTTAATTTACACTGTCCATGTTTGCCTCAATTACAGTCATTGCTTACTAGGTTAAATCAATATCCAGTTTTCAGATATATCCAGATTTCCAGAAATCTAATTTTGTCTTTAATTGAGAGCTCAGGTAACGATCTGTACCAGACCAGACCACCACCCAACACTGATTGTAGTATCTTCCTTGGGGAGTTTAAGATGTTAAAGGCATTAGCTGTCATTTCAAGCTTTACTTTCTCACTTGCCAAAATCTTCATGGCTGAAAACATTTTCTACTTTAAAAATATAAAACCTGGTAGGCTCTACATTATTTATAGCTGTTGTCAGTATAATGCATTACCCTCAGTGTTAATGGCTCTGCAAGTGTGTGCTATCAGAACTGCACCATTTCTGGACTGTGTAAAAGTTACATTTTGAAAAATTAAGCAGAACCCTTTAAAGACCTGAACGCACATATTGTAAAGCACTCATGGAATTTCCCAGACATGTCTGTTCTAGGGAGGGAAATACTGTCCCCCTAAAACATTCTGAGGAAAAGCCAAACCACCCTGCAGTTTCCCTCTCTGCCTGCCTGTTTTCTCCCTTTGTGAGATCTTTTTCTGCCTGTGTTATCTGCCTCTAACGTTAAGCTGAACTGCCTCCCATTCTTTCTACCAAAGGGCTCAATCTCCCTCCAGTGTTTAGGTTTCTTTATCCTGTTATTGGGCTGCAGTTTGTTCACACCCACAAAAACAGCATTCATGAGTGTTGGATTTGGTTACCTGCTTTGCAAATCCAGTGTGTGCTGCTTCATGAACATGAAGAAGGGGAAGAGTATTGTTGTTTCAGCTGGTTCCACTTGCTGTGTAGCCATGTAAGTAATTAGCTGATATCACTGTTAAGGACAGAGTAGTTAAAACAATAACTCAATGAACATATCCTTTTTATTAGACTTTTTTCCTTGCAAAAGCTACTGAATTCTGACTCATTTTTCTGACTCATACTGAATTGCTGGCTCCTGTTGTAGAATACCCCCTCAGTAAACTCCCTGAGCATAGCACACTGTGTCAAAGGGACAGAGCTTTCCAACTGTTGCATACAAAACTGAGAAGGGGACCTGAAAAGGACTGAAAATGACAGGGTGAAGTACAAAAATAGAAAATAAAGCACTAAGAGGAAAAGAGAGACTGAGTAACAATAGAGGGTAAGCAGTAAATCCGGTTTGCCTTTCTAGCTCAGGAAGGTGTCTTGGAATCTGTATCTCAGGGCACCCACTGGGTGGTCACCAGAGCTCTTTGAGTGTGTGAAATGAAATGGAAAACAATAGCTCAGCAGCAATTGCTTTTTTCCCTCTGATGAGGTGTTCCTTGAATTGCCAGCACGACTCCTGCTTGATTTAGCAGTCAATACAGCCAGGCATTTCCTGAAACGACAGCACTACATGGCGCTATTAGAAATGCTAAGTGAAAGGTTCTGCTGTGAATAATGAAGGAAAGGGAATAGGATATGGGAGTGTGTCCCACTAAACTGTCTCTGCAACAAAAGGGGGAATGAAATAAAACACAGCTGCACAGGAGTCATCTACCCGGTCTGAAACCCTCATCTTGTTCCACAAATAGGTGATAGGAGCCAACAAGAGCTTTTTTAGAAGAGCTATTTCTGTTTGGAAAGGTTAGAAGCTGATTTTTTTTCTTAATAACATCTCTTCTTTTTTTATTGTTGTTGTTGTATTATCCAATAAATTCTCAGCTCTCTGCTTCTTCGTGGGGAATGTTTGCCAGTAAATGGAGATATTGTTTGTGTGCTTGGCCAATATCCCATTCTGACAAATCTCCATGTGTGTATATGTCTGTTTACTCATCTGTCCCATTATCTCCAAATAACCAATAAATGATTCCTTTTTAGAAAGGATATCTTGTCTGAGCCTTTCAAAGATACAAACACAGTCCATGGCTCCAAGAGTATAGCACTGACTTGGCAGAAACTATTTAAGAATCACTGCTACTCCTCCTCCTCCCTTATTACAGCCCATAGGAAAAAAATGTGATGACCTCTCATTTTTTTGTTATTCAGCACATTTTTGTGGTCTTCTATTTCTTTAAACTATTCATTTCCTCTTTGCCTCACCTTCTTCCTTCATCAGGGTGAATGAAGAGAGCACCTCATTCAAGTGGACAGGGAGACACAAAAGGACTTTACAGTGACATATTGGTTAGTTATTAACTAAGCAGTATCAAGTCTCATCTCATGCCTTCGTATTTAGTAACTTGTGCTGGTTTTTATCCAGTGTCCAATCACTCATACTAACTGTAGTTCTACATTTAGATTTTAAGTTAATTGAGCTCTTTAGTTTTTGCTTCTGCCCTGGATATGTTCATTTCCTTTCCAGGCTCTCATTCCTGTTAACTATTTATCAGTGTACAGTGTCTGTGCTTTCACTGTCACTTCAGGCACTCAGTCTGGTGCCTACAGGAGGGTGGGATCTTACCCTACTTTTGCTCATTGTGAAGCACTACCATTATGTCTTTCCCTTTTCTTCCTGTGAGTTAAGACCCTTCTGTTTGATTCAAGCTTACTTGCAAGGTCACAAAGTGAAGTTGCACAGCAGTTTAAATGCTCCTGCATCCTGCCTGCCCATGTTATCAGGTCAGGACAGACCTAAGACATTTTGGCTCAGGAGAAGGATTGCAGTTTGCCCTTTCCTTCACAATCCAAATTCCTGTGTAGGAGCAGGTACTAAAACTGAAATTCTCAATTTCAAATTGTGACATGACTCAGACTTCAGTGACTCTATCAAGGGGAAAAACTGTCTTACAATTTACCACCCCCTCCCACCCTGCCTTTGAAGTGAGCTTGTTTTCTACACACCAGTGGAGTTCAATACTTGCATTGCAATCTGCCAGAGGCCATTTCTGCAAGGCTGTGAATACATTTTGCAGACAGCAAGTGAAAAAATCTACAACCTTGTGAGAGAGGCAGGAGAAACAGGGATTGCTCTTCCCACCACTGATAATCAGCCTTTAAGACAGATATCAGTAATGGCTTCAGAATGTGAAATGAGCCCATAGAGCATCCAGGTATGAAGTCAGGATTGCTGTACTGAACTAAAAGTGCAGGTTCTAAAGAATGTAATCAGCTCTGCAGGAATCTGGGCAGGATGCCATGGATAATAGCTTTCCTTTTAGGAGGGACACTATAATGATGATATGGATGTCTTAAATAGTTGTGGTCGTTAATAACCCCAGGTAGACAAGAAGCCTCTTTGAATATTACCCAAACAACTCCATTTTACCCCTAGAGACTTAGTATGATATTGGCTTCTGGGAATATCCACTATCTATAGTCGCAGAAAAACTGCTTTAATGATGCCTTTGTTTACTTTCTTCCTAAACCACCCAATGGAACTCTCTCCAAACTGCTGCTCAATCCATGCTGTTACAGTAGACAAAGATTATATGTAGAGGCAAACTATTTCCACATATCTGAAAAGGGACATTCATGTGTTTTACACATTTCTGAACAACAGAAACTCCTCTTCCATGGCACAGGCTGTGGGAGTTAGGATTTTATAAAATTGACAGGTGTTTGATATCCTCAAGGCATAGATATTTTAAATGGACAACAGGGAAAAATCAGGAGAAAATGGGACAGTCTAAAAATAATTTAAGAGTTCAAGAACATAATGGAATTCAAGTAGATGCTAATTTTTCAAAACTTGCCTTACATGTCAACATTTTGAAATGTCAACAGTATAACAAAAATAACGTAGATGTAAACAGTGAAATGTATTATGTTGCTTGGATCTTGGCAGTCACTTCCAATGAAATAATAGCAGGAAATTGTAGAGGAAAAAAATGGTGAAATCATTCTGCAGTCATTGGGTATTCATGTGAGTCTTCTGTGTTGAGATAACACTTGGGTTTATTTGTATTATAGAATGAAAGATTGCTGTTATAATTGGAAACTGTTAAAGGTTTTGTAGCTCAGGCTAAAGGTTATCCAGGCTGCTGCAGCAGATATCCTAATTCTAACAAAAGATATACAGTACGGACAGAACATTAGAACTGGAAGAGTGATCTAAAAATATTTGTAGTGCAAGAATTCTGCCGTGCTAGGCACTTGTTAGAGCTGATAAGAATTGGTGATTGTCGTTTTCTTCCCCAATCCTTCAAATATGTGAAGGTATATTGAAACTCAATTGTACCATTTTGAGACTTCACATATGTTCTTGTCAAGTGGTGCCTATTTTTCTTTCCTGAGTGATCTTTTGGTACCCACAAATGGTTAGATTAATTGTCATAGTACCTGGCATGGGATCAAGAGCAATGTCACTCAGGGCTCTGTCAGCTAAACTGCTTGGCTGAAACTTTAGGAACATAAACAGCTGAAACCTAATGTGCATTTAACATTGCAAACTATTTTTGCTACCAGATTAAAATTGTTGTTGTAGGATCTGGGTTTGTGCATCTCTTAGCTTTCAGTGCATTTGTTCAACCCAGGAAAATCTTCTGCTTATCTTAAAAAACCCCAAAATGTTCCACAGTTGGTGCTAAAAGGTGGAAGACCTGAACTGTGCGCAAGTGTAACTTACCTCCTTGCAGGATGTAGCCAGCAATGAGAGATGCACAGGGAGTTCACAGCTTGCTCACTGGATCAGAGTCACTTTTGAGAGGGTTATCTGTTGTTTGCCTGGAAAAATCAGCTATTTTAAACATTTACTTTTGTTCTCCATTGTAAATAAACATGAACAGACTTCGTCTTGTCTGTTATGTTTGTGTACACCAGAGCCCCTCCCTGGGTCATGCAAACTCTGCCTGGCTGGTGCAGCCTAGAGAATCCACCAGAAGGGAACATCCCTAGATTTGGAGCTGAGGTGTGGTAAGGAATGGATCCAATGATATGGCTGTATGTAATAGCACTGAGGCACTTCATCCTGCCTAAACTGAGGCTATTTTTATGAAAAGGAGTAGTAATTCATGTGGATGACATATCAGCTGGGCTTCAGGAAAACCTTGTACTTCCTGTGAATACCCTGCCAGCTGCTGCCAGGGCTTTAGGCAATGTGAGTAGCTTTTGCCATTCAAGATGCTCTAAGGAGGATCAGAGTAAAAGATGCAGTTTATTTTATTTTCTGCCTCATTTTCTAGATGGTCAAAGTAATTTTGTACTGTTTTGTATTGGGTATTGGAGGTGGTCTTGTCATTTACTCTCCATTATTAATGTAATGAGATTTGTGTGCCTTGTTAAAAGGCTGTGGCTTGTGGAGTGAGGTGTGTTTTCCTTTTTTTTCCTTTTATAGCCCGAGACCAAAACAGCTGGATGGTAGTTTCAAGGCTCATTCTTTTGCTTTAATCAGTGCTGTATGTACATTTCCCCATGCTGTATGATTCCATTGTTCTCAAATGAACAAGCTAAAGCCAGTAGTTCAGTAATTGCACCAGTTCATTCTAGTCAGGATGGTTAACACCCAAACTCATTCATATATTCATTTTCCTGTATCACTTTTGAAGCAGACTCTGATGCTGATGAGCATTTTCGCATTTTACGTGGTAAAGTTTGTGTGATATCATCTCCATTATTCTGAGCTTATTTGGGTACACTGATCAGCAACCCAAAGCACAGGTGCCAGTTTCAGTGAAGAAAAGCTCTCCCTCAGGGCAATAGATGAGTGGCCAGGGTGCAGCTGGACTCAAGCATGATGAGAAGGCTGGCACAAGCCCTGGGCAGATGCCTTCAGCACAACACTTGTGTTTCCATGCTGAGTCCTGCTATTCCCTACCTTTCTCCGTCAGATTTTGGGTTGAATCCACATGGTGAGCTTTGGAGAGTGGGGGAAGCTCAGCGTTGTAAACAAAATCCCAAAATGCCACAGACAAAGGACGCTGTTAAATTGATTCATGATGTCTCAATTCATGTTCAAGAAAGAGAAAAGGTGAAGCAAGTCTTGTGTATCCAAGCAACAGTAAAGCCCTCACTGTTGCCAAGGGAGGTTTTATCAGTGATGCAGCGGTTGAAGTTCTCCTTTTCTTCTAACTGAGGGTTAGAGTAGGTAGAAGGAGGGGGTTTCTAGACAGAGAGCCTATTGCTGCAGAGAGTCAGCAAGGAACAGTCTGGAGCAGTCACACACACACAGACACAAAGAAAGGTCTGAGCAAAATAGGAATGATAGAAGTTAGTCATGTCCAAAATATAAATATAAGACCCTCTTGAGGCTTTGCTTTTGGAATGATTTATCTTATCACAATCAGACTACAAGTATAACAAATGTAGTATTTGACCTGAAAAGAGAATTCACCTGCTCTCTCCCAATTAATCTAATACAGCAGGAATATTTTTCATGACTTACCAAGCAGACTTATAAAAGCAAATCCTCAAACACGTGTACTTAATTAATGATTTTCTTCTTCAGTGCACACACAAAAAGGGATGCATTGTGGGTACCATCTGATGCTGAATACTGCATTAATATATTGTTGAATATATTCATGAATAAGACACTTACATGTGGCATATGGCTCCTGACAGGCAGGATTATTTTTTAGCATTACAGATACATGGATGAGTTGGAGGAGACCTGCATTTGGGGTTTGAAAGATCGCCAAGGAAAAAGAATTAATTCCTTGCACAATATTTTCTCAGAGAATAGCTTTTAAATAAAAATCTGAAGTTACACTGCTTTCTCACTTCAAGAGTAAAATGTTTTAGTACATTCCAAAGAGCAGATGCCCAACAAACATCTTTGTACAGGAAAAGGAAATATTTCCTTAAACATCCTGCAGCAAACGTGACTGATTGAGCTTCCTTTTCCCTCTGCCTGGTGCATTTCCCTTCTTTGCACAGACAGGATCTAACCAGATTTGCAGGGTATGAACTGCAGGTTACTTCTAAATTCATAACTATGAAATGGTTCGTTTAGCAGGACAAAGGCCAAGCCGACAGACACCCTTTTTCCAGCTCAGCATGTGCATAGCAATGGGAGGGTGGCAAGGAGCTTTTGTTAATCTCAACCGAGCTGGCAAGAATGCTGCAAAATGAAGGCTTTGAAGATGTTTTTTCTTCATTTTTAAAGCAACAGTTTGTTAGAACAAAGCTTGAAAGTCTTGCAAAAAAAATCTGCAAAATATTGGATGTCCTCCCTGGCACTCATAAACTTAGGCAAATTTCTCCACTAGCAATTAGTCTGTATAGTTTATTTTACCAGTCTTTATTCGTTTGGGGTTTTTTTTAAGGTTCTGTTCTGCTGCATCTGTGAAAATGTTTTTCCCCAGCTTGAATGCACTTTAAAAAAAAAAAAGAAAAAAAGCAATGGTTGGCAGAATGAATTAGGGTATCAGGTCAGGTTGGGGCTGATCCAAGCAGCAGGATTTTTTTTTTCCTTTTAGTTTAAACGTGTAGAAATTGAAAGCTTTAAAAGCTTCATGCTTAGAGTTGTTCCCAAAATAGCTGGGACTCACACTCCACTTCCTAATGTGCTCACATCACAAGACTAACTGCTGCTACTTGCTGTCTTTTGTCTGAGGCTTCAGTGGAGAGCTGAGATGCTGACTGCTCTGCTCTGCAAGGGAGCAGCCCTTCTTCCCCAGAGGTGACCCAGCTCTCCCCTCTGAAGGTAGCCCAGGTAATTTCTCTCTGGGCACCCCAATATCATCCCCCACCTTCCTGAGCCCCAACAATCCAGTGGCTTTCACAAAACACAGCGACCCTGTTCAGGGATTGGTTTACAAGTTTTTATTTTTATGCGAAATCATAAATACAAAATAAAAATAGTAAACAAGTGCTATAGATTTATCTTTTCATTGGGATGAAGTTCAGGCCTGATCCTGAGCACTTCCAAGGTTTTAAGTTCAGGACTAGATCTTTGCTCTTAGAAAACAAATCGTAGCAAAAACCAACTTAGACTTTTACCCCAAAGCCAGTGACATCAGTTACAGCATTCTCTCAGGTTATCTTTTAAAGCACAGCAACAACTAAGGATACTGAAGGATGAGATTAAATATAAAAATATTCTTAAAAAGGGGCCCCTCTTCTTGCAAGTATTGTTGGGCACTGCCCCATTGACTTCAGCCGCAAGTCGTGGTTTTGGTCGGATGATGCTGTGTGTAGTAGCACACGCACAGTTAGCACTGGCTTCTTCCAAGAGGTCTTTTTGTGTAATTGTTTCAGATTTTGGTTATAAGAGGATCCAGCCCTGCCCTGACACAAGAAGTGTGGCTCGTTAAAAAAAAATCCCTTCTAAAGTGTGGGTTTCCCTCCCTCTCCCAAAGACACCAGTTTTGATTTGAAATGCCACTGATGCACTGTCCAGAAAGATTTCATCTTTTGGTCCGACCCCAAATTCTGCAGCACTTCTGAAGGTTCTACTGTTCAGAGACCTGCAGATATGTCTGTCAGTGGGGTTTAGTTTTTAACTTGAGACAAAAGAGAGTGAGGTCCAGGATATGGGCTAATATCTGTGGACTCATTTGCTAGGTCTATAGGCTGGATGATAAATACAGTTGGATGTTACAATTTAAAATAGTCCTGAAACAAATAAAGGCACCAAACCATATAACAAGCCAACTTTGGTAGATTTCTTGCAAAATATATGCATTTAAATACATTTACAGTTTAGAAGGTTACATTGTTGTAAAAAAAGTTGCAATGATGAAATACAGACTATTTCATTCTTGTACCAAAACTACATATCACATCATAAAATCAACATTACAGCTTTTATTTAAATGGACAGTATAACAACTGAACCTCTTTATAGAGCAAAAGGAATTGTTGATATATTGCTCTGCTTTTGTATTCTCTGATGAGCACAGACCCTGCTATTTATGTGTTTAAAAAACAAAAGCAGTTATCTTCAAAAGGGTAAATCATGTGGTCATACAACATCGAAATTTGCAGGGGCAAGGCTTCAATCTCTTGTTCCAGTTTGTGAATCGTTGATACCTCCAGGGTTTTAAGTTTGCTAAGCAAGGCAAGAACACAGTCAATGTAAATCTGTCAGACCCACAGTTATTGTTAGTCCATAAGTTCGGTGTTATCAGAAAGCTGTAGGAGTTAATGCTCAGGTCAGGTGTGCACTGTACTGCTACATGATTGTGAGGGACCTATGAGGTCATAGCGTTGTTCTCTGAGGAGTAGAAACAGCACATTTCCTCGCTAACTCTTGGCAGAAATCTCCTTATGGCAATGCAGATGCTGCCACAGTCAGTAGCATAATCCTGCGTGGATTTACAAGTAATTGGACTGGAAGAGTATCACACCATCCCCTTAAGCCCCTCCCTTAACAAAGTTTGTCTTCACAGTGTAAAATGCAAAAGTGTAAGCTAGCATTTGAGACTGTGGCGAAGTTCAGGAGGTGTTGAGCTCAGAAAATTAGAGTTATGTTGCCCAAAGCATCTTCCTTCCAGTCTGCAGAGTATTGTTACCAGGGCACTGCGGAGGAGCCAAGAGCTGTGAGAGTCACGACTTCACATCTGATCACCTGGCATAAAGTCTCAGTTAAGATATTTTTGGTAAAATTCTTCTCACAATTTTTTGTTTGATTTGGTAAATGAAGGAAAGCACGTGTTAGCAAAACCATGGTGGGGAGCCAACTAAGTGCATGTCCAACTGAACACACATTTCAAAATTGGCAGCAAGCAGAGCTTGGCAAGAAGGCCACAAAGGCGTCGTCCCCCCTCAGCCATCAGTATCTGGGGCAATTTTTATGTTTCCAGTCTCCAATAGTGCAGATGAGAGGAGCAGAGGCCCCGCTGGAGCCAGGACATACAGTGATCTCCTAGATTTCTTTATCTAGTCCTCAAATAATTCTGGCAATGAGTTCATATTCAAGTAAAAACAGAGCATAAGCTGAAGAGGGAGAAGTGATGAAGAACCTCAAGGGACAACCTAGTGTTATCTGATTTGTACTCCACTAAAGGACAGCAACTACCTGAAATCTCTTTCAAGGTTTCAAATGCACGCAGAACAATACACTTCAGTGAGGGACTGAAACAAGTGAAGAGAGTCAAACAACTTTCTCCAGTTACTGCTTGCGGGATTAAGGACCAAGGTTAGCGTCATGCTTTGGACAGGATCCCTAGTTTAGTTGCCCAAATAGATCAAAACCCCCCTTATCAGTCCGAGCGGGAACTGCCAGCTGCAGCCTTTCGGGAGAGGTGACGAAGATGGGAAGCTGCTCCTCGGCTATAGTGCACACCCGGCGCCCACCAGCCAGGCGGTGCCCCGAGAGACACGGGCGGCCATAGCGGGCGGTAAAGTACTCACAAGTCTCACGGCAACGCCGGGGAAGGGCCGGGGCCTGTGGCAGGAGCTGGGTGGGCAGGAGGCGGCGGCGGAGCCCGGACGGGGCGTCCCGGTGAGCGCCGCATTGCCTCGCCCGGGTTCCTCGGTTCCCCCGGCCGAGGAGACGCTGGTTCGGCTGATCTGCGCGGCCGTGGAGGGCTCTGCTCGTCCGGCAGCGCGGTCGGTCAGTACCGGGAGCCGGCGGCGCCGAGTGCGGCGCTGCCCGCAGCGGAGCGGCCGGAGCCGCCGGGAAGCCGGGCTGGAGGGCAGCGGGGCGCTGCCCTGCCTAGGGCCGCCGCTTCACGGGGGATCCCGTTAAGAAACGCCTCCAGGCAGGGGAGCGCTGGAGCTCCCCGCAGACGCTCCCGGCCCGTAGCCGTGTGTCCGTGCCCCCGCAGGGCCGCGGAGCCCGCCAGCCCCGCTCAGACGTAATTCTTCTTGTCGTACTCGCCGTTGGACGTGGGCCGCCGCGGCGCCGAGTACTTGACGGGGAAGGAGGTGTCGTCGTGCTGGGAGCAGGAGCAGCAGCAGATGAGGCAGCCCCCGAAGAGCAGCAGGGCCGTGGCCGCCCAGCCGATGTAGAGCGCGGCCCCCATCTCCCGCTTCTGGGACGACGGCACGGTGGGGTCGTAGAAGTCGCTGATGACGATGTTGGCGAACCAGCAGAGCGGGATGAGGACCAGGACTCCGCAGAGGATGTAGATGGCCCCGCCGGCGATCACGATGCGGGACTTCATCTTGCCGGGCCGGATGCAGTTGGTGCACTGCGCGCCCACCACGGTCACCATCAGAGCCACCAGCCCCAGCAGTGACACGATGACGGTGAGCGCCCGGCCCGCCTGCCTCTCGGCCGGCAGCGCCAGGATGGAGTCGTACACCTTGCATTGCATCTGCCCCGTGCTCTGCACCACGCAGCTCATCCACAGCCCTTCCCAAATGGTCTGCGCCACCACGATGTTCACGTCGATGAAGGCCGACACCTGCCACATGGGCAACCCGCAGGCCAGGATCACCCCCACCCAGCCCAGGATGCCCAGTCCCAGCCCCAAAATTTCCACCGCTGCCGAAGTCATGCTGCTGCCACCGCTGTCCCACGAGCTCCGCAGGAAGGACAGCGCGGCGCGTCTGCTCCGCTGCCCCGGGCGGCTGCCGAGCCGGCTCTGAGCGCCGGCGCCGCGGGCAGTGCTATATGAGCAGCCACGGAGCGCCCGCCCTCCGCCCCCGTCCCGCCCGGCCCGGCCCTGCCCGGCAGCAGCACCGCCCGCCGCGGGCCGGGGCCGGGGCCGGGGCAGGGGCCGGGGGTCCGGCCCTCCCTCCTGCTCGGGGGGTCCCACTGGAGCCGGGAAACTTCGCTCTGCTCTCCCCGGCCCCCTGCTCCGGGAGGAGTTCGCAGGGACGCTGCCCGTTCCCAGTTAAACGTGGGGCGGGAGGCATCTCGTCTCGGATTTCGGCTGCTCAAATTCCTTTTAGTGCCGTTATCTGTGTATTTCCTATTTACTGATAAAGTCCACAGCCAGACCTTCGGAGAGGTCTTGCCAATACAGGCACCCAGCAGTGTGGAAGTCCTGATTATCGGAGTCTAACTGATCATTTCCCAGAAGACTACGCACTGACTGACCTGCACAGCTCTCTCCTGCACACTGTGTCAGACAAAAATAAAAAAACCACAATCAGACGCTTAGGATTCACCCTGAAAATAGAAGAGCTTTGAATATGGGATGTGCATGTCACCTGTCAGTACCAGCAGAGAGATTCTTAGTTTGGGCCAGGGAGCAAAACTGCTCTTGTCTTACACCAGGTGTGAAACTCTGTTCTGATCCTGGAGCCAAGAGCAAGGCATGCTATTTAAATATGTTTTCACCAAGATTCCAAACTTGACTTTACTGTTTTAATTGTTTGAGTACATTTTGAATTTTGATGGTATGTTAATGAGTTAAATGCCCATGTCAAAACAGCTGTATTTACAAGAGATTTTATCATCAGGCTGGGAAGACATTGTAATTGCTAAAGTCTCTTCATGGACCACTGGTGTCCTGGATTGTTCTTGCAAAGTAGCCTTGGTTCAGCCCCTGCAGCCATGGCAGCTCTCAGCCCCCAGGGCTGGCAGATGCAGGGAGTGTCCCTGGTGTGAGTGCTGAAGTTACAGCAGCTGGAGAAGGAGAACAGACCTCACCAGCTTCCTCACAGCACTCTCAAGGAGCTGTGCCCTGGTGGCTTTGCATTGGGTGTCCTGAGACAGGTTTGTTCCGATTACAATAAGTTAAATGTTCTAGACAAAATTGAAAGTTATGTTCACACTGACTTTTGAATTGGTTTGGCTAGATTTAGTTTCAGTTAGCCCAAAGAGTCCTTCCAGGGTAGAGGAGATCGCAGAGTTGAAAAGAACACATTTCCTGCTCCTATATAAGCTGTTTACTCTGTTGTACAGAAATATACAGCATGTATTATGGCATGCAGAGGTGTGTGACCCACATCTTAAGACTGAATGAATGCAGAATGAATGGGAAAGTCCACATGTGAAGCAGAAGCAGCAGAAGAAAGGATAAGCAAAGGTTAAAGGAATCACATGGATCAACAGCTGAGGATGTGGCTGCTGGGGTAACAAGGAGCAATGCCATGCGCACATCCTGACAGGTGACTTCAGCAGAGGACCCCAGTGTAGTAACAGGAGGATGACAACAAGGTCACAGCACACTGGATATGGCCTTTCACTTCCTTTTTTTGATGACCAGAAGATGAACTTTAGCCACAAGACACCCAAAAAAAGAAATACAAGAACATCAGGAGCTTGTGGACGTCATGGAGTTGGACATGCTGACCCATGATGACTGCAGCCTTCCATTGACTATCTCTGCCTGAGGATCTGTAAACATTTCTAGCATGGAAAATGTCTTCCTAAAAAAGACTGCCTGGTAAATGGAATTTGGAGGATTTATCTCCTCTTCCAGCTGTATATAAAATACATACAGTTTACTTCAATTATTCAAAACTGCAAATTCCAGTGTGCAAGTCCAGGAGGAATGTGTGACTGGGGCTGTGCAGTCTGTCAAACTGAGGCTGCTTACAATCACTCAGAAGAGTCCCTGGTGTCAGGGAGAGGAGAATGTGCAAAAGAACCATCCACAGAGACAGAGATATCTCAGAGGTGAACAGGAAGAAACCCAGAACACAGGCTGAAACTGAATAACATCTGTATTTATGATGATAATAATGATTATATAGAAAACAACACAGAAGAACAATTAAGAAAGGGGTGAGAAATGCCAGTTGTCTTAGCCCATAAGCACAGGAAAGCCCCACCCTTGCCACTTGCCCGGGAGCACGGAACTCCAAGTTTCCTCCGATACATGGCCTGTGTGTGCTCTTGTGCTGGCTGGGAGGCACTCACGGGGCTGGCGCAGCTGCCTGGCTCTTTGGGCTGAGAAGAGAAACCATCCCATGTCTTGATTTACCTCTGCAGCCCTCACCCCACCTTCCCTTGCTACCTGTAACCCAGCAACTGATTCCTACAAATCACTTAATCCAAGGCAATTATTTCTCTGGGGAAATACATGCTTGATAATCACAGGGCAACTGAACCTTTCTGCTTAGAGGCATTGCCATTCTTGGTATTTCACTTTTGTCTGTTTCTTTTCATTACCCAAGATATTAGCTTTTATCCTGATTACTGGCAACAACCTCCATTTTTAATTACTCTGTTCCCTGATCCTAAAAGTCTGTTGCACAGACTACCTTTAATAAGACCACCAGTGCAAGGTGCTCACAGATTTGCTGACTTGACTTACTGAAACAGCTGCTGGGGGGCCTGAGGACCCCATCAGCTTCAGTACATTGTGGTTTCTGAGGGTGTTAATGTCAAAATACTGGAAATTAAACTGCCAGAAATTAATAGGTTCTACTTAATTAAAAGGAAATACAAATCAGCATGATGTTTTATTTGAGGCGTTAAGTAAAGAAAATCCCTCCTTGTAAGTGAAACCCTTGCTGGAAAAGTCTGAATTCCTTTAAACTCAAAGGCACAATGTTCTTGCAGCAAAGTAGCTCTTTAACAAATGACCATTCCTGTCATTACATCTATTTCTACTTCAGCTATGTATTAATTAAATTATTCTAGGGGGATACATAGGGGGGCTTTACATCCTGTGAAAATGGGCGGAAGTGGTATTCAAGCTGAGAACAATTGCACAGGAGCCATGCTATAGCAAGAGGGGCTTTGGGATTAGAGGTGATTGTGTTTTTGCTCCTTTCCTGGCAGTCAGGACAAACACCAGGCGCAGAGTTACTGGGAGGGCTGCTGGTGGGGGGTCCAGGCTCTCACCAGCATTGCTTGCTCTGGTAAATGAAGCCTCTCCCATGGTACAGAACTGCTGTGCCCACTCTCCAGCCTTGCCAGGGCTTTGCTCAGCCCCGAAGCCTCCCACCAGCAATGTTTGGATAGATTTGCCCTCAGGGACCTGAAATGTAGTGTGCAGAACACACTTGGTTTATAATTTGTGGAGTGTCCCTTACCTAAGTGCTTCTGCTCTTTCTAATCCCTAAAATATTAAGCATCTGGAAGACAGAGGGGAAAATGACATTTGGAATCAATCTTCTGCACAAACCTCATATTGTTTGTGTGAATAAAATGGAGTACGAGTCAAAAGATTAATTAAAAGCCCAATGATGTCGAGACAGCTTACCATAACTTTTGGATCAGACATAAGCAAAGGTGAAGAATTAGGAATCCTATTAGAAATAGATTTTGTGCCATATTTTGTATTCTAATTAGTGCTGGAATAAAGGCAGGGAGATTTACAAATACAGAGGGGTTAGGCAAAGGCTGTTCTTTATTTAGAAAGCCTGAGATTTCTCAGTGAAGATTACCTCTTTCTGAATTATCCTTTAAAATACGATTCTTTTTCCAACAGAAAGGATTCCAGACTAGGATAGGGCTCCAGGATGGTCTTGTGTGTCAGCAGTGCCAGTGTGACACATCAGAAGACTGGCACATAGGAAATGAGTTCTTGTCAAATGAGCAGGTTATTACAAAATGAAAGTGCACAATTTCACCATAGGAGTTATTTCAAAATCTTTTATTTTGGAAAGAAGCTGAAGTGGTTAACACGAAATTGTCACTTCTTCTCTTAGATCATCTTTGGAGCATAAAGAAAGCCAGACCAGAATTTTGCAAGAACAAGTAGTACCCAATGACTGGTGTTAATTACATATAGTGCAACACTTTTTTTTAGTACAAGTGTTGCTGCTGCCCTTCAGGATTGAGAAATGGATGCCCTGCTCCCCCTCAGTGGTGATGTGACCAGACTGAAGTAAAAGAAAGGAAGGAAACAGATATATGTAGCTGGAAAAACACTGAAAGAAGTTATAAATGTGTTTCCAGCCTTCATATATTTGCTGCAGTATATCCATTTCCACACACAGTGACCACAGCCCTGTATCAGTCTCTGCACTTTACACACCCTGTGCCTGGAGGCAGCCAGGGCTACCAACAGTGGGAATGCTGAGACGGTGTTACAAGTGCCTTCCTCACTTAATGAGGACAACAATTGTGGTAAACCATCATTAGAACTAAGTTCCACATCTCCCTGCTTGAATTTCTTTACACACAAACTTCTTGAGCAGCACTTGAAACTTCCCAGTGTTGAAATTGATCTTCATGTCTCTCTGTTAAAGCACACCTTGCTGAGAACATTTCCAGTCACCACAGTCAGGACCAGCTGGGCTGCACTGGTGAGCTGCTGTGCACTCAACTCTTCAGAACTCTGTTTTCTGAATTTAGCTTTCCAGAGAATGTGGTGGTGTCACTGGACAGCCATAACCCCGTGGTAATGGTGTTCCAGAGCAGTTAATATGGGGAATGAAGACACTTTCCCAAAGTTTAAAACGTCATGTAGATGACCACACACACAGTTTGATCACCCCACTCATCAGAAGATCACAATGAATATATGCTTAGGCCATGGCACTTCTAATACTTCTCTTTAATGCTATGGATAGATCTTGAAAACATAACACATTAAAGCCTGGATAGGCAGGGAGGGGAGGAAGCTATAGGAAATACACATTGTTTCATGCCTAATGGTCCATTCTACATCATGTTTCCTTCACGAGAACTGTAGTTTAATTTTGTCCTCTTCCAGAGTTAGCCTCCTTCCCCAGATTGTGGTGTACCAGGATCCTGGAAGATCTCTTTCCCATGTAATTCTTGGGAAATCACATCAGATGTCAGTTTGTAAGGAGCAGCGTCAGCAAGGACAAATGCCATTGTTTTAAATATACATTGCAGATGTTGAAGGTAATTAGTAAAGACATGACCATGAAGTTATTGAAAACTATTCAGGGTTAGTGATGGGAAATATACTTCATTTATCCCGTATGCCAAGAAACGTGCATTGCTGAGATGTAAGAGGTTTGGGACACCTTGGCAGTGCAGCCCCTACATGTCTCAGACAAGCTGTGCTTTTAGGAATAACACATCTGTTCGGTCAATCCTGATTTCCTTCTCAAAAGGGAAGCTTGTTTCCAGTAAGAGGAGAGGATGTCTGTTATTGGTGAAAAGATGCAAAATGTATCTTATACTGGAGAATATTTGTAGGCTTTTCGTATTGCTCCTTCATTGCCATGAGTAGCATCTTGGAAAGGAGGGCTTGTACGTGCTTGTAAATGCAAAAGAAACACTTATGTTCCTCTGAGACTACTATAAATCAAACATAATCTCCATTTCCTGTAGTGTGTCACTGAAAATGAGGCTTGGGCGTTTTTTGCAGCAAGGGAAAATACTTATCCACTGCAGATTTTCTTGTGGATTTCTACTTGTAAAGCAGCTTGTGTTGATAAATCCTGGTGCATGCACAGATAGTGGCTTCCTGTTCGTACCCCGCCCGAGCTCCAGCTCTGAGCTGCAGACCTCAAAAGGGCTCAGCAGTGAGACCAGCTTTCTGTGGACCTGACATCTCTGATTCCTGACACAGCATGTCTGCAAAAACAGAGGAAATTTGAGATGTTAGAATGGTTCTCCATGTTAGTGATTCCATAGATAAAGCCCTACCCCGAAGAACATTTTGATAAATTCAGCATTTTACCAAATACTAACAGACAATGGGAACTTCACCCTTAAATTTCTGTCTTTCAGCACATCCAAATCCTAAAAATTAACACGGGAAATATCTAATTATGGTATCTGACATTCACACTAGTTACATTCACAGTACTCTTTTCTCTGGTAATCCTTTAAAAGAGGATATCACCTACAGTGTGCAGCATATTTATTTCTAAAAGGTTTGGAGCCATGTACTGTAACTTGACAAAGCATACAGAAATATTTTGAATCAAACACAAACTGAAATCTTATGTAAATGAAAAGGAATTATGTATATGATTAAGTTGTTTAATCAGGCCTCAGGCAATTTTATCTCCAGGGAGGATTGGGAGAGTTCAAGATGCTCAGTGTCTTACAGCAGTGAGTCAATATCTCCATTAATTGCTTTTATAGTGCAGCCATTACAGCAATCACACAGAATTTTAGGCTCAAATCCAAACATATATCTATGTGAGGAAAAGACTGAACTGAAAGAAAATCGAGTTAAAAGGGATTTCACAACTGAAAAAAAAGACGGTTTTAAGCAGCATATCTTAAAGGAAGTAATGTCAAGGAATGTGGAATTGGTTTATCTATTAAAACTCTATTTAGTTTTCAGTTATTTAGTTGTATTTATTTTATTATAATCAGTATCACCATTTTCTCTGTCAAGGACTAGAACAAAAGACACAATCTTGCTGAATGGATGAGGTATTTCTAATTTACTAAGATGTGACTCTACACAAAGTTAAGATTTGAATTCAAGGAAGGACTTTTGTGCTTTTGATAATGTAAACCTAGATGTACCAGGAACTTTAATAAAAGGCATTGGAACTTCCAAGGGAAAAATGAAACAAAATTATTTCAAAAATAATAACTCTGGGAATGAGTGATTCACAGTCAGACTGCCGTCCACAGCATGAACATTTCTAGACTATGTATCCAGTGTTCTTCCATACAACCATTTCTTCTGTTTGCATCTCTGCTAATACTGGTATGAGAAATAACATTCAGTGTGTGTTTGGGGGGCCTGCATTTGCTGTAGGTGTCTGTAGTGCAGCATTTCTCAGTCACACACCCCAAATAGCTCCAGTTCTGTTGCCTGGAATTCCTGTGAACTGCAGTTTCATAACGAGTCTCGTAACACGTTTCAAAAGTAACAAAAGTATATTTTCGTCAAGTGAGTAATGCACTGTAGCACTCATTGTCACAGGATGCTCTTTAATGCCAGAAGTTGGGATGGGTTCAAAAAGCAAGAAGAAAAATTCATGGAAGAGAGAACTATCAAGATAAAACTTCTGGCTCAGGAAGCTGCTGAGCTGCACTTTGCCGGAAGCTGGGAGGATACACAGGCACAGTGCTGCTTTTATCTTTTCCTAAGCATCTGCTCCTGGGCACTGCAGAGGCAGGGCACTGACTAGGACTGTCCTCTGCTCTTACCCCAAGTGCCCTTCCTTACGTCACTTTCTGGCCTAGTGGGACTTTTTTGGGAGGATGGTGGCTTCCCTGAACATTTTGTGTGACAATTTGTTCATGATCTGATTCAGCTATGACTTAAGAATATTATTGGTATGCCTCAAGAGTGAAGGATTTGAAATTTCTGGAGGCTGTTTTACCCTTTACTAAATCCTGGCAAAGAAAAGGAGTGATAGCCATAGGAAAGCACTAACTTCCACCTGACTCTGTGTTGATGGCAGTCTGTGGTTTGGCGTTGTCTGTGCCAATTTCTTATAATCTCTTCAAATGCTAAACAGTTGTTTGCAATAGCAGTGCATGTGTGCAAAATCTTGTGTCCACCACAGCGTTCTAATTTAGTGAAAGAAAAACTGCCACAGTTGTTCCTTTGGTGATAGTACAAAACAACTACATCGAAATCCATGGAAAAATTTAAAATAAGACCTTAATTTCTAAAGAGGACTGAAATGTCATCCTTTAACTCCTCCAGAAAGGAAGTGTGTATCAGAACTTTGTATTGTAACATTACACTTTGTCCTTGGAAATGGAACTTGCTTGCACTTTCATTGGCTTTTATCTTGTTCTTACTCAGATCACATCAATGCTCAGTTGATAATATGAGCACAATTGAATTGCAAATAATGCCAGTCTGCCTTCAGCAGCGTTTATTTCACTTCCACATTTTCCTGTTGTGAGCTGCAACCGTTTGCTTAATGGATGGGAATACAGATGAAAGAGAATTGTGTTTCTTGGTATTCTGAATTTTAAGTCAAAACACTTGCTGCTAGGTCACACATACGAACTGCCCTCCACATAATGGGTGGATGGATTGCTAGGAACTTTCCTGAACTCTCTTCTTGCAGCTGGAAGGTTGGGAAAAGCCTTCCCAGTACTTCTGCTAATAGTGTTTTAGCTTTGACAATGTTGCATTTAGAGTTTGGGCTATGTAACACTGTTTGCCTATGAGAAGGTAATCTGCTTCTGTAATCTGACTGTAGGTATCATTTTCACTCCAGGTTGATGTCTGCTGGAGTCCCTGACATCTCAGAGAACTTGCAGGCGAGAATCCCACTCGTCCCTTCAGCGATGGTACCGACCAAGGCTCTGACTGAACCAGAGGAGGAGAATAATGAGGAAGGAGAATAATGTAAGTAAAACAAGTACATTGGATTTTTTGCACAATGTTCGGGAGAGGAATTTGCCTCATGTGTGAATGGCCATCTGAAAACCAAACAGGCTTGTGTTACACGCTGCATTACAGTCAAAGAGCACAGTTTAATCCTGATTTCCCCCCGGTTGTCACACCAGCCAGGTTTTCCACTGAGGAGTATCGCTAAAATCTGCTGTAGGTGGAGCAATCTCAAAGCTCAACGATGCTTGGGTAGAAAACAGAAACCAAACCATTCCGTGTAGATGTGGCAGTTCGATACTCGGTTCTGCACTGGCCTTCTCCCGCGGGCCGCCATGGCCGCGCCCCGCGGGGCGGGCGGGGGACTCTCTGTCCCTCCTCTCGCTGCTCCACGAGCCACCTCTCACGGCCGCCTCCGGCAGGGCCCGGACCATAGAGTGGCGCGGGGTAGGCGGGCGCTCTGCCGCGGTGGCGTGTGGGATGCGGGAGGGCTGTGGGGCGGAGCGGCGGATCGCGGCCTAGCGGCAGGAGCGGCCGCGGCCTCAGGTGAGCGCCGGGACGGGGCCGTGACCTCCGCGGCGGCGGCGCCTCCGCGCCACAGCGCTCCAGGGGCTCGCCCCGAACAGCGCACGGCCTCGGTCCGGCCTCTCGCCGCTACCCGCGGTGAGGTCTGTGCAGGCGCTGTGTGGGGACGGAGAAGCGCTCCGGGGCAGGCGCCCCGGAACACCGCGGTCGGGGCCGTTTGGTGCACACCTTGATTTGTTCTTAAAGCAAGGCAAGGATTGATTTGAGATGTGGACACGGCCGCGGTGCTGGGGTGGCCGGAGATGCGAGGAGAGGATGGAGCAGGAAGTGCTGTCTCCACTGGGCATTCCTGGGATGCTTTTAAAATTGCAGCAGCCACCGTGGGATTGCAGCTGCCGGGGCCGGGGGTCGGCGGGGGATGCTCAGAGCGACGTGTGCCTGGTTTGGCGACAGACCGAACCAGTGCTTTATTTTTTTAGGGTTTTTTTTTTTTTTTTTTCTCTTTAATTATTGTTCACATGTAGGTCAGAGACTTCATGGTATCGAGAGACTTAAACATGACTTGGAAGTGATTTAAATACAAGCTTATCAGTTTGCTGTGCTTCGCCAGTATGTGCACTATTATACTTAAGCTCTGTGGGTGTGAGGCAGAGCTGCCTGTTTCCTGATGAGTGATCGTGACTAATATGTTTAGTTTTTCAATTTAAAAAAGCCCCCGCTTTTCACAATTACAGGTCTGTTTAAAAGTATTTTTGTGACACAGTAACTCTGCAGAAATACTGTCAAAAGCTCCTTGTTTAGGAGCAACATCATCCCTAAAACTGATTAATGAGAACAGTATCACTACCTCCTTTCTGTGTTTTAAATGACTGTATTCATTGACAAGAAACACTAAGAAGGGAAGTTGTTTAAAGTCATATGTTAGCGTTGAAATTGAACTTTAAATAAAATATTTAGGATTAGAGCTTTAGGTTAGTGTGTTTCTTTTTCTTGCCTTTTTAAGCACAGTGCTCATACAGGTGGTTGAATTCTTGCTTAGTCCTTGCTTCTTTTGCTGTGCATTTGTGTGCTTTTAAATCACAGACATATTCCCAATTTTGGTGCATTCCCAGTAGTAATCGTTGTATAGTTTCCTTGGTTCAAATACAATACCAGCAGGAAGTCTGTAGAACTTACGAGCACTAGAACATTACTTCCAAGTCAGAGCAGTGGCTCACGCCTCGTGTGGTCTGTCTGCAAAGGTCACAGCTGGGTTGTTGCATTTTCTGTAAATTCCATGTTTGGTGGAAGTGATACAGTCATTTTCCTGCATGAGGGTAAAGCAGAATTGCTAATATGTAAAAGAGAATTCCTTCAATTGATAATATCTATTTCTAATGAGGAATAATGAAATAACCTGGGATTGTTGATCTAAGGGCAGTGAGGGGAGGGGGTTTCCCGCAGGGAAGGTGAGGATGTGCCAGGAACTAAGCGTGACACACAGAGCAGGCTCGGCTGGACACACTTGTTACGACTCAGTGATTCATAGAATTATGTAATTTTTTTATTATTATTGATTTGACTCAGTATTTGACATTTCTTCCTGGGGTTTTGTAGTTCTTTTAGTGAGAAACCACACATACTGGTGTTTTATTGACATATTCTTGGTGTTTCTGTCTGCTTTAAGTCTGAAAAGTGGCTTTAGAATGCTGATGTTTTTGAGATCATTTCCAGCACTGACAAACTTGCTTAAGTCTTTACTGCTTTTTTGGTTATTAAATACTTCCAAAAAAAGTATCAGAGTTTTATAGCCTCTGATGGAAAGAAAGAAGCCTCATTTGAGATATCAGCAGCACTGTTCTGCTTGTCAGGATGGTTGTAACGTCACTCTAAAGTGATTATTTGAAAATGTTGTTTGATATCCTTATATGGAAATGCTCCTTGTACATGTTTGGTAGTGCTTTCTTTGTGCTGGTTCCTATTAAGAAGCTCCCAGTCTGCCTGTTCCTAACAGTTTACTTCTTGCATCCTGACAGGAACAAAGGAAATGACCCATTTTCCTTCCCCTCTCTTTCTCTCTCGCCGGAATACTGTTCTTAGCAGAGCACGGTGGGATGGCACGTTCCAGCTGCAGCAGAACTTGGTGGCACTTTGCTCCCTTAGATTGCCAGACATCATGTTGTTCAGGAGTTTGCTGGAATCCAAGATGAAACTTGTTATGTTATCCACTCTTCAAAAACAGATTTGGACATTCCTATGCTGTAGCACAGTGTCCCTTTTTTTCTGCTAGGCCTGCTAAATAGGGCCCAGCATTATTTACAAATAAAGTTTCACTGCCTTTTGCAAGTTGTTGCAGAATCTTACCTATTCCTTTCTCCTTGAACTGTTTTGTGTGTGCTGCTTTGCTTATCTCATACTGATTGAAAGAGTACTTTGAAAGTCTAAAGAAAACAGAACAGATGCAACTCTTGCTCTGGTTCGCCTTAATTATGTTTTTAAAATACATTTTGTTCTGGACAATTGATGAAAAATTAGATGTTACAATTTCCAGGTGTGGGACTACCCAGAGTGTTGTCAGAGACTGAGCTTCACGTTGTTTTGATGTTTGAGTCAGCTGTGTGCAGACAGAGCTGGGGGTTTCTGTGGCCACTGATGCGCAGCGTGAACTGGTTCAGTGCCAAGCTCTCCCTTGTGAGCAGTGCTGAGAGCGCTGCAGTTGTTTGGTGCTGTAAGAAGATCTAACGTATGGCATTTTGTTAATTCCGAGGTCTTGATTCGTGCTGTGTGGTAGAGCTTCGGGAAGACAGCACATGGTCATCCGGGGAAGTTGTTTGGTGGAATGATTTTCGAGGAAACCTCATGAGGGCAGTATTAGGAATTGCAAAATACCACAGCTGAGCAACTGAGCTCCCAAATGAACCTCAGCATCTTAAGTGTTGTGGAACAGCAGGTGTTTCTGTGGGTTTTTTGTTGTTGTTGAGGTAACTTTTAGCTAGCATATTTCTATTCCAACAACAGACACTGGGAAATGACTAACTGGAAGTGTGCTGGAAGTGTGAGCTGCAGTCCTGATGTGATCAGAGCAGCTGTGCTGCTGCTTTGGCTACAGCAACTTTTTGTTCAGAGTAAGACAAAGGGTGAATGTGGTTTGCCTTGTAGGAAACACATTTTGTAAATTGTATTTGTGGAACAGATGATTTTATGAACAAATGTTCTTTTATGAGATGACAGATTCATTTTGGATGTGTCATAATTAGTTGACAACACTTTTGACTCTTCTGCTTTTTAATCAAGTAACTTGAGTAATGCTATGAAGGATATGACTAGACTGTCAGTTTAAAGTAGAAGTAGTTAAAGAATTTGCCATACATTCAAACCTGAATTGTTCCCGCATCTCTCCATTATCTGTGGACAGCTGGCCTTGGGTGGCTTCTCATCTGGCATTCCTGTGAGAAATGGGTCAGGTCTATCTACATTAGCACTCAGGAACTTTTCTAAACTCTTGAACTATGTTACTAATTTTATAGACAAGGTGACAACAGAGGTTTCCAAACTTAGAAACAAGATGTGGACAGAGCAATGAGTTACTTCTGTCAGTGAGATTGTGACTGTCTTTAAGGATCTGTGACAACGGTTGGCTGCAGGTTGGAATGAGCCTTTGCATATTGGTCAAAGAAAAAAAAGCTCTGTATTTTCAAAACCATTCTTAAGTGATATTTTCCGGGATGTTTTGAGGAATACACAATTAGAGGCTGTCAGAAGGTGATTAGAATCAGGACCTCCCTATTTTCCAGGCAGTGGGTGCACTGGGCTTTTATTAGTAAGTAAACAAGCTGGGTATGGGGGAAAGGTAGTTGGAGGAGGAAAAAACAACTTTCCTTGCTTACAGGGCAGCTGGTATCTGCACAGCTGCCAGGATTTTAAGTGCCTGCTTCCGGGCAAATGAAATACCATGGGAGCTGAAGACCTGTTTTCCTTAAAACTCCAAGTGGCAATTACACTAACTTCGACTTTCCTTTCAGTCCAGATCTTAGTGTGTCTCTGCCAGGATTTGACTGTCAAACTGCCAGTGTCAGAAACTGGACTGTATCCTGCTAAAACGGCTGCTGCTACCCAACAGGAAGGCCTGAACACACAGGTGCCTGCATAGGTCACTTCCCTGCTGTCCCAAGCCAAGAGCTGCATTGTCAACAAACCAAGCTGTGAAGTGCTCCTGCCACTCGGTGTTTCCTGTCCCTGCTCTGGGGCTGCTCGAAATGAAAGGGCCTTGCTATTGCCCTGATAACTAATCTATAGCACAGCTAACATCCTTGAGTAAAGTGATAAGAGCTTGCCAAAGTCCAGCTGTTCTGGGTGTCTGAGACTAATGAACAAATCTTTTTTGATAGTCCTTCACATCAGGGTGAGTTTCCATGTCCAGCATGGGTTAGCCAAGCGTAGTGTCCTATTCAGCAATAGCACTTTGAAGTCACTGAAAATAATGTTATGTTCTGACCCTGCATGATTCCTAGGGAATCATGTAGGTGTCCTGTTCTCATGAAAATTTTTGGATGTGGTAATAATTCTTAAATGTAATGTTTGGTCAACATTTGCATTACATTCTCCTGTATGTGAACCATCCTTCTAAAGACAGGATGGATGAAAGTTTGTTATGATACTAAATTTTGATATCTTGCTTTTTAAAGAAATATTTCTGGTTTTAGGTATTTAAATGAAGTACTCTGGTTTTGATGCTCCTGTGTAATTTATTTTTGAAGCAATTTCAATTTTGGCTTGTTTGTTTAGGCAATCTTAAGTATGTGAAATTTCATTCTACTAGAATAAAATGTGATTATTACATGCAATTGATCAGTTCAAAATTAAAAGTAAGGTAATCTTCAAGTCAGCTAACATGCACTATGGCTTTTTTTTCCAGTGTCTGAAACTTGAAGTGACGAAACATGTCTCAGTCAGGTGAAAAAGTGAAGGTAAAGAAATGGCTGCATAGCCAAAATTTTGTTTAGAATCTGTTCAACTTCTGAAAACACTCGCTTTACTGAAGTGCTAAAATAGTGAATAAATGATACCTTATTGCTTCTGATGTTTTTCTTGAAAGGAACTGCTTAGTAGGAACAGAGCTTGCATGTGATTCTAGTGATAGGCTTTCTGGTGTTCACCAGACATTCAGCCTTCGCTTGTAAAGTTAAAATGGTGCCTTCACCTAAGGAAGTTTCATATGACAAACCTTAATGTCTAATGTTTTTGCCCACGTGGATGGGCTTTAAAAGGATTGTTAGCAAATAAATAATTACCTTTTAAGTTATTTCCTCTGTGTCCCCCCGCACCACTGGGAGTGTATGGCATTGTAAAAAAACCTGTTCTCATCATAAACTCATCTGTGGAGAAAACATCTGCTTCCAGGTGGCCCATAGGTCCCTAAATCAAGTGGCTGCAGTTCTTGTCTAGGCTCCTACTAGGTTTTCAGTCAATGGATAACAGATGGCGGAGCAGACTGCCTTGTTTATAGCCCAAATCTCTTTGATAAGTTTTTCAGGCATGTTTCTTTTTCCTGCTTTTGTGTTAGAAGATTGTGAAGATAGGTGAACAACTTAACAAGCAAAAGATACAATTACACAGAGATGTATCTTGGTAATCCCTGCATTAGTCAATGTTCTTATTTTTTACATGTAAGCATATGCATTTTTATACAAGGTAGTGATGCCTTAAACAGGCTGGTAAAAATATGAAGCAGACACAGTAGTACAGGGAAAAAGGGAATTTACCTCGGTTTAATAGGATCCTAGGTGCCCAGACTCATCAAAGGTGGAAAACGCCATGGAGCGAACGACGAGTTGGGAACCCCCGTACAACGCGTACCGGATTTTTATGGATTTCACAAAATTAGCATATCTACTCTAAATCCCCCAATAAGAAACTTAATAAATGAAGTAATTGCCCCCTATTCTAATGAACCTCCCCCCCAAATGAGACTACAGCCTAGTTTACAAAAACACATTCCAAGAGAGAACAGGTTGGAGCCTCTAGTTCTGCGATAATATGAATGTTTGGTCTTCCTTGCTGTGCAGGACCCCAAACTAAGCTAATATCAGACTACAAGGGTTGTAAACATGTGGGGCTAAAGTACAAGGAGTGTTTGTGCAGGGTACAAGGAATGTGTATAGAGGGTAACAGGGAAGGGAAAGGGTATAAAAATATATATAAAAAGGGTATAAAAGAAAATACAAAAATCACCGGCATCAGTAGTAGCAGCGGACATCAAATTTGAACACACATTTTTTTGTTTTTAGCTATATTTACATCTTAAAATTAATAATAGTGTTTTCTTGCAAGCTTGCAGATTATTTTTTTTTATCCAAGAGGAGACTTTTGTTTGTGTAGCCCTAGGTACTTATCTGATTTCTATTTATATCAGCCTGCTTGGTAAATGAGTCTGTTTCAAGGTCTGCCTTGCTATTGCAGCAAAAACTGTTTCATTCTCTATTCTTCCTGTGCTTTATATACCCCTGCACTTTATTGTGTAGAATCAAGTAAACTCTTTTTCTGCGTTTTAGGGGGAAAGGTATCTCATTTATATTCAACCTTTGTTTTCTTGTCAGTTTTCCGACTCGGCAGGCTATGTGGGATTTGCTAATCTGCCCAACCAGGTTCACAGGAAATCTGTGAAGAAGGGCTTTGAATTCACACTGATGGTGGTTGGTAAGTGACTTCTTGAAGTATTTTTGACTGTTACACAGCAACAACAACAATAAAATTTCTTTCACATAGGCATATACATTTTCCTGCTTAGCAATTGACTGTTACACAGAAGAAAAGGCTTTGAACCTTTTTACACTTCCTAATTAAATCTGTTACTATTTTGTCATGTTTAGTAGGAGAGAGTATTTATAGTGATTAAAGATGATGACTTGGGGCCAACAGGACATTTTTGTATTCCTGATTCAGAATCAGATGATAGGGATAGTTGTTTAATCTCTTTGACTTGTTTCCCCATTGAAGGCATGAAAGCTCATGGTGAGTATCTCGCTGTTCAAATGGTGATGCTGCTGTTGTGTTTTCTGCTGTTCTGTACTGACTCACTCTGGTGTCAGAGATAAATCTGTAGTTTGTCAGTTCTGTCAATGAGCACCTCTGAATCTCTTTGATGGAGAGTCCTTTAGGCACAAAGCTCTTCCAAGTGACATGTTGAATTGTATTTACATTTAATCAGTTTAATGGTGTACATATGCAAAAGGAATCCACAGTTCTGTCACCGTTTTGTAGCAGTCAGGGAAAAATGAAAATGAGAAGAGATGCATGACACTTCCTCCTTATTCTCTGTGCTCTGTAGTACCATTTGGGATTACTTGGTGACAGTATTCAGCAGTGTTTGTGAGATAAATAGGTAATTGGCAATAATTGTAGAGTTCTTGTTTCATCTTGTTTGTGAGGAGAAATAGAGATAACTTCTTCCATCTCTAAGATCAGGTTAGTAGCATCTACAATAATATGGCCAATTGTTCTAAATGCTGACTCCTGTCATTCCTCGGGTTAGGAAACAAGTGATTTTTTGAAACTCTGATTTAGCTGTTAAATTTACACGTTTAAATTTATTACTTAGATGTAGGGCAAAATTTGTATCATTTGAAGTTACAGAATTATGAAACTTCTCAGTAAATTTTAAATAATTTGCTTTATGGTTTTCAGTTTCATGTAACATGTATGGGCTAAACTGTAAGGGTGCAAAACCTGACTGTTAGTTTGGGATTGCTTTACTCATTCTCCTCCCCAACAGTGTTCCAGATTCCATTTCTAGCTTCGAAAAACCTTAAAGCTCTCAGAAATTTTCTGCAGGAGAGTTACAGTTCCTGATTTTGTGAGTTTAAATGAAAAAAGCTGTAATTTCCCTCAAGTAACTGAACTATCTCTAGATCTATAGTCCAAGTGCTGTATGACCTTTCAGCTTTTATTGTGACATCTATTACAGTAAACTTACAATTTTCATGTAACATTTATAAAAACACTGGAGGCTTGTTTTTCCGGTGTTTTCACAGTGCGTAGCTGAACCTTTGATGTTTTAATATCAAAAGCTAGGGTGGATCCTGATGAACAAATGATTTTTCCTCCATAATGTGGGCTTGGAGAAAGACGAGGTGCTTTAAAAAGTTTGGAGTAAAAAGTGTATTTGCTTAATAACCTGAAATATTTTGTTTGTAGGTGAGTCTGGCTTAGGAAAATCCACTTTAATTAACAGTCTGTTCCTGACTGATCTTTATCCAGAACGTTATATTCCTGGAGCTGCAGGTAAATGTGGTTTTGCAGTTCCTCCAGCACACTCCACCCTATAAAATTTCATGTTCTTTCAGTTACTCTTGCTTCATTCTTCACCCATTACACTCCTTCTTCATGCTGTATTTAAACTTTCTGAATTACGTTTTGTTTAGCTGTCATTTTCTTATTTATATTTCCTTTCAAAGACTCAGCTTTTGTTTCTTTATCAGTTGTTATTAAAAAAAACCAACCCCAAAACCTTTTAGGTATCAATATACCTAAATGTTTTTTCTCTCTAACCCCCATTTTCTCTATACTTTTTTGACTGTAGAGCCTTAAATCCTTGTTAGAGGTGTAAACAACCTTTTGACAAAGAATCTATCGTGCTTTTGAGTATTATAATTTTATTTTTGTATATTGTCATAAATAAGCCCACGTTTTAGTTCATTGCTTCTTGTTTACTTACAAAAACGTGGTGTTAAATTTTGCCTACTAGCTTGTGTATTTTGATAAAATATTTTATGTCATGTAGGTTACAACACACTTCAGCTTGCAGTTCCTCCTTTATTGCTCTCTCCTGTGGGGGTCTCTGCAGCAATTGATTGGCAAATAACAATCCAAATGTTCCTTTATTTTAGAGAAAATAGAGAGAACAGTTCAAATCGAAGCTTCTACAGTAGAGATAGAGGAGCGAGGGGTGAAGCTGCGTTTAACTGTAGTTGACACACCAGGATATGGAGATGCCATTAACAGCCAGGACTGGTATGTGTGTAAATACTGCTTTGTTAATAAAGTGTGTGTCTTCCACAAACACTGCTCTAGTGTATCTGTTACTTTCTACAACTTCCACTTTCAATTTTCTAACCACTTCTGATGTTTTGAAAGTTTTGTGGGCTCTATCTATGATTCTGCCTCACTTAACAGCCTCTCCTTCAAGAAGTTTCTCTGAGTACTGCAGTCAGCTTTTTGTCTTCATGGCCATTCCAATAGGACAGAATTATGGTGGGGGGAGACTTTTTGTCTTTTACTTTTTGTGTCTCTGGCCCATCCAGTTTCCATGTTTTTAAGACAGTTCTTTTCATTCCCTGTCTTCTATATGTACTACTAGCAGTTTGGGTAGAACTGCCGTTTTTTTATGATGAAGTTACTACTTGGCTCTCTCTGGCCTAAATATCACTGACAAGCTTTATTACATGAAGTAATTGGCAGCAGATACACGGGAAAACATAATTGCTTCAGCATAATGATCGGGAAGAGAGAAGATTATAAAGTAGCTAGAAAGGAGCTGGGCAATTTGTAACAAAGTTAGAATTAATAAGTTCATAAATGTAGTTTCCAAATAGTCACACTCAGGCAATTCTCTTTAACTGTGGAAAGCTGATAATGTTTTTCAAATGATGAGATATCCTTACTGGGATACTTGTAGTTGCAGTAGAGTAAAACTTTGAATTTCCATGTGGTTGTCTTTTAAGAAGTGTTAATGATATTTATTTTACTTAGTTGTTAATTTTGTTGACACTTTATTTGTGGTGGTGGTGGTAATCCCAAGGCAAACAAGGGTCACTGCAGAGAAATGGAGCATAAAGCTAATACAGGGTGATTCGAGTCCTTCACTATAAGTTAAAGACCAGGAAAGGGACAAATAGCAGATGAAATAAATATATACAATGCTAACAGAATGTTTTGCAGTCTTTTATTGACAGAATGATGTATCTGCAGTGTTATTATCAGGCAGGGTTTTTCTTTTCTTTCTGTGGTGTACAGGTAGGAACACAGCAAAAATGAATACAGTGAGATTCTGTAATACACTAAATGAAAGTCTGAAAGTGAAGCTCTAGTGAGATTTTTATTTTCCTCCCACTTTTCCTACTTTAGTAAGTTGAAAAAAATTTGAACTTTTGGAATAACACAAAGGCATCCTTCTGGGCTGCATCATGGTCTTGCTTATATTGTGCAGTGTTGACTAGAGCTTCCTTCCGTTGGAGCTGAGAGCTCTGCAGCCTGTGCATTGTGTTATAGAGAGCTCTTCCTGTTGATTGTGTTCTAATGGCCTTTGTTTATTCTGCTCAGATGTTTCTTAGAGACCTACGTGTGTGGATTTTCCCCTTTCTTTTTGGAGGTTTACTGAATAGAGTCAGTCCATGGTGATTCAGACTCAAGCAGAACAATTTATACGTAATTTTCTGTTACAAATCTGCAACATCAAATAGGAACAGGGACAAATAGTACTTACATACTACAAAATAAAAAGATGCAGTTAATGGTATCTCTTTAGTCTACTTATATCATATGAAAAGCCTTTCAGCCATGGCACTTGTAATTTTGACAAAGTCTGTTAATCTTTACAGGATATCTCAGTGACTTGGATGGACAGACTCTTTGTTTTAAACTGTAGTGAAGACTAACCCAGTGCAACCACCTTCCTTCCTTGGTAGGTCAGAGGAAGGAGCAAGTTCATGTTCTTGAACTTGTGTTCAGGAGCATTTACTGCAGTCATGGTTCAGTGGTAGATAGTGCTGATTGTGATCCAAGGTTTATAAAGCCCTTTTCTTTGGAAAACTCGATTTGTGCAGACTGTTTGTTTTTCAGAGTGACAAATTTTACTAAGGTTGTTTTTGAACACAGGTAAATTAAACTGGCACGGTGTCTCTAGAAGTCAACAATTGCTGGGAGTCTTTCAAATATCTTTCTTCTGAGTAGCTTCCCTAATTGCTTTTAGTCTCTGTCTGTACATTGATGAAAGGGCTAAATTTTAGAGTTTGAATTTCATGGATGGAAGGTGAGGTAAATTTTTATGTATTTTGTGTCACAGAAGAAGGACTGGTAAGGATTTTGTGCTACTAGGAGTTCGGCCAGGAGGTCTGCTGGATTAGAAAAACAAGTGTTTGATTGGGAAATGATTTGTTATAGATGTAGTGCGACGCATTTTCTGAAGCAGAGTATTTCTATTGTATTTTAAACAGCCTGTAAGGAAAGGTGGATGTGAACCACAGTTAACCGTAGTGATAATTTTTTAGATTCTGTGTGAAGCTTTAGTGCTGGCTGGAGTTCTGTATTCTAGAATCAGACCCACACCTAGGATTGCTGATGGCATCAGTTTGGGCGTGTGTTGGGAGAACAGCAGAATTCTTTATGGTGGGAGGTTTGATGCATTCAGCGTCTTTTCAGTGCATAAGTAAGTACATTGAGATCATGAGAGAAGCATGTCCTTAAAATAACTTCTTTCATGAGAAGAGAGAGGATCTAATCAGGGAAGAAAAATTGCTTGATTCTCAGATTTGCTTTGAAATCTGGCCTCAGAAGAGTGGTTGACAAAACCAGACTACAGGTGAACTTGTTAGATATTACTGATCATACACTTTATTTTATCTAATTTGCAGTGTCACAAGTCATTCTTTGATACCTGCTCTCTGCTCTCTGGCTGCTAATTTTTTTTTCTTTTTTAACTGACTAAGGTTATATTTTGTGGGTTTTGGCAGCTTGATAATATTGTTCATTTTCCCCCAGTGGGCTTAAAGGCACTGTTTGCTGTTACAATACAGGATGTGCTCTCTCCTAAGTTATGACAGCAGTGTGGTATAAGCCAGGTGTTTCCCGGAAGTCAGGAGGTACAGGACACTAACACCGTATTTATAGGGAAAATTATAGCTGTTAGAGCTAGAAAGCTGCACGTAAACTAATTACATTGCCAGAGAAATGTGTGATAGTTCTTTCCCATTGTTAGTGCTTGGTTTTTGTCCTAATATTTCTATGTCTTCAGTCTCATTACCTTTCACCAGCTAAGGGAGTATTGAAGGCCAACAGGAACAACAACCATATTGATGTGGTTCAGCACATTTAGGTATTAAGATGCTGTTCCTAATGACTGGCACTAAGGTCAAAACCCAGTAAATTCCATCTTGCGCTGTGTTGTCTTCTGTAGTATGACTTAGAACAGCCAAATCTTGCAAACGTGTGTTTATAGATTCTCTTGTGGATTTATTCCTTCTCAATCCAAAAGCTTACTTAGCTTTGGAGAATCAAATTCCCTGCAGGATCTCTTCCATCATTCTTGGTTTTTTTTTTTTATTATCTCCTTTACAGTCATTCAGCCCTGGGTCAAATGTTGCTGCCTGACACAGTATTTGCCAGCATTCTGTGTTCATTTTCCAGATTACTAATTTTCTTTTCTGTTATCTACTCTGTTTCCTTTTTAAAAGTATCTCATCACATTTGTGCTTTCTCAGCAGCAGAAATATGGATGTTCCTATTTCTCAAGTTAAGCTTTCTGCTTAGTTTTTTCTCAAGTAGTTTAAAACATGTTCATTATACACAATCATCTGCCTAATCTTATCTACGTCAGCTGTTCATTTCCCTTCCCCTGCAGTACTTAATATAAAGTGTCCTTTTGTGTTAATGGTGTTTGCAGGTGTCTGCATGCTCTGGAACAGCTTAAAACGATCTTCTTAGTAATGCATTGTGTTTTCTCTCTCTAGTCGCTGCTCTGTGTATCTCATTAATCTATGTGATCAGATTTTGTGCTCATTTACTTCTTTGTAGGGAATATTTTAAATTGCCTTGAACTAAGTAGGAATTATTTTTCTTTGCCAACAGAAAAGAATTCTGTAAGGTAACAAAAATAGCTTAATAAATCATGTGATTCTTGAGTGCATGACTTGCAAATGTATTTGTACTTAATTCAAACAGACTAGAATACCAGAATTTTCATAGGTAACTATAGAAACCTGGCTCTAGGGTCAGGGTTGTAAATCAAGGGGATATCCAGGACATGTCATTTGTCAACTGGTTTAAAAACAAATCTCCATCCCTTACCCCCAGAAAAAAAAGGCAGAAAAATCCTCTGTCTTCTGTTCCTGTGTGTGTTGTCTCAGCACTGAGTGCTTTTTTCTGCGCTTGCACTTGAACTTTTTATCCAGTGAACAGAGTAACACTTGAAAGTGGCTCTAGGCATAAGTTGACACTTGGTGGTTGTTTTAAAAACACCCTCTTCCATTATCAAAATATTTTTCTTCAGTACTAGATAAAATGCTAGGAAGTCAAATTTTTTATAGCAGTAATGTTTTTAATAAAAGCGTGTTTCTCTTGTTGTTATCTTTTCGTGATTCTTTCTGTATTATTTAAAGCTGATGTAAGATGCCTCTCTTTCTGCCCCCTCCCATGCCACAGCTTCAAAACAATTATCCACTACATTGACAACCAGTTTGAGCGGTACCTGCATGACGAGAGTGGTCTGAACAGGCGCCACATCATAGACAACAGAGTCCACTGCTGCTTCTATTTCATCTCTCCTTTCGGGCATGGGTAAGAAACAGCGTGAACTTTTGTATTTTAGAGTGTTGCACCGTGTTCCTAAGTCCATTCATTACCTGAACTGGTAACTTAGCAGTAATGTTAATTGAATTACTTCCCAACCTGTCAGCCAGTGCAATTAAAATGGTCTTTGGGGATTAATGCTCTCCTTTACTTTGTTTCCTTTTTGTCATTAAATGTTGTTTCAAGGCAGTCAGCACTGCATTGATTATCACCCAGAAACAAAAGTGCTTTTAATATTCATTATGTAGTGACAATTTTAATTGCAACTCAAACTTTACACAACCCAGCTGATAAGCAAGGGCTCTGACTTAATTTATTATGAAAACACTGTTTATATGGACACTTGAAATAAATATTTTTTAATACATTTGGTCTGTTAAAAAACAAACAGCACAGGACCCCATGCCTATTTTAAATCTTTTTTTTTTCCCTACTTGTTGGCAGACTGAAGCCATTAGATGTAGAGTTTATGAAGGCTCTTCATGGAAAAGTCAACATTGTCCCTGTGATTGCCAAGGCTGACACCCTGACGCTGAAGGAGAGGGAGAGGCTGAAGAGAAGAGTAGGTCTAACACTTGATCGTGAGAACAGAGCAACCCATACAATATTAAAGCCAAATATAAAGTAATTTCAAACTGAAGAGGGGTAAATGATATTGGCCAAGCACCTGATCTTCAGGAAGTGTGAGGTGGGAAATCTTCACTGAAGTCTGATGTGCTTTACCAGTTATACTGCTGAGAATGTGGCTGTTCTTTGCTTCGTGTACCTTAGCAAGCAGTGCACCCAGCAGGGAAGGTTTTGAGCAGCACGGTTTGTGACAAGGGCTCAGACAGTCCTGAATGGAGGAGAGGAGATGTTTCAGTCTGGCTCTCTTAGCGCAGTGGCCTGAGTGCCCATTAGTGCTGGGAGTGCATTCGGTGTGTTCTGGGTGCAGATCTTCAGTTGCATCCAAAAGGTACTTGGCTTGTGCACTCTGCTGTGTGCTTTGTGGCACAATGGGGTTGGAAACTTGTTTAATAAGTGCACCCATGATCCAAACGAAACCACTAATAACAGAGGCAGGATAGTTGGGCTAATACATGAGCAGGATGCTTTTGTAGTAGCTCCATTGTTATGGAAAAATGTATGTTGCTGTGTGTACATTTTTCCTGCCAGGTTATCTGTTCATCTAAAATACCAGGACATACTCAGGGTTGCAGTGGAGACTGACTGTCCTTCCAGACAGTGGTACTAAAATATTTTTTTTGCTTTGGAAGATTCACTTGCTGTCTTGAATTTTTTTTGACAAACCTTTCCAAGACAGCCCAGCTTCTGCCAAATATGACATTGTAGTGAATTAAATGCAATAATGTCAATCTTTGTGGCTGTACAAGTTTTTAACTTTAAATCAAATTTCCATTTTATCTCATCATCTGAGCAATTAATGTAAATATTTAATCTGTTCTGGTTTTTACTCTTTGATTGAGAATTGCTTCACGCACCTTGTTAAAGAAAGGAATGGGTAGGTGGTAAGATTGTATTATGTATGCTTAGAGGTGGCCCAGTAAAATTTATTGAGATCACAAACTTTGTCAGGTTCAATTGACTCAAAACCAGAACAATAATTTGCAAAGTCTAACAGATTTGAACCCTGCAAAACCTCTGAATTTTTATAAGTTTAATGACTTACCCCCTGAGTACCATAGAGATAATTAGTACTTCTAAAATGCAGTCTGTATTTTACACCAGAGTAAACCTTTTCATGGTAAGATATCTTTTATATTACGTTTTCATTCAGGGCATGACAGTTGTTTTGATTGTGACCCTTTGACTTCCTGTAGGCCTTTATAATGGTTATTGGGTTTTTATTCCAACAGTGTTCTGTTGGGTGTTGCAGGGGTGTTTGTGAGTATTTTTCTATTTTCTTGAAGAGGGACTACAGTTTTGCTTAACTGGGAAAACAGCACAGATAAAATCATGCTTGCAAAGCAGCACATTAGCTGAACTCCACTTAAATTCTGCAGATTTGTTTGGGGCTTTTTGGGATGAACCAGTGCAACAGTGCCAGGTGTGGCCATGATTTGTGTGGGCATGTAAAGAACTACAGTTTGACAAGGTGAGGTACTGCTGGCATTGCTGTTGTGTTTTATAAAGCTCAGTGATGTAAGAAACTTAAGAAATGGAATGAATCCTTTGTAGCTGAGAAAGTTAAAAGTGGGGACAGTTGTGACTGTATGAACTTTGTCTGCAGTGCAGACAAACATCCACTGAAGAAGGGAGGAGATATTTGTACAAAAATGAGCAGCTTTGTGATGAACCAGGTGAAAGGAGGAAGGAAATAAAAAAAGTCCATTCATTGAGACAAGAAGGGCCTTTAGATCTTGCTCAGAGAAATTCTGTCCACGCTTTTGAGCTTCAATTTTGTTCTTCTACAAATGCTATAAGGTAATAACAGGTGCACTGTGTGCACATTGAAAGAACTCATAGGGAAATAATAAAGCGAAAATGTGGCAGATTATGCAGGTTTTATTGCTTTTCTGTTACTGTCCTGACTTGGTGAAAGATTTTTATCACATTGTTTGTGGAGCTGCTACTTTTTGTAAAAAGGCCCTGTATTCAGCCTTTCAGCACTTCAGGCTCAGTTTTCACCTTACTTTTTGGTACTTACTTTTTGGTTCAGCGTTTGGAAACAGAGTTATGTTGAAAGATTTGAAGAAGGCATTTGTGTGGAACATTAATTATTTTACAATAAAATTCACTGGAAATTTAACTAACTTAACTAACTAATCTTTAAAACAGTCTTAACTTAGACATATGGCCACCACGTTTATGCACTGGCTAAGTAAAACAAGATAAAGGGCATCTGTAGTCTGAGGGAGTGGTTAGGAAGCAGGTAAACAAGTTTTCATTATTTTTATACTGCTGGCAAAGGTCACTCTGCAAACTGAGTTTATATTAAGTCAAATGTATAATGTGCTTCCAAAGCTTTGAAAGTCAAAGCTACTGTATATTGTTCTAACTCAAAGCATCTTGGCCAACAGAGTCTCTAATCAAGAGTAGGAATCAAAGTCCTGCTTTGCTGACGCAGCTTGAAGTCCTATTTTTTTTAGATGTTTCTGCCATTTGGCCGTCAATCTGAAGTAAAATGTTTTTGTTTTGCCGCTATGGACTAAGCAGCAAGATTAGCTTGTGGTGCTTGCAAAGGAAACCCAGCTTGGAGTAATTCCTGTTTGGGCTTTCTGGAATTCAAAGTTATTTTTTAAAAACTCTTGAGTGGGAAGAAATGCAAGACAGTTTCACAAGCTGTGCCATGCAAGGCTGCTAAGGAAACATGCTCAAAAGAATGACTTCATGAGAGGGGAACTAATATTTTGCCTTTTTTTTTTAATTTCCCATGGGAAGGCTAATCTTTAGGAACACAGAATCCTCTGAGGCCAATAAAATTCAGATTTGAAGAAGCAAAATGCTGTTTCATTGTTAGGAGCATAAAATACAGTTTGTTTTTATTGCAATTCTTTTTCCTTTCAGGAAAGCACTAGGTTTAACAGCTGTAATATATTATTCTAGCACCCCTTGCTGTCGGCTTTCCCGTTATTGTTCCACTTGCATTTTATCTTGAAGATCTCAGCCAGGTTAAATGTGCTTTCTTGTTTTATGCAACTGCTTAAAGGCATCGAACTGCAGCACTGCCCCACCCATCCCAGCTGTGCATCTTCTGTTGTCATTTGGTGACATTTTAGGTCTCTTCCATTTTGCAAAACAACAACAGCATGCATTGATTTAAATGTCACTGTGTGATGTCTTAATTGCTTATTGGCAGCACTTATTCCCAAATTTCTTTTCATGAAATATTGCTCTGTGTGTAGGTGGGGGCTCATAGCACTTTGTGCAGCGTGTGTGTGTGCGGGGGATGTTTATATACCTGGCAGGAAAACATTGTCAGGGGAATAGCTGTGGCTCATACATGGTCTTTCCCCTGCTAATGGTCTGGAGAATTGTTTTCCTTTAAACACCTGTTTAATAACCGAGTTCTGGTTGGACAGTTTTCATTTATCCTGGAGCTGTCACTTGCCATCAGGACAGAGGATCGAGGAACCCAACATTACTCAGAGAAGGCTCATTAAGACCTCTCATCTATTTGAAGTCTGCTTGTTTTCATGTTACCAAGTTAATCTCCAGTTATATACGTAGTAATGGCATCACAAGTCCTTACACAGGCTCTTCTGAATCTTTTTATAATTACTTCAGAACCCTCCCTGATTTTGCCCAGACTTTGTGAATGCTGAGAGTTCATTCAGCAGTGCAGCTGCTTGGTTCAGGTGCTGTTTGTGGGGTTACAGTTGCTGCTCTAGGAAGTTTGCACAGTTCCCATTTTCTGCTGAAACACCCAAGATCCCTTTGGAGAGAGTCATTGTGGAATCTCAGCATTGTTTGTGCCCTCCTCATACCACCACACTTCCTCTACTGAGAGTAACTCTCGTCAGTGCATTTGATGCAGTGACAAGAGCTGACTTAAGTGTTTTCAGTAGTGTGGCAGTAGAAACATTCTCTTTGGTTTTGAAGAAAGGGTTGACTTACGCCACATTTTGAAACTGCCAAAGGCCTGGAGTTATGCTCCCTGTTCACCCCTGCAGTGATTTCATTAGGAAAAGAATGTGCCCAGGAATACAGGTACTGTATTTTTTATGTTAACCTCAGACATTAATGACAAAACTGTTTAAGAACAGCGTTATTTTCTTAGTGGATTTTTTAATGACTTTCTCCATTTTAAGTGGATAATAGGCTTATACCTTTTTTTGATTCAAGAGGCAATAGGCACTGTCTTCTAAATTTTTGTATGTATCAAGTGCACAAAAATGTACTTTGACATGGGGTGAATAATTTTGATGCTGTAACTAAGGATTCCCTTCTTGTTACTTTTACTCTTTTTTCATATTAACCTCACTTAGCTTCTGTATTTGCCATGTAAATCTGGCATTTGCTGTTATTTTGCAGTTTGGGCACTGAGTCAGATGCATACTCGTGACAGACTAGTAAATCGATTTTATGTATTATTAACTGAATACCACTTCAATGACCTGAGAGTATTATTCTTTCTTTTTTGCAAACTTTCAGGTTCTGGATGAGATTTCTGAACATGGCATTAGGATTTATCAGCTCCCCGATGCAGATTCTGATGAAGATGAGGAGTTTAAAGAGCAAACTAGAGTTTTAAAGGCAAGTTTCACTCCTAGTTTATCATTTTGCTGCTGTAGTTCTTCAATCTACAATATGCCTAAAGGTACTTTATTCCTTTTACAACGGGTTGAAAATGTTCGTTTTCTTTGGATGTTGACTCTGAATTATAATCCTTTTTATTCTACTTTCTGCGTCATCAGAATTCCAAGTGCAGTGTGTCGTGACTTTCTCTTCTTTTCTCTTTTAAGTGTAAACCACTGTTCACCATGAACTATGATTTGCAGTCTGTTTTCTGACTCAAACATTTTAACATGCAAGCAAGGAGAGACATTGTGTGTCTTATGGTTGCTGTACTAATTAAGAACTTTCCTCTTGTTAAAGCAGATAATCAAGGTTTTACTGAAGTAATTTCCTCTTTGTGCTTGCAAAGGTGTTTGAAGAATGTGTCTGAAATTCTCTTTCTAGCTATTTCACTCTGTATCTGAAGTATGTTTCTGTTGGCTGTTCTCCATGCATGATGTTATGTCAGATGACACATTATGCCCAAACTGTACTTGAACAACAGTCAAGTGTTCCTAAAGCGAAGCGTCATTTCCTTCTGTGCCTCTGTTCAAATAAACTGATCCTAGAAGCTACAGGTGCTCATAAGGAGAGGTTGCATTGCCTAGAATGGGATTTGTTGGTTTTCTGATGTGGAAGGATTTTAGTAGAGAGCTTTTGTCAACATTTCTTCTCCCCCTCTCCTGTCCGTTATTTGAATCTTTGTGCTTTCTTTAAAAGAAAGACAAAGCAAAGTAACTTGTTTTTCTCTGTCTCAACTAGGCTAGCATTCCCTTCGCTGTTATTGGATCCAATCAACTTATTGAGGTGAAGGGGAAAAAAATCCGAGGCCGCCTGTATCCCTGGGGAGTTGTTGAAGTTGAAAATCCAGAGCACAATGATTTCCTCAAGCTGCGCACAATGCTGGTGTGAGTAATGGTAAAATGATCCCATCTCCTGTGGTGACGTAACTGTCACAATGACTACAGACCTATAGCAGTGTTAATTCCTTAACTTAAAATTAGCCCTGATGGCAGTGTAGAGTGACATTTTGGTCCCCTACAGCTTGTTTTCCTGCTGTATCCTCTGATCTCTGAATTCAGAAAATATTTTCTATATTTTGTTGCCAGATATTTTTATGCCTTTTATGAACTGATTTGATGGTTTTACATATCAGCTCAAGTTTTGTTATAGTGCAGTCAGTGGGGCAGAGAGGCTTTTAAAATATTCTTCAAAGTGGAGAATATTCTAAAAGCAAAGTGCAGTTTTCTTGGCAGTATGGGAAATTCTTTGTTAAATATGGTACCGCGCCCCGTTATGATTTTAGCCAATACGGATATTCTGCCTGCGTAAATGGTTTTAAGTGATTTTTAAAAAACGATGTTTTGCTATTGTTGGAAATCAATTCTGTTATGTCATTCCAAATTCAGCCTCTGCTGGGCAGGGATTGCCCTCTGCTGGGCATTGGGAGCAAGTGGGTTCTCCTTTTTTTTTTTTTTTTTTTTTTTTTTTTTTTTTTTTTTTTTTTTTTTTGGCAAGTTAAAATTGTTAAGCAGTATCAGCCGTTGTGTGAGCCAAGCAGCTCCACCTAGTTCCCAGTTACAAATTGTATTTGACAGCACTTAAGAGTAATAAAATACTTCAGGAATTAAATTATCTTTCTGAAGAACTGTCTTTGCAAGGTTCTTAACACTGCAAAAACTGGTATGAACAACTCGTCTGAAGTAATTAGTGACCAAGAGGAGGACAGCATACTTTGGGTCTTTGAATAATATTGGTAGCAGCACTTAGGAATGAATTAAAGATCAATGAACTTGGAAGCAGAGTTCTGGCTGGCTTGGTCTTTAAGGATTTACTTTTTTGGTAAATACATCCATTATATAAAACAGAAACAGAAGATAAAAGGGTGTTTTTCTTTGCTTTGATGAGAAGGACAGAATGTTCAATAGCCCTTTGCATGTTCTAGAACACACATGCAGGACCTGCAGGAGGTGACCCAAGACTTGCACTACGAGAACTTCCGTTCCGAGAGGCTAAAACGCACTGGCAAGTAAGTGTGTGCTGCCTCTGGGCTCTGCTGCTTCTCATTGCCCCCTGACGTTGGATTTGCTCTTCCTCCTAACCAGTCCCACCTGTAAACAATTATTTCTGATGAGACTTCAGTGTGAAATGCTCTTCTTGAAGAGGAATTATATATAGCAAAGTGCTGTGCTTATGATCAGCTGTGTGTTCTGTATCCATCCCGTTTTCTCTATGCTGTTAATTGGAATGTGCAGAAAGAAGATGCCTGCAAGCAAGATAGGTTTTATGTAATGATGTCTGCTTGGAGAAAATGAACACTAGTGGGCACATTTAAATAAGCCCCAGTCTATCTGCTTAGGCAGGGTTGCTTCTCTTGCTCCTTCATATATAGCTAAACAATCTTTTCTGATAATTTGCGTGTTTTTATGTAGTTTATTATCTCTTTTTAAATTCTTGGCAAGGTTGTCCTTGGCAACTTAATGCAAAAAATCCACATCTACCTTTGCTGCATTTCTTTGGGTAGCAACTTACTCTTGTCCACATTTCATTTGTTCTTTAAATATTCACCAAAGCATTTTGTTGTTAAAGAAGAAAGGAAGTAGCCTACACCACTTTTTAGTGGTTGATTTTTGTACTGTGGACAAACAGTAGAGGAAATCTCTTCATTAAATTAAATTGCAAAAGAAAATCCATATAGCAGTGAAGAAATCAAATTTTAAGAAATGGAGAGTGAATAGCAGGAATCTGTGACATTAAGATGGCCTTTTACAATAAGGAAGCATGAGTTTAAGAATGTCCTAGTTTCCCCTGTGTGGAAGCATGTAGACTCTGTTGATGTTATGTTAATTGAAATATGATCCTTGAATCTGTTCTTGGAGATTCTTACTTCTGTATTTTATATTATCAATGCTTTTCTTTAATAGGCCTGTTGAAGAGGAAGTGGTAGACAAGGATAGAATCCTCCAGCAGAAAGAGGCTGAGGTAAGGGGGAGTTTCTGAAACTTTTTCTTTAATATAACATGCTACATTGCAATTTCCGTTTTCTGCATCAGCTACTGCCAGTGGCGTGTAGGATTGGAGTTGTGGAGAATGACAGACCTAACCTGAACATACGAGTTGCCCTTACAGTGTTTTGGTTATTGTCACTTGCATTGTGGATGGTAGGTAGTGTGTGCACTCTTGGTTGTAGGCAGCATATTTATCACTGTCCATTTGTGTGCTAATTTTCCATTAGGATATTTGCTGTTTTAAATATTGAATTCAATTTATGTTTGTCAGCTACATACGCTGCCTTAAGCACACTCTGTTGGGATAGACTTACAGTGTAATGTCATTTCAGATGAGCATGTGCTTGCTGCAAGCACGTTAGCAGTAAATTCATTCTTATGTCTTGTGGGTATGGAGTAGAAATAGGCTCTCGAGTCTTAAAAATCACGCAGTATGATTAATGCACATGTTTTTTTTCATCTTAACCTTGACTTAAATCATAGTATTTTTGTTACACCTCTCAATTTATGGATTTGGTGTTTTCAAACTCTGATTTCTCACTCGGGTTCCAAGTTATTGCTAGGCCTTTTAACTTAGTATTTTTATGTTGAAGCTGTAAAGACTCAGAAATTTTTAGCCTAGTATGTAAATTCCAGCAGTACGCTGCCAGTGCTTATAGTACTTGCAGTGTGAAAACTGAACACTTGCTGCCAGTTGTAAGATAGTGGGGTTTTTTCTCTTTATCCTTCTTTTATCCAATTCAGCTTGGATCCACATTCATAAGTGCAGGAAAGCACAATTGGAAGGATCATTGCTTATACGCAGTGATTTGGAGCAAGAAATAAAACACTGCAAGCAGTTCTGTGTGTTTCTGAGGTAAAAGATGGACTCCCATACATGGAAATTTTTAAAATTTACTTTAGTCTGTGCATTTTCTTTTTCCCTTATAGCATCCATATTTAAAAATAGCTAACCTTGGTTAGCTATTGGCTAACCCTGGCATGTTGATATAAATAGCAAAAAATGTTCCAAAAAGGAAATGCAGAAGCAGCTGATTATCACCGTAATTAGGAGTTAATAATATGAATTACTGGAGATTTAGTGAGCTGCATATTTATCACTATGTAACTTCATTTCATCAGCATAAGCACCCTTGATGGCTGTGCACGTACAAGAGTGGAACTTCTGCAAGTGTTCTGTACACAGATTAACTGCCTCCCATTTACTGGGGCCTGGGCAAAGCAGCAGTAGCCCATCAGCTGATAGCCAGCAGTACTGGAAATGTCAAGAGCATTTTTTGAAAATGTTTTTTGTTTTTCTTTTTCTTCCTTGATGCTTCCAAGCAGACAAGTAGACTTTAAGTCGTAACTGTTTCTCCTGTTATTTGAGCTATGTGAATTGTACATGCCTAGTAGTTAAGTAGAATCTTGGGTATCCTTGTGGAACTATTTGTTTTAGGACTCATGTCTGAAACAGGAAAAAGATCTATTATAAATATTTTATATTTTCTCTGGAAACTTGTTATGACAGGCACATTATATATGTGTGTGTATATATATATACACATATATATATATAGAATTCTATTTATACATTGACACAGATCAGTCAAAATAGACCAATATATAAATATGTAATGTGTCTTTTATATAACATGGCTAAAGGGATAAAATTTTGAATTTCTTGGGGGACAGTCTTTGGAACTTTCCTCTGGGGCTAATCATCTCTGAATAATTGCTGCTGAAGTTGCAGGGGATTAGGTTAGGACTTGAAAAAACAAATACATTTTTAACTTCTGCATTCTATTGTTCCAAAGAGATCAAGAGGCTTTGCTGAATCTTCTGTAGATAAGCCGGTATGAAGTCCCTTCATCTCCAAATCATCCCTAAGGTTCAGACTGGGAAAAATCTGTGGAGGAAAGAGGCACAGAGGAAATGGGCTTGCATTCCATGGCCTTCACAGAGAAAACAAATATCCATTTCCCCTCCTGTTCTGCATTCCCATCAGTAACGGTGCTTGATGTTCTATTTACAGTTTTGTGAGGTTTATATAACCTTGGAAGGAATGAATGCTTGAACTGGTGCCAGGATCATCTTTATCAAGGCATCACTTTTGCTAAATGGTCTTTTATTATGCCAAAGGATGTGGTCCCCAGTTCAGCCAATTTGGAATTGCTAATCTGACATTTTGAATTTATTGCTTAGTCTGGTTGTACTTTTGCTCATTTGCAAGTGATGACCTGTTTTTTAGAGCTGGAAAGTAAAAATAGGAATAAAGATATTCTTGTTCCTTGCTGTAAATATATTGCAGAACAGATTATTTTGATGTTGTAGTGTAAGTGGGCACAAACTTCAAGTTTGTAGTTCTGTGCTGTATTTTTCCTGCTCTGGAAACATTAATAAAAAACTTTCGAAGTTTGGAGAGGTAGTGCTTCCAGAAAAATGTTAGGGCTGTGAGTACATGAAAACAGCAAGGAATAAACTCCTCTGGTTTCTCTAGTGAGCAAATCCCTCCACTGTGCTGTTTTCAGTGGAGCTGGTCAGCAATGGGCTCCATATAGTAGAATGAACACAATGTTGAAATTGTTTTCTCTCTGTCCTTCCAGTTTCTGAACGTGTGTAACCCTTTGGCAGATGAGATAAAGAGCCCTGGGACAGTGTGGGAGTCAGGAGGGGGGGCAGCAGTGGGGGCCACCAGGCTGGGGGCCAGCGGTGGCCCTGTGGAGAGTGGGGACGTGACCAGTGTGTGCAGATAATTGCTGCTGCTGCAGGGGCTTGTGAGAGCCTTGTCTGGAAAGATAAGGGCCAAACTTTGATGGGAAAAGACTGCATGGCTGCTGCTGAAGGCCTGAAGACCTGAGGGAAATAAAAACAGGTCTGAAGTTGAATTTGTTTTGTGGGATGTTACTGCCCAGTGCAGGGGGCAGAATGTTTCAGCCTTGCTCTGTGAAGTAGTGCAGTCTTAGTCCTGGAGAACTTCTTAGCAAGAAAACCATTAGTAACCAATTAGAAATGGCAATTCTTGAGTGATTATAATGAAAAAATGGCTTCCTTTTTTTTTCTTTTTTCTTTTTTTTTTTTTCCTTTTTTTTTTTTTTTTTTTTTGTTCTTTTGAGCTTTTTATTGAAGGAACAGTGCATGCTGCTCATGTACTGCAGTGGCAATGGCCATAGTGACTTCTGCTCTTTGTCAATATGTCCTATGAAAGACATTTATCTCAATGGTAGCCCCATTTCTAATTTATCAGGAGTATTTTTCTTGTCTTCAGTTAACAAAATTATTTGTGTTCTTTAGTATTGGGAGTATTTTTAATCAAAAGAGCTATAATGGGAGCACTCACTAGAAAAATCCACTGTCTGCAGTTTTCCATCTTGCCCTATTCTTGCAGCCTCTTCACTTATGTAAAGGCACAGGCAGAAATAGTCAGACTTGGTAGAGGGAAAACAGATCAGTGAGGAGTAAATGTTGCTTGTTTCTTAATGTTTCTCTTCCTGTGGTACCTGTGTGTTGGTCACTGAGAAGCCACTCAGGTTGTTCAACCAGAAACAGTGTTTGTTGGCCTTGTGATGAAATCCTGGAGGTAAAGCAGAGCTGTGTATCTGTTGTTTCTGTTAAGGGCATGGCAGCTGTTAACAAGATGTATGGTTCACTTTTAGCTCTGTAACCTTAGCTCTCATTTTAAATGTTTGTTTCCTTTCTGTTTTGCTGCAGTAGTTACATGATCGTTTGAACTAAATTGTAGGCCTGACATAAGTAAACTAAGGGGCATTTATACCAAGGTTACATTTATTCTTTTGCCTTTTGTTATCTGAGAAGTCACAGGAATTATTTGTTTTAACAGATTTCCAAACATTGTTTCCTAGCTTCCTTTTCATGATGTGCATTGGCCCTATGCTCTCATGTTGTAGCATCCGTTCTTTAGGGGACGAACACAAATACATCAATGCTGCTCTTGCAAGTGAGAGGACTTGCTGCTGAGCAAGATCAAAGTCATTTTCTGCCCTTGATGCTTGCAGTCCCCAACAGCAGAGGGAACACTGATGTTGACTTGACATCAATTTCAGTCTTTGGTGTGATTTTTTTTCCCATTCTCCTTTATTAAGAGCAGGGTTTTTTCTGTCTATTCAGTTGGTCCAGTAAGGTGAACATGAGCTGGTTTTGGTTTGCATTGGAATGTGGAGGAATGGCTTTTGTGTCCTGTCCTCTACTCCAAGAGGAATTGTTGAAGAGACTTGTCACGGTTACCACTTGAGCACAATACAGCTTGATTCTCTTCTTTTAATTTTACAACCATGTGCCTAGTTTTATTCACAGGCCTTGCGCCTGAAAGTTTTTCTACTGAATTATTGTAAAATAGATTCAGAAACTTGCCATTACTTACCTAATGGAAAAGACTGAGACTTCACCAGTAGGTCTCAAAAACCAGTGGTAACATGAGAATGGAAAAGGAAAATCTTGTTACAATCTTAACATTGGAGCTTTTGTGCCATATGTGTATTTGTGTCATATGCAGCGTCTGATTTATTCTGTGGTATGGGCATATTTTTATCAGTTAAAGTTAAGAAAATGCAATTCTCAATGCTGTATTTAAGTCTTAAAATATGATGTTGGCTATTAGCAGAATTTGGCGTTTGAGCAATCGCCATAATACATGTGCAGCAGTATCTCCCCCTGTGATTACTGAATGGTTTCTATTTTGGGAATGTTTCATGGCTCAGCTTGGAGTGCTCTTGGGAAAGCTCAAGTAGGAGAGCTTCCAAAAAGCTGCTTTTATTCCAATGGTAAATCTGTAGAGAAGCAGTTCAAAAGACCAGGTGCCTTACATTTTTGCAAGTTGATCTTTGAAGCTTTTCTTTTTTCTTGTATCATGAAATCAATGCAACACTCATTTCAGGAACTTTCTGCTTTTTCCCCTCCTTCCTGCAACGTTATGCCATCTTTTTGATCAGAAGCTTTTTGTTTTAAGGATTTAGCAGAAAGATGTAGATGGGTTTATAATAAATCCTCCCAGATTTAGCTGTATCTCATGCTGCTCCTGTGTGAATCTCCTTTTGTGAGAGGCCATCTCTGCAGCAGTCACAGGAACCTGAATTAGCCTTTCCTGAGCCCCGTGCTGCTGCAGCGAGAGGATAACTGCATAAGCCAGCTAGTTTTGGGCAAGCTCTGGTACTGCTGGCTGTGCTGCAATCTTTTTTGCTCTTTAGTTAATCTTCAGTTCCTTGCTCTTTCCTAAATCTGTATCTGAGAGGAGGCAAGAAAAAGTGATATAGTGCCTGCAGTTAATTTTTCTTGTTCTGTGATGTTTCTTTCTCTCTCTCTCTCTCTTTTTTTTAACAAAACAAAACAACTGCTCAACACCACATACGTGTAGTCAAACTTTTGTCTCAGGTTCTTTTTTATTGACCCTGGTGGAGTAATGAGTATCACTATAGTTAATGTGGTTGACTGGATGAAAATGCAGTATAATTGTGTAGACATAGTGCTTTTTTAGTTAGTTTCCCCCCTGTAAAAAAATGAAAGCAATTCTCTAATTAAAAAAAAGAGAACTTGCTGTACAAGTCTCATATTTTTACATGAACCCTGGTTTGAGATGGACTCATAGGTTATACAATGTGCATGGAAATAGCAGCCTATTTCCTTCCCACTTTGTAAAACGGGGCACTTGTAGTTCTGTGTGTGGAGCTTCCCCACCTGCAATTAGAAGGAAGTACCCAATCATTTGTAAAGCAAATTAGAGGTATTTGCATATATATTTTGAAAATCTATATTACTGTTCTTTCTTATTTCTTGGAAACATTTGTTCAATTTTTTTTTTAACAGCAACAAAGCATTATATATTACTGGCCTTTTATGAGATGCAAACTAACTTCTAAGTGTTGTAAGAAAATGCCTTAAGAAAACAGTTTTTTCCAGGAAAAGTCATTGTTTAGATGTAAAAAATATTGGTGCTTAATATGTTTAGTCTAGCTTTCCAAATTTTATAAACATCTTTCTCTTTTCAAATAGTTTTTAAATATTGTCTTCATGTTTGGCTGTTACTGCTGCCTAAAAATTTGCAGAGTTCTCTGACAGTAACAGGATGAACATGATACTGTGTTTGGAGCACCTGTATCAGAACAAAGCTGCTTCAGCTCACTCAGGTGTAGCTCTGTCCACTCCTAAAGGACATGCTTTCCTTATTATGGATTAAATGTTGATTAAATTGATGATTGTTGATTAAATGAATGATTAAATATGATTGCAGGTCTGCAAACATAGCTGGTTCAGAAGACTTGGATTCTATTACTTAATTTTCATTAGAAGTATTCTTACAAATCTTTTGTGAAAATTAGATGTAATGAACTGAAGAATATGAGATGGGGAAAACCAGAGTATTGAGTTATGTAAATTATTGAACATTTCCAGTTTGTGAAGAGGAAAATAGGATCTGTGTTCTACCATGGAAGAAAAAGATGTACAGTTTCCTGGATTTTTGGGCTTCTCATGAAATTGTTTTAAACACTCGGGTGTCTTTCTCTTCCAGCTGCGCCGCATGCAGGAGATGATTGCCCAGATGCAAGCCCAAATGAGGATGAAGCCTGGGGATGACTAAGGTGCTTAACATCTGGATGCATCAGGTATTGCTTTTCTGACTTGTTCTCCTCTTACATAAGGTCTTCACTATGATTGTTGTTAATTTTGCACTTTGGACTTGCATTATCAGTGCTTACAGGGAAAAAAAGTGATATTCTGGGTAGACTAGAAAAGATCTATGCTATCAATAGATCAGTGTTACCTTTCCAGCTGTTTTTAAGACCTGTAGATGCTTCTCTTCAGTGCCTTAGTTTTGGATCATCAGGCTTTGCTTCTGTTAGCACAAGCTACTCAGAAAATTTGATTATATGTAAACAAAAGTTAGAGTGTTTTGAGGTATGTAGGCTGACGAGTTTTTAAGAGTTTTCTCAAAGAGCCGAACAGAATTTTACAAACTGCTCAGGTGTACTGAATCCAGACTCCCTTGATGGTATGTGTGTTGTATTAGGGGGGATCAGAGTGAGTGCAGAAAAAAATTTGTGTAGCACATACTCATTCCTTCTTCTGATAGAATTTTTCTTTTAAATGCAAGAACAAAAAAATGGAAGGATATGAGGAGTCTTGTTGCTTAATACTTCAGTTTAATACTCTAGTTGTGATTGCTGGTCTTGTGGAATGTAAAGCTTGAATAAAATGGATTATATTATCCCTTATGACCTTGTGTCAGCTGCCAACATTCCAAGCCTAAAATAAGGAGATTTTTTGTTGCCTTTATTTGAACCTTCAGTCTTCCTGTTTACATAAAAAGAAAAAAATAATTAAGAAATAAACTTATTCACTGGATTCTGACTTACTCCAAACAGAAGTTGATGGTTTTACTGGTATCATTTGAGTGAAGTACTTTAAGGGGAAATAAATAACTCAGTCTCAGGTTTCTTACTGTCACAGTTTCAACTGTTGCAGATAGAGGAGTCTTCACATCATGTCTTCCAACTTCCATGCTAAGATATGTTTTCCCAGAGTTGGAAATCTAAACACTGAGGATAATTTTGTGGCTGACCACATGGTGTACGTGATAGCAGTGTCTGACAGAAAGCTCTCATTCCCCAGACAGGAGGTGCTCATTTTGCAGCCTGTTCAGTGTTGTTAAATATTATAGTCTGAATTGAAGGCTCCAAGTTTTCACAGTGACTTTGTTATCATATGGCCAAGTTCTGACCACTTGTGGAAATGATTATTTGATGCAGGAAACCTTTTTTAGTGTAAATGATTGTTGCTCTATTTTGCTAAGGAGCTCAATTCTTTGGGTGAGTTAGAAATCATGTTTAATCACATGACGCCTTAAAACTGATACTCAGTAAGTAAAAACACCACCATAAATCTAATAACCTTGTCCACAGTTGTTGTTGGCAGAGCAGAGGATGGCAAGGCATACAAATATATTCAGAGTTCTTGTTCAGTTCCTAGATGCTGGCTTTGCTGTGAAGTCAGGGTCTGAGGGCTGATGGGACATAGTATTCCCACTAATGGCTAGCCAGAAATGGCCCAGATGCCCAGTGCTTCACAGCTTCTGGCAATACTGGATATGGCCTTTATAAAAAGGAACTGGAGCATGGTTTGTCCCAGGCTGAATTTGCAGCCATGGCTACGTAAGTAAACAGAGTTCTGAGCATGCTCATATCTGTCCAAGGGAAATGTTCCTCTGGAGATACCTCCCAGCGCTAATCTGTGTGCAGCTTGGACTACTCCAGCTGTTAAACAGGAGGCTTTGCAGACTTAACTGAGTGTTCCCATGGTCTTGTTGTGATTTGGACTGAATCTTGAGGTCAAGTTAATTGGTCTGAAATACACAGCATGGGTGATTTTGAGAAGGATTTGAATGAGATCCTCATACATGGAGGTCCTGCTATTTCTTTGGAATTTGCTAAGCTACATTGCTGCAGCTGCTGTGGAAATCATGTTTGACAGATTGCTTATTGCTTTCAGGAAAGACTTTTGAACTTCTTTTTTTTGTTACCCTTGAGAGATAGATAGATAGATAGATAGATAGATAGATAGATAGATAGATAGATAGATAGATAGATAGATAGATTTTTAGTGTGGTTTGTTGGCCAGTATGCACAGTCAGAACTGCAGATGCAGTTGTGCCAAACCAGGGTGTTGCTGTATGATCCTGGCAGCATATTGAAGTGAATCCTCATCCAGAGCTTAGCCTTAGGGAAGTTTCTCTCATGCATGTTAACTGACTTTGCAGCTGAGGAGGAGTGATGAGTTCAACCTCCAGCATTCCCATCAGATTTATTTGCTGTATTTTATTGAACTCTCTATTTCTAGAGAAACCAGGAAACTTGTAATTAACATGGTGGTTAACAGAAACAAACCACCAACAAATTTAAATGTAGTTGGTACTAATCTTTTTGTTCTATCACAGTTTATCTTAAACATCTCTCAGGTTCTAGTTTTACAAGAACTTTAAAGGATCATCTGTATTACTGAAAGCACAGTCTCTCCTCCCATTGCTCTTTTGCACCCTTACTTTGTGGTGAGAAAAATATGACTTTATAAACACAGAGTTTATGTAAAAATCAGTATTTTCCCACTTTTTATTTTGGATACATACCTAATTTTTGTATTTTCTTCCAAAACCCCTTAAAATATTTTCCCCTATACAAAACACAGAAATAATGATTTTTTTTCAGGTATTTTGGGAAAAGAGTGGTGTGTTATGGTATTAAGACCTTAATAGGTAAGAGCTGGAGAATAAACAGTAGGGTAATGAAATGTCTTAATATCCAAATATGTGAAATACCCACTTCTGATTTCAGATGTATTTTGGGGTGGGGAGGAGATTGCAGAATGCTTTGGAGTTTTCTAGGAGAAGCATTGCATAATGACTAAAAAGGGCTAAACTCAAATCCTTGCCAAAAAGACTGATGAGTCTGTGTTACCAGAAAGTGCCACACAGATGGGATGACTGGAAGGTCTGGTTTGCCTGATCCCTTTTAAACAGGGACTTCTTTAAAGGTTTTGTGGAAAGAGCAAAGGGAGGATTTACTTCAAGTAGTTTCCTTTACTTTCAAGGCTGGAGTAAGAGAAGAATAAGGGGAGTGACAAAGGCAAAGATTACATGCAGGGAATATGTTCAAGGTTTCCAAAGAGAGTGGACAGATTTCTTGCTGTGGAGCAGTAGAATCCTGAAAGGAATGAAGATGAATGCTGGTGGAGACTGGGTTAGAGGTAGGAAAGGAAGAGGATTTTGTCACACTGGTCATTCCTGTTTCCAGCTGCAGTTTTTGACAAAGCCTGTGAGAACAGATTGTGGTGATTAAGATCTTTTGAGTGTAGCCCTAACAAAGGTGTGTTGACCTACACTTTTGTCTGTTTCCTCTAAACGTTTCATAGCTTCTGTGTACAAACAGTGCAGGTGGAGCAGGCAACGAGAGCACAGCTAGACATGAGAATATTCTTAGAATAAGCAGTAACGAATTTTTTACCCTGACTTTTGATATACTCACCTTACTAATCTTACTTAGATTTTTTTTTTCTTGTAAAACACAAGACACTGCTGTAAAGTGTAGGAGCTGATTGGTTCTTATATTTGACAGTTCACATGAAGGACTGAAGAGAAAGGGTGGAATAAGGTAGCAAAACCTAAAACAGGTTTAGATTTATCTGGGTGCTCAAATATGAAATGCTTTTGCAATAAGCCTGCAGTAACTCCAATAGCACGTTTACTAGTTTCTGAGCTTGTCCATCTCAGATGAGCAATTATTATGAAAAGGTGGAATAATTGTATCAAATGAAATGGTTATTGGTGGATGTTTCTCCCCTTTCCTTCTCTCTTTCTCAAAGTGTATCTCTTTGCAATCTGTTTTCCTCTTGTTATTCTTACAAATCTGGTTTGTCTGTCTTCACTCAGTTTCAGGATCATACTGGGACAAATCAGAAACAGAAGCCAGGCTGTGGAACGCTAATATAGCCATCTGGAAATGTAGTTATAGTTAGGGAAATATGTTCAGACAAAAAAGAAACCCAAGCATCTTGCAGTTAAAATATCTGTAGGATGTTGAAGATTTTTTTTGTATAGCTTGTGATTTCCACAAGTATTTTAAAGCCTCCTGAGCACATTAACACTATTCTGGTTCTTGATAAGAACAGTGCTAAAGACACTGAACAGCTCCTTTCTGCCAATGAATTGACATCATTGAACAGAACAACACAAAGCATTGTCATAGCAACCAGCCTTATGAAACGATGCTGCTGAATGCTGAATTGATCTGATGAGAAATGTCATTTGAGGAAGCAGAGATGATGTTGTAGTTTTTGGCAGCTGAAGTCGAGAGCCTAGAGAATGTGAAGCTTGGGCAAATCTGTAGTATTTGGAACAACTGCCTGGCACTGCCAGTGGATGTTTCTCATCCAGAAACTGGACCAGGAGAGTGCTGTCAGCCTCCAGCTCTCCTCAGCCCTTCTGACTGTGGAGTTGTTCAGCAAACCCTGCATCGATAAGCTGGCACAAGCTTTTTCACCCTTAGGGAGCAGACTTCTGTTCGAAATTGTATGGTATCGTGGGGAACCTGAAAATGCATCAGGCTACTTTTTGCTAAAGAAGCAGGGGAACATTTCTGGTAGTTTTGAAGCTTGGGTCCTGGTATGTAGATGTGACTCAGTGTTTATCAACCCTATTAACATATTTAACGGATGAGTGTTGGAAATCAGTTCAAAAGCCAGTTTTGTAATTTACTGTGAACTGGGCTGATGATGTTTGCTGTGGGGAAGTATAAGGTCTTGCTACAGAGTAGCAAAGGAAAGGGAACAAACTTGAAACAGTGAAGTCAACAGAGGGTGACTGAAATAGCAGAGAGGCAAAATGTTTGGGGTGTGGTGACAAAATGAATCAAAACCTACAGCAGGGCACTGGTGTCATCCAGTACTCCTCTGCCTTTTGGAAAGATGCCATTTCTCAAAAGTTCTTGCTGACAATAGGATGTTTAAAGGGCTGTAGTTACAACATAAAATGGAAAAAACAAATATTTGAAGAAAAACAATTTAGGTGAGTGAGAAAATGTAGCTGCTTATCAAGCAAATATCACTCATTGGGAATTCAGAAGTGAATATGTAGAGTTGTCAAGTTGCCCTGCATTGTAATGGTGTTCTTAGAAGAGCTGAGGGGGTGGCAAATGCATTCCTTTACAAGGTTTCCAAAATCTTTACAAATACAGGATTCTGAGCTACGTGACACATGATCAGAGTGCAGATGTATGCAGGGCTTGCTAGTTATGCTGCATACTGCGAGAGTTTTGTTTAATGGCACCCTGGAGAAACGTATCCTCTTTCTAAAATGATGGTACGAACTCACCTTGCAGAGGGAGGCATTTGTTAACTCTGTGTCTTGGTGAAATGAGCATGGGGGACTATAAGGTTGGTGTAATAAAGCTGGAGGTCAGACTTGTCAAGAATAGTATCAACCTAATTGTATCATAAAATATTGCCTTACAAGGAGATGAGGAAGAAAGAGCAGTAAAATGAATCCACATTATAACTGCACAAACATACTTTGCCCAAGTGTGTTCTACAAGCTTATAAAGTGTGGCTAATGCTGCTAACATCAATGCACAGCTGTGCTTATAACCCAAGCCTTCATGTTTATTGGAAATTCCAGTCTTTTTGTGAGTCTGAAACATGAGTTACAGTTTCTTCTTGAGGTGTCTTCTGTAACAGATTAGAATTGGGCAGGCAATGGCAGAAATCAAGTTTCTCTTTCATACTCAAAGTAGCAGTGTAGCACATCAGGTTAATTTTCAATTTGAATATTGAATTCGCTTAACAATTTATGGACTCTGGCTTTAAAACCTTGTTGCTAGCTTGCATGCTTTAGTTGTTATTAGAACTGATGGGCTCCTTAAAATGAGAAGGAATTGTGTATTGAACAGAATCCCCATAGTGAGAATGGCAAAGAGTAAAACACCTTGCTCCTTATCCCAAATGTAGTTTGGATGAATGTTACAAGTAAGTTGACACAGCAGTGTTTTCTAGGATATTTCTGGTTTTTCATCCAGATGAGTGTTTAGATTAAGCCATTTTTTTCTATCAGGAATGAATACTTTTGGTACTGAAGAATTTGAGGTGTTTCCCTGAGTTCCAAATCTGACACAACTTTTTAAGCAGGATCCAACTTTCAGGGAAAAATCTGGGATTCTGCTTTCTTTGTGGCAGCCTTTTTAATTATCAAGTAACTGTAGAAATATCCAAAACTGGTAGTTATTTATGGAATTACAGACCAATATCCCTTTTTTTCAAGCCACGAGAATACTGTTGTGTGACTGCTTGAAAAAACGTTTGCTTTCCTGCTTTGCCTTAGCAGTGTTGGTGCATGATGTCAAACTTCTCCTAGCCCTCTTTAGCTGAGTGCTTTGTTTCCCTCAGCGGCAATAAAGCTTCACAGAACAGGCCAAGGTCGATGTATTGTGTGCACGACTGTTGAGAGGAGCTGTAACATGCTTCTTGTGTTCTTGCAGGTTGAGTGGGGTGTAGGCGCCCAAGAAACTATGTAGCTAAAAATAAGTCCTCATTTATAAACTCCTATTAGACATTTGTGATAAATATTTGGAACCAAAGTGCTCAGCTGATCTAGTTGTAATGCAGGTCCCTGTGATGCAGAAACTGAAACTTCCTATTCCCTGGATTATGCTGCTTTGCTCCAAGGGGCTCAGACTCCCCCCAATGCTCTGACAGTGCTGAGAGTTTGTCCTTTCTAATGCTCTGTTTCCCACTTTTGTTCCCAGCAGCATACGGTTCTCTAAGTGGATGGGTGCTCTGTTTTCTTTGCCCGAGTGGTAACGTTCAAATGCAAAAGCTGGATGCCACAGACCAAGACCTGCGTTAAAGCAAACACAAAGTCTGAAGATCGTGTTGTAAAACTGCTTGTTTTATATATTCAATGTTATTCAACTTATAGTGTATCTTTTTTGATTCTTTTGGTAACACTGTCTTCATACTTATCAATGTGGTTTTATTATCCCTCCTATACCTTTTTTTTTTTTTTTTCAGAAACTGTTAAGAGTACACTGTTTGGACTAGTCACTGTGGTGGGTTAAGGAATTAATCATTTAACTGCTAGGTTGTTCTGAATGGTTTCGTGGTTAACACTAAGACTTTGTGGCCTGTTTACAGTAAGCGTATGTGTGTTTGCACAGTATTATAACTTTCACCTGCCATTTTAGGTTATTATGTATCGTATCAGTTTTTCAGAACTTTCTCTGTGCTTTTGTTGCTTTTGAAGCTTCCTCTCTGGTGATTTGCATTTGTGTGATGTATGAGAAAATGTACAAAGCGCTGATGATTCACCAGTGATTTGAAAAAGCTGACTTTTCTAAATCGCCGTGCCTTAACACACCATGAACACTCCACACACCAACAACTTGTGTGGATGCCTCTGGAGGTTTGCCTTCAGGTCTCAAGTTATCGATGGCAGAAATTTGTCACAGGCATTTCTATCTGTCAGCTGAGCAATGGCATGTACTGAATTTTTATATATACCATAGCACTACTTTTCATTGAAGTTTTGTAATAAATTGTATGAATGTGGAAAATGCTTATTTTTTGGGGTTTTTTTTTTGGTTGTTTTATTTTATTTTGCCTTTTCAAACTGATGTATGAAATGCTGTTATGGCATTGTGCACACTGCATTTTCAAAGGAATTGTGATGTTTACCCTGGGGTATGAAGGTGTTTTCTAAAATTCGTCTACCTGCAAACTGCTTTGATTTAATTTCAAAACAACTTTAGAAGTGTTTAACCTGGAATTTAGGTAGCAAAGCTTCACATCCACTTTTTTCCCCAAAGTTCATTAGGCACCTACTGATGTCTTTAGGTGGGTAAATGTCTTGGAAAATCTGTTTACACACCTTACTTTATAAGTTCATGAATGTTGCTATTTCCTTTATGTCATTACTGAGTTATAGCTCTCTTCTGCATGCTTTTGTAGTCTTGTGTGTTTTATATATGCACAAGTGTAAATTACTTTCCAAATATGGCATTGAGACACTTTGTCTTCTGTACTAAATTAGGGTGTCTTTCATGTAATGATTACCCCTAATTTTGCTGTCTAGCAATGAGTGTTTGATCAGGATAGGATTCACAAATGATTGGCATCACGGGGATGTAATTTGGCGTATTTGGAGTTGAACTGCATAAAATGGACATTACATTGTTACTTCAGTGGCTGCTGTGATGAAGTTGAAAGAAGAAATGGAGTGACAGATTTGCATTCACGCAAATTTTCTTCCATTTTTATGAAGATCTGAATTTAACCATGTCTGTCCAGAGGGCCACGGTGAGAGATTTAATGGCAAACTTTTTCTCATCATTTGTCTGCTGTTATTTGCACCTTTCTTCTTGTTTCTCTTCCACGATTTTGGATCATATTTTGCAACCTTAATTATGTGCTGTCCGTTTGTGCTTGTGAAAGTCAGGACAGCCACACCCCTCCTGAGGAACCCAGACTTCAGCTGGAGATGTTAGTTACAAGCTGGGTTAGCTCTCTGAGCAAAGGTGGCATGAAGGCTTCATCTTTCAAAGCCAACTAGGACAATGGGGAAGCAGACTATGAAAAGCATCTAGTCTTTCATTTTATTAAAAGCAGAGGGTTTTTTTCTCTCTTTAAAGCAAGGCGTCTAAAGTCACTGTCACAATTCTTGTGTGGGAAGCTTCAGTGAAAAGATTTTTACTAGGGGATGCTGAGTACCGATTGATAGTCAGTACTTTCTTTGGGTTTGTGGATTCCAGATGGAGCATTTTGGCTCAAAATTTGAGATCTATTTTAATAATTGTCCAAGAAGGGCTTGGAGAGCTGCTGATTCCATATGTGAGTACTTTCCTTTCAATGTAGTTTTATTTTTTTATGCCTTCTACCACTTCTTTGATGTTGACTGGTGTTGGTTTTCAGTTACATTTGAACTTGGTTTTGTTAAAACACTTAACAGTTTACTGGGGGAATATATAGTTGTTAAGCCAAGTCTTTGTACTGTGGAGCTCTCTGGATAGAGGACACTGGCTAGAGTTTTCTTTCTGACCTTGCATTTCAACTCCCACAGGTGTTGGCAGTGCCAGGGCCTTGGAAGACAAGTCTCTTTCTCTGCATTTCACCTTGGCCTTTTCCAGACTGACATTTTCCAGCGCTGAGACAAAGTGCCCACATGTAACTTTTTTAATGACTGCTCAGCAGGATCAAAGAGCAGTTGACTGCAGTCTTTTCAATCTTCATTAGCCTTAAAACACTGTGGCAGACTATAAAACAACTCATGAAAGGCTGATTGGCTCGTTGGTGCCTTTAATTGTGGTGCAGAGTCTTTAATGGTGTGGGGCCTCTAGCATTTAAAAACAAGGAAATTTGCTGACAATTACCTGATTTATTTTTTCTGATGCTTTGAATCAATGGCTGAAAGTGAACTCAGGATGAGCTAATGCGGTTTTAAAATGTAAGTTGCTGGGATTGCCAGGTCTTGGAAGTGTCTTCTTGTTTTGTTATGAGGGATGTTTTGAATGAGAAGGTGGAAGAAATGCCAAGATAAATGCTGTGATGGCTACAAGGATTTGAAAAGTTGGTATTGTGGCATCGGTGTCAGATTTGTTCCCAGGCCGGGCAGTGCCCTTCAGTTATGCAGCCATCACCCTGCCAAGCTTATCCTGTCCTGTGTTCAGAAGAGTTTCAGGTCTGATAATTTGCCTGTCCTTGAAATGGAGAAGACTTGACCCCTCCCTGCAGCCATGCAAGTCAGGGGAAGGATCTGGGTGTCCTTAGTCTTCACATGCCATTCTCCTTGCTTCTCTGCTGTTGAGTTTTCTGTGAGCTGTTCTCATGTCATGTGCAACTGCTGCTTTTCATTTAAGTTCTCCCTTGCCTTGTCTTAAAGAGTTACGCTGACAGTTTTACCTAAAATAACTTTCCATATAACCTCTCTAATTTTTTTAATGGAAACAGAGCACACATTCCTACTTCACACAGCATGGTTGCAGTATGATTCAGGACTTCCCACTGTATTTTGAGATGCTAAATCTGGAAACACATTTCCTATTTATTCCATTTGTGTTTGGGTTTTGTATTTTTTTAATACTGTATTCCTCCTTCTCGCTGCTGCGTTTCTGTTCGCGAGCAGGGAGTCCTGCCTTTTATAGTGTTCAAGCCTTCAGGGAGGTGTAGCCAGCCCGGCCCCGGGTGGCTGGGGGGGATTGTTCTGCCCCTCCCCCGGCCCGGGGCTGTGTTCGCCCGCCGCTGGCCCGGGGTGGGGCCGGGGGGATCGCTGCGGTGCTCCGGCCGGCGGTCGCGCTGCCCCGGCTGGGCTCCGGCAGCCCCCGGCCCGGCTGTCAGCCGGCGGGGGCGGGCCCGGGGCGGGCTCGGCTCCCGGGATTGGCGGCCCCGGGCGGCCCCGGCCCCTCGGCGGCGGCGCGGGGCGGCCCCGCCGCTCGCACTCCCTCAGTCCCCCACCCACCCTCGCACACACGGGCACGGCTGTCGCTCCGGGGAGGCACCATGAGCACGGGCATGCGGTACAAGAGCAAGCTGGTCAACCCAGGTGAGGCGGCGGGGACGCGCGGCCGCTCCGCCCCGCGGCCCGGCGCGTCCCTCTCGCCTCACTGTGTCTCCTTTTCTCTCCCCGCTGCCGGTCCCCGCCGCGGGCATCCCGCCCTGGCCGCGCCGCCCCGCAGAGGAGAAGCAGGTAGGTGAGGTGGGCTCCCGCCGGGCACGGCTCTCCGCGGGGATGCGGCAGCTACCTGGGCACAGCGGCGGCTCGGCTGCATTCATCCGGGAAATAGGCGCTTTGCCTGCCGCATCCCCCCGGGTTTTGGCTTGGGTTTCTTTTTTGTCGCTGCCTTTGGGTGTGTCGAGCGGGTTCGGATGGAGAAAGGCAGCGCAGGGGCTGGCAGAGGCGTTTGGGTATTGGGAGCACGTCTCCCATCCCTCTCCCCTCCGCAGCACAGATGCGCAGACACAGCCCCGCTCCTGCCGCTCCTTGGTGCTGCAGCCCATCGGCACCTCGCAGGCGGCCAGGATTTGGGTGTTAGGGAACATCTGTTTTGCTTTGCAAAGCTAATAGCTGTTTGGAGACATGCCTTTGAGTCCTGGAGAGAGAGGAGGGGTGTTGCAATCAGATGACATCGACAGGTTTTTTGTTGTCTGTTTGGTATTTGGAGGGATTTAGGATGTTTGAAAGGGAGAGGAATCCTTCTCTGCAGAGCTTGAATGCTTAGGTAAGGGGTTGTCAGGGTCCTGTGTGTCCCTCAGCACCATCATCGTGATACATGTGACGTCTACTGTAAATGGAAGAGCCTTTCTGTCTCACAAGGCTGGGGATGGAGGTGATGGTTAACACAGCAGAGCAGAGCATGGGAAGAATCTCACCCATTCCCAGCCTGGCTTACACTTGCCTTTGGGTCCAGTCTTTCTCTGAGGCTCCAATTCTGTGTGAAGCAAACACCTTGCCTGCTAAGACCCTGGTACTGCACAGCCTTTTTGGGCCACAGAAAAGCAAACTAGCATTGTAGCAGCTTGGGTATTCACCTGGCCATGGCAAGAGATGGTGTTTCCCTATATAATGCAGACTTGGCACTGTGCATTTTTGTGAGCTGCTGATTGCAGTGATGAGAAGAACAAAGTAAATCCAGAGGTAATAGGATAATGGGATCACCAGACGCATTTTTCCAAGCCACTTGAAGTTTCGCTAGTATTTTGTAGTTATTTGTGAGTATTGCTTTTAATTCTCGTTTTATTTCTGGATGAAAGCAATCCAGAATACATTCTGACATTGTGGAATGTTTCATGTAAGCTGTGAACTGGGGAGAAGCCTTGTAACCCCCCAGAAACATGATGTTCTTCAGTTACGTTGTTTTTAAATTAAGAGGGAAGTGGGTTATGTATAAGGCTCTTTTCTGCGCATTCCCCAGGGGAAGAAGCGAGGTAGAGATCAGAGCAGTCTGTTGTAGATACTATCATAGCTCCTGAAGGCCCTTGTCACACTGCATAGGCGAGAGTGGCCTGGAGTCTGTACCCCACGGAGCCGTGGGTGCAGGACAGTGCAGTTCCTGCTGGGGCAGGGGAGGTCTTTCCTCGCTGTGGAGGGGTGTGTGTGTATCTGCGTGTCTTACGCTGAGTGTAGAGTGGCTCTTGCATGACAGAGCACAGTTCATTATGGATTTGAGCCAGCCCTGTTACTTGTGGATGGAAAGGGGAAATCGAGCTGTGAACACAAAGCTGTTAATTAAAGCGAACATGCAAAAGCATAACTGATTTTTATTTAGCATTTTTTAAGAGCAGGAGTTTTTTTCCTGTGCTGCTATTTTCCAATCTTCTTGCATCTGACAGCAGATAACAATTAAAGCATTTGCTAAAGCTGTGGTTCTTGTCTGAATTTTTCAAAGATTATTATAAAAGCTATTTTTAATGAATATTTGGGAAATGAAGTGAGCTTCTGAGATGGGAGTACAATAGATTGTATGTAAGTGGGGTTACCTTTGATAAAGTCTTCATAATATTCATGACTTACTGAGTCCATAGAATGGAACAATGTGGTGTCAAAAAATGTGTCTTCATCCTCCCTCCCAGCATGGTCAGGGCTGATGCATTGTGTGGCTTCAGAGTATTCTGATTTGCAGGCTGGGCTCCTAATTACTACCATTCATCAGGAAAAAATAACGGTAGATTCTCCACCTCTTGGATTTCCAAGGAATGACCTCTTAATTATTGAAGTCAGTGGATGTTTGCTCCTGGTCTCTGTGGGCAGAGCGTCCAGCATTCCCGGGGGAAGGGTTGTGGTTTAAGAGCCTGGGCTGGTGTGAAGCTCTATGGCAGGTTGCCTGGTGACATCAAGCTCCTCAGTTTTGTTATACCTCAGTTCAGCACCTCTTGGAGAGGGACGGTTTTTCTCCTAGCAATTTATTTACCACTGGATCACTAAGAGGGCTTCTCGTGGTGAAGCTGGGTAGGAAATGAAGCAATGACTAACGTCCCATGTGCAGAAGAGTGGGCCCTGTGCAGGGAAACCCAGCAATTTGTCAAGAGTATTGACTTGAGAACCAAACAGGGCAAGTGCAGCGGATGGATGCTCTGCCAAAGCCTGAGGTGTTGCTGTGGGAGGAGTAAAGGTGAAACCTCCCAAGTACCTGGTTGAACTGGAGTCTCCTGGCACACTCCTGCAGAACATGCCTCCTAGCTCATGTTGTTGGCGTGTGTGTGTTTGGGGTGTTACCTTGCCGTGTCTCTGAAGCTGGCTCCTGCCCATTCAGGATCATGTCTCTAATGTTCTTTGAAGTCATTGTTTCTTTTTAAATCAGGAGGATGGGAACCTCTCCTTCCTGGGTTGATCTCTCCCCACCCCATCAACTTGCAAAGTTGTTTGGGTGTGGGAGCAGAGACTATCTGGTGGATCCAGTTCTTTCAGTGCATTTGAAATTACAGGGCTGTGCCTTTTGCATTCAGCTTGATCCTTTTTTTCTGCTTGAACATATTTTGAAGTGGTCTGTTTGTCAGTAAAAATATATATGGAAGGCTGTATATAGAGAAGATGCTGTGCAAAAAGTCATTTGATTGGAGGAGAGGTTTCAGTGCAAGTCACTGTGAAGCACTGAGAACTGAATTCATTGCCTTTGTGTTTAAGTTTTTGAGGATTTGGTTTTATATGTTAAAAACTTATATTTGGACTCCTTTGGGTTTTCCTTATAAAAAAAGGAGCAGAGATTTCTCTCATTCCTGGAACAGTAGATATTGCGACAGCAGATGTGTCTTCTGTCTAAAATAGCAACTGTGCCAACACAGAGCATCATTTTTAAGGTCAACTTTCAACCCCAGCCTTGCCTACCAGAGAACACAGGCTGGTGGAAATCTCCCAGTTCCCTGTTCATGTGTGCTGAACTGCCTTCTCATCTTCTCTGCTGTGCTTCTGGGGAAATAAGCCCAGGTGGGCTTACAGGGAGGTGTATCCTCTGAAAAGTTACACTCTGCATAGTGCTGAGGCACCTGAGGTAGTTGTAGATTCTGCACTCTGAGGTCAACTCCAGTGCAGGCAACTGCTGATGACCAAGAGCAGATTAAGAGGAGGGAAAAGTGGTGATTCCTTGTGCCTTGAGCTGGTTGAACATGACCTAATGTGACCCTCAGTTTCTGTGTAGATACCTATGTGGGGAAAATTGATTAGCTGAGTTTTGTGAAATGTGTGATGAGATGTATCATCTGAATGGGAGGTTCTCTTGTACAGCAGCTGTACAACAAAGACCACAAGCAGAGCTTAGTCTTTACAAAATTGCCCCAAAGTCTCTGCTGGAGTAGCTTGGAGGATTTGTACCTGCACTGTACCTTTGTGGCATTGCCGTCTTTCACCTAAGTGTTTTCCTTACAATAACAGTTCCTGTAGTCTTGTGACTAGAGGAAAGTTATTGCTTGTACAGAGAAGTATGGAACCTGGAAGGAGAACAGAGTACCACTGACTTTTTAATCTTCTCAGAGTTAAACCAATTATTTTATAATTGTGATTCTTTGAGTCATTGGGAGCAGCGGTATGGATCTGTGTTCCTGCTCTGTATCAATTCAGGGTGGTTGTGGTGAGATGGCTTTTTTTTTTTCCCTCAGAGAAAGCAAAATTATGTTTGCAGCTGTCTAATGGGATATTTCACCACAGCTGGATAGTCTCTCACTGTGTCATAGCTCGCCCTGGGTGAGGCTGTTTCTCTTTGACTCCCCACATTAGTGTCTCTTCCAACCCCTGTGTTTTCCAACCCTGGTCATGCATCCTGGCTACCAAGATGGGCCTGCCAGAAAGGGAGTAGCAAATTAGTCACAGAATCTGGAGGTAAATACTGGAAACACTCTTAAAGCAGCACATCCCTGCTTGCTTTTCTGATGTCCCAGTGTGTCTTGGCTAGATGTAGCATAGGAGTGGAAGCTTTTACTTCTCTGTGAAAAGCCTTGTGTGTTTCATTCATTTTTTTTGGCCCATTTCAAACGACAACGTTGGTCCCTTGCCCTCCAAGCTGGGCAGAGGCTCAATGCTGAGAACAGTGTGTCAGGAGTGGGGTGGGACTGCAGCAGGTCAGGAGGTTCAGTCCTGCCTGTCCTTCTGCTGTGCATCTGTCTAAACAGCCTGGCTGCAGGAGGCCCTGTGTCACAGATGGGCTGTTCTGGGCTGGGCAGGGAAGTTCATCCGGGGCACTTGGACTTTTTTTTCCCCATTCTTTGTCTGCTTGGCTACTTGGAAAACGGCTGTAAAAAGAGGTCAGCTCATGGACTTTGTGGTGAAACGGAACCGCTGGAGAGCTGGGCACAGATTCTGCCTCCTCCTGCTGCCGCTGTCTGCCTTCAATTATTTATGCTCCAAATGGATGAAACAGTTGTGAGTGCAGGGCAGGGGAGAGGTTCAGCCCTCTCGGTGCAAGTACCAATCTGTAGTTCATGGAAAGGAGAAGTAAGTGCTTCCTGCGCAGGATTTTTGTCACTTCAATTTCCCTGCCCAGATACTTGTGTGCAACTCTGAAATTCTGCTGCACTTTTGTGAGTTGTGCAGGGCTGTTCCAGCCACATTAACCAAATGTGTAAGTTTGACAGGTGTTAGGGCCTGATCCTTGCTGATGTTAAGGAAGTAGGAACGACTTTCATTTAACCCCAAGAGATGCTTGTGACCCTTGTTCAGCTGCTGGCTTGCAGGCTGCTGGGGCTTTGCGGAATACAGCTCGCACTTGCAGAGGGGACAATATTGCTGCTATTTGAACAAAGGAGAAACACAGTCCCTGGGTGCTTTCAGTCTCCAAAGTCAAGGAGTCTCTTACAACCACTTATGCTCTCAAAAATGTTACTGGCTTCACGCTGATGCTGTTCTTCATTTGATGGTTCTAGCAGTAAATGTAAGGGGCTTGTGTTATGACAGTTCCCTGGAAAAACTGAGGAAAGGCAAGTCAAGAGAGAGAAACAACTGGTGGAGCTCAGTGTCTTCTAGAACACATATTGCCCAGTTTTAGTCTAAGTTGCTCTTCGTTAAATACCCAATAAAATGGACATCTTGGAAATCCAGGGGAGATTCCCACTCAGCCAGCTGGTTGGTTGCTGTGCCAGGCCAGGCTGGGTACCTGCTGTGTGTCTCTAGAACTTTGCCAAATTAGTTTTAAATGTTCAGTCCAAGGGGTTTCCCCAGATTTCTTGGGACACTCCACTGCCCACAGCGGTGGCTCCTGTAACCATGCTGCAGTTACTGCTCATATGTGCTGAAACCAAGCCTGGGGAGCTCGGCTCCATCCTTAATAATACTTCAGGTACTTCTTGCTGAGATGCCTCTTGGCTAAGTCCAGAGGCTTCCTCTCCCATTCCCATTTCTCTTCCAGTTCTAGTGGCCTCTGTGTTACTTTTCTTCTTGGATAGCAGCGCATGAACTGGAGGGCACATTCCTTGCTTACCTGTAGAGCTTTGTTGCTTGACCAACACTAAGTCTTTGTCCCCTTCTTGCCCAAGGCAAAGGTTTCCCTGTGACAGTGAAACCACACAGGATAATGCTCTACTCATAAAAGAAAAGTGTGGCACCTCTAATACCTGTGTGACTTCAGATGTTTGTGAAGTGTATGCGAGTTGTCTCATAGCATACTGGAATAATTCCCATAAGGGCTGGTTTTGTGTGTGTGTGCATGTCTACGGTGTGGTTAGCCTTGAAGCACAGGAAAAAAATGTTTGTCTGCTGTTATACATTCCTTTTCTCCCAGAGATTTGTCCCTGGAGCTGTGAAGAGGTTTGCAGTCATCGTGTTCCCACAAAAGTGTTCAGGAGCTGGATTTGTGTGTGGTGCTGGGATCAGCTGCCAGAACATATGCTCCTCATCAGTATGTATGTGTGCTGCTGTTCATCCATGACTTGGTTTTCCAGAAACACTGTTCAGCATGAACCGTGGAAGGCGGCAGTGCATGCTGAGAGGGAAGATTTGCATGTACAGTGCTGACCATAAGGGCTGGGCTGCAGGAAGTGGAACAGATCTGTTGCTCCTGACTTAAGTAAGAGCTGCCTTTGTTTTAGGACTAAATGGGGTGATATTCTTGATTCTTTCTCTTTTGTGTTTCCAGCGCATTAATTGAAATCTGTTATGATCTGCTAACATTCAGCTCTAGACTGCTGTCCCTTCCCTCAGCCCTCACTCCCTGCCCACAAGGCTGGAACCCCAGCAGCATCACAGCAACCAAGTGCCAGGGGTGGCTGGGAGGAGAGTGTGCTGAAAAGGTGCAGAGACTGTTTTGCTAATGAGCAAAGCTTGGCTAAGTGTTGGCCAAGAGCTGAAGAGGAAGTGAAACCCTGCACAAGCATCTGCAAGGGTGTAACGCCAAGAGGGGGAGGAGAATTGTTTTGTTTCTGGCTTGAGTACAACTGTCCACTCCTGAAGTCAAAAGAAATAAGAGAAGTTGAGGCTGAAGTTGAGCTCTGGAAGAGAGACGTAGCTGTGTTATGCAGGGCACTGCAGGGATGCTCAGGTGGCAGAAACCTCTCTGGATACAGCTGTGCAGCCCTCAGCCTGCCTCAGCCTCAGACTCAGGGTTAACACTTGGCAGTGCAGCACTGGAGCATCTTGGGCTGTGGTTCTTGCAAGCCTGGGGCTCTGTGGGGTGTGAGCCAGTGTAGTTGTAAGTCAGTCAGAGGTGGGAAGCCCTTACTAGAAGTTAACTCCAGTTGTTCACTCAGCTCTTAAATCCGGGCTGTTTCTCTGCACAGTGGCAGTGGCTGATGGCAGTAACAGCCGTGCTCACCCTGCCCTGACTCCTGGGGACAGAGGGGCAGCAGGTGCCTGACCCTGACTGTGCTGCAGGACCACTCTGTGCCAAGGAGAGGGAGACCTGAGCTTTGTGCAGCTCAGCCCTTTGCTCTTCCGGGGATCTTTGGGAGTGCCCTGTTTGTCTTGGAGCCTGTTATCCAGTGTGTCCAGGGCGTGTGTATGGAGCTGGGATGGCCCATCTCTGCCTGACCCCACCCGAGGCAGTTGGTGCCATTCTCCCAGAATGACTCCTGGCAGGGAAGCTGGGAGCTGGGAGCTCAGGCTGAGCAAATAAACCATAGGATCATGAGTGCTAGCTCCTGGAGACTGGCCATGAGGAGTGAGCCCGTCCCACTGACCTCTGGACGTTCTCAGTGCAGGAGCAAGGGAGGGGAAAGAGATCCACTCAGCTTGTGGGAAAAGAGGCTCCAAGGGCTTAATATCTTCCTTCTGCCTTCTGTGAGGCAGAGCCCGTGGCAGTACAGATGTGGCTCCAGTGATTACGTTTCACTTTTCCTTGCAGACCCTGGTGTGTGAAGGTGTGTGAACACACACATGAAAGCACAAGCCAGGCCTTTTACTGCTATAGTTTGTATTGCAATTATATTTAAGATTACTTCCCAGGCGAGTCGCTTTGCTTTCAGCTTTTTGTAATGTCTCCTGGCTATTTCCTCAGTGTGGGAACTATTTTAATCCTTCCTGACGCACTGAGCTCATTCTTGCTGCGATACGTACACACATGTAGTCTCTTTAGATTCTACAGACTTACATCCACTTTTATTTTCAAATAAATTACAAACTGCATTAATTATATATTCAGGTGAAATGTGAGTCACAAAGGCATCTGCTGTCTGCCTGCCCTGCGCACATGGTCCCCTTGGCTGTGCTTTCTGTTTGGTTTAAAGCTCTCCTGAGTCTCTGCAAGTGATATGAAGTCCTGGAAATGTCGGTAGGCAGTATAGGAAATGCCTATCTGGACCAATAATAATTCCCCTCTGCCCAAGGCCTCCTGTAAAAAATATCAGGGAGATTTATGGCATTTAAGATCCTATAGATTCTCAGAGGTTCCTGCTGCTTAGAGAGTCTGATGCTAGCTGGGATCAGACAGTAATGGAAGAAGCCTCAGAGCTTTCTGGAGCAGGTATTTGCCCTGTTTTGCAGGCAGTATGCTGAATCAAGAAAGCAGGAGTTAATTCAAGAGATGGAGCTGGTCTGCAGCAAAGCCTTGCTATGACTGCACAGGGCCAAGACGAGCAGGAATGTGTCATTGGGACAGTAAGAGGGACAGTAAGAGATGCTGTCAGGGATGATCTCTTGTCTCCTGGCAGTTGTTTTTGCAGTCCTGACTCGTAGAGGTGGTTTCTGTGATGCAGCTGGAGCAGTGCCCTGGAGCCCTGAGCTGGAACAAGCAGAAGAGAAACTGCTCATGTCTAGTCCCAAGGTTTATACCTGTGCTGTTTGCCTGCTTACTTTAACAAGCTCCCCGCCCCTTGAAAGGAGCCCTTGGCAGAGCATGTATTTATGAGGGAAGGGGGTATTGGGGAGGACAGTAATTTAACAGAACTTGGTGCTTTTACTGAGCAGTTAATCCAGGCACATGCTTGGGAAGCCCTCCAGGTTCACTGAGCAGCTGGACTCTGCATCAGCTCTAGTCTGCCAACAGCCCTGGGGCTCACACTTCAGAGGCTCAGCACAGGCCCATGGAGATCAACGAGTCACAGGCCTGTTTGCTGTGTACGTGCCAGCAGTGCCACATGGACCTGCTTGGGACCCTGCTGACCATCACCGCAGCAGGAGCGCGTCCTCTTGTCACCTGGATAGGCCTCATCTGCCCTGCCCCACCATCTCAGCTGATGATGTGAACCGTGTTCACAGCATTGAACCTCACAGCAGTTTGAGTAAACCAGAAGCAACTGGATGGAGCGCAGCGTTCCTGTTCCTCAGTGCCTGCTCTGTTCAGCCAGCCAGTCCCCAAACAGAGAGGCTGCATGCCATCTCAGAGCTGTGGGATGGCATTATTTGCAGCAGCTCTCATCAATGTCAGTGAAAGCCTTTCTGTTTGAGGTGGTAGGGCTTCTCCTCAGCAGCTGCTCAGACGTCCCAGCCAGTGCCAGGCGTTTTGCTGCCTCATTTGAACGCCCAGTGTCATCTGAACATCTCCCTGCTCCTCCCGTGGTCGCACTGTCATGGGCAGGTGTCAGGCAATAGCAGAATTGTTCTCTTGGTAAACAAGTGATGGTGTTATTGGAGCTGCCCCTCATGTGGCAGCAGTGCAGTGTGTGCTGGGGTTGCTAATGAGACATATCATGGGGCTTGTTAGTCTGAAAGCTTAATGAGCCATCTTCTGGTTCGTTGCGAAGTGCGTGGATGCTTCTTCCTGTGAGCTGTTCCTGGGCTGCATCTTGCACTTGGGTGTGTTTGGTACTGAATGTGTCCCTGTGAGGTAGAGCTCACAGCATAAATTGGGCTTTTTTGAGGATTCAGATCCCATTTATTATGACATTAATGACAGTGGATGTCCAGGAAATGTCTGGATGAGACCGCTGCTCTCATTTCCTCAGGCACCCTGCATATGCCCGAGGGCTGAGCTTATTTGTGGCTCCAGTGAATCCACGTGTCTTGGGTACCTAGAGCTTGTCCCTTAGCTGATTAGGGATTTTCCTTCATGAAAAATAACTATTTTTCTTCATTATTTTTCAAAAAATAGAATAATTAGGGCATCCACCCACCTCTTGGCTGGCATCCTGCAGTAATAGGCCAGCATGTGTTTTCTTCAGAAGAGGAAGCAGGTCTTGCTTTGTATTTGTAAGGCAATGGTTTATAAATGAGCCTGAAAAGCCTGTGAGGGGCAGTGGGATGAGAACCCACATGGAGAATAAATCTGAGAAAATAAGTCCCAGAAAATACACCCCAAGAGATGTTTGGCCTGGCAAGTCAGAGCCCAGGCTGAGAGCACAAGAGATCCCCTCCTCATTTTGCAGGTGACATCGGTTCCAGGCTTTGCTTGAAGATAGTTATCTTTGGATTCTTAAAACATATAAAGGTTTGACTTCACGCTGTGCTGCAACTCCCAAGAGCTATTCGTGGGTATCTAATGTGATTTTGCACCCGGTTCTCCTTAAAGGGCTGCGAGTGACGAATTACTCTTGGCCTGCTGTGGCTGTCACTTGAGCTGACATTGCATGGGGGTGCTGGCTCTGCGCTAACCCATCGACCGAGCGGAGCATTCCCCATCCTGCCTTGCTCCTCAGCCTTACCTACGCGGCTGTTTCCATTTCCTTTGGGTTGCCTCGTAGGAAAACACAGTCTAGCAAATGCAATTTTTTCCACTCCATTGCTTCCAAGTTCTTTCTAACGTTGCGTGTTGCTGCCCCTTGTGTGTCCAACAGCCACAGCATTTACAGTCAAATGACTTTCTGTCTTCTCTGCTATCTTCTTTATCTGGTTTCATTCTGACTTCTAGAAATCCATTGTAATCATCTCAAAGGTGACATTTTCATGAACTCTGCTATTCCAGTGCCTGTTATGTTAGTATCTCTCATCTTACATCTCATGTACTTCACCATTTTTGTTATTTTCAGGTGAGCCCAGAAAGAAATTTATGAAATCAGCAATACCACAGAAAAATCCTCAGGAGAGAGGATCCCACAATTATCTATTCTTTACCATCAGGACTGTATTACTGAGTTGCTGATAACAGTTTTGCTACAGGGCAAGCAGAGAGTATATTGATGACTCTGACTGGATAAACTTTACAGTGGAAATCCTGTTCAAATTAGGTTGCCTGTACTGGCTGCAGTATTTCATACGGAATTGTCAGTGGTGAGATTTGCCAAAATCGTGGAGTTATGTTGTAAACCCCGTGCTTTTTTTTTTTTTTTTTTTGCTTTTTTTTTTTTTTTTGGCTTTTTTTTTTTTTTTTTTTTAGAAAATCATAAGAGCAGTTCTGATATTCTTGTTCCTGGTACAAAGCTCAATGGGCTTTGTAACACGATGGCAGTTATTGAGTGTTTGCATGGCAGTGGTGTCTGTGGAGCCCTGCAGTTTCCCACTGTGGCAGCCCAGAACTGTGGGCTCTTCCTGCCACAAATGAAGTAATACTGCTTGCAGTGCCTCTGAAATTGTCGGCACATTCTGGATTAACCAAGGAGCTGACACATTCCTCTGGTTTGGGTTGGTGGTGTAGAGATGAAAGGCAATAGGCTGAAACATGAGCTTTTCCACAAAGGCCATTGTACAATGTAGTTACTTAAAAGGCAAATATTTTAGGCAATTTGCAATAATAGGAACCAAGGGCCAGCCTTCTTTTAATACAGATGAAAGTGCCCAACTCCTTTGAAACTGAGAGGAGCTAGATACCTCCTGTATTTTTATAAATTTGGCTCTGGTGAGCAGCCTTGTCACTGCTCTCCCCCCACCATCCCTCTCTGATCTAAGTTGCTGTGTAGCAAGAGCTCTCACCATCTCCCATGAGGAGGCTGCTGCTGCCTCGGCATTTACACACCTGGTGCCAGGCTTACAGTTGCCTTTCATGTGCTGTGGTCCATGGATTAGGTCCAGGAAAGGGGTTGGTGAAGGAAAATAACTGAAAATACTGCAAGAGGTTTGTTCCAGGCTGCTCTGAATGGCCCTTTCATCTTTGCCTCAAAAAAATCAGTGAGAGTTGTAGCTCTGTAAAAGGTTCATGGCTGTGCTCAGGAGTGATAGACCCATCTAACATTTTGGTTTCTGTATTGGAACTGAAGCTTTTACAATGCTGCTTCTATTTTAGGGGTTTGTTCAGCAGAGATGCTCCATTGCAGATTAATGCTCTTAACCTCACCCCACCTTCTTTTGAAAATTGTCCTCTTTATTTTCTCTCAGACTTCTCTTAAATCCCTGCTGTGTCTCCCTGGCAGGAGCTGGCCAATAGGTAGTCCCTGTCTATCACAGTGGCTGTGCTGCTTTCTGACTGCTCTGTGTGCCTGGCAGTTGTCTTGTGTGCTCAGCACCAGCCCTCTGCGGCTGGGACCACCTCTGTGCTCCGGATCAGCACCCTGACACAGGGATGTGCTCCCTGGGCGCGTGGAGCTGACTGCAGTCCACCCTCTGCCTGACAAACCCAGGGCTGAGGAGCGAGGCAGTGCACTGCCCTGAGGCCTTATGCTCCCGTGTGCCTGAATCTACTTCACCCAGACTCGTCACAGCATGGAAAACTCACACAGGCTTTGCTCTTGCAGATCTTTTCTTATCTTTTGCAGTGTTGATATCTGAGACCATTCTTGCCATGTTGAACTCCTCCTGGGCTCTGCTCTTTCTGGATGTACCAGTGACAGCAAGGGTGGCAAGGCAAAGAATTTGAGAGAAGTGCAATGAGCTGCTTGGGGTACTGAGAACATCTGTATTGGCTGGGCTCCCTGCAGTTTGGGAGTGGGTGCCTTTCACCTTTAAAGTCCAACTCTAAGGCCCTTGAATAAACAGTGAAATAGGATCTGCTCTCAGGGGAACAGTTTATATCATTAAATCTAAGTATTACTGGAAAAGGCAAGTAAAACCTTTACTTCTGACTTTGCCGGGGCACCAGTGTTATTATGTCTGTGGAGTTCCTCTGCATGGAGAGATCAGGGTTTGCTTAGGAAGAGAGATTTTTCTTGAATTAGGTTACTTATGCTGCTCTTAGTAGTGATATTTTCACAGAATCTCTTCCATATCCTCAGGTCTTGCTGCCCGGAATATTCAACAGTCCCTCAGTGGATCTTTCCAGCCTATAGTTTTGGAACACACCACATGTGGGTGTGAGTTTGTATGTTTACCTGGATCTTATTTGTGAGTTACTCAAATGCAGTACAGTCTGATTCTTGTTAAGCTGTCCTGAGTGAAGAGTTGGCTTTCAGTCTGAATGGCTTTTATCTGCATTTTGAATACCTTGAAAAAAAAACCCAAACCAGAAAACCCCAACATCTAGGAAAACTGGGAGCATTAGTGCATGCACACAAGGGGCAGTTGGGTATTGGAAAAGAGTGAAGCTTTTAGCAAGCAGGAGTTTCCTACATACAGGGCTGGTGGGATTTTTGATGGGGGCAGAGAATGTGGCTTGGAGCTCTCCAGGGTGTCTGGGTGCAGGGTAAAGAGCATGACCCTTCTTCAGGGCTTTCCAGCAGTGGATCCTTAAAAGCTTGGCAGACATCACTGGCCCAGTCAGGGCAGGTGTGGGTGTTTGCAGTGACGTTCTCTATGCTTAGAGGTGGCAGAACTGAAGCCCAGGATATAACAGCTCTGTCTAGAGGCATTTCTGTCTGGAGGCGATGATTTTTAGGGATACACAGCATACTTTGATGAAGGAGTGGCTCTTCTCCCCTGTGAGTCAATCACACCACAACTAAAGCTTCCCAGAGGCACTTGAGCCTCAGGATTCCCCTTAGCCCAAATGTTCAGCTTCAGACCTGTTCCTTCCACATAGTGGTTGGTGTTTCTCAGGGCAGTGGGTGTGGAGCATGCCCTACTCCACTCATTGCTGTTGGAGCTCTCCCGCTGGAGCTCGTAGGCACTGCTGTGTAGGAGATGTGTGGCCCCTCATCTCCCCAGCAAGGCAGTCTGTCTGTTGGAGAGTCACTTCCCCACCAGGTCCTCACTGTTTTGATGACTTCTGCTGGCATCTTACTGAGTTAGAGGTGTGAAGGCGGAATTGGCAGAAAGAAGCTGGTGGGAATGCAGCCAGGTGGGAACAGCCTGCTGCTTCCTCTGCTGAAGCCTGTTTGTGCTGCAGTGTATTTATTCCTAGTCTGTGCTGAAGAGGAGCTACCTGTACAGCCCAGGTCTGTGCCTGGTGCCACAGGCTGAGAGAGGTTTCTTTCTCTGGTGCTCACTGCTTCTAGAAGGGCTGAAGCCCACAAGAAAGAAAGGTCTCACTTTCATTGCAGTTTTGACAGGTTGTTGTCCAGGGCTGGCCTCTGGAAAGAGGCTGACGAGCAAAGTGCTTTCTGGGAGATGCAGTCATGCTGTACTTGTCCTGCTGTTCAGCCCCAGGGTTGGTGTGTGATCCAAATAAACTATCACAGGATTGGCAGCGCACACAATTCTGAGCTCCAGTTTCCCATCTGATTGAAGGAAGCCTAAAATTATGCAGCATGTGATCCATAGCTGCACTTGAGCACGCTCTGCCCCTTGTTCCTCTATCCCACTGCATTTGCAATCGCTCATATCACCCTGTGGGGTCATGCCCAGCATTGCTTTGCCCAGTGGCTGCTGTGTCACCAGTGAGGCCAAGGCCATGTGCATGGGCTGCAGCTGGATTGGATTCCAAACAGCATATGGATCGCTACAGCTGTATTTCCTGGCAAAATGGCCCTATCCAATGGTTGCCATTGCAGTGAGACTGGGAATTTTCTAAGAGACCCACGAAACCTGAGTGCCTTCCTGTGTTGAGCAAAGTCTGGGGTGAGAGGAAAACCCCATGACTGTGTAGGAGTATGTGTGTATGACAGTGATGTGTGGTGGTCGTTACTGCCTGAGGCACTGCTGGCTACTGCGGTCGGGTTAGAGCTTCCAGGAATGAGGCACTGATTCATCTGTGGTCAGTGTGTTTTTAAAAGAATGCCACCAAACTGTCAGTCTGGTTTCTCCTGGCCAAGTGTGACCACTGCAAGGCTCTTTTCCTTAGGGCTCCCCTGTGCTGGTGACCTGAGTTTTCGTTTTCCTTTCTCAGTCTGGTTCCTCAGGCATCTGTGCTGTCTGATCCAGGTGGGAGAATCCTGCTGCCACCTTGGCCAGTGTGGCATTTGTAGAGTGGAGAATGGGGCTGTGCTGAAGAAACCACGGGGTTGTGGTTGTGGTGGTGCTGCTCAGAGCTGCATTGCCAGTACAAACCATTTCCAGCACTGCCTGTGTGGGAGGCAGAGTTGGGCTGCTGCAGTTGGAGGTCAGCACTTGGAGCTGGTACAAGACAGAGCAGTGTGGCTGAGCTCATCTGACAACACCAAGCTGTGATTTCTCCCCCCTGCTCTGCCTCGGTTTGCATTTGGGGAATTGGGGGTCGAGTGTGGTCCCGTGCAGCTTGTGCCGTACCCTGCTGTTAACTCAAACCAGTTTCTGCCAGGTTTGTTCTTGCAGGGGAAGGAGGGAGGGTGGAGGGTTCGGATGGCAGTTGACTGGGAGGCAGAGAAAAATGAAGTGTTGAGCTCTTAATGGGGAACATGCTCCATTGGTTTGGGTTTCCCTCCCCGCCCATCTTGCTCTTTTTAATCTGTGGCACAGTCTTGGGAGCAGTTTGAGAACGGAAGTGATTTCAGACTGGAGGTGACCTCATCCGTCTCCAGCTCTGAGGTGGAGCAGTGTTTGGAGGCCCAGCCAGAGCTTGTGATGCTCTTTGAACGATGCAGGCAAGGGGCTGAGGCTCCAGGAGAGAGAGCCTTGTGGCTCCTGCCTGGTGGGGTGCTCTGGGCATGGCCAGGGGTACAGCTGTGTGGGGGGTTGGGAAGTGGGTGATGGCTGTGGGGGTTTTTACCGTTCTGTTCTCATCTTTCTATGCTAGAGTGGGGAGAAGTAGGAAGGAGAAGTCAAAAAAGCAGAGTCCAAAAAACATAGCTGGACACGTCACATATCAGAGCAGTTAGTTCGTGATGAAAAGTCCAGCCCTGTCCTGCAGGATGCTGAGCTGTGCCCAGCTGGAAAACATGCTCAGTGTGACCATGTGTTCTGTGGAAAGGTGCTGAAGGTATGTGAATGGATGGAAGAGTCCCTGCTGGGTTCTTTGAATCTGAGGGCCTTGTGAATCAGCAGAAAAAGGGATCAGAGCCCTCCTGGAGGCTTTGCTTTTTAGGAGCTGAGATGTCAGTGAGAAATCTGGGAGATCTGAGGATCTGGAGCATGGGGTGGGAACCAGCTGGGGTGTCAGCTCCAGGTCCAGATAGTGATGAGGAGCTCATGAGACCACAGACAGATGCTACTTGCAGAAACTGCTAGAGAACTCTGTTTCCTGCCCTGGCAAAGGGCCCTTCCTCCTGCCTTGATGTCTGCTATTTTGAGGAGGCCAAGATTTTCTGTTGCACAATTGGAGCCTGGAGTCCTTGGACTCTGCTGGAGGCCAGCAAGCCGAGCTCTGTCCTGGATGCTGGAGCTGGTCTGCCAGGTGCAGCTCTGCACTTCAGTAAATGTCCTCATTTTTCAGTAAGGACAGTTTCCAAGTGCTGTCTCACAAGCTGTGTGGGGGAGTCCAGCCACTTCCCCTTAAGCTTAGTTGTCTTCTGGCTCCAGCTCAAGCTGAAGAGATGCTGGGCTGTGGTGGGCTATGGCTGGGAAAATAAAAGCAGTCTTTTCTCATGTCTCTGTGGCTATGTGGCTGCAGAAACTCCCTGTAGCTGGGTAGGCAGTATTGGAGTGGGATACATTGACTGGAAGAATTTGCTTTTCTCTTGGCCTTGTCCCAGGTGGTATCAAGACTCTTGCTGGGAGATAAATTCCCCTCCCACCACTGCTAAATAGGGAGTTTAACCATTCATGGGATCTAGCAAGGGACTTTCTCCAGCCCTCTTGCCCCTCTTTCCTGTTGCACTGGGAGCAGGGACTGAAAACGGATTCTGTTGTGACTATGTCACAGTAAGGATAAGTTTGCAGTCCCACTTTTCTCCTTGCCTCAGAATTGTCTCCATGCCTGTATGTAATGAAACAATCTCAAAGTGCATGGACAAACAGGGATTTTGTATAAAAAAATGTCCCTTTTTTCCCCTCTGCTCAACATTCCACAGCTCTCCCCATGACACTGAAGTGCAGTGACAGGTGACTGGAGCTGGCTGGGTGACAGAGGAGTCTGCCACGTCTTTGAGAAGGCGTTTGGGTCAGTGAAGCCCTAGGAGAGGTTTTGCTGCACTCAGTGGTGACAGACACATGGTGCCAGCACTTGCTGCCAGGCAGGGCTCAGGACCCTGGCAGCCTCTGCATCTGCATCCTCTGTGTGAGGCCCAGCAGCATCCCAGAAAGGGACCATTATCCCCAAGCCCTGCCTGCTGCTGGAGTCAGGAGGGCACAATAAAGATGTGTCCCGGCAGCAGCCTGGAGCAGGCTCGTGTGTCGGGAACAGACGGGGCTTTGTACCAGGCGCTGCCTCTGGTGGGAGGTTTGTCAGCTCTGGAGCTGGGATGGTAACACGGGGCTCTGTGCCCAGCCTGCTGTGCTGCTCAGGGCCTCCCCCGATTCAGGGCAGGGTCACTGGTTCTTCCTTCGCTGGGGGAGGTCTTGGCAGCAGCTCCTGCTTGTCTGAGCACAGCTTTGCCCAGGGGCTGGCAACTGCAGGAGGCAGGACTCCCCTGGCTCTCAGGTTCAGCAGCCCTGTGCTCTGTGGCCTGAAGCTGTGCCTGTGCAGGTTGTGTGTGCTCTCTGCAATGCATTAAGTCCCCAGGAGCGGCCTCAGGGTGACTGGGACAGGGCTGTAATGGACAGCATGGCAATGTCACTCTATCTGGAGCTTTGAGGAGAAATGTCTCCTGGGAAGATCTCTGCAGAGCAGGGCTGAGCGGGGCAGCTTGACAATATGTGGTAGCAAAGCAAAGGCAGATTGGAGAAGCAAGGGAAGCTCCTGTGCTCAGGCTGTTACACCAGACACTTGAGCCACAGGAGGATACACTTTAGAAAGCTCTTTTCCACCTATTGAGAATGGACCTAAGGTCTGGCTGCTCTCCCACCTCTGGCTGCAGCATCAGTGCTGTGTTGAAATGGGGCTGGGCATGGTGGTGCCTGCCAAGTGATCCAGAACTGCCCTCGCCAGAGGGGTGTGGTTGGAGGTGAGATAATAAAAAACACACGGGGCAGAGAAGCTGATGATGGGATTGGGGCAATAGGACAAGGTCATGTTGGGAATGTTCCCTCCATGAAGGTGTATAGGACACTTTAGGATTTTGGTTTTGTGGCAGTTTTGTCCAGCTGGTTGCTGCTACTGCAGGATCACAGGGTGTTACTGTTGCTGTGTGTTGTTCATGCTGTGTCCTGATATTCCATCCTTCCTCACCTGAGAGCTCTGTTCTCCAGGAACACTCAGTTCTGGTCTCCAATTGAGACTAGGAAGATTTTATTGTGAAGGAGAATTTAGTACATGTTCTGCTGCTCTCTGCTGTTGTTGTGAGTCCACCACAGGCAAGTGGTCTCTGAAGGGAATTGCTGGGCCCATGGACAGGCTGAGAGGAGCATAATGTCTCTTCTGGCTCTGAAAAAAATGTGTGCTCAGAGAGGAAGCGGCAAACACAGGAAAAGGGTAGTTTCTGAACACAAACTGCCAAGAATTAAGCAATCTGCTTTATAGTAAGAAAGCTCCTGTTGAGCAAGAGAACTATTTTCCCTCCCAAAGCAGGTGTGACTGGTAAAACAAGGTGGCAAAGTTCAGCTGCCAGACAGGACCAATACTTCCTTAGCCCTCCCTACACAGGGTGTCCCCAGTTTTTATCCCTTTCCTCCTCCTACCAGTTTTAGAAGCTGCCTAGACTCTCCCATGCTACCTGCTGCCATTTTCATCCCCATTCTTCTGTGCTTTTGTGCTGTACAGGCACCACTGGCATGTTTTGCTCTTTTGTGGGATACCTGGGTGCGTGGTTGACCCAAGCAGTGTGTATATAGAAATGAATGAATGGAAAAGATGTCTAGGTAAAGATTTCTTTGCACAGCATGGTATCTGCAGGACCCTGATACAGAAAGAAAGAGGGCCCAGTAGCTGTTAATTTAGGGATCCTGGCTTATCAGTGGCAGAGTCCTTTAGGCTTTGAGAGGGCAGGCCAAGAGATGGGAACAGCTTTATCAACCCCTCCTCTGCTGTGGTGCTATGCAGAGCAGTCATTTGGTGTAGCTGTGCTTGGGAGCAAGTCCCGTGTGCCTTCAGAGAAGTGGCCTGTGGGTGGATATATGACGGAGTTGGTCACAAAATCAAAGTGGGAGGGCTGCAGTGCCTCCCAGGTTTTTACATTGCAAAAGGGAGGTGTTAGGTCACTCTGGGAAGGGTGAATTCAGCCTCTGTCCCAGCTGGCTGGCTGTTCACTCCCTGTGTGCTCAGGAGAGCAAAGCCTCTGGAGTTCTTTGCTGTGTAGCTGCTCCTGTGAGCCAGCACATAAATGGAAACAGATGGCTCCATCTCAGTGGTGAGTAGGAATCTCTCACTGCTGCAAAACTGCTAATGAAGTTTCAGGCTGGACTGAAGCAGACAAGGCTGCTGTGCTGGTGGGGTGTGCTGGCTCCTGGCTCTGTGCTGGGGTGCCTCTTACTGCCCCTCTGTCACAAGAGCACCAAGATTGCTGAGCCGACCTCCCAGCCCAGCAAACTGCACTGTGCCCTGCAGCAGCCTCAGACAGGGTGTCCATCTGGGTACTGCAGAGCCACCAGGAGCTGTCAGTGCCCATCAGCCTTGGTAAATGATCTGTGTGGTCATCCTTATCGTGGGTTCCAGACCTTGCCATTCACACCTGTATTATGGAAGGGCATGGGGAGCCCTCTAGTATCTCCTGCTGAGACTCTTGAGCCAGATACTTCTTCATCCAAGGTCCTTTGCTCTGTTTCACTACAAACTCAGACTAACTAGTCTTATTTTTTCCATACTGGTCAACATCTCCCTGATAAAGAGAAGCAACACTCAGCAGTTACTGACTATTACTCTTAAGCTTGGAAGAAACTTTATTTAAATTCCCTTTGACAGCACAGTTTGATTTAGATGTTCAGTGACTTGAAGTTTTCTCCCATCATCACGTAAGATGTGAATCTCCAGTCACACTGCAGGGCACAGGAAAGTGGTGAGTTGTGCAGCAAAGGTGTAACCAGGCTTGGTGTTTGCTGGAGTAAGTAGGTGATGGAGAAGGGGAGAGAAAGGTGTTGGACAGCATTTCTTGATTCCGTTTTTGATTATTCTGACAGCTCTCCCCCAGGCACGGCCTCAGTGTCTGCGATGGCAGGGTACAAGGAGCCGATGTGAATGCTGCATGGCTGCACAGCCCCAGGCAAGTGGGGAACAATCCTGGTCCCCAGCTGCCGTGCTGCCCTTACCTTTTCTTCTTCATTCATGCAGCAAACTGCTAGGCTCTGTGTCTGCCTGGGCGGACCCCAGCTGTGCCAATCGCCCACAACACATCTGTGCTGGGGACCTCCTTGGGCAGCCGGGGCTGTGATGCCCTTTGGGAACACCGTGCCTCGCTGCCACCGTGATCCAGCGTGGGCACCATTGTGTGCCAGGCCCTGGGAAGCCCAGCCAGGCTGCAAATGGTGGAAGAGGCACTGGCTGCTCAACGGCTGCAGTGTCTCAGCCTCGTGGCCTGTGAGCCTGGCACAGCTAGGTGATGCTCCATCCAGCTCTTGGTGGGCAGCCAGCAGTGGGCTGGCATAGATCACAGGGGAGAGTCAGCTGCAAGCTCCTGGAATCTTCGGAAAGGCATTTCAAAGCCCCTTCCATGGAGCAGGCAGCAGTTTGATTTTTGCAGCCAGATGCAGAATAGAAGCTACCTAGCCCAGGCAGCGATGTAGAGCTGCTGGAAGTTTTGATGGTTTGTGCTGAAGGGCTGTGAGGTCTGTGCTCTGCATGGATTCAGGACATTGCCCATGGAGAACACAGGATGTCACAGGGTACAAGAGGACAGAATTCACAGGTTGTCTCTGAAAACTTCACTCTGTATGTCTCCTGTGAGGGGGAAACTGGGATAAAGTTGTGGATCCCAGCAGGATAAGTCCTCTCTGTCAGGTGGGGCACTTGTGTCTGTGCATCTCTGCAGGTCCTGGGGATGCTTGTGCAACCATCAGGGCTTCATGTATCAGAACTTCCCAGAAAGCCACTTCTTAGTGGCAGGGGAGGACAGACAATCTTGTATGCTCAGTGAGGATCTCTCTGGATACTTCATCTGGGCACACAGTCCTCCCCTTCTCTGGGAGCTCTGAGAGACAGCTCTGTGTTAAATTACCCCAATTTCATCATTGCTCCATCTCTTCCTCAGGTTTCCTGCAGGAGAGTGTTATGATCTTTTTCTGAGAACATCTTACACCATGGCTGAGAATCAGGTACGCTTCTTTAGGCCCTGCCGAAAAGGAGTGTTTGGCACCATTGCTCATAAATGGAGGTGTGCTGCAATTCCAGCCCAGTCGATTGCGTATTCCTGCTGATTGCTTCCAATTGCCAACAACATCACACTCATTGAATTCACGCTGCGATTTCTGTGTCACCTGGGGAGAATGGGCAGGGTGCAGGTATGGGAGGGAAGCCTGTGTTTGCCAGGCTGAAAAGGACAACTGCTACTGCAATGAAGCACTCAAATCATCAAGCAGTTCGTTCTGCTGTTCATGTTGAACCAAGAACAACATCCTGGGCAGGAAGGGAGCAGAATTTCCCTCTGACTAATGCTGCTGGATTGTGCAGGGCTGCAGGGGAACTGCCAGCCAGAGAAACCATCAGGAGGGGAAAGGAAATGGAAAGGGAATCTAATTATCCATCTGCAAAGACAGATGCTAGTCTCGACACAGGGCCCAGCCCTGGGCAGACTGATGTGGACAGTGACGTTTGCACAAACTGTTTCTATGGCGGGGCTGGGAAATGGGATCCGGGGGGTCCCCTCTGGGATAGCAGATGGTCCAGCGCACACCACAGTGAGCCGGGGGAGACTGGAAGGCACACAGCTGCTTTTGTCGGGAGCACTGGCTCGTGCTCAGATCCGAGGGACAGCACTTTGCAGCCAGGTATGGCTGTGTGGTGTGGAGGTGGAGCACGGGCAGAGCTGTGCTGGTGCAAAAGGAGGAGGGTGAGTGCATGGCTCCCTCTCAGCAGGCTCATCTTAGTCAAGTGGGCTGGGGCTGCAAGCCCAGGGGTGAGGCAGGGAAGAAAGGTGGAGGTCCCTGTGCCCCTCTGCTATCTCAACGTGCACAAGGACTCTGCTTCATGTTACTGACAGCACAGAGGGAGGGTGAGAGTCTGGAGCCTGGGTGTCTGAGTGCTTGATGGGAGACCTGCAGGAGACCCGCTAAGAAGTAGAAGGTGTCTCTACCTCCTTGTTCTGCAGAGCTTTTTGGGGTTATTGCTCACACAGTCTGAGGCTGGCTTTTCTCTCTTTGGGTGCCTCCCAGACTGAACGTTGCTTTAGAGAGCTGCCTTTCCCCCTTTAATTAATGGAATTTAAAACTATTTGGTGAGCTGAGTGGGCTTATTCTCCTCTCTTGTGGGCATCAGCTACTCCTAAAGTTATGTTAATTGTAGCTGGAAGACCCAGATAGAGGTTGGGAGTTCTCCCAAGACTGTTGCCTTTCACTCTCCCAATACTGTTTTCAGGAGCCTGCTGGGAGGACAGTGGGGTTAAGAAAGATCTCCACGCAGACCTGGGAGTATGCATAACATGGGTGGACTACAGATGAATCAGGAGAATTTCTGCTTAAGTGGAGCACCCTTTTCATCCACTGCCTTGCTCTCCGTGGTCTGTGCTCAGTGCGCTGTTTCCAGGTGTGGTCCCTCAGCCTGGACTGTCTTCCCCTGTGATGCCCTTGGATTAGCTTCTGCTGGACCAGGCGTGGGTGTCTCACGATGCTCAGAGGCCGTGATGTCCTCTCCGGTTCAGGATTCAGCCTCTTTGGTAGACAGGCCTGATCCTGCATCCCTTACTCACGTGAGCAGTCGTCTCTATTTCAAAGGGACTACTCGGTGAGTAAGGATCGCAGGATTGGGACCACTACCTGTAACCTAAACTGCACCTTCTGTAGGATCCTGTCCCCAGCCTTTTCTTATTCTTTTATGTTAACATGCACCAAGAGCTTCCAAAATGGATGTTCTTGTCATTTGGATGGAGAACCTGAGAGCTGGAAGAAGCAGTGCCTTTCCATTTCAGAGGATAAATCACCATTATTTTCCATTCTCTTCCACCCAACTGCTCTCAGCCCAGCCAGCTTCTGTGCCACAGAGCAATGTGTACCTGTTTGTCTTCCAAACATTGTAGTTCCTGGCTTCCAGAGCTGGCTGGGCTCTGCTCTGCCTCTCCCTGGTTTTCCTAGCTGTAGCTTTGAGGTGAGAGGCCAGGTATCTATTTAAGCCCGATTTGTGCTGAAGAGCTGGAGGATGAATCAGAGGGAGAGCTGAGCAGCACTAGTGCCGAGACTGCCGCAGACCTTCCTGCACCGCCGGGTTTCTCCTCCTGTCTTAACAGGCTAAATTTGGAAAACTCTGTCCCGTGCTAAAGAATGCGTTCTCAATGGGAGGAAGCAGCGAGGGGGCAGGTTTGACCGGCACGCTGATTTCTGTGTGGCCCTGGCCAGAGAAGCCGCCTGGGCGCTCCCCTCGGACACGGCCCTTGCGCGGGGCGGCTTCTCCCTCGCGCGGAACGCGCCGGTACCGCAGCGCGGCTCCTCCGCGGAGGGCAGCGGGCAGCCACCGGGGGCTGCTGGAAGAGATCCGGGCAGCGACCGAGGGGCTGCTGGAAAACATCCAGCCAGCTCCACGTCTGCCCAGTTTGTGATACCCTGCAGATTATCCTAAATGGGAGCTGGGTGTGAGAAGCGCTGTGAACTCGCTCCAGAGCAAGTCACGAGTTTAAACAAGCAGGAGGCAAATTACGGTCGTCGGTCCTTTTTAAGAGCTGGAAGTGGAGGCACGGCATGAGTCACACAGTGCTTCTTGGGAAGCACGAGGCACTTCAAGTCGAAGCAGGGAGCATAAATACCTCTGAAATGGAATTTGAAAGATTTCTGGAGGGATTATGTGACAAAGCAGCAGTGATCCTTGAGCGGAAATTAAAGTTTGACCTGTGGGGTAGGTAAAAGAAAATATGAGATATGGGCTGCTGTGCGGATTGTGCTTGTGGCACTGAAGATACAGTGGATTAATCCTCTGCTTTGGGATTTCTGCATTTCTGGTCTGGTATCTTGCTTTTTCCTGAGCATCACAGGAAGAAGCCTGACTAAAGCATCTGGGCTCTGATGCTCCCAGAAGCCACTTACATGGAGCCTTGCTTGCAAGTTCAAGGTTAAATTATTCATCAGAGTTTAGATCAGCAAAGCTTTTTCCCTTGGATCAGGTCAGCGGGAGCCTCAGGGTGAGTGTGCAGCTCTGCTGGTGATGGAGCAGCAGAATTCAGACCCATGAGATTCATCTATCTGAAGTCAGCACTGACATTCCTTATAGTGGGAGAGGAGGCAGCAGGCAGGAGAAGGTGGTAACTGAGCCCTAGATGTTCCCAGCTATGACCCTGCATGGAGGGAGGATATCTGCAGTTCCTCAGCCTCCATTGCTCTGGTCCAAGCTGGGAATGGGTTTGCTGCCTGCTGCTGCTCCTGTTTGACTTGAGCAAACGGCTTCTCTGGAACTGCCCTGCCCTTCGTCCTAGAAAACAGCCAGGAAGAAAATTTCCCTTCTGTGGGGAATTCTGAAAATAGCTTTGTCTCCTTCAGAGGAAAAAACATAAATGCTGTTATTACGTGACTGTGCTGACCCTGCCAAGCCACGTATATGCAGTTTCATCACTCTTCCGTGCAGGCCACGCTGGCTGGGTGCACCCCTGCTGGGACCCTGTTGCCTGGCTCTGTGCTGCTCAAGAGTGTCTCTCTGGTCCGGCTGAAGATTTTTCCGTCCATGACATGCTCCTGGTTGTTCTCCAAGGATGGAGCCTGAGTGCTGCACTCCCTAGGCCATAGCATCTCTGCCAGAAAACAGCTCCCCTGTGGGTGGGGGACTTCTCTGCTGTCACAGTTTGACAAAGAAGAGCTGGTCCATGAGGTGGGAAGGACTTGGTGCATCCCAAGCCTGTGTTGTCCTTGCTGACTGTTTGGCAGGTTGGAGCTGGGCAGAGTTCTGCTCTGACACTCAGAAACCTGGATCCTGCAGCCACTTTGACCCCTGAGCTGCTGCTGCAAGTGCCTGCCTGGGGAGGAGCTTAGAGGTGCCAGTGGAAGACAACAATGATTTTGCTCTGGATCTTGGAAGTGCCAAGATTCTCCCTGCTGAGCTCTGCTGCACACTGCATGTGAGATGTCCCGTGTGCTGTTTTTCTTTTATAGATGCTGTACATTGGATTTCTTGTTGGAGGAGCAGGCCAGGATTTACACTGGGCATTTCCAGGGGCTGTGTGGAAAGAGAGGAGTGTGATCAGAAAGGACAGGGGCAAAACAAGATTGGCTTGGCTGTCTTTGGGAAGTTTGGACACAGACCATCCTGAGCCAACAGCTCTGGGTGTGTCATGCGGCACATCCGAGGGACACAAACGAGTCTGTCATTTATGGTTTGTTGACTCTGAGGAGCATCTCTAGGAGGGACAGGAGAGGCTGAGTCTGGGACAAGTTGACCGTCCTTCAGCATTTTGGAAACCATAGCATTGGCCACTCAGCCTTAAGATGATCTCTGTAGCCAAGAGCTAATCTGTGTTTTTTTTCCTAATCTGCACTCTGAGTTGTCAGGCATGGCCTTCCAACTGGAATTCCTGCCTGGCTGCCAGTCCTGAGAGCATGTATGGTGTGTGAGAGCTCAAGGCACTCAGGAGACAGTAGCTCCTTGTTCCTCTCTGCACTGTCAGCACAGCTCCTGGGGCCATGAACAACACTGTGGTTTTATTGCAACCAAATCATTGTTGACTTCATCTGTGATCCCAGCTCAGAAGAATGTTCTGATTTGGTGCAGTGGGCTCGTGGGAACACAGTGTGTCTCGATGTGCCCTTGGAAGATGCTTGTGGTTGGTGGCCATGTGGCCTGTGGCCCTCTAACAAGGGTTTTCCAAGCCATGAGAATTCATGGGAGCTGGAGAGGGTTTGCTTGCAGCTATTGTGGTTTATGGTGTGGAAGGAATGGTAAAACCTCCTGTTATCTCAAGTAGGTTTGGGTGCACCTTGGGTGTGCCGCAAGCCATTGCTGTTGCTGCCCAATGCAGGCAGTGCAGCTCTGTCACTGCTCCTCGGTCGTGTGCAAGCTGCAGACCCTGGTGGGGGTGTCCTCCAGCCCAGGAAAGCAAGCATTAGGTGAATCTAGGAGGAAGAAGAGGTGTCATGAGCATGGCCTGACCTACTACTGGGCTGGGAGACCAATGCAGGGCTGTCAGCTCCCTGGGGAATGGAGCAATGCTGCAGGGTGAAGGCAGAGCCACCAAACAGGGACATGTTCTGAGCAGAGCCAATTCCTGCCACACCTGGATCTCAGTCCAGGCCTTCTGATTGACTGCTCCACACAGAAACAATTGGGAACAGACCTCAGTGGGTGTAATTAAGGATGCTGCTGGTGGAGCAGGGTGGTTTGGAGAAGGGCTTTGTGCATGTGATATGACAGCTGTTGTATGGCAGGAATTTTCCTGCTCTGGGAGTGATCTCCTCCATTTATTTTTATCAGCCTTTAGGACCTCATGTCTGTAACTTCTGGCATCACCTTCCATTAGCTTGCAGGATGGCAGCATAGGTAAAACACTGGGGTTTTCCCCCCTTTTCTCCTTTCCACACTCACAGCTGCTTTCTGAATTCAGACCACTGGGCCTTGTAGTGACTCAGTACTTTATAACAGAACCTGGTGTCAGCCAGACTTGGGGTAAGTGGTAGAGGCCCTGGGTTGTGGCCCAAGGTAACCAGGGGAGGCCCTGCTGGTCTGGCACTCTGTGGAGCCACTGCTGGAGCCCTGCAGATCCCAGAGAAGCAGCACGAGCTCTGGCTGAGAGCGAGGCAGGAGTATGACTGCAGCCTGTGTGCTTCCCACTGGTGAGCAGAAAGCTGCTCAGGAACCTGTGGGGCAAGGGACAGGTTCCTCCAGCACCACCAGTGCTGTCATCTCCTGTCACTTCATTATACATGCTGTGGTATTAACCCCCCAGTTTCTGGAATGGTGTGATTATATGAAATTATCAGCTTTTGTCTGTTTCATATAAATTCCTGTTCAGTTTCTATGGCTGCACAGAAAAGCCATTGGCAGGATCAAAGGCAGATCTTAAAGTTACGTTCAGAACCCAGACTTCAGATTTCAGTGACTTTTCTGGTGTGCTGGGCTGTTGTTGGGTTGGGTTCATTTGCTTAATGAACACACAGATACTTCCTTATCCTGAAATGTCCTCAGAGCCTGAATGGTTGGTGTAAGGTCCAGAATACATCTGCTATTCCAATTGAATTCAGAAATGAGGATGCAATAGAGCCTGGACTAGACAACAGATCAGCCTACACCACGTGGAGACCAATCCACATCAAGCAGGACTAGGATCTGGGGGTTATATTTGAACCCGGCTTTTTGGGAGCTTTCTGGACCCTTGAGACCTCCACCCACACAGCCAGAAGCAGCACATTTTGCTGAGAGCAGGTTTCCTCCAGCAAACCTTTGTCTCGGCCGCGTCAGGCAGGACATATAAGAAATCCTCCATCTGAATAGGCCCATCTGTCACGCGGAGTCAGACTCATGGCAGGGACAGCATCCGGTACGTGCACAGCCTCTCGGCGGGACACTGGCGGGCGAGAGACATCGCCTCTGGCCTGCGGCCGCCGTGGCCTTTGTCCTGTCCTCGCTGGCAGGCTCCTCCCGCGGCACAGGCGGAGGCAGGAAATCCCGGGCAGCTGCCTGGGAGCCTGCTCGCCTTTCCTCGCCTCTCCTCGGCTCTCCTCCTCGCCTCGCCTCGGCACCGAGGCGAGCCGAGCCAGCCCTGCGTGTGTGTGCACGCGTAGGCGGGGGGGCTGCCGCATGGATTTAGCGAAGGCTGGGAGGGAACACATGGGTTGGGGTTTTTTCCCTTGGCCCGCGGTGGCTGTCCGTCCGTCCTGCCAGCCGCGGTTATGGATTCGATCATTATTCAGGAGCGGTTAGTGGAGCGGCTGCTGTCTCCCCGGACGCAGGCACAGCGAAGCCACCCAGGCAAGCTGAAGGTACAGCGATGTATTTATAGCACTGCGCGAGCCGGGGAGCAGCGGGGACAGGAGGGGGGAGGATGGTGCCCGAGAAGACGCGCGCAGCACAAGATGAGACCTCTGAGGAGCAGAGGAGCGGAAAGACGCCGGTAAGGGAGGGACGGCGGGCACGGAGAGGAGGGGAGCAGCCCCCGCGGCGCAGGGCCCGGGGGCGCGCTGGGCAGCTGGGAGATGCGCGACGCTTTGTGCGCTTGTTTGATGCAGTGATTCCCTGTCTGAATGGCGTGTGCGTGCTGGGGGGGCTCAGAGCAGGAGTCAGCGCTGTGTGTGCCCACACGCAGTCCGATATTTGTTAATTAACAACGTCTTAATGCTGTGCTTTGCTGGCCGGGTTTCTTCTTTTTGGCAAACGCTGGTGGGCGAGTGGTTTTGCCGATACTCCTGTGCTCAGCCCCAGGCCCGAGGAGCAGATGTCCGTGGCAGATGCCTCGGAGGCTGTTTGTGTTATGAATTTATGCAGCTTTCTGCAATGAAAGGAAGCAAAGGGTCTGCCGCTCCTCCAGGGCTGGGCTGTGCTCTGCTGGTTCATGCAGACGCAGATGTGGCGGCCGTGCCTGGCCGGAGGGGAGAGGCTGGAGGAAGGGCTGCCTGGGAGGGAGCGGGATGGCTTGTGCTGAAGGTATTGACACCGAGAGAGCCCCTTCCCCCTGAAGAAGCAGGGGCGCCAGGCACCTAGCACAGCTCCATCATTTCTGGAGCTTGCTTCAGACCTTGATAGGGACTATCCTTCAAATTTGCTGTGGTCCCGTGATGTTTAATTTTAGCCCTTTTGAGTTTACCCAGCAAGGCCCCTTTTATCCCCAGGCTGAATGGTGAAGTCACGTGAGATCTGGGTTGGCTTGAACAGCGCATCCACCAGAGATGTGAGGAGGGAATTGGGAAGGACCAGAGTGATGGAGGCTGTACCCTGCGTTGGAAGTACAGACCTCAGGATAGCTTCTCCTGTGTGCATCAGATCCTGAATGTTTCTACATCCCCAGCAGGAACAGGGCTTGAACCTACCAGGGCTTTGTTGCTTGGCTTGAGCTCCCAGGGAGCTCTGGCCACCACGGCCGGGTATTAGAGGATGTGACATGTTGTTGTAGTGTCTGGTGAACAAGCGAGCGCGTGCCAAAGGAGAGTACGGCTGTATTTTGCTTGGCCTAGAGTGCTTTGGTTTGTGACAGGGTCCCAAAGATTGGCCACAGCTCTTGGTGGCCTCTGCTGTGGTGCATGGGGCACATTCCCAGGCACGTGGCAGTGGGATGCCAGCAGGAACAAAGACAGCAGCGTGGAGCAGGCGGTGGGAGAGGGGCTCCTTGTGCCACAGTGCTGCTGGCTTGGCTGGCTGGGGCCCTTCCCGACAGCTGGAGCTGGCAGGGGAAGCACAGTGCAGGAACCAGCTGTCCTGGCTTTTGTCAGCACACCAGGCTTGGGAGGCTACTTGGGCTCCTTAAGTGCCATGTTGATGTTGCCATGCTGGCAGAGGTGGTGACACGTGCCTGTCACAGTACCCAAATATGGCTGGGATAGGAGCACACATTGAGTGTCTCAAATCAAAGGTGAAGAACCATGAGTCAAGGCTGGAGCAGGGACCATGCTGCTGTTCCTGAGTGAGGGAGGGCTGTTATAAGAAGGGGATCCCATGTCACAACTCCCCTTACATCTCTTGCCTTCACCCTTGGGAGGGCTCTGCAGTGTGTCTGTGGCTGGTCAGAGGGAGACATGGCTGGGGACAGGGTTTTTCCTCTCACAGGTCTGGCTGCCTCCCATAGCGAGGGAAGCTCTTCTGTAGGTGTTGCACTCAGCACTGACCTTCCTTTCTGCGAGGGAAATGACTGCATGAGTCATGGGTAAAGGGCAGTGACCTGCACCAGCTGTGATTTGCTCATTTTGAATATTGCGATTACACGGAGCAGGAGGGAGGCAGCCAGAGGTACAGCAAATCCACGCTCTCTTGGTTGAACTGAACAGAAATGGGAGATCAGGTTCAGCCAGTTACACCTGGCAGAAGTGGAGTTGCAGCACAGTGCAGCTCCCAGTGTCACCACTGTCAGCCCTTAGTCATCTAGGTTAAAAACCAAACAAAAAAAAGGGAAACACACCCCATGCCTCAGCTATGGTTTCATTAGCATATTACTAGTACTATTTCACATGTCAGGTCACTGGAGAGAGCAGGTGATCATTGTGTTTCCCAAATCTGGTAAAGGTCAGGGCAGGAGAAGCACAAAGGGACTAGCACAAAGTATGTTGTGTATTTGTGGTGCTTGCTGGGAAACACTGGACCTTTTACTGTGAGGTGTTGGCTGTTACGTGTCCACTTTGGCTGTGCTCATGAATGTGTTTTACCAGGAAGTGAAGCAGCTGGGAGACAGCCCTGGTACTGAGGGACAGAGGCTGGAAGTAGTCTTTTCTTCCTTGTTTTTGTGACCTTGTCATTATCATGTTTCTCACTCTGCTTTGCACACCTCGTTTGCCCTTTACTGAGCCCTTTGGGTGCCGGTTTGTGGTGTCCCCCAGGCAGGCATTGCTTTGCCACGTGCAGCTCGTCAGAGCTGCCATCACTTATTACCTGGGGGTCTCACTGCTGCTCTCTGCACTGCTGCTCTGGATGTCACTGCCATTTAGATCAGTCATTACAACTGCCAGTGGAGCACTTCGGGCACTCTCTAATTCTTCCCATTTCTCTAATTCATTTTCTCTGTCCATTCCTGCCTTTCCAGACTGTGGGGTGGTGAAACAGCATTGCTTCAGCTATGGGACGTGAGGGAGATCAGAACCCACGGTCACTCAGGGCTAAAATGACCAAGTTTCAGACCCAAACCAAACCTCAATTTCCAGAAGGTAGTGACAGTGCTAAAGGACAGAATCCTTGGGCCACAATGGTCGTCAGCCACATCTTTTCCATCTGAGTGGGCAGCTCCAGAGCACTCATAAATTAGGAGGAGGAGACTCTGTTTTCCTTGGTCGTTGTCCCCACTGGAACTTTGCAGTGTGTCTGACTGAGGATGCCCAGGGATTCTCACACAGGTGGACATGCAGCTGTAGAGAGCTGCTTGGGAACAGTGTTGCCCACTTGCAGTGTGGAAATAGGTGCAAGTCAGCATTGCCCTGAGCTGATCAGCACACTGGATCATACTTTGTGTTTCTTTGAGTGTGTGGCCCAGGAATGGAGATAGTTAAATTTATGAACAGAGGTCTTCCCTGCTGTGCCTGGAGGATGGGTGAGGATAGTCGTGTGCTTGAAGGCATCCATGGAGTAGGAGCTTGGGCCGGTTTTGAGGAACTCCTGGCTCCATGGATTTGTCCGTGGTGTGAATCCCAGTGGGATGATTATTTTCAGTGATGTTGAAAAGTGGAGTCTATCATGTGTCTAGCTCAGGCATTTGTGAATGGCTTAGTGTGCTTGTACAGAGCACGTGCCATGCTTGTGGAGAGGCTGTGGATTCTGTGCTGTGAGAGAGTGCACGGTGACAAGCGGCTGTGCCTGAGGCTGGTTGGGCAGTAGGAAACACTCCAGTAATGCTAAATGTGATACCCTCACCAAAATCATCTTAGTTCTGTTATCAGTATTTCCACATCTTTCCACTTCCCATGCTCCTTGAACTTCAGTCTCTTCAGAAATAACACAAGAGATTACTCAGGATTTCCTCTTATTCAGCCAGGAGTGGCTGTGACACAGCAAGAAATAATCCCCTCTCAGGTCAAGCAGAAGCTGAGCCACTGTGCCTTCCTCTAGACATGGCTCAGGACAGTGAAAGCCCTGGGGTGCTAATTACAGAGCTCTCCGTCATGTACCACACGTGCCTCTGGAGGGAGGGATGTAGAAATGACCTGGGGAGAGGTGAGCTGCTGTGAAGGGAACCCTGTGGCTGTGCAGAAGAAGCAGAGTTAGGAAGGTTGTCTGTCAGCAGCAGCCCTGGATGTGCTCTCTGGTGGCAATGGTGGGATGTGCCTTTTCCCTTGTGCTCTCTGTGCTGGGAAGCTGCTGGGAGAGCAGCTGAGCAGGGCTGTGGCTGGGAGATGTCCCTCTGTGGCCACCTGTGGGAAGGGCCAAGTCCCCAAGCCCAGAGGAGGTATGTGCCTTGCCCTGCACTGCTGCCAGGGCAGGGACCAGCCTCTCTTCCAGCCCTTGGCTTTGCCCCAGGGGCTTTTTGAGTCCAGCTCCCTGTCACTGTGTGAGGCTCCAGCAGAAGGGGTGGCACACCCTGACCTGCTGCCATCCACCTCTGCCCTGCAGGACCATGAGAAGCAGTACGTGGGCTTTGCCACTCTGCCGAACCAGGTCCACCGGAAATCCGTGAAGAAGGGTTTCGACTTCACCCTGATGGTTGCAGGTGAGACTGCCTGTGGATGGAGGTGGCTGGGCCACGTGGTGGGTATGTGGAGGGAACCAGGTCTCCTTGCTTCCCTTAGGTGCTCCCACAGCACCTGGATCCTCCCCTCACTCTGTCCTAGTCCTTGTCTGTCTCAGGCCCTGCTTCGCTCCCCAGCCTGTGGCAGTTCCCCCAGGGGGAACGGGCCCCTCCTCACTCCTTATAACCCACTCCAGCAAGCTTCTCCAGCAGTGACTGCTCTGGGTGGTAAAGGCAGGGCTAGACAGGGACTGAGGGAAAGGAAGGAGAGGGAGAATGGGGGAGCTGGGAGACCACATTTGTACGAGGATTGAGACATCTTGCAGCAAAAGTCTTCTCACTGCTGGAATAATGTAGTGCCAATAAACAGCTCCTGACAGCTCGTCTCTCTCACTTCCTCTGGCTCAGGATTCAAAGCCTTGTTCAGAGTTTCATTTGTAAGTCAATTAGTGGGTCATGTTGCTTGCTTTTTCCTCCTCCCCCTTGCACTCTGTCAATTAGGAGAGTCGGGTCTGGGCAAATCCACGCTGGTGAATAGCCTGTTCCTGACAGACCTCTACAAAGACAGGAAGCTCCTCAATGCAGAGGGTAAGTTGGGGACAAAGTGGGACGAATGGGGCTGTCCTAAGAACTAGTACATTGGTTCCTTGCTTCAGCAGCAGCTACAAGCTTGGCTGGATCCCAGCCCTCTTGTTTGTGGCTCTGCTCTCCTTTGTGTCTGCAGAGGCACTAGTATCGAGCAAAAAGGGTTTGGCTGTAGGGCTTTTCTGTCCTATGAAGGGAAGATGAGGCTGCAGAGCAGCACTAGCCCTTTGGGTTGAGATAATTGAGATTTGTCTTTTGTTCTTGAATGCTGGAGTGTGGTAGGTATTTCCCTTCCCCAGTGACTGGACAAAATGTTCAGTACTGCTGGGCGACAGACACTTTAGAGGTTTGTGTATCTTCTTGGAGTCTGTCTGCCTGCTGCTGGCCTCCTGCAGTACCACTCCCTTGGGGCTCCTTAGAGGATGATCCGGGGTTTTTGAAACCCTGGTTACTCCCTGTGCTCAATGATAAGGGGGAGTTGGCTTATCATGGGTGCAAGTGGGGATCACCAGTGTTACTGCCTGGCTTTAACTCACGTGTTCCTGTTCAAAGAGAGGATCAACCAGACAGTGGAGATTGTCAAGCACACGGTGGACATTGAGGAGAAGGGTGTCAAGCTGAAGCTGACCATAGTGGACACACCAGGCTTTGGAGATGCTGTTAACAACACTGAGTGGTGAGCAGTGCACCAATGCCTTCCTTTTCATCCTTGACCTCACAGTCACTAGGAGACACTACTGATGATTTTGTTTTGATTGAATTGCCCTTCCCAGCTGGAAGCCCATCACTGACTACATTGACCAGCAGTTTGAACAGTATTTCCGTGATGAGAGTGGCTTGAACCGGAAGAACATCCAGGACAACCGAGTGCATTGCTGCCTCTACTTCATCTCTCCCTTCGGGCACGGGTGGGTGCCCACCACACTCCAGGCCTGGCGGGTGACTCAGTCCAGAGGGAAGACCCTTGTGCCCCAGGATTGCCCTGTAGCAGCTCTATACTGCCAGGGCTGTTGGCACAGGACGGGAGCTGTCTGGATGCTCTCCCTCTGCTAAGCATCACAGCACTCCCTTCCCCTCACTGGCAGGACAGACTGCCTGTGAACAGGCAGAGCAGATCTCCCTCAGGCCTTACAGCCTGATTTGAAATCAGGAGAAATAATGCCACGCAGACTTGTACGTTCCTATCTAGCTAGGCCTGACTGATGCATAGGAAAGGGAGTTCTATGCTGCCTTCAGTCCTTGCCCCTTGCTGGCTCATGTGTCAGCCCAGCCTGGAGCAGCTGAAGGGGCCACGTTGGCTGTCTGTGGTACAGGACAGCTGGAGGGAGACCCCAGGCTGTGGCCTGGGCAGTATTTGCCCTGCAAGGGAGCAAATACCCAGCCTGTGTCTGTATGAGACACTCAGCAGCTAAATTGGAGATAGCTTTCCTGAAGGTACAGCCCTAGCTGTACAGCTGGACACCTGAGGGCTGTCCCAGTGCTGCTGCAGACTCTTGTGACAGTGCTGTCCTTTTCCCTTTATGCTGGGAGGGTGAGAGAGGCGGGAGGGGGAGCTTCTCAGTGTGTCTTTGCTAACAGTGTCCCTCATCCCTGCTGCAGGCTGAGGCCTGTGGATGTTGAGTTCATGAAGGCTCTGCATGAGAAGGTCAACATTGTGCCCCTGATTGCCAAAGCCGACTGCCTGATACCCTCTGAGATCCGGAAGCTAAAAGAGAGGGTGAGATGCTCTTTCTCTACAGAGTTATACCTGATGTGGTGGCAGGGATGGGCTGAGGAGGGAGGGGAGATAGATACATATGTATTTTTGTGTCTGTGTAGCGTGTTTGTGTGTGTATATATATATGCATGCACAGTATCTGCACATATAGCTGCAGTAGTGCTCTGCTGTGAGAAGGGACATCAGCAGAGAGGCTGACTCTAAAAGAAACATCAAATGCTTTTGCTATCTGTAGGCTATAGCAAACCATGGTAGCACAAACAGAGTTAACCCAGCATTTCTGTATTGTTCAGTTTTATATTCTTTTTGTTTTGTCTTGCATGGACACAGATCCGGGAAGAGATCGACAAATTTGGCATTAAAGTGTACCAGTTTCCTGAGTGTGACTCTGATGAAGATGAGGAGTTCAAGCAGCAGGACAGAGAGCTGAAGGTAAGGAGCCTGCTCAGCAGGGTCTGGAAAGTCAGGCCCATGGGTGTGTGGGTCAGTCCAGAAGGAGTCAGAGTTGCCCTGCATGTGCTGAAGGCCTGTGCTGCTGCTACCCAGGGAACAACCTTGGCTCATGTGGTAGATGGCCTGGAGAAGGAGCTGATGTCCTTGCTGGTGCTGTGAAGTGTGGCAAGAAGACATGGCACTTCTGCTCTCCCTCCAGGCAGTGTCAGTCTTTCCTCCAACTGCCCCAGCCTGTATGCTTAAGGTGAAAGCTGGGTTGTACAGCAGTTCTGAACACCTCTTTCTGGTGATGCCATCAGCAAGGAGGAGAGATTTGTGAGTGATTAGGCACAACAGTGACACACTAGCTGCATTGGGGGACACAACATGATCATAGAAGCATGTCTGGAAGCCCCAGCAACCCAGTCCTGACCCCCTCCCAAGCCTGTGTGTGCATGCAAGTACAGCCTTGTTTCTCCTGTCAGAGGGGGGCAGTGGGCTTTGACTCGCTTCTGAGCAGAGAGAAGCACAGCCTGTAGATTCCTGCTCTTGGCCTACATTGTCCCATTTGCTTGGCGTCCCAGCCTCTTGGCTCTGGCTTCCTTGCGGAGCTTCCCCTAATGAAGGGGTGCAGGCACCTGCAGAGACACAGCTTCCCTCAGGACAGCCGAGGTCAGGCTGGGAGCTAGGCTGCCTGTAGATCCCAGTTCCTTAGGCTTTTCTCTGCAACTGGTTTGTGGTGCCCTGCTCTGTGGCATGTGTGGATGTCTCTGTGCCTTTCCTACCAGCACCTTCCTCCTGCTGTTTCACTGTGCCCGAGCTTGGCCCCTGGCAGAGGGATCTGTGGGCAGCGTGGGGCTAAGCTGGGCTCAGCGGTGCCTCTCGTTCCAGGAGAGTGCTCCCTTTGCCGTCATCGGCAGTAACACTGTGGTGGAGGCGAAAGGCCAGCGGGTCCGTGGACGGCTCTACCCCTGGGGAATTGTGGAAGGTAAGCACGGAACCTGGGGGCACTGTGAGGAGGGGCATCCAGGGATGGGCCAAGGACAGACAGGCATTTCTAACAGGGATGGTGGGGGAGAGCTGGGACTGTCTGTGCCACGTTTGGCACATGGCAGGGGACAAGGGTAGAGTCAGAGGCACTGGGACTGGCTCAGGAGGTCTGTAACTGGGGGTGTATCAATAACCCTTCCATTGCAGACTGAAGAAGAGAGGTTCCAGTGTGAATGGTAGAATGCCTGAGCTTTTACACGCACTAGGGCATGGCTTCTTATTAAGTGGGGGAGGCTGGGCATTGCCCCTTTAGTTTCTGGGGAGAAGCTGTTGCCCTCGGCCAAACAATCATAAATCCCCCTGCACTCCCTCGTCGGCTTCTGCTCCTCAAAGTGCTGGAATTGATGGGCTGGAGGCTGTGCTGATGCACAGTGTTTGTCTCCAACTTTCTTCCTTTCTAAAGGGAGAATTTCATAAAGCCCTTAGGCAGAATAACCCTGGAATGGCTTTTGCTGCTGTTGCTGATCCTCCTGTGCTGGTTTGTTGCTTTACGACCTTGCAGCTTTAGATCCCAAAAGCTTGTGTTTGCACTCATGGGCTGGTGCTGGCTGCTTGCTCTGCCCAGCTGTTGGCTCTGCTCCCTCAATGGCTCCGGAGGGGGCTGTGCCCATCAGGATGCTGGCATTTAGCAGTAGGACCAACCTTGTGAACCCCTGTGCCTGATGTGTCTGGTTTTCCCCAGCCCTGCAGAGAGGCAAATGGGGATCACCACAGCAGGCACAGTGCTTCCCACAGCGCTGTCTGGAGCCAGGCTCCCCATGGCAGCAGCAGCTCTTTCAGCTCTCCTTCGCCTGCTCTTAGCTTTCCCCCTCAGGGGCTGATTTTCTCTACAGGGGCTTTTGGTAAGTCCTAAATTCTGATGAGAGAAGCACTTTACCTCCAGCACCAGCTGTGCTCACTGTGGTTTTAACAGTGATATCCCCCTGATATCCTCTCTCAGGACTCTGCTGTATGTGCTTAATTAATCCTTTTGCCCAGAAAAAGTCCTGGGGACACAGTGCCTTCAGCAGCCTGGCCTCAGTGTTGAGAAGTGCAGAGCACCATCGAGACCTGCACCAGGGCAGTGGCAGGGGAGGATGAGGAAGGAGCCCTGGGGTGGGGTTTTAGTCCAGTCTGGGTATCCAGGAGCTGAGAAGGGGCTCCCTGGAGAGGCCTGGTGAGGTGTGATATCCAAGCATTGTCCCATTGTTGCTTCCACAGTGGAAAATCAGGCACACTGCGACTTCGTGAAGCTGCGGAACATGCTGATCCGGACACACATGCACGACCTGAAGGATGTCACCTGTGATGTCCACTATGAGAACTATCGAGCTCAGTGCATCCAGCAAATGACCAGGTGGGTCCCCACCTCTGGTGGGAGGGGTGTCTCACCCTCTGTGGAGCTGGGGTTGTTCTCACAACAGCTCATTGGTCAGGAGGCTGTAGATTTGCTGGGGACTTGCTGGGCTGCAGCCTCAGGAATGGCGCTGGGAACTAAAATAGCAAATCCAAGCATGTTTCCCACAGCCTGAACCCATGGTGGGAATGCTTCTGAGAATCCACATTCCTGTCTGAGGATTCCCCATGCAGATATAGGGAAATAGGCCTGGAGATTCTTTTGAAGAGCTGTTTCTAGCAGTGGATGAAACACATCCAGCCTAATAAAGCAGGATAAACCATCTCTCTGGTGAGTGATAGCTGTGTGCATTGCCAAAGAGGAATGCATTCTGTGGTCTGCACTTACGTCCAAATGACAACATGACCCTTGGGATTCTGTTGTCTTTCAGACAACAGAACTGAGGCAATTAGTAAGACAACACATCTCCAAAGATTTCTCTGCATTTCTTCTCTTTGCGCTTGATTCTCTGTGGTTTTAGTCAGAATGATCAGAAAACAGAAGAGAGAATGCTCACAGGCTTCTCATTTGAGACCCCTGTTTTTCCTTCTCCCCTCCATGATGGACATACTGGTGAAAAAATTTGGGTTTAAGCAGGTCTTTGCTCCTCTGTTTTGAGCCATCCCCTTCACTTCCTGCCAGCCCTGACTGGGTAGCTCTGTGCTGCCACGTTGCAGAATAGAATGGCTGTGCTTCAGCAAGGAGCAGTCCTGCATGTGTGCCGACGTGCAGGTTGGCACATTCTCCTGACACTCAGTGTATCACAGTGTTTTTGCATAGCAGACAAGCCTGTTTTTTTCAGCAGCAAGCATATAGAGTCCCAAAATAACTGTTAAATGCTAGAGCTGGGTGGGCAGCATCACAGCTGCTATTTAGGTAGGCTGTGTGTCTATTAAAAGAAGGGCATGGTGAAAAAGAAGTTGCTAAGCTTAGAGAAAGCTTCCCTTTGGTACCATTCCTCACGCCATGATTAGTTCCTTGCCAGTGAGCAAGGTCTCACAAAACCAGAACAGGGTCGTTTCTGGAGTCGTTTTGGTAGGAGATCCCACGCTCCAGGGCTGGAATTGTCTCCATAATGAGCCGATGGTGACTCCAAGTGGTGAATGCCTGCAAGTGGCATCTTGAAGTTCCAATTTCAGCCCAGACATCTTTGGCTACTACCATTCCCTCCTCACGTCCTGAGAGCTCCTGTCTTTTGGAAGAAAATCACTTCCTTCCTGTGTTCCCTACCTGCAGTCATGGGTGCCCCAGCCCTCGAGCAATGCTGCCATGCTGTGCCTGTCTCATGCCTCCCACATCCTAAATAGGAGCTCTCATTCTCCATCCAAGTGCATGCCACTCCTCTGCGTGGATTTCCCCACGGCCTCTCCACCTGGCTGGGTGCACGATGGTGGGTGGGTCTGCCATGGGGACTGACAGTTGTTGTGGGGTGACACCAAAGCCAGCCTGGACCATGACTGACTGCTCTTCCCCCCCCCTCCATCTCTCTAGCAAGCTGACTCAGGACAACAGGATAGAAAGCCCGATTCCTATCCTGCCTCTCCCAACACCGGACACTGAGACAGAGAAGCTGATCAAGATGAAGGATGAGGAGGTGAATACCATTTCTGCCTGTGCCTCCTGGGTGTTGGAGCTGGAATCCAAGGAGTTTCTCCAGGGTTGTCCCATGGAGGCTCTCTTGAGGTTTCCCACTCCTGTGTCTCACCATTGGGACTCCTGGGGTGGAGGACGGGGTGTGGAAGCTGTGGCTTCCTGTGTCAGGGAAGCATAGATCCCTTTCACCCCAGACACAGGTGCCTCTGTGCTCTGGCAGGAGTTAATGCTCCCTGAGACATCCCTTTGTAAGCTCCAAAGGGCTGCCCCAGCGTGGATCCACAGGTCCCTTCCTGACTCTCTCTTCTGTCTCCTGCAGTTACGGCGGATGCAAGAGATGCTGCAGAAGATGCAGCAGCAGATGCAGGATCAGTGAGAGGCAGGTACCCGGAGGGCAGAGGGAATCCCCCAGTGACCATCTGAGACCTGGCAAGAGCTGTGAACGTTTAGAAAAGGTTTCCTGTTGTATAGAGACTTGTGGGCAAGAGCTGCACCCGCACCCTCTAATTTATTAGCAGCAGTGCTGGCTTTTTGACCAGCTGGATTGTGGAGGAGGCTGTTCACTTAACAGTTTACTGATGTGTATTTCTTTTTTAATAATTATTCTTTCATTTCTTTTTTTTCCTTTTTTTTTTTTTTTTTTTTTAAGAAACTAGCCTGGGAAGTCTCTAAGGCATCCTAAAAAAAAGAAAAGAAAAAGACCCCCCCCTTTCCTATGTACTAATCTCTTGTTTGGGAATGCTCTGGTATTTAAAGTCCTGGTTTCTCTGGTGTACAAACTTAAAGAGTATCTGTGTCAATGCACGTAAGTGTTTACTCCCAACTGAGGTTCTGTGCTCCTGTCCCTGTTCCTCTTGTCTGGGGCCAGCACAAACGTTGTAGAGGCAGCCATACCCTCCTGTGAGTTTGACCTGTGCTGCTCAGGCTTCTCAGCCTGGGGACAGTGCTGGCCCAGAGAGCTGAGGCTGGGGGTTTCTCTGTGCACTGACCTGCTCAGGAGTCCTGATGATTGCCTGGTATCCTTTCCAGGTTTTTATGGGGTTTTTGTTTAGTTGGTTGGTTTTGTTCTTCCTATCAAGAAAACTCCAGGTTATTTGCACTGAGCAGCAAGAGACTGAGTGTCTCAAGGTTGGTTAGAAGGAAACTGCTCTCACTTACGTCTTTCTGGCAGAGAGGTGGAGTTGCTGACTATTGCCTGCAAGGAGGTGATGGGAGTGAGCGCCTTCCCTGCCATGGTTCTCTCCTGCAGCAGGCTGGAGGCATTGGTAGAGGAACCCCAAGGCCCTGCAGTAGCTGGGTGAGGGTTTTTCACGGTTTAGCTCTGGTCATCAGCTGCAGTTTGTCTTCAGAGTCTGCTCTGAAAGGCACTGTGGTGTCCAGAGTGCTTGGCCAAAACTGCTTTGGAGGGGGGAGAAACCCTAGGGCTGAAATCCAACCCCCAACTGCAGACCTGTCCCCTACCCCCAAGCTTTGCAGTCCTACGAGCAGTTTGCTGGCTCTGAGCTTCTGGCTGAAGGGGCAGCTTTTGTAGGCCTGTACCTGAGATCTGCAGGCAGCCTATGTGGGCAGGTGTTGGGGCAGCCTGGTAGGTGCAGGACTGTCACTGCATGGGGCTGAGCACAGCCCAGCAGGCTTGGCACTTGCTCCCCTGCCCTTCTCCTGGGCACTCAGCCCTTCTCCCCCTCCTTATTCCTAGGCTCTTCCTGTCCTAGTGCTGGGAAGGCTGGTGGGTCTGCTGGGCAGAGATAAAAGTACTCTTTGGGCAGCAGCTCCTGTCCTGTTCTTGCTTCCTGCAGTATTTTTAACTTGAGTCCAGCCAGAGCAGAGCCCTGGAGTGTGATGTGCCTGACAGGGCAGGGCTCGCCAGCAGCACTGCCATGCTCGCAGGAGTCAGGGCTGTTGGAGGGAGGGACACTTGGCTCTTCCCTCTGACTCCAGGGAGTGCTGCTATGGGCTGGGCCCTTCTGCTCCTTGGCTGATTCCTCTGTCCCCTTTCCCCTTTTGTATCTGCTCCTCCATCTCTGGCTCTCCCCAGTAGATCTCCCTGGGTAGGAAGCACAGTGTTGGCCAGGAATAGCCAGGCCCTAGATTCTGTTACTTGTCTGATTCCTCTGTGGGGCTTTAGAGCCCTGGTCAGGGCTTGTCCAGGTGGTGAGTAGGTTGGCTGGTTCCAGTTATTCACTGTACAGAGCCTCTGCTTAGCCAGAGCATGGACTGTAGGGGCAGGGGAGATACCCTGGCACCATGTGGAAGGACAAAGTGAGGATGGAAGCTCTTTGACAGAACTGTGCAAGCTGTGTCCAACAATGTTTAGGGTTTTTTTTCATGCTTCCCCTTTTTTTGGGCTCAAAAGTGGCAGTGCCTTTCTTGGAGAGCAGAAGGATTCAGCTTGCCTTCAATAGCATGAAGGACCAAGGCACCTGAGAGGAAGTACAGCCTTTCTTTGCATGATGTGCTTACTTGAGCAGTGGAGTAGCCTGAAACAGGAGCTTCCTCCAGGTTTTCCAAAGAGATGGACAGCTTGAGTTCTCAGCTTTGTCTGTGCTAGCACAACAGGAAACATCTTGAAGGACCTGCCCCCTCTTTTCTTACTTGTTGGTGAGGAGGATGTTCTGTTGCAAATGAGCCCTGTCCACCTAGAGATTTTCCTCCTTCAAACAGATTCATTCCTAGAAGATAAAGGAGACCTTTTCCCTTTAGCATGGACATAGAGCAGCTGACAACTTTCATGCTGGGCTGTGCACAGAGGTGCTGTGTGCTGGTGAGAGCACAGCGTACACTGGTCACAGGCAGGCAGGGCTGCTGAGGGTGGATCTGCCCATCCCTCCACGTGAGGGAGTCTCCATGCATGTGGCTCCTCCATCGAGTCAAGGGTCACAAGCCTGTCCTCTACAGAGAGCTGGAGCCTTCGGCTACCAGCTGGCAAAGATGGTTCAGGTTGCATTTAGGAAAAAACACACAGGAATGAGGTGCCAGAGATGGCTTCTAAAGAGGGCTTGGTGGTACCACTGAAACCATGTCTCTGTGTAGAAGGTCCCCTGCCCAGAGTGCCAGAGTTTGGAAAGGGTTTAGAGACTGATTTTGGGGGCACCAGGGATTCAGATTCTGGCCTGGAAGGTGGCATCTGTTTATTTAAGGAGTGTGTTGTACTGTGACATCAGTTCTCAGAGTAAATGGAGAAGAGACTCCTGAACATGGAGCTTGGCCATGTGGCTCTGGCAGTGGGAAGTGTGGATAGGAAAGTAATTTAACACCTCCCCTCATGCAACCCTCCACAGCCTCACATGCGATCCCTGCACCCCCCGGCACATTCCCATGGCTCTGCCAAGCTTTGCCCTGCTGAGAGAGTGGCTGCAGGGATGGTGTCCCACCCCACAGCTATCCAGGCTGCAGCTGGGGCTGTCGGTACATCTTGGCCCCTGTGCCTCACAGGATGGATCCATGGCATGAACTCCTTGTGTGCCGCTGCTGTGCTGGTCCTGCCTGTGCAGTCCTTGCTGCCTCCTCGCATGCCTCCCCTCCAAGGAGGGGGTCCCACTCCTCGTGCTCTGCGATGGCATTCCCTGCTCTTCCTCACAAACTCCGCTGTGCTTTAATGCTGGCTTGCTCCTGCCACGCACCTTTCTCACCCCCTGCTCCATTCCTAGGCTCTTTGTTTCCTGTCCATCTGTTGGGTTATTATAATTATATTTTTTTGTAAATTTCTGTTTGAACATTTTGTCATTGTGAACAAAGAAAACGAAACCTTTTAAAACATATCCATTTTATTAAATGATTATTGTTATTATTATTAATGTTTACTACCTGAATTGATCAGTGAAATAAATACATTCAAAAAACCAACCTCTTTCTGTTTAATTTTCAGCCTCCTTGAGCAGCATTGGTGATACATTATGGGCAGGAGAGAGCAAAACTGACCCTGTTTCTCCTTTTATCTAATTCTGTCAGAGCAGGCTGCAGGCAGGGCTTCCTGCGTGGAATTTCTGGCCTGTTTATTCCAGAAGCTAGCAAGATGATCTTGAAGGTTGTTCTATCTTCAGGCTTCCCCTAGGAGTGGTGTCTAAATCAGAAATGGGCAGCTGGACAAGCTCCAGTCGCAGGAAATCCAGTTTGTAAGTAGCCAGAGCAGCATGCCAAGTCTGTGCTGCATGCAGAGCCACAAAGGGTCTGGCTCTAGATCAGCTCTGTGCCACACCTGGCCTGAACACCTGCCTGGGAACAAACATAGCACCAAATGCATAAGACGAGGTAAGTTTGCTGAACAAACTTACCTTGCAGTAGTCGAGCTGCTTCCAAGTGGATAGCAGGCCCTGCAGGAAAAACTGGGTTAGTTTGTTAGCCTAAGATCTCTCTTTCCCACTCTGCCTGGCCATCACAGTGAAACAACTGGAATGATCTGCTCCAATTTTGTAGAAATTTAAAGTTTAATTGTTTTCTTTAGAGCATCAAAAATGTCCCTTGGTTAGGGCCAGATTCTGCCATTGTTGGCACCCTCAATTCTCTTAACGTGAGCACATTCAGGGCATTCTTCCTTTCTGCTCTCTAGGCTGTCCACAGTACAAGGTAACAGAGAGTTGGGTTCAATGGGGCAACAGTTTCACAACTTAATTCTTGCGGCCTTAGGCTAAGGAGAGTGGTGTATGCCTGGTCAGGCTGATGGCACAGAAACATCTGTGAGGATGTGATGGCCATGAGAAGACATGATTCTACCTGAATGTAGGTCTGGCCCTTGGGCTTACCTGTTCAAGTATATGTATAATGCAGCTTCTGAATAAAGCATGTCTTTCTCAGGAATACACACTGCACTTGTCAAGAGCTGCAGGCTCACTTGGCTGCCCAAAGAGCAGTTCCTCAGGACACTGTCATTCCCAGTCTGTTGGCCCTCCTGTGAATCCAGCTGGATTATTCTGATGTAGGCAGTGAAATGCCAAGAATTGTATTTTTACCCCTATAATGATCATGAGAGGATGCAAGTGTCTGAAGAATCTTTCCCTGGAAAGATGGATGCACTGGAAGTCCATTTCCATCAGCAGATCTTACACTAATAAGTAGGAGTGGATTTGTGTCACTGCTTCACGTGAAACCTGAGGGTCAGCACCCAGAGAGTGCTAGGTGTCATCACTGCCACGTTTTCCCAATGCGATGGGAAACCAAAGGCCACAGTGCTCAGGGAGTGTGATACAAACCAGTAACATCACCTTCAGGCTCAAGTGCATTTTGAGTACTTTGTAATCGAGACTTTGTGATGTTTCTGTTGGGCTGAGCCTGTGGGCCCAGAATCACAGTTACCAGTACTGGCAGCATCTCTCCCAGCAAACATGTTCTTGTGAGCAGTGTCAGCTCCCATTTCTTGGAAGGCTCGCTCAATGAAGCCTCAGCTTCCGGTGACATGCAGCAGACTTGCAGGAAGGCCTCGTGTGGGAGGTGTCCCTGGGATGAGCCTGACCCTTATCTTGCCAGCCAGCTGCAAGGATATTATCCGGGAACGCAGCTATGCACACACTCTTGCACTGGCTGGACTGCCTTGAGACCTCCCTCTAGTCTTGTAAAGCCAGAAAGAAAGCAAGGATTGAACTACTCTGGTAAGTCAACAATGGTACCTTCTGCTTTTTGTTTTTTTTAATTTACTGACAGCACAGAAAATTGCTGCCTTGTTGCAAGTATGTGTAGTTGTTCTGGAGAAGTTACAGCAGCTCGTGTTCAGCAGTGGCACGAGACTGTAGCATAAAGACAGCTTGTTGATCTGTGTCTCCCAGCACAGTCACAGCCCCAGAATGTGATTATTCACCTGCTGGAGCAGTGTGTAGCATGAAAAACTCCACTGACCTCCATCCTCAGTGGTCAGCACCCTCTCTGCAGCCAAAGATTTTGTTTATTACTTCTTTTCAGGACTGGAAAGGCTGTTTTTTACTCATGGTAACGGTAAATTTATTTCTGAATCTCCTCTTGCAGTTCGCATGAACGAAGTTTTGCTTACAGATGTAATCCAGAGCTATGATAAGGCATGAGCAATTTCATGTTCTGGTTTTTGATTCCTTGACAGAAATTTTCATGGCTACTCTGGTAATGCACCTCCAGTGATGCTGAAAACACAAACAGCTTTGTACATTTCTGAGGACTAAAAATGTATTTGATGGCTGCAGCTAAGCCTTCCCAGTAGCCATGTATTCATATCCCTCCTCAAATCCAGGGTTGGAAGACCATGAAATTTTCTTCTGTTATAATGAGAGACCAAAAATTTGCTCTCTTTTAACTCTGTTCTTTTCAGAGCTCTCCTGTGAAGGACAACAAGTTCACCCAACTTTAGAAACTCATCCTCAGAACAAAACAACGAAAGACCTGGGCTGCAGTGTCAGTCCTAGAGTGCTTGGAGCCTACTTCTCTGGTCTCCACCTCCAACAGTCTCACCAGGGAAGCGTTTGCAGGTGAAAATGAACAGTGGAATTCTCTTGTCCCTCCTTGGCTTCCTCCCCCTCGTGACACCCACGTGCCCTGTGCCATGCAAGTGCACCACCACCATTACTGACTGCTCCTCGAAAGAGCTGACTGTAGAAAACCTGCCCGTTGCTTTCCGTCCTTCAACTGAAATGATCCACCTCAGTCACAACAGGCTCACGTCTGTTCCCAATGGGCTCTTTGACAACCTGAGGAGCCTCCAGGTAGTCTACCTGCATGGCAACCCTTGGGAATGCTCCTGTGACATCCTCTACTTGCGCTCCTGGCTCCAGTGGCAGCAGAACCGGAGCCTGTACAGGGATGTGAGATGCAGCTCCCCAGCACACCTGCAGGGCCGGATCATCGCCTACCTGACGGAGGACGAGATCATCTCCACATGCCAGCACTGGTACTGCAGCCTGGCTCTCTTCTCTCAGCTCTCTCTCTTCATCCTCCTTTTCCTCCAGGGTATCTTGGTTATCTTCATCATTGTCTACCTGCAGAAATTTCGGAGAATGACCGCTGAAGCCCGGAGCACCACCCGAGAACTACAGCAGCAGGTAGACCCTTGGGTATCTTCTTCAGTAAACCCCTATGACAATGATTAACATCACAAGACAGAAGACCCTCCTCCCCTTGGGGGATGCTGTGCCAAGGTCCTGTAGTTTGTGGTATCCAGAGGGGACAATTCAGTACAGCATCTGATCCTGACTGCAGTATGAAGCAGGACTTGAACTGATCAGACACTTGCTGTGTTCCTAAAGAATCAATCTTGTGTTTTTTTCAATGCTTTAAATTCTTTAGCATTATTTTGACTGCTTTGCTGAGCTGGAAGTGGTTCTGGTTTGGTAGACTAAGAAAATCATACACTACAGTGACCAGAACTGACTTAAACAGCTCATAAGCTCATAGGGGCTCCAGTGCTCCATCCTTCCTCCCCTGCAGTATTCCAGCCATACTTCCCAGCATGTTTCTGGTTGTGCTGGGTCAGGTGAGGACAGAGGCAGGCAGTGAACAGTTCAAGTACTGAGCTAGGACAATGGAGAAATGTAGTTTCCTTCTGCTGCCACAGACTGCATTAAGAGCTTTGCACAAGTGATTTACCCTTCTCCTGCCTTGGTTTCCCACCAGTAAAAGGGAAAGAAAATACCTTCTTGCTTGATGCATCTTTTTCTATGTTCTTCTGGGGTTGGGAGGGAATGTTTAGAAGCTATTTCATTTTACCTTATCTGCATTCCTTTTAATCTACTTGCAGTTTTAATATTGACTTCAAGTGAGTGACACTGGGGCCATGAATGTGTATGAGAAATTCATCCTGAAGCCAAGAGTTTGACTGTGCCCGAATGGCACCTGACACATGGATCTGGCCTTCAGAGACTCAGACTCCAAACCCCACTGATGTGCCTACTGCTGTTTCTAGTGTCCCCTAATTATTTCTGAAATGAAGCAAAGTTGAAATAAAATAATGATGCCTGATGATGTAAATGGCTTATTTTTCTATTCAACGCTGGGTATCTTGCATGCTGTTCTGCTCCCTGGATTTCCTCACACCCAGACTTTGTGCCAAGCAAAACAAATCCTGAGGGCAGGTGGAGAAGTTACCAGAGTGCACTGTAGAGTTAAACTTTGGCAGCTGCTGGCTTCTACCACCGGCCAGGAGAAAAAGGGAGCTTCTTCTAGTGCCACTGAGTGGCTGCTTATTGTTTTGTGATGTTCCTGGAGAGGAGAGGGTGTTTGGTTGGGCCAGCAGGGCTGTGGGGTGACAGGCAGGTGAATGACCTGTGCCGTCAGCCCCCAAACCCAAGACACAGGGGGTCCATTCCCCACTCAGGTCACACATGATTGGAGCTCGGCTGCAAGAAGAGCCCTTTGCCCGGGGGGCTGTGGGCAGTGACGGCGATGGGGCAGCTTGGGGCAGGGGATGGGACAGGCGGGGGCAGTGACCGAACGGGTGGGGACAGTGACGGTGGTGGGGCAGCTTGGGGCAGGGGATGGGACAGGCGGGGGCAGTGACCGAACGGGTGGGGACAGTGACGGTGGTGGGGCAGCTTGGGGCAGGGGATGGGACAGGCGGGGGCAGTGACCGAACGGGTGGGGACAGTGACGGTGGCGGGGCAGCTTGGGGCAGGGGATGGGACAGGCGGGGGCAGTGGCCGAACGGGTGGGGACAGTGACGGACCTGGGGCAGTGACGTAGCACCGCCAGGCGGCGCTGCCCCGCGGCCGCTGAGCGCCCCCTAGCGGCCCGATGGCCCTGCCCGAGGCCGCTGAGGAAGCCCGTGAGGGGAAGGAGCTGAAGGAGCTGAAGGAGCTGGTCCGGTCCCCCCGCCTGAGGGGAAGAAGGGAGTCCTAGAGCTTCTCTGCCTCAGGCTGCTTCACCTGGGCTCAGCTCAGCCCGGGGGGCCAGGCAAGCCCCAAATGCAGCAGGTGTTGCAGAGAAAAAAGCTCCAGGTGCTCGGGGGCGGCGCTGCGGCCGGAGCTGAGGCTGGAAAACGGAGCCCTGTGGGTCCCCTCACGGCAGCGCGCGGGTGGGGTCGATGGCTGAGAAGGACGTTCCCCATGCTGTGTGTGCCGGGGCCAGCCTGACCGAGGTGAGTGTCATCGGGCTCTGCCTCAGGGCAGAACAATTTCCTTTTGCTGTCCCTCCAGCACTAACCCCTGTGGCAGTGGCCTGACTGGATGTCGCAGTGTGGCTCCCAAGGAAATGGGAGTCTAACTCAGATTTGTTTTTTCTTCTGGGGTGCTGAGCTTTACCCAGTGCACCTCTTGCACCAGTATCTCCTGCAATATCACCATGACCATGACCTCCAAGACCTCCAAGGAGGGACGCAGGTTCAACGAGAAGCCTCCTCCTCCTCCTCAATTTGGAGAGGTCCAAATTGGTGCTCCATGAAGCCCCCAATGCTCTCAAATCTGACTTTTAAATACTGTTGTGCTTTTAAAATTATTTTAAAATTATTTTTCACCCCTAAGGAACTAACTTTCCACAGGAATAGTAAGCCCATTTTCTGGCTTGTTCCTCCCCACTGTCCTTTCTCCAGAATCAAGATGCGGCTCTGGAAGCAGCCCAAGCCACAGTCATCCCTTCACTCCTTCCTTCTTTTTCCTATTGGTCAATTACACTATTATTTCAGTGTAATTCAATAACAGGTATTTTATGCCTGTTATTGAAGTCCTTTTCCTTTACTGAGTTGTAGAAGACCCTTTCCTTGCCCAAGGCTTTGCAAAGTGTGCTGGCGTGACAGAATGAATCCCTGGGTTTGCCTGCAGATTTTTGGCTGAATTTACCTGGGTTAGAGGATGTTGCTGGTGCATGTGGGCAGTACTGACAGTGCCACAGGCACAGGTTCAGTTGCTGGGAGAGGCTGGACCCTGGAAGCAGGCACGATCCTAGCCCTGTGACTGCTTAGTCTGCTAACACTGCTGTGGGGTGCTGGAAAACCTTCAGGGCTCAGTGTGCCCAGAGAGATGAACAACTGCTGGCTTTGGTTTTGCTTCCCCGGGCAGGCTCGAGGGCTCCTGACTCTACATCATTAAGTCTTGGTACATGAAAGGTAAAAAGCCGTTTTGCTTTTCATTATTTGCACCTGTGAAGACTGTGACCATCCATGGCCCTGTGATAATGAATTGCACTGAGTGCAGAGTGATTTGTGTGCCGTGGCAGCACGTCTAATCCATAAATCTAGAGCCTGCATATCTTGCCTTCTCCTGGCTCAGCAATCTGCATGTCACAGATGCTTTCTTGCTGCACTAGCCAGTGGAGGATCTGCTGGGATGTTGTTGAAGGGAGAACTGGCTTTCTTTCTGGAGGGAGACACTGTCCAAGAATGCACAAATGCTTTGAAGGGGAAGTAGCGGTGAAATATGGCAAAGATAAACACAAGCTATTAAGATGCTTTGCAAATAATTTTCTAGTATCGAGGCCAATCCAAACCCATGGCATGCAGGGTTGGGCTGCCAGGCCTGCTGGACAGGCTGCTGCTTCGCCAAAGGTTCAGATGCTTCCAAGCAGCTCCTTAATCTGCAAGTTACCAGGTCAAAGAAGCCTGGGAGACCAGATCAAGGTGTTTGCAGCCTCCATGATGCCGAGCGCCAAACCTGAGGTGTCTAAAAAGCAGGTCAGCACTTCCTAAGTGAAGGACCAAATGGTTGGTAATGACATTGGGGAAGGCACACTGCTTTTCTTCTTCTTCCAAATGCTTTGTTTCTCAGTTATCTTCATAGTGACTTCTGCATGTTTTGTAGAGTAAAAGAAGGCTTGGAAGCAAAGCAAGCTGATTTTGGAGCCTAGAGAATTTTAACCCATAATCCCACAGAGAATAAATTTTTCAGTCTTCGTACTATATGGTGATAGTGGTTCTGTTTTGCTTCAAGATTGATGCAGGCACTTGTTTACAGACTGCCTGGGTCCCTGTGACCCTTGGGAGCCTGCCCCTGTTCTTTTACTTACACTTCTATAGGTTCTGCACCTTCAGGCGTGCAATGAAAATATCACATCTGTACACAAAGGCAACAATTCATTATCACCCACTGCAGGGCTTGGTCACTGGGACAAACCAATTCCATGCAGCACTTGGAGATTAGGTAGTGCTTGGAGATAGTATGGAGGAAAGTGCTGGAAAAGCGTGGCACATCCCTCTCTCATGTAGTCTTGTAGCTGTGTGCTGTGCGTGTGCCCAAGTGAGAACTTTCAGTGGATGCCTTGGTGGCAGGCTGATCTGGGATTTGTGCATTGTTTACAAATTGTTAGACACATTCTTCATGGTCATGAATATGAGGCTACCTGGCCTTCTTCAAACCCCTCATTTCCTTTCAGGATTGAAGCATGAAGGGCATCCCAGAGACAGTGCCAAGAAAAGCAGTGTTGATTCCACATCATGGGACATCTTATCTGTCCTAGGGTACATGGGAAAACAAAAATTTCAGAAATGTTTAGAAGTGGCTTTTACTTTCTTTGTGTGTATATTTGCATATGAAAACAGAGGCTCCCTCAGGTTCATAGGCCTGATTTTGGAGGGCTTTAATGGAGAGCACAGTTTAATTTAAAAGGTTTCTGCAGAAGATTAGTTACCTTGGGGAAGTGCTTGAAAGCAGCCAGTTGCAGTGTTACGTTTTGTTCTGAAGATAGTATGTTTTGAAGATATATATGTCTAGGTAAAGTTACATGCTCTCTGGAAGGACAAGGACAGGGCACTACTGGAGGATATAAAAGATTTAAGTGGGTTTAGCAAAAAAAAAAACAAACAACCCTCAAATTACCCTCTTAAATCTACAAGTAATTTTTTTTAAAAAAAGTCTTTATATATCTCGTAGTCTGCTTCTGGTCTGAAATGGTTGTGACTATTGAGAATAGAATATGGTGGGAGACATTTCTTTGTGTTTCCACAGAGGAAGATTAACCTGAGAGTTACCAAACCAAAATGCTAGGAATGCGCTGTGTGGATACCAAATGGTTCAGGCTGTATAGTTGATATGCTGTCCTCATCTGTCACAGTTGATGATCACTTCTAACCTGCCCTGTCACAGCTGTTTGGTGCCACATCAGTGCCATTCCTTTTACATGGGAGCAGCTGTGCTCATTGAAGAAAAGTCTGTCTCCAGAGCCTCTGCAGTACTGACATGTCACTGGGGCTTGCTCAGGAGAGGGCAGCAAATCGCTTTTAATCACCTGTCTGCTCTGGCTAGGAAAATATACATGAGATTTGGGCCTGGGAGAGGATGAAGGCAAATGTGATGTGTGTCTGCCCAGAGGCTGACAGTGATGCTCCAGACTTAGTTGCCCAAGCAGCAGTTACTTGAACCAGTAACTACTATCTAAAAAACTCCTTTTCTTGTTGTTTCAAAGCATCAGACTGAAACAGGGGGGGAGGAAAGTGGGCATTGTATTGCTGTGGCCATGATGGAAATAGGGTTGGTTCTCCATGGGTATTTAGTCTGATGAGCTTTGGAGGGTGGAAATCCATCCTTTGGCAGGTGGTAGAAGAAGCCTTTGCCCATCATCACTGAGTGATGAGAGCAGTGGGCTTCCATTGGCATGCCTGTTGGAGATGGGAAGGTGTCTGGAGGATAGGTGGGAGGCAAGTACTCTGGGAATCCCCCAGGGCTATGTAGGACAGAGGGCTCAAACTTACTTGGGTTGGCTCTGTGCATCCATGGGATAGAAAATGCGGAGTCTGAAGAGGCAGCTGTGTAAGCACCTAGGGAATTTAAATGCCCCTGCACTGTGAGGAGCTGTGGGGAGCTGAAATCTGGATTGAAGGACTGTGAAACACTAACTTTTCCTGTTAGGACTCCTAGCCCTTGACCTGGTTGTCTCTCACAGGGTATGAGGGTCTGCCAGTGTTTGGGGAAGTTTTTTTCACCAGGAGCTTTTGCCTCCAGCAGTCTCAAACTCACCGAGAGATGATGTGGGTGCCCGCACTTGCATCTCCATTACTTGATCTTTCAACACAGTGTTAGCAAGCTGGTTTTTTTCCCAGGATGAGACTTTAATTCCCTCCCATTGATCATGGCCAAAGAAAAGAGCTCAAATGGAGATTTTATTCCAGAAACAATGGCCCCCTTATGTGCTGTGTCGTGATCTCTGTGAATGAACCTGCTGGTGAAATGAAGTCTTTACCCCAGGCTGTTTTGTACCTCTCACAGGTGAATCTTCATATTAGGTCAGCTGCCTGGATTCCTACAGGGAGAGAGAAGGGAAATAAAACATGAAATCTTATGACAGAGACATGAGACAAAATGATAGTCAGTGGGACTTGGGCTTTATGCTTAGTTTCCATAAATCCCCATGCAGGGAATTTGTCCACATTAAAACTTATGAAGTGCAGGGCAGGTTCCCTGTGCAGCTGTCAAGTTTTTCTGCCTTAAAACGCTTCTCTCTGGGTCCAGCCCAAAGCCTCCTCCTTGGGCTCGCTGCTCGCTTTAACCAAACTGATGTTGTCCTTCTTGCCTCATCCTTAGCTCTGCTGTGAGCTGCTGCCTATTCTGTTAGTACCTGCCCTTCCCCACCCTTCCCACTACTGTCAGCATTTCCCAAGTTGAACATAAAACACAACTTTCTGCCTTCCCATGTTTGGTTCTCTGATGGCCAAACTGCACCAAAACCACCAAACTTATTAATTTGGTCATCCAGTGCAGGTGGCTTTGAAAGCAAGATCTTGGTGTTCTTGATTACATCCTCTCCTGTTGTCCCGTCTTGCCGCCATCCATCAAGAACAGCATTTTAATGATCCCTTTGCCTCTTTTCCTTTTTTCCTGAGACTTCAAAGAGCACAAGAAGCAGCATTGTCATTTCTGTGCTGCCTACCGCTAAATGAGGGGAAACTCCCTCCAAATGCTGTGTGTGAATTTCAGTGTGTAAATTCCCATGCAGTTTCCTAGGCTGTATTGGTTTCTCTTTTTGTGTTGAGAGAAATAAAGAGACATGCTTACATCAGACAAAGATGGAGAGAGAGGGAATTGTATTGTCTGTAGTTTGAAAATGTATCATGAGTTGCATTTTCCTGTGTGTATATCTGAAAGAAAGCTCCCCAGCAAGTGCAGAACTCTGTGGTGGTGTTCATGCTCTGGGAGAAGTCAGCTGTGGGTAAATTGCTCTGTGTTACAATAATCCAGTGCCCTACTTTGTGTTCCAGATGTGCAGGAAAAAAATAATTTGGAGATGCAACTGCTGAAAACGTATGAAACCTTGAAGGCCATGGAGTGGAATCCTATCCCTGCTCTGTTGTGCCATTGGCTTCAATAAAGCCAGGGTTCCCTGAAGGAGCCTTTGGAGTGTGTGCACACAAACTGCCAAGAGGAATCTCTTTAAGAAAATCCAATGCAGGGAGGCTCAGATGTGGGGCAAGAGCACTGGATTATGCATGTCTTGGTAGTGTAGCATTAGTTATGTACAGTAAGGCAAATATTTCTAAAACCACAGAAAGCATCTGAGTCCTGTCAAAATGAAAGAAAATTGGGATGAAGGTTGGGCACTGTATTCCCTAAACTTGTTCCAGTGATTAATTAGCTGTGAAAAAATTAGCGTGTAATTTCAATCCCTGTTTGTCTGTGAGTTTCCAGCATTCCTAACTTGCCTTGCCTTTATCTGTAGATGTCTGCAGAGCCCCATGTACTAGGCACTCTATGTTCCCAGGGATGGGAAATTGTGAAATCCATGTGGGATGGGAAATTATCTCGGATGTTTCCCATCTTAGAGGAAAAAAAAAAATCTATCTTGGAAGCAATTCAGCTGAAACCCAGAGCATACAACTAGTGCATTCATCTTCATGCTCACCCGCCTCCCTACTTGCAACACACTTGACTTTCTAAATGAAAAATAACTCTAATCCAAAAATTGGAGCTTCAGTATTTGTTAACTGGAAAACAGACATCTAAACAAGTCCATTGATTTATATGTTTTTTAATCCCTGTCTTAAAAATAGATGCATATACCAGCTGTTCCTTGGTTGTGCCACGTTGGGGTTTCATATTTAAAAAATAGTTCACGGAATGGTTTCCACCAGCTTTGTATCTTGCGCAGTGAGGAGGCTCTGTCTGCCGAAGTGTCTTTCATTGCATGTAGTGAGAGAGTGAACAGAAAGAGGAGGATGGGATAAATGGTCTTTGTTAGTGCAGCTACCAGTGACCTCATGGCCTAGTGGGCTGCTGCTGGGGGCAGGTGGCTTATGCCATGGGCACTGTCTTCTCTAGAGCAGTTCTCCACAATCCCTGGGCCACGAGTGGATTCTCTTGATCCTCATATGGAATGAAATGGGCCGCTCGCCGCCTGGCAGTTTCCCCTTGGCTTCCCTGAGCAAGGAAGAGCTGACTTGAGCTCTACAAAAATGAAGTCCCTGGCAGCTTTGAAAGCATTCCCCACTGGCTGTTCATTTGCCACTGTGAGCTGCCTGGAAAAGGTTTGCTCGCTCAGCTGAGGAACGACCTCACTGCAGAGTTGAACATCAGTGCCACTGATGCTCAAAGCAAGCTGACAGCAAACACCCCTCAGGATGAAGTCTGTGCGCACAACCAGGAAAAGACCAGGTGTGAGGAGAAAAAAGGACTAGATTGATGGGCAGTTTCCTGGCAACAAGAGCGTGATCTGGGCTACTGAGTATTTACAAGTGCTGAATCAGTTATTGCCTACTGAGCTGGCCTAGTTGTCTCCTCACCAATTCCTACAGATAGAGAATGAGTGGCAAAAATAACAGAGGAGAGGAGATCTGGTTACAGGCTCAGAGAGGAATGCCAGGATTCCCTTGCCTGTCTTGATGCTCGCTTTCTCTGCTCCTGCCCTGCCCTTTTACCTTTCTGGTTAATCCAGCCCTAGTCCAGAGCACAGGAAAAGAAGGCTCTTCTATTGGAGTCACTATACCCAAAGCAGTGTATGCCAAGTTGTACATAAAATAAAACATAAAATATATTTGAGCTGCTGCACTTGCAATGGAGAGGAAAGCAGTAGAACTTGTGGGCTACCATGAGTACTTCATAGCAAAGCAGCTTTTGCAGGACCTTTGTGAGCAGAAGGAAAAAGATTAAGTCTATTTTATTGAGTAGAGTTATCAAGAAACTTAATCTAGAAAGTTAATCTCGGAAGTATGCTAAGTTTGAACATCTGCAAGTGCTTTGAAATTTGTGAGTGAAAAATGCTGGGCAGAAGGAGTGATGTCTGGTTCAAAGCAGGGGCAACAGTATACCTCCTGCCTACAGCTTGGCTAAGCAGAAACTTCTGAAAAACTATTTCTTTGCTTTTGAAATACATTTGACTGCACTAAGTAGCATGGTGTTCTCAAAACGTTTTCTTTGGCTTGTCCAATACCTCCTGGCCTGTGTTCCTTCTCTTTTTCTTCCCTATTCTTTGCAAACAATTCCGTTTGAACCTTACTTTCCTTTGTTTAGGTTTAGTATTTCCCTCAAATATTTAAGGCTGTGATACTTATCTTGGGTAGCAAGCCAAGGAATCACAGAAATTCTGTATTAATTTCTCACCCTCCTTTTGCTACACAGTGGCTTCCCTGGGCAGATATGTTAGCTCCCCACTTGCTCCTTATTCTATCCTAACACAGCGTAAAGGATTTGGTCTCTTATCTTTTGGATGGTGGGACACTTCAAAATAGCTCCAGGCATTGTTCATCCTCTTCCCTACCTTGTGATGAACCTGCTGTTTTAGGAAGTGTGATGAACATAATTAGTAAACTAATAAGAGCTGTCTCATAGATTCTTCTCATCAATGGATCTTGGAGGGCTTTGCCAAGCTGGATACCAGTTGTTACACCTCTTGCCAAGACGGAGAAACTGAAGCAGGGAAAGAGAGCCTGCTGTCCCAGAACTCATCAGCAGCAAAGCTGGGACTGAGCACCCTGTGTCTCACACCACCTTCCTGGGAAGTGAGGGAAGGATGCACAGCCGAAGATGTATCTTTTGCACAGAGCTCTTCCTTGCTTCCTTCTCAATAACTGGCACACTGGAGAACAGGGACCATGTTCTCCTGTTCTTCATGGTTGAGTTAATTGCCAAGTTCTCTCCAGGTTTCACTAAGTCAGAAGATGGAAGAGTTGGTGTTACAGGTTGACACCAGGGTCTTGGGAGCAGTGCCTGTCTCCAGACCCTGGGCTTACATAGGCAGCTGCTACCACCTCACAGAAGTCTTGTAAAACGCTGCCGTCTTCTGAAAATACTCAGATCCTAGGTGCTAGAGGAACTACAGGGAGCGAGGGCATTTTTTGATGTGTGGTGCAATTGGGAGCTGCTACATTGGAAAGAGATGTCTCTGACTTTGCTCTTGTTGACCATGAAATGTATCCTGTAGTCTGGCAATTGCAAAAGTAGCAATGGAACAGAGGTCTCCTGTCTTGAACACACTTCACTCAAGCGTGCACAGAGATATGGGACAGTGTCCTCTTTCAGTGTGCAAGGGAAGCCAAATCCTGCTTTCATCAGGTCTGCATGGCCTCGGAGTAACTTCATTTCTTTATTATGCCGCAGTGATGCACTTGGCTTCCCTGCTTGTGAACCTCAACACCCACTGAGGAATGTGTCTCTAAGCCTCATCAAGCCCTCAGCCATTTTTTCTGGAGGCTGAGGTACAAAGACACTTGTGATGCCCAGAGAAGGGAGGGCAGAGTGCACAACTGTCTCATATGATAATACATCTCCACCTACGCCTGGCGTGGCTGTGTTTTTCTAGCTCTTTTGTGGTTTTGTTGTTCTCCCCTTGCACCCGCAAGACCCTGCTCTGGCTATAGCAATTGGCTAAATCTTTCTTGTGTTCCTCCCGCAGGACCCAGGCACAAGCCCAGCCAAGCTTTTTATACATGTCTGCAGATGGACCTTTGCCCCTATGGTTTGCCTGGCCCTCTCTTCACCCGTGGCCAGGCACTCCAGTGCATGAAGTGGACATTTTCCAGCCCTGAGCTGCCAGAGTTAATTAACCCTCTGCTAAGGCTAGGCCAGTCTTTCTGGGAAACTGGATCCATTGGGCTGTGCATTCCACAAGCCTCTCTGCCTGGCGTCTTGTGTATCTGTACAGGAAAAAACTGTTTCTTCCTCCATATACTTGTATTTTGGGATTGGAAGGGGCAGAAGGTTGAGGAAGAAAGAAAGGATCAAGTTCCCTAAGTCTCCTTTCTGTCATCAGCTGCCAGGAACTCACCATGGGAGAAAACCAACCCAAAGCTGCTGGAGATGCCTTGGTTTTTCCTGGGCAGAGAAGACATGCATACAGTTTTCTCCATCTCCTCTTCCTTGTGGCAAAGCTGTTTTTGTATAAGGCTGCTGCTATTGTTTCCCATGAACAGCTTGGCATTACTGGGCATAATGTTGCTGTGCAGCTTAGTCCTTGCTCTCCCTTTTCCAGAAGGCTTGTCCCACTTTCAGAGGAAAGCACGAGGTTTTCCTCTGGAATTTGCTAAATTTTTGTGGTTCTACTGGCCAAGCCCCTACAGAATAATGTTCTTAATGTCATCACCCTTTGGGCTCATGGGGCCCAATTCCCTTCTGCGCCTTGAGGTTTCAGAGGTCCTTGAGGTACTGCCCTCCAACAGCCTGAGGAGACAGAAGTCAAGGATGAACAGACTCTCACTGAGACATGTGGTGCTTCAGTGGCTGAGTTCTTGGGGCAAACTGTAGAGTTGAGTGTTGAATTCTTCCCTGGCTGATCTCTGTCTTAAAACAAAATACCCCCTTTGCACTGTGCCCTGTGCATCTTTGTGTTTTCAGGCTGTACCACCTCTGTCACTGTGCTTCGTCTCGTGATGAGTTAGTGCTGGTGCTGCATGGAACAAACAGGGGGTTGTTCAGTCTCCCAACACACACATGCCTGACTCCCATCCATATCGTGCTGTTAAGGTCATTTATCCCCTCCCCAAAAGGCTCTGCAGAATGCTGGCCAGACCTGTTCCCGTTAACTGTGCCTGTCTTTCCTTGTAAGAAAAAGGAGTGTAATTGTGCAGTCTTCCAAAAATAATAATTAAAAAGTATAAGCTTCCATGAAAGCGCGTTATGCTCTGGAGAAAGAAAGATAGGGACCTTTTTGACTGGTGCTGAGGGCAGGATACACAGAGAGTTGTTTGCTTAATGTGAAAAAAGCCAGAATTTACCTGTATGGTCCACTCCTGTTTGGATAGAGGCTGCAAATCCCCTCTCTCCCATCTAGTTCTGTGAGTGAGTTGCAGTAAATCAGGACAAGCTGAGAGGTTTTTTTTGTTGGGTGGTTGGTTGGTTGGGGTTTTTTTTTGAAAGGGCCTTGATTGTCCAGCTATTTTTCTCCCTTGGTGCTGCTTCACGCCACTTCTGACTTTGATTAATAGGTCTCTGAATAAAATGTTAATCTAACTAGGGGTCCTTGGCCCAGCCCCCTAGCTCTCCATGCCGTGCTCCAGAAATATCAGAGAAAACACACAGAGGTTTTGTCTCCCTGCAGAGCACTTGTAGCTTTTGATTAATGGGTGGAAGGGCCCAGCTCCAGGTTTGTGGCATCTCTCCCGACTGCAGAAAAATAAGCAAAAAGTCACCGAACATGACACAGAGAAGGCAAGTCCCAGGAGCTGCAATGAGGAGAAAGAAAGAAGAGAGAGCAGCTTATAATTTAAGATGTACCCCGCTCTAAGCCTTGTTACTTGTGACTCTGAGTTCAGACTCTCATCTCCATTTTAATCTTTCTTTACAATGAGCTCAGACCACATTGCTGAATTCAGCAGTTTCCAGACTCTGGGATGTCTTAACTTCTAATATCTGCATCATGAACTACTCTGCATGTTGCCCTGGGCTGACACTTCACATGCATGTGTTAAGAGTGGCTAAGATGGCTTAATAAAAAAATGAGACCTTACACTTCAAACAGGACACGTGTTTCCCCTCTTCCCCTTCGAACTCTTGCCCATTCTCTGAACCAGACTTCTTTTGGAGCTTCTGAAATGATCAGAAACATGTGTTTCATTCCTGTCTTCTGGCCAGTACTGAACTCGGAAAGACTTTTCTTGTATCACTTTCATGTGGAAGCCAGACCTGCTGGAAATTTGCTTGTTCCCTCAAGGTGGATCATTTGATGGAACTACATATATACCAAGCTACTTGTGCAAGGAGTTGTCTACATGGGGGAATTAGGCTTGAGTGGGTCAGGAAATCAAACTGAGCTACTTCATTAGTCTGAAATAAGAGGGAGCTGAGGGAGCTCATAAAAAATCTATTCCTCAGGCAAGCCCTAAGTAATGGTGTGGGATGTGCATAAGGTGTGAAGGAGATGTGTATAGCACCTTACAGCTCTCTTCCCTTGCAACACCTCCATGGAGCCATCAGTGCTCTCCAATGTTCCTCTATTTTATGATGGGGTAACTGGAGCAAACTTGTATCGCTTAGTTGCCAGCCACAGAGCTGGAAGATGAGCTGTGGGCAGGTGGGGATTCTTGTATGGGTACTCAGAGACTGTAGGGAAAGGTTCACACTATTCAAAAAAGAGGGAAAAAAACTCCCTGAATATTTTGAGCCTAGATTTTTTTGGTCAGGAAGTGTGAAGAGCCTTAATTTGTGCTGTTACAATAATCCCTTGTGCCAAGAAAAAGTGCTGCATCCTCACCTACTGCAGGTAAGAAAATCAAACTTGATGTCAAGAGATTTATGGTTTTTTTCACCTGGAAAGAATCTGTGAAGCAGTGTGGCCTTTCCTGGCACTGGTGTGGAGTAGGAACAATCACTGTATGGTCTTTCTTCCCCTCTTGGCATCTCCCCGGAGGCCTCCTTGGTCCTTGACATGCCTGTCATCCAGCTCACTCGACAACTGACATGCCTGGAGGATGCGGCTGACCCTGCTGACAACAGCTTTGTTTCTGAAGTGATGGATGGCTTTGTGGCCCAAGCCCTGCCATTGTCCCGTGCCTGTGGCCTTGCTACAGTGATTCTTATCTTGGTCCTGGGCATCCACTCCCTGCAAGGAAGGTGAGCAGTTGCCAGTGTCGCACCTTCTCCCTAGGTGCCTCTCCAGGACTGGGTGGGGGGAAGGATAACGGGCATATCCTCCAGATTGAGTGAAGCCAAACTGTGCTGTTTACCTGGGCCTGTGTGGCATTTGGCTCTTATCATCAGGGGAAGGCAGATACGAGGGGTTCTGTTCCTTAGCCAAACACTCCGTTGTATAGATAGTGTGGAAGGGCTCGTGTAATTGCCATTCTCCGCTCTCACACTCCTATCTTGTAAATCACCAATCCATCACAGCCCAGGTCCTTGTATTGTTCTATAATTAACTGGACAAACTACATGAGCATTGTCATAGTTCCCCATTTATAGAGGAGGGACAAAGACTTGAAGGAAGATTTCAGTCCCCTTCAGCTTTTTCCTCCTCTCTTGAACTCTTTTTTTCTGTATCTTCTGATCCATCTCATGACTCTAAAGATGTCTCACCTGCTTCTCTGAACGAGCACTTCTTTGCAAACTGACAATAACACAGAAAGAGTGGCCACAAAAGGACAGACCTAAGGATTTTAACCCTTCTCATTCCACTGTGGCTGTGTGCACATGTGCTCACTCACTCCCTAATGCAAGGAGCAGGTCAGTTCTGAACAGGCTTTGGACCCTCTGCTAATGAAAACAGGCTACAGTTGCTTCATCCATTTCTTAACAATAACATGTAGAGGATTTAGCTCCAAGCAAACAGTCTCCTTATGGGTTAGACACTCCCTGGGGCAGGATTATGAGCTACAAGGGAGATGGAAGATTTCCAGAGGGTGTGGTAGTGCAAAGATTTGGGGAGTTACTGTTACTTTGCTGTTTTTGACCCAGGAAGGTGGATAATGGATTTCAAGGTTCCATATGGCTTTTAAGGCTATAAAAATGTTTGATGCAGGCTCTGGAGCATGGAGGGAACTGGCAGCGATTTGGAGTAATAAAGATGATTTCTTTTCTGTAGACCAGATGAGTGAGGCTGCTGTGCTGCTGAAAAGCATGGAGAGTTGGTTGAAAGGCAGAACTTGCCCTAAATTGGGTCATCTTACTTTAAAAGACTGTTCCCAGCAGCCTTTGAAGGGGCTATCCTGCTCTGTTGCCCAGTGAGGGTATACAGGGCCTTGGGTGGATCAGGAGAACCAGGCTAAAACTCTGCTCTCCTTGCTTTATGTCTTTACCTCCTCATGCCTATAGGGATTTCACCTCTTCAAAGCAGAGTGTTTCTCTCACTTTGGCTTACAGCACCTGGCATGCTGTGGCCCTGTTTTCAGCTGGAAGCTTTGGACACTGGAGCACTACAAATAACTATGGTTTATATACCCTCTGTTCTCTTCCTCTGCAAATTATTAGAAAAGGTCACAGTTCTCATGGCTGCTGCTTTGACAGCAGAATTTAGTCCTTTGTGTTGACAGTGTCATGCAGCCAACTTTACTGACCTCCTGGGCATCCCTTGGAGCAGATTTTGGCTCCGGTGCTGAAGATCTACTTTTCTTCCTTATTTGAGGTGTCAGGTAGGGCTGCTGGATGAAATGTATAGTTTTATGTTCTGGTAGGCCAGGCCTTTTAATAAAACTGAACAACATTGCTTATTTAACCTCCCTCTCTAAAATATTTTCCAGCTCTTGTGAGCTGGAAATTAGAACTGTCCACCCCATGGAAATTCTGAATAAGTGACCTGAGGCTGACCTCCAAGCCATGGGGCACTTCTTAGCGCTGACTGCATCCCAGTGACCAGGTCACCTCTATTAATGTATGAGCACATTGGATTCCCTCTTGTGAGGCCAGTGAAGTACAGGGTGTCTAAGCTCTGCTTGGAAAAAGGCTTTGACACTTCAGTACGTTTGAATGGAAATGGGAAGATCTGTTCATGTTTATTTTACAGCCCCTTTTATTGACTTGATTTATAGCCTGAGGCTGTGAGTTAATTGAGGTCCAGTCCAGGAGAGGGCACCTGGGAAGGGGAGGTGCTGCAGTGCCACCAAAGGGAAAACATGCGGCAAAATGCTTTCATAAAGAACAGTTTATTGCAACTTCTGGTTCTTGCTCTGTGACAACAAGCCAAGCTTTTGCCACCAGAATTGGTTGCTCTAGCTCAGGGAACTCCCTTAGCTCACTGTGGGTGGCAAGGACCAGGGCAGCAGAGGTTAGCCAAGAGAAGGTGCATTTCTTTGGTGTGCCCTTCGTTAAAGCATCCTTCTGCCTGTCTCTTATGGGTGAAACCCAGTCACCTGTATAAGTGCAACTGTCATCACCTTCTCTAATGGAGACCTGAGAGGGTTGTTCCCACAGCCTGAAAGCAAGTGCCTTTCAGTGCATACCTCCTGGGCCTGCAGAGCAGATGCCAAGGCCAGTGCTCTTCGCTGGCACCTAAAGTGTGGGATGCAGTGAATGATGCACACTAAAATGCACTGAGGCACGTGAGGAAGCAGGGCTCTTACCCAGGTCAGCTGGCTTGAAGACAGGTCAAGGGAAAGGCTCCTTCAGCCCAGTGACACCCTAACAAACAAAGTGGATATATTTCTGTGGGTGGCCAAGGGCTATGTCTGTTGTAAGCTGGAGGGTGGCAGATCAATCTGGAGGGGCTGATTCACCCTTCTCTGTGTGGCAAACACTAACGTGGCTTTGGGATTTTGCACAACTCTCTAGTGCAGGTGCTCTGAGCCTGCTCCAGCTGCTCCTGGGCTGTTGGGCACAGGGACAGGCTAGAGCTGAAGGGTTGCCAGCAAGTGCTTGTTCTTCTGAGCTTGTGGGGCATGAAACCCATGTGCTGTCTCTGCTGAAGCTGTGCTAAGAGAGCAGTGTTTCTGTCCTGTAAAAAACCCTGATCGGCCAGGGGCAAAGTTACAGCAACTCCTCTTGCTTGGCTGGCTCTGCCACAAGAAGCTGGTACACTTTAGCGAAGAGCTCCTCTTCTTCTCTCCTCAGCCACTTCATCAGCCTCCAGTGGGGAAGCTGTCCTGTCAGTCACAGCAGCAGTCCCCAGGCAGCTCCTGGCTCTTCAGCCACCCTACAATCAAAACCCAATCCCACAGGCAGCTGGACAGGTGCAACAAGGCAGGCATGGGGTCCCTGCAGAGCTGAGCCTCCCAAAATCTCTGCCTGCTGGTTGGCCCATGGGAGGTCTTGGGAGGTCTTTGTCAGAGTTCTTCTGTTCCTAATTCATCACCAGCTGACATGAGCAGGAAATAAAAAGACCAATTTACCCTCCATTTCTCCTGTGCAATGAGCCCTTTTCTTTAAGCCATCAGCCCCTTTATCTTTTCCCATTAGAGTGGCTGCAGTACAGCTTGTTTTCAGCTGTCTCTGGACATGCTTGAATTTTCAGGGCACTTGTTTAGCCCCACTCAAATAATCCCCTCTTTCACTCAGAACAAACAAAGTGCTCCTGAGCCACTTCCCCTGCCCCATTGTGGTGCAGGACTGCAGGGACTGATGCACTTCAGTGTGTGCTGAGGGGGCTGTTCACTGAAGACAAACACACATAAGCTGGTGATTTTTTAAAATACCTTCACTGTCTGGAGAGGAGTTGGGAGTGACAGGGATGCTGAGGTTCAGAATGACACTTGCAGTCATCTCATCCACTTGATTTTACAGTGACCATGCTGTCCCTTTGCAGTTGTGCTGCTGCCTCGGGTACCCGGTCAGACTGGGGAGACGGGAGGAGATTCTTACGCCAAAGTATGGTCTGCGCGTTGTGCTTGAGGCCTTTCCACGCAGGCTGGCAGAGGCCTGGGATCTTTCTCCCTTCGCCATCCCGTCAGGCTCATCCTCCCGCTGGTCGGCAGAGGGCACCAGTAACCTGGAGAGAGTCCTTGGGATGCGCTTGCTCTGAGCTTCCACCGGCGAGCGAGGGAGGAAAAGGGACGCCCTGCTCTGGGGCGGATTTCTCCAACATTTGGATAGGAATGTCCCCAGTTGGAACATCCCTCCGGTTGGTCATTCCAGCCAGCCAGACCGGGGGAATGGGTCAAGGGGCTGCTTCACAAAAGGATTCTCTAAATCCCATTATCTGTCCGTGGGGCTCATACATGCAGATGTGACTGTGCCCTGCTTGTCTCTGCTGTGGTGGCTGAAACAAATGTTGTTGGTAGGGTCAGTGTCTGGATTTGATCCTTTTGCCTTTCCTTTGCTTCATGTTACAGGTTATCTTGGAGTGCAGCATTTCCCGGTGTGAATTAATATTAGACCAAGAGACAAGAAATTTAGGAGGTAGTACTGGCTCTGTGAGCATTTCCTACTTAGCCTGTACTTGGCTTTATCTAACTTCATTCAAAATCTGACCATCACAGTTCTGCTAGAACTGTTTACTACTCTACATGCAGTGTTGCAAGGGCAGCTTTGAAGCCAGATGTGCTGCACTGGCTGGCACTAATGGCATTCCTTATAGGCTTCTTGCCCTGGTTTTGTAAGCGTGTGGTATCTAAAAAGACATTCCTTTTTCCTTGTTTTTCTTAGATCTCAAATTCTTATTTCCCTCATGGCCTGCTGAGCTCCTTGTAGTATGGCCTTTTAATGTAGGATCTGGCTCCACATTGCACATGATTAAGTTGCTTCTCCAAAGACAACCCTATTTCCCTTTTCCTGGTCCCTCCTTTGCACTAGATTTAAGCCATATGTAATTGCAGGGGAAGTTGACAGAAAGCGAAAAAGAAATAGGTTTTCTTTTTTTTTTTTTCCTGGAAATTATTTTCCCAACAGATGAACAGTGGAGAGTGAAGCCAGATCCCCTTTTCCTTTCAGACTGCTTGGCAGGCAGTGTGCAGACAAGTCTGCCATCCCTCAGTGTGCAACCCGTAAGAAGGATTCCTTTGGAGTCCAAACCAGTTTGGACTGTCAGGCTTCAATTGTTTATAGCATTCCCCTGCCAGATGCATGTGTTGCAGTACACCAGCTGCAGTGGAACTGGTAATGATACTGCACATCTTCTTATTTATTGTCAGAACTACCTCCTAATCTCTGTTTCATGTGTGTAAGTCTGGAAGAATAGCACTGATTTTAGCAGACTTATTCCAGGTTCATGTGCTGTAACTGAGGTTGGGGTTAGGCTGACTGATGTCTCAGCTTTTGTTCCTTCATGGTTTTCTGTCCCATTTTAATTCCCCCTGTTGTTTTCCTAATTGTAGTTGACCAAGGATGAGCAATGAATCATACAGGAAAGTCTCACACATCTGCTTATACATGCCACTTAAATCCTAAACCAAGTATGTCAGGTGCTTGATTTCTTTTTCATGCATTTCTATGGACTGTGGCATTTTTTTAGCTTGAACTAAAAAAGCAACAGAAGCTGGAAGGCTGCAGTAGAGACATTCTTTGGGGTTTCTTTTTCCATGTGGAAATGTGGGAAAGGATCTGTATTAGAGGCATTTCTTTCCAGTCTTCTGGAGTGTTCTTCCTCAAACAGTACAAACATAATGTTACTGACTTTGACTTATGTTGCCTGTCTAAAACAAGGAAGATTTGGCTCATTATTGGAAATGACAGATGATTTCGTAACTGTATTTAGTTGCTATTGATATTGGCACACTGTTCATTTGTGTAAGTAAGGAATCTTTGTACCAGCCAGTACAGAAGTGTTTGTCTCAAATTGGTTGATTCTATATAAATGTTAGGCAAGCTCTAGATGTGTGTTTCCAGAATTGAATTCAGGATGCTTTGTAAACTCCAGAAGACGACAGTGCTTCTGGAAATAGATGAAGCTGTTAGGTTGGGAGTAGTGAGCTTTGTAATGTGGTCTGTATAGATCTACTGAAAATGACCAAACCATGTTTGCAGATGGAGGGATGGGGCACAAAGAACCAATTACAGGGAGTTTAGGTTAAGATAAGTTTCTCCAGTAATGATTTAATGTCATATAAGTTCCTCAGAACAGCTTTTTTTGATCAGTAGAGGAGGTCTTGGATGTTCATATCTCAAGTACATCACCAGCAAAGTCTCTCTACATATCTCTTCAACTCATAGCCCGATGCTTTTGTTTCTGGAGTCAATTGTCCCAGAATAGTGTAGTTCTTCCTTACTGCCCTGATTTCTCTCATCTCCACACAGTTTTCACTGACTAGATCACTGTGGGAAGTGAAATAATAACCTTGCTGTATGCTTTGGACTTGGCTGGTGAAGAGCGTGTGAGCTCAGAGCTGATGTTTTCTGTTGGCACCTGCTGTTCATCCGCATCTGGCTATTGCTAAAACTCTGACACAGGAAAATGGTTTTAGTCTTCTGGGCTGCAGTCAGTGTTTAGATTGTACTGTTTGCTCTTCATGGAAAATTTTGGTGCAGGAAAATATTTCCAGAAAGCTGTATTATTTCTAGTGCAACCTGGAAAGAAACACAAATAAATCACCTTTGTGAAGATTGCGTTTCACTCTTTAGTGAGAGCCGGATTCTGCTATAGCAAGTGCCTTTTACAAGGTAAATACCTCCCAGGACATGATGCTGCCAAACCAGATTGTTCTTTGGATGCTTCCTCTGGAGAGAGACTCTATGGATACACTAATATGTAGTTTAACGCTTTACATGGGGATCCTGTCAGTGATTTTTTAAAATCAATTTTAATGCAAGACCATATAGAAAAGTCAAAGGATGCTTTTGTTTAACCACCATAATTTTAAATGTTGAAGGTTGTCTTGATTTTGTTGCAGTTGCAAAAGCTTTTTGGTTTAGGTGTTTTAATTTAACAGGCTCGAGTTCATGCACAGGGTGGAAGATGGAAATGGTTTTTTGGTGTTCTTATGCCATTGTATTTGTGAAAATGGCTGTGCCAGGGGTTGGATCTGTTAACCAAGAATGAGAGCAAGAGCTAAGATATTACATGTTCTTCAGAAACAAGAAACCAAATAGGATGAATTCTCATCTCCCTTGCATTTGATAGTGTTTCATAGGAATAATCCCATTTTTTGTGTGTAGTCCCGTCTTAGCATGGTTATTGCAAAATAGGAGTCAAATCCATGTAGAGATTATGTTTTTTCTCCTGGCTCCATGACTCCCTGGAGCTGTCATCTGCCATGTATCACAGACCTTGGGTTTCAGAGAGGTTTTGAATAAATTCCTGTGAACCCTGTGGCCTTTGGGAGAAACATCTTCTCTGGTGGCCTGGGGTTGATGAGTTTGGAGGTTGTTTAATGTCCAGGACAGTTCCATGTCCAGCTTTGCGCAGTTTAAAATAAGCCATGTTTGTGTAAAATGGTGCTGCTGATATAAGAGAGGGTAGGGAATACAGAATGCTGGTACAAAGAGAAACCCTGCAACAAGGGCACTGCCCCAGAGGGACTTTGGGTAGCGAGAGCAGGAGAGGGAAGAGGCCCACACAGCTAATTGAAAGCGCATCTTCCCGTCAGTCATGGTGCTTGCCCATCAATCATTCTGGCACCAACAGGATCTGACATCAGTAGGGAATTAAATAAACTCCTCTCTCTTTAGGGACCTGCTGATGGAAACCCGTAGGGGGGAAGTGAGCAGAGAAGAGCAGGAAGCATGTGCGTGGGGGAGAAACAGTCTCAGCGGTCCCCTGGGATGGTGCAAGTCTGTGTCCTTCCTCTTTCTCACACCAGCATGTACAGCTGAAGGGATTTTTCAATGAGTACCCAGAAAGGTGAATTTAAAGCTGGTAACAGGCCAAACTCACCTCAGTTTAAATAAACACACTGCAATAACAGTATCCTATGGTGAGTTCCCTGAAAGCTGAGAGATGCACTGTGCAGCTGAAAAGTAGTTTTCACCCTCGGGTGAACTTAATGTTATTGGACTGCAGTAACTGAGGTGAATCTTGACCAAAGCATCAGAGCAAAACACTGGGAAGGGAAAGTGGACTAGAGCAGAGGGTTAGAAAATGAGCCCCTGTTTCCTATCCTGCTGGGAAGCAGTCTCCACGGTGAATTAGGTTGTGATGTGAATTAGGATGTGATGTGGATTAGGATATTACAGATTGGACCTGCCTGAAGTCAGGGGTTTCATGCAGATAAAGGGACTGGTATCTCCTTTGGCAGGGCTATCAGCAGTGCCTTGGCTGAAGTGGGTAAGTGGCAGTGTGTGTGCACCGTGCTCCTGAGGAGAGCCCCGGAGCAGCTGGAAACCATTCGGTCACTGACAAGTCCCCTGATGGACCTCTACTGACATGGAGCGGCTTTGGTTTCAGGAAAGCCAAAGGGAACCTGTCACTAATTAGACACACAGCTAATTAACGAGAAGCAAACAAAGAGCAGCAGCTTGTGTTTTGGGAAAGCTCAGCTTTAGTAGCCAAGGACGTCTGCTCCTCCCTTTCAAACCATTTCAAAAACAAACAAAGCGGGGAGACTTGCATTTCAAAGCAGTGCAAACACTGCCAACCTCAGAAAGCCTTCCAGAAGGGACGCCCAAGAGTGGGATTTAGCAGTGAAAGGAAAAAGGGCTCTCCAGGTGTGATGAGACCTTTGCTGTCCCTAGATCAGGACCCTCTGAATCCCCAGTGTCCATCTCTTATCTGCTAGCTTTTAATTTTTCTTTCTTCACATAAACACTCTTGTTAAAATTTTGGGTGGGTGGATGGGAAAGAAAGGCAGGTGTGGAAACAAGAGCTGCCATTTTGTGCTTTGTTACTTTCCAGGTCTTACAGAGGTGTGTGGTATTTCAATTTAAAAACTTTTTTTTTTTTGGTCTGTCTATGTGTGTGTGTGCGCATTGTTTTTATTGATGTTGTATACTGCTTGAGAGCTAATATCTTTAATAAGAGAAGGGTACTTTCAGGACAGGAGGAATCCAAAACTGTAATCCCTGTTAGGAGTCCTCCAATGACCCTAAGAAATCTTGCTTAGGGCCTGATCCTCCAAAGAGCCTTGTCACGGTCCTAAGTCCTCCTCAGAGCAATTGTTTTTCACTAGCTCCAAATACAGCAATGCTAGCAGGATCCATTAACTGAATTTTGCTAAGTGCTTTGAACATGAAACATGGTAAGAATGCCAAGTTATGTGATATTTGGTGTATTTCCTAGAGCCATGTGTGTAATTAATGGAGAATCTCAGCTTTCAGAAATCAAGGCAGTTTCTAGCCCTCCTGGTCACAGGAAAAAAGTAATAGCTGGAAAACAAGACTGAAGGCTCAGAAATAGGAGGCAAATTTAAAAGGAAGAACAACCCACCAAGTTATGATATCTTAATGTAATGGGTTTGGGGACAAAATCATAAAATTGAATGCTTGAGTATGATACTATGTGACTACGCTTTAAATCTTTATTAAAAGAAATGCAATATTAATCTTTTTGTGCATTTATTAAAGAAATTATTAAGTCGTTATCATCACTATCTAATGTGGAAGTGCAGCGCAGCGTCTGTCATCAGATTAGCCTATCAACCTAACTTTGTCTATTTTCTTCCTTCATCTTGGAGGAAGGACTGTGTTCCTGGTTAGGGAAAAGGCTGTGATTTGCAGGCTCAGTCCCAGTGCTGTCAATGGCTTCCTGGAGGGGCATCCTGTGGTCCTGCTGGGATCAGAGTAGCCAACCCCACAGGGGTGGGAGCAGACATCAGCTCTCTACCAGATTGCAGAGTGAAGGATACCTCCCTGTTTCCATGGGGTGTTGCAGTGTTTAGCTCATGAGAGGTTTTTAAAGCATTGTAGCCTCCTTGACAAGAAGGAGTTACCAGAGCACCTGGGATTACACTGCAGTTGTAGACCACCACATGCGCTTACGTTAGGATTTTTTTTTCAGCAGTCATCTGTTTTTCCTGCTTTATGGCCTGATTTGAAATTGCCTTATACTCTGCTATCAGCATGGCTGTTTATTGCTGTCAAAGGACCTGTTCAAGGAATCAGCAAAGCCACAGCAGGATTCCTTCTTATATCATTTTGGCTCAGGTCTCAAATATGTACCAGTAATTAAAAAATGGAAAAAAAAAAAAAAAAGAAAAAAGAAAAAAGAGAGAGAGAGAAAAAAAAGAGGAGGCAATGGCTTCAGGTTACAACAAGTAAGGACCATATCAACTTTTCCAGACACAGATAGATTTCGCTGTGCCTCTCCCCATGAATATCCTTAGATTCTATGAAAAAGCTACTGGAGGCAAATACATGAAGCATTTCATAAAGATAACATGGGGTGGCACTTCAGTTTCTCTGTCTGCGATGTTACTTTGCTGTTTTATTATTGAGACTGCAAAAACCCAGGAAGGAACAAAGCAGGATAAGAAGATAATGAGAATTTTCTATCCAGCCAGTACACACTGGCTGAGGGCTGTTTCAGATGGCATCAGGTTTCTTTAGCCTACTCAGTGCTTGAAAATGTGCCCTTGATTTCAGCCCACAGGAACGTGGGCTTGTGCTGCTTTATTGTCTAATGGATCTTTCACTTGATCTCCTCGTACAAACACGTTGAGCATGTGCTTGGGTCACTTAGAGAAAACTGAACCCCACTCATGTTCTTAGAGTGTAATCCCTTAATATTGATTACTGTGTTGCACAGGGGCAACAGGTAACAAAATCCATGTGGATTCAGACTGGCAGCTGATCGTCCCACACACGTACGATTCAGCTGGTGAGCACTTTGCAGCATCAGGACTGCTTTGCCTAATCGCTTCCCACTGGTGTATGAAACACAGAAATATCTTGGAACAGAAATACCGGATTGCAGCAGTTGTTCATGTGAAATGAACAGATGCAAAGGAGGATTTTACTATGGAGTGTGTTCCTCTCTAGATTTATCTTGTAGGCAGCTCGTGTTTATCCTTTGCCAGCTCACGTTAGACCGGAGTAGGGTAACCTTGAAGTCAGTGTGTCAGCAATGTATTTTGTGAAATAAAAGCAAGCAACTAATTATAAAATGTATAGGGGGAGACCTCAGTTTTTGTGAGAACAGCTTTACAGTGACCAGAACAACTCTGATTGGATTTTACGTATGGTTAGGGCCACATCTTCCATTTCCTGACATTTGTGGGGTTTTTGGCTCAGTGGAAGCTTTATTCTTCTGTGTGTCTTTTGAGAACTATGCAATGCTGATTTGAAATTGAAGTGATTCATGGGGATACATTATAAACTTGGGTCTGAAGGGAGCTAGGAATCTCAGGAACTGTTGTAGCCTGAGGCCAATTTCTAAATATAAAGTATCCTGAGATGATCTGTCATGTTTGAATGTCTCCTTGGTTCAGTTTAATGGGAGCTCAAATGCTGGTGGTGTGAAACAGAGGAAAATGGGCTAATGGGAACCTTTACAAACACTTGAGTCAAGATGAGTGACTGGTTAAAGGTATCATCGAGTGCTTGGTGATTGCTGGGCTATAAAGGGGCATCCTATGAGGGCAAGGAGGGGAGATGCCAACTGGCTTTCTACTCAGCTTCCAAATATAGCAAGTGCAGATTTTGCACCCAGATGGGAAGAACTGCACACACAATACTGCTCATCAATAACCATACACTAGAGTATGAAGGTGCAATCCAGGATAGTTGTGGGAAATGTGTCCCTTAAGATCACTGTATCATGTTAGTCCCAACAACAAAAAATGGAGATAAGCTTAAGTTCATCTTACATTAAACATTTATTACTTCTCTACTGTTTGGTAATTAATAGTGTTTCTGTTAAGTGTTCCACAGACACTCCTTAAATAGGCCTGTGATTTTTAAAAGCCTTGTTCCCAGCAAAATAAGTGATTTTGGCACTCTTGTTTCCCAACTAGACACCCTGACACTGGATTTTTTTCACAGCATTTTTATTTGGGGTTGTTTTGGCATGAATTTCAAACCTGAATGCATCGGTATCCCCAGGCTATCTTGAGGATCTGATCTAAGAGGCATCTTCACACTTACCCTAAAAGGTTGGAGACGGTATGTGCTGTTAGCTCATGTAAGACCTACAGGTTTGTAATAGACTTGCACTTATAGGTCACTAACGATCTCTTACTAGCTAGTGAATAAATGACCTTGGCTGTAATGTCAGATGTTGCTGAGAATCATTGTAGCCATGGGTATATTCATGGCTTGTACTTTAAAGTTGTGGTTTCCTTTGAGACAAGATAGTTTCAGGGGCAACTGTATTTGAATGTGACTAAGAGAAGAAATCAAAATCTAACATGCTGAATGAGTTTATACCTATGGCATTTTAAACTGATGCTGCTAGCAGTTGATATGTTGTTGCTATGGGTATGACAGATTTGTTATTAATGATTACTTCATTATTAGCTTTATGTAGTTCTTCACTCTGTTGTATTACAATCAGTGTGTAATGCCTGGATCTTCTCCAAGACTTAAACTTCCTCCCTATTCTCACTCCCCTCCAATTTGGAGAGGTTGTTAATTGAGACAGGTTTCTTAATTTATTATCACAGAGTCATAGAATGGTTTGGTTTAGATTGTGCCTTAAAGACCATCTGGTTCTAACCCCCCTGCCATGGGCAGGGACACCTTCCACTAGACCAGGTTGCTCCAAGCCCCATCCTACCAAACATTGAACACTTCCATGGATGGGGCAGCCACAGCTTCTCTGAGCAACCTGTGCCAGTGCCTCATCACGCTCATGGGAAAGAATTTCTTTCAATATCTAATCTACATGTCCCCTCTCTCAGTTTAGAGCTATTCCCTCTTGTCCTATCACTCCATGCTCTTGTAAAAAGTCCCCTTCCAGAGGGATTAGAGGTGTTTAAAATCCCTTTTGTCAAGATGCTTAGGGGGGGGAGACATAAGGTACCAGCCAGCTGGCCCTTGGCTGCACCCAACAGAAAAGAAGGCACTAGATTTCATGAAATAATTCTTCAATCAGTTCCCCATCTTTTAGCTGACCAATTGCTATTAGAAACAAGCATTTACATAGCAGGGAATCCTCCATTTTCTTGGGACAAAAAACTTGATAGTCTGTATTAATAGAGAGAAATGGTGCCACTTTTTATTATGTCCTGAACCAAGCAGACATGGGAGATTATTTTTTAAAATTTTCTCCTCTTTGAAATATGTTCAAGATAAATGTACACTGGCAGTGTTGCAAATGGAGGCTTTTTGTAGCTCCACGTATTCCCCTTCTCCCTACTTCTTTCAAGCTACAGCGCATGTGATCAGATCAGGAGATTCAGTGTCTGAGCGACCTGGTTTACATGAGAGCAGCCCAATCTCTGGACATTTGCAAACTCCTTTCTGAAGCTGCAGCCATATTTAGAGACTGCACTTTCACACTTTGGCTCTCCTGTTCCCAAATATTGTTTTTCATACTGTATGCTAATAGCCATAGCTGGGGCCACGGATTTCAGGAATTTAAGCTGCCACCTTATAAAATGTTAGAAGAATCCAGTGGGACATTTAGAACATGAGTGAATTGGAGCCAGCTGGAAACAGAATACAGGAGGTGGATTTTCTCCTGGAGGGGTGCTAATAATTCCTGGTAAAGATCAAAATGAAGGACAGTTGGGTTGGTTTTGGATATCACATGGCTTTGCATAAAGAGAATTTCACTTCAGTCACAGCTTATTATCAGGAGTTTTTTTGCTTTCTAGTGGAGATCCACTTTCCTATTTGCCACCTGAAGGAGTGTATTTGCAGGTGGTGCTTTCCTGGGGCATAACCACCACAACATGGAGAGAATTGTGTGGGGTGCCCGGAGACATCAGTTTCTTAGTCCCACAGGGCAAGCAGAGCTCTGGAAGGGATCCAATTGTCTTCATACTGAGGAGCATTTACAACATTTCCTGTTAAGCTGTGATGTCCCTCGCTCCCTGCATTTCATCCTGTGACTTGAATCTTTATGTGTTTCCTTCCTAGCTCTAATGCTGTTCTTTCATGCTCATCAGCACTGCTCTGCCCTAGTGCTTCTTTCTGTTTGCTGCCCATGCCTCAAGACTAGGGTGTACCAGCAAGACCCTCATTCAAAGCCTGACAGCTAAAAATCTTGATTCACTGGTACAGCCAGCTCAGCAGTGTCCTTGGGCATGTGCTTAGCTTTGGTGTTGTGCTCAGAGTACCTTAATCATATGCTGAAACGCTTTTCTGAATTGATGCTGAAGGATGGTGCAAATGGTTATGCCACAACCCCCAGTGCATTTGACAAATTATTTTACTAGGTGGGGAGGGATGGGAGGTCTGTGAAGCTTCTTATAACTTTTAGTCAGTAGCAGAGTGGGGAAAGGAAGAATACTTGACTAATTTTTGCATTAGAATGGATTGGAATCCTTATAACAGAATGATAGCTGAGTTTGCTGCTGTATCTCTGATGTTTCCCAAGCAATCTCTATGGCAGCAAATACAGCAGAACTACTGTCAGGTGTGAGCATGCATGCAGCCTGGGTAAGGAAATTTCAGGTATGCAGGATTTGCTACGCAAATATTCACCGTGAACAATGTCAAGGTGATTGGAATGCTCAGGATTCTTCTGTTTTTCTTAAAAAGTTGTAGAAACCCTTTTCTTACAGGGATGAGAAACACCAAGTACTTAGGTGTCTACTGCTGCCCACTGTGCTTTAAACATGAAAAACACCCCCTGTTGTAGCTCATTTATCTTCATGGCATAGGTTGTGCCTTTTCTGATGAAATAAGTAACCCAGGCTCACTAGGGTACTTGTGAGTAACGGGATGAAGAGACTTTGTTTATCCTCACATGGGGTACAAAGACAAGGAAGCCATTCCTCAGTGACTTCATTGCTTTGGGTTCAATAATTTTTCCCCCTTGTTACCTCTATCCCTAGTGCACATTTTACATATCTACAGGATAAATGAACCTCCTCCTCTTTGCCTTCAGGGTGCCTCCAGGAGCTTGCAAACCATCGGGGCTTTGGCTGTGTTTTGTGTGTAGGTCTTGAGTATACGATGCAAAGGGAGTCATTTCACTGTGCTGCTTTTACTTTTCCTGCAGTGAGCCCACTCTGTGTCAGGGACGCCTCAGGACAGTAATAACTGCAGGGTCTCTTTAATACACTGAAATTAGTTTTCTTTCTGCTCGTGCTGCTGACTGGCTCTGAGCTACAGTGGCAGGTGCTGCCAAAGAGACTCACAGCAAGTCCTTGCACCCTTTGCTATTCCACAGTGCCCCTGTCTATTGCTCAACAGCCATTATGGTCTTCTCTACAGCAAAAGAGTAGTTTAAAAAAGAGCTTGCTGCAACATTTTTACTTCTGAAATTTGATGAATTTCAGGCTACCACTTAATGTTTCCATCCAAAATATCAGGACATGGGATGCTAGGGATGTGTTTCTTCTTCCTCAGTATTTTCTGTGTGGCAGATACTGCTCTAAAGAGGTTCACAGAAGAAGTAAGTCTTTTTTCTTATACTTCAGACAAAGTTTTCTTATACTTCAGACGAAGTTTTCTTAGAAGAATTTAAAGCTGCAGCTGACAAAGTAGCTCCTCATTTCGATCAGTTCACCTGAGTTTTATGTACATGCAGGTTTGTTCAGATGACATGTTAGGTTGGTTAATGTAAGGCAAGCGCCAAACACTTGGGTGTTCGTTGTGATGTCCTGGTTATTTCTAAACCATCAAAATACCTGATGATCCTTTGGACTGTGTTAACACCTAGAACCCCCAGAATCTCATTGTCCTGCAGCTAAACAAACATATCACAACCTACCTCTCAAGTACGGCAAATGCTTCATCAGTGTAGGTATTTACAGAAATAATCTGTTTGTGTACTATGCTGAGGATTTTTGCTTGAAGTTGTCCCTTTCTAAAGTTAGAGTGGTCACTTTTATTTACCAGAAAAGGATCTTGTTTTAAATGTGTGAGTTTTTCTAAGTTGCCAGTATCTGTATGCACATTTTGAGGGAGTGTGATGATTTTGCAATAGGGAGTATTTCCATTTTTCTTGCAGAAGGCTTTTTGCCAATTTTTTAAACCCTTAAGAGAAAATTTTTTGCAGGGGCTTGGTGAGAAAATGTTCTTTATTGTTTCAACATGTCTTGGGACAAATAGAAACTGGTCCTGAGGCAAGACAGTATTCAGAATTAAAATAATTCTCTTAAATATATTATTCCAAGATACTGTTGATATTGATGTGTTTCCCAAAGTGTGCATGGTACAGTTGACTATGTCCCCCTTCCTTTAATTGATATTGCCTTATTCACTTGATTTGAATTGAGGGTAGATAAATTTTACCATAACTTTACTCCCTTCAGACACTAACCTGGAGCTGATCTATCCTGCATACTCTGTACTTATTCTGCTGACTGTGGCCCATACACCAATACGCTGTAGTTTATGGAGTGAGGTGCTTTAATGCAAAGTGACACAGCATGGTGGGTGCTTGGTTTTACCAGCATATGACAAGAAACAGATCTTGCTCTCTGTAACTTCCATGATGGGGATGGGCACCTTTGAAAAATTTTGTTGTTGTCTCCTCCTGTTCCCCTGAGGTGTCACAGCACTTCATGTTTTTCCTTGCTGAAGGGGAACCTCTGTCCAGGTTGGGACACAGTTTCAATAAAGACTGCATCTTGGCCATAATCTCAAGGGAAATCTGAAAAGCAGAGCAGAGGCATAGCTTGGAGCTTGTGCCTTTAACGGTGCTGTTTCAGACAGTTCAATAGCTGAGGTGCAGGACAGGACCCTGAGAGACGAGTGACCTGTCAAGAGGTCAGGCAGGAAGCAATTACAGGGCTCCCCAGTTGGTTCAGAGTGCCCTTCTCTCTGTGCCACTCATCCTCCTGGGACACAGCACTTGTGGAACAGAAAAGCACTACTTGCCAGTTTATCTCTGCCCTGTGTTTGTGCAGCCAGGATTCCTCAAAAGCACAAAGTGCTGAGGAACGCAGGGCTCTGCCAGTGGATGGGAGAGGAAAATGCAGATACCTGGAATGGGAGAAGAGGTGTCTGTCTGGAGAAGCAAACAGAGGGGCTGGGAAGTTTCCAGGAGGCAGTTCCAGGCTTGCTAACGTATTCAGCAGGGTGCCAAATAGCTCTGAAGAAGTCTGTGGTTGCAGCAGGGGCTGCTAACAGATATAGCTCATGGCTCTATTCACCTGCGACACACAAATGTGGTACGAGGAGCTGCTTGTAAATCGGATTACAGGTTTGGGAAGATTTTTTTGTTGTGTATTGCCAAGTCCTGGCTGTTCCCTCTTATCACCTACAGCAGGGAAACTGCTCCATGGGGACATTGCAAGTCAACTGCAAGGGTCCCCACCACCACGAAGAGCCAAAGCCCCACCCAGCTGCGGGTGACAGTCTGACAGCATGAAGTGGTGACAGTGCCTGACAGCTACCTGAGTTTGGTGGCCTGTCCAGAGGGACACAGCTCTCTGGATGGCCTTTTGTAAATGTATAGAGGTAGATAAGCATCAGTGAAGATGAGTAACGATGCCACACAAGGTGAAGGAAAACAGCTTCCAGGAATATGAGGTGTAAGAAGAACACTGAAAATAATGTCAGAAATAGTGTCTATTCCAGCCCTGTAGGTATCTGGCAATAAAAATGTATTGATTAGCTGACATTCTTGCTAACAGATCCTAACAAAGAGAGCCTGTACTAGACTGATTTTTATACTGAATCATGGCTTGTGTGTTGGAAACTATTGAAAAGAAGTTCCCAAAGTCTTGTATTCATGTGGGCCCTGCTCCCATTTGTGCAACTGAGCCTCTCAATAGCAAACAGGGGGGCTACTTCCCTCTTCTGCCACTCATAAACACCGATCTACTTCTTGGCAAATCTCTAGCTCTGCTCTTCATATTCTTCCTCATCGATTTTTGTAGCCTTTGGGAGTTAGATGCACCTTACCTCCTAAAACTTGTGTGTTAAAGGAGTGTCCTTTCCTGGTGCTTCCTGTGTTTGACCTCTTAGTGCTCACTTGCACTCAGGGATAATAGTTCAGAGTGACCTAAAGTGTGGTCAAACCGTGCAGCACAATCCAGAGCAAACAGCTCAGGCAGAGAAGGCTGGAGTGAGCACATCACTTCAGGGGGCTGACGGAGCAGCTGTAAGATCTGTGCCATCACAGTGGTGAGATGTCTGCCTCAGTGCTGCAGTATTTCTTATCTGTGCCCAGTAGCTTAAGCATGAGTGAACTTTTGGTTCATGACTTTTTATCAAAGCATATGTGTATCTCAGAACAACCAACATGGTTCCTTGTCCAAGTTCTGAACTTTGCAGCCAAATTCTGTAGTGTTTCTTCAAATTAAATCCCCACCGAAGTAAATTTTTGGTCAGTGGAGTGGTAGAGAAATAGGTCACTCTGATTCGTGTCAGCAGAAGTCCTTAATCCTAGCTGCTCAGCTGCTATTAATACCAGTCTTTCAGTTGCATTCACTAACATTTTTTCTTTAATTCCTCTGAGGGATCTGTCTCTTAGATGCCTGAAGTTCAATCCCTGTGTAAGGTGGGCTTCTGCTGTTTTGTAGGTTTGATGAAAAAAGCAGCTCTTTATGGGGTGATAAATTGAAGCTGCCTTCTTCCAGGTGTAGATGAATTGGATGGGTAGAGAAAAGTGGCTTTTTAATGCAGAGGCATGTGTTAGCTTAAACAAACAAACAAGAAAAAGAACAACTAAATCTGGGCATGAATTATAGCCTGCTTCAGATTTCAGTGTGTCACGTTTTGAATTGAGCTGGAGTACCTATGGCTTTCTTAAATTGCGTTTGAACAAAAGTAAACACAAAGAGAAAGAAACCAGGACAGCAAAAGCCTGCAGGAAATTCCTCTACTGTAAACAAAGTCACCTTATGATTGATGTGAATGTACAGCCCCTTGTAAACATGTCTGTTTACTTGCAGGAAACCAGAAAGACCGACATTGGGCGCTGCTGATTTTATCTAGATTTGCTTAAATGCTTTTGGCTTCCAGTAGTCACTCTAGAGGGAGCAAAGAATTGATGGCTGCTCCCTGGAAAACTCGAGTCTACTGTACTTTAAAATCTGTGCCAAATGCTGCAGATGGGCAGAGCTTCACAGAAAGGATGATTAGCTTTTTGTGGTTGTCCTGAACCTCAGCAGTGAAAGCTTATTAACAGTGCATATGAAGCATTGTTTACTCATGAAGCAGCTCTGGTTTTCAGTGCACCTAATGTGGGAACTTTGTACCTCTAAAAAGGTAATAATAACCCTGATAGCATACTGTGAGGTTTCTGTCAGCTCCCACTGAAAATTCATTGTTCCAACAAAGATTGTCTGTGCTGCTGAGGTTGATGAGTTTTGTGTTGATGGAAAATGCTGTATTGTTTGTGGGATATGTTGTTTTTCTTTAAGTTTGAGTCATATCTGAGAGTGAAATCCTGGCCATGGTGAAGTCCATTGGAAGCTGGTCATAGCTTTCAGGGGGCTGCAAGTCAAGGCAAGCAAATCTGGATTTTTTTCTAATGGATATATCAGAGAAATTATGATAACCCTTATCAATTATCTCCTCACACCATTATGAATCTTTGGTAAGGGACCTTCATAAAAGGTTGGTTTTTAAAAAAAAGAATATATTTAAACAGTATCAGCTGTCTCATTCTTACCCATGCACCACTGTGAATCCTTCAGAGAGCTCTAAGGGATTGGTGCTACCATTATCACATATTTACAATTAAGTCTGTTCCATAGCATAGTTTCTACTCATTTCCTCAGTACAAAGTCTACGTACTCAAATTCCAGGATCATTCGTAATTATGTGTTTTAGTGAGCAGACATTTATGATGCCTAAAAATTTAGTCCGACATCTTGATTAAATATGACATTTACTCGCTCTTTGTGAAGAAAATCACTCTTCCCCTACAATTATGTTTTCTATTTTTGCACTTTTTGAAAGTCTCCGAGCATGTTATAATCAGGGTCATCATCTTGATGGGACAGTTGAGAGAACAGTCCTAATGGTTCCTGTGTAGAAGTAGTAATGTTTATGGACTGAGTTTAGAGAAGAACAAATTTGGCTTTATAAGGAAAGTCCAAAGTCTGAATATTGGCTCTGAGACATCTTCCAGGCAAAAGAGTGACAACAGCCATTTCTAGTTCCCTTCAGGGTAATGCCAAATGTGAAATCTTTGCACTGCTGAAGGCAATGATGGCAGTAAGAGTAATGAGGTGAAAGTAAAAGGGGAATTTGGGCTAAATACAGGGAAAATTATGCATGCCACAATTAATATAAACAGACAGACATATTAGCTGAATAAATAGTTGTCTAGAGGCTGGTACAGATTTCTGTACTTAGAAGGGAGCTGAAGGTCTGTAGGTGCAGGTCGTGTGGTTTGTGTGCTGAGGCAGAGCCAGGCCCCGGAGCAGCAGCAGCAGTGCTGTTCCAGAGGCAGGATGCTCTCCTGGCCCTTTTCCGAGAACTCTGCCGTTTTCCCATTACTGCTGCTGCTGATCAGCTTTTTATGTCTTGAATCATGTGCTCTTTCGGTTTGTTAAGGTGGAGAGGAAAGAACAAGAGGAGAATTTATGCCAGACTGAGAACAAACATTGCCTCATGTGGGTGGTTTTATACCTTGGAGGCCAATCCCTCAACTTTCTGACTTGTTTGCCCCCTTCTTTATTTCTGATGGGAAAACAACCCAGAAGGATGTAAATCATGATGCAAGTCTCTCCACCCCATGGAAAAGTGAGAAACTGGAGCCAGAGGGGATGGCCACTTCCATACAAAGAGAGAGACAGCAGAATGAATTTCTTCCTAATAAATGTGACACAGAGACTGGGAGCATGTTTATAAAACCCTATTGGAGAGTAGAGGAGGGTTTGTATCTTTGTTTTTTTAAAGTGCAAAATCAGGGCTAGTTTATTGGACCCATGGGGTTGGACAGTGTGTAGAAGGCCACCCATCTGGAAACCAGCTGATCACTGCTGAAACTTTCTTCCCAGGCTCTGTCCCTTCTCTGACAGGGTGCTGGCGTTTTATGAGAGGCTGACAGCAAGCCTTTTACAGACTGTAACTCCTTGTCTCATCAGAAATTGCTATAAATTAGCTGGAAAAAGGACCTGAGGGGATTGTCCCAATCTGGCTCAGGGTGCCAAGTACAAAGTCAGCAATTTTAACAGAATAATCTGAGTTTTCAAATCAATTGTGTTTGTAAACGACCTTAATGGGAAATGGGCAAGTGGAAGGTAGGAGACAGAGCAAGAGGAGGTTATTTCTAGATGTCAAAAGTGTAAACCAAGGCTCTTCTCCCCAAAGACTTTGCAGGACTTATAAAGGAAATCAGCTAGTCTTTCGTTCCCTGGGAGTTCTTATTTCCTTCAGGCTGAAGGCAGCTTCTATATAAAACTTGGACTTGTACTCACAACCTGGGTATCCAGATTTTTATAAGCATTCAGAAACTGAGCTTGCATGTGACTTTCACAGTGGATTCCATTTTCACAATAACCTAAACCTAATGCATCTTGGAACACTCCATTCCCATCTGAAAGATGTGGCAAAAAAAACCCCTTCTTATCCAAATAACCAATCCGATACTAGGCTTGTATCCCAGAGTGGTTCCACAGAAAACAGATCGGTTTAGGATGGGAAGAGATGATCTTAAATTATACACTGAACACTGCTGAGCATTGTCTGGTCCTGTCAGCTCTTCATGAAGTGTGGAATCAGTGGGGTGATGCTACATGAGGGAAAGAAACTGTGAAACCTTTTCGAAAGAAAGAAGATAAGTACAAGCTGAAACTTTAATAAGGGCTAAAAAGCTTTGTTCAGGAAATAAAGTATTTTGATACACCATAGACAAGTAGTTTGTTATATCCCCAAGCAGTGTTTCCAGGCAAGTAGAATGAATACTTTCTGATGAAAGCTATTTATGCCTAGGGTTTTTTTGGAGCTTTTGGAAATATCAATGAAATAAATTTTTTAAAAAGCCATTAAGAAGGATCAGAGAGCAATTTGTTTGGGCTGAACGTAAGAATTGTCAAAGCAACATTTTGTGGTGTACTTTCACATCTTAGGGCGAACAAATTGGCTGTTCTGTTGCACACAAGTCTCATGATCTTGATTTTTGCTTTCCACAGTGGCCAAATGACTGAGCCAGGCAGTTGAAGAAGAGGATGGCAACCCCTGGACTTCTCATCTTGGAGGAAGGAGGACATCTCTGAGCAAATCAGGAATACTGATTTGAGCAAATACTGGTTGTAAGCAGGGATGACTGCAAGAAGCACTTGTAAGCTGGGGGTCAGAAGGAGAGGAACACCTTGCATCTTGCCTGGATGTTCACAGCAGTTACTGGCCATGTCCTCCTGTTTGGAAGTGAGAGCAACTCAGCGAAATGCTGTAAGCAAGAAAACCCTTTTGGATCCCTCTCTGCCAGAAGACAGCACCAGGTAGGCTGGAGAGACCTTTGGGAGGGGACACTGATGACATGTGACTTTGAAGATGACCTGTGAAGTTTTCTCAGTCATTTCACATTGTCTTTGTCTGAGCTCAGCGTGGTTTATGGAGTGGCGGGGTCAGGCTGTTGTGAGCTGTGGCATTTGGCATTTGGCTGTGCTTGTGCTGGGCTTTGGCATGGTATGAATCAGTAGTAACTAAGACATGCAGTGGGTGTGGGTTTAAGATGCTTCTTTTCCCAGTCATAGCAGTAATGTCCCTTCTGCCTTTAGCTGGAATGTGTTTCACTCGTGGCTCCAAATGCTGCTTGAACTGCAGTAATTAATTATGACAACATTTAAAATCAAGTCTGGTTTACATGGGAATGTTGACAAGGATCCATGCCCTAGCTAGAGCACAAGCCAGAAGGGCAGTATGTCCAGTTGGTACTATTCTTGTATGGCCTTTTGGGTGTAAATAGGTGTATGTGCCTTTTTGTGTGTCAGTGTACAGGGCTGTGTGACTGTGCATTCTCTTCCACACGGTACAGCTGGGGAAAAGGCATGGATGACAACTCAGTGCAGAGTTTTGGATATGCATAAATTGCAGCAATTTGAATTTGAAATAAACTTCTGGGGCTATTTGCAGGAACACTTGGAGGCTCTCAAAAATGTCAGAGAAAATACACACTTCCAGTGTGTGAAATGTCCTGGCAGAAAGCTTAGCACAAAATAAACCAAAACTTTCACCAACTTCCACCAGCTGGAGCTGTTACTGTAGCTGCCAGCCTACCTTGGTTCAGAAATTGCCTGCTGCTGCTTGATCTGTAGCACTGCTGGGGTTGAAAGACACAGTGAAAGGGAGCTCTTTAAGTTCTCAAAATGTATTATGTGTGAAAACATTCAAATATACACCTAATTTCAAACAAAACTGTTGAGAATCAGGGGGTTTTGCTGTTTGCAGACATGCCAAGAACTCTGCTCTCTCCTGCAATAGCTAATTCTATAACTTAGTCTGACTGGGGCTGTTCCAACTCCTATTAAAAGCAGTGGAAAACTGCTGGTGGAAGGTGGATTGGGCTCATTTGGTACCCTGTTGAAATTTGTGGTGATATACCAAAACAGAGCGAAGATAACAGCCTCAGACTGTAAATTCGTTGGGGCAGGGACTCTCTGTTTGTGTGCGTTGTGTAGTGTTGAAGACATTTGTCGACACTTCAGAAATAATGAATAATGCCAGTGTGAGGAGGAAATCTCTCCACTCAACCCTAGGTGTTTCTGCTGCTGAGTGTTGAAAGAGAAACACAGAGCCCTGAACTTTGAAGACTTGGCAGGTAAGGAGAAGGAAAAATCTTTTCACTTTCCATTTAAATTTAAGTTTAATCTGCTGTTGTTTGGTCTGGTAAAAATATTTGAGCTTTTAATTTAATGTTGTTGGTTTTGGGAAAACTTCTTGGGATGCATGGCACAAAAACACCTTAGATATGAGGCAAGATCTTGATTTAATTTCTTCTTTCATCTGTTTTCCATTACAAACCAGACTAATTGCAGTAAGATTCTCTGTGGTAAAAAGTACTAGGGGAAGTGTGAATTTGGAAGTTCTCTCGCTTTACAGTAACTATAAAAACAGTCAGCAAACAGGTTTCAAAATGATTTAGTACGGAAGGGAGCAAAGTCTGGTTGTCTTCATACCAGCAGGATTTCACTGGCACTATCAAGTTTTCAAAGCTCTCAAATTCAGTCTATTCATATTTCTATAAAAGCTTCCTTACACACTTGAGTTGCATTTATTCCTATTTTAGAGTCTTGTAAAATTGAAGCACGAGCTGATGTGGCCCTGGTATTTGAAGTGCCCATGTTAACTGTCACTGTTAATGGCTGATAGATAGGTGTGTTCATGACAGAAAACTGCTTGTTTTTTAAAAAAAAGGTCAAAAAATAAGGGGGGCGGGCTTTAAGCAGTGCTTATGGAGCAGGACTGAAGGGACCCTTGGCATGTTTTCCACTTGTGCTATAAATCTGCTCATTGAATGATTCTGATTTTAAAGCGATGCTCTATAAAAGCACCCTGGGAATAGGCTGAAGCAGGGAAAGGCAAGGGTATCTCCACTACAAAAGATACTGTGTCAGGAGTTTATTGCCTTGGTGATACTTTCCTTTGGGTACAGACTTGTCACAATTTTTATTTTATTTCAGATAGTGTCTTAGGGGACAGTCACAGGATTTTAAGCTGCCATAATATGAAACCGGCATTAAATGCCTGTGCCACAAAAAAAACCCCACTCAGTTTGTATTTGTGCCTTTTTTTTTTTTTTTGTTAGAGAGATATTTGAATCAAGTTCTGCACTGAAAAAGATGAAGCAACTACAAAAAAAGAAATCTCTGAAGAACACCATATATTATTGTGTTTTATCCTCGGATAGATTTGTAGGGAAAGTCTTCATAGGACTGTGTAAGCTATCATTACGCATGAATTTGGTAGTGTATGCCCTTAAGAAACTCTGTCTTGAAGTGTAAATGTCACATGATGTGTATTTGGTGTGGTGAGCTGGGCTGTGGTGCTGCTCCTTCTCTCAGGCGTAGTAGAAGGTAAAAGCCTTGGTGACTGTGACGACTGAGACACAGCTGTAGGACAGCTCGGTTTTCTCTTTGAGACAGCTCCGATCTACCTAGCTTAGCTTTCTGTTTTGCAAGATCCATCTGCATCAGTGCTTAACAACACCTGGGACCTTCAACATGAACAGAGCAGTGAATTCTGGCTCCCTTATTTCCGTGAAAAATAGTGATTCTATACATTTTTTAGTGCATGCAAGTCTCTTTGGGGATCACCCTGTGGACACAGACTGCTGTGCACTTTGTGCTTATCAGCTCATGATACGCTATTGTTCTGTATGTGTTGACATTATTTGTGTAGCTGTTGAGAGAAGCAGGAAGGGAGCTGAAATACCAAGTGAATTTCAAAGTTGTTATCATCATGTGGAAGAGGGACAGTTGTCATATGAAAAGTAACAGAATTGACAGGACAGGATCTTGTGGCTTAGTACTTCTGAAACACCAAGTAAACAGCAAGCAAATAGTTACAGCGCTGAGGAGAAAAGGGGTGTCACATTTGCTGTCTTCAGGAATCCAAGCTTCCAGGATCCCAATGGATGCTGCTGATTCTTTTAAAAAATCTTTTCTGCAATGTTTGTATGGAAACATGCTGCTCCTTCTGCAGTCTCTGTGTTTGTGTGGCTGGTTGGTTTTAATATTTATGTGTTAAAAACCCCAGTTACTGATCCTGATGTAGTGGAAAGTTTGGTCTGAGCTGTGAAGTGTGAATACATGTGTGGGCATTTCCAAGATCTGGGATTCTGTAATTAGGAGGTTTTGGTCTGGGCCTGTCTCTAACTGTAGCTGAGCAAAATCCTCCCCGCTCTAAACTTCCTTTTGCAATAGAATACAAAAACCCCAAAGCACATAAACCATAAAAAAACCTCTCCAGGTGACCTAATGAGTTGTCAGCAGGAGGTCATTCTCCACACTTAGAGAATCTTGTATGAATCTTAAGCTCTGCCAAAAAAAAGTATTCTTTCTGGTAGTATTTCCTATATCCTGAAGGGCAGAGCCTCTCCTTTCGCTGGATGTTACACCCTTTCTTTTCCCAAAGAACCAGTCCTCATACAGAGAGCGTAATGCTGGTCTGGCAGTGAGCTACATCAGCTGAAGGAGTAAGATTCTTCTTCCTGTGGAGAATCTGTGATGCTGCTGTACTGGAATGTGTAGAAGGAGCCAAGAAGCAGTTATGGGAGAGTAAAATTGCAGTGTTTGTTCTGGAGACAGGCAAGAAGGAAAAAACACATACAAAGTGATCTATGTATTCATGTGTATGACATAGCAGAATACTTTTTAGGCAGATGACACATTTGATTACAGGAAAAATCCTTTTGTTTCCTTTTCTTCCCTTGCTTTTTATGTTGGGTAGCATTCTTGCTCTAGGGATGAAGGATGGAGATGGAATGTTGGATCTTCGAGCCTTCTCCAGACCTGAGTGAGCTGATCAGCTGCCTTTTCATTTGTTTCTAGGACAGCACAATTTAAAAAAATCCCAACAAAACAAAAAACAAACAAAACAAAACAAAACAAAAACAAACAAACAAACAAAAACAACTTTTTTTTTTCTGTATGAGGTATAGGATTATCTTTGGGATAGGGAGCTCCAGTCACCTGATGAAACCAGGCACTCTGAGAAGGAGATGAAGACTAGAACTGTGTAGGAGATAAATGGGGAAGGAAAGTGATATTGCCACCTCTGCTTTTTTGTTCTCCAAGGTCCCCTTGCCTTGATTGTAAGGGATAAGTTATGCGTTTCATTGGCAGATCTTCATCCTCTCCCCTTCGGGGCCCGTCCAGAACAGGGAAGTACCTGCTCCCATTCCAGTGCCCTTTGGGCCTCCCTGAAAGTTACTTGTTACTAGTTTTGAAATCTGCTGCTGATTGCAGGACCCTCAGAGATGGGAGCTTTGTTCCGTAATGCTCTCCCTGCTCCGTGTCATTCTGGGGCTCCATGTGTTGGCACAGAGGATGTGGCAAATTTGCTTTCTTCCACCCTCATGGGAAGAGCTGCTTGCACTGATGATCATATGCAAGTGTGGTGTTTTGTGGTTACATTATTGCTTCCGCCTGTAATTTCTCATGCACTGGCACACAGGGTGTTTAATAACATCCTTGGATTAACTCCATGATGACAAATTTGCTGAGACTGCACAGACTGCTCATGTCCTCTGGTAAACTGAATGGTAAGGATTGATTATAGACCTTAGTGCAGGCTTAGGGTTAGATTAGCCCTCGCTTTACCATGGAGTCAGTGCATGATATCAGGCATCCTTCAAGGAAAAGCAACAGAAGAATCTGTCCATGCCAAGCAGAGGCCTTCATAGACATCTCCAGGAGTGGGCTGGTGCCCAGGACCTGCCCTGTGAAGCAAGTGGCTGGGATTCCCCCTGGCAGCCCAGGCTGAGAGAGGAATGCAGCCAGGCTCACCCTCTGCCTTCGCTCTTACAGTCTGCGGTGGCAATGTGCAGTGCGAGGGCTGCTTCAGTCGGCAGAGTTTTCTGAGCAGCCAAGAGCACATCACCCTTCAGCAGCCCAGCCAGAGTCCTTCCTCTCCCGCTGGCAGATTGATAAGGAGCGACTTTCTTCCTCCATGACTAAGTACTGCTCTGATTTACTGCAGCTCTTCCTCAAGCACTTCCGGAGGTCAGAGGGCTGCAGACATTAGCCCATCATGGAAGACCCGGGGTCATGTGTAACCAATACCAATGGACCTGGGTGCCATGCAGTGTGGCTGGGAGTAAATAAAGCTGTCCCCTGACTTGCTTTGTGAAACCTCTCACTAATGTGACACAGAGGAGGATGGAAGAATAATGGATGGTTCTCATCAGAAGAAATATAGTGCCCAGTGGCTTGTGAAGTGACTGTGTTTATCTGTTATTCTTGCAGGATGCTACCCTATGGTGCAGCTGTGCTCCCTGAGCAGGCTCTGGGGGCCATGGAGGCTGACAGCTGCGCTGCTCCTGCCCAGGCAGCCTTTCCTCAGCCCACCTTGCTCCAGCCCTGTTATTTACCATTTGTAATGGAAACTTAGAATATTTCTAATGAAATAACTGTATTTTAGTTCCAAGAGCACTATAAAAATCCTGTACTGCAGTAACACTAATCTGTATTTGACTACCTGGGATCATTCATAATCAGTACAAATTAACCCAGGTTAGGTTGACTGTGATAAAATTGCTGATGGTTCTTGCTCCAGTAACATTTGGAAGCTGCCCAGCTGCAATGACTGCTGATAGAAGGAATTAAAATTGTGGGTGTCCTGCGGCCAGAAGTCCTTTTGGTGGTAACTGAAGGACTGAGCACCATGTGCAGAGAAGTGGACCCAGACAGCATGCACTACTGTATGTGCAAATGAAGGGGCTAATCCTAAAGGCAACAAGATTTTCTGCATTTCAGTGCAGTAAATCCCACTAAAATCCATGTCAGGGCTCTCAGAGGCTGGCTCTAAGGCTCAGCAGCTGCACACCACTACGCTTGAGTGGCTGAGCAGCTGTGGGCTAGGCTGCAGCAGGCTTCTGAGCAGGAGGCCTGAGAATCAGCCACCCTTGTGCTGCAGCCATGAGCAGCATGGGGAAAGTGCCTAGGACAGGGGGGAGAAGAGCTCAAATAGTGGTGGAGGTCCCATTAAGGATACTGGTTATGACTGCAGTGCTGAATGCCTGTGCTTGGTGGTGCACTGTCTCTCTCTGTGTCAATGCCATCTAGGAGATCTGGGAAATCCCATCTTTAATGCTTTGTTCAGTATTGGTTGACCCACACTCAGAAGAGGCAGATTGATACTGGAGGAGGTACAGAGAAGACCTCCTAAAATGATCAGGAAAATGTACTGTTTGTGGATTTTATATACAAAATTTGGCTTATTTTGTCTAGCAGAATAAGTAACAGGGGGCTGTGGCTGTGCTCTGCCAGTACACTGGGAGTCAGTTCATGGGAAGCAGGTGATTCATTAACACTGAAAGATAGTGCTCTGTATTTCAGTGAAAGCCTTCTTAAGGACGCATAAGTGAGTTGGAGACCTCACTTTTTTACCCTCTTGGGCACTTCTGTAAAAATCTGTTACATCCACAGGTTCTTCCCAATTACACACCCACCCACACCCAATCTGCAGAAAATTTATAAAATTGAGTTAGGCAGGATGCCTTTTCCTAGGCATGGAGCCTATGTTGTGTGTGTAATTGGAACAGTGGTCTGAAAATCCCATGCAGATATATTGGGCTTTATTGGGCAAGATTTTTACATTTTAAAATGGGAGCACAAAAGATGGGAAGCAGTCTTTTTGAATCTTACTTGAAAACAATGGCCATGCTTAGCACCTCCATTCATCCTATAATCCCACAACAGGACCTGTCATCAAGTGGTACTCAGACCTGCTTGTGTCTGCTCCAGCTTCATTACTGGATATTAGGTCTATTTATACTGCTTTAAATGCTCCACGCAATTCAAGTCCCAAGGAGAAAGACAAGCTCAATAGTCTGCGCAGCGTTTGTTTGCCTGGTGTTATCACTATCAGCAAAGGAAGCAATTTTCACAAACAGCAGAGCAGGGAGCCCCTCCTGGCATGGCTGTTGATCCTGCAGTGGCTGCACCTCGAGCACCCATGGACTGCTCGCACCTGAGGCCGCCCTGGCAGCACGGAGGTGATGACAATAGGCCTGTAAGGTAAACAAAACAACTGAATAAAAGGTGCTGAAAGCCAGCAGCAGGTGAACTGCTGAGAACAAACTCATATGCCCATCACCCCACCTTCAAGACAGGCTGAGCTGTGGCTGGGCAAAGCTTATCAGTTTGGTTAACACACGCTCCTTTCCCCCCCTCCTGCCCCAACACCTCCCTTCCCAACTTTCAACAGTTGTTTGATTACTTGTGTGGTACATCCACAGAGAGGAAATTATTAGCTGCCCCCTCTTCCTCTTTAACAACAAAACAGGAAGCAGCTCTGCTGGGGCTTTGTACAGTAGCCAGGTGCTGTTGGGTGGTTGGTCACTGCTCTCTTCAGGAAGGTAAATATTGGGCTAGAGGCGATTACAGGTGTGTTCGGAGGAGCAGCACATGGTCTGCAGCTTTCACACCCTCACAGGAACCCCCATATGCATTTGCATGTCTCCCACTGAAGCAGCTCTTGTTGGTATGTCTTCAGCAGTAATTGGCTAGAGCCTCAAGTAAACATTTGGCTCTGCCAGCTGGAGAGATGGTGCACACATGAAGGTGCTCTTTGCAGGAGCTGAAGTGGTGTTTATCTTTTGCTCCAGCCTGGTTAAAGGCAGCTGTGTTAGGAAGAGAACAGACAATCCAGCTGAGATGACCTGTGCTCCAAAGACCACTGGTGTCACCAGTCTGTGTGCTCTCCAGCAGTCTCTGGAGCATATTCCTCTCCTGCCACATGCTGGCAAGTGCTTGCTTTACTTCAGTTATGTTTTCAAGGAAGATGAATGGAATGAGAGAAACTCTGGAAGTTTTCCCTGTGGCAATATACTTCCTAAAGCACTTGTCATCTAAAAGGCAACAGCACCTTGCTGCAGAGGCACTGGGTTTCAGAAGAAGGCCTTCCCTGTGGTGGAAGCAGTGATTCTTAGAGATAGATGACATCAGTTGTCAGTATTTGTGCATCATTTGGTTTGTGTTTGTGGGTGATGGTAGTGTCTGTACTTGCTTTTAGCAGATTTCACTGCTGTGGAAAAACATCCCTTGCTCCATGGTAAAGAGTTGTGCAGAACCTGGCTAGCAAGTGTTAATATTATGGTATCAGCCCCTGCCTGTGTCATCTGTACAAGGCTGCAGCAGATAAACCCAGCACAGAGAGCTGACAGGGCAAACAGGGAGGCCAGATAAAGAACTGCAAAGGGAGCAGAGGCACAAAGAGGTGGAGTAACAGGGTCAAGGTCACGCAGCAGGTCAGAGTTGGGCCGAGTCCCGTGGGTCCCAGGCTGATGCACTGCCCAGTGTGGCTGGCAGCCTCACACACTCCCTTCTGCAGCAAAGACAGACACGCTCTGGGAAACAGTTTGCTGTTTTAACAGCTGCAAGCTTTGCATAGGATAGATTCCGGTTATGTGATGTGTTCTTCCAGCTTCTTAGTAGGAAAATCCAGGCAGCACAGTGGAAACTCAGGATCTTTTTGGAATAGCGTTGTTAAATCAGGTTTGTACTTGAGCAGCACTGTTCATGCAGTCCAGAGTTTCATGAATTGGAAAAAGCACGGCCAGTTCATTGCAGCTTCTGTAGCAGCAAGGAGAATAGAGTAAATCTGGGATACACAGACTTTTAGAGCTTCTGTCAATCCAAATGGTTCTTGGGGATGGCAAGGCAGGGAAACTTTTTAATGTTTTGTCCCTGACAGATATCTGGGTGGTATTGCCCAGTGATGAAGGGAATAGAAAGGGACCCATTTATCATCTCTTCTATTTTTTCTTTTTATTTACTTTCCTTTTAAAAACACATTAAAAAAATTAATTCAGTGCTGGGGAAAGGTGACAGATTAACAACCCCAGAGATTTCAACCCTCTGTTTATCCTCTGAGCAGTGAGCTCTAAGCATTCCCGGTGCTGCTCCGGCACTGTGCCCCAGCCCTGACCTTAGGGAGCAGCTCCTGAGAGAGCAGCTACCTCATCCCGCCAGCCCCTTTGACCTGCTGGAGCTGCATTGCCTTGGTTGGAGCAGGGGGTGCTGCTGGCAGTATGAGTCCATGCCAGGGACTCCTGCCAGTGAGGAGATGGATGATGATCCACACCTAGACTGCTCAGCAACAAGTTATGTTCGTGCAGGGCAGCCCTGCAGGGGTGTTGCTCCAAGTCCTTCAGACCACACTTTGATGTCTCAGTCCACTTTCCAATCTGTAGTCTACTCCCTCCGAGGAGGGAAAGAAAGTTAATCCTGTGAGGGCACAATGAAAAAGGCCTTTGGGTTGCCCAGGTATCTGTGGATGGTGCCTTTCATCTTACTGAAGTGTGGCTAAAGTGTGATTTTGACAGAGTTTGGGCATTTGCATCTCCTGCCAGCTTCTGGAGAATTTTTAGATGCACTATAATCATATGGTTTTATTTAGGGAATAAACATGCTACATTGATCCTAGCACTAGGTCTCCAACTTCGAAAACGTTAAACTCATTCCCCATCCCTCCAACTTTCTCACTGTCATACTTGGTTAGATTTTGTTTGATAATTTTCACTATGGGTCATTTCAATTTCCCATCGTCAAGGCCTTGTGTAGTTACCTTTTCATCAGCTCTGGTGTTTGGAATAACCCTTTGCAAACTAGGTATTTCCCTCTGCCATATAGCTGGAGTGTTTGGGAGAGGAGAGCATCCTTCACAAACTAGTCACCATGGGTCAGGGTGGGGGTGGCACTGTGGGGGGTAATGCTTCCCAGTGCACACATGCAATACCTCCTTGCAATTAGTAATGCTGCCACTGCCCCCTCTCCTCACTCAAGAAGTGACATTCCAAGACATGCATTTGGTGTTTGAACTACCCTGTCTCCTGGACCCAAGGGACAGGGGCTGGGACAACTCTGTGGGAGGCCCTGGTGTTGAATCCATTTGGCTGGTGTGCCCAAGGGGCCTTCCATCATCACCTGCCTCCGTCGGAGCGGAGGCGTCCGCTGCACCAGGTGGCACTCAGGAATTTTATCCAGTGTGAGTTACTCTGGGAAGAAATCCCTCATTTGCTTTTCTGCCTGTGGTATCAGAGGATTGACCCCATTCCCCCTTTTTGCTGAAGGGGCAGAAATTTGATAATGGCCTTAATTATGCTGAACATTAAACAAATGCTCTGGATCATCACTGCTGTATCCACTTGTCCATAATTACCAGGGCTGGACATGGTGGCTTCAAAGGCCACCCAGTTATCATTTATGTTTACTATAAACACAGCAGCTGTTTTGGGTTACGAGGGTGGTCATTTTCCTGGAATTTGATGAGCCAGACCCTGAAATCCTCACCTGACACCAGTTCTCTCCCTTCTCTCCTTTCCTTCATGAAGAAAATTCGGTATGGGAGTGCTCTCTACCACTTAAAGAGGGAGAATGGATGGGCTGTGCCTCGTATACCTTTGGGTTTTGCAGTTTCTCCAAACTCCTTCTGAACTGCTCTGTGTTTGTGGAGCTGTTCCATGTTTGTTCATTTGGCAAGTCACCAACTACTAAAAAAAATTTGGATTGGATCAAACTTAACTAAAGTGTTTAAAACTTCTGCTTTTTTGATTCACTTTGCAAAATAGGTGAAAATCCATTTTGCAATCATGCGAATTGATGTGACTTACAATGTGTGAGCTGATGAACCTCACACTGCTCTGTGCACAGGGGAGCTCTGAGTTTCACAGTGTGGCTGGTGTTGACTGTGCTTCCTTAAGAGGGGACATGCACTATAGCTTTACCTGTGCCACTAGGAATGAAACGGTCGTGTCTTAATGCGCAGGACATGCAAAAAAATGTTCTGTCTGTTGTTAGCATGGTCTGAAGCAAACAACAAACCCTGCTGCAGGGTCAGAAAGAACAGAAAGCTCAGGCATTTATAAAGCTTTGGAGTTTTTGAGAGCTCAGAACAGGTTGATGTTGCCCATGGCTTTGGTGTAATCTGTACAGAATTACAAATTGGTAACTTGTGATGGCAGCAGCGGAGTGTAATTTATGAACTGCCTCTTACTGCCTTTCGTGTCGGTGCAATGGAACTTAGCTGCTCATAGTTCAGCCAGAAGACATGGGACTTTTCCAAGTTTTTCTCTGAGTTGAAAGTTTTCCATCTGGCACAGTCTAAGAAATGCCATCAGAGTGGGTTTTTAAACTAGTTTGTTGCCGGTGTGTAATCCTTCCTGGTTTTTGTTCTTACTGATTTTTTACCAGAGGAAACTCAAGTTCAGTGGTTACAGAATGGACCACAGGTGGACTGAAAGGGAATGAGAGGATGGCAGCATATTTTGTTGCTGTAATAGCACCATTTTAAGAGAATTTAATTATAGCATGGGGAAATTTCACACCACTGCTGGGGAATAAAGCTGTGCCCATGCATCAGTTTAGAGGCCAAACACGGACTCCTCCTTCAGGAAGAGAGGCACAAATGAGCCTCTGCTGTGCAAGGCTTATGCTTTCTAGGAGTGGAAACAGTGCATTCAGCCTTCCCCCTCCCCGGTTTCTGTGCAGTCCCTGGGAGCAGTTCACAGAAAGGCAAACCACAGCAGCAGGGGAAGGGGGCTGGAGATGTGCAGGTTGGCACCTGCAGCCTGACTGCAGGTAATGTCATCTGACTCAGTTATTCGTCACTGAAAAAAAATGGGTCATCATATCTGTAAAGGAAAGAGCAAATTGGCCGGGTTTTGCAGCGGGTAACACATATCAGGATGATGTATTTATAAGGGGAGGAAAGAACAACACAGTTCAGTGCCTGTTTATTTATTTTTTCATTAATTACGAAGGCTAAATAGACTAAACATTCCCTCAGTACAGAAACAAAAGTGGTGCCAGTACATGGAATTGAGAAATTCTGTGGGGTTCAGACCATTATATTGTTCTCCTACCAGTCAATAACTGAGATAAATCATAGCCTCAAACAATAAAGTTCATGGAAAAGCTCTGGAGATACAGTTGCAAAGCCAGCCTTGTGAGAGAAGGCTCTTCTCTAAGACTTACTAAAAGCTACATTAGCTGATGCTGTCATGCTATGGCAAGTGTATGTGTTCTGTAATGTGTGGTATGCAGATTATCAGGAGTTTGTGTGTTGTCAATATTTGCGAGTGAATGTTTCATGTAAATTGAGAAAGATGTGTTACACATCTGTAACCCTGCCTCAGGTCTCCTGCACCCTCCAAGGTTTTTTGGCTGTGCTGTGGAGCCAGGGACAGTTAATGTTTTTATGGCCTCAGGGTGAGGGTTTCAGTGAAGTCACCAGAGGTCTAGAGAGGGATAAATGATGCTGTGCTCTCCTGCACAGAGAGAAGTTCAAGGAGAATAAAAAATAGGGAGCTGAAAGGATTGATTTGTAAGGTAAAATGTTAAAAAGGCAAAATAAAAAAACTTTTTGGCAGTACTGTACTGAGAAATTTTGAGTAGGAGATAAACATCACAGGAGAATAGGTTGCATAGCACAACACAGAAGGATACATGAGGGCAACTCTCAAGGAGGAAATTTAAGTCTGCATAGCAGGACATGTTCCATAAAACAAGGTGCATCGGACCGGAAATGGGGAAAGTGAAAACTATTCTATAAGAGGCACATTCTGCCTTGGCAACATGACGGAATGGGTGCCCAAATATTTAATTTTTTTCATTCTCAGCCTTTGCAACAGCTAAGAGCCAGATCAGACACATGAAACGTTATTCTTGTTCTCAGGACCTGGCCCACCTCCTCTTTAGCCCTCAGCCCTCCAGCCCTGTCAAATTGCGAAGGATCAGCTGGAGCAGGTGTCAGAGGAGATGTATCAGTGCAGAGTTTTGCTGGGGTTTCTCAGAGCAAGTGGCAGGATCTCTTTTATCACACTGAGCCTTCTCCTGTCAGCAAAGCAGACGGATGAAATTTCCTTCTCTGGAGACCCGCTCTCTGTTGCTGTGTAGCCAAAGGATTTTGTAGGCTCCTTTACTGTCTTAATTCTCATCAGATTTGCATCATTATTCAGGCCTAGAAAAAAAACATAAGGCTGACTTTAAAATAAAAATCTCTCTACAAAGACCATATGAAGGACTTCTGATTTTGACATGTTTGAAAATATTTTGGGATATTTTGCTTCTGAGCATTTGGAAAGTACAGACTGAGCTGTTTTGTACTAACTTTTACAAATGCTAAACATCTGGCTCTGCTGACATTACTTCAGGTATTCATTCTGAGTCATTTAGTCTAGAGAGTGTTTGAACTCATAAAGAGCAAAGGTGTTTTCTATATTTCAGTAAATGTGCTTAAAATGCAATAATGGTGCTGTGGGTCCAGATTTGGAACACTCCAGGGAAAACCTGGAAATAGAATTTCATTTCAGCCTTCTATAAAAAGCAGTCTACTGGGTACTTTTGAACCATGTTCAAGTTTGGTTTTTAGAGTGCTTTAATTTTGGGGCATTTTAGTCTGGATTGTCCTTTTTTCCTATGCTTTCAGACTAGGTCAAAGATTGCTCAAGTGTCAAAATGCATTGAACATGAGAATTAAACCCTTGCCCATAACCTTTGCTCTTTCAGGTGGTTTGTAGTTTCAGAATTTACATGACAACAAAGGTCCACAAAGGGGAGGAATAATTAATTACAAACAGAATCTGGCAATCAGCTTTAGAGGGTGAATGAAGAAGACACAAATGGTGCAGCAATGGTAGTTCTCAGGTGCTGCTCTTTCCTTGGGATGGTCTTTTGTGATTCTTGTCATAAAGCAAAGTAGAGGGGTTTTGCTTATACTTCTTCATAGGCATAGTTAAACATTAACTAAAGGCATAAAAAAGATCACTAAATCAGAAAGCAAAGCATCCTTGGTGCCCTGTGGTGATTAACTAGCAGGACCACTCTGTTTCAAGGTTTTAAAAATAATTAAGAGAGCAGGAGGACTGAGCTGGTGCTCTGCCATACTTTGGGATGCTGATTTGCACACTTTTGTTGCAATCATTGCTAAAATGTGCAAAAAACCACATCAGCTATTTGACAGGACATTAGACCAGGATGAAGAAAGTCTTGAAATGAGGAGTTCTCCTTGCAGGCTGGCCAGGCCTGGCATCACAATGGAATGTGCCCAGTGCAAATCCAGCTGCACATTGCTCATGCCTGCCCTCAGCTAGAGCTGTCTGCTCTAGCACCACCAACTCACAGTGTTTGTCTTGCTTGCAGAGCCATTGCAGAGCAGCTAAAATATTGTATACGTGATTTATCTGGGATGGAGCCATTCCATACCCTTCAGTTCAGGGAGGCTCAATGGCTCCTGCAAGAAGGAGAACTAGGAGGAAGGCTGGGAGCTCAAGTTCACAGCTCCTACCAGAGGCAAAAACTGGTTTGATTTATTGTTTTCTCTTCCATAAATATATGTTAGGAAAATCTTGGACTGATTATAAAATAAACTTTCCCTACTCAGTGGGAAATTCAGAATAGCTGAATCTCCTTCTATCCTGCAGGTCCAGAGCTGTTACTCCAGGCAAAGGAATTGGTATTTGTTATATGGAGCTGTTTATTAAACACTTCTGATATTGAAAATGGAATTGTCAGCAATTTTTATCTGTAAAAAAGAGATGTTGCGCCATGGAGCTGTCAACCATCACATAAAGGAACAGTCCCACAGCCCAGCTACAAACATCTTTGCAACCAAATGCCGGTACAGTCCCTTGAAATGCCAGGGATAATAATACATGAATTCAATTTGACTTTTTTCATTATAGTTTTTAAAAAACCCTCTTAGATTACAATAGAGACAATAAGGTTTGAGGGAAGAAAGCAGTTAAAAAGAATAAAAGAAAATGTTTAACAGAAACACAGGATTGAGGTATGTCTCTTGGGCTGTATGAGACCTGTCCAGCTGGAATCAGCATCAGCAGTCACCCTGACGGGTGCTATTCCCGTGATGTCTCTATTCAGATGGGATTAGACGCCTGTCTGGCTGCTGGCTGAAAAATCATTATTTTTAGTGCCGTGTCCCTCTAGTCGGTTTTTGTTCCCCTCCTGACAACGTGCAGTTGGGATACATTTTATCTTCCCCCTCCCCTTGTACCGGGTTTTGAACAAATAGAATTCTCTCTGGTTGTTAAGCAGTTCTCCCTGGCCCTTTTTTCTCGTTTCCTACCAGAGGATGATGGATTTGGTCATTTCTAAGGACCTTCCCAGCTGTTTTGGACATGAAGACAAAAACAAGCTTGGAGAGATTCATCGATATTATGGAAGATTAGCCTGGGAGTTTAAGGATTTCTTTCAAAACAAATTTTTTTTTCCCAGTTTGACTCTTTCCTGGTGTGCATGACTAAAACACGCATGATATGGGATCAGTACGAAGATGGAGGGATCTAACCCTCAGCTGCTGTAAACCAGCATTGCCCAGTAAAGTTCAGTACAAGCTACCCATGTTTACACCTGCTGGCAAACCCCCCGTGACAGAGGCTGTGTGTCTGTCTGGGGCCAGGAACACACACAGCATGGAACTCCCTCGCTGGTTTTCCATTCAGAGCCAGCAATGAAGAAGGTGGCAATCTCCTCTCTTTGAGCCAGGGGTCCAAGTGTGGCAGCTAACTGGGGGCATTTGGTTTTCCTCTGTCCTCCCCCTCCCCTGCTCCTCATGGAGCCGGGCAAGCTCTCCCAGCAGCACTCGGTCTATGGTTGGAGGGCATAGCTGTCATTCCATTAGGCTTGGCTAGGCCTGCGTTAAAGCGTGTCATACAAATTGAGGGGATCCAGCATATTGACAGACAGATATTTAGCATGTAATTGCACTGAAAGTGCAGCACAAAAGCTCTGGGAGGTAGGAGAGTGGAGGATTTGGATTGCATGAGATCTTGTTGGAGTGAGGTTTGGACTTTTTTTCCGAAGTGCATTTGAGCTCTTAAACAGGTGTGATGGTAAGGCACAAATACATCATCCCACAGCCATTGGGCACTATGTTAGTCCTCCTCCAGCCTGCTTTGTCCCCTGAAAGAAATCCTGTTTGAGGCAGTATCTGTTACAGACCAAGCAAAACCATCCCATGGGCTGGTGCATAGCTCCCACACGCTCATACTCAGATCCATTTCTCAAAGGAAGCTGAGCTGCACATCTCTGGCCCTGCCTGTGCCTGACAGCAATGATTCCCAAACACCTCATGCACTACAGGTTTCTTATCATAAAGATAGAACATAAATATAACATGTATTTGGCAGTATAGAAAGGATCAGTTTAATGTCTGGGCTATAGCATTGGTCATTAAGGACTAATTCGGTTCTGCTGAAACTCCTGCTTTCTAATGCAATCAGGTTGTTTGTGCCTTGATGCTCCTGGAGCCAGCCTGCACCTATCTGCCCTACTAGGGCTTTTAGGAGCCGAGGCTTTCAGGAAGGTCATTGGGTCTTCGAGTTCAAAATTCACCAGTGACTTTTACAAAGACAGCTCATGCTCCCAAGTCCTGTTACTTTTAAAAACTTGGCACTCAGTGGCTGTCAGCTGGTGGCATACCTGGTTTTGTGCTGGAGTCAGGACCAGTGGTGGGAAAACGAAATAGTGCTTTTGGGCTGCTTCTTTGCACCATACTTCTGCTTATATCCTTAGGTGAACTGTACCCAGCCACCCCTCAGCTGGAGATTGTTAAAGGTAAATTTACAAGCGGAAAACTTTAAAATAGGCTACTAAGATCTGATTCTATTTTGAGCTTTACTGATGTTTAGGATTTTTAAATCTGTGGTTTTGAACCTAGTTAGAAAGCAGCATGAGAGGGGTGCAAAAGGATAGGAACACTTTTGTTTGGAGACTTCAGGGACAATGAGCAGGCCATGGAAATCTTAATTGAATTTACTAATTTACACAAAGAGGTTCCTTCTCTTAACTGCTGCCAGCAGTGGAGCAGACATAGCATTCCTCAGTGGTCAGAACCGAGGACTGGGTCTGGAGGTGTGCATTAGGTGCTGTACACACATGTAAGAGGGGAATGTTCCTGTCACTGCGCAGCCTATGTGGATGATATAATATTGTAAGGAGCTGGGTGGAATGTAGCAACAAGCAGTGTGATTGATCATTGATGATAAGCTCTTGTCATGTTCACTTGATTTAGATTGTTTTAAGTGTATCATTTACCGATGTACTATTTACTGTCTCTGTGAGAGAGAGGAGATTCCACAATCAAGGGGGCTTTTTGTAAAAAATGGTGTTTAATGCATTCATTTTTCAATGCTCAGACTGAGAAAGTTTAAAGGGATTTAAATTCTTCATGTGCCATGTTGTCCAAAATAGGAGGACATGCTTGAGGATCTGGATCCACAGATCTCTTCCTTGATAAAATATAGCTTTTCTACAAATTGGGGAAGAACTGTAAGTGAAGTAAGCAGTGCAGATAGCATTTGTCCAAATGGGAACATCCTGGGGAATAGGGAAGGTGTAGGCAATGATGGGACATATTTCTGTCCCAGCTTATGCCAGATGAGTTTGCAGCAGCTCCATTGACTGGGATGGCAGGACTCAGTTTGTTCCAGTTTAACTGAGGTCAGAGGGGCACTGAGGGATATCTCTGGTGCTTCGAGATCATCCAGAAAGAACAGTGCCAACCTTTTACAATGTGGACATTACTAGTCCAGGGCTGCTGCTCTGCTATTCGCAGCCACACCTTTCGTGTGCTTCCTCTTTGTACAGCCCGGGCCCAGGTTGCTGTCAGGGAACATGATAAAGGAATAAAGCTGCAAGTGGGATCACGTTTCCCTTCGCTGCTTGTGTGTATGTGTGTGTGTCTTTGTTTTTTCTGTGCTGTAGCTCAGGGGGGCTCGTAAATCTTGGAGACGACTGTGGATTTTTTTTTCTCCCCCTTGTATGACTGATTGTGCGAATTTATGTGTGGTATTTCTCTCCCCCAACCTCACTCTGTTAAAACGAGACAGGAGGCCAGTAAATTTGCAGTGGGAGCTGTGCAGGGTTGTGGGTCCCTCACCCCCTCCTCTTTGCAGCCTGAGGGCTGGCCGTTCCTTAAAAGATAATGATTTTGGTGTTTCTGCTGGGGGTGGGATGCTGTTTGCAGCGTTTGAGTTTGCTGAATGAGCATGCTTTGACCCCCAGCTTCCGCACCAGCTGGTGTTGAAGGGAAAGATGCTTTCAGAGAAAAGTTACACTCTCCCAGATTAGTATCCCGTGTGGGGAAGGGGAAAACCTTGGGGTGTGGGTTAGAATAAGGTATCCCAAAGAACACCGTTCACTCAGTGCTGAGACATGTCCAAGAACACAGTCTATTATCTCTTGCACAAACTGCAGTGCCTGAGCTGAGAAGAAGAGTTTCAGTGTTTCAGAAGTCTGTTGTGTTACAGGAGGAAGCAGGAGATTTAAAAACTCTTTTAGAATCATGTCATAAAACTATTTGCGTCTACTTCTAATTCCTGAAATATTCCTGAAAGAGGCCCTGCCTGTGTTCCTTTTCCTGAGGTGGAAGGATGCCCTGCACCCAAGCAGTGTTCCTTGCCTTTCCTCTGACTGACATCAGCTCTATTAATCCCCCATAGCTCAAGCTGTGACTGGTAAATCCAGCCTCAAATCTGAATGCCACCTTGAATTTGAACTCCAACAGGAATATTTTCCTTGAAAAATAAGTTGTTATTTTTAAAACATTTCCAGCTTTATTCCAGATTTATTTCAATAATAATTGCTTTAGCAGCAGCAGCAAAATATGGATGTTTTGGTTCCATGTTAGATTTAGCAGGCAAAACAATCCTTTAAGGTCTCATCTCCACCTGAAGCCAAAGCCAGGTCACATGTCCCAGCTTAATCAGTTTAAAATGTCTTAAAACCAATTTGGTTTCAGCTAAGCTTATTAAATGCACTCAGTGAACTACATCTGTATCCCTGGGTGATAACACCTCAGGCACATGGGCTTCAGAGCTGTTCGGATAATCTGAGCCAGTTCCAGCATCTCCAGGAGCACAACTAGACTTTTGTGCTGCTGTCCAAAGCTCCAGGTAGGCTGTCAGGGCTGGGCTCCACCTGGGACAGTGAGGAGCTGAGTACCCTGGGTGGGACAGGAGAGCAAGTGAGTGCCTGTGGAGGCTGGGCTGGGACAGTGGTAGCTGTCAGGATTTATAAGGAGGTCAAATAGCACTGAGCTGCCTTGTTCATTTCAATTTTGTCTTTCTGATTTGGAAATAACAAGGTTTCAGAGCCAAAATCTAGGACTTCTATCCTGCAGGTTGGTGCCTTGTTCCTTCCACATAACAAAACTGATAAATCAAACATGATGTTTTATATTAAAACACCAATGTGAATTGAAGTGTGGACAGTAGCCTCTCACAGCTGTCTCTGTGTGAGCCCAGTGGGCTGTGTCTGTAAAGCCCATGGGTCAGATTCTTGTCTTGGCTCTGCCCTTCATCTGTTATCGGACTGTGGTGTGTCTCTTAACCCTCTGGATGACATTTTAAAAGGTGCTTAATGGCCAACTGCAGCTAAACATCCAGGGAGAAGTGACTCCCCAGGACACTTTGGAGCTCCAAGGCCTTAGCTGCTGCCTTGGAAGTGTGCAGGTAACAGTGCTCTCCAGCCAGACCACACTGAGTGAACACATCTGAACTCTGTTATCCTTCCAGAGCATGAGGCTCACCTACCCTGAGCTGTGTTTGGTTGCTGGAAGGACCATCCAGACACCCATAAATCTTTGGTGTAACTCTGAAGGAGCTTTGTTGACAAATTGGCACCCACCTCTCCCCCCACCTTGCAACATGACTCTCGCACTCAGGGCTGCTAAGAGCTATTTCAGGCCCCGTAACAAATGAAATATTCATCTCCCCTTTGCCCTGGCAGTTGCCTCCACACTACCTTTTCCCCTTCCTGCTGAGCCAAGTTCTTTAGCACAAAACCCGTGAGCCAGCAGTGGCAGCTGCAGCAGACGGGAGCAGGCTGGGTGAGTGCTGCTCTCCAGCCCCTCAGTGCCACTGGCCAGGCACCCTTGCTCTCCTCATCCCACTGCAACTTCACAGCCCACCCACTGCTGCTTCAGTCTGGCCAAGAACTTGGCTCCAGATTTCCTCTCTCCTTGTCATCCTTCCCCATCAATAGACCATTCCTTTTTTATGGCACATGATCCAGAAGTCTCGACTGCTCTTTGTGTCTCTTCCCATGCACATTTACCAAGAGTTGGGGCACCCAGGGACTATCCTGGGGCTTAGGTAAAGGGGACCTAAAGACCTGTCAGGTGTGAGGTGTGTGTAGCAGATGTACAGAGAAAGAAAAGATTTTATGTGGTCATGTGGCCATTGCAAAACACCAACTGCTGTATAGCATGGATAATAAAGACAGCAGAGACTGACTTGCTTTGAAGCCTTAGCTTTGACTGTATTTTTTTTCCATCTACAGTGCCAAAATGCTCTTAGACACACATCTTCCTTAAAAACAACAATCTCCCCTTCCATTAGCTCAGTTAAAGCTTTTCTGCAAGCTTTTCGTTTTGAAAAGACAAGGAAAACCAGAAAAAGAGAATGAGCCCAGGACAATCAGACGTGGTTCTTGTGACAAAAAAAGTAAATTGAATTTTAGTCAAGAAATGTGAGAGATTTAGAACAATACAGTTAGTACTTAGTGGAATAGCTGCCTGACAAGCAGGTAAAACCAGGGTAATCCTCCATCAGTATGTAAAGCAGACACAGAACAAGAGCAAAGAAAATACAGAGCAGGCTCTTTGCTTGACAATTTAAATCCTCAGGGTACAATAGCTGTATAGAGCAGCATCAAGCACACAGCAATAGCCATGAGTGAGTGTATAATAACTTTCACCATGGGACATAGGTATAACCCCTCTAACACTAGTCAGTGCCACTGTGAATGTGGCCATAAAACAGAGCTCTCTTGCCAGTGCAGCTGTGCACATGTTGTTACTGTGTGGCATCAGCTAAAGCTTGGCAGACCTGGGGCGAATAAAGCTTTGCAGAGAGGAGCAGCGGCAGGCGGCCTAGGAGTCTTAGGATATTCACTATTTCTTCCTTTTTTATGGAAGCAAGTGATGATTTGAAGAAACTAAGCAGGCTGCAGTCCCTCCATACTGTCCCATGTGCTGGTGCAAAACTCCTCTGAAGTTTCATTTTCAGAAGCTACCTGGGACAAGCGTACTGTTCTCACAAGAAGCTGTGTGTCAGATGAGACAGCAGTGTTACTACAGCCCTATGCAAAAAATACTAGCCCTCTAAAGCCAAAGAGTATTAAAGCATTTCCATCTCAAAGAATTGATGATACAGTGATGATACAGCCAGCATAAATTTATATAGCAAAATATGTTTGCTTTTGCAAAAGAAATGCTGCATGTCTGCAATGCTTCTGAAGGCCAGGTTCTCAGAAGGGGAACCCCAAGCTCTCTCACAGAATGGCACGTAATTGTCTCAGATAGGACAATTTTCTGCACTTGCCAGTCATTTTAAGCCTCACATACGGGTGGCTGCCTTTGTCTTCCAAGTGCCTGCTTGTACAATGAGATTTACCTGTTGTGTTATGACAGACAAGTGATTAACATGAGAAAGACAAGTTAGATCTGGTGTTGAGCTTCCTGCGTATCTCCTTTGCGTGCCCTCACAGATGTTTCCTCAGAAGCAAAAGGAACTGTCTGTGCTCCTGGTTGCTCAGAGAAAGACTTTTGTGATAGAGCTTGATTCTTCCTGTGTTGCTGCAACTCTCTCGCCAAAGGACCGAGATGTCCATGAGGGTCACTGTAACACAAACACTGACAGGCACTGATTGGCTGCTGCCTCCACTCTGTGGCATGTTTGCAACTAGAAAAAAGAGCTTGGATTTATGTCTTGTTTAAAGGATGTGCTTTGGCACTGTTCCTTCTTCCATGGAGTTCCCATTTCTGAAGGCCTTGCACTGTCCCATAGGGCAGTAGTTCTTAGTTCGGGCCCAAAAGAAAACTCAAGATGGCAACAATCCTGTAAGCATTCTTTGTCCCCAGCCCTGCAGTGAAATGTAACTGGAAATACTTTCATCCTATGAATGAAGTATAATTTGCGGGTCAGAAGATCATTTAAATACATGCTTAACTTTTTTATACAAGAATTTAGGCTTCTTTATTGGGTAAGGATGCCTTCCTGAACTGGGCATTAAACTGGATTTTTTTTGTGGCTTTTCAGTGACTTTCCCCATTCAGACTAGTTTTTAGTGAAACACATGCTCTGATGAGTCCTCCAATTTTCAAATTCTTCATGTGGATTCATTTTATCTTTCATGATTTACTAGGGGTTTTTTTCCTTTTTGTAGTGATGGTGCTTTACACCTTTTATCCAAGCATCTCCAGTAACTTTCACTTAATTATTTAATAAGCTAAAAGTCAGCCCTGATGTACCTGATCCTACATATAATTTCTTTTTTAAGAGGCTAGGAAGCAAAGGAGAAGAAATTAAAAAATCAGGTACAAAGCAAAAGAGTCTTGAGGTAAATCTCATGAGGCTGATATCTCACCCCTCCCCAACACTCACTGCCCATTGCTGCATTGTCTGAACCCTGCAGAGTCTCAGCTGTGGTGGCACCTGTGCAGCTCTCCAGCCCGCACTCCCTGCACAGCCCATGGCCCTCCCTGGGACCTGTGGGATGCAGTGATGGAGCTGCCATTTACCATTAAAAACAAACAACAGGCTGTGGGAATAGAAGCAGCTTCCTTTTCCCTCCAGCCCTGTCAGGCCATTTTGGTGCCTGTGCTGCGAGGAAGCTTGGAGCAGCCCAGGGCTCCCAGGCACGGCGCTGGCAGCCGGGGAGGATCAGGAAGTTGGGCAGGGGCAAGATCACCTCTTGACCTCCCATTCGGCAAAGAATGCAACTCGCTGTCAGGCACTAGGGAAGGCTTTTTTCTTTCTGCAGCTTAAGATCTCTAAGGTTTCTGATGGGAAGAATCTTACAGCATAATTTTTATTTTATTTTCTCAAGTGTTTTTTAAAAGAGGAGATGCCAATGACATGGTGTAATCACCAGAGAGCTTTGGAGAATGGCTGTTCACTCAATGGGTACAGAAGGGCAAAATGCTGGGATTAGTATTTCATTATGCCTTTGGAAACACCAAGGTTCGTAATTGATCTTGGCATAACATGACCGTAATCTTTTAAAATAAAATAACAAAGAGGGAATGTAATCTCTCGAAAAATAAAAATTGTGCTCTATTTTTTCCTTTAAATGATGTGATTCTATCACCATGTGGGTTTTGTACCCATGTAAGTGAGAGCAAATTCAGGTCCCAATGGGACCTTGGTTCAGCTGCTGGAGTTGGTTTGTGCCATGTTGTCTGTTGTCCTTTGGATTGTCAAACCTGGACCCAGTTTTGCTGCCATTGTAGGATGAAAACAGGGCTGTGTGCTTTGGAAACGTTGCTTTTTCCTTAGTGAATCCACTGCCAGTCTTGGCAGGGGAGAAGCTTTGTGGTGAAGCTGTTCTTCCTCGATGTCCCTCTATACCCCATTTCTTCATCTTCACTGTCAAGAAGATGTGACATAGGCAAAAGGATCTATTTCTATCTTATTTTTCAGCAAAAAAACCTTCCCTCTGGGTCAGTATCTGATAATGTGTCACAGCCACAGAACAGCATGGTCAGACTTGTCCCTCTGAGCACTTTGGAAATGTCAGCCCTTCTGAAAGTCATTCCTTGCAGAAATATCCATGGCCAAGAGGCAAACAACCTGATTTAAATGGAAACCTGCTGAAGAGTAAAGAGAAAGACAGAGCAAGAGTCTCAGCCTGGAAACTATCTGACTAATACTTAGCAGTCAGCTCCCCGAAAAGAAAGCCATCTGTTTTAGGTATGGTCTGTTTTCCAATGAAACAGTAAAAATCTAATATGATATCTAAATATACCTAAATATGAGGTTTCAGAACTATATCGTTCCTTATGCTGGTGTGAACCTAGTGCGTATTGAACAGGTTCATGGATTTGCTCTGGATTAAATTCAGTGAACAAGATTTGGCCCTGGTCTAATTTAACCAGAGAGACTTTAAGGGCAGAAGAGACCTGCTTTGTAACTGCAGAGCAGAGATCTTCGGCACTGGCAAGATATCCAACAATATCTATGGACATGTAACAGCTCCCCTGCTCTACTGCAGAAAGATCTCCTGTTCTATATTTTTATTAGTGTGAGTGATGAAGAAGCCCTCTCAGTTCCAGTTGTGAATACCATTCACATTTGGAAATGAAAGTCTTATTTCTCATATTAATTTAACTACTTGGAGCTTAAATAACCTGAATTTCACGATACCTTCTCCTGCAAGAATGAAAAGCTAACCCAACTTGCTGCCAGTGTTTTCTGGAATTTTTTTCTAATGCTGGTATTATATTTTCTTCCACACTATTGAAAAAGAATAGTGAAAAGCTTGATGAACTAAAAGCACAAGAATACATCTGTCCAGAATACTTCCAAAAACTCCCCAAATCCCTCCTGCTTAAAAATTCTTTTCATATTTTGATGTGGTTTGATGATGTCTTTGAAGTGGTTTTAGGCTATTTAATGCGTTCTGTGCACAGATTTTTGTTAGTATTTTCTCTCACAATATCATGAAGAACTCACTGTAATGTTCCACAGAAATAGAGGCTATGATAAGGGGTACGTTGCTAAAGCACTTTGTTGCTCTGCTGTGCCTGCTCCGTGACAGAAAGTGTTGTGTGACATCTGCAAAGGGGTGTGAGTCTCCCTTTACCTGGCACTGCCTGACACCAGCTCACATCATTCCTAGCTCAGCTGCAGAAGGGGCATGTCAGCAATTCTGATTTATTTAGGTTTGCTACCTCCAGGAAAGAGGAGGGGGTCCACATTAAACACTGAGCTAGCCTAAAATTGTATTTAATTTGCATCCAAAGCTGTTCAGTTACCTGATTACAAAGTTGGAAGCAAGTTAGTTACAAAAGAAAAGCTTAACTAAGAAAAGCAGTTCTTAAAGCATACCTGAACCCTAGCCATGGCACAGGGAGCTATTGTGTAGCTATCACAGGTGAAGAGTCCAAATCAGCTGAGTTCCACCTCCAGGGTTCTGCACTCTAGAGCAGACCAAGGCTTTGGACTCTTTTCATACCAAAGGATTGCTACTAGTGTTGTGCCTAAATGCTCTAGTGCTGTGATCTAAATGATAGCAGCCACTCTCACCCAGTCATTCCTCTTACTGCTCAATTTAATGGCAAATCACTAAACTAGCAGCTTTGGTGAGTGCTGCTCATCTGGGATTGGGGGAAAGAGGTCTGGCACTCACAGTAGGCATTTGTTGTCTGCACTGCTAACTGCTGGGGAGAGCTCAGGGTCCCAAGCAGGAGGAGACCGCCTGCATCTTTCTCTTCGATGACTAAGCCCTGTCTGTTGCCTCTTCATTCCATGAGTGCTTGCCCAGGCTGGAAAGGCACTGGGGCTTTACAGCTGGTGAAGTGGCTGGGGACCAGTTCAAGGTCCCAGTGTTGCCGTAGCATGTCCCCTTGGGCTTCTCACATGTCCAGGCTCTGTTCTGTCTTCTGCCTACAGCAGCCATTACTATATTTTTGTGCTAATTTGTAATATTATAAATGCCAAATTGCCTTTAATGCAGATATCTCTCAAACCAAACAGCCCCACAGTGCCCTGCACCTTGCTCCGGGCAGTCCCTAAGAACAGGACATTCCTTTCCTGCAGGGAGGGAGGCCTTGAAGGTCTGTCTCATCTTTACAGAGAAAACAGAGGTGGCTGAGTCAGATACTCTGTTCCTCATGAAAAGAGAGAGCTCCTTTAGATGCAATCTCCTGAAGTCCTCAGTTACCCTTTGAATGTCTCAATTTCCCTCTCTGGAGTAATAAGAATGACGGGAATGGTTGGGCTGGGTGGATCGGTGGCTTTGATCCTCAGCTGGAGATTAGGAAGCGTTGTCCCTCCGCTGGGCTGGGTAAGACGCACAGGTAGGCACAGCCCTGAACTTTGGGAAAGTTCATACCTGAACTTTGCATCTATAACCAACCTGTCCTGTCCAGACAGGAGAGAGTTTGGTCAGTGCCTGTAGGGCTTGGGTGGGGGTAGGGGTGAGGAGCTCTTGAATAAAATTATGATGATTAATTATTATTTCATAATGAGGGATTATCACAGGCTTTACAGCTAAATAACCCAGTACTTAGCATTTCTGTGCTGTGGCACTGTGCACGTTCAAAGCGTTGTACAAACAGCAACTAAATTACTGAAATGAAGAGATTATTTAATAGCCCATGTCTTCGCATTTCTCAGGGAAGGGTGGGGAGTGTTTAGAAATTTGCCCTCGACATTGCCATGCAGTCGCATTCCAAGATTGTGGCTCATGTTGCCAGGCCTGTGATGTGCTTGTTTGGCATTTATAGTTGGGAGATTGTAGTTATGAAAATAAAACTAATAGGCTTACCACGTACAAGTGCCTCACAGTCTTCCCCCTAACACCCTGCCGTTGATGGCTGGGTGAAGAACTCACAGGATGAACTCTTTGGCCCAAGTGACATAAGATGTCAGCCTGGTCATAAGGTCTCTGACCCTCCAAACATATTTTTACCTAGCACACTGTCTTGCAGAAACACCCCATGCTGCCAAGTGGTATCAGTTTATCTCCAGTGATAACCTTTGGATCCCAGCTGAGTGTCCTGCTCTCCACAGCTTGCAGGCTGTTCATTTTTGCAGTCTATATCTATTTATTATTCACCCTGTGCACGATCAGCCGTCTTCCATGGGTGCTTTCAGAGGGCTTGGTTTTCTCCTCAGTGCTTCACCTCAGTGAACACTGAGTATAAGTAAAGTTTTAGTGTCTGCCAGAAGGACCAGATTGTGATAGCTGCAGACCAGATGAGCAGAACATACTGTGGGGTTGGGAAAGTTGTTACATGTAAACCACCTTGGATTCAGATGTTACCTGGTTGCATTAGTCTGGTAAATCTCAGGCTTTACTAGCTTGTATACAGTTCTTAGCTCACCCAAGCAACATAACATGGCATTGGAGGTGCTGGTCTGTTCTGAATGTCAGCTTACAGTTCGTGTCTCTGCAGTCTCCAGCATCTCTACTGTACTCCATTTCACAGGGCGAACTCACCAGAGGATCCCAGCCACAGCTTAGATCTGTGCTGTTTCTCTCTGTAAATGTCCAGTGCCTTGAATTATCTTTTGTTAACTGTATTGCTACACAGTAATTACTTTGACTTGTGTGGGGAGTGAGGTTCAGCTTTATGCAGTGCCTGCAGTAGCTGCTCACACCGTGGTGTGTCTGGCTGGGCTTGCACAGCGACGCAGCAGCCTTTGCACATTGTATCGCTTTGCAGTCAGGATTTTGACACTAGCATAGCTAATGTATTGGCACAAAAGTTCAGGTATTAAGATAAAAGCATTGCCATAATTTCCTACTTAATCCTAACAGTAAGAGCTGATAAAAAATTAATTATTTCAATGTCCCTTCTTGGTGGATTTGGTTAGGAATTACATGGAGGTTATTATTATTTAGTTTTTACACAGCAAAAGGCACAATTAAGTTCCAGGAATGCTGAAATCCAGCAAATGGTATTTTTTCCTGTGGGCAAATGTATTTACAAACTAATTTTAAAAAACTTCTGAACTTTGCTGATAAGTAATAGTGTTAATTGCTCTCTAATGAGCCTAATTGCTGTTGTAAGAGCACACGGAGGCCCAACTCCTCATGCCTGCTGGAGCAGGAATAAGCTGACAGGTGCTGACGAAAAGGCTGGATAGTTGTCTGAGCTCCCGTGAGGTGTTAGAAAAAGTCCCATAGACGTTTATTTTGGTGGGGCTTCATACATTAATTCCATCTGCTCTTGGGCATTTTGGAGGATTTGGCTCTGTTCAAGCTTCAAGGCTGTTGGGGAAGGAAAGGTGAGGTTACACCTTAGCTCTGGGTGTGATTGCCACAGCTCCACATTGTTTCAGGTACTGGAGACTTTAGTACTTTGCCAAGCTGGGAAAAACGGTGGAGTATTGCTTTTCCTTCTCTTTTCTAGACTGAGCCATGCTGGTTCCTTCAACATTTCTTTAGTGAACATTTCCGTCTAAGCCTCTGCGCTCTGTCCTGTTGGTCCATGACCCACTGAAGCCCAGCATCCAAAAACTAGGCAGCACTTGGCCAGCAGGGAGGAGAGTTGGTTGCACTGGACTTTCCCATTTTTATACAGCCCAGCCCTCTCTGCAGGTGTGGGAAACTCCTGTCTCAGCCCCACTTGCATTCCTCAACTGCAGCATGGCTGGAGAATGCCTCTGAGCTGGGTGAGGTTCCTGCATGGGTGGATGTTCTCTGTGCTCAGTGGTGCCAGGGGGAAATGCCCCTGACTCACTGTGCCAGTGAAAGCCACACATCTGCCAGGTGAGATCAGGCAGCTGCCTCCACCCAGCCATCCTGTGAATTTGGGCAAGTCCCCTGTGCCTCAGTTTGCCCACCTAGAGAGTATGTGTACATGTCTGTGCCCTTGAGAGTCTTAGGAAGAAAAATCACTCATTATTTATTAAATGCAACTCAGGAGTAGCAGAGGGACTATGGAAGATTAATGTAGCCAAAGGAAAGAACAAGGCATCTAGTTTCCAGGAAAGAAATGTACCGTTTATAATCCTAAGAGAAAATTTTAAACCTTTTAGTAAATAGTGTAGAGAATTCTCTTGTAGACAAGGTGAGCTTAGGTTTTGGAGTTGGAGATTACCGGTGTATCAATATCTTTCAGAAAATCTGGCTCTTGCTCTTGTGTAGACTTGATAATCTATGAAAAGTAAGAGGAAAATATGAGAAACATAAATGTGGTCCTGTGGCTGGTGATAATTATTATTTTGTTTTGATTTATCGTTCACAGGAATTTTTTTATGAGAGCCTCACAGGCATAATTCTTTCTCGTGCATAGTTTATTTTTTGCCAAAACGACAAGAGGACAGGATATTTAGCAGAATATGTATGATGGGTGGGTGGAAAAGAGAGAGGATTTGGACTCGTGCCAAACATTGGGAAGGCAAAAGAATGAGAAGAACCCAGCTTATTGCAATAGTGTGTTGCTCTTTATCTCGGAAAGGGGTATTTGCCTGAAGTGGCACTCCTAAGTCATCATGGGATTTTATTACAGGTATCCCTCTGAACTCCAGCTCAGCCACAGCTTCAGAGGGTTCTTCAACCATCTGCATAATCACAAAACCCTCAGTGATCAAAATGTATGCAGCAGGCCAAAACATCAGGAGTTTAAAAATACAATCTTCCTTTTAGCATCTGAGCCTTTAGGATATGTTTGTTTTGCATTTTTAGGTGTTTCCCAGTAACCAAGAAGAGCAGCAAAGTGCTCTGCTGTTCAGGGTCTTCAATCCAGCAGCTGAGCCTTGGGATAGAAATGAGCAAATAACACGATAGCTGCCAAAAAGTCACCAAGGCTGTTACCTAGGAGTGGGGCATGACAGAAAGTTGCCAGATGTTATAAAATAAGCACAGGCATGAATGGTGATTTTCAGAGGGGCACTGCCAAGTGTTTTTGAAGGGCTGTTTCTTATTTTGAATATTAAAATGGAAGATTTAACTTTGGAGAGTGCTTTTGAAAATATTCCACTTGCATTTTAGCAGAGTGCCAGCTGTCAAGAGCAGGAACTTATTCATAAGTTGTCCCAATGCCAGGTGAAGACTCAGCTTCCCAACTATATCATTGTGGCTACAACTTCTCACCTTGAAAAGGTCTTAATCCCATGTACAAGGTGCACAGGCATTTATGGGATTTATGTATGCAAGAGAATTGTGTGGCCTGCCCTTACTTGCAAAATAAGATGAAAAAGCTTAAGTTCAGCTCACCTGCTCCCTGATCCCAACAGAGACCTCAAATCACTAGAAAATGAATGTGTTCATTAGAATTACTGATCCATACTTTCTCCTCAAGTGCAGTTTATGAGTAGGTTTAGGGAAAAAATAAGTGGATTAGAACAAAACAAGGAAACAAAGCATTGACTGAGTGGTTTTATTCCATTTCTGTTTATTATCTTTATAGTTTTGGTATAAAGAATTTTTGCACTTGATTTTTTTTTCAGGACTACTTTCGTCACTACTTGATGTAGTCCTGAAAACAAAGCAGAAAGAGAGCAAAGGAAACATCTCTTATTCTGTGAAATTTTATCAGTGATTAATAGTAAGCTCCTGTCATTGGTATGCCAGCAAACCCTTTCCAGGGTTTCCATCTCAAAACCTGAAGTTGGAGCATTTAGGGAGGTTTCACGGGGAGTGTGCAGTGCCCAGGAACATGAAGGGGTTCAGCACCCTCCAGACTGAGCCCTGGGGCCGGCCTTCAGAGGTCTCCAACACTGAGTACCTGTGGGTACTGTACATTTCTGAGAATGTCACTGTTCAAAGGGGTATTTATTAATAAAATGCTCTGCAGGAAATTAATTACATTTGAGGCTGTGATTAGCTTCTGTAGAATTTCCTCTATTGCTCCCATTGGAGACCAAGCCCAGAGACTTCACAGCTCTTGTACACCTGACCTCAAAGAGAGTTTTTGCCTTCGCAAGAGTAGTTTTGGAGTGGGTACTGTGTCCTGGGATGGTCTTAGGATTTCCCTCAGGCTCTGAAAAGGGATCAGGATGGAACAGTAAGTAGGGGATTCTGACACTGGGTTACACTGGTGGGACTGATGCTAGGACTTGCTCTATAGCCCGTATTTGGGGTTAGTTCCACACTTTTAAAAATGGAGGTGAGGGAAGAGCAGGAGACAAGGAACATCACAAACAATTTTTCAAGCTAAACAGTGTAAAATATTTAAACAGTTAAGCTCATCTGACTTTCCAAAACGAAGATGTAGAGGTGACTTGGCTATAGTAGATAAGCAACTTTTCAGGAGGAAAATACTAAGAACTAAAGGCTGTTTAACCTAGGGTGAAAGGGTAGAACAAGAAATTGGCTGAAAGGTGAAGCCAAATAATTATAAAATTAGGCACTTCCCCTCCCCCCCCCTTCCACAGTGAGAATAACTAATCATTAGAACAAGGTTATGCATAGATTTTTGTGTTTCTTGCTTCTTCAAATGGAGAGGAGATGCATTAGTGGAAGACAAGTGGTGAGTGGCCAAACACACAGTATTGAACACTGTGTAGAAATACCATGGTGACATGCTGGGATAGGCAAGGGCTCTTATTAAAGTCTTTGATTCTTTCAATTTATTCTCTCTGACTTGTTGCCATCTTCTGAAACATCTCAGTGCTCCACAGCTGTGTTTCAAACACAGTGAATGGATTTAAGAAGGAAAGAAATGCTGCTCAACACCACGTGAGAGCTTGGAGCACTGAAATGAAAGTGGGCATGGCTCTGCCTCACAGAGATGGGAAGGCACTTGCACAGCTGTACCGCCTCAGAAATTCCTGGTGATTCTGCAGAGGTCAGTCCTTCACTCAAAAATGTGTTTCTGATTAGATTCTGCCCCCTTGCAGATAACAATGCAGTCAGTGACAAATCTAGGGGCAGAGAGGCTTTTGGAGCAGCTACCATGCATTTGCCTTCCACTGGGCTGACACAGCTCATCTGGTTTAACTTCTGCATGGCAGCTGGGTGCCAATCAAGCCTGTTGTGGCTTTCCTTGGAGAGTGCCGTTTTCCTCAAAAACAGCATGGCTTCACCACCAGTGAAATGATCTGCTCTTCTCTCAGTGATACGACAATTACTTATAATGACTGATGTCTAGGTCAGGCAAAGAGGAGAACTCTTTTCTAAACAGCAACGCTTTTCCTCTGCAGCCAAATCACGCATTGTATTGAGCATTACAAAAAGAAAGGGCTTTATCTCAGAGCTCTCCATCTGATGTTTTATAAACCATGCCAGAGCCCTCCTAAATGGGGCAGAAAAGCTTGGCAAAGACACTTATGAAAGGCAGCTGGGCCCAATGAGTCTTTTACCTACTTTTCTGGGAAAAATGTCTTTTCTTGGACAGCTGTGGATGGAGGAATTGATGATCCTGCAATTAAGACCCTGGCTGAAGAACTGCATGACCTGGATTCAATAGGTCAGATCTTCTGTCTGGCCCTGGGCCGACTAATGTGATTTGTTATGCCCCTGTTTTCCTGTTGAAAAATGGGAATAGCAGGATTAATTTGTCTGGCAGAGGTACAGGGGAATAGGTGATGCCGAGTGCTGGGTTATAAAGTAGAAAAAAATGAAGAACTCTCAGAAAAGCAAAGCTGTAGCCTCTGTTCCAGAAGGCTTTTGAGAGTCCAAAATCCAGCTGACACCGTGAATCAGCTCCACGACAAGGGAGGCTGGAAGGCCCCAGGCAGGGATCTCTGCAGAGCCCTGACAGCGAGCCCACTTGTTCCTTGCCAGCGCACCTGGGGGACAATACCAAGCTAAGGGGTGGGCACAGCTCAGGTGCCGGGTCTGTGCCTCAGCCACGGGCCTGGCAAGTCAGTAGGTCTAGGACAGGCTCAGAGCCTGAGGGTGTCTCCATGACTTGTGGCTGTAGGACAGTTTGGAAAGCAGATGGCTGCCAAGATCCAGGGCCGCACTCCCTTCCTGCCTGCATTTCAAAATGTTTTGGTTTTGCACTCAGTCCAAAACGTAATATCCAAATCCTCCGTGGAGGAGCATTAGCATTCCTGCATCGCTCTTCTAGATCCTGATCAGCTCTCAGATATATCATTTCCACTTTATAACACTCATTCTTTTTTATTTTTTCATTCACAACCAATTTTATCTGAAGTTTAACATCAGAAAGCTGCCAGTTTTGTTCTAATTACAGGAGACTCTGAGCCAAAACCTCAGATATTATCATGTGTGAGCTGGTGGGAAAGGCAGCAGGGAGAGCAGCACACAGGTTCCTGGCCTCAGCATCTCAGCCAGAGCAGGCGTGGGGCTGGGAGGCAGGGGCTGGGGTCTAACCCTTGCTCTCTGCTGCCCTTGACACAATGCTGCAAGCTCCCCATTCAGTTTTGGGCTATGGTATGACCAGGTTTTTATGCCTGTTCCTTGCACCACAGAAAAAAAATTCTTTGAATGTAAGCCCTTAGATAACCCAGGATCAGGTGCAGAGAGAAATTAAAGGCAGGGTGGTATGGGAGAGACTGAGGAAGAGAGACAGGAAGAGTAAACTGGGAGCTGCAGGTCACATGGAATCAGGTCACACAAACTTTCCATACTGATCAGCTTGCATTCCCTATGGGTGTTCTCTGTCTCTTCCTAGCTGTCTCAGTTCCTGATGGATTTAGTGGACATTTTTAAATCTTGTTTTATTTGCTGTATTTCTCTGCTTGAAGATCCTTCCCCATCTCTGGTCAGGGATGCTGACAGAGTTCTCTGAGCCATCAGTTCCCCAGTCTTTTCCTGCAAGGTGACAAAAATTTGTTGACAGCACCAGTGTGGTTGATGCTGTTTTATTTTCAGCCTTCATCATGGAAAAAAAGAGCATGGAGAAGTGCATGGAGCGTGTCTGCAGTGGTGACTAATGACTATTAGGCCCTTATTGCTGTCAGGTGAACTAGTAGCCGAGCCTCAGACATGTGGTCATTGTCAAGAGGAATTTTTGACTCCCCTCTTAGGAGCACCTCCTCCTCCACTCCCCAGCCATTAATTACTTCCACCATCCTTCCAAACTGCCAAGGATTGAGGAGCAGCAGAGCTGGAGATGAAAGGAAGCAGCGGCTGCCCCGGTTTCCAGGTCTTTCAAATAACCAGTCTGTAATAACTTCCACAGCCAAGGGAAATGGGCGAGCTGAGGGAGGAAGGTCAGCGCTGAGGGGAGGAAGGCTCTCGCATAGCAATGATGTAGTGGCTCCTAATGGAAGAAACCTGTGGAATTAATCAAGCGCTGTGCCTCATTTGTTAATGACAGCATGCCTAAAACGTGCACCAGCCTTTCTTGGTGGGTATCTGAGACCCTGGAAGCTCAGGCTGTCAGCATGGGGACTGGTGTCTCAGCACGATGTGGCAGTGGATGCTGAGAGTGACGGAGTGCTGGGACAGGGCAAGGCTGTCCGTAGGCCTCATCTCTCTGAGCCGGCTGCGAGGGAGCTCCGAGTGAGGCTGGTGCTGACCTCCCATGCTTGGCTTCCAGGCTGTCATGCGTGAAGTTGGTCACGCTCAGTTTCCCCCAGATTAGCACGGGGTATTGAGATGACATTGTTCTGGCTTGCTCGCTGCGGAAAGCAGCAGCTCTGTGGAACCAGTTAAGGCAGTTTGGGCCCAGCTTCCATGTCCTCACCCCCCCACACACTCCAAAGTTTGGCCTTGATTTCATGGGCCAGAGATGAGCAAGAATCAAAGTAGAATAATTACTGCTAGTGCATGGGGCAAGTCCCCAGCCCCTCGCCCCCAAGCTGCCTCCACAGGCTGAGCACGCAGGCTCAGCAAGCGAGATGTGCTAGGAGAGTGGTTCTTCTCACATCCTGGGGAGGAGTGCAAGCAGGCGGAACCCAGCACATCTTCTTGATTTATGGGAGAAATTGCTAACCTGGTTTGGGGGAGTATTTTATATTTACCACCCCCCCCAACATTGTCTCTACTTTGCACATGGATATACATATCCTAGGGGGAGCAGAGTTACCCAGAGCTCCTGAAAGTTCCTGTATGTTGGTGTCCCTGTAGCAAACCAGCCCAGGGGATGTCTGGGCTACTTTCACCCTCACACCCTGTCCCATTGCTCGCAGCTGCACTCTCACCTCTGGCAGTGAATAACTGCCCAAAGTGTTGCTGAGATTCCTGGGGGACTGCTCTGCTCCTGATGAAGGTGGGTGGAGAAACAGAGAGGGGTCTCTGCATCCTGACCCGCTGGTTCTGCCGTGCTGCACTCTGTGCTCCTCGGACAGAGATGAAGCTTTGGCCCTCCGTATGACTGATGTAGTTAATGTATTAGGCCAATGTGACTCCACAGAGAATTTGCAGATATGAATGGTTAGCACGTAATGAGTCTTCTCAGATATTATGGTCTTCCTATGCATATAAAAAATAACGTACAGTCTTGTTATAGGAAACATATGTGTCCTTTCTCCAGAGGCTGGGCAGATTTCTGTTTGAAGAAATGACAGTCTGACCAAAATGCCAAGCCCCTCAGAGTATCACATTACACCCAGGAGAAGGGCTGATTTTTCTGAATGTAAGGCTCTATTTAAGCTCCAATCCCCTTCAAAGGAGTGGAGCTGCATGCTGCCCGATGGGGAAGTGTCTTCAAAATATCTGTGAGGTCACTGTCTGATCTTGGATTAGTCATTTACTGCCCCATCCATACCTCAACTTCTGTGCTGGTAAAATCACTTGTTATACTTACTGACCTTTAAGAAGATTTTCAAGATCAGTTGGAGAAAATGCTACAAGGCAAAATCACAATGTAAAGAAATGTAAAAAGGTAGATTTTCTGTGCTTGTCATTGGTCCTGGTTCCAAGCTTTGAAAAGTCACATGATTGGAAATGATTCCTCTGAAAGACCAGTGCATGTGGGGACTCCTTCAGAAGCTGTAGTCAGAAGCACCTTAAAACTCACTTATTTGTGAGGTACAAATGTCACAGTGTAAGGATATCACACTTGAAAAGCTGAAAGTGAGATGCAGTGGCTTGGATTCATATTTCCCAGGCACGAGAAATATCGGACAAACATCCCATCTGAGGAGGATGGGAGGTGCTGAGCTCTGATCTCCATGAAAACTTGGCCTTTAAAAGCCAGCCAAATGCCCTGCAGCATTCCTGTCACTGCAATAATACTGGGCAGGACTGTCCAGTCCTCAGAGCTGTGGGCCATGTGCCAGTGATGGGGCATCTTCAATCACACACCGCCCTGAAGCAGCAGAGCCTGGGCTTTTGCAGGTGCACCAGGACCCCTCCAGACTCATCCCAGCTCCTGTTGCAGCATGAATTGGACAGCTCAGAGGAAGGGCTTCATCAGCTCAGAAAACAGTCTTGAGAAAGAGACAAAGGTGCCATGTGCCTTCTAATACAATGATTTCAAGTTATGCTTATGCTTTAGGCGGGTAACATGGAAATGTGAACAACCACAGATTCCCCCTTGTGCACAGCATGCTCTGATGGATGAACCTGACACCCCGGGATTCTTTCATAATTGGCTGGTGTGTGTATGTGCATCTCAGAGTGAGCCCTAATGCTTTTTTCTTCTTCAGCTCGGTGATAAATTAAAGTCTTTAGTCCCATTAAAGTATTAAATTTTAGCTAAGTCCTTAATTAAGCCCTCCTTGCTTTAATTAAAGCATTAAGATTTAATTAAAAGTTAACACATTGGCAAAATCTCCTTTCACTTCTGCCTTAACTCCACTGGAACAGGTTGTGGCCCCAGATGTGATCTGATGCTATAAAATCAGCAGACCTTCCTGATGCTTTCCCCCACGCACGTGAGCAGGCTGGAGTGCACGCCAGCACTTGCCAGCGGAGCCCTGAGACCAACTGGTACATCCGGCGTAGCTTTTACAGCACATCAGGAGGGGTGAGGTGCACTCAGTCTCTCCTCGCAGCTCCTTTTGCCTGCTCTGGGAGGCAGAGCCCCTGCTCTGGGCAGTTTTCCTGAAAGCACTGCAGGGAAAATCTACACATGCAGCTTTGACCTTTCAGCTGGCCCTGGGCAGCTTCGTGCAGCTGCCATGGAGGTGTGTGTGGCAGTCACCCTTGGAGGAAAATCTCTCCCTCAGTGTAAAATTAAAATAAAATCAGAAGATTTTTTATCAGAAAAAGAAATCTAGAAAGTGGCAAGTAGGTGTGAAAATCTGCCTTGTAATAAATTCACTACCTGAGAATTACAGTGAGTTACAAGAGTAGAGATTATCAGACAGGACATGGCTGGCTCAGTTCCAGGCTGTCCAGCAAGAAGCCCAGTGGGAGAATACGCTGAAGAACTTGTCTGAACAAATGTGCCTTTCTGGACTGGCTGGTACCTTGCTGAAATCAAGTATGGATTCTTCATATTTCAGTGCCCACTACTTTGATTGTTTCAAGGAAAGGGCATGGAAGGCAAAAGCACTGTAAACCAGGTAGTCTTTTAGTCATGTTTCACTTCAATCTTCCATCAAAACCTGCATACTCTGACTTGTCAAAACCAGCTCAACCCAGCTGTCATTGCAAAAGCCCCTTTCCTTGAAGCGGAATAGAATTGGCAAGAAGAAAACTGCATTTTTAATAGGTTGCATTTCTCCAGCACTTCTCTTCCAAGGACCTCCAAGATCTCTGCTATGATAATGACACCCTTGCAGGTCGTATATTACTACTTTGTTTTCAAGTCAAGGAAACCAAAGCTTCCAAGTAGAGCAACCTTCCAACAGTGCCTCAGCGTTGGAAGTGTAGGCTTCCAGCTTCTCATTTTCACAGGGATACTCTGCTTTGCTGCAGACATGCACACACAGCCAGTAGGCAGCAAGTAGGCTCTGTCCCTGGCCACATAGTGGCCACCTCAGTCCTTTTGGGGAAAAGATTTCGGGTCCCAGGGGTTTTGGCCAAATATATACTGATGAAATACAAATCTGTGTGGCCTGTTCTCCACAGGAGAACTCAGATGCGATGCAATGTCCTGCATCATCTCTTTTTGTCAGTGTTAAGAAGAAAAAACACTTTTACACCCTCTCTGTGCAGAAAAGAAGGCTGTCCCAAGATCATCTATGTTCTGTGCTCCTACAGCACTGACAGATTCTTGAAAACCAACCCTACAGCATCTGCTTTGGCCAGCAGGCTTGACCATCTTCGTGCCCTTGGCCTTTGTCCAGCTTGCTGTGCTGCTGCTGAGCTTTGGATGCTCGTTCAGGTGACACAGGCATTCGCTCACCCACTGCGCTGCACAGGGTAACACCTTCGGCCTTTTGAATTGTTCACATGAGCTGGTCCAGCACTGCTTGCCTTCGGCCTTGGCCAGGGGCTCTTGGGCCAGTGCGGCTGGACGGGGAGGGGGACCGGGCACCCTGTGTAGTCACAGGGCTCGCCGCAAGGTGTCTCCGTGCGCTGCGCTACGGCCGCCGCGGGCGCCCGGGCACCGACGGCGGGGACAGCGCTGGAGGGGGACAGCGCTGGAGGGGGACAGCGCTGGAGGGGGACAGCGCTGGAGCGGGGACAGCGCTGGAGGGGGACAGCGCTGGAGCGGGGACAGCGCTGGAGGGGGACAGCGCTGGAGCGGAGACAGCGCTGGAGGGGGACAGCGCTGGAGGGGGACAGCGCTGGAGGGGGACAGCGCTGGAGCGGGGACAGCGCTGGAGCGGGGACAGCGCTGGAGCGGGGACAGCGCTGGAGCGGAGACAGCGCTGGAGCGGAGACAGCGCTGGAGCGGAGACAGCGCTGGAGCGGGGACAGCGCTGGAGGGGGACAGCGCTGGAGCGGAGACAGCGCTGGAGCGGAGACAGCGCTGGAGCGGGGACAGCGCTGGAGGGGGACAGCGCTGGAGCGGAGACAGCGCTGGAGCGGAGACAGCGCTGGAGCGGGGACATGGCTGGAGGGGGACAGGGCTGGAGCCGGGACAGGGCTGGAGCGCGGCTGTGCCGTGGCCTGCCGGGCTGTACCTGCGGCTCCGCTGCTTGAACACTCTCGGGCACCTCCTGTGGAATAGGCAGAAATGTTTCCTGTAGAGGGAGGTTGGTAGAACAGGAGTTAAGCAGAGCCCCCATCACTTTAATACTGGGCCTGTCAGCTGTCACCTGTCAGCTGATGACCTGTAATGACCAGCCCAATAGCTTGCGTTGAGCTTGTATCCACCTCTGTGCGTCTGTGCTGGAAAACAGGCCTGAAAAAAATGCTGTTCCTTGCAGGCTCTCTTTGGCTCTTAAAGAGAGTGGTGGCTAGAGCCCCAGTGAGAGGGTGTTTCACCGGTCTCAGCTCTTTGAGGAGAGGAGAGGAGAGGAGAGGAGAGGAGAGGAGAGGAGAGGAGAGGAGAGGAGAGGAGAGGAGAGGAGAGGAGAGGTGCGAGTGAGCAGGCTGGCAGCACGGTTCTGGGCAGACAGGGAGAGGCCTGGGAAGATTATGAGATGCAAAATGCTGCTGTTCTGGCACCAAGGTAGAAGGCAACACAGCACGGAGATTGGTGAATTCAGCCCAGATACGTTTAGATTACTGTTCCTGGAGAAAAGCTTAATGTTCAGACACTCACCTGAGCCTGAGGTAGAAAGATGCTTGGAAACTTTGATATCCTCATGTAACAGCAGAGCTCTCGTGCATCAGCTTTCTCAGTGCTGATAACTGCTGGGAACTGGTCTCTGCCACAAGCCTGGGAGCACCTCTTGGCAGGCCCCTGAGTTTAACGTGTCACATCTGAAAGGCTCTTCCCTGTGTTTTGTCATAGCTCAGGCAAAATTTACTGCAGGACCTCTAGCAAACCTCCAGCAGTGTCCCAGGTTGGAGCAAGGGACCACACACTCTGCAAGCACCTGCTTGTCATCCTGAGGTGTCTGGGCACTCAAAACAACTGAGAAGAAACCTGCACTTCTCTGCTCCCTCTTTGCACAGGATACATGTGATGATAGGAAGTGGGAAACTTGCCAGGCTATGAAAACCTCTCATCCTTAAGGAAATAAGTCCCTGCAGGGAGCCATTCCTGAAGAGTGGGCAAGACAGCTTGGGAATCGAGTCCAGGAATGTGGGACGCCTGCTTGCCAAGGAAGCGCCTCGGCTGCCTGCTCAAAAAGGAGGAATTACTGGAATGTTTGGGGGATCCAAGCTATGCGAGATAGGAACCAACAGGATTAGGAATAAACCCTAAATGGAGAAAGGTTCCAAACTACCCCTGTTCCTTCAGTGATCATGGGAACTTGGCAGGCTCTAGAGGAGAAGAGCCAAGATTTACAAGAGATCTGGGGTGGTTCAGTAAGTCGGGCACTCAGCAGCAAGGCTGTTTTAAAGGCCTGAGTTGTGTGACGGATGGCACTCATTAAATCACACATTTTTATAGTTTCTGATGTCAGCCCCTCTGCCCTGGCTCACTGGAGCAGCTCTCCCAGGTAGAGGGGCTGTCATGCCTAGGCCGAGGTGCTGGATGATGGACAGCGCAGAGGCCAAAGAGCCTGGTTTTGATGGTTTAGCTACACCGAAAAGTCTTTTGCCAGCATGTCTATGTAACTTGAATTTTTTTCACATCCCAAACCAATTCCTTGGAGCTAGTGCAGTGTCCCATGGTAAGCAAAGTCCGGGACACCACATCATAGCAGCTTTTGGGAAACATTTCCAGCTCCACAGCCAAAAGAAAGACACAGTGTCTATGTTAATATCCCTCCTGCCTGACACAGGTTCAGCACTGGCTGTTCAGCAGTTCCTGGCCTTGAGACTGGCACCACAGGATTCAGAAAAGAATCAAAGATATATATGACTCTGCAAAATACTCACAATCCTAGTATTAACTTTTTAAAAAGTTTCCAAGTGCTCCTACTCCAGATCCTACACACAGCTTTCAGGGAACAGAGAAAAGGACATTTTATCCCCCAGCTGTCTGCTGAGAGTGTGTGGGAAGGTTGTTGGGCTTCAGCAAGTGAATTTCCACAGGCCATTTCTTGATTCCAGTTATCCAGAACTTCAAATCCTGCAAGGTGCACTGTAGCTGGACACTGAACCTGAGATCCACTCAGCTTTGCAGCCTTGTCCTAACAGCGCCCATGACCACCAGGAGGGTATGATGCAAAAGCACATTTGGCAGCACTGTGCTGCTTTTGGGAAGATCTGACTCCTAAAGGTCCCCATAAGCTCTGTAAATCACTTTTTCTGGCTGGGAGAGGCACAAACATCAATGGATGCAAATACCTATGGGGGAAAGCTATGATAGGAAATTAAGTTTCAGTGGCCAGCTTTGTACTATAAATTCTTTGCTACAAGAACTGTAATTGCCTCTGTTCCATAACACACCTAACTTCTCTACCGCTTGACATCATCCTAGAGCACTTTACAAAGAGATAGCAAAATTCCCAGACCTAAAGCAAACAGAGAAATAAAGTGACTCATTAATGTTTCATCAGTGATTCTCTGGCAGGTGATGTAGGATGGGAATTCACATTCACAAATACATAATTTTATTACTTACATTAATTCTGTGTATTACTATAATTCTACATAGTGATTTGATACACTGATGATAAAGATATACCCCAAATTATTTATTTTCTTGAGGTTTTCAAAGAAGATTTTCTAAGAAAGCTAAAGTCTAGGCAGAAGGATGTGACCTCTGCTTAGGAAAGGTTCACCCAAAGACTAAAATTCTTCAAGTCATGGCCATCTTGAAGCTTGTAGGGAAGGGATAAGAGAATGGAGTTTGAAAGAAAAAAAAAAAAAGCTCCTGTTTGTTAGTTTTATTAGGAAGGCATCTTAATGATAATTTTTCTCTCTGTTCTTTCACAGAGTGATAAGAATCTCTTTTCTTCTTGTTTCTTGGAGGGCACTGGAAGGCATCATGGGTCAGCTAGACTGCCCTTTATCCTCTCCCATCCATCATGGTCCTGGCTGGTGATGGGTTCAAGGTGTTGCAGGTTTGAGATCCTAAGCAGTTCCTAATGCCTCCTCCACACTCTGAAGCTTGCCTTGTTTTTTCAGTAATCCAACCTTTCCCCTTCACCCACGAGAGAGTTTAAGGCATCTGCTACCACAGATTTCTGAGGAGAATGGGGAAACTGATAAAGAGTTTTTGTTGCGCTTTGATTTCCAGAGGAAAATTTCATCCTAGTAGTAGTGACACACTGATACATTTTTCTTAAAGGGTAAAAAAGAAGCATGAAAATTTTCAAGAAAATAACTTATAGCTGGTTTCAGTGCTGTTATAATGTTACAAAGGACAAAAAGGGCACTATCATTAACATGCCCAAAGATTTTCTTTTTCAGGATCATAGATGAGACATAGAAATTAAATTCTACCTTGTGCAGCCCAACAACATGAATGACTTCAGAATTGTCATGTCTTGATATAAACCAGGACTGCCTATATATTTAGCTCAAGGTACTTAGCCCAGTCTAAAGGGACTGAGAAGCAACTGAGAATGACATTGTCAGCATGTTAGCACCAAGTTTGCGAAGCAAAGCCCACGGCTTTCAAATCTACATCAAGACGATTTTTTACTTCGCAATCAGGCATTGCTGTAACAGCACACACAGTCTGATGTAGTACAAGGTGAGGGAGAGCTACCACAGGGGCACCTGGGAACCTTAAAGAGAGAATATCATCCCTAATTTGTTCAATGTTAAGCATCACACCCTTGCCATTATTTAACTTTACCTGATCTTTAGTGGGATAATTGGTGTTTAACATCTGTATTATACATCCTTCTTGAGGATGGTGTTGACAGTGCAGCCTCAACACAGCCTGAATGGCAAATACTCTGTGGGGTGCCCTGCCCAAGATAGAAATCTCTGATCTTTCCTCCAGCCAGACTCGCCTGTTTCCTCTCTGACTGAGGTGTAACTTCTGAGTGAGTTGTGAAACGATGGGGTTGCTGTCATAAATGTGATCAGACAGAAACATGTAGATATTAAGCAGGGAGGGCTTGCCAAATAGATCCTTATGCCACTGCCTTGAACTTAATGACAGTAAGATTAGAAACCTAAGCACTCGAGACTGCAGGTGATTGTTTTGGGACCAAGCATGCTACATCTGGTTCAGCATGGTCCCAGGTCTCAGTGGATTTTTGTGAAAGCATTGTTGAAGATTTTAAATGCAAACGATTATAATAGGGACAGTGATGTCAAAACTCCTCCCTGTTCCTTGAAACAATCCCTAGACACCAGGCCGACAGTCGGATCTGACAGGGTCTGAGCCATGTGCTTGGAAAGGCTCCATAAATCTTACTTGCACCTTTGGAGCACTCCTGGTCTCAGGCTGCAAAGGGAGCTTTCTGCAGGATCCCTTTGTACAGAGAGTGCAGACAATGACATTTTTGTCTTGGTTTTCATTTCATATTATTGCACCAGTTGTCCTGGATAAGATCATAAACTTGTCCTCACTGGTAATGTGCTTTCACAATGTCTGGAGGAGGCGGGAGGAGGTTAAAATTAATGCACCTCCTAGCGTGAAATTATTCATGGCTCAACACTTGTAATTACCAGGGCCAGTTTTAGGAAGCCCATAGTTATGAGGAATTTGATATTTTAAGACTTAAAACAAATGTTTTACAAGCTTTATCCTTTGCCCACTGCAGAACACATTATAGTGTGGTAAAATCGCAGTGTATGTGTACCATCCCCAGCCATTCCCATCAGCTGATCACACCTGTCAGTCATTCATCACCAACCATTGCCCATTAGATAATAAAATGCAATTGGGGTGGGGGGAGGTCAACCCAGCCATTGTGCTAATTCCCCACCAGAGCAGGGCTCCTGCAGGCAGGCCCAAGGCATCCTGTGCAAAGTTCAAAGCTTTTGGAAAAAGTAATCAGATCAGACCAATTAGGGCCTGTCTGCCTACACTGACAACTGTGTCAGGAGCTCCGTCCACCCCATCCTCTCCTGGGCATGCCCTGACCACATTGCTGCCCTGGCTTCAGGCTCCTCTCGCCATCTCAGGCTTGTTCTGACATAACTCCATAGCAATTCCTCCTCATTCCCATTAAAGCAGGAGCAGGATTTGGCCCCCAGTGCCATTTTATAGCAAAGAGACTGGCTGTAGGCTGAATGGGGAGTAGGGCTTAATTCAATATTTTATCCATGTTCTTAAATCATGTATCATATTACCACCTTTTAATTCCCTTTGTTACTCCATGATTTGTTATGTGTTCTGGGGAACTCCCACACAACTCCTAAGTGCTTCTGCAGCTGAGTCAAAGCGATTCAGCTTTCACTGCAGACCAAAATACCATGGACTCACAGGGATTGTGTGGGTGTGTTTTCACACGAGACCCTCAGCTCCTTTGCCCCATAGGGAAGGCAGTTGTTCTGGCAGCCCCCTGAGCTGGGGGCTGGGTTCTTCTTCCACCAAGTAGTGTCACTCTGCTTCCCTCTCTCACCGCTTCGCTCAGTGAAAAGAGATGTATAGTTCAGGTTGTATTAAGAAGTTTTGACGTTGCATCGCTATCAGGTAAACAAATACTTTTGACAGCTAAAGGACTTGCATTTCACTTCAGATGTCTTCTTCTGATGTCACTTCTCAAACTACTTACACTTTCAAACAAGGACATGTGTGATTGTCTCAGACCTCTCTGTAAATGTTAGTAAGTCAATTTTGACCTATGTGTTCCAGGTTACCTGAATTTCTGTCTGTGTCCGAAAAAGGCCCCCAAACTGCTTGATGTTTCAGAGTTATTTTGCTGCAGGGTTATGATTTGGGCTGTGAAACAGAAAGAGGTCAGAGTTGTTGTTCCTATTTGTGTGTCTTGGGATCTTTGAGGGGATCCAGCAAGTTAGAATAGGGATTGCTCGTACTGCAAGGTTATCAGCAAAAAGAATCCAGTTGTATTTTCTATTTTCCACTTATACATGCAAAGTAAGTTGTTACTAGGTGACAAATAGGACAGTTGATGGTTAGTGATCGCAGTAGTGTTCAAGAGGCCCTCCAAAACATTCTGTGACAATTTCCTCTCATCTGGTCATACCTATTTGTAAAATACCCTATGTATAGGTATAAAGTGCATGGCATTAAGCATTTACACTCTCCTTAGCAGTTATTCATAAATGAGCCTTTCATATGAAATACAGACAAAATTATTCAGTGTTACTGCATCACAAACTGAGCCAGCTTTTATGGAGAAACCACACCCACTGACAAAGTCAAGTTTTAGAAGGCTCCATGGTTTTTCTGGAAAGAAAAAGGAAGCAGGTTGGATTGTAAAGTGCAGTGGTTGGGCACTGCAGCCAGCGCAACAGAACAGCCCAGCTCCGCTCTTGGGCAGGGCCTGGCCCCTTCTTGATTTATAAATGAGAAACTCAGTTGACCTAGGAAAAAAAATTGCTCTGTGTTTTCCAGTTAATGTTGTTTGCCGCAAGTATAGGACTCACACATGTTCTTAAATATATCTGGATATCACAGAAAAAAACATTACAACAGATCCTGATGAAGACTCAGAAAACACAACAATGTGCCAAGCTGTTGATGCCCTAAGGAGCACAACAGCACAGCCTCTTGCCAGGCTCCAAGGCCAGAGGCCCATCTGCCAGAGCAGCGTATGCAAGGCATTATAACACCACAGAAAGGAAGGAATTAGAAGTTATTTAAGACAACATGCCCTACTCCACTGAGGTGCTCTTAGGGCAGCCAAACAGCATCATTCAGAGATTTATGTTATTCTAGGAAGGACAAGTCCTGGAAACAATGCATATGAGAACCACACAGGCAGACAAACGTCGTCCCATCCAGACAGTCTGAATTAATGCCTGGCCAAGTGTTTGGATTTTAAAATGCCTGTCCCAGTTTCAGGCTACCAGATGCCAACTCCCATCTTTCCAGGAGCAGGACTTGACCCTTTGTAGGAGGACCTGTCAAGATTTCTGCTTTAATCATCACAAATGGCCAAAAGAAAAATCAATCTATCATACTGAGAAAAAACTTTTGAGAACACCCCTCAAGGAGGATTGCAAGTAATCCCTGTGCAAAGGCCCTGTAAAGTGATCTCTTTCAAAATCATATGTATGAAATTAGTTATAATCTGCATGGTAACGACCCAAATTTTCAGCTTGACTGTGCAGGACACAATAAGGAGCATACAGATGGTTCTGAGGAGGGGGGTTCTACATACCATTTCATTTGGCCATGTTGAGATCTTTGCTGCATCTCAAAGGCTGTCCCATGAAAATGTGCGCAATAAATCAGGGTGACTGTGTTTTTCTGGTAGAGCCTGACCCTGTGCCCTTTGAAACTTGTGACTAATCTCTCACTAATTTTAGAGGTATAGGATCAGCACTTCATAATTTAGGGCCTAATTTTTGTCTGCACAAAGGTGCTTTTACAGTCTCAAAGTTATGAACCTAAATTTCAAAAAAAATGAGCCTACAGCAGGGACTGTTCGAGGAGCTTGCCTTTACAAGCAAGTCACCAGAGAGCTCTTTGATGCTCACTGATTCTTAACAACCTGTTAGGAAAAGGGCAAGTGAAAAGAACCTGTCCAGGAAAAATAAAATGTTATCAATTTTGTATATAATATTATCAGAAAATTATAGTAACAGTGAGGGAGACTTCATAAAGGAGCTGATAAGATAAGTGGTCTATCTCCTCTGCTATCTGACTAGAGCACCAGTGTTATGTTTTTGCTAATAACCTTATCTCTTGTGGCCTAACGTCTCTGATAAGAGGCAAAGCAAATGCTGTGTTTTCTCCTGCTATGTTTGTAGTAGGCAAGCAGCTTGCTAAGCTTGTTCCCTTTTCTTCCATTGTCCTCAAAAGTGGGCATCTCCCCAGGTGGAATGGGGAGAGGCAGATGGCCAGCTCAGGATGGTTAGGTCACAGGACTATGTCTAGGGACACCTGGGGGCCTGTGCTGGTTCTGTCCCAGACTTGCTGGGAGACTTCAGCCAAGTCTGTCCATCTCCTTGCTCCTTATTTCCCTTTAGTCCATAGTAGAGACAATTTCTTCAGTACCTGACAGCAGGACTGGGGCCTTGAGAATAATCCATGAGAGGAGCAGCTGGATATCAGAGGAGAACTTGTCCCACCAATTTGAGAACCATGGGATAGTTAGGCAAGACTACTACAGTCCCATCTATTGTGTCCTGTTCAGCAACTGGAAAGAGGGCCCAGAAGTCATGCTCCTGAGTTCCTCACCCTTGCATCACTGGAAATATTTTGCGTACGACTCTGTTAATTAAAACTTTGCTAGTAGACACTTGAAGTAATGAAAACCAATACACACCTGCCAGGTCTAAAGACATTTTCTTCAGCGAAACTATTAGATCAACATACACTAAAACCTGCCCTGCAAATGTTTTGGCCCCAGGGCTTTTCTCATAGTACATTAAAAAAAAATGTCAACCCAAGTTAATCCTCCTTCTAACAGTTGGTAGATATGGTTTATCTGATCAAAACAACAGGACAAAGGGATTTTACTGACTTTATTTTCATTATCATTAAAGTAAATGTTTTTGCATCACTGAAAAAAAAGTTATTGGAAAGTTATCATGTGCTATGGAATAGAAATTGTCCCATGCAAATCTTGATTCAATATTATTATACACTACTGTAAACAGCATGGTGTTGATTCAGAGAGATCAGGGGGAAGGTATATTTCAGGTAGCCTGTTCATTTGTTTTCAGTTCCTGCTGGGGCAGTTGAATTCCAGCTGCTGACTGTGCTGGTTACACACCCCTATCCCTAAGCCTGTAGGCTCTAAAGTCAAGCAGCACTGCTAAGGACATTCCATGTTCTATGGCTATTTTCTCCTGCTCTTTGGTTTGTAATCCCACCTCCTCCCACAGGAAAATACAGGTAATGAGACAGTGAAACTTATGTACCTTATTTGTAGTGGACTGATCACTGGGTTGGTCCTGAGCATAAATCTAAATAGGTACATTCAGCCCTGTGCAGGAAGGAAAATATTACAGGTATATGAAGTAAACCACACAAATAAACCTGTCCTCAAGAGCTGTATTAGTCAAGGAAAGTCCTGAACAGCACAGACCTTGCTAAGCAGTCCCCACTCCACACTTGCCCTCATTAGGATAAAAATATGGTACTGATGAATGAAATGCAAAATCCCACTCATTCCCAAAATAGGAAGGCAAGGCTATGGGCAGCTCCCTCAGGAGGAGCCTGTTCAAACTGGTCTTCTGTTTCATTCCACCTTGAGGCAGTTGCCCACTGCTTTGGCTTTGCTGGTGGCACAGCTACACCAGGAATTAAGATGTTAATCCTTACTTCCCATCAGCACTGGCCAGTGCTCAACATGTCTTCCAAGACCTGACACATGCCTGCGCCATACATCCCAAGGCAAGAGCCTAGCTGCTTTCCCAGCAAATACAGCACAACTAGGTAAAATACAGAAAATGTTTGCATAAACCTCTGCAAAGCACAGACACAGAGGGGAGAAATGGCCCCAGACCTCCTTCTCGTAGCATTGCTTCTTGGTCCCATAAAAAGGGATCATTAACTAAAATCCCCTGGCCTCCCAAGCTTATCTCTCTCTATAGGGCTGTATTTAGGAATAGAAATGGGATCTGGCAATTTTTAAAGATTCAGATTCCTTAATCATTCATGGTGGGAGAATGTCACTGAATGGGGATCCACACATAAGCCCCCAAGATGGGAAAATTCAGGGAGATTTCGGTTGCTAAGGAATAAATGAGGTTAAACAGAGCACATATCCTTTCCTCATGCAGTGCCTGTCTGGTGGGAATGAGAAGCCCTGAGTTTGGTATGCAGTGGTTTGGTGTCTCTGGAAACATCTGGATGGCAAGACAAGACTGTGACTTTCAACATTGTTCTGCATGTTTCTGGCTGCAAAGCCCTATTTCCTCCTATCCTCTCACCATGAAAATACTTCTCCCCATGACACAATGGGGAATCCACCTTCCAGTGGGTTAAAAGATTTATTTCACAGCAGCTGTAGCAGGGGTGTAGGTAGAACATACATGTGCCATTACAGGGCAACGGAGCCCAAAGAACAGCTGCCTGTACACACCTGCCATGGGGACATGAGAGGGCAGTGATTTATCTGCCAGCATCAGTGGAAAAAAGTATGTACAAACCAGGCACTGTCGACCTCTTATTTCCAGCTCTTCTATGAAAGCTGTCCCCTTCTTCCAGTGTGTCCCTTGCTTTTAGCCCATTGCAGTTGGGTTGTGCAGGATGTGAAGTGAGAGTGACTTCTTCATGAAACTGGACAAGATGTTTAAATTGAGAGGTGCTCAGATCCTCTGCTGTGGAAGGCAGCCTCCATCCCATGCTGATTTGGGTACCAAACATGTGCAATGCTACAGCAGGAACTTGGCCTGTTTTGAACCCAAATGTGCAGATCAGATTTCTGCTTTAAAATACTTAGACACAGAGAAGCAAGAGAAAAATGATGGTGTGGAAACAGGAGAAGCAATACTCCAACACAGCCATTGCTTGGGGACTTCTCTTCAGTTTTCTCCTGTAGGTTTGCCTTTCCTTTTGTTCTCTGTGTAATCTACAGCTGTCTGAGTGCAATGAGCTGACAGTGTGTGAGCCTCGGTTGGGTGCCCGTTGGCTCAGCAGCCACAGCTGCACACGGGGGAGCAGTGACACATCCCAGGATGGCTGGGCTGGGGGTAAGGGGTGGCACCAGCTGCAGCTCTCCAACTGTGGGAAAGATGTGGGGAGGCTGGGGCTGCGCAGGCTTGTGGCAGTGGACTTCCAGCTATGTGTTGTTATTCTTGAGAGCTTTCATATCCCTCTACACACAGTTAAATGGGGTTTAGATTTCCTTTGATATAGCATTAGTTGATATCAAACTGCTGAGGGAATTTGAGCTGTTTGCCAGGCTGAGGAAGAGGCAGGGTGAAGTGAATGCAGAATCCAAATGTAGGGTGAAATGAAAGGCAGTTTCTGGGAAATAGCTTGACGTTATGGCAAATAACATCTTTAAACTGGGATTTACTCTTCAGCAGAGAAATGTGTTTTGCATTGTTGCATTCATCTCTCTGAATAGAGAATGTTCTGTACACAGACTGATGATGAAGAAATCATCAAAAGTCAGCACAACCTAGTACACATAGGGGTGTTAAACAGGTGAAGGAGTCAGATGGGAAAATGGAAAATAAGTTTTATTACAGATCAAATTAAATGAGCTAGAACTAAGCTTTCCAGGGAGAGCAGGATCTGTCTCCCTCTCTTACCAGGCATGGGTGCACCCAAGAACAGGAAGAAAAAACAAATTGGCACATACCTGTAGATGGATAGCAACATTAGCTCTAAAATACATCATCAATGCTCAAAATATATGAAACAAAAAATAAAATCAAATAGCAATAATCTTTTAGAGATTGCAGAGGGTTACATCAGGAACCCTTCATTTAAAGTGCTACAAAAAGTAATTAGAGAGGAGCAAAAGGATCATTAAAAACCTGATTCTGTTTCTACATGCTTTAAATGTCTGTTCTTATTGGCAAAACTGGAATAATAGCATTTTCAAATGTTTATGAGAATGGGATTTATATCAAGAGCAAAGGGATTTTTTTCCATATGCCAGCCATTTTACAGAATCTTGAAAATAACGAGAACTGAAGAGATCCTAATGTTCCAGATAAGTTTTCATATCAATGGTCCCTTTGCCTTAGTGAGGCTACATTTACATGAATATGTAGGATTATTTTGTAACCTAAGAATACAGTGGATATAGAAAAGTTACAGTTGGAGGTTTTTATTCCCTCCTTCCTGCTGCTGCAGTTCAGCTGACAAATGCTCAGGCAGCTGATGAAGAAGAACAGTGCTGGCTGCTCACAGCATGCTCCAGAATATGAACTGCAGCAAAAGACTGAAGACTGGATGTTGCAGTGTTGACTTCAGTGACTTTAAGGCTTCAGATGTTACATGTAACCATTGGTACACGTGATGGTGCATGTGGATGAGGATCCACATCCTCTGATAAAGTTTAGTCTGTGATTATGATTTTCAGACTGGGATCTTCCCCAGGATGCAGGAAAGATAGCTAGAAAAACATGATGACAATCTTCCTGGCTTCTGTTCACTGTGCTATGAGCTGTACAGTCCCACACAGGGAACTGGGGGGCTGCCAAGCAAAAATGTGTGCAAAGCACTGAGTGGGATTGATAGATATAAATACACAGCATCAGCTGCGTCATTGAAACTTGTCCCTCATGGGGTAGTGTGTGTTCAGCAGCATCAGTAATGGAAATTCAAGAACAGATACAGGGAAGCAAATTATCCACTGTAAACTCCAGTGGGAGGCAGAGTTACACAGAGGTTTGGGCAAATGGGTGAAGCTGGTGTCTCACCAAGGAGGAAGGAACCATGGTGAGTGACCCAAATGGCAGTGCCCATCTAGAGTTAGAACAAGCAAGTGGATGTCATTCCTAAGAAGAGTTATAAGCAGCACAGAAGCCAGCTAATAATCACAAAATCTTTACTATTTACCTGTATCTCAATTTAAAATTAGCTACCTGCCAACTGAGAACTGGAGATGCTTTGATATGCTTAGTAAAAAGAAGTTTAAATGGGAGGGTGGCAGAAACTCTCCCATCTGTTCTTGAACACAGGCTGAAGCCAGTTCAGACTCCACCCAGAGATGGCTTTTCCGTAAGCACAAGCTCCAAAGAGGCAGGCTCCTGAGTTATTTCATGGGAAGCATTTTGGATGCTGAGTCAGCATTGCCACTTCTGGTAGCTTTGAGTTTTCCATGGATGGTTTCTATGGGCTGTACAGGACTTGTTTATCTGCTACAGCCCAGCCCAGCATGACAGGATTGCAGGCAACATGAAAAATAAACAGGGGATTCTGGCAGCATTATGTCACTCAGGCCAGCCCAAATACTGTAGAGCTGCTGCCAAGTTAGGTCACTTAAGCAAATACTTTGAATGGGTTTAAGAGACAGCTAGACATTTTTATGAGGAGAAAAGAGATTTGCAGATGCAAAGACAAAGCAAGGAGGTGCGTTCGAGATAAACTTAAAGGGCCAGAATCATTGGGCCAAGTGGCCGTTTCCTGCCTCACAATTCTTTGCTTCCTCACATCTATTTACAGAGGAGAGCATGCGATGGCCCAGTGCATAGCCACTGCTTTGGGAGATGCCTATGGCAGAGCACAGAGGGATCATTATCAAAAAAATCCCACTTTTCGTGGAGGAGATGGCTGAAAATGGTCAGTAGGAACTCCAGGCTGTGTCAAGGTTGAAATTAGATTTGACTATCTCATGAGTCATTTAAAAATTTCTCACTTTCTGCCCTAGAACAAATAAGGACACGATGTTGGGCAGAACAGGTCATCAAACTAGTGAGCCCCTGGGGGAATCATTCCTCCTGGGATGTACCCAGCTGGCATTACAGAGACAGTGTTTCCTGGCATGGTGGAGAAAGAGATTATGGCACTACCTGCCTGGGTCTATGTAGCTCCATCAGGGCTACCATGGAGCATCTTGTAATGGTATTTTCTTTATTTGATGAAGGATTCTTAACTCTATGAAATTAAATGTGCAATCAACCATCTTCCAAAGACCTTCTCTATGAAATTTAGTAGAAAACTAAGTCACAGCAGGAAGGACATTTTTGTTACATACATTTGATAAAAGGAAGGAAAACTTACCTGCAGAACTCAACTTCTTGGGACAGGTTCTGGATCTTCACTGCATTTAGCCTTGGTCATCTGACTAGAAGTCTGAAATAGAAGATTGTTAGGTGTGTTAGGTCAGACAGATCATCGAGACACAGGCGCCGAGTCTCCCTTGCGTGCTGAGTAGCATCTCTCACTGCTACAAAAGTGCAGTGCAGGTGTTTGGATGTAAAGTAGGAAGGATTTTGTGTGTTATTACCATTAAAATAGGATTATGCTGTAAAGCTGGGATGTGACTGCAGTCATCTTTCTCTTTTCCATAAAGAGAAAGGCACTTAAAAGAGGGGAAAAGCTTCATCTAGTCACAGTGGATATAAACTTTATGTACTGTAACTAGCTATTTAACCTCTGCAACCTCATCTATCTGGAGACCAGTTCACATAGTATCCATGAAATGAAGGCCTCAGGCAAACGGTTTGTTGAGTGTCTGTGCAGACTCTCAGATGTACACAAGACATAATTAGGCATACAGAGTCACAGAAAGCAGAAGTGGATTTTTAGACAAGGGGACAGATCTGACAAGCCCCAGTCCTAGGACTTCTAGTAAGCATCCTTTTTTTTTTTTTTTTTTAAGAATATGACCCTTTTTATTACACTTACCCACAATACCCACTTACCTCATAATAGCTGAGTCCAGAAGAGTTTGATAGGGGAGTAAACGCAGACATCTAAATTTTTATCATTTTTCATTCTTCCATATGTTCTTACTTGGGCTTTTCCAACCGTCATAAATCCTCCTTTGTAGAGCTGATGAAGCCGAGGCAGTCATTAGCTGAAATCCAAAGAGGATTTTTGATCATGGAGACTGGGTTTTGTTCCTTGCAGAAGAAAAGCGATCTGCATCTCTTGTTCACATTTCAGTAATGTGAAGGACTGAAACAATATCCTGTCTTTCACCTGCCTTAGCAAGCCACTGTGTGCTCATGGTGCTGGTTTCAAAGAGTAACAACGAGAAAGTCACTGGTATTATTGTAAAAGATGTCAAAAGGGGAATCTACTGCAAAGTGGGATGAAGCTTAGTGGTAATATGCAGCTGCTTCTGCTGCCAGGTTGGGTGCAGAGGCACCTTTACAGAAGGAACTGCAGTATCAGAACCTTTTGCTGCTGGTTGAAGCCACATATTCTCCATGGGAAGTTGTAGCCTGAGGTACTTGGAGGAATTGCATCTCTCAGTAGTCCCTGTTGTTTCTGATCTCAGGTATTGTTTGGGGCTCAGGTATTGTTTGCTAGAGCAGTGAGCAGAGCTGCTGGCCTGGTCAGCCTGGCTGCCCTCTGGGTTGCAGAAGGGCATTTGCTTGGAGAGATCTCTTCATCTCTCCCACACACACTGCCAGCAGGCTGGCAGGACTTTTGCCATGTGCTGGCAGTGTGCTCATCTCTGCTCTTTGCTTTCCCTCGGGCTCATTTTTGCTAAAAGATCTATATTCAGCCCAGATTTTTCATACAGACACTGAGTTAACTGGAATGCAGGAGGGACATTCCTTCCAGTCGTCAGAAAGCCTCTCTCAGAGAATAACATTTAATGGGCTGTCATTGTTGGTGGCCCCTTGCCCCATCAGTAATGGGGAGCCAGAGCAGCAGCTTTTGCAGCAGTGAGAACATCAGCACTCCACAGAGGAACATGTCAGGAACCCCAGTCAGCTGAGCATGACAAGCATTTAAACCAGATCCCTTTACAAATGGGAAGAAGTCATAAAATCTGCTGTGAAACCTTAGTCCTAGCTTCAGCTGCTAGTGACTTCAATGGCAAAAGTGCCCTGTCTTCATTATAGGAGCCTTTTACTCCATTGTCTAATTCCCCAAGGGACTTGGAGCAGACTGATCCCACAGTAGCACTTCAACTAGTAGCAGAGCAATAAAAAAGGGGAAAGGAATAAGAAAAAATCCCATGTGCTAAACAGCAGCCATTCTGCTGCTGGCTTTCAGCACAGGCAGGTGCTTATGGGGTTTTCATATCCTCTTTATGGGAGCACTGCAGTAATGCTCCTCGTGGGATGTGCAGAGCCCTAAGCAAAAGGAGGACCTGCCTGTACCTGTAGAGAGGAAAATAATTCCTACTCTTCAGTGACAAGCCAAAATTCTTCACAAGTATGTGCTAGGAATTAAAGGCCCAGCCCTATTAAGAGCAATAAATTTGTACCAGGGATGTTCTTGGCCCAATAGAGAGAGTAAATTGACACTTTCTGGTGGTGCAGCCTCCTGCCAAGGAGGGGGAAGAAGTAACCCAGGTAACAGTAAAATGATCTCAAGGGGGGTTTTCTGTAGCCAGGCTTTCAGAATGAGAGCCAAATTCTAGCCTTGTGCGAGCCTCACCAAAGTTTCTTGAAGCTAAAATACTGTGCTTTGTTCACTAGAAGCTGATCAGAAGTGTTTGTGTTTCTTGATCCAACCCTCTCAATAAGGAAAAGACAGAAGGGAGCAAAGAGCTGGAAGGGGGGAGCAAGGAGCTGGCAAGCAACACAGGGGAGTGAGCATCAGCATCCTCCTTTTGAGTAGGGGGTGGGGAAGAGACACTCCTCCAGCCTGTGAGTTCTCCAAAGCAGCAGCATTTAGACTTCTTTTTCCAGCAGACTGAAGACTCCTGGAGCCTCTGCAGCTGAAGACCAGGCCCAGGCTCTGGCCCCAGGAGCTTTGTAGCTCCAGGGCACTTCAAAGGGGCCTTTGGCTCTGTAAAAGAGATGGCTGGAAGGGGTTGACGGAGGCTCTGAGGCTGGAGCAGCTCCCTCCCACTGCCCCAGGCTGTGTCCAACACTGCCAGCCCCCAGCCCAAGGGGGCATGCAGGGGGCTCAGAGCCAGGTGTGCCCCAAGGAGAAGATAGGCTCTTACCCTGCTGAGGCAGTTGGGTGTGCTCTCTCCTTGGGGACAGCTCTCCCAAAAATGCTGGTAAAGGGCGAGGCAAGGGAGGGGCTTCTGTTGTGGGAAACAAGCTGCAGCTGCTTCTTGGACTGTGTCAGCCTGAGCTGGGTAACTGATGCCTGCTTGGTGATCCCAAATCCTGCCATTGAGGCTCATTTTTTTAGGATCTCCCTTCAGGGCACCACAGAGTTGATGGCTTTGATCTTGCTCCCATTTTTCTGTTTGGGGCCAGGGGTAGTGTCAACTTGTCCAAGCCATCCTCAGTTCCTTTGCTCAGAGCTGAGAGCATTATGAGCCTTTTCCACACATGGAAAATCATTTCATGGCCCATGAAGAAATTATTCTGATGAGATAGAAGTGCTCTGTGAAAATCCCATGGACAGGAGCCAGCAGTTCCTCAGGGATAGAGGTGCCTCTTCTACCTCTCTGCCCATGTGCTTGTTTTTAAAATTATTTATAAACAAGTTCCTGAATTGATGGAACCACTTGTGTCTGGGGTCAGTTACACACTGTGTATCTGCCATTTGCCAAATCACAGTGCTTTCGCCTTACACCTCTTTTCTCACCAAAATTCACCCAACATGTAACCCACATTGGGGTTTATGGCACCTCTGAAATTTCTCTGTGGAGTCAAATGTATATTTCATATACTGTCTATGGAACAGACAGGAGTGAAAGGGAGAATCCACAACTTACTTCCCAGTGGCAGAAGAATCCCTGTCACAGGAGCAGAAGGAATGAAAAGCAGTCCTGATCTGCAGAGCCTTGCTAGCCTTTGGTCAGCTCCCCCTTGCAGCTGCAGAAGCTGCCACCTTTGCCAGGAGATCAGCACCATCCATCCCCCTCTGAAGAGAGTGCAGGACACTGGGGGGGCTCCCAACTCTGGTGTGCTGTGCATAGATTTGCATTCCTCTTCCAGGGTGGGCAAGACACATCCTCTCCTCCTTGCTCCACAAGAGGATCCTGTGTGGCCAGGAGATCACATCTCACACTACAGGCTGAGACCAGGCTTCTCTGGGAGTCTCTTTGTTAAAACGGTCCCTTTCCTCAGCCACAAATAACTTGATGCATGAAGAGAGGGAGGGAGGTAACATGACCATATCCAAAAGCCTCCTTTCGCCAGTGCAGATTGAGAACTTAATCTTCATTGCTTTGTGTGACTTCCTTCTCCTTTCTTTGTTTCACTGGTGTGACTTTGCCTTCTGTCTGAGCAAATATCACAGAGAAATCTCTTGTAAACAGGGGGACATGACATTTTTACAAGATGCATACTTAGCTATTTGCTTTGGAATCTGTAGACAATCCAGACAAGTTGAACAAATGGTGTGTTTGGCTTTGCCCCTGGAGGGAGCCATGCTCTGTACAGCCTGACCAGGGTGTGTTACATTGGCCCAGACGCATCAGGTTTTCAGTAAGGGAAGTGCAGAGGAGATCACTCTCACTTCTAGAAGCCACACAGATCTGTGTCTGTGTGCAGGGCCCCCCGCAGCACTCCTAGGAGGTGGGAGCTTTCTGTGTATTCTTCTAGATCTCTTCTCTCCTTCTGTCTTCGTCTCTGTCTCTCTTTCTTTTCCTGCTTCTCTTTGCCGGGAACTTTTGGGTAGCATAACATTTCATAACTGTCAAGGTATTTCCCAGTTGGGCTAAGTTTATGCTAGGTAAATGTTAAATTAACACTAAGTACTGCTATGATAAGTGGTTGAATGTTGAATTCTATGTTGTATTTCATCCTTTGCCAAAGATGGTAGATTTTGGAGCATTTGATTTTGGTACTTTTTCCGGTAAGCTTTAGTGTGATCTTCACCTCTTGACCATAGCCAGCGGGGATTTCTCCTTTGCGCTAAGAGAGAGCAGTAGAACCTTGAGTTAAACCCCTGGCTCTGAGTGTCCAGGCCTTAACAGGTGCCTCCATGGCCAGCTGCACACTTCTTAATCTGTGCCACCTACGGTGATGAGCGCCTCTGGCCCAGTGCCAAGCTGCCATCAGGGGCCTGGGTCAGGCCTGAGAGATCTAAAGAGCCTCGAGCTCCAGGAACACTGAGGCTGTGAAGGACCTGCCAAGGCCATCGCAGCAGCGCCCCAACCTTGCTGCTCCCACACTTTTCTGACCTGGAGCCCCACAGGGGTGGGCACCTCGGCCCCGGCCACCAGCTGCCATTTGGCCGAGAGTTAGGATTGAGAGATCTAAGGAGCCTTGAGCTCCAGGAACACTGGGGCTGGAAAGAGCCTGCCAAGGCCATCGCAGCAGCGCCCCAACATTGCTGCTCCTCCATCTTTCTGATAGGGAGAACCCAGGTAGTGAGTTGGGGTAATTAACTGGATCTAGGGTTAGGGTTACGCTTAGGGTTAGGGTTAGGAGATCTAAAGAGCCTCGAGCTCTGGGAGCACTGGGGCTGGAAAGAGCCTGCCGAGGCAAACACAACAAGGCCCCAACCTTGCTGCTCCCACTCCTTTTTTATCTGGACCCCCCCCAGGGGTTGGCACCTCGGCCCCGGCCACAAGCTGCCATTTGGCCTAGAGTTAGGGTTGAGAGATCTAAAGAGCCTTGAGCTCTGGGAACACTGGGGCTGGAAAGGGCCTGCCAAGGCAAACACGGTAAGGCCCCAACCTTGTTGCTCCCACACCTTTCTGATCTGGACCCCCACAGGTGTGGGCACCACGGCCCCTGCCACAAGCTGCCATTTGGCCAAGAGTTAGGGTTGAGAGATCTAAAGAGCCTCGAGCTCCGGGAACACTGGGGCTGGAAAGGGCCTGCCAAGGCAAATGCAGCAAGGCCCCAACCTTGCTGCTTCCACACCTTTTTGACCTGGACCCCCATAGGGGTGGGCACCTCGGCCCCAGTCCCAAGCTGCCCTGTGGGTTGCTCTTAGCTTTCAGAGAGCTGTGGAGCCTACAGCTGTGGGAACACTGGCACAGGACAAGCCATTGCAAGGGCTGCTGTGAGAGACTGGAGGTTGCCTGTCTCGACACATCTTGGAATGGCAGTGCCTGGCTCTGCTGAGAGGGGCTGGCCAGGCTTTGCTCTAGGTGAGGCCTTTAGCACCTGCTGCGCCCCCAGAGCTGCCCCAAGGCCTGGGTGGGCTCTCAGTCCTGGACGCTTGGGGTGGCCCATCTGCTCACCTGGGCCCTGACTGGCCAAGCGACCAGCAGTCCCACATAAGGGGCAGGCACATGAGGGCTGTGGGGCTTAAACGATGGAGCATGAGGTCAGCACATGGTCACAGCCTAGAGCCCTGCATGGAGTTCCAGTCAGTTTCCTCATTCTGGTTGCAGACCCCTTGTGCAGATAACTCTGGTGCCAGACAGCGCTACATAGGCTTCTTATTACTTTATCAGGGTAGGAAGGTAATTCGAGTAGAAAATATGCCTGGCAAACTGGAGCCCTAGCTCCTTTCCCTGCCCCATCAATGGATGACATGTACTGCTGTCACAATGCTTTCTTCTTGGGAGTACCGTGGAGCTGTAGTGTAAAATTATGCTTGTCTGATGTGGTTTCTCAAAGTGTATTAGATGTTCAGATTTTATTTCCCAGTCAGCACCAGGTTTGCATCTCCTCTGGGAACAAGGGGGTTTACAAGAGGAGCTGTTTCTACCAGATGTCGCTTTTCAAGATACAGGTCCTGGCTTCCCTGAGTCGCTCTCATCCTGCCTTTGCTCCATCATGGGATTTAATGGTCCAATAGTACTTAAGAGGCTTCAAAGATACTTTCATAGTGTGAATAATGATAGAGGGATTATTGAGAAGCAGCAAGTAACACACAGAATCAGGACTGCTGAACTACCAAGCTGCTGTGTGACCTTGGACATTTTTCCACTGCTCTCTGCCCTGGCTGCCTCCATTACTCTTCACCCATCTTCCCTGTTTAGGATTGAACCAGTTCCTAATAGGAAGCTGTATATTCCTAGTGTAGAGGCATACAAACCTTCACTGGGACCTTAAAGTGTTAACAAAGTAATTAATTTTTCAGTGTTATTGATGCTGTTTGTTAGGTGTGTATATAAACCATCCACAGCAGCACTAGTTGCTTCTAGATTGCTTACAGGACAAATAAACACCGTCTGCTCCACCGCGAGGCCTGCCAGCCCAGCCCCTACAGTGCCTTTAGAGACCAAGTACCTTCAGCAGGGCTTGCTGGAGGAGAAACTGCTCCTTTGTCACCGATGTCATAACTCAGCACGGTTGATTTATTGCTTCCTGTGTCCCTCTCTGCAGTTCCAGACTTATCATGGGCCAGTTGTAGTGTGCGCTCTCTGGCTGGGTGACTTAAACCAGGACCAGTTCCCGTCGTCTGCGTCAAAAGGAAGGAGATCAGGTTTTATTGGAAACAGCATGTGGGCATTCTGAGCAAAACCAGCATCGGGAGTGCCTTTGCCACTGCCGGCAGGGAGGACAAGGCACACTGTCGTGGGCTCTGCAGAGCCAGGCCAGGTCGGGGCACAGGCTGAGCTTACATGGTGCTCAGCATCCTGAGTGAATGGAGAGAAAGGGACAACCAAACATGGAATGGATCAAATATTTTACCTTTTAATGGAAAAGAGACTTTTTTGCATGTACCTGGAAATCCCCAGAGGCAGCATCTTTTTTTTTTTAACCTTTCCCTTAAAGAGTTATCTGTTCCTCTTCCATCACTAAAAAGAAATTAATTTGATTTTTTAAAAAAGCTAAACCAAAAAAGTATTTTTTCTTGGGAAGCAAAGCAAATTCCCAACAATGTCTAAACCACGTACTTTATAAAGCCATGTTTTTACTCACAGTGTGGAATACATACCTGTGCAACAGCACCAGTGTCTTTTTTGGGTATGGGTCACATTCAGTGCAAATGCAAGTAGAAAGCTCATTTCCAGCAGAACTGACAGCTTACTGGTACTTATTGATCTCAGCCTCACTAGGGTTTGTCTTTATATTTATTTCTTTTCTTGGAGCAGATGGGCTTTCCCGATTGAGTTTGGAATGTGTATTTATTGGTTCCACTGCCCTAGGGACTTTCATTTTGGCAAGGAAAGCAAAGACGACGCCAGTAGACAAGAGAGGGTCTGAAAACACTCCTGGTAGGTTTAAAGGGATGAGCAGCATAGTTAGCTAAGTTAAATGGTTTTATATGACACGGTTGTCTGCGATTGCAGAGGGCTAGACTCGACACGCAGACGATCTTTCCAGGTCTGGTTGCCAACTTGGGCATGTCATTCGAGTTTGGCTCGAATGTAGCCTAGAGAGCCCCTCTTCACATTAGTGTCTGCCACCAGCCTGCTTGGGCAAGTCATCTCCTTGCTCAGAGATGCTTGAAGAGGAAGTTATATTGGCTTCAGTTGTACTTTCTTTTTATAAGCCTGCATGAGCTGCCGTGTTGACAGCTCTGTTTCAACCTGTTTCAGTGTGACCTGTCTCCCAGGGACACCCACACAAGGGGTTGAGCCACTTAGACCTCAAGTGTAAAGTGGTATCTTGGGTGAAAGTGGTGGTGGTCGAGACAAACTCTTCAAAGGCAAATCTTCCCCTCCCAGATGCCATCTGCTGAGCTTAGCAATTGTGTATGGGGCAACTCCCAGTAAGGCTTTGCCAGGCTTAGGCTTTCTCTTAACAACTATTTTTAGGGTTGATACTATAAATCCCAGTCTCTCCCTCTTGCTGCTGCTTCTTATCTCCCTAAATCATACATAGTAGCAGCTGTTTGGCTCTACCTCTGACTTCTCCTTCCAAAGGGAAGGGAAACTATTTTGAAATGTAATCCTTTTCCTCTTTTTTTGGCTGGGAAAGACCTGACCTGCAAAATGTGGGCCACTGAGTAACACCACCTTTCTGGTACCTCCAAACTCCAGCCATGCCATGGGGTCAAGGGGAAGGGTGGTGAGTTGGGCTGCTTCTGGTAGTCCTGCAGTGCACACTTGGTGCAGAGTTTGTCTGGGCGCTCAGGCTGCCAGCCCTGAGCACATAGTGCCAGGAGCAATGGCAGGAGGCAGCTACTCACCAGCTCCTCATACTTGCTGGAGGCAAGCAGGCTCCTTAGCTGGGATGTGCTGTCCCAACGCCTTGCAGACTCACTAGCTCACTGCACCCCAAGGGTGCTCTATGCTCCCCAGGTTGATTTCCACCCCTCTGTCCCGGGCCCTTCCAAGTGGCCCAGGAGCAGTGCAGGCTCTCAGCACTGGGACTCTCAGGCTGGCAAGGTCTGGTTTTGTTCACTGAGGTTTGGAGGAGTTCTGGGGTTTTGAGCATTCACAACACACGTCAGAGCTTGGCCTGTTGCGTCAAGCCTACTGTGTCACTCCGGATGTAGGGGCGGGTGCTCAGGTGTTGGGCCACTGTGGCTTAATCCTTTTGGTGTCAAATTATTTATGATTCATGTGTTGCCATAACATCACTTCCCATTAAAAACATGGCATAGTGACCCAGCTCGTCTTCCGCCAAAGCACCTGGCGAAAGGCCCGGTTCCTGTCTCCCCTTCACCAGTGACCTGCATGCTGACAGTGCAGGTTGCCACCAGCCCCTTCCTCAGTCTGGGGTCCTTACTCTGGGCTAGTGGCTGGTTAAGGGTGGCTCACGCAGCTGAAAGTGCCTCGTAGAGTGGGAGAAGAGACCAGGCCTGGGTGGCTCTCACAGCTTGTTTGGGAAGGGGTGTATGTGCCTCATGTGGACACATGCGCAGGTTGGCCTATGGGCTTGCCAGGGTACGGCTGTGGGTGGGAATGGAGGTGCGTTTCTGCAGCCTCCTCTGCTACTGTTTGTTCAGCTAACACAGTTGCTTTCATTCAAGAGCTAAATCACAAGGGGATAATTTGCAAATAGCAACTGTATGTTAAATACTAATTTGTATGTACATGTTTGGGTTGCTTTCCAAAGTCCATTTATCATCTCAGGTCCCCTGCATCTGCTGCCATGAGGCTTTCTGCCAACTCAGCAGAATGGGAACTCCAGCTAACCCTGCTCGCACTTGTCTTGCTCCCAGCACCTCCGGATGAGAATTAAACATGGCTGGGTCTGCCATGAGGTGAGCCATACCAGTGCGTGCAGCATGTCAGGGTTTCTATCCAACAGAAAATGCTAAACATATAAAATTTATCTGGGCTTGCCGGAGTCTGTACCCATCTCATGTTGTCACTATTCTAAACTTGGAAAAACAGTCTAGAAAGAGCAGCTGGTAGAAACGATGAATTTCTCAGGACCTCTAAACTTGCTGCAAATTCTAGATGTATAGAGAAGGCTGATGTGAGACCCTCAGTCTGTGCATCAGCCTGAGGATTTGCAGTTCTGCTTCTTTCTGCTGGAGCTCTCACCAAAAAGCACAAATCCATGTGGTGCTCAGCACAAGTCCAAAGCCAGCTGCTTGCCCAAAGAGCTTAGATACTAAGTTATATCTGGACCAACATCTAATCTGGGCAGGTCTCAAACTAATCATGAGAAACAACAACCCTGCCATAAAACAGATGGAGGCAAATTTACCATTATTTCCTAAAAACCATTCAGAATCAAATCAAAACAGTCTCTGCTGCCTGTGAGCTTGCACATGGTGTAATTGCCAGCACTACCAGTTGCACAGAGCAGATCAATACAGCTGAGCCCAGAGCCCGTTTTCTGGGGAGACTGGCATTGTATGTGAGCTGGAATTTCCTGTAAACCAAGTGCCTCTGCAATAGAAAGAAATGTCCAGGAAACAGCTGCACACATGCAAAGCACTTTTACTACTTGCCTGATGTTTTCCTCAGCATCACTTTTTCATAATTTTTTTTAAAGGCTTAAATCCTGTGCAAACAACCTTTTTCTCACCAGCTTCCTGTATGACAGTAGCCAAGAGAAACAGCTTCATTTGGGGTGATCCATTTAAGCCATACACCATATTGTCTGGGAATATGGGGACCAGGGATTATTCAGTGGAGGTTGAAAAATGTTAATATTTTATCAGCCACAGAGTAAACAGATAAAGCGGAAACCACTTTATATTTTTCTGAAATGTTAATAATGGGCTGATAATCTCCAAAGCCTACATACTTCCTGTGATTCAAAAGGGACTGCATGTACTCAACATTCATGGTGTGGACCTGGCACAAGATACACACCCTCTCCAGGAAAGGATACTGTTGGTCTGGATGGGAACATGGCAAAGCAACCAAAAAGCTGCCTTCTGCAGTTTCTCCATGAAACTTGGAAAGCCACTGGGAAAAGCAGACAAGGGGACCAGCCACCATACATACCTGCCTGGAGCCTGACCCACACATCACCTTAGACCTGGGATGCAACAGCACTAGTTTTAAACCTAGAAAGACCTCGAAGTTGCTTGGTACCTGTGTAAAGGTTATCTTTAATTATCTTTAGGTGTTGAACTGCGGAAGGACATTAAGGTTTGGACCAACCCTGAGTTATTAGAATGAGATTCACAATGAGGTACATGTAAAAGGCATCCCACCACGCATTTGCTGCAGGGAAGTTTTGTGTCTTCTTTGGCACTAGGCCACTCCAGGACCTGCCATCAAAGGCCCTGTGCACTGCTGGGTTGGAGCCAACAGCTGGGGGTCTCTTCCTCACTTGGCCCAACCAGGGAGGTTAGTCCCTGCCCATGTGAGAAGGCAGAAAATGCACAAATACCATCGGATGAATCTGGAGAGCACTGGCATGGGGAGGACAAAACTGCAAGTCCCCTTTTGCTTTGTGCTTAATGACACTCGGTCTGCAATTCCAACATTCTAGCTCCTGAGAGGTCAAATTAGACTTTTCTCAAATATCAGTGATTATAAATTAAGATAACCTTTAGGTATTTCTCCTAAAGAGGCTTATGTTGGTGCTTATGTGCTACAGGCTGGTCTGACTGCAGAAGTGGGGGATGTGACTCTTCATACCAAGAACTATTTCCTTTTTAGGTTATATCAAGCCTCTGCAAACTTATTCAGCTCTTATATCAGAGTGACTGTATTGAAATCAAAATAAAATTCTTGTATTTGGTATAGATATATCATTTCTCTGGCTTTGTATGTGGGAACCCTGATGCTTTTCTGGCAGAAGTTGAAAGTTTCTGCCATTTACAGACCTGTGCAAAAACTGACAGGTATAAAATTCCCTTCTTGTGCCAACTTAATGCCATTTTTCTTTTGCAATCAAGGATCTAAACACACACACACACACATTTTCTATAACTATTGCCAAAGCCTGGGGGGTGTTCCAGTCTCCCCTTTCTCCAGGGTTTCACTGAGACTTGCCATTTTTTGACAACAGGCAATGTCATACTGAAAGACTAGAGCCTGAGCAGAACAAACCCTGCAGCCCTAACTGGCAGCACCAGATGACCTCCCTTTCAGGTTAGACTTTTCCTCAGGTTTCTGCATGCACATCCCTGTGTCTTTATTCAGGATGTTCCCATTGCCAAGTGCAACAGATAATAACTACTTTTCACTGTATTGATGGCACTTCCTCCAAATCACAACTCGATATCCTTCTTCCACTTCCAACAACAGAAACAAAGAAGGCTTCCCTTTATTTGTTGGTATATCTGAAGAAAATTATATTCTCTGGAGATCAGAGTCACCACATTTTCCTTTTCTTGTTTTCAAATTGAATATAATTGAAATATATAACTTATGGAGTTTTCCCTTGTCCTTTCTTGTAGTCAAAATCCAGTATTTTCCCATGTCATTTTGGTTTTACTATGTAGCAGATACATATCATCATCAGCAATTTAAATGAAGTTTAAAACATGCTGGTCAATTTGTTATATTACTTGGTGAAACTTTATTTGTAATCAGTATTTCATAATTTTTATCACCAGAAGTCTTTTGAGTAATATATTTTTGTTGTTGCTGCTTTTTCATATGCAAGTTGCATATGAACAGGAAGGACTGGAACCTCACAGCTCCATTGCCTCTTTGCTGATGTTAGATGGATGGCTGGATGCTCTCTCTGGTCCTTGTTGCCCAACTTCAGCTCCGATCCAGCCTGCCCAATGCCCCAAGATCAGGAACAGACCTCTGCCAAGAGGAGCTCAGGGTACCCCGTAAGGTTTGGTGAGAAGAGGAAGTGGTTGAAAACACAACAGCTCTGTTGCATCATTGGCCCCCAGGCAGCAATTCCAGGGAGCTGTGCACGCACAGAGGATGCCTGATGGGATTTCCAGACGTTCTGGCTCCCACTCTTGCCCATAGTTTCAAGTAAACAGTTTGATACACTTCCCTTTTCGATTCCTGTTTCCCTTTGCAGGCACATGGGCAACACGAACTCACATTCCTGAGACAAGTGTGCAAGACCAGCCAAATTGGTTGTGCCTTAAAACACTGCTTTCTATTCTTTCCTTCCTTTTTTTTCCCTCTCCCTTTGCATGTGTGTTGCTGTTTCCACAGCAGTGACTAAATATTGACATGCAACATTGACTGAACAAGAAAAACGAGCACATGAATAAATATGAACTGAAACTGAGGGCTTTTCAGTGGCAGGGCTCACTGGCCTGCTCCAAACCATATGGCAGCAAGAAAGTGCCTACAACCCACCACCTCTGCTTGGGGCAGCAGGGCTTTCCAGGCTGCCAATCCACAAAATTCAACTCTGGCTGCTGGCAGCATTGCATGTGCTATCATTGTGAATTTGAGGCTGGAAATGCTACTCCTATAAACTGATCATCAGGGAAAGGCCTTTTCCCATTTACTGCTAAGTATCCATGTGAATAGTGTGAATTTACAGTATTTGCAACAGTCTCCATCCAGCCACTTGCCTCTGTTTCCCAGCAGGTCTTTTCACTGCGTTACTTTTTGGATATAAATCTTAGCTGAGATGCGACATCTGGTTCTCAGCAAGATCTTGATTTTTACCCAGTTCTACATCTGGCCTGGAGGCTGAGGGGGTTAAATGCCTTGCTCAGGTTCAAAATGTTGGGCAGGGGCTTAGATGGGATTAGAGCCCAGGATGCGTAAAGCTTAGTCCTTGCCTTCGCTAACCATTTCTCAGCCACATGGTCTCTCTGGGTGCAAGAAGAACTTGTTTGTGCCATCAGGGTGTGCAATTCTGTAGCTGCACGCACCAGCAAATGATTTGTCTAGAAAGAAATGTAACCAATGTCCAGTTAAAATTCAGCTTTGTGTTACCCTTGGCGTAGGATTTGTTAGAGTTTAGGATCATTGGGATGAGGGCAGCTCAGAGAGTAGGAGATCCACTTCATGAAAGATGTCAGGTTTTAAAATTTGGTTTCACTCCAAGCAAAAATCAATACAGAAAAAGTTGCAGCTTTCCTCAAAGTCTCTTCTAGGCTTCTCCTCAATGATTTACATAGATTACGTTCCGCAAGCCCTTTGTTATCTGGTGTCATTTCCAAACCTTGTCTCATTTAGACATAAATTTTTGAGTGTATCCCATATTTTTCCACATCCTTTTGAAGGGTAGATCCAAGGCAGGACAGAATATTCTAGAACTGGTCTCACTAATTCTTCAGGCAGAGATAATATAATTTTCATCTCCCCTGACGGTCTGTTCTTTTGGAGTTCAAATGCTCTTAGCCATAGCTTTGTACTGATGTTTTTGTGCTCCCCACTTCCCTTCTAATGTTTTTAGAACTTTTCATCTTGGAAATGGGACCTCCAGTTTTCACTCTGGCTGTTTGGTTTTTCATTTGGTCCAATTCATTTGCATATTGATTAAACAAACCAGAGCTTCATTCTTGGTACAGTACCACATTCCCTTGTTGAGCCATTTCCAAGTGCTATCCCTACTTAAATCTGCATTTCATTCAATATCCTTAAGAAAGAAACTGGATAGTGTTTGGCCAAGAGCAGGATGCCATCAGAAACAGCCCCATTTCATCACAGTTTCTCATTTACAACTCTTTTGTATTCTGTCAGTTCCCTACTTGTGTTCATCTTAAGAAATGCTACACTGCTTTGTGGAGTGCTCAGTCTTTTTATCAGTGTTGTGCAAATAAACCTTATACCTTATAGGAAACTCTCTATATTATATCAGAAGCATTTTTATTAATGACGCTTGTAATTTCTAAGTTACTTTGGCAAAACCTATTTTCTGTACAACTATGCTGACTGGAACAAAATATGCTGCCTTTAAATTCTTCAATGCTTGTATCCAGTATCAGTCTTTTCACAACTGAACCCAGAATCAACATCTTATCAACCGAGTTAATACCACCTGGGATTTTCCATCTACCCCTGTTCAAATGTTGGCAGTTTTTGTAATTCTCTTAAGTCTCGTGGAGTTTCTCTCATGTTCCAAAATTTCCTTAAATCCAACAGCAACAGGTCGTGCAGCTCCACTTCCGCTGATTTGAAAGCAGCTGAGTGCTTCCTATTGAAAGTTTTCCCTGGTTTCTGATGGACCAGAGAGGATACCACTATCACTGAAAGATAGAAATATGCCTTCTTTATTTTAACATTCAGGACAGAAATAGGTATTTATGAGGGTTTCCTGCAGACTCATCCTTCTTGGCTATGAGGTTCATTACTTCTGGATATGTTTCTTAGTTTTCCATTGCTCTTCTTACTTGAAAGGCAGTTCTTAGTTTCCCTTTCACCCAGGTAAGAGTGGTTGTATTAATAATCCCAGTTAATTTCACTCTTAAGCACCATTATACTGAAGGGTCTTGGTTTCCATTACGGTTTGCCCTTGAATAGGTTTGATTAAGCATATGTTTAAGTACTTAATTAAAATCCGACACATCTCTTCACTCCAAAGCGCAACAAGTGGTGAGCTCTCACAGCAGAACAAGTCCTTTCTGCAGAGCTTAATATTCAGTGTCTGTGCACAGCATGATGTTGTATTACCTGATCTCCCCTGGACTTCATGCTTCAATTACCTCTATTGAAGTAGATCTTACTTTATAAATTAAGTACTTACTTTATGTGTGCCAGTTTGCACTCTTCATTTCAGGTACAGATGCTTGCGCATAAACAACTTGTCCCTCTGCCAGATTTGTGGGTTTAGACAAGTATGGGGAGGTGTGAGTAGGATCTGTCTGACTCAGAGAAACATGTATTTCCATCCAACAACCAAAATGGAAGCCTAGTATTCAAAATTTGTTTCTGTTGAGTGCAGAGTAGTTTTCTGTAACAGGAAGTTTTAGGTTTGCCAAGCCAAGAAAGCTGTCTGAAGCTTATCTCATCTGTCTGATCATATTTTTCACTGAGAAAGGCATTATTCTTCTTTTTCAACTCATGTCATGTCATAGATATCCAAAGAGACTCTGAGCAATGCCCATCAAATTTAATGGAGAGAGGTATGGCTCAATGTGACTTCCTATGTGTTGAACACTGCTACAGGTGGTGCCTGTTGAAAACTTACCCAGGCTTTGCAGAAGTGAGTAAGCCCTTTTTTCTTAATCTGTTCCTAAGCAGAGCCTTTGCCTCTTGCTGATGTCACACAGACAAATCTGTGACTGTGGGTTATTTGCAGGTGTTAGTGTGTGATTCGCCACCTTAGGCCCACATAGGTGTTTTGCTCTGCTTGGCCACTGGCATTGTTTCAAAAGGGAGGATATCCAGAACTGTTTGCTAATACAAGTCATCGATAATCATGTGTGTAAAGTTCATGAATTTCCTGACACTTGCCAGTGTTTTCACGTTAAGCCAGGGGCTGTCCAAATTCTTGTAAGTAATAAATCACACGCCTCACCCTCCACACAGCAGCAGAGCCAAGTTTATTGAATAAAATATTCACACGGTGCCTATTCATCTCCTTGTTGTTGGGACCCATTCAGGTGAGCACAGGCATCCAGTCAGGAGCTGGCTGCTGTTTGCTGGCTCAGGTGCGGCAGCCTGGCATTCCCGCTTGTCATTCCCTCTGATGCCCAAGTGGCAATGGTTTCCTTGATGCCTTTGAAAGTCGGTTTTGCACAGGGCAGAAAGAAGCCAACAAACAACCTAAAGCTGCTTTCTGCATCTGATGAAGATGGAATTAGTTCATTCCTCTGCTTGCAAAGATGCTGTCACCAAAGCGTTCATCTCAGGCTCTGAGTCCTCTAGTCCTTTGTGTGGCTCTGTAGTCAAACAAAGCAAAGTGCCTGCTGCATCCCATAAAGCAGACTGTCACAATAAAGATTTAACAAGAATATTATTGTCATTGGCTAGAAAGAAAGATGCTGTCTAAATGATTGTTTTCCTTGAGTATTTTAACAGAAGTTTTAGTTCAGCATGAAGAGCAGCTTTGCCTCCTTTTATAAGAATTGGCAGGAAGAGGTAATATTTTAGCTGACGCGTAATCTATCTTGACTCTATTGCTTTTTTATTGTTTGTCAGAAAGGCCCTGGGGGTAAACATTATTTCTTTGTCTGTTTTGGCTCTGGCTTTGTGCCACGGACACATTTCTCACACCATGCATGTTTCTGCATACCGGTGGGGAATAGACTGGGTGAGGACAAATTACCAGCTCTGCACACAGGCCTCTCAGGTGCCATTTACACATCGGTGGAGAGGTCATGGGAGTCAGAGAGTGTAAGAGGGAACAGGCTGCAGAGAGCTTCCCAACCTCCCCTGGGAGTTGTCAGCTGACAATTTCAGTTCAGCACCTCACACCTTGCTCCCAACACTTGTAGCTGAAGAGCTGCAAACCACTCAGCCAGCACTTAACTAGGCCAGCGAGCCAGACAGATGCTCTTGCTGTGTGTGTAGATTAGCCCAGGCAAAGACTTAGCAATGATTTGCAGATTCAGGTGAAACAAATTCTCTCACTTGATCTCCTGCAGCATTTGATAAAGAAAGAGCTGACATACATTTTCAGCAAAGCTCTTGAGCTTTACAGTTTGGAGAGCTCTTTTCCCTAGGTGCCAGCTCTGGAGTCAGTGTTTCTGGGACACCAAACACAGCAGTTGCTTAGCACGTTTATTATCATCCGCACCTAATAAAAGCTTACAATTTTATGCCTTCCTCTATTGCACCATCTCTCTATCACCTCCTCTGTGAGTTGCTGAGATGCTAAGTCTGTGCTTTTCTGGCCTCTTTGGTCCTTGGGGCTTGTATGAGCAAACCTCTCTCTTAAACTGAATGCGAACATCCCCAAGGCAAAACAAGGTTTCCCATTCATCCATGGGATGGTGTTTCGGATGGTTTAGTCTCCCATCACCTTGAGCCCAGCAGCCCAGCCAGCTGCACCTTCCCTCTGCTGCTTTAGAGAGGCTTTGTCTCGTCTGGCACCTTTCTGTCTTCAACCAGAAGGAATGGAGGTCTCCTCTGAATGTATCAAACTTTCCAACTTTGCTCTCAAAGTTCCCCTCTGCTGACAGTACGGAGGGACCTCAGCTAGAGCACTGCTTCTGCGCAGCAGCCCCAGCTGAGTCCTGCTGGGTGGATAAGTGAGAGCAGGATGCTCTCTATGCCTGCTGTCTTTAGTCTGAGATGAGCAAGATCTGTGTGTCCAAACACCTGAAAGAGTATTCCCTAAGAAAACCAGAGGAGGAAAAAGCCCATCTGTGTGTGTTGATTGGTATTTCTTCACCAAAAAAACCCTTTCAAAACTGGCTGTTCACTGTGGATTGCTAGAAGCACTGGACACCTAACCTGGGATACTCTGCCAGCAGCTACTATGAAATATGTTGGTCCTAAGGGTGGGAGAGTGTTGGTTGGCTTGCTTGGATGTAGAATTAAATTGGTTTGTCACTTCACATATCTTCTCAAATCCCACTACTTAAGATTGTAGAGGGGCAAAGGGTAGACAAGAACACCAAGCACCTTTGGCAATGACTCAATCCTTTTTTTCAGCTGAAGAGTTGGTGGCTCCTTTGGGTGGCATATAAGCTGAACCTTCTCTCCAAACACAAGGACAGAGGGGTCTGGTATATATTCCATAAAACATCATCACCTAAAAATTCTACCTAAATTCACAAGCGTCTCAGTCAAACTAGACATTCCCAGCATCCTTCTGAGTATGTATTTAGTACCAAGAAGTGTCAGGGGATAAAAAATTGTTCAGTTATTATGAATCCCACACCCCAGCCATGAATATTCTTCATTATTTCTATTCACTAAGGTTTTTTTCAGACAAAGTCATTTAGGGAAGTCCCTCTCTTCACAATAGAGATGGCAACAGGCATTTTATTAGAATGAAGCTGGAGAAAGAGGCAAGTCTACCATGCAGAATATAAACACTCATCCTTCAGACCTGTGTTCAGTTCCTGGCAGTGACATAGACTTCCTGGGTGAGTCACAAACTAACTCTGCCCTGTCTTTGTGTGTGTGTGTGTGTGTGTGTGTGTGTGTGTGTGTAGTGGCAATTGAGTCCAACGTGTCTGAGGAATGGAGCTTACAGAGCCAGCATCTACAGAACATCTGACTGGATCCATCTATAATCTGCTTAGAGGTCTCTGTCTCATGGGTACCCTGTGCTTTACTACACCTTGTACTAGTAAGGTAACCTCAGAGCAGTCCCACTTCACAAGCTGGCAGCGCTATGTCGAACACAAGATTACTCATTCCCCATTGAAAGCAGACAGTGATGAGAGGGAGCAGGAAATGGGCCATTGGATCAGGGGGCTTCCTCACATTTCTTTTACTACATCCACTAAGCCTACTTCCCCCACATCTGGCACGTTGGGTCCTTCTAATCCTTAAATCAGCTATAATAGCAGGAATGGAAAAGGAATTGAAATTACAAAGGATAATATGCTCAGAGGTTCTCCTTTTGTGGGGCTAAAAGCAAGGAGAGTGAAGCAGGAACAGACTTTAATATATTTGCTCTTTCAGGGATGGGTGCAAGTACTGGCTGTTGTTTTTGTTGAAAGCTCTGGGGGCAAGGGGGTTTTTGTCAATGTTTTACAAGTCTCTGGATGACGGTTTGAAACTGCAGTGAGAAATGTGATTCCCGGCTTAGCAGACAGGTTCTGCAAGTCAAGCTTTCTGTTTATTTTAATATTTCAGGGATCCTTCAATGTGTGTCACATGGACAAAAAGAAAGGGGGAAACTCCTCCTCCTGCATGAACACAGCCACAGAATTGTCTTAAAGGTGCCGAGTTCCTGTGAGCCACATGCCAACATACACTGTCCACTCCCCAGTCAGACCATTCCAGCAGGGAATTCCTGCAGAGCCAGCTCAGATCCATGTATACACCTGGCTGTGGACTTGTACTGATACCAAACACCATGAATATGCTCAAGCTAAATGATAGCCTAAAACTAAAGGATATTCAGCTGATGGGTCCTAATCACCTTCCAAGAGAAGTGAGATAAAGAAACCCATTTTCCAAGACATTAAAAGCTCTGCTGGTGCCAGTGGCACATAGGATTGTAAGGAAGGGTTCTGTACTGGGAACTTGGGGTACACAGGAAATCTTCTCCATCTCTAATGCAGGAGTTTTCCTGAATCAACTATGTAAAGTCTCCAGAGCCAACTGGAAGAATGTCAAGATTTAGAACTTCTAGCTCTCTCTGTTGTGCTTCTGTCTGTTTTGCATCACCTTCCTTCCACATCATGCTATCCATTACATTTTATGCTTCATCACTGAATTTTGAGCATATTCCTGCCAAATTGGAGCTATCTGCTGGGATACTTTATACACTCTTCAAACAAAAGGAAAGGGTGTGATGGCAAACTATGTGGCATAACTGATGCCATGTGAAATATAAAGGAAAGATAAGAAAGTCGTGTAATCATTCTCAGAGAAAAAGAGCAAAAAATGAAGCACAGATGTCTTAGACAGGAAAGATGAGCCAGTGGTACTATAATGTAGACTCCTTGACCTCAGCAAGTATATTTGCTCAGACTATCACATTGCATCCCGCTAGAGGAGGTTTTACTTTTGGGCTCTAAGCAATAGAAGGTGCTACAGTGACTCTAAGGGGAAGGAAGGTAGATCTGAGTCAAAGGAAGCACGTGCATTGTCCCCGTCCCCCAACCAAGCCCATTCCTCTGTGGCAGTGAGTGATTGAACAGCTCCATGATAAGGACAAAGGGGAGTTGCAATGTTTTGAATAGCCAGCGGAAATGCCTTTAGCCTTGATTAATCTGATTGAGTTCCCAGTTTTGAAGGGAACTGGAGAGCAGATCTGGGAATTCTTGTTAAACGAGGGAAAAAGGAATCCTTGTTCCCAACAGGTAATTAATTTAATTTTACAGGAATGTTGATATTTTGCACCTATAAGTGCTCTTTCATACGCCATAAAAACTTCCCCAGTGCACAGATGGTTTGCTCTTAGAAAAACAAGTAAAAGTGTGATCCATTTGGTTAAAATAAGCCTTCCTATTGGGGGGAGTTATAGGACAGTAGAGTAGAAATCAAACACATAATCCACAATTACTGCAAAGCAATAAGGTAACAGAGATCTTTGTCCAGTAACCTCTTTTTCATTGTGTGTCACACTTGCATGTATGAACATCCTTCCTAGAGGGAGCCCATGTCTCCTTTGGCTTTCCAGGTTTGGGCACAGTTTTGACATTAATTCTTCACAGATATCAGTGTTTCTTGCCTGGCTTTCACAGGGAATTTGGATGGATTGACACAACACAGGACAGGAGGCATTCAGCCCTAGATTTTGAACATAGACATGTCTGGGTGGGCTCTGGGTTCCCCACAACTGAGGAGTGTGCATTTCACCTAAAGTCTGGTGCAAACAGTGAGAGACTGCCCTTTGTTGGCTGTGTCTTCTGGCTGGTTCATGGAGGGAAAAAGAGAAGGTAACAGACATTACTGCTGCAGGCTCCCTTCCACAGGCAAAATGATAGAGTGGCAGGAAGATCGCTAGGAGAGCTGGCACACAGCAGTCACCCCATGCCCAGACCATTAAGACCGTGGTAGACACAAATTAAGTCCTGAGAGAGCCTTGAAGTATTTTCTAGCTTAAACTGTGGTCTTGCTCAGTCATAAATGGACTTAAAATTTGAAAAAGTCCCAGCAGACATAGCAGCTTGTGAAAGTGAAAATATGAGCCTCTGACATGGGAAGGATGTATTTGGGATATGGCTGTGGTGCTCAGAGCATTGGTGTGTGAGCCAGACAAAGACAGGGCTGATAGGACAAACACCTGACAGATCCCAGAAAACAGCTGGGTGGGAAAAATACAAATGAGATGATCCTCTCTCACACCAACTTGGCAAAAATTCAAGTTCCCAGCATGATCTCAACCCAGACACCTGCCAGCATTGCCTGAGCCTCCAGCAACAGCCAGTCTGCAGCATCCCCTCTTCTCTCTGTGTGAAAACAAACCCAGTCACCAACCCATGATCATGGGGTCTCTGGCTCTGGAAATTTAAAAGTCTTTGCAAGGCAGTAAGCAAATCCTCAAATAGTTGATGTCACCTTAGGACATGGATACTCAGCCAACAAAAACCCAGGCACCTGCAGATAGGTCACAAATCAGGGAATGTTTTTAGGAGAAAAATAGGGCCCAGTGAGGAAACCGGAGTGTTTTTAAGCACTGGAGCAAATGCCAAGTAACTATTCAAACATCTCTTCAGTCCTTTCTACCTGCAGAAAGGAGCACCTGCTCCCCCTCATTTTCTGCACCAGAAAAATATCCAGCAGTGCCAAGTCAGTAGTTAGGAAATTGCAAGAATAGCTCCCAAACCAGTTACCCAAGAGCCTACATGAGACCTTTTAAGGACATGAGAGGTTAGTTATTTCCATTGGCAAAAGGAAGAAGGATTTGGTAAGAAGAAATCTTTTTTCATTGTGGCAGTTGGATCACAGGAATAATTTCTGAATGATACACTGGAGACCACACTTCCATAGGATAATAAATGGTCCTTTTTTATCAAGAGCACAAACATTTTTGTCTATGAGAAGGGTAGTTACATTTATTGAGTTAGGGCAGAGACCAGTAGACAGGATATACTATGTATGGATTGATGCTAGAAACACTTTGCTTCTCTGAGCAAGTAAAATCAGAAGACAAATGCAAAACAAAATGAGGGAATAATAGAAAAATCATTGTGAAAACTCCTCAAAAATGCATGGTAACCAAGTCACTGGAATCTTATCTGCAGCTATTTTGGAAATATTAGAGCGATGGGGACAAGCCAGAAAATTGCATTCATGTGGAGCAAGGGAGGAGAAAGATCTGACAGCTTCCCAAAGCAAGGGGCAGGTTAGCCTGGTGTTGCTCATCTTTTTCACACAGAGTCCCCACAAGTTCATATGGAAGTTGCAAGATCCAGCAAGTCATTTGCAACCTTCAAGTAAAAGGGTTTTGCACATCAGCTTGTGGAAGAGGCTGCCAAGAATGACACTCAGGCTGTGGGATTTACATACATATCAAATAATTTATAACACACTCCTGCACAGATTAATAGTCTGTGTGTGAGTGAATGGGTGCCAGGAGAGCAGGTACCACATCTGGTTCTCATGCCAAGGTTCTTCTGATAGCACTAGGAAGAATGGAAAGTATTTTGAGCAAAACTTGAGTATCCAAGTAAGATCAAGAGAGGATATTTAAGGTCAGGAGAGAGTGTGAGCCCTTGTATGATACCAGATCAAGCTCAGGGGCTTTGCAGCCAGCCTGGGTTAGATCAGCCCAAATGATCTCCAGTCTGTGTCAGAACCTGAACAGTCTCTGCATCCTTTGAGGGCCAGGAGTACTCAAAAGCAATCCAGACACTTTGTGCTCCAGCTGCCCTGGCTTTGCCAATCCAGGGGCTCTGAGCTGCAGGACTGAGACACAGCCTGTCTAGACTGCACGTGCAGGATCACAGGCTCTGATCTGGGAGTTGGATGACAACATCTCATAGAGGCAATATTATATTTTCTCTGTGGCTCAATGGCAGCAGCTCTGTGTTGGGAGGACCCTTGTGGGGACAGCTGAATTCCTGCAGGAAAGCTGCGGAGCTGCTTCGGGGGATTTCCTGCGCTGTGTGGGAGCTCAGCAGGCTGCCCAGAGCCCGGGATCCTGAACCACAGCCCGTCCATCAGCACATCGCCCCATGTGTGATTACAATGGCTTTCACCACCCTCACCCCTCTCCATCATGTGTTTATAATCACCACTATTATTCTAGAGTTACAGAGCAGAAGCATCCTATGCAAATCAGGGATGCCAGGGTCAGCTAATGAATTGGTTACACCCTTTCCTTCCAAGAAAACCCAAGTCCTTGGAGGGATACTGACGGTGTACCATAGGAAATGCAAATGTACTGTAACCATAAAGTGCTGAGTCACTATTTTTTTCATAGCTTTGTCTTAAGCAGCTTAGTTTTAGATGTAAGAGCATCCTGGGTTGCAGTGAAATAATTTCAGGAAGTTTTCCTTGGCCTCACACTTCTGTCCCGTGAGTCTCACTCAAAAGATACAGGCTGGTCTCCTGCTGCTGCACACACTGGCAGTGCACCCACTGTGTCACCTCACTTTGCCTTAGTTTCCCCCATCTATAAACTTCAGTCTAGTAAAAAATCCTTCCACAGGGATAGGCAGGCCCTAAATGCAGTGTAGGCAAAAGTCATCCCAAGGGATCCACAAGAGTGTTTGTGGTTCTGCTGTTGGTGCAGATAGGGCAAGTTCCTGGGTGACATGTTGACTTACCAGGAAAGGTAGGAGACACTGCTCAGGACACATTAAATACATGCTCCACTTAATTTATGTGACCTGGCACACTGAAAACTAATAAAACCAGTTTATACTTTCACTTGCACATGATTAATGGCAAAGTTCTCCATCATATATCACAGACCATGCCCTAGCTGGGACAAAAATGTACAGATTATGGGACAAATAAGGAGTTAACAAAACAGCTGTTAACTAAGCTAGAAATACTCGGCCACAGTCCCATTGTAAATCAGAAAATCACCCTGTGGCAGGTCTCTCTGGCTGTTTGTTGGGCTCTTCAGAGCAGGACAAGCAGACAAGAGTAAGAGGGTTCCTCACTCCACAGTCTCAGGCTGGTGCCTGCTCAGTGCCAGATGCTGCTTGGACCCATGGTATCCTTGGTATCTATTCCATATTGCTGTCCTCAAAGAACTTGTGACCACAGCAGGGAAAGACAATGGCACTAAGCTGGTGAATGTCTTCTCTGTATTCACTGGTTCTCCCCTGGTTAGCAGTTTGGTGTGTAACTCTCAGAAGGCAATTCACTGGCAGTACTATTTAATGTATTTCCAAGGATGGAAAGCTTTCTCTGGGAAGGGAGCTTCCCCTCTCAGCATAGGCAGGATGCAGAGTGCGAAAGTTAAATTCAAAATGTTGTGGTAAAGGTCACTCCAGACAGATGCAGGTTTCCAAGAGGGAAGGGGTCAGCGACCTGGAGTCACTCTGGATCAAAACAGGCAGGCTTGTGTGAACTCATTCTCACAGCGCTTGTCCCAGCTGACGCACGGTGCCCATCTCACTGTGGACATTCAGCACAGGCAGCTTAATAAAAGCCTGCCTTCCTGCCCCTTCCCAAAAGGTTTATTTCCTGACCTAGGCAACATCACTGGGGCAGCAAGGAAAAATATTGGCAAACAGACACATCCTTTGCCTGATTCTCAGAGGGACAGAGACAGACCTTGCCCAGCAGGATGTGGGGAGCCAGGGCACTGTGATTGGTCACCTACCGCCAGCAGAAACAAAACACAAAAGATGCTTCACAATGATGAAAAATAAAATAGAGGATAACGAGAGTATTTATGTCATTTCCTGATGGGCCATCATAGAGCATGATAACAGGATGGGGTCCACTGTCAGTTCCTGGATAGTTCAGGCTATTTCCCATAACCCCAATGACTAAATAGTGCCGTGAGGGGAGCTGAAGCTGTGGTGCATCCTGCTTCCCCATGCAGACACCTGGTTCATGCAGGAAGTGAGGAACCATCCCAGAGGGGTCGAGGGGTCAGATGTGCCCTGGGAACCACAAGCCTTTCACTGGTTTTGAAAGAGTAAAAACATCCACTTTTGGGATTATTTGCCCTTCAAAATAGCCTGGAGACCCTGGTTCACACCCACCTCCCTTGCTAGTCAGGGCCTTGGCATGGTGCAGGGAGACAGCACTGAGTCCATCACAGCTCTCCACAGCTCTCACTGTCTCTTGCCTCCGACAGTGACTTGATGCACCATCCATCCTTAGACAAACCTGCCAATTTGCTCAGCTGAGATCTCACAGTTTCCTTCCCCAAGTGCCCATAACAAGCCCATCCCCTGTTCCTGGAAGGCCTTAGCCTGCTTAGAGAGCTGTTGCTAAGCTGTCCTGGGACCTGGTCACTGCCCAAGACATACCAGTTCTCAGCAGTTATTTTTTAGAAAACTAATTTCAGGTGAAGGTTGCAGACACTGGGAGCATTTTTGCAGGGACTTCACAGTGTCCAAAATGGGAACTTTTGTTAAGACACATCACCCAAAGTTTTAAAAGGTCTGAAGTTATAATCTGTTGCTTTAATCATATGATAATGCTTTCCTTCAGTTTTGATATGGGAAGTTGTTTTGTGGTATTAACTGAAGGGGAATTAGGTGCTCTTTCAGTCACACAAAAATTATCTGCTTCAGAAATGAGTACGTAACTCTTTTACTTCCAAATGACATAGTTCAATATATTCATAAAAGTTCACAACCAGCTGCACAGCCTCTCACGAGTAACAGAGGCACTTTACTAGCAGCTTTGACATTTTAATAGCTGCAAAAATACTAGTAAAAGAGTTAGAGAGTAATTTTTTAAAGCTGGATTTTGTTCTTCTCTTACACGCTGTTGTCCTGAGGGGCAGGTACTAGAGGACTAATGAGGTGCTACTAGTTATGCCATTAGTATTATTCAGTGCTATAAGATTGATCTCTTTATGAATTAGCACTTACATCTGTATGGCACAAGGAATTGCAGACTACAGACCAAACCTCCACACTTGTGGAAGAGTGACAGAAAGAGCCCTGGGCTGGGCTGGGCTACACTGGAGGTCCATCACTTTGGCCTCCCCTTTGTCTGAGGCCGTTTCTTTCCAAGCCTGTTTAAAACAGATGGGCAGGTCCTTCCAGCCACCCAGAACCTCATCCTAGAAGTGCAGCATGATCGTCCCAGATGGGAATTATGAGTCTTGCTGGTGATGATGCAGAGAGAGGAGATGAATGCTTCCTCCCTAGCTTGTCCTCTACTTATGGCACAGATGAAAACAGCTGGGCCAAAGCAGCCTAGTTCTTGGTCAAAAATAGCAAAGAAATTTGAAAACTGTTTTTGAGAAGAGAGAAAGAATCAAAGTTTATTTTTCCCCCAAACTGAAATGAGACTATCAGTGCAGACCAGCCACTGTGCAGAGAAGATGCTCCATTAGCCTGACCCCCACCAGCAGCCCTGAGCTTGGCTCTGCTGGCGGCTCTGGCCCTGCAAAAGGATTTCCATCCCTTTGAGGAACAGACATTTTTTGCCTCATATATGATGTAAAATCAGTTTCATAATACAAGTAAAATCTATCATAATCTCTTCATGCTTGGTGCTTATTTCAGAGCCAGCTGCAGCTGTCACAGCCTAATACTCTCTGCTTAGGGTCCGTGTGTGCACAGCTGGCTCCAGCCTGAGCACCTGCCCTCGGCCCTCAGAAGCGAGCCGGGATCCCCCCGTTGGGTCTGGGCTCTGGTACTTGACTGCTGGTTTTCTTTTGAAACCCCCCATGAAAAACGTGCCGAGGGGAGGGTGCCCTGTTCAGGGACAGCCTGGTTGGATTATTTGGGCTTAGAGAGCAAAGTGTCAGGTTTGTGTTTAATGAATATCTCCATCAATCATCCCGGCTGCCCATGGAATAATTACCTTGCAGAGCCATAGTGGCAGGTAAAGCCCTTGGCTCAGGACACAGAGCGGGCTTTATTAGAAGCCCTGCTGTTATACTTGCTGTTATTATAGTTTGCCTTCAATTACCTTCATGCCTGGTGCTTTGCAATAGATGGCTGTTTATTCCTTTTTGGGGCTGTTTCAGCAGGTACCTTACACTCCTGTGGCGCTGCAGGCCAGGGATGCTCGCCCCAACCTTTGAGGCATGCAAACTAAATTTGCCAGAGGTGTAAGTTGTCTTCCCAGATGCCATTTTTGGTGAAGTGCAAGCCAAAAGCACTTCATTCGGGTCCTCAGCTGCACTGACTTGGAGTCTTTTGTAGTCACATATCCACACAAGGCTTGGAGAGACTCTCAAGGGCTGCAAGAGAGACAGGATAGGCTAATTTTGTAAAGCTAGTGGTTAAACTACACCAAACTCATTCTCTCTGTAAGCTCCAGTGCCTGCAGCCGTCTCAGCAATGAATTTGGCCCCTTTCACCTCTGCCCTTGCTGGCCTTTATCCCTAAACATCAGTAGGATGAAATGCCCAAGCTATGGGCTTTAAAGGGCTTTACAAGTTCAATTTACAAGCTCCATAAAATTACAAATTCTCCCTCCCCACTGCAGAAGTACCTTGTAAAACATGTCCTGTATTGTTTCAGTTTGACGGGTCAGGCTGCAAAAGCAAGGCAGCATCAAGTGGAGAGAGTGCATCTGGTACCAAGCAGAGTCTCTGGCTGGGAGAGGAGAAAAACTGGTCAAGAGCAAGTAAAAATAATTCTCTGCCTCTGCCGTGTGCTGTGGGAAAGCCCAAGGGCTCATCCCACCCTCTACTTCTCCTCTCTTATTGAGCAACTATTTGCAAGGTACATTTTGTTCAGTTCAGGGTGTGACATCCACAAGCATCTCTGCACATGCTTATATCCAAACCTAGCCCCAGCATCCAGGGCTGTACCTGGGACCATGTGGCTTGTGCCTTAGCTAAGCATCTGGCACTCAAAAAAGCTGCAGTGGCCCTCCACAGCAAATGCCTGGCACTAACCTGACACCAGGGCAGTAATCCACAAAGCCTCTTTCCCCATCTCAGGTAGCTCCTGCTGCTGGTTGTATGCCAGAGGTCTGCAGAGGTCACGTGCTTCATCTTTCTGTGTTTCAGTTGAAGCTGCCTTGAATAGCATCAGAAAATGAGCAGAAGCCTCAGCATCCACACACGAAAAACACTTTCATATCCTACACATATCTACACCCAGAATTATTTGATGTCAGACTGAGCACAATGAGTCATAACTCACCTTTCACTGGAGCTGGAAAAAATACTCTGGAATTGTTGTCAGTGTCAGTGCCATTGCTGATATTTTTAATGCAAAGGGAGAGTGTTAGTTGAAGAAGAAAACAAATAAAGTCCTCCCAACATCAGCTGAAAGACTGCCAGTAAAGGATGGAAAGAAAAACTCTGGGTTCTGCTGATGGCCTGTGCCAATCCATCCCATCCAGAAAAATGCTCAAGGACCTGTCAGGATGGCTGGGGTGTACCAGCACACAGTGCCAGCCAGTCAGGCTGGCGGGGATAAGCACAGAGGCATTATGCCACCTGCAACAACGGCAGAACTCAGGCAGCTGAGGCATCTCCGGAGAGAAAAGCCTGAGGGAGAAAAAAGCCCTTGGGAAAAGCTGTGGTTTGATTTATTCAAATGCACTCAGAGTGATGTACAAATGGGAGCCTGTCACTGGGCAGTTTTAAAGATGTCTCTTAAAATACACTTGTTCCCAGAAATGATGACAGGTAACACAATCTGAGAAGAAAAAGAGAGAGAAAAAGCGTTGCCAACACAGATGGTCAGCAGATGCCCCCCAGCCCTGTTGTGCCCAGTGTTGTGGCCCCTGTGGCTCTTCCTGAGGGTGACAAGCTCAGCTGTCCTAAATTTGAGGTCTTGCAGCAGGGCTACAGAGACTTGCGGAGCACCCTTTTACACCAGTTGAGGTCTCCAGGAATCACCAGGGTAACTGCTTCATGCACCAGGGCTGAGCTCTCACAGGGGCCAGTCCATTTCAGGCTGTATAGGGAGGCAAAAACCTTTCAGAAACCCAGGTATCCTATACATAGCAATGACAAGATTTTATCCTGCCCCCATTGTGGTGCAGGGTGTTTATGGGCATTTTTTTGCAAGTTTTCACCTTTCTGTACAAAACTCAGCTGGCTCACAGCAGGGACTCCTGGTGGAAAGGATGACAGGGAGGGGCTCAGGGTCTGTATCTTGTTTCTAAGGCTAGATACGGTGAGGGACTAGGGAGCCTGGGGAGGGGTGTCAGGGCTTAGGTTCAAGTCCTGCTTTATGCCACCCCACAGCCACCTTAGCGTTTAGCAGAGGAACACGAGGTTTTCCAAAGTGCTTTACACATACTTGACCTGCAGCTTCCTGGCTCCAACAGCTCCCATCAGCTTCTGCCTCCTTCTTTCCCCAGAAAACCTCCTTCTGCTGGATTCTAGCTGACCACAGGCTCTAAGACAAATTTCATCCCAAACAGAGGCAGCGTGTGCCTCCAGCAGTCAGGTATCTTCAGGGCTGCATCCCACAGGGCTGCTCCAGCCTGGTTGTGTGTGGGCAGGCAGGGGTGGTTCCCTGATGGCTACTGGCCTTTTCCACTGACTGCTTAAATCTGCCATGGCACTGCCAATGTAGCTGCAACAGTTTTTAGATGTTCAAGAGGACAAAGTTGATACATGATTCCCCTGCTCACCCTTCTGCTAACTTTGGATGCAAACTGTTTACAAACAGCTGTTGTAACATCCCTGAGGTGCAAAGGAAAATACTCTGCTACAGAGAAAAAGATCTTAGCATGGACTATGTCCAGGAATTTCATGAGCAGAGCCAGGAGCTTATTCAGATGTTTCCCTTCTAGGCTCTGTGTTAGCCCGGTCTGCGGAGATGAGAGGGTTTATCATTCGTAACAGCTGTGACTGGAGTGGGGCTGCAGGATGGCCCAGCACGGAGGGCTGCCCTGAGGGAGGGTGGCCATCAGAGAGGACAGCCATCGCCATCAGAGGTCCAGCCTGGCTGCAGGGACTCGCATGGCGGCAGCTCTCACTCTCACTGTCCTGGTGACTGCTCCTTGGCCAAGCCTCACAGGTTGCAAAGGTATCCCTGCTCCCACCACCAAATCCTGGGGCAGGAGCAAGAATGGCCCACGGTCCCCACAGCGTCACCAGGAGTTCTGTGACCAGGTCTGCTGGCAGCAAAATTGGGCTGGCCATGCTGTGCTGCACCAAGGTGTGGCCCCTTGACCATCAGCTGTGCTGCACAGACATGGCCTGTGCCTGCCCACGTGCTCGCAACACCGAGACCCTAGGGAAGGTTTCCTCTTCCTGAGGAGGATAGAGCAGTGCAAAGACAATGTAATCTGTGACCCTCAGCACCACCTCTGCCCAGCTGAGCCCTGGCTGCCTCCACTGCCGGGGCTGGAGGGGCTGTGCACCGATCCTGCTCACAGCTGGTGACTGGAGTGCTGGTACCCAGCCTGCTGCTTCCCTCCTCCCAGTGTGCAGCACACTCACTCCTCAGGCTGCCACACCATAAGGGTGTCATTCCTGTTGGATTTAAAATGTAAACCCTCTTGTTTTATTGTCCCTTTTTTTGATAAATTTTCCCCTCTCCTTGCCTCACTGCCTTCTCTTTCCATCAGCAGGATTGGCACAAGGAGTGGCTTTCTCTCCCTGGAGAAAACTGTTGCTCACCCACACAACGGGGGGAAAAAATAGCTTGTGAAAAAAAGGCAATCAGATCACTCAAGCTAAAGTTAATTTCTTTTAGAGTGCCCCCATTCTGGAAGCGGTTTCCTGCTTTTCTAATTGGTATTTCTGAAGGGGAGAGAAAGAGATCCCTGTTCAGGGGTATTAAGCCCTTTAAAGATGCTTTAGCTAACAAAGCAAAGATTAGAGAACATGGATCAGATGTTTTTCCTATCAAAGCCTTTTCTTTCTTTCCTTTTTTTTCCCCTACTGTGGATGTTTTGAGTCTCCTCTGGGCCGGGCTTCATTAAGGCTGTTAACTTCGTAGTGCTGATGTCTCTTTGCCCAGCTCACTGTTTGGGTGGCCTGAACTAAAATCTCCCAAAGGGCTTATTACAGGTGGTAGGCAGACAGGGCTGGAGCCTGGGCCACACCACATATTCCTGAGAGAAATGTGTTTCCCTGACCAAAAAAGCACAATATTATATTCTTAAAACATTCCAGCCCCGTCTGGGTGTTCTCTGCATGCATTCCTGTACGTGGGATTATTATTGTAGAGAATTTATAAAGTCATTCATTTCTCTGGAAGTGTATGACATGGGTTTTGGTTGAATGGGCCCAGTGCAAACTTAAAGCCATGTGGTGCTATAAAAACACAACAGTAAATAAATCAGCAGGGAGAATTTACACTTCAGCCTTCTGATTGTTTTTACATTCAGAGGCTCAGACTCAGAGCCAGAGTGTAAAATAAATACCTGTAGCAGCGAAAATGCAGCGTCACACTGGCCTGCTAGCAATCACATCAGCACAGCCAAGATACGTGCAAAGCAAGGGTGTTTACAGCAAGCTTGCGGTGACCTTTTTTTTCTTTGGCTGCTTCCTATTTTTCTTGGTGATACCTCAGATCTTTATTACGGTATTGTTGGTCCCAGTGCTCCTGTGAGTGAAGGTTGCGTCAGGCCTTCAAGGGTTCGAGTGCTTGATTTTTTTTTCCGGGGGGTTATTTTTATCACTGCTCTTTAGAGGAAAAAAAAAGAAAAAACTCCAGGCTGAAACGTGCCAGCTCCTGGGTGTTACCAGGATGAAACCCTGCTTTTCATCTATGGAAAACAGGAATGGAAGGATCCAGGTTTTGTGCTTTCATGGTCCTGCCATTGCACAGGGAGCTCAGGGGGGAAGAGCCAAGTCCTAGAAAGAGCCAAGTCCCGGGAAGGAGCCACGTGGGTTGAGGCCTCTCTCAAACCTGCCTTTGGTGGGAGCCAAAAGAGGATCTCCTCACCACACTGACAAGGTGACCCTGCAATTTAGCACTCCTCAGATGGAGGAATTTCTGCTGCACTTGTCCCTGCATAACGTGAGAATGTCACTCAGTTGCAATTTCACCCATGAAGAGACAAAGAGTGAAATCACCTGTGATGACATCAAATTGTGTTCGGAAAACCAAAGCTGTTCTGAGATGGGTAGAACTTTCCTATACTGAAGCAGACCTTTTCCAGGCACAAAAATGGATCACAATCCTGTGAGTCTGTAAAACAGCCCCTGCATTAACCTCCTCCCTAGGAGCCCCTCTGCATATCCCAGGTTGCTCCAGTTGAGTTCTCCTCTGCTGACCATTGCACAAAAACAGATTTTTGCTTTACTGCCAGAAAAGCACTGGAGTTATTTACCACCTCAGAGATGGGGCCATTGCCAGTTCCGATGGACCATTTCTCATCAGCAATTAGCATCTATCTCACCACCAATGTGTCCTCCAGGACCGATCTGTAAGAACGCCTGATTTTACCTGTCAGGCTGAAATCACCTCTTCCCACACAAAACAGATGTGAAGGATATGTGCCAGTGTGAAGGTGACTCTAGGTGACTTGTGGCAGCTCAGTGCTTTTGTAACCCTCTGTCTGTCTCTGTCCCACAGTGAGGGGCTCCGGGGAAGCCACTTGGGGGACAGTAGCTGTGGCTCTGCTGAGCTTTCTTGCTCCAAGAACCCACTGTGCTTTTTGCACACTAGACAAAATACTGCTGCTGGTAAAGGTATCTGAGAGCATAAGAGAATGTGGAATTTGGCTCAGTTAAAGGAATATATTACTGGCATTTGCATTTTCCGTGTTTTCTTAGTAAAACAAATCTCTGGTCTAATAGAAGGATGAGAATCCAGATAGGTGGTTCCATGCCCCTGGTAAAAAGAGGTGGTTACACATGTGCACCCCTTGACTGCCATGCAAGGCTGAATGAGTAAGCTGTTCAGGCAGGTTAAGACTTTGACAACACTTATTTTGATGGCTGAGATCAAATATATGTCTGCAATTCAAAAGCACACACAAAATCATAAATTCAAACTGTGTCTGCAAAAGAGCTTGTGCCCACCGTCATGCCGATATTGTGGCTTTAATCTCTCTGAAGGTACAGAAACTCTGAAAACTGGAAGCACATCAATCTCAATGAATGCATTATACAAGCCAGATTCCTGTTATCTTTAATAAGGGATTATTTTTGTTAGCCAGGCAGTAGAGTTATCGGATAGAAAAATGGAAGTATTTTCCTCTGGTGGGTCTCAGAACGCCACCCTCCGGGAACAGCTCCCCCCTCCTCCAAGCCCCATCCCCAAGATCGTCCTCCGCTGTGCATACACTTTTCATGGGTGAGGAAGATTTTGTTGAGTTTTTGGGTAATGGATCCTCTATGCTCACTTGCTCTCTGTTTGGATTGTGAAGGAGCCTTTCTAGCAAAGCAGTATTCAGTGGTGGTCTCCAGGAAAAGGCATTTCTTGCATTAAAAACAATAAAAGGCCCAATGTTTTACAGACAGATGTCCATCAACAGCTGGCGCTGGAGTGGGAAGAGAACACCGGATCTTCTCCATCGTCACAGTGCTGCGGCTCTGCATAGCCACTTGTTTATTTAACAAGCTACATTATTAAACTGGACCTTGGGTTGTGAGTGGAAGCTCAATCCCCTGAAAAGCCACACAGACGCTTTGATCAGTTATAAAGACCTACTTGAGAGATTGTGCACTTCACCAGGGCTGCAGGGAAGGAAAAGGGCCAAGTCTGTATTCCACCAGATTTCCCTAAGCTGGGCCATTAACTCAGCTTGTCTTCGACTCATGTCTTTGGTCTTGCTCTCCTTTGCAGACCTAGCCATGTCAGAGCCATGTCATGGGGGGCAGCGTGCTCTGTGAGACTGGTGTCATTGTCCCAAACCAAGCACTGCAGGCAGTATATGTGGGCAATGATGGCCCCTTACCCAGCCTCACAAATCTCACTCACACTTGGCTTTGAGCCTTTCTCTATCCCTCCACTCTCTCACCAGCTGGGCACTGGTTCAAGCTATACCAAAACCCAGAAAGGCTCTTGGGGCTCCCAGTGCGCCGGCGAGCCCTCGGCAGCACTGGCTCCTGCCACCAGGTACCTGGGCTGGGGCGGCCGTGTGCCACAGATACGTCAGTCCTCTCCACGCAGCAGCTGCCCCCTAACTTTGTCACAGCAGCTGTTTCTCAGGACATGGCAACAGTTCCAGCCAGGAAGGGAACATTTTATCCAGCTGAGACTGGCCAGCAGTTTAAATGGGGAAATGTAATTACCCACACTTCAATTTGGCCTTGAAATGGAATCTGATGTCTCTGTGGTGAGCACCCACCGTGCCTGTTGGAGGCAGTGCAAACACTTGAGATGAAGAGTCACATGTCCAAAGATGCCCTGATAATTCCAGGCAGAAGGAGGTAAACTAAGACTTCCAGAAATACACTGAAAATCTGTCATGGTCCCACATTGTACCTATTCTCCCAACATCTGCAGGGAGGGTCTTGTGGGGGAAGCACTGTGGGGGCTGTGGTGGAACCTGTCCTGGGACAGCCTCACCCCACACAAAACCAGCATGAGACCCCTCATTTGGGACCCTAAATTACTCTTATGATGTCTTGTTCTCTTCAGCCACAGCCAGCATTGCTTTTATTTGGGCATTTTCCCCGGGCTTCCTTTAATTTAAAAACTCTCTAAGTAAAGCTGGGGTCAGCTGAACAGCTCTTTGCTGTGCCCTCCCTGCCAACCCCCTGCTCCCAGGGACACAGCGCATCACTTCGGGGGCAAGGCAGGGTCTGCCTTCCAAAACTACTAAGCTTTTTCTACTGGACACAGCAGTAAAACCAGAGCCCTTCCCTGATGCTCTCTACATGCTGGAGGTCAAATTAGTCTGGGTCAGCCCCCCACAGACACTGTGAATACCTGCCGGATGCCTGCCGAACTCGCTAAGCCAAAAACCTGCTCTCAGTGACAGCAGCACCCAGCTCATCCTGCTGCCCTTGCCAGGGCAGCCTGTTCCCCCTGCAATCTGACACTTCAATTTGATAGCATCAGTTTGGCCACCTGCTAAAGCTCCACTCTCTCCACGAATTGGACAAGTCAGGCTGATGCCCAGGCTCCCACACCAACCCAGAGGTGGTTTGTCCAATCTCAGACAAAAGATTTTGCAAGGACTCAGATTTTCAGTAAAGGAGCCCAAAGCTGATTCAGTTGGCAGGCCAAAGGGGAGATTTGGACGAGCCTTGGGACTCGGAGAACCATAGAGAAAACCTGTCATGTGCCAAGATCTCCTCTGCTTGCAGCAAGAGAGCTGCACTAAGAGCTGAGAATGTTTTCCTGCCTCCACTCATCTGCAGAGCTATTGCCTCTTCTGGCACAGCACAGTGCTTCACCTCAGAGCAGACAAAACTCTTGTAGGTTCATCAGAGCATGAAATAAGGTGGAAATTTCTAAATCTGGCATTGAAAGAGAAGTGCTCTCAGCACAGGAACACCAAGAAAAGAAGCTTCTGTGGATTATTTTGCAAGTGCTGCATACTCTGATTGTTTCAAAAAGCTTTTATGTTTAATTTGTTTCTACTTAGCCAATTTATTCTTTGTCCGTGTTTTCAAGAAGTCTAAAATCACTACAGCACAACCCAGCCATTGGGCTGAAAATGTGATATTCCCAAAGCTGTTATGTAGTCCTAGGTATTTTGGATTCTAGTCCTGACACAAGTAACAAAAACAAACACTTGGAACACATATGTAATTTTAACTAGAAGCCAGTCTAAGTTTTAGGACCATAAACAGCATAAACATTATTTATACTTGACTAACTTGTGTTTCAGTGAAACCTAAAACTTTCTGTTGTGTGTTCACTAAGGTTGTCATTTCAGGTTGGCCACAAAATGCTCTGCTAAAGAAAGCAAATGGAAAAAGGGAAATTCAGACTCTGATAGTGCACCAAGGCTGAATAATTCAGCATTGCATACAAAGGTTGAGCCCAAAGTTAATCCTATTACTGAAGGAAAGGCTGCTGTACTGGAAAGGCTGCACAGGACAATTCAATTTATTGGATTAACTTGGTGTGTGAAGAGCCACCAGCAAGCCCCGTTCTTGGGAATTTCCATTATTCAGCTCTAGACCTGCACTGCACTTCCTTACAGTCCTATGTTTCTCTTTCTGTAGTTATATTCTTGGTGAATAACTCTCAGAATGTATTTGGTCTGTTGAGCAGCAGGCACTTGGCCCTGTTTCACCCCTCACAGGTTCTTTCTGCTGGCAGCAGGGACTGGGAGAGCTGCTCGGAGTGACAGGACAGTTCCCAGGACGTGCTGCAGCACCGAGCAGGACAGCCTTGAGAGGAAGGGAGCTTCCCAGTAGCACAAGGCTGAGAATGGAGATGGGGTCTGGCACCATCAACATATACATTCCCTCCCATCAGCTGAGCTGCTGGAGCTGGTTCTCACACTTCTACCTGCCCTGGAGTTAATGCACTTCAGCTGGGCACTGCAGAAATGCAGCTTCTTAGCTGATGTTTCCAGAACAGACTTAACAGCATAAATCCCACTGAGATTCAGGGAGAAATGCTCTCTTAGTGCATTTTCACGAGAGTGCAAGCATTTTGGCAGCCTGTATCACATCTGCAGAAGTGTGTAAGGGCTCCTATTAAATGCAGATAATGCCTGGTGAAACTAATAAACCAGTCAGCAGGTCAGGATCAATATTGCTCTGATTTATTTGTCTTCACTGGTCTTTGTTTTCTCTCTCTCCATCAGCAGCCAGTGTCTGGATACCTTCAGACAGCAAACCTATGGGTACTCAGCAAACATGCACTTAAAATTTTTCTCACCTTTGAAAGTGGGGCTCCACCTCCTAAATCACCACAGTCCTATTGGGAAGTAACCCATCAGGTTTCATAAGCCGAGCCCCGTGGTCTGCATGGAAATCAGTGCGGCTCCACTGAATCCTGATAGCATCAGAACCTCCATCAGCTGTCCCACATCATAAGTAAATTAATTATCATCACTTCTGCTGTAAAGCATTTAATGTCACAGCCAGTGACATTATGCTCTATATAGTGCTCTCTATACACTGTTTTCTTTCCCTTTTCAAGAGACTTTTCCATATGCCTAAGGAACTCCACGTCAGAGAGCCCTGTGGTGCCCATCCCTGCTGGGGGGTGGGTTTGTGGCTTTCCCCGGAGGCTGAACTGTTAATTGGGAAATGGCTTGGGCTTGGCCTCCCGACAGACTCACATTTCCATCAGCAGACTCAGGCTGCTATGGACTCCTCGAAGCTTCAGGCAGATTTTTCCTTGTGCTGCTCAGCTCTCACATAGCAGAGTGATGCCACACAGGGGTGCTAAAACTTCTTCTATGAAACATCTTCTTCCAAATCCCATTGTTGAGCTGTGGGAACCTGTCCTTGTGTCTGGAGGGCAAAGCCAGAAAAGCTGCTCCTGGGAGGCTCTCTCCGACCACCCAGCGGCCTGCCTTAGCTCCTGATCCGCAAAATTATCCGATACCTCTTAGACCACAAAAGTAGAAATGAGATGATTTGTGGGGAGGAGTCAGGTGAAGCAGGCTTAAAAGGGATGGGAAGAAGTTTTCTGTTTATAGAGAGATAGGATATTTTTTTTAAGAAATGCATGCTGTCCTTACCTTGCTTTTCTCATGAAGCCATGGTTACTCGGTGGGTTAGAGATCTCTTTGGATAAAAGAAAACTTAAGTCAGTCAAACCACTTGTGAATAATGCAGGTGTTGTGCAGTTGTTTCAGAGGACAAGCTCAAGCCAGACAGAGGATTTTCCTGTCTTAGAGCACTAATAATCTAACAGCAAATTCACTCTGGTTGTGAATAAACCGGTTGAAAATATTGAGTATACAATATGTAGAATTAATTTCACTACAGCACGGCTCAGGGTTTTTTTACCTTACTGTGTAGGGCTGTATACTTCATTACCTTAAAGGGTGAATTCACCTCCTCATGGCTGTCACCAGCGGGGGGACTGTGTCCCCCACTGTGGTGCTTGTGCTTGCTGCCACAGAAGGACCAATGTGTTTTTCTAGCAGGAAGGAGTGACACTGTAGCCCCAGGGTCCCAGCCTGTGGCTTTCCTGGGAGATGGACTGGCCCTGGGCCCTTGAGGCCACTCTGCAGCTGACCACTACCCAAGCAGTAACGCCAGCCCTGGCGATGGCTACAGTCATAGACAAATAGTAATAAATAAGCAGCAAAGCACTGTGGCTTGACAAGCCCTGGGCATCCCCAGGGATTTGTAATGAGATATGGAGGTTTTCACCTCCTGGTCTCTGGTTCACATTTCAAATCCAGCCCTGCTTCGAAGTGACCAAAGGTCATTGCCAGGCTCAGTCGCCCGTGTGAAGACATAAATGGCCTCATTTCTCTAATTCCTCAAGCAAGGCTGGGGGGAGGACTGGATTTGTTTGGTTTTGTGATCCTAATGGAACAGCCCAAGAGCAAGGCTATCTGCATTCCTCTCTGACCAGTCCCCATCCTGGCTGTGTGGGCTGCCCGTGTGTGGTGCCAGTGTGTGGCACTGCACCTCACCCCAGCTCATGATGCACAGAGGGTCTGGCTTTGCTCTAACTGAATCCTGCATCTCATTTTGATGTTTCCATCTATAAAGCTAAGGAAAAGTGTGCATTCTCCTGTACAGGGCCTGGGAGATTTGCACAGGTTGCTGCAAGTGTGAAACTCCACTATTTAAGCACCGATCCTCAGCCCCGTCACCAGAGTTTGGTCTTGGTTTCTGTGGCCCAGATGTCAGGAAGGGCAGCAAATGGGTCCTTCTAACCAAACTCGGCACAAAAGGTAATTGCACCAGGTCAGGCCCCTTACCAGCTGCTCCCTTACCCAGTGGGTAGTCCTGGGGAGCTTGGGTCTAGCCCGTGCTGGCTTTGATTTCTTTAGTGACATCTCTTTCCCCACAAGCTGGGACCAGGGAAAGAGCATCTATGACTCCTGTTCTTCCCCTGTTTCCCTCGGCTGGCAGGGAGGTGCCTGGGCCTGGGCTGTCCCTGCCCTTGCACCCTTGCAGGACCACAATGTTGGTGCTCACATCTTGCACCAGACCTTTGCAGTGGCCTCTCCAGCCCATGCATTTCACACTCAGTGGGGTATAGGGTTTGTTTTCTCTTTGTGACAATCACCAGAGTGGCTCAGGGCTGACACACAGACCTGCACAGGTTTGCAGATTGCTCTGGATTCCCAGGCATAGAGGTGTTTTATAAATATCCCCTATTATTACAGTGCTCTATTAATAACTACCATGGGGAACAATGGGAGCACGCAACAGCTTTGGTCATCTGATGCCAACCAGCCGAGCCTCCTCGGGGCCATGGGACATTCCCAGAAAAGCATCTATTTGGGGAAGCATAGCATTTGCACACAAGCCCAGGGGATGTGTGAGCCCATGGACGAGGCCAGACCACGGTGTTTGCTCCTAGGAACGTGCTCTCTGGAAGCACAGATGCTCCTCAGTATCCTGGGCTCTCCCCACACCCATGGGGATGTGTTGGGGCCTGGCCATAGACCTCTCCCTCTTCCCACTGTGAGTGATGTACAAGAGCTGCGACCCCGGGCATCCTGTTCTGCCTGTCCTCTTCCCCCTGCTGTGCCAGATGGGCAGGGCAGGAAGGGAAGGAACGTGGCTTGTGGTAAATTTGGTTCTGCCCAGACACTCTTGTGGTTGAGCTCTTGCAAAATTTCATGAATATTCCCAGGGACATGTTCTGGCCATTGTCACAGTCTGCATAGACATTAGTGGTTCAGGATGAGACAACTTTTGGGCCACCTTGATGCTCAATTAAAAGGCGTCTTGGGGGAGAGATGGAAATTAAAGAGGCTGATAGAGTGACCAGCATGTGTCCTTCAGCAAGCCATGGCTTCTCACTCAGGTCAGAGACAGGGAGCTCCTTGGGCACACCCTGCCAGCCCTGGCTGCTGCACATGTGCCCAGCATGTCCAGGCAGAGGGAGACAGCTCTGCTCTTCATGCTGGGGACATGGCAGCAGTGCTTCACAAAGGATGAGGAAGAAAATTAAATGAAGGAGCCCAACACTTTTTTCTCCAGTAGAGTCATGAGGGAGCCTAACTCCTGCTGGCTTTTATGGTCTCTGCTTGGGATCCTGCCAGGTTCACCAGGGAAAATGGTATTGGGTTTTTTTCACATTGTTCCTGATGGCTGGGCACTTCCTGCGTCTTTCCAGTGAGGTAGGGAAGGGGAACTAGAGGAAAACGGAACCTTTTTTTATTTTCCTTCCTTTCGCAATATCTCTGTGATCACAAAAAGCCATATTGCAGCTAATTTTCCTGCCTCCATTCACACGGGCATTTTGCAAGGGCACAGGAATTCCCATGGGGGACGTGGGCTCTTCTGATGCCTCGCCACGGTCCCTGAGCTGCCCACTTACCAGTTTCCTGCACTCCGAAGCTCGGGATGCAGCACTGGGTCCCACATCCCACCTGCTGGCCTGGCCTGTGCTGGCAGAGGCAGGGAGAGGAAGCAGAAGCACACACAGAGCCTGCAGCCCCAGGACTTTTGCAGGGGCAGAGGTGGGAAGGCAGAGAGGCAGCAGAGAGGCTGTACTCTAGGGCTGTGTCTCACCAGGCCCAGAGCGTCAGGAAGCGCTGCCATCCCTGCGCGCTGGGGAACAGGAGAGTGTTGAGAACTAACATAACTCATCAGACACCACTTGCAGCTGCTGTAGCTGCAGATCTCCTGTTTTCTTAAACTCTGCACTGGTCTACCCAGCTAAACCTAAAAATGTGAAGGGAAGTAAAGGTTGCAGAATTCTGTGCTCTCTATTCATGATTGAGTCCCTCAGCAGCTGTATAAAGAAGTTGCAGAGCTCAGCAGGTACCCAAGGGGACTTTCTGTGTGATGTGAACATGAAAAGTCTCTCAGTTCATCGCTTCTGGAAGGCAGGACGTTTTGCTTCCAGGGCCTCAGTGGGAGTACTGCTGCTGCAGGCAGGATGCAGCATGGATGCTCTTGCTGCCAGCACAGTGTGACCATGTTGGCTCCCTCTTGCCATATTGTAGTTTGCCAGTGAGGGAAAGCCAGTGACCCCTAGGTTGTTTCTGCAGCTCTGGGCTGGGAACAGACCTTCTTGCACACCAAGCACGATCAGCGCCCTGAGCTAAGCAAAGGGACCCAGCTCCAAGCATCCACTACCCCCTAATTCCCCTCTGGTTCAGCTTTCACTTGCTTTTCCTTAGTAAGGACATTCTTTTTCTCTTTACCAACTGCAAAGCTGGGGAAACCTAATGCCAGTATTAAGAAAAATACTTTTCAAATTATCCTTTAGTTCCAACAGCTTAATGTCCTTACATATGCGTAGTGTGGAGTTTCAGCCTCATCTGTCTGCAGTGGGACAGCCCGCCCTGATTGGGAGCAGCAGGACCCCTTTCATGACCATGTGTCAGATCCCCGGCCAGCTGTGGGGAGAAGAGGCCACATGGAGCATTGGGCCACCCCAGGAGGAGCCTCCTGAGAAGAGCTAGCTAGGTTTTTAAGGTTGTATCTCCCCATTCTGGAACAGATGCAATAGGTGGAGTGATCCTTCTTTCACCATGGGTGGTGCTGAGGGTCTGAAGAGCAGGACCTGCTGGCCATGATTTCAGTGTGGGCATGGCTGTGCTTCATGTTCTGTGTATGTACAGCACTAAGTGCAGGAAAGGGCTAACCCATGGCACAAACCTGGGAATTCCATGCTTGCCTGGGCAGAGGCTCTGCCATTGGCCCCTGGAGGTGGGAATGTGAGAATCTGCCAGATGAGCCCAATGAGAGCAGAGTGGTCAAGGCAATGACATGCAGGGGGTCTGTGTGGGGACAGAAGGTCCTTTCAGAGAGGCAGGAGCAAGGCTGTAAAGGAGATCTGCTGCCGAGCCCTTCCTACGTACCCGTGCCACTGGAGCCCAGAGGAAAGCAGCTGTAAGCCCATGGGGATGCCAGTTGTAGTGGTTAGAACTTTCCCCTCACCCCCCACACCACCCCACCTGTGCAGCTCCTCTGCATCCTCAGCCGTTCCGCCTGCCTTACCCAGAGCTTTCTGGGTGAAGAAATGTGTCACCCCAAAGAGGGGCTGCCCTCCACCCCTTCTCCGCTCCTCCTCCTGCCCCCTCCTGCTCCACAAATAAACAGGGAGGTGCTGACAGCTGCCAGGTTTGTCCAGAAGACTTTTGACAGAAAATTGAAGCCTCTGCTGTGAGGAGGGCAAACTGGGGGGGCCGTGTGCTTGCAGAGCAGCCAGGAGTGTGGCCAGGCTGAGGAGGCTCAATTTTTAAAGAAAATTCAAATACCAGTCTGATGCTCACCTGAGCAGGGGGAGCTGGGAAAGCCCAGCCCAACATTTAATTTCCTTTACTCCCCCTTTTTTTTTTTCCCTGAAGTGACTCATACATAACATCTGGCATTCATCTTTTCTTTCCTTCACATGCACGGCAGAAACCCTGGTGTGAGTCATGTCCATTTAAATATGGAAGCACATCATAAAACCTAATGGAGAGTCCAAGAGGTGAGCTTTTATGTGGCTAAAACTCGTAGAGAGGTCAAGATTGTTTGGTTTAAACATGGGGGGTCATTCTACACGTGAAGGTGGTCCTCTAAACCTTTAGAAAGACTTGTTTGCTCAGCACGAGAGCTCAGCACAGCATCCCATGGTTTTACTGTCTGACTCCTGACAGCGCCGCAGCACTCCCTGCCTCAGTGCAGGGGAAACACGGGGCGTGGGCAGTGTCCCGCAGCCATGGGGAGCCCACAGCCTTGTGCAGGGATCCCCAGCCAGCAGCAGAAGTGGGAATTGGGGCTGTAGTGGCGATGGGATTTTGGGGTTGTCACCTCGCTCATGGCAAAAAACAGCAATGATCACACTGCCTGTCTTGCGAGGCCAGGGGAGCTTGGCATTCACCCATCGCCTGTAAAACCTTACATGTTTTATGGGACAGGGAAGAGGAGGAGTGTTAACAAAATTCATTTGTCCTTGTTAAACTCTGTTTTTGTTTTATGGACTCTGAAATAATTTTTGGTGACCATTTATTACTACTTTATTGTCTGGTTTATTGTGACTAAGTGTGCAATAAAGCAAGCCTTCTGCTCCAGACTGGCATCAAGATGCCATTTGATCTCTGAATTGTTTTGCCTGATGTACATTTGCTTGAGCCCAAACAAGGCATCTGCAGCCCGTCTGGGGTCAGACAGCCTCTGCCTGTCCCTGGCACAGGGTCTTGTCCCAGTGACTGTACTAGCCATGGTCATGAGTGAGTCCCAGTCTGGGGAAACAAGGACAGGATCTGCCCCTCTGCTGCTGGAACAGACCAGCTCAGAACTTCAGGCTCCTCTTTGCTCTTCCTCTGGACAGGGATGATTTTTGACTGTAGGGAAACAAGTCATTCAGGGTTAGTTACCCTGGATTATATAAATGTGGATGCTCAGTGTAGCCAATATCACATCCAACTCTCTCTTCAGCTCAGTCTTGGCTGTGGCAGGCACCAGAGTAGATCCATCCCATGTCCTTAAACACCTGCTCTGACCAGTGGCTGCAGATTTAGGATGCAATTAAAATAATGACAGCCAGGGGCAAAGTCCCTGACAGCTTAGAGGCATTAAGCACTTAGGGTTTGCTCTGTGGTCCTCCTGCCCCTGTCTTGTTTCCATTACCATAACAACATTTCTGTTTACTGCTGGTGACCCTGGTCATCTAAAGCTAGCGTGCCGAGTGTCTTGACTAATATAAGCCCCATCCTCAGCTGTCTTTTGAATTTTCCACTATTTAATCCCCAGTTGTCAAGTTGGCACTGGATTGGATGATGGTAGCCTACAAAGTTACCTCCGAGAGTGGAGAGGAGGTGATGGTCCCTGCTCAAGGCTCTCCTGCTGCCCCTGGGTTCTGCTCCAGTACTGCATGGCCACAGCGGTAAGTGCAGGCAGGGTTTGGTGCAGCACCAACCTTTTAACACAATCAAGGAGCAGTGGATAGTACCCAGGAGCCAATCCACATATCCCCCTGCTGATCCCAGAGCATGGGATCAGCAGAAGCTGGACACCTCCCCTTGCTCCAGGGACCTTGGGAATGCCTCCTGCTCCCTTCTTGCAAACCTAAGAGACAAACAATACCCTCATCTCACATCAATCTGCTCTGTATCTGCTGTGCTTATGTTTGTCCATCACCTGCCAGGCTGCTCCTGAGGAGAGCAAAGTGAAGCTGGGCTTCTGTACTCTGGCTAATCTGTAGTTTCACCTCTGCTGAAAACATTGAAGTGCTTGGGAGAAGGTGCAATTTCATTTAACACTGCTCTGTCCTGTCTCTTGCTGCTTCCTGCCAAGAAACTGTCAGTTCCAGCCGAGCTTCCCGTTTGCTTGTTCTTTGCCATACCATGAAGTCTGGGCTCAGTTTGTAGCTCCTATAACTGCAGGAAAACAAATCCGTCCTGCCCTCGCAGCCAGGGCTGTGCCTGAACTTTCCAGGGCCCTGAGTTTGCTCCTCCACTATTCCTTCTCTGCCATCCTTGCCCCTACTTGCTGCCAAAAGGCAGAGAAAAGGGGATCTTATGTAAATAAGCAATCCAGGTCGAGGTCTTGTTTGAACACAATCAAAAATGGCCCCTGTCCAGCCTGGTTTGCAGTCTTTTGCCTTGCCAAACCTGAGAGAAGTGGGGAAGAATTTGTCAAACCAGGCTGCTTTTAGACCTGGACTTGTGCAGCAAGGAGACAGGCCACAGGACACTGACACCAACCCCCCTTTGCTCTTCTGAGGAGGGCACGATGACAGAATTTATCTGGTTCCCTCAGCCCTGTTCCCTTGTCACTGTCTCTTCTGTTCTTTCATTTTCAGGTACAAGCTCTGCTAGTCCTTCCAAGGGGTTTCCATGCAGGTCTGGCAGAGACGCTGCCATATGTTTTTCATTTTGATAACTCCCCTATGGTGTCTGTTATCACCCAAGTCTCTATTAAGATTTATTCCTGTTATTGTAGCAGTCATTTTCCCCAGTACATGTGCATTGTATTTGGAGAGAGTCATAACCACTCTCCACATCCAACAGATGCTGTAGTCAGAGCGACTCCTGCTTCCATTTACCAGACCTTTCTACTAATATGGGATTTCACCAATAACCACAAGTGCTGTTCACTCCCCAAGATTTCCTCACTGTCATTTCTTGACTGTGTTAGTGGCAAAACACAGCTCAGAGCTCCAGTCCTTCAGAAAGCAAAGGTTTGGCTTGGCTTTGCTTTTCATCCACTTTTGCTTTCAAAGAAGTGAGAGACTCCTGCTCCCAATGGCTGAGCAAGAATGAGCAAGTCTGTCCTGGGTTGGGGAGGGGTCATTGTGAGAGGGAAAAAAGGCTGCTTCCCCTTGCTTGCAGGATTTGATGAGGGCACATTGAGGAAGGGGATGGGATCTGTTGGACTTGGTATATGGATTTAAGAAGAGGCCAAAATCTTGGGTGGGGCTGGATGCAGTTAGGAGGGATGAGGCTTTACTGGCATCAGTTTGGTGGTGCCCCGCTACAGCTCTGCCTTGTGGCAAGAGAGTATGAATGAGATGTTGCCCCTCCCCAGGGTCTGGCAGCAACCCTGACCCCAAGGCTGCTTTGTCCCTATCGCAGACAGCAGCACAACATGGGCTCCCTTAGCGAGGCAGCCTGCCTGCAGCATCCACAGACCCTTCCAATTTGCCCCTCTTTCATCCCGTAGCAGTTTGTTCAGCTCGTACGGAAGAAAGGAGCTCCAAATGCTTTCCGGGCCTAATAATATCCATCAAAGCATTTCCAGGGCTGAGGCGAGGATATACACTGCAGCACGCAGAGCAGGAAATGGGCTCGGGTTTTCCAAAGCTGCCTCTTCCAACCAGAGCAAACCACAAGATCACGGGAGGACAAGAGCGCTGCGCTCGTGGCTTTGTTTGCCCCAGAAGGCATTGATTTGATGAGAAAGGAAATTGGCTTTCTTTAATCTGTCCTTGTGCTAATTCCGCAGAGGAAGGCGTGAGCATCGGCAGTTCCTGAAACTGAACCACCCCTCAGTGCCAGTCTCTTCGTGCTATTTGCAGAGATGGCAGCATTTCCCAGGCCATGGCCCACGGGAAGCGCCTGTGGACCACAGTGACCCATGCGTGGGGGGTGTGGAGAGCCCTCACCTCCAGGGCCAGTGGCCCCACAGGGACAGTCACTGCCACAGCTCTGGCCCTGGGTGTGTTATGGATCCCCTTACACATGTGACTTCTCAGGTGACGGGGATCCCACTACTGCCTTCACCAGGTTTTCCCCAGCAAAAGCTGTGAGGAAGGAAACAGCTGTGCTGCTTCTCACCTCTGGGGAGCCTGACTGTGTGCCTTCAAACATCTTTTCCAAACCCTATCTCTGAGCCCAGTAGGGCAAGAAGGAGGATGTTCCTTATGCAGCAGACATGTGTATGAGAGCAGGTTAGATTTGAACAGCCTTTTACATTTAAAATATTATATGAGAAAATCACAAGAAAAGTAAAATATCCTTATCAGTGTGGGTTCCTGAATGGTTCCAAGCTGGCATTTCAACTAAAAAGGGGAAACAGAATTAATGAGTAGGAAGAACAAGAGCTAACTAAAATGTCATCAGAGAAGAGCTAGAAAGGGTGCAGTGCTGCTTTGTACAACAAAACCTAAAAATACAATAAATAAATTATACAAAACCTAAGCCAAGATTATCCTGGATCCCTTTCAATGCCAAACAGCTCTCTGAAGGTGACTAAACATCATCACTGTTATTTGCATAGAAGGACACTGAGATGCAAACAGCAAAGAGATTTAGATGTGCCAAGCAGTCCTGGGAACCCCATGTTGAGCTTGTTTAAGGCATCACAGAGGCAGGACTGGGTGTTCTGAGGCTTGCTCTGCTTCACCATGCTTATTTAGTAACACAACATTGCCCTTTGCAGGGCTCATGCAGGGATTACAAAGCCTATTGTAAAGGTTTTCCTTAAGGGCTGGTGAAGTCCCTGCCACTTCCTTTCCCTGAGATGGCTGTTAAGGGGTGCCAGCTCTCCAGCCAGGACTCTGCAGGCAGGAACACAGAGAGTGCAGGGCACATCACATCCTCAGGCAGGGCTGGTCACCCATCCAGCTGGTCTGTGTGCCTGGCAGGCTCTGACTACAGTGTCTGCCTGTTGCAGCAACCTTGGGCTCCAGCAGAGGCAATCTGCCTTTCCTCAGCACCCACAGCAGGGTGCCTGCCTGGGTGATGGGGTGGTGGAAGCAGGAGTCAGAGCAATGGCCTGAAATCCTCAAAACCTTTCTGCCTGAGAAGGAGGGATGTGCTGTCGGTAATACTGGTATGGCTCTGCAGGCAGACAGAAGAGACCACCACTCCTGCCTCACCTGCCCCACCACAGCACTCACAGACGCGACAAGGTGTCCCCCAGGCCATGAGGAAATAGCAAATGGAACTGAGAACAGTTGACAGGTCACAAAATCCTTCAGGAACAGGCACATCCACAAGTGGGTAAAGTGACAAGGAGATGAAGGAGGAAGAACAAAGCTGGCAGAAGCACCTCTCCTTTCTTGCAGACAAACATGGGCTCGAGGAAGGGTCCTGTGCTTGTCTTCAGATCTGGTCTCTGCTCTCAGAGACTGCACTCCCCCATTGAGTTTAAACCCATATGAGTTTAACATGTGTGATCTGCCCTCGGTGGCAGTGCAAAGCCTGCTGCCTCTCAGCTGGATGTGATCCAGAGGATTCAGCTCCAGCACTGATGCAAGAAGAAAAATCTCCATGATGTAGCCAGTTTTTATGCTGGATTGTATTTGAAGAAGCAGCTGACATCAGCTGAAGCACCCATTCCTTATGGCCCTTGGATTAAGTTTGCAACATGTCCGATGTAACACCCAGCAATGGAGGGAGACAGTTTATCCCTGTGGGATCTCCTGTGGATTGTGCAGCCTCCCATTAGCATGCTGAGCCCTGCGGTTTGTTGTTTGTGTTCATTTGTTTGTGCTAACATACTGTGTTATGTTAGTGATTAATATAGATCATCATCTGCCACACCAAACCCCATGAAAACATCTGAGCTCCAGAGCAAGTGATGTTAATCTGTTCTTTGCTGTGACAGGAGACAAGGTAGAACAACAAGGAATGTCCAGGCTGTTTTACTGGCCTAACAGAAAGGGAGAAAAGTTCTTGCAAGGAAAAAAATCCTTACAGGACAGTCTATAGCAACTGCTAACATGGAGCTTTAGGGGATACCAAATCTCCTGACAGTGACTGAGCTTTGCAGTGACCCCCCCATCTAACTTGTGGAATGGAACCATCTGGGCCCCTGCGTGGAAGTGAACCCACATACAGACAACCTGTACAGCCACAGTGACTCCACCAGTGCACGGCGCCTGTGTGGGTCAGGCCTCAGTGACTGCATCCAAACGAGAACTAGGCTGTCTTTAGCCAAAATAAATGTCTGCACAGGATGCTGCAGCGGCACTGAGTGAATATAAACCTTCGGTGCAACAACCACAGCCGAGTCGTGGATAAACACCTGACCTTCCCTCTAGCAATGCTGCTGCAAGTGGATGGCTTGAAATTAACTCTGGCTCCACAGAAAGGATCTAGCAAGATGCAGTGGGGCAATGCTTTCCCTTTGGATGCAGATAGCAGCAGTGTCCTCCTGTGCTCTGCAGATCTTCTCACCCCCTCTTCCCCAAATTTGTGCTCCGATAACCAAATACAGTTCAACTAAGCCATTTTTGGCACCTCAGTACTCCGAGGGGTGGGGGGAATCCTTCTTTCAAACTAAAAGCACCTCATTCCCCTATAGCTGCAGTCCCATTTCCCTGCACTCAGGGAGCACAGACAGTCAGGCAAGAGCTTCCCCATCCATGCTAGAGCCAAGGTGAAAGTGAGGAAAGGGCCAGGTAGGAGGGGATGTGCACTAATTTGCTCACACCTCTTAGCAGCAGATGTGTGTGTCAGCTCCAGGCAGCAGAGTGGCATCCCCATACAGAGCTTTTTGACAGCATTAATGAACAATAATGAGGACGGGAGTGACAGAGAGTGACTGGTGTTAGAGGTAGCTGGTGCACTCAAAACCAGACAAGCAGGGGTTTCTTCTGGGGGAGCTCCAGGCAATGACCCCAACTGTCAGGTCCCCTTGCCCAGGCCACCCCGGGGGCTCTTAAGGGAACTGTGCATTCTGGGGCTGGGTGAAGGTCCCAAAAACTTTATAGCCCCAAACTGTGGACCACAAAGGGCAGCTGCCCTGCAGGAGTGCATGGATATCTCACTGGAGAAGCACGAGCAGTTGTCAGGGTGGGGGCCTGGGGGTTGGGCGGGGAGAATAACAGAAAAAAGAGGGGAAAGGGAGAAACTCCACCGGCTGTGTGCTGGGAGAGAGTGGCTGACAGTTTTATTTCTGAGAATTTCCCCGTGCGTGATCTCTACGTTGGGATCTGCAGGCAAGTGACCCCATAAAAGCAGACTGAAATCCCCATGGCAAATAACATGGAGCCAAGGCTGGCAAGCAGGAGCCAGTGGGAGGTGTGGGGTGTGCAAGGGCTGCGGGAGCCCAGTACCATTTCCCTGGCCCTATAGAGCCCCACAGACTCCCTGCCGTGCCCATCAGTCAGGCAGCCCACAGAGACCCACAAGCCCCGGTTCTCACTGACACATCACTGTCTATTAGCAAGAGAACTACTGTTGTTCGTAAGGCTGATTGAGCTGGTTGTAAAACAGTTCTTTCTTTTGGGTGCTTTCTTCCTTGGGGTGTTTGTTACCCTTTTTTTCTTTCATTCGTTCATTCTTTTTTTCCTTTTCTTTTGTTCTTTTTCTCAGTCTCTCTTTTTCTCGTTTGTTTCTTTCTGTCTTCCTTTCCTTTCCTTTCCTTTCCTTTCCTTTCCTTTCCTTTCCTTTCCTTTCCTTTCCTTTCCTTTCCTTTCCTTTCCTTTCCTTTCCTTTCCTTTCCTTTCCTTTCCTTTCCTTTCCTTTCCTTTCCTTTCCTTTCCTTTCCTTTCCTTTCCTTTCCTTTCCTTTCCTTTCCTTTCCTTTCCTTTCCTTTCCTTTCCTTTCCTTTCCTCTTCTCTTCTCTTCTCTTCTCTTCTCTTCTCTTCTCTTCTCTTCTCTTCTCTTCTCTTCTCTTCTCTTCTCTTCTCTTCTCTTCTCTTCTCTTCTCTTCTCTTCTCTTCTCTTCTCTTCTCTTCTCTTCTCTTCTCTTCTCTTCTCTTCTCTTCTCTTCTCTTCTCTTCTCTTCTCTTCTCTTCTCTTCTCTTCTCTTCTCTTCTCTTCTCTTCTCTTCTCTTCTCTTCTCTTCTCTTCTCTTCTCTTCTCTTCTCTTCTCTTCTCTTCTCTTCTCTTCTCTTCTTTCACACGCCCACGGCAGAGCGCAGCGCGACTGCTGTGCGGGAGCGCGGCGGCGGCGGCCCGGGCAGCAGCCGCTGCCGTGCGGTCTCAGGTTCCCGGTTCTGCCCGCGGCGGCCGCCGCCGGAGGATGAGCCGCGCTGTGCGGGGCCCGCGCACCTGCCGCGCTGCCGCCGGGCGGACCGGGCCGGGCGGCTGAAATCCCCGCTCGGCACCCGGCGGCCCGGGGAAACCAGCGAGCTGCCGAGGGGCAGTGAACCCCGGAGGACCCCGCGGGGCCCCGCGCGAGGACGGCGACTGACACCGGGCCGTGGGTGCCACTGCCCCCAGCCCAAACCGCTCCGGCGGGCAAAGCGGCTGTGGCGGAGCTCGGGCTCTCCCTGCCTGGCTTTTCGTTCGTTTGTCCTTATCGGTTTGGCCGTCTTTCCGATGTCTTTATCTCTTTTTTTCTTTTCTTTTTTCTTTTCTTTTCTTTTCTTTTTTCTTTTCTTTTCTTTTCTTTTCTTTTCTTTTCTTTTCTTTTCTTTTCTTTTCTTTTCTTTTCTTTTCTTTTCTTTTTTCTTTTTTCTTTTTTCTTTTCTTGTCTTTTCTTTTTTCTTTTCTTTTTTCTTTTTTCTTTTTTCTTTTTTCTTTTTTCTTTTCTTTTCTTTTTCCTTTTTCCTTTCCTTTTCTTTTTCCTTTTTCCTTTCCTTTCCTTTCCTTTCCTTTCCTTTCCTTTTCTATTTTTTCCTAATTTTTCCTTTCTTTCTTTCTTTCTTTCTTTCTTTCTTTCTTTCTTTCTTTCTTTCTTTCTTTCTTTCTTTCTCTTTCTTTCTTTCTTTCTTTCTTTCTTTCTTTCTTTCTTTCTTTCTTTCTTTCTTTCTTTCTTTCTTTCTTTCTTTCGTCTGTTCTGCCCTGTTTTCTGTTTTACTGTCTATTTCAGTGAGACGTGGTTCACACATTTGATTTTTGTTAGGAGATTCGTTAATTTAGGTTCAAACGTCAGCTGCAAAGTTATGTTAGTAGTCTCTGTAATCGGAGTAATAACGAGGATAGCTGTAAATATAAGAACAGTAATAATCGATAACGGTTTCAAATTAGACGCCAGAAAATCCTCGTTCTTCCGAGGACTCGCGGGAACTTCAGGCTTTTTTTCACCTGCCGAGATGTCGCCGGTGTCCTCTTTATTTCCACCCTTACAACGAATCCGTATACGTCCGCGGTTCCCGTTAGTTGAAACTCTACGAATCACCGGGGGTTTTTTTCTCCTGCGGAATCGCCACCAGCGAGGCAGCGTCAGCCTTTCCCGTGCTGTACGGGCGGTGCTGCCGCGGCGGGTAGGGGCGGCGGGGCCGCGGGGCTCACCCTCCCGGGCCGGCGGTCGGAGCCCGTGCGGAGCTCTGCTCCTGGGCTGTTCATGGGAGCAGCGTGCGGAGACACGGCGTGTGCGCTTGTGTGCGCCGAGTGTGCGGCCGCCTCCCGGCTCGGCGGGGTCCCGGCCCCGGCTCATTGCCGTTGTCCTCCCGATAGTTATTTGCTGCCCCACGGCTCGGCGGGGAGCCGGGGCTGCCGTGCCAAGGCCGAGCCGAGCAGAGCCGTGCGGGGCCGCCCCCAGCTCCCCTGCAGAGTCTGCGCCCCCCCCCGCAAGCCCGGGTTCGCCGGGGGCCAGCCGGGGTGCAGAGGTTGGGGGGCGGGAGGGACGGCGGGGCCGGGCAAGGGCCGGGAGAGCGGGCAGAAAGGAGGGATCGCGGGAGGGACGAGTGGAGAGATGCTGGCAGAGGGGTGAGTGCGAAGGGCGGACGGAGGGAAGGAGGCACAGCGGGGCTGCGTCCCAGCCAGGCCCCGGGGGCGCGGGGAGAGCCCATCGGGGCCGCGACGCACCTGCAACACAGCCTGGGCTCGGTGTGCGCGGAGAAACCCCGGCTGGGAGACCGGGGCACTTCCGCAACAGCAAGGCCGTGGCTCGGTGTGAGTGTCCGTGACCAGGGGAACCTAGCCCGGCTCGTGGGGAGTGGTGCCGGCAGGGAGACCCCTGCGAGGAAGGACGAAGGCAGCAGCCACCCGTGTCCGCCCCCGCCTCGCCTAAAAGGTCTGGAGGATAGTGGGGTGCGGGGCCCAAACAGGGGAGGGGGTTGCAGCGGATGTCTGCTGTGGGGGGAAGTCTCGCCGGGGGTCGGGGCATGTGGTGGAGCGGAGGGCACACGACGATGCTTGGCTGCGGGGGCTGCATCGGTACTTGGGGGTTGCCGTGGTGGTGCATACGCGAGTCGTTGCCACGCGTTGCATTCCTCGGTGCCGCCACGGGATTTTGAGCCGTCGGGCTGGAGCTTTTCGGGACGAAGCAGATGTGTGTCCGCGGAGGATGAAGAGAAAGGGGTAGAGGTGTCCCAACCCTTCTTCCGCGTCGAGCTCTCGGCGTTTTCGCACCGCAGAGCTGTTCCAGGCGGAGAGGCGGCGGGACAGCCTCGACTTCTCCTCCCACCTGCTCGGGCAAGATGTGAGCTGCGGGGAGTAGAACCTCTGGGCTCGATTCTAACACACACACCCGTCCGCTGGACGAATGTAGAGCCAGGGACAGAGCAGTAATAGCTAACGACGGGGTTAGCAGCCCCTCGTCGAGACTGGGTGCGCTTTGCAGCGCTCCGCCAATGCGGAGCGGTCGAGGAACAGGACATGCGTCCTTGGGACACCTGTCAAACGCGGCCTCTGGGTATAGGCCCTTTTGGGGGATGCAGGAAAGGGGTCGACCTCGCTTGCTGCACAGCGTCGTGCCACCCTCTCCTTCGGGTGGGTTCTGTCGCTGCGAGGCTCCTGTCGCAGGGCAGCCGGGGCTGGTTTCCCCCGCCATCGTCTCAGCTCCGCCCGGCGCCGCTCACGCGTGTGGGAACTCCGCGTGGCTGCGAGGCCGGGCAGGGCATGTGGGAGCGGGGCGGCGGGACCTTCCCTCAGGGATTTGGGGTTTCGGGGCTGCAGCCCCGTGATTTGTCGGGGACCCGCTCCGCTGCCGCCCGGACGACAACGATTCGCGGCGGGTCCCCTATTCCTGGTAGACACCGCTCAACCCCTACTCCGCCGGCCGCGTGGACAGGCCACGGGACCGGTCCGCGCCCGGGCTGTCCCCGACGTGGCGTGTCTTACAGCTGGAGCTTTATGTAAGGAGGCGGAAAAGAGGAAGGAATAAACCTGGGAAACGGTGCGGGCAATTAAGGCACGGACAGCAAACCCTAAGCTCTGCTGGGGCGTTGGTTTCGGGTCTTTTCTTAATTTCCAGGAGGAATATTTTCTTTCCTCCTGGAGCAGAGGCTGTCCAGAGCCAGGCACACCTCGGGAAAAGGGGCAGGTTCCCCGCGTCCCGCTTGCATCAGCCTTTGAGTTCCCGGAGGCGGCTTGGAGTTCGCATCCACGGCTCCTCGCTTTCCTCCGGTATTGCCCCGGGGTGCCCAAACGAAATCCCTTCCCCTCATTCTTGTATTGCCGCCAGGTGAGCAGCGCGGGTCAGCACCTGGACACTCTTCTCCGTGGCTTGTCCCTGAGCTCGGGACAGAAGCTGCCCCGGCCGGGAACCGCACTGCCAGCAGCAGCAAAGAAACAAAACACCGATCATGTCACGCTCTGCCCTTATGCCGTTAGCTGCAGGAACATATGCTCAAATATGTAAGAGTAGTCTAGATTTTTCTCTGCAAATATTTTTACCACATCCAAAGATAATATTTCAACAGAAGAATCAAGCCCCGCAGGCTACAGACAGGGCAGCTATATATAACCCGCTTGCTCACGCCGGCTCTCCGCGCATCGCTCGGGTTATGCAACCCCCATCGCGACGGTAGCCACCGGCGCGCCCCACGGCTCCGCCCGTCCCGTCGGGGCATTTCCTCGGGATCTCGGTGCAGCTACCCGCCCGGAGGAACCGGCACCGGGGCGCGGACCGGGACCGGTACTGATACTCGGGCCGGGCCGGGCCCGGCGGGGAGGGAGCGTCTCCTTGCCCCGCGCCGATGCGAAAGAAGGGCCCGGGGAACGCCGCGGCGCTCCGAGGGGCCGGTAGTGGGCGGTGAGTAGAGCCTCGTCCTCGCCGGGGCAGGAACGGGAACCGGTCACGGCTCCCGGCCAAGACGGGCCGTGCAGGTGCTGCCGACGGAGCGGGCTTTCACGCTGGGCTGGGCAGGAGTTCGCCTGCCGCCTTGCTCGTTGTTTTCCGTTTTCTCCGCTTTTTTTGGCGAAGGAAATGCTCGAACGCCAACGGGCGCTCTAGAGGAGTTTAGTACCCCGGGGCTGAAGGGGTCCCATCCGAGCGAAGCGGCCGGCGGTACCTGCGCCCGCAGCGCACCCTGACGTGCCCAGACCCCGCCTGTTGCGGCGGCTCGGACTACGGGTCCCCGCGGCCACCGAGCCCCGGGGATCGCCTCCAGCTCCGCGGTGCATGCGAGCTGGAGGAAGAGAGCAATCCCTTCTCTCGGTGCCGGACATCCGCAGCGTGACGCCGGGCTCGGCTCGGCTCGGCTCGGCTCTTCCCTTCCCGTCGGCCGGCTCCCGGTGCCGTGATTGACACCGCCGGTCCCTCCGCCCGCCCCGCAGCACATCCCATCCCTCCCCGGCGGCCGCTCGCCGTGCCCGGGAGGCGGGGAAGGGCCTCTCCAGCCCTTTGACACCGTCTCGGCAAGAGTTTCACTTCGCTTTCGCCGCCGCCGCCGCCACTTCTGCAGGCAAACACCCCCGGCTTCCATGTGACGCCTCCCAGCCACTGAATGGGGGAAAGCGCCTATAAGGGAGACACTTTCCCTACGTGCAGGAGAAAAGGAGGGGACGAGGGGGGCAGAAGCAGGAGGTGGTGGTTGAGGGGAAGGGAAGACAGAAAATAAATTAATAAATCGCAGGGAGCAAAGTTGGGGGGCGGGAGAAATTGAGACCCCGGGAAAGAAATTGGTGGGATTATTTGTTTGTTGCCCCCAGTCCCTCTCGCTGACAGAGCTTGGTCCGCCGTTGCGGTGCTCGGCGCTTGCTACAAAGGGCCCCGGGGAAGTTTCTTGCTCCCCAGCGCCCTTCCCGGGGGGGAGCGGGTTTAGGTTGTTTTCTGTTGGATTTATTTTTTTTAAGTTTCCCTTCCCCACCCGCCCCCCCGTCTGGAAGGAGGGGGTCTCGTTCGCACCTCCCTGGATGGTGCGGTAGAAAGGAGGGGAGTAAGGGGGTGGGAGGGGGGGCTCGTGGTGGGAGGCTGCCGCGGCTGCTGCTCCTGCATTGGTGTCTCCCCTATGGACGAAAACAGCCCTCTGTCTCCCAAGGCAAATGCTTTCAGTATCGCCTCTCTGATTTCAGTCGCTGCCGCCGAGCAAGCAGGGAAAGGAGCGCTGGAGGAGCGCCGCGGCGGCCGCAGCGCTCCCGCCCGCCCCGGCTGCCGCCCGCAGAAGATGCACTTCAGCACCGTCACCAGGGACATGGAAGGTAAGTGCCGCGGTCGGCCCCGCAGGGCTGCGGGGACGGGACCACCGGCCACTGCTTATCAGAGATTTTTCACCCTGCCCGGGCCCGCAGCCGGGTCAGGGACAGCGCACAGAACGCGGCCTGCCCGCGGGGCCGATCGGAGGGGGCTGTGCGTTCCTCCCGGCATGCCTGGGCCCCTGTAGCCCACCCTTAGAGAAAGGCATTGCCCGTGGCCCGGTAGCAGCTTTCGACGGCTCCGCCGCTGGGACTCGCGTCTTCTCAGAGGTGCTGAAGCATCCCCCGACAGCGCCGGCTGTGCCCGGGGCAGCGGCAGGCCGGGGCTCGGCTCCTACCGGCTCTGAAGCCCCTGTCCGGCCTGGGGTCTGCGTCGGAAATAACGCAAGAGACCCTGGGGACCTCGAGGAGCCTTTCAGCACTGGAGGGGATCCGAAGGAGCCGGCCGTTCCCCGGGGCGGCCTGTCATGCCCCGCAGGGCCCTCTCGGGTCGGCGGCCGAGGCTGCTCAGCCGGGGCCGTCCCGGTGCTTCTCGGCGCGGACCCAGAGCTTTGCTCTGGTCCCGGCCTGTTCCCCCTCTCTAGTCCGGGGATGGAAGGAATGGGGCATTGCCAAACCAGATCCGACTTCCCCTGTCAGCCGCAGCCCCGCGGCTCCAGAGTGAGGGACGTTACCTGCAGCAGCGTAGCTACACGGAAATAAGAGCCGGTTTCTTTCTCTGAGTTCCCCCACTCCTCTTTTTTTTTTTTTTTCCCCCCCGTTTTTTCAATGGGGGGGGTGAAAGGAGGGAGTTTGCTTTGTCCCAAGTGGTGTGTGGCGAGGGAGGCCTGCAGAGATAGCACGGGCTTTGCACCGCCGCGGCGCTTGGCAGACCTCTCATGTTTGCAAAGGGAAAAAAAAAAAAAAAAAAAGAAAAAAAGGGGAAAAAAAAGAGCCGAGGCAGGCAGGCAGCGGGAGCAGCGAGCTCCCCGCCTGCCCCGGGGGGAACAGGGCTGGGGCCAAGCAAAGCGGAAAGGGGGAGGCGCCCCGCTGGGCTGGGCGCGGGGCAGGAGAGGAGGCGGAGGGCACCCCGCGGAGCCGGTGCGGAGGCGGGGGCCGCGCGGAGCGGCGCGGAGCTGGGGGGAAAGCGGGAGCCGGAGCGGAGCCCTGACCGCCTGTTTTTGGAATGATTTCAGCTATCTCCAGCCCCTGGCTCACCCAGCTGTCCCATTTTTGCGATGTTGCAGCTTTCACGGCCAACAGCCTGAGCAGCCTGAACGCCTCCGGGGGGTACCACCTCTCCCCCTCCCCGGGGGACCCGTACGGACAGCATGAGCCGCCGCACTACGAACCCTGCACGGCTCAGCAGCACCCGCACCCGCCGCCCCAGCCCCAGCACGGCTACCCTTTCGGCGGGGCGGCGGCGGCCGCCGGGACCAACCCGCCGCCCCCAGGCCCCGAGCAGCCCGAGGGCGCCGGGGGAGCCGCTGCGGGGCCGGCCGCAGTCTCGGGCTGCTCCGCCGGGACGGCTGCCGGGGCCAAGGCACCGGTGAAGAAGAACCCGAAGGTAGCCAACGTGAGCGTCCAGCTAGAGATGAAGGCACTGTGGGACGAGTTCAACCAGCTGGGCACCGAGATGATCGTCACCAAGGCAGGCAGGTCAGTGCGGAGGCTCCCGAGAGGCCCCGGCTCTCCAGCCGCTCCCTCCGGACCCGGGCACCCAGGCCAGTCGGGGTGGGAGAGTCCGGCCGTAAGCGGTTGAATTTGCAGTTTGGGGGGATATTGAAGCTGCCCAAGGGCGAGTTGAGGAGCGGCCTGGCCCAGCGGTCGCCGTCATTTGATCCTTGCTCTTCTCCTGGGGCGAAATCTGCGGGCTCTTGCGGCCCGAAGGCCTCGGTGCTGCGGAAGAACGCGCGGCTGCTGCGGGCGGACGGCGGAGGCGTACGGGGGACGGCAGGCAGGGCACTGGGTTTCATTCCCGCTGGAAAGGGCGCTGTTCTCCTCCGGGCGCCTTCGGCTGTGACCCCACACGGGACTTCGATCCGTGTTTACGGAGCACAGTGCGCGCTCCCGGGGCGAACAGCAACTACACGGGGAAAGAAAAAATGAACACACAAACCGTGCAAAACCTGCTAAATACATTCTTAGCACGGGCAGATTTTTCCTTCCGGCGGAGACGCGAACAGACCCTAATTCTGCACCTTGAAACGTGTTCCAGGGCTGTTGCATTTCCCGATTATCGAGTAACGAGCCTGGCTGAGCCCGGTTCCTCTCGGCTCTGCTCCGGCCGCCGCGGCGCGGTTCCGGGGCCAGGACCCCGCTCCCGGCCAAGGAACAAAGAAAGCGGCTAATGCGATCGCGTTAGAAACGAGCGAAACATATGGGGAGGAGAGGAGTCCCAATTACAGTTGTTCGTTACTGCATTTAATGCAGATCCCCGGGAAGCGCCGCGGCCGCGGCGGCTCGGGCAGAGCTGCGAAGCTTTCCCCGCCAGGCTCCGGGCAGAGCTGCGAATTGTCCAGGCTCTGACTCTTCCCTTGGTTTAAAGCGATCCGGCGGCGGGGAGAAAAGAAAAACAAACAAATTAAGGAATCCCCCGTTGCTTACTCTCAGTTCGCCCCGGGGCTGACTGCGGCGGGATGGCCGGGGGAGAGAGGGTCGGACTCCGCTCCGAACAGTCTGGCAAGAGCGGTGGCCGCGGCCGTGCGCTCCCGCTCTCCCGGCAGCGATTTTGATGCAAAAAAATGAAACATATTTACATGTATGCCGTTTATTTTTTTAGTTTTTTTTTTTTAAATCAGCGATTTACTAAAATAAAACAGTCACCGTGGTGCCCGGTGCAAAAGCAGCCGACGCTGCGTTGCGGGACCCAAGTGGGACTTCCCGCAGACGGTGCCTGCCCCGGCGCCGGGTCGCACAGTCCGCTGTCTCCGGCCGCGGCCCCTGAGCCCGGCGCCGGGCTCGGCGTTGCTTTCCTTAGCGGAAAAGGTCGTTCAGGCTCCAGGCGGAGGCTCTCTACAAACGGGAGTTCTTCGATCTGGCGTTCTTAGCTCTCCCAGAAGAGCGAAAAGTTTGGAAATATCCAACTTCAAAAGGTTTCGGAAATTAACCAACTCGAACTGAATCGGGGGCTTTCCCTTTTCTTCGTTTACTGTATGACACCGTCGAATCTCCAGAGAGGCGAGTAAAAACAGGAGAAAATGGGATAAAAACAGCAGGAAAAGGCTCGGGGAAGGCGCTGCAAAGCCTATTCTCTCCTAGCGCCTCTGGGCTGGCCCTGCTGTTTGTCTAGATGGGTCTTATCATCTCAGGTTGTTTGTTTTAAAACTAAATTTTAAAACAAGAAACACCGGAATTGGAGCTAATGGGGATTTTTTCACGTTTAAAAATAACAATAACAGAAGGAGCGACTGAAAACGTCCTCCAGAGTTTGCTAAAGCCTTGCAGAGAGGCAGACGCAGCCGCCCGATCTCGATGCAGCCCGGCAGGGCTGGGCCCGGTCTGGAAGAGGTCGGAGCCGGAGGAGCGCTGCCCCATTGCCCCTCAGAGGGGGGCAGTGGCACATAACAGCAGGTCCGGCCGTGCGCCCCCAGAACGAGCCGGGGGGGCTCTCTGTGTCCGGGTTTGATCGGGCTGTTTATTCAGGGGGGGTTGGGACTTAGGGGGAGTTAGGTTTTTAAATGGCTGCAAACCCCCTTCCCAAAATATTGCTCACCGTCGCTTGCGTGGTTTACTACTCCGTAAAACAAAACGAAGCCATAAGGAGCCCCGACGCCAGGGCACATCTTCGGTGTTCCGCCGGGGAGCCGCGGGCCAGGCCCTGGCCCCGGTGTGTGCAGATGGAGCGGGGAGGGATGGGTGGGCTGTCCCGGGCTCTTCCCTTAGCCCACCGCCGATCGCATTTGTCCTTCAGCCCCTTGAAAGAATCGTGCCCTCCCTGAGCGATACGCGTTTCAGCTTAGCTTTGGGTCGCCGGGAGCCTGCACAGAGCAGAACCGGGGAGAGCAGCCGCGGGGGCTGACCTGCCCTGCTCGGGAGCCCTGGGCTACTTTCCGCTCTCCTTTCGTCCCGTGAAGGTGCGGGGACAGGGAGCCCAACAGGGCTCTCGCAATAAGTGGATCTGGCACGGGGCTTTCTGGGAGATCCCCGTTGCCCTGTAGTCCTTCCCCCCGAAGGAAGCGTTTGTCCCTCCAGGCTGCGAGAGGTCTCCCGCTGGCCCCAGGGGCCACGCTGCTGCTGTAATCACTGCTTTCAAACGGGCGCAGTTTGGTGGGTACAGAAGCTGCACAAGTGGGAGCTCGATCACCTCGTGTCGTTCGGAGGAATTTTTAGATGCCCCACGGGCTGTCCGAGATTCCCGAGGCCCTGTCCCGGGCTCAGGTGCGGGTCCGCAGACAGGGTAATGCTTTGCATTTGCCTCCAGTCGGGTCAGCTAAAATAATGGGGAAACCACGGGGAAGAAATTCTTTTCACTTGATCTCCCCATAGCAAAGGCCGAGGATGCTCTTGTTCGCCCTGGCCTCTCCGTTCTACCGCGGTGGGGCATTTCAGGTGTCTGACACGAACGGGAGAAGCAGGACCGCCCGGGCTTGCCTTTCGGGGTGCTGCCGAGGGTTGGGGAACACGGCCACCGCTCTCCCCGCACAGCTTGGGCTTATCTACCTCTTCCTCTGGCCGGTGGTTTCTGCGAGGGGACTTGTTATCACAACCGGGCGGGTATCGGAGCAGCTGGAGGGGAAGGGACCCGCGCCGGCCCCTCGGGGCTCCCCGCTGCTCCTCAACTTAGCACTTCTCTCTCTCCTCTCTGTGCCAGGCGCATGTTCCCCACCTTCCAAGTGAAGATATTCGGGATGGACCCTATGGCTGACTACATGCTCCTCATGGATTTCGTCCCAGTGGACGACAAGCGATACCGGCAAGTAACAAATACCTAGCCTGTCCCGCGGTTCTTGGAGCCGTAGGGGTTGGTGGGTCGCTGCTCACCCCCTGCTCCTGCCCTCCGGGGGTTCGGGGACGTACCCCTGGGCGTGACACCTGTCAGTGCGAGACAGGGAGGGGAGGCAGGATGCAGCTGACCTGGGGTCTCTTTCACACTCTTGCAATGAGTCTGGGGCCAGGAGCGGCTGCACGGACCGCAGGGCCCCCTCAGCCTTTGCACCAAGCCCGCAGGCAGCCGGGGCCAGACCGGCGTGGGCAGAAGGGCAGGTTTCCATAGGGCACAGGGCAGGAGCTGCCTTGTCCTGCCCAGAAAACTCTCCTTGTCGCATTGCTGCACATCTCTGCCAGCAAATACTCTTTGCCACTTAGCAAAAACCCCTCGGTGCTCCCTGACTGCTGTAGCCTCTCAGCGGGTGTCCCGGAGCTGTGCCATACCCGCTGGGAGGTTTGCTGAGTGCTTGGGTGAAGAGAGTGAGTTTTGTGCTCTGGAAAGGCACCAGCCACCCAAGCCACCAACCCTGCCCTTGTTTCCAGCGGCAGTGTAGGAAGGCCTTGGAAACTGTCGATTCACAAGGCAGCGATGCGGTCTGGTTTGGAGCCCCTTTAATTTTAAGACAGTGAAAGGCGCTATGTATTTAGCTTCAGATCAGGACGCCGAGCAGGCAGCCTGCATAGGAATCGCAGGGTTCGATATATAAATATTTAGACAGATATCCAAATTCTCAGGGCGTCCTAGAAATGTTTGCTTGTCAAGGGAAGTAGGATATATAACATCCAATTGAGTATATCTTTAAAAAGTAATGTTTCTGCTCAAGTCCAATGGTGTCTAATTCCCCCTGTGCAAACACTGGCTTTTAAAGTAAACACGTATATAGAAGATTGGTTTCTCTGTTTTAAATGTTACTGTCGAATACGTACTTTGAAAGAATGAACCAAGGCTGCTAAATTCTGAACCTGCTATTAATCTACACAAAACTTCCCACTCTTCACTTAAAGCCAGAATATTACTGTATAGAGGGCTCTCTTTCACCCTTTTTTTTAGAGGAAGGGGGAGCTTTTGTGGCTTCTCTCCCAAATCTACACGGGTAAATCTCCTACGTCCTGCAGACTTCTCTCACGACAGTTCATCACCAACCTGATAAAGTATTATATCCCCCCACCGCAGCAATTCTGGCTGCGGAAAAGAGCTCATTCCTCTCGTGGCCGTAGGAAGCGGGGAGTGATGAAGAGGCGGTGCTTCCCCCTCGGTGGGCTGAGGGTACCGTCCTGGGCCGGGGCCTGCGGGGCCGCGGGTGCTGCAGCCCTTCGGGGCGCCGCTGCAGGGATGCGGGCGGGAGCCCCCCGGGCCGCGGCTGAGGGTGCCTTCCCCTCCCGCAGGTACGCCTTCCACAGTTCCTCCTGGCTGGTGGCCGGCAAAGCCGACCCCGCCACCCCCGGGAGAGTCCATTACCACCCGGACTCCCCGGCCAAAGGGGCGCAGTGGATGAAGCAGATCGTTTCCTTCGATAAGCTCAAACTGACCAACAATTTGCTGGATGACAATGGGCATGTAAGTGTTCCCGGGAGATGTCCAACACGGGGCTGCACTGCGTGGGAGCTCCCCGCTCGTGATTCCCGTGGGGTGACCCTGCCCCTGCCCGTGCCCGTCCCCAGGGGCTCCGTGCCCCGATTCTCCCGCAGCCCCGCGGCTGCCCCGGGCAGGGGAGCCGGCAGGGCCGGGGCTGCGCTCTCCTCTCTCCATGCTCCGCCTGGATCAGTTATTGTCTCCTTGCTCGTTTTATCATTCAGATCATTTTGAACTCCATGCACAGATACCAGCCGCGTTTTCACGTGGTCTATGTGGACCCCCGGAAAGACAGCGAGAAGTACGCAGAGGAGAACTTCAAAACTTTCGTCTTTGAGGAGACCCGCTTCACGGCAGTGACCGCCTACCAGAACCACCGGGTGAGGCAGCGGCAGAGCTCGGGGCAACCAAAAGCGGGGGTTGGGATCACCCCGGAGGTACCATGGGTGAGCGGGCATCCAGTGCTGGCTCAGCCCCTTCATCCGGCTCCCGGGTTGGAGGCCGGGCTGCGGGGGTGGCTGGGGGTATTCCTGCCTCCTCCTCCCCATCTGCTAAACCCATTCCGGGCAGCGCGAGGAGCCCGATAGCCGGGGAGCTGTGCAGAGCTGCATCGGTGTATGCCGAGGACGCGACGTGGGCTCTAGACCCATCGCTAGCTTCCCCGCGCCTGGGGGGACCTCATTACCTGTGTAAACCCGAAACTGGGGCTAGTGGGGAAACTACAGGCTTCCCGCTGTGAAATGTCACTCACAATTTGCATAAATCTGCGATTTTATTGCTTTAACTCGTAGCTGTCTGTCCCTCCCCAGAATACAATTATATGTTAAAAACGAAACGAAACACCCTCCCCACAGCCCCCCAATCTGATGCGGATTTCTGGGCAGCAGTTAATCCAATTGCTCCTTTAAATCGCATCAGTGTAACGTAAAGAACAGGAATTACAACAGCGAGTGCAAAAACAATTTCGTAGCGGGGGCTTTTCAACCCTGCTCGGAACCGCCTCGCTCTGCACTGATGCTACTCGAGCCGGGACTGTATCCTGGGGCTGTTCCCGAGCAGCCGGCGGCAGTGTCACCCTCTGCAGTGGCTCCGAGCAAATCGACCTGAGGTCTCTCCCGGGATGCTGCGCTTGGGCCGCACCTCACCCCGGTGGAGGCGGCGAGGCCAGAGCAAGGCTGTGCCTTTAAGGGGCTCCGGAGTCCCTCCCCGGCTGGCATTTGCCTGATGGCTCCGGACAGCTGCTCTTTCTCTCCTGCTTTCTATCAGTTTGACCTCTAAGGGCTGGAACTGTCACTGAGGGGCTTAAAGTTTGTTTTTCAACCCATTCCGGAAACTCACAATCACATACTTTATCCGTGGATTTGCTTAAATATAGAAAATGTCCTGCCTTCTCCCCGGCGAATTAAATAAATACATAAGTATGATTTATCCAGTGATTTGTCTTAGCTGCTCCAGTGGTGACCCATATAATGTGGCATTTTCTTACAAGTGCATTTACTCAGCTTTTGCAGCCGACTCAGACTGCCTGTCCCTTCACCTTGAACTCATATTAGGTAGCATATTAGGCCACATTTTCTAACAGAGGGAAAGCACATGTTTGTACTCTGTGGTAGAGAACACCCTGGCTCCACTGGCCACCTGGACCCTCTCTGTTATGCCAAGCACTGCTGAGCCCCAAAGTCTGCTCAGGGACACACTCGCTGTTTGGCCAGGGAGCACCATGTGCTGCTTTGAGACATTTTGCCACTTCTCCTTACAGATCACGCAGTTGAAAATCGCCAGCAACCCTTTTGCCAAGGGATTCAGAGACTGTGACCCAGAGGACTGGTAAGGCTACTGTTGTTGATTATAGCTACACCCCACTCACCCTATTTCACATGCATCTGCCCAGCTTACATTTGCTCAAGGCTTGCATGGAGGGAGACACTGTATTGGGCCTCATTTGCCAGCTGCAGCTCATAGAGGCAATGCTCCAATTGCTCATTCTTTTGGGCCATCAGCTCTGTGTCACTTCTCCCCTTCCTATTCCAGGCCCAGGAACCACAGGCCAGGGGCTCTTCCTCTCATGAGCGCTTTTGCCAGATCCCGGAATCCAGTCTCTTCCCCGGCCCACCAGAATGGGACAGAGAAAGGTGAGAGCCCCCAATGGCTAGACCAGCCCATCACCCAGGCCCTGTTGGACTGCACGGCCCATGCATGCTTGCTCACCACGCTGGTGCACAGCCCCGTTGCTAATGAGCTTTGTGCTACCACCAATTTTTTAAACAAAAAGACACACCTTCATAGCCTAATTCATTCTTCCTTGGACTACAACACTTACTATTGTTATGCTTTAAAAAGTTTGCTGCTTTAAAAAACACTGCCCTTTGCCTTTAGAGTCCCATTTTCGACTTTTTGGCAACGGACTCAGCTTTTCAGGCAGGGATGCAGTGCTGGCCACAGGTTCCTTCTTGCATTGCCCTTTTAATGCACCTCGGCAGCTTGCTCAGGGCCGACCCACTCCATTCAGGAGCTGCAGTCAGGTCGAACAGCACCTCTGCCCATTGACTGCTTTTCCATTACCCAGAGCAAACAACTGCAAAGACAACCGAAGGCCTTTCTTCCAACGCACTCCGGGCCTGCAAAATAAAGGGAAGTCTGTATTTGTTTAGTGTTACACAATTGCAAAAATGTCAGGCGTGTACCAGCTTGTCAGTCAACTCAGCTCCATTTATCACAGTCAGAAGGTCCCGTCCCGCCAGCCCCGTTCCTGCCGCATGCCGCTGCTGCACGCCCCGCTCGCAGCCCCGCTCTTCCCTTCGCGCGCCTCTTCCCCGCGTGTTCGGATGCGCGTCCCGCGGGCGCGGCCGCACTGACGCTGTTGCCTGCCTCCGCAGATGCTGCCGAGAGCCGGCGGGAGTTCGAGCGGGAAGCGGGCGGGACGGCGCTGCACCAGGCTGAGGCCGCGCACCAGCAGCTCATGTCCCGGGTGCTCAGCCCCGCGCTGCCGGGCGGAGGCGGCGGGCTGGTGCCGCTGGCCGGGGCGGGCGGCGGCCGGCCCAGCCCGCCGCACCACGAACTGCGCCTGGAGCCCGCCGCTTCGGAGCCACTGCACCACCATCCCTACAAGTACCCGCCGGCGGCGGCCGCCGCCTACGACCACTACCTGGGGGCGAAGAGCCGGCCCGCACCCTACCCCCTCCCCAGCATCCGCGGGCATAGCTACCACCACCACCATCACCACCACATGAACGCGGCGGCCGCGGCGGCGGCAGCCGCCAACATGTACTCGCCGGCCGGGGCGCCCGCCGGCTACGACTATGGGCCCCGGTAACAGGGCAGCGGCGGCGCGAGAGACACCGCCCCCTCCTTCCCGCCTTTCCCTCGCCTCCCGCCTTACGAGTGAGCTGATTGGCCAGCACGATCTGATCGACAGCCAGACGGCCCAATCGCCGGCAGCCGGTCCCGCCCCCGCGCCCCGCCCTGCGGGGGCCGTGAGGGCGGCGGTGCCGGGGGCTCCATCGCGGTGTGACCCGCGGCTGCACTTTGATAAATGAAGCCATATGTCCTTATCTCCCTATTCCCCCGCGTCTCCGTTCGTGCCGGGCACCGAGGACCGTCGGGCGGCTGGGATGCGGTGGGTGGACAGGGTGAAGTGACTTGTTCCCTCACAGTCGCCCACCGCTCTTCTGATGGAGGTTTGGTGTTACCAGTGGTGTTGGCGGTGCCACGGGTGTTCCCTACCCACAGGACCTGTACGTGAGCACCGAGCAGGGGCTGTGGGGCCCGCCGTGAGCCGTGTGTCGTCCTGCACATGTCGGCCTCAGTCTCTCCCAACCCGGGGCACACCAGGGCCTTGTTCACAGGTGGCTCAGGTGGTTCTTTGAGGAGATTCTTGGGGAAAGCAGAGTTTAGTTTAAGGGAATGCTTTGAATCCTCACTGCCAGAACAAATTTCCCACTTCTCCTCCAGCCCTGACCCATTCTTAAGTTTTGGGTTCACTGGGATGCCTTAACCGTAGCAGCATTTTCTGGAGCTGTTGAGAAGGGCCTGTGGCCAAGAGCACAGCCATGTGCAGCTGTGTTTGCATCTTATTTTCCCAACAATAGATGCAAAGGTTTAAAAACCAGCCAGAGGATGGGGGAATATCCACAGAGTTCAGGCTTTGTGTTCTCACCTGCTTCCCAGGCATCCTCACACAGTCCTGCCTTCCTGCATCCTTTCCCGAGCTCTTGAATGCTCTCCTGTGGAGGTGCCTTTTAGAGGGACTTCAGGTTTCTTTTTCTCAGACTGGCTCACCCCTTTTATTTGGCTGACCCAAACTGCAGTAGTCCCAAAGCACCTATTCTGCACTACCTGCTTGCTGCATCTTCTCTCTTAATGCTGGTAAGTACTTTTTTATTTTCCTTTAATGTCTTCATTCAGTAGTCGTTCCTTACTGTTAAAAAGATGGCCCTGTTCATCACGGTTTCTCCAGTGATGTGTTTTGAATAGCTGGCTTGTGTTTTTGTCAGATGCTCACCAAAGGCAGTCCCTTTGTGTTCAGAGAAGGTATTGAGCAGCTCCTCAGCTGTGTTGGTATACAGTATTATGAACACCTTTCTGATTCTTCCACATGACTCTCTTAAAAGATGGGGGTTTATTTTTTTTAAAGTCATCTATTCATCCATGTTTGTGCATTTTCATTACAAACCCTTTAAAACATGTTCTTTCCCTTGTGCAGGTGGCAGTGTTAATAGCAATGTTTATTTTGTCTCTGGCAGTGGGCTTTGGGCTTCCAACACCTTTTTGGAAAGGTTTAAGAAGGGATACAGGCTACCATGAATATTTTGTGTATTTTTTTTCTCTGTTAAAAAAATATATCTGGATCCATAAAAAACACTTGTGCAAGAAATATGTATTTTATTTGACATTTGCAGTGAATTGTGAGATTCTTAGTGTCTGACTAAACCATAATCAATGTTCTCAGAAAGGTTGATGTAAAATAGCCTTGTGCTTATTATTAGTCAGTGGGAAATGGCTCTCGGATGTGCTCTATTGCTATTGCTTTGCCGCTGTTATTTCAGAGTTTTCAGTATGATTTGTTATCTGTAAACTGATTAGTGCCAAAGCTTTGGTCAAACGTTTAATGAAGTTGTTATATTTATTATTTCCTTCAAAGATTATACAAATACTTTTTTCTTCTTGATAGTTGCAGCATAGGAAAAAAAGTGAAGACAACCAAAGAATCATATCTGCAAGCAGTGTAGATACATGTAGATATTTGTAGATATATGTAGATAATCTTATTTCATTTAAATTGAAAAGACATTGGACAGTGACATTTATAAATATTTTCCTCTCCCTTCTTTCCTTCATTTCTTGTTTGATTATTTGTGTATATTTTCATTTTGTCTGCTCTTAAGTCTAAGCCTCCCCTGCAAAATGAGGTCATTTAAATAAGGAGGGATCTTAGTCTGAGCAAACAGTGGCTCTCCATAGGTGATTGCTCCTTCCCTCCTGTCCCTGGTTGGCGGAGGTGCCCGTGGTTTTGGGTACCTATCACAATACAACAGTTTGCAAGGTTGGGGTTCCCAGGTGAAAACAGATCTGTTTGTATTGGTAAGCACCTGGTTTTTTTAAACACACGTAGAATGACCCAAGATGGCAGGACTAAACTATGCCCTTAATAAAAGTGGCTCAAGGTCCTTGCCTTGACTGTAAGAATTTTATGTTTGTTAGAAGAAGAGAAAATCACAGAACTTCAAGCTATGGCTGTGGGCAGTGGGGCCTCAGGATCACCAGTCTGTGTTCTGTGCTAAAGAACCACTACAGAAGTCCTGGGGCTGAATGGGAAGGATACCATGCAGCTGTGTCAAGGCTACGGTCTGAACTATGAAAATGGTATTTCTAACCTTGCTTTTAGGACATCAACATGCAAGGTGCTTATATATGTTCACATGAAGCATGTTAGTTTATTTCATGTTGTTAAATCCTTAAATCAAGATTCCTCAGGGCTTTGACTAGTGTCCCTCCTTCCATAGCTATGTCTGTCTCACTGGGTGGGAGTGTTACAGATCTGGAAAGCGAAAATGATTATTTTTCTATCACAACAAAAAACTCACGTCAGACAAACAAAACCCCATAATGCTGCACGTTGACTAGTAGAAGCCTTTTAAAAATCACAAAAAATCTGTAACACTTTAATGTCTATCACCTGTTAGCCAGTTGGTCAGGATGTATCATGTGTAGGCCATGCATTATATGTGTGTTGTAGATACATTTGACAAATGACTTAGTATGATTTGATTACGTCTGGTTAAACTTCACTCAGTCCATGCTGTCACCGAGGTCCATGGCACATACTAGGAAAGAAGGTGGCAGTATTTCCAGGCAATACTTCCACTTGTGTTCACCTCAAGTCACACGAAGCACTGTGTATTTAAAAGCTGCAGTAAAACAGGCCCAAGCGTGAAGGTTACAAGCTCTCTTTGTCTCTTCCAAACAGGGCTAGAGAATAAATTAGCCATGTAGCTGTATTTTCCAGAGGTACAGGCTGAATTTACTGATTGCTTCTGAGGTCTGAAAACCACATCACTTAGCTCAGTGGATAAATCCAGGATTAGGCACACGCAGGCGGAACAAGGGCAGCTTTTGCTTAATCACTTAACCCGAACACTGGGGATAGCTCCAGTTTTCAGAAATGGCCTTTTGTGTTGATATTCTTTCGTTGCTAATGGATCTGGCTAAATTCAATGTAGGATAGGAGCATGGGGATGAGACTCCTATATATTTGTGGTGTTCATGCACACTGTTTACACATTTCATAGATGTTCTCTTTAGTTCTTCCTCCTCTTCAGGAGTTCTTTGGCTAGAACTGTGTAGGTAGTCCCTAGGAGATGCCCCTCAACATCCTGAGGTATTGGGATCTCTTCAGTCAATGTCAAGCACACATACACACGGCCATGGCCAGGAGAGCAACTGCTTTGGCTTCCTTCCTCCTGCAGTGTGTGTAACAGTGGCTTGCAGAGTAGAGAATGACCCAAGGACTGTAGCAACCATAGAAAGGTATACTGCAGACTGCTGGCAGACAGTGTGGGTCTCCCATGAGCTACGAGCTTCCAGTGCATCCCTACAAGTAGTCATGGCTAGTGGGGCTACATGGCTCAGGGCCACTTCAGCTGGGGCACTGTCCTTCCTGCCAAGCACTCCTCCTCTCCAGCAAGTGGATTTCAGCCTGTGATGCTGGATCCTTCACCAGAGGGCAGTTGCACCTTGATCTGGACTGCAAGGAGTAAGAAAAGCAGCTTCACTCGTGCTGTGTAAAGGGATCCCTGTAGCCACTGGAAACAAGTTAGGCACTCACAGCTTAGGGTTGGGAGCTGAGCTCCGCTGCTGGAGGAGGCTGGAAGAGCAAACGCAGCAGTACCTGCAAAGCAGGTTTCAGCACCATCAGCCCGAGAGCTCAAAAAGCTGCCGTGAGCCTGTTGAACGCTTCTGGGCTGGAGGGTGGGGGAAGAGCGTGTGTGTGCACATACATGTGTTGGTTCTTTGTGCTTTGTCTTCTGTTGTGCGATTTCCTGATGGGTTGAAACCAAACGTGGTTTTGCTGCAGCGCGTTGAGACCGCGGGTGCTTCGGCCTGACCCGCCGTTTGTGTGGAAATGGCGGTGTGGGCAGGGACACCCCCATTGTGCCCCGAGGGTCACCTCGGGGGGCGCCCGCAGGTATCGCTGTCCCGCGGCCGCGGTGGAGAAGGAAGAGGAGGAAGATGCTGCGCGCACCCGGGCCGGCCCTGCCTGAAGAGCCGGCTCCCTCCAGAGGGAAGAGCCGGGCATGGCACGCGGCGGATTCTGCACGCGCGGAAAACGAGAAGGGCTTCGTCTTCCCGAGCTGGGAAATACGCAGTCTGAGAGGAAAATAGAGATTTGGGGTTTAAAGCAAAAGATTTGGTCTTTGAAACACTGCTAGCATAAATAAGGAGGGGCAGTCAGCTGTGAGTTACAATTTGAAGATACTCAGCCAACACTGGCTCAGCCGTTGCTCCAAGCTGGTGTTGTTAGGAGTCCAGTCTGTGAGTGTAGAGGCTAGTACTTGTGTATGAATGCAACGTTTTTCTAAACATATGCATTTTTTTCTTCATTTAATCATTCAAATTCAATTGATTGGTAAGATATATAATTTACACAGGTGTTTGACAAAACCAGGTGAAAGTGACTGTACCCAAAGATTTCTATTATTGCCGTTATCATGAGCACAGCATGTGCATGTGAAATATGCGGTCTGTTAGAGTGAGACACCCATTGTCACTGGGAACCTAGATAGTGTATCAGAGGTTTGCAAATCGCAAAGAATAGTATTTCATATTTCTTTCTCCTGCCCAGTATGCTGCAGGAAAAATCAAGGCAAAAAGGAAGAGCTGGTTTTGAAGATAAACATTAATTTTGAAAAACACAGACATGTCCCATATACACGATGTATGTACATGTACAAGTCTGCTCGCCAAAGGCCCACTGTCCTTCAGGAGTCCTGTGTAAAATCCTATGTGTGTTGCATATGCCAGAAAAAACACACTCATTCCCCCCATTAATAGAAATGACCTATTATAAATTTACCAAAGATACCATAGTTTTATAAATTGGCCACATATGTCTGTGTAATATATTTATTATATCACATTTCATAGCATTTCTGTTTTATGAAATTCAGCCTTGAATTTGTCACATATGTTTTGCATATATGTGCAATAGTTGGCCAAGTATATCCAAGTAAAGTATGATAAATGTGTTCTTTCCATATGGGAAATTAAATGTTTTTCCAGATTTTTAAAAAAAAAAGTTTATTAAGAGCACCCTATACAAAATAATTACAATAAATCACTCACTTCTATTTAGCTTAAAATTATAAATTTGAACTAGTAACAAAGTGATTAAGAACAAGAGCCAGAAAAGTCACATTTAGGACCTAATTCTATAAGGAGATGGAGTAGTATAGACAGAAGAGACCATTCACATTTTCAAGGCTCACTACTACATGTTGTGACATCCTGCCAGGCTGTAGAGCAGCTTCCATCTCTTGCTCCCAGAGCGACTGGAGCTGACAAAGGACAGCTTCCCCTCTCCTCTGTGATGGGGCACACTGTGTGTCGTGCATGGCACTGCGAGACCTGTAATGTCCCTTCCAGCCTCGGTTCTACAGCTCTAGGAACAGCTCAGTGGTCTCTGGGAGATGAAGGAAAGGGAATGTTTTCCTGCAGTGTACTCCTCCTCTCTGAAGCTCTTTCTAGTAACCAACCAGTGGCTGCTTCGGTGGGCAGGGCAGGACACTTTGGGTGCTACTGCTGTGCTTGGAGTGCACAGGAGTGATTGCACAGGTGCCCAGGGACTCAGACTGATGTCCTTGGGCTTTAAATTGCAAAAAGAAGTGGAAAACTGAATAAACATGTAAAACTTAGAGAAGCCACCTTAGTGTGAGGTATTTGCACTATCAGTTTTGTTAGTGGTTTTAGCTTGGATGATGGACTGGGGCTCAGCATTTGTATTTGCTTTGTTACTCCACTTGCTTCATGCTCCCATTGTTCCTCATTCCAGGGGGCAGATGGTTCCCCTTCTCTCGGTGCTCTGTTTTGGCTGCTTCAGCTGCCCTTTGTCTCGGGTGTGAGCTCCAACCGTGGGCAGCAAGAGCCAGCACTGAGAATGGAGGGGCTGCAGGCAAAGCTGTCCCATTCCAGTCATCTGCAAAGGGCAGAGGAGGGGTGGGGAGAGGCGGCCCTTCTCCCAAGCTGGTTCTATTTGAGCACTGCCTTACACATTTCTTTTATTTCAGCAAACATGAAGTGAGTCTTTCATTCTATTCCCTTTCCTGCTTGTTGTCAACTACTTCAAACCAGATGGGCTCAAGAGATAAAACTATAAAGACTCAATGTCTCTATTTAGCGGGATGCCAAGTCTGCATGCCATCAAAATATCTGAGGCAAAAAAATCTGAACAGACAATACTTACTCTAAGTGTTAAGAGCAGCCTAGATGCTTTTCCATGAACACAAACAATGCATCCATGAATCACTGAGATTTTGTATCAGCAATTTTTAAAATTACTATCAGGACAAATGCCATGGCCGCATTCTCTGTCATATTTAAAGTTATTACATAGATCCAGCTCACCCACCTCTTCTTACCTGTGTCAGAACATGTTTATAGCAAGCAGTGCCTTGGGTGCCTGGAAAATGTACTTTTGCATGTGTGAGATGCCAGAGATAAGGGGCAGAATAATGGCTCACCATTTGGACATCCACACTGGATTCCCTGATCTGGAGGTAATCAGGCTCAATCAGTCTCCTGTAAGGATGGTTCTTCTCCGGTGCATGTGGGTGCTTCAGGACCTCAGTCCCTCCTGCTGCTATCCCATGTGACACTGCAGCTTCTGGTTTTATGACTCTTCATAGCAGAGAAATAAACACACTCTCCTCTGCATGCACACAGGCTTATTTAGAGGTGTATACTGTGGTCTACAGGAATTCCTAGTGTACCAACACCTTTAAAAAAGGATGCTGGGGAAGTAAAAGCAAATATGTCTGAGAATGAAATGAGCTGGTGTGTGAGTTTTAGAAGTCAGACCTATCACTGTATGGTTCCACCAGGTACTCTTCCTGCCATCCTTGTCCTTTTCCCATGAAGAATCTGGCCACTGCTGGTGGTTTGCTCCAAGGCCCTTCATACTTTCCACAATTTTTGTATCACCTAACTCAGAGAGACAAGTTGCTTCTTTGTTTCACTTTAACCCCACCCTCCCCTTTCTCCTCCTCTTACAAATCGAACTGCAAATCAAATTCCTCTGAGGTCAGAATAAAGCAGTACACAGCATTGCTGATAGGATGTACAAATATAATTCATACCATTAATCAGGTGAGCAAAACTTTTACAATGGAGAGATTATATTTTCATTTAACTGATACTGAGTTCCTCATATGAATTGCCAAGCTCCCCAGTATGATCTTAATTCTGGATAGCTTTCTTCAAATTATAAAAGAAACCTCCAGCATGCCCCAGAAGAGTAGGACATAGACAAACACAGCCAAGTTTACTTGGAAAAACTATAGTAGGGGGACTCAGGCTGGAATTTCAGAATACTACGCAGCAGCAGAAACCCCCTGCCTTCTTCCTTAGTCATGACTGTCACTTTCTTGGTAGCACAATGGTCATGCTTGAACATCACACTTTGTGTCTCAGCACTGCCGTAACATTGTCTAGTATTAATCCGGGCAGTCATGTGCCATGTTTTATGTAATGATCCATACTTTCACACCACAGACACACAGCCAGAAAAGGAAACACATTGATTTAGCGCTCAGTAATCCTTGTTTAATCCCCAGTCCTTTGGTTTACATCACTAACATGGCTCCTGCAGTAGTCAGTGTTCTATCTTTGTTCTTGGCAGACTGAATTAAAGGAAAGATTTATTAATTTGTAAGTTGGCTTTGTAGATGCGTCTTAAATATGCTAAAAACAAAAGCAGTGTTGACTTAACTATAAAAATCTGCTCTTTTAAACTCAAACCTTTGCAACAGTCCAAGTCAAGCTGCAGAGTTATTTTTTGGCTTGCTGTAGCAATTGCATTCTAAAGGACTAAATTTAACAACTGTCTCATTGCATGCCCCCAGCCTACTTCCTTTTTCACTCATTACTACAAACACAATTAATCTCCTCTTCTGTTGCTCATCTGCACTAAGGACTGCAATGCTTTATGGTTTGTGTACTGATAAGAGAAGCAGTTGTAACTAATGGATTCATTTGCAAATAGTGTTAGAGGGTCAGAGATCCCCATTCATTCCAGTGGTGATAAATATTCCATGTAATTGCTGCACAAATGCTGGTGTTTGGGATTTATTTCCATTGCTTTACAAATGCCGGTTGCTTTCTTCCCTTTCACGGTGCCAAAGACAGTGATTCTTGGGAGGAAGCCTTTTGTAATAATTTAGCTGTCATCACCTTCACTCCTGAATCCTCTAGGCCAGGTACAGGCTAGCCCTGTTCCTTTCTGGCAGGTGAGATTTCAGAGCTAACTCCAGCACCTTAAGGTGGCTCTTCGCTCACAACCTTCTGCTAGCAAGTCAGCGGATGTCTTGAGAGATAACCATGCTCATGGCACAATTGTAAAGAGATTTAAATTATTTTTTTGTATTTAAAAAAAAGTGAATTTCTTAGATGCAATCAGACAACTGTATTTTACAGTTATAATCAGACAACTGTTTTTTCTGTCTATAGTAATACAGACTGTCCTTCCTGTTGGAAACCATTCTTCTTTGGGGAAGTCCAGGTTAGTTCCTTAAGCAAATAAACTTTTGGAAGACTGTAATTCACAATCAAACTATGGCATTTAGGCTCAAATCTAAATCAAACTAGTGTCGTTTGGTTGCTCATTTCAAGGAAACTGTAGTGAGAAAGGAAAATCTGTTTACTGGGTGTTTAAATAAAATCAGTAGTGATGTAATTTGTTAATTAATTGTAATGTGACAAAGTATGGCATAGATAGTGCTTTGGTAATGGGACGTATAGGATGGGTCTGTTCTTGCAAGCAGCCCTGAACCTGTGTCCTTCCTCATGAAGCTGATGCAACACTCACCTGTGTGTCTGCCTGCTACGGAGATGCAGTTCATGTCCTTATTTTCAATTTGTACTTGCATGACTAAGTTTGTTTTTAAATCCACCTAATCAGACAAACATAAATATGTAACTCCCAGCAAAAGGCAGTAAGTTAGATGTAAGCACCCAGTAATCTTTAGAGAATCTTCCAAAAGACCCATTCATAAATCTAAACATCACAGATGTTGACAGTAAATGGCAATTTTCAGAGAAAATATACTCAGGAGTGCCTAACTTTCAGGCTCTGATCTAACAGTGCTCTTAATAAGGCATGGGGTATTAATCCTTTCTTTCCAGAGGGATGCCACTGTGCCAATACCAGAGTATTTGCATCAAAAAATGTTTCATACAAGATGAGTGAGCCCTGGATTTCCTTTCCTGGATGAGCATTAAACCTACAGCTCAATTCTGTGGAAACTGCCCAACAGTGCAGGCTGCAGTTTGCTGCCATGCAGAAGAGGAATGCTTGCATCTCTGGGCCACATGTGTGGTGTAGTACCAGACAGCACAGGCAAAAGGAAAGCTCTGTGCAAACTCGCTGGGCTAGGTCCCTGGACCATACACAACAATGCTTTCTCCATTTCTTTCTGTCATTGTTTCTTTATGTCAATTCTGACCTACTTTAAGAAAGGGGAAAAAGAACAAAAGGTTTCTTCCAGCAGCAAGTTTGTAGAGAACAACCCCATCTCATACCACCAGGCTGTGGCTGGAGCTGCTTGTACAGTGGGGGCAGTTCCTCTTCTGTGTGGGAGGTGGATGATGGGTGGAGATGTGCAACTCTGCCTGCTAGATGTAATGAACACCATCACCTCCCCTTGACTCAGGATCACTCAAAATTAGGCTTTAACTTTCAACTGCAATGTGATCCTCCATGCAGCTACTGAATAGTACAGAAATAATCAAAGAAATGCATTATTTAAAGTGTCATCACACTCTAAAATGTGTAAGGCCACATTTAGAAAAGCCTAGCAACAGTATCCGATTCTGTGTTTTAATGTGAAGAACATTGGGCTGGGTGCTTAAGGATTTCATTCCAGCAGTATTCCCTGCCTGCAAGGAACAGCTGGGTAACAGACCCAGACCTTAATTTGCATGTGTGTTTCTCCTGAAATAATTTCTAAAGTCTTTGATGTTGCTGTTCACTTTTGGTCACTTTTTCTTTGATTTTCGCCTCTCTATAGAGCAGAAACAATTATTTCCAATAAAGTATCAACAGTGCACAGCCTGGACACAGTTGTCACTGCGGCTTTGTGACTGAATCCAGCAGTACCCTGGCTCTGAGCACACTGGTGTGTGTCTAATATCTGTTAGAAGAATGCAAATACTGCTTCCATGAGTCAAACAAAAAAAACCTTCATGAATGAATTTCAGCTTCCACGACTGTAGAGATGACAAGTTAATGGAGCCATTCGCAGTGTGTGGGAAAGGATTTACCCATGCAATTCCCCTAAATGTTAATGGGAGTTGTGCAGCAGAATCCCAGACTTGCCATGCTGAAACTTACCCTAACTCTCCAAGGAGAAGGGTGCTAATTGGATTGCCGAGTTTAAATCCTTCAGCTCATCAGTCTATGGAAAGGATTTAGCACTGGCTCTGAAAAAGGCTTTACATAGCTTTGCAGTGCAGTGCAGGGGAAGATTTTTTCCCCTTCTTTCTTGTGATTAATTGTGAGGCTTGAGGTGACAGGAGACATAATGAAATTCATAAATGCCAAAGGCCGTCCCTAGTCACATTCCTGGCTGTTGGTTTAAGTTAGAAACTGACAGAAGTGTGAACAAATCAAGGGTGTTCTGATAGCCTTTCAGTTAGGGGGAAGAAAAAGTAACTGACAATGAGAAACCACTGGAGGTGGTTTAATGGCTATAAATTTTCAAGAAAGTGATATTTTACACTGATTCAGATTCTTGGATACATAAATGACTTACAAACAGACGTATTCTGCCCCCACCACAGTTTGAGGGATTCCAGTCCTTTTTTACAAAAAATATTGGCACAAGTTATGTCAGCAACCTGCCAAAGAAAAGCTGTTGCAAAACCTGTACAAGAACCCAAAGCAACTTCTAAGCAACTTCTGAGTTGTTTGTGACTGGCCTTGTTCTGCTTGTTACAATTTTAAAAATCCACTTCCCTCTCCGGAAGACAAAACTTACAGCTTAAACAACAGCGTAAGAATTAACCTCAGACTCTCACTTGATCCTGGAGACAGATTCTACCTTCCCCACAACAATGTTTGAATTACAGTGTTAGGAATTGCTTGTCCAGTCCTGTTTTCCTAGTCCATGGCAGTGCAGAACATGTCATGTCTGAGCATATATTGACCAGACACTGATGCGCTGATCTTTCGAGCCAGCTGCCAGCAGTCTCTCCTGGGGGTTGCTGTGATCTGAGAAGGACACGCAATGGACGGTTCCTGTGTGATAGTCCAGCACTGCCAAGGGCTTCAGCTTTTTCCAGCCAAAGATCCTGATGCGATGATCCCACCCTGCTGTTGCCAAAATCTTTTTGTCTGGACGGATGGTGATATCAGATATGCCAGCGTTGACAAGTTTGTGTGTTTTGTAAACCTGTGTGAAAAAGTTACAGATGAGCTCTAATTGTTCAAAACAGAAGCAAAAGGAATCTTTTGAGAGCAGGTATAATGCCCACACCAGTGTCACACAGGGAGAGCATGGAGCTTTTCACCACATGGTGGATGGTGCTTAGTGAGAACGATACACAGAGACAGAAAACACCTTAACTTGAGCCTCCCATCTCCAGAGCAATTCTCAAAAAATAAACCCATCCCTTGTATGTTTCTAGTTTATTTGGCATTTAAAGCTATATATATTCTGTCACAAGTGAAGTTCTGAGTCAAGATCTTTTCGGCACCAGACTGAAGGGAAGCTTTGCCCTTTTCTTCCAGCTATTCTTGTATGAGCTGCAACATTCAGAGCTAAGGCCACCTATTTTCCCTGCTTCTGCAAAATTCCCAGGCTGAGAGTCTTCTGAGCTGATGTTTAAGCTACCTGCTACTACTCACTACTACTTCTCCTACTGTGGCCTCTCACATAACCCTCAACAAGCTGTTGTAGCATTTACCTCAGACTTGAGAAAGGAATGCTTCCAGGAATTGGGTTACAGCGTCAGGAAATCTGTATCTCTAGTACTCCTTCCCAAGAGACTTCTATTTACACCAAATCCAAGGAGGGGATTATGGCCAAATTATTGATTTCAGTCTTGGAAGCCTTTTGTTACTGTTTGGAGACTACTGGGACACAGGTTTCTGAGCGGCACAATTAAATTGGGAGACATTTGGCTTCCTTCAAAAGGCACTGGGGCTGCACAGGACTTATCCCCTGCAAAGAAAAGTTTTCGCTTCACTGACGTGAGTTTCTCTTGAAGCACAGAGAAAAAGCTCAGTGAAATACACCTTTGCTGTTCTCACCTCAGGTAACTCGTATGCATGAGCAATCTGCTTCTGAAACACGTGCAGAATATGCACACAAGTGTGTGTGCATGTTTATGTGTGTATTGGAATAGCTCAGCTTCTGTCACAATGGCGAAAACACCTTTGGCTTGTAAAGCTGGCCCTGAACTGCTGTTATTTATAAATACAATTGGAAATGACATGTCAATGCCACTGTCTCCTTAAGCCTGTACCAAAGCTTGCATATACCCAATACAAAATACGAAAGCTTCCAGTTTGATAAGACAAAAGGCTGAATGAAACTTGACATGCTTCTTACATGCTCTATACATTCCATTTTTAACGAGGACCTGAAAAATGTGTCTACAATGAATTCAGAACAGAGGACAGCAAGTTTTGCTCAAGCCTAATGAGAAGTAGGAGGCTGTATGGAGGCCTTTTTGTGGGGCTGCTACTGTAAAACCTTTGCTTTTTGTTAGTATATATGTTCCAAACTCCCCAGGGTTGGCCCAGTGCAGCATGGTCTCAGTGGGATTTTTGTTGGTGTGAATGTCCTGGCAAGGGAAGGATTTATTCCTTACATCACCAGCCTGGCAAATGTAAGATGGGCCTTACTCTCTAACTGGCATTATTAGCTAATGGCTATAACCAATCCTGGGTGTGGTGCTCCCATCATTACTGTCAATTATGTGGGCAAGATCCATAGAGCAAAATCAGGGCGACTGGAGAAATGGCATGTCCTCAGCAAGCTACAACTTGAAAAGGAAGCCTATAATGGTGATGCCTCTTGGCTATGGAACACAAGGTAACAGTGGGCATTTGTGCACGATCTGCAAATGCAAGAGAGAAAAGCAACACAAAGGAGGAAACTTGCTCAAGGTATATGCAGCCACGTGAAATCCTATGCCAGGATTTGTGCCATCCTGGGACTTACTACAGTAAGTCACTAACTACAGCAGTCAAATACCAACAGAATTTCCTAACCAGAAAAGCAGTCTGTAATTAAGAAAACAAAGAGGTAAAAACAGGTGAGCTGCTTTCAGCCACTTGTGACCAAGGACACTTGCATCTACACCCAAAGCATGCCTTTAAGCCCTCTACTTATTGGGAAAATAGCCAAAATAACTGCAGACTAACTGTTGGCATCTGGGGGAAAAGCCTCAGCAACCAAAGCAACAAAACTTACATTACAGCTTATAGGGCTTTTTCTCATCATATATAAAGAAGCTTCTGTGCTTATCAGATTTCTTGGTTCTGCTTTGTTTATTCACCTGCAGAAGCTGTTTACCTCCTACATTCTACGACAAACATCATCACATAATTACACTATCTCATCCAAATCAGAAGGCTCATAACCAATCACGTCATTTGCTGACAGTGATGATTTCAGCAACTTTCCTGTAGAAGACAATACACCAAACTTTCCCCATAGCAATAAACTCTGCAGTTACCTTCATCATCTATTCATTGACACACTGGAACACTGCCACTTAAAACAGAGCTGCAGTACCATCATTGCATCATTCCTTCTCCAACGGCAGATAGCTGTGCACCACGGTTACTTATTAAAACCTTTAGAATAAAAATAATGTGCCACTGAGTGGCTTTCCAACATCTACCATTACCTCAGGTACCTGGAATGTCAGGGAAAAGAAAATCCCCATCTGGTTTATATTATTAATGCAATAGTGGAAAAAAACTTAATCTATGTCCTTGACAATCTCTAGTGCTCATATGAAAGATGCATTTTATTAGGGCATTCATATTCCCATGAAGCACAGGAACATTGCTTGTAGCTTATAATACTTGGCATTTAAATTTCTTCTGAGGAAGAAGAAATCCTACATCTCCTGGGAATGGGAATACCTTGTGAAAAAAATACCTGGAATATTTCAGGTGAACAATTATTTTTCCTGCGAGTTGTACCTGTAGCCCTGCATACGGTTAACTCATAACTGAAATGTGCTGTAAAGAACAATATTTTCTTTGAATTTAGGAAAAAAGTTATTCTATAATTAATATGAAAGGACAGCTTCCTCTCCAGCACCAGAGTATTTGAAAATTTAGGAAGCCTGTCACGATGTCAGATTTCTGTCACCTTGACCTTAGAGAACGAGTCTCAATACCAAGTTTCTTACTGGGATTCTCACCTTCCTTCCACTTCCCTGAGTTAAGGACACTTGGTGCAGATGGTGACAAGCAGCGGAAGGCTGGGCAGTGGGAGGGCACACATGACCAAAAACCCAACAAACCCAAACCATGACCACTGTGTATCAGACTTGTGGCTTAGAACACCTTCAATCCTCGTTTAGAGTCTGGAGTGCCTCTTTCACTTCATGTTGTATTGTTTATTAAAGTTCAGACCCTCCTCAGTGAGTGCCACATCCTCCAAACTTTACCTCAGTTGGATGTGTTTGCACCCCACACATCTAGTGCCCTGCCACCCCAGGAATGGAGGTGCTGTGGGGATGCCTCAGAGGTTCCACACCTCCGCAGTGTCCCCCAGGTGATGAGTCACCCTGGGTGTCCCAGCATGTGCTTTTCTTCCTGAAGCACCATTCAGTGAACAGCATTAACTTGCTGGACTACTTAAAAAAGCCTCCATAAAAGCTGCAAGGTGAAACAGCAATTATTGTTCTCTCACCAACTGGTGTATCCAGCAGCTCTCTCCTCAAGTGTGACATGGGCACACAGGGGCTGGTTCAGGCCCTCTCCATTGTTCATGGGACCACTGCCACTTTAAAAAGGTTAAAGCACTCAGCAGTGGAGAGGCTATGCATGGGCCATTTTAATTTTCACGAGCCTTTGTGCACATTATTTCCACACCTGTATTTCCAGATCCTGCTTAACCTCTTGGCATTGTTGGAACACTTGCAGAAGTTGTCTAGATGGAGGCAGTATTTCTGGCCATTCCCTAGCACAGCCTGAGCTGGGGATTACATGACCTCCTTCTAACCCAGCCACTGTGCTGGAGCTCAGACACAAACTGGGGCAGCCAATTGTTTGATTTTGTGTCTCCGACTGGGCTCTATAGGTGCCAAAAGAAGCTGGTTGCCTAAACCTCACGTCCTCTTGGTGCTAGCTGGGCTACTCCTATTCTTTCTGTTTGTGAAGTATTTAATGGAATACTTCTGTCTTTCCCATAGTGGAAAGCTCACTCTAGCCATTCAAGCAGAACCTTTGGAAAAGCAATCCTTTGTTTCTCATTTTTGTAACTCATTTATAATGTTTAGGACATTCCAAGAGCTGGATACTACTAATGTGATAAATGAAGATACAGAGGCAATGGCTTGAGTAATGCTAGGCCTGTGTGCCTGTTGCAACTTTGGTAAAACCAGAAACATGTGAGAGGATTTTTTTCTTTTTTTTTTTAAATCCTCACCATCTTTAGCTAAGTCTAGTCACATAGCACAGACATTCTAACCAGTCTGTGATTAATTAGCTAGAGATCTGCAACAACTCCTCTTCATGACTAAATATTTTTTTAGTCTATCAAACTGTTAGTGCAAAGTGGGATAAATGACACTAGAGGGCCAGTGATCCTGACCTGGAGGTTCTGTTGCTCATTGAGGCTCCAGATGCTAAGCACCTTTTCAGATGAGCCTGAGATCCCCCTGGCCTTCTCCGAGTCAAAGTCAAGGCTCATCACTGGCTCCTGGTGGCAAACAAGTTGGCTCAACGCTCTTCCTGTTGACACATTCCAGAGGACAACTGATCCATCTTCATAGCCAGCCAGAAGCACAGGTTGGGAACCACAGTTGAGCTGATTAAGGAAAAATAAAATCGTTTGAGAAGTAAATAGTCTGTTAGGAAAATTACCATCCCTGTGTAGGTTTTAGTCCAAGCACCAAGGGAATAAATTAAAATGCTGACTAGTGTAGAAGTGAAAAAAAGTTTAGATGTCTGAGTGTCAAATTTTGATAATCCATCCACTTACAGAAAGCATAACTAGGTAATATGCACTTATAGGTTTTATATCTACATATCAATTTCTAAATTTTATATACATAATACATATTTAACATGCACGCACACACACACATATACACAGAGAGAGAGAGAGAGAAAATATCTCCCTGAAAAATTCAAACTATTGCCCTCTATAACACCTGAAAAACGTCTGCCTGAAATTTTCAGGAACTTTACTTCATGGTCTGAACTTTGTTTGCGCTTCTTAAAAAAATCACACAGAGCAGGTGAGTTACTATCAAGCAATACAAGCTGTACGGGTATTGAGAGGTGCCATGCTTAGGGATTCCAGTTCCACACTGCCAAGTGTAGGGCTGCACAGGAGGATCGTGTGCCCAAGAAAACCACAGTGCTTGAAGGTGAACACTGAACCTCCCAGCAAGAATCTCTGGGTAAGTCACCAAGGGGTTAACGGGCGCCCAAGTCCCACTGTAACCAATTGAAAGCTACTTTGATTAATGATGTCACAGGCCAAAGGGCAAGGCACCCTGGGCAGACACCTAATTTATTTAAGCCTCTGAAATAACTCAAAGAAGGGAACATTACTGGATTACATGTCACACTTAAGGAAAATATTCATCATTGCTCCAGCTAAAAGACTAATGATCCTGTAAGCAATAACTGGTTAAGAGAGTGAAGATGCAAATCCCTAATGAAAAGCAACTAAAAAAGAGGCATCTGTTAATGCCAGTTATTTCTTTAATAGAAAAAGAAATATCAAAATACACATTGGGATTATTACCACCTCATGTATGCACATCTAAGAAATGTATCCAATAGGGTATTCAGATCTCTCCAAACACTGCTCCTACAGGATTGGTTTGCTCGGTATTCAATTAAAATAAAGGTAAAAGGCATAAAGAATTGATTTTTACCAGTATCACATCACTTGCTGGCTGTCAGTGTCATGATACAAACCTGTAGTAGCCAAAGGCTCACTGCATCTATTAATGGCCCAGCCTGTTCTCCCACTGGTTATTGTATGCTCTGGGGGGAGTTAAACTAACAAGAGATGGGTGGTCTGAGTAACACAACTGCTGAGGAACAGCCTCGTGCTTCCTCAGCCTTACTCAGCCTAGTGGAGTGTTTGAATGAGGAATGGAGCTCACTGAGCAGGGAACAACATTGCTCCTTAAAAGAAGGAAACCAAGGGGAAATCCTTGTAAATGTAGGAAATCCCCTATATCGTCCTTCTGAATGGGTCTGTCCACACCTGGGATCTTGGTGGAGCCTCCTTCCTTCCTTTAAGATCCTTTTTCATTTGAAAAGGTAGGGAGCACGCTCTGGCTAGAACGGCCCACGAAACAGGTCTCTCACAGTGGCCAGAATTATGAGTAATTTTTCTGTCAAATTTTTGATTTTCTGAAATAATATAACATCAGAGCAATGAATGTATGTCAGATAAATGTGAATTAATGGTAACCCATCAGGTATTTTGGATTAAGAATATCTCGGTTTTGATACCAGATATCAAAAAAGTTTAAAAAAAATTTGAATGAAATAAACATTCCAGATTTTATTTGTACTTAATAAAGGACAAAACAAAGCAAAACAAAGCATTTCATAGGTACTTTTAAGTTTAAGAAAAAGCCCCCAGTTTCAGCATAAAAACCCCCCCCAATTATTTGTGCTGCTCTTCTGTGGCACAAGACTCCCTCAGAGCTGGGGGTTTCACAGAAGGTGCAGCTGTCATCAGGCAGTGAAACACCTCAGCTCCTCTCCCTACTCCAGACGGGATGGTGACTTCCAGAGAAGCTCCTAATCCTTATGCAGATGGCAGAGACAGGCGAGTGCCTGATATATTGGGAATGCCAAGCAAAACATTTTCTTTTTTATTTCTCCTGTGGGCATCACACTTTAGATTTGAAAAATGGTAATTTGCAAGTGAGATCTAAGATTGGTCTATTTTAAAAACCAAGCACTGTTTCCTATGAAATGTAGGTCTCCCACACTACTTCCTCCTGACTTCTCTAACCATAAGAACTGTAATATTTCAATGGGTACATGAACTAAACCAATAAAAGCTATTGAAAGATCAGTGGAGCTCTCAGTCTGAGCCTGGACTCACCAAGCTGTGCTTCACAACAGCCTATTTATTTCAATTCCCAATAACAGACACTGCTGGAGAGAAGTCTCACCATTCATGTTCTGTTTCAGTAGAAAAATTAAATTATAAATCATTGCTCTTCCTAAGCAGAACATTTTGTTGTTGAATTTGGATAACTGTCAAGGAAGGAAGAAAAGGTGATCTGCTGTCAGCTCAACAGGAATAATTGCAATAGTTTATATAAAGTAGTAACTCGGCATTTCCAGTTTCGACATGTATTATTCTTGTTGAATTATTTTGTTTGCACCATTATGCAATGATGCCTTCCCCAAGGAGTGCAAAAAATTTAAGGGAAGACTATCCTTACTCCTGCAAATCCTACTCCACCCAATTAGTAATAGCAGGAAGGTGTGAAACTGAAGGGACAATGTATTTAAGAATGTAAGTCTTCAAAAGAAATTGAATGAACTAGTATCTTTAAGGACAGACCTAGAAAAATAAGGGGAAAAAGTGCTCAAAACAACAAAATAAATAGCTGCAAGCTTTTTGACTGCTTAGGAGAAGCCAGTGAGGCTTAATCTACAAGCCAAACCTTAGGCTCAGTTGCCTTCTTCTCTGTTGTAAAGTTTCTCCTTCACGCTGCTGCTGGGGAGGTTTGTTGTTTCCCTGAATTGCAGAAAAATAAAATGGTACCTGGCTGCAGCCCCCAAACTCTTCGTTGGACAACCTCCCCGAGCACTCTTCTTTCAGACCTTTATAGGGCTCTCTCTCTCAGCTTCTGTTTCAACTTGTTAATTTACTGTGCCACAAGCAACATCAAACAGGCTCTTAGGCAACCCCTGCGTGCTGGGCTGGGAGAGCTCATCTCCTGGGTTTGTCTCTATTGCCCAACACACTGGTGTACAAAGGAATCCTGGACGGCCTCTGTTCAGGAAGGGCTGCAGCTGGGCGAGCTCGTGTTCTGCTGGTTTATGGTTCCAGGCTTACTCAGCGAGCCACTTCCAGTGCAACCACACACCAGAACGCAGAGCATCCCTTCGGTACACCACATGCAATTATTGCCCTCAAGGGTATCCTCTTCCCTGCGCCTTTAAAGCAAGGCGCACACATTTGTAAAAGAGCAAATACAGCTGGGAGACTCTAAGGGATTATCTATACTTGCCTGGTGCAGTCTAGGAAGCTATGGTGAGTTCTCAAAGTCAGAATTTGCGTGGAATAATTTACCTCTCCCAGTTCCCAGTCCTCTGCTTTATCCCCACTGGCAACAAAATTAAGAACTACATAAAATTAAGACTCTGCACCTGCTCTGCTTCCTAGAGGAATAGCAATATTAATGCATGTAGAAAATATGGCAAGACAGAGGACTTCTTATACAGGCAACAAAAATTTTCAACACTGAACATTTCCACAGTTATCTCCATCTTATTAAAAAATGTCGAGGAGACAGAAGGACCCATTCATTTCATCAAGCACTGAACACTGATTGCATTTTTAGGAGAAACTTTGTTTAATAAAAGCCTAATCAGCCTATTTAATTTCCTTTTATTTTTTTTCTGGTTTTTAATTACAGCATGGAACTTGAACTGTGGCCTCTTACTTTTGTCTGAAGTCAGCAACTGATCCTCTAGATTTCAGTTGGTTCAGGATCTTGGGTGAAGACACTGAGGCCTCAAACTTTGATTGATAATGTTTTCAGCTGAAACCAACACAAATGTTCCAACGAGCCTGCAGGAATTACATACCTGCCATCAGCTCAGATGGTCCTGTAGAACTGTAACTGTGTTGTCAGGGGGTACATGGGCATCAGCTTTGTCACCGATTCTCTGGAGATTTCAAGCCAATCACCTGAACTCCTTCCTCCCTCTGCTGCCACCTTTTTGTATTACTTGTGTTCACTGTTGGCAGCCCATAAACATTATTTGCAAAATTTGCAAATGTGGGTTTTTTCATTAACTACTTTTATTTACCTTTTTGTCCAACGTCAGTACCACCAAAAATATTTTGTTAAAAAAAATAAAAAAATTGTATGTCTGGAACAGAAATGTTCATTGAGTGTTTCCTCGTCCCGAGGGCAATGAAATGAATGGAGCCTACCATTAAAAACACTGGTTTTAAGCAACTCAATAATTTCTCATCATTCTTAATGCAGTGAGAAACCATATCAAACAACTGGCTTTGGTAAGTCACTCATTTTCCTCCTGATGGATGCAAAAACTGTATCTATCCTAAGGATACAAAGCTTTCCTTGAGCATTTGCAAATCTTCCATTAAAGCTTGGAAAGCTCTGAAAGTTACATTAAGGATGTTCACAAATCTTTCCCCCCTTTAATAGTATAATTACTTGATTGGTTTGATAATAAATCAAAATCCAAGTGAAGAAAGATTCATGTGCTTCATATAAAATGAATCACAGGGAAAACATTTCACAATTAGCAGGCACTCTTGCCTTACCTGCCATAACTTCAGACACATGGGCATGCCCAGCTTGGCACCCACCTCTGGCTTCAAGGTACAGACTGACGTCTTGGATGGCAGCTCCAAAATCTGAACCTGACATCAGGAAAACAAGAGAAGTTGGTCAGGCTCCAGGTCAAAATTCTGCTTTTAAAAACACAAGTCTTTTGAGGTGATTAAGGTTAGCATAAGCTCTTCCAGTAAAAACTGTCTGGAGGAAACTGAGGAATGCATGCTAAGTTGGAGCTGTAAGGGGAATATACAGCTATCGAAAGAAGTGCATTGTTTTAGGAAAGCCCAGACAAAACCGCTGGAGTGAACTCATCCTCTTCTTCCACTCTTCTACTTAATTACAGCCTTCTTTCCAAACAGTGGGTCACGTTGTGCACACAACAGATAATACTGCAGACTGCTTAATCTGAAAACACTTCCTTGCTTCCTTTCCCCTTTTTCCATCTCTGTTTCTAATTTTTTGGCTGTATGCACCTGTGGACACTTGCATTCTCTGTGCTGTTATGGTAACACAGAGTTGCATGGAAATACAGCAGTGCATAAATCCAAAGAGGATATTTTATTTACTGCTGACTGCACTAACAAATCATAACCCCAGAAGTACGGGCTAAGGCTGGCTGCAGCAGTGTCTGCACACAGGTATTTTTAACACAATGTTGTCTCACCCTGTCTAAAGCAGGGCCAGACAATGCTGTGTTAAACACCTGTTCTCTCTACAGAGCAGCTTCCATTGTTGCTTGCACTGACGGTAATGAATCACGGACCTGGTTTGGGTGGTTTTTATTTTTTAAACATTGGGCAAGTCGTTCCTCTGCCAAGGAAGTAGCTCATTTCCACCTCAGGATGATGGCAGGCAAGATCAGGAGAGTCTGCCTTTTTAGTTTGGCACTGGAAGATTTTGAGACTCTTGATTGACACAGCAGTGCCTCAACTCTGGGCTGGTTCTCAAGCCTGGAACTCTGGAGAAACAGAAGCTCTTGAGTATCAAAAACCTGCTGCCAGGTACATTGCTGTTTCTCACATGCATACTTAATCACCAAGGTGATCTTTTCTTTTAATTAAACAAACAATGGTGTGCATTATGTAGTAAAATTAAACGACTTGAAACATTTGATAAATCCAGCATCAGCAGCCACTCTAGGCTCTTCCAGAATATGCAAGAGCCCAACAGCGCTGTTGGACAGCCCCAGTCGTGCGAATTTCCTTAAGCATCTGAGATGAGGTATTACACAAATATGGCTCCTCTGGGAGCCATCAATCAAGACCACAGCAGCTGCGATGGCTTTCCAATCCCATACCTTTAGTTCAAAGCTTGCCAGAACATCTTCCTATTTCTAGAGGCTGTCAGCCAGCCTGCCAAAAGCCAGCTGCACTCTAGGACTGTGAGTACAGTGTACTGCACACAATATACAGAATGCTTTCGAAAGCCACTGAGCAATAGAGCAGGAAACTGTTTTCCAGATTTGAGGAATAGTGACTACAGCCAAGAGCCATCCAGTCTGCAGACCAGACCTGGGAACAGACCAAAGTTTGATCATCTGGGAATTCTGGTTCTTCAGAGCTACACTCTTAACAAAAGATGCTTTTCTCTCGTCAACTTTCTTGCTATCAACATAATGACCAAGTTAGCTGTGGCAGGAAACGGGCTATAAATATGAAGATGACCTGCCCTCATCTTGCATCTTTCATCACTGTCTCTCCAAAGGGCATTGCCTCCTAGGCAAAACCGAAACTGCAACTTTTATGTAATAAGGAAGGGTAAGTGTGCTGTGATAAATGCACTTCTGCAGGTTAAAAGAAAAACCCCAACCTTCTTCGCTTTACCTTGACTAAAAACAGATGAATTGGTACAAGGGCTACAGTTGGGCTTGCAAAGGCCAAAGAAAAACACAATGAGAAAAGCTTTGTGCAGAAGACAGGCAGGCATGAGCTGCTGCCTGAGCTGGATTGACAGTTCCAGAGACTGTCTGCATTAAAGGCAACTGAGCCTTAGAAATAAATACTATTTCACATATTTTGACAACTGTAACCTAAAACTTGAAGTTCTGTGTTTATATTGGTTTTGCTTAATAGGAGAAAGATTTGCCTTTGCCTGAGGTTAATAGTGTTCCTGGGTGGCTAAAACTGGCCACAAGGAAACACACCCTTTTTCTTTTTCACATTAATAAAGCTTTTAACATGTTTCTGGCAAATTGGCAAGAAAAGTGCATGTAACTCATAATTGGTGATTTAAATGCAATCATGAACAAATAAATGCCTGTTCAGATCTCATTATTTATGGACTGAACCTGCTTTAAGACAAAATTACTCTTTTTTTGGACACCAGCCAAGCATAAACACTTATTAAGTCTTAATTTTAATCATAAGCTGCAAATGTACTGTGTCTCACACAGTGCTGCCTATTTGGAAGCACTATATATTATGGGAGCTTATGTGAATTTATTGAAACATGACACAGTTCTAACGCAAAGGTTCACACACAGAGTGGAACTCTTCTACCTCAGGAGACAGCAAATCATTCTCCTCTTGCAGGGCCCAAGCAAACAAAGGAGAATAAAACAGAGATGAGTTGTAAGCGACACCAGGGTAAACGTCTTCTATTTGGGTCAGATGATTATTTAATTCTTCATTACCGGGACTTCTCCGGCTGACACAAGAATGCACTTGTCAATTTTGTTTAACTTAAGAATTACTGAGCACTGCTGTAAAATGGAGGGAGTTCTTTGTTTGATCAGAGCAAGGGATGGGACTTAGAATGGTTGTATTTACTGGTGCAGTGGTTGTGTCTGCAGGCATATCTAGTTCTGTAAAAGGCTGAACATTGTGGTTGAGTCCACAAAGTACTTAAATACGTGCTGAACTTCTGTATAATAAAAAGTTCACACTTTCTTGCAATACAGGCACTTACTACTTTGTGTATAAAACATGGAACTTCCAGTTTCAAGATACACAACCTATGGGCCAGAAAAGCATGTGAACTTCTATGCTCATCAGCAATTTACACTTAGTTACAATACTTCTTTTCATATTTATGCCACTTTTTTCTTCTTTCATGATTTTGGCATTTTGCTGTCAAGTATTTGAGATTATTTTTGTGCAATGTCCTCAAACAGTCCCTTGTAGAAAACAAAACTAATTTCTACAAAGCAGAAGTGGACATTGCCAACAAAGCTTCTGTGAGTGCTCTGATAGTGGTATTAGATATGGATTTATCCAATAGGAACTGAAATGGACCCTGCAATTATCTCCCATGGAGCAAACCACTGGCTGGTAATAGTCATTCAATTATTTCCAGCCCCGGTTCCAGGTAAGGAATTAGCCTGAGGTGAAAGACCACGTATTGCATTACAAATCACCTGCACCTCCCCTCTTCTCGCCAAACCTGATTCAGCTTCAGATGGAAGATGAGCACCTCCATCTGAGGACAGACCTGCTGACCACCAGTTCCCCAGAAGGACTCTTGTTCCCAGTATTCAGCAGCACCAGAAGAGTTTTCAAAACTCCTACATGTACAGATCAGCAGCAGCTACAAATACTTAAATGCTAGATAAATCTTGGGCTTATTATTAAAGCTTGAGCTATATAATTCAGTCATCCTTGTGGCAGTAAAATTAGTGATTAAAACCCCCAAAGGTTTCTTGTGCTGCCTGCTCTTGAGCATAGAATTCAACGGCAGTGATGTTCCCCCCCTGAACTATGTCATTTCAGTACCAAAAGCAACGTCTCAAGCACAGAGAAAGAGACACTTCCTACCTCCTCCAGGCTTCTGGCTGCCATGGCCATTAGCCAGCGTCCCTGTGCCACCTTTAACAGAGAGCATCTGCAGAATCCCACATGCTCCGTGAAGACAGAATCCGTCACTGAAGTCCGTCCCTCTGCTAAATCCCACAAGCAGATCCTCTGGTCTCGGCCCTGACTGTTACAGTAAAACAAGTTATCCATGAGCTGCTGTCTGAGGAAGCCTGGCTGCCTGCAGGGCAGGAACTCAGACTGGGTCTTTAACAGGCAGTAATGGACCACGCTCCGTGCAGCTTCTGTGTGGGTGTTAATTGGGTGTTTCATGGAATGTGGGGAACTTGGTGTCCCCCAGACCACCACCCTTCTGCCAACTGCAGAACTGGCCAAGAGTTCAAACGTCCCTGGGAGGGGGGAGGACCTGAGAGCCAGTCAAATACACTGCAGTCACAGCTTGTTTCTTTGTGCAGGGAGACTTGATCAGGCTGAGTTGTGCTATTTATATGTGTGAATATATTTATAAAGTCTCATGAGCATTTAAATATACAAACAATAAAAAAAACTTACATCTTATCATTGATTATATCTAATTTTAAAGGAAACAAAAGTATCCAAAGATTCGCACATGTAACACTTACTGACCCTAGCGATGAAATGGAAATGTCATGTGTTGACAGCTGAAAGAGACAACAAAGACCTCATCGGAGAGAAAAAAAAGTAACAGTTATTCAGTGGTCAACTTCCCACAGCCACAGGGAGGGCACAGAAGGCTCCTAGGACTATGCACGTGTGGAGCCATGACAGAGAGGGACTGGCAGCAATTGCTCAAGGAAATGCTGTGGCTGAAACACCCAAACCCAGAGCAGCAGCGGCCGCATCTGAGGCAGGGGCGCAGCTCCCCCAGACTCCTGGGCACAGCCCTGTCCCAGACCCTCCGTGCTGCTCCCAGGCAGGCACAGCAAGGAGGCCACGCAAAGGGCACAGCAGGAATTGTTGCAGATTTATGTGATCCCACTGGCTCTGGAAAGAAGTAGCAGTGTGGAGAAGCTTCCAATCTATAAACTATAGTAGCACAGGATATATGTCCTCATGTTATCACCTGGGCAGGGAGTCATCAAAAATCCCTTATCCATGTCTTACTTTAATTAGCAGTATCACCTGATGAAGTATGAAACCAAAACAGAGGAGATGTAAATCTACAGACTGTTGGGAGTTCTTCAGCATCAGTGTTGTTCAGCTGAGTGACAAACTGACATAACATTTACAGCACTGGGCATACAAACAATGTAATACTGTAAGAAATTGTTGTGTTTTAGGTTTACAAGAGAGAAATATAAAATACAGGTAAATGCTGTCCTAAAATTGCACTACTTTGTGAACTATTAGCACTATACAGCAAAAAACAGAGGTACAGAAAAACTCTATATTTATACAAACAATGCTCATTCAATATGATTTTACGGGGGAGAGTGTTGATAATTTTACTTAAGCAGATAAGAAATATAAATGCTAATGAGTTCCACTGTATATTATGAGATGTCTTCTCTAGATAAACATGTCAGAACACCTCCTAATCATACAGACACTTTGGCATCTACTCTAGATCACCTGTCTAATCCAAAGTACACAAATCTTCCTGACCTTCCCTTGCTAAACAAGAACAGAAGATATTTTGCAACAAAGCAAAAGCGTGAAACTCAGCATTCTTGCTCATTTTCAGTCTTCCACTCTCCATCTCTGATTCTTCTCTTCCTTCCTTACCTTTTCTCCATCTCTCCTTTATTTATAAATTCTTTATATCAATCTTCCCCAGGAACCAGCTGTGAAAGGTCAACTTCAAATCCAAGTGTATTTCCTTTACCCAAAGACCTCGCCTGTTCTCAGTGCAGTAATAGACACTACAGGTCCCAAGTTGTTACAATGTCATAACATACATAATAAAGAAATTAATTTTATCTTTTCTCCACATACTTTTTATTCTAGAATTTTTCTGTATTTTTATACTTCAGTACATTTCCATATGTGTTGGAGAAACTTTAAGTGACTCCAGAATTAAGAGAATCCTTTCCCCCCCCACCCCATGTTTTTTTCCCCTCAATCACAGAGACAAGAATATGTCACAGAGACAAGAATATGTCACAGAGACAAGAATATGTCACAGAGACAAGAATAATTTCACTTATTCACAGGTTTTTGCCTGCTTTGCTAACCTGAGGAGCCTGTCTTTCCCACCCATTGTCTCCACGCAGTAGACAGATTTTCTTCCATGGCCATCCAGTGCTGTTTCCACTCTGTGTGTTTTCAGGTTCCAGACATGGATAAACCCATTCTCAGACCTGGCAGTAGGAACAGATACTTTTAGTGTGAGCACCACATGCAGGTGATCAGAGTGGGATGCTTTTCCTTGGTTTTTGGTTTGTTTTTTTTTGTTTTGTTTCCAAAACTGAAGCTGTATGCACAGGTAACACACCCAATGTGCAAAGCCATGCATGCTGCCCTTTTCTCCAGAAACACTTTGTCAAAATAATGCACTTCATTTCAAAAGGAAACAACCGTATGATGCTCAGCACAGGCAGAAACCCTGGTGTACTTACCCAGAGAAAAGAAGGGGGATATCAGGTTCTGGGCCTCCACAGGAAAAATGCAGAGTGTGGACTGCAGCACCGGTACCTCTGAGCACAAACTGTGGATCTGGAGGTGGCAAAGCCATCGAAGCAATGAACTGGGGGAGTGAGAAGCAGACACAGATATCACAGAGGGTAAAGCAGCCTAAAGTGAAAACTTCAAATATATTCTGAGCAGAACACTTGCTTCTCCTCTTTCCTCTTTGAATTTTCATTATTGAGGTTTTTTTCTATTTGCCACCCAGTTGAGGGTGAAGTATTTCCTCTTGAGATGAGCTGACAGAGCAGGTGTCCAACCTGCTCTTTGCTGCATTCCTCTCCCAGCAAGGTGCTGAGCTGGCCACGCGCACACACCTCTCGCACACTTGTAAATCCCAAATCGGTCAGCTGCTCTCCCTGCTGCTAAAGGGACATAATACAAGAAACTCGACACCCATAATTTGAGTGGGCAAGTAATTCATCATTCCACTTAGCCCCTTGGCTAAGTCTTTCCCCTTCCTCTCCACAAAAATACTACTTTTGTGTTTTTTTCAGAGAAGCACTGCAGCAAATTAATAAACTGAAAAGAATTTAAGATGAGATGGGAGTTAATACACAAGAATCCCATTACTCTGGAGTGTTTTAATTTTTGGTTCCAAGCATGGTTTATTGAAAAAAGAAATGCAGTACTTCATATTAACTGAGTGACTACTGTCCTAAGTGTTTTATCCCAAGGGGTTTGTATTCCCTAAAGATCAAGAGATGCATATTTTCAGCTTCATGTCAAATGTGGTCTGAGTCAGCACAGAACAGGAGTGGTACATGGGGGAGCAGGCTGCCCTGTCCCACGTGGGAAACACAGAGGACAATTCCTGATGAGCTCACAGGGCCAGCCTGTGTGATCCCCAGAGGCAATCACTGCTCTGGACCCCTCACCAGCTATTTCCCTGCATATTAACACCTTTGCAGGCAGTTGTGCACAAGCACTGGAGAAGGAGAAGGACAACTTTTCTGTGCTCCGACTTGTTGCAAATGACCCTCCAGACCTGTGCTGGGACAAGATAACCAGCAGCTGATTCAACTGGAAGTACAGTTTGCAGTTCATTGGAAAATGCACTATAACATCCATTACAAGAAATATTTTCCCCATGAAAAGTGTTTGCTGCCTGATCTGTGGCATTACTAGCCATGCTTATAGATCTGCTTCTTCCTTTCTGACCTAACCTCACACAGAAAAGGGCCGCTTTTGCCACTACAGGTGTCAACTATCATCACTTTTTCCCTTTCATGCATATCTTACCCCAGATTAAACAAAACATGTTCTAAATTCAGTGAGGGAAGATCAGCAGGTGTTTTTCTGCCTGCTGGTTCACAGCACAAGAATTGCAGAGAATCGGAACAGGGCACAAGAGCTACGAGTTCATGGCAAAACAGCCCAACTTGTCATTGTCAGTTCACCTCAGTACCAGCTTTCACATTGTGTTTAATGGATGCACTTGCTAATGCATCTCATTTGCAGGTCTACCTTGAGTGTTTATAGATCAGTTATCAACCATGGTATCTATAGGTTCTAATTAAATGCAATTATGTTTTAGGGCTAGTGATGAAACAGGATTCTTCAGTGTAATGCGCAGTTCTCTCTCAATAGCACTGTGTAATTAGGTATAAAAATAATGAGCTCAGTGGACACCCTCTGTGTTTTAGGGCCCTGACTCATCTCTTTTATGAAGTTGTTGGATGATCCAGACTCATGGAGGCTGGAGGAAATTTTCAGATATACACGATGTGCAGGTTCACCTCCATGATGAGATCCAGCTCCCAAGCGCCCATCTGCAACATGCTCCACCTGTGTTATAAATCTGTTAGACCAAGGATTTTGTCACCAAGGGACACCTCTTTGAGGCACTACAGCTGTGTGCAAGTGCCCTCAAAATGACACATTGTAGAACCATGTAAATAAAAGAGTAGCTAAGGGCTTGTCAGAGGAGCAGGGTCCCACTTCACCGTGGAGCAATTCTGGCTCACTGCACTGAGCAAGGAAATAGAACTGAGTCAACCCAGAGGCTATCTGGGATTACAAGGCAGGTTTTTAATAGCATTTTTCTAATTACTGACACAGAAGTTTTTGCTGACAGACAGCAAGTGTGTGCATGGCTGTGGGAAGGGTTTTACCTGGCATGAAACAGACACAACTAATGCATGTCTTTACAAGGATGATATTTCAGAAAAATCCTCAGACCAGTTACAGGAAAAAAAAAACCTATTGAAAACATACTTCTGAGCTGCAAGCAAATGAAGGGACTTTTTGCTCCTTGGAGTCTGGTTCTTTCTGTGCTTTTCTACTAATCATATATGTGAATCTGGAAATTTGGCTTAATATTAAACCTAATTTTTATTAAGTTCTTATTACTTCCTATGATGATTTGGCAGATGAATGGCAGTGTGACAGTATTTAGTGTCTCATTTTCCTTCCAGCAGGTGCTGAACTATAAAATTTCATCTTTGTTGTCCTTTTTATGCATGAGTTTGGACAAGTCACTTAAGACAAGATTTAATAAAAAGTTCTTAGGTATCTACGTAAAGTCCTATGAGATTGCAAGGAGATGGAAATTTGGTGTACTGGTACTTTAATAACTCCAAGAAAGCATCAATCTGTTCCTGTTGACACATAAGCATACTCAAAAAAATGACATTTAGCCTACCTTCAACTCACCAGGTAACTCAGTTTCTCTACCTTCCACAGATAATGAAATACATTGTGGTGTGCTGATTCGGATAGATAATGGTTATACTGTGCTTTGCTTAGCAGACAGTTACAAACATGCTAAATATGATGATTGTGAGATGGTTAAAGCCTCTGGGGAAATTTTTCAAATGTGCCTAAGTGATTTAGAAGCCTAAGACTCATTTTCAAATGAATTTTCAATCCCACATCTCTACGACTTTTTAAAGTTTCACCCCAGGTGTCTAAAAATGAGTTCTCTAATTAGCACAACATTTATTTTCTTGTTAACTCTATCTAGCCTCAGGGAGACCAATCTGTTCTTGTTAACTGGGGATATCTGCAACAAATTTAATTAAATGAATTTGCTTAGTATTTAGTCTGGTCTGAGAGCAAAATCTGGCTCAAGGGCTTGAACAAGCAAAGCGCAACCTACAGAATAAAGTTCATTTAAAGGCATTTCTGGGCTATATTGTGTGTTTGTCCCTGCGTTATTATCCTCATGCTATGACTCCTGCCTCCTGTGAAAGGAGTTAAAAGACATGAATACATGAATCACTTTGCTCATGGCAGTATTTGCTTGCAAGATGGCATCATCTGCAGGAGAGGCAACACCTCACCATCAGGCTCCTTGGTTTTTTTAAAAGATGTTCCACTTCTTATCTCTTCCAGCCTTCCCTGTGCTGGTAACAGCATCCTCCTTCAGGGGCTGAGCTACACTGATGTGATACAGACAACGACAAGTATTTTTCATGAGGTGTACTGCAAACCCTTGGGCTCCCGCACAAGTTGCATTTGCTGCACAAGTGGGGAGTGGGAACCCAGCTGCTCAAATGAGGGCTTCAATTAGTGAATGGCTGAGTGCACCACACAGGAGGTACCAAAAAGGGTTTTGTCTAAAAAACTGCATCTGCTAAATGTCAGAACAATTAAATTTCCTTCAAAATTACATTATTTTAAAGAACAATTCACTATTAATATCCCTCACAAATCTTACTTTGCTTAGGTTGCAATTAGAATAATCCTCAAACCATTTGAATTTCTATGCAGTGGTATTTCAGTATCATCATTTCAGCATTTGATATAAAAAAGTTAAGCTTTTATTTAATGAGAGTCATTTAAAATATGTAAATGTCAAAAGGATTACCTTAGAAAAATCTCTCAGAGAATTAAAAACATTTACAGATTCCCACAGGAAAAATTCCAGCAGAATTCAACAATTCTCCTGTTCCCACTCCTGTCACTTGTATTTCTATCACACATTGAAGCAAAAACAAATTGCTATTAAAATATCATCCAAACACCCTCCTCCCCCTAACAAACTCCACAGTTCACTTTGAGACACCAACGGCTCAAGCAAAGACAGGAAAAAATCCTCTTCTATTTTTCTTTAGGCTTATTTAGAGTAGTAAAAACTCAGTGGTAAAAGAGCTTTTTCAGGTATAGGAGAAATAAATCTCTCTAGGCATGTCTGGCAAACTGATTTGGGACTGAAACCAGCAGGTGTGCAGACATAATTACTACTGCAAAATATCCAACACATCCAGGTGTGCTCACAAACAGATATATGAAATCCCTGTTATTTTTTGACAATTCCCAGTCAACCAGGTGCCACCCTCCCAAAGGAAAAATCAGAGCAAAGAATGAGTTGAGAAAGATGTGAGTAAGTTGTCCTTCCCCCTTTCACGGCTGTCTTTTTCATTCATACAAAAGCCCTTTTTTAGCCTGCAGCTCTGTGCCTACCTGCACCCCCCGACAGACTCTGCCCTGTTGCACAGCACGCTGTGCTCTAGTGCATGAGTGTGTTTTGGAAGTGGGTCATGAGCTGCAACTGCAGAGGCAGTCAGTGGAAATAACAGACTCCTTCAAGTTAATAGTGCAGCGCAAACAATTTCGGTTGTTCCATTACATTTGCAATCCCCACCATTAAAATCCAGCAGGCAGCCCTTGCAGTATGAGCTTTCCAAAAGCAATGTTCCCACGTTTCCAGCCTCCAACCACTGCAGACAATGAGGTTTCTCAGTGGTGAAACCACAAACTACTCTCAGCCCAAGCAACGCCCGTAACTGGCCTGCCGTGAATGCCGTGGCCTTTCCTCGTGGCTCAACTCCTGCCTCGCTGGCTCAGCAGCCATGACAGAGCCAGAGGGTCCCAGAGCACCCGATTCCCCTCACTGAATTGTGCTAGAACACAGCAGTACTTGGAAGTATCTTAAGACATCCCTGGTTTCACAAAATGCTGCCTGGTTATGGCACTTCTCGGAAGCAGAGAATGGGAATTTAGAGCTCCAAGAACCCATTCAATCAGTAACACTTTCATACATCATTATGAGAGATACCAGAAAAATCCATGCAAGTTGAATGAGTTAAAGTTCACCTCATCGGACTGCACAGGTGAGTTTTCATATGTTATGGACTACAAATGGTCTGAAAGCAGGTATATGATTTGGTAAACAATTCTTCAGACATGTTGTGACAAATTTTTAAGCCCAGCTTTTCATTTTGTATGTACAACCCAAAAACTATCAGAACGCACTGAAACAGGGAAGTCAGCAATTCAAAAAAATGGTGTGAGACAGTCACCTGAAGAAATCTCTTTGCAGCTGAGGTGAAAAGTAACTCACCCGTATGAAAAAATGACTTTCTAGGTCCTGTAGCAAGCTAACACACAGAAAACACTTAAGGAAGAGTGAAAATCCCAAACTAAAAGCCAGGCACCCTGCTTTTCACATTCTTACCCCAGCTGCCCAAAACACATGATATGTCTGTTGTGTGGAAAGACAGAAACATGCACTAGCAAAAGTAAAACCAGCAGACGCTTGATCGAGAGATGTGGGAGTGCTACACAAACAGTTGCAAAGGTCAGAGCCCCAGAATATGTGAAAATTCATTTGTCAGTCATATAACAATGCAGCTTTCAGTTTAAAACTCCCATTTCTATCTTCAGTGTTAAATTCAGACAGAAACTGTATAACTGTATTATACTTCTAGGGTTTCTCTAAAAAAAATTTAAAAAAATAATTTATTTCAAGTGGGCATTAGAAGTCAGTAGAAATTTTTAAATCAAGAAACTGATGTCAAGCAGAAATTAAAATTAGTGGAAATTTTTGATTTAACCAGTAAATGTCCTAATAAAGCACTCTTAATTTTCAGATGTAAGGATAACCAAATGCTTTCTTTTAACTTGGTTGTTTTTCATATTACTGTTTACTTATGACTGCCAAAGTAGAGATTAAGCGCAGTGATATATATTTGCGACTTCAAAACCTGAATTAATTATGTTAATAATAATAATAATTAATTTTTTAAAATCACAACACTGGACTGGGAGCATTCATTAGTTTGTGCTTGCACTAGAAAATACAGTATCCAGATACTGTAGACAGATTTCTATCTTGCTTGCAAAACTTGCTAGTTAGCGACACATCAATGTCAGAGAGAATGAAGTGATTTATATGACCTAGTTAGAGAATCCTTTATTAGCTGATATCATAAACCTGTTGCCACACAGCCAACATTACATCTGACAAGAGTCCTTCCTCTTACAGGTTGGGAACACTAAATACTGTCAGAGCTTTCATTCTAAATAGTCACCAAATCATTTCTAATTACTCACAATGACTGCCTGCTCAGAAAAATACTTCAAAAGTCTCAGTTGGAGAAGTGCTGAGAACCTCCATTTCTCACTGACTTCTAGGGAAGTTGAGTTCATCCCTTCTCAGATCCCCAAAATTACCTTCTCTCTTGACATTTAGACAATGAATGATGGAAGTTTCCACATTTTAATTGTAATAGTCAATGGATAGATAGCAAACAAAATTGCTTATCAGCAATTGGTGATATGCCAAGAAATCTTATGGGAGCAGGAAAGAAAATGACTAATAACCATCATGCAATGCAACACATTTTTAATGATTTCCACTCAGATAATGGCTCCTCACAGTGTTAGCACCTTTTTTGTCTGTAAGCATTCCTTACCTGACAAAGGCCAAACCACAATATATTACGATTTTAAGTAAAGAAGTTTGCAAGGAAAATGTATATAAATGTCAGTGTGTACCCTTCAGGAATACTGAAACCCAGGCTTGTGTCTTGAGGTTCATTTTCAAATACTTCCATCTGCAATTTTTAAAAAAGTCACTGTACAACAATTATTTTCTATATGAAAACATAGATTCAGCATGGGAACAAAACTAAGAATGATTATATAATTTGAAAGACACTGAGTTAGCATATGGATCTCATTGCCACTTACACATTTTGGTCACTGAAACAAAAAGCTATTAATCAATATGTAAAAGCCATAAATTAACATAAACATTAATCATTCTAATACTCCCCCAGTGTCGGACTGGTAATTTTTTTTCAGTCTTTCATTCTGACATGTGCGCCTTCAGCTATCAGCTGGTTGACCTTTTTTAACACAATCAAACATTTTGGGCATTGCAAATCTTACTGAAGTAAACATTTTGGAGACAGACAAATATCATGGATACGTTTATGCCAAAAATATGTGGGCTGAAAACATGAGAGCCCCTGCCTCTCATGTTATTGCATTAGCTTTTAATAAGGGAGCCTAAAATACAGCATGAAATACAGCTGAAACAGATGAAATTCTAGTGTTTCATAAACAGGTTCAAGTTGCAGATGAGGGAAAAGACACCCATCTGTTTTACTTTCTGAAACCATTAATTGCTTGGGAAAGTGCAATGATATAACTACAGCCAGCCTTGTTTGGAGGAGGAAAGCATAAAACCCATAGCAGTTCAGCTCTACAACACACTCTGCATAAAATTACTGGAGGACAAAAAAGACAACAAATGCTTTATCACTTTGAAAACTTGGAAACTATGAATACGGATTTATATAGACACAAAATAAGTTAAGAAAAGGACTTATTCAAGTCTCTCCATACCATAACATCAGAACTAGAATAAATTTAAGTTTGTACATGTGATAAATCATTGTAATCTAGCAGAAAATTGATAAGCCAAGGACCATCAAAAGACTGTTCTGAGTAGCCTCCAGTTCAGCCATGCATAGCAATCTGTCAGCCACGGGGCTCTGTCTGCCCATCCTCCTTAATTAGGGGTGCTGCCTAGTGCAGCATCAGCCACAAATCTTTTGGTTCCAAGAGCTAATAATGTCCTCAGATAGCATGGGCTTAATTAAACATCTTCCAGACATTTTTGCAGACATTCCAGCAATAATCTTGTTTGGTAACAAACTATTAAAAAGAATTGACAGAGAAGAAATATATCAAGTTGTTACAGCAACTGAAGTTATTTGGGCCAGAATTATATGTCTGCAATTAAGGATTCTGTAACTCTGAGCAATTAAAATATCACTTTATTTGAAAACTAATTAATTCTAAACACATATTTTTCCCATGACAAACTTTTATGATTGTTTAATTTATTCCATTCTAATTACACTTTAATTAATCTCCTCTTGTATAATATTATACTGTTATTCTGGCATTTGACCAATGAAGACAATAAATTGATTGCAGTTCCGTTGTGCAAGAGCAGAAACTGTCATGCCAGTTTCAACACCACGTTTATTTATTTGTCTGTTCTATTACTTTTCCTTTCCTCCCACAGGGCATAGGAACATGAAACACAGCACAAATCAGGTGACATTTTGTCTTCTATACTTTCTTCTTCAAAGTGTGAAGAATAACAAGAGTTTTCAGAATTATAGAAAAGTATATGTAACATATATACAGAATAAAACATAACCAACAGTAAATTAATTTATACTTCCAAAATACATCACTTATCAATGACTTATCAATTGATTCCTGATTTACAGGACCATGCCCAGAGGTGTTTCCATGAACATTAAGGTCTGCTCATGATCTGGCTTGATACAGTCAACAAAAAGGGAGAAAGGGACCAAATTCCATTTTCATATTGATCTTAAAATTAGATTCATTCAGTATCTTAGTAAGTTTTAAAAGCCACTGCATTTTAATTTTGCATCAAATCACCTTCAATTCGACCAAAAAAAAAAAAGTATATAAATTCTTTTATTACTCTATAAATATAAAATTTGGATTAAACTCTGATAAAAGAAATGTATACAAATATTTTATTACACATGGAGTTAGTAAGGTTGTATTTTATTTTGCTTGGCCATACTTGAGGAAAAATGACTGTTGTTTACAGGCATAAGTGTTCATTTTTAAATTTTTTAAAAAAATAATATGAACATCCCTGAGATTCACAGTTCTTGCTCATTTGGTGGGAGGAGATACTAAGTAGTGACACTTTATGAAGACACAGTGAAGCAATCTGCTTTTCACGTACTTTTAAAACTTCAGCTTGTGTTCCTGGCTGCATGCTTTCTTCTGCTTATGAAATATCCCTCGCTTGTGTACGCCTTACCACGGGAGAGATGCCGCGCAAAGGTAGGCAAATAAATTAAACTGCACTGCAAATTGAGCTCTGACAGTGCTTCCCAGAAGATTTCTTTTACTTTAATGACGCAGTTTGCATTTCATAGAATTAAAAAGACAAGTACAAAATACATTCACAAAATATATACTCATTAATAAAAGAAAAAAAGATTCTGCACTTCACTGAACAGGCTAAGTACTTCACCAGCATATAGTGGTGGTGAAGTATGTAGATATTTATATCAGAATATTGTACTTGTGTCCTACCCCCATGTTTGTATCTCAATATTTGTTTCATAACAGTTAAAAATGCACTTTAAAACTGCACATAACAAACAAGATAAATTGATATAAATATAGAAGGGATATTAACTAACCAAGGGCAACTCTTATTTGTGACCTGCTCATGTTTTGAACTCCAAATTTTGTATCTGATCTATACCTGCCAAACTGCCAGATGGTGTTGGTGAGTGCTCAGATGAGGGAGGGTTTGCAGGTCTGTCCATTACACCAGTATTTCATAAAGCATTTCCTCCTTGGGAGGTTACTGCTTCTGTGCAAACTACAACACATCTCCGAGACCACTGCTATTACAGGTCCTTCTCTGGAGATGGAGAAACTGGCAGGGACAGTCAGTGACCTCCCAAGGCGGCACAGTCTCTAGAACTGGGCTTAGGACTCTACTCACAGGCACAGACTGTCCCTTCCCAGGGGCACTGAGATTCACGGGCTACGTGGTATTTTAAGAAACAAAGCAATGTGGACAGCCTGTATTGATTCAGTAGGTTAATACTTTAAATCCTTATTCAGGTCAGAAAAATACTCTCAAGGTCAGAAACACACTGCATTTCAGTAAAGACCATCACATTTGGTACTTAATGTTTTACTTTCTCCAAGAACCCCTTCAACATTTAAAAGAAAGAGAAGACTTAGTGTTATGTACACCACTTTTAAATATGACTCAAAATGACAGATAAAATATTTTTATGTTATGAAATATCCCCCAAAATTCAAGCTTAATTACCAATAATTAGTAATTAGATAATGACAATCCCAGTGTAATTTTCTACTAGGATTCCTATGAAATACAGCATAAGTATTTGGATAAGCCAAGTTATTGGAGAGCAACTTAGCCCAAAAAACCTAACAGGGATCACTATAATTCCACTGCAAACAGGAATGACATTTACAAAGCAAATATTACCTGAATATCAAATGAAGAAATTAATGTTTATTTTAACAGTTTAGGCTAAGCTTACACTTTGAACATGACTGTTCTTTCATGCCAGGTTGATCACATAACTCTACATCTATTTTACATAAGCACGTAGGATGCATTGGTTAAATATGGTCATATTTAAACATGCTCCAAGCACAGGAGCATTTGCTCACATGCTAAACATTTAAATTGTTAAAATGTGAAGGACATTAATAAAAAAACAGTTCCACATTTAACAGGTTGAATACCGATGATGCTTAATTCCCAGTTTCTGGTACTCTTTCCTATGGCTGTGATGTTCTGAGCAGTTCATTTCTCTGTGTTCTAACAAGTAACACTACTATTTGAAATGGAGGGAAATAAAGTTACAGACCGGAGTTGCAGGTTACACATTTAACTTCAAGCTTCACTCCTCTCATGCACCATAAATTACTCCTGACTGAAAATGTAGTGAAAAATGCAACGCTGTTTCACTGCATTAATTTGAAACTTTGAACAATTCTGCCGTACCTGAACTTGAACTCCCAGCCTTTGAATTTGTGCTGAACAGCCCCCATTGTACCGCGCTTTTATGCTGGCAGGAACTGAAGTGTCAATCTTTCGTCAGATAATCAGATTATGTCATGTTCTGACCAAATTCATTAGGAAAACTTTTACCAACCCTATTATCTCAAACCAGAAAATCTAGATCAAAGTATAACCGATTTTACAGCACAATAAAACTGTTATAAATATTTAAAGACTAATTAAAAGGCTTCTTTTGTTAAAAGTAAATAAATAATTGAAAGCTACTTCTGCTTATAAATGCTATCAAATGTAACCATATTTATCACATTTCTAAGAAAACCGGGTTCTATATATGGCGGAGAGTGGGGAGAAAAGCACTTAAAAGTCATTTGAGAAGATGGAGGGTTGCTAGACTTCTAAATCATTTGCCTAAAGTAAGTCACACTGAATGCTCATTCTGGTGACAAAGCATTAATCCCTGAATGTCTTTGTTAACTCCATTCACATCGGACAATTGTATCTACTTCATGCAGATGTGCTGGATGGACACTAAATTCAAAAGGAGAGAAGAAATACTCTTTAAGGAGATCCTACATCAATTGCTCATTTCTCTGTAAATGCAACTGTATTGCAATATATTGTTTTCTTCCTGGAATATGCATGATCTTGTCTCCTAAAAAGGTAAATAACTGTAATTAACTTCAGCAGATGTATTTTCTGCTTGTCGATCAGATATGACATCTGCATAAACCTAGCACTGAATGCAAGAGTACTAAATACCTTCCCTTGTCTCCATTTCAGCTGGATAGCAAGCATGGCATGAGAGGGAATCAAAGAATTCATATTAATATAATTAACAGCAAGGAACCAAGCTTAGATTAATCCATGAGCAGGAGCAGCAACAGGACAGTCATCAATATTGATTTCACGTATTTTTCAGTACTACAATCAGATTCTCCATCTGTAACTCAAACTTTAAAAGTATGATAATTTACGGAAAGGAGATTAATTTAGCCATTTTGAGTCAAAGACTTATTTCATAGCTTCATCCCAAATCCTGTATATTGTTAGGATCCCTTTCCCCTTTGAAGACTTAGTGAATGATTGAAGCTTCTACTTTCTGAGAAACAGATAACACAAGACTAGTAATCTGACTCTAAGCCACTGGATAAAGGCAGTTTGTTTCCTCTTAGCCCATCTGTCAACACCTCTTCAGTAATTAGTCCTAATTATTACAAAGGGCTAGCCTCCCATTCGCATTATTAAATCAGAAATAGTATCATAGCCAGGTATCTTTCAACACCTACCAGACTGGCGACCTTCGATTTCATTGAATCTTCTATCAGTATCCGCCTTTGGAAGAGCCTCGGCAGTAATTTTAGCATCAGCTTCAAAGATGCAGATCCCACAGTGGAATTCCAGGGATGCATTCATATACCCACCCACATCATGTGACAGGAGAGCAAGCAACACAATTGACCTTTGCATTGTTCTCTAAACTCCTGTGATATAAAACACACATTTCTATTTTACACAATGGAACTGGTTTTTGCCTGTGCGCTTCGAAGTGCTCCTTTGAACTAAATGCTGATAGGAAGAATAGTGAAACTGTGTATAAAGATGAAGGTCAAATCATTGTTAGGAAAACAATACATCTGAAACTTTTTCTCAGATCAAGAAAAATTTGCAAGGAGTAAACAGTAGCTAAAAATATTCATAAAGGTATTTAAGTGTGAAGATTTAAAAGGTTTCTTTTGTTTATTTTTGCCATATAGCTGAAGTACTTCCCCAGAAAAGTGGAAAACAAAAGGATGATGACATCCAAACTCTCACAGAACCAAAGCTCAATTAGCTGAGGCTTTAGTCAGACTGCTTTAAGCTCTTTATTTGCCTTAACATTTATTTCATTGAAACAAGAGAAAAGAAGATATCCTAAGAACCAAACACTCCATTCCTTCTGATTAAAAGCCAAACGTGTTTTGCAATCACACACCTGAGACCACGAGTGAGGATTTGTTTATGGTGGATTTCTCATCCACAGCGGAACATCACCAGTTTCCTCAGACACAATGAGACGACCTGAGCTGCACTCATACAGTTTATGGCTCAAGGATGTATCCCTACTAAAAGCCTGTGCCCAGAGTACATGAGCTACATATATATTCAAAAGTCTCCATATGAACAAAGCCGACATTCTCTGATTAAAGCAAAGAATGTTTTTGTTGATATGCTTAATGTTACAAAAAAAAGAAAAAAAAAAGGCATACAGAAGACAATTCTTTTACAAAAAACTTCCACCCAAACACATTTTAAAGAACTTTTCTGTGTCCTGTATTAAAGTGAAATAGTGATTTTTACCCCCCTCTTTGCAGGTCTCCTCTAAATGCTACAGATGTAATAAAAGAGTGAGCTGCTACATAAGAAGCATAGCCTAAAGCCTTAGGGGGAGTTGGACAGGCACAGAACAGGGTGCTCAGGGAGGATGCTCCAAGCTGCAGGGCTGCCACACCAGCTCTGGGGTGTCACTAAAGCCCAGTGTCTGGAATAGGGACCATGACCCAAATTCTGGGTCCCTGTTCTGTGCATGCTGGCTGGCCCAAAGTCCCTGTTGTTTCATTGGCTCAACTTTGCCTACTTGGAACTAGCACAAAGCCGCCTCAGTAGCACACAGTACTGGAGCATAAGAAACTACTCTGATCCAGCTTCCTGCATACTTGTCCTGCATACCTTCTTGCCAGAGCACTCATGGCACCACACAGCTTCACTGCACCTGGATAGCTTTTCCCTTCTGAGATAACCAAAACTCACTGCCAAGAAAAATAAACACACAAACTTAAAATTCATTTTCCAAGTTGTACATTTTCCAAATAAATGCCAAGTTAGTGACATGCACAGTAACAGGCAGGCATTTGACTATCAGTGGATCAGACTTTAAAACACATTAATATTTCAGGTATCAACAATGCAGTATTAACACACTACCATTTTTAAAAAATTATCCTTATGAGAATTCAGAGTACTGACAATAAAACCTTTTCAAAGCAGAACATGGCATGGTACTGTATGGCAGAAAAAAATGCGATAAAAATGCAAGCTGAGAATACTGGTCCATCTGGCCTACCACCTGATTTCCATCAGTGCCATCCATACTATTTAGAGATGCTGATTAGGAAAAAGACAGAAGCATGGCTGCTTTTGTAGACCCTTCCTCCTGCCCCCCATACGCCTCCCTGCACAACTGCTGTATAAATGATGTTACAGGGCAAGAAATTTCACTGTCAATTTGCAGTTCTGCTGTTTATGAAATTGCCTAATCTCTTTTGAACTTGCTGATATCCTTGCCTTCACTATCTACCATGGCAAAAAAATCATCACTTGTTCCAGAAAGTTCCAGAAAATGAAAGACTATTTTCTTTTCTTTGTTTTAAACCTGATGTCCTACTACCTTCGCTGAGTGCCCTATATTTCTTACATTGCAGGATTGGAGGGCAACAGTTTCACATTTGTCATTTTCACCACTTTCATGATTTTATAAATCTCAGTGATAAATACCTGTCTGTCTCTAAACTCAAGAGTACCAGACTTTTCAATCTCTCCTCATATGACAGTTGTTCCATATCCCCAAATCGTTTCAGTTGCCATTTTCTGCACCATCCCTAACGCCACTAAACCCATCCGGAAAAGCAGAGAACTGAATGTAGTACTTCAGATATGAGCCCAGTGAGGTTTTCTTAGTAGCAGAGTGACATCCTTGATGAGATAAATCTTCACTGACATTAAAAATCACATGTCACTTTCAAGAGAAAAGTTATTTCTTCCTGCAACAGAGATAATTCCAGCTAATACACCTGGCACAGGAAGTTATCTTTGTTCTCAATGGTTTGGGATTTCTCCTGCAGAGCAAGCTAACAGAGAAAAGCCTAAGTGTAAGTGTTCTGTCCAAAGATCTACATCCGGAAGAAATAGCAAAATACTTTAATAGCACTTCCTGAAACACCTGGACTTCCTGGAATTTACAGTTAAAATCCCAGAGGAACTGATAATCTTCTTTGACCATCCAAGCCCAGCAGACTGCTGCCCTACACCACTGAGTACCTGTCAGGGAAGAATTTTAAAGTTTCTATCTGCTCTACCTCAATGCTTGAGAACTCTGGTCCATTTTTATAGCTGTAAGTCCTGCAGCCTCCCTTGCTGATGTGAGCCAAAATACTTCTTATATATCATGCTAGGAGCTGCTTCTCTCCATTCCCAGCTACATGCATTTAATGGCATATTTTATAGTGAAACAAATCCTCCCTTACCTTAAGGTTACTTAGTATAATGCAGAAATATTGGAGTGGCAGTGGGTTGCCTTGATTTTCATTTAATGTCATTAACTTCCATGGAAGTAAGTGTTTGGGTCAAAGAGAGGCAGCAACTATAAAAGCATATGTGTACAATGTAATCTCAAAAGAAAACAAGAAGTTGGTCTAGCAGGAGAACAAAAGGAAATATCTCTTTGTTCCAGCTGCATGAGCCACCCAAGCACTGCGGAGACAGCGCTGAAATCTCCCCAAGACTGTGCATGACAGCGCTGCAATGTAACCACAGCCTTGCCTTGGCCTCACTTCGGCCACCACATGCCCAAGTCTACCACCACGAATCGAATGGGACACAGGAGCCACACCTCCCTGTGGACACCCAGAAAAGTCTCTCTCTCAAACTGGCAATGAGATGGATGGATCCCAGCGCCTTTATCTGGCAGTTTTGCTCAAGTGCAGAGAGAAAAATGAGGTCCCGTGCTCCCAGTGCAGCCTTCGCAAGAAAAAGCGAGATCTGGACTTCACGACATGCTGAACAACCAACCTCTGCAAAGCACATATCCATTTTTAGACACTGCAAATTAAAATGTTTTGCAGGAATGCAATTCTGCAGTTTCCTCAGTGCCCTCCAAGGTTCAAAATATTACAAACATCAATAATTACACAAAGGCAGCACCACTCAATTAACACTGATTTTAAAGAGATTACTTGCATAGGGAAGATGTTCACACACATCGTCAACAGGCACAACACATTAACTTAGCAACTGACTTTAGCTCTCTCAAAAGACAAAGGTCTTCATTATAACGTATTTTGTATAAAACCAAGACTACAGTTTAACCTGCAAGGTCTCTGGTATGTTCCTTTCTCAAATCTGCAAGTACTAGTTTCACAGAAGAAGCCTGTGCCAAAGTATATTATACCTACTATGGCAATAAATTCTTCATGGATGAGGTTTTGTACATAAATTACCTTCATTTGCAGTCTCTGAATGCTCTTCTAAATTTTATGGGATAATATGAATTATGAGCACCCATGTATTTGTTGTAGGTATACTGTGAGACAGGTTTTTTCTACTACTTGCAAAAGATTATGCAAGTGAGTTATACTCTACACCTCTCTCCCCCCAACCTTGTTGAACAAATGTGATAAACCAGACCAGTCAGTTGCTTATGAGAAGTGTTTGGTCTGCTATAAAGATATGTATATATTAATTAATCTAACTAGGATTAAATGTGAATCACATGGTTAAACAACAGCATTAAAAATATCAGAACGGTTTTCTCTAAACCCTATTATCTTAAATTTCTTAAACTTGGTTATTTTTTGGTTTAGTTACTGGTACATTTATGGTTTGGCAAAATAACTCCTTTTAAATAAAGTGTACATTTAAAGAGCACAATTTATATTTATTTGAAGTTACCATTGTAATCTTTACAAAACTTGGCTGGATTTCAGTGGCTGGCCTTTAGGTATTTTGCTGGTTCTGCTGGATTTTTTAAACCCTAGAGAGATCTGGGAACGGAATGAATCTGTTCACTGTTATTATTAGTCTCTAGTAAATACTGTTAGTGACCCACTGGAACCTAAATCCTAGTCATTCTTCATATATCTGTTGGAGACTGGGTGCTTTGGACTCACTTCATACACATTTGCCTCAGAAGCAAGGTTCCAGGTTTCCACAGGAGCTCTAATTTCATGGATCACTAGAACTATGAGCTGGCAAATAGTATCTAGACCCCAATTCTACAAATTGCTCTAACCCCACTATCTGAAACAGCTTAGTAGTTTCGAAGGCTTCACAAGAACAGGTCCAGGATCAGCCACTTTTCCAAAAGGCTGGCTTTTCCGACATCTCTGGTCGACTGTACTGAACAGCACCTACTCACAGCCACTGAACCTGAGAGGCCACAGACAGCAGGAATGGTACACGTGGTGTGGGAATGCTTGCCCTGCTCCCACGACAGCGGGCGAAGGATCAGGCAAGCAGGCTCATAACAAGATCAGACAAAAGAGAAAACACTGAATCATATTAAAGTAATTACCAGAAAATAAGACTTCTGCAAAATATTTGCAATCAGCTTGCTCGAGCCTTCAGGCTCAGTCTTGCACTGGGCTGCCTGTAGCAGCACCACCCCAGGAGGTGCTCCAGGAAGAGTGGCTGACTCAGTCGCAGTTCCTCCCTGGCTCCTTCCTCCCGCATGGCAGAACAAATAGCTGCACCCTGTCCCACCACAGCACTCCCACGTTAGTCTGAGCCAGCCTGACAGCACAGAAAGCCACAGCCCTGCTCCCCCTCTGCTTGCCCTACTTCTGGGACCGTAAGGAAGGAGCAGGCGTGCAGACTCCACTGCCTCTTCACCCCACTGTCTCTCTTCTCCCATCTCCCCACACCCAAAACTGCTGTCTATTGCAGCCATATGGGACACATTTACTTCTCACTCCTGCCCTGCGGTGCTGCTAGGAACAGGAATAATCTAGCATGGAGATAGCATCAGCATGAAAGAGAAGAGAATCCTAGTTAGGAAGAACATATGTCGTCACTAGATAATGATAACCACATTTCATGGGCAAAAGCATGAAGGCATGAATTTCAGAGATTGTCCCCTTATTTTAAAAAATAGGGGTTTATTATAAAAATGCCCAATTACACCATCAGGCACTATACAATATTTATGATATAAAATCACTATAATTAAATGCTAAGTGCTGATTTAAATTATTTAGCAGTGGAGCAATAAAACAAGCAAATGCCTTTAAAATGTTATTTTCATAGAGAAATCACAGAACAGAAAAGTAGCTAAAAAATGACCTGTCAGGACCTTAGACATCCCATGGTAAGATTTAAGCTGCAAGGATTCTCAGGTCCATTTTTTTGCTGCAAGCTTACAGTAGAGCTAGTATATGGGAAAAGAGTGAATTCCTGTCCTGACTGGGTTAGTTACCATGTCACCTTAGAACTAGACACTTGGGAAAAACAAAGGCATACACAGAGGTTAAAAATAGTGATGATCTGAAGCAGCGAGGCAGTTCAATCCACAGTGGCCATGCCTGCACATGCCCCTCCACTAAAGGACCTAGGCTGTGTTCATTAGTGTTGGAAAACCTTGCAAAATATATTAAAAATATTTTTAATTGAAAAAATAGTTCTAAAACATAACCTTTCTTGAGAAATAGCATCCAAATCACTGCATGTAAAGGACGTTCCCAGTAGATATTCTCAATAAGCTATCTGTCATAGACAAGGGAAAAAAGGCTGCCATATTAAATATTACTAATTCAATTCTGGGGCTAATTCTGGGGCGTCCTGGACAAATGGTGATAAAAACAACAAGCAAGCAGGAGTGAAGCTGTGGCAAACCAGGTGCTGTACTGTCCTTAAGCAGGATACAGTGCTCACTGTCCTGACCAGGGACAGGACTCTGTCAACCAATGCCATGAAATTGGCCATGCTACCTTCCTTTCTTCTCAGTGTAACTGATGTTACGCGAAGGAAAGACCTCCAGCACAGCTCCAAATTTGCAAGGCTCAAGTGCTGACAGTGTGCCAGACTCACCACTACAGGGCAAAATAATGGGTGGATGTGGAGCTTCTAGACTGCCTTCACTCCAACTGTTACCTTGCAGAAGTTGGGATGGATGACACTGAAAAATTCTTCACATTTGGCATTACATAAAGAATTCTTCTGTCAAAAAAAAAAAAAAAAAAAAAAGGCAGTCCACTTCCATTCATGTTTCTGGCAAACTTTTGTTTTTCTTGATAGATTTTCAGCTAATCAAAAACTGATCTGGAAATGTCCAGTTCAAACTAAATGTTCTATAAACTAAATACGGCTGATTATTCCTTGTTTCCTTACATTCTTCTTGTTTACCAAGAACAAAACAAAACTTGTTGAAGAACACAATTTAAGGCAGCAATAATGATCCTTCCCAACTGCACAGTTCCATTTTTATTGCGAATAAAACAACCCTGAAGGCCTTCCATAAGCTTCAGAGGCCAGGAGGGAGCAGGAAGAATGATGTGTTATGCTACAATGAAGGAAGTACATACGCCAACTGGAAAAACGGACTATAAAAAGCTTTTCTTACACAAACACGAGGAAGCAACCAACACCCTCAATTGTTGAAGTGAAAGGAGGGAGGTGTAAATACACAACTAGAAAAAAATATTAAATTTAAAAAGTCCTGCATGTGTTGCATGTTCTCAATTACTCAGATTTGAGAGCATGGTTCAATAAGGTCAAACTGTTACCAGCAGCAAAAGAGCACAAATGCGGTGTCACTGCAGCAGGCTGGAGACCCTGATGCTCAGACTGTCACCTGGTTTTTTGGCACAGCACTATGGACTCTTCTCCCTCTCTGCAATGTACTGCAAGTCTGATGAGGAGCCCTCTGCAGCTGGAACAAGGGATCAGAGTGCAAGAGGCAGGCCACGGTGCTGTGTTGCAGGAAAGGTGTGTGCCAGCAGGGCAACCACTTCTGCTCTAAGGGCCTTTCCTAACCTGCAGCATCCCCAGCTGCGCGTCAGGAACGCATCCTCTCCAGTCAGCACAGTAACATGGCTCACCCAGCTCGGAACCAGTGTGGTGTCATCTTGTATGTCAGAGAACAAAACAATCAATGGGTCTAACACAAGGGAAAGAATTCAAACTACAGCTTCAGAAGGTCAAACAGGCCCACTACAGAACAGAAAATTCATTAGAGCAAATAGCTAAATACCAGCAAGCTAGAGATGCAAATTCTAACAAGGCACACTGAGGCAAAAGGAGGTGGACAGTGAAGTTGGCAGAGCTGATTTTACCTCCTTTGGACAGACTGCTACCTGGGCCTTTGCGCTGGGCAATACTCGGTTGGAACCAGCCCTCACTGATACAGGCTCACACACTTCCACGCCCCAAGAAACAGTCCCATACATCACAGTATTCTGATCCCTAGCAGCATAAAGCCTCTAAGAGAGATACAACCAAAAGGAAGCTCTCATGATTATCTACTGCCACTTCAGTAGTCTCATATTTTTCCATTAGGGTAATTTTTCTTGTCCATGAACATATATTGACTCATGGCATTTAGCAAAGTCATAATCCTCTAGTTACAGAGCTTGAGCTTGTCAACAATTATTTAGTGTGTGTAATGGAGCTAAGTCAGAACGCAGATACACAGTCCAGAGATTCTACCAGTCCTTACAAAACCTTCCTTCCCCAGTCAGCCACTGTATAAAAGGACATTAAAGGTAGAGGTTTGGCTATGCGATGAACCTGTAGCTTCAAAGTAATTTCACTTAGAAATTTCTTACATGGTTAAGAGTTATAAGTTACCGCTTATAAATGACTACAAATTAAAACCAGAGAAATCATCACACAATATTCAAGTGAAAGCAGATAGCCCACATTCTCTCCTGCCCCCAGGATATGTCAAGTTGTTTTGGAATTTTTAAAAATAACAAGAAACACACTAAACACTTGGACAATGCAGACCTACCAACCTGGGATAAAACTGCATTCTTCTTCCCCTGCTGCTTACTTAGGGAAGGTGTTAGCATTGCTGTGCCCAGAACACACAGACAGCATCCCAGCTTAGCACTTCAAACACCAGGAGAGTCAACACAGAAGAAACCAGCCTGCTTTGCCCCTGGTCTTAATGGTCAATGCAAAACAGGATACTGGATTTGTATGTTTTCTTTATTCTGCAGAAGGCACACAAAGGAGTTCTGATAGGCCATTCTCCCCGCAGATTTCAATCTGAGAATCTATGGCTTTACAGAAGTCTGCTCAGACATGGCTTTGAGGAACCTCATTCCTAGATGGCTCCTATTCTCCTGCCTTTATGCCTCTGCTCACTTTATCTCATTGTTCGGGTGGGTTTGTGGGTGGCTGCTGTTGTTTTTTTCACGTTAAGTGTGTCCATGGGTCTCTCCACAACTCACACTGTGTACACTTACAGTCTTTAATACATTTTGTTTGCAGCTCTACTTTTCCCCGCCTCCTAACACTGACTATGATGTTTCTTCTCTCAAATTGTCTCACTGCTTTCTCACAGGAAAACTGGTACTGTGGACTGCCAACTGATTCCTGACAATTTTTTATATGTGTAGGGCATCATGCCAATTCTACAACATGAATTAAGAAAATATAATCCTCAAATCTTACAAAATTTTCCTTTTTCTAGTTGTTAAGAAGTTGCTTTCTTGATATTCAAACTCAAATCTTGATAGAGACTTGATTTTAAGAAGAGGCAAGCAGAAATTTCTCATCAACTGAACAAGTTGTGCTATGCTTCTGGGCACACATTACAGTATCTTTTTCGCATCACACCTACTCTACTAAATATACAAAACACTGTGCAAGTGATAGTTTTGTCAGCCACCAGCTAATCAAATGAAAAATTATTAGGCTTAGAGAAATAATAAAAGCAGAAGCCAGCTGTGCGTTTGTTGGATGAAAATCCCAGTGTCTCCCATGTTAGCTCATGTGTATTTCAATTTCTGGGAAGAAAATACTGGGAGTTTCTCCACCCTTTCTCATGTGAGCCATAAAACAGATTTATTACCTAGGATATATTCTGTGTTTTCTCCAGAGGAAAAAAGAAAGTGGTGGAACAAGTTCATTTTTTTCCCTTCTACAACAAGGATTTTCTTTATAATAAACACAGAGCTTAATTTTGGTATCATATGGCCCTTCTATTTAATGCTCTGGTCACACTTTTTGCCTTTCTAAATCTTGAATTGTTGCATTTTCATTTCAGTGGGGAATCTACAGCTGCTCCAGCTGTCTGAGTGTGAAAAGTCTGTCCTAAGATTCCTATCTGGTGTGTTTTAAAGCAAAATCCTTCCCCTCTCCTAAATCAAAGAAATTTAGAATCTACTGAAAAACGATGGAATAACCAAAACAAAAAGAAAAGCTAAACATTATTCTATATTTCTTTTCAAATAGTTCGTGCTCAGCTTTACCTTACACCCAACTGGGACCCAGCAGCTCTGGGAAACTTAGGCTGCACACTCAAAGGTTTAGGACAGGGTTGCATCTCATCTGGGAAGGTTATCCTGTACAAATAACTATTTTTTTTACTGTAATGGTCACCTTCTGACCTTTGAAAATAAATAATGAAAGAGAAAATTTGCTGACTAAAAGATTTTTTTTTCTCCTCAGACTCCTAATTTGCTCACACTACGATGTCACACTTCTAAAGACCTGTGCTGGTAAATCCATTTATAGAAAAAGTGACTTCCCCCGTAACTTTCGCTTTTGAGATGCAGAAGAGACTGATTCCCATTTAAAACACTTCTGAATCACCGTATAGCCTGGACTCTGCAGTTTAGTGGTCTGGAAATTTTCACGACCAATATACACCTTTTTAGAGTAACATCCAGTAACACCACTTTTTTAAAGTAAATCTGTTGACTCCAATATTTGTAGCCTAAACATGCTTTACAATCTCCCATTGCAAACCAGCACCTATTGTTTAATGAGTCACTTTTCTCAACACAGCAAACCTGACATCTCTCAAAGTTTCAGCTCTTTCAAATAATCCCAAGATATATGAGCGTTTACACAAAGTCATAAATGCCAATGAGACAATTTTTGAAATGACGAGCTATGCCATCATTAGCTGCATATAATTAAAATGTACCATAGGAAGTGTATTCATTACAGTTGTGAAATTATTTTATTGCTTATGAAAAGAAAAAAAATGCACTTTTATTGATACAACTGTGCCAGCAAAGAGCTCAAAAGGAAGCTAGCTTACTTGGGCAAAAAACTGTGCAGGTTTTTTTTTTGTAGATTTGTTTCATACTCATTGTTTTGTGATCACTGACACTGCTCCACAGAGACCAGTAATTTCGAAAATAAAATTCCAGTAGCTGAAGCAGTTTTCACGCTATTACTAATCTGAAATCCTTCACTTGTACTACCAAGTATATTCTAGTGCAGTCAAACTGCACTCTTACAAAGAGAGCATAAATCCATCTACACAGGTATTTTGGAGAGCAAAACAATATTACTGCCACTAGACTTACCTTTTTCCTTTATAAAGATGTACAAACACAATAAACATGTAATACTGTGTTGGGATTCCAAGTTTGTACAGAAGAAATGTATCAACATTCAAACTCAGAAGAGGTGTCCAAAAAGCAAAGTTCAACCTTTTTTTTTAATCATTACTAAATTTGTCTTCACAACCCCAGAAATAACACTAGCATGTATCTATAATCCAGCTGCAACAAGACGATTTATTGCAGAAGTGCAGTCATAGTAGCTATTTTTCCCCAATGAAGACAGTGCTTCATAGAATATAACTTTGAAAAATCAGAATCTTCAGGGTTAAATTTCCCATATGAGCTAATTAGCAAAGACTGGTTTACAGTTACTACTGATCCAATGAAACAGTACATTGTTATGGCTGAGCTTGCAGAGGAATAGTACTCAAATTAAAAATAAGATGTATACAAACTTGAAGCATAATACAGCTTGATGTACTACATGGTAGAGAGCCAAAAAATGTGTCTCTTTAGAATGTAAGAACATATTCGGGCCAGTAGTTTAACATTTCTTTGCAAAAAGAAACTCAAAATATTCGAAAATGCTCAGAAAAGGCATAACATAATTAGTCAACAGATCTGCTCCCTAAATACCTTACAATTCCAACACTGTAATTCCAGTGCTTAAAAATAAGTCACTACACCAATTAACCAAAACTAGACAATCTATCTGATATTAGAAACTGGCACTTACTCCAGTGCATGCACCAACATAATTTCCATCTGCAGAATCTTTATAACTGATAATGACACATCCAAGCCAGAACAAACAGAGTTAGATTTGCTGATCAGAGAACATTTTTAAAACAAGAAAAAACTAGTTTACCTCTAAATCAATAAAATTGTTAGAAGGAATAAATTTTAAAAAAGAAGTTACTCGAGTAGCTTTTAAAAAATCTAGTAATTCAGTTAAAAATAAAATTTGAAAAAATTCTTTATACTTCCTGTAACTTAGGCAGACAGGACACATTTTTAATGACATTTCCCAGTCATGGAATCCCTTCTAAAAGCTTCACAGAAATGCTGCTAAAATTGGGGGTTACTGGAAGAAGCTTCGGAACAATGACACATCACAAAGAGACCGTGCTAAAAAGTGTAGCAAAATGAGCCTCAAAACAATTCCCAGAGAAAAAGTTACACACGTATTTCCATCTCGTGTTATTTTTTCCAGAGCACACACCATGCCTGCTTTTTACCTTTCTCATTTCAAAATGACGCTGCTGAATCTGGAACCGGGGTTATTTCCTACTCTAAACGGGCATTTAAAGGAGTTGTACAAGGCATTTCCCCTATTTCAAACAACCAGTACTACTGAGGAGAAAAACACACAGCAGAAGAATGCCAGTGTCGGAAATCAGCCCGCAATGTCCTCAAGCACTGCGGGATGCATATGGAACAAAGCGGCCGCGCTCCCCGTGTCGCTGACAGGAGCTGTCCTGCTCCCCCGCCGCCGGCCCGGGCTGCCACCAGAGGGCGACAGCGAGCGAGCCAGCAGAGCCAGCTATGCGTCCCGATCGGGCGGATCAGAGCTAGAGCTCTAATCTAGCTGATAAAGGCAATATTATTTTTCATATTACCATACTATACTTAACAGTAATGTGTTTTGTTTTGTAAATGCTTTCAACTGAAAGGTATTAAAGCACTTTTAGGTGTTCCTGAGGACTGCCACTACACTTTTGCAAATGGTGGGGAGAGACCCACCTGAGGCCATGCCTTCCCTGGGCAGAACCGTGTTCAATATTCAGCCAATGCTGCTCCCTGCCTTACCTCAAGCAGTGTCTATGTCGCTTAAATACCTAAAAATTACTTACTTCTATTGGTCATAAAAATACTGGGGTTATTACAGAGAGTTGTAAAATTTAGTACATTAGAACTGTCAGCTCCATTACCACTAGTGCTGATATTGATGTCTGATAGGGTGTATCCTGAACTCAAGGCACATACACCTGTATCGCCGCTGCCAGAGGAGCTCCTACACGGACTGTCCAAGCAAAATGCTGTAGAGCATCAAGGAGATGTAGACCCTAATCAAAACACTTTTCTCGAGCAGATGCCTCCCTTCAGCCACAGGTGCGGCATCTCCCTCACCGTCCTGGCTTGGGCTTCTTCCCACCCCCGCTGGAACGGGGCGGTGGGAGGCTCTGAGGGGCCGTGAGGGTCGCTGGGGTCATGAGGGGTCGCACAAGGCTGAAAGGCCACGAGTGGCTCTGCGGAGCAGTGCGGGGCCAGGCGGAGCTCTGAGGGTCCGTGAGGGGCGGTGGGGCCATGAGGGGCTGTGGGGCCGTGAGGGGCTCTGAGGGTCCGGGCGGAGCTCTGGGGCTCTGAGGGGCCGTGCTAGACTCTGAGGAGCTCTGAGGGTCCGTGAGGGGCTCTGAGGGTCCGTGAGGGGCTCTGAGGGTCCGTGAGGGGCTCTGAGGGTCCGGGAGGAGCTCTGGGGCTATGAGGGGCCGTGCTAGACTCTGAGGAGCTATGAGGGTCCGTGAGGGGCTCTGAGGGTCCGGGCGGAGCTTTGGGGCTCTGAGGGGCCGTGCCAGACTCTGAGGGGCTCTGAGAGTCCGTGAGGGGCTCTGAGGGTCCGGGCGCAGCTCTGGGGCTATGAGGGGCCGTGCTAGACTCTGAGGGGCTCTGAGGGGTCGCGCGCCGCGAGACGGAGGCGACGTTGTCCCCGTCGCGCGCCCCGCACGCGGCAGCCAAGCCTCCACCGCGCCGTTGCCGTGGCGACGCCAAGCGCATGCGCCCAGCGCCACCACCTCCCCGGCCTGTAAGGTGGCGCAGCGCCGGTGACAACGTAGCCTTCCCGGTCCCACCCGACCCCGCCATCGCCCCCGCGGCCGAACGCGGAATCCCCCCCATTCTCCCTCCCCCTCGCTCACCGAGAGCTCTTCCGGCCGGCGGGGTGGGAGTGCGACAGCGATGATTCGGCGATCCCCGCGGGAACCAGACGGACACGGAGGAGCGCCGAGCCCCGCGCGTGACGTCACAGGGCTGGCGGGAGGCGCGCACGCGCTGTGCGCTCCTGGCGGCCGCGGTGCTCCCGCGGGTCGGGGCTCGGCGCGGGGCTGGCCGTGGTGTCTCCGTCGGGGGTTCCGCTCAGGGGAACCCCGCGCTCTGCGGGCCCTGCGAAGGGCTTGGCGCCCCTAACCGAGAGGACTCTGCCTCCACCGGAGCGTGTCACTGCCCCGTGGGGCCAGACACGGGCTCTGACCCAGCCGGGAAGGGCTCGGCCTGGGCGGTGGTGCCGGGCTGTCGCTGCTGTCGAGTCTTTCAGTCCCTGTGTGCCTCGGGCGCTTCCCCACAGCTGGTTGGGAAGGCCGAGCAGTGGGGTGCGCGTTGCGCTGTGGTCTGAGCTCTTCCCACTCTGCTTGGACAGCATCCATTAACCAGGCGCTTTGCCGAGCGTGGCATTCCTGAAGTCATTTGCGTCTCCGGCAGCCACTGTCAGCCTTTAACAGGCCCCTGTTGCTCTCCAGCTACACCAAGACTTGCTCAAGGAAAGCAAGTAAACCATCATTTGCGTGTGTCACCTGTCTAGAAGTTAAAAGCCATGTCATTTATGTAGTTTTTCAGAAGGCTGTGCTGCTATAATTCCAGCTAGAAAGCTTGGTACCTCATAAAACATGTTTTTCAGTTTTCCTACCATTTTTGCCTGTTGACCCAGCTGTCAAAGCTAAATTAAATCTAGCGCTGTTAAATGAGTGCTGATGTGTTCCACTTCTATTGATGCAAACACAGACATGGAGATCTTTTGTGAGTTTGGGAAGGTAAATCTGGAGCGTGCTTTTCTACTCATATCAAATTTCTCATCAGTAGGAGCACTGATTTCTAAATCCTTGCTCTAAAGGGCTTTCAATGGTATTCGATGGTTATGAGAGCACAATACACTGAGGAGGTTATGCCTCTCATCATAACGAATGTCCTAAGCACAGATAAATACATTCTGTATTGTATAATGCACAAATACAGCCCCATATTTCCCTCCTTGTTTTGCTGAAATGATTTGAATTAAGAGATTTAGAGCAGCAGATCATTCCTATAAATTGCTATGCATAATGGAACCACATGTGCAGTATACTTCCAGGTCTTTAATTTGTTAGGAGCTAAATGTTTATTAGAATATGGTACAGTTAATATTCCCTGCAGTCGCCTTGAAAATGAAATACCTCTTTCACAATGCAAAGATAATGAGTTGTATGGCAAGATAAGGTGGTTACCAGAATTCAGGAATGACAAAATCCAATTAATTTAACATGAATTAATGCAAGATCAAATTTATTACAGTTGGATGCAGTTTGTAATTGAAAGTTCCATTACAGCATGTTTTAACATGTTATCTCCTATCAGTTCTCCTATTTGCTCAAAAGAGCAAATTCTCAATTTTAAACAGCAGCAATGTATTTATTATATCATTAGTAACTCTTGCCTTACATGTTTGCTGTGAGGAACTTCAGGGTGCAAGAGCCCAGTTGTGCACCAGGGGCTTTGCTCTTGCTCTGTCTCACAAGGCCCCATGGCTAAGGCTTGAAGAGAAACCTGGGGTTCATCTCTGGCTGCTTTGCTGGGCTCCCCCTGCCATGGTACTTGTCCATACCTTTTCCTATTTTCCACTCTTCTGGGGGATCAACCCGCTTTGTTTTTTGGGTGGGAGGGGTGAAATCAGCCCTCAAGTCAAATAAACCTTTCAACCTCCTAACTTCAAAATAAACACTTTTATTGTGGACAGTCCAAGCTCCTTAGGCAAAGCTTTAGGTCTCAAATCCAAAAGATACACTGTGTCCTTCTAATAATTTCATAGTGGAAACTCTTTATTTGCCCATTCCTGTGGTGTCATGGAGGTTTTCAATGATTCTGGTTTAGGTTTCAGGATTAGGTGAAACCAGAGTGCCTTAAACCTCTTTAGAGGTTTGGGATTAGGTCTGCATCAGGCCTAATATAGCCTTTCTGTACAAGACTAAATTAAATGGCAGGAATATTTGTTGTGCACTGATTCACAGGTGTTTGGCAAAACACCAGAAAACATAAAGGAACCACTGGAAGAATCATGAAGGCAAAGCCATCGAAACATGAGTATTAGCTAAGTACTGAGGTATCACTTGCAACTGTGGGGTCTTTCAGACTGCTTCTAAGTGATTTTAAGCATGGATATCATTTTTATGTGTCTCTTTCACATGAATGTGAGTAAATTGAAGATCTGTCGTGCAAATGGATCATGGATTTTATTTGGGTATTACATTCTGGTAATTGCTGCCTGTTTTATAGCAAATGTATATTAAAGTTCGTCAAACTGCTGATATCACTGAAACGCTATTGTTTTATTGTACACATAAATTCTACTCCTTCTCTGGAATATGCATTGGCCTGACAGAATATGCTAGGTCACGAGGATAAAAATGCAATAGATTTATACCTGCCATTAAAACACTGGCCTGTCTGGCCCAGGAGGCAGAGGCATTTGCCTCACTGATGACCATGGACTAACTGGAGGAACTAATTTCGTTGTGTAGGCTGCCTACTGTGAGGCTTTTCAGCACTTTTCACTCACTTTGTCTCTGGTAGGGCTATTTCTTCTCTATGTGCTCAGGGCTGTAGTTTGTGGTACGGGCAAGGCCTGACTCCCTGGCCATTTGCTGGGGGACTGTCTGAGCTGAGCAGATTTCATCAAGCAGAAGGAAGAGCAGCTCAGTGCTGCAGTATCAGGATCTCTGCAAACTGCAGCAGCTGGGTTGGCTGCACCTGCAGGGAAAAGCTGATGCCTGGCTCAGCAAAGCCCCAGCCTGGCAGCAAAAGAAGTCGGAGATGGGGAGGCAAAGCACAGCACCCAATGGTTCGGTTCCTACAGCTGCCCAAAATCACTTACTACCTGAGCATAACTATCTCATCCTACTAAAGCATGCCCTTCACTGATTTTGTGCTCTCAACCCTTTCCAGAAACGGGGAGTTTGACTGCATTTATGTCCCCAGGTAAACAGATTTTAGCTTCAGTTGTAGACTTGCCTGTATTTAGAAAGTTAACTACATCTCAGAATTGCAGAGCTTCTCTGGAGGTTTTTTTGCATGCCAACAAGGAGTTCTCTGGCAGGCAAGGTTTTTTTTGCATTCCTATGGCAAGTGTTGTGATCAGCAGTGCATGGAGCCAGGTCCTGTTTTCTCATGTCTACTTACAAAAGCAAACCAGAAATAGTTAAATCAAGTTTTAAAAGAGTATGTCCCCTCTAATCAGATGAGCTGTAAAATAAGAGGGAGGCTAACTAGAAGGTTTTAATAATCTTAGAATCTGTAGAAAACATTATTTATGGCTTAAAAGCTACACAAGTCTTCAGCTTAAATATAAGTTCTTTCCTTCTTCAATGGTGCATGTAAGGAAGAACAAGAGAGAAATGTTCCAGTCAAGGACAAAATCATAAAATAATGAGCAGAAGAATAATGAAATGAAGGTATTAGGGGCCAGGGGAGGCTGAGTGGGAGTTTGTCTTCATACATGATTGATCTAAACTTGAAAAGGAAAAAAATAAAAGACTCCTCATCTTTAAACAAGATGGTTATTTGAGCATAAATAACAGTCTCATGTCAAATATGCTGCTATTTCCAATGGAGTCTTTTCACTGCAAAACTGCAACATTCTCAGCCCTAATCTCCTCAGATAAAACAATAAGGCTGGTGGCTGTGAATCAGCACTTCAAAACCAACCTCTGAAAACAGCAACACGTTCAGAGTGAAGTGAAATGGAGGAGACAAAGAGCTGCTGTTTGTAGATCTTTGCAAAGTGAGGCCCCACCTCGCTTGCTTGAAAACGTGCTGTAACACCCGAGAACTGTTTTTCTCTTTGGGTGGGAAGTCCAGCTCGTCACAGTCAGCCCAAAGGACTGGGGCTATTGACGTATCTGTGAGTTTGGTCCCACACCAGGCTGAGCTGTCACTGCAATCTGCAGCAGGGAAACGCCAAAATCCTCCTGGATTCTTGAGCCTTGAGGTTGCTTGAGGAAGGGTGCGGTGCGAACACACAGCTGGGCTCTCTGTGCCAAAATGAGCACTCCTCCTTTCCCAACCATTTGCAGCCGCATGGCCATGTCCCCTCCCTTGTGCTGACCCTAGCACTCATCTGAGGAGCACCAGGACTGATGCAATGCAGGAGCATGGTGCCAGGAAAGGAGAGGGCCTGGGAGGGAGAGCTGTTGTGCTGGAAGAGACCTGCCCTGAGCGGTGGCACTGACAGGAGCAGGCCAGCCAGGACACAAAGGTTTCCATCCAGCAAATGACATCTCACCTTAAGCAGGAAGCTCATTTCCCTCCACAGTCAGTGAGGAAAAACAGGCTATTAACCACATAGAAATATCCCCTCCACCTTTTTTTCTGATTCCACCGTTTCCTAACATAACACACTTAGACAACAAGCTTTGAAATCCAGAGATGCCATCCCATGGGAACTGGGAGAAGATTTTGGTCTCAGCACAGGGTCCCAGCTGCTCTCTGACTAGAAGGACCTTGCACTGGTGGTGGGCGACTTCCTATGGCAGCAAGACTTGGAGCAGGATCAAATGAGGAAACACTGTTGCATTTGCATTTTCATGTGGGTTTTAGGGGCATTGTTTGTAACTCAGAAAAAGCCCTGATCTCTTTGGGCCCCTCTCAGAAAAAAAGAGAAATTAACTGGGCCCTGTTCTCCCCAAAGGGATCACTGTAAAATGGCCTTTGGACATGGTCTGGAGGAATCAGCTGCACAGCCTCCCCATCAGTGCTACCCTTGCAGCAAAGCTCCTGAGGCAGGGCTCAGATGAGAGAGATGTTGACAGGATGCCAAATCCAAAGCCTCTGGACGTAGACAGAAAAGAGAACCAAATGGCTAACCTATATCTGGGTCCAGCTGCAAAAGCCCATGCTTCTCTTAAGTCTGAATGAAAACCTTTGATCCAAACATCCCCACTTTTTAGGGATTCCTAACTTGAGTGTAAACACAGCAGTTTCACTCTAGCTTGAAACAGAGCCTCACACCTTTGATTTCTGGGGGAGAGATCATTTTTCTTGGGGTGAGGCACGTGGACAGCAACAGATACCTCGTGTCTGGTTCAGACAGGCCAACCAAAAGGCTTAAGTGGACACACACAGTACCAGCAGCATGTGATGGGATTAGTGCAAGGAAACCAAACTCCCTACCCCACCTCCTGTGCTTATCCTTTAAAGACCAGTCCTGTGCTCACAGCTGGAGTTTATGTGAGTCCTGCCTTATTAATTAACTGAAGCGAGTGCCTTTTTCCCTTGAATTCCAACAGAAGCAATTAGAAAGCAGATACTTCACACATAACAGCTGGTTCATTTAACCCCCCTACCCATGCTATTGTCTCCCCTCCCCCAGCCAACTCACATCCCCCTTTTGCATCCTTTCATGTAATGGAGAGGGACAGTAAAATCAAGGTGGTAAAAGCAGGGGCAGCAGGTAACCATATTCTTAATAAAATCATCTAATGTAATGCTGAAAGCAGAGGAGTGTTGTTGAGGCCACACTTCTGAGCAGGGAATCGTAACATTCATCTAACAGATGGAAAAAGAGCTTTGGCTGTCTACAGTGTCCTCCTTAAAAGGGGATCTGTATCAAAGTAGCATATTTTCTTCACTGAAGGCTGTTGATGTCATTAGAGCAAATCTCATTTTTATTTAACACCAGAGTTAAGAGTCACATAAAATTGGCACAGGTGAAGCCACCAGGCCCATTAAGTTGTGCAATGCGACTCTCTGGGAACTTTTTGAATGTTCATGCACCTCCAATTTATTTATGCTTGGGCAAGCCAGCCCCAGAGCTTCTCCTCCTTGTTTCTCAGTATAATACAGCCTCAATCCTGCCATTAGGCCTCTAAAAAACCCACTAAATTTGCCCTACTCCCAGGATAGATCCATTTACAGGAAGAGCAGTTCTGCCCCCCTGTGTGTTACACGCATCGCTGGGAGATGCTAGGGACATAAAATTAAACCTGTAGCCAAAAACATCCACCATAACACTGAAAGTGAAATCTGCTCTTGCCAAACTACCTTAAGTGCATGTTCTGCTCCCAAGCAGGTACTCCAGAGGCTGGATCTTGATTTAAGGTGTGTAGAGCTGTTCAGAAGGAAACCAAGTTAAAGAGGAGTGGAGATTAATTTCCCTCTGCAAAACATTTCTGAAGCAGGAAAGTAATTTCAGTGTGTTTGAGGCAAAGGGGTGCTCAGGAATCACATTTCTTTTCTTTGCATGGCTAGCATTTTTTTAATGTAGAATGTATAGGTAAAATAGAGATCTGGTCCTACACAGGGCATCTGCTCATGGCATACAGGAAGAATAACAAAAAAGTAGACAGCAGAAGTACCCAGTGCTGAGAGATTCTTCTGCTAGATGATTCCTCACTGATCCTGAAATCAGGCAGCATTATGATGACATTTTCAGTTATAATATGGGGAAGATTTAGGTCCAGCCATACTTCCCATTTCCTTCCTCAAAGAGGTAGCTGTCAGAGAGGCTGCTATTGCAGCCAGCCAGCCAGATGTTTGCCATCTTTATTACAAATTTTCATGTATCTTACAACACCTACATACTCTACAGCAGACTGATGATGCAGCTATCTAATACCTACATTACAGACACGGAGAACAAGTTAGGAGGGATTAAATTATCTGCCCAGCTTCCCACAAGACAACGCAGGTGTGGCTAGAAATCAAAACTCCAAGCTCCCAATTTTTGCCATGTTACACTAATCTCTTTATATGCCTTGCTGGGAAAAAAATAATTGTTTTTGTAGCATCTTTGATGGTAACTAGTATGGATACTCCTAATCAAACATAAAGACAAGCATGTCTTAGAAACTGCTACAGCTGATTAGTCCACTGAACCCCCATTTTTATCTCCTGGATCTTTCTAGAGGAAGAAAAATAAAAGGGAAGGGCATCTTTTTCTAACTGCGAAGGCTCCAGCTAATGAGAGTAGAAATCATATTTTGTATTTTGGCAGTTGGTGGTAAACACTATTATTAGAGCTATAATAAGATCAGCTAATGAAATATTAGTGATGTCTGAGCACAAAGTAGAGTCCCCATCTCTTTAGTTAAAATTACAAAATGATTAACAGCCCAATTAAAAACATTTTTGTTTTTGACATGATAAATGATACTTTATCTACCTATCTGTGGATATAATTGATTATTTTATCCGTTTGCTGTTGGCTGTCATTAAAAAAGACAGATACCATGGCTTTCTGGCCTCTCTCCCGCTGAGAGAAAGAACAAATCCTGCTATTAACGACAGACAGGATCATTATGAAAAAATTCCATTTGCCACTAGGCAACATAGCCGAGTTCCAGTAATTATTGTATTAGTCAAGCCGTTGAGAAGTTCCATAAAATTGAGAGAGTTTTTAAGGAGCATCCAACATTATTTGGCAACTTTTGTGATGTAACAATTAAAACCATGCTCCAGGCCCCAAAATGTGCAGGAGATTGCCAAAATCAGATAAAACCCTAGAGGGCCCCTGACTTGCAAAGAAAAAAAAAATCACAATGTTTACTTTTAGGATCAGACATTCATCAACGTTTGGCTTTTGTTTCAGCTGGTGTCAGATAATAACAGCACCACGCTTTCAGTTGGCTTCTAACAAAACTCTGTACCGTTCAATGTCGGGTCCCAGGGCTGACACTAGCCTCTCCTCAGGAGAGGGAATTCTCATGGGAGCTGATGCTACCAGCTTTACTTGGCAGATCAGGTACCTGTGAGCACCCAGCAGTACCTTCTGGAGTGAATCACATCTGTAATCCACCCGTAAACATCAGGAAATCACTGGGGAGAAGTGCAAGTTATTTCTTCCTCTCGTGTCTAGGAGCTGAGCCAGGCAACACCTCAAATTGTCAGGGCTGCAGGGGATAAAGCAGAAGTCTCCTGTCCATGTACCCCATTAACCTGTCAAGGAACTGATAAAAAAAAAAGTTAAAATCACACTTTAAAACTGCTAAGGGAAATTGCTACTGAACAAAACTTATAGCCACATTTATCATTTACCTACTTCACTACTGAGTGGTGTTAAGGAATAATGATGTACAGTACCAAAAATGAAGGTACAGGATCAGGCTTCTGCAGTGGAAGGTAAAGTTGCAAAATGCAGACTTGGTTCAGCTTAATGAAGACTACAGGAAGCACTTCAAGAGCACATCTGTTTGCGAAGGAGTTTCTCCCTTCCCAGAATAACATGGCTAAAAGTCAAAGTGTTTTGAAGAACTGATGGGAGCAGTAGTTTCCATGGCAGTCAGAGGGAGCTGGGGTCTGAACACAGGATACTGCTGTTGTCACTAGGGAACAGCAGCAGGGCAGGGTTTAGCAGCAGCACCTGCCAGCCTCCACCTGGAACATGCTGTACCAGGCAGGACAGATAAAAAGATACACTGGAGCCTGCCATAATATGGCCTTTCATCACACAGCTCTGCGACTGGAGATGGCTGCCAACTGTTAGGGCCTGCTGACCTATTTAATAAAAGAAGATCAAACCTACAACCCTTAGCAATCATGCCTTTTATCTGATGTAAATGGGAACAGTGGCACAGCACTACAGGCCATGGGCAGCCCTTGAACCACATGTTGCATTGCCAAGGCAAAGGCAGAGGCTCAGACTTGTGGAGAGAGGGTGTGTGAAAGAAAAGCTGCTCCTCTCTCCCAGCTCTGAAACTGATCTCGCTGCTATGCAAGGCAGGCATGCCTGAGTCCTAATAAGCTCAGGAATCAGCTAATGCTGGAAGCTACTGCCACATTTTCCAGCACATTTAACCTCTAGTTTGGGTCTGGCAAATGCTAGGGTGTGGTGAGATGTGTTGCTATAGAAGTATAAAACCCTGAATAACTACTAGCTGCTTTTGGGAGACAGCATAGCCTTGTAGTTTTCTTCAGCAGAGCTAAAGCATATATTGTGGCAGTATTCAATTTTCTTGCATTTGGAGCTGTCATCTAAAGTGAAGCATCCTAAGCTCAAGAACTTAGGTCAGTAGCTGTCAGTCTGGAGAAATAATTATTTTTCTTGAATTTTATGAGTAAATTGTGCCAAATCTTCAACATATTAGAGTAGTGCCAGATGAAGACCTAGCACGTTTTTTTTAATATATGTTCTTCATTAGCATTAAAACTTTTATTATTAAAAGAGTTATGTTACAACATACATACATGAGATCCATCTAAATGTAAAAAATAATTTGAAAAAAATACATTCCTAATATTTTTTTGTTCATCTCTCTGGCTTACAGCTCATCAGAGCCATGAGCGAGGAAAATGCAAACCCCAGCACACAGCAAAGGGAACTCAGTGATGAAAGGGGGAGAGTGGAGTGGCTTGAGAGTGCATTGTTTGTGGGTATTGCTGAGAACAAGATGAACTCACTGAAAAAAATGATAACTTTATAATGAAATTGTGGGGACTTTGGATCAAGGGCTATAAAGAAGGCTAAATCCCTGATCCAGCTAGCTCTCCTCAGACCACTCCTATATTTTCCCTGTGGGCTGCAGGAACAAGCCTGAACAATTTAACCAGTTTCCACCCCAGCCTGGCTGTTCAGGCTCTGGTTTGTAGGTGTTTGCATCTCCCTCCATTGTGTGGGCTGGCTGGTGTTGCTGCTCAGAAGGATGCCAGATGGCTGGTACTTTAGCCAACCTGATGCCCAGATAACTGATTTTTGTAGCTACCTCTTTAATTAAAATAAAAAATATATGTAAAGGACAAGTTTATCACCTGCTAACACATGCCATGGTTGTCTCTCTGTCAATCAGCATGCAGCAGACAGAGCTGCAGACTTCTTTTCCACACCACCAGTATCCAGAAGGAAAAAAATCAGTCCATCTGCTAAAGTGATCAGACCCGTGTAGTTCCCGACACCAATTCCCATTTACAGGATCCAGTGCCCTCTGCTGAGTAGAACCAAACTAAACATTAACGTGCCCTGGCCCTGAAAGAGACTGTTCAGGTAGAGCAGTATTGGAGCAGAACAGCTGGAAGTTCACCTCCATGGCCACATGTGCAGCCATTGTCCCATCTGCCCCCAGTGCTTGCAGGTCACTGTAAAGCAGCACAATGGGAACTATCAGGGAGCTTGCAAAGGCTACAGAGCTGTGAGAAGAGTAACATGTCCCTTTCTGGAAGGGGAAATCCATGTGGACATATGGTAGTTGTGAAAGGAGCTGGACTAGCAACCTTGACAGGCTTGAGCTGAACAGAAATGTTGCTGCTTTGCCTTGATCTTTATTTACAATAAACTGCTGGGCTCCAGCTCGGTGTTTTATCTGGGAGCAGCCGCCGGTGCTCTGTGACCGTGTTCCGTCTCATTGCTGCACTGACATATTTACACGCGGGCCGGGGCCCGGGCAGCTGTGAATAAGGGGCCATATATCAAGAGAGGAAAAAGGGATGCAAAGATGAATTTTATGGAATATTTTCCATTTTTCTTTGACTTGGTTGTGCGTTTTGCTACGGCCCATTGGGCACTCACTCAGCACTTGGACACTTTGCTCCATGCAGTCTCGCCTCTATTTCTAATTGTGTCTACATGCCAAGCCTAGCCTAGTACCTGAGGCAGCCCACAGGGAAATGGAGATTGAAGAAAAAGGTGGGTGGGAGGGAAATTTCCTGCCCTTCAATGGCATAAACCACAGGAAAGAGAATGATGTCTTTTAAGTCACCAGTCTTTTCCAGTTCCTGAAGGACACCTTTTACATTTGAGTGCCAAAGTGAGAGGAAGTATTTCCACTAATTTATGAGAGAAAATAATCAAGTCTCTTTTGCAGCTTCAAGAGGTTGTATCATCTTTGGTTTCTTCTCTGGGCAATGAAAAGGGTTAATTCCTCACAGTGTTGACTTAATAGTTTCCTTTTTCCCAGTGGCTGACTAATAAGTTAGATGTATTGACTGTGTTTATAAAGACAAGCTTTGGACATAATATTAATGATATTATGTGTGCAGTAACATTAGAAAACAAACACAGAGGCACCTGGGGAGACTGAAGGCATCTTCTGGCCTTTCTGGACTGACAGCACAGAGTGGCCCTCCAACATTTCCATGTGGAAAAACACTATCTAGCACGAAAGAGTTTACTTTGAGTGACCCTCTTGCCTTTCAAACAATGAGAAGTCAGGACTGTTACAAAGCTGAACACTTGTTTTATAAGAACAGGCCATTGCTCAACTAGCTGAAGAGGGGGAATAAAGAGGGATTCCAGAGAAACAATTGGAAATGAAAACTGGACATTTGAATGGAATAACGGCTGGTGTCTTTCCTATGGCACTGACATCCTAACAAAGGGTGTAAAAGTTTTTTCCCTCATGTTTCTGCAAGGCAGAGATGGGAAGAGAGCATTGTTTGTTTATTCATTTGTCTTAGAGCCCCATGAGCACAAGTCATCACTGCAAGTACTTATCCAAGGCTCAGGTTCAACCCACTGGGAACTTTATGCTCCCTTGATAGCCCATGTGAGATCCAAACCAGCATGTGGAAGTGCTTATTTTCCCTGTATTGTCTATTCAGGAGGTTTAGGGGAGTGAGGCACAATTCCAGTTATGTCACCACGGTATGGTCTGAAAGCCAGGTAGGCCTCATTGGTCACTTGGAGATACTGCTCAGCACAGATATGCACAGGGCCTCACTTCAGAGGTTTGTCAGGCTCTGTGCAGGTGTCCCACCCTGAGTGTCATAGTACAGGCAGAATAAACTACATGTCCTACTACTGCTGGACTGCAGAATCTTTCTGGTACAGCTGTGTTTAAAGGTAGCTGAATCAAGATAATCTCACCCTTGGATTAAGAGCCATCAATTCCCAGGAAGAGATCTTCTCCACTAAGTAATATGTCTGTCAGCACCGCTGAGGAATCTTCTCAGATGGTTCTTTGAACCTCTCTTCTCTGGATAGTTTCATTACCTCCACTTGAGCAGCTGAAGTTGCATTGGAAAGGAGCACCTGAGGTCATCAAGCTCAGAGCTCAGCAGGAGCCTGGCAGGGTAAAAAAAACAGGCACCACTTTAAGCAAGGACATGGGGATCATTTAGTGACTCATCCAAGATCACACAGATGGTGCTCACACCAAGAATTAGACCCACCGAGCCATCCAACACCTCTGGATTATTCATTGAGGATTAAAGTCCATTTAGGAGTCTATTCTAATATATAAATGTAGGATTTGGAGCTATGATGAAATGGTACATTAAATACTGAGAAGTCTGTCACATCTCTGTTCAAAGCAGGCTAACATTTCATGTAAGGAATTACATGCTTCAGACAGTTGCAATCATCTTCTGCAGAAATAATTTAAGCTTACTTCATCTGTTGTATTCTGATTTAAATTTTTATTGGAAATATAAATACCTACGTCGGTCACCAAACCAAATAAAACAAACATATTGAGTAGGGTCTATTATAGACTAATATGGAAACAAATAATCTGCAAGTCTGGTTTTATTTATAAGCTTATTTGAGTTTTTACTCTAGGCTCATATTAATCGGGTTTGTGGTTTCCACATCTGTACTGCTGATGCCCAGTGCAGACAGCATGCCAAGTCAGACCTGGGCATCCTCCAAGCTCTAAATGGAAAACAGATGCCTCAACTCCAGCTACCTCAAGACAAGCGGGGCAAGTAACCTACCAAGTAACCACAGCGGGTGCAGCAGGCAAAGCAAAACTCTGGGGAGCTCTCTGAGGTGCCTGCTCGCGAGTTTCTTGCTTCTGACTTGCTCCAGGGGCAGCCAGACTGCCGCCTGTATTATATTTGCTCTTTCTGATGATCAAGAGATACCAATTCCCTTCACGGCCTCCCTTTTCCTCGAGCTGTAGCTAGGAATTCCCAGACTGGACCAGTTAGTTCGCAGTGTCAGCTAGTAATGCATATTCTAGAAGAAGATGGAAGAACTCCTGCAGATGATGGTAACGCAGGATGAATTCTTTCCAGAACCCTTGATTATTTTTAATATTTATAAAAAGCATTTTGAATGTTCACAAAAGCCATAAATATATATAAAAAAATGCCCATGCCCCTTGTCAAGCCAAAATGGATCCAGCTGTTCTGCGGTGCTGGTCTCTGATTGCGGAGAATCCCTGTATTAATGAAAGATGTATAAAGGGAATCCCAAACTGGAAATATGATCTCTGCTCAAGACTGTTCAACTATTAAAGAATATTTCAGGGAAGTACATTAACACAAAGCTGATTCTCAATACGGCTGAAATCCAGTCCTGAGAACCCACCTCCATGAGGGCATCTGTACTGCTTGCAGACACTTTTCAGAGCAAGTTGCTTCCAGACAAACTTTGCTTTGTGCTGGTACATGGCCAGAGTTTTGTGCCAGTGTAGCTACATCATTGCAAACCCATTCCCTAGGGCCCAACAGAACCTCAGTGCAGTAGGAGTGCCAGACCCACTTCTTCCCTGAGCACAGGAGGGAGGCCAGTATGAGAGCTGGAACAAAATCACATACACGACAGTAATAAGAGAAAAAGAAGCAGTGTCGCTGGTGTACACTCGAGAAACTTGGCAGAGGCATTTAAATTTATTCCCTGTGTACTCTCTGATGGCCATCCAGCAGCCTCTGTCACCTGTAGCATTTATCTCCTCCCTGACAATTTTGACCAAGGGATGCATTGCCTCCTGTGCCATAAAATATGTTTTTTCAAGTTACTATAGCATCATCTCTATCTATTGTTCGTACAGCAAAGCCAAGATTTGTTTTAAGAATTCAGAGCAGAGAAAGTGGGATATTGGGGAGGGGATAAAAAATGAACGCAACCTCATGCTCCAGCCATGTCGGAGGGAATCACTCTGTCATCCATCATCATCCTCCTCAGAGAACGGCTCTGCCCCCAACACGGCTGCTCCACTGGCTCCCAGGCAGAGGCAATTCTTAGGAAGCTGAGATGGCAAAAGCACAGTGTCTGATAGCAGAGGGGCAGATCTGTCATCAGCACAGAAGGCAGTCATTCCTTGTGGCAGTGGCTGAAGAAAAGAAGATGCAATTAACAATTAGCTTTGGTAAGAGAAGACAAAACCCTTAAAACACAGCTTCTACTGCAGCAAATCGAGTCACAGACGTAGGAATTAATGGTTCAAAGTGTTGGTTCTTGCTTTCCTAGATACACTAGAAGATGAAAGAGAGAGTGAATTTCTCCTGCCACTTCATTCTGGCTAGCTAAGAATTGGGGCTTAGCCATGGAAAAGGGCCAACCTTGCAAGAGTTACAGGAAATGAGAAGAGCTTTGCAGCATTTCCAAGCAAATTCAGCACACCTTCAGATTTGTATTTTCGGCACAAAACTCAGGCTTCTCACCCCAGAAAACAGAACTGAGGCTTTTCAGTAGATGGTACATTATTAATTTCCAGCAGAGACTAAATCCATGTGATTCAGATTATCTAGAGATGTACAAGGATACATATGCATAAAAGCACTGTTTCTGGTGCAAAATCAGGTATCTTCCTCTCCCTAAGATGCCTTGTGTGTGGAGTAATTCAGACTCTCAAATGAAATTAAAGAACCTTGTTCTATTATTTCACAGTCCACAGGTGCAGGAGACCAAATCCAGCACAGCCTACAGGCCTAGCTCAACATCCTGTACAGCACTGCCAGCCATTCTCTCCTCCCTCCTTCCCAATCACTTTGGTTCTTTGTGCCCTACAATAATTTCCTCTTCTAGTCTCTCTTTTTTTTTTTTTTTCCTTTGTCCATAGCACATTACAAATTATATGTGGTTGCAATGATTAATTTCACAACTCACACCTAATGTGACCCTAATAATCTGCACTGCAAAGGGGCAATTCCTTGTTGATCCAGACAACTTATCATGCCCGGAACACAATAAAAAGGCAGAGCTGGTTATCAACAGGGAGATGCCCATTAGTATTTTTCCAGGCAGAATGTCGGGAGTCCCTTATCAAGTGGGGTGAGAGTTGGCATGGACTCCAGGCATGCAGGGGGAGGCAGATTGCTTTCAGCCTGCAAGGCCACACAATATGGGAAATGGTGGCTTGAAAGAGGAGTGGAAGAATGACAGATGGTTTGTGCCTGTGCGTTTCTTTAGAGGACATGGGGTTCCCACCATGGGAACAGCGTGGACAGTAAAGGCAGCGACTCGATGTGAGGAGTGACAAAGCAAGTCAGCCACGGATGGCCCGTGGGAGGCCAGAGGAAATGCACCATTAGTCAAAGTTGGAGGAAAAATAAAATGCGATGACAACTGGGCCATTCATGTGCTTCCCCTTCAAGGACTGACCAGACCCTTCACAACTCAAAAGACTCAAGTATCAGCTTCTTTTTCTCTTCAGCCAGGCTAATGTGCACTGGCAGAGTCTGAGAAACTCCCTTGTCACTTACATTAATTCTTATCTTGTTGTTCTTGGCTACACTTCACTGAAGTACAGTGAGGGAGAGTGCTTCAATCAATAATGCAGATCCAAGGGGGCACCCCCCTCTGCTGTTCCTAGGGATCAACTCAATAGCTTAAAGCAAATGTTCACCCAACTTGTGAACTTGGGAAATATTAGGACTTCAACAATTAGAGCTTAAGACAATGAGGTGGCCTCACAAGGATGTTTTAAGCCCACACATGAACAATCTCATCACTCCAGGGTAGAGCTTTTTGCACTTTGAGAGTTTGCTACTCAATACAAAAACTGCAAGACCTGAGAGTTCTCTCTCAGTAACCTCAGTGACAAAAAAGACAGCCTTGCATTTCACAAGCAAATTTCATCAGATGTTCCACTTTGCCACTGTCATGGGAACCCTGAGGCATTGTTGTCACAGCTTGTGAATCTGATGCATTTTGTCATTAAGGACAGATGATGCCCTTCAAAATGTCCAGCTGTAAACACTCAAAAATGGCTTGTCTCTTATTCTTCAAGGGGGACAATATCACAGCTACGGACAGGACTTACTTAGAATTGACTCCTCTGGAGCTATGGCATTTCCAGATTGGGAAGTACAAGAGAGTTAAAGGAAGATGCAAGCAGAAAGTCCTGGAATGCTCTCTTATGAATACATTGGACTTTCACCCCACCAAAAGGGAATTCACTTACTAACACTTACACAGGGCTAAAAGTAGCTAAGTAAAATAGAATGAGCATCTTGCAAAAAGGTGGACCAAGAAAAATTCAAGGATTACAATTAAATCCTTAATTAAGAAAGAGAACCAAAGTCCTGACCTGAAACTCTTAGAAACTCTGGATATATGTAGAATGAACAAGGACAGAAATGCAAGCAAAGTCTAAAGTGTCAAGAGAATTCTCCTTATTTTCCTGTGTTTGAAATATGTCTAACAAATAAATTTAATGAAAAGTACAGGCAAAGATCAAAAGTTGCTGCCATGATTTAATTAGATCTCAGTCTGGTGTAAATTAAATTATTTTTAAAAATATCCTTTGACAATCTAAGAGCAATTTCTTAAGTCTCTGAAGCAGCCTGTATTCTTTAAATTACTTCCTGTCATATGGTTAATAGTCTCTGCTTTCTACATTAGAGGAATCATTCACCTGAGATAGTCAAACTGAACAGTGCTACAGTGTGAACACCCTGCTGCCCAAACTGCTGCACCTAACACCACCTTCCCAATTATCCACGAGTCTCTTGACAGCAGAACATTAGTTGACTCCATTTCTCTAAGGAAAATGCCTGAGTTTCCTGATGTTTCCAGCTGTGTTTGTACAACTTGCCTTTGTGTGAAGTTGAAAATTAATGCACTTCCTCTTGATCCTTTGAGAGAGAGAAAAAAAGGAAGATTATCAAGATTAAATAAAAATGCCAAAGCTCAATCCTTAGTCCCCATTGAACAAAGATGTTTCAATAAAGATTGCTGAGCTCAACCTCCTGCATAAAGCTAAAAGCTGTTTTCTAACCTGTTGCTCTGACACAGTGTGAACAGAATATTGCTCGGCTGCATTACAGTTCATTCACACATTAATAAGAGATAAAAATAAAATGAGCTTTCAATTTTAACTGTTTTGTTGGGAGTACACCATGGAAAAATGCATTTGGGCCTTTCCTCACAGGGAGCCAACAAAGAAGGGAACATTTTTTTATTTTCTCAATTTTTGTTTAAAGCCTAAAGCCTGTCTTTTTTCACTGTTTTCTTTCCCTTGGTATTTTATTTTACTGGAGTTACAAAATATTCTAAAAGATGAGGACTGAAAAGGTATCTATAGCTTAGATTTGTTTGAGTTATGTTACCACCTAGCTAATTTCCTTGGGACAAAGAAGTCTCCTTATGAAAGATTTAAGAAGAGGGATCTTGCTCTTTGGTTTTATGCTGAAACAAGGAATAACAAGCCAGATTCCCATATTGGTTTAAAGTAAAGAAGGACAGAAAAAACCCAACAATCTTTCTGGTCTTTGTATGATCTGAAGGGGAGAAGGTGCAGTAAGGGTATAAAGGCTTTCCTTAAATAAATGTATTAGGATATTTGACATACTCTATTACAAACTGCTGAGACTTTTACCTGGAAAAATTTCCTCCCACCCCCTCCTTGGAGATGCTGGTTCTGACAGGCTGCAACTCCCAATATCTCTACCCATTTAACAATGCACAGCACCTTGTTCAAACAAGACTGGTCTTCATTCCACACTACCCCCCAGGGAATATCCACTTTCTCTTCATGCTGTATCTTTCTGACTGATGCAATCAGATTCTGGAAACCTGCCTTATTAGTTTATATTCCAGCTTCTTAGGGAATGATGTTAATTTTCCATTGTAGGACCAGAAGGTTTTAAATGTGCTAGATCTTGTCTATAAGAAACAACAAAAAAAGTGGCACACACAGTACCATGCTCAGAAATTACTGCAGTGAACAGCACTCCTTGCACAGAAAGTCTAGGGGTTCCAAAAAAAGACACTCTCCTCTGTCCAACAGTGCCTGAAGCAAGGTACTTTACAATTACATTATGAATAAATAAATGTGCATTTTTTTTACTTATTTGCTTAAGATATTCTGCTTAATTTCTGCACCAGTTCACCATCATAATTGTTTTCTGCCTAGATCTGTGGTTTACTACTAAGTCTTTACACTGTGATGGCCAAAGAGTTCCATTATATCCATTAAAGATTATCTAATTTTCTTTTGTTTCCCGCAGCAAATAGGATCCCATTCATGTCCCAAACAGAATGTCGGTAGTTGGAATGATGTTTTCTTAAGGTGCATATAAGATTAAAGACTGAAATCAGATGCAGTGTTGCCAAAGCCTTTGTAATATGCATGTTTTTCATGGCAAGATGATTGACAAGAATTGCAGTAAGGTGCTGAAGGGGATATTTCACCTGGCCCATCAAAATTCAATGTAGAGGATTAGAACTAAGAAGAGCTGACAATATTGACTTTGAGTACCACAACGGAAACATAATTAGCTCTTTGACATATAGTGGACAGAAATATTCAATTTTTAAAAAAATCAGTTAGAGTAATTACAGCATATCTGTTGCATGCTGCCCTGGGAAAAAGAAAAAAAAAGAAAAAGTAACAAGGTCTGCTCTGCTGTTTCCTCTTTTCCTAGTAAAATCCACGTTTGGCACTAGAATAAATGCATACAAACCCAGCCTTTCTGCTGGAAGAACATCAGGAAAACTTTGTGCATAAAAGTAAAAAATCTCTCTTAAAAGAAAGCACACAGATCTGAAAGAATGAAAAAGTCAATGAATTTTATACAAGTTTACATATTGCAAAACAAACTGTCTGCACTATGCTTATTAAAGGCATATTTCATTGCCTAATCATAGATGTCTATTGTACCTTTTATGTTTTGAATCATAATTGCAGCCTGCTCCCCAACTGTAATAATGAAAGACGTTTTGGCATATGCTCATATTGATTCCCCTTTAACCAAGCATTTAGACATATACTTGCATCCCACTGAAGTGAATGGGCAACCTTGAGTACATTGATGTCACTGGCGTTGAGACAAATGGCAATTTATATGGGCACAGAATTGCCTACTTTGTTGGACAGACATGAGCCTCTGAAGAGAACTCTTCAAACTCAAAAGTCTTTACAATACTCAACTGCTGTGGTTAGAAACACATTGCACTGTGGCATCCATGGTTTCTATGTTTTTATCAGAATAACCGTGCTAGCAAAAAATGTGTATCTGTTGTACTGAAGTATCTTCTCCAGCTCCTGGTCTGGAATAATCAAAACTGTTGAAACCATTTTCAGTAGACATAACAAAATACAGTACATGCAGAAATGGGAAAAGGCAAAACTTAATTGTAAACAATACCTCAACATTGAGAACAAGCTATCATTAGGTATAATATAAATAATGCAGGAAATTCTATTCCTAATTTATTTTGTCTGTATGCTTGTCTGTTATTCTTTTTGCTTTGGGATTAAGTGGTATATGAAAGTAAGAAGCAAAAAAAAAAAAAAAAAAAAATCAAGAATTACGCTTACCTTATTCCCTTTTTTAGCCACTGTTACTAGCTATCCTAATTAGAGCCTGCAATGAAATATTTCAGGAAAACATTAAAAATGCAGAAATAAAAATGCTTTCACATACAGTGAAGTAAATATTCATTCTCAGCATCAAATCCAGGGCATTTACTGAGGCAATGCTAAAGTAGCCTGTTTCAGAAGCTCAATAGCTCAATAGCACCTGACTTAATGGGAACTGCTCATCAAAATCAGTGGGTTTAAAGATATAAAAGAAAATTAAACTGAATTGAACAACGTACTCTCAACAACTCAACAACCCTTTCTTTTCTGACAGAGAAGTTTTTCAGAGTACTAATACATTTTGCTAGTCATTTCTCTATTAATTTTCTAATAATACCTAGAAGTATTATTACTAATAGCTACTAATTAGCTTTGTTGCAATGCATTTTTTCCACCCTGTGTTTTAGTTTAAACCCTAAAGTGAACAGCTTGTATAGAATACTTTAGCCCTTTATAATACTCTGCCTGCACTCAGGGAGTTTACTCCTGACAAGACTTCAAGACACATGTCAGCATGCAGGGACAGTGAAAATACCTGCTAGACCTTGATAGCTGGAGTAAACAAGACAGTATTTGAAACCATACCTACCGAGTCTACAGGTTCTCTTAATCTAAACTTAAAATAAGAGGCCATCCAGCCTGGAAAAATCTCAGTGGTTATTCAGTTTATACACAGATACAGAGAGGTATTAACGCTTCCTTGCAAAAGGTCGGAGTCTGTCTTCTTTGTTTCCTTAACACATACTTCAACCAAGACAGACAGCATTCAGATCAAAAAAGAAATCTCAAGTAAGCAGAAATCACAGGTAAAAAATTAAACAAGTACAATTACACATTTACTAGAAAAAAATACTCTTTATTCATTAATTAATTCACAACACAATAAATATTGGGATCACACATATGAGGGACCCAGCAAAGCTCAGACTTGTTTGCACCACGGTGTGGTTTGACAAACAAATCCTCATCAGCTGGCATCCTGAGAAGCCCAACTACATGTTTTTTAACATCTTCACATGCAATCAGTAAGTTGCAATGTACATCAGTTGTTTCAATTTACATTAGTCAGGCTTTTAAAAACAATTCTTAAGCACCATCCCTGGTGAATCCTTCAGGAAAAAAAGCACAATCACAGTATTTGTCATTATTCTGTCTTGCTGTTGATTCTGACATTATGGTTATGCAGGTGTGATTGTATGTTTAGTTTTACTTCAGGGGGCAACAGCATTTTCCACTAAATGAGGAACAGAACCAAGCTGCTGTTGAAGAGACAGGAACAATTTCATGCAGTCCACTCAGCAATTCTAAAACCAAGACAGTTCTGTTTCTTCTGAAAACGATGACATGCCTTAGTTTCACACTCCATATACACTGAGGACACATTTCCTTGAGATCTCTCTATTTGCTGTCTCAAATAATTAATTTGAACTTTATGATGAATGAAGTTAACTCATCTTTCCATTGATTTGTCTGTAGGGACAGACAACTCTGCTGGATGCATTCGCAGGGCAGAGAAGAGAAGAGAAGCAGATTTTACAGAGTTAAACACCAATGCTTTCATTTGTGGGAAACAAAAGGAACTATAATAGGTAATCACTAGAAAGAAAATATTGCATTCATACACATTAGAGTTTTGTCAGAGGTGAGCTGTTGCTCAAAGCAAAATCTCTATAAGGCTGTATCTCCATGCTTTGAAATATTAAGTAAAACATTTTACGAAACCCTGATTTACTATGAACTCTCTTTTTTCTTTTCTTAACAGCTGAGGAAAATCTAGTAAGGTTTTTGGCTGCATCATACTCATAAGATCTTTATTAAAGGAAACAGAAACTTCTGAATGTGCAGGTATTTATATCGATATAAAGTTTTAATAATTTCTTCTAAAGGCAGCTGCAAAATTCAGGCATTGTTTCAACTACACTTCAACTCAAAATATTTCTTGTCAACTACAAACTTATGGATGACTTCACAGATGAACAATGGCATCAGCAGATGTGACAGGGAATGCCACTTGGAGTCAAACTGTATCACTTCTTCCTATTTTATGGACCAGAAAAATGGACCAAAATTATCAGGAAAGTTTGTAGAGAAAATATTTAGGATTTCTTTTGGTGTTGTTGTTTAAGTTAAAACAAATATTTGAAAATTAAATATTCTTGTATCAATGAGAGTGTGATAAATGCTGTTACATCGTATTTTATAAGGAAGTTTTAGTCCCTTTTTGTCTAATAGCTTCTCAGACAGGTACAATTTTCATAGTCAAAATTATTTCTTGCTTGATAAAAACAAACCATTTGTCTGTGTTGCTGCAGCAGTGAAATACCACTCAAATTAAAACAGGAGATACATACATGATCATCAAAACTGTGCAACAAGTTTGGAATGAAAATATCAAATTCCATGCATAAAACACTGATACCAATTAACTGCAAAAAGGATATATTTTGTTTCACCTCAAGCTGGTCTCTTCCAGCGTGCACTAATCTGGTGTAAAGGGTGCAAGAAACTGTGACTGTGCACATCAAAACATTGCAACTGTGGCTGGGATTGAAATTCAGTGCAGGTCGTTTTGTGTTTGCCTTTGTCAGGCTACCTCCTCACCAGGGCTCTGCACAAGAAGATTCACTCTCAGATTTCTTTCCTGCCACAGATGAGCCAGCACCTCCCCCTTCTGGAGAGCCCGAAAATCAGCAGGAATCTGCAACACGGTAATGCTCTCTTACTCGAGCCAGTATGCAAAAGAAAAAAAACCCAAACCCTCAGATAATTTACTTTGCTCTGAGCAAGACCTTTTCTTTTCTGGATCACTGTTTAATGTAGTTCCCTTCAGTAACATGTTCTATTAAAGCCAGACTTGAGTAAATTCAGATATAGTCTCCAGCTCATCAGCAAGAAAGTCTTGAAAACAAACCAAGAAAATACTCCAGTGTCAGCCATATTTCGGCATTCTATAAAACAGAAGATGCTGCACAAGGTGGATTATTAATGGGTTTTACTCTACTTGTCAGCTTAATAGACACTGTTCAAGCAGTAATTTGTGAGATGTGTCAATTTAGCTTGGGCTGAGCTGAATTAAAAACTTCAGGAGTAGGCAGAGAAGCCACCACAAAATCCAACTTTTCCTTTAGCCCCTCTGAGATCATTCATTCTCAGTCCTCACAACAACACTGTGACCAGGCTGCTACTGATTAATCCATTGTGACTCTTCCAGCAGCAGGACAGCTTTAGGTGATTTTCCATTAAACTCCTTTACATAGTGCATTTAAAAAGGAAAAAACCCAAAGATGACTGCTTACCCATTGTTACCTGCTCCAGGAACTTGTTTTCACTAGTGAATGCAGAGTCTCAGCGTTCAGTGTTAGGATCATTCATGAGCCATCCAAGTGTGCAGGACAAAGCATCACACCAAACTTCTAAGGGATGCCCTGTCTGATTCCCAGCACCTGAGACTCCTCTGCTGGCAGTCACTTGTGCCAACAGGGAAACCCAAAGGACAACTGCTTCGTTTGTAGATGGGCTCAGATGTCACGGGCTTTAGTTATATTTACATATAAAATACTGTGATTATTCCATTGCTCCCAGCAAGAGAAGAGCTTTAGGCACTTTGAAAGAGAGGTTTTTTGCAGCAGGACTGCATTGGTTTTAGAACTGTGATGGTGCAAAGAAAATTTTTTGGCTGTGGGAAAAAACTGTCTACAAGAAGAACAAGAAAGATTCCTGTAACCTGAACCATTAAAGCTGCTTCAACTCTAACTGCCCCTTTCTTTGTACAAATAAGTTTTGTGCTTTTTTTCCTTCTTTCCAGGGATGGTATTTAACCTCAGCAGCCTGTGACTGTGGCATCCAAGCCAGAACGCTTTGTAATGTGCAGCTTGGTAACTTCTTCAGCACAGGTAGGGTGAATGCCAACTGTCTTCATCATCTGAGCATACGTAGCACCACATCTACCAAAAAACAACAAGAAAAGACCCACAAAGTCAAATGCTATTCACCTGAACCAGCTAGAAGGCCCTAAAACATCAAAGTAATTCTGTTCCTGTCCATTTTATCAGTAGAGGAGTTGCATTTGTTCTTCAAACAATGCTGTCAGTTATTTCTCAGGCACTTACACAACACGTAGACGCCCAGCTTCACAACACTGAGGTAGGAAAGAATTGTCATAAGAGTTGAGACAGAGAGAATTAAGCAATTTACCCCAAGTCACAACTGAGCCTGTGGCAAAAACATACGACAAAACTGCAACCTTCAGCTTTTCTTGTACATACATGTGTGTTTCACTAACTCCAGATGGAAAAAAATGCACACATGCAGAGGAAGAAAATCTTAATTAGAACTGCTGGAAAGAATCTGCTGAAGAAGTAGTACCAGAATATTCTTCCATGTACTTAAAGTCTACGGTGCTTACACTGAACATAGCAATGTTACAAGCAGAGGAAAAAAAAGTCTCTCATTTGAAAAAACAAAACAAAGTAAACAAGCAAACAAAATCCACCAAAACCCCTTGTGCTACAATCTTGCTTGCTTAATTCCCTTACTTGTCAAGTAACATCCTTAAGACTTGATGACTTTCTTTTGAACTGCTATTCCTGGCAGGTCATGCTGTAAGAATAGCAGAAATGGCCCTACATTTAAGAATTGTTTCAAGCTCTCTATGGAATAATGTTATCTCCCTCTACAAAGTACAGGGAAGGGAGCCATAGATGCCTTCTGGTGTCTCCATTTAAATCCAAAAAAGCACTGACAAATGAAATATCTTTGCTGACCACAGATGTTACTGGACTGCTAGGAGGGGAGGGAAGATGAAAAATCATCCTTCAGAGAGGCTGAAGCAAGACCTAATATTTGACAAAGAAGAAAAGCAGCTCTTACAGTGGGGGTTCCACATTGAAAGCTCTGGATTTGTGAAATGCAATAGAAACTAATACAAGAATCTGACCTGCTGAAAACCTTTACTGTGGCTAAAGTTTTCATTTCCCTCAAGCAAGGCAGAAAAGCACTCCAGTTTCATGTGCTTCCTTTTCAATGGTTATTTTGGATAAAACTTCAAAACAATGACATCCTAAAAAATGTAGTTCTAGAGTCTATACCACTGGCAATTAATGGACTACAAACACATGTTGAAAATGTGTACTGAGGGTACACTGCAATCAGTGATTTCCAAGATATTCCTCACATGATACTTGCGGTCCTGCCTTCTTAATCTTTTCTGCTTTTCATTTATAATAGTCACTCACAACTGCAGGACTAAAACTGCAGTAAAATGGTGATCGAATTTAGGAAAATGAACTGACACCACAACTGAGGATTATTTCTTGCATCCTGGACTACTTTCTTCAAAGAGGGAGTTATAAACTGTAATTTTGTAATGTAAATACAGGAATCAACATTTCTAAAGATGTGAATCAGCAATAAAAAGGAGAAATGAAAAAACAAATAAGAAATAATTGTAGCACACAAGAAGCATAGCAGGAATTTTCCATTTAACCAGGGAGGACTGAGAATCACTCCTTACTCCTTCAAATGGAGGACTTCTACATTAATATTTGAGCAAAATCTTAAACAAGATCAGATCACAAAGGGTAAGTTTATTATTGCAATTATCAGATTTCTTCAAACAAAAAGTACTTTCCCTCCCTCTCCCATCTTCCTACAGAAGTTTCTTTTTTACTATATTATATTTAGCTTATACCCCAGAAATATGAGTTCATGCAAATCCTTGCTGAGCTTTTAAAAAGCCATGGTTGGGCACATTTAAAGATGAGATTAGGAAAGGAAATGATTGGCAGGTGTAAAGAAAGGTTTTTACAAAAAGCACAAATATCCTTTTAAAGAAGTAACTTGCAAAACTGTATGGCGATTTCCTATCCTGGGCACAGAATACAAAAGAAGCTACACTGAAAAAATCAGCATTAGTAAGTTAATGCACAGTTCTGTTTTTTCCTTTAACTATATCAAATCAACAATATATTTTCCTCAGTTGTTCCCTAACTATATCCAGTATTACAGTAACTAAATCCAGTGCATCTTAATGAAGAACTGCAGTATTTTTAGTGAAAATATGTGCAATACTCCATAAAAGTAACAAAAAGCATGCATTCTTTATAGTGTTGCCAAAACTAGGCAGCTATCTTTTATAATCTTACAATAACTTAAGAAGCAGGCTTTAGAAGCTAGAGACATTCTTTTGTACTTACTTGATTCCAAGAGCAAATCCTTGAATAACTTCGCCTGCATTTGGTCCAATGAAATGAAGGCCAAGTATTCGTTGCTCCCTCTCTCGTAAGCACACCATCTGAAAACAATACATCACATAGAGATCTTTTCTTAGAACACTTAGAGATAAGGCATGAAGATGAATTAAATGGAACTGGAGTGCCCCAAGATCCTAGTTAGCTGTTTATTTCCAGTGTGCCAAAAACTTACGCACTTGCCTAAGTCTTACTGACTTCAATAGGTCTCACTCTTATTGTCCTTAAGCACTTTCCTGAATTGAAACTTTATTAGTGTGTTTCTTTCAGACTTGAGGGAGCCACTGACAACAATAATTTCTGGTGTTGAATACTTTGCTGTTTGGCTTTTGTATGTAATTCTCAAAGTACTTTTTGTAGTGTAAGTGACCAGACCAGTGCTCTTTTCCACTGAGTGGCCACCTCAGCACTTCTCCAAGCCTGTGCAGTTATTCTCAGCAGCTGAATCCTCACAGGTGACCACTACCTGTATTGTGGACATCTGTATTCCAACAGATCATCACTGCCAATGACAGGATATTTTGTGCCTTTGTGCCTCAGTCAGTAAACACTTAGAGCAGCATGTTTGGTGAGGGACATTTATGACATGGACCACATAACCTAAAAAGGAGCCGAGCCTTGGAAGCAGCCAAAGATGAAGGTGTATAATAAGTATCTGCAAGAGCCTGAGTCATTGCACACTTAACTTTTATTAGAGAACTTAATGAAAACTTTTTAGTTCCTGTAAGGACACCATCTTTATAATTACAAAAAGAAAGTCAGTCTCTCCCTGAGTCCTCCCATCAAGCATTAAATTATCACTAATCTACTAAATTCTGCTATTCAGTAAAAGCTTAAATTCTGTCATCACGAATGCCTCCTGATGTGGGACTTTAAATATCAAGGAGTTTGAAAGGAAAAACTCTCGTGCAATAGAGTTGAAACATTCAAGTTAAATGTTTGTTTGTATGCTTGAGAGTTTAGGAAGAACTATATTAAATATCATCCAACAACTATTATGCTATTACTGCTTCACCCTGAAATATTTACTCTTATTGACATAATTCAAAGGGAATACATAAAATGAAATATCATCACCTTAGTTACACTGACACTTGGGACACTTAAGGCAAGTACTTACAGAATTCAGATGTGACAAAATACAGTCAGAAAAACTGATTACCATTATTGACAATGGACATTCCTCACATAACAATAACAGTATTTCAAGATGTCTGTCACCAAGAAAATATCCATCTTGAGATGTTTTTTGCCAAACAGTCCTCTTTAAAGCTGGCTATATCATATTCCCTGTTTTAAGTTAAAAGCAAGTTAAAAGCTCACAAAACTCACTTTTATATAGCACTGAGTTGCATCTCTTTCAGCCACTGTAAACTCCAAAGGTTTGTAATATGCATGGTATACCTGGTAGGAAAAAAAATAATATTTTGTGTTAGAGAGTACTATTATGCCAAAACCTGCTGTTTATTATTACAATAATTTCTATTACTACACATTTATATCATTGTACAAAAATTTGTTTTATTTATATCCTATTCATTATTTTAAAGAAAAATATGGAAAGCACGGTAAGAGCTTAACACAAACCTTTCTCAGAGCATCATTAGATTAAAAACAAAACTGAGAAAACTCTCACAAATAATGCTACTCAAATGACTGGGCCAAATTAAAGGGAAAAACTAGCATTTTTAAGTTTCTCCCAAAGGTTCGATACCTTATTTACTGAAAATAATGAAATCCAAGAATATTTCCATATCTATAATAATGTATACCACAACAAAACCCAAACAGTAATTTTTGCATTCTGAATAGTAAATTCTTTTTTTTTCATTAATGATTTTCCCTGGGGCAAGTGAGTAAGAGTAACATAATATATCCATTTAAGGGTGACTTGTTGAAAGCACCATTACCATTATTAAAGGATGCTGCACAATAAAACTTGCTAAAATGGCAGCTACTTTAAAGCTGTCACACCCTATCAATAATGTTAAGCCTAACAGGGAACAGTTCCCATTGTGACCTGCTGCAATACTATTGAAGTTCTGAGCACTTCTGGAGACACCAAGTCCCTATACAGCAGTGAAAAGTCTGCCTTTCCACAAGGCAACTCTGACACCAACTAGAAAATGTAAAATGTTTTCATACCTCAATATTATCTGATCCATGACATTGCACAGCTGCTTCTTCCGACAGTCCAACACAGCCGTACTCCAAGGGAGTGAAGACTGTGGTAGGCACCTGCTTGGGAGGAAGCAGAAGGTGTTAGTGCTGAACCAGGAAAAGCTGCCTGGCAGACACAGGGACACTTGAGCATGGCTGAGAGCTGCAGCTCGGGCACACACATCCATTTGGCTGCTGCCAAAGCTGGATTCCAGGTGACAAAACGCAATTCCTTCAAAATTCTTTAAAAGAAAAAAGCCAAAGGTTTTCCTTACTGAAGAAAGATGTAACAACTCACATTGTCATAGTCCATCAGTTCTGAAGACTGGCCGAAAAGACGCTGAGCCAGCAGTTTTCCTGCAGCTATTGCTGTGGGTGTTAACTCAGGACGGCCCTAAGAAGAGAGCACAAAGCTTTGTTTTAACTAAGAGAGAAGTGGCATCCAAAGATTTCTCCTGGGACAATGGTCAGAGGAAGGCCAAATCTTTGGAATTCCAGCCTGCTAGCCAGGGCTCCAAACAGAAAAAGCAATAATAATTTCGGTCCAAACATGCTTTTAAGTCTGAGTTTACTATCTGTCTTAATGGGAGAGGGGATGTCACAAATGTGTCAAATCTTTGTATATTATCATGTCCCCTCTTAAAAAGCAGCACATATTCACATGCTAACTGTTCACTTCCCCCTTTCTCTCCAGAGTAAGCCATGAAGAAATTTTTCATTGTCTTTTTAAAGCAGGAAGAGCCTAGTTTAAAGCAACAGTGTTTCTTTACTATTAGACCTTAAAAAAACAACAACTTGTCTGACACATTTTTACAGAACAGGGGCACAAACCTGGCTGTTACTGACTTCCCATGCTGGTCCTGGACTGGAGAAGTGGAATACTCTTTTGCTAGCACTGTGACCTGTAGGGTGAGCTGGTCCTGCTCTCAGGCTCTGCTATTACAGAGGGGCTTGAAAGGAATTGCAATTGGCAAATGTGAACTTCCTGCAAGTGAGAAATGGAACGATCACAGGATATGACCAGGATGTGCTCCAGTTCAAGCCGAGAGTCCTGGCTACTTTTTATATCCAAACACTAGGTATGTGCCAGAGCCTTAATTCTGAGTGCTGGCACGGTACCACTGGAACATCACAACTGCAGAGCTGGTTTTAAAGAACTTGAAAGCTTTTGGAAATTGAAGTAAGGCATTTGCAAGGGAATATTTTCAAGTACAGGAAGAACAATCCCTACAAGTTAGTAAGACTGAACAAAATTCATAAACCTAATAAAACCCCTATTGGTTAAGAGTTCATCCAAGACATATCATCAAAATGCTTGTCTGACATGAGAAAAGAGGTCACAAATCCAGAAGGAATGATGTGGAGACATAGGAAAACCATAGCTGAGAAACACCTTTGTGGGACAACATGGAATGCTTTATAAAATGTGTGAAGTTTTGATTCATGCAGGTCCTTTTTAGATACAACACTTGTCACACTCCTGCAAAGCTCCACTTGGAGGGTGTCAACCAATAAGCTCTCAAAGCCAGTTCTCAGTAGAAAATAAAATAAGGATTCCCCACCACACACATTCAAAGTTTTTCCACATTTTTTTCATTATCCTAAAGTTTTTTAGTATTTACTGGAATCCATCCTTCTTTACCAGCTTCTCTTTTTTGTATGTTGCTAGATAGACTCTCCATATGGTATTAGATACCATTTTCTTCAGTACACATACCATATAAGATGCCATGTTAATAGGCATTGCCGCGGCCCGAAGTGTTGGGAGTGAAACAACACACCAATATGATGTGGAATCAAGCTCCATTTATTGATGATTTTTGACAGTCTTTTATACATAATTCTGTTCTATACAAGTAAAAGGCAAGCTACTCATTGGTTAAACAATGCTTTCTCACGCTTAAGCAAAACTAATGATTGGTTGGCACAATTTTAGTAATATTCAGCTTTTGAAGTTAATTTCTAAGTTTTTCCCAGCCTTGTCTTTTGCTGACTTCTTTTCTATCATATCTTACTGTTTCATATCTACTTGGACAGTACAGACTATCCTTGTAACATATTTTCTATTGCAACACTTACTTCTTCAGAACAAGAACGAACTAACCTTGCTTATTGCTACATTTACAAATGTTCATAGTGGTGCATTATTCCCAGGGCCCCAACATCTCCCCCTCTTTTTTCAAAAATGGCATGAGCGATATCTTCCATCCTTCGCACAAGACATTGCAACATGCAAGGCCCAAACGAGCAACACAAAAAGAGCAAACAAGGGCCTCCTTGTGCATAACGTGGTATGCCATGCCAAGCTCGATCTCCACATATGAGAAAGACTCCTGTTGGAAGTGCTAAAGCACTATCATTCGCCCAGATTTTTATGTGGTTGCTACCCCATCCATAAGGAGAACCTCCACAGTGAGCAGTAGCATTTGCAAATACAAAACTGTGTGGAGTGAGCATGGTAAAACTATCGTTCACATATCTTTGATAACTTCCCAGATATACACATCCAGTTTTTTTGCATCACGATCTAACTGTCGGCTTCCTAACAAATCTAACTCTTGGGGGTCCCATGGTAAAGGCACTTTCAAGCTTGATAAAAGCAAAGCAGTGCAGTGGCTTGTATTCTTGGCTTCGGAACAATTTTTAGTAGCATACTGAGAAAAGCTGTTAGCATCAAAACCTGCAACTCCTATCAAGCAAGTACGAAAAGGATCAGTAGCTGAAGCCAGTGATAAACAAAATGCCGTATTACCAGTTTCTCTAGCCCAGGTAACCTATAAATTCTTTCTTGGCTCTATTTTAGTCAGCAAGCTTTCACTATCTAGTACGCTTAAAAGAGTTAAGATTACGATCCCAGTTTTCATATTCATCAAAGAATTCTGATTCAGCTTTGCTAAAGCAATAATCAACAGTTTGAGTATATACCAATAATTTTAGCTGAAGAGCAATGCATCTTAGCTGATATCTGTCTAAAGCAATACGCAAAGAATCATGACTCTCAAAAAGAAATTCAGGCCAGATAAACTCCTCAAGAAACTGATCGAGGTGTTCACTGCCTATCCAATCTTTCAATCCCCGCTCTGGGTCTTGTGGGGGCAAACGATGACGACACTCTCTACAACCTAAGAGCACCTCCTGTCTCAAAAGACCATTCTTATCAGTATAAGCAAGTTGATCACACCCCCTACAACGAAATACTATATACTGTCGAGAGGCCCCAAATTCTTGCCGTCTCTCTCTCAATCTGGCTAACTTTATTGCTATAGCTCTTTGTAGGATGCTGTCAGCTCTGAACTCGACAGCACGATCGATCCAAGACAAAACAACACTCTCTCCTGGTTCTATCTCCGTGTATAGTTGTTTGATTATTCTGCACCAAGGCTCAAGGGCAAGGTATCTTCGTTGTTGTTGTCTGTCATCGACACCTGCGTTTGAAGCCAGGGTCGCACCCACTTGGTCGGCACCCACCGAGCTTGATCTTGATTACCTGCAACAATACAAGCATAACCTCTTCCCCATGTTAATAATTTCATTGGGCTCTCCCATGTAGCTTTGACTGGATCCCATGTTTCTACTAGAACTTCATTTTTAGACAAATCTTGAGAATTACCTCCTAAATGAACCTCAAATGGAACTGTGCTCCCTTCTCCTTCCCCTATTGGGTTTTTCCAATTTAACACTTAGCAGGCTTTCATTAACACATTATATGGGGACTTCTCCCCCTCTTTTTTCAAAATGGTCACAAAGCGTTTCAGATCTTGATGCCTGCGTTCAATTATAGCTTGACCAGTACTATTATATGGTACACCTGTTTTGTGTGTAATGTCCCAAAGTGCTAAGAACTGCTGACAAGCTTGGCTTCGATAAGCAGAACGATTATCAGTTATGTGTGTGCCAGCGTGCGGGAGGATAGAAGCAAATACTCTCTGTGTTAAGTTCCAAGCTGAAACATAGAAAGGCACAGCGTAGATTCGTTTAAAGCTTTGGCTAGCGTAAGTCAAACATTGCGCTCAGGAAGGGGTGTCACTGGGTACCTGTGGATGTAAGCACACATACATGTTCTCTTCTCTAGGTTAACAGGTTAATAGGTTAACATCTGAGCTTTGTCATTGCATGTTATTACACACTCAATTGTGGGTTTTGCACTATGAGCAAAGGTGATCAAGGCAACAGGTACAACTACTAATATACATAAGAGAAAGACAACAGTATTTCAACAGTATACAGATTATTAACCATTTAACTATTAGCTATTAGATACTACCCAGACTCTACAATCACTGGAGAGTCCCACTTTACAGGCGAGACTTGAAGACCTTTCCCGGGCAAGGCTCCCAAGTTTACCTGAAAGGGGTTCCAGTTCTTATCAAGCCGAATTGGTGAGCCAAAATGACTCAATTGCATTTTTAGAGTAGAAACATCTGAGATTAAAGATTCAGTACCCGATCAGCTTAGGGCTAGGACTTGGCCAGAGCCCAGGCCTTAAGCTGAGAGGGCCGCCCTAAATCATCTTACAAACAAGTCTCTATTAATATCAATTCTTTAAAACAATACACTGCTTACAGATAACTACACAGGGTTATGTGAAAATTTCTAAAGCAGCCGGCGTTGTCATTTAGTTTTAACTAAGGAATCAATGGTACCATAAACAAATTGCAAATAACTTTGAACACACATCCAAGATTGTTAATACAGTAACAGTAACTGTTCTGAAATAGTTTTTCATCATGAACATTTCAGTTGACTTTATCTTATCTCTATAGCAAAAGAACTGCAAAGAACTCTTTGTAACGTGGCTCTCTCCTTTTCTTCTTTTTTTTTTTTGTCCTTTTTTTTTTTTTTTTTTTTTTTTTTTTTTTTTTTTTTTTTAGAGGTTACTAAAATTTGACTTCCTAAGAGAACTTAAAATCAACAGACTTTACATAAATATTGATCAACTCAAAGTTGACAGGTCTGACATATAAACTCAGAAAATATTAAGGATTCGAACAACATTTCTAGTACATTTGCTGCAGCACATTCACACTTGCATACACACAGAGATACTGTTTAAAGTATACAGAAATGATAGTATTGTACATCTTATATAATACTGCTATGAGTCTGGACACGGCTCTTACTTCAGGTTGTGGATGTATTAAAACTGACACATGTATAGAAGCAACTGTAGTTATGGTTTTAACTGATTGCAAAGGAGTGTACTAATATGTTTCACTGTGGCCTCTTTGCCATAAGGGCAAACATCAAGAGCTCAGGTACTGAGCAGACAACTGAGCAAGTGTATTTTATGAGATAAGATTACATTGAGCTACTTTTCTGGGCAATTAATGTACTTTAAAGTGTTTTGATGTTAAGTTTATGTGCAAGCTATAGGTGACAAGGAAGAACCAATATTCTTGAATCTGTGAACAGCTGTAAAAGCTGGAAATGTTGTCACATAGGCAAACAGGTAAAGTTCGCACTATGCTGTCTATTTTTGCCATAGAAAAACTATGGGTTAACTATAGTTGATTCTCAAAAGTTTCTGCAGATAAGAAATACAGAGTGAGGCCTAGCATGGGCCTCACAGAGTTAATTGTGGCTGGTTTGCAGCTCAAGGAATGCCAAGGTCAAATGGTGGAGGGATACCAAGTTAGCTTCATGAACTCTGAGGGTAAATAGAAAAATAAAATGTATCCTGTGGAAAAAACGAATTTTACACTCCCAAGTTTTTGATTTATCGTGTGGGAAAAAGCAAATTTTTAACTTAAAACTGTGGATCACAATAAAGCTGAGGTAATACATAAATAACTAAGCAGAACATAAAATTATTTACTCAAATTAAATACTTTAGGTATATCTATGAAAATTTGTCAGTTGAAACACATACACAACCACCCACTCCTCCCCCCAACGTCAAGCAATCGGTTTCTTCAGTGCAGCTTTCTTGCTTCTTTTGAAGACATCTCACAATCGGTTGCAGCTGAGTTAGCTCTCCGGCCGAGGGGTGAGCACCGGGACCCGGGGGGAGAGATGTCATCCCCAAAGATTGATTCATGTAGAAAGCAATTTCAGAGTTCCGTAAGGAATAACAAAAGTCTTACAGTCATTATACCCATCTTTTCACACAAGCTTTCTCTGTCCTGTCTGAAATCAGCTCGGTTCTTGCTCTCACGTTCTACAACATTCTGTGACTTTTTAATAAGAGGGGATGCCATTGCCACCTCCCCCACCTTTCCTCTGTCCATGGCGGCGGCGGAGGAGGAACACCTTGCACTCTGAGAACCGGGAGCAACCCGCTGGTCGGGGGGGCCGCTGCACAGCGTCTCTCTAGCGAAAGCCTTCGAGGAATGTCCTCCCCCCTCTCTGCGCCCGCTAACTTTTCTGTTGCTACTGCAGCAAACTTTTTCTCTGTTTGATACTTTCGTATACAGTCTATTACTTCTTTCCACGCCTTACAGAGCTTTTTCGCAGTCTTATCATCATTAATTACTTCAATAAACAACTTCTCTCCGAATTTTTTGCACTCGCTCTCATTGAAAAAGGCATCAGGGTCTTCCTCCGTTATTTCTCCCTCTTTCGCCTGGCACAAAAGCTGTTCGATCATCAAACGCACTTGCCGATATGTTTTTGCCAAGGTCTTGGACCCTTTTTTGTCCATTTGGACACTGTCCCAGATCTCGTCCCCTACTTTCTGCCGAGCAGCAGTGTCAAAAACTTGGCTAGTTTCTGTTAGCAAACCCCGTTTCCTACACCAAATCAATAAATCAACCAAGTCCTGACGGGGTACTTTATAATCAGTTTTAGCGGCCAGCCGCATTAGTCCATCTATAGTAGCTTTTTCTATCGCTGATGCAGCGTTCCCCATCCCGCTCCCAGACTTTTAGTCTGCCTGACTCACCAGTCAGTCGTGTGGCCACACAGCCGTCTCTTTCGAGAACGGCACCCGTCTCTGTTGGACGTCTCCCGTCTCTCTTGGACGATACCCCGTCTCTCTTCGGACGGTACCCCGTCTCTCTTCGGACGGCCGGGATGGCTTCTTCACACTTCGTCTCTCGTCCGCTTTTTCACTCCTCTCAGGAGCAAAGTTCTTCTGATAGCTATTAAGGCAGAGCTATCACGTCGAGGTTCACCATTAATGCCGCGGCCCGAAGTGTTGGGAGTGAAACAACACACCAATATGATGTGGAATCAAGCTCCATTTATTGATGATTTTTGACAGTCTTTTATACATAATTCTGTTCTATACAAGTAAAAGGCAAGCTACTCATTGGTTAAACAATGCTTTCTCACGCTTAAGCAAAACTAATGATTGGTTGGCACAATTTTAGTAATATTCAGCTTTTGAAGTTAATTTCTAAGTTTTTCCCAGCCTTGTCTTTTGCTGACTTCTTTTCTATCATATCTTACTGTTTCATATCTACTTGGACAGTACAGACTATCCTTGTAACATATTTTCTATTGCAACACTTACTTCTTCAGAACAAGAACGAACTAACCTTGCTTATTGCTACATTTACAAATGTTCATAGTGGTGCATTATTCCCAGGGCCCCAACAAGGCATCTAAGCTTTTAGCTGTACTAATAACCATTTAAAAGTTCCACTGCAAAAAAAAAAACAACCCTGAAACATTATGTTTAACCTGATAACAGAAATCACAGTTCTAATTGTTAATCAAGACTAATCTATTTTTCCTCCACAGCTCAAGACAAATCACAAAACTTGCAAGTCTATTCCCTTTTTCCCCTCTAATATCCATAAGGTCACAATTTTTCAAATCCAGCATTTTGACTTTCAAGTCTGTAAATGTAATTTACCAGATGAAATTTGTTTTTTCTTATACACATTTGCCTGAAACGTGCCTGCCAATCATTTCTGTAGCAGGAAATATATGTTGTTTTGGCATTCCAGAAATGAATAGAAGATTGGAACGAGAGATAAAATTGTGAAAGCACTGCCATGCATTCCGTAAAACCCAACTAATTACTAAAACATCCATGCAGATAAAGCCCAATTCCTCATAAACAATGGCTTAAAGACTTTCCCTGGTAAATATCTGAAATAAACATTCACTTTGCAGTCATGTGTAGAACTACTTTGCTGATAATTATGGATACGAATTGTTCATAAGAATCCTCCAATGGATTATACATTTAAACGAGATGGTCCTAAGAGAATTTTAAAAGCTTTGAAGTAATGTGTATTTGTTCTAACACAACTCTTTTTGGTCTCATTTCTATTCAAAGCTACATACTGTACATTCCACTTTCTCTACACATCTTTGTTATAACACCCTTTGAAATATGACAGATGTAGAGCGGCCTGACCACGTGATAAACCTCCTTCTGAGAAAACGTCTTTATAGTGTGTGCCATGCTTTTCAACAAGAACACTACTGGAGGAAGTATTTTAACATAGAGAGTTTATATCAGCACTGAAAAAAAAAATTCAAACTAAAATTCCAGCTTGATCTTCTTCATCCTGATTACAGAAGATGAAAATGCTGAAATGCAATTTCACCTGTCAGTTGAAAATAATATTTTGCCAAAACTCAAAAAATGTTTTTTGAGGGTACACCAACTGACTGATGTCTGAAAGGTATTTTTCCCCTTTTCTCCAAATGAACAGCTTGGATAACATTAGGATTCCCTTTGTCATACAAGGGTGCAACAAGACACCCATGCACACATAGTTTTCCATTTTACCAGCTGGGTATGACTCCCAAATGAAAACAGTCATTCTGAGCAATCAGGAAACTCGCCTGCCCCCCTCTCTCACTCCCCTTCCAGCCAGGGCACTGAATTCAAACCAAAAAAATACTTCTTGCTATTTGGTAGCGGTTCGGTGTTTATTCAGTGTAGAGTGGTAAAGGAGGGAGCAGGGCTTGGGAGCTACTTGCAAAATTTGAGCAAAAGCACTTTACAGTAACAAAGAAACTCTGACAGGAACAGAGCAGAGCAAAGAGAAATCCTGAGCAGGAACACCAGAGGAAAAAATAATTCTTTTAATGATTCTTAGGGATCATTGATGCTCACTCACAGGAAACAAGATTCCCCTTCCTGTGCTCTTTTGGTAGGTCACACCCAGAAAGTACCACAACCAAGCTCGGCAGCTTTGTGGTTCTTAGCAGGATGCACTTGATTTTCATGTGTGTGCTAATCTGAGACCTGCACCACTACAGGAATTTCTTTCAGTGCTGGTTCCCATGGAAATGAAATTTATTATCAAAATTAATTCTGCTTAAAAAAACCCCAACAAACTAACTAAGTATTCAAATAAAATAAATTTCATTGCTTAGCAAGTGGAATTGCATAGCTCACATTGTATTGGAGTCAGACAAGATAGTGGTAGTAATTCTTTTTATCTGCAAACACGTTAATGTATGAGTACTGTATGATGATCTCTTTAATTCCCCACATTGAGCCAATATGCAGATAAAAGCTTAAGGGAGTATTTCTACAGAGCACTGACTTAACTCTTTCATTTTTTCTTCCAATTGTACACTGGACACAGCCTAGAACTATGTTGCTGTTTTTAACACTTATATTTAGAAGTGTCTATTGAACCTCTCAAGTTCAAAAATCCGCACTAATAAGGACAAAAGCAGGAAAAGGAAATCCAAGTTTTAACAACAAAATGAAAATCACAAATAAATGAAGACATGATTTTTTAGATCCAGAGTAGGAAAGAGGAGAGCATCCTGCTTCCAACTTTATATTTCTTATTTAACTAAATCCTCAAAGGGCAGAAGACAAAAAGCATCCAAAAGGAAATGGCTTGCCCAAAATAACACTGCAGATTGGCAGCAAAATAAGCAACAGAATCTAAGCCCTGCCAGCATTGCCTCTAACAACTGCTTCTTGGATGAAATGAAAAAAAATTTTAGAAAGCAGGAGGCCCAGCCAAGGCATATATATCAGGGAAAAGCAGGTGTAGGAGGTTGTTGTGAGCAGAAAGTGGACTTCAGGAAATATCCCAGAGCAAGAAGTAACAGAGGGAACCTGCATGTCAAGTGAGAAGAAAGGAGAGGAACTCTACAAAATTCCAAAGCTCTGAATGACTGGACAGGACAATAGGACAGAGAAACTGTGTAGAATATGTGGAAAAAAACCAACCAACCAACCAAAAAAAAACCCCCAAAAAACCCCAAAAACAAAAACCTGAGAAGGGAAGAGTTTTAACACTATTTAAAAGGAAATGGCAACTCCTTCACATGAAGATGGAGACAGACAGGAAGAAACACATGTCTACACAGAGGGAAGAGGTCAGGAGTGGTCAGCAGATTTATGAGATTTAAGTGTCTCTAGCAGCTCCAGAATCCAGTCAGAAACTTGCAGGGCTATTCCCAAGACATCATCTAACCTGTTACATTTCTTTAGAAACTAAAAGCACCTGTAGGGTTTACACACTGGAGAGACCTTTAAAATATTTTAGACATGGCAGAATGAGAAATCTTTTAAGCTTCTCTAAAATTATGCTCTATATAGTGTTTGGATATTGCTGCAGTATTTCGCTTTACCAGACTTGTGAAGCAGATGCCTGCACTATATGAAAAGCAATCTTGATAGGAAGGCCTCAGTTCCAAAAAGTTCAATGACAGGTGAGAGAACTCTGTATTTTGCAATGCCCAGACTCTGTATTCTACATATTGGCCAAATTTTGCAGGACAGGAGGCAGATGATGACAACATCCTCCTGTAACTGTACAGTTCAGAATCCAGACAAATATTTTTTATGAAGTCAACGTATTTGAAGACGCCCAACTTGCAGAAAATAATCTGAACTCTTATGTAAACCGAAAATTGGCAGATTAAAGGTATTTAAGTGCACATTTATCATAACGAGATATTCTTGTCATATATGACTACAGATTATGAAGAGCACTAGAATAAGGCCACAGAATTCTGGTTTTACTTCTATAACAAGTAAATTATTTTGCTTAAGTTATAATGTCCCCTCCTTAAAAAAAACAAAAAAACCCCCCCCACAGATCACATTTACTTGGCATAATCATTCACAAATCACAAGCAAGTCAAATGCATTTAGTATTTCCAGCAATTACATTTTCTTATTCCAGAGGAAGGTACTTCTGTCAGAAGCATTTTACATCACAGAGCTGAAAAGCTGTTCTGTGATTATCTCAATTAACACCCAAACTACTCCAAATGCAATTACAGAACTTGTCACGGTCATTCCCAGTAAATGTACTCAGCTACAGAAGGTAAGCACTGCTTTCACTCTGCATTCACAGGCAGTATGAAGTCATACATCAAAAGCGATAAAAACATTATTAGAAAGATTACTGAAGTGATAAAGACATCATTATTAGCCTCTGACCAGTGATGCATTCCCTGATAAACATCAGCAATAATCTCTCATGCTGAGATACTTCACAAGATGCCTGTGAAGGAAATTACTGACCCAGGTGGCTGGCATAAACACTCCAGGCCTGCCAAGTGAAAAAGTGCAAAACACTAAGATATATGCTAGAGCATGACGACATCTGGGGACTAGTTATTAGTCAGGAACAAAGTTGGCTTCCTGTTATTGTAAAATAGTTTATGTAGACTCAGTACCTCTGTTATGTCTCCAATTGCATAAATGTGAGGAACAGAAGTAGCTTCACTGGCATCAACAATAATCTTTCCAGTTTCAGAATTAGTCTTCACTCCAACTGTCTCCAAATTGAGAGTTTTGGTGTCAGGGGCTCGGCCTAAAGGGAAAAAAAAGAAATTAAAATAAAAGTTACTGGAAAACTTCAGCAGTGTTAATCTAAAAAGCTGGTATCCTCCACTGTGGATTTCCGAGAACTTTGTGCTATTTGATAGTCCAAGCAGAAACATGACAAAACTTACACTGAGAAAGCTGCAGGGGTGGAAAATATGGATATGACTTCCTGTGTGAAAGGAGCTTGATCATTATTGCCTTTGCTCAGACTTCAGAGGGTTATCCTTTATAAACATGGAGGACAACAGTCATTGGAAAAAGTGCAAAAACCACTGGTTTAACATTTATTGAACATTCTAAATTCAGTTTCCTAATGTAGCACAAATATATATATAATAACTAAGCAACTTCTACACTGAAAATTTCCAATAAACATTAACTAAATAGCGCTCAATGCCAACAGTATGTTCTGTGTACTTGTGGATAAAAATTATTAATAATGCTATTCCACATTAAACATTTCTGAAGTCCTCGTTTCTTGTTATCTGAATACACTTATATTAAAACATTTTTAGTTTCCTCGGCTTTTATCAACTTTGCCCTCAAGCCCTTAGTTATCTCAAACTGTATTTGAGCTATTTCTGTAGAGTTTAGAAATATTATTGCAAATGTATTTTAAAACAAATGAGGCAAATCCTACCAAGCCCAGATTTTATTACAGCTTCCTATTCCAATGATATCAAATTATCTCATATTTTAAAAATATATTTTTGTAGTGTTTTCTGCATAGTGACCCCATAGATCACCAAAGTCTTAAGAGCATTACACTGAGCTTTCTATAGAGTAACTAAGGAAGCAATTCCTGACCCAGAAATTGGAATTTTAAATCCTATCCAACTTCTTTGAAAGTTAATAAGCACAGTGAAATTATGATGTACTCACAAAATTTGTAAGGTCACACAGGATCACACAGAAAAAAACCCCTGAATATATCCAAATTAAGGAAATTATATAACATTGTATCTGTTTTAGAATGTACAGATCTACACATACAGGTCTCCTTTGCGTGAGTCATGATTCGCATTTGATGTTAATATAGAGCTATTGCAAAGCAAAACAAAAAGGGAAATGTGTTTTCATTATAAAAACAAGCTCTTTGATGTTAATGTAGGAAATTATTAAACAAAAGGAAAACCTGGCTTGTCAATACAGACCTAATTATATGTAAACATATGATTCACTGCTTTATACATCTGCCATATAGCCAGGCCCCTCAAACAATGTCACATCTGAATGCCTCTGTAAAGACTTCTGTGTATTAATTTCATCTGGTGAAACCAACACTTCCTCTGGGAGCACTGACTGAAGCTGTCGGCACTTGGCTATCTGTCTGTCTTCCCTTCTGTTGTCCCCATGGGATGTTGATCTGCTGTTCCTTCTCTGCCCCCTGCTCCCCAGTCCTGATGCTATCAGGCAACAAAAATAATAAACCTCCAGGACCTTATCTTGGCTCGGATGTGAAACAACTTCCTACCGTTGTATTTCTTTGTGTATTGAGAGTAAAGCCTGGGTATTCTGCAAATGGACAACTAATGGGGTTTTCTAGTTTCCCCTTTTTCCTGCCAGGCAGAGCCAAGAGAAAACTTAGCACGCAATGGCAGGCACTGAAAGAGGAAAAAAGAAAAACTGTCAATAGAGTCATTTAAAGACCTGTGACAACAACAGTTGAGTTTATCAAATCTGCAGGATAACACTTAACCTTTCCATTCCAGTCTATTTTAACATATGTACAGCTTGATATTAATAGCTAAGAGTTACACAAAAATGTGCTCCTTCTCATAGTGAAGTTTCTCTCTCAGTTTAACTGCTTAACTATTGTTTCTGAAAGCAAAAACAAAATTTTAAAACACTGAACTGAAGCTTTATTGGCTTTTGGCCCCATGCAGACTCACCTCCATAAGACAGAATTATACTTACTGATCTTGCTTCATCTCAAATTCAGTATCTTAGGTTCATGACTATGCAATATATCTTGGTAAGTTATAGTGTCAAATTCAGGGAATTCTGATATTTCCCAACATTCATTTACTATTATAGAATCAGTTCTCATCATTTCTCAGTAGGGCTTTCATTTTACACCCATAACTCCTAAATTTTTTACACCTACAACTTCAAGAAAGCATGACTTCACAGATTATTTCTAAGATCCAGAGGGCAATACCTATACCAAATCCTACCAGGCACACAAACCCACCCTTTCCCTAAAATCAGCACGTGTGCTTTTAGTTTGAAGACGTCCACTGCCCTGAAAATGCTAAAGAACAGGAGTATATGATTGTACAGGACACAAGATTAGATTTAGCTTTCATTCAAATCAGCAAAGTACTATGCCAGACATCTAGAGGAAAGGTACAACTCAAATCTGACCCTTAGAAAGGTTACCTGCCTCCTGCACTTCTAATACCACGCCAAAATCTCATCTTTCATAGACCCATACACTTACCACACCGCTGTGAAAACCACACAGAGCCTGCTTTCAGTGCCTGTCCCCGTTTGCTTTTAACTTTAAAAGAAAAAACAGCTTTTTGATCTGTTTTTGCAAAATCTAACAACATGGCTTCCTAAGGGGGCTGCCAGCCAGTTTAGCTGCAGGGAGTGACAGGAGAGTGGCTGAAGCTCCCATCACAGATGCTGGCCAGGCTGGCTGCATTGTGATGTGGCATTTGTGTCCCATCACCCACCCAGGGGCTCTGGTAATCACTCCTGCACACAGAACAAGGGGAAGAATCAGGCTGCTGTGACCTTCAGGTGCAGCACCTTCAGCAGCAGAGACTGAAGCAGCTGAACTCAGAAGCCAGAGGAATGGGCATAGTCAGGTAAGTAGCAGTGGTAAATGAGTGAAGCATACTCCTGCACCCAGTAAGATTTCTCAGGGTGATAAAGGTACAGCTGACAACAGAATTTTATAATGGGTCTTCCAGAATTTCTTAATCACAGAAGTTGGAATGTCTCTTTGCTTCCCAGCACTTGAAAGATCCAAACTGGAGGCAACCACACATTTTATTGTAGATGGCCACTGTGAGGCTACTGCTGGGTGACAGGACAGTTTTTCTGGAATAAAGCTCAAGCCCAATAGTCTTCTCCACTTCTTCCCTATACATTGGCATTTTGACACATCACTTTATAACTTTATCCAATCTGACCTCAGTCTGACCTTAATCAAAATCTCGTCTGTGTTCCCAGTCTCAGCACTCTCTTCTCTCACTTTGTGCTGGGTGCCTGACACACTCTCCAAATTAGTTTTAAGACCACTACCCTTTCCTCCTTCAAATGTCTCCTCAAACCCACAAGACATTCATTAAAACATAACCACCTGATAATGACTAATAAAAACCAATACAGTGTAACTACTGTTCAGATAACAGGGAAATGTTGACTAGTGCAAGATTAAGTAAGGTTAAAAGAATTTCAGAACCCTTATCACATTGATAGCAGTGTGCACCATTTTTACAAGAATGCTTTTGAACATTACATCCTTTACTGATAAACCTTCAGCACGCCTGCCACAGTTTGAAAAAAAATCTGGCCCTAGTCAGTGCTAGGGCAGTGACTGGTTCTCTACCAAGGCTGCTCACTGTACTCTCTCCTGTAGCACTGACTGGTGATACTTTTTACGGAGAGGAGACCTCTCATCAGAAAGCACATGCACACATTTACCATTGCTTTATAGCTCAGGTTAATTAGGCATCTAACAAACATTTTTTGTGTGTCCTTAAGGGCAGGGAGAGTACTATATAATAGTAAAAGTTTGTTGGTTATATATTGAACAAAAACTCAAAACCTCAAAATCTTAAAATTTCAGGAGAATTCTCAAAAAGCTGAAATCAGCTCTAGTACAACAGAAGGATGTACAGAGCTAAACTGGAAAAATCAAATAAAGGCCAAGAACAAGCTCTTGCACTGAGCTGGAATATAACAGCACATAGTCCCTTGGCAAGGTATCATAAGTCCACGACAGTTACCTACGAAACTTCGTACTGAAACTTTTAAATTGCATTAAAACATCAAAATGAGATTTCTTTTTTTTCCCCTCAAATATTTTGACTAGCTCAAAAAAGCTGCTAGAAAAACAAAGGGAGCATTGTGCCTGCTTTTACTGCCTTATCCATACAAGCAGAAAATCACACATTCCAAAAGCAAAACAAAATTCCTCACAGAAACACAGTCTAATTTTTTTTAAAGGGTCAACATTAAGAGACAGTTTAATAAGCTACAGGACAATTCCCACTGTCACTAATTATTTTTAACATTATTCATAAAATCCTACTAAAATTCCATGATGCACTGGCAAAAATCAAGGAAATATGTTCTATAATTTAGACTACAATTAGTTAACAATAGTGGCTGCTTTTTAACTAACTCTACAAGCTGACTTGCTTCAATCAGTATTGTAACTGGCACATCTGCAGACAGGAAATCCTCAACACCACCAAGTTTCCCAGCCTATTATCTGAGACACCTGGTGTGGGTGTGTTGATACAGAGCAAAACAATGAATCATATGGACTGCACACCAATTAACCAGCTTTAACTGTTAATGTGTTTAATCCTTAAGGGTGGAGCCCCCCTTTGAACACCAAAAAAAGGCAACACAAAACCCTCAAACCATTCATTTTGCTGTTTCTAAATATGGATTGTAGCTCAAATCTCTGACAAAAATTATAACACATGCAGTTCCTCTGTATCGAAATAGTGAGCAGTCTCATGTTACAACTGAATTGCAATAGTCTATCATGCAACTTTATTCCATTATAATTAACAGTAAACCAACATTTTTTTCTTATTATTTGAACTAATAGCTTTTTTTTCCCATCTTAGACAAAAGAAAACAAATTGACTTGACATTTGACATGTATGTCTCCAACTCAGTGTACTTTTCATAGAACCACAGAATGGGTTGGGTTTTTTACCAGAAAGCTTAAGAAAAATTAAATACAGCATTTAGAAACCCACTTTTTGGAAACATTTTCATCTCACCACATGAATATTATTCTACAGTTTTCAGGATTGTCACGTGTCCAGATAGCATGACCTTTTTTTTGCTCTTGGCAAGCACTAGTCTGTTTGATTGGTTCTGATGAGAATAATCCATTATTTTAGGCTGTTTCCATAATTTGTAGGGCCCAATGCACTTCTAAGAGAGTAGCAGTCACAGTAAGGAAAACATTTGTCACAATGCACAACCTGCTCTCTGTTTGGGGTATTAGGAAGATAAAAAGCTGACTTAACCAGGAAAATAGAACAACTGGACAATAGATTCAGTCCACTGGGCAAAATACGAAATGCAGCAAATGATCTGTTTCTGATCCTGTAACAGACCTATTCTACAACCACAAGAATTTAAATTTATGTTATAAACAAATGAAAGAGTAATGCTTCCCCACTACTCTAAAACAGCATAAAAATAAAGTAGTTAAGGCAATTGCTAAAGCTGCTAGTAAAACTGATCATTTGTCTGCATCAAAACAGATTTCTTGGGCAGTACATTTAAGCCTATTTACTTTGTTTGCCAGATATCACCTGCTTGCCAAAAACCACTACTACCTTTAGCCATGCATTATTTATCTAGAATTCCAGATATTCACAAAGCTTTACAAGCACAAAAAACAAGAGGTCTCTTACTCTGGTGGGCTTACAGCCCATCTGAACCAATACAGGAACTGAGGAGAGACTCATAACAGCAACAAATGAGCAGCTTAGGGAGGCAACACCAAAGCAGTATTTTCATTTCTGTGGGCTGGAGCCTTACACCATATATCATTTAGTGTCTTAGTCCTTGCAGGAAGTACCATTTTGTCTCAAAGGAGGCAAACCCCAGATTTAATTCCTATTTCTGGTGATTATGCTCATAGACATTTGTCACAACGTTCTTTTAAACTGATTTACTCTTAGTTGTTGTATGTCAGTTCCGAGGAGTCTGAGATATGTGAAAGTTCCTAACCAGATTTCAAAAAGCTATACAGTTTCACAGATAAATATGCACTTATAGTGAATAGCTTAATGAATCCTTCAAGAGTATGGACTTACAGAGCACTACTTGCAACACAGAGCTTGCTGGAATTCATGTTCTTACTCCAGTAAAAGTGAGGAAGACTAGATGGTCTCACATTTATTGCAGTTCATGCAAAAACAGTTACCACAGACTTCTTCCATTCACTGTAACTTTAAGGTGTTTTTAGACTGTGAGTGAACAAGTCGGGCATGCAAGAAAAGAATTAAACAACTGTCAATGCTTAGGCCACTAAATATTTAATTGTGGGGGGAGGCTGATGGACCCCATGATGAAGTGACTTCATTTTCAGAGCAGAAAGCATTGCAAAGAAATGTTAGGATAATCATACTTACCTACTGCCCACATAATTGTGTCAAAAGAATCAGTTTCTTCTGTGTTCAGGTCAGCATTTTTCCAAGTGACTTGCAATTTGTTGCTCTTCAATTTTTCAACTTTGGTAGGGGAACATCTCTTTAAAAATTTTGTGCCGTAAAATTCCATGTGCTCGGTTACTAAAGATGCCATTTGCTGTTGAGTAGTGAAACAAATTTGTTTATTCCTAGATATATGACCTTTTTAATGTAAAATCCTCCTTCAACTGGGCTCAGGAAACTCCAGTAAATACCTTGTGCATTTCAAACATTCTTTATCACTTAGTTACTATTCATTGCCAACACATGGTAATTTAAGGTGCCACTATGACCTGCAACTCCATTCCAAGTGGCATCTACATCTGAATACTGAAATTATTTTCAAAAAAATAAAACAGTATATTAATAGAATGATTGCTTTTAAAGCATTTGTTGTTTACACAATCTATAGCATATTCAATTCACCATTACCACAACTACCATTTTCTAGTAGTTTGATGAAAATTAAATACTTCCATAAAACGATGGGAGAAAAATATTTCCCTTTGCCATAACACCTGAAATTTCTCTGTAATGACTGTGAATCACTAAGGTTTCATGGAAAGTTCTACTAAAGAAAGGAAATAAACTAAAAGCCTGTTTGAAATAATGCCACACCACACTCAAGTAGTACAGTGTTGCATCAACAGCTTTATCCAAAAACGTCAGTGCTCTTGACTGCAGGAATTCAGGTTGTACCTTGCCAGAGTATGTTTATTACTTAAAGGATCAAAACCACTCACATGGAACAACTACACACACGCACTCCCAGCTTACAAAACTTTATTTTCAAAGTTGATATTAACTAAGGCAACAGCAGGGTTATGTCTCTTCAGAAATGTGAGAGCTCACTAATCAGTTTCCATCAGACACAATGCGGCTGCAGAATGAACATAATTATTTTATCTCTATTAATACTTTATTAACTTTGGTATGGCTACTGTGCTCTTCCTGCCTCCAAAGGATTAAATTCTCAGAGCAAGCCCTACTGTAAGTGTCTGACCAAGTGCCACACACACACTGTTCCCTGCTTGCTCAGACCTCATGCTGTTACAGGTGTAGATTTCTTCAATGATGAGTGTAAATCCCAAGAATTATTCTCACACAATGTTTTGCAAACTCATGCCACTAGTTTTAAAGTACACAAGCTGCTAGTTTTAAGGAAGCCACTCTGAAGTGGGAGAATGTGGCATACAACCAAGAGCTGTCACTAGTGTCGCTACCACAGGTGGTACTTGTCACTGCCACTTAAGCAACAACACTCCTGCCTCAAAAGCTGTGCAAGTACTAGGAAATGTTTGGAGAAGCAAACAACACTTTTTATTTAGGAAATAAAAATAATCAAATCTAACTTTTAATTTATTTGCTAGGTAAGGAGATGTAAGATATTGTGTACTTGCCTGATCAAACCCACGAAGTGGGACGCTTCTCATCATGACTGTAGTGTCCAATCCAATGCCTGTTAGAAAACCAGCACACTCAAGGGAAACATCTGGTGACACACTAGTTAAGCAAACATAAACAATATTTTCATACAAACACAATAAGAAAGTGTAGTATACAAGTGGGCTTTTTACTTGGATGTACCAAGTTCTCCTCACACAGACATCTTTAGCTTGCTTTTGTACATAGAATAAAACTTGGAAGTCCTATTCCTCATAGTTAACACTGGTTTTAGGACCCTGAGAATTTATCCTCAGCTGACCTTAATTTCCATGATGTTACTGCATAGAAAACTATTATTATTCTCTTACCAACTCAACTATTGGACATGAGCAAAGGAATTCCAAAAACTGAACTTTCATAGGAAAGAAAGCTATGCTACTTATAATCATAGATCATCACAAGCTTTTTAAAGGATACAGCTGGCTCCAACAACCAACCTGTTGCACAAAAAGAAGAAAAGAATAAAGCAGTGGAATGAGCATGTGCATATTTTTGCACAACCAAAAAAACATTTTCAGATGTGGGCAGCACATTCACCAACTTCCAGTCAGCTGGGACTCCCCAGACAGCCCCATGAACTTGTGCATGTCCAAGTGGTATAGCAGCTTTCTAACCAATTCCTCATGATTTATGGGGGCTTCATTCTGCTCCCTGTCCCCCTCTTTCAGCTCAGGGGCTGGGTACCCAGAGAGCAACTGCTCTTACTATTAAGGACTGAGGCAAAGAAGGCGTTAAGAAACTCAGCCTTTTCCTCATCCTTTGTCACTGTGCACCCCTGCATCCAATAAAGGATGGAGATTCTCCTGAGCCCTTCTTTTGGTGCTACTGTATTTATAGAAACATTTTTATTGCCTTTTACAGCAGTAGCCAGATTAAATTCTAATTGGACTTTGGCCCCTCTAATTTTCTCTCTGCATAACCTCATGGCATCCTTGTAGTCCTCCCTCTTCTCCCAAGAGTATAAACACTCCTTTTATTCCTGAGTTCCAGCCAAAGCTCTCTATTCAGCCAGACCAATCTTCCTCCCTGACAGCTCATCTTTCAGCACAGGGGGATGGTCTATCAATTAGATTATGTCCTCCTATCAAGTGGATTACAGTTCCCAATGTAAGATTTTATTCATTGCTAAATTTCATTTTGATTTATAACCATCTGCTTTTTACTCGTCGTATTTTTCCAAATGCCAAATATTTGCCCTTCCTGTCTTCAAACATTTGTGTATGCAACTACAGAAAATGGTTTTAATAGATTTACTTGGGCTGGTATTTACCAAATACATCCATTTTAGTTCTTAAATAAAACTCCAGCTCCCATCTCTCCCAATATTTCACACCCTTTCAATCAAGAATATCACTGAAATTGTCCATCAACACTTTTATTTTATGAGGTGTATCAGCTCTCCAGCACAGCAGTTTCCATGTCTGTCCCCAGCTGCCCTCTACACTGCAGCACTCCTCTCTCTCCTGACCATATCCTCAGTTCTCCACATTTGCTGGGTACAGAAGGCAGAATGCCTAGTCCCTGTTCAGCAGGTAAAAGTGGGTCCAACCAGGCAGCCATGAACACTCAGCTGCTGGGCAGACTGCACTGGCACTCCTTTGCTGTTCATCTGTTATGCAGTCTTGTTAAAATCTCACAGTTTGGAGATGCATCCCACACAGGATTTCCACTGACAACAAAGTATTTTGTTAAGGTGTGAGTTAAGTTCTTTTATTGTGTTAAGTTTTAGGTTTGTGGCCTACACCTTACCCTAAACCAATCTGTAGCATCTCCCAGTTCCAGCAGCAAAGCTTTTAAACTTCTGAGGAGTGCAGACATGGAGGCTGCAGCTCCATAAGCCCCAGGGATTGCACAGTCAGTGCAACACATGTTTTCTCACAAAAGGCCCCAGATAACATCTCTCTACCCTACAATAAAAACATACAACTTCTGAAGGTGTACAGAGAATAGGTTGAGTTAAAGTGATTAAAATCTGCAAGTCTGGGGTTTATGTTTGGCAAACAATTTCATATAATGGGGAATAATTTTTCCAGCATTAGGCCGTCTGATTCATCTGCGAATGGATGAACACTCCCTCATTAGCATGTAGCTCTTGCGAAGTGCTGCAAAAAGCCACATGCTGCCCATAAAGAAATAGCTCCTGGGGATTCACAGGGAAAAGAATGAGAATTTTTGTGATTTGGGCATATATTTGTTCTTCTTTTTCATTAGATGAAAAATAGATGTCAGGTGGCACTTTTTCAGAGCATCAGTCCCACATTATTCACACTTTCTTGTACAAAACAGGGCGTTCTTGGGCATTGTCAGCGTGTGAGAGAAAATTCAGGAAAGCAGAAGCTAACCTTGTTCACACCCTCTCAATCTCTCACTCATTCTCAACACATTTCAAGGCATCTTTTCTAATACACTCTGCCAAAACCCTTCATCTCAGTGGTGAGAGTTTCTTCCCAATGTTTGTATATCTAAGGGACTTTTAAGTTGGTTAACGGTTTACTTTTTTTTTAAAAATATGAGTAACTGCAGGACTGACAGTTCTATAACCTCCAGGCATGTAATTTGTATCTGAGATATGTACATTTGAAGAGGGAGAAAAGGAAGAGTAAGTACAACACAGCTAAACGAAAAACAAAAGGTGTTAAACTGAACCTTGGGAATATTTATAATAGAAACAAATCTGACAGAAACAAACCTTTAACAACTCCCTCCTTCATTTGCTAAGACACAGCCTGATAAAGCACAGAAATGCTACTGTAGCCCCTGCAGGCTTATTTTGACTAAATCTCAGGAATGCAACATATAAACACTAGACTCCCACATTACACTGTTACAACTTGCATTAGCAGCAACTGGACAAAAGCCACATTTTCACTGAGACATCTCACAGGGATAAATCTTATGTTTTGGTTTGGGGTTTTTTGGGGGGTGTTGGTGTGGGTGTTGCTTTTCTTAAAAACAATTTCCTCGCATAAATCATGCTTTGAGAATTTAAGAGGTGACTGATACACTACAAACAACAGCAACGTTGCTTTATTCTAAAATTGTACCAAGAAGCCTCATTTATCTATTTGATGTTTAGTTTAACACAGTGCTTTTTTTTCAGCAGAAAGCCGCTGCCATGAATGGCAACAATGTTTTTTTGCAAAAACACCAGTATGACAGTTTGAAGTCTCTTCTGCTTATATATACATTGCATTTTCTAGAATTGCTCAATAGAGAAAACAAAAAAATAGCATTATCTGACTTTCATGCTAGCAAATCTGCATTTCCTATCACAATTATTTGCATAAGGAAATTGCTTTGTAGTGCAGTGCTGACTTGGAATCTTACTATGCTATGTGTGTAAAAAGACTATGGCATTTTAATACTTCCATTAAAACCAATGTTCTAATACTGCAGTTGAACTACAGCTTCCAAAGCAAACCAAACGTCTCATCATATTTTCTTTTGCTTTCAGAAGTGCTTCAGCGTACGAAAACGTAAAATTATAGTTTCTCCCCTACTCGAGGAGCACTTTTACACAGCAAGGAACGGGAACTGAGCAGCTCCCGGGTGAGTTCATGCTGCCCTCTTGTGGCTTGGGGTGTAATCGCTACAGCACAACCTAACACGGTGAAAATGTGTATTTAATTCGATTTTAGAAGGGAATTTCATAAGAGGAGGGGGAAGATCTATCAGTAACTAATGAAGGTTGGTAGTATGATACTGATGCCTCACAAAGCACATTTTCAGAAGGAAAACAGAAGAAAAATTGGCAAGTTTCAACATTTTTCACCTTGCCATACAGAAGTGTTATGAACGCCAGTACCTGTTGGAGCCATGGTAAGGTAACTTACGTTTTTCCAGGAGATTCCTTTAACCAGAACAGATCGTCACTTGTGATTCCATGCTCCCGTGCACCTGCAATCTATGATCACACAGGTGAGTCTACAGTGCAAATCTTGCCAGCAAAAAAAGCTAATAGCAATTTGGGCTGTGTTGGCTGAAGTATAGCCTGCTGACCAAGGGGAATATATCTGGGGTTGCCCACCTCCAACCCGAATTACCCTACAGCTCGAAGCAACATCAACATATAAATGGGAGCTAACTGTTTTCTACCGAAATGTTTTCCTAAAAAGTCATCCATTATATAAAGACAATTTTTTGTGTGACACAAGTACAAAAATCTCTCATATGTTGCTTTATTTTTACATTCTTTATCCTCCTTCATTGTGATCTGCAACACCACCAGCAAAGCACTGGAGTTATCAAATAGAAGGGTAACTTACGTGTGGATATTTTGGTCTTCCTCCAGTAGCAATGACAATATTATCTGCAGTGACAACAGTCTGCAAACAAAAACAAAAAATCAAAATCAAGCATTTGCAATCCTTTTATTTGTCTTTGGATTTCATCTATGTACAAATAAGTGATAAATGAGAAAGCTGGCACTACCATCTGCTATTTATATGACATAATAACCAGCAATGCATTAAAAAAAGGATGGAGATAAAATTAACACCTGCAGGAGTTTCTCCTAGCCATTCTCTACCAGGTTTTGTTTTAATATTAACCTTACAACTATTAACCTTACAACTCTGAGCAAGAGTCTGATGACTACTTGGAAGCAATAATTATGTACAAATGACAACTTTTTAAAATCAATTTCTGCTTAGGACAAAATGCACAGAGATCACTGCAGTGAATTCTGTCTCAGGCCTGGAGTTAAAGTATCTCAAATGGAGAAATGTTTCTAGAAACCCCCAAAAACCTGACATTAACCAGCAACATTAAACAAGTACCCTGAAAAAGGTGTTAAAAAGCATGTTCAGGCCTTGTTAAATATGCTGCAATGGCCACTATTCTGCTGTGTGACCCGGCTGTGTATTCACACTAATTGCCTCCCACACACAATTTGGTATTACCAAGTTAATCACCCCTATAAACCACCTGAAGGAGGGAAACAGCTCACAGTCACCTAACGCTCAGAACTTATATTTCTGTAAGTATCAGTAGGACTGACCAAGTTAAACAAAAATCTTTTGTCTCAGCATTTCCATCTGCAGAGAAAAGCAATGGCATCTAGCAGCTCAGGCCAGGGACTCAGTAGGCACCACTCAAGTTCTTAAACCACTTCTCTAGGTGGAAAATGCAAATCTCACTCAGCAAAACAATACTGAATACCTCAAGCAATTTGCAAAAGGACAATCTAGCTCCCACACGACCTGAAATGTTTGAAGTGAACAACACTGCAGGAATCAGCACAGCAGCTCACCTCTTTACCTGCTTTTGTCAAACCACGGACTGTATGTGGATCAGAAAAACTCCCTTTCATGTTGAAATATTTCACCTTCCTGTTTAGAAGAAAACAGCATCAGCAATGCACACTTAACAAGAATAGGTATGAAATACAATCAGCTATTTTTTCCCTATTTAAGTGCTAAAAAAGGCAGCAAACAGGCATAGAGCAGTAAAAGGAAGGAATCTCACATAGGACTGTTTGCAGCTCCATCATAATTTGTCACTTCATTCTTGTGTCACACTTAACTCCTCTATACAGAAAAGTTGTTAACCTTGTAACAAACTTCGGGATCAGGTTATTGACCTCTTCAAAAAAGAAATTTTCCATTAGCCATAGCATTACTAGTACTATCTATAGCATTTCTAAGAGAATGATCATTTGAGAACACACAAAAGTGACTCAGCAGGAGTAACAAGACTAGAACCTGTTAAATTTTCTGTTAATATAATTTCTCTGTAAAAGGAACTGCATGCTGAAAAACTTGCAACCATTTCTGCACTGAAAGCAAAAAATATCTGCTGCTCTAGCATAGTGTTATCTGTGGGTTTGTGTGGCACAGAAATTTAGGGGGACAAGATCAGAAGCATCTTAAGAAACCTTGACTGCTTCATATTAATGCACAGCTTCTCCAGACTAGAGAGAGCACCACTACACTGCTAGAAAGCTTTCATGTATGGTCAGTGTCAACCACTATTTCACAGAAAAGGAAAATGGGAGAGGAAGAGACCACTTACATTGATAAGGGCACTTACAGTTCCCAGCAGAAAGGACTTACAGATTCAAAATACTAGCTCTAGATAGAAACTTCAAAGGTAATTCTGCAATTCTACAACACAAGCACCTCCTTGACTGTGGGAAGAAAGATGAACTTCAAAGTCTTATTTACTTGTCTTGTAGTTGCACTCTATGTCCCCAGTTCAAGGATTTCACATAATTCTGAACAGCTTGTGCCATCACAGACCTGTCACAAACAAGAAACTGAACATGAAGTCATCATATTACAAATTCAGAATATGCTACTCAAACATACAGGCAATTGCTAAAACCAAGGAATGATCTACAGTATTTTTTGTTGCAAAAGCTAATTATCAAGTCCAAATCAACGTAATTTCTGCCCTGAGAAACCAGCAACCAGTTTTGTTTTTTAAACAAGTACCAAGCTAAAATTTCACATGCAAAATGCACTTCCCTAACTGTCCCTAAAAAAACCCAGCTGGGGTATATATATATTATACAATAATAACCTATACCAGCTGGGTAAAGGTTATTATTATATATTTGCAGCACACAGGAGTGGAGATGAACAACAGTCTTTACCAGGTATGATGAACAGGTTGGGATATATTCCAGCCATAGTGTTGAGCATCTTTAAGGGCACTCCCTAAAAGGGCTGCTTGATGCATAAGCTTTTTAGGAATGCAGCCAACATTCACACAAGTTCCACCAAGTCCCCATGTGGTTCCTTAGGAAAAAAAAGAAGGAGAGAAAAAAAAGTAAATGCATCTGATTAGTGTAACTTAATGCAATTGGGTTCATGGTAGTTAAAAAGTTCTGAAACTCCTACAGATCAGTTTCTAACTTCGTTTATGCTCATTTGCTTTGATAAAAACCATCTCTGTATATTTTTCTTCTAAAATTCAAACCATCTCAAGTTGTTTGTCAGAGCTCAGAAGATCCAGTTACTAAACATTCATATTTGAAGATCTTATTTAAACATTGCATATGAGGCGCCTCAACATGGCACAATTCCTAATCTTTTAGAAACTGTAAATAATATTTCAAGGGAGGGAATATTCTCACCTATTTAAGTCCAAAGTCTACTATAAATAGTAGCATCAAACACTGCTAACAAGCTTGATGGTCAGGGGAGCAGGCAGAGCTGGTTCGTCTTGGAGAAAACAGGAAGTAGCACAAGCTGGGCTTAAGGACTTTCACTCCAAGCAAAGCAGGCAGTGTGGCTTTGGACACTTTGCTGTCTGGCGCAACCTGCTCACCCAAGCAACTGAATTATCTGCATTTCCAATTATTACCATAGTATTTCTCTTCCATACCTTGTGGGGAAGGTTCAACATAATCCAAAACAGCCACTTTTCTTCCAAACTGAGCAGCTTTAAACAAAGAAGCAAGATAAGATATTTAGAGGAAGGAGAAACATACAAACATAAATATTTTTAGTAGCACAGATACAGATAGAATACAGGAGATGACAGCTGGTCAAGATATCAGACTAGGGACCCAACCCGCCTATGCAGTCAGCAAATTCTCTGGAAGACACTTAACAACCCAGACTAGGGCCTCCAGGTTCCACTGACCCGAAAAATGCAATTTGACCTCAAATGAGATGTTTAAGAATACTGTGGGTTGTTGAACATGTTACCCTGAGATACAGATGGGCAAGGTTCTCTACAGCACTTAAACAGTTCTTGGAAACAGTCTGAAGGGATTGTTGTTTTAACATATGAATGAGAAATGGTATTAAAAAATACAGTATCTATGGAGGTACTCTGAGTACATTTACAATAGTGAAAGGAAAGCTTATTAGCTTTTCACATGACAAAAGAAAAAATATTTTTTAAAAGGTTAAGAGGAAAGCCAAACAATACCACACCACCTGAGGGTGTGAATTAATGGGCAGATTAACTGTAGGGAGCTGAGTTAATGATTAATGTGCAGGTACTGAAGTTTATTATGCTGCTTAAAAAGCTTTAGGATTACCAGTAACACTTCCCCTAGTTGCCTTAAACCCCACTGAAGCTAACCCAAAACTTGTGTTATTTATGTATACAAACCTTCTTTTGCACAAGCAAGGCCTCCAGACCCTCCACCAATGACCAGAAGATCATACTCATTCTTTCCTGTAAAGAAGACGTGAAAAAAAGGAATAGAAACAGAGGAGGAAGGCGGGAGAGGTATGTAAGAAGGACAATATCATAGTACACCTATTTTTACAACTGATTATTGCTGATCTGAGTTTTCTTCACTTTACTATAGCACTGTGGTTTTTTCATTCAAATGTCTAGTCTGGTTTTGTGAATGAAATACAGAAAACAAAGCAATTCAAACGAAGTGAGAAAACAGATTACATATTTACACAACCTCCCAAGAAGCTCTTTCTGCATAAATAATGCAAGTGAGATCCTGTACAGGTCTCCGCATTACATCAGCAAATTCTATACAGACGTTTTCCCCGGGGTCCTCTTATCGGACTCGAAGCTTTATGTGCCATGTGTGCCTCGCAGGGGCGTGGGGTGCGGTCAGAGGGAAGCTGGCCCCTGCTGCCACAGCGGCCTCGGCACGCAGCAGCCCCGGCTCCCGGCGCGGTGCGAGGCGGCGGGAGCAGCCGCAGGTGAGCGATCACTGCTTTTGGTGAGGGCACAGGGGCACTGCCGCTTCCCGAGCCGTCACGGGCAGGGCGGGCACCGAGCCAACCCAGCATCCGACCCCGGGCGGCGCAGCTTCCCCTGGCAGCCCAGAGAGGGCTGGGAGGGCCGCTACCCTTTGGCGCTTATTCCAGAGGAAAGGCTTGGCTGCCTCTGGGGCAGCCCTGGCCCGTCTGCGGAGCCCTCACCCCGCTGACAGCCCGGGGCTCCCTCAGAGCCCAGGGGCCGAGGGATGGGCTCCCACAGGAGCACCGGGCGCGGCGGTGGCTCCCAGAGCCGTCACGGATGGAAGTGGCCGCCGCCCGCCCCGCCTCGGCCGCTGAGGGGGAGAGCGGGAAGACGGCCCGGCTCCCACAGCAGCCGCTCGAGTTCGATGTTCGCGGGTGGTGGGAAAGGCTCGGGGGACCTTCCCCGGGCGCTTTGGGCGTCGGAAGGTGCGGGCAGCGGCTTCCCGCGGGAAGCGGCAAAGGCGCGGGCGCTGCCGGGCCCGAGCCCCGCGGGCACCGCGTACCTGAGAGCGCTCGGAGCGTACGGCACAGCCCCGACACTGGCGGGAGACGCGCTCGCCGCCACAGCGCCGCCATGCTGTACGGCACAGGGCCCCGCGCCCGCCAGGACCCTGTGGGGTGGCCGCGCAGCGCCTGAGCGGAGGGCGGCGGCGCCCCGTGGCGATCCCGCGCGGGAGGCGCCTGAGGGGAGCGCGCGGCCCGGCGCCCTCACGGGGCTGGAGGGGCGGGCACAGGCTTGGCGCTGCTGAATGACACACACCAGCAAAGAATCAAAACACAGAATCGTTAGGCATGGAAGGGACCTCTGGAGACCACCCAGTCCAACCCCCTGTACAAAGCAGGGCCACCTGGAGCAGGTGGAATGGTGGTTTGGAATGTCCCCAGAGAGGAAGACTGCACGACCTCCCTAGGCAGCTGTTCAGTGCTCTGTCACCCCCACCGTAAAGTTCTTCCTTATGTTGAGGTACAATCTTGTGTTTTTTAGCTTATGGTCATTGTTCCTCGTCCTGTCATATGCATTAATGAGATTCCTGTTCAGTCTTCAGACTAAACAGGCCCAGCTCCCACAGTCTGTCCTCATAAGACATGTTCTAGATTCCTCATCACCTTCGAGGACTCTGCTGGACCCTCATCAATAGCTTCTCGTCTTTGTTATACTGATGAGCTCAGAACTGGACACAGTATTCCAGTTCTGAGCTCCTTAGTTAAAATGAGTTAAAATTTGCGTTAAAATCAGACATTTAGAAGTAAAAAAAAAAAAAAAACCCAAAACAACCCACAGTATACTTGACTGGCTTCTCTCCAGATCCTGCTGTGGAAGGGGTTTGGGAAAGGCCTTTTGGAAACTATGAGAATTGTGACACATGAGGTCAGGCTGTGGTGGGACAGGTTCCTGCTCAGGGTGACCTGTCAGAGCACCTCCAATGCTTCAGCCTCCAACAGCATTCCCTAGCCCTGTGCCACATGTCAGCTATTGATTAAACAAGGGCGATGCTGCTGACCTACTCCCTGATGGGAGCTGTGAGAGTTATTAATGCCTGTGATGCATTCTGACAGCCTGAGGTAAAAGGCCTCAAAGCTGGCATTGATCAAAACAAATCAAGGGAACGAGTTCTTCCTCATTCAGAGGTGCTGGCTGTTGGCCTTTACTGAAACTCAGTGCTCACCCTGCCTGCTGCTGTAGGTAGTGGGTCATACGTGTTAAATACCACCACAGCCAAACCACAGTTTTGGCAAGAGAATCAGGCACTTTTTCTACAGAAAAAGGGTTTTAGGCAATCGTGGTTCAGGCTCTGGAGCAGGAGCCCAGCTCACAAGGGGGCAGCATCCAACCATTTGGTTTCAGAAAACATCAATCCTCTGGTCCACAGCTGAGGAGAAATGTCAGGAAATTAAAATACTCCAAAGAAAGTTTTGTAGGACTGACTTCACTTCCAGTGTAGTCTCATTATTTTTGTACACCCCATTAATGTCTGAAAATACATGAAACAGGAATTATCACGTTAGTAAGTGGATTGATGCCTTTTTTCCACCATTATCGCTGTCTTTAAAAAAACTCCAAAAAAGATAAAACCAGAGTCAAAACCCCTCTCTGTTACCTCCTGCAGCAGCCATCAATAAATGACTAGCAACACTGTTACCCACCACAACATCAGTAGAACCACATGACTAGAGCATACTGAGAGGCCTTTGAATTAAAGAAACCTCAAGCATATTCAGATACAATCTTTTACGCTTTTCAGGTACATGCATGCAAAGCTGTTTCAGCTTTTCATTTTAGCCACTATTCTGAGTTGAATCAGGCAGTGTTGAGCATATGCTCTACACGCAGATTTAGTTCAGACATGTAGGATCAAGGGTAGAATTAAGTCTCCCCAAACACAAAACAGGTTTTTGTGAGGAGATGTCCCTGCAGCGTTACAGTGTTCTGCTAATAAGGAAAGGCCTTAAATGTGGCAAAACAAAACGAAATCAAATTGAACGAAATTAAATGAAGGTGGGGGTCAGTTTCTTCTGCTGTGCCTCAAGTGAAAAGATGAGAGGAAATGGCCTTAAATCACCAAGGGAGATTCAGATTAGATATTAGAAAATTCAGCTGGTGCTGTGCCACTGTCTGACTGTGTGAAACTGGCGTGTCCCAAGCCCTCTGGCTGTATCCCACAGTTCACCATAAAGCACGGGTGCAGCTCCTCAGGCTTTCTCATCGGCATTGCCAGCTTCAGAAGAAAGTCCAAAGTCTGTGCTGTGCCATTCCACTTGCTCTTGTTCATTCTATCAGGCTTGATCCTTGAGAGTGATAGAGACAAATAGCAGCAGTGAGGAGTGGGTTGTGCTCATGGTGAGAGTATCGGAGCAGCAGCCCGTGGTATTTCCTGCTGTCAGCACTGAGCAGGTGTGTCTGTGCTGCACTTCCAAAATCTTTCTCAGGGAATGGAGACAGATTCTGGTTATCAGATGTGGTTTCTGCTGTATCTTTGGCTCAGCTCATATTGCTTTCTACCCTTAATTCCTTTGTGGCTAGCATTATGTTGATTAGATAATTAGTGATACACTTTTTTAACATATATATATTATATATCATAATTTCTTTAAAGAAAATAAACATTAAGTCCTTTAGCAGCAAATACATTCCAGTATCAGGAATCATTTAGATGAAGCCTTGTGTTTCTGCAGTGAAAGCATATACTTCCAAAACTGAGATTAAAAAGACTTCTGCCAAGATGGCTATCAGACTTAACATCATATTTCCACAGAATTTTGACAGTTGTAGCTACTCTTATTTGAAGTCATAAATCAACTTATACACTAGATGTGGTTTGGTTTGTTTCTGGGAGAGATGTTTATTCAATGTACTTTAAACAGTGTGGTATTAAAAGAGTAAAGGAAACATGCCATTTCAGAAATGTGTATAAATCCATTTGACAAGAAAGGTGCTTTTAAGTCATTAATTGGTTTTGTTAGCAGGCAAATTTTGTCGTTTTGAATTTATTGTAAAGACAACTTGCAGTTCTGTATGTTTTTTCCTTTGTATGAATTATATTTTATTACATTTATCAATGGCTTATTTAAGTTCTTCCTCACAAAAATGACCAGGACCAAATACTTTTTCTACCAAACCTTTCAGAAATTTTGACTTTTTAAGCACATCTTCTTGTCTTTCCTGTTTTTCTGGCATAGTTTCCTTCATGTCTTACATTCCTGGATCAGCAACCTGGCAGGGTGGGAGCAAGAAGAGAGGTGTCAGGTAGATACTGTCTTTGGAAGTCATCACTTTGTGTCCTTTTTAGTGGGTGGGGTGGGAAACCGATTCTGTCAGAGGTTGCATTTTGTGGCGTGACCTAATGAATAATTTACAGAAGTGTCAGTGAACTGTACTGGATCAGTGGTTGAACTAAGCTGTCTCTGCATGAGGTAGGACCTTTTGGTTTCTTACCATCTCTTGTGATTGATTGCACTCTCTTTTAAAGATTATTTAAGAATTATTTTCAGGAATTTGTCTTGGAGTAGGATTTTAATCTATGCCTTTTTATTTCTTCCTTCCTTCCTTAAGATAGATCTTCTGTTCATAGTTTGTCGTGAATAAGTAATTGATCGCAAGTAAGGGAAAAACCCAACAGAAACAGATGCAACTTCATGTAACACAAGTTCTTGACTTCATTCAAATGCTTTGGCACATATTGCCAAAAAATGTGAGGGGAGAGAAGAGGGAGAAATGTGGTAGACTGAACTGCTTCAAAGTTCTTGTGAGGAGTTATAAAGTCTTTGAAAGCTGTTTTCAGTCTGCCTGATAACCTTTTAAGATGCACAGTAAACACAAAGTAGTCTAAATGCTTGTATTATCTGTTAAAATTTAAAGTATAACTTTGCTGGTCAACTTTCTTCTCTTTTAGCTGTTTCCTATTTTAGATATTGCCAGGCAGTTTCCTGATTCAGACACGAGTGCTGCTTCCTTTTTCAAAATTCCTCTTTAGCGTGTTTCTCAGCAAGAGAGACTAATTTGACGGTGGAAAACAGCAAATTCACATAAAAGAAAATCCCTCCTGCTATTCTGAAAATGCAAGCTCAAAAGAATTTTCTTCCACTCAGTGTTTCACATGATCTGTGGGGTTTATGATAATGTGCTAGCTCTCCTGTCTCCCTTTGTTTAGGCTTTTAAAAACCAGTCTTTGTCCAGGATTATTAGAAGAAGGGAATGCCATTTGTTGTTATGCCAGGCATGGATTTAGGGGGAAAAGCTCTAGCTCCGTGCTATGCACAGCAAGTGGAAGAGCCCTGCCACGCTGCATCATGTGATTGCAGCTGGGAGCCCTGGCCGTGAGCAAGTCTGCTCAAGTTTTGCAGCCGGATCAGAGCTAAAGTGGCGACTGTCAGGGTGAGTCAGCCTGAACCAGCCAGTTATCCTGAGCTGCTGCCATTCATGAGATGTTGCTCCCAGGCTAACGCATCCCAGTTCATCTTCCTGGCACATCTTCCCATAGATGTGCCCTATGAATCCAGTACCTGATGTTCTGAAATACCAAACCTATCTTTTAAGCTTTCGGACCTATGTAAAAATTGTATTACACCAATACATTTGCAGCTCTCCACAGTTCTCTATCCTGGATGTATTAACATCAAGGCAGATTTTTACTGTCTAGACAAGGATAAGTCGTATGAATAGTAGGTAAATTTATGCACTGTGATGTTTGTAGCATTGTTAGTACATTAGTAAAAACTTGCAAAATAGCCATACTTATATAGACCTTGTCTTGGACTAACAGGTAAATTGAAGAGAGGCATAAACCAATGTCTAACAGGCTACCAAAGAAACTTCTCTTGGAGAAAAATATACCCCATAATAACATATTACAAGATGTCAATTTTCTATTAACTTGGAAGCAATTTATGGACATTATCACACTGTTCGGGTGGTTTAACCAACTGAACCTTCAGCTTTTTCTAATTTGCAGTTATTGCCATTCACCATTTTTATTTATGTAATGAAATATGTAGACAACAGCAAGGGTTACTTGCAGGCATAGCTTTTATCACACCAGTAAACAGTTGTGGGCAGGCAGAAGCAAGTTTGCTCCTCCCCTGCTTCAAGCCTGAAGAATATAATTCAGCTCCAAGTTAGAAGACTTTTAGAAGTGTTGTCATGGGATGTTGCTCAATCTGGGACGTCTTGGCACTAAATGATGCTGCTAAGCAGAAGCTGGGCTGACACCACCCACAACTAACTCTAGTTAACTGCAAGGACTTCTCCAAAGAGCAGCTCTATACTTACACAAGGTCAGTGCTTAGAGTAAGTGTCAGAGGTTTAAAGTCTTTTTTTCCACAGCCCAGCACTTAAAAAAAATTCTCTGTTAATTTGAATTGTGAGTGGCTTCAGGGATCGTGCAGACACAACCAGCTTTTGACCAGACAGGAAATTACTGTCAGTGAAGCTGGAGTGCAGTATTGCTTACTTCATTCTTTGTTTTGCTTGATGTCTGCATTATAAGAAAACATTTGTAGAGCTAAAGCTCTGTTATACATGGAAGGGATAGTTCAAAGTTGTTCTGTATTGACCTTGGGGACTGTGCTGTATTGCAGGGTCTTAGTTATGTTTTGTTTAGAGCTACTAAAAACACTTCAATCTTCACCTACCTATTTTCCCCCACTATTCTTTATTCAATTAATCTGCTTAAAATTATTTGGTTTTCTCTTGTCATGCTCTCAAGTAGTCCCTAATTCTTTCAAGGACCTCCCCTTTCACACGACAAAGCCTGTTTCTCAGAACTTCAGCTTCTGCTTCTGCCACTTTTGGTACAAACACATTCTTTAAGTCTTTAAAAAGTTTCTAGGTTAGAGCTTCAAGCACTTGCTGACTAGCTCTGAGTTTTGCAGTGAGAATAAAGGAGAGAAATATTACCACATTGTGTTTGTTTTTTTGTTTTTCTTCTTTTCTTCCATGGTGCAATTTAATTGCAGCTGGATTATATTGTTCCCATCTCGAACGAAACAATATAGACAGACAAGCCGAGAACAAGGCTTCTTAGAATAAGCCTCTTCTTTTATCTGAGAGCTGTTTGTAGCAGAATATTTTCCCAGCTAGCAGCTACAGAAATTCAGATGTACTATTTATAATGTATTGATTGCAGCTCCTCCTGTAGCTGCTATTAAGCCATTTGCTATACATACCTCCCCTGCCTCCAGCAGCACTCTATATTTAACCCACATGCCTAGGTCTTGTTCCTACCAATTCTGCTCCGGCTGTAGCATGCCACGACTGAGCTGAAAAAAGAACTAAATCCCTTGGGCCAAATTCATTCCTGAAGTTGCTTGATTGAACACAGTGCATTTACACTGAGCACAGATTTGGCTCATACCTGACTTTGTCAGCATTCACTGTGCTGTAACTAAGTAACAAGAGCACTGCCGTTAGGGGACAGATGAATAGCTTTCTCTACGGTTATTAGAGCACCGAGCACCTTTAAGGAGTGCAGAATCTGTGAAAGGAGGAGTTGGGGAAAAGGACACCGCTCCTTTTAGAGTCTGTGTAACAGAACTGATAAGCTATTCCTGTGATGTGATCGAATGTGACTGAATACTGCAGGCTCTTGGACTCTTATTCTGTAAAATCCACAGGAGAACAGCACAGGAAAAGATCGGAGGGAGCAGCTTCTGCTGTACTAAGAAAGGTACATATTTATATTTTCTTATTTCTCAGGCTTGACATGGTTTGTTATCTTCGATAATGTCACTATTTTAAACAGTGGTGCATATGAAAGAAGTGGTGTTTTCCACATTCTGACGGGCACTCATTGTCAGGAAGCCAGTCCGTGGGCAGCAACAGCTTTCACAGAGAAAGAGTAGGACATATTTGTGTGTAATGCATTTGTACCGTATTGTAAATCTTGACAGCTGAAAGAAGTGAGATGAGATAACCCTGACTAAATTCCTGACTAAATTGAAAATGTAATTTATGCCTATAAGTATGCTGGAATTTTGTATTCATTTGTATTCAAGAAAAATTCTGAATGCAAGTCAAGCTTCAGTTCAGTCACATTTGACTGAATAGCTGCTTTTATAAATGTTTTCCTGCAGATGTATTTTATGGAGGTTTTTATTCTCAAGAGGGAGTTCTGCTACTGCAAAATATCTCTGTAGAAGAGACAAAAAGCTAGTACTTTTGCTTGCTTGCCCTGTTGGTGCTTATAGAATATCCTTCTGATGCCCATAATGGATATTTTTTACCTTCTGTCCTTTAAAAACAAACTTGTATTTACCAATACTGTCAACCACATCATACTGATGAACTCTGTAAATAACCTTAAACAACCTTTACTTTGTCTCTGCACTTAAGTTTACTTTTTTCTGCTTACTCAGTCATGGACTTCTCTAACTAAGCCCTCAGAACCACATGCATTTGCACAGCTTTGCAGTATTGAAATGCAAAAGAAAAGTTTCCTGATTTACAGCTTTAGATTGCACTAATCTAATGAGAAAAGAGTCTGACCACATTAACACTGCAAGCAACTTACTTGCCACTGAAGTTTTGCAATATTTCTTAGCAGCCTAGTGCCCGGTTTATTTCTGCCAGTCTCATACTGTTGTCTTTCAGCATTCCTTCAGGATCACTGGAATTAGAAGTGACTGGGAATTTTTTGAAAAAACATAATTTTGGCAGCAGTCCTTGAAAACAGACCTTAATGTCTGAGGCCATCCTAAAGTTCACTCAGAAGGCAATTTCTAGCCAGAGAGACCCTCTGTGCCCACTCCAGGCACGTTTCTGGGGAGGGCATTCACTCAGGATTTGAAACCAATCCCTAGCCTGCTCTGTCTCAGGCTGCCCCTTCCCACACAGTGTTTGGTTACCTGCTGTGCTGTGGTGGGTCCCACCTTGCCTGGCCTGTTAGAGTTGTTCATTTCCATAGAAAAAAGTCATCATTTCAGCAGAGGTTTCCTTTTTAGTCTTTCAGATCCCTCAGTGGGTGTCTTCACTACTTCAGCCATGCACTCCCCCCAGCCTGAAGAGCAGCTTGTGGACAGCAGAAAGCTGTGCTGGGAGAGAGACAGATTTACAGTAGATTAGCTGGTAGCCTTGGAAGCAGGGCAGGAGCATGCACTGGGGATTTGGGACACTAAGGATTCAGCCCTTGACACTAAAGATATGACCCTGTGTTATAAAGAAGAGATTGTGAAATAGGTCTGTCCTGAGGGCAATTAGCCATTTTAACCTTTCCTATTCCAGCCCTTTCTCCTTACCTCCATTTGGGGAAAAATCATTCAATAAGAGCTTGATTTTGCCCCCTAGGGAGCACGAAAATCTCAGCTTAGAAAACTTCTCACAGACCAGCTCCTAGTGTGCCGCCAGGGCAGAGCACTTTCTACTTTTGCCAGTCATTTCCTCCCAGGTGGGAATTGTACAATTCTGCTGAGCCACCCTAACCACTGGTCTTAAACATTAGTACAAATAGTGCAAATACATCTGGAGTGCTCCAGTAGGAATAAGGACTATCAGAAACGAGCACTTCCTAGGGGTACCTGAAAGGGTCTCATTCCTGAAAAACTGTCTTTGCTCAAGGCCCGGTAAAATGCATTTCTCATCCTTGAGGAATTCTCTCACCTCAAACTCTGGCTTTAATCGTGCAGTGTGTTCAGTGGGTCAGTCTGCACCAGGTTGCTACAAGTTCCTGTGGACCTGCTTGTTGAATGGAGATGAGGCCTCTCTGTCTGGCCAGTTCATTCTAAACACTGCACATCTTTATGAGGCACATAACCAGTATATAAACCTTTTGCTTCAGGTAATAGCACCAAATACCATCTAGAGAACGGCTACCGTGAAGGGAGTTTTAAGTGGGTAGCAATTATCCTAATTGAAATCTATGTGGGGAGAATGGATTTAAACACCCTTATGAAGCTTATTTGATGGGGCTCCCAAGTAGGCAATAGGCACTTTTCTGCTCTTTTCCTTTCATTCAATATGAAGAAACATGTGTTTGTTTCCTTTCAACCTGAGAAGAGGGAAGAAGACAAGACAAAAGGCCATGGAGACAGAAAATAATCACCAGAACTTTGCATTTATAAAAGACAGAATTTTTTGTAGTCATGGTAGTGAAGCTAAATTGTAGCAATTTGAAAAAAATTGAGAGGAAGATCTAGATTTCAGGCAAGAAATAGTGAAAAATTATATAAAGTCTGTTCAGATTGTTTTCATGATGTCAGTGGAAAATCTGAATGTCAAACTCCCAGACTAAGTTTCCATTGAAATAAAAGCTATTCACATTTGGCAATATGCTGATTATTCTTCATAGAACAGTTGCACTCACTTGAAAATACATAAACAGTAATGAAAGAATAGAAGGTAAGAAGATATTTTTTGACCTTTAAAAGTACTAAATTATGAAGCTGTTGAATTGTGTTGCCTACAGCAACAGGATACAATATGTTTGGCAGAAGTTAGTTTAGACTTTCTGACAAAAATACTCTGCCTTTCTTGCTCTGGGAAAACATCAAGAAAAACAAAACGCCACAAAAGAGAGATTGCCTCATTCAAGACAGCCTAAAACTAAGAGTCAGGAACTCCAGTCCCAGCACAGCACAGATCTCCTCTGGCCTAGTGCAGGACATTGTTAAAATATGTATAGAAATGTGCTGAATCTTCTGCATGGCTTTCACAATACTTCATAAACAGCTAATATATCCTTACTGGTGTGCAGGTCCCCTGCATACTTTAGTGCATCAGTATCTAAAGGCATAATTTCAGCAGAAGCTAAAAGAGGTTGAATGATATAAACTTGTCAAGCATTCCCCGTTCACCAGGTTATGTGAGTTAATAAAGTCAAAATTAGTTTCTAAAGCCTTTAGCACCAGAATGCCAAAGTGCTGTCTGGATGCGTGGAGACTCCTAATAAACTCTTAAACAACCAACCACTACTTGGCAGCTAGATTAAATGCATGAAAAATTATAGCAAGGCTGGATGTACCATCATCTTTCCTCAAAGGCCTGAATTGCCAGCAGGCTGAAGGCACTTGAGGAAAGCATTTGAAGCACTGCTTGTCTCCACATTTTCCCAGTTCTTCATAAACTCACAATAATAATGTCACCTAGGCATTTGCTGTCTTGGTATCCCAAAATTGTGTCCTTTGGTTGATGCAGACAAAACCCCCTTGCCTTTCCTCAGGTGATAGCCATATAGTCATAGCAGGGACTTGCTGAAAAAGATTAATTCAGCTTTACAATGCATTGAAAGTTTACAGACCTAGCAGTATTTGTGGCAGCACAGGTGAAGGTAAGACAGCTCATCCAAGGCCAGATCAGGAAAACATTGCCAAAGTGAGACTCAAAGCTATGTCCCCTGGCTCAGGATCATGAAGTTTACTCTCATTCCAGCCCTGGAGAATAGCAGTTGAATGTATGTGCTGTCTTTGTAGAAAAGGTGGTGTGGGTTTTTTTTTTTTTGTGATAATGTTTAGGACTTAATTTTCAGTACAGAGCAGTAAAATACCAGTTTATGCAAGCTGAAACTGTAATGAGAGGCTCTGTAATTAGGCTTAGAAGGATTCACCTTAATTAGAAAAATGTTCTATCCAGCAGTTTTCCACGTCACGAGTATTTCAGTATCTGTCATCTCTTATTTTTGCTTCTGTAGGAAGTGGCATCTTGTTAATTACTCATAATGTAGTGAACTGAGCTTCAGAATAGTTAAATAGTCAAATTTGATACTTCTTTAATCCACTGAGTGTGAATCTCACTAAAGTATATATTCTTGTTAAAACTCAGAGCATTTACGGGTGCCTACTTTCACATGCTTATTTTTCTTCTCAGTAAACATCAGTTTTTAGCAGAGGGAGTTTGGTTTGGAATCAGAGAGAAACAGTTGCAATCAGGATTTTACATCGCATTTCCATATACCTTCCTCTAACAGTGTTATAAAAACTTTGTACAGTTTTTATGAAACACTGAAAAATATCTCAGTTCAATCTGGTTACTCGGACTTACTTAAAAAATTGGTGTTATCAATTGTTTTAATCCTTGTTTTTTCAATTATTTTCTGCAGAGGTTGGAAAAGTGTACCAAAATGACTGATAAATAGCATTACTGAAAGATTCTTATTGTAACCTTTTGTGAAATGGCTGGAGTCATCTGCATGAGAATAAAGAATGGATGTACTTTGGCCTCCATCACATGGGCATTTTAATGATTTTAGAAAATCTGAAGATCATATTATATTAAAGGGATACTGAATCTCCTAATTTAACAACTGTTGGCAGAATAGCAGATCCCTAAGTCTGAGCCAGTCTCTTGAGGTTTCTTTTATAGCCATTGGAATGACTTATGTGTTTTATCTCCACAGGCAGGTAAGTTGGGACAGCAGATTCCCACATTTTGTGTCTGCTTCTCTCTTTGAAAGTGTCTTTTTAAATCTCTGTAAGCTGAAACAGAGATACTCCCATTCAAATGCTTATTGTTTGATTATGGTTTGCATCAGGGGAAAACTGCTGAACTGCATTATCAAGTTATGATTTGGTCTTATGAAAGCTGCCAAAATGAGCAAGATTAGATGCATAAGAAAATAACTCAGTGCTTTAGAAAGACTCATCAGCAGTTTGACAGGTTTGGGCATGAAATTTTAATATGTTTTCTTTTAAACTCTGTCTTCTCAAAAACAGATGTACTGATACGTGTTATTCATTCCTTCCCATAATGTTGTCCCTCCAGTTTTCTGTTGATACCCTTGCTGAATTTTTCATTTGCCTACTGTTTTCCACTTCAAATTCTAGTTTTCAAAGAGAAGGCTCACTTTATTATGGTGTTTCTAAAGCACAGAAGAGGTTGCAGTGCTAACCTGTGTATTTGGAACTTCAGTACAAGCATTAAATAATAAGAGTGGCTGCCTTGTAATAAGTGGTAATGGGAAACTTGACTGTGTGCAAGTTCAGTTTTATTGCATACTTAATGAATCTCATGAATCCACATTAAAGCTAAAATTACTGTTGCATTTTCTAAAGCTGTCATAACATGACTGTCTCCTAGGTAGTGGTAGTTTTAAATTGGTTGAATTACACACTTAATTTTCATATCAAATATTTTCCAGCTAAGAATATGAAAGCAATTACCTATTTTGGTACAGATCTTTTTCCCTCTGGGTGCATGACCATCACCAGTGCCTCTTGCTCTTGGCAGAGTGCCTTTACAGTCTACTGCTGTCACTAAATTTATTTTCACACATAAGAAGACAGAAATTAAGAGGGACAAACTTTGAAAAAAACTGTGTTAAAAAAAAAAAAAAAAGAAGAAGAAAGAAAACCAAGATGTGTCCATTTCTCTCTTTTTAGAAGGTACTTTCTCTGGAAAGTGGTTTTCAGGATAATTGCCTCCTGAAGGAGTTCTGCTAAGAACAACACATACTGCCAGTTTATGAAGGTACTGAGGTGTTATACAGAAATATTAATAATAATAAAAAGACCCCCCAGTAGTTAAAAAATGTTCCTTGATACCTCAAAAATAAGTGAATTCCTCTAGGAATGGAAAAATCAGCATGTACTCTGTAGGTTGTTTCTACGTGTGAGCAACCTCTGTGGAGGCAGGTGGGCTCTGCTTTTACAAGTGGTACCTCATGTGTGGTACTATTCATGTGGGATTCAAGTTCAAAGATCTGAGGCACTGTAAAAAGTGAACTCCTCTGAGTACTTGATTCAGTCAGTCTGAAAAAGAAGTCTCAGCATTCCTGCAGGACAGGGAGCAGGGCTGAGTTAGCCTACAGAGGCTGTCTGTCCCTGTTTTGAGAAGTCTCATGAAATGGGAAGAGGAAAGCTCTTCCCTCCAAAACATACCACCTAGCTCATCCTGCTGCTCTCACCCATTCTTGCTGTCCAACAGATCTTTACAGGGCAGCCCCAAACATGCTGGCAGGATCTCACAGTGCTGAAGCAACAGCCTGTGGCAAGGTCTACTCAGGGAGTGCCAAAGTATCCACTGTAAGCAGAGGATTATGTCTGGCAGTAGTTTGAATTCTGAATGCCAGCAGTCTTCAGTTCTAGAGAGACCCGACTAGGGCTGGACTGCCACCAAGTGAGTCACGGGTGTGCAGGGTCACAGTTTCCCATGCCCAGAGGCAGGAAGGTTAGAGACCTGCTGGCCTCAGGAAATGGTTTCTGGGCTCCATCCATTCACTGCAGTTCGGAATAATTATCTCTTACCTGTGTCAGTATGCAAATCCATCAGCAATGACCATACAATCACCTAAGCCATGAACATTGGGTAATGACAAGCAAGTGAAGCTAGAGGGATATTTTATGTTAAACTAATGATATTTTCACAGCCTTATCGAAGTTCTCAGTGGACAGATAATGTCAAACATTTTCATGTCAGAAAACTAAGAAGAGCTGAAGTCCTGTCTGAAAGGTGCAGGACAATTGGGCCTGGTCAGTAGAATTACTACTACAGAGAGGGAAACAAGAAAAATTGACATCCAGGCCTTCATGATCCTGTTGAAGTAATGAAGCAGGTTCATATTAGCTAGGGAAAAATATTCAGAAGGTCCAAGAAGCAAGATTCTTATGTGCTAATGACGCTGGCAGGGTCTGAAAGGAAATGTCTCAGGTCAGACTTTGCAAGGAAAGCATCAAAGGTAACATTGGTGACTGCTTAAAAGCAAAAGAAATAGACTTTTGACAGCTCCAAACAAATCATAGTTGCTCTGCAACTAAGATAAGAGGATGGGTGAACAAAATCAGCTGTACTGTATCTTGAGCATATCTCCATGGAAACTCAGTCATCTTCTGAAGTCAAAATGTGTTCTGCATGATGATTCAAAATTTAAATAGTGGGATAGATTTTACCCATGTGTATATGCCAAGTCCCACTACAGAACTGAGGTCAGACCATCCATAAAAATTAGGATTTTTCTGGGACAGTTTTTGGGGAAACAGAAAAGAGAAGCAAGAACAAGTAGGAAGAGATTTGGGGAAATGTTTCCTAGAATAAAATAATCCCTTTGTCACTGGTCTTGGGGAACTTAGGCAAAATTTTTAGGATGTTGTAGCTCCCATTGGAGCTACAACAGATTTGATGCTGGAAGCTCCTTGTGCAGTGGCATGCTTAGAGCCAGGACTGAGCAGCTGTGTGGGGGAAGGGACCAGAGCATTAAATAAAGCTACTTGTTGACTGCCTGTAAAATTGGCTTCTAAAGGAAGTGCCACAGAGCACCATCCATTACCAAGTGACAGAGAGCCTTTTACAGCTACTCTAGACACAATCATAATTAAACTCTGTGTGTTCCTGTTCAGTATGGTTGGTTGTGGGTTGTTCAGCTCAATATTTACAAAAATGAGAGTCCTCTCCTGTGCCACCTTAACCCTGGGCTGTTTTTCTCTTTCCTTCCAGATGCTGGAGAGCTCTTCAGTTCCTTTGTTCATTGTCTTCATCCTGCTTTTCATTTTGCTGCTCATTGTGTTGCTCATCAGGATAAACGGCACTGCTGCCCTTATCTGGAATGAAATAATCCGGGAGAAAGTAACCAATTTCATCATGAACCAGAGCAAAGAACAGAGGATTTTAAATTTTGTGCTGCAGAATGCAGTCCGAGGAGACCCCCGTAGTGTAGTGGACACTATAGATAAATACTGCTCCCAGAAAGAGTGGGCCATGAACGTGGGCAATGAGAAAGGTAATTGCAGCAGGGATCAGCATCTGAAAGATCCTTCAAGACTAGCATAGTACAGGACATCTAATGGTATTCACATGGCAACTTCCATCTGGTGCTCCTGCAAAAATCCCAACCCACACAGCCTTGTAGTCAGCAGAGTAGTTCTGTAAACAGTCATGCCTGCTCGTGCAAATGAGCAGGAGGGGTATTTTTTGAGGAGGGGTTATTTTTTGAGGAGGGGTATCCAGTGACTCATTCAGAAAGTCACAGGGCCAGATCTGGGTTTATGTGTTTTATACACTGCAAGTGTGTAAGCAAAGACTGACAGTTTATGAGAAAATTATAGGGTTGCATTATACCTGATTTTCAACACTGGGTGCCTTTAAGGCATAGTTCATTATGTTACGCACTTTCAGATCCTTAACAACAAGATAATAAATTGAAAAAAAACCCAAATTATGTTAAACTATATGAATTTTGTAAAGCAAGCATAAATGAGAAGTTTCTGTTGAAGGGAGAAATCCTACCCATGCCATACAGTATCAGACATTGTTGCTATTTAGCAAGTAAATCATCTTGTTCTTGCCTCCTAAAGGAAAATATGGGAACAAAACCTTTTTTTCATAGCTGCAGGAAAGCAGCAATCTTTTCAAAAAACTATAATGGCAAAATGTTAATATGTTCCCTTATGAATTAGAAACAAAAGTACCTCTTGCTGGGAAATTTCTGGGGAAATTTGCTTAGTCTGGGATTAACATAGCTAATGAAATACAACTGTAAGCATTGTAATAGAAGTGCTCCTCTGACACGGGTACAGGTTTTGAAAGTAGCTTCTCAGCATACCTGGCTTGGGGTGCTTAGGGCAGCAGAACAGTAAGTGATGGCTACCCTAAAAAGAAACAGTAGGTTTAAAGCTCTAAACTTTGAACATTTATGATTAAATTCTTAATAATTTCACTCTGGTTTTGCTCTGATGGCCTTTCCTCAGACAAGAGCCATCAAAGTTAATGCATCTTTAGTCCCTTAGATTTCAAGAGTGACTACGTGGCCTCACGATGCCTCATCACTGTCATATTCATAAACAAATAACATCCAGAAAAATACCACTTAATGAAATGTATATGTACATTGAAAAATTCCATGGCTTAGTGTAAAATCCCTTCCAGTACTTTTTCAGTTTAGTTATCTAGTTTCTAGCCATAAAAGTAAGAGGAAATAGTTTTCTCACAAATAAATACTTTTCTCCAAAAGGACTGAATATGGTACACTGTCACTTCTTTTTGGGAACATTTTCTGTTAACAATTGACTAATGTTTTCCATCCCACAAACTGATGTAGAGAAACCAAATATTTTGCAACTTTGTAAGTAGACATTTCTTCTTTCCTTTAAAAATGAGTATTTAGGATAAAATATTTGTATCAGACTACAGTATGTTACATTTGCAACAAACATGAGCATTCAAAATCCAGGAATTATATATTTCACAAATATATAACTGCAATAAGTTCTTGGAAAAAATGACTGCATTTCCCCCTTCTAACACTATAAATTAGTTTATTCAGGGTATTACACAAGTTATATTCAGGGAATATAAATTAATTTAGGGAATTCCTTACTCAGAAATGTGCATATTGTGAAACTAAGATTTCTTTTAGTTGAAAGTTTGCATTTTGAAACTTAAAATGCCCATGATTAACTTGATCACAAGTAAGTCAGTTTGCAAAGGATACAGTATATAACTTGACAAAAACTCTTAATTTTTAATGTCCTGAGCAACTGAGTACATGGATTTTTTAAGTTTCTTGTCACTAACTTGCTCTTCTGTATACGAACCAGTTTGATTTTGTCAAAAGGTAACCTTTTCCTATTTTAATCAGGTCTAATTCTAGACAAGACAGTGGAAGAGGCCAATCCATCAGTTGCCCTGGAGCTGGGAACATACTGTGGCTACTCAGCAGTGAGGATTTCTCGCCTGCTGAAGGCAGGAGCTCGCCTGCTCACTGTGGAGTTCAACCCAGAATTTGCTGCTATAGCTAAACAGATGATTGAGTTTGCTGGAGTACAAGATAAGGTAAGTACCATTTAGTCTGTAACCGCTACAGCAAAACTAGTTAGATTTTGTATTCTTTTTTTTTTCTTGTACCCATGGGCCTTATAAATTTAACCAGCTCCATGCTTACAGTCCCTGACCTCTCACAGCAGGACTTTACTACGTTACCTCCCAAAAGTAGAATACTGGGTTTCTCAATATAAACAAGGTTTAAATTGGTGTCATGACTGACTACAAAAAACTGAACCATAGTCCAATTCGTTACAAAAGCTCACAAGAATCATTTGTATTATGTACAATGGACTTCAAATGAGAAGTATTTACCAAAATCTAGCTGCTCATAGTACATATACCTAAGTTTTGTGCAGTCAGAGGTGTCTTGGCTCTCTATAGCTGGTTGAGATGCAGGTGTTTCCAGTCTATATCCCCCCCAGGTTGGGGGACTCATGCCTGAAAAGTGCCTGTCTATTCAGCAGACAACTCACTTCAGTGGAGCTGGAAACACTGGAGGAACTAAGTCCTGCCAAGGGGGACTTAACTTAGTTTCTTAACTTCTTGTAGAGAACCTGAAGTACTAGTGACATCTAAAACTGCATTTTCCCCATCTGATTTAATCTCCTGATCAGCTATGAGTCATAAACCAGACATTCCCTTACCACTTTCTTCCTCCTCTCACAGTATATGGTGCTTGCCCAACAAAAATCCATGTGCAGCAGCTGCTTTCAGTTTAACAGTAGTTACTCCAATAAACCTTGTGAGGAAGATGTAACAGCCTCTGTCCCTCTTCCTGTGCCTCTTCCTTCTCCTGGCCGTATCAGTTTTACATACTGCAGCTTCCATCTTTATTCTAACCTAACCTGTTTTCTGCATTTTTTGTTTCCCTTGGATGGTTCACAATTCATCAGATGGATTTGTATTTCAGGTAAAACTCCTAGAAGGTCCTTCAGAGGAAATTATCCCCCAGCTGAAAAAAAAATATGAAGTGGATACTCTGGATTTCGTCTTCCTGGACCACTGGAAAGACAGATACACACCAGACACCATCCTGCTTCAGGTCAGTTTGCACAATTCCAGTCTTAAAGCAGTAAATACCTTGATGTCTGTGAGGCATCTGTTCTTTATGAGGGAGCTCATCTGCTGTAAAATGAAGACTGGAAGGCAAAATAGCAGCCTTACAAGGAAAGAGGATTTGAAGGACAGGACCCTAAACTTTTGTTAAGGACAACTGTCAACACTACATAGCTCAGGACTCAGTGAGTACTGTTGAACCATTCTGTTTCCTGAACATACAGGTGTGTAGTAGAAATCCTACGTGGAGGAGTGCATGGCCTGAGTCTTACAATCCCTAGGAGTGCCTGCTTGGTCACCAACGAGAACACTTGACCCAAAACCCATCCTGATCCTGGGAGCTGCATATATCCCAGTTCCACCTCTTTTATTTCCTCAGGACCCCTTTTTTTTTGCGTGGGGCTGTGGTGCCAGCAGAACCTCCTGATGAAATACTATTTTGATAGCACAGCTGAGTATCACTTTTCTGGGAGTCTTTACACTCCACCTAATTAATTGGCTGTAAAGCAATGTTAAGAAGAGTGCAGACAGCCCCAGCCAGGCACTTCCAGGGGAAATGCTGTCCAATGTTCAGCCCCAAATGTGGAAAAATTATGTTTATTTCTTCCCAAGCTGCCTTAACCATTACCGTAGGTATTACAAAACAAGTTGGCTGTAACAGCAGTAGGCAGTGATAGGTAACTACAAGAGGACTTCTGGACAGGAAGGTATTTTCAAGCATTAAACAACTGAGATTGACAACATCTGTACCTATCAACACAGCACATACAGGTACTCTCCTGGTTGATAAAATTTTCTACAACTGCCTGTTTGCATGGAAGTGCCATTTTTCAATTATTTTCTTCACAAATAAATCCACTTTTTTTGAGCCTGCCTCTTAAACTGAGAACCTGCCAAATACTTCCTGACCCCTGCTTGAGGACTACAACACTATTTTCTGATCCAGGCCCCCTGGTTTTTTAGTTTTAAGCCCTGTCCTCCAGAAAGCTGTTTGAAAAGGAAATTTGTTTGGGGTTATGAACAGCTAGTATTGAATTTACACAGCAGTAGCTGAAGAAAATGTTCCCTCCCTACAGTTATTTTGTACTCAGAGAATGCTTTCTTTTAAACTGCCTGTGTAAGGATGACTGAGCTCTTTCCACTGGGAAGAGCCAATGCATCCTTATCGGAACTTAGCCTTCACAACACAGCCAAAACAAACAGACAGTTTAATTCCACTGTAGTGGTCAGTCTGATGCAACTGAGATACAAAGTTACAAAAAACTCCCATGAACTCAAGAGGAAAAAGACAAAGAAGAGATCCTCAGATTTTCTCAGATGTTACAAACCTTCTAACGTACTTTCCGCAGGTATTGCAATATGAACAGTCAATATGAAGGATGAATATATTCAGATGAAATATATAGATATTGGAAGTGGTCCAGACAAAAAAGCCAGACACAAAGAGCATCTGAAATCCTGAGGACCAGTGGAAAATCCAGTATGTTGTCTCTTGCAGGCTTCTGTAAGCTGTGCAATAGAAACAGACTGGAGGGTATTTGACATGTCTCTAAAATCACAGTGCTCACTGGTGTTCAGTCCCCAGAGGCAAGAGCAATAAGCTCAACGGCTTCTGCAGCACACTCATCAACAGAACTGCTCTCAAAGATTGGGAGAGACAAAAAACACCCCATGTTTTGGCTACAGCTACTGCCTGTAACCACAGGATAACAACCAGCCTGATTTAGCTACAGACTTTGTTTTAAAATAACTGATAAGCCCAGATTAGCAACTTCTCCTAGACAAAAAATACCAGTAAAAATTAGGTTTGTAGGTTTACTGAGGATAGACATTGCACTTGAAGTGACTGTTGCAAGTTAATTATGTCTTATGGAAATTTGTCAGTGATCTTCATTGTGCACAAACCTTGCTTCATGCCCAGATCCTGAACAAAACGGCAGCAAGTTGTTTAAGATGAAAGGAAAACAAGCACAGAAAAAAGTGGTTTTGGAGTCTGACTGAGACTGGCCAAAGCAGTACATGCTAGACTCTCAGGTGACCTAAAGAGCTACTACAACAGTTTAATTGCATATTAAAAAAGTTTTTAAACACGAGACATGACAGCCAAAACAAAGGCACATTACTGATCACACAGTAATGTGATAGCTGGAAACAAGCTGAGGAGCAAACCACACACTTCCACTTGATTTGCTATTTCAGAATCAGCATCTCTAATGTTCTACTAATTAACAGAAAAAGCACATGACCATAAAGGATCTGAGAGTTACTCAACTTCTCCTGTGTCTCTTAATCCTTCCAGACCTGTACCACAATGGGTTTTTGGATGCAGGCACTTGAGTATGACCTGGTTAACATGAAAGTACATTCAAGCCAATGTCTGCTTAACAGCCACTATGAAGCAATTTCTCTTCTTTCTAGGAATGCAACTTGCTGAGGAAGGGCTCAGTTCTTCTGGCTGACAATATAATTTTCCCAGGAGCTCCAGATTTCCTTAAGTATGTCCGCAAGAGCCCCCATTTCCAATGCACTAACTACCCATCTCATCTGGAATACATGCAAGTGGAAGATGCTATGGAGAAGGCTGTGTTTTTGGGATAAAGAGAGCCATTAATACTCAACTTTTGTTTCAAATTATGTAAATTCAACTGCACAGGTTAACTTGCCCATGCTTTAAAGTTTTTTTAAATTATTTTTGTATTTCGGAGCCTGTAATTAAACAAGCATAAGTGGAGATCTTTTTAGGTGAGGTGGAAACCAAGCAGGACTAAGCAGGGTCTGTGCCATTGTTCCACATAATTCAGCAAACCCAAGGTGATGCAGATTGCCTTGCCTTGACCAACACATCATCAAACAACAGTCTGTTCTTTGAGCTCAAGCTTGAACAACCACAGTTTGGGTTTAGGGTGAAGTGGAGAAATACACTGCAACTTCTAAAGACTTGTGTCCCCAAGCTAAACTCATTAATCATTAGCAAGAGTCAAAAAAAACACCCATGTTGCAAGAAAAGAGCATTTCATGTGCCCTATTTTTGCTAAATTACTAGCATGCCTCTTGATGCATTGAAGGCTCCTATTGTGCCATCAGATACTTCTTTGCACATTTACTGCAAAAGTTAATCATCTCTATGTGAGAGAAAAGAGCACGCACTGAAAGAAGACAGACCCATGCAGTGATGAGAAAAACAAGACAGAATTTTGAAAACACAAACAAATAAAATTATTAATCTTCCCATGCAGAGGCAGGGAAAACTGAAGTAGTAAACAGATTAAAATACACACAGTAACTGGTAACAAAAGGAGCAGACTCTTTAAAAAAGAATACAAAACTACGTATGTTGTTTTGCATTGAGAAAACAACGACCTTGAGAAAATGCTGTTTATCCCCTCATTACACTGTATATACATAGTACATGCTTTTTAGGGGCAGGGCAAGCTGCTTACTCCGAAGTGCTGTGTATGTTTAAGATGCTGTATGAAAATAAAGACTGGAGAGAATGGGTTTTAACAGGTGGGTCCTGCACGCCCTGGTTAACCTCAGTGCTGTTACACTATGTGAATAGTGTGGGTTGTCATCGAGAAGATTCAAAGCCAAATACAAAGTCTCTAACTCACCTGAACAGTGCAAAAATCCAGTGGCATTTCCTAGCATGTCCTGCTGTGATTATATAAGGCAGCAATGGTCATATTTATAAATAAAAAATTTTAAAAAATAGAGCAGGGGCATGACTTTGTTTCCAATGAATTCTGTACTGCACTTGAGGCTTCCAGACTTGAAACAGCCACAGAAAGATGTAACAGTTGAAAATCTGAGTGAAAATCAAGAATAACCATTCTTGTCTTTCCCAGTATGAATTCTTTCAAGCCTGAGTTTCTTCTTTTTATGGTCCATCTTACTGCAATGGTCCCTCCCCTGGCCTGTGTGCTGCAGAAAATCCACCTCCAAGACACCAAGGAGCAGACGATCACCACGCAGTGTAGAAGAAAACTAGAACTAGCCAAGGTGACAGAGTCAGTTTAGAAATGGACCAAGCAAACCATGGTGACCGAGCCAGCTTGTAATGTGTGCATTTCACAGGGATGGGCGAAGGCAACACTATCAGGGTTTCTCTTAACAAGTTAGACTCTGTCATATTGAGAAAGACACAAGATTTCCTGTACTGGATTAGATTATGCAGAAGCAGCCCCCAGTGACTCTGTTGTGCTCTCCTCTGTAGAGCAGACACTGAGTTCTCACACTTGCATCTCACACTTTAAGTCAGTGATTAACTCTGTAACATTGCTCAGCAGTCCTCTTGGTATTCAGCTCAACTCAAAGTCACTGGGCCAAAGTCCTTCAAGTGGTTACAAACAATTTTGCAAAATCTGCAGTACAGAATAATCTTCAAGACCATTTAGTGGCATTCACAAGTTCCTAGCGCACACTGGAAAATCTGGATACATACAGTTGACCAGAAAGTTTGTCTGTACATCTAAAGTCTCAACTCCAAAGAATCCTCTCTTGTGTTTAGCCCTGAACACCTTTGCATCCAACAGACACTCCTGTCCCAGCAGGGCATGTCCCACAAGCCTATGAGCAAACCAGTCTCAGAAGGATGAGTAAGAGTAAACAGGTAAGACAGTTCTGCACTTTACAAGAGAGGGTCAGAAAAATGCAATCCTACTGCTAGTTAATGGCCAAAATTAGTGTCCAAGAGACTGTGAAGAAAATTAGGAAAGGTGGGAACCTGTAGAGTTAGCATGGATATTTCAAGAGATACATCAGTGAATAATGTAACATATGTGGCAAATATAACAGCCACCTTTTAGTATAAAAAGGTATTTTAATTAATTAGAAAGCATCTCCTACAGGGCAAATTGTAGAAATAAACACAATGTATGTACTATCCGATTATTTGCAGAATTCCATATGTAAGAAAAATTTTTCCACTTCACTACATTTTTGAAATGCTCTTAATTATTGGTGGCAAGGGATGAAAAGAAAAAAGCCTGACTCAGTTTGCATGACTGACAATTAGAAAAAAGGCTTTTGGTCAGTAGAGCAAATATGATCTGGAGTCACTGACACATAAATGTGAAATCTCCCAGGGAGAAGAGGCACTTTTCAAAATAAAGCTACGCTTTGAATTCTGGGAGAAGCAGAAGGCAGACAGTGGATCTTCTAATTCAAACATATTCTAAAAACCTACTGAGTGTTACTGCAACATCAGCCTATCACAGTTAGAAGACACAACCTATTCTTGCACAAACCAGGTGTGGAATTGTGCGTGTCGAGAATGTGTTTAAGGAGTGCCCATGAGAGTGTACAACTGATAGTAAGCTCCCAAGGGGAAGAACTCCCCTAAAAGAACACAGAGTTTTCAGCAAATTCTCACAGCTCGTGTCACAAATGGATGATCTCACCAAATACTGATAATTCATGTCTATTCTCCAGATGACAGCTGCTGTCTAGGTTGTCTTAGTGATTCAGACAATACAGGGAAGTGAGGTCTGGTTTCTGCCTGAGCCTCTTTGTTACCTCAAAGGGACATGATACTATCTTTCAAAATATTGAACCAGTTCAGTGTACAAGAAAGGAGGAGGATTTATGAGAAGTCAAACCTTGCACTACTCCCTTTTGTGTAACAGCACCCATGGAAGCAATCCTTCCCTCAGAATTTACTCATCTGAGTACAGAGCAGGCATCACACGTTTGTACAGCAGCCACTGCCTCCTCCCACTGGCATGAGGAGGTGAAAAGCAGCTCACTGGAGAATTCCGAGCAATGAGGCAAGCACTAAATGCAATGAAGCGAACCTACAGAATCCTCTCCAAGAGCAGCAAGAAGAGAGAGACCACTGAGATCCCAACTCTCCCACCCAAGGTGACACCACCACGGCAGTGATGTGTCCTTCCTTGGCTGAGCAGTCAATTAGGAATCAGTTATAAGGTACCTTACAAATAACAGCTATAATTGCTGTGCCCACACACATTGAACAGAGTACCAGAGTTTCAGCTGTCTCTACAACTCACTTAATGGCCACATTATAAATCACCTTCCCATTTTAAAAAATCCCCTGTCAGCTCATACCAGAACAAGATTCTGTCACTGCTGTGCTTCACAGACCTTCAAAGTAAGACACTGGGGAAGAGACCCTTGAGAACAGAATATTCCCCCAAGACCCTGCTGAAACCTGAAACAGATGAGGGCTGTGGTATTTCTTGCCCATTGTTACCAGGTTAACCTTTCACCTGCAGGACTCACCATTCCATTTGCGCAACCTGTGATAAGCTGGAAATGAAACAATTTTGACAGCTATAAAAGGTCAGTTGTAAAAACAACATATTTGTTTTAGCTCAGTACCTTACCCTACAGCATATGCTATTCATTGCCATATTAGTGCATCCACACAGGGAAAATCAGATTCCTCCCTGCAGTGGAAGAATGATGACACCAAGGTGCAGGATGCTAAGCCCAGGAACCTGCATCTTATCACAGCACTTGTGAAACTATATCCTCCAGCTGCAAGAACAGATCCAGAGATGATTTTACAAAACACCTGGGGATGCATTTAAGACACCTGAAACAAGAAGGGAAGGTAAGCTGAAGATGACCTTCCAAGTGCTGTTTGCAAACATTTGCATGTAAATGGAACCTTATAGTGCTGTGAATGGTATGGTCAGGAATTCACGTATGGCAAACTCTGTTACTGGTAATGATTCATCAGCTTTTCACTCACAGGAAACCTGACCTCCACTCCCTCTCTAAGACCTTGAAGAACATTGTCAGGATTTATTGGGGTTTGTCAGGCTTCATGAAGGCACCGCAGCAAATATGGTGTGTTTAGGTGTGCTAGGTACTAATCTCACCAACACAGATGAGGTAGTTCTCAAGAGAGTATCTATTGGTAACCAGTATCTACTGGTGTTACCTTAAATACATGGCTGACTCTTCAGTATCAGGGTTTTTGTCCATTCCACAGTACTAAATGTAAATTATTTGGCACATCCTGAAGTAACAATTTCTCATGTCAACCAAACCTCATACATTGCTACAATTTGTTACTCTTACACACTTATGAGAATACTTGCACACATTTCAGGAATGCAAAGGTACATGGATTTTTTGACTTAGCTGGGAAATGTTAATAACCTCCCAAATGGAAAAGCTATCAGCAAGTTCTGTGCTCACAGACATGCTGGCCCTTGAACAATGGTGCAGATGTCTTTCCCACAGAAATATGCTTGTATATTAAAAAAGAAAAAAACCCCATGATCTACAGTCCAGGGTCGTGCTACAACTCCAGCATATGGCAATGGGTCAAAAATGTTCAGCTTTACTCACTAATAGGCTATTTCAATTGCCCTCATTACCACTGACCTTTTGCTAACACAGAGCATTGACCTGAGCTGGGGTTGAATAATCCCTTGCTACAGAAAATTGTTGCTGCAAAAGCCAAAGAATATTTGAGATACCTGATATAACAAAAAGATAACCAATGGCACATGTATTCTTTCCAGGCATGGTTTATTGAAAACACACCAAATTGTTATCCTACATACCTGGTTTCTAACAAGCATTCTACTTGTCTGCATTATGGAAAGATCCTATCATAATAATAATACATTCTGTCACGGTAACATTTGTTCTATGAAAAGCATAATCCACCTTTTTTTCCTCTCCATACTTGTAAAATCAAACCATTCTAAGTGTTTCAGTTTATAGTACAGTGTAAATACAATGCAAAATCCCACCAGTCTAAACTACAGAGAGAATGTTGAGCAGTATTACAGAAAACACATTGTTGATTTTTTTTAAATTCTCCTACCATGAAAATTTTAAGGCACATGATAGTTACAAACACATTAGCTACTAATTACCAGTAAGCTTCTTAGTCTAGTTATTTTGCTTTTTCTGAACAGTTAAGAACCAGATTGGCAGGCCTTGTAGTATCTGCACTATCTTCCTCCTCGCCTTGGACTTCAGATCATCCTACCCTGATGTCAAACTTAAGACAGAAAACAAAGGCTCATAATATCTTCCCCTTAAATGCACTAAATTAGTTACTGTACCAGTAAATCAGAGAACTTCTCTGTCAAAGATAAGGAAACACCAGATTTCAGGGGCATCATAACAAAGAAATTTTGCAAGAAACTATGCCTATATAAACACCTTCAAAAACTCCACCCCAACAGCACAAACCTGCTGGCTGAAGGTATTGGCACACTGTAGGTTTCACTGAGCCAGCAGTCGCTCAGCAGATGAGGCTATAACCACTCTAATGTGCCCATTTGGCTTCTGAAGCTTTGCTTACTCGAGGGTTTGACATGTGCACCTCTCACAGGTAGCTGAGCCAATGCTCAACCTTAAGGCAGGTAACAGAAGGTAACTCAGCACCTTCAGTCTCATGGAACTGCTCTAGGAGTGAAAACTGCTTTGCCTAGCACAAGGCTTTCCTGCTAGAAAGCATTACTGAAACGGCTCCTCAGAGCTGGCACAAACTTATGCAACTGCTGTTAACACACACGCCATCCCTGTGTCTTCATGTGTCACTGACAGCAAGTCAGTTCCTAGTCCCCAGGTCAGTCCCTTTTGGGACATCTTGGCAACAGAGACCAGATTTGCTTCCCTGGCAGAAGCACATTCAGAACTGGAAGCTCTGAGTGTGAGAGCAGATCTGGGATAGGCGGCAGTTAAGCCGAAGACACTGAAGACTGGGACCTATGGCTGCCCAAGCTGTTCCCTGGGGAGCATTTCAAGCTGACAACACATCTTGAGTTGCATTTTTGGCTCTATTGCTACTTAAATCCATGACAGAACCAAAATGTCCTAATGTCTTGCCTTTTCGCTCTCCTTCTTGGATTCTGCAGACACACTAACTGACCTGGGAATCCATAAAACACAACTGCTCACACACTCAACAGCTAAACTTGATGCTTCTCCAGGGGAGTTGGCACACAACGTTTTTTTCAACTTGCACAGCTCAGTGAAAATGTCTGGGAAATGTGCAAGCCACCTTGCTGGGAAGAAAGTTCTGCAGTAATCACATGCTGTCAGAAGTCTCCCTCCCCCATGTTATCTCAGCCCTGGCGGGGCCATCAAATTTCCTCCTCCTCTTTAGCAGGAGTCAGCAACACCATCACTTCCTTCCACAACCATCCCTCCCACTAGAATTTCTGCAGGTAGAAATCTCTTCTACCCCAGCCTGTTCCAGGCAGATTCCCTCCTGTTTTCACAGAGGAGCCAACAGGAAAAGAGGAGGTCGCATACCTGAGCCCTAAAAAGCACGCCTGCCTTTTAGCAGGAGACTCTAGACCCTACTGCAGCTTTAGTCGCACACACTGCCGCTTTCCCTTCTTTACATACAGTCCCTGCTGCCAAAATACAACAATTACAGGTTCATCCACCCACATGCCAGAACAGCTCAAACAGCCAGTCACACTTGTGCCAACAAGGGGAGAGGTGAGGGCAGGGGTGGGCACACATCCCACCAGTGAGCTTCTGGCCACAGACAAAAAGGACATTACATCACCAGACCTGGTTCAAGGTACCCTGTTTTTGGATGTCAGCAGGTGGGCTGACAATACAAGGTGAAAGTCTCACCCCCTTGTATTGGTGGATACAAGTACCCCCAACCTGTTTTCCTTCCTCACCATCCAAACAAGTTTGTTAGAAAACCCCACGCTAATGCTGAGGATGGGTTATTGCTACATACTTGGGAATTCGTTGTCAGCGTAAGGCATGGGAAGGGTAGGGGTTTGAGGTGTGATTCCCAGGGGAAGCCTTGGCTCATCAACTCGGTACCCAACTTCTTGACATACCATCCTCTGCTTTTCTGTAGCAATAAAGCCATATTGTCAGCTCACAACTCTGCTGGCTGCCGTAACACTTACCCCAGGAAAAGTCTGCTACGTTGACCTGGGCAGCCAGTGCCATCTAACCTGACAGGGAGGGTTGTTAGCACAAGGTGCAGTGTAAAGACCAAAAAAACTTTTGGGAGAAGTGAGATGGGGTCTGAATCTGCTTCTCAAATATCCTTAGTGTTTTTACCCCATTAATGACAGAGATCAAAGTAGACTCTAACCCAGATTCTGAGTGTCCCTGTAGTGTCCCACTAAGAGCCATGGGACATCTAGGATTGGAAGTCATGTCCATAATTGGCCCCAGTCACTTCACTTGCCCCTTCCTGTGGTTTTCTCTGTCAACTTCTTGCTGGCTTTGAAATATCTGCACAATAACTAAACCACAAAGTCTTCGCAGAGACTCCTTTCAACAATCAGGTCTTTATTTTAAGTGAACTTTTGCTCAGACTCCTTTGGTAAATATATGGTTTGAAGTAGATCAGGGACAGACTGACAGCACGGCCCTTCTCTTACACTGTTCTAATCAGCTACAAAGCAGGTTCCATTGCTAATTACTGAACGTTTTTAAAAAAATCCTTTCATATACAAAAAGAATACACCAAGTACATAACCAAAAGTGATATAAAACTCTTCTGTGTAGCTTGGTTAAAAGGGTCTCCGCGTATTGGCAGAACAAGTATGAAAAGAGCACCATTGATATAATATACAGTCAGACGATGTATCTGGTTTCATTGCCACACTTTATGTCTACACAGAGAGACACTGCCCCGCCACAGATAGTCACAGGTGCCTCTCTTTGCTTCCCTTGATCCGCTGAGCATCTTTGGCCCAATAGGACTCTCATGCAGGTGGAAAAACAAAGCTTTGCTATGTTGATTTGCTCCAAGCAACTTCACCTTCCCCAGGATCCAGAAGTGACACTGCAATGTATGTGGAAGATGAGGGTCAAAAAGGAAGGGTGCGAAGGAGCACACGTATCATCCAAATCACTGACAGCTTCTGGCATCAGTCTTTTTCCCTGAATCAACAAATGCTTCCCTCTCCTGCAAACTACTTTACATGGTTTTGTTAACCTATTCTCTGCACAACAATATATATATATAGATATATAGACTTTATTTATTTATATATATGTATTCATGTCAAATTTTTAATATACTCAAGAAGATACAAAGCTCTTGGTACTTGCCTTTTTTTTAAAAGTTTTTAAATTTTTTTACAAAAAAATGTAGATGGTTACTATTACAGTAATATTTTGGGGGAGGTGAGATTGTTGGATACTTCCCCTTTTTAGTTACAAAAGAAATGGCAGGCACTGGAAACCGCAAATGATGTTTTCTAGACTCAGAAATGTGCTTTCCAGTCATGCCGTTTTTAGGAGCTTGTTTAAAACTAAATGTGGCAATCAAAGAACAGTGGCAACCAAGTAAAATCAGCAAAAGTCCTCTCATGCTGCTACTGAGACATTTGCTTCCTATTCTCATCTGCTGCCCTCCCTTGACCAATGCCTGGAGAAAATCAGTGATCTGAAGTCATTTAGTTCACGACATTTCCAGATACCACATTTGCAGAGTATGTTCTCTTGAGGTAAACATTCCCCTACACAAAGCAGGCCATGGCATCCTGGAGGAGAGCCGCTACACACGGGTGATTTTCACGCCAAATGAAATACGCAATCTCAAAACAAAAGCAAAGGAACACAGAAACCATGACAATGATTTTAAAATGCCAAACCAGTTCCCTTTGTGGCATTTTTCATCAGGATCTATAGCCCAAAGCAAACATGGACCCAACAGTGAAAAATTTACCATCAAATATAAGTGACAGACCCATCTCAAATTTACAACGTGTTGAAAATAAGACATCCTACAAAAAAGCTATTTCCTTCAATGTCTTAACAGCTATGGCAAAAGTAGTTGTTAGTCATCATCAATGTAACAGTGATACATTTAACATGTAAAAGCTCCTTATTGCAATCTTTGAGAACATGAAAATAAAAAGCCAGCCAACTCCATTTCTCAGCACAGATTTCTGAACCAGGGACCTTGAAACCTTCCATAAACTGCTTTTCAATATGTGGAAATAAAAACAGAGACATTACAGAATTCAAAAGGCAGAAGTATTGTACACCAGATTATAATGATAATATAGCACTGTGATTGATATAGCTTACTCTAAAAGCAGATTATACAGCTTGCATCAATTTTGTCATCCACTCTCCAGTTCATTTGACTAGTGTTTAGTAGTTTTTGTTCTGCATTTTCTCCCTTCATTGAAATCCAATAAACCCACTCAACATTCCTGCACTTCCTGTGGGAATAATAAAGAAAACCTAAACATTTTTCAAAAAGCCTTCAAAAACTTTAGGAGTCACAGTTCAAAAGAAATCCCCCGAAACAAAAACCAAAACAACGAGCCCCAAACCAGAAAAGTGCTATTCTCCTCATGGCTACACCTACGATATCATTTCAAATATCCCGCAGTTCCTCTCGCTGTGAAGCTGCCACATGACCTGCACTTCTCCAACTTGGCACCATCCACATGGAAGAGTCACCTAAGAACGCAGCCAGCTACATGGAAGCTTGGATTCTCTTTTCTTCTTGCAGGAGTGGGAGGGAGGGCGGGGGAGGTGGTGGCTGTTTCTGGTGGGAATGTCAGGGAGTTAAGCAGCAGAGTGTCTCGCTGTAAGGCATCGTGCTCCACTCGGCGATGGCACTCGGGTGGGTTCGCTCCCCACGCCCTCCTGGAACCTGCAGCCCTCCCAGTCTGAATGGCAGTGGTGACTGATGAGATCCTCTGTGTCGATTCAATGTTTGTTTCTCCCCCTCAATTAAAAAAAATGTGGTTGAACTTTAGCCCTGCAAAATAAAGTCAGAACTGATTAACAGCAGTCAGTAACATGGCCTTGGTGATCTCCATCACCTCATGGTAGGACAGTGACTGGAGATGCCAACCTATTCCAACACATGGGTTCCTTGAACGGTATGTGTGGGAGAAAAAGAGCACAGACTTCATTTTTCAAAGTCAGGATCCCACCTGGCCCTGAAGGGCTTCACTGCTCAGAGCAGAGTGCAGGAGTGGAGCAGGCACCACCTACACACATTTCTCCCAGCCCTGTGCCTGAGCCCCCACAGCCAATCACGCAGCGCTGAGCAGCCGAGGGAGGCCAAAGGTGCCAGGAGCTGCTCCATGGCAGCACCTCACAATGCTGAAAGCCTCCTCCGGGCAGGTGCTTCCAACCCAGAACAGAAACAATCTGCTAACACCTGCCATTTCTACTAGACTGAAAACAAGGAGGGGAAAAAATTATTCACCACCACCACCCGAAAACATATGGGATTTTTCTCTCCCACTAATGCAAGGGATTTCCACATAGAATTACGGGGCTGGATGATGGTTCATGGTTTGGAATTCGGGCCTTTACAGTCTGTTGCCCACTGTGATGGGAAAGTTGCTCAGTGCCTTCATGACAGGCACTAAAATTTTCCTTTAGTCATAGCCAGGGGCACAACACCTGCTGTTCCAAACATAGCATCCTCTGAAGGAGTGCCAGAAGGTATCACCGGGGTAACTTGAGCAAGACAGCAGGACACAGATTAGCAGTGGCAGGAGCAAAGAAAGGCCAGTGACATTACTGAGGAACGTGGCACGTGGCAAAGGCAGACAACTAGAACACAACAAAAAGGCACCTGTCTTTAGTGACACACACCAAAAAAAAAAAAAAAAAAAAAAAAAAAGGGGTGGGGGAGTTGTGGGTCACTTTATTGTGTAACCAAAATCATCTCTCCTTTCAAAGTAACTTGTGTACAGTCAGCAGCTTTCCTGCTGTAATTCGTGGGAACCTCAGGGAACATCCAAAAATAGTCAAGGATATGTTTTTTCTTAAGGCTCAGGCTAATCCTTATAATGAGCATAGAGGGAGAAAAATGGTTGGAAGCAGAAACACACTACTCAAATTCATTCCCATAGCCTAACAGCAGAAGTATTTCATGTTTCAACTGACAACCAATCATTCACAATATTAATTTTCTGCCTGGTTATTTGACAGGTTATTTTTTAATCAAACAGTGGTGTTTGATTGAATTTCATTAAAGATACACTGAAAAATACAAACACCAATTTTTTTTTTCCAAATGCATTTTTCTGGAAGTTAGCAGTTAGATTTGAACAGATTCCACAGCTATAAAGATCATGCACAAGAGAAGTTATTCACTAGCCCCAATTACCATTAAAATGACCTACCATGCATGCAAATTAGACCCAGGAGTCAACAGGCTGGGGTTTAATGTCACGGGCATCCACCAGATTCACCGAAGCCCTGTTACTCCTGTTAATGTTTTTCCTATTTGTGTCATTCTGCAGCACAGGGTGAGGAGTTAAAGCAAAACAGAGCGGATTAATCAAACAAAACCACCAAACAAGTCAGCTTAAAGTAGCACAAGGGAAAATTAGTGGTAGAGAAAGAAACAAGATCAGCAAAGGCACAGTACTGACAAAAGCATCCACAACAGCCAAAAGGCCAGACTTCTCAGGATCCCCAGCCTCCCTTGAGCCTCGGAGCTGTGGCTTTCCCACAGCTCACAAGCCACAACCCCCACAGGCACATTTCTGTTTGGCAGCACAGGCAGGACGAGCAGGAGCTGCTCAGCTCTGCCCAGGTGAGGGCAGGACTGTGCACACCTTTGGTGTGTTCAACAGCCTGGACTCAGGCTGCCCCAGGTGCTCAGAACCAAGAGGCAGCACAGACTGTGGGTCACACACTGTTGAGATGAAATGTTTTTTCTCTTTCTCATAAAAGCGAAGCAGCCACTTGCTGAACTCTGGTTGTACTTCACTTCAGTCATACAATGGAGTTAGGTCTACTTGATGTGATTTTGAGGGTTGTATTGAACCACTTTAAAGAATTTTGAGAGGCAAAAGTAACAAGTACCTTTTAATTTTCCTACCTTAGGCTATTTTCCTTAGAAGACTTTCTGCCAAGCTCCTATTGATCAACATTCTTATATAACTTACTGCATCCATTCCTGCTGTATCTTTGCAAAGCATATTAGAACTGTGATGAGGGAACCAGAAAGTTTGTTTGATTGATACTGGCTCAAGCAGGGCCATCGCTTGCCAATTGGAGGAGAGGGACACATTGTAGGACTTCAGTAATCAGCTTAAAGGAAGTCCAGGCAGATTGAAGCCACTCTCTGGGGTGTACCTTCATGGAAAAGCAGAACACAGCAGGAAATGCCTGACCAGGCAAGTTAAAACTGGCAGGCTGATGCAGCCTGCATCTTCCTAGCTCACCATTTATGGAAGTATTTTTCTCCAAATCACATTTTTTTATTTCCCTTGTTCAGTGATGGTGGGTCTACCTTTCAACTGCTTGAAGTTTAACTGTTTCCACTCAACATGAATCACCTGGATTTTCTGGTATTATCAACAGCGTGATGAAGGTTATTAAGGACAGCCTTCTGAAAACTAGCAGGAGTGTCTCCTAGCACTGACTCCTATTTCAATGAATCCTCCTTTTCCTTCTTGAATTTACTCCCCCAGGGGAAAACCCAAGCTTGTTTTAAGGCCAGGGAGAATTGGTGGCCACAGCATTAACAGACTTTTTAAAAGGTCACTGAAAAGGTACAGCAATGCAACAGAAATTACACAGAGCCTACTGAGCCACATTTGCACACAGCCCACAATACAAAAAGCCTTGTGAAGTAAGAATTATTTTTAATTTGAAAGTTGTCTAAATTTGTATTTAGAAGGCACACACATAACTGTGCATGTCTCTCCTTCCTTCTCAATCTCCCTGGCCCACGGCCACGGTCCACTATCTGTGAATGAGTGTTGCAGGAATGAGTGCTGCTCACCACACTGCTGGACATGGACACACAAGAGCACACCTGTTTCTCATGGTGAAGACAATAAAGCAGCACGACAATCTGAAGAGACTTGTCAGAACAAAGCCTGAGCACAGTTACACAGCTCAGAGCCAGGGAATGCTGCCTGGACAAGGGCGACAGAACAAACACTTTCTATTTTTACAACCTCATCCATTTACAGGACTACAGCAACTACCTGCATTTGCTCCTGCACTGGAGAGCAGCATTGTTTTTATTTCTGGTTAGCCAAGTGCTAAATTACAAAATAATGTCTTCATGTGAAATAAAAAAAGGCCTTTTAGAGCCCCCCTGGTGAGTAACTACACTGTGTTCCTGGCTGAGGACACTCAACTCCCTTCCCTTCCAAGGCACTAACTAGCACTCAGCAGTAAAAGAAAGCTCACTTTTAAAGGTTCTTTCTCAGAGGCATCCCCTGTGTTATCAGTGGTCTTGTACTTGCGCTCCTTGTCCCGGTGGTCGATGGTGGAATATCCATCTGAGGAGGAAGAACACGACAGTCAGGCATGAAGCACAAACAAGAGCAGAAACAGAGCTGATGCAAGCAGAATTGTTCAGCAAAGGAACAGGAAAACAGGAACCACAACCCAAAGATGCTGGCAGCCTGCTTCTCACGTGCTCCAGCTCTGAAATTTCATTTTTACCAGCTAAAAACAAACTGAGAAGTCTTCTTTTTATAGCACTGCCAGATGCAGGCACTCATTAGCAAGCAGTACTGTTTTCATCCCAGCCTGCTGCACTTTTTAGTGTGCCCAAGGAAAGCAGCAAGTTGTCATCTCATGCCCTGTGGCTAATGAGCTCCAAATTCAGCCCAAATCCTGCCTTCCTTGCTTAGCAGCCTGATTAATTGGCTGTGTTCATTCTCTGAATGCTCTGCAGCCTGTTCCCACTTTTCCTGAGCCTGACTACTAGCAGGACATGACAATAATTTGGAAGAGTCCCCATCAGAGCACTGAGAAAAAGGGCCTGTCGAGTTGGAAGAAATCTCGATGCAAACCCTGCTGTGCTTGGGCTGTCTTTCATTACGAAGCAGCACCTGTTGTTTCTTTTCTCCTGACAACTAAGGAAGAGCATGAAAGCGTGATGAACACAAGGAAGAAAACTGTGAGAGGGTTTTATAAAGAAATAGCTCTAATTATTTCAGAACCTTTGCTTTGAATCATTGTCAGACAATGCAAAACTTAATTTATTTTCCTGATGCATCAAATTTCCGTTATTAACAGTGACAAAGAGATCCTCACCTGCTCTGCTTTGACAGCATTGTAATCTGGAGTAAATGACACACAAATTTATAACTCCCTGTAGGCTTTTGTTTTCCTCTATGTCATTGAGGGATCATTAATGTTTTCCTGTCCTGACAAACTGGGATTTTAGAATACCACAAGAAGGTTTTACATAAACTATCAAAATGCTCCTCTTGGTTTATTACTTGCCTGCAAGAGGCCATTAAGAAAGAGTGAGTGATGTATTTGTCAGCTTTCCATGGCACTGTTTGCCCACATGACAACTGTACACACAGGTCAGACTGAGAAGAGCTGCAGTGTTCTATGTACCTCAAACCCAAGTGCACACAGAGCTGCAAACAAGCACCTGAGGCAGAATGCATTTATGACCTCAACGCAGTAACAGATTATTTAACCACGCTGACCAAAAATAACTGAAGAATTCTGGAGTTATGCATGTAGTTCACAGATCATAAAGCATGGAAGTATTTGCTACACAGCGCTTAACTTAAAATTACTTGTTGACAATGAGGATGCCTGACATTTTTAACTATTCCTTTTGAACAAAAAAAGAAAAAAACCAGCTGCACCCAGCCACCCAGCCAGCACTTGTGGAGGAACGCATGAGTGATAACTCTTTCAAATGACAGGCATGAACACTGCTAGTGGGCTATGCCCTAATCTAAAGAGTCACCATTTATTTAGGACAAAATAGTTCACATAAGTATGTATTAAGTGATGGAAAAAAAGAAAAACAAACTTGCAGCAACTGGGTGGTAGCTTTTTACAATCTCATGGTAATCATAGTCACAAGGATGTAATGGATCACTTTGCATTTTTGTAGTGCCATCATCATGGGTGATCCATAAACACTTCTAAGAGGAATTGCCAAGATACAATGGAAACCTTTGACCAACCCCCAGAATGCAAGGGCCACTAAGAGAAGGATGGCAGCTGTGATACTTCCCAGGGAGCAAGGTCATTAGTAAAGACTGTAATCATAAAAAAAAAAAAAAGCAAAACAGATCTTTACTACTACTAAAAAATTAAAAACCCCATGCTTAGCTAGGATGCATCAGCAGGAGGAAAATCCCACTTTTGCACTGGCAGTAATCTGACAACAAAGAACACTCAAGAACTTTGCTCTTTGTATCTAAGTTCCAACACATTTTGCAATTCATCCTGCAGGCCCCTGGCCGCACACACATCAGCATCAGTGGGTCATGTGTCCAAAAACCACACGCTGTGCTGTGGCTCTGTCAAGATAAGCAGCAGCAGAGACAGGAAGTTCGTGATTTGGTCTAATAAAATGAAAAGTATCTTGAAGAAGGCTGCCTCAGACAAGTAATACCTCACTGCCCCAAGAACCACAGCTCTGCAAGGAGTTAGAAATACTGCTTCTCCCATGTTTCAGATTCACTCTAAGAAGTGATCAGAATTAACTGCTTCTGTGGCATAAAGATCTATACATATCTTGCTGCTCCAAGGTTTAAGTGCATTGTTTTGACTTAATACAATCCCTTGTATAGACAGAAGTTACACTGGTCAATAGAGGAATATCCCATTCTTGGCTTGTTTACTTCCCTCTCTCAGCTTTCTGGTTGTTGTTGTCTCTATTGCTTCTCTATCTCCCACTCACTCTAAAGCAACATTTTTATGCCATCACAAATTACAGGACCAAATAAATGCCTGCCAGTGTCAGTCCATCTGTGCCCTCACATAGCTCTCAACTTAAAAAGATCAAACCTCTAGACCTATAAAGGAGAGGATGAGGAGGAGAAAAGTCATGCCTGAACATGGGCATGGAACACAAGGGCATCTGAACTCTGTGTATCTGCTCTGAACAATTTCACCTCCCAGGTTCTCCTGTCTGAGTGACTGCAGGTTAATTGAGGCACACATAGTTCTGGAGGACTTGGCACAGACTGGAGATCCCAGCTCTGCTGCCTGTGCAGACAGCTGGGGGTCAGGGCCTCAGGCACACGGTAACAGTGAGCACTGCTGCTCTCCAGCCTGCCTGGAGCTGGGAATGCCTGCCAGAGCTGGGCATGCCATGCTCACTCGGAATGCAGGTTTTGCTCCATCTCCCAGCACATCCACACCCTGCCCAGGCTGCTCCATGCCCCAGACAGCAGGGATCTGCCAGCTCCAGTACTGCCAGCTGATGGGGAACGTATCCTTCTGCCTCCCGAACCTGAGAGCAAAGTGATTTCCTCTGTAGGAAAGGATGATCCCCACAGCATCAGCAAACAAGCTGAGACACCAACAGCAACTTTCCTTTTGTGATCTTGAAGAAGAGCCAATGTGGGTTACCAGGAAAGGCCCAGGCACCAGGACAGCCTGAACCCTGGTGAGCAGAGCCCACAGATGAGGGGCAGACAGGTGGGGATGTTCTGGAATCATCAGTCCTGGACTCTGCAGCGAATGAACACTGGGCTGGAAGGACCTGGCTGATGGATGGGTACCCCTAACGTGCGGCGTGGAAATCCATGAATTCTGCATTGGCCCACTCTGACATGTGTGAGACAACTACAGCTCAGTACCAAAGAGCACAACAGAAAGATAACTATGCAACTTGGAAGCATCTGAATTAGATTAAATAAATACAAAGCTGGAGACAGAGAAGAATTCTCTAAAAGAATATAAAGTGAATATAAAGCAGGAAGATCTCAGAGCAAGTGAAGTCAGAAGAAGAAGAAAAGGGAAAAACACAAAACTGAAACAAGGGCATATCACTTTCTGGAGAAAAAAAAAATAAAAAGAAATAAAAACACCAGCTGGGATGCAGGAAAACTCTCCCTGGTACTCTGTCCAGCATTTTCTTTGCAAACATAGGAGAGGTTGGTCTTTCCTGTGGGCTCTGGGGTGGAGCATGTGGAGACATAACTGAACTGTTTACTGGAAGCACAGACTCAAAGGACTGCATGTTGTTGTTCTGCTCCATGTATCTACCAGTTCATTCCAGAGCGGAAAAAGAACAAAAGCTGCAGAATACAACAGTCCACAGTGAAGTTAAGATCAGAAAATAGGGTCTAGAGCAGCTCCCTCATGTGAGTATGCCCATAAGACAAAACATGCAGCATCTGGAAGAGCCTGAAGGGAAGAGGTGAAATGTTGTTATTCCAGTTCTCTGGAATTAAGCACAGTAAACTGGATAAATTAAGTTAGTCCTTTTTCAGCTGACCTCTGAAATAGCACAAAGTTATAGTCATACTGGAGGTAAAAGGCACTCAAGAGCTGGGATCAGGAAAACTTGACAGATTTTATCTTCTAAAGGTGATAAAAAGATTGGAGAACAGCACAGCCCCGAGAACCTGCCTGATGCTGTACATATGCTGTGAATTTGCCTTTCGTTTTGTACTCAGGGCTCTACCAGTAACTCCTGAGAGCATAAGGCAGCAATTAATATGGAGACTATAAACAATCAGCACTGCCCATTCTGCAGCACCTGCCAGCACACAGCTATTCCTGCCAGGCAATCCTCTCTGAAGAGATTTTCTTCCACTGTGAAAACAAATGTTTCAGTGTTCCCTAAGGCAAAATACATACGGACAGTTGATTCATGGCAGGTGGCATCTCATTTTTCCAAGAATACAAAAGGTAATATATACCTGTTCTTTTACTTTCTGAACCGGCCTGGCTTTTGCTTGGCTCTAACTTGCAATTTTATTCAGCTACAATCACTAACAGCAGTATATCAAATTGTTTGATCTGGAGGCATTAATGTATGTGAATTTAAATAAAAATAACATCAACTGGAAGAAGTAAAGCAAATTCTCAAGAGACCACACAGCATCTTTATCTGCCTTGGTAAAGAAGAAAACCCTCTACAAGTTTAACACTACAGAGCTTATCAGTCTCCAAGCACATCACCGACAGCCAGTGGCTCTTCTCAGTCTACAGGAAAAGCCAGGCATGTCTGATGCAGGTCAATGGAAAGCAGAGTCAGGAATATCACACACAAGAACTAATTTTTGGTGTTATTTACAAAAACAAAGGCAGAACAGATTTAAACACAAACAATACACTGAAGTAAATTTTCAACTCTTTCTTTTCCTTTCTGAATCCTACAGACTTCCAGATCTGTAACAGGAATGCAGCTGCCTCAGGGGCCAAAGACCAGAATGAAAGATGGGTCAGTATATCTCCAATATATGCATAAAGTAGTGGAGAAATTGGTGTGTACACTCTACATGTATATAAAGAAAAAAAAAAAGAAAAAAAAAGACGACGACCAATCTTTTGTGAGGTAATGTTCTGTTTTTAAATGTCAGCTTTATCCATCTGAAATAATATCTCCTAGAGAAATAGTTGAACTTTCCTGTGAGTGACAGTGTGCTCTATTGGAACAGACAGAGAGTCTGATCTATGACTGAATTTACCTGGGCCGAGTTCATCCATAGGTATCATATCACGACTCCCAGACTTCTCATTATCTGGAAAACAGATGCATTGAAACAACGTGAGTTACATTTGCTTCTCTCAAAACCTGCTAGTTTTAAATTAGTCACAGAACCAGAGAGGTCCATAAAGTACTGAATGCAGAGATTATTGTGAAAAAGAAAAAAAAAAAAAAATCCCAAACTATTCAACTATTATCCATTGAGAAAGGGAAGTCTGAATCAAGTTCTCCAGAGAGCACATGTAATCCATGTATTTTCTGCTTTGGCACTGTAACACAGACCCTTCTCCAACAGAAACCACAGTTCTGCTTTGGACTACCTACCACAATTAACAAGCTTCTCTTTGGTCTCTCCAGAATAAAAGAGAAAGAAAATAAGTAAGGGCACAGCTTCTCATGGCACACAATCCAATCCAGCAACCTGCTGAACCAACAAAAACTAATCCACAAAGCAAACAAGTTTCTTGTCACATCAGCAAACTGACCCAACCATCCTCTGTCTGCAGAATGTGCGAGGTTTGCTCAGAGCCAGGGGAGGTGGCAACAGGCAGGGCAGTGTGGGGCTGTTGTTTCTGCACTAACCTGCAGTTAAACCAGAGGAAGTGCAGCAGGCAAACCCTGCCCTTAGCAACCAGAGCCACACTCAGAGACACAGCAGCCATGGGGGAATCAAAGCTGGTGCTGCACTGGTGTTGGTGCGGCTGTGCCTCGTGAAAAAGCATGGACAGGATAGCTGGAGCTTGAATAAACTAATTTCCAACAAAAACCCCTGCATGGTAGAGGCTGTGCCAAAATGGGCAGGTTTATTTAAAAAGGGAAAAGACCCCAATACAGAGCTGGGCCAAGGTCGACCTCACTTCAGTTAAATCAGGAGGAAACAGTTATCAGCAGTGTACATTTTGTAAGGAAAGGAATACTATCCATCTCCAGGTAGTAAGGACTGATCATTTTGGGGCTGTGGGGTAAAAATCACCACACAAATAATGCATTTTTACCTCCTTGTGCTGTAACACAGTCACAGCAAATCCAGAAAACAAGTAAAGCATGGTATGACAAGTGAGAAAGAACAGAACTGACCTTGACTTTTATCCACCAGAGGCAAAGTGCTGTCATCATAGCCAGACCTGCCAGCAGTACCTTTGGAGCCCTTTGGAGCTGCAGAAACAGACTAGGAGACAAAAACCACACAAATACCATATTGCTACTGATGAAAACTGAACAATAAAAATAAACAAACCACCGGCACGGAGAGAGCTAACGGAATGCTCCTAAGCCCCCCTTTTGTTGGTAATATGGAGTTGGAGTATTTTTTACTTTCAAATAGATTTGCTGGAGGAGTTTTCGCCCTGTTATCTCAATGCTCTGTAAAAGGAGCAAAACCCTTCCACAAGAAAAGCTGAGGAGGCTGCATGTCAGGCAGAGGTGGCTGCCCTATGCTGCTGTGCAGAATGTCTCAAATGAGACACAGCTCAGACAGGACATGCTGATCCTTCCTCCCTAAATCAGGGCAGTAAAGGGGCCTGTACAATGTGGCAAACTCCCCAAACCTGAGAGCTACACTGCACAGACCACAGCAAAGCACAGCCAGCAAAAATACGCAGGATGGTGTGACTGAGTAGGGTACAATCCACTGTGCCCTCACCTGGATAACAGGAGTGAAGACTAAGATTTACAGACTGCAATGTTAGCCTAAGTTAGGACACCTTCCACTCATTTCCAGAACTAATTTTAAGATCCAGCACCTTTACCTGAAAGTGTGACTTGTTCCACCCATCCTTCTGAAGGGCATTTCGTAGTTCTTTATAGCTCCAGATCATCTGAAGAATGTGAGATGCTGCTTTTGTTTCTCTGGGAGACTGGCTGATTTGCAAGATAAAATTAGTTTAAATACCAAGTAATGTCAGACTACTTGTATGTTAATACCTAATAATCCATACAGCTATTATTTGAACTGTAAGTTATGGGATACATATGAAAACATTCAGTGACTTCTTTATAGCTATAGGTATTTGCTGATAAAAACAGAAATCAAAATGTTATTTTTGCTTATTCCTGTGTTTTCACACGTACTGCTGGACAAGCACTAAGGCCAGTGTGATCCTTTCGTCCTGTAGCTGTCATTAACAAAGAACAGACAGATTCCATCCTGCCTGCATTTATTCAGGAAAAAAACAACCGCAAACGAAAAAAATGTTCTAAGCTACTTTTCAAACCTTCACCCCAATGTGCATATATTCCTCACAATTCAATGAGGTTACTCCATGGTTTAAAATACCTCACAAAGTAATTTGGGTTGGGAAAAAAAAAAAAAAAAGCAGCTGTTTGTAAACATAAAATGAAATTTTATCCTTTCCTTACCAAGTCAGCACACAGACACCTTTTATAATGTAAAACAGGCCTAGATTTCTGGTGGCTCTCATATTTCATAACAATACAACCCAAGAAAGCTACTTCAGCCACTCTCCCAACAGTTTGCAGCAAACACACCTACAGTATCTAACAAAGTTTCCTCTACAGCAGTCAGAACAGTTTTTAAACAGAAGAAAATTCTGTCACTTCAAATCACCACCACCAGCCCTTCGGCCAGAACAATTACTGCACATCATTAACCATTTCACTTGAAAGAAACAGATTTAATCACTGGCATTCCACGAGTGGAATGCTGCTACAGAAAAAAGGTGTCCCAAACTAAAACCAAAGATTGTGGTTTCGCTGCAAATGCTGCCTGGTAAGTGTACACATGGTGCTAAGATGTCTCCGACAAGGAGAGAGCATGTCTTAACATGACTGAAGTGACTCATTAATTAACCTTTTTCACCAAGTAAACCTTTTAAGGTGCTGGCTCTTTTTACTTTGCATGTATTAACTGCTGAAATTACAACTCTGAAAGGTTGGGATGCTCCAATACTTTCACAAAGCAAAAGCTGCTGTTCATAGTGACATTTCCATGTTTGCAAGGAGTTCTTATGCATTTTGCTTTCAACTGTCACTTACCTTGACTTGCTGATAGCTACCAGCTTCTGAATGCCCTGTGTCTGGATCAGAGACCTTGCATTTTCTGAGCTGTCAGTAATGATTTCATGGATGGTATTCAACACCGCAACCACTGTATCCTCTTCCAGGTTCTTTGCAGATCTCTGCTGCCTGCTGGGCAAATTTCTTACCAGCTCACCCATGGCATAACTACCTAGAAAAGGGGAAGAGATACCATTAAGCAGCCCTAATAATAATTTCAGCTTCCCATCCTGAATGATAAAAGTCAGTGGTGTTTGCTGAGTTGAAAAAACCCTTATAATGCATGTGTTTTACACCTCAAGACTATAACTTCACAGGGTATTTATCATTCGTTATTTCAAGGTGATTGACAGCTGATAAAGCTAAGATAAAGTCCTTCATTACAGATTCTAAAAGGTATTGGGGGGGAAAAGCCATTTTTATTGAGAATTTCACAGCCACAATCTATCATATTTTGCAAACCCTGAGGTACAAAAGCATCCAGTAGCTGCTGCTAATGCCACGTATTCATGCTAATACACGCACACGGCTTACTCAGCTCAGCCCTGCAATAGGCCTTCTGGGGCAAGGTGTGCAGCCATGCATTCATTAACCTTCCCCCAACAAAGGGAGGAGTGTTCCCTCCTGGGTGCAGTTAGCCTTCTCCCTATATGGTACAAAACAGGGAATGTGGACTTTATCACTCCCAGGTATCCATCTGTACCTTTTGCCTGGCTACACCTCTGAACGATTAAAAAGAGAATCTGGCATATTAAGGTAGAATCCCACCCTGCTATTAGCTAGTATGAACTTCAGTGATGGCCCTAAACATGTGACCAGTATTTCCTAGCCTGACAAGGTCACAGTTTAAACAAATACCCTCAGTTAAATACAGATGTCATCTGGAGGAAAACTGATCTCACAGCTGAATCTTTCAAGATTTCTGCTTACAAGGAGGTGAATGTTATTTACCACTCTGGACAGGAACTAGAGCACTGCCGAACACCACCTTGAAGAATATTAAGTTGTTTGGTGTCCAGTTTGTACAAGTACCCAGCATGCAAAAGGATGAGGAAGGAAGGAGGAGGCAAAAAATCTGAGGGTACAGCTTTAGAGCTCCCTGCACTTCCCCGGGTTAGCTCAGCCTGCCAAAGGCCAGACTCCCACTCTGACTGCAGGCAGGCTTTTGGAGCAGCATCTGTGTGACCTGTGACTACGAGCACAAGTCCACAGCAGCCAGAGCTAAGAAAAAGACAAGAAACCTCCTAACCCACCCAGCCCTCTGCACATCTACACACACTCCTCTCCTGCAAAAATCCACACCTCATTTTACTCCCAAGTCAGAGATTTCTCTCAAGCCACAGCTTGTTTGAGTAGGCTGGAAATATATTCTGAGCTGACCCCACTGGGTAGCTACAGGGCAATCCCAGACAGCATGGATGGAAACTGCAGAGGGAACGAATCCTCAGCATAAGGGACAGAAAAAGTGAAGTCTCTCAAGGGTTCCCCAAGATCCCAGGCTGGTTAGAGAAGTTCAGAAGGTACCTATGAGATCTTTATTGCGACGATCCATGGAAAGGTTTCTCAGGGCGATGGACACAGCCCTCACAACCTTGTCTGAATCAGACTGGAGCAGCTCCACGAGCACGGGCAGCCCCCTCTCCTTCCGCACCGTCGCACGGATGTACGTGGACCACTGGTGGGGACACACGAGGGAAAAGAAACAACACCAAGCACTGTGAGTTCATATACTGCCCTTTCCTTGCCCCTGGCATTTCTTGCAGTGCTGTAACCCAATTTTTTCTCTGCAAAGAAGGTTGTACGTGCTGATGTATCACATTGCCTTAACCCATCATTCAAGTTCACCAAGCACCAAGGAAGAAAGGATGTACAAGTTCATCCTCCAGCTAAGCCAGCTTCTGGGGAAAGAGGGCAGGAACAGAAGGAAGGAGCATCATCCACCACATCTGTTCTGTACACACCTTGGTGTGAAAACACATCCCTCTGGATTAGGAAAAAAGAGGTCACTTGGAAGAAACAGTAAAGCATCTAAAGCATCTGTTATTGTTCTCCTCCTCCAATTTCATGCTTTTATTCTGTTTCATGATTGTTTTTAAAATAAGCTTTTATTATTTAAAATAAGCTGTGCTCAAGGCAGCTGTGAAACACCACCCTGCTGACCCTCAGGCTGCTGATCAGCCCCACTTTGCTGTGCGGTTCCAGAAGTGATCAGGCAAAGCTTTGAGAGAACTGCCTGATTAGTGCTGGGGATGCTTCACAGAGGGTATCAGAGGACACTGCAGTGCAGTTTCCTCAGCAAACTGACAATCCAACGAATTAAGTATCCAGGACACTTAACTAGTACCAGGCTCTCCTGAATGGACAAAGCAATGGTTAAGAGGTCGAAGAAGTAGAAGTTGCTCACGGTTAAATTGTCACGAGCTCAGTGTCAATTCCACCTATGTAAACATCACCAGTCCAGAAGATGCAAAACATCTTCAATGAGCAAATGGAAATAATTTCCTTGACATTCCCACCTCCCTCCTTTTTAAAGGAGATACAAATGCACCAAGTAACAGTGTACATACAATGGGACATCCCCTTGTTCTTTACTTACACAAAGGAAACAAAAGACTCAAGAGAAGACTGCACTCACCGTCCAGTTGCCAGCGCTAAGATTCTGCAAAGCTCCTGCTGCAGCTTCCAGAGTGTTGAAGTTCTGACTTTCAGTGAGGATGGAGAGGTACAGTCGGACCACGTCTGGCTGGTACAGTAATTCAAAGCCTGCAGGTGGGGCAAGAGGAGAACAGAAGAGGCAGAGAAGACAATGTGTGAATAAACACATACCTTTATTTAATCACATAAGAGAACAGCCAAGTGAAAGCTGCAACACCACAGAAAGAAGAGCTTCTGTCATGTCCAGGACATTCTATCCACAGCTGTTGGAAATGGTGGAGACAGCAACTCATGCAGAGAGTGTTCACCCGGGCTGAAGGTGACTTTGCTCATCTGGAGGTTGAGAATTCATTCTGGAATCTGTGCTGTGCTATAAACTGCCCAGCATGCATGTATGACAAGAGGTGACAAGAGACGATTTTTGCCTGCAACAATTCTTACTTTGCATCTCTAGACTGGGCTGCAAATTCACCTTGCACTCCTGTCGTTTTTCAAATCTCTCTCAATACCTTTAAAGACACAAAGAGCAGGGCCAAAGAGAGAGAGCCACACCATCCTGTCAGCCACACCCTGCACACACCCAGGGGACAGAAGAAGAGGCAGGATGTCAAAGTAACCAGAATCCCAGTTGTGAGGGGCAGAAGGAACACTGACTCCAGTTAAATATTCAGCACAGAAATACACCGGCACCGTCCCACACGGGGAGACTGTGACAGCCACATCTGTTCACTGCAGGTCCCCAGAGTCACTGTATCAGCTGTGCAGTTTGAGCACGACAGGAATGAGAGCTATTCCCAGCTCTGCCAAGGATTTCCTTCTGTGCTGCTGAGTAACTGACAGCAGCACCGTGTCCTGACTTCCTCATCCACAGGATTAGGATTTATCCCTCTACCCACACTAAAAAGAGGGTCTTATGCAAGAATTCCATCACTCCAAGTTGCCACACCATCTGAAACAGTTTCTATCTTTCTTCACTAAGTGTAGCTTGACACGCTGCATCAATGAGGGTGGAGTATGCCAATCACCTCCTTAAAGGACTGGCCAGACACAGCATCTCCAAGTGGTGTTCAGATTATGTGAACAAAAAACTAGACCCCTGAAGTGCTTTGGTGAGTGCAGGATGGCACAAGCAACTTCTGGCCAATGTGATTCCTCTGCAGTCACCGCAGCAGGTCTGGTGGCCTTTGAGGTGTTGCAGTAAGGTTCAGCAACCATTACCCAGGAGAGGATTTCTAGAAAAACATGACATCAAAGAAAGCATAAAGGTGTGAAGAAGCGTGGGCAAGGAGGGAATTTCAAGCTTGTTTTGAGCAAAAGAATATTTTTTTATTATTATTTGCACACATGAAAAGAATGTTTTTCACATAACAAGATGCTGTCCTAGAATTGTAGTGTAATTCAAAGCAAGTTTTCCACTAGCAAGACAGGAAACCTCTGAACACAAATCACTTCCTCTCTTCAGTACTTTCTCTTCAAAATCACCCATCTCTCACACACCTATCGCAGATTATAATATTTTAGACATCTTGGAGCAATGCAATCCTATCCAGTGGATATCCTATCATTTTATTCTTTCTTTTTTTTTTTTTTTAATTCCCCATTGCTAAAGGCTTTCTGAAACAAAAGCCTTGATTTTAAATGTAACTATTTCTCCACATCCTTCATACCAGTTATGGCTGTGTGGCTATGTGACTCAAGATCTCCGAACTCAGCGTTTTAAACCCTGTGTAACACTGCCTATAAACACAGGCTGTGTTAACCCCCTGGCTGTACAGGGGTACTTATCCCACTGGAGGCAAGAAAACACAATCAGCCAAGGTTTGTTCCATACCATAAATCTGATCTATGCATGAGGATCCATGTGCTGGCTCATACTTTCCGTGCTCAGCCTCTCCTGAGCATCCCAGCACGCCTGGACCCTTCTCCGGTGACCAGACACTCACCCGGCCCCAAGTCCGTGCCTCATTTAATGCCAGCACTTGCCTGCTACACATGACACCCTACAGACACGTGCAAGCTGCAACAGATGGCAACCCCCAAAGGCATCCTGCCAATCCAGACCACTGACTTTCCTCTTCTCCAGTGTCCTCTCCTTGCACTGGGATCAGTGCCCTCTATACTGAATGCAGAGGAAAAACTGTCGTTACTTAATCCATGAAGCATGAGCAGTTGTACAGCTTTTCTCCATTCCTTGAATAAGTCTGTGATTATCTGACTCCAATACGACCTTCATATCACCCTTTTTCCCTGCCACTTCACAAGGTGAATTGGCAACCTAAGAACTCCTCAAGAAAAAACACTGCTGATAAGCGCCCGGTGTTCCTTTCCTGAACACTAATACTTAAAAATCTCTTAGGATAGCCTACTGGAATTTTGACACTGTTATCTTTTAAGGAAGCTTTGCTGAAATGTAAATCAGATCAGCAGAAGAGATGAAGGCAGGCTCATTAACAGATAATATTCATAAAGAACATTTTATGCTTCTGTATCTGAGCTCAGACTTGCCTGTGGTTCAACAGGATGCAATTGTTCAGCCAGTCTTCTGTTTAGAAGTATCCAGGTGTAATTCTGGCACACTTGGAAACAGCTTCACACTCTTACTCTGTACTGTTATTTAAATGCAGTCTGTGATGTGCTCTGTCAGTCTGTACACTCCTTTTTGGCTGGTCACACTTCCTTCTTCAGCACCTCGCTGTGTGTGAACACTGAGATGCTCCAACCCTCTCACCTCTGCTTCCCTCCTGCGGCCACGGCTGCATTCCAGTCACGCACCTCCCACCCGCGCTGTCATTACCTCTCTCCATGCATGAAAGCCTCTCCTTTTTCCTACTTACTAATGTAAGAGCATCTCCAAAACGCCTTCACCTTCTCTCTTCAATAATGCACAGCATTTCCTCTATCAACCACCAGTACCTTCCTGCTTTGGGGCACAGCTCCTTAGCCAGGTGGTGGATGATTCCCACCACACTCCACACACCTTCCTTTCCAACTACATTTATGCCTCTGCCCTGCTGGTATCTGTCTTAAGGTGCTCCACACCACACACAGCTCTGTCCTCCCTCCAGCCTGCCCTGCTCCTCTCCCAGCACTGCAGCTCTGCTGGGTCAGCCTGGCTATGCCAGGGAAAGGCAGCAGGAATTGCTAAAGCCAAATACCAAGAATGCCCCTCATGGAGCCTCCTCGTTAGCAGGGATGAGAACCTAATAATGAGGAAGTTACTGCTGCACTGGAGGGTTTTCCCTCTCTGACAGCAAGCTGACACTTTTTGTAAGCATTATAGTGCCTTAAAAAGAAACAAACAAGTTTTATATTTTCCCCATCTGCCTCCTGTCCTAATGAATCCAGCTCTGCTATTTATAGGATGCAATTTGTCTGAATTATTATAAATTTCCTTCCAGTGTTGCATGAAGGCCTCGCACATTTTTCCATGAAGCGCTTCAAGCACGTTCCTGGGAAGCACAGCTGGTCTCACCTCCATTAAGCACCTGCTTCTTTTCAAAACTGATTTCCTTAATTTCAAGATCATCTTAATTATTTTTTCAGGTAATGCTACTTTTATGCAATATACAGCTAACTCCTTATACCCATTTAAAAATGGATAGAAGAAATGAGAAAAGAGGGTCATTAGTGATAGGGAATAGATCAAACAAGAAAAACATTCACTGTTTTTTCTTTAAAAAAGTTGTTTTAATTACAGCCCAGATTCAGCACTGCCCTTAAAAAGATAATCTTCCTGCAATAAATGAGATTTTTCCATCAGTTATGGATTTGTGCTGAGTTGCAATCTACACTGTTTCCTCCTGGAAAAGCATAGAGATAAGTACTTTATTGCTTTTTTCACTGCAGAAAGCAAAGTAAACAAGTTCACTGTATTAGCTTCTGCCTTTCCGAGAAACAGAGAAATGCCTTGGACACTGATGTCACTGTGAGCATCAGACCTTTTGCAGAGTGTAAGCATTCCCCCAGCTAACAACAGCACGAACGTGCCACAGAGGAACATCTTCCATATTAGAGTCATCTCCTGCAACACACTGCAGTCTCATCTTTCTGAGAAATAGGAAGATGAGCTTTCTTGCGGCAGAGTTGCTCAAAATTGGCAAAGGGACTAGTTCTGTGTGAAGTTCACATTACCAGGAGGTGGCAAGGGGATTATCCTTTATTTGCCCAGAGAACAGTGACAACACAGACAGAAATTTCAATCCTGAATGGAAAACACCTGAGGAATTAGCTGGGACTGATTAGCCATCTCCATCCCTTCAACCCTCAGTCCCTGTGCTGAGAATGATGCAGCAGTTCCTGGATTATCTCCTGCACAAAACTATTTGCTTTCATCTTGGCAATGCTGATCCTGTGCCTATACTTAGCTACATTCTGGCAATAACATAAGATACTGCACCAGGTGCCTATCTCTGATACACCCGCTTAATCCCAAATTCAGACAACTCTCCTTGGAACAAGGCTGCCAAATTTATTCCCCTTCACCACCCATTGCATTTAAGATTTATCCCCCCACCCCCCCTACAGGCATGGGAAATTATACACATGTGGACGCTGGTCAGATGAGAAATCTCCTTCTGATGCTGCAGAAATATGCTGCTTAATTTTCTATCCACACAAAAATTTCTGGATCGATGTTTACAACAACTGTCAAATTTCATAGAAGTTGGATGGATGCTGCCAACACTGTAGAACAAACCCAAGCAACCCCTGAAGTGGGTGAGAAGTGAGGGAAGAATCACCGAAGTGAGTTCTGATAGCTGCTCGCTCTTGCAGCGTGCAGAGGCAGCTGCCACTTACTGCACTTTGGTTCCCGAGAGGAGATGCAGCAGCACCTGGGCTGCTTTTGGGCTGACACCACAGCAGGAGGAGCATTCCCTGCCCAGAGTCCCGAGGGGCTGGCGGCACTGGGAGCTCCAGGACCGCCGTGCTCGGCCCGAGCTGCACCTGCAGCGCCGGCAGATGGAGCGAGAGGAGCCCGGACTGCACCTCCTCCGCAAGGTCACCCGAAAATGCACTGTGCGGAGTGGAAAAGCAGCTCCCTCAGCAACCAGGAAGCTATCAGCCAAAAGCCAAAAACAAAAGAGAAAAAGAAAAGAGAGTGAAGAATCATGTCAGTAAAAGAAATGAACAATTAGAATCTGCACGAAAGAAAAGCTCCGCAGCCCTTGGACTCCTGCCCTCTGCCGACAAGTGGCCGGTACCTTCACACAGCCTGTGCAGCTCATTGTCCGCGAATTGTAAACCAGGGCTCAGGATTATTTGCTACAAAAATGTTTTCAGAACACTTCAGCAGCAAAACAGTCCAGCAGTTCAACTCTCCCCTTCCAGGAATCCCTCACCCCGCAGTGGAGTTTTACTGCAGGCTCCATGAAAAGCCCCACATAAGGCTGGGGGAGGCAGCTGGTTACTTTTGTAAGAACAGTAATCAGATCCCTAAAAAACCTAACCCATCAGCTCCATTCCATCTGTATGCTGTGCTTCAGCACCCAGTGCACAAAGCAGCTTCAATGCCAACATAAACTTGCAAGATTCTTCTAATTGAAAGGCTTAACAGTAGTGAGAACGCAGCCAGCTCCAAGAGAGCCAAAGGCTTGGCATAACTGCCCGAGAATGCAGCTCGATGCAGATACATGCAGAATACTGAGTGTCACACAGCAGAGGCACTGCAACGAACCAAGATGAAATAATAGGTGGAAAGTTCTGAACAGTCCCTGTGGCTTTCACTTCAAGGTACAGCACAAGTCAGGACAGGTACTGCGCTTACTGCAGAGATTCAATCACGAATGCAGCATCCACCACTGAGCAGCAGCTCTGGAGACAGAATAGCCTTTGAATAGTATTGAAAAGAACAACCAGAATAATGTGGGACACACGAGACTCGTATCAGGCTTGAGGGAATGTTTAAGAAGAGTTTTTTTTACTTAGGAAATGAACACCACAGTGTGTGACCTTTCCAACTAATCTACTAAGTCACACACAAGTTCTAAAATGATGTAAACTCTTCTCAGCTTACCACGTACTCCCACAATGAAAGCAGCACTGGCACACTAGTCAAAAAGGGAAGCAAACAAACCCCCAGCCCAAAGGATGTAACAGGAATGTTACCAGCACTACCAAGAGTGAAGGTATGCAAAAAACAACACAGGGAGCTAGGGTGACTGCAGGGAAGACAGGCAGAAAGGAAAGGAAATGGGAGGGTAAGGCAGTGCAGGAGAAAGAAGGATGCCTGGGAAAGCAAACTGTCTTTTGTGATTTCTATTTTCTTTACATTTCCCAAGCATCACAAGCTGTCATCAAAGTACCTTCTCCTACAGAGAGTGTTTTGTACAAGGTTGGTTATATTCCATTTCATATCCAAACAATATGCAATTCAACAAAGAGGTGGCTCAAAGACAACCCATTCTGACCTTGTGTAAGTTCCAGCAGTTCTGTTTTGTGACCACACATTTTAAAGCTAATACAGTTTTCCTCTTCCAAAGGACCTGCAAGCAGCATTTCTCCCAACAGCGTTTGACACACTGCCCAACACAAAGTCTTTTCCAAGCATATGCAGCTAAATCTCTTGGCAACTGGAGATGTTCCATTAACAGCCTTTTCTCCTCACTAATCAGTAGCAAAGGCTCTGGAGGACCAATACTTAATAAGAATCTCGAAGTTGCTGCAGATTACTGGAGCACTACCCAAGCTACTGGTTCAAAAGGGGAATGCTCTGTCCCGCAGGGCTGTCACTAAAGGGCAGGGAATCCCCAGCAGCCAGGCTGATGCAGGGACGGGAGAGCTGCTAAAGGTCTGCACCCGCAGGGAGAGGAGGCACGTGGGTGAACTGCAGCACATCTAAGCATTTCTAGGTCACCTTTGGCAATGTTTTTTGTTTGCTTTTGAGAAACACCATTGTTACAAGCAACAATGCTTTGGATTGGAGTTAACGTTAAGCCCTTTGGCTGCATGATTAAAATGGAGAGTTCATGTAAATAGCTTCCTTTACCCCAGTCCCAGAAGACTTGCCTCTGACCTTGGAGACTCTCAGTATAGTACATGAAATGTTAACACTTGCTCTCTCGCCAGCTTCTCTAATCCAAAGTTATTTTTATTTACTTCACAGTGATAAGTGAACACATTTTCTTTTAAAGGGAACAGCACAATCATGTCATTCCAAAAGCAAATCTGTTTTGAAATGCAATTTGTATCTAAAAATCAAACATTAAATAGAATTTTCTTCCTCTCTCTTGCACACAGAGCACACCCAGGAGTCCCTGCGCTGTGAGCTCCATATCAAACACAAACCGTTTGGAAGTACAGGTTCCCCTTTTCCCACCACCAGCTTACCATGGTGTTTGCAAGCTCCCAGAGTGCAGCCCAGGCCCTGCATCACCACTGCAACACCTCAAAGTGGGACTTGGCTGACATACGTAAGTGAGTATGAAACTCATTTGCATCAAAGGTCTGCCAGCTCTGCAGGGTTTCACGGTGTGACACTGCCAGCCGTGCCGGGTACGGAATTCCTGGCAGCTCAGGCACAGCTGGGACTCTAAGCTAGGGATAAGCACTCTCTTTCCTGGAGAAATGCTGGGGAATCTCTTACTGGCTGCCCCTCACTCTTGCCTCAAACACCACAGTGTTTTAAGACGAGAGACTGATTATGCTTATCAGGCTGGCCATCTCACTGGCAGCAGATCAATATGCCAAGAGAGCAGCGATGCTCCGAGATGTGAGCAATCCTGCCTGCTCCCTTGCTGAAGCTTTCTGGTTGGGCTCACACCTCCAACAGCTGATACCAAAGGAGCTGGGCACAGCGAGGATGGCACTGCACAGGGGACTCCTTAAACAGACAGCAATCTGGCCCATGCATACAAGATCAATATCCAGCATGCCACTGATCATGGTATGTTTCCCTGGGAGGGAAAACCTGAATTTCCAGATGCTGACTGCTACATCACAGGGATATCTGAACAACACTGACACGCTTACTCTTTTAGATCTCAGTGCTGCTGCTGCTCCTACTGGCCATGGGTGCTTCTGACATGTCTGCTCCTGTCTCTGTGAGGGTCTAGAATTACATGACTGACTGGTTTTCTTTCTCCTCTCTGAAAGGACCCAGATGGCAGTGCTTGGTGACCGCTCACATGCCCCGAGGGGTGTCTCCTTGTGAGTGTCACCGAACAGCTCTATTTTGTCACTCCTCCTTTACAGCCAGAGAAGGCAATTCCAAGGACTGCACAATCCTCTCCAGAAAGGAGGGCACTGCCCAGCCCGCCTGGCTTGTCTGGCTCCTGCCGCTTGGGGCAGTGACACCAGCAGAAAATGTGGAGGGGATCAGAACTGTCACCTTACTGCCCTCAGAGCTGCAAACACAAGGCAAGAACACGAGGGGATGCCACAATAATCCAAACCCATAGCACTGCCAGAGATCACTTCCTAACTGCAGCTCTGGAAAGATGCAGTAATGTGCTGACACTACAGAGTGCCTCATCTGGTACAGGCAGGTGGGAAGTGGCCCTTTCTTCCTGATGGGGAAAGGTTTTAAATGGAGGAATCTCTAGGCATGAACATGCTTACTCTCTGCCTTGGTAGGGCTTGAAGCCTTTTCTATTTAGCTAAGCTTTCCCAAAGGAACAAAAGAAATAAAAAGATGGCTGGCAAAGCTAATGAGGATTGGGAACTTGAGGAAAATTATTACTTTTCATATTAGATAAACAATTGTGTTTTTTCAACTGTGCGTTCATGTATTCATGCCTTAACACGTGTGTTTTCTGAGACTTTTCCTTAAACTGAGAAAACCAAAAGCAGGCAAAAACGTTTTCCTTACAACCCCCACGTGCTCCAGCTCTGTAAAGCCCAACACAGCTTTCTGATCACAGCTGCCATGTGGAGCAGCTGAAGAGACTGAGATCTGAGACTCTGCGCTGCCATTACTAGTGCAGATGCCTAATTGTCCAGCCCAACCATCAGCAGGTTTGAGCTTAGTGTATAAATTGTGTTTATTAAAGAGAGAGATACTGAGTGATTCCCTGAAGGAAAGCCCATTTAAAAAAAAAAATTTACACCACAGCTATGTCTGGTAGTAAAATACAGTGTGTTGCTGTTAGTATCTTATCAATAAGTCCAAGAGCCTCATAACACAAAAATGTCTCAGAACTAGAGTCACCACTGAAAATCAACAGCACTGTTAAGGGACTCCTTCCTTTAACTTGTGGCTGTCAGAGCCTACCATTTTCTTTCCTCTGGTCTTCAGTGTGTGTTTAACCAAGGATCATGTGTTCCAAACTGCCCTTTTTTGGCCTCAAGCCCCTGTAAAACTCAGCTTTGCAGCTCCAGATGCCAATCAGCTGCTCTGACTCCAGGAAGCTGACGAGCTTTTAGCTTCCTCGCAGCTCAGTAGAAACTTGTCTGCAGAGAAAAGCTTACTGCAAAAGGAATCATGCTCTAGTCCCTGGCTCCAGATGCCACCTAAGCATATTTATTTTATTAAAAAGATTCTGACGTTATTTAGAACTGTTGAGATATTGAACAGCTTCATAAACTTTCTGTCATAAAATGCCAGCAAGTAGGGAACCACAGCAAAGAGAAGAAACACTACAGCAGACAGCTGCATGACAAAATAAAAAACCCTACACAGTAATGCATATTTAGCTAAAATACCCACATGCCCTCAGACATTAAATACCAAGGTATGCAAGAAAGGTAGAAAAAGCACAGAAAATGCTGTCTTACCTCTGCAGACCTCTTAAGTATCTTGTCTGCCATCCCCAAGATAGTGTATGAAATGTGCTGGATCATGAGGCCAGGGATGGTCCCACCAAGTGCCTTCTCTCCCATGAGGGAGACTGCACAAAGCAGCCCAGCAGACCAAAGCTTGGCTGTGGCGTGGAGGAGAGGCTGCAGTGCTCTGCAGTGCAAAGCTGTGGGGTGCACACCAGGTGGTGCAGAGGTGTGAGGGAGCTCTGCACAGCTGGCAGCTGGGGAAGGAGCCAGGCTGGGCTCAGGTGCTGCAGCAGGGACCTGTGCTTTGCCTGGATGCAGCAGCCACGCTCCTCACACCTCCACGGACGCTGTTTCTCTCCACCAGCTCTGTGGGGAGCCGAGGTGTGGGAGGACTCAGCGCCTTCCCCGCTCAGCCCTTCTGTGCTGTTACACACTGGGGTGCTGCCACCAAAACCAAGCAGCAGGGCAAACCCAAATCCTCCATCAGTCAGGAATTCACAGGAACAGGATTCCCTTGTCAGGTGTGGGACTTCGGGGGGTTCCCACTGACTGTGCTTCAAACATTGCTGCTGCTGAGGGAGCTCCTGCTCGGGTTTGGGAGCCCACACGGTCCTGACAGGCGCTGGGGTGGATCAGAGCACGAGCTGCTCGGAGCTGCGACAGACGAGGATCGACTGACAGCACTTCCACTCAGGCTGGCACCTGTCAGGTTCTCCCCTTCGCAGCATGTCTGGGCTTTATCTTCAGTGCCAAGGGAAAAACAACTTCAAGAAAAAAACCCCAAATCTTGCAGAGCTCATGCACACTGAAATATGCTTAGAAGCCAAACTGAAAGCTTTTTTCTGGGTTACTCATGCTTCACCAGGTCTTTTTATACTTCCACCGCTCATCATGATTTTTATATAAAGTCTCATAAATGGTCATAAGCCATTACACAGGTATTTGGTTATTCGTATCAATTCAGCTGCTTGTTAGAGGCCCATCTGCTTAAGGCAGTGAAGGGCTGCAGAACTCCACAGCTTGAATTCCTCAAGTAAGAAGGCAGAATAAATTTTTCTATTCTCCAGTGGATATACCCTCACAGAAACATCAAACATATCAAAATACATCCCAGTAAGAAGGAAATATTTGGATATAAACAACTAATCTTTTTTGGGAGAAGCTTATCAGAATCCAAGCTGAGCAGAAGCTACCAGGTCCAGTCTCAGCCTGCAGAAATGAAAGGTCAGTGGTTCCTAATCACTGGGACTGAAGCCTGCTTGGCTCATTACATGCAAAGTCCTGCAATCTTGCCTTTATAAGCATTTTATAGGCAACTGCCATATGGAAAGACTCCCCCATGTTAATAAATAATTTATTATACGCCAACCCAAACACTTCCTCCAATCCTGTTTGTGTCCTGAAATTGCTAATTAGTTCCTGCTCCAGCTTCCAAAGTCAAAAGTGTGTTTCAATTCCTCTCTCCATTTCATGAAAGCTGCCTCATGCACCCAAAGGCAGCCCAGTGCCTCTAATCTGTCTCAATTACAGTCACTATGCTGCTGTCAGGCAGTATCTCCCAAGCATCCAAGAAAAAGAATTTGATGTTTTCAATGTCAAATGAATGTCAGGCCAGAGTGAAAGCAGCACAGAAGGTTTTCCTCAACTTCTCTACTAAAAAATGGACCTTGCAGCCCAGCTCTTTTAAGGTACCTTATTTGGGTACTTAATTCTCATGGATTTCAGTGTAAGCTAGAAACATTAATGCCTTCAAGAACAGAGATTCTGCACTCATCCTCAAAGCACCGTATCCAGGCAGGGATTACAGATGATGAGAGACAAGAGACGATGCTGCTGCTCCTCCCTCATTTAAATTGGGACACACTGGAACATACCACATCAAAGTACTGAGTGAACAGGTACTCTCCCTCTTCCTGCCAACCATTCTCTGCAGCTTTCTGGAAAATCAGGGAAGTTTCTATTAAATGTAAACCTGCCTGCTGTTCAGTGCACTGCCTGAATATTAGATAATCACAGGCAGAACTGATACAAAACCAGCTCTGCCTATAGAATAATAGGTTTCCTGGAAACACAGATCTTGCTATAAAACTTTAAGTTGGGCTAGAATGTGAGGTAAGACAACATGAGCCGGAGGAAAGGAACTCCCTGAAGCCTTAGCCGGCCAAAAACACACACAATAAATATATTTTAGCCGCAAATATATCTATTTGTGAATTAAAAAGAAAAGAGACTGGGGCCCTGGTGTGTAGCAATGAATGAGATACTTGGCTGAAATGAATAGAGGGAGCACAGAGACATTTTTCAGGAGGCAAAGGGGAACATTATGCAGCATCCAACTGCAGCCTGCCCCACCTTCACCACCCTACAGCAACGGCCTGCATTCATAAACCACCAGAAAATCATATGAGAAATTCTCCAACAAAGCCACAGCAGCCACTACCTCAAAGCAACTCTGACAGCTTCTTTGAAACCACTTCATCGCCTTTAAAGCAGTGAAAAGATCCCTAACCCAACAGCCACTTTGTCTAGGACAGTTTTCAATTTCAATGCAGCTTTCTTATGGTAATATTATACAATTAAAAATTGAGCTTAAAATTACCCATGTAAAAGATTCTAGGCAGAAGCTGACATTTACTGTGGAGGTTGTTCATGCCTATAGAATACTCTGAAAAGGTCAGTATAAATGTAAATAAGGTGAGATGCGTCCTCAGGAGTATAGAAATTTCCATCATGTTAGGGCCCATACCCATTTCTCCATGCAAGGCACTGCTATGAATGCCCTGATGGCTTCTCATGGGCCAGCTGAGTCCGGAGCTTCATCTAGAAATAGGTCGCCAGACTTCAGTGGAACAAATGGCATCAAATTTTCAGTGTTTCAGGGAAAGTAGGATTCAGCCACCCAGAAAACTGCCAATACAGTTTATTGTTCACAGGTTTAACCTCAGCATTGTTTTCAGCAAGCAGGAATGTTGGATTTGGAAGGGATGTGCTTGTTAGGATTTAACTACTAAGGAAAACCTTGCAGAACTCCCCAAATCCAAGTCACATATGCGTTTACCAAGTCTTACATTTTGGACACTATCAGTAACCTGAAATACTCTCCTGGAGGCAGTGCTCATTGAATAAATGGGATTAGGTATCATGCTCCTAACACCGCCAGTTTCCCATTCCTTGAGAAATTCCAAACGCACTGCAAAGCACCCAACACCTCAGTCATCCTCCCCTCTTCTCATCTCTTCTCTCACACATCTGCAGGCTGCCTTGTATGCTCTCCCATTTTATTACTCAATGTGCAAAGCAGCCCCAAAAGGGGAGTGGGAAACTTGCATCTGCAAGGAATGCAGGCTTCCAATTTCCTGAGTGTTTAGAGATCACTGGGGACACTCCAGGTAAGGCAGATCCTTTCTCTAGATGTTACTCTTGTCTGCTCACACCCTGATCGAGACTTTGGAGATGCTTTTCTTGCTCATCATTTTTAAGCTCTCAGCAGGATAAAATGCAATTATATGCTCAGTCATGATTACGGATTTGCTGGTTGTGATTTCAGAGACCTCAAAACAAAAACTCCTTAGATTAAATGTTCTTCCTGTCCTCCCCTGTATGAGAGAGACAAGAAGAACTGACATCTCAAAATGAAGTGGGCTTGCTACCTGGTTTGTTAGCATGAGTGAGCTAGGAAGATACTGCTTTAGCAATCAGGAAATCTCATCTCTGTTCCCAGCTGTGCCACTGAAATGCCCTCTAACTGCACAGCTCAGCAGTGGTGCCCTCTCTCCCCTCCCACATGAGCTCAGTCTTGCTCATCTAGACCCAGACCGTTCCCAGTCGACTGTCACGGTGTGTTGGTACTTACACTTTACTGAGGCTACTGCTCAAAAACCCCACAGAGTTGCTCTAGGTACCTCCTACAAAAGCAAGGACAGTTTCAGTAAAGGGATGGTGAGGTGTGTAAAACACGGCTGAACCGGGCACGAGGTGCAAGGACTGCTCTCCACATTGCCTCCTTCCAGATCTGCCTGAACCAGGGTCTATTACTGCACAGACAAATAACATTTCATGCTATTACAGACTTCCCATTTTCCCTATGATCAAGACACAGAAAATTCAGGGCTGAAACTAATGGTCTGTGAGGCCGAAATAAAATCACTCTCTTTTCTACCACATACTGATCAACATTCTCACTGATCACCTGGAAATGCCTGGGTCAGCAATCAAGCTCTCAGTGGGCTCAGAGCAAGCAGCAGTTGGATTGACATTGCTTTCTAAACCATGCAGAGGTAAGGTTCCCCCTGCCTCCAGTTGACAGGTAAATTTAAGTGACTGCTTTACCATGTAAAATGCCTGCCTCTCAGTTCAAGGTCATTTTTCTTCAATCCACAGTTAGAGGTATATGGCACATTAAGTCCTATCATTCCCCTGTCATGGTGGAGAAGGGGGGAGCTTTTAAGCCTGTGCAGAGCACTCGGGGTTACAGAAATAAATATGGCTTTATATAGCAGCTTTCACATTCGAGATATCTCACAGTGGTTTACAAAGTAATGAGTCAGATAATAGGACTGCAGCAGCTGTGCAGGTACATACTAGAAATTAATGCTGAGGAAAGAGAAGTCTTAATTTTTTTATTCTCTTTATTTGCTCTTCTGCAAAACAGGACTGCAGCTTCAGCCTGACTAATGAGCACCAGTGGCTTCTGCAATCTGAAATACCCAGGTTATTTGACATTCCAGTTTGTTTTAATTTTCAGATTAACTCTATGATTAAAGCTCTCCATTAACTATAATACTGTTCAAGCAGAAGTGGAAAAAATGCATGTACCTCCCTGTCTTGGCTGCACTATAAGGAAGGTCTCCTTGCCCGATCTCTAGTACCACAATTTGCAATTAGTTCAGAATCACACAACTGTTTGATTTATACTCCCTTTTTTCTCCCCCATCATTAGCTGCTATAAGCAGACCCTCAAAGGCTGATTACTGAGTGCTCTGAGGATCCCATGGTTTACTGTGCTGGCACCAGTGAAGTACATATTATTAGTAAAAATATATTTGTCTTTGAAATGAGCCCTATCTTGAGGTGCAACTGATACACTCAATTTTGTATATATGCTCCTTTCTTGGGTTCCATGGGCAAACAGAGCCTGACAAAGGTTCTTTCTCATTCTTCTTCTCATCTGAGTCACCTAATTCAGCAGTTGTGGATTAAGTTGTTTTGGAAAAATGTGCTGGTTTTATGTAGACATACTTTTTCTGGCTGACTCTCTAATCAGTTAATGAGAGGCACACAGAACAACTAGGCTGAAAGGGAATGTGGGAGGTCACCTAGCCCAGCTTCCTGCTCAAAGCAGGCTCAATGCCAAACTTAGACCAAGTTATTATGCTTTTGTCCAGTCAGGTCTCGAAATCCTTCACTGATATAAAGAACCCTTCAAAACCTCTCTGAGGAACCTGCTCCAGTGCCCAATTACATGGCATTAGCCTCCACTTCTGTGGGCAGAAGGATTCCAGATGGGACAGATGCTTTCAGTGAGACCCGAGTGATGTCTGTCTAGCGGTGAGTTCTGAAAGCACCAGAGTCACGTCAGCCCCTCAGAAATCCACATTCCAACAGCTCCTAAAGGCACAGCCTTCAGAACACTCACCCGGAGCTATAAGTACCTCCTTTGCTTCTGCTCACACTATTTCTGGAGATCTGGCAAGGGATTTAAATCAACATTACACCATTTTTCTGCCTCAGCTGTTCTGAAACTTTCTGCAGTTCTCTTAACTTGTCAAGCAGCTTCGTCAGCACAACTTTGCTGCAGTACTTTTGACGGACACCAGAGACAACCGTAACTTGGCGCAACAAGGTTTTTGTAATTGATTTTGACATGAAATTTCATCTCTGAATTCTGACAGAAGCTGAGTTCCTCTTTCCTCAGCTTTCCGGCGATACTGGCTGGGCAACCAGGACAACTTTCGGATTCGTACCCCTCTTCAAAGAATCATCTCATTTTTTACGCTTATGCTAAAAGGGGGGGACGATGACTCTCAGAGATTTCATTGTTATTGTTTCTTAACTGAAACTAAATGGCATGGCAGAAGCTGACATAATGCAACAGTGATGGATGGGTGGATGGAGTCAGTCTTTCACTGCAGTGACTGAGTCCAAAGACTGAGGCAGCTCCAGCTATGAGGGATAAGCACCTTGCCATCGACTCCTGTTTTTATTCCTGGCAGGCTTTCTTGGCACATCCTCATTTTATAAACAGTCCTGGAGCAGCATCTGTATAATGAGCTATGCTCTGTAATAACAGGCATTCTGTTTTAGAGTAACAATTAGAATTGCTTGTAGAATAGAAATGCTAAATGAGACATGCAAAAACATATACACAACCCAAAATGTGGGGAGGGAAGAGAATTAACCAATCTCAGCAGGGCAAACAGTACACGAAAAGCTGTGAAATTAAGAATGTATGACTGACAACTACAGCTTTCAAACATTAACTTTTTTTTTTTTTTTAAATCAGGAATACTAGCCAAGTAGAAATTCCATGAAAATCCAATCAGTGGTTGACAAGTTAAGATGCTGTAATCAGTGGCTGAAGAGTTAAGATGCTGCACTGCCAGAGAGAACACATTGCTGTAACTGAGGTAAATGGAGCTGGGCAGTAAAACTTACCAAGGTATCAAGTTATGCACACGTTTATGCATACACCCTTCTATACAAAACATCATAAATAACGCAGTTGAACTTCTCAGCAAAAACACACAGTCAGCGCATTATGCATAGTGAGAGCACAAAGCAATTCACAGTATTACATATTTTCAGAATGCTCTCTGTAACATGAACGCCTCTCTACCATCCACCTTTAACCGAAATTATGTTTTTATTTAATTTTTTTTATCACTGTGCTGCTAGCAACAGCAGGGATACAGAATACTTCAGCAGAATTTTGCTGTTTTTACAAATATATCACGTGCACTCCATTTGCATCGGTTATCACAGCAGCAGTGAAAACACTAATTATTTTAGTGAAGCTAATTATTCCAGTTATTATTTTAGTGAAGTGATTCTTCCAGTGAAGGTAGTAGAAATAGCAGGCTCTTCATGAACAGGTTCACTACAGCCCCCACAACTGAAGGCAATTAACTTGCCTAAGGCCACTCAGAAAGTCAGTAGCAATGCTGGACTGGGAAAAAAAGACTTTTCTCCTTCCAGTTGTGTCTTTAGTTGAAGCTCCAGATCACTCCATCTCCTTATTAGCTGCTGTAATTACCATGTGCTCTAGTGGAGCTCCTGCTGTTTAGTTTTTCATAGGCTACTTTATTATGCAAGTATATATAGGCTCTTCTGGTTTAAGATGCCTAAATCTCATTTTCTGTGCATTTATAACTTGGCCACAAATTCACATCAAGTTGGAAAGGGAATTTACCACCTGGGATTCTTCTCTTTTGAAGACACTGCTAGTTATTATAATAGATCTATATTTTGGGTGTCAGCCTCAGGCAAGAAGGAGCTGGAAGCTGACTACTGGAGTCTTTTTATAGTCCCATGAGAACCACAGGTGAAAGGAGCTAAAGGTGGGGAGGGAGAATCTTGCCTCCAACTGTCAGCTTTTCCTCACCATGTGCTGAGGAAGACTAAACACTCAAGAATGCAAAAGAAGGATAAAGAAGAGGAGTAGCTGTTGATGTTGATTCACTATTTCCAAGATAAAGTCTCTCTCAAGTGAGTCAGATTTTTCTCATTCAGAAGGAAAAGTTTGAAATTATTCAGAAGGAAAACTATTGTCCTAACTCATCTTGCATGTGACCTCTAGCTGTTAAGACAGAGGTAGAAAGATGGAGGGAAAATGAGGAGTTCTACAGGCAAACAAATTATAGCAGAGCCAAACAGAGATGGACAAGAACCACCACCTTATGACTTCACAAAGAGTTTCATCTTCTATAAACACAGAGATGAATGAAATTGTCGTATCATTACAATTGCTCCTCCTGCCTCAGCAGTTGTTTCCCACTGGTCCCTCAGCTTCAGCTTCAAAGCTACATGACCTAAACCTGACAGACATTCACACTATGAAGTGTCCATGCTGGGGGTGGTGAGGCATTAGTGGCATTTAAGTACCACAGCTGAAATTTCTTCTCTGGTTTACACTGGTTATAAACCCTCCATGCAGCAGAACTATTCCAGGTCCCCAAGTGAAATCTGCCTGACACAATGTCTCACCTGGGCCACTCACAGCACAGTCCACTGTCACAAACATTGTGCTTTGCTTTACCACAGCTGCAAGAGCTTTTCTGTTCCACGGATGCCATTCCACCCCAACCAGGAATCTAGCCTGCCTTATCCATAAATACAATTTTTGCCTGGATGCTCCTATGGACGAAGCAAGGGACTGGAAATCACAGCTCAGAGCTGCAATGTCGAGGGGTTCTCTGAAGCCAGAGCGCAGCAGTTTGACAAACACAGCAGCAATTACCAGGACAAAAAGCTGAAACTATTCTTCACATTCCTGAGCAGACAGATAACACCAGAGCTGGTCCTGTAACAGTCTCAAATTCCTCTCACGTGATTTGGTGGCTAACTCCACACAGCAGAACTGAGTCTCAGCAGCATTGCTGTACACAGTTACTGTGTAGGGTTTCAGTCATATCATTTAGTATTTCTCCCAGAAAAACATTTGTTTCCTTACAGTCTCCAAAGTAAGAATGTTGTAGGATAGAACTGTATTACCAAGTGAAGAGCGGCAGAGACAGAACAGTACTCCAGCATCTCCAATTCACATTCCAGCTGCATCTTCTCATATGGTTTTTCAAAGCCTTCAGTTTCCACCCTAAACTTACAGCTTATGTTCTACATATTCAAATTTAAGAGATCCATAAACATCACAAGAAAGTTTTCACCTGTAGAGCACAGCTCAGCAGGCCAGGGAGCAACTCGTGCACATGTCAAGCAGCTCTGAACAAATAAATATTCGACTGAAGAACCACAGAAGATTATGACAGAAAAGGCAGAGAATTCCAGAACAATTAGCAATCAGCTATGGAAAGAGTGTGTACACAAGAAAGGAAAAATACACAGATGCCTGCTTGGAATTCCTTGAAAGTGTTGGGGAAAAGAATGGAATCTACAGGTACCAGACTAGAGGAAGTTTGGCAAGGGCAGGTTCCATATGGGAATTTTCCTATTCAAGGCAATAAATTTTCCCTGACTCAAAGCACTCTAAGACAGATGAGAAATCTTTCACTGCTTCATAAATTATGAAAAACACATGGGACCAAAATGAATACTCAGCTTAGTAAAGCAACAGAAATAAGAGATACTTAATAATTCTGATAGGAATTCTCAACAACGTGCACAAAATACTCAAAAGATGCTAACACAAGAACATGTTACTTGCTCTCACTGAGGAGATCTTCCCAGTCCCTCAATTTCCACCAGCAGGCACAGGAAGGGTGTGGACGGTGCCATTAATCAATCAGTTCTACTCACTTATTCACAAAACGACAATCAAAATTAATGATGGAAGGGAGCTGGAAAGGGCAGGTGAGTGCTTGAGTCAACTTGTAGAGATTTAAAGAAAGCAAATTAAAGCAGCAGTGAAATGCGAACTGCGGCCAATCTTAATTACAAACTAAAGCCAGAGTAAAGTGAAGTTTCTCCTCTCACTACATGTTGCCTTTAGCTGAAGACAAATTGCTGGCACTTTTGTAATCTACTAAGTTAAAGTCATTACCCTGACAGTGCCAGGAAGTCTAATTTCCTGGAGCAGTAATACAAAGATTTATAAGGGAATTTAAACACTCACCTTCTGGAATAGAAAATCTATCATCAGTATGAGGCTACATGAAGAATGACTGAGGATTTCAGATAATGGAGAAGAAGAAATTCACCTGCTGACAAGTTCATCCAAAATCTCATTCCCTGCCTACACAGGCTGCTGACCAGGGTAAGTGTACACGCAAAGCTGAGCTTTCAGATAAATTCAGCTTTTCTGTGACATCCCCGCTGCAACAGAACAGACTTGTTCCATTACAAGCAGTTTTAGCATTGATTCAGTATTTCAGCACAACTCTCTCCTAAAGTTATGTTCCCATTAACATGGAAGTAAGCTTAAGTAATCAAACCGGAAAAGATAAATTAATAACCACTTTAATAACTGATTTAAAGGAGAAAATGAGCTAGCTCATCCACCAGGCTGAAATGCACCTGCACGTCTCGTTATGGCTGAAGACTTCCAGCTCCCTAATGAGATAAACTGAAATCAGAGCTGAACTTCAACACCCAAAGCTCCTCAGAGCATCTACTGTTCTGCCTTCAGATGTACGTGCACATAAACAACACGCCATGAGATTTGCTTAAAGCAGACAGAACAGAGGTCTGGATTTAATTAGGAATAACCTAATGCTGATTCCATATAAAAAGCTCTTCTGCTCTTCTGGACTTTCTCCTCCCACGCTCCAGCACTGAGAAGCAGAGGTGGACAATCCAACACTCTCACACAGGAGGATTAAATGTCACAAACCCTCTCACATCTTTGGGGGGCTGACACACATCAATTCTGCTTCTGCTCAGAAAACCTTATCACAGAGGTACTGCCATCTGAGACACTGCCTTCCTCTGCACAGATATGATTAATCCTGATCTTCCCCCAGTGCCTGAGCCTCCTGCCACTACTCCTGCTCAGAAATAAGGACTCTGTGAACAAAGCACAGAAGTTGTACTACGCTATGTGTTTAATGTGTACACAGGAGAAATCAGCGCTGTGGTAGTGCAGAAGAGAACAGGCTGCAGAGGAGGCAGCCAGCACCACTATCACTGACCTACTTTAGACTGGGGAAGGGATTTCAGCAAGACTTTTTCCTCCCCCCCCCTTACAGAAGCAGCAATTTTTGAAAGTCCTAAATTTAGAAAGGTTCTGAGGACAGCATTCATAATTTCTTGTCAGTGCTGTTCCCTTCTCTATGCAAGCTCATATCACTTCCCCCTGAAATTTATCCTCTCTCTCTCTCTCTGACTGTCAGGAAAAAAATATGCTCCTTTCAACAAAGGGGAAACAAGAAGCTTCTCTTTTACAATCTTTCCTCACGAGGACAGCAGTACTCTGGACACTGCCAAGGCATATACATTTATTTTTTAATATCAGATGAGACAGCTTCTGAAAGCACTGCAAGTTCTCCCGTCTGACATTATCCAGTTTACCACAGATAACAACCCTGAACTGGAAGCTTTCCCCTGCCAGAATGCCTAGCACATAAAATTATTAAAGGCTTAGAAATGGTTTCAGGGCTGCTCAAATGATGTGCTGCAGCAAAACCTGATTCCCATTAAAAAACCAGGAGCCATCAGGTAGAGACTCTAGTTCATCACTCTGAAAAAGAACTGGCTTCCTTCATTCATTGCTCTCCAGAGCAAGTAAATTCCGGAGGGTGGAAAGTAAAATACTAGCATTTAAACTAGGTTACAACTCACAGGACCCTTTGGATTGTTCAGGGTATGAAGATTTTCCCAAGATGCTGTATGAGCAGGACAGATATTCTGAAGAACGACTGAGAAACCAGCCAGTCCCCACCCACAATCTCCAAGTTTCTGGTTTGGCCACAGGACAGGCAGAGATTTCTACCATTAAAGTAATTTGGGGTCAAAATGAAGTTTCCAGAGCTGACAGAAGATAGGTCTGAACTAGTTTGCTGCTGCCAGTTCGTAGTTTTTCAAGTGCTCATAAGCACCCTCTCAAGCTCAGTGCTCATACCTAGGAGTACCCCAGAGGGAAACCACGATATGAAGTCCTTGAAAGCACATCTTTAGATCCACCAGATAAGCTCCATGGATGCTGAATATAAAATTACAGGAAACTTAACAACACTACATCCCAATATTTGTTAACTACCACAATGGTCATTTGCTGCATTGCATGCACAGATCTTTTTACTGCAGTTTCATTTGCTCACAAAGATTCCAGCTGAAAACTCACTTTAATACGGCTTTAATAATACATGAAAGAGATTAATCTATAATTGTTGATTTTTGAAATAGCACTTCATCATGTCACTCAATCTGAGTGCTTTTGATCATTAAAACTTGCCTGATTTTTCCATCTTGGTAACAAGGTTCTGCCTCAGCTGAGAGCTGATCTCATCAGAGCCAATTATACTCTACAGCAGAGATCTGACCAGAGCTCTTAAGGGTTTTGAAACTGCAATTTTATTTTCTTTATTTTACCGAACAATTCAAAGTTCAAGCAACCTTGTTAGAACCTTTGGTATCCAGGAGCTCTCATGTAAATGAGATGCTTGACAGGAAAATACTGTAAAAAAAGTGAACAAAAATGCATCACTGACTTGGTTTTTTTACTCTTAGCACACAAGCAAATAGTTACTCATGCCTTTTTCCATGTCAAAGTGCTTCTTTCAAAATGCTGTGGGATTAATCTCCTGACCTTATCTAGCATGAGATATGTAATCTGTTTGACTTTGATTAAATGGGGGTATCTCAAAATTATCAAACAACCTCTTCAAGAGTGTGAGATTTCCAGCCATTGAATATGATAACAAGCTGTGTAAGCTCCGAGAAGATACATCCCCCATTAGATCTGCAAATCACTTCTGCCATTAACAGAGGCTCATGAAAGATTTTTATCTTATTTTAAAGAAAGCGATGCGAGACACATTTCCTTGCAGAGATTCTTGATCTCCATCTTTCCCCTTTACTGGTACCTACATTCCAATCACATTTAGAAAGGAATGCAAATGCTGAAGCCTCTGCTATATTTTGCATTCTTTCTTTCCCTGCATCCTTAAGGTGTCTCCTTGCTCTGCACTGTAACCAACACCCAGCACTGACAGCAGCCAGCGAAGGTTGGCTAGGAGAAGTTTCCTGCAGCTCTCTAAACAGGATGGTACTGCAGCTTCTGAGAGGTACATTAGTATCTTGCATTATTTCACAAGATACAGCATACCTTGTGCAATAATGCACCAAATGAAAATCAGTATTAAACACGAGACTAGAAACTGCATCTGCTGCAAATAAAGGGTGTCTGTAAATAGATTAGATTCATCTATGTTTTCGGATTCGTTTGCATATCGTCAATCAGAGCTTCGCTGTGAATTTGAGTGCAGCACTATGTATGTATAATTATTAGACCACTACTATCAGCACATCTCTAAGGATCTCAGACGTGGCCTCTGTTGTTGCTCTCAGTTAACAGCAAGGACATTGAAGCACAAGAAGGTGACTGGACCAAGGTCACCAAAAAAGCGTAATTCAGGTATCCCAAATCCATGGATCTCCCCACTGAGTCACACTGTCTCTTTATACTCTCCAAAATTCTCTAAGTGATGAGGGAAGAGTTGAAAATTTTTCTTCTGAGGAATACTCAGGTAGTTCTGGGTATTCACAGCTCATTAAGGTGAGGCTGACAGGGTGGCACCGCAGCAGTTGCCATGACAATGGCTGGATCTTTGCAGTGACATTGCACACACTTCAAAACCTGTGCAAGTCTCAAAACACCATCCAATGCTCTAAGAACTCTGACAAAATCCCAAATCACCTCCTAATCTCCAATTAAAAGAAGTATCACAGATGCAAGAAGGGAATGCAGATTGTGAAAGATTTCACCTCTGCCAGAGCTGAAATATGAAAGCACAATGCAGAAGAATTTTTCTGTGAACCTCCCAGATTTTGGAAAACTACAATACTGCTCACTATAGACATGAAGGAATACTGTGTTCGGGGGAAGACTGCTTATCAGTAAAGGCAAAACTCCTCAATCCCTGCTGTCATCCAATTCGACAAAACGCTGAAGAATGAGAGAGATGCCAGGCAAGGGACAAGGTTAGTGCTAAGTACCCTCCCCCAGTGCATTTCTGAACTCCTTCCAGTCTCCTCTGGTGCAGGTGGGCTGCAAATGGAGCTGAAGAGGAGACGATGCACTCACCCCTCTCTGCAGTTACAATCACTAACACCACGTCAGACAGGCTTCTATGAGATTCCACCAATTCAGCAGTTTTATGTAAAAAGTCATATCCAGTATTCAACACTAGATAACAGCATGCACAGATACATCCATTATTTCAATTAACTGACTACAAAAGAAAGAGATCAGCCTGATATGCTCGTGCCTCAAGTCCCTTTAAGAGCCTCCAGCTCCCAGGCTACTTATTATTTCTAAAAGCACAAACATTAGCATTACCTTTTGCTGCTTCAGACCGCTTAGGCAAATCAAGTGTATCAAAATTTCTGTCCAAATCTCCATTCTTCTTTCCTGTGCAAAAAAGAAGACAACAGATGGAAAAGACTGTCAGTATACTGACAGGTAAGTTACTGTCATGTGCATCTAGGAGATGAGAGAAGATACAGACCCAGAATATCAATCACAGACTGCCACCCATAATTGTATGTATCTGACTCGCAGTCCAGCTGCACACTTGTGCTTTTAGCATGAGCAACTTAGGGACAAACACCCGTGCTGCTCTCAGGTTGATCTGCAAACACGCTTAGCACTAGCGTTTCACAGAGTCTTAAGAGTGCTTTAAACCTTGGAAAATTGTGCCATTTCCCTTCTTGGCAAAGCTGTGCCCCTCCCTCAGAAGCCCAGTGTTTACTTGTTTTCACAGAGGAATTTTGACCTGAAGCTTAGCTGAAGCAAAAACTCAGCAGCAGAGTAAAGAACAGCAGCCTTGCTTTGCAGCCTCTATTCTCAATGCCACTGCCAGGCAGGAAGAGCTAGATTTAATATATTGTACAGACAGCAGCCAACAACTTAACCTTGAATTGCCCTTCAATCGACAAAGTGTCATTTTTACTATTTATTAGAAGCTAATGGAAATAATTCCATACTTTTGCTAAGAAACAGTGTCAAACCATTACATCAGCTTTAATTTATACAATCCTTTACAGAAAGCAGAACCAAACCTGCACTTTGGTTTTAGTCAGGTTGAGAATTCAAGGTTATGTAAACACGTGGGGAGGGAAGGGTTAAGTCTTCATGCCCCAAGGAGACACACAGCCTTGGGTACGCCTGTATGGATGCTGTGGGATAAGCAGGCACCTTGCCAGCAGAGGAATACTGGCAGCAGAGAGATTTGGAAGGCAGTGCAGGAATCTGCATGGCTTCTGAGGACAGCAGTGTACAATTCAGCTTTCCCAAATTATTCTGAGGGGGGAAAATCAAGTTATTTAGTCCCTCTCCCTCCAGAGCGGGGAAGGCAGGTGCGATGGGATGAATTCAGACAACGCAATTTGAGCTGCCAGAAGAGGCTTCTGCACAGGGACTACCAGGCTGTTAATGGAGGTTTTACAGAAAGGGCTGAAAGCTCCACCAGTCAGGCTCTAAAAGCATACAGGAAAATGGTCCTTGCAAATGTAATGAGGAGATTAGTCTGAGTCTTGACTGGTAACAGGTCATGAGATGGGAAAGGCCAGTCCCTGCCTAGTTATAGCAGGGGGTTGGTACATGCACAGTGAATTCAATGGGTCACTCTACCTTTCCTCTGGACAGAAGGATAAAAATTCTCAGTACTAGAGCTTTTAAATACTATTATGAATATTTAGAGATAACATCAAGAGGGAACCCCCCCAAGGTACTATTCCATCATCTCCCTTTCATTGGGAGGGGATGGAATCACACACTTCTTTAGAAATGCCAACACAATACCAGCCAACTTCAACTGCTGTGCAAAACAAAACATGCACCTGGAAGTTCTGCTTATCTGAAGTAATTTCCTTAACTGAAGTATGTAAAAGCCCATCTGAGCTGCCAAAAGGTCATGCAGCCAGGTACTATGGCACTCCCTGACAGGTATCTTATCTAAAGGAAGGGACAGGAATCAGAAGCACTTTGCAGCCTTCCATCAATTTTTTGCTTTGTGAAAGGAGCAACACATTGCTTGGGGAATCAAATACCAGAAAGAAGAAGTGCTGTACATCACCAAAGGACTGCATTTCATAATGGCAGCTGAACCCAGTTACTGGCTGCAAATCCTTGTTGACCCTTAGAGCATTGACAGGAAAAAGCAGGGCAGAGGGAATTTTAAAAAAAAGCACTCAAGGAAGGAAGTCAGTGTTTAGGAAAGATAACAGACTTAAGGCTGACCAATAAATGTGACTCCATCTTATCTACAAGTAGGACAAACTGTTTTTTCACATGACCCCCAATTGCATGTCTCTGCCATTAGATAGTTTAAACCTCAGAACATGTCCTCAGAGAGCCAAATGAACACAACTACTCATTTCAAAAGCTCTCTCTGTAATTTAAAGGTTGGTTTGGCACTCGTATCAGCCCTGCAGAACTGAGACGGCACAGTAAGAGTTCCCTTCTTCCCAGTGGCAGTGTTCAGTAAGCATTGTGTCTGTGCACAACTTGTTAAGGAGGAGACTGTCCAGGAGTGCAGTGCTGCCTCTTATTTTGAGCTGGGAATGCCAAAGCAGCTGCCTATTTACTGACCCATGCTCCATGAAGTCAGCACCCTCCACCTGCGCTCTGGGCTCTGCAGTGCCTGTCTCTCCACTCCTGGGCCAGACAGCAAACACTGGCTGCTCTGGAGGAGCCTCTGCTGGTTTGTGTCTCAGCCCTCTGAGCAGCTCCCACCTCGCAGGCCAAAGCCTGTCTGTTCAGAGCAGAAGCTGCCAGCTGCTTACCAATGGCAGCAGTTCCAAACACAGCTCTGACCAAGGGGATTTCAATTCCACAAATTACTTGCTTAATCAAATGGATTCTGTTTGGAAATATCCCAAGCACCTTTAATTTCCAATGCTTTCCTGTAGAGACAAGATGAGCAAGCTGCAAGAAGACTCCAAAACAAATCCACCCAGAAAGTAAAGTTTTCAATCTGAGGCCCAGTAGCTGTTTTTCCCATTTGATTTTCACAAATACTGGAGTTTCTAAAAAGGTGATGATATTTAGCAAGTTCAAGAGTCTCCTGATTACAACCCTCTCAGCTATCCCCATGACCACCTGATAACATGAGAAACCCATCCTCACTGCCAGATTCCGCACTCTGAACGCCCTGCTCTGTGCCTCCACCCTGTGCATTTCTCCACAACAGAGATGTGAACACACACAGCCCATGTGGCTGGAATCTGTATGGAGCACACCACTGTCACCCTCTGGACTTTCACCATCAGGCTGTGCACCACAGCGATGCTGAAACCACAGCACAAACCGCACTTGAGGGAGGACAGAAGTTTAAGATCCTGTCTTTGTACGTTTCTATTTCTACTCATCTCCAGGTTCTCCAGCCTAAGGTGTGTCAGAGAAAAGCAAATGCTGTCGGATCAGAAGCACAGCTCCAAACTTTGGCAAGAGACAGTTTTGAACACGCCTGCTGACAGGCCTGTTTTATGAGACCTGGCTGTAGGATTGGCACAGTGCTCTGGTTTGGGAAAATTGCCTGACATGAGACTTGCTTGTGCAAGATGCAATTTACAGTCTCTGAAAAGTGAGATTAAAATTCTTCCCCTTTCCCCCGTTGCTACTTTCCATTATGTAAGAAACAACCAAAACATGACCTTTGGCATTTTCCATCTGTCAAAAACTCCGTACAGGCTCTGAAGTGTGACCCAGCGTTATTAACCACCAATGTTGTTGTTGATCTTCCTCAAATGTCGTTTTGCTTTACCGGATAATCAAACCATGGTGCAGCCAGACTATTTCTGCTGAAGGATTAATTCCCAAATGCTTTTTTTCTGGTTGAAATAAAAGTTTAAGGGAAAGTACTTCTTCGTAACAGCTCCACCTTATCCTCCCCGGTGCTCATTAACACAGCCACTGAACTGGCCACAAAGGAGTGACAGCAATCAAGGGCTCAGCTCTGTCCTGCCAACAAGTCAATCCTCCACAGGCTCACTGCTCATAGTCTAAAATCAGTGTCCTGCACAACACTACCCTGCACCATTTGTTGGGTGTAGCAATTAGATTTTGGTTGGTTGGTTTTTTCCCCCCCACATTTCTCCTTTGGCTCAACCCTCCAGAACCCATGATCTGAAGCAAGTGTCACAATCTGAACATGTCCCTGCCTTCACCCCACATCAGTCTCACTAACAGAATCTCCCACGCACCCACAGCCTAGCAACTTGCCAGCCGAGGGAAGCTTTAGCCTCACACTTGTGTATTCCAGGTGCAATTTTACTTGTTGTGCTGGGATGAGAAGCTGAAGCCTATCCTCCCCCAAGGCAGGTGTGGGGACAGCTTCACCCAGCTCCTGTGAGCGCCAGCAACAAAGCTGCAGCAGCCCAGGCATGTGCCCAAGCAGAAAGAGTGCCAAGGACCCCTGAGAATACACAGAATACACATCCAAGCTGCTGAGGCTCACGGCTACCTCCACTCCCCAGCCCAGCCAGCGGAGCCTTCCATCTGACAGGGCTCCTGAGGCAGCTCCCACTCCTGGGTGTGCTGCTCTCCTGGGGTTAGCAGGCCAGCTGCACATCAATTCCCTCACTGCACTTACACCAGGAATGAATAAATCCGTGTCTTTTCCATTCTTGGTGTGGAAAGACCAAACTGCAAAAGCTCCCTGAGAGGATTTGTCCATGCCTGCTGAAATGAACAGGAGGATGCGCTGGGGGAGCAGAGGAGGAGGAGGATGAACAAGACCTTGATCTCAGCTCTTAGCCTTGCATGCGAAAGCCAAACAAAGCACATTATGGTGATGATGAAAAGAAAGTATTGCAGACTCACCTTGATTGAACCACTCCTCTAATTACCAGAAAAGCAGCAAAAGGAAAACAAAAATTTACAGGATGAAGAAAATACAAAGGAACAGTCACAAAGAGGCAGAATTTCACAGAACAGGTTCAAAACCTGATTACGAGACTAAAGAAGTTTCATCAGTTAAAAAACCAAACCGAACCAGGGTATTCCACTTTCTCCCTTTTGTTCCTGCTGAAAACCCCAAATCTTCCTCTGCACAGCTTTTTTTCTCTTTTCATTTAGTGAAAAGGTGCTCATAGAATTGAGGGGACAGAAGGATGACTAGCCCTTTGCAGAGGTGTTTGAAATGCTGTGATCAGTGACCATGAAATAAAATAAAATAAACACGGAAACATTGCGAGATTAACTGAACAAGAGAGGAGAGAATCGATCGATTTTGAAGTTCTAGACTGAGAAAATTAAGGTACGTTCAGACCACTATCCACATAAATTTAACAGCGAGACAAGGGAGTTTCTCTTTATGATTTTAAAAGCACATTTATGAATGGACTTTAATTTTTATTTTGGAAGCACAACAGTCATCTGATACCCTCTATTCTTTTGATCTATATCCTATCAGCTGTGAGCTCAGCACTATCACCAGTTGATTTTCCTCTAGGGAACAGCACACTTCAAAAGAGCACTGTAAAAAGGTGGAAAAAACCATTAAAATACATTGCCATTTCCTGCTGAACACACAGAACCAAACCCAAGCTGTCACTGAGTGCCTGCACTGCTCGCTGCAATCCACAGGCTCATCGTCAGTGTCGGATGATTTTGAGATCTATTTGTCCAAAAAGACATGACCTGGTGCTTCGGATGATGAACAGAAAGCACCTGGGCGCACAGCCCCAGGAAATGAATCTCTAGGTCAGCCCAGGCACACACCTGGCGTGGGACACAGCTGAGAGCGCTCCCTGCTCGCTGCCAGAGAGGGGACGAGGACAGGTGTCCCCCAGCACAGCCTCCTCAGGGCTTTCATGTCTGAGAGTGTTTCCATTGACTGTGCTGCTCTCCAGCAAAGCACCCACAGGGACTGCAAGTGGCAGGGAGCAGGCTCAAGTCACCAGACATGCAAGGGTTCCAAAGGTATCAGCTGCAGGTTCAGTCACTCCCTGTGAGAACAGGCTGGGCAGGCAGGCACAATTATTTATTTAGGTTTTCCCCCAGTCATTAGAAGATTCCCATCATTTTTTTTTTTAAACAGTTTAAATCTAGTTGGTGACAGACTAGTCTGCAAAAGCAAGTTCACACTGTGATGACTTCCCTAACACATATGGAAACACGTAATATTTTAATAACATGTACAGGTCAGATCAAAGAGTAATGTGCAGCACACAGTCCATCAAGTTCAAACAACTCCATATCAGCTCTTTAGGGGTAAAATCTTTCCTCATACCTGGCTATAAATAATAAGCCAGGATATGTGTACACATGAATGAGGAGAATGAAGCCTAGACAGAAAATGGAATTAATTATCTCTGAATTCATCTAGAATAGTGATTTCTCTCCAAAAGGAAAGAAAACAGAATTCAGTCTAGAATAGTAATTTCTCTAAAACAACAAAGAAAACAGATATAATTTGAGTGTCTCTTTGTAAAGGAAACGTGGAAGGGGGTTACTGAAACTATTAATCCTCTCCTATAATGAAACTCATTTGCAACACTCATGCCCCAGAGGAGAGAACAGGTCTAAAAGTGACTGACAATTAAAAGCTGCAAAATCGTGTTTGCAATTTAAATTACTGAAACAGCGACTGAATTGGGAGGTTGTACATTTTGGTTGAGTGGGAGGGGAGGCTTTTAGTTTGTTTTCCAGTATGAGAGTCTGGAGGCATGGAGGATGTTCAGCCAGGAGTGCCATGCACAGGGACGGATGGACGGATGGATGGATGCACGGATCCATGCTGGCCTGGCTTCCCCAGGATGGGACACATGCTACACAGCCAGGCAAGGGGACTAAGCAGAGATCTGACAGATGCAAGAACACAGCAGTGCAGAGGAGAGGAAGAGCACATCCACCTTTTTCCACCAGCAGAGTCATCTGTCAGCATGCAGCACTCCTGTTTAAAGCCAAACAAAAGTACAGCAATTGTGGAAAAAAGAATCCCAAATACCTAATAGTGATGCAACACAGGAGATAAACACATGCCAGGACACTGCCAACACTCCACGAACTGCATCATCCTGAACAAGCACGATGAATGTGCTTGCAAGAGCAGGACTGCACAGCAACATTTACCCCCAAATCCGTTCTCAGTTCTGAGCTTTTTGCAACACGTACCTTTAGCTTTTTTTCCACCAAAGCAACCAGCATCATCTTTCTTCTTCTTCTGAGAGCCTCCTGTGCCTGTAGTCTGACCAGCATCTAGTTCTTGGTACTTATCAGCTCCAGGGACCTCTTTGTGCACGTGATAGGAAAGGTTCCGCATGATGCACACACAGTTCTCCACAGACTGTCACAGAGAAATTCATGTTATTAGAAGTACTGCACCCTCTTACCTGCAAACCATTATACTGTACACAGGAGGGCTTAGGGAAATTGAAAAAAGAAGGCCACCTGTCCCAGAAATAAACCATGTAGCTCTCAAGGAAGATTTAGTCAAGACCCTTAAATTGAAGTTCATTCTTCTTCTAAACCTGATTTTATTCTTCCAAAAGTGAAGCACTTCATAAATAGTATCCATTCAAAATGAAAACTCTCTAATCAAAAATACCACTTGATCTTACCTAAAGAATACAATTCACCAAAAGATCAAACACACAGCAGAAAATGATCATATAAGGATCTTATTTTAATCCAAGTCTCTCTCTCGTTCTTCCAACGTTTACAATCTCCAAGGGGCCCATTTTATTAAATTTTCTCTGGGTCAAAACCCAAGCCTTGTGAGGATTTCAATGAGAACACACGTTGTCCTGTAGTTATAGCTAATCCACAGCACATCAGGTTCTGACAGGAGCAACGCTCTGTAGGTTGCAGTGGAAACCACCAGGTGGTTACAAAATCCACTTCCAAAATTACCTGATTAAGTAACGGTGCTTTGTAACTCCCTTGTACAGGCCATCACATGGTGGGACTCAAAAAGAATAAAATAATGATGCTTTACAAGCCTTCTGGTGATATAAAGAAATAGTATGCTCTTTTTTAAACAGGTTAAAGTTATGATATTCCTCATGCATATAAATACACTTTTAAGTGCCAGGGGATGAGACGATAAAAACAGATTAATAGAATCTGCACCACAAAAAAAAAGAAAAGCCACAGTGACAAGTGCCACACGTCTGAAAACATTTCTTAATGTCTAAGCACTTCAGCCTTTAGAGATGGTCCTGAATAAAGTCTTTAAAATGGGAACTGACTCCTTTGCTGCTTTGTGCAAATGGGACTCAATTCTGATTTGGAGACTGCGCTTATAAATGCCAATTAAGTCCCACAGAACAATAGCAATAATGTCAGTGACAATAAAGGACTACTCTCCCCACCTCTCCCAGCCAGCAGCCTTTGCTCCCCTCCTCAGCCACGGAGGGAAGCACAGCATCATCCTGCGATACCCCAGCAGCACTGCCATGGGTACTGGAGAGGAGACAAAGATAATGACTCTATTTTCTGAGGCAAGCATAATCCTCTTCTGACACCAGCAAACAGAAGCTGGATCCCAGTGCACTGCAGTCTAAATTACTGGAAACATCCACTACATTTTGATACTCCAATTCACCTTATTGTCTGTATCCTTCTTGCCAACCGCAGACTGCAAAGCATGAAGGAGGGCATCCACCAAGCCATCGCACTCCCGTAGCCTTCGGCGTGCTTCTGCTCCGTCTGAGCTCACATTCCTGGCAGGAGAGAGTTGAAAGAAAATTCAGCCCTGTAACCTTCACTATAAACTTAAAGGTGCATTGATTTATACTACAGTTATTAAGAACTCATCACCTTGGATGAACAATTAGGAGGCCAAGTAGACTGACGAACCTACTGAATCTCAGTAAAATATGGGCAATGCACATCTGCAGCTCTCTGAGCCTGAACGAAAGGTGCAACACAACCCCAGAGGTGCCTACAAATACACTCCTCTGCTTTGCTGTGAGTCCAGGGACACACCCTGAACAGGGCCAGAGTTTGCAGAGCAAACAACATGCAAACAAAAAATTTAATTTCAGAACCAGCAGTTTTAAAATGAAAAAAAAATTTCACCACCTTAGGAAAACCATGCAAAGTCACAAGATTGCTCAGCATATTATGGCCACAGAAATTGAAAAAGCTGTGTGCAGGAGATTCAGCACCAAGCCTGGATCAGGCACCTTTAGTAAGTAAAGGACAACAGCTCACATGGCTTTAAATTTCCCAAAACACTGCGCAAGAAAATGGCACAGGTAGAAGAAGTGAGACAGAGTGAAAGGCCACTTGAAGCTGCTAAAAGTTACACTTACCAAGGACTGCAGAAATTGTCAGAGGACCTCTGAACCTGGCCTCACTCATCCAGTGAGCACAAACTGATACCCCAGCCTTGCATAAACATCAACCTGCCATCACCCAATAAATAAAATTCTTGCCAATTTTCCAAATGCTTCCCCCTGCTTTTTTCTTTAGGGGGAAAATGAAGTGACAACATTGTTCGTAACAGTGCTCACTAACCAAACCTATATGGAAGGTCTTCCCAAAGCTGAAACGCAGTAATCTTGATGACAACACAGACAACCTTTCAGCTTTCAGGGTCTTTGAATCCCACAAACTCGTGCAAGGTTACCTCTCAAAAGCTCAGAACACCATCATTACCTTGCTATCAGGATCCTGCAGCCAGTTTTTGCTTTTAACTAGAGGGACTGCCAATCTCCAAGTAATTAACAAATCAATCATGGTCCCCTCCCGTGTCCCGGTCATCCTGGCAGGCTGCCGTGTTAATTGGAGAGCTAAGAAAACCCACATTTTCTCCGAGACCTCTCAAAATCTGAAGGCACTTAATTGTGAGCTGGCTGCTGTAACAGCACATTAACTTTCAATTAAGAACACAAATGAAATGCACAGATAAATGAATCCTTTCCTCAAATTCTAACACAGCCTCACCTCTAGCAATGGATGATAGGAGGCAGGTAAAGTGGATATTGAAACGGTTCCACAGGATATATGGAAGAGAACTCTACATGCTGTTTCCCCATCTCCAGTTGTACTAATCCTTTTGTATCAAAACCACAAATTTGTGAATTTTAATGCCATGTCTTTATAAAACTGAAATTAGAATTCAAATTCTCTGAGATACCTTTCAGGAGTTTTAACAGTAAATGATAGCAGCTCCACGTTCAAGCACATCTATTAATGTGGAACACCACTTATTAAGCTTCAGGGTGACAGAAATGCACTATAAATGGCCTTATCTGGAGCTCTGTATCACATCTTTTATTCGCTCATTAAGTCTTAGAGTGTTAGATTTCATAAGCAACACTTGCAGACTTCAAAAAAAAGGCAAAACAACTCAACCTTCACACTTTCCTTGCCCTTTGGCCCACTCAGAAGAGATTTTTCTATGGTTCATTTGTACTGCCACACTTGCACCACATTTGTTTTACTCCTTTGGTTATGAAGAGCATCACGGTATTGTGTAACCTGCCTTCTTATTTCTTGATCTGCGCTGGGATTAATATCAAGGTAGACATTGATAAGATTGTAATAAAAAAAAATATTTTAAAAGTGCATCAGTAAGAATGTGGCCTGCTGATACCACTTACTATCTCTTCAACTACAGAAAAATATACTGAAAATTAATGCCTCAAGAAAAAATTCCCACATATATCACACATAAATAAGCATGAAAACTCTGCAGGATCAAGTTAATAGCTAATTAATGCTATGGCTAAGTTACCCAGACATCAAACTTCGCACTTCTAATGTTTTAACTAGCACATCACAAAATGTATCCTTATGAGCATCTCATGCAGAAACATCTCCTCTATAAATACCCAGCTCCTGGGATTTTGTCAGTCCTCCCTCCTCGGGTAATGAGCTTCCTGCAGCCCATGGGATTTATCTACCCTGGCAGAACAAACGCCATTTCCTGTCTGTGAGCCAGACCTAGGGCAGAGCTCAGCTCCCACCCTGTCCCAGCAGCCCAGGCACACCTCAGACAGACCAAGCCCAGGGAGATCAGCACTTGCCTCACAAGTGTCTCCTCCTGCTGCTCCAACACAGCACAAGGCAGCCAAGATCTTCCAATCCCCAGGGGAATATTTGCATTTCAGATCCATGCACAAGCACACCAGACATCCCACAGCTTTAAACAAAGCCTCACCCAGGCCAGAAACTTCCAGAAACTCAATGGAGATATGTAACACATGGCACCCAGACGTGGATAGAGAGTTTTGCTTTTCACTGAACTTTTCTAAACATTAGACAAGTATTGTTCTACACCAGAAGTTATTCTTCAGTGGACAGAGTGTTTCATGCAAGACACCAAAGAGAAAAGCAGCTGAGAGCACAGCTGAGGTGCTGCTAACGCTGTTACTCAGGAGACAGGCTGCCATGCAACAACTGGAAGGACCTCAAGATTTCCGAATTAAATAAATGATCTCAGGGACTTGCTTGCTGGGGCAAATTAGTATCAAGAACCTCTGTAGATATAAGTCAAAGTTACTTATTGAAGTTTGAAGACTTGAAAAAGGAACTCTGCAGGGCTTTCAAGGCACTGATGACAGGCAAATATCCTGTGACAAATGAAAATAAAATTGACTGCCCATTCAAAAGGGTGGGAATGGTGAGGAGGAACAATCTGAACTATTTTTAAACAAACCAGTGACAAAAGAGACCTGCCATTAATCCCCACTGTTCTGTACAGTCTGCTTGGCTTACCTTGCCTCTTCACCCCCAGAAAGGCCTCTGCCTCTTTCCCTGACTTTCCTGCTTTTAAATACTTTTCCGAGAGTATATTAAATGAAAAACGTATTTGAAGAACAAAAGCATCTTATGTCACACTGCAAGGGTAACAGAAACCTTCAGTGTGCTTTCTGTAAACACACACAACAGGTCTGAAGAACAATTCTAGAAGCAAAATATGCAACTACTGCCCATGTGACTCAAAGTATATAGGAAAGAAACCAACTGGATGACCGATTTTATGTGAAATAGGAAAGCACAAATCTCATTTCAGAGATTTTAAATCTCCAGCCTTTAGCTGGAAAAAGCAGCCTGCATTCTTCCTCAAATTCTTGGAGTCCAGACTGTGGCCAGGACTAGTGAAAGACAATTTGTAAGGATGTTGCAATATATACTTTCCATGGGAAAAAAACCCAAACAAAACAAAGAAGCACTAAGTCAATGTTTAATAAAAGCAAATACCTACCAGCACAGAAACACATCAGACTAGGAATGCTGTCTGTTGGTATTAAAGACTTCAGAAAATGGGGGTGAATGTGCTGAGAAATCTGTTCAGGCCTTAGATAAGGTTATCATTATCACCAAAGAGTTGTCTAAGTAATAAGCAATCCTGAATGCCACATTTACATCTGCAGAACAGAGCTGGCATTCATCACCCCTAGGAGAGGTGAGCTGTTACTACTGTCTGTGCCACACACCAAAATTATCTTCGAGGGAAAAGGCTTTAAAGTAATTAAGAACAAGGTACTTAATTTGCACTCTTTCAATGCAATCATGTGGCAATGCCCCCTCTGTGCTCTCCCTAACAATCCGACAGACAGAGTGGAGATGTGGAGAGCTTTTGGAACTTTTTTTTAAATGATGAAGAGAAACTTGAAAATAAAGGCAAAGACACGTTTTTCTCTGAAAATTAAATATTCGTTTTTCCAAGACTGTTGCTGTGTCTGTCACTTGTCTGGAGAGCAGCATCAGTTGCTATCCCACAGTGCTGCAGATGAAGCTGAGGCCAGAGCATTACTGAACACTTACCCTCCTGCCTCGGTTCAGCAGGTGCAAAAAGCACTCTGTTTAGAGATCTGCCTGGGAATGAAGACAACAGCTTGGAGACTTTGCTTTTTCTATAAATAGGAAGCTGAACTGGAAATTTTTGAGACATCCTCCTAGTAACACTTCCACCTTTCCCTGGAAGTATCACAGCTGAGAGCTGAAGCAGAGTGTTGAGTCTTTCCCAGCCTCTTGCTAGACTCTGACAGTGCCACCACTGAGGCTTTGCTGTCCAGACACTGAGTTTTGCATACTTCAGCTGATAAAAGACTACTGGCTTCTCAAAAGTCTAACTTCCAATATATTAGTTGTTCTGTCCACCTACTCTGGCAGGCAGAGCCCTCGTTATACAAACACCCTTCCCACACCCACACTCTGCTCCACAATAAAGAAATTTTTCTTGGGATGCCAGCCAAAGGAGATGGATCAATAATAGTTGTAGTAAATGAACTCTATTTCCAAGTGTATTTCTACGTCCGCTATGTCTCAAAGGAGGAATATACAACACTTAAAAATCATTCCATCATTTCATGCAGAAATAGAATGGATTCCATACTTGAGTTCACATGAAGTACCAGAATGTTTAATTGGTATTAAAGTTCATTGTTCTGAAAACAAGAGAGAAAAAGAAAGAAGCTGCTGAGACACAAAGACAGCCTGATCCAGGCAGCTCTGGTCAGAGGGCCCTGTTCAACACAATGGAGTTTGGCAGCAGAGAGCTCAATGAGAAATCAGAGAATATGGTAAAGAAAGCAGAAAGAAGCCAAAGTCCAAATGAAATGCACAGAAAGCCAGAGGAGCTCTACTGGTGGGGATTTAGGTAGTGAGCTGCTGTTCAGAGCTGAGCAGGAGATCCCACTGGACACTGCTGCTCTGCCCCAGCATTCACTGACCAGTTACACCCCAGAGAGAAGCAGCAGAGCAGCCCCAGTTTCTCTGCCTGGAAACCCTTCCACCTATTTTAATAAAGTGATTGGTTTCGTTTAGTTGACCAAATGCCCAAAAAGGGCAAAAGCCACCCCAAAAAAGGGCTTCAGGAGCTCAGTCTGTGCTCCAGAGACATCCGCACAGAGCAGGAGATCTAAAGGCACCCTGTCACACCTCGTACCCATGTCAGCGCTGCCTATGAGAGCCCTCTCAAACAGGCTGGGGCTCAAGAGTACAGTTTAACAAAGGATGTACTTGACATCTGTACCTTGTTATTTGTGCCATTCTATACCCAAAACATCTTGTAATGCCTCTTCAAGAAAATGCTGACTGGTTACCTCCTGCATGACCTACTTGGAGGGCCCTAGCTTGCTCTCCTGTAATGCAAAATGATGCAGAAATGCTTTACATGAGAATTCCATGATGCCCAGCAGCTACTTAGCTTCCAAATTATTCCAGTCTCTGCTTGGAGGAAAGGCCAAGGGGCTCTGCTTGTTTTATCACATATGCTTGCTGCCATGTGAAAAGAATCTCAAAAATACAGAAATAAGGTGGCATTAATCTAACAAAGGATCATGGCTCACAAGCCTTCCCAAGAAGACTACGTTCATTACAGTGACTGCAGTGAGCTTTGCTGCAGTCCTGCTCTTCATCCCACCACAGCAATAGACATTTCTGCAGATTCCCTTTCCTGACAGCCAAGGGAGGAGGGACCTAGATTCATTCCTAAGTAATGACAGAAGGCAGCGAGCAAGTGCACAACTTATAAATTTATACCTCAAGATATGATTGTAAAGCATTAAGGTTGCATGTAACTAGGTTATGTCTCTGCTGCTAAAATCTATGCATAATTTATTTATATTACAAGCTAAACATCAGGAACTGTCAGGAGGAACCCTAACAGCTCCTTACTAGCACGAATTAAACGCTCTGCTCATCATATAAGCCCCAGGACAGCCATATGCTGTGATCCTGCACAGTATCAGTAAGCTAATTAAGAAACTGCCTTCGCTCACTCCTCTCTTTTGTGTGGGTTTTTAATTTGAGTTGATTTTTTCCAGTCTGGGTTGGGCAGATAAGCTTCTCCCTCTCTGTGCTTCTTGCTGCCTCTGAAGTGAAGATTCACAGGCAAATTTCGGTTCCGTTTTTATCTCTTTCTAGAATTACTCCTTTCTCAAAGTCCAGCTCAAAAGTACCTGTTGCACTCTGAGGACTGACAGCACCATCAGCTCCAGCACCTGCAGCATCAATCTGCCAAAGGCTGCACACACTCTGAACACAACACAAGTGCAGCAGCCTCCAAGCACTGCGGGTGAGCAGGGGACAGAGAGGGCAGCATCTGCCCCCAGCTCTGGGTGGGACAGGGTAGCACTAACTTTTGGAGGGAGTCCTCCCCAGATGATATCAGTTAATGACTGCCCTGCAAAAGCATAGGAAATGACTACTTGAACTAGGATTGTGGAACACACTGAGTAAGGGGGAATGTCAAATAAATGACTTTGTCAAAGAACTCTTTTTGGAGTTAGGGGAGAAGTGTAGCTGCCAAGCAGGGCTCTGTACTAATGCAAATTTACTGCTGATAAAAAAAAACAGGGAAATACAGGTTTTCAGGTGCCAGCCTTTAGTTTCCATCTTCTCTGCTCTGCCATGCTTCAGTGAGCAAAGTTTCCTTGACACCAAGGGCAGCTCGTCTGGCAGCACCACAGCAGCGTCACCTGAGCCTCACCTCCTGTGCCCTGCTCTGCACTCGGCAGCACTTCCAGGTCAAAGATTTGCACTTTAGAGCCTTCTTACTTCAGTCAGCTGCAGATGAAGGCTGCCTCCAGTACATGAGTGCAGACAGGACAAATATTATGTGACTGTCACCACACACTATTATCATGCCTGCAGGATGTAAAGATGGATAGAGCTTGAGAGTAATGCATTTTGAAAGCTCTAATTCCCAGGCACTTTTCTTCAGAGAAAAGCCACACATTAATCATTAATAAGAAAGGAGGGCATAAGAACCTGGCTAGGACAACCTTACTTCTTTTCGTTCCTCAAATTCAGCATGCAGAGATGGGAAAACAGGCACACCAACATCACTGATATACCCAGTACAGGTGTTTTCAGGGGGGCAAAGAGAGACCTTTTCTGCCCAAACAAGACCTCATGTTGCTTGACAAACCTTTACCTCCATGTGCCTCACAGACATGCACACTCCTGCTTCAAACAGTGTGTGCAGAACCTGCCTGGGTGCACACACATGTTACAAGAACATAAAGACACGAGGACTCCCAGCATTAGCTGGGACTGAAGCACTGCAAGTGACATCTGCAGGACAAGATGCACATGCATGCAGTGTAATGCTCTCTGAGCTCCTTAGAAAAAGGCACATTTCAAATCACTGAGCTACTGGTGTTTACCAGCGTCAGGGGAAGGTTCACACAAAGGCGCCAGTCCCAAATTAAAGACAGAAGAGTGAAGATCAGTGAAGTCTAGATCCCCTCAGGCACTTAGGAGCCTGAACCTCACCAAAGCCAGAAGGAGATAGGGCTATTAAAAATTAGACCACAAAAAGGTTTATACCATTAATCTTGCCTGTAATGATGTCAGTGCAGTAGCAAAACAGCAAATAAATCCATACTTCTCAAGTCTCCTGTCACAGCTCTAACCACCAGGTTGTCCCTTCCCTTCTCAGGGCTGATGTTGGACAAGCTGTTATGTGCGATCTCCATCTGAAGAATGTGTGTTTTTAGGGAAAGTCAGGTGGGTGCAGTTTGTTTGTGTTCAGACACCTCAGCCAGGGCTCTGAACCCTGAGGCTATTTGTGAACGCGAATTTCTGTGTACTTGGAGAACTGACAAGAAACGCGGCAACTACAGATGGTACCCCTGTAAAAAGGAGCACTTTGCATCTGTTTGCTATGCAAATTAATTCATTTAACATTTGTTGACAGCAGGTCAGTTTAGCACAGGAATCAGGCTAGAAAGTTGGGAATTTAGGAACTAAGTTCTACTCTGTCCTCTTAGAAGTGAAAAAATCCAAGAGAGAATTAAAAGTAATTAGGCAGAAAACAGCAATTAAGCTCAGAATGAATTTAATTTTTAAACCATTAAAATCCTTGCTGTTTCAGGGAAGTAGGAATCATGGTGGATATCGCCACAGAAAACTAAAGAGATGATGTGACTGCAGCAGTGCTCTGACCCACAGGTGCAGCAATTTCTCTCCAAGGCAGGGAAGTACCTTAGGAGAAGCCAGGGGAAGGTCTGTGGTACAGTCTGGGTGCTCAGGAACCACAGATACATCTTTCTCACAAGAACTCAACTCATACCCTTCTGCTAAAGCACCTCAGTGTCTGGGTAAAAGTTGTAGGAAGAATCATGAAATGGCCTTGGGAAGATGCAACAGATCATTCCATTATTTCAACAGGAATGCAATTTGATGACAAATGCTTCTGGATTGCAAATCCCAGTAGGGAATTAAGGGTTTAAAGGAAAAAAAAAAGGCAGTAACTAGAAGAAGAGACATTCTCCACATACCTAAAAGAACAAAATACAACATGAAAACATAAAACTTTTATTGTAAATGAAATGAAGGAACATCTGTGCATACTTAATGATTCTCCTATAGTAAGCAAATGTCTTCCTCACTTCTTCCCCAATCCCACTATTTCATAACCAAAAAATCCACTTCACTTTGTTTTTATACTGTTCCCTTCCAGATTTCTACCATACATGTTTCTTTTATCAGCTCGAACAGAATAAAAGAACATCCCTGTTTTATAAAATGACACCCAAGGCAGCATCCCTCACAAGGCTCGTGACCATTTGCAGCACTAAAATGATAATGGATATTGCAGATCTATTCATCATACTGGGTCTGCCCCAAGAAACAAAACACAGCAATGTAAGAGGAAGCATTTTTTTCCTGATCTTGAGAGGAGAATGGAGACAAAATTATCACTACCTGCACTAATTTCTGTAAACTTCAGTGTTTCTTCGTCAAGATTACAAAAGAGCATCCAATAGATTTCATTATCAGATCATACTTTGCAAACTGGACGTGCTGCCAAGTTTCCAAAGAGGAATACAGGATTCCCCAAACATTTGTCTGAACTGAGCTTTGGGCAAGTCAAGTGCAGAGTGAGATGCACAGAACCCAGCAGCCATGTTCCAGACGATACCAGGATTCCAAATATCCCTACAATGGGCACAGTCACAGGAGAGGGCTGGACTTTAGAAGGAGCCCTTTCAATAAACACTGATCTCCTAAGTCAATATAGACCTTAACCAGCTGCTTCTTCCTCCTCGGAGTCCCACTGGCTCTGTGTGTGCACAGGCAGCCACCACAGCTTGGAATGGACACCACTGAGTCTCCCAGCTAATCCCAGAGTGAAATAACACGGAGACTGACTTTCTTCAGGATAAACTGTGAGCAGCTTCTCTGATTTCCAGCTTGCACATAACCAGGTCCAGCCTTACTCAGGATCAGACACAGATAACAAACAGGTCCATTGCCAGGTGCAAGTCCCATGGCCACACAAACTAAAATCAGTATCAAGAATCACAGAGGGATTTTTGTTACTTAGAAAGTGTGTAAAGCAGGGCTATAGAAAACCAGTGAGCCACCTCAGCTCCAGCCAAGGGGCAGAGTGCATGGATCATGGCTCTTATCTCGTGAATCAATTCCCAGCCCTGGTGCAGGCACAGATCTCTGCCCAGGTACTGGCCCCAGTTACTGACCCTGCTCACAGCACCCTTCCACCCCACCTGTACCTGCCACACCACACTGTCCCTGCTGTGAACAGCAGCTCCTAATCCACCCTGGGCACACGGGCCAAGGTGACTTTGTAGCACACAACTCAGCCTGACCCACTCAGACCTGCACACACACCAGCACCTGAACCCATGAAGTCAGGAGGGAGAGACACAAGTTACATGGGGGAAAATGGGTAAGACTGGAAAGGAAAGTGGGATGGAACAAGAATTAAAGAGGTAAAGGTAAATAATGGTAGTGTAGGCGTTTTTTAAATTACTTGTTTTTAATTATTTTGAAATGAATGTTTCCATGGCTCCACACTATCAAAGGAAAAACCTAGATTAAGAACAAAGTAAAGATGAGTAAGCAGAGTTTAAAAAAGAAGGCAAGTCGTAATTAACTGGCAGTTCATGCTGTGAATCACTGAGTTTGAAACAAACTCGCCCACATCTGTTGATAAACTTCATTAACTGAAGAAATGATACTGAAATGAATGCTATCCTGCACGCACAATGCCTGTCTTCTGCTTAGATACCTAAACTGCAAGGACATCTGAAACCTCCGAAACTCAGAGACTGTACTGGTTATTTTGGAAAACAATGCAGCTCACACCTGAGCCTCACTTCCATAGGGGACAAGGGAGGCTGGCACATCATCAAGAGACTTAACCTCCCAATTAAATATCAAATTGGTGAACAGTTTGCAGTCTGCAATAAGCTCCATTCATGGAAAATTGAATTTCTAGGACCAGCTACTGTGTCAATGAGAGAAGCGTAGGCAAAGGGGTTTTTAAACACTGATGTCTGTCAGACAGATGGCTGCAACAATTTATTCCCTGTTGGTGTTAACTATCACATCCTGCTGCTGCTTTTAAAGATGAGCTGCAGAGGGTTTCAACACGCAACACAAAATAATTTCCAACAGTTTTAATGTTAATTACTTTTGATATGTCCATTTGCACCCCTAGATCTGGAAGCACTCTACAAAAGGTATGTGTAATATCCCTGCCACGGGAACAGGAAGCACAGTCAGCTGAAAGACAGCTCATATCCACCTGCTTCTGCACGTGTCCTGTTCCTGGATTCATCTCATTGCAAGAACAGGGGAGACAGCAGGACAGTTCTCCCACCTCCTGTGCAAGAGGGTGCCGTCCCCATGGGTCAGCAGAGACATGGACAAACTTCCTTTTCCAAATTACCTTTCCCTGCCATCACATCCCCACCTACTTTAGGCAGCCTCAATCAAACATGAGATCACCCTGCCCCACGTCTGCTGGAAGCTTTAACTTTTCCACCAGGAAGCACAAAGTCCCTTCTGACCATGAGAGCACAGACCACTGACAAAAGGACTGAAATACATTCCCTCTTCAACAGCAGAAGCAGCCTCCATTCACTTGCCGCTGTCCTGATGTGTTTCAGGTGCATCAGGATCACTTTTACATACCAGAAATTCAAATCCTCTAACATCTCTCAGTTCTATGGCTCACACCCTCTCCATAAGCTTTAGGAATACAATGTCCAAGGGGGCACAAGCTTTAAAGTTTCCTGTAAAACCAGTGACTCACTTTAAAATAAAAATAGAACAACCCAAACCCAAACTCAAGCAATCAACAAACCCAGAGATAACGTGGAATATAGAAGTTCAAGTGGATCCACATAGTAATAAAATTTTATGATGTGGATTAGGCTAGTCTACTAATGACCAATTTATTGTCTACACTAACTGGAGAATCTCATATTCATTGAGATAATCCTTTTATTCCCTTACTATGACTAATTTCCTCTTGCAGAACACCCTCAGAAAATGAGACACTAGTAAGTAAAAACTTATGATGTCTGGGGTCTGCTTAAAGGACCTCAGTTTCCAGTGGGACTGCAAATAATTTCAGTAATGGGCCCTTTCAGAACACTTTTCATTACTTTCTTCATTTGTGAAGTTACTCAGGGGAATAGTTATTGCAATTTAGAGCCCACAAGCCCAAGAAACAGAAATGAACCGACTTCTGAAGATGCATTAATCAGGAGAAATCTGACAGGAGTACACTTCAGAGCAACAGAAGGTACAATGCCAGATCTTTATTAGTTTTGTTCAAACTAATTGACTTCATCACAAAGCTGAAGAATCTAAACTGTGCACAACTATTTTATCTCAAAAGAGAAGCAAAAGGAGACACGCTGTGTTTAGGGAACATTAGTTCTTTAGGTTTTTGAGACTGTATTAGGACTCCTGACCCCAGCTTTTGGCACGGACTGTCCTGCTCTCAAGATGCTTTCAGAATTGCCAGCACAGTACCAAACTAGAAAAGGCTCCTTCGCAAGGAGTATCAGAAGGAATGTTTAGGATCCCAAAGAGTCAGCAGCTCATGCTCTTCACTGAAATCCCCAGCCGAGCCCTACCGTAAGCAGCCGGAGGTGTTCTTGAAGACAGTTGTCCACTCAGCGTCGCGAGGCTTCGAGTCCTCGTTGGGCTCGCTCTCCCAGCCCGAGTGGGGGATGATCACCTCGTTGGTCAGGGTCTGCAGCCCATGGTTGATGATGACCATCTTCAGGGGCTCATAGGAGGATAAATTCCACAGGGTGCCTGCGGGAGATTATTAAATAACCAAAGTGTAACAACTACTTAAAATCTGTACGTTAAATAGAATCACAGGACTCACAGAGAACTGCTTGAAGGTTAAATCATAAAACTAAACAAGAAGGCGAAGCAACTTGATGAGATGCCAGACCAGAACTAGCTTAGGGAAAATCCCACAGCTTCTTCAACAAAGCAGGGAAGTACTTTTATCAAGGCATAGGTATTGTTGAACCCATCACGCCCTACAGAGAGTACATAAAAGTGATGTACTATTGGAGATTAATAGGATTTTTCTGCTGTATACAAATTGCATTACACTTTCAAGTCTAACTATGCCTCAAAAAGTAAAAATTCATCCAGTGAAGCAGACAAGTATATTAAGCAAGTCCTAGGAGGGATGAATTTCTGGAGGATCACTGATCTTATGCTTATCTTCTCCACAAGATAATATTTCATTCAAGTCTCCTCTCTATTATTTACTTTCACATTTTCCTGTCACAAGCAATATCTGTGTTCAAATCTCCTGGTGCCACAAGCACATGATTCCCTGAAAAAGCTGAAAACCAAACTGTTGTGTCTTTTCATTTTTACCTCCATTAGGAGCCAAAGCAGACAGAAGTCAAACATCAAAACAGAATTACAGAACAACAGCTTTATAGCTGCAAAATACCCAGTGTTAGATAAATGATACTACCTCCCAGCAGACCTGTATCAGTGTCCTGACAGTTACTGCTCATTAGAGTGGGACTGAAACAGAACGCTGACTTCAGAGTTCATTTCTGCACAGACCCAGCCTGGTATCATCTGAGAACTGTCAGGAACAACATTTGGAGGGAGCCAGACACACATTTTTGGTCTCCAAAGAAAAGTGTGAGTTCTAGTGAAATTTCAGACAGGCCAAACAGAAAGCCTAGATCCCCAGAACACACAGGAAATCCTTCCTAAGCAGGTCCAATATGAACCTGAGGCTCCCTATGTTACTGCAAATATGAATTTCTGCATATTACAGTGCAAATTGTAGATCTCCACCTCATTGTAATTAAACCAAAAAAGACAACAGAACAACAAAAGCGCAACCTTTTGTTTCAGTTCCTTTCAATCTCCCCAGCTTTTAAAACCTACAATTTTCAAGCTTTAAAGGCAACTGGGAAAAGGTTTTGGATCTATTATCATGTGGCACAGCCTGACACAGGGACTTGCAGGAGCCTAGCAGTGACTGAATACAGGATATCATATTAATTAATAAAGAAACTCTGAGGCAGACAACAGCACGAACACCGTAATGTTTCTTGCTGTCTTTTTTCTGAAGTCATACAAAAATAATGCTTTTTTGGCCTACTGCCCTTGCCATTCATAGACATACTGTGTGAGACTTTTATAGCCTAATTTTAGCTTTCAAACAAGACTGTGTAGGTAAAATACGAATCTTCTCTTTGTACCCATTACAATAAATCACCCTTTGTCGCTGCAAAACAACAAATGTTGGAGAATAAGAAAAAAAGCAAAACGAAGCAGAAAGGGCTAATTGGCCCCATTTAGTTATTGAAGAAAGCCTTTACTTCTCATAACAAACTGGCTCAAAAATATACAACATACAAAAACAAATGCAAGTCAATATTTGTAACAAGACATTTAAAAAACAGACATATAAGCTACCCTGTTATTTCTAAATACTTCACTAGACTGTCTTTCATCTCTTACTGCACACCAATTTCTTAAGCATGTCAGACTCGCTCATATAAAAATAGTAAATACAATTAAATCCCTAAATACATGGCTGGCTCAGGACTTGAAAATTCAAATGCAAAATATGAAAAGCCAGCACTGAACAAGATGGATGAATCCCAGGAAATTATACAGGATAATCATCTCTGGAGCAAACCTAGGTTCAAACTGAGAACAGTGGGTGCAGAATACTCTGCTTTTGGAGGTTCCCTCTCAGGACCATAAATGGAGTGTGGGGTATTTGCAGTGGTCAAAACCCACGATTTGGAAGAGCCCTGTTCTTCTGAAACTGCAAAATACCGCAACTGGAAACACTGCTGAGATGGGGAGGAGCTAAGTTTTAAAATCTGACAGCTCTTCAATATTAAAAGCTCTTTCCTGAATGCACATACTACTTTTTGAAATGAGAGCCTGCTTCTTCCCCTTTCCTGGAGCAGTGACGTTATCTGTTATCTCTAGAGTGGAACTACAGAGGCAAATTTTACTGCTTAAGAAGAATCAGGCAGAAATATAAGCAAAAAGTCAAAAATAGCTATGAAATTTCCGAGAGCTCTAATATTACAGGATTGTACAAAAGCTTTCCAGTGCTCAAACCTTTCACTTGTTTTAAGACTCGGAGATTTGTGACTATATCTCAACACCTTCAAGCACAGCATGTAAAATACAATCAGCACCTCCAAACTCCTCATATATTCTCCTTCACCAGTGGTTGTTGCAAGAGACTAAATGCAGCTGGAATTCAATAGTGTTCAAAGAGAAGTCCAGGTCTGACCAGCTGACAGGACCTCGGCACACAAGGGTGCCCAGGAGCTGGGAGTTCTGAGCCAGCTGATTTACGCTATTCAAGCATTAGATCAAAATATTTTATCTGCAGAGCATTTTGAAGGTCAATCATTTTTCAATTATAACCAATTTGGCAGCAGAAAAATCACGTCCTGCACCACTTAAAATCAGTGCAATGTCATTAAACAACAAAATTACTCCAACGTTTGCACAAAGAACAAAATTATTCATTAAAGCTACCAACTTCTGATTGCTTTTCAAAGAATGTAATAGAATTTTGGTCTTGCATATCTGATGGGAACACTTCCTCCACGAAAACCTTATCGCTCAAGATAAAACTTCTGTAGCTTTCCCAATCAGAACAGATTTTATTCCTTATCAGCTTAATCCTCATTTCTCCTTTTTTCTCAAGAAAATGATCCACTGAGAGTACAGCAGTACAGCTGCAAGCCTAGCAAGAAATGAAGGAAGAATTTTATGGAGTATTTCTCAACACAACTCTACTCATGATTTACTTACAGACACAAACAGTTAAATCAAGCTTTCCTCAGCGCAGTAGATAGGAAACATTTTGTAACTCCACACGTTAAAAAGAAAGATATGTGAGATCTGTGGTATTTTATGCAAGTATCTTTGAGTTCTGACGGCAGTTTTTGTGTACTTCACAGATCTCTGACCTTGGGGGACATCATGTTTAGTGCCATTTGCAGATATGTCCAGAACATCTGGCAGAACACTATGGCACTAACAAAGAGATGGCACCAACAAAGAAGTCTTTCAAATTCTGCTAAAACCAGTGCTATCTGTTAGAGAAAATCTACAGACTGGCTTCATCTGGCAGCAGTGCTGTATCAGTACACTCCACCTGCTTCCAAAATTCCACGTTAAAACAGCTGTCTAACTTGTGCTCTCCAGGACACATATCTTGAAGTGCTCAAGGGAACACCCTCGTGGCACACCGAGCCTCACCCGTTCCACACTCACGTCACACATCTGATTCCTCCCTCCATGCTGCACCCACCTCCTGGGTGGCTTTACCTCCTCCGTGTGGCTTTGTCCCCACTCCATTAACCCAGCGACCAGAGCCAGCTGGGGCTGCTGCATCAGAGCACAGAGCCATGGAGCCATGGAGCTGCACTACCGCCAAGGGCTGACTCTCAAATCAGAGGAGAACCAGGCTCTCTTTGGCCGGAAAGGCTCACTCCAACCAGGGTGTCCTCCTGGGTGCTCCCATGTACCTCCTGTCCTGCAGGGCAGGCAGTGTCCCACAGCCAGAGAAACAAAACTCAACCCTGGAACTGCTCTTGAATTCAGACAACTGAATTATTTAAACTTCTCTAAATTACTTGAATCTCTCTGGGAAGCAGGATTATTTTATCATTTGTCCGTACCTGGGATGACCAGCTGGTGATTATTATTGAGCTTTTGAAAAGCAGCCAGTATTGAGTTAAAGAAATATTAAACCGCAGAAAAATCAATGTGTCATACCAAACTTGAATTTGGAGCCTGTTAAAAAAAAAACCCCAAAACCAACAAACAAACAAAAACCAAAACTGCAAACCCTGTATGCTGGGTTTGTTTGGTTTTTTTTTTTTTTTAGACTACACTGCTGATGAAGTCCCCAGACATTTCACTCCAGACACATTGAAAAACTTCCATGGCAAAGGTAGGCTTTGGTTTATCACTAGGGAAATGCACCCAGATAGGAAGTTGAGATTGCTACCAGGAGAACACTGGAATTGTGATCGGAATTTCTGAGGCTGCAGAACACAGTCCTTTTGTAGCAGCCCTGCCTGAATGCTCCCTTTGCACTTCAAGCTGGCTCCTGTTTCTCTCTGCTGACTTTTGGAGCTCATTTTACGAATGGACAATTCCACATTATCAGCCAGGGCTTTGAACATGGACTGCAAGTACAGCAGCACCAGGCACAGAGGCATTGCTGGAATATTCTTCTTTTCTGTGCTGACGCTTGAATGTCTCACACCGGATCTGGTGATATCATTTTAGAAGGGCAATGAAATCATTCCTGGTTAGGTGGAGATTAAATACACATCATCTGTTACTGGACATCTGTTTAGGTTAATGCCCTTAGTATTCCTGGTGTTTCTCAGTAAGGGGAAATAAAGAGCTCTAAATAACAAAAGTCAAGGTGGAATAAAAATACTACATTGAACTGGCAAGAACTACTGACAAATAAAATGCATTTGAGTTCTAAAGCTAATTAATCAACTGGAAATCAAAGCAATTGCCATTTACAGTGAAAAGGAAAAACATCCAGTCTGGTTTTGCCATCTCAGAAGTGACTGATTACCACTTAGCATTATAATGATATTCCTTCAGAGTAAATTATAGACTGGCTTCTCCTTTCTTGAATCTAAGGAAATAAATTTATTGCTTCTCAACACACCAGAAATCAGTTTTGATTAAACTAGAACAGTAGATAAACAGATATTCTTTGCCTTAAAAAATAAATAAATTTAAGTCTGCCATCATACTAAATGAGTGTAACAAATGGAATATAAATGCTACCTGCAGAGTTTCCATGTTGAGGCAGAGCACAGACTGCTCTCCAAGCACAACCAGCACGTGCTGCTCAGAGGTTCTCTGACAAAACAGACAGCTCTCCTTTGCCAAGTCACTGGGAAAAGGCTGGAAAATATCCCTGCTAGTTTCAACACTGTATATTTAGACCTAGTTTGCTAAACAGCCTGTAATAGATGGGGAAGAACAGATGGAACACCCAAGGCCACTCTTCATCTCAGAGAATTATGATTACCAGTAAAAACTTAAGAGAGCGACTATAATTTCTGAGGAAATTACAGAATTTTTGAGGAAATTACAGAATTATGATGTTTACCTCTAATGGCTTAATCAATGTTTGCAATAGGGTCTACCTGCAGAACCCAACATTGTAATGCAGCTGAGCAGTTTCAGCCCTGGACCCATTCTCACCCTCACAAAGCTTTCTGAAAACTTCTGTTCTGGCACTGAAATTCATTGGAACTGCTCTGGTCTCCATCCAAACATCCCCTGCAGCTTCTGAGAAGAGAAAGGGAAATCCATTTCACTCCTCATGATTTATGGGAGACCGAAGAACAATATCTTTCTCCTTACTTTAAGAGCTGACATACTTTTCCACCCTTTTCCACTTAATGGCTGAACTTTGAAACTTGGCATATACTTTACTGCTCTCTTTGGATGATGTCCAAGACTAAGTTCAAATAAAAACAGGTTAAATAATGGAGCTGTAAGTGTCTGAAAACTCCCCGCAAAGTGGACACAAACCCAGTAACCTGAAATGTAATTCTCTCTTTTCTGACTTTTGAAACAAGCAAATCCATGTCCAGAGCATCAACAGCAGACCCTACGCTCCCTAAAATCCGCATTTTCCAGCCCAGAAGTGCTGCAACTTTATATACAGCCTCAGAGCCCTCAGCACCAGGCTGGAAGTGCTCCTGAGGAGACTGACTGTTCTATAAATATGAGGGAGTGGGGACATGGCAGCAGGACTGTTTTATAAGAGATTAACAAGGAAAGATTTAGATCAGCATATCTCACCTCACGATTACAACACGCCGAGGGCACGTGCACTACAAATTACCTGTCAGTGGAGCTGCTACAACTCATTTAAGCTTCAGTAACCCAACCACATGCAACTGCATGCTGTACACAAGGAGCAGCATCCATCCCTCAGCAGCCAGGGAATCCCAAGTGCACCACACACACACAGAGGGACGATCTCGATCCCTCCCTGATTCTCACAGGCTCTCGCACCACAAACGTGGTGCAGCTACAGACCAGCTGCAGCCAGTGACCTGAATTCTCCTTCAGTGCTCTCATCTCCAGAAATCCTCGTTCCTGAAGCTGAAAGAACTGTTCTGCAGACTAATCCATTAAAGAAATCACAGACACTGACCTGTAATTAGCTCTCTGACTTCCATGTCGTTTGTTTTCCGCAGCAGCCTGATCAATGCGGGGATCCCATCACAGTTCTTTATGGCCACTTTGTTTTCATTATCCTTCCCGTAGGAGATGTTCCGGAGAGCCCCGCAGGCTTTACGATGCACCTCAGGCTTCGGGTGATCCAGCAGGCCCACCAGGATGGGGATCCCTTTCAGGTGCCTCACGTCCTTTTTGATTTTGTCGTTCTCGTAGCACAGGTGCTGCAGGTAGGCGGCGGCGTTGGACTTGACGGGGTCGATGGGGTGGCTGAGCATGGCGATGACCTCGGGCAGGTCGGGGTCCCTCCAGCGCGGGTCCTTGCGGATGCTGTCGATGGACGGCGAGCGCTTGCCCAGGCGGTCAATGCTGGCCATGCTGCCTCGCTCGGGCTGCGCCAGCGGTGCCGCGTAGCCGCCGTGCAGGTAAGGGATCCTCTCCTCGACCATCTCGGTCTCGATGGGGTCGTCGTAGCCCCTGTGAGGAGCAACAGCCCCAAGACAAAGGAAAAAGGAAAAAGAAAAGCACATTTAAGCACTTTGTAACTCTGAGTCAATATGGAAATTTCAGCCATGAGCAAACATTTTAATATGACAAACATCACTGGGGCAGCATATTTACCATTTCCAATCGTTTATTTGGAGTAACTTGAAAATTAACCATAGTTGAGTTCTCAGCAGTGATGGGACTCCAGCACAGTGTTTGTTTGGCTAGCAGTGAAATGATGACAGGAACTGCAAGCCATCAAACAGATTGCCTTCATTTTGGTCACTTAGCAAAGCAATTACAACAGAGCTGGATTACATTTAGTAGGAAACACTGATCTTCATTAATGCTGCTACTTCTGCAGCAAACCAAAACTCTAATTAAAGGCATTCAAGGCCTGGGCAGAGACCACAGACGTATTTCAGCGAGTCTGACAAGTCCCACTATATTTCCATGTTGATGCTCACACAAATGTACTCTAAACACTACTCTTAATCGATATAACCATAAACCACCCTCTTATATGTGTGTTTTTTCCAACCTCTTGCTTTACAGCTCTTTCCTGGACAGGTTTGCTACTGTCTCAGGATCACAGTTAGCTCAGTCAAGCAAGTGGTTTTAATTGCTACAAAATGTTTCTTAAAATCTTTCCTCTGAAGCACTGAGTGATGTTATTGAACCACTTCTGATGTCATGCTGAAGTATAGACTATTAGAAGTCAGGGAGAAAACAGAGCTTGCTGTCATCCCAAAGGGACTGCTAATTAAACTGGGCTCTGGGGAGAAGAGCAACCGGAGGTGGAGACTGAACTTAGTCTTGTACAATTAACGCTTTTAATGTTAAAAGCGCCTCTCCTGACTTCACGTTGCTTTAATTGCTGTTCTAAACCATAAACTGAATGAAAGGATAAAAACGGGCAAGTATCCAAAACTCAGAATGAATCTGAAGAAATCCTTTTATTGATGCAGTTATTTGTATATGTATAATTCAGTAGTTGCTGTACACAGTAATTTACACTGTCTGGACAGTCGTATTTTCTGTTACAGAACAATGCTGTTTCCATCACTCCAAGCAGAAAGAAACAACATTGAAACGATTTACTTTTGTGAATGTACACAGGGCAAAAGGAATAACAAAATCCCTTAGCTACTCTTCAAAATTCTGTTTTTACAAATGCAAATTTGTGACAACCAGCATTAAAACTACAACAAAATCTCATTTCTCAAACTCATCCTCATGTTAAATTCTTTTCCACTGCATAAAAGCAGCAGCAGATTAATTTTAATAATTGCACAGCTGTTGCTTGCTTGACTTGGTAACTCGCAATTCAGCACGTCTCAGTCCTGTGAGCTGCCCACAAGATAACTGCGCACCACCTCAATTACACCTGCACAATTAAGTTTCTCTCTCCTCCTCATCCGTGCAAGTACACAAAGATAATTACTGTCTTGGGATGCAGTTTGTTTGCTTTATTTCCACAAAGCCTTCCACACAGAACCACACAGATGGGCCTGTCTCCCTCATGTTGTATTCCTTTGCCACACATAGCTCCCTGGATTCATTACATTTGCCCAAAGAAAACTTCAGAGTTAGGACTTTAAGTTGCAACACTGTCATGACAAAAGAGAGAGCACCACATAACTCTTCTACCAAGAACACTACCTTTGTTTAAATTGTCAATCACTACTTATTAAATATGAGCGAGAATACCTGAAGTCAAGAATCAATCATTAAAAAAGAAAAAGAAAAATTAAATAAGATCACAACTCTGCTTTAAAACAAGACAGCATCTCTGAAGTAGCAGTGGAGGAAAGGATGAAAACAAAACCCCACAGCTGCTGGAATAAACCCACACAGGTCAGATAACTCTGAGGATGAAACAGTGTCAAGAGCCACTGGTAAATGCACTTGTGACAAAACTCAGTGACTGCACCTGGCAGCAAAGAAAACACCTGGACATTTGACCCTTGAAGACCCCAAATCATTATGCAGAAACTCCGAGATCCTGTATGAACCTAGGAGCTGTACAAGGAAGCTCAGCAAAGGCAAGTATCACAGCACTTCAGATTCTCATGACTAAATACAGTGATCAAGGCTAGGGAAGGTTAAAATAAAAACCAACAGGGGAAAGAGTTTACCAAGACAGGTCATCTGCACAGGTGCAGAACAACTGCTCAGACACAGCAAGGCAGAAGCGCCACAAGCCCCAGCTCCTCTCCTTTAACAGAGAGCTGAAGACCAGACTGCCAGAGTGAGAAAGTCAAAGTGTCTGTCAGGGCTTTAAACACACCCTGATCATCAACATATTTACACACAGGGAGAGGAAAGAAATCCTCTTTCTGAGTCAGATTGGTGCGGGCCAAATGTGATTTTTCACTTCCACATCTCTGGAGCAGCTACGCTGGGAAGGAAAAGCCACTCGACACAGAACAGGACTAACAAGAGCTTCAGCAGATACTGCTCTCAGGAGGCCAAGAGCTCTTTACTATCAGGACTGAAGAGATCTGGTGCTATGCCAGAGCTGCTGACTGCAAGCATCTTGCCTTCTGTTTGCACCAAGGCAGCCGAGTTTTTAGGATGCCATGGGTCTCACTAATCACCTGCCTTGGAGAATTGATCAAAACACATTCTAGCATAGACTAAAACTGGGAGAGAGCTTGTGCATTTATCATCTTCCTTATGGCTTCAACATAGGCACATGTGAGTAAAGAGGTGAAGGATTTAAATATTTAATCCTCAACAACTTCTACAAGTGTTACATTCATTACAGTTTGCAGCTGGTGTCTGCTTTGGATAAAAGACCAGAAAGGCTTGGGATTTCAGCAGGAAACTTTGTGCCAAACATTGAAGAGGAAACGTAAAGACTTTGCAGAATGAGAGTCTACTTTTGCCAGCCTCTGTTCCCTGATAGGATACACACGGGGATTCAAAACCAGAGTGAATCCTCTGCTGAGACAAATCGGAGTTCTGGGCCATATGGTTAAAACACCGAAATCCCCTGACTGAAAACACCTAGGAGCTGCCAGTGGGTGAGCTGACTCAGGTTGCCTCCTGCCACATCCAACTCTGCCATTCATCACCTTCTGCTACCAGAAATTTTTCAAACTGAGAGCAAATTCACACTAAGGAAGAGGCCCAGAAATAAGTATTTTTCAAACTGACCATATCGTTTGCCTCACCCTGCTCTGCCCAGGCATGTCCATACACTCCTGCCTCAAACGAGACAACATGCCAATGTTGCTCACATACACTTGAAATGAGGTAACCTAGGCCAGAAGCACTGGCTGAAAGTTTATCTACAAATACAAGCCTTTATATTCTGTTTTTCTGAAAAAATATAAAAATCTATTCTATTTTCTGAAAAAAAAGCACCAAAAGAGGAATGAGACTGACATGTACAGTGAAACCAATACTCTCACACTGTCTATATACAGCAGAAGCAAGACAGACCTACTGGTGAAGTTATTTGATCTAAAATCTGGCTCATTTCCTGGTAATAATTTGGACCATGAAGTGACCACCACATATAGTCTCAGTGTCTTAAATCAGGCTTCTGGCATAGACAATTTAACAGTAGAAAACTGTTTTGTTGTTGATTTAGTCAACATTAAAAATTCATACCCTGTCTAGTCTGGAATAGTAACACTGGCAGTAGCTGCTCTAGAGCTCTTAGGGAAAAAAGAGGTCCCACAAATGCTCACAGAAGTGCAGATTGCAGTGATCCACTCTGGAAAGCAATCACCACTGAGCCAAGTAAAAGTTGAACTGAAGTTAATTTAAATAAATAAGATTAATTATGACTTGCCATTTTCCCTCGCTTGTTTGTGTTAATTTCAATTCAATAATTAAGAAATATTCAAAAAATGGTAGGGATGCTTTCTGCGAATAAAAAATATTCAGTACTTCCTGCTTCTCTTTCAAAAAGGACTGTGTATAAAACATCCAGCACATGGTAAGATTAGATGTTTTTTTAAAACTATAATAAAACACCTAGTATAATAAAGGCAAACCACCAAATGAAGGAAAAAAGGACAAAAACTAATTTAAAGATGTGTAAATATCTTCACAAGTAAACTTGAGTAATATTAAAACAGTATTATACACCCCAAATGCTTTTCTCTCACCCCAGTTCATTATGCAACCTGACTTACACCTAAGCAGAGCATATGCTGAGGGAAAGAACAGGAAGTGCCAGGTACTCTTGCAGAAATAATGTATCTTACATGAGCCACTCAGTATGAAGGAAAACAAGAAAACCCAGCCACTAGCAATGACGAGCCAACAGAGGGAATATTTGCCTTGGTGCATTTATCTGGATTTGGAGATGTTTGTGAGAAAGCACATTTTTCCCCAATTTAAAATGAAATATAAGTAGCTTAAAATGAGGCTGGTGATGACAGAAGAAAAGCACAATAGGTATTTATCTCTGTGATCAAATGGAGCAGGCAAGGGCTGGAAAGAACAATCTGTACTTGTAATTCCCTTGCCTAGGACCCCTCCAGACACAGCTGGGCTGCCTCCTTATCACCCAGGGAGCAGACTCACCAGCACACCTTCAGATGAGAAACCTCCACTCAAGCCCTCTCAGAACAGGAACTGACAGTAAGGACTCTCATTTTACCTTTAAACTACTAACTAATGAAGTAGCACCTACTGGGAAGAAAATGAGAGAATAACTCAGCGAGTCAATCAGTGGAGGAATTCTGCTCAGGACATGATGAGATTCCCAAACTCAAATTTGGATGCTGTTCTGCATCACACCAAAGTTGCTGTTAAACCTGCTCCACACATACAAACTTTCTGAAATCAAAAGTGACATCAATTCATCACATTCATTTCATCATTTTCACAGGAATAACTTATTTAAAAAAAAAAACGAGAGGAATAATAAATTAGTAATTACCCTCATCTAGTACAAAGCACTACTTGTAGTCTTTATTTTCTTGCAGATCAGTAGCGTATCTGAAATGCAGGTTTATTGAATTGTTCAAGTATTTCTTTGAAATGTCAAAAAGTAACTGCTTATGAAAAGGCCCTCATACAATCTTCTTATGTTCTCAACAGCTAAAGTTTGCTGCCACAGTCAGGCTAATTATTTGTCAAAGCCTCTTGATCATATTAAATATGGAAAAAACCTCACAACAAAAGAAATGTAAAAGGAAAATTATGAATTGGCCCTATCCAAACTGCAAGGAACAATAAATCAAAGGGATGTTTAATAAAAACACCAAGAATTTTAAAATGCAAATGGGTAGGTTCTAAGAATACATTTAATTATTCATTTTGCATACAGTTTGAAAAATGTTTATAAAAAATTAAAAGCATTGATGCCTGACTTCTTTTAACAAGAACTATAAACTTGCTTAGTTGCAGGGGAGCACCAATCCAAGTCTGACAGATTGGTCAGGATTCTGGCACCCACTGGGTGCAGTTATTTCCTTCAGCCCCACAAAACACTGATGTGGTTCCACTGCTGGGTTAGGCTGCAAAATCAAAGATGTCACAAGGGTGTTCTGGGAGATACACCTTGATACCTTTTCACTGGGTTTTTGTCTTTTTTTTTTTTTTTTTTCTCCCTCAAGTATAGATGACAATTTGGAGGTGTTTTATTCTAGTTTAAAATGAACTTCTAGAAATGGGGAGGAAAACAGAGCTATGAAAACATGAATGACATAACAGCTCCAAGTAGGAGGACCCCAGGAGAATGAAAAGGCGAACACAAATCCCACCGACAATTGCTGCTGATGCAGCAAAGCCTTAGGTCAGAAATGTTAAGTCAAAAGACTGTCTCCACACAGAGGCAGGTGGATCCAGACTCTTTCCAGCTCTGGAAACTATTCTAAATTAAAAGGGAAAGAATGAGAACTAAATCCATATCAAAACATGAATCATGAGGATATGACTTCAAGCAAGCACATGTAAAATTTGTACACCCCTTGGAAAACAAAGTATTACAAGTTTTTCAGGTCTGTACAAGATGACTTTCAGCTGAGTAGCAGGACTCTTTTCCCAAGCCTGTGGGTCGTTGGCTTCTTTCTCAAATGCAAGAGCAGATAGCCGTGAACACAGCATAAACAACTAAAACCAGAAAACAGCATAAAAAATGTTCCTTAGAAACTGGGCTGAGGCAGAAGTAGTTTGTGATTGGTCTCCTTAAATGCAGCACTGATACTCTTTTCTCCCCTTCTATAGGCATGGGACAAAAACACTGATCTAGTCTTTCAGATCCGTGAGGTTCAGCACAACCTGGCCAGACAGCTGAGGGTGTGTGGCTAGCACAGGATCGGGGCTGAGGCTGTCACACACTTCACTAGACAGCTTGGCACCCCTCACCACCAGCGATCAGCTCATCTGCAACCCCAGCCAGCTGTTCAAAGCTTTTGCTTGGCAGATGTGCACAAAACCAGACCTGTCAGGAGTCTCACAGATCACAAATCCCTCTTTTCACCTTGCCAGTGTGCGATGGCTCTGGGACAACACAATGTATTCACAAGTCTTTTTCAGCAAGAGGAAAAAAAAGTAACTAAGATGACCTTGTAGAAGAAGGCTTTCTTTCTAAATTCAACCTGAACTAAGCAGCCCAGAATCACTGAAAGGGTTCTTGGTCCCTACCCTCACCCTCTTCAGTATTTCATATGTATTTTGCAGTTATTTATGGGCTGTTTTGTCAAGTAATTCCAGAACGTACCAGATCACAGAGTCTGAATGTACATGATCAAATAAGTGAAAGAGTTGCAGAATAGCATTTTGAAACACAAATGGGTTTTACCTTCCTTTGTGAGGTCTTCCCCGCTCTGGCACACCTGCAGACGTCCTCCTGTTCACCGTGGAGTAATCGGGATCCAGCTCGTACCCTTCATCATCGACTCCGAGGCTGCGGTTGTCATCCTCCAGTCCATAGGGCTCTGGCTGGAAGCGCTCGGGCTGCGAGCGGTTCAGGTCAACGCTGCTGCCCACCGGCACCTGAGGCTGGGCAACGGGGCCGTAGTTATCCCTCCTGCTGGGCAGGGTGAAGCTGCCGTCGTCGGGCCGGTAGGTGCCCCCCGGCACGTAGGCGTAGCGGTGCCGGTAGTTGACGCCGCGGGACAAGCTGCCGTAGTTGTCCGAGAGGTCCCCGTAGCCGTCGTGGCCGATGTAGGGGCGGTACTGGCCCTCGTGGCTCTCGGGGTACGAGTCGTTGTAGCTGTTGTAGGATCGGGTCAGGGTGGACGAGGCCTGGGGGGTGATGAAGCGCTCGCCGTTCTTCATGTACCTCCTGTCAATGGAGTCGGTGTAGCTGCCCATGGGCGAGGAGCCGTCCATGGAGGGCAGCCCGTCCGGCCCCAGCGGCACCTGCCGCACCGTTCTCGTGGTGACTGTCTTGACCATTTTGGTAACCTGGGAGGAAGCAGTGAGTAAATATGTTAATGTTCTTGCTGCGTAATGGAGTGAGACACACGGGGGCTGGGAGAGGAGAACGGCGAGTGAGCACCACAAAGCAAATGACCGTGACTTGCCTGTAGCACTGGTGTGCTAATGAGCTCACCTGTTAGCTTTCGGAATGAACAGTGGAAAAATACTTTTGAAAAAAGCACTCTGGGCTCTTATTACCAAATCAAAATCACTGCAGCCATGTGACAGTGCATGGAAGCAGTACAGTCATTAAACCAGTTCCAATTTCCCCAAAATGTTTTCAGGAGACATCTGTCCTAGACAAGACTTTACTACATTGAGAAGCCATAGCCTGTCCTCCCACAGCTATAGAATAAATACTACAGCACATTCTCTAGTTTAAGAGAAACAGAGTTATGTGCTTCTACCTGATCTGGATCAAGTTTGCACCACTGTGTAACTTGACAGAGCCCAAATCTGGCAGTAATACTTAGGAAACCACAATGTCAAACAGAAGTTCTGGGCTTCAAGATTCTGGACAACACACCTGCTTTCTCTTTTGAGATATGCTTCCATCCAGCAAGCCCAGTAGGTGCTAGTTGTTACTATTTTGATAACTAACAAATCTGCAATAATTAACACTAACAGCCCAATGGTTTTGCAATTGCAGCCACCCGAACACACCAGACAAGCTTGTTTAAAACAGTAAAGAAAAATCTGTATACAAATACATCTTTACTTCCATAAATCACATTTAATTTCAAAACAGAACTGACAAAAACTGGAAATGGTAAATGTCCAGAAGGCCCTTGTGTTCAGGGTTTCTTGCTGAAGGGTAAGGACAAAGACTCCTTAAAACTCTACAAGAACCATCTGCCTTTGTGGGAAAGGTCTGGTAATCTGTGTAAGACAGTGCTGGACAAAAGCCACTATATTACAAACTAGCAAAGGGCCTTCTGTTTGGGTTGGTGTCTGCGCTCTATCAACTTCTGTACTGTCTTCCAGAGGGACTGCTAAAAGCTCTCTTGGGAAGAATAAGAAGTCCAGCAGATGCCAGTCTAACCCCGGTAGCCCTAACCCTAATAAAATTACTTTAACCTGTAAGAAGTTACCCCAACCCTAGGAAGCACTGACTTTTCAGCCCTACCAAGCATCAAACAGCACAGCCACAAAGATGAGAGGAAGAAACAACCCACCTGACACAAGGGGAAGAACACAAACAAAACTGGTAAAAGGTATTTGGGGTTTCTAAGGTATTACATAAATAAGCATCAAGCAAATGACTCTTTTCTTTGTGTAAGTCTCAGAATGAAACGCTACATTCAAGGGAAATGGTAACCACAACATGTACCCTGGATTGCTCAGCGGCTCTGAAGTCCAAATAAATGTTTTGACCTATAGCCTCCGACTTAAACATTTAGATTGGCAACAGCTTAGCCAAGCTGCTGCGAAACAAAATAATTAGAGTACATCTCTTGAAGTGGCTCCAGACATGTCCTCCAGCCAGATGTTTTCACACAGAAACCCCAAACAGAAAAAAGATTCACCCAAACAGCATTTCTTTTCTTAGACACATCTGTGAGCAAATGATACTTCAACATAATGAAGTAATGAAATCCTACAAGACTGAAAGTAGCACAAATGCCTCTCCACCAGCAGTGTAATTAACAGCAACACGATACTGAATGCAGTACCAGGTACCAACATGACCTTGGGATTTAATCTGAGCCAGAGCTGAAAGAATTTTCCTCTTCGACACAAAGGGATTTCCTTAGCAAGCAAACATCAGGAAAGATGTTATCTGCCATGCCTCTGAATCTTTTCTCCCTTCTTTCAAAGCACACATTTTAATAACTGGAAGAAAGGGAACTAGAAACTCAACATTTATTTATTGACATCCAATCCAACAGGGGTTTTTGCTTGTTACCTGTGCACAATACTTCTCCTTTCCGCTGAGCTGTCAGCGTGACCACTGTCACAGCATTTATAAACTCAGCAGTGAGAGCACAGAAAGAGCTGGCCAAGTTTACAGTAGCTCTTTGTGAAGTGGATACACACGAAGCAACACAGTTCAGTGTTCTCCTACTGAAGTCTCAAACAACACTTTTATTCAAAGTACCATATTCATAAGTGATCTTCTAAGAGTAAAAAAAGTGACATTTCTCAGGCCTGAAATATGCAAGTTTTGCAAAGCCATGACAAAACTGGATATAAAGTGCTGGGCCTTTGTGTTCTTGAATTTGGGAACCAGTAATGGGAATAACAGGAATTAAGGTAGGACGTCAGCGATTTGATGAATCAGAAATGGATACTTTTGCCCAGAAAGGAACAACGAAGCAGCTTTCTAAATGCCAAGAAGTGCCCTTGCATAACCTCCCAGAGCTTGCTTTCAGCACTATACAACAAATCTAAGCCCAAGCACTGCTTTCAGACACGAGCTGCCATCTTACACAGTTTGTCTCATGTCATTTTTCCTAAAGTTGTTAATATCAGACAACAGAAGTACTGAATACACCTCACATGGCTGCAGCAACAGCATGAAAGAAGGAAGAAGCTTTGACCTGCAGGATCAGGACCACCTTCATCAAAGACTTTGTTCAATGTTATTGCTAAACAGGATGAGGTAACAAACTCAGAAACATTACAGCCAGGACAAGTGTCTCCAATAGTTACCATGTGTACACAAAAACAGAAAGCAGAATTTCAGATCACTGAAAATCAACTCCTAAACACTGTGCGACCTACCAGTTAAACTTAATGAGTTTTTCACCATGCTCTGGTACTCTACAGAGTATTTACAGCAATTTTTTTTTTTTTTTTAGTTTAAATTACCAACACAGAATGCAAGGGATTCATCTGCAATATATACCTAATCTGCCTTATTCTCCTGTCCTTTTGAAAGCCTATCTGTGCTAATCTATGGCTGTGGCTCATCAAAAAGCCACACTCAGTGCCAGGCAGCACACATAAGAAGAAGTTTACAACATTAGCACAGCTTCACCTCTTACTATTTTCTGAACGCTGCACCCAGCAGCAAACGCGAAGAATCAGGACAATCAAACCCCCTTGTCACACACATAAAAAGGAACATTTCACTCAGGCATTAGAAGTACACATCTCTCATAACATAAAAGCATTCAGTAATGCTGAAGGTGTTATAGTGGGGCAATCAAACAGAGTAATTTTCTATTTTGAGAAAGAGGGAGTATTTGCACTCATGCCTCATTTGTCAGGGATAGGCATTGAGATAGAAGATTTATCATGTGATAAACAGACTCTGCTGCTGACAGGACAATCAAGGAAAGCTTTTTGGAAGCAATTAGCCAGCACACAGATGAAGGTCCATTTAATAGGTTTCCAAGCAAAAGAAACCACCCAAACAACAAACCAAACACCTTCATTTCAGGAAATCCTGCTCAAAGGAATGTTTCATTTATATTTCTTAAAAGAACACAGGCAATCTTGAGCAACTGACAGCACTGTAATCTTCTCTCCCTACATTTTTGTGGTTTCCTTAATACTGATGCATTAGCCAGAGAGACTGAAGCTATTCCAAATGGGAGTCCCAGCAGACTGTCTTATCTGAGAGACACCTGATTCTCCACATGCACCCAATCTTAAAAAAGATTTATTAGCATAAATTCCTCACTACGGATATGCTTTAATAAAAAATTTAGAGTTACAAGCTACTTGGAGCAAGTGCAATTTGACTTCCTCTGTTTACTTTTCATCCCTAAAGTAAACCTGTGTAAAAAGTTTTTTTTTAGTCTGATGACAAATCAAAGATGCTCAATTGTTTCAATGCCCCAATCTCGGAGTACCAGAGGAAAGCTTCTGAGTACTACCCTATGAAGAGGCTGTGTAGTATGTGTAGTACTAAAACATATCGGCAATTCTTTATTCTCTGTACAGACACTATGATTTCAGCTACAGTATAAAAAATCCAATATACCTACTAGTTCAGGCCCTCTGAAACCAAAACAATTTTGTTGAAACAGTCATAAAGCAAGAATCAGACGAGAAGGAATGCATGAGGATATAAACATCCTGGCATTTCTGCAAGCTTATTGTTGAGCTACTGACTGTAAATTTTATCAGCCCATGCAGGTTGAAGCTATCACCTTTCTATTAAATGCTGTTTAAGAACCTGCTTTGTAGGTTTTCAAAACAACAGCTGAAATTTCTCCCCTTCAATTTTAAGCCTAATGTTTCACAATTTGAAAGGGCCCTCAACTGTGGCTGAAATCTATTCCTGCTCTATTACCTCATTCCTTTGAATTTCCTGCAAAGTTTCAAAGAACTGCCTCTTGGGGTACCTGGCACCAGCACAACCCAGAGTTTTGGGCACAAGCACTTTCTCATCACAGGTGTTAGGAATTGGGAACAACAGTTAATCCCTGCTGGGAAAGATCTGGACCTGCCGAGTATTGGAAAGCTCAAGAAAAATGGATAAACTACAAATTAAACAACTTTGTATCCAGATTGATTTCACAGTTTGCTATGATAACTCATCAATTTCAATGAGTAACAGTGACCCAAATCTCTCCAATCTCGCAGCATTTCAAAGATAAAAATAAAAGGTGCCTGAAAAGAGAGGAGAAGCGAACATTTACACGAGCACACACACAACTAATTTGCTTTACTGAGTTCTCTTGAGCCACTTACAAGGGCTCCCTTTAACACCTGGCAGTGCTCCAGCCAGCAGCAAGAAGCGCTAGTCTCTCCCCAAGGTGACTTTCACTGTTTTAGCTTGATAGGTATTTGGCTTCCAGAGATATTATAAAGTTGAAATGAAGTGTTATCTGCTACATCTTTTGTGCCATGAATGTTATGTAGGGACTTAGTATAACACTAAAAGAATAACAGGTAAGGGAAAATTACTCAGAGATACCTCATTTTGAAAAGGCAGATGTTCTCTATTTAAAATATGTCAAATATTAAATTCTATTACACCTTCTTCCTGCTTCACTGCTACAGGCATTTTCAAAATGCAGGGAAAAGCACAGCAAAACTGTCAATGCATCTAGATTAAGGTTGTTTACTTAATACTCTATTGAAAAGAATAACCTCTATAAATTATGGGTTTGAAACAACAGGGGAAGGAGCAGGGAATAAAGGAACAGCAGCATCCAGGAGCGTTCATGCTTACAGGCTCTGTTGTGCTGCATTTCAAGAGGAAGAATTTCAGAGGCATCTCTCACCAACAAGCTAGAAATTCACACAATTTAGCAAAAATAAGTGACAATTTCTTTTTAAGAATCCAAAAATGCATACTAAATGGCATTAGGTTGACTAATCCCCACATAAGCTATCCAAGAAAGAAAGAATACATTTGGAAAACATCGCTGGTCCCTCTGGCTCTTTAAAAAAACATGATCTGTGTTATTTACTCTGTCACAGAAAGTATCCCGTGCTGCCACTTTCTTTGTAAGACAAATATGCTGGTGATTGTGACTTGACACTGTCCAGTAGAGCCTTTTAGTTACAGACACAACAAAAACAGGTTCTAAACTCTTCCTTAAAGGAGCCTGGAGCGAGCACAGCAATGTAGAGCATAAAAGGCTATTGCTCAGAGTAAAAAGGAAAGCTGAGCACAAGCTGACCCCACCTTGAGCACAGTGTGACCATCTCAACTCTACACATTGGATATTACTGAAAAGAGATGTGAGGATCGCCATCACAGGAATGCTGCCACTTTACAAGGGCAAGTACCACCTGCACACTGAATGCAAGGTCAGATTCATGTGGGGTTTTTGTTTGGTTGGGGGGGGGGTTAATCTTATTATTTTTACTTTTAATTTCTTTAAATCTGTGAGGGAACAGGCAGAGACACAAAATTGCAGGTTTTGGGCTCAACACATCGTACTCCTGCAAGTGGATGCCCTGCAGCCATGTGTTTGCATCTCCCATGCCAGGGAGATTCCTTCACCACCCTCCTCTGAGCAGCAAGGTCAGAATTCTGCACTGCACAGAGGCACCAGGAAACTTCATCTTCTCTGTAAGGCTCTCACATATAATAGCATGAACTCTGAAAGCACTATGATGATATCTATTAGAAATGATGGTGTCAATGACAATTAACTCCAGGGCAATTACCTGATGCTACTAAGCCCCGGTGACAGAGTTTTCATTTTCACAGTCCCTACCAGAAACAAAATACAAGTTGAAGGCCAAAGTGGTTTAAAAAGATTGTAAAATCTGACCTCAGATTAGTATCTAAGAGCTGTTAAACACATGCCATTTTATCACAGTAAGAAGAAGTCAAAACAAAACCATTTCAGAGGCAACAACCACCCCAGCAAAGTCTCAGCACCTCTTCTGACAGTCAGGGCTAAGCCAGGCTGTGTTTTGACAGTTCAGAATTACTTTTCTCAACAACTGGGTTTAAATAAATTTTTTATTGGTCTTTTTAGCCATGAATTACTAGGAAACAGCTCTGGATAGCACATAAGCTGAAGTCAGTGGCATTATCTGAAACAACACAAATGGAGAGTAAGACAGCCACACATCCTTCCCCCACCCTGGACACACTTCAGTGCCTGAACTGACCTAGAGTAACAGAAGCAAGCCTTGCTCTTTGAAATGGAACAGTAGCTCCAGAGTTGCTGTTTTTTCAATTTGCCTTTCCCATATGCAGCTACAATGCCTGTTTTGAAGCTGCCACTGTCCTTTCCTGTGGGAAGAGGGGAACACAGGAGGTCCCTGACACAGAGGAGAAAATCGCACCTCTGAGGCTGTGACAAACGCGCGGCTTTTATCAGTGGCACGACTATTTCAGACCAACTACTTCACTCCATGTGGTCTCGTTATCTGGGGACCACTGCACGGCCTCTCCTCTATTTTTACAGTCATAGCTATAATCTTATTCCCTTGCATAGCTGCACTTACAGCCTCCTAAAACTATGCACTACTATTAGTACACATAAAAAGGTGTCCATCCCCACTGTAATTTTATCACTTCCTTCCTGCAAATAACAGTTGTTGTTGCTGCCACTAGAAAGGAGCATTTCTTTCAAGTAAGTCACAATCTAAATACATTAGATTACTTGAAGAGCTAATAAAAATGTGGGGGTTTTTGTTCATCTGTTTTATTTTTATTTAAAGATCTTCATCTCCTTCCAACAATGAAAAACTAGGCCAGTTATATTTACCTTCTAACTAACTGCAACATATATTAAACCAGATACTCAGTTTATTATAATGTGTACAGGCCCACTGACCTCAGGAAATCAACATTCATTTACTTCAACCTGAGGATCTGATGTCCTGAATAGATATCTTAGAGGACTGCAATTCTGGATCACCAGTGAAAACAAACACAGATTTATGCAGTGACCTCTGTTCAACTCCTTTTAACACAGAAAGCAGTTGGACAATTCCTCCCCCCCCCCCAGCTTTTTTTTTTAATCAGTCCTGTTTAGAAGTTTTTAAAAGGGAATCACCCTTCATTTTTGAAACGTTCCAGTGGTACTGAAAGTATGCAAGGCAGCCCTGAACACACAGCACCTGCTCAATAGAGATTGCAAAATTACCTTGCACAAAGAACAGAAAGGTATCAGGAAAATGGGAACACATGCAACAGCTCTAATCCAGCCAAACCTGAGGTACAGGTCACCTAGGAGCACACCCAGCTTTCCCCACACATCAGGAGCAAGTTGCCTTTCACAAGATGGTTGCAGAATTTAAATGCTCTGGTGTTATTTACAGAGGCTGTTTCTTGTTCTAAAGGACAAATGCATAATCACATAATGTTATTACAGATTGTCTCTAATTTAAGACATATTTCCAAGCATATTTTCCTCAGCCAAGCCCTACCAACTCATCAATGTTTTTATCACTGTGTGTGCTTGCAGGGCAATGCTGTGAACTGCTTCAGCAGAATAAAATGAATGTTAAAGGAATAAGCAGCCTGGGAAGGGGTTCTAGTGTTTTTGTTTGGTTAATCTGGATAATTTCTACTGCTCAGCTCACAGCTCCATGAACAGCTGTATCAGCACAGCTGATAGGGAGCAATCTAGACATAGAGGTGAAACTGAAAAAGCCCTGAACTCAGCTTTGCTGGCAAACACAACGTTCAGAATCACTGAGGATCACAACAGCATGATTGTCATCACTCAGGCTACTCCCTGCTATTTCTATTCCATGATTAGATGGCTCTTTGCCATTTCCCTCAGTGGTTATTAACCTCTCACCTTGGTTTCAGTTCTCCTTGTGGTTCCATCTTCAGAAGTGACAATAGACACGTGGGAAGTGGGAGTGCCTGGGTCTTCCTCCACAGTAACTGTCTCTTCTACCATTTCTTGAGGCTCTTGCATCATTGCTATTGAAGTCTGGTTACTGGGGCTTTGTTCCTAAAGCAGCAGGTAAAAAAAAAAAAAAAAAAGAACTTTTCACTTCTACCATCATGGTATAACTATTCTACTGATTTCAGCTTCTTTGACTGAAAAAAACCCACATTTTACCCAACAATTTACAAGTAAACACTCAGAGAAAGGAGTATTTCCTGTCTCAGAAAAGCTTGCTGCAACTGTGCTGGTCTGACTGGGCTCAGTGCAGCAAATAGCAATCATGTGAATCATCTATCAAGTACTTCACATTAATGGACAACAGACTAACAGACTACTATCTTATATTTAAATCTGCTTTCAGCTTTCTCTTCAATGCCCAGCATAGGAGAAGTGGAATTTTTGTCTCAAAAACATTCTTTCAGTTCTGCAGTGAGCAGGCCCACTGGCTTTCAGAGCAGTTCATCTTACACACCATTGAAAGTTTCTTTTCATCTGATGAAGTGCACTCAGCTGGAGACTAGAGAAGGATATGAAACATCAACACCTACAATTAAACAGACACATTTTGCAAACTGTCCAGCAATGATAATTAAATCAAAAAAGCATGGCTAGAGATTAATTCAGTGAAATACTTCCCTTCCCACAACTCTGTAAGGCCTAACTAGCTACAAGTTTATTTAAAATTTATAACAGATAGACAACATAATGAAAACTAAACAGAAAGAAGGGAGATCAAAGGTGGGCTCTTGCAGGGATACTGCCCAAAGAGAAGGCTCTGCTGCTCGCCAGCACCAGCATTTGAACCTTCCTTTTTCTTATGCAATTGTGTGTTTCAGCACAGAAATCAGAGAAGCTCCCTTTGGTAGATGAAAGTATTTCAGAAGTTTCCCAGCAAGTGGCCAATAAAGAACCAGCTTACACATCGAGAACTCAGCCTTTTGCCCAGCATCACAAATCCTCAGCCACGGAGAATGAAATGACAGACTGATCATTTCATTACGAGCCCTGAAGGTATGTGGCTGCACAGGCTTTAAAGCCAAAGCAGGGCTTCTGTTGGCACATCCTGTCCAACAGACACTCAAAGAATACCCTTTATTAAGGACTATACATGTATGTGCACGTGCGCGCGCACACACACCTTTACACACATTTTTAAAAAAAACCCAAAAAATCCAAGAATGACACGGAGCCCAAAATTGCAATTTGAACACTTTCCGTAAAGAAAACCCCCTGAACAAATCCATTCTACCTCTTCAAATCACAGGAAAATAAAGAGGGTTGGGATGAAAACTGTTACAATAGAGGTGCTCAGCCTAATTACATAAAGGTTTAAATATTCTCCATGCATGAAGATCTTCATCACCAGGGAACTACAACACTACATTTTGTACCATTTTATTTAGAAAAATTGCATTTCAACCTAGCTACAGCCTTTGCTGCGCCTTCCCCTTTTGCTGTGCCATGTTTGTGCAGGCCCCCAGTGACCTTATGCTGCTGAGGTCTCATTAAGGTCCACATTTAATTCTTGCATGATCTGTAACTTCCATTAAACAAGCTGAGGTGCCCCGGTTCAGTTTTCCTTTATTTACAGCTGTATTCTGACCTTCTGGAACTCAAGACTTCAATAAGAAAGCTGCTCTCATTTTCAGGTAAGCCCTAATACTAACCAAGACCATGATAATAAGCCTCTGGCAATCACCTCAGTCAAAATGCAACACAGGCAGCCTTCTAAGGTAAGGCATCAGAGGTGCCTTCTATCAGAACTACAGCAAAACTCAGGTTACAGAATCAATCAATGAGAGTAAGTCTTCTGATATCCGAAAATCACTCCTTCCAGACTCAGTACTCAAATCATTAGTGGCAAATAACTTATGATACATGCTGAATTCTTTATGGTAGAGTTCAGATGTCACATTGTGTCTTCTGCGCACTGCTCCAGAAGGGGAACTTGCTCCTGCAATAAATACATTTTTCTCTTCACATTTTTCTTGAAGATCCTGTGTTATAACTGCAACTCTCTTTCTCACATCCCACAGTGAAGCTTTCCTCCAAAGAGAATAATTTACACAATACAGCAACACAGTAGATGTTCAGAACTTCTATTCATCTTCACACAACCAAATCTTACCAAGAACAAAGAAACCAGTTACATGTAGAGGGTTTTTGCATAACACCTTATTCCCTGTAAACTTCACCAGCAAATGCCAAAACTGCTTCAAAACCTTCTCACTCCTCTCACACATGTACGTACACACACACAGCTCATCCACCACCTTCATTTCCAGCTGCACTTGAGGTGCTGGCATCTCTTTGCTCCTCTTGACTTTAGAGAGGCTTTGTATCTGTTTTCTGATAATAAACCTGAGGAGATGGAAGGTGGAAAGAAATGTTTTGTTCTCTGAGCTTTTGCAATACTTCTTCTTTATTAAAAAAATATAAAGTCTGTCTTTGTATTCAGGCTGCCTGTGGGCAAAGGAAACCTTAAAAGCCGGGCACTTAAACATGAGCAAATTGCAAGCTAGAGCATATTGACTTTAAATGAGCACTGCACTGGGTTTTATCCTCTGGCTGCTTCTAAAACGAAGATTCGGGGAGATATGGTACAGATCTGCATTCCTACAAGAGAAAACTATTGTTAGAAAGAGACTGTCCTAAGCATCAGAGAGCCTAAAATGCTTGTGAAGTTCAAGGCAGATAACCCAAAAGACAGGTAACCAGACACATCTACTGTGCCTTCCTTCTTCCTCAGTGAGCATTCCTAGCGAGGAATGCAGTGAGCAAAGGGGACAGCCCATCACCCAGCCTACTCCTGAATTACCTGAACCAGGTGCTTCTTTGATCTCCAAACCCAGTACTTTCTCTACATCGCTAGCCTGGAGTTGTCACAAGCTAACATTAATGCAGAAAAGATGCGAAGGTTTTGTTATCTGTTTTTAGACTCCATCATTAAGGATTTTAGGTCATCACAAATTGCGGAAACTGGGACACATTACCCCTTTCAACTACTTCCTCTGGGCTCAGCTTCGAAGCCAGTATTTAGGACGCTCTTTTTTGCTAAATACACCTCAGCATCTCAGATTCCAAACACTTGGCAGGTAGGCCTAATTATCCAGAGTAAACCACAAGTTGCTGGATGGGGCTGGAACATGACACCCCAAAATGAATAATGCTACCAGTAGCTCCCTGACTGCCACGAGGTTAATTCCACTTCAGAACAACACACACTCATTTACCTTCCTGGGGGCTTTCAAAGTAAAAGCAACCAGATTACGAAACACTATTAAATTATGAGAATAGATTCCAGTGCAGTTACTGCATGTGGTGTCAGTAGTCATGACTTTCTTTCTACTTTTGCTTTTTTGGAACCAAATGAATCCTATCCTGTTGATTTGTGCTTGCATCTCCAGCGTGCTTTAAAAAAGCCACGCTACTCAAAACACAAAACAACAATCAATTTACCTCCAGCCTGTAAAAGTTAAGCACAGATGAAACAGCTAAAGACCTTGTAACATAAGCAAGAAACATAAAATAACAGTAATTCTTGTTTTGTTAAAGAACAGTGATTTATCATTTAGGGCACATATCTCCTAGGGCTTATTTTGCATTAGAATACTACAGCTTCTGTAATCATCACCATTTCAATTCCTAGCGTTTTATTTCCATAAAAGTAGCTATTTTGTATCTGTTTTAATAAAAGAATAACCTCCCCCAGGAGGATCAGACATCCTACTTTAAGACAGTAAACAAAGTTCTTTATTCTCTGCCTATGGAACAACTTTAAACAGTCTGGAAATAATATAAAATTGCAGGAGATTATTATTTCCACTAAAACAGTCCCTCTTCAAGAACACTGAAATCATGTACATCGAATCATCGCTCTCCCTAAGATCCCCTTTGTTCAGAAGATTGCAGTGCAGGCTATTCCAGCTACTCCTTACTCCAGGCTACTGTCAGATACCAAATTTGAAGGCTTTTGCAAAGCACAAAGGCTGGATTCTACATCAGTGGACATACTTGTCCTCAGCCAACCCCAGCACAGACAAAGCTCAAGTGTATCAGCTCCTGTGAAACTCATTTCAAGTCTGGGCATAATTAATGGCATTGGACAACAATGCTAATTGAATTAAATGTGGATTCTCTCTCCTCTACTACTCTTTGTTTAAATTACTTATTGAAGCTTCATTCTCGGCAAAGCATGAGATTATTTCAAGTGTAAAACAAGAATACACTGCTTTTGTCAGAGTCAAGTCTCAAGCTGATGTTCTGCCCCAACTCAGGTCTGCATTTCCAGCTCAGTCATGTCCTCAAGCTTCTATTTGCTGAAGGCATGTGGAGGAAGGCACAAAAGGCGAGTCTGCAGGAACACAGCAGCTGATAAAAGTCTGTCTTGAGATCTGCATCAGACTGGGACATCAGAGAGGAAGGAAGTCACTGGTGGAATTTGTTAAACTTGGTGTATTTCTGGTAGATGTTTTCCAGTAAAAGATCCAAGTCCCCAACAGCTGAAGATTCTCAAATCTGGTTATCACATCCTCCTGCCTCGTCAGACCACCCTTCTTTCACCACAGCCTCAAGATCCCTTGCTGTGCTCTCTGCCCTGATTTGTCCTGAGAGCTTTCTGTGCATCTCAGCAGTGCAGAAGCTGGACTCCAAACAAAACAGCTCGTGCCCATCACTGAGCCTGGGTCACCTGAGGGGCAGCAGTGCAGGAGACTGACCCACCCTTTGCAGTTTGTTCTCCAGAAACACATGAGCCTCACAGAATGCAGTGCTTGCACTACTGCAAGGCACGGCACCTTCTCAAGCACAGGGAGACCTGAAGTTCAAGGACTGCCACAGGGTCCAGGTCCTCAGCACCAAGCACAGGTATGCAGCCAGACCTACCCAAAATCTTCATGATCAGGGAAACATCTCCCCAAAGCCAGAATCAAATGATAGCACATTCAAGCAAAATGGCTCTAGAAAACAAAAGCACACAGAGCAGCCTGTACTGACACCCAGGCAGCACACAGTGCTGGAAGGAGAGTTTGCAAGACAGACAATGATTTAAATATGGGAATACAGAAGTATCTACTTTGCTGCAGATAAACTAATCTCCATTTAGGAAACCTACTTTTCTGTTTTGTTATGTGAAGTAAAATGTGGTGCATATATATATAAAAATCTCTCTATATTTATGTATATGTATGGATACAATGGATTCAGCACACTTCAATGGGAACCCCAACACATTAACCTATGAGAAAGCTTCAAGCTCTGTTAGAGGTCTGAGACAAGCTCTACCCTCAGGCTGGTCAGTTCAGAACAGAAGGGAAATGTTAGCCCCAAATGAAAGCAGGCTGTCCTGGCACAGGGTACCAGAATGAACTCAGCCCCACACCACAATGCACTAACTGTTTCCTGAACACTTACACACTTCCTTTGTCCTTCAGAAACACACACGACAAGCAATGAACAAATAATGCCAAGAGCTTTTAAAGCACCAAGGTTAAAAGGAACATTTCAGCAACTGGAAAAACCCCTCAACTACGTAAGTTTTGAAAAGCCACAAAGAGGAGCGGGGTTTTTTTGGAAGCAGGCATGGTAATTCACCCTTTGAAGGCATCACACCTTTCAGGGAGAGCAAGAGGCGGAGGTGAAGGAGAAGGAATCAAAACCCAGACAAGGCCTGGAGTAGCAATATTCATCCCTCAAGTACAGCAAGACACACTGGGGTTCTGTTCAGCCACGCGGTAGCTGCCCATCAACAGGGAAATCCAGAGCCTGCCCAACGGTCAACAAAGAGGGCTTTTATGCTATTTTAAACAATCTGAAGTGTCTCAGTTAATGGAAGACCGGGCAATTGGCCCTCAACTATTCCTAATTGACTGGAATGATGGATGAAGCTAAAGGGAAAGCTGACCCACTGAACTTTTCCATACAAAGCTAGGAAACTGAAGGAGACTGTAAACAGTTTATAAGAAGGAGAAGTGGGAGAGGCAGAATCCCAGGGGCTTTGCTCCTCTCAACCTGCTGTTGTTTCAGATGAAGGAAAACAAAGAGCTTCAACTCTGAGCAACAAACAAAAAATACAGGGGAAGGCCTAAACAAATAGGGTATTTTTCCCATGCTCTCCTCCCCTTTTCTCCAGGAGCTGCTTAGCTCTGCGATGCAAGCTGGTCCTTTGAATCAGAAAGGGCAATTTGTCACTTTGACAAGGTGTCTCTCAGGGCTCTCTATTGCCTTGCCCTGCTTTTCAGATTGACTGGGTGTTAACCAAGGATGTCAAGACATTACATCTCAGTCAACTTCAACAGATGTGATGATATATACTTAAAACTTACATGCTAATCAGTGCCACTACATTAAGGTAATGCTCAGGAAGCCACACATGCTCGCTGATTTTCTGAACAAAACCATCACTAGCAGCTTTTGCACTGCAAAGAGCAACAATGCTGCAGTGTGACAGAGCTGTCTGCTCACCTCAACACCTCCTGGGGGGGAAGACTGAGGACATGTAACTTCCAGATGGGGAAATGGATGAGTAATAGATTCAAATTCACAGCACCTAACTTTAGGCAGCTTAGCAAGATATCTAAATGCAGAATAACTTCATTCTTTCCCTTTAGTAAAAAAGAAGAGTGGGAGCCTCAGAGAACAGTTCAGATCTTGCACAGACTAAATCACTTCCTTGGACACATCCAGCTCCTGTCATCAATTCTGCAGGGAAATTACATCAGGTGCTTCAAGAAAGCAGTAAAGCTGGAGATGAATCCAGGCCTCAAAGCCCCAGTATTATGTACTCTGTGCAGAACCCAGAACAGGACAAAGGTGTCACAACTCATCACTCAGTCCCTTAATCACAAGCCCTTTTCCTCCCAGTAGTTCAGCAAGATCAAGTAGTAAAATAGAAGCATAAGCCATCATTTGTAATATGAAAATGATACAGGCCAAAAAAAACCCCAAAATCCAAACACCAAAAAAAGAAAGAGCACCTGGCACACACAGCTCTCCTTCCCTTAACTGTTGACAGCACAGCCAGTGTTTATCTGGCCAGTCTGCCCACTAGGAAACTGAGCAGGAAATGACTGCTTCTCACCAAG